>OX388342.1:28291227-33291227 GCA_947579665.1 Sympetrum striolatum | reverse complement strand
CTTTGTTCTGCAAGGCGCTTCCGGTCTAGGTCATCTCTGAGGAAAACCAAACCGGATTTCTCAGAATAAAGGACACGCGGATGCCCGATCAATGGTGTGCAGCTTCGCGTCAGTTCAAAGCATAAGAGATAACAGTGTATGGAAAGGTATCTTTTGAGTGTTCAAGGCTTTCGGAAACACACGAAAGACGCAAGGAAATCTGCCGATCCTTCCCATAGTTTCGAGGCAGTCGTGGCCGAGTGGTTAAGGCGTCTGACTAGAAATCAGATTCCCTCTGGGAGCGTAGGTTCGAATCCTACCGACTGCGTTTTATTTTTGCCGTATTTATTTATAATTTTAATATACTCATTTGCACCAACAATTGATTATGTTACACAGATGATTTTCTATTCGAAGGATGAAAAAACCAATAAACATCCCGAAAATAAATAATGTGCAGGTTTACTGAGGAAAATTCCAATTTGTTTAGGAATAACATTCGTACATGCTTATGGCTAACGAAATTTAGAAAATTCATAAGCTTAGTAAGATACTAACAGTAAGTACTAAAAAATAGTTGCATTTAAGATATTTTCTATTAGCAACAAAGTATTGGTTATTCCATTTTAAATCAAAGCTGAAATTAAAAATAACTGATACTAAGAAGTTATGTACTTCAACAGTAGTTTTCATAATATAGGGTATAAAATATTTTTCTAAGATGTAAATTTTCACTAATCCTAAAACAGAATCAATCCTTAGATTCACATCGCTAGTTTCCACGGACAGTGTTAATTTATCTGAAACCACTTATACCAACTAACTGAGAGTGAATTCATTTCTCTTAAAATTTTTAGAGGCTGATTTTTAGGTATTAAATCCATTCAAATTTAAACTTTCTATTAGAGAGAATAACCAGAGCATCAAGAACCAACGTTTTTATGGTAAACTTCTGGAGGACTACAGTAATTTTATTCTGAGTTTTCTACAATTCGCAGACCATCTGAAGGATCATTGAATGTGAAAATCTTGCAAGTGGCATACAAAGTTTACGAAAAGTCTTTCGATTCTACCGATTCTCCTGTAAAAATACTTTTATGATCGGTTTGTCTTCACTCATACGTTACTGGATTAAAAAAAAATGAAATCCTCTTCAACCGATTCGAGTTTTATTCATTCAATATTACCGAAGCATTCCCCATCTTTCCTATAGTCAAACAGTAGCCATAGTTTTGCACGTTGAACGATATTAAATCTTTTTAATTGACTTCTCCTAATAAGATATACAGTAGTACCCCAACTTACATGAACTCGCAGTTATGCTGTTCTTATTTTTTTCTCTCCTGGAAGAAATTCTGCCCACTATCATTCAAAAACGAGGCATAAAAACGACAGGAACTGATCTTGTTAGACAACCAGCTCTGTAAGTCCTATATGATGGTGTCTAGTTGAATGCTGGGTATATAAAGTCTGAAATTCACAATCGATGAGCTCATAGGGATGCTTACATTGCTGAACAATCAGACACCTCAGAGCGAATTCCAACAGCAAAGCACATTTCAGTTGCAAGCTTGAGAGTCTACCAACTCCATAGAAAAATTCAATCATTATAAAACATAGATTCTAACTAAAAACCGGTTATACCAATAAAGTAAGGATTAAAATAAATTTTCCTATGAAGGAATGCAGTGCGAAAAAGATGATCGGACGAGTTAGTTAGATTTTATAAAGCCATGGACACAAAAATACCTTCGTTTTTCGTTACTAATTAAATTAGAAATATTTTGCACTATAAAATGGAAGCAGTAGCATATGAATGTGTGCCAAGAACTACTATTTTCATTGTTTTCTTGGAATTGTGTTTTTATTAGTCCTTGATCCCAACTAAACGAAATTCGATGTATTTATATACAAAGTTGTACCCGGAAATACGCGAATATGTATCTCCATTGCTTTCTAAAAGTATCCCATCCTCCGTTGTGATACGGATGGTGCATGATATCCACAATGCTTTCTAATATCGAACTGTCTCTAAAATTATTGAGTAATTTGACAATTAGTTCGTCTTTTTTTCTTCTAAAAATACATGACCCAACATTCTGGGCAATGCTGACAAGTTAGTTACGACAATACTTATACAAAACGCACTTTTCTCCAATTTTCGTTTGCTGATTATTGACTGCTATACATGTCGGCAGGTTATCTATGTAGATTTAGATAAGCATTCCTATGCGAAAAATTCTCTTCGCCGACTGTGCTAATATCTTCTTTAAAGGTCAAAGATATTATTAAGATTAAACTTTCCTTGTGTGAGTGGCCAATTTCGAGATTAAAGGAAGTGGCCCACCGGGAACCCATTACAGGAACCATCAGCCGCTGACGAGGTTACGTATTTCCGACGTTTCACTCAAGGGATACCGTCAATATAGCCTTGGTTACTTCCCTCCACTTAATTGATTATTCCCCGAATTAAAAACAGTCAGGTGGAGGAACGACGACGATTTGAGAGGCCCTTACATTATAGCGATGTCCAATACAAGTCCGCGGCGAGGAACAAAGGATGGAGATATATATCAGAGTCCGTAGACCACCTCCTGCGAAAGTGCTCGCCCGAGGCAGCTGTAGGGGGGTTCAGAAAGAGGCAGGAAGTCCCCCTGCGGGTAGGAAGCCTTTGAGTCTAATCCAGTAAGTTCAGGTGAAGGAGGGGAAGTCTCGCAAGGGGTCCGTTTGCCTCGCGTTAAATCTCAATTGAGTCGTCCGCTCGCTCACCATAAATAGAACGGTGAGAAGGAACAAACGAGGCTTAAGTTCGGGCGGAGGGCTAATTCTTTCCCTGGAGAAGATCGACACGCCCTTTTAATCCACGAGAGAGCTTTCTCCTTTCTTTTTCTGACGGAGACGTTTGACAAATATTTCTGCCAAGCATTCTGCTGTAACTTTAGAGGGTTTTCCGTTTGAGGCATATTCCGTGGCTTCCTTGAGCTAACATTATCTTGATCTTATGCTTGCCGATTGTTTCTCTATTGACTAAGATGGATTCCGACAATCTCACTGTCCATCACTTCGTATAAAAATTCATTTAATACAAGAATAGTTTGTTTTTTCTATTCTATTCGAGGGTAAAATGGAAGGTGTCTTAAAAACACAACTGATAACGGATTACTTTATCAGATCATATTCTCACGTAAAATGATCTAAATTTTTTACAATTTAATATTAGGCTTTGACATTCAGGTATAGTCGACTTATTCACAGCAAATCTCTAAGGTGGCTGCTTCACTTGCTTAACCCGAGGTTAATAAAATCAGATTTAGTTTTTGCAGGACAGAACGCTGTAAGGAAGCTTAGTTTTCCATTATATATTATTTACTGTCTAAAATCATATTGTGTAGATCAACTTTTGCGGTTGCTAATATACAATTCTGATACCGATACCGAAAAACAAGTTTCTTTTCGACTAAGCACACGGAAGAAACAAAATATTTTTGTGAGGACCTATTCAAATAAATAGTCCCAAGGAAAAGCGGACTTCAAAAAGTCTGACGGGGCCGGAAATTGAACCCGGGATCTTCCTCTATCCGGGAGGCTGCCTTAACCATTTAGGCTACCTGGCCAGAAAGTTTTCACAATCCGTTTTGGGAACTTTGTGCAATGGCAAGTGTGGTTTCTCGGAACTATGCGGCATTGTCCACGGTCACGACCTCGTGGAGGCACCGGCAACAAAGATTGTTAACCCCAGCTTAAGGAATCACTAGGAAAGGGTTAAAGATTCTTTGCAAACAAGGGCGTGCACCCAGAAAAATTCCATTATATATAGTATATACCAACCTCAAATAAATAGTATAAATAAGCTTTCATTGACGGCTTCATGCAGATAATTAAAGAAAGGAGAAGGCGATACACCAAATTGAGCGTTGTTAATGGCATATTATTAATGTACAGTCCTGGCCAAAATTAACGCAGCACCGGCCGTAAGGATCGCTAGGGAGGTGCTGCGTTAATTTTGGCCAGGGGTGTACAAAAGGCTGATGCAATGAAATATAATCATTATGGGTTTTCTCGATATCATGAAAAGCAATGTCAAAGTTCAAAAAATAATAAACAGATCGTCGTAAGTTCCAACAAGAATTTATTTTAGGGTTTTTTTCGTTCAAAATACGGTCACTCTCGAGTCTTAATGGGTTTGCAACAAGAATTAATTTTATTGGGAAATCCCTTACCTTTCTTATGAATAATGACATGATTAACAGCTTTCTATATCGTGGAGACTATACAGCTTTCATGTTATCTACGTCAGAAGTGTCCATAGCTTGGGACAAGACATGGGATGGTTTCCAGACCGTCTGTGAGTCACTGAGGCGAATGCTAAGTCGTCTGTACCGTATTGGAGCAGCCTTACAAAGTAACGGCTTCACTTTGAAAATACCGAAGAAGTAAGGGAACAAAGAAAAACCCTACTGATTACTTTTTCCTTGCGTAACGTACACAAGAAGAGTTTCACAGAAGCCTTAGAAAGAACTTCTTAATACACCTCAGTTTTTTTTCAATATGCAACTCTATTTCATGAGACTATACGTTGAGAAACAACAGGTCTGTAACGCTTGAAACATACTTTGAAATGCTTATTACGCCACGCATATCCTATGGTTGTCCCTCAAATAATAATAATAATAACAATATTAATAATACGTCTTTTATTAATACGAAATTGAGATTTTAAGTCCCTCTTTACATGTGACCCTCAATCAGAGGAAGTAAACTACATTAATTAATTAAAAAATGAATAATTTACATCGCAATACGAGAATATATGCATACAGACCAATAAAAGTAGGTAGAGCCTGGTTTACCAGGTGAAACTTCATTGAAAGGATTAAGCACAATTTAAGATGAAAATATAAACTGTCAGAGAAAAACTAGTTGTGTTTAGTTATTATACACGGCCTCTATCGGAAAAACGTAAGTTAATGACTGTGTAGTTTTTTGTAAAATGACCATAATTAGTTGCATAAATTAGGACTGTCTTATTTTAGGGCTGTTATCGGTGGCCACATCTCAATATATTTCTTTTGAAGAATTAAAATAGAAAAATAGTCATGCGGAGTCGAAACAAGAAGCAAAAGAACGGAAATTAAATGAATATTCTAATTTTGATCGTGGAATATTGTTTTCGAATCTAAATTTCGAGAATTTTGACAAAATACGAGTGAATTTTCCAAAATTGTTGCGGTTGTAAACAACCAGTCCTCCTGACGATCAATGCGATTGTTAAGCTGAGCTCATTAATTTTCCTGTATAGTAAGAATAGCTTGGGATTTTAGACTGTATTCTAAAGGGAATTAACACATTGCACGACCGGCAACTTGAATTTAAGCTACTTCTATATTTCCCGTTGAGAATCAACGGGCGCTTCAGCTAGTCTATCTATATATATAAAGCAGAAATTCTGTGGGTTTGTGTGTTTGTGGGTTTTTTTGTCTTGGATTGGAGTCCACACCGTTTGCCCGATTTGTCTAAAACTGTGCATACGTGTCCTATGATATCAGGAAGGAAATACTGTTGCATGTTTATACAACAATTTTGCTGGATTCGAACCAGGATCTCTCAGATAGATTTTCATAAGGAATACACGTAAGCTTCACTTTTATCGGTGGCAGGCTTTATTTCTTTTGAAGAATTAAATTAGAAGAAATAGTCGTATAGAGTCGAGACAAACACCGAAAGAAAGCAAATTAAATAAATAATCTTATTTTGGTCATGGAATCTTACTTTCGATTAGAATTTGCGAGAATATCGGTAAAATGTACAAACATTTTGTGAAAATTCGAGGCTATAAACAACTCATTCCCCTGACGACCGATCCCATTGTTGAATCCGAGCTCATGTTTTATCCCGTAAAAATACTCGTGAACTTTCGGCCCATAAAGCTGATGATTGAAGAGTATGATATATTACATGGATAATGAGAAATTTTCTGTAAGAAGTAACTAGCAATTGCAGGTACGTAATTACAGTCAGGAGATTGCGTGTCTTCGATTTTAGTACAAACCGTTTGCCAAATTCGCGTACGTGTTTTCTGGGACCAGGAAGGACGTACTGTCTCAATTTTATTCGATAATTTTGCTGGTTTCGAACCAAGATCGCTCAGATAGGTTTCCATAAAGAATAAATCTAATCTTCACTTTAATCGGTAGCAGGCTATATTTCTTTTGAAGAATTAAAATAGAAAAATAGTCATGCGGAGTCGAAACAAGAAGCAAAAAAACGGAAATTAAATGAATGTTCTAATTTTGATCGTGGAATATGGTTTCCGAATCGAAATTTGGAGAATTTTGATAAAATACGCGTGAATTATCCAAAATTGTTGAGGTTGTAAACAGCCAATCCTCCTCACGATCAATGCGATTGTTGAGCCGAGCTCATGAATTTTCCTGTACAGTAAGAATAGCTTGGGATTTTAGACCTTATTCTAAAGGAAATTTACGCATTGCACGACCGGCAACTTGAATTTAATCTACTTCTATATTCCCCGTCGAGAATCAACGGGCGCGTCAGCTAGTATCAACTATAATCAGGAGTATATAGTATATTTTAATGCAGCCGAATTTTTACTTTCCGGTATGTGAGGCATTCAATTGAATACTTGGCTATTACATAAGTAACGAAATCATGCTTAATTGTAAGCCTACCAGAAAATTTCATCTGATATAAATGATTTTTTTGTTCCTTCGAAGATGAGGTAATTTAAAAGCAACAGATGAAGTCACACCCCTTAGAAAGCTGCTGATGATATCTATAATATAAAATAGTGAGTGTGTGTGTGTTTATGTTCGTTAAAAACTCGAGAACCGAGAGTCGCAAAACTTTGAAATTTTCTACATTATTAGAAGTCAACCCCGCGCAGAGTATAGGTTACTTTTTATTTCCCTAAAGTCCACGGTTTGAACCCAGACGGGTAGATATATTTTCATAAGAAATACACGTACAGTTCATTTTTTTTCGTTGCAGGGTTCATTTCATTTACAAAATTAAATTATAAATAATGGTCCTAGAAAGTCGAAGCAATCACCGAAAGAAAGAAAATAGAATACGAATTTATATTGTGGTCGTGGAATATCGTTTTCTATACGAAATTGCGCAAATTTTGACAAAGTACGTGAATATTTTATCAAACTTTTGAGGTCGTTAACAAGCCATCCCCCTGACGATCAAGGCGATTGTTGAGTCAGCAGCTCATGTATATATCTGTAAGAACCCATTGAAAATATATGCTTGCTTCAAATTAATGTTAAAAATAAGTGATAGATTATATGAAGAGGGAGAAATTTAAGGAGACATTTGTAACTGCAGCTATGAAAGGTATACTGTGAAGAATCGAGCGTACATACAAACATACGAATACCAGTATTTAAGAAAGATTTTGAATTTTATGGAAGCCTCTGTAGCAACCAAGTTTTATTTATATCACTGTAATTTTTTACTATTTTGTGGAATAAATGGGTATATAGTAGTTTGTTAGATGAAATTGCTTTCTCTCGATCGATACAACTGAATTTGTATAAAAAATTTAGTAAGTTTTGTATGTTTTTAATATAATTTTCTGCATTAAGTATTACAACTTATCAATTTACATCGATAAATATTTAGCGATTGACGAAAATAGACTTAGTTAATATCATAAAGATTTCCCAGATTCAGTGTCGGAGTTAAACGACGATTTATAGAGTTGTAGCAAATCTCCAACATCGTATCCCTCCATCGAAAAGGTAAAGCAAGTTTATGTTTTGTTATACGGAGAATAAAAAAAAAAGTTTTTCATTGTGGTTTTTTTAATTGCTTCCAATTCTTATACATTTACTATCTTTCTGTTTTCCTTGTTTAATCTTTGTTTCTGTTCTGGCTTTGTGATTGCAATTGTGTTATTTGATGAGCTTCATGTTTATGTTACGCATTTTAGTATTGGGGTACAAGTCAGCTACATAATTCACTTACTTTCTAAAAAGAATATTCATAGGTGGTTTGAGAATTATATATTCTGTCGTGTTTAATCATCGTTTCCGATATCCATTTGTGTATTCTTAAAATGTCTCCTTAAATGTGGTGCTGCTTATCCTAATGTGATCTTCAAATGTATCTTTTATAAAATTTAGACGAGTGTTGTCTTCCTCGAAGAAATTGTTTATTCAAATGACATGAAATTGAATATTTAGGTGCCATTGTGGACGTTATTATAACTTTTTCTTTGTTTATTTGTTTGGAAATAATTAATGCCTGGTATCTACCTAAAATTATGAGACACGTGTTACGATCAAGACTGAAACAATAGTATTTATCGATTTAAATTTCCCCGTTGAGAATCAATGGGCACTTCAGCTAGTAGTCTAATAACGAAATATGCTCAAATAAGGATGGGTGCTCCAATCAGGTGATTTATTGAGACGTTTTATATCGCTTGCCAAATAACCGTAACTAATTTTTTCCTTCTCACGCTTTGCAACCTCTTGGAAGAAAAAACTTGAAAGATTTGACATATTTGTAGTAAGAAGCGGGCATGAAGAAACTAGCCCCTGTAAGTTAGGCATTTCCGGTTCTTCGGTAGCCTTGGACCCCCCTCCATAGGCAAATTCTCGCTGCGCCACTGCCTCCATTGTAAATTGAGTGGAAGCTCCACCTTACCGATTTTAATTTTTCTCGATACAATTTGCTATCAGAGCATTTCAAAAGACATTCTAAGAACTGTAATTGAATGTAAGAAGGTACAGAAATCAAACGGAAGCTATGCTTGCCATGGCGTACGAAGACAAGTTTGCCCCTTCAGTTATCCTCGTGTAGCATAGGCCAAAACAAAGGCGATAGTTTCCAGTGTCATTCTGAAATTTACTCATCACAAAGTGTGGGTTTCATTTAAATAATTATTATAAATATTTTATAAAAATAATGACTTTATCGTCTCTTTAATTCAAAATAGTGTCTGTTTAGTAACTCGAAGTCAATTTATGCTCGTGAATCAAACAAAATTGACAAATTTCCAAGCTTGATATTTAAAATATTTCTTCCCCATATAACAGACTGGTATTCATCCCTAAGAAAGATTTCTTAAGATAATTTAGTAAAGTAAGAACTTAAATGTAATTACGAGGATTGAAGGCGCAAATGAAAAGTTTTTTAGCAGGTGCTTTTAATGGTATCATGCTGATAGGGAGACTTGGAGGCGAAAAATACAGAGCGAAATAAATCTTAATTGGCAGCCACTCCCACAAAGATACGATCTTTTTCTCAAAGTTCATAAATTTCACGGACTAATATTATCGTGTGTTCCATCTGGTGTATTGTTGACCATTGTCTGATACTATGCATCGAATTTTATGTCTGTAATCATACTTTCAAATTCAGAGTTTCATATTACACAACAATTTTTCAATTTTATTTCCATACAAAATATTATACCATTTCCCAATTATTAGGATAAATATGCAAAACTTCATTGACTCCATTTAAGTAAATTCATTATAATTCATTTTAGAGCTTTATTTATACTAGTAATGAAGATAACGAGAGAGACCTTCAGATGTATCATTAAAGGAAACAGACCACTAAGAGATTAATTTTTGCAAAGGGAATTCACGGAGATCAAAGGGATGGGAATTCTACACCCACGGCAAGAATATCGTTTCTCTTTCTTCTCCCGTTCTTATAATAGGGCATATGTATCCATATAAGTGCTAGTGTTAGAATACAGAATGAATAATTATTTCGATATAAGTTGAATATCTGTAAACATATCCATGTTCTGTGACAGGGAAGATAAGGTCCGTGACCTTTATATAATTGTTGCGCAGTTAATAAGAGATTCAATTCAGGTAGTCGCCTGTTTAAGTGCACGACCGGCCACTTGACTTGCATACACGACTAGAAATTAGGCTCTAGTCGTGCACGACTCATGTCGTTCACACTAAATGGTCTCAAGAGTATGCATTCGAGTAGAGAGTAATTAAATATCGGAGATATTGGAGGGAATCATCATCAATTAAGAATGTTTAGTAGCTCATTTAAATTTATATTTCATAAAAAGGTACTTTTAAAAACAATTAATAAGAGAGTGCCAACTACGAGCTACATATATATATATAACATGAACATCGTTATAATGAGCTCACTGACCAGAAGTACACGTAGGCCCTTTTCTAATGAAGAGTACATATTTTACTCTGTAGGAAAATAATTAACATTCATCAGTTTATTACAAATAATAAATTATAAAGTTTCCTAATCTTGTGTACATAGAACTGTGGGGGTCGATGAGTTCCTGCAAAAGCACCAAACAAATGACCTAATGATCAGCCAAATTTTTAACATAACATTTTACGTATTTAGTAATTTTTTCCAAACCTACGTACGTGCATAACATAATCCCAAAGTTCGTCTTTAATTATTGGTTTAATGGTATTAAGGTATGGATAAATCTCTAAGCTCATAAACCTCTCGAAATCTAATCTTAAATGAAGCAGCATAAGGAAGATGTCGCCTAATTTCATCTCTTATTTCATCATATAAAACTTCATATCAGTCGACGACATCGATCTGAATGCCTCTTCTTGTAAGATGCCACATCCATTTACCACAGCATCTGAGTTCATCTGAGATAACGAACTTGAAGAGGAGGACGTAATCATCAATCATTCCCTGGCCCTCAGCAATCATTGCTCCGTCCTTCTCGATAAGGACAAAGCAGCTATGATGATCAAACCTCATTAATGAAAAAATGCTATCCATCAAGCATTTTCCTCCAAAATCATTCATCTTCCCTCATCTCTCTTTTTCAGATTACCTTTTTAACCCTGACTTCCACTTGAGTGTCTCTATTACATCTCGTCGTTCTCTTCCAGCAAATCCTTCACATCAACCTTTTATTGGTACAAGTAATACCACTTAGACTACCCCTTACTCAAATATATCTAATTCTACATCCACATTAAGCTCTACAAACCCTTCTCGGAAATAATGCGTTTTTAAAACTACTTGCCCTGGCATCTATATTTCCTAATTTATATTCAGCATTGAATCTGAAAAAGTAGCAGGGAGGTCTCATAATACCAGTTATTTATTCCGCAAATATAGTATTTTCCCTGAATTTATAAGAATTTATACAGTCACATAATAGTTTTTAATCTCTTTTCTTTCAAGGATCCCCAACCTGCGTCGTGTTAGGAATTGTTGCTTTTCCATATTAGCTGTCCTCTTGCTGTTTTCTTCTTGATCTCGGTGTCCAACAATACTGAATTCTCTACACTATATCCTTGCTACGTATATTACTGAAGCGTAGTGTCGATCGACTTATTATAATTAAATCCAATCTCCTTCGCTCCTAAATTAAGTAAATTAAGGAGGATATCCGTCAAGTACTTTAATGATGCCATGTGCAAATTCAGTGCAGGGCAAGTATCAGATAGGTAACTTCGCTAGATTCCATCCTTTATACATAAATAAATAATCGTTTGGCAAACAATTTGTTCAATCGCATTTTATAACTGGAATTTATTCCCTCGACTTAAGTTCTAAATGAATAATTTTGCATGGCTCACTCAGTTATGGAAGTTATTTATCATACATCTGATTTTAAAGCAATGAAATGTCAATAGCAGTTTGTTTCATACCTAAAATAAGGCAAAATCCATGCAGAGTCATGAAGTATAATTATCATTATGAGGGAGTTTTATGAACAGCTTTATGGAAGATTTATTTTTTAGTTAAAAATTCTGTTCGAATATACATATATTGTAACAATGTTTTTTAGAGCCTCGTTATTTCTGTTGATTAAGGTGTGTTGGTTTAAGTTATTTAAATTGTGGTGCGTCGTGAATGTTCGGTGGAAATGTTTTGGTTTTGGTGGCGCTGAAGGACCAGCAGAAAGGCCACCGGTGATTAGTGTGAGTGCCGTGTAGGATGACTCCACGAAAATATTTAAGAACCGAGATCGCGAGGAGAAAGGGACACTGTCTAGCTCACTACGCTGCCTCTAGGATCGCATTCAGCCCGCCGAGGTCATTGCCTTATAGGTCTTATACCGCGACCAGACCACGGCAGGGAAAGGAGATCGCGAGGAGTGGTTCTAATTATTGGTATTCGGAATAGAGTGGCTCCACGTTGGATGCCATATTGTAAACGGCTCCAAATTTAGTCCTGTTAATCCTTAATTTTTTTTCTGTTGCTTAACTTAATTAAATAATAAATTGTGTATGAGGTATAATTTGGGTTCTAGATTCTTTATTTGAACTCACGCTCGACTTGTCCTTGCGCAGTGGGGCAGTGGTGTCCTCCGTCGCCGAACTCGAGGACCCAATAATTAATTTAATTTCTTTGTTTATTCTGTAAGATGTGGGGGACGATATTGTTCCGTTGCATGATATATGTGGGTCATATGATCACAGAAGCATTACGCTTCAGAGTAAAAAGGTTTAAGGACCTTTTCGACCAAAGTAACCTTTCCTTGTGGTTAAAGCTTTGTTGTCTGTTTGCACACTTCATTTGAAAGAAAGACACAGCAATAGAGCTAATTAAGTCCACAACTGCAATCAAGTCAGCAACAGATATAGAATATACGTAGATAGTTAAAGCTAGTTTAAATAGTACGAAGGTAGCGAAGCATTTTATATTTGGTCAGTATAACTTAAAATTAGTGAAGCACTTCACTTTCACGTCAATTTCATTTTTTTTCTAAGGAGTCGTGTCCCAAGGTTACTAACCATAAGAACTCCAATGTATTTCGTAAATATTTAAAAATCCTCTTACCTTCTAAATCCACATATATATATATATATCTTGTCTTTTCTTTAAAATCGCACCCTTTCATCATATATACCGAATTCGAAGTTCCTCTAAGCTAACCAAGTAGCGCAACCCTCTCCGCAACGCATTCACTGACTGCGATCTTTCCGACTCGGTCGCTTATCTTTCTTTCCGCAACATTTTTCCACTCCCTCCTTTTCCCCTACTTCCCTCCTCCCACGCCACTCACCCCTCTCGCTTCGCCGACACAAAAAAATCGGAAAACTCTCCCAAAGCTCCTTTCCATTCCACTCATTCGTTCTTCTTGTATTTAATCCATTCCTCCTCTCGACCTCCGCATGTTTTGCCTGCCTATTCACCCGATTTTTTGTTCTCAATTAAAGACCGCCTCTAGCAAGGACTCTCTATTATTTCGATTGTCTAAGAATCCTGGGACATTTCGTTGTAGATTTTTCCCTTGCTCTAGACAAAAGAAACTTAAAGTGTATTTAATTCAAGGTCGGACATTTTGTCGAAACAGATTTGATGAAATACAATTTTTATATGCCATCTCGGTGGTAAACCACTGCATGATATATAATGATCATAATAATTTTTATCATGTGCATTACCCCATTTCCAATTAAAGGAGAATTATATGGCACAAAATAATTTTACAAAGATCATTAAAATCGGTAATATTTATTTAGATTATAACTACATAACATTCAACTAAAGTAAATAAACTAACACAAATCTATTTAAAAAAAATATATTAGGAACGTATTAAAATAACTACGCAAATTCCACAAAAACTTTTTAATTGCACTACTGGTTTCGAGCTAACAGTTAAATTTAGATATATTGCCGGAATTGATTAATTACCAACTGTTAAATTTCTTGCATTTGTATCTTTTGCTTGACGATGAGCGGTTAGCTCGAAACCAGTCGTGCAATTAAAAAGTGTTTGCGGAATTATCATTGTTTACTCAATATGATCCCGATAACGAAATTCCACCAAGTCTTAGATTGAATTAAATACTATAAAAGTTTATTTCATACTATTAATGATACCACGATACATTTTATAAATAAAAGAAATGTATCCGTCCTTGAAATAAAAACTCTACGTATGTCAGTATAGTAATAAAACGAAAGCGCTTTCTTTAAATACTAAAAACATGAGATGCTAACATAATTTATGTTATTAAATTAAAAATAGGCTTCAGATATTATGGATGGAAATAATTATTAACTAAATGGAATTTTAATATATTGTTCTTGGGCTTACAATATTTAGAGAAAAATATACTAGTTTAACGCCATCATTGTTCTGCATACCAAAATGAACCTTTCGTGTGCAAAATGTTCGTTATCCCCTTAGAACATAGTTTCCAGTCCGAAAATGGTAGATGGCAGTAAAAAACAGGGAAATAATGTGCATGCAGCCCGCTCCAATGATCTGAGAGGCGTCTAGAGAAACAACTGTTGGATAAATTAGATGAAAGTGATCAAATTGGTTCGCTCCGTCATACTGCAAAGAAACTCCATAGATTTTTTAAGACCCCAAAAAATTTTGAATATTCAGCTTACATAATTACACTTCATTTTACTTTTTTCTTACAAGATAAGATTTTGTATTGATTCGTTGGATTTTTTATTAATTGTTTCAAATGCTGCATCGTAGCATTACATGAGATGAACCATTCTAGAGTTGGCGATTCAACGTCATGCTAGCTCTTAATAGCGGGAGAAACAAATATTTGATATGAATGAACCTTATTTACATATTATAATTCGTCTCCAGTAGAATTATTCAACCTCTATGTCTATGTCTATGTAAGAACCCTGCAAGCCGCCTTTCGGCGTGTGGCAGGGGGTGCAAGCACCTTGACTCTATTTTCCTAAACAGTTGCTTTCGCGTATACTTCGGGGAAAATATTAATTTTTGAAAAGATTCGTTCTAGCTTCTATATCCCTAATCCTTCTGGCAGTATCAGAACGGCCCATATAACAGGAGGGTAGCATTATATCGATTACATAATCTGAGAACGTAATTTCTCTGAACTAATTTAATAAATTTATCCTTTGAATTTATCCTTTGAACTTCCAAAGTAAATAAATACAAAATTCTATCGATCGACGGTTATTTATCTGCAATAATAGCACATTGTGCCCATCTCAGGTTTAACATAAAGATATCTCTATGCCATAGCAGGCACGCAAGTTTTATTTCTCAACCTGCGACACCTATCTTAAACAAAGGTTTACCATACATACTCTAAGAAAGATGGAGGGTGTGATCTATTTCAAAGGAAAAATATCTCGTGGAATTAGTTTGAATATTATCTATCTAAACTAATGTTATTAGAGAATCAATTATATGTGAAGGCAAGCTTTGAAATTAACGAGAGGTCTCAGAGGTTTTAGTAGATCAAAATAACGGTTGGAAAATCCACCGAATATTTCCGACTTAGCCCCTAGTGATTTTCAACGGTTCGGGCTCCAAAAACATTATCTGGGTAGCCTATGTTTTTAAATAATGTTCCTGTAATCCAAGAGTCCTCGGTGGCTGCGACAGCATCCCTAATGCTTAATTTCTGCAGGCTATCGAGGACTATTTGTAGATATTGAATAAATGTCTGAATGTAGAGAGGGAATTCGTAGAAAAGTGAAATAAGTTTCTGGAAGTGACTTTGATTATTTTTCTCTATCCAGTTTTGCTACGCACTAATTGTATCACACACGTAGAATAGAATAGAATATATCAGAAAAGCTATAAGGTTCACCTTTCTGTGGAAAACGATAAAAAATTAAAAATTTAGATACGAAAAATAATTATGAGAGATAAAATAGCAGATGGAGAATGATACTGAATAAGTAGTATTAGCAGTTCAAGAAATAGGATGCACCTGATTAATTAACCGCTGAGTTTTCGCACAGTATTTTCACAGTATATTTCACGCATAAGCTCAGTTGTAATTACTTTTCACATTACCTTGTAAGGTTTCTTTTTCTCGCGAGCAAAAATTTTGGTTAACGATAAAAAATCTCGCAGAAAATCTGCTGAAATAGTACAGTTGGGATACAACTAGTGGCGTCTAAATATGGCAGAGATTATATAGGCAGCTGTTGATATGAAGCTAAAACTGTTTATCTGAATTCTAAAATTCTTTCTATCGGAATTGGCTGGAAGAACGCTTTAACAGAGGAGAATGAAACGAGGTTGAGTTATTTCCTAGGTGTTTGAATAAAACCAACGCTGGCTCCGCGAAACAGAAAAGATTGAGGGAGAAAACATCTAAAAAGAAGAACAGTGTTTTCGAGATAGAAATTCCAGAGAGCCCTATGTTTCCGCTTTAATATTCTTTGAGGTGGCAGCAGTTTTTATTTCCTCCTTACAAAACAAAAAACGTTTATTCCTTGCCTTGGTATTAACAGCTCGTTTATGCTCTTGTCTCCTATTTAACCCCTGCATTAACGAACTTTTTGGGTACTTCTCAAAAGTCCAATTTCCTTTTGAATCCCTCGGTAATATTTGTCGTTTTTCGCTTTGCGGAAGGCGAAGTACCTCCCGGCCTTGCTGGCTTTTTCTCACAAAAATCCCACGGCGAACGATTCTTTTTTCTTCCCAACACAATATGAGCGTTTTCGAAATTCCGAGATTTATATTTTCAAAGTCGACGAAGAAATGCATTCCGGCTTTCAAAAACACGTGTTGGCCCATTATCATTGCGAATTCTGGAATTATAAATCTCGAGAAAAGTGCATGCGTTCGCTGAGAAAACTTATGCTTTTTGCAATTAGTGGGAATCAAAATGTTCCCTCGAGAGGGAAATATGAGCATAAAAAGGTTCAAAATGCTGGGATAACTGGCTCTCTAAGCTCATTTCTATAAATATTTGCGTGATAGAGTTTCCATCCTCCTTTCCAAATTTGGCCCAATTATCATCCACGAATATGCATTGTGGATAAAATGAATTTTGGTTTGCTATGTAATTACAGAAATCATCGTTTGGCTTTCTTCAATCAAGATGAAGTTATTTATCCACCCATTATCGTGGACCTTCTTTTCCTCTATGATGTTTTAATTCCTTATGGTGCCAGATAGATATGACGCTAACGTGTAAATAAGTAAAATTGTCCTGGATTACGTTTACATTTAAATATGCAGATGTGCATGAATCAAAATTCCGTCTTTCTAATCGGTAACTGCCTCGAGTAACTCGAGAAAATGAGTTTTTTTGAAATTACTACTTCTATTATCCTGATTTTTAAACTATATTAGATGTATAAAAATGATTGCTGCGATTAGAAGGGAGAAATATATAATAATAAGAGAAAATTGGGGAGCAAAAAATAAATAGACCCTAGAGATCGAATTAAAAACGATAAATGAACAAGACGTCAGGGCAAGCCTAGCAGAACATTTTAAAGAAGCTTGGAATAGAGTTTGAATTCTCCAGCTTTTTTACCTAGAAATTTCGAGAAAGGCTTTAAACTTTGAATTCATCAGAATATGAATAAATAAAAAGTATGCGCTAATGGTCCATTTGAAATCACTGTAGGAAGTAAAGCCGTTTATTCATGGTGGGTTTAGTAAAATCCATCATCCAGGATAAATACTCCTTTGGGACTGCCTTAATTTAGGAATTGCCGTATGATATATGGAAATTTTTCAGTGAGGCTGCAGTTCTGAAGAACAAAGGTCAGAGGTTGTTTATATAATACCAAGGCCTTGTGTTTGATGTAATGAATTAATCGAATGACAGCATCTCAAGTATCAACGTAAAGAATATATAAGTCGATTGTTTAGGTTTAATATGGTAGAAATTTTTAAATGGTAGGAAAGATGGAGTTTGAAGGTTTGTACCTCTCAAAATCTATCTCGCAGTTCTCAAGATACCAATCTTTGTGTAGCGTGTGACATGATGTTTTGGATTTTACGCTTTTCATCACATACATTTTGCGGTACGTGTTGTCCTATGTATCATTTCGTGATCGAATCTCTTTAGGTACACTTTAAGAGGAAAGAACGGACAGCTAGTTATACCAAAAGAATGTTAAATAAATTCAGACACTTAGGAAAGAAATAAGAGTTAAAAAGACTAAAAACTGAAGAGATAGTCGAATTTTTAAATATGTCTTGTTTTTACGTGTATTTCTTAGTGACTGTTTTATAATTCAGTAGTGTATACAAAATAACAATTACTTGATCAATCGCAGTTAGTCCTACTGTGATAAATGTTATGATGGTTACTAAAAAGAGGATCAATGCAGAATCGTACTAACAGAAAAACTACGGACTTACAAAAAAGAGGCATAATGAGGGAAAAGTACAGCCCTACTTTTTCCCCATCTCTGCTAATGAGTACAGAAAGTAGATAAAAAGCAGAGAACGAGTGAGAGATCGGAGAAGAGGAGTGGGAGAATAGAATAGAATGGAGAGAATTGAAATAGAGTGGAGTGAGAATGGGAATAGAATGGGAATTTAAGAGAAAGATGGAAATGAGCGCGAGTCTTCCTCTCTTTCCCTTATACACGGGGGATTTCCTTCTATCAACAAAAGGTGCCTCGGGGCGCGAGGTTCGGAAATGCTGAGGAGGAAAAAGCAGAGCTCAGTGGGAAGGAGTGGATGGAGCCGCCAATCCCCTTCCTGTTAATCCACGGAAGACCCCTTCCACCTCCTAAACAATCACCTGCATTGAAATATCCTCCTTCATTCTCTATCTATAAATTCTCTATGCCCTCTCCACATTTCCTAATTATTGACCTATCGCGTTGCTGAACTTCCTTCATCGCCATTTCGAGCGATTAACTTCCGTTGTTTATCCTCATAACGTATGAGATCAATATGGTCCGAGTAATTGGTCTAATGTGCGTAAATAGAATCTTTTTCAATTGAGATGCAATTACAGACTAATATTCACTACCTCAACATCATTTGGTCCGGAGAAATTCTTTGGAAGAGATTCATTAGTAGAAATTCATTTGGTCCAATGGAAAAATTATAACTAAGATATGTCATTGAAAATTTGAAAATTAAATATATTTATTCGCCTTGATAGCAAATATAGCTCCGGAAATTAACTTTACACCTAATTTACAAACTTATAATCCATGATTTTTAATTACATTCATACTAATACCAAGGTAATTAAACTTTGAATTCAGATTCTAAGAGCGCAATATTACGACAAATTTGCGCCCATGTGGTCTGTGTTTTAAATACGATAATTTATCTTAACAATAACACAACATAATCAATAACTCTAATTCTTAGAAAATAATTACGTAAACCACATTTAGGGATTCATTTTTATGAACGTTCTTATGAGTAGCTCAAAGTAAACACAATTGGCAATTATAAACCTTTGAAAATTGATTGACATATCGAAAAGTGATAAACAAGATTAACGTATGTGCATGCCATTCCTTAGAGAGATATAAAATACGTTCGTGCTGAGTAATATTATTTTAATTAAATATATTCTGATGAGATTTAACTATTCTAATTACGTGAATTCTTTCGAATGACGATAAACTTCTAACAGCCATTAGTGATCCAGAGCCTGCGTGGTCATTATTAATAGATTATTATTAGTAATATTCTTATTTTCTCATTTTTATACTCAACTGTATTTCCCTCCTTTCCTCCGATGTGTTCGCCGACAGAAAATTACCTAACTATGAAACCACAGATTTGATGTGTAAACATGATTGACCAAGAACTTTACTAATTCGCTTTATCCTCCAATCAAATTATGTTGGCGAGATGAACATAAATGGAGAGGCTGGAAAACTTTCTTGAAAGATACGACAGGGAGAATCAAACTGTATAGGTCAACTTCGGAAAAGAGAGTAATGTAGTGAACGATCAAAGTGGTGATTGCAGGGAAGTTAGAGGGTATGAGGGCAATGAAGAGGAATAGATTTCAGTTAATGGACCAACTTAGAGCAAATAAGGGGAATTATCAGAATCTAATAAGAGTAGTACGAAAAGCAATGCGATGGAGAGTTCAATGAAACACGCAATCACGGGTAAGAACACCAATGACGTTGATCAGATATATTGTAGTTCACTGGATGATACTTTACGGTCATGAAGTAATATATATTTATCTAAAACTTAAGTTGTAAAATATGGAGTATTTCTTGTCTATAGCGTTTTGTCTTGGCGAGGAATGTAAAACTACCTCACTTTAATGCGCAACCGACTAAATTATATTCTTTATATCACTTCACATAGCTTTTATTTCCGTTTTCTTTCGATATAACGAAAAAAAACTCGTCATACTTTCTGTTTAATTATTTATTTTTTATTAAATATGCTGCAAGTAGAATCCCTTCCGGTGGCAGCTCCAACCATTGTCTGTTAACAACTTAATTCTAACCCTGATCCCTCACACCAGACATCTCCGCTGTACCCCAACAAAACATGTACATACATCCTCTAATCACAAAAGCTTCATTTCAAAATGTATAATGACACTTATCAGGCCGAAATGCCACTTCATCGTTTTCACATCCTGACTTTTAAAAAATATCGAAATAATACAGAAATAACGAAATTGAATTAACTCAATTACATAAACTATTGCATCTACTTTAAAATCCTTTCTATTTTTCGGTAAGGGATTGAAGTTCTATGCATGAAACATAATCTATTTTTTGATTCCTCTATTTAATAAAGGAATATTTGGCGATACTTTTTTTCCAAGGACTATGTAAACAACCATTTGACAATTACGTCAACATTAAAATTGACCATATATTAACTTACTTAGTTACATATTTTAGTTACGATTGTTTTAAAAAATATATAGAAAACTAAATTGACAGCATTACGTCAACTCCTCATCCAACCTAATAAGTCTCATTCTCTCTTGGTAGTAATTGTTGAAGAGCTTGAGATACCAACTAGCATTCGGGGTAAACAACTTTACAAATATTTCCATTATTTTGTCTTGTAAAAGTCCAGAAAGATTTCATTCACAAACGTAATCTCTTAGTTAGAGAAGGACTAAAGCAATGAACCAGGGTCGAAGTCAGATAGATCGTAATTGCAATCCGGAGAAGCATCGACCCCATCCCCACCATCCATTACTTAAGTTTACATCTAAGTAGGTAGTAAACAGCCCGACTTCGATCACCCTCACTTTAGACGAAGCAATTCTTTCCGTAGACTAAACCCTCACAAATAACATCAATGGTTGGTCTAAGAGGATGCTATTTGTGGAATAATAGAGCCGAAGTTGAGACTGGGTGAGTGAGGAAGGGAGAAAGGGGAAAGGGAGTTGTTTTCCCAGTTTGTTCTACGAGGTAAAAGGCGAATGCCACAAACGGCCTCACATTCTCACCCTTATCCTGTCAGTCGGAGGATTTGCAATCAATGGCACACACTTTTACTTAACGAAGGATAGGTTGGAAAGGGAAGGAGTTAATACGACGCGGATAAATACAAAGCAGACATCGGAGAAAACGATCGCGAGTTGAAACGAATGCGAAACTCCCAAGAAGTTTGGGAGCTGTAAAGAACTCCGCAATACTCTCTAAAAGTCGTATTATACGCTCGAAAAATTTACCCGAAGGCATTTTAGGGAGACTACTCAAACAGACTGGCAATTACTGAGGTGGCTTTAGTTGGATTATTTTTCTTTACGGTTGCCTACAGCAGACACACGGTACAATCACGGAAAAATTCACTTCGAGTTCTCCAAAACCTCACTTCGGGGAAAGGTTGACGACGCCTTCAATTAACAATTTTCGGAGAAGACAACGGAAATGTATACGGTTATACGGAAGCAGTATCACATGTATTGCAAGCTTACAGCTTATGAATACAAAACTATTTGATATTGAGCCAATCCTTACTTAACATAGTAATTGAGGAAATGAATGCAATGATGCTTGGTAAATATTAATTTTAAATTATGTTCTCGTTGCCGTCTCACATAAAATAATATTAATTTCTATTGAAAGAAAGAATATTTATATGATGGAATTTAAACTCCGACAAACTAGGAAAAAACGTACTCATTTTTTTCCAATTAAAAGAAACGCTTTAAGTAATGTAGAACTTTCATTTACATTTTAATAATTCCACATTCCTATTCTTTCAATAAATAAGAAAAACATGATAAATATTGCTTTTAATTCAAAAGTCATGATCCTTCAAAATTATGAAGTTCACCTGTTTTTGCGAAAATTTAGAAACTCAAAAACATTAATAATTTTTCAAAAACAAATTTAATTGAGCCACTATGTTTTTTTTCCTAAAGTGGTTACGTATAAAAAGATGAAACTGAATCTCACGGTTATTTTTCAAATCGGTAATTGTTCCTGAGTTGTTTACTATTTTAAAATTAAGCACCTGATAGCCTTTAGTATAAGTTTTCCTGTTATACGTTCAATGAGGCAATAATTTTAACTTCACCAAATTATATTTATTACGAGTGAGCTGAGTAAACACCAGTGATACTACTATCTTTCGAGAACCTTCTTAAAATCTAGATAAATAAGACATTCAACGTAAAATTCAACTTTCATGTTTGGAACGAATCCCAAATTACAAAATGAAGACTTTTACGGATTCAACAACAAAGCTCAATTCGAATATCGTCAAAGACACTAATTTCAGTTCCGCAGATCCAAAGGTGTGTTCGGTGGATTGTCACTCGTTTATTAAACTGCCACGCAGGCGAAAATGAATGGTAAGCAAATTTGAAAATGCAACTCGGACGCGCACTGACGACTCCAATTGCTTCCACATCCCGTAATTAGGGAATTTGGACATCGAATAAGCAAAAGACGGAAGAGTGCATCAACTGCCGCTACACAATGAGGGGAGGTTCCACGAAGGAAACTGCCTAATGGCCTGGCAAACACGCGAGTCTAAACATTCAAATTATCGCGCAATTTCTTGCTTTAAGTCGCTAATGAGAGTGCGAGGAAGTACGACACGCCACGCGGCGATATCGGAAACACGGCGACAAACGAAAAGTCATTTCAAGTCACCGTGAGGGCTCTTAAAGGATTATCTTCGCCTCCAAGATACAAGAAAAAAATATAAAGTTTCCAAAGGACTCAAAACTCGCTCCCATAACGCGGTTCCACCAAATCGTTAACGTTAGATACATCCCGTTACAGAGGAGCATTGGAAATCAGGTCGGCGCAGTATACTAGCAAACTTGAGGCAAAAGTTCGAGAAAGTTAGTCTAGTGAAATTAATTAGGAGACTGTTGGAGGATCTAAAGTTGATCGGAGTATTTGCTAGGCGCAGGTGTTTCTAATTGGCAAATAAGGTGAATTTGGCGTGTTTGCTACGGGGAAATATTCTGTACTCGCATAATTTCCATTTACGTCAGCGAAAGGTTTTGAGCTCTACAACTACAACGACTTCGTATGAAATATAATGCAATGCGTTTGAGTCCCAAAAGGACAAAGTTTGTCATGGGCCTATGAATGAGCTAATAATACCATCTTCCGCCTATTTTAACGATTGCTATTTTAGTATTCTCATTCAACGAAATTTATCCTAAATGTTGTATGGAGGGGTGTAAAATATTGTAAAGCATCTTCTTAATTTTGTTCCAAACGCCAGAATACATTATTGGGAAGCTTTAAAAACAAATTAATTTCCTAAATCATTTCGGTATAACCATAGACTCCGGAGTTAGCAATATCTGATTACTTCTACATGATTTTAAATTATACAACCCAAACCTCTTCCTCAGAATCATCTCCGAAATAAAATTTTATCAACTTTGTAGTTTTGTTGATTTTTAAGTTAGGATATGGAATCCTCATTTCGCACTTTTCAAACGATTCTTAATATAATTAAAGAATTTCGGAAGGAAAACAAATGCCACAAGGATGACTTTACTCACTAAAGCATGCGCCTAAGATAATTTCCAAGATGATAATGGACATGAAAAAGTTCGGAAGGATTGGAAATTGAAATCGGAGTTCCTAACAGATGAATATTTGTTCTAGTATAATTCTCACAATATGACGTAAGAAAACGTTTTCCTTAAGCCAAATGTCCTATCATGTCGACAGTTAAAACAACTTTATTTACAGATAAATGCATTTCTTCTTAAATTCACAGTCTCAGGCGTCGTTTTGTGGAAATCCATCTCGTAAAAATGAGGAAGGCTTGTACTTTTTCCACAGGTTTATTTTAAAAACCCCAAATTTTACATTTCTCAAACAGAGGCCAGAGACTCAATTTCCTGGAACAATTAGAAATACTTTCTCATATCAATTCCGCGAAATTTTCTGTTGTCAATGAGCACCTTTTCCCTTCCCACTCCCCACTGATTCAATGCATCCTACCACCCACAGATACGGTTCCTCTACCTGCACTTCCAAGTCCTTACCCTTAATGTCTCCACCTCCCTTCCCCTTCCTTTGTTCACCTTTCCTATTTCATGGTTTTTCCGCTAGTCTTTCTTTGTATATATATGGTTACGGTTATTGCTTATTCACCTGATGATGGCGATTACTCGCTGAAACCTGGTCGTATTTTTTAAAATGTTAAGTGTTTGGTTTTGGTTAGTATTTGTTTAAAATGCAGATTGTTTCTGTTGCATATCGACGATTATTGCCCTGCACTTCCTTTATGCACTTAAATTCATTTGGGCAAATCAGAAGTAAACTATTAGAATATGTAGCAAAAGAATTCATTCTTATCTCATTTTAGTTGAATTATAGATCCTCTAAGAGTATGAAAGGGATATTTTAAAGAATATATGACGGGCGTGACAGTTAAAGGAGTAAATTTGCAAAATTATTACTGTGCAGGATGAGGATGCTCGGAAGTAAGCTACGCGAGTTCGAAGGATATTGTGGAACTGCGTTTGGGAAACCCTGGCGGGTTGGTGGCTAAATTCTACTTTTAGGGTGTACGGAAAAATTTGAAGTCGTTAGTTGGTGCCTTCGTTGCGTTTTCAACAACTCCAAAAAATTTGATTGAAACATTTTGTTAATGAGATGATTGGAGCAATCTATCTAAAGGGTTCCTGGTAGATATCTGGGGGTTTCACCATTAATTTTTTCAGGTAGAAATTCAGAGGGTCTCCGTCCTAATCCAGACCCTTAGGAGCTCGCCTTAGCAGGTACTGAGCAACCGGCCCTCCCATCAGGGGGGACCATAAAAAATCTGACCGCGTGGAATAAGGTTTGAAAAGTTATAAACAATTCAAATGAGCAACAACTTATTATCTTCGTCGTCTCATTCGTCTAAAGAGTTATACAATCGTCTTTTGATCGACGCTCTACGATGAAAATTAAGATTTTTCGTGATTTTGCTGCTTCATGCTTTTGCCCACTTGATTTGGTTTGCTGTCTTATTATCAATAGCTGAGGTACCTGTTGAATCTTAACGGGGGTTGGGTTGGGGGGAGGATTTCTAGATTTTTGCTAAAAATCCCTCCCCCAACCCAACCCATCCCCGGGGCAACGTTGCCGTGTGTCAATGAGTCATTTCTAGCAAAATCACGAAAAATCTTAATTTTCATCGCAGAAACTCGATCAAAAGACCCTTGTATATCTCTTTGAACTAGTGAGAAGACGAAGATAATAAATTATTGCTAATTTGAATTGTTTATAACTTTTTAAATCATATTCCACGCGGTCAGTTTTCTTATGGACCCCCTTTTGGGAAGGACTGGCGCTCAGTACCTGCGAAGGCGAGCTAAGGGTCTGGATTAGCACAAAGACCATCCAAATTTCTACCTGAAAGAAAGTAATGGTGAAACCCCCAAATATCTACCACTAACCCATCTAAAGTCTTAAGAAAAAAGTTAATAAACCGTAAAACATGAAAATTATTTACCATTTGTTGGAATATTTTCTATGCGATAGTAGAATATTCCAATTAGAAATTCACGAAAAACATATTGAATAGGTAAAATCCACTCTTGGAAACCAACCTAAACAAATTACGTTGAAGGGAATGTTATCCGATGAAATATCCATCACATCCGAAGTTCAACAGGGAAATGTACTAGTGTCGATATTGCTTCTAATTTAAATTAACGAACTAGGGAAGGATTTGCTTAGGGATATAAGACTATATTCCCGATGGGAAAAAGTCATCAATACAGATCTAGTCAACGAGTGTTGACTTGGTTTCTCTAGCCAAGAACGTTTGCGAGCACAGAGAGAAAAGGAAAAAGCTTTTCAAGGAAATAATTGATTGTTACTACTGATCGTTTCCTCTACAAAGAATTAGAGAAGATAAAATCAATTAGTGTTAGAGGACGATATCGGTGTTCTTATACCCCTTGAAACTTACCAGTTTAAGCTTGACCATTCAGTATAAAATTTAATGCATATACTCATTACTTACAGCTCTTACTGCCTCTTCATTCCAAATATATTTGCATTACAAAAATGACCAAAGCCGCCAGTGGAGTACGACCGGTGGTATAAAAACACCTATATCTCTAGCTTTAATTGATATTAACTTCTCTAATGACTCGGAGAAAGAACGACTTGAAGAAGCTATTCGTCGTTGTATTTTCTTTCAACACTTTTCAACGTTTTCTCTCTGAGCTCGCGAACGCTGTTAACTGGAGAAACGAAATAGAGAATATCCTCGAAGTGGAGTGGATGAAAAAATAAAATAGCTTCCATCGGTAGTCAAGCCGTATATCTATGTAAATCCTAACCGAGGGACTACATCATTGATGATTACACCGAGGGACTACACATTTCAATCTGAAATCTCCCATAACAAACCTAGCCGTTCTAATTATCAGTTGAATCATCTCTTAATCAAAAAATCCTAACTCATGAGGATCCTAAAACGCGCAGCTATATTCTAGAAGAGCTCAAATGAAGTATAAAATACGCTATGTATCTCTAAATCGAATCCATATGAAGTAGTATCTTCGCAGCAACCAGGTGCGGTTCCCTCAGCCAAACATCACTACGTTCCTCTCTATGCCATTTCATTCCCTTTTCAGTACAGATTCATCCAAAATACAACTAGTTTTACCGAGCATTTCACCATTCCAAGTCCTTCCGAGCCGAAGAAGGAAGTGCACCATCTCTGCGCGATTTCAAGAATGGCTCTTTACCCCTCCATTTCGAGCGAACATTACCAATCCAATGAATGCCTGCGAGAACCTCTTCAGCCTAGAGGGAAGAATACATAGCCGTCCCTGTAACCAATTTCCTGGGTTTCCCGGCAAATCCTCCGAACGCATTAAAATCCCTCGCAGGAACCAGACGACGAGAATTGACCGCAATATCGCTCTACACCCCAGCGCGAATCCCTCCGACATTTCGATCTTTTTAACTCTGCAAAACAGAGTGCAGTGATAGCCTCACCGAGGAATGGATTTAAATGCAGACGGCCCAAAACACCTTGCCGAATTAGACGGACCTTGGAATTGGTCCTTGCAACTTGTTAGCTAAAACGACATGGTAATTAAGGTCACGATGGAGACATGAAATGTTTATCGTACGAGAGCTCGTTTATGCCCGGAAAGAGGGGGATCATCTCCCCAAAGGATCAGCTGTTGAAGGAAACTATATGAAGAGCGCCATTGAAGGATGTATGGAGGATATTCAGTGGGCGGTTGATGGGATACCTTTTGAGGATGAGACCGTATCACGCTCTTTAGATTCGGCTTAATCGTTGCTAAAGGAAAATTCAAGTAACTTAGACAACTTGAGACAGTTACTTTCCAAGCACTCCACCGAGTAATTATCAATGTCATCATGCGCTTCTTGAAGTAATACACTCTTCAAAATAACACGGTTTTTTATTATTTGGAAATTTTTTTAAACACAAACTGGTTTTATTTTTCTCACTACTCAACTCTGTTGGACTCAAACTATTGGAACTTTAATGGTGGGTCACAGTTTTTGGGAAGAGCCAAATAACTATATAATCATGAATGAAATTTTCTTCACTATATAAAGACAAAAAAAAGTTTATTTCTACACTAAATTTTTTTATTGCCCAACCGGTTTCAGTAGTTCACTGAGGTCATCTTCGGTTAACCTGAAAATGACCTCTATGCCGAAACCGGTCAGACAGTAAAAAACTTTAGTGTGGAAATTTACTGAGTTTTCTCTTGCTACAGATGGTTGAATTCAATATTTTCTTCCTTTATATGCGTTTATTTAAAAAAATATATTTTTCAACGATATTCTACGTTGCCATTGCTGAACTATGTCATAAAACATCGTGAAGGAAATAGTCGAGGAAAATTTATGGAAACTTTTTTATAAGTACCTGCGCGTATCTCCGTATCGTTTTTGGAGAAAATTGTTGTAATTGACTCATGTACTACTACATGTAGTACTGAATCGTTACTGCAGATGTGACTTATTTTAGTTAAGCATATTTAACTGCATTTTTACTACGGATTTTCATTAATTTTGATATTGCAAAACATCTGAAAAATATGGACTCCTGTAGTATTTCATATCAATTGAATGCAGATTATGAATAATTTTTTTGTGTTATCCACAACTTATATAGATCATGGATTTCATATATTGATCATTAATCTTAACTCCCTTTAGAAATAACTAAATAAATTGTAAACTGTAAAGTTAATTTTGTTGTGAATGAAACTTCCAAATTTACCAAACTCTAAGGATTAACTAACTAAATAATTTTCTATCACCAAAAAATGTCATTTGCGGAAATATGTTTTTAATGTAAAAACACTGCAGAGAAAATTTATATAATGCTGTTACCCTGCCTTAATCGAGTGATAATGAATATATTATAATATATTCATCAATTATCGGTTGTACCAATTTAAATTTTCCGAGAACGGTGCCGATTTCGGATAATTGATTGTTCTATCATGAAAACATTTAATGCAGCCATATAACGGACAATTATGATTAGTGGCTTAATTAACAAAACTCGGGTGTTATGAGTTTCCCGAATTCCATCGTATGTAATTTGATATTTATTCTCATCTTCAGACACAATGAATATGAGTTAATCCATTCGAATAAAGCTTTAACTCAAATGAGAGCTTTCATCGGCTTAAAAAATAAAAATTTTCAAGTGTTTAGCAATCGTTCAAGATCTCATAATAAGTAATTAAAATTAATTATTCGTAGTTGTATTAAAAATCATCAAGAGGGAATAAGAAAACAGCAAAATTCTATATTTAAATAAAGCTGTTTATATTGTGCAGAAATAAGTGGAAAAATTAATAATAAGTATTACTGAGAAAATCAATAGCGGAACGTAAAGAGAAATCCATGCGAATAATACATATTATAAAGTAAGCCTATCAAAAAGCCTTATAGTGCTAATGTAATCAATGAAAAAGAGAATGTCCATCATGAGTAAATGTAAGTTCATCAACAGTATATATGGAATCTAATTTCGATATAAAAATAATCTCAAAAAAAATCTATAATTTACCCTATTTTTTGTTGAGAACAAAGCAAACTTCGAGGCCCCAATATTTCCAAATAAAAACTCCGAAGTAATAAAAAAGAATTCTCACGAACATTGTTTGAATTTTCAACCGCAAAAACTCCAAAATCTCAGCTCTCCGTATCGATAAATCTCAATGCATTAATCACAGAACTGCTCGGAGTCGTGCCACTTTTTACTCGTCCCCGTCATCATTAAGAACGGACTCGGAAACAATGGAAGATGACTCGAGATCGAATGTTCTTTTCAATTAATTATAAAGATAATAGCGAATCCCTTCGTGAAACACTGTATAAGACCTCTCTTTTTTCGGACGGCGAAAGCGACTTGGAGGCTTTATCCGCGGTAAATAACGTTTTATCTCCTCTTTCCCGCAGACACAGTTCCTCCCTTCAAGGAGCAATGCTTGACGGGTCTGTCCCTTTGCGTGCAGCAAAAACCTAACGCCCCCTTCGAGTCCCCCTTTTGGTTCCAACGTCAACGACTCCGTACCCGAGTCTACGCCCTCACGTCTTCCCATTGTCTCGCCCGCGATGGCCACTTTTACGACCAAAAGCGCTCTCATTACTTTCGAGGGTTATCTCCCGAGATTTATCCTTCATTAAACATCGATACCATCGCCCAATCAAGTTTTTACTCATCTCCGCCCAAGGAGCCCCGTTTCTTCGGTTTTAACGTCGGATTTTTACGTCCAAACCTCTACTTTGGCGTCTCCTTTCCTTCGGGGACAATAAAAGGCGCGGCCCACGGACGCGGGATTAAATCGAGGTGATTATTCGTCCGAGAGAGGAATGGGTACCTTCCTCCCTTCATTTATATCCTATCGGAGCGAAAAGTATCGATAAAATAGTAAGGCCCCGGAAATTGCTTTCGTCGCGAGAAATTAAAATTCTTCTTTTTTTGATGAATTCGGACTTTTTATTTGCGCTTTCTCGGATGCTCTTGGGAAAAATTTTCTGCGAGCGTATAATTTGCGGAAGGTTTTCTTTTTTTGGTCGCCGAAAATTCAATCGGGCGCCGCGGAAGTAGCATAATATGGAGATGGAATCTTTATTTCTTTTGGACATTTTTAGTGTGTGCCGTAATGAGTGTTTGATATTGATTTCGCAATTAAAAATCAGACGTTATTAATTCAGGTTCTCCAGCGACTTTGATCGGCGAATTTTGACCGAAGTGATTCTTACGATAGATTGCATCAATTGAATCCACTTACTGGAATATTCTCTTATAATCGAATGAAATAGTGTGAATTGAACTTTTCAATATAACGCTGAGTAATTACGGAATAATTACATTGGTCATTAATATTAGAATAATCATATTGATTATATTATTATAATTACGGATTTGACACTGTCACACTCTTCTTTTTTTAGGTTTCCTCAGTGAGGACCCTGGTGGTGCTAGGCGCCGCACAGTGGGCTAGAATCGAAAAAAGCTGGCCAAAAATAAGAAAGTGCTTTTTCTGAGTGCGGACTTTGAAACTTCGCATGGTCATTCTTAAATAAATTCTGCGTATAATTGCTAAATAATTTTTGTTGATTCTTACGCGTTACAATTCTACAGGGGATCAAAGTTGACCAATTTTCGCGAAAATTTCTAGTTTCCGATTTTTCGCGAAATTCTTCAACTTCAAGTCGATTGTGAACCCAAACTAGGAAAATCATCGGGTAAAATATGATTCCATATTATAAATATGTTCTTTGTCCTTCATAAGACTTGGTTTCAATGAGCTCTGTCGAATATTTATATACTTTACATTACAAAATGGCGGACCCTTATTTTGGAACAAAGTTTTACCTAAAGCGAGGAAAATAGTAGATTGAGACACCGTGTGACACGGGGTTACTTATATCACAATAAGCTATGAACCTTCCTTAATGGGATTCTGAAATAAAATCTTGCCCCAATTTGCCCCAATAATTTATAAATCGACTTTTCGACAACGCTACGAGGGCCGAATCCGCTCGGCGGAGCACCGTCCTCCGCTACGCTGTCATGATTTGAGAGGAACAACGAACCAAAACGATTCTGATTCGTTCTTTTGTAGATTTTAACCATTATTACACTTCGTACATATCTTAGATATCAACAGTTATTAGAAAGTCACCATTTCTTGTAGGGTGATAATTGAAAAAAATGAAATGGGCTGTGCTTTAAAGCAAGGGACCACGACAGCGATATTAATATCATGTAGTAGTTTATTTTCGTACGATAATGCTAAATTTCTCTTAAATCATACAATCAAAGTTTTAAGTGAGTTTTAAGAAGTATACGGTGTTTATGCATTACCTTCTCTATTAAATACATTCCTCGTCTGAAGAATCTTCATTCCCATAAGCCAATTCCTTCTCATCGTTCATGACTAATAGTTCGTTAATCTCTTGGCTCAGAATCCTCGATCCTTTTGTTGCTCTAACTGATGCGGATATTGAAATTAGCGTATCAGAAGTTAGAAGTAATCTTTGGAACAAATCCTCGTTCGTGGCCACTCTGGAGTGTTTCGTTGTGTATCTTTCCCGGTATTTCCTTGCGTCTTTATTTCGGGCCTCCATTACCTCTTCTGTCAGTTGCCCCAACGGAAGGATTGCCTCTTTTGCTATTTTAGCCCCGTGTATAAGTACTTTATGTACTGTTGGTGGCATGTATTACCACGGATATAATCGGACATACATCTCTGCTGTAGCGCAGCAATAATATTTGAATGCTATTTCATTTAGTGGCAAACCACTTGAAATTGCCTTCAAGATATTGGTGAATCTTTTTATTAGATATTCGTTAATTCCTTTTAAGAAATGATTAATACAATTTGTATTGAGAAACGGTATTTCACAAAAAACTTAATAATATAAAACAAACCTTAAATAGAACTCTTATCTTTAATAGTGAAGATTTCATCCTTATCTATTTCAGTTTCCTGATTTTTACATTTAATAAAAGATTACGCATTAATAAAAATAACTTCAATTCGCTCCTATCATTTCAGCTGCTAGACACGGACTTTCAAAGAAACGCCTTTATGTATTTCCATCATTTGTGGAGCCATGTCCTGGTTTAGGTACATCTACAATCAGTCTTATCTTTTTTCTTAACTGTTTCTGAATATGAGATTTCCTCTCCAAAAGCAGTAATTTATGATTACCACGAGCCTATGTAGGAATATTAAGATAAGGTCAATGGGTACGTCTTATGAAATAAAATCATACTCATCAATATTGCACTCTCACCTGCCATTACTTAAAGATAAGTCGGTAAGATGTATGTAATAAACACTCAAAAAATCTTATGTAGCAATGCAGCGTAGGAATGCCATAGGAGGGCTCCCGGATAGTCATGTGGACAGCGCGTTTGCCTTTGGTGAAAGCGGTCCCGGGTTCGATTCCCGGTGGGAGCCAATGTGCGAAATGACCTAAGCTGTCGAAGCACTTTTAACAATACTACTACTACTACTACAATGCTATAGGACAAATTTTCTTCGTCAACGTCTCGATTACTAATTGTCGATAGATCGTTCATCTCCGAAATTTTCGCCCCGCAAATGTAGCATTTCAATCACGTGCTCTCGGTCAGCGCATTACATACCTAAAAGAAAGAATGCAACAAAAGATTCTTGGTCAAATTTGTCTAAATATATCCAAGAAATATTACCTTTCATTTGAGAACATGTTACCTTTCCGTTTATCATTGTAAGCAACAAACAGAACTTAATGCGGTGATTGCCTACATTCACTGGCTTAAAATTTTCGATTTCTTGGTGTAAGTTACTTTCTTAATAATTTATTCTTTGGACTTGTTTGTACTGCGTGACATTGATTTTCTTTCTTGAAGGTCGATAACGATGCCAAAATCCGTTAACCGATTATTGACCATATCAGCCATAATTTTTGCAGAAATACTAATTAAATTACGTATTAATACACTGAAAACCTGGAAAAATTATAGTACTATATGAAAATGCAACATGGATTTCGTAACTATATCTTTCCTTCAATAGTATATGCAGGACAAAGGGAGTAGAAAGCATTCAAACAATTGTGAGCATATTTTAAAACGATCAGAAAATGAATCACAATTTACCACCATTTTCTGATGCATTAAATAAAAAAGAAAATAAAATGAAAAAAACATACCTCACGAGATATAATTCCTATGAAATATCTAAAACCTCACACGTATACTGCTACCAGGAGATTGTCGAAGAACTCTTGTTTCACAGAACTGTCGTAGCTAATTAGAGAGCACAAAACACAACCTCTTCTTATCCAATGTTCAAATAGAACTGAATTATTCCTACGCATGTAAGGAAAAATCACAGACATGCAATTCGAAGGGTACCGTTACTCCGGAAAAGCGCAGCTGCCTACAATAAAACGAGACCTTTGCCGAACTTTTCCAGCGCTCCAGAGCACCTCGACGGTAGCCAAAACAACTCCAGATGTGGGCAAATTTTGTATTTGAAAAAATTCTACGCTATATTCCACCATTCTTATAATATAACAACCTATGTATTTCTTTCTGTAATGAAATTACACAAAGTGACGGCTAGTTCTACCGATTTTGTAAGAAAATTTTCAGTATTGTAGAGAGTGAGAGTGAAGAAGCAGTCAGTATCAAAATCACAAACATATCTTAAGCAACTATTAACTTAAAAAATTGATATATAACTAATGTAAAAAGTATAATAATGGTTAAAATCTACAAAAGAACGAATCAGAATCGTTTTGGTTCGTTGTTCCTCTCAAATCATGACAGCGTAGCGGAGGACGGTGCTCCGCCGAGCGGATTCGGCCCTCGTAGCGTTGTCGAAAAGTCGATTTATAAATTATTGGGGCAAATTGGGGCAAGATTTTATTTCAGAATCCCATTAAGGAAGGTTCATAGCTTATTGTGATATAAGTAACCCCGTGTCACACGGTGTCTCAATCTACTATTTTCCTCGCTTTAGGTAAAACTTTGTTCCAAAATAAGGGTCCGCCATTTTGTAATGTAAAGTATATAAATATTCGACAGAGCTCATTGAAACCAAGTCTTATGAAGGACAAAGAACATATTTATAATATGGAATCATATTTTACCCGATGATTTTCCTAGTTTGGGTTCACAATCGACTTGAAGTTGAAGAATTTCGCGAAAAATCGGAAACTAGAAATTTTCGCGAAAATTGGTCAACTTTGATCCCCTGTAGAATTGTAACGCGTAAGAATCAACAAAAATTATTTCGCACTTATATGCAGAATTTATTTAAGAATGACCATGCGAAGTTTCAAAGTCCGCACTCAAAAAAAGCACTTTCTTATTTTTGGCCAGCTTTTTTCAATTCTAGCCCACTGTGCGCCGTTATGCCGAGACCCATCTCACACTGCCAACCAGACTTTGCCACTAAATTAATAGGAGTGAGACTTTTCAACGAGGTTGTTCAGTAAAAAATATCATTATTTCCACAATTTGAAGATCTGGGTTCGAGAACCACATTTTTTTAATTTCAAGTATTCGTTGGGTTTGCCGACTCACACGCCTCAGCCTTTTTTGTGGAGTACTACATTCCGTAATATACTGTATCAGTCACCAATTTTCATATGTTTAGGAACAATGATTAAATCGGAAAGGGTTAGAAGTTCTTTGCGCATAAGGGCGTGCACCTAAAAAAAATCCCAAGGAAAGACGGACTTGAAAAATTCCCCGTCCGACTTTTTTCGAGTCCGTTCTTCCTTATGATTACTTCCTTAATTTTCAATGGTGCTGAGCCGTATCAGTATTTGATACATACATTGTTGACTCGCGGGCATTTATTAAACTGGGACGCTAATACGCCATTTTTTTCCCTACTAAAATGTGAAACTCGCCAATCATATGCCATAAAAACATATTAAACCTTAAGGCGAAAAGTTATTCGTGCATCTGTGAGCTAACGCACATAATCACTAGCAGGAACCACTGACGGTGAATAAATCGTGAATTACCATCCAATAATCGCACTACTTAATCCCTAAGGGCCGCTGGCTTAAAGGAATTTATCAGATCAAAAAGCTTCCGCACTGGAAGAAAAATAATCCTTCGGAAACAGAGATGATAGAAGCGTGTATGGCTGAAGGTCGAGCATTATGATTCGGAAAGATCCTCCCTAACCTCCCCCTAATCCCCGATCATAAATCCCGAGAGGGGAAAATCATTCCCTGATAATTAAGGGAGTCGGGAAAATATAGAACGCGGCCATGTTCGGTGGGAAACATAGACATCATTTTATCCTTATCGTCTTAAGTTAATTGATCGACGGAATCGATTTTGGGAGGAATTAAAGCATCCGGAGCACACCACCGCTAATTCCCTCGAAATCCCACCGCCTATTAAAAACCTTTCTGCCCCCTCGGCCTCTTTCTCTCTCCAGCATCCGTGGAAAACCGCCCCTCAAAACCACTCCCGCCATCTACTTGATTGACGACCTTCCGGACCAGGGTCCAGTGGCCCGACATCTCCGCCAGATAAGGCCTCCCTCCTTCGCCACCCTGGTCTCCGCACCCGTATGGATTAGCCATCATTCAGCGGTGTACCACGGGAATAACTCTCTCACACCGCACCACGGCCCGAAAACCTCGACTTTCCCATCCAGCGCACGGAGTCGCATTCGCGCAACCCTCTACGCCCCCTCTTATCAAATTCCTCTTTCCACACCTTTCTCCCGCAACTTCGCTCATCTTCCACTCTCCCGATCCTCCCGCATCCCCTGGCTGACCTCATCCACCATCCTTCCGGTTTGGGGGGCACCGGAGGTCGGGGAGGTATTGTCGGGGAAAGAAAGCGTTATTAAGGTGACCTCTGACGGGGGAAAAGAGAGTCTGGGGGAATTAGTGCTCCGCTCGTCGCACCCATACCGATGACTCATCTCCGTGTTGTTCTGCCCAATCGCAAGTCTCCGTGGAGTTTCATTTCCTCCGTGGTCATCAAACTCACCTTTTAACCTCCCATTCCCGCCTTTTTCTTTGCACTAACGCATCTTGTTCCGAAATTTTTACCGCCAGAGTTTATGAACGTGCTTTCGAAATGTGTTCTTCTTAAAGAAACTGTAATAAATTACATGCAATCGATCACCTTATAGCTGATATTATGATATACAGATTAGATGGAAGAGGAGACTTTTCAGTTTCAATCTCGCCTAATAAAGACCCCTAATAATAATAATAATATTATCCTATAAGTATGCGCTGTTGAGTAATTTATTTTTAACCTTTTTCCCTCATACTATATTTTTTATTACATTTTTCTCCGTCATTATTGTTTTTTTCTTCCTTACATTCCCTATATTACTTTATTATTATTATAAATTTAATTTAATTCTTTTCATATTTTTTTAATTTTAAACTATGCTTGATTGCATTTCCATAATCCTTGTTGATATTTATACATATGTTTATTTATATTTCTATTTTTCTCAACTTGTTGTACGATTCGTTGTAATTGGTCAAATTGACTGTTAATGAATCAAATTTAAATAAATAAATAAAAAATACTTCTATTTTACAAAAGGTTCTGAGCAGGAAACCTCTGGCAAACACTGTCTTAACAGACCTTGCAGTAGCATCATTATACATTCTTATTAAAACCTCGAAACAACTTCGTTCAAACTTCACCTTCACATGATGTTACACTCCAATTTATATATATATTGGTGACATTTAAATATTAAATGACGTTGACGAGTGCAATGTCGTGTAATTTGCCGAATGCACCAAGTGAATGAAGTTGTGTGCACTCTCCAACTTCTATTAGTGAATAGTGTATTCGTATTAACTGCAAGTGTAGTTGGATGAATGTATTGCCTTCGCTTGAACCTCCATTTAGAACTACCGGGGTAGAAATACGAATATCATTGATTATAAGTATATGTTACATCATCCCTTGATATTTAAGTTGTTAACACATTCCTGTATTTAGTCTTTGTGAATCATGAATGTAGGAGAATTAACCCTTACGATTTTTAGACTGCAATGCCTGAATCCACGATCATGCTTTCCTTGAAAATTCTTCATGATACGTGGTCGTTTTCTCCCATTTTGTGCAAACGTATTCCCTTCATATTAAAACCATCGAGGACCTCGGAACACAAAATTTAAAAATGTTTTACCCATCTCTGCTTCTTCGACTCCTAAGTTTCATTCTTCCTTTCCCCTTCTCGGCCTCCTTAACTCAGAAGTAATCTCTCTCTATCATCTGCCCCTTCGTTATGACCGTGTGCCCAAAAGGGATAACAAGACCGCTCGGTCTGGAATTTCTCGCGTAAAGATTGTACGAAAGATATATTAACCTAAGTGCTAATTTATGTGGTCATCAACCAGGAAAGTCTTAAAGATTTGTTCGATTAAGGAGAGGAGGCAGTTCCTTCGAGTAATAACGCTGCGGAGGATTCAAAGAAACCTCCCGTTCTAGATGAAACAATAATCGTAAAATGGGCTCAATGGACGTATAATAGTTATGTTTCCACCTTTTTAATAAAGGTATGCCATTAAGATGGGATCATTATTTTAAAGCAATGATACAAATATAGAACTGTCTTCTTTGTTCTTTCAGAAGTTAATTTTAAATATATATTTATTAAAGTATAAAGAATTTGAATTCATTATTTTTCATTTTATTGCGTTCAAAATCAGATTTTATTTTTTTCCGAATGAGATGATTTCTTTTTTTATAAATTGGATAATAATCAAAACTCCGCAGTAGAACTTGTTATAAGGAACTAATACGTTGCAAATCTTGGTCTTGAATTACGTCTACTAGTTCTGAATCAAATCTTTAATAGAAATACATAACACGATAAAGATGATTTGGTATTGTTCACTTCGTACGAGTTTAGCCTTCACTCCTAAGTCCCATGGGCGAAAGAGGCCTTCACTCAAATAAAGCTTGGACGATAGTGACGTTACGGTAGAGATGTCAGTGGACCAGGTCTCTCACGTGAATTGGTGCTTTTAACGTATTAGTTCCTTATAACAAGTTCTACTGCGGAGTTTTGATTATTATCAAATTTATAAAAAAAGAAATCATCTCATTCTACTTGACAGATTGGGCATAAACCAAATAAATACATTTAAAATCGATACATTTGAGTTTTCGGCTTCAAGTGATTACTTTAGAGTAAAATGTTTGAATACTGATCATAAGTTATCGATAACAAACATATAAATCAGCAGATGAAATTCATGGACAATCAAGGCTTTATTTGAAATCAAGGCTTCGCTCAGGCTATTTATTTTCAGCTAATTAATCATTGATACAATCAATTGTATCTCAATGATGAGTGGCATATTTATTGTTAATTCCAATAAAGCAATATTCCAGAGATTTTTTGTACTATAGCTCTTACGGTAATGTAACATTTGGAGCAGCTGGAAAACCTTCTATGATATAAATGAAAGATTTCACAATAAGAAGAAAATGTGTGGCTCATCCAAGTTTGAGGGAAATAAAACAAATATTAATTACCCTTTCATTTTGAGAATTAAAATCAGAGGTGGAAAAACGATAGTTATAGTAAATTTCCACCTCCAGGAATATTTAATCCTCAGAGACCGAGTGGTTAAGTGTGACGTACGAAATAATAAAGAACATGATGGTAGAGAATGGTGCCTTGCAAAATCCGTGTATTATTCCTATCAACGTAAAGTAAAACCAAATAGCTTAAATTCGCAATTACGACATAAAAGCAGTTTAAATTTGAAAGTAGGGGCACAATTCGCATTAGTTCTGGGATTAGATCTATGCTGACATATGGTGTATTAGTTTGAAAGGACTACGAGGAAAATTAGAGAAAGTTGAGAGAAAGGAGCGCCGTTTGTTCTGGGCAGATACGATAAGGGGAAACCGTCACTAAAATAATTAAGGAGTTAGCTGGGAAAGGCTAAAATGGAAGCATCAGATGAAAGGCAAGAGAGGAAAGATATTTTTATACCATAAATCACCATTAAGGATTTCAAAACTAAACTGACTAAAACCTTATGATAGAAGTTGATTGCGTTAGAATTTACTGCCAAATTCACCACGAGTTCCTCCTCTAATTAAGAAGACAGATTCGCGCTACCGTTGCTTTATTAAAGATGACGAAACGTAATTGTACCTTGACAATCTCTTTCCCGAACACACAGAGCTTTTATTGAATAAAAATATAAAGAAGGATGTTCATTAATTTGGCTATGATTAACATGATTGTAATGGGCATTAATTCATATATTTGTCTGTTTTTGCTGCCATTCACCTTTGATTAACATAATCTTATTTATATGCAGGGGATGGCAACATGAACAAGAGTTTTTTTCTGAGTATCCAGCCAAAAAACAAGGCACAAAGTTGAGGAAAATTATTAATATAGCAATTATAAATTTTTGCGCAAAAATGCGGAATGATTTTAAATGATAACTTTAAAATGATGAAATTCAAAAGAAAATGATAGGCTGTCAAATGAAATAAGTTACCACAATTATTAGATAAATTAACCTGTAGCTCTAGTACCAACTAGTCATCAATCGGAGAGAAGATATTTACTCAATAAAAACTCTATTCCAAGAGAAATAGTGAGTAACGCCAACCGAAGTACACTTTATGTAGCCCCTGAATTTATTTCTCAAATATCAATACTACAAGCATGAATATGCGATACATACCTTAATATCAGAAGACGAAATTTAATATTCGACATTTGAATTAGGTTCTTCCCTTTAAGCTCTCGATTGTATTCCATTACATTCCAAAAATGCGATTTCACAATCCTTTGGAATACTCGAAACGTCAAACTCAGAGTAAAGGTCACAATTTGACACTAAACGCATTTTTTAAAGGGAATGTGATATTTAGAGTGGTTTTCAATTAAGAAATCGAGAGTGCGGAATTATATATTTCAATAAAATTCGTCGTGAGATTTAGGACACTCTCCTAGAGATGGGAGGCCAATCTGTTCCGGTCAATTAGACAACAATCAATAATGCCCCCTCGTCAATTTTAGGTGATAAAGCTTCATCAGCATGAAGTTTGAACACTGTCGATACCACTTAGCTTCACCAGATGGGCGGCCGAAGCTTAATCAACTAAAAGCGGACGAACATTCACTGGAAGCGAAGCAGAGAAGAAGCTAATTACAAAATGGCGGAAGGTAGCAAACGAAAAGCGCGGGAGAAAATGGCGGGAAAATATTCAGGAACCATTGCGCAAATGAATACAGACGTAGAGCCCTATTTATAAGTTGCGACCGTACGAGAAACTTGGTTTTTGAAAGGGGGAGGGTTAGGTTTGAAACGCCATCGATTTTACACGATACATTTGTTTCTCTCGCGACCTCTTTCGAAAAATAAAACAATCACGGATCCGTCCGAGTATGACAACCGTTTTACCCCCAATTCCATTAAACGAATTCCATGTCCGCCCTCTTTTATCTATATATACGCCTCCCGACTTAATCTCTTTCCGACGCGTCGCGACCGGCGGAGCATCGCTCCCGTTCTGTAAGCCAATTACGATTTCGCTAACCGCGAGTCATTCTACGTCTCTCGGATTCATTCCGGTCGCCCGCTTTCACCCGGACGATAATCTCTTATTTTTTTCCGCGCTTCGGCGTCGCTCCCGAGCAGGATGCATTTCGGCCTTAACAATGCTTCCGCGCGACGACTTTCATTTGCGATCCCGCTGATAATTGAACGTCGCGGTCGCTTTATTGCGTAATGAGGAGGTATCAATCAAGCGCGCCATCTTTGATCGGTTTATATGTATTGGGGAGGCGAATTAGTGCACTCCGTCCTCGTTAATCCGTTTCGAGTATCGAATAACTTTGAGTCATTATTTCCATTCGTGGAAATGAATTCACTAACATGATTGATGATGATGCTCGGGGCAATATTTATAGGCGTCAAAAGTCATAATTACTTGTATTGAAAAAGGGTTCCTGTTCGCAAATTAAAAGCTCAACATCTAAATTAAATGCTTTCAAATTAATTAGTTATTAAATTTATACTCCACAGTTGTTAGGCACGTAAAAAATACAATACTAAGTAGAATTAATGATAAAAATGCCTTCTTTCTTTTTTGGGCGAATTTTAGTCTAGGAAGGCTATTCCTCCAATTAACCCCTTTTCATAATTCTATTCCTTTTTTGCATTTTAATTTTTTTAATATCACACACACGCAACATACATAGAAAACCATTCCCAAACCGGAAAAATCCGATCAGCAGGGATTCGAACCCGGGAGGTTGGAGCGTTAACGCGCAAGCACGCTAACCACTCCGCCACTACGGCCGGTAATTAGAATTAGTTCTGAGAATAATCATTTCGTATGAGTTAACCACATCAAAAATTTGTGAGTAAGCTGTGCTTTTTTACCTTCAAGTGCGGCTTTATTAGGAAAAATATAAAAATGTGAGTTTATGGTAATTTCAGGAATAATTTAATTGGACTTGCAAAATGCAACCTCCACTGTTCCTATGTATACAATTGTATTGAAGCAGAACGTGGAATGAGAAATATCTCTCTTGAGTTTATGAATAATGTTTCCAATGAAATTGTATTAGTATTCTATCCAATCTTACACGAGAGGGTTCAATCGATTCTTTTCAATCAAGCAGCCTTGCGCTTCTATTATTTTCTAATTTCCATTCAGAGAGCATTCTTATCCGATGAAACGATATTCACATGCATGCCTCGGTTCATTTGTCTTGAAAGTATCTCGAACCCTATTCGTGGGATCACGTAATTGCATGCTAGATAAGATTACTAATTAAATTCAAAATAGAGTTCCTTTTTAAAATAGAATCCAAAATAAATAAAAAAATAATCCTTTATATGGTGTATCATGCACGAAAGGAATGCAGCGTAAAAACTACTCTTTCCCTCAACATGTAACTGAGTTCCATAAAAGCAAAATTAAAAAAGAGTTATATTTTTAATATAAAAACGTCCTTCTTCAGTTCGCACTTCGACTTTTGCAGATTCAATCTAATGCGGTATTTTAAAATATTTAAATTTATTAAAAAGATATGCTATGATAAATACATGATATTTTAATGTTTATAATGTCTTACATTTCCTTTTTTCTAAAATATCAGTTTATACGATAGTAATGGAGACTTAAATGTAATATTTCGTGTTTCTTGGCTCTAATATAGGTTAATAGACGTATTTTGGCTGTCAAAAGATTTTCTTTGCTCTAACTACAAAAATATTCAAGTTCTAGATAAAGAATCCCACTTCGCAAAACTCACCTATCACTGTATAGTCTTGAATTGATTAATCGCGATAAACAAGGGCCGACTGTACACAATTGAGAAACAGTATTATAAAACATTCAATTACTGCAAATGTATTAGGTCGAATCGAAATTTTTCCGATCATGTTTCGTAATCCAGGGTCCACGAAAAACACGGATAAACCGAACATTTAGGGGAAGAGAGGAAGCCAAAATTGTATTCCCTTTTACTACTTTATGTAATCCCATGGTATTTACCATACACACATCGTTTTAATTAAACCACGCCATTGAATTTTTAAATCGATATCCTTAGAAGAACCTCATGGATTATACGGCTCCTATTCGGCTCCGAACTCGTTAAATTTTCGGATATGAATAAACACGTAGAGGTGACACTGGTTTTCATTAAGGACTGGAAAGGTCGCCGTTTTTTCCGCATCATCCTTTCTGCGGCTCTCATTTTTCCCCATAATCTTCGAAATGATTGAAGTCGGGGACATTTTTTTCGCTCCCAGGCTTAACCTCAAAACCTCTTTCGCCATTGCAGCTGAGAAATCCAGTAAATTCCACGGACATTGTCCATTACGTCGAGGATTATTTGCGACGTCGGCGGGATTAAAACACGCGTCGAGACGCGAGAGACATGGAATAACACGCCCATACGCGCCGCTCGGGGACAGCACATGCTAACTCACACGAAGCTTTCGTTTTCATATCGTGAAAGCGGACTGGATGAGTAAAGAAGATGCGTTTTTTCATTAATCACAAATGGACTGAGCAATTAATCTTATCAACGTTCAAGTTCAACGAAGGCGTAAGAGTGTCTTTCAGCTTCTGGAAGTGAAGTTGTTGGACATACAATATGTATGCTGTTTAGTCTGAAATAAATCATTGAATATTTTTGTTGGATTAAATTTTTACTTAGTTATTCATTCTTATTGTCTTAGACGTGATTGAATCAATGTAGTTTAAAAACTTAATTAATTCTTCATAATAATGTCATTTGGATATTAAAATTAATTAGTAGTAATTTAAATCCAATGACTGTAAATTATTAGTCAGAATGCGTAGTTTATAAATTACGAAAATAAGTATTTTCGATATACTTTATGATACCAAAAAAGGTAGATGGAAATGTTATTTGGAATTTAATAAATTATTCTGACCATTATCCAATTAATTCTACTCAATTTCATATTAAATTAAACCTACAATGCAATTAAGAATATAAAAACACCAATAACTATACAACTGAACTTACAGTTGCATGTAAATTGGTTAGTTTGGCAACTTTATGTTGAGTTTTGATGGTTTTTGGTGTTTTCACTATCTTAATAATATAACCATCGGCGGCCATACTTCCATTATCATACCAAATAATTAAAACTAAAATAATTAATAATTTCTCTCTATTTGCAAGGACAATATGTGTTATGTATATTGTAGATATTAGCCGGTCTTTTGAAAAAATTGTGACAATAGGTAACGTTATTACAATATAGATATTTTATCAACTATGTGAATAATCGCCAAATATCAAAGCAAGCGAGCTCGATAACGATATCACAGTTATAAAGATGTTTACAAGAGCTCTCATCGACGATTCTTTCATCAAATGTTACGGAGATTGTCTTGGAGCAAATATTTCATATCTCGCTCTAATTGAAAGAAGGAACACTTCAACAGTCCATGTAAACATTTGCATGAATAGGAAAAATTGCCTCTGTCAGAGTAAATATTCGATTGATTTCGTCTCTCACGCACGCTGCCACTGTCCTCCTCTGCTGATTCCACTCGATACTATTTAATCTGGAATCAATCTACCCGATGGATGTTTGTCGGAGAAGGGATCCGAGACGTACTCACCCCTCTGGCCTTTCGACTAACACCGCTAATTGGCCACGTAGCAGGATTAAAGTGGCAGAAACCCGGGAGAACACTCATGACAGAGTGCATTGCGCCAAACGAAAAGCACCTCTCCGTCTCGGTTCTGCTGACCCCGGACGTGTCTTAATCCATATTGTGGCAACTGACAACAGCGCCACTTGTAACAATATCCATCGTGATTGGTTTGCCATACCAATTTCGAAAGCAATGCGATCGAGAGACACTCGACCAATACGGATGCGTCTAAATACAAAGTCAGAATGTTTTTTTTAAGAAACACGGTAACACATTGACAGGAGAGTCAAACTGTTTGTATATACATATATTTTTTCTGCTTTTATTGCAGTGTAGTATATGAACAAATATATATTCGGATAAGTAAAAAGTGAAACGTATGTACAAGTGCCAAAAAAAATCGAACACGTCCAAAAAATAAAGGATACACTCTATTTTTGTCTATTTTTGGAATATTCTGGTAAGTTATTGGCTATCATTTGATTAACATAATTTTTTAAGGTGTATTAAATCATTTTACGTCAACGAGCAATTCGACTGACGAATTTGACACCAAATTAATGATCTTTAAAACCAAAAGTACTGCTATACTACTTGTCATTCCAAAATTTCTGAATGTAAACCAGAGGTATTACTACTACTAAAATTGGATTGGAACTTGTAAGTACCTCCACATATCTGTTATTTTTGGTAAGTGGATCATTTTATGATTAATAACATAATATCAATGGATTTATAGCTAAAAAATGATAACAGTCAAAATATCTGACTTCAGACTTTGAAAATATCAGAAAATTAACTGTAATAAGCAATTCAGTTACGTCAATTGCTAAAACTTTCTTACTGAGTTTATGACTTCTTTACATTATCCAAATGTTCGTTATCTTCAGTAGGATATAAATATTGATATCTTAATTCACTAAGATTGCCGGCAGAATTGAAAGAAACATGACATGGTCAGACCCCTTCTGGAATATGCGGCAAGTATATGGGATCCGGCGGATGAAACGTGTACTCGCGAACTCGAGAAAGTGCAGCGTAAAGCGGTTCGTTTTGTTAAGAAATGCTACGATAAAAAAGCAAGCGTTACAAAAATGCTCTCAGACGTAGGTTGGGAATCCTTGAAAGAAAGGAGATTGGAAGCTAGGCTGCGATTGCTTAATAAATTCAGGGAAACTACATTTTCCAAAGATACAATCGGTATCATGCAACCCCCCTGCTACGTCGGTCGATCCGATAATGACCGTAAGTTAAGAGAAATAGATGCTAGGACGAATCGTTTCAGAGATTCATTCTTTCCGCGAACAATACGTGACAATAATCGAATAAGGAAGTAATTTAGATTCAACTGGTGTTTACACCCCCTGCCACACGCCGAAAGGCGGCTTGTAGGGTATTAATGTAGATGTAGTTGTAGATGTAGACATCCAAAGTTTGGCCAACACACTAGGATCAAATCAATATGATAACTATACACAGAGCACATTATAACGGATACAACCCACTATAATAAAAAGTTTACAAGTATTACTATTAATATCAATTGAACTGTTACTTTCACTCCTTAGTTTACTATGATTTCCTAAGTAAGGTATTCAATATTATAAACAATTTCTCTATGATGTTTCTGGTCGTTAGCGCTGGAAACGAAATTTTCTAACGAATGATCATTATTTTACCTACCAAAGCTCAAATTCGCGGGTACGTTACTAAAATATCTGAAAATTACGTATTAAGACTAATATAAAATAGGCCTTTTACTTCATTCCGAAAATAACTCGAAAAGAGGTAATTTAAAAATAGTTAATAGATTACACCAGTTTCTTTAACTCCTCCAACATCTTTAGTGACGTGGCTTATGGATTTTCTGACCTATATGGCTAGAAAAAAATAAATCCAATGGGAAAATCTCGTGACGTGTCTCAGTCACGCCTCCAATTCAACAGTGAAAAGACGGACGAAGATGTGACGTGAATTGCCTTCTATTTTGTAGTAAGTTAATATATTTATCCCAAGTTTAGCAGTTCTCTCCACGCTCCTTCGTAGAAAGAGCGAATTCTGATGATGTGGCTGAACTTGTATTAAGATTGATTGCACAAGCTGTATTTCTTTTCCTTTCTTTTCTTCCCCTTAACTAAATTCCTGATTTTAGTGGAAGGATTAGTCAAATTTCATCGAAAATATTTCTCACCTTCTCCAAGATATACAACCATATTTAATATATTATGAATTGATTCATTTTAAATGTGCAGATCATCAATATTCATCTTCATAATTATCTACTTTGGTCTTCTTAAAATAATCATTAGAAAGGATTTGCAGCTTAAACCAGAAGAACGAGAAAAGCGAGTTAAGAAAGTGAAGTGTATTACATTTAAATAAATGTACTACACTAATTACTGTAAGTACATACCTAAGTAAATTTTAACGGACAACATATGTGATTCATAAAGGTATCTTTGTATAATTCATCAAATCGAATTTATACGGCAATGGGTCCAGTCTTTCGATTGCAAATAAGAGACTGCTGTCATTTTGAGTTTAACAGAGAACCATAATTAAAGAATTCACATTTAAACAATAAGCTCTCGTAAGGAATCAACTAATTGATTTCCTTGAGAGTAATTTAAGAATAATCACAATTGAAAATATCTTCAGAGAAAGGCAGTATATTCTGTATGCTCTGAAAAGAGTACAATTTGAATAATTTTCGAAAATTTTATATCTTACTTTTTGAGTCTGAGTATATATTTTTGATCATTAACGAAAACCATCATTCATGGACGGAAGATTTGCAAGCTAACACACACGAAATAAAATACTTACATCCATTGAGCAAACATGTTAATCGTATCATTGAAAAGTGGGAATTCGACAAAATCATATATAATTCGCCATCTTTAAAGAAAGACTTTGATCATCAGCGGAAACCAATATTCTGTACGGAAGATTTACAAATAATAACATTTAAAATAAAATATTTGAGTACTTGGTACATTCGTGATAATCGCATTATCGAAAAGAGGGAATTTCGGCAAAATCACACAGACTTATCAAAATGGCCTTTGCATTCCGTTTAAGCAAATTCGGCTTTCTACTCACTTTCCCCCTGTCCGTCCAACCGCAGTAATCGCACGGCCCCGAGGTATTTTGCAAAGCCGTGGGTGCCGCGTGTAGCGAGGATTAAAGAGGAAGGAAGGGGTGCGGCTCCGGGTGTTGTACAAGCGCTGTTCGGAGGCGTAACTAAGTGGCGCTGACGTCACGGGGTGAACGAGAGGTCATGGCCAAGGAACCTTTCCTTTGCGGCGATGCTGAGCGCCAGACTCATGTATCTTGCATGACGTCGCAGCCGTAATCTGCCTCCCCACAACGACGGCGGTCGCACTTCTGCTTTTTTCCCTGGCTTACCTCTTCGGACCGATGGTGACCCCTTTCACACACATGCACACACCTCGATATAGCGTTTTCCCAGCGGAACCATTAGGGAAGGGCGCTTTGGTGCGCAGTTGCACGCCCCACCGCTCGCCATTTCCATGCGAATCGACTGCAGATATGTTTCCATTTCCTTACGTCGTGCGCGAATTGAGACGTGCGAAGGAGTAATCCTCCAGGCGACGGAGTCTTATAAGACGTCTACTTTCCGGAATAAATGTCCGAGTTTATTATCCGCTGAGCCTTATTAAGCCGGAGAGTCGAATCACCTTTCCTCTCCGAATTCTTGCAAAACTGTTAACGTCATAATGCATGTATATATAAAACAAGGATTATTTATTAGCGACTATAGTCATTCGTGATTATGGAGTAAGGAAGTGTGATGTAATAAATAAGTGCAAGTTCCACGTGAACAAGTACTTTAACATTTCTAAACCGTGCGAAATATTAGATTTTCATCATTGGATACGATGGAAATGATTAGATGAGTGTCACTCACACACACAATGAGTGAACTCATCACTGTTTAAATCAGGTCGTTTCATCAGGCTTACAAGTACGAAGTTTCAAAAAGGCAAGGCTTAGTCACCGAGTACAATGTTCAGCGAGAAAGCCAGATATTATGATTAAAAGGATTCTTAATTTTTGAAAAATCACTAATGGCAAACGAAAAATCAACATTGGCATCAGTTACTTAAATGTACCTGTGTAATCATTAACTATCAACCTGATGTACGTAAACATTAGGTTGATACGTAATGATTACATTTTAGATCTCAAATCATCCTCTTATTAACTCAAAATAAATCATAACTCCTCCCAAGGCATGGCTATGAGGAAAGTAAGTTCACCTATTCTTTATGTATTTCTGTCTTTACAGTATTTATTCAGAAGACTGGTGTGAACTTATATTCCCTCACCATTCCACCAAATGCCTCGCAGGGTGTTTTTTCAGCCGACTAAACCCTACTTTACATGAGGACGTTGTGTGTCTTGGCCTAGTCAGAATATTTGAAACCGGTGAGATTACAGCGCAAAAATTTTGAGTATTCGTAGCATCCAACAAGGTGTAAACAAAATCAACTCAATTCATCAGTACGATTCACGTATTAGTAGGTATCACACTATTAAATCCTGGAAACTTGGGTAAAAAGTAAAGACTGTTGCATATTATTCTATCTTGTTGGAAAGAATATTCCATTCATAAACATATGGAAGCGTATAATCATGCAATGCGTTTCTATCAATCAATTTCTATTTTGATGATATTTTTTATCAGCCATATTTATTTACATAGAATAGTAGCATTTAATAAGAATTATTCAATGCACAATGGTAATAGTAAGTCACTCCTCTTGAATTATCAATATTTAATTCCAGTCTAAGGATACCGTATACTGCCTACCGCTGATGTGTGTACTACATCAATTTTTGAAAATCCTGTGGATTTGTCCACAGCGAGGCACTGCGCAGATATCGGGAGAGGCTTTTGTTGTGCAGCGGAACGGAAGTTAGGACAGGTTTACTTGTACGCCGCCGCTTTCGGCCGGAGATTAGTTTCAGGGAAAAGGGGAGGGAGATCCAGCGGACAATACTAAAAGGAGTCCAATGCGTAAGAGAGCGCTCTGGTGGAAAAGAATCGAGGTTGTAGCTGCCGTTTCAAAGTGTAGTCTTTCAAAAGAACCTTTCTCCGACACGTAGCCGTATCATATTTTATTACCTTCCATCTATAGCACCTAATTAAATAAGTAGATCATTATTTTGTAGGCTCATAAACATAATAATTCGCATCATTACAATATTACTTACTGCAAAATAAGTCAAATCATAGTGATAGAAAAATCATGGGCACTTGGGATAAGGAAAACGACATTTCATAATGTAAAAATGAGTTGATGAAGGGTATTATCAGTCAAGAAAGCATTAATAGAGCAAAGAGAGGAGAGAGCATAGTAAAAAAATTAGAAAGCATAGATTAATCCTTAGTCTGGAGTTTTTTGCCTTTAAGGTGTGAAATATTGATCCAATAATAATAGGGTCAAAAGATCTCCGATATTTATAATTATTTTCTGTGTTTGTGGTATGGAAAGAAAAAGTTAAGCTGGGTTGACAAGCAAACCAGAAAACACTTCAGGAAATAGGAGAGTACATTCATTGAAATAAAAATGGAAGTAAGGTGGAGCAAATCAGTTCGTCGAATTTAGAGTGGGGATCCTTAAAGAAAGTATTAAAAGAAATAATTTATGTGGAAAAGTAAGGGTAAGGCAGAAATTAAGGATGTTGGGTGATACACAATTAGGGCTTTGTAATCACGGAGTAAAGGTGGCTGAAAGATCACAATCCTAGGGTACATGAACCTTCTGGAGATGGAAGACTTTTGTTTGTATGGAATACCGGTACAAATCAGAGAGGGAAAAGTGATTTTGGAAGGATTAGACCGAAAATAACTCATAACTCCCTTCAGGAGACCTTTTCCAGAAGGTAAATTTATTAACCACAATCCGTCAACTCCGCGAGTGTCAAAAGCTATATCAAGAGCAACGCATTCATGCTAGGGTTTCTGTAAAGTTAATTTATTACTCAAGGCAGGTTTTCAGGAAATTCGTTTCCCAAAAGAATTCAATTATATCCTAAACAAGAGGCCAGATAAAATGCGGTCAAATTAATTTGACATCAATAGATTATACATGAAAGCCTATTTCGACACAACCATCAAGTCCTCACAATTCTTACATTCATTATTCTGAAAATCGAGGCCATTATTCACATTAAATTTCAATAAGCTTTTGGGAAGTTTTAAATTCGAAAGATTTCGAAGCATTTTAAGTAAGGAAAAATGCATTATTCAATACGAGGAAATAAACTTGAAGATGAAGAAAAGTGGTGTATCTTAAATTCTGACTAGTAATCCCATCAACTTTCTAATCGGTATCCTTTTTATTGTTACAGCGTCAACCTAAGTTGAGGAAACAGATCCAAGATAAGTAAGGCCATCCATCACCGTCGCGAAGGTGCCGCAATGGCCTTAGAAGACGTCGTTTGGGATTGATAAGCAGTTTCTCGCCTTCCACTTCGCTGTTTCGCATTGGCGTCCATTCGCAGACGAGAACCAAGGAATACAAAGAGACGAAATAGCGGAGAGAAATCATGTGGAATACACGAACCTCACAGGTCTTATTTCAAATAGTACCGGAGTTTTAGTAAAATCTTATTTTAAGGGAATCTTTCGAGAACTCATATTAAATTTATTAAAAATTGGCTCAATATTAATGATAACTATAAAACTACATAGTAAATAAAATGTTTATAACATATTAACACATTTTAATGGTCATTGTCAATGAGTTTAAAATTCAAGTCCAGGTTATGTTCTTGTTTTAATACCTTTGAAATAACTTCCCGTGCTTTGAAATTGAGATTTAAACTGAAACAAGACTTAATTCCGTACTTATGAAATCTGTTGTATGGGATAATAAATAGCATTATTAGACTAAATGAAATGTGTTTCATGGGATAGCGTAAATAGCGTTTTTGGAAAGAATTGAGTTGATAAAAGAGATGGTATTACAAAATTAAATTACAAGCTCGTATATGCCTTTTTACCCAAGACACGCTCTAAATCCATTGGTATAATCTGTGTGTCACTATATGAATACAAATCCCTTCTGATACATTTACATTATGTTTTGAGGAGATATTATTTTATTAAATGTCAACGCTTAAAATTGCGACTGAAAACGTAATTATACGATATTGCTTCCTTAATACGATATGGCATTTAGATAATTACCCCCATCTCGCAATCGAGGATACATATCCGCTACATTATCTCGTTTATAGTTACAGAATCCTCTTTAATTGTATGCATTTTTGTTGATTATCTACAAAAATTCCCAACCGCACTTCATTCCGATGAACTGCAACCATAAATTTCAGAAAATTGCGCATTAAAACTTCCGGGAAAACATTGCTATTGATGAAATTTCAATTTCCAACGCAATTCAATGATAAAAGAACCATTTAACCGACCGTTGAGCGATAATAATGGTGGGTCATTAGAATGAAACTGTACACACTGTTGATTTTTAGTTTCGATATAATTCAACATGGAAGACTTGATTCCAACGAAACCTCATGCAGATACTTTCCTGTATCTTACCTCATTCAGCAAAGAGGATATTTTTGCAATATAATCGTTTCCAAAACCATATTTCTAAATGATTTATTAAGAACTGCTATCATTATCTGTATCATATGAAGCATTGCAATCCTTAAATAAAATTGCTATAGCCTCATCTAAGCTTTCTTGGGTTGTAGATTTTATTTTTATCATCAAAAGTGTAAAATGCATCGAATATTTTTGTAGATAGTGTATGGAGATAGAATGTACTTAAAAATTCGAATAGAAATTCTATTTTGATAGACTTCAACGCCTTTATATCTAATCCCGTCTTACCGTTTTCCATTGTACCTTCTTAAAAATGATATGAAAATCAATTTTATCTTAAGATATTTTGGTCAGTTGCGGTATATTGTTTTCCGTTGGTTACTAATAAATTAATAAAAATTTAGAGCTGTTAGTAATGTATCTATGGACGTGGTTCAAAATTATTTTGTGGGCTAAATGCTTTCAATCTATGACCCGAATTTTCTTTGGGTGAGAATAGCTTGTCTAAAAATTATGCGAATGACAAATAAATAAGTAAATTATGAAATCAAATTATTCTGAAATTTAAACAAATATAGCTTTGTGGGTTTAAAATATTCTGTACCAAAGCTACTCAATAAATTTTAAGTACATTCCTATTATGGAAAATATAATCTTAATTTCCGAGGCCCGACAACTGACCGCAGGACAGCTGACCGCATAACAACTGAACGCCCACGACAACTGAATGCCCACGACAACTGAACGCCCACGACAACTGAACGCCCACGACAACTGAACGCCCACGACAACTGAACGCCCACGACAACTGAACGCCCACGACAACTGATTTTTTCAGGAAGCATTAAAGGAACCAAATTTTGATTTAAAATTGGGGCCCTAGTTGGGTTTCTAAGATTCCTGCTCAAAACTGTTATCTATAAGAATGCGTAGTAATGAACATTTAGGGTCTCAAGTATCTAATTTTGTTTAATCAGTACTCAGTAAAATGACTACCGCTCTACTGTTTCCACAAAATTTCTACATTTCATATTATTTTGTGTACTGTCTTTAAATTAATGCTTCCGGAGAACGAGACGTGGTCAGTTGCCTTAGCGCTCAGTTTTCTTAGAGTTCAGTTGTTACGCGTTCAATTGCCAGGCGGTCAGTTGTTATGACTGGTTAGTTGTCACTCGGTCAATTGCTGTTGAACCTTTAACTTCAACACATCTGTTAAAAGAGTGTTATTGAATTATATGTTAGTGGAGATATAATGGCACTATTCTCAGATCATATTATCTCTTTTCGTTTTTACAATTTTTTGCAGTAAATGTAAAAATGCGGGTAATACGATGATTACTGTTGTTACTTAATGTTAGGATTAAGCAGCCAATTTTTCTTTTTTAACCAAATTGCTGTATAACATATGTATGTAAACTTATGTCCCGTTGACAGGCTTTACCTGACGGAAAATCAGCGTTACACGTTAAAAAATTAAATTAAAATGAATCAATAAAATAGTCGTACAGTAATATTGTCTGTCAGAGTCAAATTAAGAAATTCTCAACATTTTTATGGAAGAAAAGATAATATGGTGAACAGAAAGGACGAAACTGCAGCTACAGGTAACGTTCTCATTCGAAGAAAGTATGCTAGTAAGAAAGAGTGCTAGTAAACACGGTTCTAAGGCAATCAGACTCAGTCAGGAATACTAACACAGGCTATAAAAGAAGAGCATCCTTTTAATTGTCAAGCAGACTGTAAAATGAACCCCGTATTGCTGTCTCGTAATGCAGCTGGAGCATTTGAGATTGATCTACCTTTTCGCAGCTGGAGGGAGCCGTAAACCACGTTTACTATGCGAGACTAACGCATATAAAAGTGCCGTGAAATAACGTGTTCGTGCGACCTGTTTCAATTTCCTCGTAGCGACAATTTACGGCGAAACAGCGAGTCCTGGAGAGGCGCCGCGGTAGACGATTCTCCAAGCTCCCTTGAAGAAAGAGATGCGAAGATGTCCAAGTACGAGGGTAAGACTAAATGACATCTTGGAAGAAAGAACATACAGAGGATACGGAAAGGGAAGGAACTTGCCTTGTTAAGTGCGCCGTGTGAAAGCAGACCGTTTACTTATCTTTGACTTTCTATTTCTCAAGAATCCTGTCTTTGTCTCACTTTGTGAGCAGATTCAGCAATAAATTACCCAAGACTGTAACCGCAGAGAGTTTGAAAAATTAGCTGACTTGCAATTAGCCAAAACGTATGCCAGATAAAATTAAGAAAAATCATAGTCTTGGATGGATTTTCATCACGCATTTTGTTTCCTTTTTATTGTATAATAGGCGTAAAACATTTCTTGCATCGCATGAATATTTTTATATAATTAAATTTCGTCAAAATTTAATAATATTTATAATTGCTTTTTAAGTTAAAAATGAGAAGCATAAAAAGAAAAAACAACTAAAAAAGAGTAGCAATTTATCAATGTCATCAATGTGTCATTGAAATTCAGGCCAGGACGCGAATTAGGGTGAATTTTAAGGTTGAATAGATTTTAAGAATTATAGTTAACTCCAAAAACCATCAAATACTTTTTATTTTATATTTATTGAAATAAATTTAATCCTTACTATCATAACTATCATAGGCCAGTTGACTTATTGCTAAATATATCGTTTCCCTTCTGTAAGATGGGTGAACGATTTTTTGATCTGTAAGACCATAGCCAGATACATTTTTATTATCTTTAACTCTCCTTAATCTACGAATCAGCTTTAATATAAAAAATACAAAATTTTGCAGTGACACTATTCCTTTGAATTTTTTAAATTTTCAAATCTTTCACTCCTTACCATTTAAACTTAGTGTATTTTAGTGCTTGACCCAGTTGCATGGTCATAAATTATCATTTGTGCGCTCCCAAATACTTATATTAAAAGTACTTTGAATTTTCTTGAGCATGAATTTGCATCCTTGATCATCCACGAAAACTCAAGTGGTAAGGACAGCTGGGGTTTTATTTCACGAATCAGCATCTCAGTAAAAACTAAAATCTACCATATTTGGAAGAGTAAATACAAGGAAAAATGAGATGATAGGAGGAAGCAGGAAAGTGGGTAAGGAAAAGAGAGAGAAGGAGGAGAAAGAGAGGAAATGAGAACAAGAGAGAACTCATGACACAGCGTGCAATGAGAAGAGAGAAACGGAGAAACACGTAGGGGAAGAATTTTGGCGAAGGGAAAGCGGAACACGAGCAATCGGAATTTCTTGGTAGATACGTCGCTTCGGGCCTCGTATCGTTCGGAGAGGAATCTCAGTTATGCTTGGAAAACGTCGTATGTGGAGGCCTTGCGAGGATCACGGAGGCAGGATGTTAACGAAGGAGATTAAGGCGAAATAAGTCCTCTCGTAGGAGGTCGACGGAGAAAAGGAGAAGATCTTCACGGTTGCAAATATTTCATGCGGATACAAGGACGCGTTTTACAGCGGAAAACTTAAATTAGGTGGTAACGTTCTACTTTCATAAAATATTTTGCATTATCGCGATGACTGAATGAAAAGACTGTAGAGTAACTCATCCAACCACATCGATACGGAAGGCATACGGAAAATATCCTACAGGTTATGCGATTGCGGATACTTTTTAGAATAGCCGGTTGCCTTTTTAAGGGGTCGATTGAAAAATATGCTGAAACTATCTTACTACCACCTAGCAAGTGAACCGCAACAGTTTGGTATGCCTAAAAGAGACTCTTAGTGCACCGCAAAGGTTTCGAGAGCTCCATGTATGTTTTTTATAACACATTACAAGCTTGTAGAATAAAAATTAATAATTATATTTGTGTAAACATGTAATATCTACGTTCAACATTTATTAGCTTCATAATCATTATTTGCTTATTATAAGAATTTAACTATTTGTAAGCTTTTAGATCAATTTTATTGTGTTATTAATGTAAATATGCACTCCGAAATACGTTCTACATTTATTAGCTGCATTGTCATTATTTACAAATTAGAATTATTAAACGATGTCTAAAGCGAATAATAGCTCAATGAGACGCAAAGATCCAAATTTTGTCAGAACGCATCCTGGAGTGGTAACGATCCTGATAATATACGTACTATCGATACACCTGCGGCCTCCGCTGTTTTCATTTCAGTAGCGAAAAATTTTCTGCGAATCACCAGTTTATAAAAAATTAAAACTATCCCAATTTCCTCTGTCTATATTTTTTCTCCGTTGCCACCTTTTCCCTTTCTTTCCCCATTCCCCTCTTCTGGTTTTAACCCCTCCCTTCCGGAAAGGGGAAACCCTTTTCCACATCATTCTATCCGAGTGGTTCTAAGTCACGTCTCCGGAGAAAATTGTTTCGACGGGCAAGGGAGGAAAAGTCACGTACGTGCGGGGAGAGGGGAGAGAAGGGAGGAGGGGGAGAGGGGAGGTGCGTGTGGGAGAAGCAGGTCGGATGGCTTTTAGGGTGACTAGAATACACACGGAACTATGCGCGTGGAGAACCCTCCTCCCCTTTTTTTACGGGCTACACATACCACTAAACAGGGAAAGTCACGTAGTCTGGAGAGGAGGAAGCTCCCGGAATCTAACTGTCACCGTAGAATCTCTGAAAGGTTGGGATAGTTAAAAGGTCTTGAATGCGGTTGCGTGCGCTACTTCGGGAGGCGAAGAGAGTTTCGTGGGGAGCAGAGAGGTTACAGGTACTGGGTTTTCAGATATCATCCTGCTCTTCTCTACGTGTAAGGCGTATAAGGCTGAAGGGCTCTAAAAAGTGTAATCCGTGGATGAAAATTTGCGGAAGCAGAAAAGCAAATGTAGGTGGATGCACTTCACAGCGGTCCGGTTCCGGGAATGTGGAGGGCCACGAATGGTAAACTTAAATGCATTTTATGGTGAAGATCCTCCCAAGGGCACTTCGCGGATGATACAATGAGGACGTTCGCAGCGGTGCAAAAGGTCTGGTGTAGTCGTCGTGGATATCGTGTCTAATTGTTTCTCGGAAAACTCGGATGCTTCATAGAGATTGCGAACTACTCCGTAGAATTCTTTCCGGAAACAATGTTAGTGATAACTATCAGTAATTGCCTAGCGCATCAGGGCCCTCGTGCGTAGCACTAGTTGTATTACGTCCGGCATTATTCTTATATCTTCTTTATTAAAATGCCTGATATTGGGGTGTAGTTCTTATAAAAATATGTAATATCATTAATAGATAGTTATTCTTTGGATTAATTACTATTCATTTGAAATATCAAACCAACTTAAAATTTAAGGAGACTTATCCGAATAATACCTCATCCGACACATCGAGAGGGTTTTTAAAGTATCCCACCCATGCTTGAAGGATTAGTTAAGGAATAATGTATTCTATAAAATATTGTATGAGAAATGTCTGTTGTAGGAACAGTTTTCCATCTTATAGGTATTGAAAAGCATTAAGAGAATTAAAGTAAATATATTGAAGGACGTTTTAAAATGAAAAGAAATGCTTCATTCAATTATTTATGGAAAAAAATAATTTTAATTTATTTTAGCTCCAACTTAAATTGTACATAGTTATAAAATTTAACTTGTAGTTTTCATTATCTTTATAAGAAGTAATAGTGGAGAAGTAATCACGACAAATCAACTCTCATTCCAATAATTTCCTGCAAAAGGAAAATGTTGTGTGATCTAACGTAGTTAAGAAGGGCTATAATCAAAGGTATTCTCTTCCAATTTAGGATTCAAATATCATTCAAACGCGAATAATTGTGTTTATTTAGGTTTTAATACAAGTTAGCAAATTTTAATGATTAAGAGAGAAAGGAAAAATATTTCAGAAATGTTCGCATTATATTCACGTGTTCAATGTTTAAGTGATCATTGAATTTGGATGGTATCGAGGGTAGAGCAATAAGAAGACTATGCAATATCCTCGTTGCAAATGTGGGAGTGAACACCCTGTTGAATAATAGATTAGAGGAAGCGGGTGGATAGTGAAAGGAGGAAAAAAAAACTAATAGAAAAAGGAAAAGATGCACGGGAGAAAGTACAGAAAGGTTGCGTTTAAGAATTTCAAATGGTTTCAGTTCAGAATATTTTAAAGAGTTCCTAGACCTTCAATATACAGAGTAGCAAGCACTAAGAAACCTATAAAAACGACTTTTTCGCTGCATGTATGTATGTTGGTATATTTAAACTACAATAAGAACTGTATAATGAATTAATTTGGTAAATTCATAGTTATAACAATAATATGAGTGTTTTCATTCTAAGGCACTAATATTCCATTTATTATTATTTAAACTTTTATAACAGTTTTAATAACACATAAAAAGAATTATTAATTAATCGGCCTGAAGGGTTTCCAGAGTTTCAATTCATGAGAATATCAAAAATCTTGATATACATAAACGTCAGAAATAACCTCCTTTCAACTAAAACAGGACCCAGCGAAAGAAAAGATTAAGTTACAAATAATCTCGGAAACGATTCATGCCGTGCTATATAACGGCATATTCTCTGAATGGAATTTGAAGGAAAATAAATGCGGAGTTCTCATTATCGTGAGATCGATAAAAATTATGTCGTCTTCGTTCTCCTTCCCTCCGTCGGACGGATGTAAACCCTGATAAAGCTCCGATATACGAGTTGCTTTTCAAATTGAAAATAATTTTCATCTGTTGTACGAATTCATCACTTGTTCCTCCTCATTCTCCCCTAACGAAGAAATACGCTCTCGCAAATGAAGGCGTGGGATGACTTATATTTTTGCCCAAAAAACTGATAACTTTAACTTGGATACGACATCACCGTAAATCAAGCAATGGGAAAAATGAAAGATCTGACTTCCGGAATCAATATTTATGCAACGTAGAGTTTGGAAATTGAGTTACGGTGGCGAGCGTGGAAATCTGCCAATGCTACCCAGATAACTTTCCCATAAAAATGCGCGCGAAGCCGGTGAAAGGTTTTTATATGTCTCTTCGTTTAGAGCGGGAAATAAAGCTTTCGAGCCTTGGCGAGCGGGGACGTAATTTAAAGTGAAGTTTCTAAAAGGAGAATCAATACCGGTTCTCCTCGAATTAATTATTTTTTGAGTAATGGCAGCGCTTATTCTCACAGGCCGAGTTTGTATGCTGGCGTAAAACTTTAAGACTTCGGAAGTGAAAATAATATTAGGTCGTGCATCTTGCTTCCTAATGAGGGAACGGATGGATTAAAATTAGAAGGAATCAACGGGGTTAGAGATGTTGAAATTAAACATTTATTATCAACTTTTAATGAGATAAAATGTAAATTTAATTTTAGATCAACTGATTTAGGAGATATAGGAGCATTAAGTTCACCTATGGTGAGGTTTTTCGGCATCTCAAATGTTGATTGATAATGGAGCATTTTTCAGCACAGTATGCAAGCAAGAGGTAGGTTTGAGCTTCGTACAATTCATCTTTATCTACCAAAAACTCCGCATAGGGAACAAGGCGTACTAGGGGACATGATGAATGATAGATTTTGACTTTAATATTCCCGCAGAACCATGATACTATCAGTGGAGTACGTCCGCGCTATGAGTGTTGCACATTTACCCCAAGAATATAATATTTATAGCACTTAAAAGGAGTAAAATAATGATTTTAAGGGCTCCCGGATAGTCATGTGGACAGCGCGTTTGCCTTTGGTGAAAGCGGTCCCGGGTTCGTATCCCGGTGGGAGCCAATGTGCGAAATGACCTAAGCTGTCGAAGCACTTTTAACAAAAACTACTGCTAATGATTTTAATTATTAAGTACCACACAAAAAGTAACTTTCATATTATTATAGCCACGTAAAAGACTGAAACACTATTATATTGATGATAAATATTCCTCTTTGCCGAATTAAAACAATATTAAAAATATAATATATCGTGAGTACAATAAGATGTTTTATAAGGAATTTAAAATTTAGTACGTAGTTGACTGACTCAGCACTAGATTTGTAAAGCCTTGCAGTACCATTCATCGTAATGTTACTTTTACGAGGTAGAAGAGTTTCCAAGGATTTTAACACAGCGAAAAACAATTTCAATGATGATGCATTTTCATCATCCAGAAGGATGTATGTGAGAACACTAAAATTAACCTCCTTTTAACTGGGAAATGAATGTTAGGAAAGTAATTCTTCTTTACTTAACCATGATTTAATAATTATTCAATAAAATTAAAATGCGAGTTCAAGGTGAATCTGGATTATTAGGACTTGGAAGAGGATGTTAAAGTTTAGCGGAATGAATAACAGTGGATTGGCACAGGCACAAGATGAAGATTGCTCAAGTTCTACTTATAATGTAGGAACTGAGGAATCTCCTTTACTTCTAAAGTACTTTTAACATGTTCATACGGGTGTAAAGATAATATTCTAAGAAAAGGATATTATATAGAAGATATAAGGCCAATACTTTTCAGCAGCTTCAACGGGCCTCTATTTGCTCCTCATTCGCGTTAGGACTTTTTTGTTTGTATCTAATTGCCATTTCGGAATTTAAACTGTAAAGAGTGGAGTATTTACGGTCTTAAACAAACTAAGAAAATATCACTGATGCTATGGTAGCATTCTAAAATATCTTCCGTGTTATCTTCAATAATATATTTGTTTTTTGTGAGACCTATAGGTATTTTTTATACTCTTTAGAGGATTTGGGATCATCTCGCTAAAGTAGTTGGCTATTAACGAGAGAGGCGTGTGTACACCGCTCTATCTGTTACGCACAACCACTCGCTTTGATCCCTCATTCGCAAAGCGCCGCTTTTTCATCTTTTTTCTTCCATTTCCACTAACTTCTCTATCCTTTTGTCAACTAAAGAATCCGATGAGATGTCGGTTGTGGATTTTTGCCCTTTCTCGGATTCAGAGCCGCCGCTTTCCCTTCGCTTCCTCTCACATTCTTCTGCACACACATTCTCCCGCTTGCATTTCCATCCTTTCTCATCCACTGCTCTCTTTGCTTTGCCCGTGCCTTTCCACGGGCGGATTGAAGAAAGGAAAAGAAAGCGCTTCGGGAGAAAGGAATCGGGAAATGGATCATGGGAGCAAATCTAAGAGGAAAACGTACCAGTTCGCATGTGAAAACAAAATAGGATTCAAAGAAAGGTGAAGCCCGGATAAATAAAACGTGCCCTATAGAACAGCTTACGTAATGGAACTCTTGGGAGATTTTCACTACGACAGATTGAGCAGGTTTCCTCCAGCAACTCTCCATCAAAATCATCGCGCAAGTTTTTGTATTTTACCAAAAGTACGACTCTGCCTTTTGAAGAATATTAACGGACTCTTTGGTTACTCCTGTAAGTATACAGAAGTAACTATAGTAATAATTACTATAATAAAAATATTAATGCTTTCCAAAATTTAAATTGTGCTTAAATTAAATATTAAGTGCCTCAATTTGTAACTCTTAGAACTTTGTCAATATGTTTCGATTAAGTGTTTTACTATTTCATTTTAATTTCACTATCTAGTAAATGTTTTTCATTCTGAGAATGTGCTTTCAAGATAGTACGTAAAGAATGTTACCATTTAAAGAATATCAGAATATCGTGTTGAGAAATTAACCATTTCTGCCTGACAGCTTTCCGGATTCTCCTATTTCTCAATCCAGGACATGTACTCGTATCGCAGTCGTTCATATGATTCAAGTAGTAAGTATATATGCCATTCATAGCAATTATTTGAATACATTTCTTCAGAAAGTATAAAATTCTCTGTATTCTATGAAGATGTATGATTGATTTTAAGGATACAAGGTATGAAAATGACGTTATGCAACAGCGTTTACAATATGTGCATGTCTATGAAATTTCTAGATGGTACTTGATCAATAGGCGAAGCGTAACAACTATGTGATACCATACAGAATAGCTAAATAGTTATCTCTATTTACCCATGTAATAAATCCAACATCTTATTTCTTCATGCTCGTTACGTTGGAAGTATGACAAAACTGATGCAATGCGAGTCGATATTCTATTTCTTAAAATTTATTTCAGCAAAGACTTAAAGATATCATTTACATTGGATGTATTCTAAAAATAGAGAACGAAGTCTATTTGAGCCTCATCTTTCTCGTTTTAGGATCAATCTGTTCAGTCTATATTTTCATAGAAACATAAATAGGCTATATAGAAAAATAGTTGCTTTTTGCGTGAAATTCATGACACATCAGCAAACATACGATCAGATTCTTTAAAAACGTTATGTAAATTTTGTCGAGGAAAATAGAGGCTCACGGTACAGAGAAAACAAAATCAAAGCAGGAACGATGTTTCTCCATCGGAACTATCGAAAACAGCCTTGTATTAAAAAAATATCCATTGTTTACCAAACAGGAAAGCGATACACTGATAGTAAAATTTCAAATCTAAGCTGAGCATGCCACATTCCAGTACTAAGAAATTACGAAATATAAATATATATTTACGCAATAGATTTAATTTGAGATGTTCTTAATTGAAAGTTTTTTGAAGCAATTTTTAAATACCTTATTTAAAATCAGAAGCTCAAAGTATATCTCGTATACATGTGTACAAAATATAGAACATCTGTCTAACTAGTAAATAATCTAGTACCTGTCGGTCCACAGAATTTGTTGTTCACATAAACAGCACGCAAAGGACACATTTTGTTTATCTGCGTGCTTCAAAACCATTATAGATTTTTTTAAGGATTAGAGCTGTAGATGCATGAATTTGCACGCGAGAAGTATGACAAAAAGTAAAGAGAAAACACAGGGTATGTAAAAATATAAAGCAAACAAAAACTGTTGAAAAAAAAAAAAATACAAGAGAAGCTGTAAGTGAATCGTAAAATTGAAACCCCACGAGGAAAAAACAATACCTTATAAATGAATGTATACAAGGTTTAAGAAGGTTGGTGGTATTCAGAAATCGAGGGAAGGAATTCCATCCAAATAATAACAAAGGATAAAAGAGATTAACGAAAATAAGGAAGGGGAGCCGGATGAAGCTAATGAGAGGAAGGAAGCGTAAAAGGAGTGCGAAAGGAGAATTCCAAAAGAGATCAAAGGGAAAGTGCATCTCCGACGTTTCTTTGTGAGTAAGCTGCGGGTAAAGCGTGTTGGAAAAGGAAGGAAGTGACGGAAAGTAACGAGTGCATCGCGATGCCAAATGCATAAAACAATGCATAATTTTTCCTCTGGCAAAACAAGACGGTAATTTTCTTTATGAAACGAGTTGAATGTGGGATATTGGAGGTATATTTCTCAAAAACGAAGCCTGGAAAAAAACCTAAATGGCATGTCGACCTTCAGCCAGTCTTTTGTAACCACTTTTGAGAAAGAATTCTTTTCATCTAGTTGAATTATTGACTATCGTTAATTTATATAGGTATGGGTAATTGGAGTAGACCAAAGTAAAAAGTAAGAGACTGATTTTTATATAAGAGGCATTTTAAGAAGTATCTGCTTTACGAATCCATTTTAATAATAAAATATTTTCATCTGTTAGGAACTGTATTAGGTACAATTTACCATAGGTTTTATGCTGACTCTATGATATAAAAATAATTTTAGATACTATTAAACAGAACAAATGGTGTAAATATACGAATACTCACCTATTATTGTTATAAAGTACGAGAAGAAGAATTATGCACGCTGGTAATGTTATATATTAAGTAAATTATCGCACTATTCTAAAAAATTCATCCTCCTTTTTCAAATTCAGTTATAACAATATTTTTTAAATACGTTTAGAAAACAACTAATAAAAAGTACATTTAGAAATACTTGTAAAATACGATACCTCCATCTTAACAAGGCAATGTTACAGATAAAGAGGAATTAATTATGCAAACTATGAGTATTTATCACCATAAAATACATTTAAAAAGGTGACAAAATATATGAAAATAGATGCATCGACAAACGAAGAACTGGGAAGTTGTAAGGAGGGGAATGAAGTGAAGAAATATAATTGCATCTGTGAAATCAAAGAGGCACAAAAAAGAAATTGGCGTTGGGGGGGCGATCAAAATATGCAAGTCTGGAAATATTGTTTCGGATGTAATTAAAAGGCACCCTTTCTTCCTTCAACCTTCAAAAGAATATGTCCGCAAGGAAAGAAAAATCTTCGGTTGGAAAAGAGAACAAAAGAGATTTGACAGCCTAAATAATGATACCTCCATGATTATTCTCTTTCGGATGGATTTACTTCCTTTGAGCCATTTCATGAGTGTGCAAAATAGTGCTACGTTAACGGTAAATTCATAAATATTTCATTCAGCGTATGGAATACACAATGCAGGAGAATTAAAATTCATAGTAAATAAATGTGTACACATTGCACCAGCTGCAAATGAGGACATGTTTTCGTTTAGCACGTGAAGAAATTTATTTCGCTATCATTCATAATTTATAAGGCTCCTCTATATTCCTAAATAGAAACCGTATCCCCGGATACGGATGTTATAACCAATTATAGGTGATTGATGTTGATGCAATCAATTTTATCAGCGAGCTTTCCAGATATAATCGTACGAATCAATCTTCGGTCATAATAATGGCAACAGAACAGAAGTATATTTCCTCAATAAATTTCGACATCACTACCCACTATTAATTACCCTTGAAGCTTTACATCATTTGAAATAAAATTTTCTCCAGCCCTTGATACCCTAATAGCTATCAACATTGTACTATTTTATAGAAGTGAATTCATAGTAAATGATGCTGATAATCATGAGAGTAATATCCATTTTATTCATTGAAATTTTACTCTCAAAAACGATCGCTGAGTCAAAAAACCAATTCTCATATTTTTATAAATGCTGAATTAACTTAATTTAAGGATCTATAATTCTATATATCTTATGATTGTTTATCTCCAGAAGATAGTGTAACGTTTTTATTTGAAGAAGTAACATGATTTGGAGCCAGTTTCAATATAATTATAATAATAACTTTATTGCACTTTGAGATTGTCCCATAAGAGCAGAAAAAAATAATACAAATATTATATATTATTAATATCTGCTTACATAAGATATTAAGTACAGACATACTACATTACATTACATTTTGTATTATTATACATTTTACCGGGACACCGTGTATTATTTTAGTTTACTTTCACAATTCTCTAATATCTTGTATCGTGCATCTCGGTTCATTAGAATTTGAATTTGAAATCGAGCGTTGATATTTAACTTTCGTATGGCAGTTAATATCGAACCTTACTGATGGTGATCCAGCATTGTCTATTCGTGATATTTTTAGTTAGATTTTAGTATTTATTACTTTAAATGTTTTTTTAGTGTCATACTACTATAATATATTGTATCATGTATGATATACTAGAGTATCATCGAGGTATATTACGTAATTATACAAAATATAAACTTTTCGCATGAAAATTATACAAAAAAGGAAAATAAATAAGCCAGTATTATGGTTTTAGAATCATTCAGTGATATCAATAAGATAATCAAACAATTTTTCTGTATAAGATTCTGCAAAAGTAGAATTTTTAATACAGGCAATAAAAATTTAACAATTTTTTGTACAGGCAGGTTGTTCCAGAAATTACATGCAGTAATTAAGAAGGATTTTAAGTAAGTATTAGTCCGAGGGATTGGAAATACGTAGTCAATACTAACTAGTGTATTATTTATTAATAAAATAATTTAAAATATGAGAGGGCAAATTTATCAATAAAGCCAATTCTTAATGTTTGGAGAGAAAAATGACTCTGGGTAGAATCAGCTGCTTGGGCCGTAACTTCGTGTTATGGATTCATCAGGAGCGAAAGTGAAACCAACTTTTACTAAACCACAGAATATTTTATTTGGATACGACCATGGTTTCGACTCCTGGAGTCAATCTCGGGTGAATAAATACAAATCAACACAGCATATAAATAAGTAGGAGGGAATGGGAGGAGGAGTAGTGGCATCACCTTAAACTCCTTGGAACAATTACATATCCTGAGAAACGTGGCAGATCCAAATGTAAAAGTTATTAACTAATATTTGTCTCTTTTTCCCTCACCTATCCTTTCCACAGCTATCAACACCCTTCACCACTTCCCCTCATAACTCACCACTCCCCCTCCCATTCCCTCCTACTTATATATATATGCTGTATTGATTTGTAATTAGTCACGTGAGGATGATTCTATGAGTCGAAACCATGGTCGTATCCAAATAAAATATTCTGTGGTTTAGTAAAAGTTGGTTTCACTTTCGCTCCTAATGACTCTGGGAACATGGCCTCTAAAATAAAACTGGATGAAGTATTGTTAAGAGAGCTTCGACAGCTTGGCTCATTACGCACATGGGCTCCCATCTGAAATTGAATCCGATACCTCTTCAAACAACTATCGCGTTACTCCCTCGACGACAAGGGGCTATTATCCCAACATAAAATGAAAGACGACTCAAATAACTTTTCATACGAAAGCCGATTGGATATCTTGATTTTACAGAAGAAATAATCTCTTTAAATGATTCGTCAATCACAAAGGCTCCGAAATATCCTGAGCTGTACAATTGTGGAACGGTATCCTTTCATCACTTCGTACAAGGAAAATTCTCAGCAGATGTAGCCTCGCTAATCACGGTTGAAATCATTATCTCCAATCACTTGCGAAAGAAAGAGTGTTTCGGATCTCAACAAAACCGATTCGAAAATACGCCACGGGGACGGGACCGAAAAGCGCGGATATGTATCAAAAGCCTCCATTAAATCGCGATTCATTCGAGTGACTCTCACAGGAGAGAGAGACATTTCGGATTCGGGGAAAAATCAAACGATCAAAATGCGAAGGACAAGAGAGGGAAAATGAGCGCATTACGGGGATAATTTGAGCGGGAGAGAAAAGAGGGAGATCGCGTGGTTTTTAGGGAGGCGGAATTATTTTGAATTTGCTTTAGGAATTCGCGGAGGGTGAGAACGAGTCCGTGGGAATGCTCGCGAGTCGGTGAGCGAGACAATGGACAGGGAATTGCAAATCGGATTCGATCGATGGGAGTAAGGGGGCGTGGCGTGTCGGAGACACTAACAATGGAAGGGAGAGGAAGGGGGCGCATGGAAATAAGGGGGTAGAATCGAAGTATGCGGCGAGAAACATAGGAGATGGATGAGTGGAAGACGATCAGAGGGAAAAGGGCCTTTGTTTTCGCCATTGAGGAAAAACTGGAGTTTGAAAAGAAGAGGGGAGAAATATTTTTTTTTGGTGTACCTGCCGCTGTTCATCAGGTTATTGTATAAGGCACCCTCTGCGAGTCCATAGTAGAATTGTTACTTCTCCTTTTTCTATTCTAGAACATTTTTATAAACCCTCTCTAGTTTCACTCTTTCATATGATTTTATTGGTTAAAAAATCCTTTAAAATAAAAGTATCCGGAAAATATGTTTCAATAACTTTTTATAACTCAAAAACTACGAAACGGAAAACTATGATAAGGTTGAAACACTGTATTAATAATGAGCTTACAGTCTAGCGATAGTTTTAAAAATAAATGGCAACTTATTGCATAGAAATTCGTTAAAATATGTATCCCTTAAAGTTACGAAACTATGAAATTGAACATATGAGAGTTCCCTTCTCACATATAAATCACGTTCATGCAAATCTTGATGTATTTGGGAGAGAATCAAGGGGAGGTACGTTATTACAAGACTTTCCACTTGGAAGAATAAAAGATATTAATGATGATTAAAAGTTGTGATATAAATGTTTGAATGGAGAAATTTAAGGAATATTTCAACTTTTAAAGCTTATTTATACGATAGGAAAATGATCGATGAGAGAGTTGGGGAGGAAAGATAATATAAAATATGTTTTGTATTATCATCCTCGATCTCCCTCATCTTATAAAGTCATGAATAGCTGATTCGTTCTAAATATCTACCTAAATTTTGTAACTATCTGATGTATCCTTTGAATTATAAAATCTGATTTCGACATTAATGGTAACAATGGCTTACGCAACCCAAATTTTAAAACATTCGTGCGGCCCTTTAACATTATCTCCCTGTTTAATTAATTAAGAATGTGATAACATTGTCTACTTCAATTATGACTATAAAAATAAACAAATATCCTGAAAGCATACAAATCAATGTGTATACTTGGTCAGTTTCACATATTCCTGGGGAATCCTATATATTCTTCCTCGTAGAAACTCACTATAAAAAACTTCACATAACATCAATTTACTTTGCTGTGTATTCTGCCTAGATTTCGGAATCCCTTGTATTTATTTTTGGCTTTATGCTACGAATATCTATCGAAAAATGTAAAAACTCTCTAATTTGCGAAGTGAGGGTTTGTATTGGCTTCCAAATAAACTCGTATTAATCTACGTGAAATCCATAAGTGAAAAATTTATGGCTGGTAATATCCTGAGTCTGATACTTTTTTGGGCCGATTACAAGCAATACGGAAAAAAGCAAAATAACCGTCAAGCCTCTATAACTTAAATGTCGGAGGAAATTACGCGATGCGGTACTTTTTATCCCTAAATAAAACAGTCATCGAGCGAATATCCTATGTCGTGAATTTTGAAATTCTAATTCCACTCAATAATGGGATGAATTTCGACTTTCTATGAAGTATGATTTCAATTGCAGTGGCATGATAAGAAACACAAGTGAATTGATTGGCCACATCACCATATATCAAACCAATGAATACATTTTCGTATACATCTCTAATAAATTCATCACTTCACTTGGAGAGTAATAGGAGTTTGGTAGCGTTCCCACTGATCTTTTTTGAGTTATGACGAGTTATAAAATCCATTTTAAGCTTTAAAAAATTCTACATACCTTTAGGGTGCTCTTATGGTATTCATGTATAGTGAACTTAATCATCAATATATAATGTTACACTTATAAGGAATAAGCCTTTTTGTATGTTCTGAATAATGATAATCTTTTGAAAATTCTTGTTATGATTAATCTAAAAATATATATATTTTTGTCGTAAAATTAATAATATTAAGAACAATCGAAAATTCCATTGCAAATCGAAAGTTGACTTGCGGTATGCGGGAGGAACTACGAAAAAGCGTTTTTTATTATGTTTTTTTAAGAAAATGAAAAATATTACAGCCAAGTTAACTGCAATGTTAAAATTTTACAACTACGTAATGCTTTTTATTTAAATATAATCCGGAACAAGGTCATCTTGAAAGTATACTATACGGAAATTGAATCCTTTAGCGATAGAAATACCTTTCAATGCAGATTCATATTTACTATTCTAAATAATTTTGAACCGTTCCATGGATCGCCGCATTACTCTAAATGAAATCGATCAATCACCATTTTTTTAAGGTTTATGGTAGTTACAACTTTCATTGCTATACAGAAGAAAAAGAGTAAACATAGAATGCATTGGTATAGATGGGTTTAATTCAGAATCGAAGGGGAACTTATTTATATCCCTCTCATAACCAACAGTACAACCTTACTCTTTTAAAATTCAATCGAAGAAGCCTTAACTTGGTGGAGCTCCGTATTCGTATAAAGAATGCAGATTCCACAAAACAAAGAAAAGCCGGTTTCCTGATCTTCCACAATTATAATTGTTTTGTGGAATTGCATTCGTTATTTTTTATGTCCCCGAACTCATCTAGTAAAGACAGATTTGTTTTTGCCTGTTTCGGGTTCGGCGAAAATATTTTCATAATGTAAACTCTGGTCTGCAAATAGTGCCAGAGAATTACGTAGTACTACAGTTAAACAGATTAGGCGGGGCTCTAACAAATTTAAATCAACAGTTCAAGAAATACTTTGCGGTGTTTTATTCAAGAAAAAGGTACATTTTGACTGATTATTATTAATAATAGATCATAAATGCGTAAACATTTTCAACATATTATTGTTATCCGAATATTTCGCAGACATTATGGGTACGAGTAATGGGTTGAATCGAACATACAGGATGTTGGGAAGGAAACTAAATTTAAGTAAAGGAACAGGTACTAGAATAGCAATGAGCCGTTTGGAAATGCCGTCGACTTTTGTCGCCTTCAAACTCAAATTCGCTTTGGATGCGTGGGAATCGATAATTTGCTACGAGCGTAGCCGCCTTTCAAGGAGGATCTAGCGCATCAACGGCATGGCCTAATTCAGCACCCATGCAAGATTTTAACGCCGGAGATATCTTCAGAGGATCAAAAGCGGCCTTTCATTGTTGCCCGTGGAAGCGCGTTTTTCCTCAAAAGACTCATTTGGACATGAGCGTGCATTCACATCAACTGCGAGCCGCGCTATCTGCGCCGTTAGCCCGCAGCCGGCCGCACGAGGCCCACTCAGAGGCGAAAGAAGGAAGACTCGCACTGGAAACGAAGCAGTATCGTGCGGAAACGACAAACGCCGTTTTCTGCCGGACGCTGTTCTCCCGTGGAGTCCTTATCTCGCGGATGGCGGATTTATTCAGCGGCCGCCGCTACGGACAACGGTTGGCGGAAGGAGACTTTGAGGACGGGGAAGAGAGGCTCCCTCTTAGGAGACCCGCACGAGTTCCGATTGAGCACTGATAAAGGAAGAGAGGAATAAGTCATTCTGTGTGCATGCAAATTATGCGACTCACCCAGTGGATGCGTTCCCACGAACGTAATTAAGTTTAGAAATAACCGACTAAATCTTTGAATACTTCTCATCTACCGTATCTTCTTTCCTTTTCTTTCTTACAGGCACCTCCATTTAACAGGAATTATTTATATAATGACAAGGACTTCAAGACAAATTCCTCCGGCTGAAGAACTTTTATGATTTTTTTATTATACTGTATTGTAGCTTTTAGAATATTAGATTATTTAGTTTATTATAGCTTTTAAATTTTATTATAACTACATTATTAGGTCTTCTATACCTTTTGTTAAATTTACTTTGTAAAATAATTGTTCATATCTAATCTTTGTCACTGTTTATATATCTATGTTTGTATCTTATTGTATTTATATTTATTACTGTGTTTTCGCGGGTTTTTTTCACCCCCCTTCTTTGTGGGTGTTTTCCCGCAACGTGGGTTTTTTTCTTTGTCAACCTTCAGTTGCAAAGATTTTTTTTTCCCACACCCTACTCTTTCTTTTTGTATTTTTTTTAATAAGTTAACTATGAATGTAATCGACATACGAGGTTAGGTGGAACAGAGACCTGGGCCTAACCTCGCCAATAAAGGGTCCAACTAACTAACTAAAGGCTGTTAAATTAAGTTTTCTTGGAAGAGCAATAAATTAAGGGATTTATCCTATTTATATCCTACGAGTATCTCATTCAAAAATTTCATTCTATTTAACTGATGCAAAGTTATGTTTAAATGCGAGCATTCACTTTTGAAGATTTAATTACAAGACGGTCACTCTTAACTGGGTGTAATTTCGTAGAAACTATCTTAAAAGAAAAACAATCGAAGAGCAATAAATTAAGGGATTTATCCTATTTATATCCTACGAGTATCTCATTCAAAAATTTCATTCTATTTAACTGATGCAAAGTTATGTTTAAATGCGAGCATTCACTTTTGAAGATTTAATTACAAGACGGTCACTCTTAACTGGGTGTAATTTCGTAGAAACTATCTTAAAAGAAAAACAATCTGTAACTTCTATGATACCTATATATTTTAGTCGACGGATTTCGCTGCTGTATTGACATCTTCAGGTAGTATTCATCATCTTGTTTTTCTTTTAAAATGGTTACTCGATTAAACGGCATATTATTTACGTGGCATCTAATCAGGTTTTACATATTTTTGTCCTTTCGAACCCTGTATTTTTTTATATTCTCCTTTCTACATACTTCATTCCCATCATCATCTTCCATAAATACTTCTTTTGCATACTCCCGATTTGTTTCGAAAAACCTCAAATCATTTTTAGGCCGATTTCCTCATATTCTACCGATGCTATCGATGGCTATGTTTCTGTAAATTAAACCGTCCTAATTGTAAATTACATATTTTTTAATTTAAGACGAGATTTTTAAGTGATCTTTCATATTTAAAAAATACTCTTAGCCCTGGCATTACAACGTATTATTATATTGAATTTTAACGGCAATCTTCAATTTATCTCTGAGTATCCGCTTTACAATTATTAGTTGAATATGAAAACTGATATTATTTACAAAAATGTAAAATTTTGTAGACATAGAGTTAATTAATTTGAAAAAGTAAATTAAGATGTTCCTAAGGAGGAAAAATAAATCTTAGAATGTACCATTCCTAAGTAGTCAGTTAAAGCTATTAAGAGAAAACATCGAACATTGAAATAGTTTGCATTGAATTGGTAAATGGCAAATATTTCTCAAGAAATTTTCAGCTAGGCAAATATTACAATACTGCCTGTATAATCATTTAAATTGATTCACATTGACATTGATAATTTATTATTAATTGTTATTATTCTTTTCTGGTGAGATATCAGGAATACAATGGCGCCCGGTGAATTGGTCCGGGAGGAATTCCTACGCGGGGAATTCATCCCCCGCGCTGATTTTGTACTACCAACCCAACCCAACCCCCTGGGTTAATTTATTTATAACATTAACCAATAATCAGGGCGTGTAGATTTACATAAGACTGAATAACAGTAGTACGACATCAGCGCGGACTCATTCATTCTCTCAGACTTGAAATTTGAACAATAGTTTTGCCTTTTTTTATCGTATTTTTATACAAAAATGATCATAATTACCACTAAAAATGTTGCATTCCATTTATTTATAACATTAACCAATAATCATGGCGTGTAGATTAACATAAGACTGAATAACAGTACTGCAACATCAGCACGGGGGATCAATTCCCCGCGTATCAATCTGTCTGGAGATCAATTCCCAGCGTACGAATTTCCCCCGGACCAACTCACCGGCCACGCCTGTTATCATATAAAAAATATTCAACAGATATAAGAAGATAAAACGTCGCAATTTCTTTCTCACCAGAATAAACTATTTAAATCCCCCTCTTAATTAATGATGATTATAATTTTATCTCCTTAATGATTTATTGTATCAGCTAGTATATTTTTACCGTTGTTCTTTCTCCTTCCACACCCACACCCCCGCTCCTCACAGTTCCGTTTAACCCCTGCCGTATCGTTTCTCTTACGCTCAATAATTCTTCTTTACACTTTTTCCTGTGATCTCTCTTTCTCTTTAGTCTTCAAAGGATTTCCGATTTGCCCTTCCGCTGAAGAGGCGGTGCGATAAGGAAGTTTCCCATAGGCGATCCTTAAGCGGGCGGGATGGGAAAGAGGGTCAAGGGTGGGACAGGGAATGGCCGTGGGTAGGGAGATCATTAATGAGAGCATCCAATCCTGCTATGTAAGCGAGGAGAAATTACCAATTAGCGCGAAAACGGATGCCTGCGACCCGCTTGAAATAGAGGAGCGGAAAAATAAATGAAAGGCGAAAGGCGTGTCCGTTATTTCTCCATCATGTCTTCTGCTCCTTACGTTTTCGCAATACGCGACGCCTACGACCTTTGTATTTGACATGATTAGGGCTTTTAGTCGAAAAAAATAATCGCGAGATTACCGGAGCTCGATGGATGAAGGCCCTGCTTATAATGAGATTGTTTTGTGTTACAATTTTAATAAAAGGAGCGATTTTTTTTTTCAGCGGCATAATTTTCCAATTCTACCCCTTTTTAATTGCTGTAATATTTCGTTGAAATAGTTACTCAGTTCTTGTTCCCATTTCTCCGTGAAATGATGAAAAGATTCGAGCAGTAAAGTTTCCTTATTTTTGGTACGAAATATTTCCTACGAGAGAATTCATTTCATTGCGTAATTTGTAAGTATTTTCTGTTTAACACTCGGGTCTCAGATCTCGCATCTTCTTATCTGACTACGAAAAATATTTATGCGGCAAATTCCATATTTTATTCAATCTTTTGTTTTATATTGTTTAACTATTTATTTAATTTTTAATATTGCGTTTTCTTTGCTTGTATTGGTTTTTCACCACAGTGCCCCTAATAAAATAATGTCTGCTAAATCCACAGTTAGCTTGTGAGAGAATATAACGCAATTTTAGTTTTTGGCCTTTCTGATCGTGTGAGTGGTGTTATTAGCGAGAAAATATTTTAAGGCACACGTAATTATTTTGGTTGTAGTTTCATAGATTTTTCCCATCGAGATTTAAAATATTTTTCACCAAGAATAAATAAAATAAATTACAGTTTGATGACTATAAAACTTTAAAAATTTATCTCACTATGGGAGCTCTACAGATAAGTTAACATCTTAAATATTTTCTTTATTTTGATATAGTGAAAGGAGTTACTCCACAATTTATCACGTCAAAAAACTGACATCATACGAACAATTAAATCAGTCATTTGGGAACCTATTCTTAAGAGATCAATCCAATAGAACCCGCCGAGAAAATGAATTCCGAACTCCATTGTAACTCGCGAAATCCGGAGGAAGGAAATGTTAGCTAAACGTATCTCTCCTCCTTATTCTCCACTATTTGACTGATGCCGCGTGTTGCGTGCGGGAAAATGGAGAAGAGGGATTTCGGAGAGGAAATATGAGAATGGAATAGGATATCACGGAGGAAGGCGAAATGCTGATGGGTTTCCCGTTTTTGAAATATTGAATAAGTTAGTTGATGGAGAACAGCGCCAAGCGCAGCAGGAGAAGCCGGATGATAAGCAATTTATTATGTGAATCCGAAAAGACTTCTCGGCACAAATTTTTCACCCCCGAAAACAACTTCGAAAATTCCGCTACCAGATAAAATTACGGAAGCTCATTTAATTCGGAGAATAGTTTTTGGGCTAATTCTAGCTCCCTAGGCTGAGCTTACGTTCTACCCTTATAAACTCGCGAGAGCTTCATCAAATCCTAAAAGCTGCCACTTTATTGAGTCAAATCTCTCGCAAACATTTACGCCTTTATTACCTTTTTGTCGCTGTTTTAAAAATATCCACAAGAGTCTAAAGTTAGTGCTCGACTACAAGCCGACCCGAATACGAGTTTAGGAATCTAATTGTATCACAAAATAACTAACAGACTCGAGTGTAGCCCCGGGGTGGGGAAATGTGTCATCTACTGGTAAATTTCAAAATAAAAATGATGCCAATATAATTACAGTGATTGTAACACATCAGTAGGTTGAGTTAATTTGGATATACCCTTCGAAAAATTTACTGTTATTTTCATTTGTAATTGGATATTAGCTACTGAGGTACGAGTGAAAAATTGCACTGATTAAAGTCTCTTTTTATGATATGCCAAGAAAAGTGTTACACAAAGAGTCATTTTACTTTACTTAAGCGGACATTTTCCGCTTATAGCTTTCTGGTTCAGTGAAAAAAGTAATTGGGCACTACCTCACTCCTCATCCTGCCAAGTAAGCCAAATTCCTTTCTGCAAGCTTTTAGTAGCCCATGTCAGAGAAGGTTAGAGGCACCAACCGGTCTTCGGGCTGAATACTTCACAATTTCAAAGTAAAACCCTAACTAATTGACAAAGAATTGTTAATTGAGTGATTAGTTAAGTTATTGTCAAGTTTATTTCCTTCTACGGCAGATTTTTTTGACTGGAAAACAGGTAAATGTACTGAAAAACAAGGTTAATATACAAATATACACGGTAATTTAAAATTTATAGCATCTATCACTTCTCAAGACGCTGGCAAGTGAAAGGGTACGGAGATGAAGAATTTTAATGTACACCTTCTCCGATATGAAAAAAGCCTCTACGGGAGAAGAAAATGGACAATGGATGAAATATTTAAATTAAGGAACAGGCATAAAATAAAACGCGATAGAAGATTGAGAGAGATACATAAACAAACGAGGCTTTGACGGAATGATTGATGACCGTGCTAATGAAATATAACGTAGCCAAAGATATATAGGTATGACCCCCAACGAGATCCAAGCAAACTCTGCAATATTTCCCAAATACATCTCGTGTTACTCTGATTAGAGCAAATTGTGCTCCTTAAGTCATTCCGAGTGATAATAAAGAGCTTCTCATAAATTATTATGATCCATTTTGCTCCCCTCTGTCAATGATTCCAAGAATTATTTCGCAAAAATTCCAAAACGCTCCGTCACCACTTCTCGTCTCCGCCGAGTTAATTCCACTATTCTGTCACGACATTTGGTCTCATTTGATAAATTCCCGGCATGCTCTCCTGCGTAAATCACTCGACCTCTCCCCACCTGCAAAGACCTCTCCTCCGGCGACCGCAACCTTTTCCTTCTTAACTTTCCGGCTAAGATACCACTCCTTGCATTTGCATCAATTCATTTTCCTCGAAGGCGAGAACTTTTTCGAGCGGGTCGAAAAAAGGGCCATGCGAGGGAGAAAAATTGAGTTCCGTTTCCCGACCTAATTTCTCCACCCTCTCCCCCTGCACGAGAAAAGAAAGAAAAGAAAATAATTCGTTCGCTGTTACTCAGCTATTTTGATTAGAACAGTATCGAGGGGATATAAAATATGACGTCCCCCCGAATTCACCGCGATCCGAAGCGTCTTTCACTCCATCTTGGATGCATGCGGATTAATTGATGGAGGAAATTTTGCGCTTGCCTTGATACTTAATTCCGCTGTTCTTTCTCACGAATTAAAATCGCAACTTTGGAAGAAAAGGAACTTGTTCCCTGTCCTCCCGCATTTTTTCCCCTCGATGATGGATCACGTCTGGTGCACTCTTTTGCTTCGGACGTAGAAGCACTTTGGAAGGACCCTGAGGAATGAAGTGGCTTAGTCATCTAAACTTAGCCGAAGGGTAAGAAAGCGAAAAATGCAAAAGGCTCTCCTTTTTTCCCCATCTGCCAATTGCAAAACCCCAACCTGTTTAAAGAATCACGCAAATATTTCATTAACCAATGAGAGGAGGTAAGATTTGTGGTAGCGATGAAAATGTTTATAAAGTTAATGAATTCGTACTAAAACACATTCATTCCGCTTAAGGAATCTGTGATGGTAGCAGTACTTTGGACTCCAAAGTGATCAAACAAACGTCCAATTAAGGTTCTTGAGTCATGACGTTTTCTTTTAAACGAGAAAAACTCTTTATCTCATGCAAACAGTAGGAGAGAGAAATGTCTTACTTAAGAGGAAAAATAACATTTTTTATTTCTTCAGAAAATGCTATTTATCTATTTGATTAAGCCGCTTCAAATTTTCTATTAAGCAGGGGGAAGAGACAAGGTGGTACTATCCTGATGTATATACGACTAAAGATTGTAATCAACGTAAAAACGCTGCATGGTGTTCATAATATCTGATGTAGCTCTCATATTTAGAATATATGTTTCATTAAAAGTTGATTTAAACATTTAATGTTCAAATATTTAATGAATAAATGTTCCTGTTTTTTAATGATGTTGAAATAATTCAAGTGAGTTAGTGACATCTACTATTAAAATTAAATGGGGGCAAATATGCATACTTTATTTTATACCTGACGTTTTTCAAGTCATGACCTTTATGTTCATATTCTATAAAAACCGATGAAGTCTTTATATATTCGGAGATATAATATAACATGCACATACCTTGAATGGCGATGCATTGTTATTGAGTTTCAACTTATGTACTCCAGCTCGGTTTATTTCGCCTGGGAGAAGGTAATGAGCTATTTGGAAGTCACAAAGGTCAGAGTTAGTGAAAAGGACTTGAATTTTAAATTGTAAAATTTTCAACTACTCAGATGAGTCTGAATTTTAATTTTAATTAAATTCCTTTCATTAGCTTCTGAATACTTGCAGATAATATAACTTTCCTTCGAATGCATTTCCAGATTTATAGAACCATACGAGATCTCATGGAATATTATTGCAACGAGAATCCATTAATTAAAAAAGGCAGCAATTATTGCCTATCTAAATCATTTATTAAAAAAAAGTTTTTATTTACCCTGTTTGAAATATTATTTTAGTTCTACGCCCTATAAAAAATTGTGCACATCTAGGGTAATAAGCAAAACTTTTAATGACGCAGTAAAATTTCAAGCAAAACAAGTTAATTATTCATTATTATCCAGAAGAAATAAATCATAGAAACTGAGAAAAACAAGGAAATAGTACTTGCTACCATTTTATATGCCACTGGTAGCTATGTAGAGATGATGTATAGGGGCCCTACCACCTTCTAGTATGGTTCCAATTTCGGTGATTCAGCGGAAGCGTAGCTGTTAACTGCAGTTGGAATTGGTTGTATTAGCTCATATTCAACATAAACAGACTATGCTTACTAATTAATGTGGAAGATATAACGATAATATGAAAGAATCCATTAAAATCCGAACGTTAGTTTTGACAGATTGAAATAATGAATTTTAGTCGATGGGCGAAGATGATGACCAGCAACCTTTGATAGGTAAATTGTATGACCGAATAAAAATTGTATTTAGTAAATGAGATGATAAGCAGAAGAGATATAAATAATTTGAAAAAATATCCGAATGTATTGAAAATTATATGAATATGATTTTAGTGAAATTCTGTGCAAAAATAAGAAAGTATGGGGGATCATTGCAAATTAATATAACTATGAGTCGGCTTTACTCAAAACCATACAAGGTCATTGGTATGTCAGTTTTGATGTTTATATGCATATAGAAAGAGTTTCGTGAATTAAATAGCTGCACATCAACAATTTTCTGAGTTTCACTTAAAAGCATGTCATGCTTTCGAAGCGTAAAAATCTCCAAAGCAAACAATATTCATAACATTCGTACAAATAATGTATAAACCCGCGGCCTACGTTTTTGCTTAGCTAAACAGTTTGGGCGCCATAAAAGGAGAAGAATCTCGAATTCATGGCATCACATTATTTCGTAATGCGAACGGGTTCTATTTTTTACGGCCTCTCCGAAGGAAAACTGAAACGACATCCACATAAAAACAAAACTCGATGGCAGAAGCTTATTTTGATTTTACTATCCTTCAGCCTCGCGCCAAGCAAAAAGACACCTCTCAGCTATCCTTCGCATTTATTACTCCCATCCTAAGAGTTATTCCGAGATAAAATACGCATTTGTATAAACCCATTTCTTTTTGTACTATACTTGCAATAAATGTGTCCCAGATGCGATGTTCTATTTCCGAATTAGCATTTTACGCGTTACTCTTTGGAAGCAAGAAAGTACAGGTGCTGTGATAATCACGTTACAGTATTACTACACAGAGAAGTGCATACCTAAGAAATATCTTATGTAATCAGAACAGACATACTTACAAGGGAACATTACGCGTTGTGTGAAAGGGATCTTCATAATACTTTTAGGGAAGGCTCTTGTGCAAATAATAATAACAATTGTGAAACCTAAGCGACTAACTTTCGCTAATTTTTAAGAAATAAGCGTTTAAAAATCAGCGTCGGATTTCACCGTTCACCGTTAGCTACTTCTAACTATGCGTACGCCACATTCATCAAGGGAGCCGTGGTGTAGTGGTATCGAGCCCGGCAGTGGAATCGTCGATCATGGGTTCGATTCCGTGAGGGATAAAAATTTTTCAACTTTCTTTTTTGTTCGTATAAGTCTTTCTCTTTCGTTTGTAATTTATTAATTTTCATGCCACATTCAAGAACAACTTTTTTAATTATTTTCGCTACCTTCGATAATTATTGGATGAAGCTCATCTACTAACCTGAATGAAATTATTCACCGAATGACGTTCCCGCTAAAAATCACTTCCCCATGTTTTCCCATCCAGGCATGGGTTTTCCCTATCAGAAGGAGAGTTTATAGTCCTTCCCTGACAAGTCGAAATTCCTCGGCAATTCTCAAAATTTTTGTGCATTTATTTTCAATATCAATTCTGGATAATTTGCTTCTGTAATTTTTATTCCTTTTAGAATATTAAGAAAGACTTTTATGATGAATTTGAACTAGATTTTAAAAATTGAATTACATTTTTGGCAGATCGATAATTATCATAATTTACTCAAATAGTAAATACTTTTTATAGCACCACTACATCAAAGATATTCGGAGAGATGTTGCGGAAATTAGGATGAAGGATAGCTATGCATTTATGCAATACAAATATACTTCATAAAACATTTATTTCTCACAATTTTTTGGGTGGTATTTAAAATAAAAGCAATCGAAACATAAGCATTTTCTGCACCAAGAACAACGCAGGAAACTGATAGCATTGCAGCTACATTTAAATTTTAAAATGTCCGAAAAGCAAACTTGATTTACATTTAAGAAAGCACCTCTCGAATCTCTTAATCGACAAGAAAATCAGGCATAACACAACATATTCGTAAATATTGGTGCAGAAAGTTGATGATGGATTAAAGAGTGAATGCCTATAGCATCCTCTCGTTTATTTAACTCCTTGTTTGATGCCATTACCCCTGGGGCGTTCTGAATTCTTTTAATTAAGTTCTTCACTTGCCGGAAAAATACACGTCAATAGGTTGGCACAATGGGGTACATTTCGGCGGGATAACTTTTAACGTGCACGTTGGGTTACCATTTCCATCCACAAATACTTCGTCGTAGAGAGAGGTGTTCGTTTGCCCTGACCATGAGTCTATGATCAACAGAAAATAATAAAAAAAGTTGTTCTTGAATGTGGCATGAAAATTAATAAATTACAAACGAAAGAGAAAGACTTATACGAACAAAAAAGAAAGTTGAAAAATTTTTATCCCTCACGGAATCGAACCCATGATCGACGATTCCACTGCCGGGCTCGATACCACTACACCACGGCTCTCTTGATGAATGTGGCGTACGCATAGTTAGAAGTAGCTAACGGTGAACGGTGAAATCCGACGCTGATTTTTAAATGCTTATTTCTTAAAAATTAGAGAAAGTTAGTCGCTTAGGTTTCTCAATTGTTATTATTATTTGCACGAGAGCCTTCCCTAAAAGTATTATGAAGATCCCTTTCACACAACGCGTAATGTTCCCTTGTTAGTCTCACAAATATCTTATGTAATCATTTAAGCTCTAGAATATACGTTCTTAACCCGCACTGATACTCTTTATTAAACTTCTCCTTAACGATTGCATTCAAAATTCGAAGATTGCTATTGCTGACATAAACTGTAATGACCGGTCCCGTGACGCACCCACATATATTTATTTACACGTTCTTACGAGATTAATGGTAGATTAATCATAAATAAACCTAAAATGTGGAATATTTGTACACATTTAATAAAATGACGACGCATTTTAAATTATTTCCGTCTTAGGGGCAAAATAGAAAGCTGTGTGTCTTTGTACAGCAGTTACAATATAAGGTAATTCCGGGAGAGATGCCCCAGTCGTAGTATTTTTTAGGAATACAACAAGATTGCTCTACTGACGGTGTCCATCAGTTAGTTGGAAGGCACTTGTCTATCTACAAGAGTTTCACGGTGATTCATGCTTTTTACGCAGTTTTATGGCATCATTTCAAGTATGTACTCTTTTCTTCGGCCCAGTTATAAGATAGTTAAATGCTTTTGGTTGGATCAGTTTAAATGTTTTAATATTTTGAATTAAAGGGCGGAGACTTGTAGCTAAAGGCTCATCTAATATCCACGTGCAGTGACTGGCCATCTTGGACAAAGTGTATCCCCACTGGCTCCTGTACAGAAAGGAGAGATGCCGCACCTCCTCTCGGGATAGATACTCCAGTGCTATCTTTAGGTATATGTGCCTTATTAGTATCAATTTAACTTTAAGGTGATACTGATTTAGAATTTTTTCAAGGAAACATTTTTAATCTACATTTTAATTTCAATTTAAATTTAAATCCACGGTCGAATGCATTTCATGCACGATCAAAAAATGAGATATTGTTTAGTAAGCACTAGGGTGGAGCGTTTTGCCACTTTTTTCTGATCGAAATATAATACCATGCAAATATAGCCCACCCACATGGACATAAAAAATATATTTTTTTTCGAAACCAAAACATTTGTTCTGTGAGAATTTTTTCCTCGAAGTTTCGAAATTTCAGAAAACATCAAAATCGTCATAAATATTTTTTTCGGTTAAAACGAAAATATTTTGTGTATAATCTAGCCCCCATCCATAACAATTGTAAATTTCATTATAATTTTAAATGGATATTGTTCTCTAAATGCACTACAATTTTGGCTAAATTTTTGCAAACAAAGCTTCCAAATAGGTTTTACATTTAACTTAAATGTTTAGTTATATCCTAATTTCAAGTTAAATTGATGCACTCTGATACATAACAAGTCTTTCCATATTAAATTTAGTTTAAGCTAATGGGACATCTCTCCCACAGAGGTGGGGCGGGGTCTGACCGGACACTCGGGAGAAATGGCCAAATACATGGATGCAGAAACATTTTATTATTTTGGGTGGAAATGTTTTTAGAGAAAATTTATTTATATACTGTTAATAACCAAATAAATCTTATATTCTATCACGCATTTTTACATTCTTGTTATCTCTAAAGTCATTGTTATGAAGTCTTTTCCTTAGGTGGGGCATCTTTACCGGAATACAAATTTAAATATAAATTTTATACTTATTCTAGTTTAACTATATTCAGAGGAATAACAGCCAGATGTTAATTCAAGGAGGCTATTTTTTCACACATATATTACATGAAGATTGGTACGAAATTTGGATCATATACGTACTCAAAATGAATGTTTTCCATTTACTTTAAAGTCACTTCTAGTACCCACAGAAAAACTACCTAGCTACGCCTCGATCCTCTGCAAGCTGTTGCACAACTAATCAATTTTTATATCTATTTGAGATTCATATAAATGTAAAAAAATCTAAAATCACTTATTAAGAGTACAAATACTAATTCATAAAATAAGAATCCTTTATAATCCTTACTTAAATATTTCATAGAGAGATAATATTTCATAACTTTCTATGAAACAATTATGCTCTAATTTATTCCGTAGCTTGAGATATTGACTTTTTATCATCATCTATATTTATATCGTACCGATGTAATATATGGAAGAATGGTATATTTGAGTAGATACATCATTCGTAATATTTTCAACTTTTGCATGCTGTGTTCCTATCCTACTTAAAATACGTACTTCCATTCAAGGTGATTCGAATCTTCACCGGTGTTATCATGTGCAACACCATTTTTATGGAGAGCGAAAGCCTATAAAGTGAGACCTCACGCCTGGTACACTCGATAGCCCTGTACCGTGTGTTCCAGCTGTGTGTGTGGTTTCTCACCCAAGGGAATCTACCTCAGGGTGATCCAGACACTGCGAGATGGCTGACGCTTGGTACGTGCATCGCGACACATTAAACCTAAGTGAGCTCACGTAAGCGACGGGAGATACTCCCCTTTCTCGCACTTTTATTTCCGCCAGGGGGAGCTTCGTCTAAGGATACCTTAAGTTATTTACGATGTGAAAGAGTTTTAAAGCCTCCATCATTCCACCTACATAAATGCTGTTGGAGGGGAAACGTGAGGAAATGGAGATAGCGAGTAAGAATATTCCAATGCTCCGAGGATTCCTTTGTCGTGCAGTCGTCATTGATGACTCACTGAGGATTTCAGGAGAGAGAGGATTCGCTTCAACGCCGAATACATTTCATTCCTCTTACCCCAAACTTACCAAGACTACCAAACGTACCAAGACTAAAATATTTAATGCGGAAAATTTGTATGAAACTAATCCTTCCTACACAATTCAGTTCCTCAGACTTGGACATTATTGACACTTATAGGTTTAAAATCTCCAATAAATGTCTTTGTTAGCGCTCAGCACCTCCTTGTACCGTTATTCGGAGACAACAAGAATGCTTGGGTTACCGACCGTCTAAGAATCACCTATACTTTTCCACAGCAATTCTATCATCATTAGGAGTGTAATAGTACCGGACTTTCCTGTTCTTTCCGAATACCAGTGAAACAAGGTGAGGAGCGCTGACAAAGACGTCTATTCTTGGTTTTAAGCCTTTAATTCATTAACAGCAGTGTTCCAATTTTTCTTTAAATAAATTATTTAAACTACCTTGGGTAGAGTTGGGGAATTGCGGTCATTAGGTACATTAAATGTAATACGTTCAATAAATAAACAATAATTTCGAACTAAACCTAGGTATTCAATATATTTCATCATGATTTTCTTTAAATTTATATTAATTAGGAAATAATTCTACCTATTTTTAGTTTGCGATTAAGTTCGTATCCGATATGGCTCTTATGAGTCTTATAAGTGAGGCTTGATTCTTTATAGTACAACGTAACATTGACATCTACTGCCAAATGATACACCATCGGTCTTCCGATTACATAAGGCTCACCTTCCGTGATTGAGAACATTCAAGGAGATATATATTCTCAGAAAAGTTTCCATCCTCATTTCTGCAACAATTCTTCTTTATTTCACAATATTTGTACGATTTTTGTTACCAAATAATCACTAAGTTAGATGAAAACGGTTTTTTCTAATCCTTTCTCTTTCTAATCTGTTTCTTTAATTATTTCCATATTCTAGGGTTTGATGTAGGATGAAACTCGTTAGACTTAATATTGCTATTAAATAAATTCGTTGATTATTATTAGTTTTCGTTACTATTATTTCTATATTTCACTGTATAAAATTAAAGACATTTCGTTCATGACCACCAACAAATTCAATCAAAATCTAAGCTAGCAAATTAATCATAAGAGAGTTAATGCTTGAAATGAAAAGGAATCATATTATTTCATATTTTGTCCCTACAGGAGTGTATTATCGAAATCATAAATTCAAGAAACTATTATTTTTAAAGTAAATTATAGATCGGGTTCATGAAAAAGCTACCTCTTTCTGATGAAAATATTAACCTGATATAATTACCTTTTCTTCACTTGAAATTATTCCAGAATTCGGCTTAAATCTGTGAAGTAATTTAAATTGTAGCTACGCAGAGTTTTTATTAGAATAAAAATTTACAAATGGTATCGAATGTTTTGAAATAATTTCCCAATTTGTTTATCAGTGTAAGGTTCAAATCGAAAAAAGGAAATGTCGTCTGCAATGTGGTGCACCCATAAAAAGTGTTTTTCTCTTTCATATAAATCATAAGCAAATTTCATTTGTTTCCTCGGGTGTGGTAATAAACGATTTATATTGCTAAGTTGTAATTAGTGTGATTCACGACTCCATATTAAGTCATCGAAACTTTTCAGCGAAAACGAATAACATTTCCAAGTAATAATAAGAGCGCCAGATGCGCGACCTAGATTACTCCCAACGAATTATAAAATAAAAAAAGATAAATTTATCGCATCCAGAGCCCATTGGGCTTTTTGAATTTAATCATAGCTCCCGGCAGGGGCGGGTCGTAAATAAATTTTAAGGCAAACATATGAATGTGTACATAGAGTCCATTGGAATATCATTCGATGTTCGATTTGTTCCTTCTCAGGTTATCACCTCCAGCCTTACTATTTACGACAGATATTCATTTCGTAATATCTATGTAGACTCCATGAGTAATAATTTATCTCATTATTTTGTGTTTACACGTATGGTCACACTAGTTTCGTTTATGTACGGTAAATTTAATCCAAAAATTAAGATCTACATGAAATATGCTAAGATAGCCAGAGGAAAACTAATTGATTGTACTGGTTATTATTGAATATGAAAATCAACTCTACTTTGAGTAAAATGTCAACGTATTTTATCACTGACTTTAAAAAGAATCTGAGCTTAATGATATTACAACGAGGGTAAAATATTTACAAGAATTGTAAGAGAAATTTGTAAATCAGCTAAGACAGCGAGAAAAATCATTGTCAAACGAAAGAAATGACAACTTCATTCCAATATTTAAATAGATAAAATCGCCTCTGAAGGCACTCAATTTCAACCCTTTCAAATCGCAGCTACATCTAGATCGTAAAAAATGTAGTGTAAAAGATTATGGAGGCCTTTAAAAATGCTGTGCTACACGTAGGCCATTCAAAAAGTTTCTGAAAGATGCTCGTAGCTAATATTCGCATAAACCTATTGATAGATCTGACTGTCATTTTCAAGTTTTTCCAAGACTGCTTACGATTACAAAACGTAAAATTCAGCACCACACTACAATATTACTCAGCTTTATTTTAGTTTGAAACTATCCTAGACGCATTGACCTTAATTTCTGGAACTTTTTTGAAAGCCCATTGATACAAATGATCAGATAAAATGATAGATAGATGTAGGTTGAATAGAGTAATAAAAAAGTCTTGAGTCAAGGCGGAAAGAAAAGATCTTGTGACAATGTAAGGGTAAAACATAAGTAATGTGATAACTCTTGAGATGTTTATAACAAAAAAGCTTTGCTTGGGAAGAGCTGTTGAAGAAAGACTCAGGTTTAAACATGTTGCAGATATTGTACTGGATATAAAGTTATCTATTTAGTCATTATATGGATTTACATGATTACTGAGTAGAATTAAAGCAAATATTTATATTATACTTCATTATGAATTTCTCTTGAGATCGTTGCTATGAATGAATTAGTCAAACACATGAATGAATACATTAACTAGCAGATTTACGATTTTTTACTCGTAAATGATATTTAAATTTCATATCTCTCCCTTGAGGTAATCCATTACCATCTTCTTGATACACGAAATGGCACCATTGCAAGGGAATGAGATCTACATTTCATCGGATGGCAAAATTTATGTAATGGTTATAATTATGCATGTAAAATGAGCTTATTTCAGGGCGATATATTTAAACAATTCCAAAGCCGCACATCATTGACGAAATGCCTACATTCAATGTTTCTCGCATTGAGATAAATATGATGTAATGTCATAAAACGCATTTTATTGCCCTTTAAATCAAGATATAAGACATGACATTATATTTTCATATATCTTAATTAGCGATCCTGGGAGAAAAATAATTTCATACTTCCATATATTTCAGAAACCAACGATAAGACCACAGTTCTCAAACTTTAACTTAGACTATCGTAACCTTCATTTGTTCTCCGATAATTTCATCAAATCTAACCATTCATACCTAAAACTATCGACAGCTACACCTCCATGAATCTCGGCTATTTTTACGTTGAGACGAATAACTTCCGCATTGACAAATCCAGGCAAAAAAACTGCTATGCATTCACTCCTTGCGTGACTCTACGCGTCTACTCTACTTATCAGCACCGAGGTCGTTACCGAGTCAAACCCAAGAACAAGCAAACATTAGGGCGAAGCTCTTCGCTTTGATTGCAGTTGCTAAGCCGCTCTATCTGTCGACATCACTGTTAGCGTTAGAGCACCGCCCGTCGAAGTCACGAAACGAGCGCGCCTGACGAATTGACGATCGGAGCTATTCGGAGCGCCATCTCTCATCGACCTCTCTTTCCGCAAACTTCAGCTCCGATCTCTTTAAACTTCTTCCATTGCAAAGTGAAACCCCTTCATCGTAAGTGTCGCCGCTTTCCTTGTAAACTTTTAATGCGAGTCCTCTTCAATTCCACTCCCGAATTCAGCCCGCGGATCCGAGCTACGGTATTAAAACCGCACTTAGAGTGCCTCTCGACGAGGAGCATGTCTCCGGATTCAGGTATTAATCTGAAAGAATCAGGAAACTGTTACTGTCGAGTCATCAGGTCCCGTTCCATTCCGCGGAATTCCCTCCGTCGGACACGCACGCACGTCCGTCGACCGCAGGCGCGACGGACAAAGATATTGCCTCGCGGATATTGCTTTCGAAAATTTCGCGATGATGAAGGGTGCGAAACAAGTTGGAGTAGGTCAAAGGTCAGCCTCATTCTGTACATGTAAGAGGGTATCCGACTGCTTTCTCTCGAACAAGTGGCTCTAACACGTTTCCCTTAAATGCGTTAACGACTAAGGTCATTAAGGAGATAGTGCAAAAGGTAACTCGCTCGCAAAATCAATACTCGACTTTCCCGAAAAATTCGCGAGTTCCGCTTCGGATGTTCGTGCAATTGAGTGATTATTCTTACTTAAATTTAGGGTTGGTAGATACTTTTCGTCGCTTTCAAATCTGTGCCAATACGAATTTCTGTCTGAGGGCATTAACCCAAAATTTGGTAGGGCCCTCAACTTCTCCAGCATTAGTAATAAAAAGCAAAAAAGAGAAAGAGGCTTAATAGGCAGGCTGAGGAATGATGTAAATTTCTCTTCCTTTATTCAGTGAGTCAGAAGACTTTAATTGGAGCAAGTCAAAACTAAGATTAATTCAATAAGTAGAAGAAATAAATGACATAAATACCCGACACCTAACTGTTTCTGCTTAATTTTATTCTACCTCTGAATATAATAGCGTAAGTATTCAAATGTAAACTATCGTTGGGTGATAACTAAAAAGTCATTGATTTGGGGCTTCCGTCGTTTCCAGAATTGTTGGAAACGCAGATGCAGAACGCTGACAAAAACTCTGGAGGAATTTAAAATATTTAATTAAACCTCCCAAAAAAAATGTATTTCAGCTAAGTTATTAGTGAAAAAGCAGCTTGGATTCCAAAGTCCACTCACAGCAATGACCCATGGAAAGGAAATAATCAGGTAAGATTAGGAGATTTAAAAAAAATAGAAGTTCAATAGTTTTATATGCTTTCCTCACAGATCTAGAGTACTATCAATGGAGTAGGTCCTGATAAGTAAAGCACAGCTAACTATAGGAATAACAATTCAAAGCATTTTATTTTTTGTTGTAACAAGGGTAAATTCCATTACTCACCATCACTCTTACTTCAGTAGCTTTCATATTCATATAGTTGCGAACAAGTTAGTGATAATATACATTTTTCCCCATACTGCCAGAAAAAAAAACATTAAATGAATCCATTCATTGGTATATAGTCTATTATGGTAGGGTAAACGAAAGTTCACATACGTAAGTAACTAAACCTTTTAAAATCGTAAGAGTAACCCAAAATATCTTCGAGTAATGACGAGACCAAATTAAATTTTGAAAAGCAAATTAAAATACCCAAGCAAATAAAATGCGATGAGGACAAACTCGTGATTCATTGCGCACTCTGAAATAACAAAATATCCTCAAAACCATCTTGTTAACGCGACTCGTATCTCTCCACTCTGCGAACGATGGTCCACACCTCTCGTCCCCTCAAGTAAGCGAGGTGTATCCTCGCCATCTTCCGTTCACTTTTCCCATTATTTCCTCCCAAACACGAACCACCTCTGTCTTCCCTTTCTTTCGATGTATTTCTGCCTCGAACAGAGCCCAAAACCCTTTCCCTCGACCTCTCACCTCTCCCGGTGCAGATGACGCGTCCGAATTCCGCTGCCGGCGATCGCAACTTTGCTGAATGGAGTTGTTCCTTTTTCTCCGGCGAATGGATACGCTGGCGAGGAAATTGAATAAACCGAGGTAGCGAAAGGGACGTGAAAGGTGTATTTGGGGAAGGAGGAGATGTGGAAGATATAAATGGCGCGGGAGGAGAATCAGAAGAATTTTGACGAGGGAAATGAAAATATATGAACAGAAGAATAGTGGGGATTTTAACATGATGCGTTCAAAATGAATCGGGGAAACAGCAGGGCGATCTAGTATTGTCGTCATGAGGGATAGACCAAAATGGCAGACTGAACTATTAATTTCTTTTTGGGTATATTTTTGTCCATGGGAACAAAAAGAAAGGGGTATACCTGAAATAGATCCATAGAGATATTTAGAGAATCATGAAAACATACGCTGATGGTTATATATGAGTAAGTTATCACAAATATTCCAATTACCATCAAAATTGAGATCCACCGATGTACATACATTTCGCTGTCCTAGCCAACAGCATCTTCAAGGTGACAAAGGAGGAACATTCTCTTTTGTCACCTTGAAGATGCTGTTGGCTAGGACAGCGAAATGTGCATCGGTGGATCTCAATGTTGACGGTAATTGGAATATTTGTGATTACTTACTCATATTTAGAGCAGGTAAACTGATAGATCGTTATCGATCTATCGATATATGAAAAGATATATGAGGTAGTTCGTGGTAAACACACTATGGTAAAATAATAGAACTTTCTCGCATTGTTCGATTTCCTATTTTCTAAAATCAATTATTGTGGAACTAGGTCACGAAATAGGAGTGTAAATCTACTGCAGATCATATATGCTGGTCAACATAGGTAAAGATTAAGAACTCCTATTTGGTAAGCATCGTGTTCCATTCGTAAACGTTCTTAGGTGCTAGTAGATTAATTTCCATAATTGTAAAATTGATGATTGACAATGCATTAAAAATTACTCGAACCTTTAATTCGGATAAAATTACAAATATTGCTTGGGTATTAAGAAATTATTCCTAATGATAATGCGACTCTTGTGTACTGAAATCATGGGGTACCTGGATCTAGGAATAGGAAATTCCACTGTAGACCATCTAAAAGACTTAAATCCAGGAACGTAAATTTGAAAACAAGGAAGCATTTTAGTTTAGGTAGAGAGAAGATAGAGGTTCTGAAAGAAGAAAGTTTAGAAAGGAACTCCAGAACTTAGATTTTGGAAGAGGAAACATGCTTAAGGTTATAATATCTTTGGGAATAGACCAAAGAAAATGAATGTATGAAATAAAGAAGTCTCTGTATACGAAAAGTACTAAGGTTTGTTTCTGGAAGATTGCGCGATAATATTTACCATGAAAACTGAGGAATTACAGTTTAAACCTAATACGATTGCACCTCAACGTACCCTACTTTGAGAATCTTCCGTTTGTCTCTTCTTTTCTCTTTATACTTTCAGGATTTTAAGTCTGCTTAAACATAATTAGAATATTCCAAAGAAGCAATGGTTGGGTTAGGTTTGTTTTGGTGGTGGTTTAAATCTGTCTGTTTCTCATAATTCCTTTAAGTCGCTTTAGCAATCCCACACATCCCCTCCATCACTCTACCTTGGAGATAGAAAATATATCATAATTAATTGTAATCCCTCTCAAAGTTGAGACGAAGGGCAAGAAGTCGCCATCTGAAAATACTTTTGTAAGCTACTGATTATTAAACACAGGTAAGTAATCTGTTCAAAGAGCAATAAGTAGTTGAGTAATTGAGAATCGAGACAGAAGAAACTCACTTTAATCCATGCACTCCTAATAATTCTACTTTTCGGTTCTCTACTTATCTTTAGAGAGAGAAACTGCTTATAGTTAATTTTAAATATCCTTTACAAAGCATATCTGAGGCCTATGGTTATTGATATGGTCAATTACTTTGGCGAATAACGTTAAAAAATAGGATTCTTCGTGAAAATATCAAAGGTGAGGATATCAAAAGAGAAATGTATAAAAGCTGAGGAAATTATATTCACTCTTGGGAAAGAATGAAAAAATAACGAAAGAATAGGAGAATCAGAATTCTAGATAAATAGCATTCCGAGACAGTTAATAGGAAGAGCAGAAGAGTGATGGAGAGAGCGGAGAGAATTGGAAAGAGACAAGTGAAAGGGATATAGATAAATGGATAACGACTTTATCGGATGGAGAGAGGGATGTCGCGTTGGAAAGTTGGAGGGACTAGAAAAATGTGGGGAAACGCACTAGGAGTGGAGAGTTAGGAGGAGAGAAATAGATCATAACCGATGAGTTATAAAAGTTCGGAAAGAAAAAAATGAGGGACGATGTCACGCTGAAAAAAATTATGGAATGATGAGGGTGGCAGGAATTGAGTGTTATTACGAAGGCGTGAAAATTTTTCTCCTTTACAACGTTAAATTAACGGGAACATTTTATTCCCGAGTGGCGCTAAGAATTAGCTCTCGTGTTGCGGAGAATTTTTATATCAAATCGATAGCGTTCCTGGAGAATGTTAGGGCGTGTTCCACACTTGACGGCCGCGAAGTCTCGATTGTTCCCGGGTGCCCTGAAAATGTTCGCGAATTAGCTCAACTCTTGTAGTTCGAGCGCGTAGGATATCGAGGGCAACTCCATTCGTGACGTCACCCTCGTAATCCGTCCGACCTTGGGAGCATGATATTCCAGCCTGTTTTAGTTGGGTAAGATATAAGTTTTCGAAAAGTTGGAGCTAATAACGGATATCCTCAAATTTTCCCTTGGAACTAATTGTCTGCCGTTCCATCGTTAGATGGAGCTCAAGAGGGTTGAGAATGGTATTATGGTAATGGAAATCATTCCATTTGTTTTAATGTGCACGACAAGTAGGAAGAATAGAGAATCACTTTCATAAACTTTCAAGTCGGAGTGAGTGTAATGCTAAAGGTAAATTTGCACTGCATTAATTTTAGCAATTGTAAAGAAAAGAATATTTATCAATTTTTCGTGTGAAATAACCATTATTTATGAAAATCATCAATTTTCAAAATTTTGGGACTATATTCAATTAAAGTTGGCTATAATTTTGAATATCTTAGTTACAGCTTTTGATTAAAATAATTAAATGACAAATACAAGTAAGTGCTAGAGTTATGAGACTGGAAGCTTTATAAGTGTTTTAGAAGTGGCTACTTGAAATTAAAGATGTACCTCGTCATTGTACGTGGATACTGAATGTTACCAGTAGTACAAAACATCTTGAAAAATAACCTAAACGAATCATCATGAATCTTAAACTTATAATAATAATCAAGAATACCGTAAATCATACTTCAGTTCTAACACTTAAATTCTGTGACAACGATTATTAGTGACGAGGTTTTATTTTTTATTTTCAGACGTATCAACGATGGAATTTTTTTATTAGTTGAGCAGAGAATGCTTTTTATGAATGAATGATTCCATCAAATGTGCTATTCTTAAACACTTATCAATATCGAGAATTGTACTCATGTACAACCGAACAGAATAGGTTTCTCAAATACAATTAAATCCTCAAATCCATCTTAAAAATAATTGTGGAAACATTTGAATGCTGAAATAGCAACTAATTACATAGACTTAAAGTGACTGGAGGTCTTTGAGAGTAAGTATTAAAGTAGTAGTAAGTAGCAAACTAAAGATAAGAATTACATATCTGATTAAGACTGCATCAGATAAAATTCTTTCATATACCTATAAATACCTCACCTCCATATACTGGTATTTTTTCAGTTCGAAATATTTCTCAATCAATAAATTTAATTTCTTCTATAGTTTTATTTTGATATAACAGAAAATTTTAGCAAGAGATCTAATAAGTGTCAGAGGTATAATCTACGAATTCCGCATGTTTGCGAAACCATATATTTAATTTAAGAAATATTGTAAAGCAATATCTCAGCGCCGGGGAAATGGTCTTTTTTAACACCAATAGCGTTGAAATCTCTCCTTTAAAATCTAGCTCAAATATTGTTCATGAAAAATGAATTAATTTCCTGTAGTTTTAAAAAAGGTCATCAAACAGAGATAGAGCCGAATATGAAAGTACTCGCCTTTTTTTCAACGCAACGAATAAAAATCCAATATCCAGTATTTATACAAAAACATTATTTCCTCGATGAAACAAGAATTACCAAAATAAAATTAGCTCTCTCGTGATTTCAATTCGGAATCCAGCTTTTTGACTTGTTTATCTGTGATGCTTTTATCAAAATATGGTAATATTTATTATTATTCTGAAACCAAATTCGTAATATTAAATTCATTATTTCATATCATTCATCCGTCATTAAAATGCGAGAGTATTGATATATTTTTTATGAAAGCTAAACATTTTCTCCTCTTAACTTCTTTCACTATTCAAATGATCATAAATACAAATGGTATTCTACCTCAATTTTTAAAAACGTAAATAAAATGTAATAAATACGTAGAGGCGTTTTTTAATTCGATATTTAAATTTTATTAATTTTGTCAATTTTAGGTATAGTGTCAAAAACAAACTTATCTTTAAACTTTGAAAAATAAGCAAAATATTCCGTAATGAATTTTATGGATGCAACTACAGAAAATGTCGACAAAAACGTAACATTAAATAATTTCTAGTTTACCATCAAAGACTTTGAAACAAAACGTATACATTATATTGCTTATAATTATCATTAAATTACATACATGACGTAGGTTTTATATTAACATACAAATGTTACGTGGAATACATTGCATTGTATTACAATACATTATGAGACGTTAAGAGAAAGATGTAAAGCTATAAATATCTGTCTAACTCTTTCTCGAAGAAAAGGTAGAAACAACAATTCTCGATATTATTGTTGATAATTTCTCTTCCAACTTTCATTTCGATTAAAATTTAAAATTTATAGCGTCAATTACTTTATTACTCTCAATCACTATAAATAAATAAATAAATAAATATATATATATAAATATACTCTTAATATTGTTGACTACATGGAATCAATCTGTCGCGTCGTCTACCATTGATGCTTAAAGCTACATCTATTAGTTTAGAATTAGATAAAAATTAATTAGTAGATTAGAAAAGTCGTTACTTTATGCATCTCCAATGCAATATTATTTATATTGTTCCTCGATAAATAGCACAGGTGCAAGTTAATCAAGCACGTGTTCATAGATATCTACAATTAAAGATTCGCATATCAATTTCTAAATTTGAGGGGTTCGTATAAATTTCGAAATTCAATTATTGACATTTCCGTGATTGTTCTATCATGAGGTGGATTCCTTACCGGCTTACAATCTGCCCCCAATTCAATTAGTTTCCAGCCGACGTGGAATTTTTCAAAGTGATTGATTATTTTGGCCCTGGAAGCTTCCGCAATTTGACAGTAGAGCAAACACCGCGACAGTGAAGCAAAGTAGAAAACAATCATGAATATGGATCTTTAAAATTTAAAAACAGAAACAGGTATTTCACTGCTGTTATCAAATCATGCCGTGGTAAAATAATTCGTTGGAAATGAGTATATGCATAAATGCGATCAACTTTTAAAAAACTTCTGATCAAATCGAAATCATTCATTCCCGTGATCAAAAAGTGGCTCACCGATGTGCCTCAAACGGGCATCGAACAAAACCTCTCCGGATGAAGATTTCTTCCGCCGATTCGAAAATACTCGAATGCGCTCGAAAACCTTTCTCGATAGCCGCTGGTAATTTCCCATCGCGAATCGGGCGCATCTCGTATTCAGGCTTTGCATTGCAAATCGTTCGAAATTACTTTTCGCCTTTATTCCACCCTCCGACGTAATTGTGAATATCCTTTGAAATTGGCGAGCACGCTCTTTTCGCCTTCCTTCGCTTTCGATTTTTTCTATATTCTACCCTTCACTCACATATTTGAATACCAAAGTGATTTTTAACTACGGCTGCAATGCAAATGCGCGAGGCTCTTTAATAATTCATGGCATTAGTGAAAGGATCAGGTGTCATGATATGACCCTGGGCGAAGAAACGGAACGGTAGTGCGAAGTATAGAGCGAAAGAAAAGTAATGAGTTGTCATTTCAGCGATGCATTTTTTATGAGAACGGTTTTTAAAATTTTGATGCATACTATAGCCCGTCGCACAGATAGATACACAATTCTATTTACAAGTAGTAAAGGGATTCTGGAGAATTGAATGAATCCAATTGCTATGTTGATGAATGGAGGCTGAAAAAGAATCTACTTGAATCTCTCCAAAGGAGTTTATTACAGTATATACGTCGTATGTATCTTTCTTAGTTACCCTCGTCGATCTAAATGCAGAAGAAGTAAATTAACTAAATTAAGGTTGGCTTATTCATGGATAATTATATTATTTGATACATTCGATAGAGTATCAAATTACTACTTAATGATAAATGAGTCATGTCAGCCTAGTTTGTCATTATAGGAAACTTGTCGCAGTTACTGCTATGCATCCATTTTTCATAAAATATAATATCTGTCGTATCTTAAGTTTATTGCGGCATAAATGGCTATTGTATAAACATTTTATATTTCAGTCATAAATATTTAATTTTAAATTCAGCGAGGCAATTTTCGACCGGAAATCTGACTCCTTGATTGTAAGCAAATATTGAAATAATTCATCAATGACGCAAACTACTATATAATATATGTCTATAAAAAACACTTATAACACAAAAATAATATATTCAAAACATACACGAATAATGCAGAAGAGTGCAATCAACAATATTTTTAAATAGATTTTGCTCGTTTACATTGTATATAAAATACGATACATTGTTTGGTGTCAGAATGTAATTCGTACTTGCTATTCCTGGTAATAAAATATTATACATATGATCCCCCGTGAATTAAAATTGTTTACCAAGCAATATTTGCTTCCTATAAATATAAAAACCCCTTACAAATAAAAATTACGAAAATTCCAATCAAAAATATCATATCTGATCGAGCTCTATGAAGCGGTACCAAAATAGTGAGTGAAAAATAAACAAGATCGTGGAAAAAAAACAAGACAAAAAAATCCCTTGCAGAATATAATCCCTTAGAAACGTTTCAAGTGCAGTAAATTTCATCGAATGGCCGAGCGAGCAAATTTTAATCCACGTGGGCATTTTTCACGGACGGGATGGATTCTAACGAACCAAAAAAATATTAAAAAATCCGTTGCAGATAAAAGGGAAAGCTGGAAGGGGTGGAGACGAGGTGAAGAAAAGTTCTTAAAGAAGTGAGGAGAGAAAATAAGACGGTAGTCACTCATCGAACATCTGTTCCCTCGTGGGAATGATTAATTGGACGAGATAAAGGATTTCCGGAGGGGATCGGAGGTGGGAGAAAAAATATCAAGGAGGAAAATTACGTCAATAGGTGATTTATTAGCAGGAGGCAAATTTTCTTCTTCTGGAATCGGATGATCCCATTGGAAAGGAACTCCATCTCGCTCTTTTTATTTTCCACTGAGCTAATTTTCACGATGGTAAACACGGAGAGGAAGGCTCGAAAATGGCGAGCCTATTTTTTCTTCGCGAGTGGGAATGGTGAAGATTTTAATGGGCGGATCGAATCCCTTTGCATGATTGATGCAGCAGTTAGAAAAGGCCGTGGAGGAGAGGATGGCGAGTGAGGACTCTGAATAAATCATTGGAAGGAAATAGGGATTTTTGATCTCCGAATATGATTCCCGAGATGTTTTTAGAAATGTGCAAGAGCTTCCGGGTAGTAAATGAAGATCGTGAAATATCGTCATCAAATGCTTTTTTCTTGTTTTCCTTTCCTCGCTGTTTGCCATTCGGACGGATGCGAGTAGAGTCGGTCGGTAGTATTTGCCAAGGTATATCAGAGGATCGCGGTTGAATTGCAATAATTCTCCTTCATAAATGGCTCCGGCCTACGAAGGCTGAAACTTGATGGAGTGCTCCAGTCCAAATACTGGAATAATCTCTTGTTCAAAAAGCATGCAATCCTTTGCACAATTATTAAATTCATTTGATAGAGCTTAGGTTATCCTCCTTAACATAGAACAATATTTCACTAACATTTTATTGAATAAATAAGGAATATATATATTATAATTTTTTTCTGAATTATCATATTTATACATTAATTATTATGTAAAAATGAAGTGAATGTAGAGTATTAGAATTTTACTGGATATTATATCATTTACGCAGTTTGAATTCATCAAATGCCATGAGCTAAATTAGCATTTGAGTATTCTGTTTATTATTTTGCTAGTCTGAATAAATGGTTTCACGAATGATTAAAAACGTAAGAAAGGAATTAAAATATTTTTTTCTTTCTAAAGCCATGTTTTTCAGAGTGATTTAGCTGTTTTGTGTTGAGGTCCTATGATATATATATCTCTGTAATTCTATTCAATAATTGCTTAAGTACATTTGGAAAAAATATTTAGATATCATTAGTTTCAGCTGTAAGAATTCAACAACATATGAAATTTCAAAATGAAGCATCCAAAGACATCGGGTTATATTTTAATTAATCTCCTTTCAAAATTGTAATTAGTAATTAATTTATTCAAAACCGTCCAAAGAAGATTACTTATAATACATCCACGACCAATTACTGTGCCTTCTCGATTGAAATTGAGAAGATCGACATTTCTTACAAAAACCAGTATACATAATGCGAAATGCCCGTCCGTCTGTCCCCTCTCTCTCTTTTACAGAAACGATTTAATGTAAGGATAATATATAAATTGAATTTTACAAGGAAATCAGCTACTACAGCTACAATATAACAATGTTCATTTCTAAAAAGTTTTGGGTTCGAACCATGAGCCAATATTGTGTTTTCGTAGAATTGCCAGTATTTCTTTTTTCAGATTGCAATTTTTTATTCCTTCATTCATTGAAATATGTAAATATGAACATTTGATGTTCAGCAATTAAAACTGTAATCAATTTAACTCTATAGACATTTTCAACGTTTTCATCGTAAATTATTTAACAATGCATCTAAATGTAGTGCCTATTTCTCTCTCTTTCCGAGCGACTGTCTCGGGTTCCGTTGCTACGTAAAATCGGAAAATAACGTTGAAAAATAAATATTAAATTAAATAAGCGTATTTTATTTTCTTTCACTTTTTGTAGCAACCAGGTTTTATTTATGGTGACGTAGATGTTTACGAATGATCTTGTGGGGGGGCCCGATAAGGTATATTTAACTATATTGAAAGCAATGTTAAAGCCAATTTTTAAATCGTATCAGTGAATGTTAATAGAATATATAGTTTTCATATTAAAAAGAATAAAATGTTCATATTATTAGTTCAATCTCCTTTTCAACTTCAAAGAGATCTTATTTAAAACCTAACTGCCATGAATATGTAAACACATAAATAATTTATGATTTGTTCTCCCCAATTATATTCACCGTGAAAACGTTGGAATCTCGAATATATTTATAAAACCACATTCTCGAAAATGTTAAACCGTAAGAATTTCTTTCTATTTAATATTTAATTTGATAAGAAGTGTATTATAAGTTTAATGGAGAACCATCTTACCATTTTAAAATTTAGGTTCATTTAGGGATATGAAGTAGAGATCGGCAAATGAGTAGTTTTGACCCGTATGGTCAACCCGTCCCCAAAAAGGACGGGTTACGAGTCGACCCGTAACCGCCAAAATACGGTTTGAGCCAACTCGCACCGTTTGAATCAGTCGAACCCGTAACGTCATCATCGTCTTTGACGTACGCGCGCGATTCAAAAGCGAAGGCTTTCTTTCGTTACGGGATGTCTGAAAGGATATTGAAATAATTGTTATTTGATTGATGTAGCCTTGACGTTCGTGCTCTCTTTTTTACACACAACTATATTAGTATTCTCACTGTGAATTCATCTGGAAAGGCAGAACTGAATTTTTTTATAATTATTTCCATTAATGTAGACGAGAATAGACGAAATGAGAATGAACGATCGGATTGAACGTCTTTTTTGCGCATTTCGTAATGGATGCAAAGTATCAATCAAAGAAAAATTCCGTTTTTATAATAAGAAAAGAATAAATGAAAATCACTTACGTATTTTTGATATAAATCGATGTCTATCAGGAAAAAATAAAATTTTAATTGCTTACTAATCTATTTATTTTTCTTATCATTTTGAGGAGATTCAAAGAATTTCACCTTCAATTCAACCAATGGAGACGTGTGATATCTAACTTCACTGAATTGTGAATAACTACTGCATCTACGTGAATGTCTATGATCAAATTCTATTGGTAAACAATAACGCTAAATAATAGGCATTACTGTTACGTTCCAATGAAAAGCGTTTCTCACATAAAGAAAATAATTTATTTGGAAATAAATATTAAATTTTAAAAGCATTATTATTAACTAATAACAAATCGTTTACGGTTTGTGAATGAAGGCGAGATCTCCGCTCCATCACAACTATTCCCGCCTTGCTAAAATTTCTTTCACTACTGGCACTGGTTGCAGGTACACTTAAAACCTTTCTCGCTACTTCGCCGAGTGCAGGAAAATTTTGCGAATTTTCTCTCCACCACAATAGTATATCGCGATCGTAGAAATATGTACTCAAGTTAAAGTAATCTTACAAGCAATATACACTTCTTCTCTGTTTGTAATAAGTGAACCAATTTTCAGAGATATATTTTTATTTATCAATATCTAACATTAAAAAAATCAAAAAAATATCGCAAATAGGGAAAAAAAACAACATGTAAACCACTCTGCGCAAGAACCATCGCTAAATTACAACGCCTTCCACATATAAGCAGGTTTTCTTTGAGTACCGCGGCGAGGGACGAGTAAGACAGAGGAACCGATTCAAGGCGGGTCAATTAATTCATTTTGAGTCTCTTCAACCCGTCCAGACCCGCGTGGGTGTTTGAGTACTCGTGTTCCCTTCGAGTAAAGCAGGACCCGTGTGCCATTTACCGTTACCTACACCCTTTGCCTACGTCATCGAATAGACCCAGGCTCGTAGGCGCTCTGAGGACGCGGGTCGAAACGGTTAACCATTGCTGTTCTCTAATATGAAGGTAGAACAGAAGTTGAAGCCTTCAAATGATAAGTTATATAGTGTGTCTTCAGGTTGATTAAAAATGGAAGGAAATAAATTGTGATACCTTTGGAAGGAAAATGTAGGATTTACGAGGAAATTGTTGGGGATATAAATGTAAAAAGATCTCAGCATAGGATATTTTAAATGTCAAACTCACGTACTTTGTATTTTTCCTAAAGTAGAAAAAACGACATAAACTACGTAAAGGCAGACCCTTGCTCATACGATAATTTACAAAATAAACATCAAGCGAATATAAATCATTACTTACATTGGAAATTCTTCTAAAAACTGTGTGAACATGAAACGTTAACTTCCAGTTAAAACATTTTTACTTCAGTGGAAGTTTACCGCTCAAAAGATAAAAATTAAGTCTTCAATTCAAACAAAATATCTGCTATTAACACACACTTTAAAACGCAAACTTTAGAGTAACTTGAAACTCTGCGATTTCTAGGTCAATTCACAGACCGAAAAGCAAAACCGTTGACCTATTTCCTAGCTAAAAAAGAGATTATGAACTGGTAATGCTCATCATAACTTTTTGCTCTCCCAGTGCACCTTATTTTCTAGATAGAGAAACGACTCTATTTGTCTACCAATTCTCGCTGCTTCCACTTCCATCATTCATTTTTATTTCTATGAGAGTACGCTAACGATCTGACTCATTATTTGGTTGTAAAATACTCGGATCTTGCATATCTCTCGGATGAAACGTTTCGTGGCATTGTTATCGATTTTTGAGTTCAGGAATCCGGGTTTAATATTTCAAGTGTTTTACTATCATATCTGCCTCTACCTCCAGTCATACAACGTTAATGCGGAATAAGTCCTACGTCAGCGAAGAGTGGAGTGGAGAGTCCTATTTCAGTTTAACCCTTTTCTTAATATTGCTGAAAAGAAAGATCAATATCATAAGATGATTATATTAATTTTTTTCATTGAATTCCAATATTTTTATTTCTGAACTAACTGAACTCCTTGAAAGGGTTCTTGTGGATTTTACTTAGAAGCTCCGATACTGTCATGAAAAATAATAAATCCCACATTGTTTTCTATGGTGTTAACTGGAATCATAAGGAGTTTTTTTTCTTTTTTACTTAAAATTTAATTTCCAATTTAAAGGACTGAATAAATGGTTTTATTTCCGAAAGAGATTAGAGATCTGATCTTCAACTAAGGTATAAAGTCAGAAGAAGGGAACACGGAAGCAAACAGACCAGAATGACAGAGAGCAATTTTATTGGGAAGATTAGTCGTAGATTAGACTTTTTCCCTTTCTCCAACTGCTGTTGAGTGGGAGTTTGGACCAACTTCCTCCACTTTCTTTTTTATTTATACAACTCTTCCTTCTTCACTGTAACCTGCACTCTTTTCTCTGTCTCCGTGGATTCTATCCTCTCATATCTTTTTTGGGCGGCTTCTTTGACCCTTTCTCTATGCTCCAATGCTAATGTTTCCTTGGGAAGTTTTCCTTTTTCCTTTTTTTAGCACACAAGAAATGGCAATGTGTCTAACTTTCACAACACTGCTTTATCTTTTTCAAATCAATCCATTGGTGAGAATCTGACGCTAGTACTAACATTAAGTAGGAATATGGAGGTGTACAGGTATCGATGGTACATGTAGTCAATAAAAATCGATTATTCAGGTAAGGGATACTACTAATTAAGATAATGATTAATTATAATATTTTAATAATAATTAAATAATAATTTACTAGGATTAACTAACTACTAGGTTATTTTAAATGTTAAGGTATTTTATGTAAATTACATTATGGTGTAATCGTATTGAACCAACCATGTAAAACTCACTTGGAAATCTAGGGTGGGAGAAAATACATGGTTATGCAGGTTGTTACAACTCCTAGGTTACGAATGTTTGTAAATCACACATTGAAATCGCAACTGACGGTAAAGATCCTATTTATCTAATTAAAAATAAATGAAGAATAAAATAGTAGAAGAAGAATACCAAATCAACTTTTAGATGTTACTTATGTACCAAATTATTTTATAATCCGTTATCTTTGGCTAAATACAATTTTGGAACAAAAATTCGAGAGTATTTCATTTAAAAGTATATGCCTTAATTTTTATTTCGTGTGATACATCAATATATAATCTTTTTTTTCTATGTCCACGAAACCAGGTAAGGGATAGAGGATTTAACATTTGTCACAGCGCACAGCGTTGGTGCTCCTAAGAGATGACACGATAATAAAGAAGTCATTGAATTCAATACCTTGCATATGTAGTAAATATATTTGAATGAGTTTATTTCGTAGTCAAAGATAGGTCTAAAAGTAAAATAATACGCGCTTGGATGCACACATTATTTTATAATCAGTATTAGAATCAAGTAACTGGTGATGCTAAAGCTAAATTAAAATTTTAAATATCTTACCTCATTTACCCTTGAGGATTTAACGCAATTCAAATATTGAGCAAAGATAAGATGTTAACGATCGAGAGTTCCGTCCAAAGCTAGAAGATCCGGAGCCAATCGGCTGGCCCTTAATGATCAAATAAAACTCACATAAAACGAATCGACCTCTTCTCAATGATTGGAAATAAATCTTTAAAAAAAGCAATCGAATTTCTATTTTTTTGGAAAACTCGACTGGATAGACCCATTTCATTATCGAATCTAAGTTTTTGAAGTCATTAAGTTCCCTGATGACTACTTAATTACTTTAGTTCGAGATCTCCATTTTTACGACGACATTTTTAAACTTTGGGACTTCGAGGAGGGAGGGCTTTTGATCGGAAAAGATAGAGAAAGACGAAAATAGAGCGAATTCAGGATGAAGAAGGTGGATGGAGATTATTTGATAGGATATAAATGGTTTCTTTCGGAGAGATGTAGAGAAAATAGATTAGAGGAACGAAGCTCGATAAACAGTTCTGGAGCTATAAAATAACCTTTCAATTCCGTAAAATCTATGACAAATTTATCTTCTAAATATCTCATTAAATTCTAGCTGCTTATGATTCAAAATCATAATTATTCGTAAGTTACAATTTTGTTTATTTACTCTAACGTTAATTCACTAATACATTTACACAAATCAGTTTCACTACGAGTGAACTGGATCTTCAGAAGATTAATAAGTTAAAAGCTCCATAAGTATGACAATATTAATTTTTTACAACTACTATATTTTATTTACAACTAATGAGCTCAGATACAACTTCAGGATAGTAGAAGACTCAAAACTTCACAATAGCAACTTTGCTTAACGATTAACTAAATAAAATTATGTCGACCTTGGTTTTGCAGTAATGCTGCATAATCACTTAATAATTTATCAATGCTGAAACTTTGTTTTATTTAGTTTATTACATGTGCTGTGCTAAATTTTACAGCTGTCTGCTTTTCGTCTTCTAACGATTTTTATACCAGCTTGGAGACTTTGTCTCACGAACCCATGAATTAATAGAATTATAGAAAACTAAGTTCTGTCAATGTTTCGAACGGCATACATTTTTATCGAAATATAGAATAAAAGGTTTCTGCGCGAAAGTCTATCTCATTATATAAATAATACGCATTATTTAGGCTATCGTATTAAAGAATTCCATCTCCAGCGTGTAGTCTGGATAAAAACACATGCTAAGTTTACAATAAATGTCTCTTAAAAGACTGCGTTTTTTATCTAATTTGAATCAAAACCGAAAGAATGGAAGGATAAGTGCCGGAAGAAGAAGCTGCGTCGGTGTGAGTATGCGCGCGCTAGCGACCTATATTTGGCGAGCAAAGTATGAGAAGAATGCGAGAGGGGAGGAGAGGATGGGTGGCGAAGATAAGAACGTCTGGACCATCATGAATGCAAGTGAAGCCGTTAAAAGCAGCTTTATCACATCTTTCCTCAACTCGCGAGTAGATTAGCAAAATTGATCCTCTGAAGAAGAAGGGCCGACTGAGGTCCGTGGATTACAATCCAGAAATCCCTGAGTGATATTAAAAGAGCATTCGAATTTTGGAACGGGGGACCGCTGTACCAACTTTGGGGGGCTTTGGATGGAATAGCTTGAGAGGATTATATTCTTTCGCCCCTGGTCGCTACATAATTTCAGGTGCAAAGAAGGAAGCTCGGCTATCCTGCGAGTAAATTTTAGGCCGATGCATAAAAGAGAGTTTAATGACTGATAAGCTTACGTTATGCTACATAAAATAGGAGTTTTCGCCTGTTATACGGATTTAATGAAGCTCTGATTTCGTAGCGAGTTCAAGGCAGCACAGTGACGAAATCAGTTTCATAAGATGCGGAGGATGTATTCAGTTTCAAGAGAAAACTGGAGTGTTTGATTTTTATTAAGAGAATAAACTTAATTTGTATTGAAAGAAAAGAAATTAAAATATTTTAAGTTATCTACGGATCATTTCAACCAAACGGTAGTATCACTACCTAATAATTATTGATGAAAACATGAGTTGCTTTATTATAATGAAGCGACTCATGTTTTTTTTTCAGTACAATATACGCTCACTAATTCTACTTATTTCCTACTTTTTCCTTTTATTGAAAAAAAATTTCCCTGCCTTAAATTGTCTAGTATGTAAATGTAAAATTGATTTTAATAAAATTTACTATTATATCTTTAAATCCAGAACAGAAAAATTTAAATCTCAATTAGCAACTTATAATATTTTTTTCTTTCATCAATCTCCCCTGCTATTCTTCAATAAAGTAGTTTTAATATGAAAACTCGAATATTGTGAAAGCTTCTTCTACCTTCGGGAAATTTTCTATGCATATGCCTTAAATATTAAAATTACAGGAATAAATTTAAGAAAATATTCTACACTTGAATTAATAATGGGTATTATTAAATATCCCTTTGAGTGGTATACGATCCATGGTATGTTACTTTCTGAATCACACTCTTTACGGAACATTTCATAAGCAAAGTTTATCATAAAATAGCGAGCTTTTGTGTTGCGGATAAGGTAATTGTAGTGTTATACCACTTCGTCCTTAAATGGGGGCAGTAGTAAAATTTGCCATTCTGATATTCCTAGATACATTTAACAGCACCATCAGTGTTTATTTTAAATTAGCATTGAAATATTTATTCAAGGCTGCTTATCCACGATCTATTTCTAATAGAGTGAAGTGCTATAAAATCACTCCATTTTAAATCAAACGTGAATAAATTTTGCAGTTTAAACCTAACGATCATGAACGTTCGGTACTACAGCAGTCCATCAAGTTTCTCGCAAATCCAATATTATTACTGCATACAGTATTATTTTTAGATAATAGGATCTATTTCAGAGTTAATTACCTATTTAGTTACCGTGTGATCAGTTTCGATTACCTGGGAGTATTCCCATTAATTGGAAATCATTATAAAAACAGAGTGGCGTTTGCTATTTAACGATCACTCGAAATTTGCTATCTATCGTGGAATTTTTTTAGTCGATGAATTTCGAAAGAAATTACATACATATTTATCAGGAGGTGGAATTTTCTTTCCAGCTCTATTGTTTAATGAAAGAAGATAAATGCGGTTTAAATATTTTTTTGTTCGCAGAGCGCTATTTAGAGGCTAATGATGCCGGCAACTGGATACGGAACAATGATGAGCGAAAATATTTTTTGAATCTAACGCCGCGAATATTGAGATTGCCTCCGTGCGGAAAATTGAAAGAAATTATCGCGGCGATGGCAAATTGAATAATCCGCGAAAGCGTTTGGAGGAATAATTAAAAGCGGAAAATCGCTCGAACATATTTGACCTCCTTTCGATACGATCGAAGAATAAAAGGTTCATTTCCAAGAGCCGTTAACGGTATCTGTATCTCCAAAATGAATTCGTCAATTCCAAATGAACTCCGAAAGCGAATTTTTCTCCGAAACAACTAAATCTTGCGCTTGCCCAAATTGCATCCCGGAAATGATCAGATAGCTGACCGAGCGAGAAAAATTAATTGCGAAAGCATGAAATTCTGAACAGGAAGATAAAACTGAGAGGCTCCCTATGGAGGGAGCTCTCACGGATTTCAGCTCTGAATAAGGTCACTGTTATTGCCACGCGGATAATTACCATACGAAGTGTTTGTTAATTTCAGAAATAAAACTACTTTAAATTTAAACAACTCAAAATGGAACTCTGAATAATGCGATTAAAGGAAGAAATTCACAAGGAAAAGGGGTGATATCAATGCTGAACAGCATATTACGGGTATGGGATGAAAGTATTTCTATTATTTTAATATGGTATGAAAGTATACCTATTATCATTATAAATAACTCATACATACATAAATATAAACAATATCCATTTGATAATTCTATGCTTATATGAATAATAAATTATAACTCATATCTAACCCATGATGATTACGAAGTGTTTCTTAATTTTAGGAATAAAATTACTTGGAATTGAAATAACTCACAATGGTACTAAATAATGCAGTTAAAGAAAGAAATTTACAAGGAAAAGACAGGTAAATATCCCAAAATAGGTAAAAAAATCATGAGAATCATAATTATAATGGAAGTGAAAGATCGCTGGCCAAGGTGAAAACAAACTGATAATAAATAATAACTATAGGTAAGCCACAGGAAAGTCAGGATGGATAGTAGTTACTAATCATAAGTACAGAAGCATATGGTGAGTCACAAATACGATATCTGATTATTTCAAATCTATACTATGGTAATGGTGAAGATAACGTACAACGCATGTCGAACTATTATCTACGGAAAAAATATTTATTGCGAGTAAAATGTAGCTTGCATACTCCAAGCAGATCGACAACAATAATTTCATGTCGGCATCATATCGGGACGGTCCTCAAGAGAAAAAAAAAAGGATTGAAAATATTCTTAAAATCCGCGGCAATTTAATCGTATGGCTTTTAACCCGGGTCTTTCTGGTAATACTTTCTATGCAGCACAACAGAAGATCACCATCTCTAACTATGGGTGAAAATTCAAGCAGAAATATTGGCTGCAACTGCCTCAAAGGACGTCCTAATTTTCACATATATTCCTTATGTAAGAAATTTTTATGTGCTCTGGCATCGAATCAAGGAACAGCATGGTCTTCAGTAATTTTCTTTTCTGAAACAAATTCGTATTATACATCTTCTACAAAATCAAGAACTTCCTATTATTTTGATAAGTGCATCAAAATAAATAATGAAAACTAACACAATGTATTATAAATGGAGGATATATTTATCGCCTGGCTTCGAACCCGGGTCTTTATGGTAATACGTTCTATGCAGAACAACAGAAGATCACTACCTCTAACTATGTGTGAAAATTATAGCAGAAAATATTGGCTGCAACTGCCTAAAATGACGTCCTACCTTTCCCTTATATTCCTTATGAGAGAAATTTTAATGTGCTCTGGCATCGAACCCTGGAACAGTACGGTCTTATCTAATTTTTTTATAAAACCTATTCTTAATATACATCTTCTATTAAAGCAAGAACTTCCTATCATTTCGATAACTGCATCAAAATTAATAATGAATAACTACCTAAATGTATTTTAAATGATAGATTTTTGCATCGTCCTAGTATCGAACCAAGGATACTTTCTGTAAAAGTCATTTATGCTTTCGATTGATCATGACCATATATATAGGCTCCTTGAGTTTTGATTCTCTAACTATCCAAAAAGTATTTTTTTTTTAGTTCCCGAAATTCAAAGCAATGCATTCAAATGGGAAAATCGGGACTTTGAGGTCCTCTGGAATCGAACCCATGACACTGAGATACAAAATCGCAATTTTTCTGGTGGTTACACGTTATAGCCAATACGTCGTAAAAATTGCATGTCAATGACGCTTGTGGTTTAGCCTGTGAATTAGTATCCTATCTATCTATCTATATCCTTGAATGAATCCGGAGAAGCATCTATATTTAATAGATATGAAATTCATAGGGCAGAACGAGAACAGGAAGACTCAGATAAAGCTGGAGAGGAATTAAGGAATTAATAGAGGAGAGGACGAAAATATTATCTAATATAATTATATCTTATAATATGTTATGATAATATGGTATAGTCATGTCTTTAGTACTAGTATTTGTTTAAAAATATTCTTCTAAATCAAATATCGCTACCCACTAACGATTCATCACCGGAAATCAAATCCGGGATAGCATTCCTCAAAAGAAAACGCGTCACCTTCTTAGATATCTGGGAGCCCTATTTTTATATAATTTTAAGAGTGATCATTCATTTTATCGTAATTCACTAGACTGATCATTTTGGATTCCTCCTTTGTTTTATTTTTATTCAATTATTTCGTATTACAATAGTTGATACGTCTGAATAACAAATTGCTCCAAATGTATATGAAAACTTAAATTAGAATTCTCTCTCATGATAAGGTAGTAATTTGAACCCTCAACTGATATAACTTTACTGATAAGTTTCAAAAATATTTACTCCATAGTATACTTTCTATGTTTCTTCACACTGTGAGAGCATGAATAGAGCAGCACAGGCAGCATAAAGGATGACATAAGGAATAAAAATTAATCGCGTTCAAAATAAGAATGATATAATCAGTCACGATGGTCAAAATTGCGGGAACCAAGAGGAATAAATGTTTACTGATAGGTAAGTGTGATAGAGGTGACAACTTTCCGAGGGGAAAGTTCCAGAGAACTCCACGCCTTAACTCACTTAAAGAGACCTTATTATGAAGGCCGTTTCACCTGGCCATTCAACCATCTCCTAAACCCTTATTAACTCTGGCGTCCTGCCACACATATCTTCGGAAACACGCCACTTTAATTTCCCAACCTTTCTACCCTCAATCGATCATCGTCCAACAATGCGATGCACCCCGCCTTCACGCACCCCATCCCCTGGCCATTGTCCCCCGTCTCTCCCCGCGAAATCACCGCCATCACTTCCCCGGCGAACAAGTCATGCGATGTGGAGTTCAAAATTTCATCGTCCTCTTGCTGCGGCGGCCGAAAAGGTTTTGTATTTGTGAAGAGAGTGGCCAAAGTGATGGCACGTGAGGCGCAAAGGAAATGACAGGGACAGAGGAAATGAGAAGAAGGGCGGAGACGAGGAAGAGCGGAAAATGAAGGAGAAGTGACGAAAGGAGCTTAATGTGGTGATTTGATTGTGGCGGGATGCAGAGAAGGAAAATAAAGGGAATACAAATGGGTATCGTGATTAAGAGATGGGAATGAGGAGAATAGGAAAGGTGTGGCCTCAGTTTGGGTCAGAGTTGACTTCATTAAAACACAAAAATAGATTAAAAAACTTAATATAAATAAAACATATTTTTAAATACATCTATTATGTACAATATAGAGATAAGGGCTACGTTTTTTCGTCAAGTCAAGCTATTTTTTTTAAGGTCTCCGATATAATTTCAGATGAGTATAGCAATTATCATAAGAAATACATTTTGAGTTTCTTTTCATTCTTAAAATGGAGTAGAAAAGCTTTAAATGTATATAATTAAATTTCAGTTTTTAAAGACATGATCTGTTAGTATATCGCAGATATATGATCATAATGATATTCATTATAAATTGAGAAATAGTGATTGAATCGGGCTCCCAGATAGTGATGAGGACAGCAGGTTTGCCTTTGGTGAAAGCGGTCCCGTGTTTTATTCCCGATGGGAGCCAATGTGCGAAATGACCTAAGCTGTCGAAGCATTTTTAATAATACTACTAGATGCAAGGATAGAATCATAACACCTATAGCAATCATATCTTTCAATAATATCATAGAAGTAAATTATCATTAAATATTCTAGTAAGAAAAATGTAAGTTTCGGATACCTGTAATTATCTGAAAACACTAATCGTCATATATGTAAAAGTTAACAGCTGGCGTCACTTTGCACATATAGATCCTCACCAGGAATCTAACTAGGGAATTATTTCACAGAAAACGGACACTCTACCTACTTTACGGTCAGGAAACTACATTCAAACCCAATTATACATCACTGCGAAATATAAAATTATCGATTATTCCATTGTTAATCTACGGGTGGTCTTAACATGAACGACATTTTTCGACAAACTGCTCTAAAAATCTATAGATGTTATTAGCGTTTCCAACGAGCTAAAGTTCAACATCAACTTGTTTGCGAACCCCCATAATAATAGCAAACAAGCACGAAGAAAGCTTTTCTAGGCAACTGGGTCAAGAAGCATCAGTGGTACCAAGAGAAGGAAGGTTGCAATACGTACAAGAGGCATTTATGGATAGAACGAAGAAAGCTTCGTACTTCACTTTATATTATCGAATAATACCTCCTAAACGTTAGTTTGAGCGATTCCCATCTTATCTCCGCTCTCAATTTCCTCTCCGATGAGGGTGCATGTTTCTTCTCCGCTGCTTAGCCCATTCGTCAGAGGGAGCCATTAATCAATTCGCCAATCGTTTAAAGGGATCCTCCGTCCGCGGAACGCAGTCGACTCCTTCTTTCCTTCTTCAAAGAGCTCATTCGAGTCAATCAACGTCGGGCGCACAGCGGACAAAGGGCGACTAATCGATCGGAAACTGAAATTACAACCTCATCGGATCGTTAGCAGCCATCGCTGATTGATTTTGCTCGGGAATGCCATCGTATCATCTCAGGTATCTTCGATTCGATGAAAGATGAATCGAGAAGTCTTGAACAAGGACAGGTGTTTCAATGAAAGTGTCAATAGCGGTAACGACTCTATAAAAAATGGAGAGAAGGATAAGATATCCGCTTTCGATATTCTGAAATGATGGCTCGTAAAAATTGGCGAAGATTATACCAATAAGGTTCCTCTATTAATCAATTACTTCCTATTTTTTAGTCAACCGTTGTTAGTCCCAATTCCCCAGTTAGTCGTCTATTACTAATAACGACAGAATCAGCTCCGTTATCTTTAACGATATTGGCAAAGGGACTCCGTATTGGTTTCAACTAGCTCATCATTATTAATTGGTGTTATCAATATTATTCCTAAAGTGTTTTCGCCATAGGCAATCGCGCTATCAACTTGGCTATCCTGAAGTACATCATATGTAGTTTTGCGCATAAATAACAAGTGCTCTATCCATTGTCGGTAAATGTACTCTGTTTTGGTGTCAAACAACTTTTCATTTAAATTGTGCTAGAGAACAAAATATACGCAAATATTATATGTATCAATATATGAAGCAAATTTTAAAGATAGCTTTGTATGTAAAGGAATAAAAAGTGGTAATTGCAAATTTTGAATGAATAAACATAAATTGAAGAGAGAATTGATTCCATAACAGAAAAAATGTTTCTGGTTAAGAAAAATATGACATGATAACCTTTGTATCGAGTAGAGTAGAGAGTAGCGTAAATTAAGATATCAGACTCTTTAATTGTAGCTTAGAATGAAAGTACGTCCTCAATACCAAATAGGATTCAAATTCTTTGATTTAGAAATAGATGTGAAATCCTTTGATTAATAGTTCAGATTTCGTGTACATTCGACTTTGGTAAACAAAGCTTCGTATATACTTTCCAAATCCCAAAATTTCTCCAACTCCTTCAACGTTGCTGACGCTCAAAATGCTGCCTTCAAAACCTTAAGGGTAATGCCTCAGACGCAATTAAGTAATGAAATTGTTTTCCTGAGTTCATTATCCTAAGCATGCATTTGCCAACAACAATAGCACAGGCACAATACCTTTGATAACGAAACATTTAAATTAACAGCCGTTTCTTTGAAGCTTAAATGCTATTTGAAAATGAGATGATTAAGGTCTGTGGATGAGAAGCCTTAGCGACGTAGTTCCTGGTTCGATGACCTCCGTAATTAAGTTAACACTGCCTTGAAATAAATACGGGAGTAATTTAGTCTTTTGTTTCTTATAAGTAAATAAATATACATGAACATATTCCTAGCCCTGAAACCCTTATATGGTAGATGAGGGAAGATTGATCCTTGATTATTCACTTAAGCTCCATTTGGGCCTCCTTTCTTCACACCTGCCTTTCTCTTTAAGTTTCAAAACTCCAATTAATTTCGGCTCTTTGAGTTGATTGGTTACTCCTTACCCTTATTTGAACGCCATAAAAGAGATTTCTTCCTCCAAGGGCCAAAGATTTTGTTAATTATCTCGGATTTTTACGTATCAGCACTTTCAGAGATTCGGTGAGGGGATTACTTCAAACTGTCATGACTTTGATTGTTCCGCCCTTTTCAAAGATTAAAAGGAGTTTCAACGCTCCCTTCACGAGAATATCAACTCGTGTTTGTAGAGATCAAGATATTATTTTTGCTGCTGATAAGAATTACTGATTTATTAAAGAAGGAACTGAGATGATTCTTTATATATTCCGATATAACATGACTATGCGATCTCTTTCATACTTTGGGAATAATTTAAAATTAAGGTATTCAATTTCTTATTCAAGCGAAATTAAACTGGATGGTCGATTGTGCAAAAATTACTTAGTTGTATATCTTTGCTAAGTTTTTAGCGTAATTACAGTGAGAGTTATCTAGAATATTGATACACACGGATTTTAAATATTTATTAGATATTAACTCTAACTACATAAGGAAAGGTTAACGCTCTTTCCAGGGAGGTATGTTTTTGTCAACGCATCCTGGTGATAACATTAAGTCCAAAGAATAGTGCAAATATGTTTTATTTGGCTAGTGTTTCAACAAAATATCAGTTTTAATATCATAGTTACAATAATATATATTTGATGACAAGTTTATCTTATCCATTAATATTTAATTTAATTGAGAATCTTCGGTAAAACTTTTATTAACTGATGCAATAGCATGCTATTAAAAATAATAAATCGAGTTTTTTTATTTAATAGGAGAAATCTAAAGAACTTTCTGGTAAATTAATTACTAACTAAAAGCCTTCTTCAAATAATAATTGAATGTTAAAAGTAATTTTTTGATAAAAAAAAATTTCCACTCTTTCCTATTTTAATTCTACATTCCAAAGCCTTCCCCCTATGAGATTGATAGTCAAATTTGCGGTAACAACAAAATGAACTATATTTCATAATGATTATTGTGTTTTTTTATTGGTTAGGTACACATCTTTAACTCCATGATAATGATATTTTCAAGAAATAAAATTAAAACACGTGGTTTGTAAAAAGAATAGGAAAAGGAAAGTTGAAGAATTTGATAAGAACAATAAAAATATAAAAATCATGGACGAAGAGAAGAGATATGTTGCAATTTTTCTGAGGATGGAGGGAAACACGAGTGTGAGGGAGGGCAAGGGAAAAAAGAGGAATCGGTCTTAAGAGGAGCTGATAGATAGAGAGAAGAAAGAGGTAAGGGCTCCGGCGACAGACACAATGGAAGGCGAAAGAGTTTCGTAAAGATGTTGCAACACCAAAAAGAATAGTCCCAATGCGGATGAAAAGGGAATGATCGATGCGAGAAGAAGAATGTTTTATTTCAACTTTCAAAAAGAGGTTCTCTTCAAATAACTCTCTCTCCCTCTAATACTTCTTCCCCCTTTCATTTAATTCTTTCTTTAGAAATATTCTCCCCTCGCATTTTCTTCCCTCTTATTTTTCCCGTTCCCTTTTAAAAATCTTTCCTTCCCCAACCCTTCGAGAGGGTGTTCAACCTCTTTATCTCTTTCTGCCGCGTAGAATAAACTTCTCCACTCTTTTTAGTTGTTTTCCTCCCCTTAATAGGATTCCACTCTTTTCGAGTTCTTAGGGGATTTATTCCTCCTTTTTCGAATCCATTGATTCCATATTAAAAATAAGCAATGGCAGAAAGCATTCTAATCTCATTTAAATAAGTTTTGTGTGCTCTATAATTGGCGGTGGGAGAGTTCTGAGAGGGAACAAAAGTCGTAAGCATTTTTGCATATTTTCGATTAGGAAAAGTATAATTTTGGAAACGATAACAGAAACTGGTTTTACATAAATCAGAAATTATAAAATAATAATGAAGTTTTAAGGCAACGCATCCTGGTTGACGGCAGCATGCAGTACGCAATTGTAAGTTGTGTTGCATAACCAAAAGGACCTTCACTATTTTTCTGGCCGGGCTTAAGGGGTAACCTGTCTCATAGGCCTTCAAAGGCTGAAATTCGCCCATGTAAAAAAACTGCATTGATATTATTACTCGAGTGAGCCCTCGTTGCCATCGCTTATGAAATTAATGAAGGAAAGAGACAATTAAATCTTAACTTTAATCACTGGTTCTCAACCGGAGTTGAAAGAGAACATTTCTAGAGATGCGAGAGGCGTTTATAAAGTTTTAATGAAAATGAATAATAAATTCAATACGTAAATATTTTTGATATGTCATTTTATAGTATTTATTGTAATTCAATTGATTTTAATATATTTACGATAAATAAATTTCTTTGTAATAAGTGTCCTTTCCAACATAAAAATAGAAAAACATTTTTCAAGGAGATCCGAGAACTTATTTACAGATTCAAGGGTTTAAGGTTAAGACTTAACTTAAGTTTAAGTTAACCTCTGACTTAAATCATACATGAAAAATTGTTTTGCTGGATCATATTGAAACATATCATATTCCATCAAATTAAGGCTACTTTAATTAAATTTATTTTGCATTCGAAGATTTCATGAATATTGCACCTATTAGCTACAATACACATTCCGGACCTCCATTGTAGTCTTCTATGATTTTATTTAAATATTTACTTCGTTGCACATTTCGTCCGAAAGGAATAATTATAATAATATTGTCTTCCACAATCCACTTCTATGTAATAATAATAATAATAATAAAATCTTTTTATTCCTCAGCCCTGCATAATTTACATTTTATACAACAAATGTCAGGAATATAGGTACCCCTAAGGTGACAGCCACCTGTTTTGGGGTTACCGACTCTTCATTTACTTGGCAAATAATACACAAGCCATTTAATTTGTTAGATAACATAAGATAAAATGAAGACCATGCGTATCAAAAAATTTACAAAATAAATTATAATAATGAAATCATAAAATTCAACAAAATAGCTTTCATACAATTTTTTTAAACATAAATTCAATATCATCATATTTAAATAAATACTCCTTACTTAATTTTATAAACTTAATTTCTGTTGAAGCAGTGGTTATGTTCTCCGGTAAATAACTAAAAAATTTTGAACTAATATACAAAAAAGAATATCTAAAAAATTCACTGTTGGGTTTTGGGATAATCGTTTGTTTAGATCTTAAAATATATGGTGATGGTTTATTTTCATCACCGCCACGATTATAGTACATCCTCAGCACTTTATATACAAATAAATGTCTCAGTGGCAGAATTTTTGCCTTAAAAAATAGAGGAAAAGAATGTGCAGTACTATGCGCTCTTGACATAATTCGAATAATTTTATTCTGTGCCACTATTAATGGCTTTAAATTAGTAATGAATGCACCCCCCCAACATGCAATACCATATTGCAGCTTCGAGTTCACTAGAGCATGATACACCTTAATTAATACAGTATATGGACATACATATTTTAATAAATAAAATTTCCTAATTGATGAGATTGTCTCAGAATACAATTTATTAATATGTTGTTTCCAGTTTAGGTTCTCATCAAAATAAATTCCTAAATATTTTATGTAATCAACCCTTTGAATTGGTATGCAATATGGACATGAAGAAGCATTTTCTTCAACACATTTCATACATCTATAATACAGATTATTTAGTCCAACTGTACCTTTCCTCAAACTAAATTGAATAAATTTTGTTTTATCGCTTAATGACATAGAATTTGCAGAAAACCAATAATGTAGCTTATTTAAATCATTCTGCATCTGTCTGTACAGTGCATTTGAATCACCGGCTGTATAGCTAAGGGCAGTGTCGTCTGCAAAGGAAGTAAGCTTTCCTTCGAATCTACCTTCACATAGATTATTTGCATATATCAAAAATAAAATAGGACCCAAGACAGAGCCCTGAGGAACACCACAAGTAAGCTGAGTCTTATTACTGTAATAATTATCTATCCTCACACACTGGTATCTGTTACTGAGGTAGCTATCGAACCAGTCCAGTGCAATACCCCTAATACCAGAATTACTTAATTTTTTTAGTAGTATCTTATGACTCACAGAATCAAAAGCTTCCGTAATGTCAATAAACAGACCAGCAACTTTAAGTTTATTATTAAGCCCTTCGTAAATATCCAAGCAGAAGTGCGAGAGTACATTTACCACTTTGGAAACCAAACTGATTTTTGCTGAAAAAATTTTGACTATTTAAAAAACTTAATAATCGCACTTTAATAATTTTTTCAAGAACCTTTGAAAATACAGGCAACAAGGATATTGGTCTATAATTATTTAAATTTAACTTGTCACCCTTTTTTAATACTGGTATTACTATTGCTGTTTTTAGCTGATCGGGAACTATCCCTGTCTGCATACTGATATTAGCAATATAAGCGAATACTTGAGATATCGCTGTTTTCACTTCTTTTATTACAAATGCCGCCAGTTCGTCTACACCTTTAGAACTCTTAGATTTCAACTCCATTATAATATTAATTACTTCTTTTTCATTAGTCGGTGCAAAGAATATTGACTTACTCAACACTCGTTCTGGGAACCATTCGCCCTGAGCATCTAAATTACGATGAAGATCTAAGTCGCAGTTCCGTAATTTCGTGGTTTCAATAAAATGAGTATTAAATTCGTTCACTATCTCCTGCGTTTCAGCTAAGTAATTTCCATTACCTGTTCTAATTCTGTCTATTCTAGAATTTCTTAATTTCCCACCAATTATTTTTTCTAAAATTCTCCATTGCTCACGGGTGTTATTAGAGTTACTATCAAATACCCGCATGTAATACCTTTCTTTACACTTCTGTATATCTTTTTCGAGCCGCTGTTTATAGGATTTATAATGACGTAACAATGTTTCATTAAAAGGCTGTTTCCGAATTTTATTATAAAGTAAATTCCGTCTGGCAACTCTATAGAATAACGACCTCGTCATCCAAGGTTTAATTAGTTTGTATTTGTTACTTTTTATAACTATGTTGGATGCTAGATTAATACAGGACTTCAATTTGGCCAAAAAAAGACCATAAGCCACAGTTGGATTATTTTGCGAATAAACATCATCCCAAGCGCAATCTGACAATAGATCTCTTAATCGGTGGAAATCAATATTTAGTTTAGATTGATCCGGCTGATTTTTATTTCCTTGGAGATCAGTAACATATATATTACACTCTGTCATATGATGGTCAGTAATATCCAAATCAATCGAATTTCCTTCATACATGAGGTTGTCCCTGCTTCTACAAAATACATGATCAATGCACGTTTGACTATTTTTTGTTACTCGGGTTGGAACAGATATAAGCTGTTCCAGCCCATGACTAGCCATAATAGTTTTATACTCATTAACAATTTCATTACATTGCAAAATACATAAGTTCATATCCCCAATTATTAATAGGTTTTTATCGTGCAATCTATCAAGAATATTATCCACTTCACACAAAAAATTCTCAATCGGTAAAAAGTGAAACCTATAAATTCCAATAATGGAAATAGAAAGTGATTTACTAAGATAAATGGTTACTTGAATCATATCTGCTGATTGCAAATCACTAAATACATTATTAGTACATGAATAATTATCAGCAACATATACAATCACCCCTCCAGCTCTCCTCTTATTATTGCATTTCGCAAAGACTTTGTAACCAGTTAATTGATAAGCACTTAATTCATAATCATTAATCCAGATTTCAGACAGAACTATTACATCAGGAAACTTTTGCAAGTTATTTAAATACAATGTGAAATTATCAAAGTTAGTCCTCAAGCTTCTTATATTTTGATGAATAATGCTAAATTTATTAGAAGTATCTTTAGATTCATTTATGAAGGACACCTTACTTGAATGAAAATCATTTAAAAATGTTATAATTTACTTAAATCATTTAAGTTTCTCAATACGATGACAGGTTGTTTTTCTGCCTTCCTCATCAGTATTTTACCTCCTCTTATCCACAAATAAGCGTAAGCCTTTGTCTTCTTAACCTCACGAGAAGCATTGAAGACCCTCCGCCTACCAGGACACAACACCTCGTTTATGTAGATGGGGGCATCAGATGGTGGAATTCCGTCCAGAATCAAATGTCGCATGGAATAGTTCCTCTTCACTCTGCGCTTAGTCAAAACGTCATCCTTGATTCGCTGGCTAAGAAACCTCACCTGAATACCTCCAACGGAACCATTAGATTTAGGTTTGGTCCTATAACAATAATCAATACAATTTTCGTTGATTTCGACACCCAAATCCTCACCGATTTTACTTAGTACATTTAAAAGGTTTTCATTGTGTCGAAACGGAACACCATGGATCTCTATATTATTTGCTAACATATTTTGTTGCAAATCATCCAAGGAATTTCTATTCTCAAGAATCTGATTTTTAAGCAGGACATTTTCACTTCTTAAGGCCTCGATTTCGTCATAGCATTGCTTCAGCTTCTTTCCCTGCTCCTCGATAACCTTAGTAACTTCTTCCAGCTTTTCGTAAATTTTATTAATCGAGTCGCCTAAATTTTTTTCAACCTCTTTAAACCCTTTTTTTAACTCTAGAAAAAGGGAGTGTATATCACTAAATGACATCACTTCACTTTTCGTTGTTTCCACCGTCTTCATTTCAGGATCTCGACTCTGCCGTCGTGAAGCCTGACAATCTGAACACATCCAGATTTGTTTGCTGGCTCTAATTCCGTCTATATCGTCTTTAGACATAGGATTCTCGATACAGTGGCCATGGAAACTTCTTTGACACTCATGACAAGTGATGAAAACTGTTCTGCGGACCGATTTTCGACACACATTACACACACTCATGTTGGGTAATTTCGACAAAATACTCAATAAACACTGCTTATTTTTTAAACAGATCACTTTAACGATAACTCTAATATCACTAAACTTAGAGAAATTCAGTCACACTATGCATTGAAAGCACTCGAAATTTCACAGCTTGAAAATACTCATGGCCTTGGTAACGCCACACAGAACGAAAGCACATCCGCTCAGAACGGAGGTCAGTTGAAGAGTGATGTCGATGCGTATTACTAATAAAATAGATAGTAATAATTAGTTAGTTTTATATAACTAATAATTAGTTATTTTTGATGTAAAAAATCTTTCTGCATCCGTCTCGATCAACGCGACCGCATCTCAAAAGCTAATCACTCTCCTCGAATCGCAAAGTATAAATAATGCTCTTCTCTTTATTTATTGGAATCCCCGCGGCATATATGCTTATTCTATGAAATTTTATTCTGAAAATAAATAGAGCTTTCCGAATAATATTATACATTAATGTAAAATTGGATTTCTCATGAGCAAATCTCGTCTGATGTCAATATTATTATTTCGACATGATAAATACTTTTTCTCGCATAAGATAACAGTGATTTGTTTTTCTAGAACAAATGCGTATTCTCATCACACTAAAATCACGTGTATACAGTGCAATTGGAAGAGAGAGGAAAGAGTAAGGGATGCCAAATCAACTTGTGGCTGTTAAAAAAGTAGAAAGAGAACGCGGAAATCTAAAGTAGATGTATCGGGAGCTGGAAGTGGAGAGCATCATTTTCCGAACGCGTGACTGGGACAAAAGAATTTCAAATTTATTCATATCGAGCTTCGGATTCCGAGAATAGGATACAAGAATGCGATTGAAATGAGTGAAGGGAGCGGAGATAAGGGACGCCGAGCGGTTTCTCGGGGTGCGGCATCAGCGGAATCGAGAAGAGCTTACGCCGCAAGAGTCGTCTTCGCCGGTGAGAAGTCGAACGTCCGTTTGGCGTCGCAGCCGCAGAATCCTTGTGACCCAAGAGATAAAGTTTGCTCCCTCACATTCAACGTTAGGAGTAAGATGCCGTGACAACTTGTGTCGTGTTCCCAGAACTCAGTCAAAGCGCAATCAGGTATTTTTAAAGTAAGATCTGAATTCAAATCATTATTGCAAGAGGAATTCCTTATTACAATGAGATTATTCATAAATGAACTTAAATCCAGTATTCACTGTATCAATGATAGATACATACCGTAAAAAAACATTTCAAGCAGTTAATGGATTTTTCAATGGGCTTAAGGTATTGCACTTTTTTCAATAGTTACTGTTAAAAATCAATTCATAATTGCATCAAACTCTCAGGCTTGAGATCAATTTAAACCATTTTACATGCAGTTTTCTACATAAATCGTAATGTATTCACCATATTTATCCTATAATGTATTAACTGACATCATATTTTTGGACATTCAGTGCATTTGAGATGTCATTTGTGGCAATTGATATGGCAAACTTCGTAAGTACGTAGTAAAAATAGATCAGGCATTCTCTATCAGTTTGTTTTTAATACTTTGATTATTATAGTATATATTTGATATAAATTTATTAAACATAGATATTTTTAATTGCTGTAAGAAAGTGCGCTACTGAACCAAACTTTGTACTTTGATGTAAAGGTAACTTACGTTTTACTCTTCTCTATAAATGTAATGCGATAGTAATTATGAGAAAAAACATCGTAATTTCCTTTAATTACTTCAAACGAAGTAAATTATCATGAAAACTCACTGAAGATCTAATTTGTGGGTGAAATCAAAGCCCATTTGACATAAAATTATTAAACAAGAAAACCAAAAGCAAACAACACACACGTTTTAAATGAGCAGTTTTAAGCATAAAAGTTTGTATTCGTTGAAAAATTTTATGTTTCACAAGAAAACGAAAATCAAATAAAATGCACACGTTTGCAAATAAGCAGTTATAAGTATATAAGTTGTCTTCGGTGAAATATATATTTAGTGACTAAAATATATCTTCTCATTTTTAGAATACCATTAATCGGATACTTCACCATGCTGGTTTTCTCCTTCTAAGACGGTCATGACCACATCATATAATTCAGCACAAAAAAACTCAGTGTCAGAAAATGGACTAAATTTACACGTAAAGACCCGTAATAGAGCAAGATATTTGAGAATTCAAATGAAAAAAATGTAGCCAACGTAGGTTGGCTCAGCTTCGTAAAACGTTTTTAAATAAATTAAAAAGGGATTTTTACATAGAAAAAGAAGGAACAAACATTTCGAATCAAGGATCTTGCATCGGCCTGTACACACATCACAAGGTATATATGATATTGATTTATATTATCTTGTTAATTAACTCGTGCTGATGCCGTAATTCCCTCCTTAGAATATATTATGTTCTCTCTCGGAATTTCTCCTCCCTCTGAATCTTAAGGCTGGTTTCAACAGCTCGAACAATGCCTCGTGGGCATAATCACAAGATGGAAAGAACAACCAAGATCCCCTCGGAAGTGTGTAAGCTGTGTGAGCCTATGAAGCGATTGTGTGGCTTCCTATGTTGGGTTGCAGCATCAAAGCAAGGGCGGCGGAGCACAAACGGTACATCTGGTTAGGAAACTCATCCGCCACCTTCTAGAACCATCTCCGGCCACAGCGGCTCTTTAGTACCGAGGCTTCTCAACAGGCTGTCGAAGGGGAAGCGGCTCGATTGTTTGCAGGAGGAGGACATATTTTGGGGAACCCGATCTTACTAACGATTTTAATTCCACGAACTCCTTTTCTCTTCTAATTATATCTCCAGAACTAGGTAAAATTAAACTTTTATGAGCCTCAGGATGGTTATGTAGGCCAAAATAGGTTACTTGAGAAGAAATTTTGGGTGATGTGAAGCTCTGTTGTAATTAATTACTGAATCAAAGCGGATGGGAACATAATTTTGTCAAATTCCTTTTTATATTTTTATTAAATTGTACTATCTTCTAGTTAAGATAAGGTGCCTTCTCAGAGGATCAATACATATATATTTCTTCTCAGGATATTGTATAGCTAAAAAGAGTGCAGTTTTGTGCTAATACTACCTTCTACCTCAGAGTAGGATTTCTTTCATCATCAACAATGGAAACCCCAATTAGATATTTTTTGGATTAATTATATAGTTAAAATACGTTTCTTATTGTGATTTAAGAGCATATTCTTTACTCGTGATTTTTATGCACGTTTAAGTTATAAATATTAATTTAAGAATATTTATTGGAAAAACAGAATTAATAGGAATTCATCTTTCTGATTGAAGTAATTTTACTAAATATCGTATAATTGGATTATTACTTACAGGTAGCTTTGTCCAATTACAAAAGCGAAGTTATCCTAAATGTTTCCCTTTTGAGTTATAATAAAATTCATGCATTCATGTCATCCATATAACTTAGATTAGGTCATCAAAACTCGACTTTTGCAAGTGGAAGTGGCTGGTTTTCTACACAAGGACAGTGGATTTTAGACTGTGTCTGATCAAATAATCTGTGCACCGTGGTCCTCTGTTATCCCTCTTTAAACTCCCCTTAAGGTATTTCTACTTCCACTCGAGGAACTAACCAACCAACTCATTTGAGCTCAGAAGGGCCTCTCCGCAACTTCCGTTATACCCTCAATTTCATGTTATGCTCGCCTTGGGGACGTTTCCTTCTTTCATATGGATTGGTCGGAGGAGCAAAGTTTGAATAAACCAGACGAAGATGTGGAACTGGAAATGAGAAACACGGGAACAGGAAGCAAACGAATGAAAGCCCATATCAAGGTTCTTCGTGCGACTTATTCTCACGGATTCTCGGAAATGGCAACTTATTAATATATAATTTTACAAGGAGCAATTCTCATTTCGCAATAAGGTCAAGTATGGTGCTAGAATAACTTACTTCCGTGTTTTGAATTCAACCCAATGAACAAGCTTCAGAAGTTATTTAGTGCGTCCCCGAAACAAACATTGTTGTAAATTAAGATGGATGATTTCACATGTTAAGACTATTTACCATGAGTAGAGAAAACTGTACAATCACGTCATTTTTCTGTAGGAAATGCTTTGCATTAGTCTTCGTCGCTTTTTATATAATCTGGTGAGTTCCGTTGTATCAGAATTTATTTCAGAAATTAACTACTTTATTGAAGTTAAAGCGTTTTTAATTACTCTAATATTTTATCTGGAGGATAAACAGATCACGTTTCACGTTAATTCTAATAACGTTATCAAGAAAAAGAACTCATCAAAAACGTCCTAATACAGTGTATAAGAAAGGTTTTTAGAATTAAATTACAATTGACTTAAAATTGAATAAGATTTTTCTTTTATTTTGAAAATTACTGAGTATCTTAAATTTATTATGGCTTTCCACAAAGTCACGCCTGAGCATATTAATTTTATACAATTGACTAACTTAAATTATTTTTTTTAAATTACAATCGGCATCCAAGTTTGGGTCACATTTACATCCATATTCTTTGCGAAGGAAAAATCATATATTGAATCTTCTTTTAAGGTTCTGTCTTTAATTTTAAACCTTAATATACCTTCTGTTTTACCGGATAACTCTTCTCTCAACACAATCTTTATCCCATCTTCAGTCTAAATCCTCTATAATATTCATATGGGATTTCAAGGTACTGATACTGAATTTCTAAAGCATCAATCATAAAGAAGGAGCGCCGATAAGAACGGATGAGCCACGTAACAAGGACGTGTGAATTTCGATTTCCCAAACCGAATGAAAAACGAAACGTCGGAAGGCCAACGTTAATACGATGAAAAATCTCTAAATAATGAACTGGAACTCAAGCATATTCAGGGAGTGAAGAAAAAGGTGGAAATAACATCATATCCAAAACTTGGGTAAGAACAACTGGTTTGTGGTGTTCATAATGGTGATAACTCATTCAAAAGTGTGCTGTCTTTCAGGTCAGTAAAGAATCTAAACGAAGTTCTTAATTTAAGTAGTGGAGAAAGAGAAACTAATGTTCAATGTTAATATACTATTCACTTATATTCTGATAGTAGATTTGCTTCTGTATTTTGTATATATAACATTATCAACTGATCTCAATTGGCACAGATAATTTAATCAAAGATGAATTCCTTTATGGATATTACATTTCAAAGATAATTTTACAAACTTAAATAGACAGTCTCATTTTATATACAAGTCACTTTGAGCCTGTTTTCCAATAGGATTTAAGATAATAAGTGATTTATTCTCTAAAATAATGGCCAACTATTCTTAAGTTTCACACACTGAATTATCCCCGAACATTCTCGCAATGTCCGCAATCCGAATGAACTCATTAAGCCTATAAAGCTTCTAGGGTATTTTGTGTTTGATTTCTGTCAATATAAAGATGAAAAATACCTACTGCTCAAATTCATGAGAGTAGACTCTCCCAGAAAATAGGGCTTCCTTCACATGGAATCATCTTCCACCTTTCCTCTCAAAAAATTTGTTCATTGTATTTAAGGTGTTTTCTCATTTAAATTATTCGAAGATATAACAAAATGACCAAAAAGATTTAATACACCTACGTAAAAACTGGTTAGAAATGTAAAAAAAATATAATACAAATTGTAAACTTTCCTCGAGGAAGAGGTAAAATATTGTTACTGTTAAAATGATTCGGCATGGGCGAATCTTTTCAAATAAAATCTAATGAAAATCTTTCTATAAAAATACAGAATGATACTATCTACAACTTCTCTACCATTCAAAGCGGTACCAAATTAGCATACTCTACATGACTAATGATACACGAATGAAAGTTTCATCTTGCAGAACGGTTGTTGCAATATGAAAGAGATCTGATGGAACTCGAGTATCCTGCATCCGAGTTGCGTATTCCTTCTTTATTCCGAGACTCGAAAAAATACTTGTGCAACTCAAGCGACCATTCCCCGAGCCGTAGTTATTCCTGCACATGGAGTAAACAACCATTTCTTTAAAGCGCTCATTTAAGCGGAGAGCAACAAAATTGAGAAATCATGGCATAAGCATACGGAGGCCTAATCTTCCCCATTATCGGGAACAATGGGACCTAGATTGTCTCTTAAATCCTGCTCCCGCGATGGAATTCCGTAGGAGAAAGAAAGGAAGGGACATAATGGCGTCGGACGTGAAAAATTGAGCACTCAGGTCTCGGAAATGTCTTTCGGCGCCCAAGAGATTCTCTCGGAGGCTGATTGAGAGAATACCAGGTTTCCGTGGGGAAGAAGTGGATGACGACGATGCGCACATACGAGCGATTTAAAGTGAGTTGAATTGGGAATGGAGAAAAAATTAAGAAAAATCGCATGTAACTAGTACGCATGCGGAACTACTCCGAGAAGAGTTAAGATTGCATTTGCCTTAGGATTAATGGAGTGACGACGGCGAATGAGAAGTTGGGCATTTTGGAGCGACTCCAGCAGGTTCCTTTATCGATCGGCTTGGAGATTATAATTCATCGCAGGTAAATGAAGATAGTGGGCAGGTTAAGCTGGTTGTAATTTTTCCGAAACATATCCTCAGATTTTGATCATAAGATTAAGACTAGTTCTCAGTTTGTAACATTCCATCCCGTTATTTTCAATGCCATAGAAGTTCAACGCCTTTAATAAACTTCATCTCTTGATAATAATTTCTCTATAACATAAAATAAATTTTTCCCATGCTTGGAAACAATTATGATGTTGATGTGCACGTATCAGGGATTTAAAGTAGTCTCTACGGATCTACTCCGATAGTCGATCATGATAAGCAGGGGAACTACAATGATTTGGGGGTCAAATCAGGGTAAATGGACCAGTAACCCTTGGCTTCTCACAACTTATCACTCTGAGACTATCTATCACTCTTATCACATCTTGATTGTCAGTCTCAATTTAAATTCTAATGTATACGAGAGAGAATATACTACTTACATCAAGTAAATTTTTGGAGGCTAACACCCTCTCCAGATAAAGCACTTGTAGAAAAACATATGGCGCGGAATACCACACATGCGGAAAGAGGAAAAAAACAAAGCATTTTCTTATCGTAGGTAATTATTATGTTATCACTATTTTTTACACAAAAGCCACGTTCTCATTCATATCTGACCAATATTAAAACAAAACAGAGAATTCCCACCGGACGATTTTGTAACACATGAATTGTTTCAATAATTCATATTATCGCACTTTCTACTGCAGGACTTGGAAAAGGACCAAAGTAAACGCTGAACAGTTTTGCGAATACCGTAAGGGTAATTTCAAGCTAAACCAAACACAAAGTAAGCAATAAAAGTGAGCATTTATATCTCCCAGAGATGTCTGTAATTTAAGACCGTGAAAGAGATATTTCATCCTCTCGGAGAAGGAAGCTGACGAAACACAAACATAAGCTTCTGAGCGTTAGCCTTATCATTAATTTATATTTTCTTACCAAGTTCCACTCCAGGAACGGAAATATCTCCGCTTTGACGCAAACTCACAGTAAACAGAAAATATTTACCCGGCATTCATTACGGTATTATCGTATCAGTAAATTCCCTGCCCCGGCCTCACTCGAGCTTTTCGTGCTGTGACATGCTTGTGAGCCACTCCAACCGCAAACTTTGCCATATTAGCTTTCTGTTCGACCCGCACCTCCCCGCATTATTTCCTTGCGTTTCTCCTCGACTTACTCCGTACGTCTACCCCATTCCTCCCGCAGTTATATCAGACGTGTTTTCATACACAGGATCCCGAATCGTAAAACTGAAATTGTGACAACCGAAATGTGGTACTAGTTTATCCCCCACCTCCGCGAAGAGCCTCGCTTATCAACACGCCCAACATTGTCCGTCATCTTCCTTTTGACTTCGCGACATTACAATCGCTCCCACTCCTTGTCCCCTATCCCCCCACCCCCGTATAGCCTTACTTGTGCCCGTTCCCATAGGAGATGCTCCGGATACGTCACCGTCTCGTCACTGGGACGTGTAGCCAACGGTGCCGAAGTTTTAAATTGGAGGGTTAGTCCAAAAACGACCAGCACATTTCATATGTCCGCCGGCATTGTGGGTTTTTCATTTTCTGGGGACCAGTAGCACGAGCTCTGTTGGGCAGTTAGAGATGGATTTTTGCTCGTCGCGAAAAAATGTCTGATGTCCCCTGAGAGGGCGATGTCAAACCTCATGACCTACTGATCGCCAAGGTAAAAAGTAAACCAACAAAATGCCAGTCGATTGTGGGCGGGAATTGGACATTCATCCGATAAGAAAGAAGGCGAATATAATGCAGATGGAGTTTGGATACGTTTATCTGAAATAGCCTCCATCCCGCAGCTCCATCTCGCATTTGGAAAGTAGAAATACTTTTTGTTATGTATTGTATTGTTGATCGTAACAGCCCATAAATATGTTTGTTTTACATCCTGATTTACCTAATGTTTAAAAATTCGTCGCTCGATCTTTTAATTTCACAAGACAAGGGTTTTAGGATATAGCTGATGGATCGATATCGATTTTGAAACTCACCGAAGTAGAGATATGGGCATGAAATGTAATGCGACGGATAAAATTGCTATTGATTCCTTGCATATAAATCAAAATTATCTACCATGCATAATCCATGTCTATCTTCATATTTACCATTAAAATTAAATATTCTGTCCTGATGTTCAGCATTACGTTTGTCATTACAAGTACATTTTCATTAGCTAAATGCTCGTTTAAATTTAATACATTCATGCATATTATATTATGCATACACATATCATTATACATATTACAATATCACATTAATATATGATCATATGTTATTAATATCATAATACCATTAAAATGGACTTAAGAAATTCCATCAACAGCAAAACTATTGCCGTCGACGTGAATGACTTGAACTCTGCATTTCGGGACAATATCAAGGGAAAAGAATGACAGCAGAAGTGATACTCCTAGTTCGCAACTTTGCAAGAAAGCGTCTGGTGAAAAGATGACTGCTGCGATACTTCAGAAGTCGTTGAAAAGACCCTGCGAAACCTCGAGTCCATCTCGCAAAAGAGAAAGTAGCAAAGAAAAGTTATTATAGAGAAGACAGCGAAATTTATCCCCGGTCTAAAACACCATTCCGCGTTAACGCTTCGGCTGAAGAATCATCATTGCGCAGAGATGAGCACTTGAGGTTAGTCATCTCTTCCGCAACCTGCGTAAATCTTGCAGCTTTGTCCCCCGAAAGTTTTAACCTCCTTAATCATGAAACAGGGGAACAAACCAAGTTACACGGCGTACTTCACGCTGGGGGGCGAGCGTTTGACACGAAGGACAACATAGAATCTGTTTAACAGTCCCACCCACGCTCTCCACCGAGAATACTGTGGGGAATCCCTTCGCAGCCAACCCCTTTTGCAGCTCGTTTCCTCCAGAAATAGGCTCTCTTATGCATTCGACCCCTCCAAAGGCGCACCCAGTCAATACATCTCCTCCTTCCCAACGGGACACCGTCTAAAATCTAATAACATTTTCGGCGAAGAATAACAGGCGGGCGGGCCGAGTCAATTAGATTAAGAAGAGGTAATGAGGGAACATGGCGAAACGCGCACATTCGGAAGGGGAAGAAGGAGAGAAGTGATAGCCCAGGGAAAATAACGGTAAAGCTGCTGGGTGAAAAAGGGCGAGGAGAAAAACGAGCGTGGAAAAATAACGATCAGGAAAATTAAAACAGGAGGGTAAAAGGGGAAACTGATGGAGGTGAAGGTCGAGAGAGAAAAAATGAAAAGCGCGGGGCGGAGAGCGAACCTATGCTCGGTTCCATTTAAGGGAAATTACTGCACCGAAAACTTTTCCCGCTTAATGTTACCCGCTAAGTGGTTTCAAAACATACCCATTGCCATGAAGAACGCTTATGCGGGCGGAGGGAAATATATATTCAAGGAGAGGGTGCGGAAGGGTGGGCGTAAGAGCAACAATAAAGGAAGGGAAATAAAAAGGGGATTGAAGAGGACGATGGCCGAAATTATTACGAGCCTCGATAGAAGGATCTCGTTTACACACGTGTCAGTCTACATTCTAAATATTGACATAAAATGAGTTCATTATAAGGGGAGGAATTATAAATTACGATTACCGAAATTGCAATGCAAGAAGAAATGAAAGAAAACAGACTCATTAAAGGAATTTTCGAAGAGCCGTTAAAAACAGTTAAAATCTCAGCACGAAGTCTTACAGAAAAAAATCTGATGTGGCCAGCACATGACTTTCTCCATATATAAGATGTAAATATTTATCTACGACAGTACTTTCGAACTCTATATTCAATCTAAACTTGGAAGATCAGTGATCAATTTATATCATATTATCTTTTACGTCACAAACATTATAAATAATGTTTTTCGGGACATGTTCGATGAAAAACGATGAAATGGCCTTTCGCCCCAGTGCGCTGGGGGCCCCGAGCGCCCAGAGCGCCCAAAACGTATATAATCAGCAACTTACGGTTTATCAGTATTTCACAGATAACTCCTACACAATCAGTGATACAAAAATATTTTTCATACAAAAGTTATAGTAAATTCAATTTTCTAAAACTTTTTTAAAAATAGTTTATACCTAAATATAATATTTATGGAGATATTTTGAAAACCGGAAATGACCTTTGAAAAATGAAGCTCGACTTTCGGTGAACCGATTTACTCCTAAAACTAATCAACTCTAACAACACCAACCAAAATACATTATATGAAATTTGGTGTCAATCCAACTAATAGTGTTTATGTTAGAGCGCCCACAAAGTTCACAACAGCTACTTCCGGTTTATCGGTATTTCACGAATAACTCCTAATCAACCGGTGATACAAAAATATGTTAAATTCAAAAGTTATAGTAAATAACATTATCTAAAACTTTTATAAGGTATACAATATACCTATATATCATATTTACGGAGATATTGTGAACACCGGAAATGAGCTTTGATGAATGAAGCTCGACTTTAGGTAAACCGATTTACTCCAAAAACTAATCAACTCTGACAGCACACACCACAGTACTATATATGAATTTTGGTATTGATACTACTAAAAGTTTTCACGTTAGAGCGCCCACAAGCACAGACACACATACACACACACACACACACACACACAGACATCATTCCGAAAATGTATATATATGTATTTAATGTATATATTTCACAATGATTAGCCTTAAAACTCGTATTAAGAATTTAAGGATTAGGATATTACGTAGAAAATAAAATTACAGTAGAGAAATCAGTTCCGTTTGTTAATAATTATGAGATATCGACCGCAATTATATGATGTAGAATATTTATGGTAAGAGGAGATATCGATAACTGAAATAGAAGAGGAGAGCATGAAGAGCATTGGTGGTCAAGAAAGGCTGACTGAATGGACCAGTAGTGTTCATCTTCTACAGTATTAGACTATTTTGCCAGTATTTTAAGTTTCTTTCGTAAAAATAACTGCTTTTTCAACATTTTTTCCTTACACATAACATTTTTCATGTATATTTTCTACCTGAGCAACTTCACTCAGTATTCTGATGAAAGATGTTCATGATCTTACCTATGATGAAAGACTGTATGACCTAATCTTTCCAAAAAAGATCCTATTTTGTGTTATTTAACTTTAACAAGGAAAAGGATAATAGAATAAACACGTTAAAATGTAGTCGGATTAGACAAAGTGAAGGAAATACTTAATTCGTGACAAAGAATGACGTGCAAGACCAGGAAATTTGGATGGAATTATGAGATAGAGAAAACATTTCAATATTAACCTCACCAATGTTTTCCTTTTAGGTCATTACCCAGAAGAATGGATTCTCAACCCATCCCATAGTTATCAAGAGCTCTAGAGGAAGAATTCAGTTTACTAGAAGTGGAGGACTTCTACTTCAGTGAACCATGGGCGGAAAGGATCCTTGTTAATGCGGCAAAATAAGCCTCCGAATAATAGTTTCCATAGAACTCAATGAAGTCGGACTAAAATAAATACATTCATTGACTGTTATCAATGGTTTCGTAACCTTCGTATTGTCATGGAAACTTACATGACAAAAAATTGAAATGAAAAGTGAATTCCATTCAATGTAACAACAAAAGAGGGATTCCAAAAATTCCATTCACCAATATACAGTAGTTAAAAAAATCGTCGTAAGATTTAATTCATTAAAATGGAATTAGAGGAAGAACTGAAGAAGAAGACCATGGTGAGAGAAACTGGAGAACTGTTCCCACAAGTTATTTTTTGAAAATATCTTTGCAAGAAAAGAAAGTTCATGGAGGAAATAATGAGTAGCATCATTCTCGAAAGAAGTATTAAGTAAAGAGCTCGAGCTGTTAAAAGTGAAAAATTACTAAAATCATACTTACTGAACTGGAGCCAAAACATTGGAATGAGACGCTTAATTTCTGGATATTCTTTCCAATGATTTTATGTACGAGCATTATTTTTATTCAATTTTAAGAAATAAATCATGCTTGTGATAAAAACAAACGATCGATGCATTTCTCATAGATGCTTTGTCCTCCAAGAGAGAAAAAATCAAATTGTCAGCTATCAGATTTAAAAGAGTCGTTTACAAGACAAATAATAATAATAATAACAATAATAAAACGGCTTTATTCGGGCGAGTTTGAGACTAAAAGTCTCCTCTTCCATCTAACCCATAATCAGCAAGGCTCAAATGTAGCCCAAATTTTGTTTTCCGTGGCTAAGGTGAACATAAAACAATACTCCTCCTTTATATAAGAAAGCTTTTGTCACTCATTGGAGGGCCCGGAAAAGTTAAAATACCTGGATATGTTTGACTTTTGGCTGTTTGCCAGTTACATTTTCGGTATTGGAAATATTTATATTATTATATTTTGTGCCTTTTGGGGCTAAATTTTCTGAACATCAATTGTGAGCCTTACGAAAAATATAGTTTCGCAAAAGAAGGACTGAAACCATAAATTAGACTAAAATTATGGAAAAAAATAAGAATCACAGATCACACTAAAGTGATAAAATCCATAGGTGGGAGGAAATTGAACTGAATTCCTGAGAAGTGATTGTTTGCTTAAAAGGATTACAGAGGGAGGTATTGAAAAAGGAAATAAAGGAGGATAAAAATGAATTATTTAATGATTTAAGTCATGACAGAGCGGAATCATGATGGCTGAGAGAAGCTGTGCAATATAGGCCATCGTGTGGTGAGTGTACCACTCATGGTCAAAATGTAAAATAATACTAATCTAAATAGAACGTATATAAATAAGCAAAGAATATTTTTAAAAAATAATCTATTAAATTGAGCTTAAACTGAATTAATTTATGAATATGCCTTTGTAGTTACGATATATCAAAATGAAGCTTCATGTTTTATATACACTTTACAAGCACTTTATAACAGAAATATGTTATTATGATTCATTTTACTACGTTCATTTGTCTCAGTACCATTGAACTGAAATATATTTTGTCAAAATATCCACGCATTGGGTTCTTTTAATCCAGTATTATAAGTAACAGGAAATATACGGATATATTAAGTAAAGAGAAAGATATACTAGTAGTAGTTCTCATATGGAGTTAATGCGTAAATATACAGCGTTTCTTCGCATATTGCTTCTAGGTTAGGGGAAAAGAAGATCTAGGCTCTAGTATAGTGGAGAATTTTTAAAATTGAATCGTTTTAAAGAGCTAACTTGCTCTTGCAACTTTTTTATCCCATAATTATGAATTTTACCGGAATATGAATTTTTGGGCTAGACACAACTCTGGAGGGCGTCAAAAGCTTTCCTTTGTAAATATAACAAATATCCTCACAATCATCCGTCGAATATGCAATTACAATTTTTACTTGAGATTACTTACAAAGAACATTTAAACTGTGGAATAGCTACCGTTTACATAATTCTAATCACTGCTTAAATGTCTTGGAAAGGAATGTGGGTACAGATAATTTTATAAATACTGAATTATCGAAATTGGAATCAATAAAATATTAAATAATCAAAATAATAAATAAGCGCTAAATATGCAGTGAGTTCTTTTATTTTGCTTCAAATGAATAATTCATTTTATGCTAAAATTGATTTAGTTAGAGTGAATTAGTAAGCGAGATATAATAAAAATTAATCATGAATACCATGTCCCACTTTACGTAATTTGCACTTAAAACTTAACACATGTGTTTATTTAGAAAAGGCAATAGAGATTAATTTAAATAGAATATACAGTAACCCTACTTAAGTGCATATGTGGCGACATGAAATATGCAGACGAAAAATTAATTTCCCTAGAAAAAATTTAATCCATCAATAATCTGTCTGAAAACATTGATATTTTTCCATCTTAATTTATCAGCAAGAGTTTATTTACTAACATTGTGTATAGGTATACTACTATATTCTCTTTGAGTTAATATCTTTCAATTTATGAATTCAAGGATCCACATGATACCCTACACTTTTAAATTAGCTTCCACTGGCACTGAATGCATGTAAAAGATATTATGTATATAAAAAATGTATAACTCTGCTAAAATCTTGTTATATTAGTGTATATATATATACAAAAATTCAATATGCTTTACTATTTTCAGGATAGAAATAGACTTGCAACTAATGTGAACTCAAACGATTTTCTTTTCCGAAAATAGAGGCCTTTCTAGAATTTTCTATCTTCATGACAATTAATTAAAAAGACATAAGATTCGTCCTTGTTATATTAATATGATATGCTAGCTGTTCTCTAGAAAATTACATAATTATACAAAATATTTTTGTAATGGACTACATTGGAGATAAATTTTACCCATCAAAGAAATCAGAGAAAAGAAAATTATTTTGGAAACCCTAGGAGGCAATTACCTTATATTGGCCATAAAATGGATTGTTTAACTTTTGGAGACTTACAAGTCCATCAAAAACCTAATGAAAAGAAAACTAGAATGGGAAAGGAGCAGAGGAAAAACAGTGGGGAACACTTGAGGTATTCCTCCCGACTACGGTGAATAATAGGCAGGGTAATTTGTTTTTCCCTTTCCCCACAGGAATGACCACCACCTGTCCTGGTCCGTATTTGTTGTCCTTAAATAAATAATAGAAGATATTGGTGCAGAGAATTAGAAAGATATGAAGAAGTGGCGAACAACAGAGAGGAATGCAAAAGGAAAATTATGAGCCGCAACCAATCTAAAGATTGATGACAGAGGAAGAAGCCGACGATTGACAAACGACAAGAGAAGAATTGCAGCAGTATCCTGTGGGTGCGGTTGAAATATGGTAATCGGAAGAAGATGGTGAGAGCGACAGAACTAAATGCAGTGGACAGCACAGAAATGAAGTGGCTTGAAAAGGGGGAAAAGGAGAAATGGACGGAAAAGATCGGAGAAACAAAAGAGGCGCTATCTGATAAGGTGTCCCCACCTGACGGAGAAGGAAGGATGTGGCGTGAGCGTCGTCGCGGAATGACGTCCCACGGGATCACGTGACCGGTGGCCATGTTTCACGCGCTCGCGCCTTTCTAAATTTCCCTTATCTTTATTCGTTTTCGCTTCAGTTGCCAGGAGAAAGGTTATTTATGGCGCGGCTGCGAAATGCCTGCTCAGCAATGCTTCGTCATCGGTTTGCCTCGCATTGCAAACTCCTGATTTTCATACGAATTCATTCCCGCGGGGATGTTTCAATAATTAACTGGGTTTGACTGACTTAGAGGTATATTCCTATTTTCCCAGCTCCATATAACGTTTCGAAGCTGATAAACGAGTTATCAATGAATTTAAAAGTTATAATTGAATGAATATCCATAGTAACATTATGGAATTTTATTGAAATTTAACCTTGTAGTAATTTTCCGGAAAGGTGCTATAAAAATGAGTAATATGAGAAAGAAATAAGTCTACGGTTCTCCGAGTGAATTTTTAAGGTTGCATACGAAGCATTAATTTACTTATAGAAGTACAGCATTCAAAAGATTAACAAAGACAGCATCTCAATAGACTAAAAGTAAGCTGAAGAAAGCTATACTAAATTCTACAGTTATATATGATAGAAAATAATTGAACAGCTCAGAAAAAATGTATTCTGCCAATTATTTTATGGATTTTAATAGCGTTAAGGTTGATTCCAAAATACGGTACCCAACTTAAAATTCTTGTTATTTTGTTTGACGTTAAGGATTTCTATAAATATAGCAAGTTGTTGCAAAAAGATCTTCAAAACGTTTATATTTTTACTATCTTCCACTGGCTATATAGGATGAAACGGCGGAATACTGGAAAGCCTAAATAAAAGCAAGAGAGGAAGGATTTTTAGACAAATATCATTTCAGATACTTCTTTTGGAGTTAACATAAAAATATAAAGTTTGTTTAAGTTCATGTTATTAGTTTTTAAATGTATTGTGAATTCCCCACAATATATTTTTCTATCGAAGAATAGATTAGCTATTAAATATACATTTGCCTTATATGTACCACAAAGACGCGTGTTTTGTAACTGAGATCACAATATAGCCTGGAGTTCCACAAGTAAGACTTGTGGTAGTGATTTGGTCCGAATTCACATCATCTCACCTTTTTAAGTCCCACCTAATGGCTGAGTCCTATCTATAAATGCAACATAAGTAGTAAATAGAGAATTTCCATCAATAATCAGCTCTCAAAGAGCTCTGCAAATACTTTTATTCGGGAAATATTCTAGAAACAAATTGCATGAAAAGCATGATTGCAAAACGTGTATGAAGCTACTGGCTCAGCCTTTTTTAAGCATGATAATTTACAGATATTATAAGGTCGACCCTGATGATTCTTTCGGAAAACGCGGATCAATAATAGCAGAACACGCTCAATGATTTTGGTAGATACAAACTTGTTCGCTACAATTAGCTACCACTCAATGATAATCCTCTAATAATACTCATTGATAATCAAATAACAAAAATTACAATTAAAGTATTTCATGCTGTAATTTATGAAAATTAAACATTTAATTCGAAAGGATATTTCTTCTGTATCAATTCTTTAATCCGAAAAGTATATTATCACTTACTTTTCATCACAAATGCCTGATCATTAAAAAAAAATAATTTTCAAAGTTAAAATACCTGTATTTGATTCGTATATTTCTCCTGCAATGCTCTGGACATCCTTAAATGGTAGTATATGAAGCTTACTGCGGCAATAAAAATGTGAAGAATGCCTCTGTAAATTTAGCATGAAGGCTTTTGCTGTCCTTACAATCCATGACGGCTTCTTTCGGGAACACAGCCACACAACATACAGGTCGCCAGATAGACCACCAACGCTGTATTTCCGAAAGAAGCCTTTGTAAAATCGAATCCATATTTATTAAATTAGGCAGTAGTTGAAACACGTGCTCATTATATTACCATCTTCGCCAATTGCAACTAACACCAAAAGATAGTTTTAATTAGTGCATTAGCGTTGAAGAGGCACTTCCATTAAAACTCCAAGACACTTAACGTCAAGCATGTCCCAGAGAGCTCGTTGACCAATCCTTGAGAATATGATACGGCGTCCGACACTTAAACGAAACATTAATGGATTTAAAAAGTATTAAAGGGCGCCATCATAGGTTATAATTGCGAAAAGAAATAGCTCTAGAACTCGAGAAGAGGTCCATAACGATGCTCTCTGCCTCAGGGTTGCCGTCGGGTCAAGACGTCGGTTTGGGGGACTTTTTGGGAGTTTGAAAGAGAAACTCTTGGAGCGAGGATGCGGAGCGTCATTACATCCGATCTGCCGAAAATCCCGAATCCGAATTAACATGTCAAAACGAGGCCACGGGGCTCATAACTTTTTTCTTTCGTCCTCATTTGCCTCGGCACATGCGTGGAGTTGAAAGACTTGGAGCAATTAAGAGAAGATACGGGGTTAAGGGCAGTGAAAGTGAACGGTGACGTCGACGTGACCGGGAAACGAGAGGAAAGGTCGATCTAGAAAGGAAAATGAGAATATGCGGATTACAAAAATTATCAGCGTTAATTCCAATGCCAGTGAGAACGTGAAAAATTGAGATTACGAGAAAGAAATGCCATCCGTTTTTAATTGAAGATGCAATTAAAACGTTGTCTCGGATGAATATTTTCGTCACAATTAAGGGCCAAAATACGTCTGTTTCGGCGATGAAAACATCTCGGAATCACGTATACCAGATAGCAAAGAGCTTTTGCCGAATTAAGGTATGGGTATAACCTAGAAAGCTTGCTTGAATTCATGAAGAATTCCCAGGCAAAAAGAATACATTTTAGCATGTTTTAAAACTAAGAAAGAAGAATAAATAAAAAGGTTTAATTTCACCTTTACCAAATTTTCATATAAATCTGAGTCAAAAATATCTTAATCAAATCTACGTTATTAAGTTGCGACTATACATGTTTAGAAGTGTTTCCTTTATATCTCTATCTTATAGATTATATTTTTTACTTTGAAGGATTGCAACCCTTAGGCAACATATCTATGACGCATATGATCTTACAATTTCTAAATAATAAAGTCCACAGATTAACTGTAGATTAAAATATATTTCTATAATAAAGATTTTAAGCATTCCTGGTGAATCTTTAGTACATATTTCCATAGTAAATAGTTAAATATCTCGTTTTAATATTTCCCGGAGAAAATGTTTCAACAATTGTACTTCACATTAACCTGTAAGCAATTTTTTCTTAACCTCCTAGAATGATATAGTATTTAAAATTGTATATTGCATTACAATCTTGAAGTAATCTCTATCTCAGAGGAAAGATAAGTAATTCCTATTTACTTATATTTAAAAACTATATTAGAGTCATTGATTTCAACTAGCAAATTAGCATTAGTTGCGGTTGAGTTGCACTTAATTAATCAATCAATTAGTTTTTATAGCATAGATATTGACAGATTGTAGTTAAAAGATACCACGAAGTAACACAGTTAAAAAAGTTAATGCATTGCTTAATTTCGAATGTCCCAACTCCCTAAGGAAGACTGCAGGTTTTGATCGTAAAACAAGATGAAAAACTGGCTTTGAAAATTTCAATTAGAGTACTTCGCACCTCCACAGTAACAGTGAGCCACTCTCGCAACACCTAGTAAAACTTTCATCTCTTCGCCGTCATGAATTCGTAGAAATCAATCCACGTGCGTCTCCGCATGCGGCCGATGAGGACCATGAAAAATATAAAAAGGTAGGAAGACTGAGTCGGCTGACTGTTGCAGAAGGCTCCCGGGAAAGAAGGTACTTGTGGCGGAGGGAATGAGAACCCGAGCTGTTAATGTATGCGATGTGGCAATCTTCAGAAACGACTCTCCAGCCGGTGGAATCCTGCCAGCCCCATTCCTTGCCCTACTCCACCCTCACAGATCTCAACCCCTCTCACCTCTCCCGAACTTCCCTGGTCCGACCTCCACCGCAAAACTCCCCTTTTATTCCTCAACCTCCCCAGTGCACCATCCGCCCGCGCTTTCAAACTGCTGCCACTTGCCACCGTCGCCCCGTCAACATACTACTTCGTTCTTCTCGATCGACCCCCTACCCCACTTTCCCCATCGCCCGTGTTTACCCCCACCCCAAACCCCTAATTTCATTCCGTCTCCAGTAACCCTCCAAGTCCCTTTCTTCCCTCCTCTATTAACCTCTCTGTTCCTCCACAACTCGCTATGCGTGTTTTCTGTGGCTTCTCAATCCTCCGCATCGCATCTTTCACACCATCTCCTCTTCTTCTTCTCTTATTTGCATTCCATTACGACATTCCTCACCGCAATTACTTTACTAACATAATGCAGTACACACCAGATGACTCGGGGTGGGCTAATCCAGGCCCTGGATTAACCTGTGTCTGCATAAGCACAGAGGTGTCTATCAACGCATAATTAAATAAAGTCTTGAAATAAATCTGGCTGGAGTGAATAAAAACGGCTATACTTGAGTCACGTCACGATTGTATACAACACATCAGATTCGCCTCACGTTTCTTACATTTATTTTCAGTTTTTGACGTTGGTAAATATTACTTCTTTCTTTAGGAATTTGTGACTGATGTTACTATAATTACTAAACATTTATCAAGGTGAAGTTTCTAATAGAAATTATCTTCTTCTTTGTAGCCACATTAGTTTTTATTACAAATATCGATTAGAGCTTCCGATGAGCGATATTGACAATTAAAATTGTTATTTCTGACAAAAAAAATCGTTTATGTTTTTATTATTTTCATTATTTTCCTCTGTAAATTCTTTAGCTTAATCCAATATAAACCTAGCTGTATCATTTACCTTTTGTTTTTACACGCTGAAGGGGTTTGGTTAGACATTTCTCAGCTACCCGCAGGTGAGTAATTTTTATTCCTATGACCTGATATATTATCCATATTATCTCCTCATTTATTTAAGTTTATTGGGAGTTCACTAACATTTGGATTCAATGAAAAAGATGGCATATTAATCTCGCAAGACAAAAAACATTTCTAATATTTTCCGCTTTTTGATAGATTAACGGATGAATTATTAATTGCTTGAATGACTTGCGGGGATCAAAGAAAACTTAACTTCTACATAAATTTCCCTAGCATAATTCGTAGAGCAACCATTTGCGAGGTAATTGCCATGCACGGAGGTGTTCATCAAGCTGCTTAGAAGCTAGGAAGTTTGGTCTTCGCATAAAGTACTAATAGACAGAGTTAGGAAGAAGATGAATCATAAACTGATTAGAAGGGCTAGTTGAAAAGTAATGTTTGGATTCTAGAAGTAGAAGATTTCAGCAGTTAGAAGTATCAGATTTCGGCAGTATATGACTAGATTAGAGTAGCCGTGAGCAACGAAAATGTAGAGGAATACATTCATATGGACAATGTTACTAAATTACTAACACTCCATTACATCTTCAGATTGATGGTCCTCATATTAACTTAATTATAGATCTATCATCAGTTTTTATTCGTTTTTTAAACATTTAAGTCATCTTCAGATTGTGTGATAGGTTTTATTCCGAGAAGATATGTTACTAGCTGCACTCTCACCCATGAATTACATTTTAATCAACATGTATATTACAAAATTCGTATAACAGGTAACTTTTAAAACCCTTTTCCAGCCTCTGGTGTTCTTATTCGGCAGTATCGCATATCAATCCAAGGCTTATATAAATAACCATATACTAAACTTCCAATATGCATGAGTAAAGGCTTAATAATAGTTAAAATATCTCTGTATATTAACACCCACCGATTAATAACTGATCAGTTTGAACGCCAGCGTTTTCCTTTTAAAAAAGAGTATTTCAAAATTGTATGAAGATACAGTATAAAAGCTATGCAATACTGACCTCAACCTTCGATCTGCTGTACTTATAAAAATAGTCGGTAAAAAACAGTCTCTACATTGCATTAAATCGTTAATATTATTCATTTTACGGGTTTTTGGAATTTATTAAAGATAAAGTATTAAATTATTGAACCAAATGGAGTTTTGTCACATGTAAACAAATTATTACATAACTCCTATGAAATACTGGAAACACTAAACGCGAATATTTCCAGTGATTGATAAGGTCGATCAAGAAGGAGATGAAGACAGACATTTACTCCGGGAAGTTTGCGTCAGATCAAAATGATGGAAAACTGAAAACAAAAGTTTTTGTTTATCCCTGTTGATGACGTAGAGACACAAAAAAGGGATTCAAGGTATACAAGAGAATCAGGAACCAAATATTTTGACCGAATGGAACGAGTAAAATACTCTTGGGCATTTGTGATAATGAGGAGGAAAAAGAATTATAGTTTAATGATGTTGTAATGGTTCGGAGGAATTAAAATGGAAGTGTGTAAAAGGATAACGGTAATGCTCAAAGAAGAAAAATGATAGAGGTGAGAGAAAATAAAGAAAAAGTGCTAAGAAGAGCAGAAACACAAAGAGAAAGACAAAATAACCAACAAACAGGAGCTGTAAGTACAGGACTAGATGACGTAATACCATAGGACGTGGTACGACGCCGTCAGATGAAAAGTGCGGCTGAATTTTTTTCGGGAGACATGTTTTCAAATTAAGGAGAGGAAGTACACACATTGCTATTCCAGACTGTTAGATAATGATACGTCAGCACTGGGATTCCTGGTCCCAAGAATTCCTCTTCATTTTTTTCTTTTCCTACCTCCCGAAAGCACGGGCTTCCCTATCTATGCCTCCCTCAATTCCTTCTCTCTCTCCCATACCCTTTATCCTCCCCAGCATCTACGCGATCTATCTTACCCTCTCCTTATCTCCTCCACTCCATTGCTTTATTCAACTTCCCATGACCCTCTCTCTCGTTCCTGTCCAAAAGATTTTATATCTCCGTTCGCTCATTCAGCCCTCAAGGAAATTTCATAGTGCGGGGCTTTGGTTCAAAAATCCGTGTTCGGATGAGTCGGGGGTGAAAGTGCTCAGCGTCTCTCATCGGTCAAATTGAAAGGAATTTTCTCGCTCGATTTTGCACGGGAGTGAAGGACGTTACGATTCATTTGCGGATTTTCTTCAAATATGTGATAGAGAATTTTTCCTGAGATTGAAATTATCTGCGCTGGAATTCTGCTCCTCAATTGAAATCGTCCACGCGTCTTTGTATTTGCTTATTCCTAGGAAAACTCCCTAATATAAGTATTACTAAAGATAACGAATAATTGAAATGAAAAATATTAAATATTTAAATGAAATGAGATTTAAATAGATATCACCGCATATTGTACACACAAGAACAAATTTGAATGTTTTATAAACAAATGTTCAAGATAGTTTTGATGAATGATGTATCATCACAAAGCAAATGAGGTTTTAAATAATTTATGTGACATAACTATACTGGTTTTTGTATGTACTACATAATTTCTGAAGGACCTATGAAGTAATAAAACCATACCGTTTATCATTTTAACTATTTGTGAAATTTTTATTAATTTGAAAAAGGAGATTATTCCTTTTACTTATTTGACCTTAACCACTGATATTCTATAAGCAAAAGTCATTCATCTAGCCTATTTTCAAATTAATATTGACCACAACTACTGATATTATTTATGCAATACTCATTCATCTAGCCTATTTTCAAATTAATATGCATTCTTTATGACTTTCTGAGCTAGAATTAGCCGTTCTTAGATTACACTGCTTTTTGTTCACCATTCAATGGTTGAATATATTTGTTTCCTCACCTAGATTTTCTGACATCATGTCTAACAAGTGGAATAACAGTAAAATTAAACCTCTATAATCCTAAGCCTCCCAGTTCCCTAACATTAAACAGCCGCAAAGATAGATAACTGTAGCTTGGTAGTTCAGTGGTTAGGATGCCTCCCCCTTAAAGTGGTAGACCTGGGTTCGAGTCCCAGCCAAGTCACTACTTTCCATTTCTTCATTTCCTCACAATATAGATGATTGTATTTGTAATTTGATTACAGAAAATGCGTTTCTCACCTTAATTCCGAGACAAATGAGAATTTTTCTTCACTGTAAATTTTTAATAACTATTTAACTAAATCAGAAGAAGATTGTAGTTTTCTATTCGTCATCATTTTGATTGAAAGCACATTTTAGAGTTACATTGGAATGGGAAGGGGCAGTACTTCTTTGAATGCTTTTAATTTTTCATTCGGAAAAGTAAATTGTAATCAAAACTATACATAATACGCTCTGTGTGCATTTAAATAATATAATTCAATTAGAATATATTTTTCATCAACAACAAGTTTGATCAAATTAGTTGATTTTAAATTTGACCTTTAAAATAAGATTGTTAATAAAATAGACTGTCATCGGAAAAATGTGTCAATAAATAAATGAAATCTGCATGTTTAGTCCCATTTACGAACAACTAACTACTACAGCTTCATCAGTATTTTATACTGATATGATATAAATCTGAGGGAGAGAGTTGAAAGAATAAGTACGTACTTGTTTATGTATGTATTTCTAAATTTTCAGTCAATTAAAATGCTTCATAAATTATATAGCCAACCAAAAGCAGCCAAACTGTCATCGCGTTAATAGTACCACCAATAGCCCCTCAATTTCTATCCCTTGTACTCTCTCATTGCTTCATCACTCCATCAAGCACTTTCTCTACTCAGTTTCCAACTCTCTCCGTTATCCCATCAGCCAAAATGTTGAGATAGTTATCCCACCTGAATTTTAGATTAGGGTCACTCCTAGTTTCACTACTGCCATGAATAATCAAGCAACCCATCTCAAGGCAATCTTTTGATCTCAATCCATATGATGCTTGTATGACTTTAACTTCCTTTAAACCATTCTTACTTGACCCTCAATAAGCGAAAAATATGTATGTATTTACTATTATTATTAATTTATTTATTGCTAAAAGGTGGCCCCAATTGCAAGCGTTGCAATAAAATACAAAACAGTATAAGAAAAAATCAACGTAAAATATATAAAATACACCAAAATAAAGAAAATCACAAAATATTAATAACGGTTAAAATAGTTGTAAAATGTCCTCCTTAGTGACATCAAGGGGTCATTAAAATGTCACAATCACAATGTTTTAAAATGTCATTGACCATTTTCATGGTCCGTGAAAGAGGTTCATGTCTCATTATATCAACTATGCGGGAAATGTCACGGAAAAGAGATGTATGTCAAGTTCTTTTATTTGGAACATTAAAATTAATTAATCCAAGCAAATTCGGTGACACAACAGCTCCTCTTATTATATTAACACGGAACATAGCATCATACACAAACTCTCTTGCACTAAGAGGAGTAAGAATGAAAAATCTACATATATTATAATACTCTTTTTCATGGAAAACAACTCCGTCAGTTTTAATCTCTTGTCTCTCCAATTTAAAAGATGTAATCCTCTTTTATTAAATAGAAATAATTTAAAATTTTTTCTCATTAGGTAAAAAATATATTCGAAGTATTCGTACGTAAGTGATGGAGAGTCTTAATTATGGAAATGTTGTATTTACGTATCTCATGTTGATATTTACGTACTCTGATACATACTCGCATAAACTGCTATATTCAGTAAATGTGTTTGTGCGTTAAAGGTTAAGGTTAAAGGTCTAAATATAGAAGAGAATGAGACTGAAATTGCTCCTTTTCTATCTAGCCTGCCGTACGTGACATCAATGGAAACATAAATGTTGTATTTGAAAGAAGAGATACACTGAAAAACCTTAGAAGTTGTGGATGTATAAAAATATTAGGTTATATCGTAAGAAAACAAAGTTGCAAATTTGGAGAACATCCACAAAAGAGGGGTCGTGAAACATCTGCACTAACTACTGACAGTACAGTGAGTGTACAAGCAAAAAGACATCAAAGAAAACAGTGTACAAGATGGAAATTACAAGAGCAGTACTACAACAACATTACATAAAATGAAATCAATTACAGGAGATATTGCAACAACATACTTAGAATTAAGAGAATAAAATCCCACCTACGATTTCAACCTTGTCTAATAAAAAATGTGTAAAAATTAGACAAAAATAAACATAATAAGCCTCAGTACCAACAGATTTGTTGATGATTAAAGTATCAGTAGATAAGGAATGAGGAAAGAAAGAATGGTGTTGTAGAACAAATAATCATAGGATGATTTTTATGAGAGAGAAAATACTTCTACTACAGAAGGCCATCCATTTACTCACATATATGTAAATACTAAGAAAAATAGTTATCTATATATTAATAAATTTACTTGAATTTATATAAATAATTCGCATGCGCATAGAGGATAAGAAAATGTGTAGAAAATCTTCGCTACTGAATATCAATTTACCTCAGTAATTTCCCTCTCTCTTCAGATACATGCAATCTCTTATTCCGCCGCTCATTCTTAGCGTTGAAAGAGTCCCTCCACTTCTTCACTTGCGAACTTTTCCCATTTACTTTTCTGATCCTCGACCTACGTTTCTCCATCTTCGTCCTCTAAGTCCTCCTCACGTTCTCTCTTCTCTTCCTTTTACCTTGATATCCTTTTCTCCATTCATTCTAAATTCACTGCCTCTTTCCACCAGCCCTCTATTCCTCCACATTCTTAGCCATTTCCCCCTCTCTCAATACCAAGAACTCGTCCGATTTCTCGTCCGAGAAAAGGTCGAGCGATTGTAACGTAGTTTGGAAGAGTGGCTTCGTTCGAACGGAAGAAGTGCTTTAAAAACTTTACTTTTCAAAGCGCATTTCCCTTTTTTTCCTACGGAACTCACCAGGGATATCTTCCCGCTCCGTTTTCTTCCTTTTCCCAACTTCTTCAGCGACATTTTCATGAAGGAGATATTCTTTCTCTCCTCATAGTCCATTTGCCAAAGGACGGGATTGCTAGAGAGGATTAAATATGACCCACATCTATTCGGACATACTCATGTTATATTTATTACTATTATTGTGAAATAATTTAATTTTTATATGTAATATCTAAGGACAAACAGTGTCACTCAATTATTGATATGAATTATTGCATTATCATTAATCAATTAAATAGAATTTGGTTATTTTTCACCGTATATTTAATATCATTGCTTGGTATTTTTACCTTATTCATTTACTATGGTTTAATGTTAGTTATTATTGAGGTTGTTCTATATGTTGATGCCTTTTCAATAATTTACTATTATTTAAAACTCTTCATTTGGAGAGGTTAGGCCCATGCGGGTCTCTCTTACACATAACCTCAAACCTATTTACTCATTTAATAAAATAGGAAACACTTACATAATTAACTATTATGATTTCGGTATGAAGACAACATAGAGATACTTTTATTCATTGTAATTTAAAACTGATATTTCAAGGTTATCTTGATATATTTTTTCTAATATATAATATTATTTCCGAAGCTGTTTGCTGGGAAATTGTAAACCAATTATTTATAGAATTTAAATTTATTCGAAATAGGTTTATTAAATTTAATACATATATAAACATATTCAATATTTCATATCATTTTATGAGTGTTATGAAATAATCATTCATTCCAATAGTGATTCAACATAGCGAGCGATTTTGCATTTCATCCTAAAATTTCAATATCTTATGAATTTCATTTCATTTCCAGCGTATTTTATATTATACTGATAGAATACAAACTCGCGCACTCTAAGAAATTTCAGGGGAAAATTAAACTTCCGCATCCTTTCCTGGAATATAATTTTCATACCATATAGCTTGACATGGTTTTCTAAGCCTACCTACTAAGTAAGTTCCGTTTTCTTAGAATTTCTCAAAGCTTGGTGTCCTGCCCTTAAAAGATATTTATGTATCTTTTTCATCACTTGATTCTGATATCGTACTGTTATTCCTCCAATATTGACACCAATTACTCAAACTCTTTATCCGAGAAATCTCTCTTACTTTACATTAATAGAGAACCTCTGTAACCATTCGCAATGCTATTGAATTAGCACACTAAGTTCGTGTGATTATCTTTATTGGTGTTTTAAGAAGAAACGTTACTTTAAAATACGGTTTTATTTCACTTTGTACCACTGCAGGACTTCCGGGGAAAAATGTTAAAATACTCTTAAACGAAAACATCTCCTTGGATCTAAAGTAGCCTAAGAATATCCAGATGAGTTTTTGATTTTGAATGGAAAAGAAACATTCATCTGGACATGAAAACCAGTTTTCTAGCTCCGGTAGTAGGTCATAATAATAAATGCATACATTTATTTATTGAAAAAAAACAGATTCACCGAAATTTCTATTCTATGATTTAGATATAGCACTCTGGGGAGATTTAAATTTGAAAAATTGACGAGTTATACATTATGATACGTATTCATCAAGTATTTTATGACTGACATCATTTAAATCCTGATTAAGCTTAGAAAAGATGATAGATTGCACACATTGACTAATTAACTGATGAGAGGCAAGAACTACATTCATCAATTTCCGTATTCTATGAGAAATAGGTGAACACCTCTTGAAGGGAAATCCCCATGTCAGATACATTATCTACATCTTCTGTTCACATTAATTTCCATCTTTTTATTTCCATGGCGACGGGAGAATCCAAACTAGTCGACAACCACAATGTAATCGTAATCAATTACCTTTCACACAACTCCTTTTTATTCCCCAGTCTTATCTCCCGAGCGATCATTCTTCAATTTGCACACTCGTAAAGCTTCATCTCATAACCCTTGTTCTGTTTCGCCCCTCTCGACGGCGCACTTCGTCCAATCTTCAGCCGCGTGCCACAGACCACTCTTTGGCAGCAAACACGGTTTCCGCAGGTGGAAAAGGGGGAAAGGAATAAAACCTAGAGAGATGAGGACGGGTGGGAGAGAAACTCGCGTAATAATAAACCCCCTTTCTTCCTTTGAGAGATGCTTCGAGTTTCCATTCCTTCCTCTTCTCATACACTTTCCTTCTCGCTCTAGATTCCTTCCAAGGGAAAGGTCAAAACGGGGTAGTATTGAATCATGCCCTCCTTTCGTCAACCTTCGTTCGCGACAACGCTTCGCCGGACGTAAATTCAATGCGGAATAAACCTTAATCCGTATGAAAAGGGCGCTTTTGGAGAGAGGAAGGTTCTTCTCCGAATCTCTCCTCTGTCTTTCTTTGGAAACATATTTTTTTCATATATCCATCTCTCCCCTTTCGTTCTTCTGCCGACCGCATCTTACCCGTATGTCATCCGTGTCGAAACTAAAGATAATCCCACTTCTCCAGTCCTAGAAACCTCGCGATGGATTCATTTTTCGGAGGGATTCCGTCGAAACAGTTGAGGACACCCTCGGTTTTTTTAGCATATGAGGAAATTCGCGTGAGCACGCGGCTTATCTAGCTAACCCAAATGGTTTATCTTCGGAGGAATTTGCGAAAGATGGCAATCCTAAGGGATGCTGCCAAGAGAGTTTTGAAGATTTGAGGATCTACAAACGAGATGAAATGGATGGAGCTGAGAGGGAAATCTGGGGATGTAACGAATTGAAACTGCTCGTTATTTTTTTGGGATGAGGGATTTTTTTAACGACAATGAATCGAGGTTTACTGAACCGCTGTTTTCTGGTTCCTTGGATCGATGCGAGGTTTTTCAGGAATTCTGGAATCAAATTTGCTTCAAGGAGAAGAGCTCATGCAAGTGGTCTTTTGGACCAATGAGTATTTCTTCCTTTTAAATTGGCCCACATAAGGATGCGGAACAAGCGGGAATTTATGTTTGTACCTTCTTAAACTGGTAGTTTCGTGCGAAAAATCACTTCCTATAAATCAGCATAACAATGTATGAGCAACAGATAGACATGCAATTCCCTTTGTGTTGAGCTATTTTATTTAGAATCATACAAATGTTGAATCTCGCAATTCGTATAAGGAATAGTTGATTTTCATTAACGATTTTGATATATTTTTATAATATTATGACTCTTCAAGAAACTTTAGAACGAAGGTTTTAGGGATGAAGCAAAAATGAAAACACGAATACATTTATCTGTATTAAATGCATGTGAAAGAGGAACTTGTGGATGAAATATTTGCTCGTTGAAAGAAATGTAATTCCAGGAAATGTTTGAGGAAAAGTTACAATAAAGGAATGGGTGAATTTAGTCTTAATATCTTTAATTGAAACTGGGAAATGAGAGAACCAACATACGAAAGAAATATTTCTTCTTATTGTTCTTCTCATTGTATCCTAGTTAATAATATTTCGACAATAAGGGATACAAGTGAATCAGCCTGTACTTCGTCCAATTATAACAGCATCCAATGCAGCAATTTCATTGAGCATGGTGAAATTTTATACCTTAAACTAAAATGTATGACCCCAAAAGAGTTATAGTGGTTTGTAGAAACGTTTTTTATGATAATGGTAAATATGTGTAAGACAGAATCTCCAGGATTCTGCAACAGCGCAGTTATATTTTTCTCTCTCAGCTGTTGTTTATGCTGGGAAAATGATCAAAAGAAAAGGCTTCTCTGTGGAAAAGGATCCTTTAAACAAACGTATATAAATAGATTGTTTTCTGAAATTCATATCATCGTTCCACTATCCTATGTTACACGGGTTCTTCTTCTTATCTTGTAAATCGATTTTGAGAATAAATCGTAAGGAATGTTTACTCAACGGCTAGACCTTAAAAAATTTCGAAGTGGTATCCAATCTTCATACAGTTGCAATAATTTTGCAAGTGGTTCGTTCGTGGCTAACACTAAATTTCACTAAACTAGCCTTTTATATATACATGTATATATATCGTATCACTTTCCTTTAAAATTTAAATTGACGCAGTTCTCCACTTTATATCTGGCACAGTTTGAAATATTTATGAAGAATATAGTGAATTAATGTTCCAATAAATTCCGATTCTCTATTAAATGCTCTAAAATTTGATTTTAAAAGTAAACTCGTTTCATTACACGTAAAATGCAAATAATCAGCCAGTCGCTTATGGTATTATGAATGAATTGCATGAAATTTTAACGTGAGAATCACAAAACTATCCGAAATCGATAAACATTCAGTCATGACTGAGAAATAGCAATTTTAAATTAATTATATGCTCGATAATGGTAATAATTTTCATGAAGTATACATAAATTACACTATTAAGGATCAAATCTCACTGGTCCTTTTCTAAACCACATATTTTCGTATCCAAACAACAACTACAATAATTAAAAGATGAAATAGATCGCTCTAATTTATTTCAAACCATTGAGTAGAGGATTATTACAAGAATACATATAGATTGAAGATTTTTTTATTTTGTGAGCTGATAGCCCATGAACAGCACTATTTATTATGTTCACTTCTATTGAGGAATACAGGAAATTTTGTGACGGATTTTATTAGAAATAGAGCACGAAACAAGTGCAGAGCTAAAATGCTTCATATCGTTCAAAATTTGCAGGAAGTACTTGAATAACATATTATTCAGGATTTCAACTTAAATTTGTACAGCCTCAAGGTATTGATGAGACTGCTTCAAAGTAAAATCCTTCAAAAATCAACGCATTTTACACTCAGTTCCATTTAGGAAAATATTCAAAATATCTAATTTTAAATAAAAATGCAAAATCTTTTATTGTAACCATATGCACGAAATATGTTCGTCGAACATATTTCGTTAGGCTATTAAAAATGAATAATAAATACACAATGAAAATATATTTGTAGCTCTAAATTTGTATTTGTGAGAGATATTCTATCATATGTAAATTTGCAAAATGCTTTCCAAGACAAGGGTGGCATGAGTTTTGCAGTAATGCAAATATATGAGGACTTACTATAAATGTTTACGAGGTAGATCATATCTCGAAAAAAAATCTAGATAAGAGATCAAACATATAAGTATGACTTAAAATCCCTATGTTCTTTTGGAAAATGTGATCAGTTCAATGTATTCACTAAAGCTTACGATTTTTCCCCTTCCCGATCACAGAACTGTCGGAGAAACTTTTTATAGCCTTTGTCTAAGCATCCGCAACATAAAATTCAGCGGCACCCAAAGTCAGGAATTGTCATCGCTAAATAGTGACTAGAAATCTTAGCAGAGTGGGGAAGTTTCCAGGAAATATCAGGAAGGAAAGACTCGCTAAAGAGGTCGCAATCTTGAGAAAAGATAAATGGAAAAAGGAGACGATGAGTTTCGCAAGGAGAGGAAGTGAGAGAGAAGGGAGAGAGTAAAGTTTGACGAAGGAATTCAGCGAAAGGAACACAGAGATAAGGATAATGAGGGTAGAGAAAGGGAATTGCAGGGAAAGGGCTTCGGAGTAATTGTTGGAGGGAATTGGTTTACAGCAGTCACTGTTCCACGAATCCATTCTTCATCCTTCTTCGCCTCGTCATCGCGACTTCTCGTACATAATTACGTTTCATTAAAGAAGGCTGTTCACACTCTACATTTGTGAAGCACACTTATAATGGACTGTAATTCGGAAGGAATTAGCGCAATCATCTGAGCGTGTATTTATAATGTCGCTCGAAGAAGTCTTAAATCCCTCACGGAAGACAAGTAAAGAGCTGAGAGGAAGAAGTAACGCTAAATCGTAACACTCTAGAAATATTATGAATTTACTCAACGGTAACATAAGTATTTAGGTTAATTTAAATCGAGTGCCAATTAAATTTCTTTGTAATAAAGTGAAGTTTTGTGGAATTTTTGTAAAAATGCATGCAATATGTATATCAAAGAGGCACAACCTTTGGCTTGTGGATCAATTTTGTTCTTGCTTTTGTAAAAGAATGATATTATCTTCACCTGTCATATATTTTTATCCAATTGCATTTGTTATCCAGAATTTCATCAAAATATATCATCATTGAAATTCCCGCAAAGGTATTACACCGCAAAAATTGTTAACCTGCTCCGATACTAAATGATATCCTATTCAAATGAATAAAGCCCTGGTAGTATAAAACATAGTTCATGTTTGCATAAATTAAAGTAGGATGACTAAAAATGACTGGACACTATTTAAAACGTAGGATGCATCTAAAAACTTCTTATTTGTCTATTATGATATCTATCTCATCAGCATGGGTAGTCTTCTCGCGTAGGTCCTAGTTATGGTTTTCCAATTCTCCCTATCCTCGGCTCTTCTCTTCATCCTGTCGAACCGTTCTTTATTATTTAAGCAACCTATGAATCTATCTATGCACAGGAAAAAAATAATTCGGAGAAATTGATGGAAATGGCGAATACTGAAGAATGAATGGAAGTTGTTGATCTTTGTACCTCTCCATAGATTTTAAAGAAGGTATCGCTTAATGCTAAAATCCAGGTTGGAAGAACATTTGCCATACTTAGAAAGAGTTTCAGAGGAAGGATTTAGAATGAGCCGACAACGAAGATATTTTCTGAGAGGTGAAATAAAATAGGTGCTACCAAAGAATAAGGTTTAGGTGGGGAACTGCGTTACTCAGAAAATGACATAGAATTTCACAGGAATCGAAGATGCGACGCGAAGTTGATCAACAAAACGTCGTAGTTGGAAAGTTAAGAGTAGGGAGACATATTTAGAAAGGCCTTAGAAGATCAACCAAAAGATTCTCGGAAGAGAAGTGAATTACTGAAAGAGAAAGAAGGGACCCACTGCGAGAGAATACGGGGAAGAGGAACAAGTAGAACTCAAACTATCGAGCTCGGAGAAATGGTAAAGAGGACCAAGGCGGCGTCGCTTCGTATGTGAAGACATAAAAGATTCATTATGGCCCAAAGAACAGAAGGATACTCGAGGCTGAGGAATTCATCCAAAGTTATGGTCACGTTATGGCATACATTAAAAAAATACTTGTTCCTGACTCTACTTAAACTTTCAGTGCCTCAATACACGTAAAAGATACGAAATTATGAAAGTAAGGTGGAAATTAAATCTTGTCGAATTCTTCCTTTCACGGTGGCAAAATTAGTGATGCACGGTGTTGAAATCTGTGTGAAATTGTCTGTTTCAAGAAATATCATTGATAATAGTACAAGGTAAGTGATCTGGATTGAACATGGGGGAAGTTAGATCAGGATGCACTAATATTAGATAATGCTCTAGCTCAATATGGCTCAAAAGATAATAAATTGGTTCCATTTAATTTACACACACCATAGCATGAATGACGAAACAAATCAAAGAAAACCAAGATGAAATACATTTACTCAAGGAAAACGAAAACAAGAAGGGTAGGAGGATTCTATTGATATGAAAATATTCCAAATATTTCTATATCCAGATATCTAATTATTTATCTTTTGCTACTTAATTCCTTATGAATTATTTCTTATGGTAAGGGCAAATACTTTAAAATATCAGTTCAAGAATTATACCCATATTCTTCGCCTTGAAAACTACTCCGTTTTGAAAGATTCCGTTTAAATAACTTCCAAATATTTGGCATCCGAATCATCCGAAATAACGAAGTATCTTTACCACTTACCACAATAGTACATGCTAAAGGACCGTAACGTTAAATCATATCCTTTTCTCGAACGTATTTTATCCCGAATCCTGAAATTACAGTCTGAATGCGGCAGTTATAGATATCTAGTTGCCACGCCTCACGTCAGCTTCCCCGCGCGTTAACTCTTATGATTCCTCTCAGTGTAAGTAAAACAATGGCTGCGTGTGAGCTATCCATTGTCCAACGGTCCCTTTCATTTCCACCCCTGCCCGTTTAACCCCATTTACCTCTTCCATTTCGCCCCCATCCGAAAGCAGCCAACCCCGTTACAAGCCTTGGCGAATGCTCCCAAGGGATCAAGTTCTCAGCAACACTTCGGACAATTCCGACCGACTCCCGCATAATTGTCATGGTCCATTCAAATTGAGTGTTGGAACGGAATAGAGGGCAAACAAAGAAAGAAAACAAAGCGATTGCACGTTACGCAGCAAAAGGAGTTGATAATTGCGCAATGCTAAAGAAGGGAACGGAAAACTTCGTACAACAATGAAAAAAAAACGTTTTCAAGATCCCTCTAAGAATTAGTTCATCAATATGTAATTAAATACTTGAAAACTCGGTAAATATTAGAAAAACTCCATAATTTTTCACGTCATGTTCATAAACATCACCCCCGTGCATATGATAAGATTTAAAATTTATATAATTAAATTTACAGGCGCGATTTCACTAAAAAATAACGATGGCACACTAACTACTATTTTGAATAGATTCGTTAAAATGAAAGAATATAATGGTAATGTACAGGATAAAAATACAAATGGTTCTCTACTAGGAATAAACAAGCCCTAGTTTGCGAGACACTATTTCAGGGGGCGAGATAGATTTTGAAAAAAGCAACGATTTCAACTGCTGCAATGTCTAACAAGCAAACATCCTCTTGCGTAATACTTGTTATTTATTTTAGTAATTCAGAGTTCTGATTTCAAAAACTAAATTACATCAATATTTTAAAATTCCATTTTGCCCTATTTCAACATTCTAAATAAAATTCAACTTTTTAACGAGGAGGTTCGAGCAAATCTAGATCTATCTTGATTACTCATATATCCCAGAGTTGAATCGTTGCAGTTTGAAGGTATCAAAACTGTGTAAAATTGCAGACTCTTTCCCTTCATAAATTATTAGTTCATAAGTGCTAACGAAGCTAAATTAACTATCCAGTAATAATCATTACCAAGAAGAAACAAATTTCATAATTTTCTCGATTTGTTTTAAGCATAATAAAGAAGGAAATGTTTCGATATGAATTAAAATAGTAGAAATATAAATTAAAACATTTAATGGTATTAAAATGAAAACAAATGATTATATTTACAAGGAAATAATGATTCATACTTTCAAAATTAAATCTGTAATACCGGACGAGGGGAATAAATCCCACAAATATATTCAAGAACTCGTCTGGAAATAAATTCATTTATGAAAAGAATATGAGGTAATAAAAAGGGTGAAATGTTAAAAGAAGGTAAGTTACCTGAAACAGTCTAAACTTCTCTTACTATTGACCGGAAGCCCTTGTATTCTCTCCGGAACCCATCCTATTTCATTAGCAATACAGTCCCCCAATCCTTAACCCGTTATTGCGGTAATTCTCCGTCATGATAATGGCACTAAAGGGTCCACTTCTACGAAAACGGATGCGCTATCTCTGTATGGAAATTTTACTTTTCAGGAAAGGTTCCGGTCATTAAGAGCACCTCCCTCGACTTCTCCGGTTATTTCATTACCTTCAACTGCTCACAATTACGTAAATCATATTGAGTTTCAATTTTCGTTTGCAGAGACGGATACTTTTAATAATATTCAATTATTCTTGAGCCTCGGAATCACCTCCGAGCAATAATCCCATCGGCTTTCTCACTCCATTCGAAGCACGTTCCGCGGACAATTATGTTCAGGAAATTATGAAATAATGGACATCCTATAGATTTCTCTTGTGGAATCCAATTTTCACTATCATTATAATTGGAATTAAATTCGTCGAATTAAAATTTTGAAATTTATTTAGTAAATGCGCAGGTATTCAAAATGGTCCATTTTTGCATTAAAGTTTATTAAATTGATATATATCAACAGCATAACATATAACCATAGAAAAACTAATAGTAAAGGACATAGTTATATGTAAAAATAGTAATACCAGTAATAAAAATCTATAATGGAATTTAATTATAAAGTATAACTAGTAAATGGTTGCTTGCAAATTGCAAGCAAAAAAAATTATCAAGGCATACTACCTTGAGTTATGGGTCTATATGCTATATTTATGTTCCTTTTTAATTGTGCCATTTTCTTTGGCATACATAATTTTCAAATCTATGATCGAGATTCATCAAATAATATAATATAATACTTAATGTATATAATTACTTTGAAGGCCTTTCACGTTCATTTGATACGGGAGTTTTGGAGTTGAGTTCTTCATGATTACACATTCGTAAAGTTAAATTAAGGAAATACGCCAAAGTAAAGTTAGAATAAAAATCTGCATAAAATTAAAATGAGTATAATATTAATCGTAGTATATACACATAGCAACGAGCTATGGTGATTCATTGATCATTATTTATTATAATGTGAAATAATGATATTCTTTTTATCGTAATCGTTGTCAATCTTACTGGATAGATTACGCTTAATTCTTCCTCAGGACATAAAGGCTTATCATCACATTTCCTGAAATCCAAGAAAAATAATGAATATTCTTTTCTCGATTGATTCGGAGCGATCTCACTCGGAATACATGATTTATCTCTCTATAAAGCACTATACATTTAAAAATTTTGCGGCTATTATTAGTAAGAGATAATGCTCTTTAATAGTGGTCTCTCAAAATGTTTTCTTTCACTTTCAGCAACTATTCTGGCTCTATCTATTGTATAAGAGAGATGGTCCTACCACATTCCTAATATATACTAAATACCTTGTCAATTTTAAAGTGGCCCCTCGTCACGCCTAATTTGACAAATCCCACTCTAGCTTTCTTTTAAAGGGAAGTTGGTCAACTGATTTGCAAATATTTCTAACGCTCGTATTTTACCTTAATTAATAGAACATATTTATGATAGAGACGAATTTAAATACATAAATGTTTGAAAATAAGATAAACTGGAAATTGGTCTCCATATGAGCATCAGCATGGGTAAAGTAGGATGCATATCGCACGTAAGGGTTAAAAAAGATTATTAGAAAGAAAGAAAAGGAAGAGCTTTTCGGGAAATCTTAATCAAATGGTGTATACAGGGTGTCCCGAAAGTCATGGACTAAACGAAACACAGAGGTAGAACATCACCTGGGCTACAGGTTTGCAGTTCATCTTGGCGTCCGATCTTCTTTCGTTTTCGAGTTACGAATTTTTTTCGCATTTTCTGAGAAAAACATGGCTTTCCAGACATTTGTGGTCATGGTGACGTAAGTATTTGAGATACATTGTTGATTTTTTTCTAAAAATGCTAAATAGTTGTTGTAACTGACAAGAGAATAGTTCTTAACCTTACTCGTACCGTATAGCCAAAATTAAATTCCAAATTCTTAAATTCTCAAAATTCCGAACTTTGAAAAAATCTTTGAGGGCAATTTAAAAAAAAAATCATCACAAAAAACTTTTTGCCTTGTATATTAAAAACTTTAACTTTAACTTTTCAAAGTTTAAATTTTATGTATGAAGAAGTTAAAAGTAGATATTTTTCCTACTATCATATGAAAGAATTCAATCGCATCATAGCATATGTTGTTATTTTGGCAGCAGATGACGCCCTCCATCAAGCCATTTCGTTTTAATACGTAATTGAAACGATCGTGAGCTGCATTATTGTGATTGCTTGGTTACGCCGCGGCTCCCAACAATGGTCTGTACATTGTAGTACTCTCGAAGGGTATTGTTGTTGAATAAAGCAAGTACTGAGGGTGGGGGTTATTTCATCTTACCGCCGGAGAGTGCCACAGCCATGTTAAATTGTAAAACGTTTTCTTGTTTCGATAATTAAACACATTAATGAATCCTGTTTAGGGTTTAAAGAGGCTTTGGCTTGTTTGTTAGAACTAGAAATCATCGACTTACTATGCTTCGAATCAAATTTTAGGTATGATGCCATAAAGATAACCCAACAAAATTTAATCGGTAAATATCTGATGCACGGATAAAGTTTTTAATATATAAGGCAAAAAATGTTTTTAAGATGAACTTTTTTTTAATTGCCCTCAAAGATTTTGTCAAAGTTCGGAATTTTGAGAATTTAAGAATTTGAAATTTTATTTTGGGTATACGGCACGAGTAAGGGTAAGAACTATTCTCTTGACAGTTACAACAACTATTTAGCATTTGCAGAAAAAAAATTCATCAATGTATCTCAAATACTTACGTCACCATGACCACAAATGTCTGAAAAGTCATGGTTTTCTCAGAAAATACAAATAAAATTCGTAACTCGAAAACGAAAGAAGATCGGACACCAAGATGTACACAAATGTACAAGATGCAAACCCGTAGCCCAGGTGATGTTCTATCTCTGTGTTTCGATTGGTCCATGACTTTCGGGACACCCTGTATATCTTACAAAGATTAAACACGTAAAAATTAGTAGAAAATATTTTATATCGTAAGATAAACGTATGATCGGAGGATAGAAACAAGCCTAAACAAACGTAATAATCTAAAAAGCCGCCCTTTTTCCTAGAAGTTCACGGTTCACCCGTATTTCTGGACTCCTACAAACATATTTCACTGTGGACACATCTTTACATTCTCTATTCATTCGTTTCAATTTGCGCCCAACTATTCAGAACATCTTATTCACTACATTCAACGAGCGTTTTCTCTATCTTTCTCTCCCTCGGGGACAATGTCCATTTTTCTACAACAGCAATTCGGTCATTCTGCTTCCATCCATCTTCTACTCAAGTCCACCCAACGAACAGCAACCCTTTTTACATTCGTCAGGCGCTCTTTCTTTAATTCCTATTAAATTTATGTTACTCTCATTGCTGGCTCACTTCTGTCCTTCATATCTACAAAATGTCCTCTTACATTACATTTGAATTGCATTCAATTTACATTCGCCATAAAACATTTAAATTTACCATCAATGCCCTTCTAGGTGCTATATTAATAGTTTTAAATAGATAGGCTTTTATTTTTACTGTATATATATTTTGCTTGTACTTATTAAATTGTGTTTTCATCCATTCATTTGTCATTGATTTATATCAATTAATTAGGTTTAGTCAGGTTACCAAACATTTAGTATCAGATATTGGACGATAGCTTTTGCACGTACTTTTTATATTTCTATATTTAAGGTGGCTGTAGTATATGATTTTTTTCTGTAACATTGTAAAATATTTATATAAAAACTCCAAAAGAAGATTATCCCAACGCCACCTTAAGAGTAAAATATATTTTTTTAATTTTACATTTTAAGAGAAGAGTATGGACAGACACGTACTCTAAAACTAAATCATCAAATGAACAGAAAAGTACTAACATAATGCAGAGATAATTTAAAGAAAGGATAAAATAAGATGATAAATAAATTCCATTTAGGAGTTGAATTTAAATGCCCAGTAAAACCGATGCAAGAAAATTACTTTCCCATCCTATCAAATAAAAAGTTCACAATTTGAAGAATTCTAACGCATATTTTAAATTCATTGGAATTTAAATACATCATTAAGAATAAGTTATCCAAAATCAAATTCATTCTATTTTTAATCGTTAACGGGAAACTTAGATGGTGTTAGGTGGTGGTGTTACGAAGGCTTAGATAAGCAAACTTATAAGATTTCACGTTTTTCTTACCCAAGAGATTTGCATTTGCCTAGAGTTGCATCCAAATTCAGTGAGTGAAAATTAAAATAAATTCTTGGACATGTTAAATTGTAATACATAGCGAAAGGAATTCTCTACAACGGGCTTATGAAACGGAATTTAATTAATGAACAGAAGTATAGAGGCTTAATAAACCTTATCTTTGTGTATGTACATATTTAAATATATTTATACTAAAAACGGCATTTAAAGAGTCCCTTGTTATTTTCTCATATGAAAAGATATCGATATCTTATTATTTAAGTTGAGCCATTATCAGCTTCATTTAGAATTTTGGAATCAGTCGATCCCAATTCAAACTAAAGAGGCAGAAATTTCTTTGCAACATCGTCATCTTTCCATTAATTCCTTGAATTTCAATATTGGTTAATTATAATCGTGGTTTTGCATCAAACTTATGAAGTATCTCTTCGGCTACTTATTCAATCATTTTCTCCAAAAATTAAATGAAATGGAACAAAAATCTTCCTATAGATATGGACAACAAAGGCATTAAATGTACCTCCAAACGTTGCAAATAGATTGAATCCGCAAAGAGACGTAAACACCTAATCCTGCACCCCAAATTCAGCCGGCAATAAAAGAAATCTTTATATTCTACAAAACACATACCCTATTTGCCCTAACTAGCGCGGCAATGGATGGGTGGATCGCGTCAGATTAGCCAACACGTCGCAACTTCTGAAATATCTATTATATATAGATGCTTCTCCGGATTCATTCATGTATATACCTATATAGATAGATAGATAGATAGGATACTAATTCACAGCCTAAACCACCAGCGTGATTGACTTGAAATTTTTACGACGTATTGGCCATAACGTGTAACCGCCAGAAAAATTGCGATTTTGATCCTCAGGGTCATGGGTTCGATTCCAGAGGGCCCCAAAGTCGCGATTTTCTCCATAAGAATACATGGCGGGGATTTTCGAAAAATTTTTTGAGGTACTTCCCGGGGAGAGAAAGAGTTGAAACTCGAGGGATCGCTAGAAGCCGTGCGTATCCAACGAAAATCAGAAAAACATCTTTGAATATAGTCCATGGTTCGATGCTTGGTCGGGGCAAAAATCGGCCGTTTAAAATGCATTACGGCGATTTTGAAGATTTTTTTTGGATCCTTTCCCGATAACATGGATATTCGAAACTCGGCACGTGGATAGATATCATGAATATACTTCATAATCAAATTTTACATGTTCGCTGATGGTCCTTGGTTCGATCCCAGAGGGCCATTTGCACTTCTCAATGCATTTCTTACGGAGACAACGGAAACAAAATTTAGGTACTTTCCGACATGCTATCAACTTCAAACTTTGCTTGATACAAGAGTAAGTCTTTACACATCAAACTCTGCATTCACAGCTTGCAATACGTCCTGGGTTCGACACCAGGTGTCTCTGAAATCAGAATTTGATCCGATTTTTAGGAATTATTTTGAAACCTTTCCCACTAAAATAGAAACTTGAAATTCAGCATATAGATAGAGATCATAAATATCTATCAGAAACATATTTTAGAATTCCACGATCGTCCTTGGTTCGAGTCCCGAGAGGCATTAACATTAGTGAAAATTAGAACGTTTTTTGAGGCAGTTATAGCCAATATTTCTGCTTGAATTTTCACACATAGTTAGAGATGGTGATCTTCTATTGTGTTTCATAGTAGGTTTACCAGTAAGACCCGGGTTCGATGCCAGACGATGAAATTTCAGCGAATTTTAAGAAAAAATTAAATCCTTTTTTTTTCTTTTAAAGACCGTCCCGATATGATGCCGATATGAAATTAGTATTGCCGATCTGCTTGCAGTATGCAAGCTACATTTTACTCGTCTATTATATATAGATGCTTCTCCGGATTCATTCATCTATTATATATAGATGCTTCTCCGGATTCATTCATGTATATACCTATATAGATAGATAGATAGATAGGATACTAATTCACAGCCTAAACCACCAGCGTGATTGACTTGAAATTTTTACGACGTATTGGCCATAACGTGTAACCGCCAGAAAAATTGCGATTTTGATCCTCAGGGTCATGGGTTCGATTCCAGAGGGCCCCAAACTCGCGATTTTCTCCATAAGAATACATGGCGGGGATTTACGAAAATTTTTTTGAGGTACTTCCCGGGGAGAGAAAGAGTTGAAACTCGAGGGATCGCTAGAAGCCGTGCGTATCCAACGAAAATCAGAAAAACATCTTAGAATATATTCCATGGTTCGATGCTTGGTCGGGGCAAAAATCGGCCGTTTAAAAAGCAATACGGCGATTTTGAAGATTTTTTTTGGATCCTTTCCCGATAACATGGATATTCGAAACTCGGCACGTGGATAGATATCATGAATATACTTCATAATCAAATTTTACATGTTCACTGATGGTCCTTGGTTCGATCCCAGAGGGCCATTTGCACTTCTCAATGCATTTCTTACGGAGATAACGGAAACAAAATTTAGGTACTTTCCGACATGCTATCAACTTCAAACTTTGCTTGATACAAGAGTAAGTCTTTACAAATCAAACTCTGCATTCACAGCTTGCAATACGTCCTGGGTTCGACACCAGGTGTCTCTGAAATCAGAATTTGATCCGATTTTTAGGAATTATTTTGAAACCTTTCCCACTAAAATAGAAACTTGAAATTCGGCATATAGATAGAGATCATAAATATCTATCAGAAACATATTTTAGAATTCCACGATCGTCCTTGGTTCGAATCCCGAGAGGCATTAACATTCGTGAAAATTAGAACGTTTTTTGAGGCAGTTATAGCCAATATTTCTGCTTGAATTTTCACACATAGTTAGAGATGGTGATCTTCTATTGTGTTTCATACTAGGTTTACCAGTAAGACCCGGGTTCGATGCCAGACGATGAAATTTCAGCGAATTTTAAGAAAAAATTAAATCCTTTTTTTTTTCTTTTAAAGTCCGTCCCGATATGATGCCGATATGAAATTAGTATTGCCTATCTGCTTGCAGTATGCAAGCTACATTTTACTCGTATATATGAATGAATCCGGAGAAGCATCTATATATAATAGATATATATATAGAGAGGATACAAACTCACAGCCTAAACCACAAGAGTGATTGAGCTGAAATTTTTACGGCGTATTGGCCATAACGTGCAACCACCAGAAAAATTGCGATTTTGATCCTCAGTGTCATGGGTTCGATTCCAGAGGGCCCCAAAGTCCCGATTTTTCCCGTTTAAATGCATTGCTTTGATTTTCGGGAATTAAAAAAAAAATACTTCCAGTATAGGTAGAGAATTAAAACTCAAGGAGCCTATATATAAGTACATGATCTATCGAAAACATAAATTGGTTTAACGGAAAATATCCTGGGTTCGATGCTAGGTCGGGGCAAAAATCGGCCGTTTAAAATGCGTTGTGGCGATTTTTAAGATTTTTTTTGGACCCCTTTCCGAATGCGTGGAAACTTGAAATTTGGCATGGGGTTAGAAATCATAAATATATTTCATAATAAAATTTTATATATTCGCTGAAGGTCCTTGGTTCGATCCCAGAGGGCCATTTGCACTCCACAATGCATTTCTTACGGGGATAACGGAAACAGATTTTAGGTACTTCCCGGCATGTTATCGACTTCAAACTTTGCATGATAGAAGAGCAAGTCTTTACAAATCAAACTGTGGATTCGCATTTATCAATGAGTCCTGGGTTCGACACCAGGTGTCTCTGAATTCAGAAGTTGATCCGATGTTTAGGAATTATTTTGAAAACTTTCCCAATAATATAGAAACTTGAAATTCGGCAACTAGATAAAGATCATTAATAACTTTCAGAACCATTTTTTAGATTTTCAAGATCGTCCTTGGTTCGAATCCAGAGAGCTATTTGCATTCGTGAAAATTAGAACGGCTTTTGAGGCAGTTTTAGCCAATATTTCTGCTTGAATTTTCTCACATAGTTAGAGATGGTGATCTTCAATTGTGCTGCATAGTAAGTACACAGTAAAGACCCGGGTTCGATGCCAGACGGTGAAATGTCTGAGAATTTTAAGAAAAATTTCAATCCTTTTTTTTTTCTTTTGAGGACCGTCCCAATATGATGCCGATATGAAATTAGTATTGCCGATCTGCTTGCAGTATGCAAGCTACATTTTACTCGTATATATATATAGATAGGTATATAGATAGGATACTAATTCACAGCCTAAACCATAAGCGTCATCGGCTTGAAATTTTTACGACGTATTGGCCATATCGTGTAACCACCAGAAAAATTGTGATTTTGAACCTCAGTGTCATGGGTTCGATTCCAGAGGGCCCCAAAATCCCGATTTTTCCCGTTTAAATGCATTGCGTTGATTTACGGGAATTTTTAAAAAATACTTGCCGGATAGGTAGGGACTTAAAACTCAATGAACCGATATATACGGTCATGATCTATCGAAAACATGAATGAGTTTTACGCAAAATATCCTGGGTTCGATGCTGAGTCAAGGCAAAAATCGGCCGTTTAAAATACATTGTGGCGATTTTTAAAATTTTTTTTGGACCCCTTCCCGATGACATGGAAACTTGAAATTCGGCATGAAGTTGGAGATCATAAATATATTTCATAATCAAATTTTACATATTCGCTGATGGTCCTTGGTTCGATCCCAGAGAGCCATTTACATTCCTCAATGCATTTCTTATGGAGATAACGGAAAAAGGTTTGAGGTACTTCCCGGCATGATATCTACTTCAAACTTTGCATAATATAAGATGAAGTACTTATAAGTCATAATGTGCATTCCCAGCTAACAATATTTCCTGGGTTCGACACCAGCGTCTCTACAATCAGTAAATTATCCGATGTTTAGGAATTTTTTTGAACCCCTTCCCAATAATATTAAAACATGAAATTGGGTATATAGATAGAGAACCGAGATGCATTTCAAAAACATATTTTAGATTTCCTAAATCATACTTGGTTCGAATCCAGAGAGCCATTTACATTATTGAAAAGTAGGACGTCGTTTGAGGCAGTTGGAGCCAATATTTCTGCTTGAATTTTCACAGATAGTAAGAGATGGTGATTTTCTGTTGTGCTGCATATTACGTTCACCATGAAGGCCTCGGTTTAATGCCAGACGATTAAATTGCAGCGAATTTTAAGAACTTTTTCACTATCTTTTTATATTCTATTGAGGGCCGTTCCGATATGATGCCGACAAGAAATTAGTGTTGTCAATCTGCTTGCAGTATGCAAGCAACATTTTACTCGTATATATATATAGATAGGTATATAGATAGGATACTAATTCACAGCCTAAACCACAAGCGTCATCGGCTTGAAATTTTTACGACAAATTGGCCATATCGTGTAACCACCAGAAAAATTGTGATTTTGAACCTCAGTGTCATGGGTTCGATTCCAGAGGGCCCCAAATTCCCGATTTTTCCCATTTAAATGCATTGCGTTGATTTTCGGGAATTTTTAAAAAATACTTGCCGGATAGGTAGGAACTTAAAACTCAAGGAGCCGATATATATGGTCATGATCTATCGAAAACATAAATAAGTTTTATGGAAAATATCCTGGGTTCGATGCTAGGTCGAGGCAAAAATCGGCCGTTTAAAATACATTGTGGCGATTTTTAAGATTTTTTTTGGACCCCTTCCCGATGACATGGAAACATAAAATTCGGCATGAAGTTGGAGATCATAAATATATTTCAGAATCAAATTTTACATATTCGCTGATGGTCCTTGGTTCGATCCCAGAGAGCCATTTACATTCCTCAATGCATTTCTTATGGAGATAACGGAAAAAGGTTTTAGGTACTTCCCGGCATGATATCGACTTCAAACTTTGTTCAAAAATAAGATGAAGTCCTAATAATTCATAATGTGCATCCTCAGCTAACTATATTTCCGGGGTTCGACACCAGGCGTCTCTACAATCAGTAAATTATCCGATAATTAGGAATTTTTTTGAACCCCTTCCCAATAATATTTAAACATGAAATTAGGTTTATAGATAGAGAACAAAGATATATTTCTAAAACATTATTTAGATTTCCTAGATCGTACTTGGTTCGAATCCAGAGAGCCATTTACATTATCGAAAAGTAGGACGTCGTTTGAGGCAGTTGGAGCCACTATTTCTGCTTGAATTTTCACACATAGTAAGAGATGGTGATATTCTGTTGTGCCGCATATTACGTTCACCAGGAAGGCCTAGGTTCGATGCCAGACGATTAAATTGCAGCAAATTTTAAGAACTTTTTCAATCCCTTTTTATTTTCTATTGAGGGCCGTTCCGATATGATAACGACATAAAAATAGTGTTGTCGATCTGCTTGCAGTATGCAAGCAACATTTTACTCGTAGATATATACGGCTCCCCTTCCTCGTGAGGAAAGTGTGTCCCCATAAATCACGTCCCCAACGCTACAGGAGGTAAAATTAACGAGGACTTGAAGAGGTGAAATGAGAAAGGAAAGAAAACAAAAGGGAGGCAAAGGAAGGCGGAAGATGGAGTGCTCAGGAAGAGGGTGACGTAAAACTAGACGGACGGGAAGAAATCGAGTTCGAAACAAAAGGCTGAAGGAATTAAAGGATTGACCCAACGCAATAAACAAAACTGGGTCCACTAAGTGTCTCTCTCTCGTGGTCCAGCACTGAGGCGGAATTATGGAAAGGGGAGGGAACGAGAGGTAGACGTCGAAGGAAATTAGGAGGAGAGGACATTCGAAAAGGCAAAGAAACAGGAAAAGGACTCCCAATTACTGAGACTGCCCCCGCTTATACGGAGACTTCAAATTAATGGCGATGTTCTCAGAGAAACTTCTATAACTACGGAGAATACTAGATTAATGGCAATTATCTTCCAAGTGTACTAATAATTACAGAGGGGACTCTAACGCTGTTTGTTAGAATCTTAATCAAATTGGACAAGGGAAAAGAAAATCTTAATCCAAGAATCGAATTTCTCAGGCACTAATGAATAAGAAAGCCAATCTGCAATACTCCTGGAACAACACCTTTGAGCAACAGTAATTTCTTCGATATCTAACATTATGCAATACTTACCGATTTATTTACTTATCGTCATAGTTAAGTTTGGATAATAGCTAAATCTTCCCATGAGACGACTTAATTCATAATGCTCATCATGTATAAACTCTTTTTAATTATTATCCATTACTATACAAATGTAAAAATTCGCACCAATGATATCCTACATACATAACTAAGACAATTTTGTTTTTTTTCCAACTCATTTTTTCAAGTCTTTTTCAAAATCTATTGATTGTGTATGATTCGAAGAGTTCATTGAGAGAGAAAAATGAGTATTAGGAATTTACGAGGCAGTTAGCGTACTTACCTCTAAGATGAATTGCATATGATTTATGTGTATGCAAATGAAGAACTAACAAAATTGAACAAAACCATCTACTTTCTTATTACCGTAAATTAAGCTACAGTATGGGAGTACAAGTATGAGCTTTTGTAACAAAAGATAAATAGACCCAAATATAAAATTACTCAAATCTGTGTTATATATAACTTAATAACAAATAAGTATGTAATATTACTCTCGGGCTCCCGGATAGTCATGTAGACAGCGCGTTTGCCTTTGGTGGAAGCGGTCCCGGGTTCGAATCCCGGTGGGAGCCAATGTGCGAAATGACCTAAGCTGTCGAAGCACTTTTAACAATACTACTACTACTAATATTACTCTCGGCGTTATGACGATTTAAAACTCTAGGGATGAGAAAATCATCTTAATTCTATGCTTAGCCCCCAATGTTCATAAAATAAAAACTCGAAAATGAAAATTTAAAAAATCTGTAGAAATTTACTCTTCTACATCTACATCTGCATTAATACCCTGCAAGCCGCCTTTCGGCGTGTGGCAGGGGGTGTAAACACCAGTTGAATCTCTACTACTTCCTTATTTGGTTATTGTCACGTATTTTTCGCGGAAAGAATGAATCTCTAAAACGATTCGTCCTAGCATCTATTTCTCTTAACTTACGGTCATTATCGGATCGACCGAGGTAACAGAGGGGTTGCATGATACCGATTGTATCTTCCGAAAATGTAGTTTCCCTGAATTTATTAAGAAATCGCAGCCTAGCATCCAATCTCCTTTCTTTCAAGGATTCCCAACCTACATCTGAGAGCATTTTTGTAACGCTTGCTTTTTTATCGTAGCATTTCTTAACAAAACGAACCGCTTTACGCTTCACTTTCTCGAGTTCGCGAGTTCACGTTACATCCGCCGGATCCCATATACTTGCCACATATTCCAGAAGGGGTCTGACCAAGGTAAAATAACATCGCTCTCTCACCTTTTCATCGCATTTACCGACAATGCGCTTTACAAAGCCAAGCCTTTTACTTGCTTTGCCGCAGATAATTCGAATATGCGTGCTCCAATTTAAGTTATTAGTAATATTTATCCCGAGATATTCAACTGTATCTACTACTTTGATACAAATTCCATTAATTTTGTACGGGTGATTTGGACGCAATTTTTTCTTTTCGAAGAAATTAACTACCGAGCATTTACCTACGTTAATATCTTATTCCCATTTTTCGCACCACCTTTGGATGAGGACTAAATCGTTTGAGAGAGATGTCCGGTCTTCCTCGTTTGTTATTTCCCTATATATAACCGAGTCATCCGCAAATATCCTCACATTGCTAACTATCTCGTCACTGAAGTCATTGATATAAATAAGGAAAAGAAGAGGTCCAATTACACTACCGTGAGGTACGCCAGAGGTAACTTTGACTCTATTTGAGCTAACGCCATCCAGTACAACTTGTTGTTCCCTCTCGTAGAGAAAATCCGTAACCCAGTCGACTACTTCCTTGTTAATGCCCGCTAGTTTAAGTTTGTAAATTAGTTTGTAGTGGGGTACTCTATCGAATGCTTTTTTGAAATCTAGGAAAATAGCGTCCACTTGCTTTTTACTTTCGGCCGACTTTAAGATATCGTGTACAAATAACGTTGGGTTTCACATGATCGGGACTTACGAAAACCATGCTGGTTCGCGTCGAGGAATTCATTTCTATCTAAAAATCCCATGAGTGAGCTTACGACGATATGTTCCATTGCCTTTCCGGACAGCGAAGTTAATGATATAGGTCTATAATTTCCTGGGTCCTCCTTTAATCCGCTTTTGTAAACAGGAGTAGTATTAGCTAATTTCCAATCGGATGGGACCCTACCTTCATGTATCGATTTACAAAATATAATTTTGAGATAAGGGGCGACGCTTTCTGCCAGTTCTTTAAGCTTAATTTTGCTTTAAGCTTAATTTTGCGTAATATTTTAACTATACCGTCTGTCGTAAAATTTATATTTGGCATGGAATCCAGTAAATTAACCTTAGGGAGGATCTTTATGTTACAATCTGATGTGAATACGCTTTGGTAAAATTCGTTTAGAATATTCGCTTTCCTCTTCGAATCGCAAGTAATGTTACCTTCAGTATCCCTTATCGAGCTCACTGTTTGTATCTTTCCCTGTACCTCTCTAACGTAGGACCAGAAGGCTTTAGGGTCTTCCTCTAAACATTCCCCAAGAATTTTCTTTTTAATGTTGCTGTGGGCGTTACGCATAGCTCGCTTGGTGTCGCATTTTGCTTTCTTGTGCTTTTCTAGCAATAGTGATCGTGGTGGACTTGGAACAGGCTGATCTATTCCCGTAAAAGCCTTTACTTTTCCGTGCAAATCTCTCTGTTTGCGGAGAGCCCTTCTAACCTCTTTATCGTACCATCTGGGCTCGCAATCATTTTTAGAGTATTTCGAAGGTATATACAAATCTATATATTTATGTAAGAACGAAGGTTTCCGCGGCGATCGGTTGATTCCATGGTCTTTCTTCCGGGATTCCACCGCGGTATATATTTATGCATTATCTCCACGAATGATTTCCATGTATCCTCAGTATATTTGTTGCTTACGCGCGACTGAAATGAGTTAAAATCGGTAGTTAGTTTTCCGTTGAATTCCTTGAAGTTGGCTTTGGAATAGAGATCAATTTTGCGTTTGGGTTTCTTATACTTGCTAAGGTTTATCTCAATATGTGCAAAAACGCCTTTGTGGTCTCCAAGACCTTCGTCAATCGAAATGTTCTCTATGCGCTCAGGAAAGTTAATTAAAAGGAGATCGAGTATATTGACACCCCTGGTTGGCGATTTTACTGCTTGGCTTAGCGAGTTTTTCTGAAGTAAATTTAATAACTTTTTATATGAGTCGACATCCCGGGCCCTTTTCTTTATGCTTTGATTATTCCAGTCGGTGTCTGGAAGATTAAAATCCCCTCTTTGTAATATTTTTAATTTTAACGATATTTTATCATTAACCTAAGCCATTATTTCTATATGGACCTAAATTTTCGATATATTCTTATTGGCCATAGTATGAGCTCGCTTTTAACAATTGTATCGGGGGCGTCAAGGGGAAGGGTTGTTTAAAATCGCACAATTTCACTAAATATTTATTTCTTCAATCAAAATTCTGGTAATATTAAAACGAAAACAATTTTATATGATAAAAAATTATATTCTTTATCCAACTTCCTTTCACTTGGTGTTAGGTCTCTATTTCATACGGCAGTCGTAATTTAACTATGCAAGAGAAATAATCTAGCAACTGATAAAATAAAATCTAAAAACATTATGGTAATGCATCGGCCTGTCTGAATGGAGAACGAATAAGTAAATAAAAAATAATCTATTACCTGCTTATCTAAAAATAATCAACTATATTTAAATGACGTGGAGCTTTCGGTTCATGAGTGCTAAGTGCATACACTCTCGCACTGTAACTTTCTACTTTATTTGTAAAAAGCATGATCTTCAGGACTGAAAGCTTTCCGTTTTGAATTCTTTCCTCAGGGACAGCCTTGGACGAACCAGCAGGATATTCCGCGTAGCTTTACTGGTTTGACAGGCTGGCGCAGTGGGTCGAGGCACCTTGGTGCGCCGCTGACTGTTACTGATTCGAATCCGGTCGCGGGCTTCCGTGATTAGAGGGCCGCCTAAGTCACTGCATCCTAACTTCGTAAATTCGTCTGAACTGTATTAGAGCCCGTACATTTAGTGTTTTGGGATCCTCAGACCTCGTGTCAGCACTCGAACCGCTTGAGGGACAGTCCAATCATTTCTTTCTCATATTTTTCTCGTCTTACTTTATTGAACACAAATATTCAAATTTCAAGTCAATTCATTTTGCCAATTTGTAAATAATTGCAATGCTGGGCTTAAAGTTCTGCGAAAAGAAATTTAAGAATCCAGGCAACCCACTTTCGAAGGAATTTAATTGTGGGTAGTCATTTTAAAATTCATCATCACACAGCTTAAGCGCAACATTTCAAAATTCTGAAAGAGAAATTAAAGAATTATTTTCATATTTTTGAGATCAAATAACTGAATCTCACTGATCAACGCTATTAATTATAAAAAACATCCGTAAACATTTACGTTTGTTATGCACCAAGCCTGGTTGCTACATACTCAAAAAAGAACGGCCTAAACTCCTAAACTGTGGTATGACTGTCTGTGCGATTTTTGATGGCAAATTGTTCGCAAAATTTCATGAAATTTATTTTTTCGGTATTATCGCAGTTGTGGATCAAAAAGGATTTTTCAAGACCAAAATATAACTCTTCATTCTACTCCCCTTTTTTATATTTCGTGTGACTTCGTACAACTAATTTTCTAAATATAAATTTTCAAATTAAATAAAGCCAATTACTATAAAAATGAAATTTACATGAATATCGAATGGATAAGGTTTGAATTATCTGCATTAAAATCGAGAAACCCTAATCAACCAAAAAAGTACCCTACTATCTGTGTACCACTTACAATAATATCAAGAAATCATACCTCCGTGTTTGAACAACTAGAAGATTATTCTAATTGCATCAGAGAATTTAATTCCTTATATGCTTCATAAAAGGAAAGTATGTTTAGAGCATTGATGCCCGTAAGATAACTAAAATATATTTTATCTTCCAGTAAATCATGGTATCTTCATTCTATGATCTAAGTGTGCAGAAACTTCATTATCAATATGAGAATTTTAAGAGAACTAAAACATCACGCGGTTTATATGTTTGAGACGGTAATTTCTTAGTACCATAGTAACAACAAATCCTACCCTCATACCCTTTTGCAAACAATATTGAATAGCCTGCTGAAGCTAGTTCACTAGCGAACCATGCCGCACTAAATAAAGTCTGTGACAGTGTACTAAAGTTTTATTTTCCTAAATAGCATCCCGTAGCTTGTTTTAACATAAACAATGATCAGTCGATGTAATCGAGGAATGGAGTGAGGATTGGCGAAAAGGAATGGCACTCAGAACCTTTGGGGTCAGTACTTTTCTTATCTCCTCAGAGCCATGGCCTCCCTCTAACGCGTCCTCTATTTTCCCAGAATCATTTCCGTTTAGTCTCGGGAAGCGCTATCGTAAAATTTGGTAGATATATTCCCGGCGACATGCAATCCTCTTCCTCAGCCGCGCTCGGATGTTTTTGTTCTTGAGGCCGATAACCGGTTTCCAAGGCGCCTCGCAAAATATTGAGATTGAAGAGACTGCTTTCCACCTGAATGAAAGGATGCTTTTTATATCCCTTTCGGATTACTCCTCGTAAACGTCTATTAAATGTTTTACGACTCCAAAGCCTCTTCGCACCGCCCAGATATCCTATATCAATGCCCCAGACCAGATGTTTAGAGGCACATATTTTGGGGGCGCATTTTCCAAATTTTGGACCGAGTTCATTGGTTTTATTGCAATCTTACGAAGGCATATATTATGTTTGACGGTATCCATTATGGAAAATGTGTCCCAACATAATGTTGGTTGAAAATGGAGGATGAGATCTTGGTGAAATGTATGGTATGAGAAATGAGAGGGAATGAGTAAAATTATACATGGATGTTTATGAAACGGAAGATCTTTGCAAGAAAGAAAAGTACAGAAGAGAACTTAGGTGGGGTTTTTACTCCTAAAGAAAGTAGCGGTTATCTATCTTTGTTTTTAAAGCATAATATTCAACATACGCGTTTCATATGTCATTTCTAATTTTTTCAAAAATACGAATTCTACGGAAATAGGTTTACCTCTTGCTCTGCAGAGAAGCGACCTTAAAATGAATTTATCTGTGAAAGAAATAGTTTTGTATGTCTTTGACAAGTTCTTAATTACATAAATGGCGCTTATTAAAACAAATGTAACATATATATTAAAATAGACTGTACTAATTAAGAGCTATGGTCAGGAGTTCAGCGGCTACTGTAAGTCGGGGTTCTACTCAATAAGACAGTTCCTGGGATCACAAATTGAAGTAGCTATGAGAACTGGAAAATTCTATAAATCTGAATGGTGAATTACACAGATGCAATAAAAAGTCATGTAGTTTGCTGGATTACATATGAGTAAAAAAGTGTAAAGTGGAGTTATTTCCGTCACATGAATAGTGAAGTCTCATCTACATATAAAGGTAGTTGAAATGAAAGACGCAAAGATATTTAAAACGAAAGAGATACAGAATCAAATAAATTTCAGAAGTATTCCAAAAATGTCGCATTTTGTATCTGATGGCGCACTTTCTCCGTAAACAGAAATAATCGAGAAAATCAAATGTTTCGTGACAACTGTTGTATCCACGTAAATCTTTTATCGGGAAACGTAATTCGTCATAACCGCTTTCATACTAAAACCCTCATAAAAATAAAGTGGCATGATCAGAAATAATTTGTTTCCTCTCACAGTTTAAATTTGTAGCACTCAACTCACTCATTTGTAGCAATTTGTGTCACTCTTATAACCCTCAACGTGCCAACGTCGCCATTCGTTATACGTAATGTTTCAGTTTCCGTAAGAAACAAATGCTATCTGAAGTATCTACGATCGAAATAGACGTTTCCGCTCATAATTACCCCGTCTTTAAATGCATTTCAAGAGTAAAGCGCCGTCTACGATAGCGGAAGAACGCTGCATCAAGATAGCATTTTGGGAATCCTTATCATCTCGGGATAATTACCACTCTCCTTGACAGTTCTCCGTGTCTGCAAACATATATTACTTGCGTGACTCGCGCCTTTTTCCCCGCCACGGTTTCTCTTGTGTCACGCGTCATAGGAGCTTTTTTGATCAATCTCCCCCTGAATAACCCATCAGGAGAATGGTGACGATATTTTGACGCAACGTTAGCGTCACTTCCTGCAATTCTATTTCACTCATTTTCATCATTTTAAATATTGATGCATCATTAATATTTGGGCATTCTCATCTCAAGATAATAATGGTAATACATACTTTAATTATAACGTATGTACAAATAAAATTGACGTAACTACATTTTCATTCCAACACAAGTACAAAATTAAATGGTAATCAGTTGACTAACCATCAGGTGGTAACTAAACACCACTCTAAGGTGAATATATTGAGCAATTACTTTTTTAATTTTGGAATATTTATACTGAATAATGCTAAAAATTCAGTATGTGAATGTTCTTCTCCTTCAAATATTCTTATTAATCCTTCAAAGTAAATAGTTCGAAGTCTTCGAAGAGTTCGAACTATCGAAGATTACATTTCATTCCTTAGACCTGTATCAAAGGAGATTATTAACCATCTGTTTTCATAACTATAATACCAGATGTATCTAATTCATAGAATTATTAAGGGTTTTATCAATTTTAAGGTATTAATGAAACTATGCAAGATGAAATTTCAAGGCATTTTCAAAATAAAGAAATGCTTTAAGAAAGGCTATCAGATATCACTATTTTATACACGAGAATTTATTTCCTATTAACTGCACCCAAATAGACATGTTAAATCCGTCTTTGCACACAGTTTCAAAATAGAACTGGAGGGATAAAAGAAGACAAAAGCGGAAATATGGGCACTGAGCTCGCAATAGTTGAAACCCTCATCAACTCCGACGGTATGTGAGGTCACGACCATTGTTCAGAAATAATTAACTGCATTATTTTGTTTACTTAGATTCTGCTAATGACTGTAAATGACTCGATTAATCGGCCGGGTAGGAGGGTAGGAAGTTTCCACTGTGCCCTATTTGACGAAAGTGTTAATGACAGGATAACTAAAGGGAAGGTAGGCAGGGTGATAATGGGACACTTAAATTAACACCGCTCTGCATAATTGCCACGTAGATTGCTACGCGCGAATCACTTGGTGCTATAGGTGACCACTGGGGCATGATGGGAAATAGAATGGCAAGAATTCCTGCATTGGCTATGCATGAGCTTTGACTGATCACACCATTCTTGACCTAATTACACCTCATCGGTTATAGCTTAGCGAAGCTGCTTTGAAAAAGAATTATCCTCTCTATGCGTGATGAAGTTCACCGATAAAAAACAAGAGTAAATGCAGAATCTCTATCAATTTGATCACTACTTTTTGACCTACTGTATCAGGAAAGATGTATAAAATAAGCAAAAAAGAAGTTGTGCTATTGAAAATAGACACATAGCAATTACCAACATATGATAACTACCTACCTACAAACATCAGATGAGTTAGTAGTAATAAGTAACGCAGGTGTGTAAAACTTGAGGGTTCAAATAATCGTAATACTTTAAATCATTCCCTTTGGTTCTTTTCCTATTACTTATATTCACTCAGACAGCAAACGTTTCATTTAACTTACTCGTACAAACATGTATAAGTATTAAGACAGATTTCCGAGTAGATTCTTTTCCTTCTTAAATGATCTCTAGACAGAAAATGTTGTCCGCTCATTTTTCAAATGTTTGGTATTTTGGAAAGGTTCCCCGTTATAATTTCAGATAATTTTATATTTGTATCTATATGTTTATTAATTAATTAACCTATGCATTGTATCGGTGAGTGAGCTCATTTATTCTTACGTTAATGTATGCATGTACATGCGGCACATACTCGTTCACTGTCGTCTCTTTTATCTCAGTATAAAAATCATTAATCACAATAATGATATCAACATAAAAATGAAGAGAGAGGCGCAGAAATAATAAAATTTCTCGATGTGAATTATGAAATTGGAGGCTATTCATCCTTTGGAATATTCACTATACCCATCTAGATTAAAAGACTGTGTGGAACTTCTTTTATTTTCAGTAGATAAAATGAATGAGGAAATCTCCCTATCATCTAATACAGCGGTGCGGTGACATCGAGTTTGAAGCGAATACATCAATCGCCCTGACGCCAGCGAATGGTCGCTAATTCATGGTGCATGACGCTTCAGAAAAAAATAACCGCTGAGACTCCCGGAGGGCTCCTCACCTTTCCCACATCCGTGTCATAAAAGCCTCGACGAGGGGTTAATGAAAATATCGGCCCGGAAGAATGGAGGGGCGAATCGCACGGTGACACAGAAATCCCCAATTCCGTTTCAAGGGCACGTAACCCCCAATGGAAAGATTCTCGAAATGCGATAAAGTGGGGGTAAAAAAGCGATCCGTGACACTAAATCACCGGAGCATGAGCGGGAGAGGTAGTTTATTCTTCACACACCCACAAATCGCTTCAGATGCCATATGCACGTTTCGCCCGGGGACACAAGCATTGGGATTCTCAAGCCGCTCGAAAACCGAGAGGGAAAAATAACAGTGGAGGAGGGGCCTTGTCTATCGCTCGGAGCATTTGGCTGTGAAATATACGTGTCATACGTACCAAAAAATGGGGGTTATGCGGAAGGCCTTGATTCGACATCGAAATGAGAACCTGTGAGGTTTTTAGTGGGGCAATGGGTAAGATATTGAGGAAGGGTATGGGGATGATGACACATGCGTCATATTTTTAACGCGTAGTGGAAAATGAAAACCAAAACATAGTTCTATATTTTCATTTTAATAATAATAATAATAAAATCTTTTTATTCCTCTGCCCTGCATAATTTACATTTTATACAACAAATGTCAGGAATATAGGTACCCCTAAGGTGACAGCCACCTGTTTCGGGGTTACCGACTCTTCATTTACTTGGCAAATAATACACAAGCAATTTAATTTGTTAGATAACATAAGATAAAATGAAGACCATGCGTATCAAAAAATTTACAAAATAAATTATAATAATGAAATTATAAAATTCAACAAAATAGCTTTCATACAATTTTTTTAAACATAAATTCAATATCATCATATTTAAATAAATACTCCTTAATTAATTTTATAAACTTAATTTCTGTTGAAGCAGTGGTTATGTTCTCCGGTAAATAACTAAAAAATTTTGAACTAATATACAAAAAAGAATATCTAAAAAATTCACAGTTGGGTTTTGGGATTATCGTTTTTTTAGATCTTAAAATATACGGTGATGGTTTATTTTCATCACCGCCGCGATTATAGTACATCCTCAGCACTTTATATACAAATAAATGTCTCAGTGGCAGAATTTTTGCCTTAAAAAATAGAGGAAAAGAATGTGCAGTACTATGCGCTCTTGACATAATTCGAATAATTTTCTTCTGTGCCACTATTAATGGCTTTAATGGCTTTTTTGGATGATTTCTGAGGGGAACTTATTGGGAGTCACGAAAAGATGAATGATGGCTAACTTAAATTTTTGTTGGGGTGGTGTGTTTGAATATAGGGATATTAAAGTTTTTTATGCAATACTAGTAAGCTTGATGTGAGCAATGTCTTTTATCTAGTAATCCAAAAGATCTAACATGTTATTTATCCCGTGATTTCTTTTGCTATTCAGTAAATTTAACATTTGGGTAATGTCATAAGTTACGCTCCAAGAGTAGGCCTTAGTTCCGGTGGCAAGGTTCACTAAATATATTTTTCATGCCATAAGCTATGAAAAAATGTGAAAAAAATTAAGCAAACTTATTAACAACACATTATACCACGTAAGCGCATACTTGATAATCCCTACATATGAAAACAGTTTAAGGGATAAGTTTTTAAATCAATTTATTTGTAAAAAAAATAAAAATGTTATTTGCTTTTTATTTGTATAACAAAACTTAACAAGCGTGAAGGGAAATAAAATAGTGAATATAAACAACCAACTTTTCTTCAGAAGTGTGCTTTTACGTGTAAATGTGCTGTAAAATAAAGACAACAGAAGCTTTTAAAAGAAGAGAGAAAATTGCTTTAAAATAGAGCTTTTATTTTTAGACGCCTATACCGAAAAAAGGCTTGGGAGACTAAGGGTTAACTATGATACCATATCTTGATAAATGGAGCATTTTTCTTTCATCTTTTGGTACTATTAAACAGAGCAAAATGAATCCCTCATCTATTATTGTCACATTCTTGATCACAGCTGTGATAACGTGAAGGCCGCTTCAGTATGAGTAATGCTGAATAATGGCGCTGATTAAGATGTCTCCTCATTGAATGCTAAGTGTTAGTTACAGATTCACTCTGTTTCACTTATGCGGAAATGTTCCGTCTCTAGCATTCTGGCTTGCTGAGGAGAGCAATTGCAAACTACCTCACTCCTCATCTGGCCTAGTAGGCCTTATTCCCCTTAGTATCTCTTAGTAGCTTAAGTTATAAGGGGTGAGGTTCCATACGACCTACGGGCTGAATACGAGGAAGACAAACAACCTCACTCCTCCTCTTGCGTAGTAAGCCTCATTCCTCTCTACTAGCTCGTGGTAACTAAAGTTACATGGGGTATTCCAGCAGGCCTCCGGACCGAATACGTTACAGATACTCATTAGCTTCAATAAACACTTCTCACAATAAGATTGCATATAGTGAATTGTATAATATGAATTAAAACAGGTGTTGAGAAGAAAATTGATTAATTTTAAGTCTAAATTTCACCCACGTCTTCATTTGGTAATACTCTAGCATTATTCTTTTGTTCGAACGACTTTAGACCGAAGTCAAGCAATTTCCCTCACGTGAAAATATGGGAGGAAGACGAGTGCGGTCGCTCCTTCACGAATCTAATCACTTTATCTACGTGCATTAAGCGGATAATTTTCCTCTAGGAGCTAAAACGGGCGTCACAGACACCGTCGAAATGTTAAGCATCGCCATCTATCGAAAAGAAGTCGAAGAATCCCACCGTCCGCTTAGCCTTCGTGGAAGACGTCAGGAACACCATGGGCTTTAGGATGTAATTACAGTCTTTCCGATAGAGTCACGGGCGAGCGAGAATGGGCTAGAGAGACATAACCAAAACGGTCGATTTAAAGTTTCCCGCGCCATCCATTAGCATGCTTTTTTTCCTCGGGGCTCCTCAAGTCTGCTCCGAAAAGTTGATTAAGTCCGGAGGCACACTGCGGGAAATTTACGCTGACGGGGTGAAATGAGCGAACACTCCTCCCCCCCCACAATATGCTCGGGCGTCCATTAAATCTTCATCCGCCCCCGTTTCCACGCGGATCCGAAGTATTCTGACGTTCCGAAGCGAGTTACATGTGCCAAATTCAGGAGGAGCGGAAAAAGAAAATTATTCGGTGTCATCTCGAGGAAGATGTCACCTGGGGGACAAACACGGGGATCGATTCGAAAGGAGAGGAAAAAAGAAGGAACAAGGCCATTTTGGAAGGGAAAGAGGGGGATTAAACCCTCCGATATTGGGATGGGAATTGGAACAAAAATACCGCACATTTAAACTGTTTTTTCAACGAAAATAATTGCGTGAGTAAAGAGTCTCCTCACGGGTTGTGGTTTAATGCCAGTTGTCAGTTGCCACCATTTTTCTGAATCGCCTACGGCAAACTGCGACGAACTTAAATACGGAAATTGCTACAAAAATGTAAATTGACTTGAAGACTCGCAAAGGAGCTAAGGAACTCTTTCGCAGCTGCCAAATCTTCCTCGGTTGATACATTTTCCCATTGAAACTTCAAACCTTCTTTTAGCATACACTCAATTTAAGCGTAATAGCCGGAAAATAAGCAAATAACTCGAATCTATGTCAGCGAGGTACCCGTCGACACGAGGTATTGACGCCAACTGCACGAAATTTTGTGTCAAACACGAAAATGTCTTCTTAGCTTTAACGGTAGTTTCCCACGATTCTTTGAGACGCATAAATTTAATCTCAAATATCAAATCGATTTCAACAATATATAAGTTGTACATAGTAACAAACGTTATAAAATATTTCTGATAAACTTCAGTTTACCAGGACGACACTGTACATGATGAGAATGCGAGAAACATCATTAGAATAAAAAGTAGCCTAGTAAGTAGAATAATATGTTCATAAGAAGTCTGTTTCGTAGGATTCTCTCAGAGATTTTCAATCACATCTCTCTTTAAGCGGTGTTCACTACTACATATATTATCTGAGAGCATCTACAAATCCGAGTATGTTTGCTACGTTTTAAAAACGTTCAAGTATTGTTCAAGCACTTCATCACAATCTCCTATGAATGGAAGAAGGAGAAAAAAAGATGACACGTATCTGTGTATTACACCTTTGAAACTTGAGATGCAAAGCAGCTACGTAATATGAAAAATATTACGAACTGCACGTTGCAAGGTAAGTAATTTATATAACTCGCTGAATTCAAATTTAGAAGCTTAATTGAATGTTTAAGTAAATAAGTAAATATGTAAATCAACGACCAGTCTTTCAACAGCCCCAATTTTTTACTCCAAACATAAATGTTTGCTTTCCGTTAGCTGAGATAATTAATGCACTTTTTCAGAATATACCAATACCAATATTTTTTCTTCAAACATACTATGGCAGTATTGCTCATACGCCCTACGCCATCAAGAGTTTAGCATATTCTAATTATTTTATAAACAAATTACGAATCGACTGATGATAATAAAAACAGAAATTATTACCATAGGTACATACATTCACCCTATGATGTAGTACTATACTATAGATTCCCATTTTACGAATTGTCATAACTAAGCTAATTATTTATTATTTTACATTAAGGATGAAATTGTACTGCATCACTCTTCAGAAGCTAATATGAACTGGAATTTCCTGATACTGAGAACCTACACTCCCATTCTTTTTCAATGATTTTTAATACAAGTGAATCGCATCGATACCATTTAAGCATTTATATCCCGGGTAAGAGAGATAATTAGTCTCTAAATAACCTATATCAGCCAAGTTCTTATTACCGAGTTCCTCCTTATTATGAAAACCTTAAACGTTAAAACTAACTAAACTCTTTTATCAATAAGAGTATTGAAAATGGTGTCACATGGTCTTTATCTGTACACAAATACGATACATTTGCGCGAATATATATATATATTTTCTTTGCAACAAAATTTCAGAGTTACCATTTAGCCAAAACATCACTGTATTCTATCGCTACAATATTTACAATACCGACATACTAGCTAAATGGCTAGAAATATATTCTAATCGGCTATGTGGCGGAATGTTTCTGTTCAGAATATTTCTGTTTTCATCCGATTTTTCCAATAAGGTTTGGCAGCAATAATGGGTTTTTAGCCGTAAAAAATGATAACCTGACCTCGTGTTAGATAAGAATACGGAAAAAATTTAAATAAAGTCGGAGGATATTCCTCGGAGAATTTTTTCTGCATATCAAGGCTAAAACTATTTCTTCGGCATTCCAAATTTGATATATAAAGGTTAAACACAGCTTCTCCCACGAGAGAACATTTTATCCCGACGCCTACCTCATCTGTCGCCATAGTTATCAGAGTGGGGATGGAAGATGTCCCTCCCATTTCAGCATCTCTCTGTCTGGAGGACAGTGAGTGGGAGATGAAAGAAGCAGTCGAAAAAGGAATCCTTAGTGAGTACTCCTCCGCATTTCTCAGGAGAAGAAAGGCTCAATAATGGCACGGGACCACTTGCCAAGGACGAATACTACGGCAACATTCGGAAGGGTTGCAGAGGTGTATAAGGGGGAGACCGTTCCCTGGGAACCTAAAATGGCACTCATAAATTTTCGTTGCGACTGAAAATTTCTGATTTTTCCATCAAGGACAAGTTGCAAAGAGGGTGAATATCTTTCAAGTCTCAAAAGTACGCGAATTTATTTTTTCCGAGAATTTACTGCGAGAAATGCGGGTATTTTGTGGCTTCACTTTGTTATAACATATATTCTCTCTCTGAGAGAGAGTGTGAGGTTTAAACCTTGGATATGTTAATTCCCTTTTATCATTTCCTCGAAAATGGTTGAAAGCTACAATTTATACGTACTTTTCGCGAGTATTCGAGCTAAGTCTACGGAGAGAAAAACGAAGGCAGAAAATCCGACAGTTTTCATTTGCCTATAAAGGTTTTCACTTTTCGGCAGGGAGCGTTCATGAATTCTAGGGTTTCATATGGAAAGGATTCATAAATTATTTCTCTTTTTCATAAATACATCAAGTCTGGGCTATTCAAAGTAAGGCTTCCATCAGAACATTCTTTTCGATTCCCCTAAATTGTACCTTGAACCAACAAGGTGACCCAAAATTCACTTATTTCATACAATGTGAGATTCTTTCGTCCTTCCTAAACGCTCATTTCCTCCATTGGGAAATATTTGTGTAACGTTTTGTTCAAGAAGAGCAAAGATGTAACATTTAAGTCGTTCTCGAAGTCTTTGAAAAACAACTGAAATTGCATTCGCCCCAACAGTATACATTTGAACATGAAATAAAGGGTAAGAATAAGGGTTATCAGTGACCATACCCGACGGAAGTTTGACTTGAATAATCGTCTAAACGTTTAAGATAAACATCGAACTAGTGATTATGCATGAAATGCGATTTTCTGCAAAAATTCTGCATCATCAAAAAAGGCCGTTAGAAAGTTTTCCCAAAGGTAGCGCATTATTCTTAGGTCAGTAATCGTATTATTCTGATTATGCGATATTTTTCTCTCCTCAGTTAGAAAGGGTTAGGTTTAGCAAATGTTATATTATTCTCTTATAATTAATATTACTTCTTATTTTTATGTAAATTTATTGATTAATGTATATATTATATGTAATTTATAATTGTCAACACCACACTGTTATTACTTTCTCCATATACGAAGTATAGAGAAAGTATTGTTTTCATGAAAAAATTCAACTTCGAGATTTCAACGGAAATATATGTTTTGGGGTCCCTAGAACACGTTTTGACTATTTTCGGAATGATGTATGTGTGTATGTGTGTGTGTGTGTGTGTGTGTTTTTGTGTGTGTATGTGTGTCTGTGATTGTGGGCGCTCTAACGTAAAAACTATTAGTCGTATTAATACCAAACTTCATATACAGTACTGTGGTGTGTGTTGTCAGATTTTATTAGTTTTTGGAGTAAATCGGTTAACCGGATGTCGAGCTTCATTCATCAAAGCTCATTTCCGGTTTTCAATATATCTCCATAAATATGATATATAGGTATACTGTATACCTTATAAAAGTTTTAGATAATGTGTTTTACTATAACTTTTGTATTTAACATATTTTTGTATCACCGGTTGATTAGGAGTTATTCGTGAAATACCGATAAACCGGAAGTAGCTGTTATGTACTTTGTGGGCGCTCTGGGCTCTATGGGCGAAAGGCCAATTTCATCGTTTTTCATCGAGCATGTCCCAAAAAACATTATTTATAATGTTTGTAATGAAAAGATAATAATACATAAATTAATCACTCATCTTCCAAGTTTAGATGGAATATAGAGTTCGAAATTACTGTGGTAGGTAAATATTTACATCTTATATATGGAGAAAGTCATGTGCTGGCCACATCCGATTTTTTTTACTGTGTTTTCGCGGTTTTTTTCACCGCCCTTCTCTGTGGTTGTTTTCCCGCAACGTGGGTTTTTTCTTTGGCAACCTTCAGTTGCAAAGATTTTTCCCCACACTCTACTCTGCCTTTTTGTTTTAATTTAATTTATACTTGTTCATATTCATAATCTGATGACATACGAGGTTAGGTGGAAGAGAAGCCCACTTGGGCCTAACCTCGCCCATAAAGGGTCAAACATACTAACTTAATAACTAACTCAGTAATAATTAAATAAATTTAATAACTTAGGTGTAGTTTCGAGTAGTTTACTAGTTTACTTGAAGGCTTACTCTGGAAAAACACATGCACTCAATTTTATTTCATATTAGTATGTCGAAATGATTTTTATATAAGTTAGCGGTGTAGTATTGTATGGTGCAGAGATGAGAGTAGATCGTGCTAAAAGCATTTCTCAGCTTCAATTTCAGGCAGGACTCATAACATACCATAGAGTACTCTATTGATAGTAATTTATGACACCATTACTTGTTTTAAGAAAACTTAGCCTCTAAGAGTTTCTCATATTCCTACTCATATTAAACAGTGTTTATTTTAAAAGTGACTCAGTGGTGATAAGCAGTGCGATTTTCAAATTCTGTTGACAGAAGTCTGTTAACAAATTTTTGATAGCAAACGCAAAGGAACATCCTGATTTTAGGAATTTAAAAAGCCGAGATGAACAGAATTAATATTCCTTTATACTTAAATGATAATTGCTCTAATATATCAAGGCATAAAATTTATCATAAAAGTTTTGAGCATTAATTCCTAAAGACTTGTGTGTATCAAATCTAAGTTTTAATCATAAGCATTCTCTTTACATTGAACAAAGGTAAATCAAACTAATGCGATACATAAATAGGCAATTCGTAGAGAACTAAAAGATACCTACGATACCTCCAATACAGTTACTCAATGCACCCAAAATAGATTCAAGTCTAGCAAATCGCCTTTCCCGAGCAAGGCGAAAAAATTGAGCCAATTAACCTAGCAATACAAAGCAGCGCACCTCCGAAGTCGCAATACGGGCGGAAAGCTTTCGGAAATGGGGAGAGACGGCACTGATATAATAGCGCCCCCTCTGTCGCACGTACGCAAATGGATGCACTCGTTACCGAAGAAGAGGTAATTGCGATCCAAATTTAAATCAAGAGCTTTTTTCCAATAGAGGCCGCGTCTTCGCTAATGACGATCACATCTCGCGCGTGCCGCGGACTCCACGTGTACGAGTGCCGCGTCGAGCCTCAGACTCCACTCGCAGGGAAACGAGTGTCGCGTCGGACTCCCGTTGCCCACGACGACGTTGCCTCACCGTCCATCCGTTCCGCCATTGTTAGCGAGGAGAAACCCGGCTAATTTGCTACGACTGCGCGCGCATCCCCATACTACTTGATTAATTTTTGCGAAACCAGGACAGGTGATTATTTTCCAATTGGGACGTTTCGCAATAACTGCGACCTGAAAATGAAGTCTGCGCGTATACTAGTCGTGCGAAGGGGAGGGAGAGTTTCATTATCGCGACGCTAAAGAGGAAGGACGAAAAATTATTGCTAAGAATTATGAGGTTTGATCACTGCCTTTAATAACCGTGCCTGCATATTCAATGCCCTCGTTAATGACATCTACTGTACTCGTTTGCAGTTTGCTCCCGTTCGCAATAAATGAGGATAATGAATGGAAGCCTGCGATTGGTGACGGGAGTCGTGCATAGCTTTCCGAAATTTCGTTGTTTTTAATGTTTGCGCCCTCTCACGGTTAGAGATGACGTGACGGTTTGATAACTAGCTATAAAACACGTGTATTACGATGGAACTTAGTGAAGCGGATGAATATATATATCTGGTCTTCCGTAGTCTGGGAGAGGGATTCTGTAAAACTTTATTGGAAGAGGTGTTTTCCCTCCACACCCTTTGTATCCCTGAGTATCAGAAGAAATAAATCCTATTTACAGGGCGAAGCATGCATACTTTTAAGTTATTTCATAACATCGATTCCAGAATTCCAAGTTCCTTTCATTAGGATTTATCACACAATAAACTGAAGTGCGCATTCGTTCAATTTTTTCACTCAAATGGAAAATTAAAATTTATTGATGAAGACTTAGAATGGTTTGACAGAGAGATTCCGTTATACGACTCAGCAGCACATATGGTTTTTCCCAAGTACTCCTCTGACTAGCGTATTAAATAAATATACCTCTGGTTTAAACGAAGAGAATGAATATCCCCATAATTTTTTATCGAAAAGGAGAATATGTCCAACATTAAAAGGTAATAAAACATCGTAAGCAAATGTTTTATTTACGGGAAATTGAAAGAAATGATAAAATCAATTTTTTCAGATGGGGTGCATAATTAATATTATGGATATTAAAATCAATAATTCTCAGGTTAAATTCATTCCAGAATTTTACAAAATTGCAGAAAAATATGGAATAATAAAAAGAAGTCAAGTTTTACTGAGTTTCAATCGATGAGCGACCAAGAAAATGTTAAAATCAAGAAATCAAACACAGAAGAAATTTGAGAAATTTAATCCAAAGGCCGTGTTAGCGAATAATAACTAATATTTTTACAATGAAAATAATCAAGTTTTGTTAAAATAAAATCACCGTATAGCGCCAAAAATTAATGAGCTCCTTTACATATTTTTGCCCATTCATCGTCTCATTTTGAAGTCGATATTTGGTGCTTGGTTTCTTTTGCATGAGAATATTGATCAAGTGGAGAATAATGGAGAATTTCATTACCTCGATGAAGGTATTACCTAAAGTAAAAAAGTGATACGGAAGTATGATATGGTTTTTCTCACATAAAGCCAGAATTTATTTAATACTTCGAACGAAATCTTTCTAACATTTAGAATGGATGTATGTACTTTATATTATTCGATGCAAAACATTTAAATTAGATATATCGATCTGTTATTTCTTGAAATCCAAACATGGAGTAATACTATAGTGTAACTCATCTTAGCAATGACAGATTACCATTTCATTTGAATTTAAGGTATAATCAAACATCGAGGAGAGGCGATAAAAGAGGAATTGTGTAGGATATCTTAGATATAATAATAATATTAAATTACTAAGGGTAATAATCCATAACAGAGGAAAATAATTTACTTCATTCTCTCCCCCAATGAGTCTTTAGCATTTAAACTGAGCCTAAAACTTGTTCACGACTTCCTTTGGTGTTTCCGGAAAGCTTTCGTATATATCTTTCTCTCGGCTTCCTATGATTTCTTTTATTTCCGACACTGCGAAGAAAATATCTCGCAAATTATTTCCCGAAGAGATTAGGTGGGGGCCATGCATCCCAAATCCCATTCTCCGAATCTCGCTTCACTTGGTCCGCCAGCGTTAATATCAAGCTTTCACCCGCCATTAGACTCAAGGCATTGCGATTCAATGCCTGGAAACATTTCCATCTCCTCCCCCTCATTCATTCTCGATCTATTTAAAACCAGACGTGAACTTTCCCAAAAATTAGCTGAAATCGTTTCATTTTATCTTCAGACGGATCTATAGCACTAGCAATTCTCTCTGAAAACCTTTTCTTTTCCTTCTTGAAATGAAGAAAATGTTCGAGATTTTTAACTGGATGAATTCGAAAGATTGTCAAAACCAGTGTCTTTCTATCTCATTGGTTTACTAATCTTTATTTTCAGCTATAACTACAACACCAAAATCTTCTAGTAATAATTCTAGTAATCTTTTAGTATATTATTTTATTGTTTTATTGTTTGTTTATTATTGTTTGACTCTTCTTTCCTAAAAAGAAAAGGACGCCCAGAAGTCCGCGTCTTCTTTAGCGTCGGTTTCTCTCACCCAATTCACCTTTACATAGATATCCAGTCTAGCACCTTTCCTACCACACACAAATAGCACAATATGAAAACAACGTAAAATCCGCTCAAACACTACATAGAATTTATCTTACTTCCCTGTTCATGACATTTTTGAAACCCATCAAAATACGGAAACACAATCACTCACACTTTCTTCGCCACTAAATTATATAATATGTACATAAATATTTACGGAAAACATTCTTCATATTGAACGGACGTAAATGCTATTTATAAATTTAAATGAATTTTAAAATAATGCCGCTGTGAAATATACTTTGTAATTGTTACCTGCTGTTATGATTTTTAAATACATTTTATATAGTTTTTCAAATCGAAATTACTGAAAAGAGTATATGTTAACAAATGAGATGTTACTGTGGTGTTAATGCTATTATGTATTCCGGCTTTCTACAATTTTATTTATATGTATGAATTTAATTTCTAGGATAGAAAAAAAAGGTTTGCCTAGATGAAATAATGAAATGTAGTTATTCAATTTACTAGTGCAAAAATTACAAACGATCATAAAAACTCTTATAAATTAAAACAGTTATTGACACCTCAACCTCTGTACTTGCTGCCCCTTAACCCTTTCCACCCCTTCTCTTCTTCTATGTCCACCTTTCCACTCCCCTCCCACGCTATATATTGCTTGATGTTTTGCGTTATCTGTGAGATCAGATGATGGCTTGCAGCCGAAATAGGTAGCCTCCGAATAAACTTCTTGTGGAAAAGTATACATCTCTTGTCCTTCATTATGAAGCCCAATTTCCGCAGCATCTCGACCACCTCCGTGGATTTTATAAAATATATAAATATGACTTGAAATTCAAATTGATAAGGGGTTAGATACTAATCTCGAGCTTCTCATTTTCCCTCTGAATTGATTATATCCACGATTTAGTACGTAGAAAATCATCGGAAACGATTATCATATCAAGAAAGATACAGTAGCTGAGCTAGATATCTCTCTTGAGCAACAATAATCAGGACCTGTTTTACCTTTAGACGAGCAAAGACAAAGAATTAGAGGCTCATTCGTCAGTAATTGAGTACGCTGTTAGAAATTAGACCCATGATACGGGGAGATATGTTTTTGTAAGCTTTTCCGGAGCTCGAAATTAAAAAATGAACTTTTCGTTACTCACTATTATCGATAATTGAAATATTTTCCTTATAGAGATCATAGTTGTTTGCTGTTTATTTTTACCTAAGGGTATAAGATACCTTCATTTTAACCCTGAGATAACTAAAAGGAAAAAATGAACATGACTATGTTGTTAACATTAAGAGTTAACGGCTATTTGGAGCTTTTTTTACTCATAATGTCAACCCTGAGAGTTAAAAAAATAATCAAAACATACATATGTACAAAGAAGAGAAAATATCTTTCCATTGATTTTGATTCTTTAATTTTTCTTTTTAATGGATTTATCATCCTGCCTAAATTCACCACCAAGGTGAACATGTGAATGAAAAACTTCAGAATATAACCTTTTGCAAAATCATGACATTTCTTACAAAGTAACATTCAATCTAGTTGAAAAATAAACCTAATGGACAAGTGAAATAACTTTAGATGAATTTGGCGGCTATATAGTAGTTCTATTCTGTGTAGATCTTGATAATGTTTTCTTTAATGACAGTTAATGCTGCTGCAAAAACATTTACCTCAATTTAAATTTTCATCATAAAAATAAACATAAAAATAACATAAAAGCTACAGTAAAAACTGTTCAACAAAAGTTCCAGGAAGATAAATGAGGAAAAATGTTGGAATGATCCCGTTCCTGGAAAAGGTACGTGAGGCGCTTGGCATGGACTGTTCCAGAGGTGGGAAGAACGCCAGAGGAGGATATGTTTGATGTAATAACTTCCGCGGTGCATATCTCCCCAGTGGGAGATTCGTTTGGGAGCCAGAGTAACTTCAAATTATTATCACTCAAACACTTTATCACTTAAAAGAGAAATTTCTAAGAACACCGCCCTAAATCCAACTACATCTTTACTGAAGTATTTTTCCTTGTCTGCTACGAGGAATGAGGGAAAGCTGAAGGGATGAAATTATAAATAAAAAATGAATTCCCACTACTGCATCATTTTCTAATTCTTTTTAAATTCAGCAATCCTTGCTGACTTAATTCAATATTAATTGCGTAAACAACCTGGAAATGGGACAACAGAACATCGACTTTTTTACCTAAAGCTTGATGTTTCGTATTCTTGTCTTCATAGACCTAGAATTCTAAATTTTTATTTTATAGTATGCAAAAATATTCGTCATGTATTTATAAGTACGTAGGCTTCTTTTTTAGTATAACATCGGTATGTTCAGACGTTTCTATGAAGAAGGCCACAGCACAGAACACGAAAGATACATTTACATTAAAGATACATTTCAATACCACACAAAACTGAATTGTTTCTCACACTTCAATATACGTGTATGGGGTACGGTCTACAAATTATATTTTCTCAAGACCCTTTTTAGTGATGGCTTATTTTCAAAAATAGAAATACGAGAGTAAATATAGGTAAATGATTTATCTCATTTCATTGACTGAATTTAAATAAATATTTTGAGTTATGAAATTTTAAAAAAATAATTCACGTTGGAATGAATGATTGTTTTAAACTATTATACAACAATTGATAAATAACAATATGCTTCTGTACCTAGGAAGTATTGATGCAAAATTTAGAGAACATGATTTCTTTGGGTACAGGTAATTACATGAGCCTTATTAATTTATGTACATATATTATCTTCTGTGTTCTTAATTATATTTATTCGTATTGGATTCATAAACAGCCAATATTTACAAATTAAAATGAATCGTAACAACAACAACGTGGAGAATATCACACGACAAACAAAAACGACTATTCCCTGAAGCCATCCAACCAGGGACCTTAGTGTTGTAACGTCATCATACAGGCATGCTTACCTCTCCACCATTTAATAATAAATTGTAAAAATATTTTAATTAAAAGACAATGGAAATGGGCAATTAACTAACAGGTATTGGAAATTAATTTCTGAATATTTAAAGTATATCTACTCCCTCAGCAGAGGGTAACACGACGCAATAACGAGGGCTTCTGTTTATGAGTTTGTGAGCGATTCTTATTCTGTGCTGTGAACAGACAGAATTATGTGATTTTTAGTACAGAGTTATTGATTATATTCCAGAGTTGCTTTCAAATATTCCAAAATCAGTAATGGGTTTGCCCTGTCTTCTATTTTGACTAGAGCTCTTAGAGAAAATTGTGACTTCCGTTTACGACCGCAGACCTTTTTATTTCAGCAATTCTATTTGTTAAGTGGTGTTTCGAAGTATACATTTTAGATATCTTTAGAGAAAGGCTCAATGGCATCCTTTCTTGAGGCCGGAATCTATTCTTCTGACCCTTTCTAGCTTCTATATCACTGTTTTTACTTCCCGGTACTAACAGCCTTTGATTTTTATCTGTTTCCCTGCAAAGCCACTTAGCTAATAAGATTACGAACGGAAGTTTCAAACTCTAAATATTTGAAGAGTATCTTCAACAAAAAAATCCACCTTTCAACTACTAAATCTTTCTCGGAAACTTTTTTCCATTGTGAAAGAAACTCGAGATAAGTAGTTTAACATTCAAATCACTCTTTTCATTCTTTTCCTCATTGACCAAAATTCTTACTGCCGTTCGTAAAAATCCTTAGCATCCCTTTCCCTCCAAATTTTCGTCATCGTCCATTTCTATGCCAATCACTTTCTCCGAGCGTTTCCCTTCCCCTGTTTTTCCCGCCTTACGTCACTCGGCTCTGAAGCGATTTATCATGTCATTCCTACAAATCCTGCCTTGTTTCCCAATTTCCTCTCTGGTCCCAACTTGCTCGTTTTCTCGGCCAAATCTCCTTACAAATATTCTTCCCTCTTCATTTGCCTCCTCGTAATTTGGGTCTCTATTCCTCTCTCTTCTGTTTTTCACTCACTCTTCCCCGCTGACATCTGGTGCTGGGTTCCAGAAACTGTAAAATTTTACGCCGAATCTCCGGAAGCAATCCGAGCAATGCAGGCCCCACCGTCACAATTTTGGGAATTGTTTTTGCAATCATCATCTACAACGTGCTTTTTAGGAATTTGAGAGCGTAGAAAATCCATAGATCTGAGGAGAAACGTATATCCTGATAAGTATGTGCTGATTGAACTCGTACAACGAGAATGTTGTTTACGAAAACACGAACCCAACTTAATTTTTCTGCGCAAATTAGATCTTTCTCTTTGTAATCCAAAAAAACTTGTCATTTCTTTAAATATGAAACTATACATTAAAAATATCAATTAAAAATAACTTCTACACTAATACATAGATTTTTCCTCGATTCAATACTTTGTATATGTAAGAACCATTTTACCATTCATAATTAATATTTTGATTGATATTAATGTCGCTTAATTTTAGCCTTCTTCTTGATTGTTTATTGAAGATTCTCAGGCCTTTCCTCTGTTTTCAGAATCGTTAGCAACTATGTGTGGAATCATAATCGGCCGTACTCTTTCTTTTCGTCTTTTTAAGTGTGGATCGCTGTCAAAGACTGATTTTTAAGAGTTATTAAACCTCTAATTATTATTCGAATCTATGAAATTGTCAATTAAATTAATTTACCAATTAGAACTAATCATACTCTTTGTGTGCTATGAAAATGAGAAATATTTAAGTAAGAAAGATCACTTCATAGTGAGATGAGTATTTCCAAAAAAAGTGTATAGATTCTGAGAAAGCAAGACCATATGAGTCAAACTCGTTCAGAGCTTAAGTAGCTAACGTTTATAAAGAGAAGAGAATACCTTCTAGGTGTATTTTTATATAAGATGCTGAGAAATAACAGACAGGAGTATCTTTTAAATCAGTTCCTTACAAGAATCAATACAGACAGCCTAAAAAAGTTAAGAGTTGACAACAAAGATTACTACTGCCCTCCTCACAAATCCGTTTTATATAAGAAATCATATTTAGTCTCAGCTATAAAATCAAGCAATTCTTTTTAAGGAACCTCTTCCAATAAAAGCAATCAAAAATTTTAACACATTCAAAATATTGCATCGCAATTATTAAATGGAAACTGCATGAACTACATATGTATGCTTAGTAATCTTACGTTTGTTGAATAACTTTGGAATAGATCCAAAAACTCTGTTTGAAAAAATTGTATTTATTTTTGATTTTGTATCAAATAACATTATATTATCATGATTGCTCACTGCAGTTTATGTAAAACTGTATGTATACAGTTTTGTTTTAGGTGGCTAGCCACAAAACAATGAACAATATTATGATTATGATATTATGATTATTTCAGACCCCTTCTGGAATATGCGGCAAGTATATGGGATCCGGCAGATGAAACGTGTACCCGCGAACTCGAGAAAGTGCAGCGTAAAGCGGTTCGTTTTGTTAAGAAATGCTACGATAAAAAAGCAAGCGTTACAAAAATGCTCTCAGACGTAGGTTGGGAATCCTTGAAAGAAAGGAGATTGGAAGCTAGGCTGCGATTGCTTAATAAATTCAGGGAAACTACATTTTCGGAAGATACAATCGGTATCATGCAACCCCCCTGCTACCTCGGTCGATCCGATAATGACCGTAAGTTAAGAGAAATAGATGCTAGGACGAATCGTTTTAGAGATTCATTCTTTCCGCGAACAATACGTGACAATAACCGAATAAGGAAGTAATTTAGATTCGACTGGTGTTTACACCCCCTGCCACACGCCGAAAGGCGCTTTTTAGGGTATTAATGTAGATGTAGATGTAGATGTAGATTATTATTATTACATTTAGCTACTACGTATAAAAACGTTGGATCCCTATATTTTTAAGGTGCCGCATAACAGGAAGCCACTATTTATCGAGACGTACTTATTACTATTCTCTTTTTCTGAAATGAAATAGCTGTAATTGTTCCACATTTGTAACTCGGAGTGTTGCCATGTTACACTCGAAGTTTGTTGATGCTTGAATATTCCAGAATTTACAAAATAGGAGAAAATATACCTTATGGCTGAAGGGAATACGTTTGAAATCAGGAAAAAAATTTTCAAAAAGCGTATTTTCCATACCATGTAAATAGACCGCTAAAATTCCTACTTTCTTATCAAAGTAGTTTTCCACGAATAATGAACTCTGGTAAAATATATTCAAAAGTGAAGGATGAACTGAATTCCTATGAAATTTTAAATTTATAAAGAAATGCCCTAGAGCTCCATATATATGAGGAATTCTAGAGATGCTATTAACGTTTTTCTAACTTCTATGCAACATTTTCAGGACTAAAACCATGCTTTTCGGGCGACCCAAATTTTACTCGTGGAAAAGAATGAATGCAAGCTACAAAATATGCCGTATATCTTGTCCAAAGTCAGATAAGGAGCTTGAAATGACCGCTGAATAAAGAGAAAAACGGCTTGAGATGTGTCGCTCTTTTGAGACGGCCCTCTCGTTACAATTTTTTCGCCAGAAAAAGTATAGCGCTGTCCACGCCAAGGTCATCCATCTACGTTGAAAAGACTCCTTTTTTTGGCGGTGGTTTGTCGTTTTTGATTTTCCCACTCGTCTATCATGAGGAGATTTACGGAGCGCAGACAAAAATCTTGCAATTTTTAGGCTGAAAGAGTGGGCAAAAAATTAAACGTGGATTTTCCAGCATCTAACTTGTGGCGTCACGATGGACCTTGCGTCCTATGTGTACTTACTTTATAAAAAGTAAATGATTGTCTTTTCTTTAGAATAATGTATAATTACTTCTATATTTTACATATTTATTACTTACTATTTATTTTCATTTACTTACATATTTAATTACTGCAATGTGAAAAGAAAATTCCACTCATTTTAATGATTAGATCCGTATCGCATATTCAAAAATAACTCATAAGAAAAACCATCAAACATTAATAATAAATATTTTATGTAAATTATATTTTACAATTTTTTTCAAAAAATGTCAAGCATTAGGCATGAGGAAATAAACTGTAAAGATAGAGAATTATATGATACTATACCCGTACCACGATATATTTTATTTTACGATCATCTAAGACTCTCGTCATTATCTGGCAAACTGTACCCTCCGCCTGGTGGACTTTGACTGATGGCTTGAAGCTTCAGAACCATGATAATGACAGAATAAAATAAATTGGGTAGGGGTAAAAGTTTTTATCATTTCATTTTTTACGTCCATAATTCTTATCACAAAGTCGTGCTCGAAGCAATTGGTAGTAAATGGTCAATTTATCAACTAAGCATTGAAAATTGGTCGCAAAGGAATGAAGCCGCGTATACTAGTCGACGTCTTTAAAGACATCTTTAAGATATTTCGATAATTTGGCTTACAAAGTAAAGGGATGGAGGAAAAACGGACTTAAAAAAAGTCTGAAGGAGCCTGGAATCGTCCCAGATTCTTCCTCCATCCGACAGGCTGCTTCAACCATCTAAGCTACCCGGCCAGAACATTTAGACAAGCCGCTTTGGAAACTTAGTGAGCATGGGCAAGTGTGGTTTCGTATCAAGTGGTTAGAGGAAGATCCCGGGCTCGATTCCCGGCTTCGGAATTTTTCAAGTCCGTTTTTCCTTGCGAATTTTCATGGGTGTACGCCCTTATCTGCAAAGTTACCTTAACCCTTTTCCTTAAAAAGAACGGAGTTTATAGGCCTCAGATATTAAGTCAGAACTTTCGTGTACGTAGCGGTTATAACAAACTCTCAGAATAGCGAACTAAATCAATTGACTAAGGACAAAGTTATTTATTGCTTTCTTTTGGAATTAAAACTCTCAAAAATTTAATATGGTGGAAGAATTTCTCTTAGAATTATCTTGCGCAATCGTGATACACTTTCTGTGATAAACCAATACTTATAGCTGTAACAATAAATTCTTATCCAGAAATTCCTTCAGAATTCCATTCAATTCTCGGCTTACTTCTTCGTAAAATACACCAGTTTCTGCGAATTCCTGCCGATATACACGGCCGTTAAACGCGCATTGATATCCGGACGGAGGAAAAGATGAGTTAATTTCGTCCTAATCTTCCGATATCCAATCCACCGGAATCTCGGTCTGCGACGCTGTTCTCAACCAGACCTTTACGACTCGCATTACACACGAGTAACGCGGAATAATTTAGTCGAGGATCTGGATTTTTGGTGGTAAATAGGCGTGGGCATTACGGAGCGACTCCGCTTAAATACCGAGAGCTATGGAAACGTGCACCTTGAGGGCTCCTGAGGATTACGTAAGTTGATCCGGGCCATTCAATTAGAGGGCAGTTTTCGGTAAGTGGGTTAAGGCCAGAGTTAGCATCGCCATCGATAGGCACCGTAATAACCTCTCGAGCGGATGCATTATGCATGCGAGGGAGTACGAGGAGCCGTAATTCTTCTTTGGTGTCTGCGAAATTGTATCACTCGCATATCGGTGGAAATGCTCGATTTTCTATTCCGCTCCGTTGTGTAAGTGGTCGTTAAGGTCTTTTTCAAGACGATGTTCTCTCGGCCGACCTTATATTCGGATTACGGGGTCTCTATTCCTCGAGATCACTGCGAATGGTGGAGGATAAACGGCGCATTTGATGCAAAATATATCCGAAATCCTCTTATAAGGATGTGGCCTCGTTTATCAGAGGTATTGCTGTTGCGAACGATATTGCGGCGGCGGTTTATATTTCTGAGATTAAGGTTATGCCGCATGAAGAGGAATTTCGTTGAATTAAAGCGGCCTTGAAATTGATTTAAACAGTATCAAGAAATTTTCATCGAGGCTGATTCTTTAGAAGACATATGCCTAAGGATGCATAAGAGGTTTCATCGCTATAATCATACAGATAAGAGTTTTTTTCTACGCTAATATTATCCTTCTGAAATGGTATTTTATAAAATAACTTTTTGACTGAAATGGTTTCAATTTCACAAAATCTATGTTGCGAAGAGTGTATTATATTTTACTACTTTGTGTAACATCCTTAAATCGTCTCAAGTAACTTGACACATTCATTATCTAAATTTAACTTTAACGTTTAAATAGAACGCTAACATTAAAGATTAGCTAAAATGAGGAAAAGTAACTTCTCCAAGTGCGTTATTAGTTACTTAAACTCGTTAATTAAAATAGTGACACAAGAAGTGAAATTTACTAAAAATATAGAAATTATCGACTTTGATTCCAATAATAACATTCTCATAATGCTCCGAAAATAATATTCTTCTTCTCAACATGAATACGATTCAAATATTACCTAAGCAAGTTTAAAGGGATATTATATCATGACACAAAGAGAACAATCAATAACTAGATCCAAAATCGCATCAAGAAAGCAACCGTCAGCCAGGCAACTTGAATATGCACAGCTTATGTGGTATGATAGATAATATTTAAATATGTTTACGGCTGATCTGTCTCGCTGTCATTATGGCAGTTACAGATCGACATGTTTTATTTTCACTAGGAGATATGCCTCAAACACTTTCACAAATGAGCGTCCAAGCACCTCCATTAACGACTTAACTCAATAGGTCCTCTTAAAGGTGATATGCAACAGAAATATTAAAATACTAACATCGTTTATCATGTTCATAAAACATTTATTGAGATTAGCTTTCTATTACACTCGGAGATATTATACTGTAATATCATAATTTTATGATAGAAATGATAATATTATATCAATATTAAAGGTAGACTTAAGTCTGAAATGAGCCAATACTTGAAATAAATTGTTGGAAAGAGGACAACTTGGTTAGTTCCACAATTATTTTATTTACAACCGGTTTCGTCAACGAGTTGCATCATGAGGTACTAAATAAAATACTAGTGGAACTTACAAAGTTGTGCTTCTTTCAAGATGTCTGTTTTCCACGAAGTAAAGCTTGGACATATCAATTTAACTTTAAATAAATATTCAACTCTATTTATAAAATAGACTATAGAAGAGACGTCCCCGTTAAATTTTATGGTAATTATCTATTTTAATGTGATGCATTGGTGAATGACGTTGTAAGCCAATGACCAATTATTACATGTGATGTTTTGGTCTCACGTTTGGACTACAGAATTATGTGATCAGCATCCAAGCAAATTTTGGTGCGCTTGTGAAACATGAGGTAAATGGTATGGCTGTCAAGGAAGCAATCAAGCGACAGAATGATAATGGTGGGTGACTCATTTCCACTTTGGACTTTCTCTGATGTTGGTAGCGTTGTGACCAATCAGAAATTAAATTCTGCCTTCTTCCTCCGAAGCGAAATTTACATGGAAAAGCGAGGGTTGTCCCTTGCAATAAATTACCCATCGCTCGTCCAGCCCTACTTTCACTTCCACGATAGCTTGACTTCTTAGGGAATAACTACGTGAAATGCAAACGCTCACTTACCGAACTAACCAGTTGATGAATTAACTTGGGTTGGCATTTGATATAAGCATTGTAGTTGCACTAAAGAAAAACAATTGTTAATCCTATTCTGAAAATATATTTCTTGTTGGTTTCTTTCACAGCTTTTAAAGTTGCATAACTTTACAGTCTTTTAAAGTTACTTAACTTATACTTGATGAACGAATCGGGGGTTAGACTACTATCTAAAAACAAATCATACCAACAAATAAAATACAGTTGTATCACAGGGTTATTTTATGAAACTTTATATGAATAAATTCCATCTCAGACTCAAGTTCATTCTGGTCAATGAACAAAGATTCCGATGAACTAAAACGATTAAATGACCAAGTTAATACTCCAACTTATGTATTCCTCTAACATCATCTACAGTTTTATTAGAGGTATTTCTTTTGATTAAAGATGCACTTAAGGGATAACCAAGAGGTTACATCATTTGGAAGTCACATTTTAAAAGAGAAGAGACAGAATTTCTGCCCAAAGTTAAAGAATGTTTTCAAATGAACCAGGTGAAGGAAAACATCGAAATTCGGACGGAACAACAAAGAAAATGTGATGAAGTGACTATTCAAGTATGCTTTGGTTCATAGCTTTGAAATATTTAATCAAATTTTGATTAACTCATATGATGATGAATAAATTAACTTAAAAAATAAATCTAGATACACACTACAGGATTGTATTACAAATTAAAGGGGGCGTGAGGAGCATAAAGTCCAATGTACGACCTGGGATTGCACTAATGTTCGGCACACTATTGAGTCTACGTTATCCATTTTAAATCAAATACATCAGAAAAATGAGAATAGTCTATTTAAAATATTTAGCTGACCATAGCATTTACGACACGAGATTATATTCTATACTGGCAGCGATTTTCAAGGAAAACATTTTCACCAAGTAACTGCTCACATTCGTAAATATGGAAGAAAAAACATTACAGAGAAAATGAAATTGCAACTAAGATTTACCAATAAAAATTTGCATTGAATGTTATTTATTTCATACATATTTTAATTGTATCTATGGTTATGACACCTTTAATTGATCTTAAAATTACGGTGAGTTTACTCGCCCACATTCTTAAATATAGGTGAAAAACATTTCAGAGAAGATAAGATTGCAACTGAGTTCTACGTTTTAAAAAATATTTACATAGAATATAATTTATTTCTCATATATTTTAATTTTATCTATGGTTATGAAACTTTTAATTGATCTTAAAATTATCTTGAGTTTACTCGTGATCTTTGAGGCTCCTTTCTTATTTAGATACAAACAATCGTCTAAAGAGCACTCTTATATAACAAATACCCTATCGACGTAATTGTGATGTATCAAGCAGCTTTCTATAGAACAGTGGATGACAACAATGATGGAGGACTTTCGGCATAGCAGTAAATAACAGTTTTTGTTACGTTTCGGAAAACTCCGAAAGAGAGGCTCTAGACCTTTTATTATTTCTAAAAGTCACTCAGATGAGTCTGGGCTTTAGCTTTCCTTTTACGGTGTGAATTACTTTTATGGACCCCATTAAGAGTTCAGAGAACTGTATCCTTTTAGTAACTGTCTGTCTCTGTCCTAGAATTAACCTTCAAAGCCAATAACTCTTGGTATTAGATTTGGGCTTAAAGTAGAAATTCTATACAGACTCCCATAGATCTTAAATGTTACCGAAGGCTTAAAAAGTATCGTAAACTATGAAAGGAGTGTCAATACACTGAAAGGAAGGAGCAAAGAGAAATTAAGAATAACTAGAGCAAAGGTTTATCTACATTATGAAGAAATACTGCACGCGATTAACAAAACTGAGACATAAATAGTGATAAGAGAAGGAGCTTTAAAAAAAGGATGGCCTAATGAACAGGGATTCTGATCAATTTATCTGAGATGGATTCTTATAAGCCCAGAGTCTAAGGGAAATTGATGGTAATTTCAAGGATATCGCGGGTAAAGTAGGTAAGCATTCCAGATTAATGTTTGAAATGCGAGTACCTTAGGTAAATACATCATTGTATGTAATAAATATTAAAATAAAACTAAACAAACAGTTATACTTACAGATTGACCCAGAAACAGAAACTGGAAAGACAATGGAGAGGTTACAAATGCAATTTATCGAGAAAGAAATGAAGGAAGATATGAAATAAAGACAAGTAATGTTACTCAAGGCCAATACAACCAGGATGCTGTGCGCAGTTCTCAAGTTATGATGGGTTGAAATGAAGGAATGTTTAAACAATTATCGTCTGAGTCAGGGGCACACTTTTTCCATACCAGAAGGAACCATTAATCAATAAAACATGAAAATATAAAGTAACATTTTTAAGACCATGTAAATATTTCTATGTATATAATTACTCTAAAAGAATGCGCTAAGCAATTAGGTACAAATTGATAATATTCATACTGTATTTCATTTTAGAAAGGAAAATAAACTGAAACATATATCTCACACAACTAATATAAACTTTAATTTTGAGATTTTTAATGTAAGCGGATATTTTAATGTATTTTTTTAAGAAATAGAGGCTTAAATATTTTTCATTATGCATGGTTAACTACCGGTTTCTGTAACTAGAAATAGATAAAAACGTTATAAAAATAAACTTCCTTGTTATTTTATCAGAAGAAAGATGTGAAAACTGTTCACCTCATTCAAGCGTGAAGTTTTCTCAAGGGAAAAAGTTTTATCCAAAGTTTCAAGCAATACAGACGTATTGTCGAGTGATTCCATCGTAATCCACGGAGTCGAAACAAATGTTTATCTTTCATGACTCTAATCCCTTTACCGAGGAAAACTAAGTTTCAAAACAACTTTTTGCACGCCGTATAAATATGGGAAAACATGTCTCGCTACGAAATAAAACTAAACTCGGGGAAAATCTGATGAAAAATACATTTTTTATGATTTTTTTAAAGATAGATCCAGAGCATTAAAGTAAATATAAATCTGAGATACGTCAGCGCACTGCATGCAGAAAGATACTTCACAAAACGACGACCCAAAAATAAAAGCAATCGATATCTACTTTCGTGTAGCGTGTATACATCGGCAGATGTTGGCTTTTCTTAATTAGGGAAACGACAATTTTAATCCATTTGTTTGCTGTGTGATTCGCACGACCTGATTCATCTTTCAACGAAACAAAACTTATGAGAATCAATGACAGTTCAAAATAAAAATATAACTAGTCGTACTGGTTATGTCACACCCTCGTACATGATACTGTCTCTAATTGACACGACCTCTCCTATTACTTAGCACAGAGCTTTAACACTCTCACATTCTGAAGTAGCAACTAATTATAACACCTTCTCTAAGCATGTATTTACACATAGAAGGAAGTAAATTCTATCTTCTCAAGCTACTAAAGTTTCTAAAAGACATTTCACTTATAGCTACAATAGCTTCAATTAAAAGAACTAAAACCTAATCATATATAGAATTAAACAAAATCATCAGTTATTATGTATAAAATGTAATTATAACTTAAGTATTTAATTAATTAAATCACTTATGTGATTTCGATATGAAATTTTCAACTGTTTATTTATTTTATTTGTCTTTTCTTCGATAAAATTCGTCTATAGATTCAGCTGCAAAATTATGAGAAAATCACTTTCGTTTATATGCATTCTTTAAAATTTGTAATCCTTCTGAGACTAAAAAGAAATATGCTCAAGCTAAATGAATATTCTTATTTTTCTGTAGATTTTTGTGTGAAACAAAATTTATTTTTGAAATATGTTCACCTCAAAACATTACGCTCACTATAAAATTGTTATTCATTGGGAAATTATATTTTAAAGCGTCACCGAATACAGAATCGGTTGGAGTACCTATTTCATCAACTTCGATGGGGCGAACAAATTGAGGGTAGCTCCCGCTTTAGGAAGACTGAAATAGGCGGAAATGGCAGGGAAAAGAAAATGGAAAATACAATTGTTGAATCATATAAAAGGAGAGATAAGTTATCAATGAGGGGATGAAGAAGGATTTTAGCAAGGCATTAAATACATATGAAACTTATTCATGGTAGAAGACTTTTGTATTCAAGTATAAATCGAACTCTTCATCAAAACATCTTGAAATACGATTTTCAATGTTTACCTTTAGGTAAATTCAGAAATATTCACTGTTAAACGTTTTTCTCCGTTTTCTTCATGAAATAAACAGGCAAACCAAGTGAAATCCGAGATCCATGCACCAACTACGCGATGGTATCGGACGTTCAGCCGACCGGAACACCGCCCGCTGTTCTCACCGGCCGTCCTTACCCGTCTCCTTATTCACCCAACCTAAGCGAGGGATCTGAGATCAAATGAGGCAGCGATATGAAGGGTACGTCTAATCGCACCAAGGATTAGACAAAGTCCTTCATCCTGTGCTTCATTGCTGAGCAGCTGTTGAAGTCAATGAGTAAGATCGCATGATTCACCCAATTTTATCTTAATTTAGTCTTAGATGTGTTTATCAAAATGAAATGCGGTGATGACATTACTGTTTCTAAATACATACTAAAATTAGCTCTGACAGAAGTTCTAGCATTAAATTTTAACATAAATTTACAACGAAAACAAATAAATGAAGAATGCAAGAATTCATTTCCAACACTTTATTAGCACCGCTAGAGCATGAAGATTGGTATGAATATATTCTTTGCTAAAAAAAACCCTTGAGAAAGAGATTAAACCAAAATATTTGAGACGGGGAACAGTAATAAATTGAAAAGGTTTGGCTTAACTGTAACTCGAATCTATATATTATTACTATATATTTTACGAATGGAGCATCTGATACATACAGATTTATTAGCATCAAAAGCAATCTAGAAATATGAAGGTTTAGTATTTAATTTCAATGTAAGTATAATAAGTTTGAATAAGTGAATAAATATATTTAGAAAATTTTCAAAAATTTAATATTTTGCGAAATTCATGAAAGGAATATGAAAATGTTTTGGCATTTTAAACATTTCTTTCTTTGAAGATACGTTTTTTACATCGGCAATGTCAAACGCTCTTGAAAAAATGCTCACTACATGATGAGACTCGTCATCTCAAGCGTACTCCAAACACGGTGCGGTAAATGGAATTCCTTAAATGACCAATCACAATTTACGAACGCTTAAGACCCAAATACTTTAAATAACCTATCCATTTATCAATAAAAAAAAGAAAATTGTATCATAGGAAAGCTATCCATAACATGGCGAAGCGGTCTTTGTTACCTAGGAATAGGAGGAAAGGAAAATCCGTCTCGGAGGCAATATTTTTTGGGCCATAAATTTCTCTAGAAAACATTAGAGGACCTCTTTTCGGTCACCTCTGTCCGACGGCCGTCTTCTCATAGCCTCTTCCAAGTGATTGACGAGCTTCGGGAAATTATAAAAGAGAGATGCGGGAGAGAGTGCCGGATCATCGGGGAAGGAACCATTCGCAGGGATATGCACCTAAAGTGACGGACATTACAGCCTACTAATGATGTTGAAAACTCAGAGGTATAGTAGTGCTTGTAAAATAGTCTCACTGAAGGATACAGTAACAACTTCAATCTGAGATTCCTATAGTTACACTATTAGTTACTGAACTCCCACTTTCTCTGTTGAAATTATCAAACTGTAGAAAGAGGTAGGCATTACCGATAAAACATTGCCTGAATTTATTTGTTTAACTGGGAGCAGGAATGATGCCCGAAAAAAGAATACAGCCCAATTCATACATAGAGACCACATGCTGAACATACTGCGATTGCGTAACAAATTACTGGTAACTAATTTTTATTAAACGAACTTTCCGAAAGATCCGCAATTTATTAAAAAAGGTTAATAGGCTATTATAAAGATCGCCTTTACCTTTTGCTTTTTTTCAATACGATGACGATTATTATTGCTTATTTACCTTTTTTATAATACATTCATTTTTATCGTCAGACAATTATATTCTAACGCATTGTTGTTCATTTCTCAAATTATGTCCTCGGAATTCATCAATAAATATTTACATTAGCTCACACTAAACTACATTTTCCTATTAGGGTTAATTTCATGGGGTTTGACGTTCATAGGGGTAAACAGTTAGAATTTATTAACTGTTGTTTTCTTCAGATTCATGTGTTTTATTCGAAGTTTTGTTTAACGTCAATATTTTTTTCAGAAACATGCGATACTTCTACTACATTATTCCATAAACATACATAATAGTATCATTCACACATTAATCTATTAAAGATTTATAATCAATGAGGTTATCATCCAATTAAAATGTATATCAAATAGGTATATAACCTAATAACATGAATTTCATTAGTAATCCGGAGAACGCCAAGTTTATCTGAGATACAATTTATTATTTTACTGTGCCAACTATGCATTCGTGGTTCATCCAGAAATAAAGCGAATCTCAGCAATATACTAATTTACAAATTTTTTAAACTGTAGGATAAATGAACTTATCGCTACTTAATACTCATCCTTCTTATTTCTCAAACTTTGAACGAAGAAATAAATAATTAAATGATCTCCTCTTTTGCAACTCTTCTGGGATCAGCTTTCCAAGGGATCGGACCTTTTTCACTCCATTTGATATCACATCTTTGGCCGCCCAGTATCATTCGTACGTCACGTGCTCCTCCTCAGGACCCTTCTCCTGAGATCGTGTCCTAGTGCACACACACTCACGCAAGGAGATATCCGCGGTGGTTTCGGAGACTGACGAAAACTCGTTTTATCCGATGGAAACCGCCGTCCGAGGCCGCAAACAAAGCCGCAACCCCTTAAAACCCCAAACCGAATTCTTACCCGTCGTGACCTTGGAGTGCCCTCACCACAAAATATGTCATCTTTTCCCTTTCTCCGTCCTCGACGCAAGGCCTCCCTGGGACCCCCCTGACGACGAATTTCCTTTTTCCACCCCTCCCGTCATTCAGGAGGGATCCATTCAAAAAACGCCCTCCATGTATTTCCATATACCGGGACATGCCCTTCTCTATACGCCGTCCCTAATCTTACCTTCATCCCGCCACCTTCCTCGTGCGCCTTTCATGCGAATTTCATTTTCGACGCCTGCTTTCCTTCCCCACTCCCGGGCTCTTTTTCTCTAAATTTCCCCGAATCCGCCTTGGAAAAAAAAACATATACCTCCTCCCTCCCTCCTGCCTTTTTCGTTCCTCCTTTTTAATCAACCCCGCTCTCCATTTACACTTTGTCTACGTCCCCTTTCATCAAAGGGGAGGGATTCAAGTTTCGGGATTTTTTTTCCCGTGGATGATCAAGGATGAGGAGGTGGAATGTTTCTGGGAAATTCCCATCAAATTGACGTGGGCTCGGGAGGAACTTCCGTAAAATGAGAGTCGGGGAAAACAAAATCACTAATAAGTCGTATTTATGTCGGATATATGTTGAAATTTGATAGTTTTCTAACGCAAAAGTTTATGAATTTGCGTAGCCCCTTGAGCTAAAATGTGGAGAATGATACTTGTTTCGAAGCGCCAAAGATAAGAATTCAAATTAAATGAAAGAGTAGACCACAAAATTTAATACAAAAATGCCAGGATTTATCAAACAGTGTTTCATTGTATCTAAAGTTCCTTGTAAGCTTTAGGAATAATTAATGTAAATTTATTATATTGCTAATTTAAACGACAATTAATGTAATTATTCTTTACAAGCCCAAAAATATGAGACTAAATTCAAATAATTATTGATTTAATGATAGGCTTAGAAAGAGCATTAGGAATTTACAAACTATTTTGAGTGAATGTATAGAATCTTGAAAAAGTGGAAAAAATCTGAATTTGGTGCCATTTTTAATAGCATAACCATATTACCTATAATTTTTTCCTGCAGCCAAACCTTGATACATGGAACATTTTAATTTTTTTGGCATTCACTTTAGTCAATTCTTTTCGAATGCTACATACGTTACTTCTATAGTCATTCTGTGGCACTAAGACTTTCTCCTCCTGTTGTATACGGCTCAGCGAGAAAATAATGGCAAACTCCTTCTCTCATCATTTTCTAGTATGTGACATCTCTTTTCCAATACGCTTTGGTAGCCAAAGGTGAGGAGTTTGTAGTTAAAACCGGTCGATAGGATAAATACTTCTAAGAAAGTGCTGTGATTTTGAACTACAGAATATCCTGTTTACTTTGTTAAATCAAAACTCATCTACACATCAATCATAAATTATAAGGCTATTTTCCTTACTTTTTAATATTTTATTTATCGTTACTGTTTACGTACCTGGCTGGCCTGTAGACATTTTATTTTACTTATAGTACGTATTTCGTTTTATTTATTTTGACTGACCGTACCTAGCGGCTTAAATTAATAAATCCATTAACAAACGAAGATTCGGTACGATTAAAGAATACATACTACCCCACCCAAACTCAATTCTCTATTTAATTAGAATCCCTCGGGTAGTATATTAATTAAGAATAACGACTCAATGCATTACGTTGCAGAATTTTCAATATAGAAAGCTCATAGACAAAGACTGCGGCTTAACCCTTGACCTTTACTGTTTTCATCGTTTAATGATAACGTTTTGTATATTATATGCTATTATCAGAGGTCAGAGGTCAGACGACTATGAAATGTTAATTGAAACGAATATAAGAGAGAATTGACCAATGACATGGTACGCTACAGGCCTCTGTTATTTTCTATGGCATAATGTGCTTGGACATAATTACTGCTGGATGATGAGTGAAAAGTGGCACTGGGTCAGAGTCTAGCGGCTGTGTATCGTACATACACTATTTTTGTCTTATGAAGACAGAAACGGAAAGTAATAGAAATGAAACGTGTGTGTATATTTCTAAAATTAGAAGTAGGTTCAGTACTCAGTTTTTTCTTTCATAATCACAAAAAGATTCATGATCTCATTTTATGTCGCATTTTATAAATATATATTTCTATGATTCCATTCACTCATATCCAGTACAGCAATCACACACAATCTGTGTATATTAGTTTAACAAAATTTAATATAATTATTAAACTAACGTTATAAACAATAGCAAATTGAATAAAGAATAATGCTTTAATTTTCGAATACTAATAGCCCAAGGCCGAGTATATCCAATATATAAATAGAACATGCTGGAAAAGAAACTGTCTCAACAGAAATATTCACGAATCTTATTATAATTGGTACATACACAAATATTTACATAAAAATATATCAGACATCGATTTGTTAAATATTATAAAAGGAAGTGAGTTTTTTCTATGTACCAATATAGTCGCATTTCCAAAATCACAGTGTTATGAACTATTTCCTGAGGTAGAAAAATTTAATGCAAAAAGAAATCAAATCTCTACTATATTTTAATTTGAATTGCAATTCAATTCAAAAATCGTAGCATTAAATAAATGTCTAATCATTAAATTTAACCAATGAATGCATATTTAAATCCCAAATTTTATTTAAATTAGCTCCCTTTAGAGGAAGTTATATGCTAAAACATTCAAAAAACACCCGCAGAAGGTACATGCAATTAGAATAGGATTTTTAATTGACACAAAGTGTGGTTGGTTTCAATCAATATCTGTTGATAATTACCAGGAAAATCCACATTTCGTTATAATCCGTTGTTTTTATTAGAAGATTACCGTGTATAGCAATGGCAATGTAGAGTTCGTGAAAGGCATTATTGGTTTGCATCACGTATGCCGAATCACGTACAATGTATGCACGGATCGCATTAATCGGATTTTATGGACGAGAGATTGCATTTTATTAAAAAAATTATGGAGATTTCAAAGACCGTGATTTTAAAAATGTTATGCGCATCGATATAGCGCTTGGCTAAAAACGTTTTTTTATATTATTAGGAATAAAAATGATAGCATTTTCATTAAAAAATTCATTCTATTTAGCATTTTCATTAAAAATTCTTCAATTATATTGAAACTAAAATTAATCGGATCATTGACTCGGAGAATTCGATGAAACTAGTTCGGAATGAAGTTATTAGTTTTGAAGTAACATAATTTAATATTTTAATAATAATTATAATTTCAATATTTCATATTTGTATGCTGAAATGTAATGTCCTGTAGCAGGATCTGTTATTTAAATTAAGGTAATGTTATGTATTGTATAATGTAATGTGTCGCCTGTGGGAGGATTTTTGAGGGGTTTTCCTCCCGTCTTTGGGCGAATGCCAGGCAATCCTATGTAATATAGTATTTCCCCCTCTAACGCTGCCACCTGGCCAAATAGCCGAATTCCAGTGAAAATGAAATGAAATGAAATTAATCATTGTGTCAAATTTCTTAACCACCAGTTCATGAAAAGTAGTCCATCTAAAGGCTATTTTAATGTTGGGTGGAACCTGACCCCTTTTATCATTATCCACTAAGAGGTATGGAATAAGGTTTATTAGGCCAGATGGGTGGTTAGATATTTTTCGGCCACTTTCCTAATAAAACCATAATTTTATAAGCAGAGTATCTCCAAGAACGTGAAGTACAAAGACTACGAGTAACATTGTTCTTAGCATTGAATAAAGAGGGGCCTTAATCTGTATCATTACACAGCATTACTCATACCTCAGTGACTTTCATCTCGTCAAAGCTAAGAACAAGGCTGTGACTAAGGTAGATGAAAGATAGATTTTTCTATATCCTGTATCAAACGACAAAAAAAAATAGAAAAGAAGTACATATATTAAGTTCAAGTTAAGTAGAGTCAAATATAACAGAAACTGAGTAAATATAGACGCTCTTTTCGAAATTAAAATGTACGAGTAATGTCCCTCTTAAGGAACTATAAAGGAAATGTATTATTTCTTGGGCTGTTAAGAGATGTCAAGAGAAACTTCTACTTAGATTCCCATGATCGTCATAGCACTGCCTTCAGAACAAAAGGCATGACCTGAGGCAGTGTTTCTCAAGCTTTGTCTCCTCCATGGCACACTTACTTCTCAACTCACTCGCAGAATTCTAGATAATGCCATAGTTTCGCTAGCTTCCGTCCGGATAAACACTGACAAATGATTGAAACCTGGGTGTAAAGTAGATTATTCTAATATTTCCAAAGCAGAAGACCTTCACAAGATTCATTGTATGTTGAGGAAACGTTATATTAATCTTATATATATATAAAAATGGATGTTTGTTTGTATGTTTGTATGTTCCAGATAATCTCGAAAACTAGATGTTGCACAATGTTCAAACTTTTAACATCGTTAAATGTATTCCCTGGGATGATCAAGTGGTACTTTAAATTTGCCTTGAGTCCACGGTTCGAACCCAGACGAGTAAAACAGTTTGCATAAGAAATACACGTAAAGTTCATTTTTTTCGTTGCATGATTCGTTTCTTTTGCAAAACTAAATTAGAAAGAACAGTCATAGGAAGTCGAAACTAGCATCAAAAGAAGGGAAATAGAATAAAGATTCTTATTTTGGTCGTGAAATATCGTTTTCGACTCGAAATTGCGAGAATTTTGATAAAATATACGAAAATTTTGTCTAAATTTCCATGTAGTAAACAACTCATTCCCTTGACGATATAATTTTTTTTGAATTCGAATTTTGTTGACGAGTCTGTAGCAACCAAGTTTTATTTACATCAACTTAATTGTTTACCGTCTTTTTCGTAAAATGAAATGAGATTTATAGCAGTGGTTTACTGAAAATGGATTTCTGTCGATCAATTCAACTGGTTGCGTATAAATATCCTGGTACGTTGCGTAAGTTTTGAAGTATATTCTTCTGAATTAAGTACTAGATCTAATCTCTTTGCAATGATGTATTTAGCGATTGACGGGAATGGAGTTAGAGAAGAACGTAAAGATTTCCCAGATTCGGTGTTTGTAATCTTTGAAGAGTTGAACGGCGAGTTGTAAAGTTGTAGCAAACCTCGAGCATCGTATGATAGACCAAAAAGGTGAAGAAATTTTATTTTATTACATGCAGAATATAAAAATTGATTCAATCGTTGTTTTTAAGTGCTTCCACTCCATATTCATTTACTATCCTTCTGTTATTGGTGTTTAATTTTTGTTTCTATTTTGACATTGCGATTACTTTTGTGGTTCGTGTTTATGTTACACATTTTAAGATTGAGATACCAGTCAGTTCCAAAATACATTTACTTTCCGTGTAAAATATTCATCGTTGGTTATTTGAGTGAAATGTAATTTATTTCTGTCATTTACGTTTAATGCTTGATTCATTTGGCCCCTTTGTACCTGTATGAAAGTGTAACTTTAAACGTGGTACAGCTTATCCTAATGTGATCTAAGAATATATATATTTCAAAACAAGGGAAATAAAATAAAGATTTAGATATTTTGGCTGAGAAATATCGTATGCGATTTGAAATTGCAAGAATTTTGATAAAATATACGAAAATTCCGTCTAAATTTTCATGTTATAAACAAACCCATTCCCTTGACGATCAAGGCGATTGTTGATTCCGAACTCATGTGTTAGAAGAAGAAGACATGGCGGATTAAACTGGACATGGCCAGTTAAAATAAATTTTGAAAATAAGAGTTGAAGATTTATGATGAAGAAAAAATTGAAAGGCATTTTAAATTTTTTTTGTGACAAACAATATCCTGTGAAGAAACGCACGTTGAAAGGTACGAAAATTTTTTCATTGATTTTTTCAATTTTCTTTGAGCGTCTGTGAAAACCGAGTTTTGTTTATGGTAACGTAATTGTTAACTGAATTTTCAGTGAAATAAAACGATTTTGAAATTCGTACGTTGATAGAATTTGCATTCTCGCTGTCAATTCCAGTGATTTAAAATAATAATGTGGTAAGTTGTGGACATCTCTCATATTATTTTTGAGTTTTGACGGAAATTACGGACGTCCTTATTTCTTATGTTTAATCGGTCTTTGTTTTCTTTTAAATTTTGAGCGACGAGTGGTCAGGAGCGAATAAGTAACATTTCAAAGCCTAAAAAGGTAAAGGGATTTCAGTTATCTGTAGACCGCAAAAAATCTACGATATTGTAGTAGAATGGGTAATCTCTTACTTCAATCCAAATCCAAACTACTGCCCGCGGGACGCATCTACTGTTTGATAGTTAATAAAGCTGAAACGTTTGGAGACCCCTACTTGAAACGCAGTATATTGTGGATATCATAGACACATGTATAATAGTTTTTGAAATAATTTCTCAGTTTTTCAATCACAAATGAAAACAGTCTATTCTTACTGCAACAGATGTAAAAACGTTTAAAAAACTTGTGTAACATTAATGGCCGGTATTGTAATGTATATTTTGCGTTGTTTATAACTTTAATCTTCATATAAATGGCTTTGTCTTTTCGTCATATTGTTTATCAGTTTGAATGTTATGAAATTGCATGAGTTTATGTATTGTTAATTGTTGAAAGTGAAAAATTCTGTTTTTTTTCGAAACCGTATAGAAATATCTAATGCTGCGTAAATTATAGCTGCAGTAGCAACATCAACGTTCAATTATAATTACGAGCATCGTGATCAACTTACTGATTTATGCACGTTATGAATATATAGTATGATTTACCTAGGTGTTTACTGGACGGAGTGCCATGTCGAAATAAAACTCTGATATTGAAAACAGCTAACCCAAATGTCAATACATATTTAACATACTGTACGATGAAATTTATTAATTTGACCTGAGCCGAAGAATAGGTTATAATTCTTAAACATCTTGAACATAAGTTTGTTTTCGGGATAAGAAACTATACAGATAACCACAAAATGTAAATTTACTTAAGCCACTATACACCTTCTCAACGGAGGTAGGTGGTGTCTGTATTTATTGATTACTGTGAAGATTCTACGCTGAATGTATTTTGTTGGTCCAGGAAATAATTTATTTTAGAAGTTTTTCATTAGTTACTGGAGAAGGAATTAATATATCAGATCATTTACATTGCCAATATTTTCCCCAGCCATACGTCACTCGCAGAGTACACAAATCTAAAAATCTTAACCAAGTCCCGTACACAGACATATCGGCAAAGTGTTTACCGAGATCAAACTAACATTTTTCGAAGCCTTATCACTTGGATCCTAAAGGAACTTTCCTGACATATTTCTGTGTGAGACTGCCAATGTTATTATTCGATCGAAAATATTTTCAGCAATAAAACAATTGCAAATATTTATTAGGTTTGTAATCAAATACTTTTCTGCTCACTTAACCCAATGCACTTATCATATAATGAATTTCGACTTACGAGCATAGCTCCACAGACTGATTTCGGTAAAGTTGTCGCTCTATTGTCATGGCTTTTATCATTCCATCCTAACATGGCGAGGTGTCTTGCACTTAATCATTCCCAAGATCTACGACTACGTTCCTGGGCATTAATTGACATACCACTACATTTTATACGAGTCACGAATTCTCACTAACAACCTCATGTTATAAGTATAGCCAAGATAAAACAATGAAACATATCTTCTGGTTCCATGATACACCATTTCTTATTTAATGTCTATAATTTTGTCTTCACGTAAGAAATACAACAATGATGTCTTTGTCCATTCTCGAAATCACACTTATTCAGTTACTGAAGATATCCTCTCAATGATGACCAGTCGAAAGTTTGCGGCTTCAATCGGCGTAGAAAGAAGAAAAATGCTCCTTTAGGAGATACAAGTCAGAGGGGAAGAAGCTATTATGTATGCCTCTTTTCATACGTAGATACATTTTGATACATTGTTACTGAAAATCTCATTCAGATACTAGAACCTGTCTTTAGAAGATATAAGGCAAGAGAGAAGAAGCCTCACTTTCATAGGTAGATACATTTTGACACATTGTCACGGAAAAGTTCATCAACCTGCGTTAAATTGAATATTGAGTTAGAGTGGATTTGTACACTTTATTGTAACTTACATTTCTTGATATATTGGTTTGGAAAGTCTGGTATTCGCTATTTACCAACAATTATGAAGAATTTGTTACGATCAAGGTTATTACACTGATATTTATGAAATTAAATATCCCCGTTGAGAATCAACGGGTACTTCTGCTAGTATATTATATAAAATCAGAAACATGAGATGCTTAGAGATACAAGTCGGTACACCAAGAGCATAACAATAATAAACGTATTTACAAAATTCTTGTTGGTATTTCACCTTTATGAACACAGGAATGTATAATACCAAAAATCGCTGAATAAAATGAAAATATACATTTTCCATAAAGAGAAACAGGATTGCAAATATTTATAAACTACGAGTTCATTAATAATATTTTGATTCCGTGCTAGGTATTTATATCATCATATATGGGTGGAATACATAGTTTCATGTTTTAAGGTCTAATTGCCACATCAGTTAATATTCCGATCGAGAATAATTATTCATTGACATAGCTTGTAATACCTTCAATAATTATGAATCATTTGACGTAATGATCATTTTATTGATCATAATTGTAGATTTATTTAAATTAGCTGCTCATTCCGTAACTTTGGTGAACTGTTGGTAAATATTCAGAATATTATCTAATGGACCAAACAGCTCGTCTCATCGTGCCGAATGAATCATAAATTATGTTCGTTTCCTATTAATGATGCTTTGATAATGCATAGAAAAGGATGGTAACAGTTAATCTCGGGAGACTCAGCAATATTCACTTAGCGTTCTGGTGATATGATCATAAAATATTTATTAACTTAATAGAAGGAAAAGTTGACTACAACTTGCAATATACCTAATGAATTGCACTTCTCTTTTTATTTTAATACATATGTTTAATATGTACTTATCTAGGTCAACAAATCAGTCAAAATATTAAAAATCACAAATATTGCAATCGTTTACACAAGTCTGCCCTTTAACGAAGAAAGAATGATTAAATTAGCCGAAAATAAAAATCATGTTGTTGCTAGAATTCTCTTTTAGCTTTCCGTGAATACAATGCCTATTATATAAAGTAATTTTTCCAATTGAAACTAATCTCTTCGAAATGTAAATCAGGTAAACGTAAATAGTTTTCAACCATATCGTTGCTCAATTGTTCGATATAGTGAACCTGAAAATCAATAATTATTTTGCTATGTTGTTTATATGGCATAATTTAGTTTCAGTTTAGACTTCGCTGGTAAAATTTATCAATCTGATACCCCTCAGGATGTATTTCAACTCGACGTACAGTACTATTAAAAGTTATCGATTGTTTAACTTTTTCTCTTATAAAGATGAACATTTCATTTTATTTGAATATATATTTGATTGAATTAATAAAACATAATATTTGAGTGAAATTAGCACTGAAAATAAATTCTTTATGAAATTAATGGACTGAATGTTTTTTCATGAATTTGTGAAACAGACCTCAAATAATGTGGCATATTTATCGAAAACGAAACAATGAAACAATTTGATACATGATAATAATATATTAACGAATGTAAAGAAAAAATATTGTTAAAGTAACACAGTCGTCATATAACGGACTGAAATTTGCATTTCACCATATTCAGCATAGCTAAAGTTACTCAAATCAAATTTATAGGAACCTTTCAGCTTGATACCTAACTAAATAATGCCAATTCAGCCAGAGTGACTTTCTGAAGTGATCACAGAAGAAGTCCCCTTAAACACGCAGTTCATTGTGTAGTATTTCAAGTGATTACTTACTAGTTATATTGCAGCTTCCCTATTATTTCAAAAGAATGACCAAATGTTATGCCCCTCGGACACGCTCGACGAAATACATTTTTCAAGCAAGGCAAAAGAACAGTAAAGCCTTCTGGATCCTCTCTTCCAATCTGCAACCAAGACTAATGCTCTCTTTGTCACCGCTTCCGTCTTACACCTCACCACACATCCACAGCCTCAGGGCAATCAAATATCGTGATTACATCAATATAGATGATGCCATTCCGATTGCCTGAAGATGCACTGTGGCAACGGATTGCTAGATTGAAACCAAGTATATCATGTAGGAATTTATATGCTAATGTATTCACATTTCTTAGATTCCGAAGCCACTGATGAAATAAAATTCATATTAAATTGAGCTAAAGGAAGATTCTGATATGGATTTTAAAGTTTGGAAGAGGCACACTCATTTGAGGGAACGTTTTATCTCAAAGAAAATCTAAGATGGGATATTAAGGCAATCCTGGTGAAATATTTGCATCACCTAAATGTTTATTGAATGAATAAGAAGAAATTACGTTTGTGGTTTTATCGAAATAATTAGTGACGAAATTTTCTCAAGAAAGAACTCTTTCCTGTATGCATATAATAATTTCTCTTTATAAAAATGTATTTTATGATTTACAGCCTTCGTTCATTAAAACTACTTTTTTGCATTTTCTAGATAAAATAAAGTAACGTGATGCACATCATTTACTGACGGTTTTAAAAGAGAAATTTAAATTTAGGGTCATAGCAAGGCCTGAAAATAATATGTACGTACATTTACACTAGCAATTAATTGATGAACGCAAACAGTTTGGAGAAATAACTAGTATCAAATAGCAAATGTTTCAGATTTAGGTCATAAATCGGAAATGTATCTATCTTTTATAAAATATAAATGTAATTCTACTCTAAAAGCATCGCTATACCAAAATGAATTAAAATAGTAATATCTGTATTCATTTGTAAAACGGACAAATGAAAATACAACGTATTATTATTATTATTAGATTTAATTTATTAGGTTACATTCATTTCTGTTTCTATTATATAAATATATACTTTCGTATTGCAGTTTGATAGATTGACAATGTATTCATAAATATCGAAAATAGCTTGATACATATTCGGAATTCAATTCAAAATACCGTGATAATATGATTAATTAAAAGGAACAGATATTGAATAAAAAGCTATTCGCTTTTTTAGTGTATGTATGTACAAATTAGAGTCGGAAACATAATAGTTAGAACGTTGTCAAACTTGAGATAGTACGCATGGGAGTAAAGCTTGGTATTGTGGCCAAAGGAGAAAAGTTTGAGGAATAATAATCAGATATATCACATATTGTCATTTTACGTCGTTCATTAATGTATTACGAATATAACGAGCTAGGAACTTCGTTGTTCATTTCTTTATAGTTGTAAAGAATAAGCTATTCTTATGGGCTATGGAATTCAAATTACTAAGTTTTGAAGTGTACTTAGTTTCACTACACTGCTCATTAAAAAGTTGTATTTTCCGCGGAATTTAATTTACACAGTTACTATTTATTTATCATTAATAGTGATTAAATTACCTATGATTGAAGCTGTATCATCAGTCTTTTAAGCTATTTCCTGGAAACTTCATGTGACTACCTCGTGTTAGTAGAGCAGTAAACTGAATCGAATGGAAAATATTCATAATTTAAGCATTCTTATATTCAACAGACTCACATACAGTTCACTATTACAAGTTTTAATGAACTCAAAATAACTTGTATATCCCTTATGTTTGTCTAAAATATATACTTCGAGATCTTCGGTAACTGCTTATATGTTTTTCCTGCGCAAAGATTCTGTCAAAGAGAGCGGTCATGTTTTGATTTTTCCTACCGTAGAGAGTTAATGGTACGTGACTCAACACAATCGCAAAAAATCGATCTCCAAATCAGCGATAAATCATGCGCATGAACATGGAATTTTACCCAGCGGTCTCCTTAACCTAACAAGCACCCGACATCCCCTATATCTCGTGCAGTCAGGCCCTCTTAGCCGCTATCCTTCAATGCGCCTATAACTCTGTTATCTCCCCACTAAAGTCTGCAACCTCTCGTATCTGCTCTCTCCCTCAGGTCTCGATTCACATCCCATTTGACGAGCTATTAATCATCCGCGGACGCCTTCTCCACCGGGAGCTCCCATTGCGAGTGCGTACGTCTGAGAGCAGTCGTCCTCTGGCAATTAGCGGACGATGCGGGCGGCTTTTCGATCGGCCCACATATTCTTCGCCTCTTTTTGTCTTCCTCTAATCGCTTCTTGATCATCTCCTCAACGCATTACTCCTCCAGTGACAACGCCTACGTTTCGACTTTTTCCCGTATCGACGGCGCATAAATCACCCGAGTCAGGTGTTTTGCCGGCGCGGACAAAAAAAAACGTTCTAATAGTTATTAAAGAAAACTAAACTATGTTAGCTCTTCAATATGTTTTATTATCTATCGTTTTAGGCTAATGGCAGTCATCATCAGTTGTAGATTACCAAATGTACAACGTATTTAAAGGGAAGGCGAGAATGTAAGAAAGGGAGAATGGTTTAAGGGGAAGGGGTTGGATGCGGGAGAGGATTCTGGAAGGAAAGGAGAGTAGAGGGGAGGGATTAAGAAAAGTATAGTTATTTGTTAGATTGTTTTTATGGGAAAATATTTCAAACATTTCTAGGGAATCCATTTACTTTCCTTTCGGGGTGCGGTATAATTATAATAATTTAATACCTTTATAATATATATATATATATATTAATATACTACTTTGGGTTAATTTTACCTAATGATGGCCAAAATTAGCCAAAACCGGTCGGCAATGAAACATATTGTGGAACATGCGAAGCTTAGTTTTCTTTACTAGCTATAATGGCATTCCACGAAGTACAGCCTTCAAATGTCAATTTCAAACATTCAAATGTTTTGGTCGGAATTAACTTTTTTGTATTTGCGGTCCTGTTCTGAAATTTTTATTCCTTTTTTTCCGTGCACATGAAAGAGCCTATTCTAAAATAGATACTGAGTTATCTGAGATTAAATTATATTAAAATCTTCAATAATAATTTTGACAAATATCGCTTCATTATTACCTGCCGGCATTTTTTAGGGAAGTCATGGGTCGACTCAGCCTCAAAATGTGTAAAAATGAGTACCGGAGGTATAACTCTGGGTAATTGTAGGCTGGAGAAGCGTAGTGCTGGTCTCACTACCTTCATCAATACCGTTAGGCTAAGTATTAGCAACCTTAACCTGCTAACTCCCGAGAGCGTTGCTACGCTATGAAAAAGGGAGACTAAGACTAATTTTAGAGGTTTTAAATCTCCAATTCTCTGTCTGCAATCCTCATCTCATTCACCGGTATTCGGAGATAATAAGAAAGGATCATCATACTCTTCTCCGAATACCGGTGAATGAGACGATGAACTCCAGCAAAGATGACTGATGGAGATATAAAACCTCTAATTCATTAACAGCCGTGTTCCAAATTTTCTTCTTCACAAATATCGCCTTGAAATAGAATTATCTGTCTATAATGAGCATACCGAGATTAAAAAGGAAATTCTATTCATCATTCTACGTACTATATATATTCTATGGACTATATATATACGATACGAGTAAAATGTAGCTTGCATACTGCAAGCAGATCGGCAATACTAATTTCATATCGGCATCATATCGGAACGCTCCTCAAAATAAAAAAAAAAGGATTGAAATTTTTCTTAAAATTCGCTTAAATTTCATCGTCTGGCATCGAACCCGGGTCTTACTGGTGAACTAACTATGCAGCACAATAGAAGATCATCATCTCTAACCATGTGTGAAAATTCAAGCAGAAATATTGGCTACAACTGCCTCAAAAGCCGTTCTAATTATCACGAATGTAAATGGCTCTCTGGATTCGAACCAAGGACGATCTTGGAAATCTAAATGATATTTCTGAAAGTTATTTATGATTTCTATCTATATGCAGAATTTCAAATTTCTATATTATTGGGAAAGGTTTCCAAATAATTCCTAAAAATCGGATCAACTTCTGTTTGCAGAGACACCTGGTGTCGAACCCAGGACATATTGTAAGCTGTGCATGCAAAGTTTGATTTGTAAAGACTTTTTCTTGTATCTTGCAAAGTTTGAAGTCGATAGCATGCCGGGAAGTACCTTAATTTTGTTTCCGTTATCTCCGTAAGGAATGCATTGAGAAGTGCAAATGGTCCTCTGGGATCGAACCAAGGACCATCAGCGAAGATGAAAAATTTGATTACGAAATATATTTATGATATCTATCGACGTGCCGAGTTTCAAGTATCCATGTTATCGGGAAAGGACCCAAAAAAAATTTTCAAAATCGCCGCAATGCATTTTAAACGGCCGATTTTTGCCCCGACCTAGCATCGAACCATGGACCATATTCGGCAATGTCTTTCTGATTTACGTTGGATTTGCACGGCTTCTAGCGATCCCTTGAATTTCAACCCTCTACTTTTCCGGGAAGTGCCTCAATAAAATTTTCGAAAATCCCCGCCATGTATTCTTATGGAGAAAATCGCGACTTTGGGGCCCTCTGGAATCGAACCTATGACACTGAGGATCAAAGTCGCTTTTTTCCTGGGGGTTTCACGTTATGGCCAATACGTGGTAAAAATTTCGAGTCAATGACGCCAGTAGTTTAGCCTGTGAATTAGTATCCTATCTGGGTATCTGGGTATCTGGGTATATCATGAGTGAATCCGGAGAAGCATCTATATATAATAGAAGATATTTTGTCGCAAATTCTTTAATAAGAGCTACATTATTGCGATGCCATATTTTCATTAAATTAACTTATAGAATTTTAATACTTGTGGCCAGTCTTTACAAACGCTGTTTTCATTTATTTTTGTGTGATGCTCTATTATCTCTGATGCTTCACGGAACTTTCAAGAGAAAATTTGAAGATGGAAGATCAAAAAGAGACACTTAGTTAGGAATTTTGGAGAAAATTTCCGAAATTTAATCATAAGACAATAAATATCAAATAATATAATCCCAAATTATTCTTTTAATAATCTTAAATTTTTAAGAGAGTATTCGATCAAATATGCCTCCGGGCACGAAAAGTAGGAAAGTGGACAAAGACAAGGATTCTATAGAACATGGTTTCTCGCGTATTTACTCAAGAGGCCCAGCATGGCATTTAATTGTAGAATTCATCGCATCTATCTGCTTACATAAGATTTTTATCTAATATCTACGCCCGTTTTTACTTTCTCCATATACGTAGTATAGAGAAAGTATTGTTTTCAGGAAAAAAATCGACTCTGAGATTTCAACGGAAATACATGTTTTGGGGTCCCTAGAACACGTTTTAACCATTTTCGGAATGATGTCTTTGTGTATGTGTTTGTGTGTGTCTGTGCTTGTGGGGGATCTAACGTAAAAACTATTAGTTGTATCAATATCAACCTTCATATATAGCACTGTGGTGCGTGCTGTAAGAGTTGATTAGTTTTTGGAGTAAATCGATTAACCTGAAGTCGAGCATTTTGCTTTGAGCAAATTTCCGTTTTTGCAAACTATCTCCATAAATATGATATTTAGGTATATTCTATTACTCATAATAGTTTTAGAAAATGTAATTTAGTATAAATTTTGTATGAAACATATTTCTTAATAACTGATTTTTTAGGAGTTATTCATCAAATGATGATAAACCGGAAGTTGCTGATTATGTACTTTGTGTGCGCTCTGAGCGCTGGGGCGCAAGGCCGATTTCATCGTTTTTCATCAAACATGTCCCGAATAACATTATTTATAATGTTTGTGACGTAAAAGATTATATGATATAAATTTATCACTTATCTTCCAAGTTTAGATTGAATATAGAGTTCGAAAATACTGTCTTAGATAAATATTTACATCTTATATAAGGAGAAAGTCATGTGCTGGCCACATCAAATTTTTCTGTAAAGTACGTGAGGGTCATGAATATGGATATGAGCATAATATATAATATTTCATGTTTTCTGATTCATAATTAAACGTTAGGCAGAGCAACCCGTGGAGTTGGGATGACAATAAACCTTTCCCGAAATTAAATTTCACGTCTTTGACCTCAAGCCGGGGGTCAAACACCTGAAGCACATCTAAAGCCAGATCCAAACTTTTACGACCAAATTTAAGATATGAAACAAGGGTATTATTAACTGTGAAAGGGTCCAAAAGCATCCATATTTCTGTCATCATTGGAAAAAAAATTGAGAGGTACCATAGTACTTTCTTTAAAAAAAAGTATTTTCTGAAATTTTTTCTCAATGCTATAGAATTTCATGTGTGACTTTGTGAATGGTGAAGACGAGCATGGATGAATCGGTGAAGCAACCCGTGCTGTAGGTCACCATTGACCCATTTCTCGGGTAAAAGTCTGAAGAACTGGCCCACAGGGAAAACAAATGTCACGGATAAGGTCACTTCTTTGGTCGGCGCGCCAATCACATCAAGTACACTCGGAGGTGAGCCCAGTGGGGAAATAGTACTCGCCACTCTCATACTCTTCGAATTTTCCTTGTCTGACAACAGATAATCACGACACCAAGCTAAAAGTGTGCGAATGATCTTAAATGACTCTTCCTTCGAAAGACACTGGTTCTGATTGGTTCAAAGCAGCCATTAAGCCATCCTGCAGCCAAAGAGAACTAAGGGAGTTCGGCGTATCAATTATGCTGGGACTAACATTAAGTTGGGATGGGAAAAATTTGCTCACCGCCTCAGTTAAATCTTAACTTCATTTTCATTATACCTCAGAACAATAATAATATTTTCAAAATCTCAGTCATATATCTTCATTACAATCTCATTTCGTCGGGATAACAAGAAAGAAGAAACATTTGAAGAAGTCTGCAATGTAACTTATAGTCTATTTATTTAATATCAATGCATACCAAAAATATTACTGGGCATACTAACAATAATTTAAAAACACGACACTCTTAAATAATTACGTTTTAGCCATGCCAATTAGCCAATAAATGTTAAGAAATTAAATATAAATATTTAAAATGCAAAATAATTGACGTATTGAATATTCTGCGTAGAGTATGGGACTAATTTTAAACAATATTGATTCTCGATACCTGAAGTGCTTGCTTAAGCTACAATATAAAATAGCTCACTATCAGGTACATACATGTAAATTTTGATCCTCTTTTCGTATCACGATTATACTAACATCCAAACAAATGGAATTCCTCTATAGTTAGTTCCATCTACACCTTAACTAACGATGTCTTTCATTTCTAAAATTTAATAGTTCGGCATCCAATTCACGATAGACTACGCCCTATACCCCATCCAAGTGAATAAATACATTAGTATCTTTGGAGATTATTATGTAAAACTATGATATTTCGTTCTTAAATTGAATTAAAGTCAAGGTATTGCTAGAAATTGATCTAATGTTGATGTTTGAGCTACGTGACTTGTTGAGGAATCATGTCGATGCTGTTTAAGGTTATTTAAAATTCATATTTAGTTATAGCTAATTCACGGGCGTTTTGTGCTTTCATATAATTCATATAAGTATTTTATATTTATTTGTTTGTTTATTATATTTTATTTAGGTATTTTTACATTTTATGTAGTTGTGTTAATTGTATCGATGCATAGAAATATTCGTTTAATTAATTGTTATATAAGTTAACGTCGCAACCTGCCCTCGTGACTAACTTCGGCGCTATTGTGAAATAAATTAATTAATAATGCACAAATAGTAATAATTACTTTCGAAGAGATATTTTTGCTACTCAATCTTATGATTCCAATAATGCCATATTGGCACAGGCTGAACATTGTAAGTAGAATCTAATGCAAACTAGAACCACCCATAACAAAAAAACGATAACCTATCAAAACCAGATGCCTATATTAAGCGTTCAATGTATTCAACGTATTACTACTCCAACTGAATCAATTCCTGATATCTTATAAACTAAAAATTCCTGGTTCAAAAAAATCTCAAAGTCGTTTCCGTTATTAATCGGGAAATTCCGCACCGACATATGTTATTTTAGGAAGAAAATGAAATTTAGAAAGAGGAAGCCTTATGGCGTTCGACGTTATTAGAATTTTTGTAGCTAGTAGGCAGGCAACAACAGCGCGAGGGGAGAGAAGGGGGGTCGAGGAACGAAGTAGAGGAGGTAACTAAAAACAAAGAGAGAAGATCGCGGGTGATCCCATCGACCCCGAAACGGGATTATACTCGTCCAATTTCCGTCAAAAAAAAACTCGCTGTAACCAGAGGACGCTGCCTACTCCACAAATTGCGGAGAGAAAGAAGGAGATATAAAACGATGGAAAAGCAGATTAACGATGACTCTCGCCGTCCAACTCAGCGAATTCTCGCCGCCGACAAAAAGGTCACCAATCAAGCGAGTAATGTTCGAAGACGAGGAAAGATTTAGCGACGGGGCAATTCGTCTCTTTCTTATGCGGAAACAGTTGAGACGACGGTTGAGAGCGATTAGGTTGCTTCCCAACCTGTGGGTCCGTCCTCAGACGATGGACGACCACCTCGGCAGAATTTGATTTGTGGCGTCTTCGGATTCACGTCTTTACTTTAGGTATGAGGAAAGCTGAGCGTCGAAAGTGAAGCCGCATATCAAAGCGACGTACTATTCGATGGTTTGGGAAGCGATAATTTTAGTCCATCTAGACGATAGGATGCCTCTAGAAAACGTAATATTCCAAAAATAATATTTTCGTCGGGTAACGTGATTTCCTTTTTTCTATTTTTTTCCCTCTCGCATCGATTACCGTTTTATTTAACCAACGATATTAAGAATGTCGCTTAGCCCAGGATTACTTTTAAGTTGCCATCAAAAATGTTATAAACATACGTTTGATTTTATTTACATTTAAAATCGAGCATAACGAAATCAATTTCATCAAACATCCCCCTTTGTCCGCATTTTTAATTTATCCATTTATAATAAAAGGCACTTATAAGATTTATAATTATGTTACTATCAAGAATGATCGACGAAAGTGAGATACGAAATTGTCATTTTTTAATTCATTAGGATTTAATAATAAATCTGCGTATAGTGAGATAATGGTTAATCAATTGCGTTTTCTCTACTTAATTTCAAGCAGTCAACATATTTTGAATTCTTTTGAAATATTTGGTTTTGAAATAGATAAAAAGTGTATTAAATATACACATTGAAGTATTCATTAAATTTGATAGTAGTAAGATGAAGCCAATAGCAATAATATGCCATAGAATAATAAACAACGTTTTTTCCGAATTTTTATTTAATATAAATTATTGTACTCAAACAAATTGATTTTATGTGATTTATCCTCATCTCTCTTCAGCTTATGAATTCCATACGCGTTCATTTTATTTCCAAAAAACCTATATAAGGAATGATGAAACTTTCAAATTTTTATGATGATCATAGTATGTAGACGCTGATTCTTTTATTATCCTCAAATCTGAAAACTAAGTGATCAAATAGATTGAGGAAAAGACGATTCATTGAAAATATCGAGGCATCCCCGTTGCTACGGAGACCTACAAAGGATTGACTTCTTGAGGGGCCGTAAACCAAGGGCCGCAATGTCATCCAATGCCACAAGTAATTTCCTTTCAGCAGACTTCCTTTCATCTCCCACCTAACAGCGTCATTAATTCGCTCAAGGGAATCTCTGTAAACACCGTCCAAAGGGATGCAATTCGACCTTATATTGTTCCGTTGCCCTCATTGAGAACTACACTCACTCTCACACGAACCAAAGTATTCCTCAAAACAGAGCGCGAGCCAGCAGCACAAATAATCGACGATAAAGGGAAATGATCTCTCGGAGACCTTAGCGACGGATTTTTAAATTAAACGGAAAGCGGAAGAACAAGGGAACCTTTAAGACAAGGGAACCCTCCACTTATGGACTTAGGAGGAATGAAAGGGAAGGTTGGATCTTGAGGCGAGTAAGGAAATTGGATGAGAGGATGGGATTGGAGTGAGGCGACGGTTTGGAATTCCGCAAGGGAATTAATAGGAATGCGTGGGTCAAGAGAGAGAGAGGGATCTATCCATTTAATTAAGGATGCCTTCAAAACAAGGTGGATTGTAATGGAAACGTTTGGCCAGAAAGGAAGAATGGCTGGGAGTCTGTGGTTGACGTTATGTACCCGCCTGCCAAAAGGAAACGATCTTCCGCCGAGAAATAATTACAGAGGTGGATTCTGGTGGTGGTCCATCGTGGTCTTTGTGATAATTTGCCGCTCATTGTTGCGATATCTCCGCGCCCCTCTTACCTAATCCGGATCGTTATCTCTGAGTTACTTACATTTCATCTCACCCGAATATATTCTAATGATTATTTACCCACTCAGCTCCTTCGTCGAGGCAGGCAACCGTTCCTTAATTTTTAACGATTGCTCGCCTTGAAAAATGATTTTAAGTATGGAAAATGCGAGTTTACTTTACTGAATAATGATAAAATAATTACATATGCCAATTATATTATAAGATATAAAATCATAATAATATTAATTAATCCTAACGTTGGCCGAAACAGGTCGTGCTTTAATTATATATTGTGGAAAAAATTATTTGTGAATTTTTATTTCTTAAATTATTTGCATATACCATACACATAAGATAAAAACCGATTATGTCTTTATCCCAGTAGGTATTTATCTAATGCGTATTAAGATGAAGTTCCACCCAGTGAAGGTCGAAGTGAATGAATATGTATCTTTTCGTTTTTTTTAAACTGATTTAGATTGAAATGTGTCGGAAAACTTATGTAATCATACTAATAATTTTGAAGCCCTCCATACTATTTCCAGCAAAAGGAATTTTCCCTTTAAGGATTGACTCCTTCAAGGTATTCAACCATCTTTCTTTGATTAGATCCTTTCCATTCCATTGAATCGTTTAAAATTTAAAATGGTGCAAATCATCAGCCGAATAAACAGTAGAGAAGCCAACGATGACATTACTTTTTTAAAGTGAGCGCTGAAGTGGAATCAAATACTCTAAAAAGCAAATTTATGAGCATGTATTAAAGGTAACACACGAATAAAACTCTCTACAGGCATTCAAAGTCGCACGATGAAATTAAAACGGATATTTTTTTTTCATTACTGTCATAAACAAATACTCTCATGGCCAAAAATATAAAGGTATCTTAGTAGGCCAGAAATAGGAGAAACAGTCATTTTAGATTTTTGTTAACATATGGTTTTAAACCTGAATTTTTCAAGATCAAGGCAAAGGGGAAAGTTAAATCCAGAATTAAAGTTTTAATAAGATTTAACGGTACGCGCTAGCATGAAACAATAACCCATCTTCTTACCATAATACCATTAGCTTATGAAAAAGCTATTAAGGCATAATCTCTTACTTCAGATAACAATGAATTGAAAATGTTTTCTCCGTTACAATTTTACTTCAAGATATAATTTAATTTTAGCTGTTCTATATGGTTCCTTTCACAATTCATCCTATTCATGAACCTTCAATTATATGATGCGTCACAGAGATCTGTAATGAGTCAAGATAATATCCTATGATAAATAAATATAAATGTGTTAACATCCTACGAATGTGAATCTTAAATACCAGAAGGAACATTTAATACCGTATTATTAAAATGTCGATAATTTTCAACTTGTAGCTGTTGCATATTTTTATAAATGTATTATATTATTCAGCAGTGAAAACAAATTTCGCAAACCACTTCTCCTATAATGATCACGGAATATAGTTTGACGAGGACAGCTGTATTCATTTTTTATCTCTCTTGGGACATCGTCATGGGCATAAAAGGGACACCTAAATCACAATTTGGAAATTCAACCTAAAAATAGAGAATTTTTAAAAAATGCTACACTGCTGAGAGTTGAGAAAACATGTTACAAGTTAAGCCTTAAAGTATCGAGGAAGGCTGGGGTTGACGTAACAAGAGGAAAGTACGTCGATTTTAAGCGGTGCGGAGACAGAGAGCGAGTGGAGAAGAATACAACATCCAAAGGAAACCACTCGTTACTTGATAGCCAGGAGGCTTAAAGAAAAGTCGGCAAGTTTTTGGAAGTTACAAACCTTTCTCCGAGGTGGTGAAGTTTTGCTTCAGAAGAGCGGAGATATAAGTTTTGGCCATTACTTTGGGGAGAAATTCCCTGTGTGGGAGCTCAGAAAGACTCCTCAAATATTTTTACGTAAATTACTCGAAACACCGCGTCTTTCAATACAGATCAAAATTGATTCTGCATCAATTCAATTTGTTGATCTTAAATGAATATTCCTCTTTCCACGAAACTGCGCTTAGAGTTTAAAGAGTGGTGATACATTCTACGCTGTATTATAAATTAACATATTCCATTTATCAATGCAAAACTGACAAATAATAGTTATTTATGTTTCATAATTTATCGATTTCAATTTATTCATATTTTATCCGTGAAAATTGAATTATATACCTATAGAACGAATACCCTAATGATAATCCTATCCTATGATGAAAATCAATGTAAACAATGCTTCTGCGTTTATAAATAATAATTAAACATAAAAATTAATGCAAATAATTTCAGAATTCTCAATATAATCAGTTCAACATATAAAGTGGATTAATAAATCGTATAGAGATATTATTACCTTTCCCCATGATTTACTATGAATACCATTATTAAAATTTTATGAAATCATTGTCATTATTAAAACTAAACATAAATATTCTTGAAATAATTAAACGGCTTTTTCATCATTAATTTTTGCTTTGCTTTGAAGTTCTCCTGAGCCCAGAAAGTTTCCTGTATTTTTTATCTGAATAGCAGAAAGTGTTATATGTGTCAGAATATAATATATTTATAATATAAATCATATCTTTTTCCAATAAAAATTACCTTTTAACTTCAATTTTAGCATTGACACATTATATAAATCCCATTTTTATAACGATATAGTTTAATCGTTTTTATTCTATTGCACAAAGGCCTCCAAATCCGTATGAAATTAATGCCTGAGATTATTTATAGAATATGCGGTATGATAAAAATTAGACTGATTGTGAGGAATATTAAAAGTCATTTTCGTAAAATGGTGACATTTTGTGCTAAATAGTACTTCAGCTACTATACATAACTTTAAGCGATAACCCATAATAAATTGTAAGTAATGGAACACCCAACCGAACTTTAATTATAAAACTACTCCCTTTCAGGAAAAATATTTTTTTTAGAAACATATTTATTGAACGCTATGTGAATAAAATTAAACGATTGAAACGACAAATTTACGGAATACTATTTAAAAAATATTGCATGCGTTGGTGATCGAGAGGGAATTTAAGCGAATATAGAAAAAAGGCGTAAAATATGGCAATGATTTCTTACACTCCACTTCCGATATTTATTAACTTCGATCGATACATTACTAAGGGGAATGGTTCTCTTAAAATGAGAAGGATTACTCATTATTTTTAAATATATTCAAATGTTTATTCAATCACCTCTTGGTTTTCTCGAGCTTTGCACAAAACAGAATAAAATAGATGTATTTAAAGGATATCTTCTATGAATAACGATCGGGGTTAAAAAATTGTATTAAAATTTACAAGTTTATCAAACGAAGAGTAAAGTTAAATTTTTGGAAAGACTTCTTCTATGGTCAAAAGGAAAAAAATATACACCAATTAGATCTGCTCCAGTAACTCACTAGATTCGAATAATTATTTTGCGTTTGCATGTAATCAGGTAGTAAATGGGAACTCCTTCATTCCCTAAGTACTTCTAATTATGGCAACGCAGGTATACCAAACTTTTTTGACCACGCATTTCAATTTGCTCACGTAGGAGCTTGTTAACTACAGCAAAATCACAGGTGCATTTGAATAAATGTTTTTACCTAATTGATCCCATTAAAGGTTGCGAATTGGGAATGAGTAGAAGATCAAACGGTAATGGGTCAAATTACGTAAGTTTGTTCGACAAATGGGTTTAATCGACTAAAGTAGCGAAGGGGACTAAATAGTTTTCGCACACCGAGTTTTATTCGGTTTGACCCAATTAACCTTAAATAAACACCTATCTTCTAAACTTCTACCTGGAACCTATAAAAATGTATTCATGGAAACATAGATTGATAATTTAAAACAAAAGTAAAAACCAGTTTTTAATAATCGTTTTGTTGATAAGCAACTAATATAATTCTTCGACCAGAACAAATAAACCATAGAAAAATCACAGGAAGGACTTTTCCACAGAAAACTAATTCCTATTATTATTGGACTTTGGCAAAATACCACAAGATCTCAGTTTAAAGGTTTAGTAAAAATAGGAATTTGTTTCCTGTGGAAAAGTTTTTCCTGTTTTTTGTTCCACGGGAGTACTGGACAGCATGTTGTATGGGACAGGCGATATATTGTCTAATCAACGCTAGGGACAGCCCCTAATACGGCATTGGCACAATGATCAAGTTCTAGCCATCTTAGATTTATGTTGCTACGCGTTCTCTTATAACGAGTGTTTTAGTGGTTTAGTACCAAATTTTCGTGCACGGAGATAACTTTAGACCATCCCAACTTCATTGTACCTTAGTACAAATATGTTTAAAATTGTCTTGGTAGCAACTACAGGTTATTGTTAGTGAGCTATGAACGATTCTTTCGAATCGGATTGGTAGTTTGCCCTTCAGAGTGAAAGTTGCGTTTCATGACTGTCCGGTTGTATGGGAAAGGTGCAGTGAGAGTAATACGGGACAAATTGGAATGCACAAATTAGGCGATTAATCTTAATCTGTTCGTGAAAAGAGTAAATCCAACCGAAAAAGAACATGCTCTTATCATACTGGACGGTAATATAAGCCATAATGAGCAGGAAATAATAACTTTTGCCAAAGATCACCACATTCATATGTTGAGCCTTCCACAGGTTTACCAAAGTGTGTCAAACAAAGGAACATTTGTGATGACAGATTTTTTTCATAACCCACTTAAATTTCTGTAAGAGGCAAAATATGTAAATGTTTAAAATTGTTGAAATAAATTTTTATGAATAATCATACTTATAATAATGATTTAAAACATACATTATTGGATTTTGTATGGTAGAAGTTTGGATTATAAGTGGGATTGAATTATTCCGTAACTTATACAAGGTGTCCCATACAACCCTCCAACTTTTCAAATGAGCAAAATGTAAGGGTTTATTCAAATGAAAATGAAATCCGAATCGATCCTTTTGAAGTAATTTCTTCAAAGAGTCTTTTTAAAATACTTTTAAGTTAGTTTTAGTATATATTTAAATTTTATTTAGCCTTTAACAATTCTGCAATTTGCAAAAAGGCTTAGCTGTCCCATACTAGAGGACCTTTCCCTACCACAAAGTTACTCGCATATCCGTCGACAATGTTTACACATCAACAGATAACGTAATTTGATCAAATATTCTTCATGATATGATCATAGTAAATAAAATTTTTTAAATATAGTTAAGTATGTGGAAGTATACGGAAATTAAAAACGTTAAAATTAAAGTAACTCCCTCTCACGCCTTCTCGTGCAAAATTACCTTCCAATTTCCTTGTAAAGTAACTCTTATCACAATTTTATTTGCAATCGTATTCGAATGAGGTCGAATATTGATTGAGTCAAAGGTAACCGAAGATACGTTAGCTATGCCAGTTGTATACAAGATCAGTTTTCTAAACCTTTACTTTTTATCTATTCCACAAGGAAATGATCAAATAAAATCTACGAATATGATTTATTATGATTTTCCTCTTTTATTGAAATCCCTCTCCCACCTAATGTCCCATTCTCAACACATCAAAGAAAGATCTGAATAAGTTTAGAACGGATGATGCCGAAGCGTTCAAGGACAAAAGAAAGATATGGGCGAAAGGAAGAATCCCAGTAAGAAAAAGTTCGGAATTCGGAGAGCGAATGTCGGCAGTGGAAAGATACTTTGAAACGAGAATAGATCAGTGAGATGAATCTATGCAATTCATCTCTGGTCCAAATTTAAACATGGTTTCTTATCTTCCTCGTGAATATATTCAATGCAAAGCAAAAGCGTCTCGGTAAATAAATACTGCACGATAATTCTTCTTGGGCGGGATTCAATTGTTGCTTCTGTATTTAGAATTTCAGTTAGTCGAATACTATAATTCTACTTATAATCATCGTTTCAGATACCTTATTATGTCGATACAAACAATATTGAAAGATACTGTCATAATACACGAATTCAAACAAATGCCTAAAGCACCAGTGAAATAACTTACTCTGCAGGTATTAAGATGCTGAAGCATAAATGCACTACTGCTGAACTGAAGTTGGGATTAATCACAAATCAAACCTACCTGTGCAACACATTTGATGGAGCATATCAAGCAGTGGTTTTTTAAGTTGGAAACCAAAACTAGCCAAATTCTGGTGAATGCATTGAAGTTAACGTGTGAAGTTGATCAGTGAAGATTATATGCAAGAAATCGGAGGATGGAATTCCAGGTGCTACTGCGATATCTAAGGCATTCAACTGTAAAGCTTGAAATTGAGAATATTCAAAGCTTTTCTAATTAAACTTTATCGTGATTCAAAACTGTTTTGAAGGCGGTTCACAAAACGGAATAAATTGTTTTCCGCTGATGCTGTAAAATTACAATTTATGCAAATTGAAGCTTCTTTTTGAATAACCATCACACTTATTATCCATTACTTTTTGAAGGAGCAATACACGAGCAAAGGCACTTATGTTTCTTTAAGACTGAAGTTAACAATTAAGTACCTTATCTAATTCATTGAGACCAATCACGTATGGTCTTTGACTTTAAACTTACGCTTTCAAATCGAACAGTTTATTCGGAACAATAGAGTGGATTCCCATTTTTATTATAGTGCGACTATATACTATAAATGTATTTTACTTTTTCTACCATATTTTACTTTTACATAAGACTACGCATGAGATCCAATGAAGCTACCACCACCTAAGGTTACCCTGGTTAAGGACTCTTTTATGGGCAATGCTAATCTACTTAGATGGAAAATACATTCATTCAGCAAGCGTGCAAAAATGGTGATCCAATCTTTCCATGAAAATTCATCCCGATAAGCTAATTCGCTACGTATTAACTGGAAGTTGAAACGAGGGCGTATGGGTCAAGGATCTTTTCTATTTCTAAGCCTTAAATCGGGAGAAGAATATTATGTAAGAAATGCAACTCCAGTGCTTTAATAATACTTTAATCGTGTATTATCCAAAGGGAATGTAATAAGATGAAATTGTATTCTCCCTAACTTTAATCCTTTTCAAAATCTAATATGATACATTTAGCAATATTGGCCTCACATATTCATTAACCTGCTATGAAATTATCAACTGACCTGGAATTCCTTCTCTGTCAAAAAATAATTTTTTTCGATCTCTATATTCTCAACGGAGAAGTTAATTTAGCAGCCTTGCGATACAATGATAGAGTAAGTTGCTGCTGCGACTCAGATTTAGCAATAGCATCATATTAATCATTAACCAAACATTCCCTAGTATACATTAAGAGCAATCATTATTTTCAAAATGCTGCTTCCGATAGTGCTAAATGCATGACCAGAGTCGAGTTCTTGCTCTTTAGGCAGTTACAAAAAACACTATTTCCCAAGGGAGTTTATTCCCTAAGTTCTAAATCCGCAATGTTTGACCCGAGCAATCAACAAACACTCAACACAGCCATCGTTAGAGCATAAGCAGAGCAGCATTTATTCATTTTCAATAGGACCATTCCATGCCAAGTGGTATGGTGGTCCCCGCTCGATCATGAATTTAAATGAAATTTTTTATGGACATACACACATATCTCTTATGAAAATATGTAAAGTGTTACTTTCGCCTATGACTTGCTGAGATATAGCAGTTTGTTTGACCCCGTGTCACTACCTTCTTCAATATGACTATGAGTTTTCAGTAATTTTGAGACATAGTGTCTCAAGGAAATTATTTTGTGTAGGAAACAAACTTTCGCTATCTTGAGCAACATTTTGCGATCAATTAAACAAAATAATAAAAATTACTGTAGGAGTGACCTCTCTGCAGAAAATTCTGTGCAAAACTTGCCCAAAAAATTGCGAATCTATAAAAAAATTAAAATTTTGACCCTTTTATATTTCAGGAAGAAAAGATAAAATCAACGTGAAACTCTGCACATGATAACATATTAATGCATAGTTTATGAATATAAAATTTCATCTTCCTAGTACTTACCATTATTTTAAAAATTAAGTCAACATTTGACAGATTTGTAAAAAAGCCAAAATTAGGATATTTTCACCCCGCTTTTACAAAAAAGACCCTCTGAAATTTCTTTTGAATAGTTTTTATTAGAGAGAGAATTATTTCAACCCCCTAAAATAAGTATATCTAGTTTTTCATCGCGGGCATATAAGGCCCTAAAAATAGGGACAACTATGAGGATGACATTTGTAAAAACGACAAAGGATAGGTTATTTTCTGCCCGCTCTTAGAAAAGACAGGCCTTTTGGATACTCTTATGAATCATTTTCATTTGAAAGAGCATGTTTTAGATCTTTTAAAAAAGTAAACTTGGTTTTTCATCGCGAGCACATACAGCCCTAAAAATATAAACAAAGTTGAGAACGTGGCTGTGGTGGCGCCACAGTAATTCATGAACGCTATTGTCATTATAGATATACCAGCAACTATATTTTTATTAGAATGATAATTTTAAATTTTAAACCAAAAAAATTGCAGGACCTTAATATACTTTGATATTCTGAATATTTTAATGGTGTTTATCTTCATTTTTGTCATAGCTGAATTATATTTTAACATTGATGTTGTCACTTCCTCTTCCATAAATTGCTTGTTTTTACCTCAAATAAACAAAATTGTAACTGCGACTGGATAGGAAAAAATTACTTTTCAATAAACATGTTCGCAAAGAGCAGTTGTCAGATAGTTTTATGGAAATAACGGAAAACCTAATGAAACTGGTACTTTGATATCCTTTCCATTTTCTGACATTCAAATAATAAATACCATTGGCGAAGGAAAATCTGTCTCTCTTCCATAGATTTTCCTTTTATGCCACAAACCATACCAATTTTCAATCAAAACTAGTGCGTGTCCTAATCATGCTTCTTCTGTAACGTAGAAAATTACCATTTTAAACAACATTTTCTTACTACAATTGAAAATAAATGTAAGAATAACCTTACAGAAGGAAAATAAAAACTACCGAAAATAAAAAGTTACTAATAGTTATTAACTACACAAATAACAGTAATATATTAGTGTTAAACTGATGTATGACATTCATCATATTTTTATCTAACATAGTCGTAATTACTAGTATAAAAATATAAAATAGAAAGAGAGAAATATATTTTCTCTTGCTACCGTTCACTAGCACATTTGATGTATCTGTATTTGCCCGCATCTGACTGCAACATGTCACTATCCAATTAATTTCCGTCACTTGCACCGGATGCATCAAAGGAGAGCCTAATAATATCTTCGAATTCGAGACTCTCCGATAATTAAGGCTGCTGAATTTGGGCTCCTTCCAAAAGATTCAATTAATGTTCATTGATGGAAATAACTACTTTACACAAAGATCAGAGTGAAATTAGTTTCCTTTTTGGCTTACAGGGCTTACAGGCTTTTGGCTTTACACGTCCTAGAGCATCGCAACGAAACGTTACTGAGGAAGATATTTCTATGAATCTGAAAAGATGATAGAATACCGACATCCTCGTTAAGACGAAATAGAACAAATTATTTTCTTTGAGTAAGACGAATCTGTTGATTGTATATCAGTTCATGATGGGGTGAGACATAAAAGGTAAAAGATCATTTTATCGGGATTTCGTATTAGCTGAAATATGAACCACGTTCTGGAAGTTTGATTGTACTTTATCAGCCTGGCTCCTAAGGGGATAAAGAAAATTATAAAAGAAAGATATTCATCTTTTAAAAGGAGCTTATTTTATATATCTAATAGGGTTAAACTTATGGATTGAATATAGATATCTGTATCAATTAACTCCTTGAGGAAAACTAAAAAAACGAATAAATATCTGACTAATAAACATACTTAGTATTCCGATAGAATATTTTCACTATAAATATATTTTTTTTACATTCTATTGAGGTTTCATGACATTAATTAAACCTTTGTGTAGTTCTGAATCGAATACCTTACCTTCATAATTCTTTGAATCCAGGTAAGGAAATGTGGAATTGGATTGGAAATAAACTTCACAGAATGATACAAGCCACATTAAAATTTTATGTTCACAGAATTGTGGTAAACCCAATTTCAATAATTTACTTGAGGTTAAAAATATATCGGTGCAATTAAAAGATGCTAAACAAACTGATGAATAGAATTCATTCACTTTGATTAAATATGAATTTTTATTTTTTCATAAATCCGTCGTTATCAATAAATATCAAATGCTCCTAATTGCATATTTACTCTATTTTTTTCCTCAGCAATAAGCAAATACAATGCGATAATTTTCCGAGGTAGTCTTTCCAAGATTCTTCCACCACGTATAACCATATCCTCCAATTATCCGGGAGATTAGATTCTAATATATAAATTGAAAGTGTTAACGATATAAATTTGGCGTTTTACATGATAAAGGAACAAATTGTGTCGTTGTATCATCCACCCGAAAATTAGCAGACCTCGGTTCGATCACCACCCACGATGATATTTTTCACCTAATATCATCTATAAGATTCAACCCATTATGTATGCAAGTACGTAATAACTTAACGCATCTGTAAAAATTTTTAAACGCTAAAAACATTTCTATTTTATAGATATATTTGCATCCAAAAGAGAAATATCTGTACGACCGACATCTATCAGCCGTTATTTCTTCACGGGATAATGGAAGCTCATGATAAGCGCCTTTGCAACTGAACAATTTACCTCTCCACTGCGTGGAAATGTAAGGAAGATGGTAAGTTAGCGAGATAAAATTGATTAATGGTGGAACTGATATTGAGATTAAAGGTAGGCAGACAGTTGGCTGTCTCGGAGGGAATCAACCTATTTTTTTGCGCAGTGGCAAATTTCAACTTGTTTCAGCAATTGCGACACATCCGGCGGAGAGCACTTGTTTACGCGGGCGCCTCACATCCATCACACTCGGCCGCAGCATCCTTGTCTCCAGAGGCTCTTAACAGTGAGCTTTTATAAAAAAATCCTCTTCAATTCACGCTATTCCGTTTCCGCTTTTCTCCTTCTCTTGCCACTTAATTTCTGGTGGAGATGTCTCTGAACGAATAAAATCTATTTTTTCTTTCGCTACATCTCGTTGGAGAAAAAATTCAGAGAAAGAAAAACGTTTACAGTTGGTTTTGGTCGTGCAGCACCTCTAGTTGACAAAATTGTTTCGGAAAAGGCTATTTTTTAATGAAACAACTAAAATCGTAAATTATTTTACACCAAGTAGAATTCTCAAACTAGAGAGTGTTTTATCAAATGCAGGAAAATTATTTCTTGGTAGATTGCCATTTTTCTTAATAATATCGTGAGAGAAAATAGCATAGTATACGATATACTTTTTGAAAGAAAGAATGCATTGTAAATTGGATTAGTGATAAATTATTTGGTGTGATCTGACGATAAGCTAGTATAAGATTAAAATTACTATAATACCTAAGAATCCTTTATTTACGTCAAAGGTGATAATGAGAAAAGCTAACGGAAAATTAATGGGAAGCTTATGTATTACCTTGATGGAAGCATGAGTAAATGAATACCTTTTCATAAGCGGTATTTGTTTTATACTAAAGTACCCGTAAATCTTACGGATTTTTACTGATCTCACCTAAAATTGCGAGGCACAATAGAAAGAAATACCTTGAGTCATTTATCTATTCAAAAGCTCTTTAGTTTCGTGAACTAAAAACAATGGCTTTCCTTCGCAGACTTCGCAGACAGAATTCCTGCTTATAAGTGAATAACTTGCGACAAATATACCAGCAGGGTATTGAAAGAATCATATTGCACAAAAATAATATTCATAAATATATTAAAAATTGAATAGTTCAGTTCATTGAATATCATTTAACCGTTAAAATTCATTGTTACTCGAATTAATCATTACATAAGATTGGAAGATAATCTTAAAATTTCTGTTGCAGCAAAAAACTGAATGTATCCTCATATAAAAAATAACTATTCCTTACGAATGTATCCATTCCCTTTGCATCTGATTCGACCCGAATGAGAGTGGCTGAGTCTTAATGAAAAACAGCCAAGATTACTCCGTAACTCGGCCATTAATGCCCAGCGTCATCGCGCATTAAACGAGATAAATCTTAACGAGACACGGAAAGGATATCCCAACCCTATAAAACATATTCCCCCTTTAACATCGGGCATTTCCCGATTGCGTTATCTGGGAAATCCCTTTTCGGCGAGAGGAAGCATTCGAATCCCTTACGACTGCCTCCAGCGATCTCCACCCCCTCAAGACCTTCGCTACATCATTAGCCAAATCTAGAGAGGGCGAGATTATGGGGAAAGGGAAAGGTGGGGTAGGATGAAAGGAAGGCCCCGGAGTTGCCGGAACACAAGGCCGCTTCCGGCCGAGCGCCTTCCCTTCCAGAGAGGGAAAAAAACTTCCTCTCTAACCATCTTTCCTTCCCCCCTCCATGCATCTCTCCGGTCAAAACCGAAATTCACTTTATCTCGCTGCAAGATAACGGACTCGCTAAAGAGGATCAGAAGAGCGGAGAGGGAGGTCAGGCTCTCGGAGATTCGCTCCACGTAATCGATGTATAGGTTAATTTTTCGAGGGGAAGATAACGGAGCAACTAATGGACCGAGCGGCTGGGAAGCTACAAATAGAGCGCCGAGTAATCTAAAGCAGTCCCAGATATTCGCGTGGTCGCGATTGTCATACTAGTCGAAATGAATATTTCCATTTCCAGATAAATGGCGATGGAGCGGGACATAATTTCCGCAATCCATGGCCGCGATATATTCATGAGGACAAATATTTAAGCTTTTGTTAGGAGGAGTATTTTATCGAGAGCGGGATTAAGTCGATGAGAGAAAACAGATAACATTCATAGGTCGCGTTAAGTATGCACACTATTCACAGTTTTAACCGAAAACGATTCCGAGAACGATTCGCAGTTAACCTCGGAGTGCCACGCCTTTTGTTTTCCCTCGCAAATCTGGTCCCGAGGATCATGCAAACCACCATTAAGAGTATTAATCAAATGACCGTTATTACTATGTAACCATCGTAGGGTGGAGTTTATATTATCATGCACAGTATAAAAAATACGCAAAATAAAAGCATCTTTTCCCCAAAATGTTTTCAAGCCTCTTGTTTCACAAATAAACATTTCTAGCAGAAATTAATTTTCAACAAATACTTTATTCAGAACTAAAGAAGATTGCTGGAATCGATTCAAGTGATTGAATTTTACAAATTTTAGTTAAATGCCGGGTGTACCTCTTGTCCATTTGTGTTTTAATGGATTTCTCAGTTTATAGGTATTTGATAATTTGTTCTACACTTTATATATTCTACATAGGTATTTAGATAAAGAGTATCAAAATTCCAATTCCAACGTGGTTTTGCGTTGTACTTATCCTTTCGTAGCATTCATAACATACTATATTTTTTGTCATAAAATTTAGACTTCAATAGATAATCGCCAAAATGTTGCATTAAAAGTTTTTAGCATAACATATGAATTGGTAAATCTAAGGATAATCTTTAAAGATTTAAGACTTTCGAAAGGAATATAATTTTATTTTCTACTGGAATTGATAGAGAGAATATTTCTGATATGAGATAACGAGAGATAGGTTTGTTAGTTTGATTGGTAAAACATTGATTTGGGTATAGCCTTTAAGAAAACTACTACTTATTTATCTTATTTCTTTCTCGATTGATGATAATGATTTAAGAATTTTATTACCGCAAAACAACGCAAATAATAAAAATATTTCAATTATTCGCGCCAAACAAACGTAGCAAAGGTCTTATCCTACTGAAGCTTTCAAAAACTAATATACGCATGGGCCTTGAGAAGGCATTTTAAGGCCCAGTTTGGGCGTGTAAGAAGTAGTCTAGATACTTTCTATACGTCTGTTAAAATATTATCTCCTTGCTAGAATTTCATGTTCTTCTGAAATATACCCAACTAAATGTATTACAAAATATGGGAAACGAATATGAGAATCAAATGAGGTGTTTAATAAAAGAATTGTTCCTAGAATTTTTAATAATGTAACTGTGGTAAGGCAGTTACGAATTCAGAAAAGATTAACCGAGCTTAAAATATTGTATGATGCAACCGCAAAATTTATAATCAATCTGGCAATTTAACAAATCTTTCTGGCTTTTCGTCCCATTTGTGATTGAACTCACGCTGGAATTACAGCAAAAATATTCTAGAATATTGCATGTTTTCTATGAATAAATATTTTATCAAGGCGAAGAAACCCAAATCCCCAAAGCTCGTCCTATTCTTGGGATGAGTAAAAAAATCTAATATCCCACGATCCAATTTTGTGAGCCATTGAACAGGGCCTGGCACTTTTTTTATCCTTCCTCAGAAAACAACACCGAGGTTAATTTAGAGTAACGGAGGGAGTTGGGAAAGCCTGGGGCCATCCCAGTATTTTAGCAAACATGCAACTATGTGAGGGGGTCGTTAATTGTACTTTGTTTCCTCGGAAGATGTAGAAGGCCGAAACTTTTGCGATCCTCGGGTCAGTCATGTGCAACAGCGGAGGGGTAAAGGTAAACCACTCTGAGATACCTGACCTAATTAGGATTACTCGATTACGTGGACGTATTCATTCGGCAACTAGGCGCGGTGAGGGAAAACTCGGTTTCCACACCGAATATGAGGTAAATGAATCAATTCTCGGAAAATGTTGTTACTTCGATTGAAGTTCGCCTCAGCATACGCATCGGATGTTTTCTAATGTTTCGAAGTAAACGCTCCTATGCTAGCGATTGAGTAGCCGTAACTAACATCGAAGTTTACATCGTGAATATTTTCTCAAAGAGGTGAATTGCAGCATATTACTGGAAGTCCAAACACTTCCGTCTGCTCCTTGGGCTAATGTGATCTACTTTGAGAATCAAAAGCGCAAATAGGATATCGATTGTTATGGCATACGTCATTTACAAATTCAGCATTCTGAAGAAATACAGTGCTTCGAACTAAATGTTTAAAATCTCCGTTTTTGTCGGCTATTGGATATTTTAAACATTTAATTCTTTAAAAGTCGTGTTCAAAATTTTCTTTCTTCACAGTGGATTATAGTCACGTATTCATAGCGTTTTATTCAAGTTCCTTTCAAATCATCTTTTCTCTTCTTATTTTGGAACGAATGGTTGTAATTTAATTTTAGTTATGTTAGTGAATTGATCTTTCTCTTGACTGTAATAAAATATTATTTTCTAATGTGAAAAGAGGTTGAACCAATCAGATTAAATATAAATCAAACAATTTTTTATTCGAATAAAATTATAATCATGTTATCAAATTCAAAACATACAAAATTAATATTTTAACATTTCATTGGCAAATTTTCTACATCTAATTATTAATAATGTAAAATATTGTTTTAAAGCAATAAAAGTCTTTGATTTGCCTAAAACGTCTTAAGATTTTTACCTAAATTTGAAGGCATTGAACCAGTTTTGGTTCTCGTAGAAATCAAATCAAAACGAGGATACCAAAATCCTTTATTTCAGGCATATTTCTAATGTTTGCGAAATGTATATTACACATAAAATTCATGGTATTAATCTTACTCATGAGTCCATTGTTCCTTATTTTTACAGATATTTGAGGGCTCCTTCCAATTTATGAATAACATCCGTGGCCCTTTGTTACGGGACATCTTTTTTCTTATGAAATTTACAACGGAGTTATCTGAAGTTTACATCATAGTAGGAGTTCTCTTTACTTTCGGAAATTAAGGCACAATCATTAAATTCCCCTCCCTCCTCTCTCACCCCTGGAACATGCCAACATGCGGATTTCTAGGTACCACTCTACCTTGAGATTGGCGAGCTTGACTGGGCTAGATATCCATTAAAATACATATTCCAAGACCAACAAATTTTATTGAGATTATACTTTTCACATTTGATCCTAGTTTTACGTGATGTAACTACCGTAATGTAAAATAATCCTCTCTTTCCAAAAAGGGAAGGATGACTAGGAAACTGCATTTTGTGATACTCCGTTTGACTTTGGCAAGAACCTCTTTTGCGGTTTAATTTGTAAGGGGCTCACGTGTCTCCTGAAAAAGAGCGACAGATTGGAAGATGAAAGCAAAGGGAAAGTTAATGACGGAGTCGGTTCAGATTGCAGAATTCCTGAAATAAGGCGAAGTAATGAGGGGAAAAGGAACCACTCTCAAAGAAGACGGAAATCACAGCGACTCCATAGATACCGAAAATTATTCAAAAGATTCCTGCAGAGAAACTTACAGGTATTCATGATTTTAAAGAGATACATCTAGAATATTTAGATAGACGTCGTGGAATTCCATGATAAATAAATAAAAGAATAAAATAACTAAGTCTATATTCCGCAGAACACTGGGGAATATAGACTTAGTTATTTTATTCTTTTATTTATTTAATATTTAGATGCTTGCAGGGTTTGGATGCTTTTTTCAACTCGTGCAGAGTTTAGCTTTCATACTTACTATATCTACATATTTTTTCTAGAAAGAGCAGTATTTACAGCTCGAGGGACATGAATATAAGTAATGAAAATTTTCTCAAATATATACTCACCTAGTTTTCTCCTGATAAATCTCCTGTACAGAATTCCTTATTCAGTAGATGTGGAATTATTTCGGAAATATATTTCTGGGTGTCATTTAAGAACATAATCATCTCCGACATTGAATAATGATGGAATATATTTGACATTTAAGTTGTATCATCATCATTAGTTATCTGCCTACTCAAATATCTCATTGTTTCACTACAGTGATTTGTACTATGGCTTCCTTCTCTATTACTGAGGAAATGAATTGAATGAATCTGATTTATTATTATAACATCATTATACAAATATTTTATACGTAACCTGGTATACCTTTAACATGTTCTCCTATCAAGGTCCAATGAATAAAATAATTAATTTCTACTAATAAAATCTTAACGAAAAGCATTATTTCAGAAACCTGTGTCCTTGTTTCCGATAATCTGCAGTGATCTGATGTTCCTGCCCTTAGTTTATTTATCAATTAAAATAATTTATGGTAGGCATATAACTTAACTTCCGCACATAAAATTTAAAAGTAGGATAATTGCACAGATTACTTTTAACTTTCACTCGACGTTTCTGTAAAATGACTCATTTTACTACAGTTGGTCGAGCTCCAGCATCAAGTGATACCTGAGCGGAAAATTTCCTGAAGCTATAGAATCAGAATATCCCTATTTTAATCTCTGTTTAAAGCTTTCAAGATATTCATTATCTCCTGTAACTTAAATGCTATAGCTCCGAGACATACGCCATCTTTGTTTACTTTAATTTTGACTGCAAGCTCCTAATGAATCTTCTTTCATTTCAAACTGCCTCTCGCTTTTAATTGCTTGTACTAATGTCCTTAAAAAACCTTTGGGAAAGGCACTATGACGCCCTTCATAGTAATTTTTACTTTTAAACCTAATGTAATAATTAATTAGGGTGGCTTGACGATCCACTTTGCAGGTCGAAAGCGGATGCAACCAAAATAAATTCAAACGAGACTGGGACACGAACCTGTATCTCTACCTTGTAGTCGGCAGCTTTAGTCACTGAACTATTTGTTCAGCAGTCTCATACAGTTTTGGGATACCCTTTCGGGCAAGGCGAATGGCTGTTTCGACGGACTATCCAGTAATCACGGTAACTAGCCATCCAAGTGGCATCGTGAGCCCCCTTAAGGTAAACACAAGGTTTTCCTCAGGGGCTCAAGATTATGTAGCACTCTAAGGTGTGCACCCTCGGGAATCCGCAAGGATCATCGGAAGTAAAAAAGGCTTACTCAGACTTTTTCCACATCTGTTACTCCATTGGGAAATCACAAACTTCTCACTTTAATTAATCATCCCCAAGAGAAATCACCGCAAGACTGCCGCTAATCCTTCACCACAAAATCAGAACACTTTCTCTTCGTAGCCAATGAAAAACAAAAATAATACAATTATTTCATTCATCGAAATCTTCCTCTTAGAGCTCCTACCTTCCCATTCATATTTTCCACACACGTTTGTCGCTTAATGATGTGCCAACAAGTCTTGGATTTTGACGCCCACCGAGGCTCTGGGTGGCGTGGGTTTGTTAGTCTTCTGGAGGTAAATTTTAGGTTAAAATTGGTCTAGTCAGCGCACCGTCGCATGTTAACGACGGGGCCTCATTAACGGCTGGAATCGGTGGATTTTGTCTCGCCATCCTCAACTTCATCCTAAGCTCAGAATTAGCTCATGTACGCCTATCCCATACAACACCAGACCTAATCTCATTTTTGAGACCGCCCAGCCAACCTGTTCCCGGATCTTACAACAATGGATCAAGCTGCGTAGACGAATGGCCCGTGGGTTCTCTAAGGTTAACTATCGGTGATTAACGAAATAAAAAGCATTTACAAAACATTGTTGATGAAAATAAATCCAGGGGAAAAGGCTACGTTGTCAGTAAATAGTTATCACAATAGTTTGTAATTTTCAGCAAGTTCTTCATCCTACCAACTGAAAAGTTTTAATTACATACTAGGCATTGGAAGAAACTTTAAGAATATCTTGCTCTAACTGAATTTTTAATTAAAAAGTAATGATGATTACCATAAAATTTATTAAAAGTCTCCCACGTTCAGATTAACATTCCCGTTTAATTACAAAAAGAAAGATACATTTATGCATACTCGTTAAACCTATGGTTCACAATGTTTATGCAGTGCGTCAACGCTATTTACGGTTGCAGTATTGAAGGGAACTAATGACATTTTAAAGATGTATTCAATTTTCTTAGTTTTTCCCGAATAATTTACCGATTTGCAAAACTAATAATTAATACTTTAGTTACAGGGAATTAAATTCGATTAATAATTCCACCATTAATGAAAACTAGTTGCAGGTCGCCTGTTGTGTAGCCAACCCACACATCAATGCGTAGTGCATACGATTCAGGGGCCCAATCTATTTCTCGCATTGCTAATCATTAGATACGGCATTAACACTCTTCGAATTCTCAACCATTAAAAAAATTCTAAAATTCAGCATGTTAATATACAATAAATGTCCATAATGAAACCCAATTTTTTAATTGTACAAAAATATATATATATATTACTGCAGCCTAAGTCGAATTCAAATGGGCCTGAAAATTTGAGTTTTCGAGTTATATAAAATAGCGTAATAGGCACAGCTAGTCAGGGAGAATGTCTTTTTTCTGCTTCATTATGTTAACTGTTCATTATAGATTCCTTTTATGAGTATATAGTACGAAGATAAGAACTTGGGTAGGTTTCCTTGGCTTTCCGGAACGTGTTCTGAAATGTAGTGTAGTAAATGTAACGATAACACAAAGGCCTCAGAAACTTCGATCAATGGAAGTTGAAAGCGAAAAGTCTTCAAGTTAAAGAGGTCTGAAAGATGTTGGCACTAAGATAATTCTGTCGGGGACTAACAAGTAGTTTAACATATAGAGGATTTCGACTTTGGGGAGTTCGATTTAACGAAGTCCGATTGTATTTGAGGTGCTGTAAAGGGTGCATTTCCTCTCAAGATCAGGCAAAACTAAACGTGCCAGAATCATGAAATATCAGTTTTCTCCCCCATTATCTTGGCAATCAATATTGGAATAAATATATATCTTACTAGCATCGATACAAAATTCTCAATTTTTTAGATTCAAATTGAAATTGTTTCAAATTTCAACTCTGCAATGTAATATATATTTAATTTAAATAAAAATTGAAAGTGCTGTATTGGCAAATATATTTAGGGTACCTAATTAAAATGAATGTGATTGAATTGCGCCACAATACTCATTAGGTATATTTAATTAGATGAGAACACAATAAGAAAAGGGAGAGTGAGACAAAAGTGGCCATGAAAACCGCGGCAGCACTCGAATGCTTAATCATACAAATGGAAAACACGCAGCACAGACCTTCATTATCGAGAAACGTTCGGCAAAAAATAAACAGCAGTCACATTTCCTAGATAAAGAATAGTTTCACAAAAGCATTTTGCATCTAATGAATACGCCAACAAATTCTATTTCATGATTCGCGCCGAGCACTCTATACTTGATTGCAAATGCTGAAGTCGCTGTTTAGGAATTTAGTTTTCATATCCATACATTTTTTAATCATATATCATCTAATACAAAGTATGTTGAAACTGAATTTATGTGTGCACGTCAGATTCGGATAATTTAAAATAATGCTCAAGTTCTTAGCGAGAAAGAAATAAAAATTCAATGCTAAAGAAAAATATATGCAAGGAAATTGTTTTCAATAATGCTTAGATATAACTATTTAATAATTTCCATACACTTTATAATCAACGTTAATTACATAATTTTGTTCGGTTCGCACATTCTCATGGAGTCCATACTCCATTTAAAATTTAGGCAATGACTTTATAATGACGCTTTGGCGCTTTTCATGAAAACTAATTCGAAAATGAGATCGCAACTATGGAAGCTCACACAATTAGAACAAAACAAAAGACGTCTGACTTCCGTAATTAAATGTAAACTCCGCGGGAGCATCTCCTAATTACTAACTGTAACTCGAACGTGATTTTTTGATCCCCGCTCGCTTCCATCACTGGCGCTTTCTTTCGCTTTTTTTTTCTACCACTCCACTCCGGTGGATTTGAAGTGATGGGCCAGTATTTTTCAATCTTCTTCGTAACAGCTTTCCGCTTATTCCTCAAGGGCGCGCTAGTGTTCCAGCTGCGTCAGATCACATTAATCCATTAAAATTCCATTAATAGAACACAATATAATGGTCAGCTGCTGCTCCGCGTTTATTATTTCGCGAGCTTATATAACTCGAATTCAATTATCGCCAGACATGCCAAAAAACCAGGCCACGATATTTTTTTTTAAGTACTGCTCGCATCAGCACACTTGAACAAAATTTCGGACGAAATCCTTTCGCGAGGAATGAAAGGTTAGCAGTGGAGCTCTCTCTCTTTCCCTCTAGTGATATTTTCCCCGTAATTTCTGCATCTCCCTTGTATCCTACCTCTGTCATTCTTCCTCCTGTTAGAATCAATCAGGTAATTATCTCTTCCCATCACTTCTGCGCTTTCAGCGGGACATCAATCAATCCCCGTTGACATTGTCCCAACGCTCTCATCCATCTCTCGCCGGGTTCATGAACACTCCACCCTCACCATTATCCCCCCTCCCCATCCAATCTCGCTTTGCCCTATTTACAGAATGTCCACCTCTCGCATTTTTGAGCTATTCCAACCTTGGCCTTCCTAACCTACATTTTAAAAACTTCCTCCACTCTCTCGGGGCAAAAAGTGCGCGGCTCCTGGTCTACTTCTTAGTGAATAAGTTATCTCTATTCCTTTTCCAGTCCACGCTCTTTCGCTTCTCCTCTCCTCCACAGAGGCAAGTGAATAAATTTCGAAAGGCGTTCGTCGGCTGTTGTGTTAGCACTTCCAAAGACGACGTCCCATTTTCGTTCGACGTCTCCTTCGTAAACATTTTCTCCTCTCTTTATATGAATGTACTTCACTCACTCCTATAGTCATGTTGAATTAAATTTTCCAGTGCAAATTTTAGGAATACATTTCAAGACGTAGTGTACCATGAAATTTATTTAAGGCGGCAGGTTACTATTTTGTCGAAATTCATATTTGCTCCACTACTACAAAGTGCAATTTTGAGTGATTGACAGATTTATCAACAGTGCCACTCTCAAGCCAAATCAACTCTCAACTTCATAATCGGGAACATTAAACAAAGATGAATATCTGTAAATTAATACAACGTGGAGAATATAATTTTTTATTAAAGATGGATTTTTAGCTGTTGCTGACGATAATGACTGAGTCATTATTTCGACCGAGATAAAGTACGAATTGTAAGATAAGTAAAATATATGGAGTGAACATTAAGTACATATCGAGACCATAGGAAGTCGGACCCACTACAGTTTAGAGTAAAAGTGAACGCGCGACCCATTTGCTATCCGTAAGTCACGTTTTACGCAACAGATTCACCACAAATATAGGTTAAACTAACCATGATATTTAGTGTAATAATTTCGAAGCTAATTTAAACGCATAGAGGTTATAAACATCTCTTGATGATCGCATAAGATTGGTAGATTATGTAACAGTTTTCTTTATCACAAAAAGATCATTCTCTCACATAGACTTTCGAGACACTAAATTCTTTTTTAATGCATTAATTTTAATCATTCAGTTTTATCATAGCAAATGAAACCAAACGAATATAAAAAGACTTGCCAGTGTGAGGATAAAAGCTTTAAGAAATAAAACTGAGTCTAAGATAAGTCTCGTTGCTACGTGGCACTCTTACCAAATTGCAGCGATTTACAATAAAACATATACTGATATTTTAATACGTCATTATAATAAATAAATGGCGATCAAAATAAAAATCGATATACCTGTAAGAAGAAACTATTTCAAGGAAGGTCCTGATTTTGTTAATAACAATTATGCCTCATAAACAGACGAACTATAAGTACAAAATTAAATAACATCGCGTGTAGTTTCGGTATAGTAAGAATGTCATTATCAGGCAAATTTTAGTTACTGCACCCTCAGTTAAGCCATTATAATTACCAACTAGAACTTAAAAAATCAGCGATCCAAAAAATATGCGATTGACCGCTTTTCACTAGTTTTCCACGCCTTTGAAACCTATGATTTAGATACGCTGTATTTTACGGACTATAATACGCTTTTTTTTCTTCAAACAAATTGCCTCCAAAATTCAGGTGAGTCTTATACTCGAAACTAATATAAAAACGCGTAGTATTAATGACCAGTGTTTGATTTAAAATGCCCGCCCTCTGTTTGATTTATAACTCTCTCCCGCCCCACCATCACAAACCCGGAACACTGACTAGCCTATGATGAGTCATTGCAGTCTACGGTGCCAGTGAACTTGAGTTGATTTCCAAGGAAAAACGGACTTGAAAAAGTCTCAGGGCCGGCAATTTCCTTGGGAATTTTCCTGGGTGCACGCCCTTATGTGCAAAGTCACCTCAACCCTTTCCTTATGTTGAATTGATTTCTTTCATCGATAACGGTAGAATATTTTTGTTAGTAGCTAGTTTCCCAATGGAGAAAAATAAAAGGTATTTATAAGATGTGGGCTATAAATTGAAAGAAATAGTATGAACATGGAAACAGAACAGCTGAGCCACATTTGTTTTAGCGTGGCTTTGCAATCTAAGAATAAAAATGATAAAAATTTTATTTTTTTATGCTTAAAAATTAAGGAGCGTTTTAGAGTCCGTAGCGTCTTATAGTCCGTAAATACGGTAGATATAGATGTAGAAGATATAGGAGATATATTTTGGTTATAATCTGGTATATTCTTCGTTTTCAAAACGAATAAGATCTGCTGAATCCTCCGCTTTGCAACACGATCAAAAATGCGTCATCTTCCATGGGCTCCTCATCACCAAAGGCTTTCATCATCCTACGGACTCACTCTCGGTAGGTCTCTTAAGATGGTACCGTCCCACGCATTGGTCGTTTGCTGCGAATGGAAATTGGACGCTGAGCAATTTTATGTTTATGTTCGCACCAAAGGGTCTCTAATCCCCTTAAAGTGCTCCTCCTTAAGCTTACGCTCCTTTCTCCTGGGGCCATCTTCCCTTTCATCGCTCCTCAAATCATGGATACTGTCATTAACTCAGATCTCCCAAAGCACAAGACAAGAGACCGCAGACGCGGAGGCACAAGACTCCAATAACCGCGTGAGATGTCGATTTAACGAGAACCGGGAAAAAGAGTGGAAAATTAACGCCTTCAATAATCCCCTTAGTAGGCATCAAGATTTTTTGGAGAGAGAACCAATTATATCGTGCTTGTAAATCACACAGCGAAAATCATCTCAAGATGGTCTCTATCCGACAAAGAAATAGATTTTTAGATTTTAGTTATACTTATCTAATACTTTTGCTGTGAAATAAGAAGCCATCCTGTAGGTATCCATATGAAACATCCTCAACTAACATACTGGTAAATAGCGTAACATTTCTTTTCAGTAATTCTAGTGGTGTACAACAGGTTTAAAGTTTAAAATTGGATTTCTAATTATTTATTTCATATATCCAACAATCATCCATTTTCTGGCCTTTTACAGTAGTAGGTATTAACAAAAACAATCACGCAAGACCATTCCATTATCGGAAAAATCCGACTAGTCGGGATTCGAACCCGGGACCCGGTTAGAGCAATACCGTGCGAGGAGGCTAATCACTCGACCACCACGGGCCGGTTAATTACAAATTAAATAGCGTTTAAAAATTTCCAAACGAAGTTTTCTGTGAATTTATTTATAACCCTTAATATAATAATAATATTTGAATTTATTCGCCAAATCATACCTATCCTTGTAACTTTATTCCCTGTGACATAATTTCTGAGCATAAAAAAATCAATTTTTTTTAACTAAAGACTTGAATGACAAGCAATACATAAGGGGGTGTTAGGAGGGCCTGTATTTTATAAAAAATATAAGAAGTGTAACCTCCGTCACCAAGATCGGATACTTGCTTGATATGTGAGCTTATGAAGTAAAAGAGATAAGTTCATCAAAGCTTAGGAGGACTTCACCGGTGAAGGACAGATGTAGCTAAGCATGAACAGAAAATAAAATGTATATTATCAAATCGATTGACAAATTTAAGGATCTGATAATCAATCCATCAGAATTAAATTTCCATAGAGACTTTTGTGTTATTGACCGGATTGATCTGTGATAAGGGCTACTGGGGCTCCTATTAGGTATTGTCAATAAATTTAAAATACTACATGTCATTTTAAATCTATTATATTACTTTGATTTTAAAGTAAGTACTCTTAAATAATTTAGACGAGAAACATATGAATGTATTACAATAGAACCTAAAATTAGTGATCGTAAACTTCTAATGGAAATACTTCCTTTTAAAACATTTAATTTTAGAAAATCACAAAAAGATACCTTTCCTTGAATTAAGGCATGATTTTTATTTGAGATAGGTATATCTTATGATTATCTACTTTATCTAACATTGAAGTTGCTGAATTATCTCATCAGTCCATTCTAACTGAATCGATCTTCTAACAGCTTGCATACCAGAATAGCATAACATCGAAGACCACACTCCTCTGATCGTTTAAGATTCCGAGTAATAGCTAGACAGAAAATGACTGTCTAAATAAGAAGCTTAGCCAAACATTAACGTAGCCACCGGTCAGTTTCGTAGCAATGAAAAAAATCACATATGAGAAATCCTTTCTTATATTAAGAGTTAAAAAAGCTCCAAATAGCCGTTGTTTGCAAACAACCCGTTGTGTGGAAGTATCCTAACCATAGGGGTTAAGGTTAATCGTGACTGAGGTATCGTAAGCATTATTATTCTCGATATGTATGATCATATTCATGTATGTTTTGTGCGACGCTGGACTTGTTTATTTGATTATATTTTAAATAAACTAAGTGCTCTTCAAATCTTGTTTCTATTTTTCTTCTCGTTTGTCCTATGTATACTTTGTCGCAACATTGACAAGATATTTCGTTTATGCCAGATTTGTTTAATGTCGGAATTGGATCTTTCTGGTTGTGAAGAGGATTCGATAGTTTACTGTGGTTGACGAATAATGGTATGATGTTAAATTTGGAGAAATAGATTAATCAGTAAGGAATTCATTTGACAATTCATATCTAACGATTTTTAATGTAATAAAGATTTATCCAGAGACATTCAAATGTGAAATAAGAAATTCTTTCTTCAAAAAGAAGTTTTTCAACGATCTCCAACCGATTTATTGATAATAAAGTTAACATAGCTTAAAACTTGTTAGATCTTATGACTTGTTTGAACTACAAAATAATCCCCATAAGATCTGATAGAGTAAATACATTTTCAGTTGATATAGATAATCGATGAAATCCATACCAACACCAGCAGAATCGAATTTTAAATTAACAAAAACTCGAGCGGACCATCAGAATAAATGTCTAACTATAAAGTAAATGATTTTGATAATTTAGCCTTAATAAGATGCTGAGAACTAAAAAGAGCACAGGAGAGAATTTCATCGTAGTTAATTCTTTTTAAGCGGTAAGGGAAATCGCATGATCGGTCTCTGATCGCTACTTATTTTCAGTCAAATATTTTGCATTGAGTTTCGTTAAGTTTTTATTGAATTGATTCACTTGTTCTTATCCTCTATTGGTTTCCACAATGACAGAGATAAACTCTATTTGCCTTCAACAAATATTCCACATCCTAGCCGTACCCAGTAAAGCCCCACCGAAAAGTAATATTCCAGCAAACAACGCTTAATGTCAATCTCGTAAAGTAATCGCCACCTCTGCACTGTACGCTTAACCTGGAAAGGATTATTTCCTCGGCACTACGAATATCCCAAATAGTCGAGCAAAATCCTTACAGGTTTCGATTCTTTTCTCTCGAAAGATTCGTTATGTATTTCATTCGATAAACCATTCTGGATCTTCTTTCACTTAAATAAATATTAAGCTTGTTTGAAGACTATTTTGTAATAAATATGTAAATCAAATTAAGATGCATAAATAAATGATCTTATTAAAATATTTATACATGAACAACAATTTTAATATTTATAAATAAATTCATAATTAGTACTCTTATTGATATTTACCATTTAATTATTGTGGCTTATATATATATTACTATATGGCTTTTTATTAAATAATCTATACCATTATAATGTATAAGAATACGAAGAAATACGTGGAAAAAAATCTACTTTCAAATCAACTAAAATTTAGAAATTCAATTAAATGATGTTCTTCTAAATAAGCATTCATATTTTCCCTTTGAAATAGACAACTTTTTATCACGAAATAAGACCATTGCGCTCTACCCCAAAGGAAAAGTCTTCCGGATTGGGTAAAATGAATGGGTAAAAAAATAGCAGTTCCTACCAAACCCTTAGTGTACCACGCTGCTAAGGAGATAACGTTTCCGACTTGAGATGAGTATCGATAACCTCGACTTTACCTTACTTTTTACTACTGTTTCACTTTAAATATTCCTATTGCAAAGAATAAAAAACATTCATCCACCAGAATACCGAAGAAAGAATGAATTTTTAAGTATGCGATCTTAACATTAAAAAACTCATACAGGAAGCTAAATTAATTAGCCAAAACATTGAACCCCATGCTACCATAATAACTTGAATGAATTAAATGGGTTTATCTATTACAAAAGTAATCTAAATTAAACTTAAGTATCACGGAAGACTTTTTTCATTGCTCCGAGTAGTATTATGAAAATATAAAGTAGAAATTAAAATTTATTTAATGCATTTTTCTGCTCGTTATGAACCCGTATACTGTGCCTTAAACCCAGTAATCAGATTTAAGACCAAACCCACTTCCTTGGAATCTCTGCATCAGCCTTTCTCAAGCGTGACTCATCCTTTTATCCGAAATGTTTAACCTTCAATGCCTCATCTTTCGGGTTGACATCTGCTGCTTACTGAAATGAGTTTCGCCCCGAGAGAAGATACGTAATTCTCTCCCAATAGATGTGTAATCTGCCTACTGTAAACGATCGTTCAGGGATACCCATCCTTCCCTCTTTGACTAAGTTTCCCATTCCTTCATTAGCGTATTTCTCTTCCCGGTCCGTGCCATCGTCGAGTTGCTTGCTACGCCATACATCTTGGATGCCGAACTTCTTCATGGGGACATGATCTCCTCAAGTAATTACTGAGATAGCGTGCTACAGCTAATGCTGACCGCAGCTGCCATTTCCCGTAAGATCCAGTAAGATCTAGTGTACTTGGAATATTGCAACTACAAAACTTAACGGGGGTAACTTTGTATTCAGTTATTGCTCACCCTATAATAGATGTAATTTCCCAGTATTGTTTTAACTGATTTCCCACAGTGAGTTCATTACTTCATTTCCTAACTTACTTAGCTTTCCACCATCAATCCGTTTTTATAGCCAGTAATTACGCTAATTCTAAATACATTAACTAGATATCCATGTCATACATAAATGACTGCAAATTTTTTTGAGAAATGAATGTTGATTGAATTTTCTTTGTTCTTATATACATCCTAGTTGATTTAGTTTAATATTGTCACAAATTGTAATTTTTCCAAAATGTATATCGTTAAGTTACAATTCATGATTTAATAATAATGCAACATTATTGACCATAGTGGTAGTAAATAATCACCATCCTGCATTTTATTTGTCTCATGCAATTTAAAATTAAAAGTTACTGTTTAACGATCGCTTTTTAGTAAGATTTTAATAGTTTAGTAACTCCAGAAACCAGGAAAGTCTACATTTTGAGGGAAAGGCAAATTGTTATTAGAATTCGACATTTTTATCAAAGCTCAAAACCTTTCAACTATCGACTGTATTTGACGATAAAAATAATATTTTTTCTAAATTATCTTTTATATTGTATCATCCCTATTTTGCAATATTCATTATGATTAAATTTTTTAAAAACAACGAAAAAATACATCAAAATTCCTTCTGTTTTCTTTTGGTAAAGTCATAAATAATTATTAGTTAAAATAATAATTACTGCTGATATTATTAGTAAAAATTATGAATCTACTCGGAAATTAAAGTTTTAGTATATGCAAATGTCACATATGTCTATCCTTGTATTGAGTTTTAAGCGAAGCAGCAATAAATTTCTTACGGAATAATATTAATATTGAAGCAATAAATAAAACATTTTAGATACTACTGAAGACGATTCGTAGAAAAATAATTTCATGAGGTTCTATCGGTGCCTTTATTTTCAGAAACTGCCGCATTCGTCGAAATAAAAAAACCGCATTGTCCTTACGTTATGCTTGCACGATGTTCATGTTATCCTAGAGGATCTTAAAACATGACTCAAAAGAAATTTTACGTAATTAAATGGCTGATACTCGCAGTATATGGAAAACGGAAGTAGTTAGGTTCTTCGCTTTGTAAAGTAGTCTGCAGCTAATGTAAAGTGTATTTCTGAGGACAATTTCACGAGTAAAGAGAAAAGTAAAATAAAAGATACAAAAGATTAAATAAGGAAGTTGTATACATACGTCTAACATGAGCAATCTGTGCGAAAAAATCCTCCTTACTATACTCATATACAAATACAGCAACTAAACGTTAAAAAAACAGCAGGGAACGATAGCAATAATTTTATAGCCTGGGTATCGTTAAAGCTTAAATGGCATAGAATTGGAAATTCCATATTAAATTTCATAGAATACTGCACATACGTCACTTTTAAATGAATTTCGTCGACATGTCTGGTGAAACGTTACACTCAATTTAATTTATTTCCAAATTCACCGCAAGTACCTCTTTTTATGAAATAAATAATAACACCCTAGAATCTAAATATTAAATTAGCCCCTTTCTTACTAATTATTATTTATTACAAGTTAATTCCATTGTGATAAGGAACTTTTTTCCGTCCGTGGAATTGTCTCTTGGTTGTGAGTATGATAATGAGCAAAAATACGACTAAGTAATAAGTTTTAAACTTAAATAGATTAACATTTAACTCAACGAAGAACTAGTAGCATAGAATTATTAGAGTTCTTGCTACGTTATATTATAAATGTTACGTGGAATATTTTTACTTACTTTTTCCTCTGTCTAGTTCTTCACTGTGATAATAATGAAACCACTGAATTATGAGCATTTCATTTTCTCGCATCAGTTCTGAGCGTAGAAATAGGTGGAGAGCGGGGAATTATTAAGCCGTGATGAAAAGCTGATGAGTTTGGATGGTGGAACCAGAAAAATGAGACCAAACTTTTTTAAAGGGAAAGTTTTCGAACGAAAGTTTACTGGAAGGGACTGTTTATATTTTATTCATAAAAATATAATAAGCCTGGGTTAATGATAACTTTCGATGAAGCATCCCGAAAGTTTTAGAATGACTTAATAAATATTGGAGACGAGGAAAATGTTATGGCAAGTTCTAAGAATGTCTTGCTTTCAGAGACATATTCACTCCCCTTTGAAAATTCCTCCCATCATGTATATCTTGATAAGCTTTCGATGGCCATTAAATGTTTCAACTGAAACTACATCAGAGCACGATATATTGAGAAGTAATGTAAGACCATATTTCAACGAACGAAAATTATTTGTCCTCCAATAAGAACATATTTTTGCCGAGAAAATATTGCTTGTCACTAAAAGTCATCGTAATAATGTATTTTCTCATATAATTTTATAACTGGAAATGTCAGATATCTATATATAATTGATTCTTACAACAGATGGTTCAGTGTGTATTCATATACATTGCGTTTGGTGTGGGTTTTCGTATGAATGTACGAGACAAAATGCCTCAAACTATGACTTAAACACCATCTATATGGGTATTTATGCATATGAGACATTCATGGGTGTTTGTACAAGTTTTGTTGTGTTGTGAATTGCATTGAGGTTTTCTATACGATAAATATAACGAAATGATGACGATGTATCGTATAATGATGTATCGAAATGATTGTTAAGATTATGAATTCTTTAACTTAAGTAGTGTAGCTAGCGATAGCTTGTTTGTAACCTCCGTAGTATGATTTAGATGCATAGGAATTGCTGTAATTTTAGTATATAAACATTTTTGAGGCTTGTTTATAAATCATGACACTTCCTTCTACCACATAACTACAAATAATACAATGATATTCCTGTTACAATATGCCAACCAAAGTTAACGATTTAATTAAGAATTACTGAATGGTATGTTAAATAACGAAACAATAAAAAAGCTGCTAATGCAGCTAAGACTGTGGATTCGATTTCTCACTCGGACCATTAGGAATAAACTGAGATTTCCATTCAAAATTTTTCTTCGAGGAGAAAACAACTGCCCATTAATCGGTTTATTACGTGATTAAAGCAAAGCCTTTCCGAATCGCGTGCTGTATCTCATCCAGGCTTAATTACATCGCTAGTGTAACAACATATCCTCGGAAACCCATTTTAGGACAAAGGATAGAAATTAATGCAATCTGTTTAACATCTCTCCCTTCTAATTATAACACCAATCTCCAACCAACAGAATGATATGCAAGGGTTTACATAAGCATTAGCTGATCTAAGCTGATCAACGAGGAAATAAAAAAATCATTGATACCTTACTTATTAAAAAACACTGAACTCTTAAGAAAAAAATACAGTACACAAAAAAGGTATCTGGGATTAACCAAAGCTAACAATTTACTCAATGAGAATCAGATTTAATCGCGTATTTTGAAATCACGTGGACGGTTCAGTTCTGAATGAATAATTGGTATAAGTAGTAGGAGAATTCAAAGAGAGAGAGGAATAGAAAGACATAGAAATTAACTAAATAAATACATATAAAAAATAATACCAACGTAACAAGAATATACATGGTACCGAAGCGCTGAACATGTGCAAAGGAAATAATGTTGCGCGTAATTTCTGCTCCCATATTCCCCTGCAACTTTTTCCCATTACCGCCGCTGCACAAATGATATCTTAAAAACTTGCCTCCTTGATCGTATGGAATATATAATTATTGAACAAATGTAATGTGATGTAATTGTCCATTGCTAATATCAGTGTGAACAATAAATACTCTTGCATAGCCGTAATTTTGACCACTGACTTGTTTTTAGTAACTGCAAATGCTAAGAAATAATAAAATATCCCCTAATCAACGTAAATAGCTCATAAAATTTATTTCAAATGTGCATAAATATCCAAGCATATGTACAAAACATTATCGTCAATTGAGTAAAACCAGGAGTCCTTATAAATAACGAAACTTTACTTTAGAGGCACGTAACTTTACTTTAAGCCACGTAATAGTTGCTGATTAACAGAAAATAATGTATAAGCATCGATAACTGAAATGATGACTCTTTAAAATATAGCTACGCCTCTAATCCTGCCCCTGCCACACGCCGAAAGGCGGCTTGCAGGGTTCTTACATAGACATAGACATAGACAATCCTGCTGAACTACCGAATCTTGTTTAATAGGTTCAGTTTCCTAAGTGTAACCGTATGTATTTCTTATAATTTAGCTCAATTCCATTATATTAAACATTAACTGAATTAAATTAATCAAACGCAGGTTCTGTCATTATTGGCTTCCTTATATTATCTCACCACCACCACGGCCGCAACGCCATACTATGGGTCTCCGCGCCTGTTATGAGTAAGTGAGACGCTCGACGGCACTTCCCTCGTCAATACTATCCTATGGGCCTCCGTGTCTAATATGAGCCAGTGAGGACGCTAGGATGGCACTTTTCTCTACTACCACGTCCACTTCCCAAGTACGTAATAAAGTCGGTGAGAGCTATGCTCCTGTAAATTTTAAGGGACCCTAGACAAGTTACCCTCTGTTATGACGTTAAGATCGCAACTTCCTCGTCACTGGGAGATCACTATTGAACCTGCAAAGCAAATCCAGAATGTTCGGTAACGTGCGATGGTATAACCAAAACTTCGAGGCATAAGGTCATATAGGAAAAAATATTCATTGATGTTTACCTCATCCATTTGACTTTATTAATGATATCATTTATATTTTATAATTATTGAAGTTCTTTTTTTATTCCTTTAAATATTTATGGAATGCAGTTTTCATTTACCTGTTGATTCTCAACGAGGAAATAAAAATTGAAAAATACATGCGTAACGCTTCGATTGGAAAACATGCTTCAGCCGTATAGCACATACCAGGCTATTCTTAGATTATAATCATATGATTAAGTCAACAAATCCAATGCGACTTGATATTCAATCTCATATCAGTTCAATAAACAATTTTTTTAACTGAGACAAAATCATTTTTTTTTATATAAATATTTTATAGAACGCCATATTCAATTCAGGATAAACAGCACCACATTTTTGTAGACATTTTCAAAAATTAATAAAGGATACTAAAATCACAAATAACTTCAAAGCATTTCATTTTATAATAAAGTTATTTAAAAACACCGATTAGTATCGTTCAGCCGAACATTAAGTATATTACAAAGCTGACTGCCTACTCAATTTAGCAATGTAAAATGTAAAAATACAAAAAAATGAAAAAAATTTAGTCGACGACCCCGCAAAAAATTGACTTCTTTTCATTATTTTTTGGTCGTCGTTTCATCACAGATTCATCTATTAGCTTTCAGTTTAACACCGACTATTTTAATTTTTTCCATAATAATTTCATGTAAAGTTAATTTAATCGATTATTGTAACTATTTCTATTGTGAAATTAAAAATCGTTCGAACTCCAAGTTTTAGAAGAAATACTTTCTATGAAGGTTCGTTTACTTAGCGTCAATTATAAATATCAGCTTCCAAGACCTTCTAAAAGATTGAACATTTTAGTTTTCGATAGTCTTTTGCATTGAAATAATCAAAGTTGACAGATTTTAAAGTTCCTTTGAATAAATTGGATTGCTATATTTGATCCAACTATCTGTCTACTACGTTCCCGATGAGAATCGACGAGCTTTTCAACTTGTTATACATAAAATAAGCTGAGGTAATTACGCACAATTTAATAGTTGAATAATTACATCTCGTTAATGACTATATCAAGTTTATCCTCATTCTAAGATTTGTACCAGAGCTTACTGTGCTAAAAATTGAATAAATCGTTAAAATGTTATCTAACATAAAATTAAAAAAATAATATATAAAATAGTTTATAATATTACGGAAGTGTTAAAACTAAATAAATAGCTTAAATCCTTGTTTCAGAAGTTCCTGTATTATATGTTTTATCTTTTTTATGGTTATATATAATCCACATATACGTATGCATGATGGAAAACCACCATGTATGTTTATGTTTGTGTGTGGATAAATATATATTCACCTAACCTTCATTGGCCCTATCCCCCATTAACAACGAAGCGCTTACAGCAATATGATTGTTTCATTAGAACATGAAATTACGAGTATGTTCTCTCTGTACAATCTACAATCAATGAAATTTATTTAGAATTCAAAATTCGAATCAGCAAAGGGTTGAGAGGTTTAGGAGAAGAAAGTGGAATTTGAAAGCACGTACGGTGACGAGAGAAAAATTGGCGTGCCGTCCATCCACGCCACACGAGAGTAAGCAATTGAGTCCCAGAATGGCAGCGGCGATGAAAAACAGAACGAGGCTGACGGATAAATATGATCGCAAGAAGAATGGAGACAAGGTTGGGGTCAGAAAGTTCAGGAGAGCACGGGAGATAAAGGGGAATTTTCCTCGTAAAAAACGGGAACGACGAAATAGGTCGAGGTTAAGGGAAGGCAGAAGTTTAAGGTAGAAGGGCCGATTAAGAGGGAGGGATCGGTGGAGTTATTTCGAAGGGGAAACATCACAGCGAGGATGAAAAGTGAAGATGAGCGTGCCTGATAAGGAATAATACCAATCTCCCGGACGGAGAGCATTGATTGCAAAGAGCCTTGATTTGGATAACTGAGAGCGGAGGGGATGGTGAATAATTAAAGAGGGTCTCAGATGGATAGAGGTACTCGTTTCATGCAAATGGGGCCAAAGTGAAGATGAGGATTTCTGCCGAATGACGAGGAGGACTCGAGAGGGATTAGATATTGAAACCACATGTCTCTCCGATATCTGCTCCCAAATGAATGCCGGATCATACTACGAGTTTAAGATGGAAGCCTTTAATTACAGGCATTCAGGGCGGACGAAAAATTTCCAGTGCGCTGAGAGAGAAAAAGAAGGAAAAAGGATATTTTTGCGAACGCTTCATCGAGAGTGAATGCAGCATGGTCTTGCAACCGAAAATTTGGATGATTTTGGTCCACAAGGGTTTTGTTTTATAGGCCCATGTTAGTGGACGGTAAGCAATTTTCACTGGAAATAACGTATACCTAAAGTGTGATAGTACGGTATCAGGAATACATGACATCTGCTGGAATAATACCAAATAATACCAATAATACAAAATAACTCATTTGATTTGAATGGGGCGCAAAATGGCCTCCTGTATGGGTAAGTTTATCGAAAAGTTATCTGACATCAAGTAGAGAATGAAATGATAATATTAATTGACATGGTATATGTTTCTTTGAATATATCAGTATAACTGATTTACTTCTTATTAGTTAACCATAAATTTTCCTTCGAATTGCATCAGTTGTCACATTTTAAGTCTTCAAAACTTTAATGGTATATAAATGGAGTCATTTACAGCATTCAAAACAAAATAGCTACACCTATAAAAACTTGGCTACAAAAATCTCACGTCAAGATAATAAGATGATTCCATTCTATTGCTCTGCAAGAATAATAAATCCTTTCCTAAAGCTCATAAATCTAATAAAATCACACGAAAAATTACTGAATTCAAATTTATAACAATAATACTGAGACTAAATATGATATTTTAAAACTTTGTCTCGCAATTATTCTACTATCCAAAAATACATGTAAAATGTAATGTAAAATATTTTACGAATCAATGAAATTGTAAGTTACTGAGGTTCTTCACACTTAGACTCCATTTTCTAATCCTTTTAAATAGCTAAGCAAGCCTCTAAATCTGACATATGATTTACTTCTTTAAGTACTTCTTTCAGGCCAAACAAAATTTCGAATGAAGAAAAAACCCTCTGCTCCTCCGCTAAATAGAATCCTATTAGCATCATATCTTTTTAAAAACATATTTCCTCTTATTTTTGGAGCATTAATCGAAAATTTATAAAAAACAAATCAACTTTTTGAAGGGCCATTTTCCTTGCAATAGGTCCCATAATTAAGGAAATTCAAAACTAAGGAATTTCTAGTCTCATTTTGGCTTTAAACGCGTTGCTGTAATTTATCGCTCTCACTGTGATAATATGTTTGCCAACCTCTTACATTTTTATCGCCATTCCTCCTTAGGGTCCACAGTAAAAAGGCGAATCCTCACACAAAAGAGGTGCGCGGTTGAATATTCATTTCATCCAACCCGTAAATATTTTACCGTCCATTGATTAAGATTTGATTTTTTTCCTAGAGTCTCTTCCGAGGGCGTTACAAAAAGAAACTTCCGGTGCCCCTCCGCATCAACTTTTATCGACTCTCGTTCGTTTGCGGTTTGCGCTGAGCAGCGCAAAGATCGAGTCGCTGGTGGCGTCACGCGGACGACTCCCAAACTACCCCCAAAGCCCTTTCCATAACTCAGATTCTCACAACACATCTTTCAATATCCATACTATAGACGCATTTCCTAACCGTCATCCAATCCGAAATTTTATTCACTTCAATATATATCTTCAGTGTACTATTTTGGTGCACACCAACTCGCAGAAATCGATTCTGCTCAGTCTTCACCCAAGCGGCATATGTTTTGGCGGGAATTCAAAGGTGTAATTTAAAGGAAATAGTGAAAGCGTTGTTCTTTGGTGCTCCTTAAATATCAATTAAGAGTTTCTACGAAATTGGTGTTGCAATAAATATAAAAAGAAAAATAAATAATTTGCACTTCCAAAATAAACTTGTAGAGACGCTCAAGATCTACGTTACGTATGTAAGTTTCATTTTAATGGGAAAAGAATCAAACTTAGTAATATTCATATTAGGTAAATAATAACTGATTCATTTTCATATAAATCCCTCTGGGTATATTTTTAATCAATATTTTGTTAATACGAAAAAAATCAAGTCAATTAGCCTGCTTTTGAAAAAATCTAATCATTTTAAAACTGTTTAAAACTGATTCAACAAAATTCTAATAGTTTAGGATTAAAAATATTCATTTTATTTAAGAAAGGAAATTATGAAATATATCTACTGATCAAATGTATACTATCTCTATATCGCCTAACACCATAAATATACTTATAAGACTTCCTATGTTTTTCAACACTAAGGTGTCTTGGTGTAGTAAAGAATCAAATGAAATCAAAAAAAAGTAAAATTTGAAAAATATACATAATACCAAACGGCTTCATGATAAAATTCTTTTACTACACCGCGTGGTGGTGTAATAAAAGAATTTTATCATGAAGCCGTTTTGTATTTATGAATACCACGAAGTGAAACCTGAGTCTGTTTCGAATATACATAATTATCAAACTTTGTTTGGAAAAGATTCCTAGAGTTAAAATTAAGTTTTCAGATAAATATCAGCTAAATAACTGATTGCCAATTACTAAAACTTTTTCATTTATAAGTCTCTTCATATAAGACTTTAATTGATGGAACCGTTTACCCCAACGCTCTCGCTTTTCGTTATTCTGAATATGATAGAAATATACATTGAGGGCTCCCTTAGAAGGCCAGTAATGTAGTTATTTCCATTGTTTCCGGAACTGATTATAATGTGGGTACGGAACACAATCAATGACGGCTTATGGAGGGTCATTAAACCTCAAATTCTTTTAACACCGTTATTTTAATTTCCTTTCTTTCACCAGGATAAGATATTAGGTAATGTGCGCAATTCTTTCATATGCAAATTATCCGCTATGAATGGATTACCCAAGAGTTGGAGATGGAGTATGTAAACTCTTCATGAAAGTGGAAAACTTCAAACTTATTTCCAAAAACACTCATCTCTTCCTTGAAATTTTTTTATTCTCAGATTTTTCCGAAGCTTCAATTCCCATTTTTTTCGGAATGGTATTCCGCGACACTCGAGACTGAATTCAGAATTAGTTTTTCTAGCTTCGCAGACCATTTCAATGGATTTGATTGTTTTTAGCTCATCCAAATTGATTCCATACGACGACGAACTCTGAATATATAACTAGAAATGGAAGAAAACGCGAGAAAAATATTTTAATTCCAAATTCAGAAAGTACTGCGCAAATACCGGGGTCGATGTCATTTGAACTGCCCACAAATATTGGGAAACTGAAATGCTACAGTTCCGCATGCAAATGAGGAGCACAGTGTACTCAAGCTAGCTCGATATTCCTACTCCTTGAAGCAGGAGAGGTTTAACCTCATAAAAGTATAATCGCAATTAGTTACTGGCGACTCTAGCGGCTAATGAATCTGCATCCCAAAACAATGTCCACTTCGGTCCATGCAAACAGGTCTGCAAAACGTAACGCTAACAGACACGGGCATGACATCCACATTATTCATGAATTTTGAAGAATGAGGAAGGATCAGAATAAAAACTTACGACTAATTTCGCTCAGCCTTCCGTTTACCAACATCCTTTTGATTGGTCTTAAATTCTGCGGGAAATTTTCGGAAATAATATTAACTTCATTCAAACATGGCTTGTAACATTGAACGTTGTACCATCACTTCGAAATGAAGTAATAAACAGTGCTGGGTAATTTTGATATTTTATTCCACTTGTCATGTGCTCTAGCAAACATGTTTTGAATCATATATTTCGAAATACGTTCTCAGTGAATGATAAATTATCCCTCTCTATCTTCGTCTCCCATTTATCCAAACGGTTATTAACCACATTTTGTTTCAGGCCTACATTTATGAACACTAAAATTGCAATTATGATATGTTATTTTAAAATTTAATATTTAATATGTTTCACTCCACCATTTACGACAAGAGTCGTATACACGAGGAATCATGGAAATTAATTTTACTTCAACTGAATTGAAACTAGGTCAGTTTCTTATTACACTTTTACATTTTCTCAAGGGGTAAAATGTTTTCCTTAAAAAGAAATGTTTGTTTCAAGGTAATATTTACCACCATTACATCTAGTTTTCTGCTAAATATTACCTCATGCGTTTATGTAAAACTGTAGGTAGTTCCCTTTTTCCACTATTTTTTGTAGTACAATTATTGTATTACAAATTTTATTTGTATTGTAATACAAATTATCTAGCTATTTTCTTTAATTTAGAATTGCTTACAGGAATTATTTGCATTGTAAATAATATTTCGTTTGAGTAAAACAAAAAAAATCACTATAACTGAGCGAATGCAGCTGTATATGCAATGTAGTATTGGAATTTTTTATACAACGGAGAGAAAGGCCGATGATTGAGTAATAATGATATTCACATACGAAACGTATTTAGCATATAAAAAACGGAGAATAATTTCAATAAATTTTTATCTGAGAATAATTCATATCCATCCGATAGCCTCTAGCTGTATTGGGATAAAGTACCAATCACATTTGTATAACAAAGTTATCCTGAATAAAATCGATGCACGTCCTTCAAATTTTAAAAACTAAAATACTGTATATGCAAACAAAAACGCATCTAAACCGTCACTAATTAATTACTAATGGGTGAGGAATTCTGCTTATTTGTTTACTAATCCCAAAAAGAAATGTCTTATATCCGTTCTAAAAATTAAATTCGTCGAAAGGAATGATAATTCCTACAATTACATTATTGAACCGTAATTGTCATCTAGTCTCCCTTTATAGGATCAGAGATCAAGAATGGAGAGCACCAATTGCATCGTAGAGCCGCTCAAATGGGCCGTCGCCACTTCCTGCCGTCCAAGCTGTGATTTATGCACCAACTCCTGTCATTCCTATTTCATTAACGAACCAATTGATCGATTGGGCTCATTCGGTTTGCCGATCCGCAAGCATACATTACTATCACATTCTTGATGCAAAGTAGGACTCTGAGAATCATACTTGCGAACCGGATTCCTCGATTTATGATTCAAGTTTAATAAGCGATAATGCGTATCTTTATGCATATAAAATACCGTACATATGCATCAGTGTTTGTATGAAACTGATACATTCCCTATCCTATTTTTTATTGAATGTGTTATTTATACATCTAACAGACTGTTTTTTATCATTTACAAGCTGGCCTCCGTTTCACCTCAGATGATTCAAAGCCCTCTGAGGAATTATTAGATTTTCAATTTTTTCGCCAGCTGGCTCTCTTTCATTGGAAAATTATATTTGAAGAATTCATCCAACGAAGAAGATATAACCGTCTGGAATGAAAAAATATATTCTGGATATATATTTATCGCCTGAAACTACAAATGGTGATAAAACATTAAGACATGTGGTCGCACATTTTCAAAAGCAACTGTGCGCACAATTGTCTTGATCATAGCTGAAATAAATGTTATGCTCACACAGGATTATTGAAAGGAATAATGAGTATAAGTTGTCTCATTAGTTCTCATTCTGAATGTAGACTTTATTTATTCGAGACAGGTATATAATTTTTTAACCATAATTTCGAGGAATATTGAGGATCATCGATCCCCTGATGATATGAACCTATCCAATTGGATTTTCTTAACAAAAGGTTTGATGTTAAATAAAGAGCATTGATAAAAATTTTTAGGTAAACTATAAACGTATTCGATTCGATTTCCAAACCTTTTATGAATATAGTTTTCATTCCTTGATATTACCCATCGTAATCAAACACTTAGTAACTTCCACATCTTTATTTCAAACGACCGGTTTCGTCAACGAGATCCACCTGAAGATGTCAACTCGTTGACGAAACCGGTCGTTTGAAATAAAATTGTGGAAGTTACTAAGTGTTTGATTACGATTGTTTATACTGAATTCCACCAAGTGAGGATAGAACATATTAATTATACTTGATATTACCATTTATGCCTATTCTAATCCAAAAATCAGATAAGAATGTCTTTGCATCAAATCCATCCGTTTCTATTTGAACCTTTCTTTCACCTTAACTTTAATTTACCTTTATTTTTCTATATTGGTAGTTTATATGAATATGCAGTTAAAATTTTATTATCTCATCTAGCTCCCTCAGAATGAACAGAGTAAGTTTTTACTTTAGACTTTTCTACTAACATTTCATGATATCAATAAAATAACAGAAGTAAGTACTTTTTTCCACAGTTTATTTGAAACGACCGGTTTCAATGATACATCGTCATCATCAGGTGGTGATGATCATCACCTGATGATGACGATGTATCGTTGAAACCGGTCGTTTCAAATAAACTGTGGAAAAAAGTACTTACTTCTGTTATTTTATTGTGATGGATTTCCACAAAACTACGCCTTCCTTCGTGGATTTTATTTCATGATATCATTATCATTACATTATTCAAGGAGAGGCAAACTTATTTTGCCGTGATCAATAACATCTACTTTCAATAAAGTTGATATTTCCCTATCTTAAAATTTTATCTAAATCTTTCCCCAGTATTTACCTTTATAAATAATTTATTTGATACTGCAGTTTAATTTATGTTGACCTATTAATCATTTCTTTGAAAGAGCATCCAATCTAGATTCTGTACTTATATTTATCCTATCTCTTCAAAATATGATACGTGATATCAGTGAGACTATTGTTCTTTGGTGAAATTCAATATTCGGTTTAGGAGATCTGTTTACATGCCTTAAAATGCCATTATTTTTCAACTCTCAGTCTATCTAATTTTTTATGAAGTCAAACATTCACTTACCATAAATGTTCCTTTCGCTACGTATTTTGCCCACCTGAGTCCACCATAGTTAACAAATGTTCAGTCTATACGTTAATATTCAAATAATTAATTTCTACATGCTATGATTCCGCTAACAATTATATTTCCGTCACAAGGAAATGAGGCTCACTTCAATACACAAGTAAGAGAGTAAACGGAATTTCGCGACTCTTATTTTGACCGTACGAAGCGACGGGAATCCGATGCGATATGATACGCTAATGAGAATGATTTCAGCCATGATTATGCTCGATTACGCATATTTCCAAATTCGGAAATCGCGGATTCAAAAAACTATCGCCACAAAATATCTATTATCACCGCAACGCTATAGTTGATGATAGAGGTGAGAGAGGGGAGGGGTGGGAATCTATGTTAATCTCCCCTTTTTGCCGGGACGCATTCGAACTAATGCTGCATTATCAATTCGATCTATTGTGACACTCGGTGAACCGGTTGAATTCAAATGAAACAGGGGAAATGTTTCCTGATATCCGTTTGAAATTCGCGAATCATCCCCGTAGAAATGGCTCCAAATTCGAAACCGCGGGGAAATTCCCAGAATTTTCGGCTTTCTTTCGCAGGCTCTGAAATGCATAATTGACGCTCCGCTAATCCTCGCATCCCTAATTTTTATGCGACGCAATCAGCTTTGTAAATTGAAAAATAAATGGGAGCGTAAACATGAATCCTGCAGTAAAATTTGAATATTTCAAATTCCCTGATTTCCATCGGCCAAACCCCTTCTCTCTTCGGGATTTTTATTTTCGATTGTGGGAGATTCATCGGTTTAGCATTAAGATAAACCCTAATTGGTTGAAAATAAATTTAGAGAATAGGATGAAAAGAGTAGTTGCTTAAAGAAAAAATCTGATGTGGCCAGCAGATGACTATCTCCATATATAAGATATAAATATTTATCTACGACAGTATTTTCGATCTCTATATTCAATCTAAACTTGGAAGATATATACAAGTACATTTTTCTAAGTTTTGTAAATAACTGTATATACCTAAATATCAGATCAATGGAGGAATTTAGCAAAAACGGAAACGAGCTTCGAAAAATAAAGCTCGACTTTCGGTTAATCGATTTACTCCAAAAACTAATCAACTCTAACGGCACCTACTAAAGTGCTGTATATGAAATTTGGTGTTGATACGACAAATATTTTTCATGTTAGAGCCCCCACAAATTACATAATCAGCAACTTCCGGTTTGTCAGTATTTCGCGAATAACTCCTAAGCAATCAGTGATAAAAAAATATGTTTAAAACAAAAGTTGTAGTAAATTACATTTTCTAAAACTTTTATAATTAATAGTATATACCTAAATATCATATTAATGGAGATATTTTCAAAACCAGAAATTTGCTTCGAAGAATAAAGCTCAACTTCCGGTTTACCAACACAGACATCATTCTGATAATGGTCAAAACGTGTTCTAGGGACCCCGAAACATGTATTTCCGCTGAACTCTGTAAGTCGATGTTTTTCATGAAAACAACAACTTTCTGAAAAACTACGTATATGGAGAAAGTAAAAAGGGTTAAGAAAGAAGATCATAAAGTTATCCATGTAGTTTAATTACAATTTGATGCACCCCCGACAAATGAGAATTTAATTAAATTTTGTTTTCCATCGAAACAAAAATCAAAAAACAATCTTAGTATTCTTATAATAGCAATAAAGTTGAAGGTAAAATTTTCATGTAATATTCTCTCATAATTTCATGCCTTTGTTTCCGATCATCTCATTTTCAAAATTAAATGTAAACTTCTGATTAACGATGAACAAATTTCTTAAATAAAAAATCTTTACATACTAAAAACATTAATATATTTAGAGCATTCAGAAAACTAAATGCCTTTATTGTCTACGTTTTTATTTACGTGCTTTTTATTTACTAAAAATCATGATGCCTAAACTATTTCCAGTACAACACGTACACGGGAAAGAGTATTACAAATCATATTTGTTGAGGCTTTCATTTACTATTCTAAAATACTCAAAAATATTTTGGCAGCTCTTAACACTTATCCTTGTGAATTAACTACATAAAAATCCCTCATTTCAAATAGTAAGGTAGGCCTGAAAGAATTATTTACACACAATTCATTTTTTCACAAAAAGCGAAAGGTCTCATACAAAACACTTTCCTAAACACTCAAATGTCTTTTTTATATTGATTTATTGTATTAAAAAATATATCACTATTGATTAACCAATAAATTAATTTCAATATAAATCAACTGCGGAATGAGACTCGTGTCGTAAATTAAAAGATAATTTCATCCGACCTGTAATTACGCAAGCAGATTATTTAATTTTCCAAGTCACGTAAATACTTTAAAACCTCAAATATGAAAACGGCTCGAGCACGCGTCTATCCTGGTCATGTCCCGTATTTTCGTCCTTGACGTAGAAAATTTCCCGGTATTGAACCGCCAGCTCTGGGCACCTTATGAAAGGGTTAAAGATGTATTGGTCGGACGCCCAGGCACCAGCTCAGAGCGGACTGTCGGCCCTGAATAGCACGTAACTATCAAACTGCCACGTAACTATAATTGGCTCTTATAGTAAAATTCTCCGAAAGTGATAATCTCGCTCATGGATAGAGCAGCGAAAGACTGCAGAAGGGGAAAGGGGTTGATAAGTTAGAAATAGGAGAAACGCCCCCATTAGTGGGCGAATTCACACGGAGGGGATCAATCTTGTTTCTGTCAGCGATGGCGGACGCACTCCAAAGCCCGCCTTTGTCCCTATCCCAAAGTGAATGGACGTCGAATCGCCAATTACTAAGTGCGATCGATGCTCGCAGCGTTTATGTGCTCGGCCGCTCTTATTAAAAGTCGCGAAGGCGTCGACTCGCGTAATAACTTCCCCGACGGTTATCCAGATTGGTCTGCCATTTTCGGCTCCTTCACAGAGGCCTCGGTGAATGGGTCCCCACGGGGGGAATAAAACGATGGGCGCAACGTGACTCTCTTTCAATATGGAGAGATAGCGCCTCTGATTTCGCGCATCACTGGGCAATCAAAGTGTTGAAGGGATCCTCTCTGGTGAATGAACGCACTGCATCGGATGCGAGCGAAACCCTTCACATCCAGTGCACATTTCGGCGAACGCAATCGCGGCATTTAAGGATCAGCTCGATAGTTGCATCGCACGTAAGTTTGGTGTGTCCACGGATGAGGTAAAAAATGCCCGATTTATAATACAGGAGAAGGATATTGCACATTTCTTAAATTCTACCTGAAATAAGATTGACAGAAAATCATAGACGCTTACGTGAAAGGAAGTGGTTCGTAAAAATTAATATGTGATCAATGTGATTTAATACATGGCCTAATATCTGCAACAAGGATTGGAATCTATTGAGATTTGGCATTTCAGGAGAATTATAGGAATAAAATTGTACGATAAATAAGCTATTTTAAATATCCCTAGAAGTGCTTAAAACTTTTTGAGTTTTCCATGGAAAACATGAAAAGCAAAGAAAATTATGGCAGAATAAAAGATGAAAGAATGGTACTTTTCCTCAATATTTGTGGATAAGGTTCCTTTCCTTCTTTTTCTTGAGATGTAATTCCGTAAAATGACACCAAACTTATTCCGAAATTATTCGATCATAGTTCCATAGAAGTAAATTTTTAGAAATGTTTTTCACAAGACAAATTTAAGAAAATATTGTATAGGAAGTAAAAGAAACGAAATCGTAGATTTAATTGTGATGAATGATAGGGTTAAAAATTGAATGGTATAAGAGTGCTATAGGTTATTACGTTAGTTAATTATCGTTACAGAATGTTCATAGATAATAGAGTTAAGTTATTATGAAATAATTGATTTTTTTAGGAAATAGATGGCTGGGAGAGCTGTGACGAAGAAATCTTCTTATTTACTTCCTTTACTGTGGACTTTATATAGACAGATTTCTCTGTTAAAATACGCTTACCATAATGTATCCATTTAAAACCATTTATTATCCAAGTATTATCAGAAAGGATAGATAGAAAAAGAGCATAAATAAGATAACATGCACAACATACCAATGTTGAAGGTAATTAAGAAAAGAATAGCTGAAATAAGCAAATAAATTAATCAAGAACTTATTTTCCGTGACAATTCATTGAAAATTAAAACACCGCTCGTATGAAAAGATACAGAAGTTTGAATTTTATCAAATTTTAGAAAGTAGGAAATTAAGTTGGAATGGAATATTTAATTAAAAATAAATGGATAATAATTCTTACATCGTTAACAATTTTGATTTTAATAGTATGAGGAGAATTCCCAACAATCCTCAACGATCGCTGTTGGTCATTTATGAGAATAATTTGGGAAAAATTCTCATTCCAACAAAGACACGGATATGGATGGGAATAAAATTCATCCACCTATCTAATTTATTTTCGCATTGTTAACTCTGGAATGTCTCGTCTCGGAAATCTGTAACAAAAGCTTCCAAATTATCTTCTTGGAATTCCACAACCTTTCAAAGTCATATTTGCATTCAAATATTCCCCATATATTTCTAACAAACAAACTAAATGTTATTATTTCATTCGCATAATGAAATCTTCATCAAAGGAATATGTTGCTGTGACACCAAGAAACACGCAGTAAAAAGGGGTAAAATTAAACTTTAATTTGACTCCATTACGAGATCTTTACCGAATAAACACATTCTCTGACAGATTCCATGGCAATAACCTCTCATAGTTTACACATCGCTCATTTCCATCCTTTAAATGTACGAACCGTCAACAATTACCCCTTTATACGGCGAATAGTGCAATTTTGACAAAGTAAGCAGTTTCGTGGAAGTTTTCGATGCCCGGCGTTGGCAGTAGCCCGCAAATGGATCAACTTTTGATATTTATTTGTCGATTTGCGGAATCGTTGACTATCTAGGCTAATCAAATGCACAAACACGTATCCGCACCACGACTGCACCCGAAGCTGCGCACCTTTGAACATTTTCTAATGGGATTGATTACTTTATAAATTTCGAATCATCCCTCTTCGCCGGTACCGCTTTCATCCGACGCAAATGTTATTAAAGGTTAAGGGATGAAACATTTTAGCCCAATAAAACACCGTTTCCAGACGCTTTAATCCACCCAATCATTATTCATCGATCAGCCAAAGGCCTTTTCCATTCCTCCGATTCCATCAAATTTTCCCTTTTCCATCTATTGTGGATAATCTCACTACCACCAACGAAAAGCCAACGTTTCCCCGTATGACACGGCTCCCTTTCTTTCATCGCTCGCGTGATTAATTTTACAATCCCCACAATCCGCCCGACTGAAAATGTTTGGCTCCGGAAAATATTGTCCTTTTCATTGGTATATTGTCAATAAAGTCGCCAAAGTTAGACGCGATGAGTTTTTGATTCCGTTTATGTTTTTTTATTCGACCCTCCAGCTTTTAATTGCTCGAGCGACGGATTTCCACGAGATGGCGCACCTTACACATTAAACTATCCAATCATCCATAGCGATTTTCGTTGATGAAAATGATGGAATCATCGATGAGAGAGGATATCATTATCTTTCTTGTCTTTTTATTTCCTTAGGGGTGGATTTTTCCAAAAAACCCCCTGACATATTCCCATTAATATCTACTGATTGTATCCTTTTTATTACATTATTTGGCGTTAAAATTGGATCTCAGTTTCGTAGATATTCTTAACTAGAAGATCTGAAGTGAATTGAAAAAATCTCTGACTCGAAAAAACTAAGTCACTGATGAAATTAGGTACGCATTTTAAATTACGTTCAGGTAGTATGGTAGTTTGTATGCAGTATTCAGTGGATCTAAGATAATATACATAAGGTTATAATGACGCTGCAATGTGTTTGGGTATTTTACACCATATTTTCGGATAAGAAAGCAAAGGAGTACTTTAGAGTTAGTTAGATACTTTATTTACATGCATGGATAAATATGGATAATTTAATACATTTTACCAATATATTTTTTCCACCAATCCTTGAAAATAATGAAATGATAATATGTGAATGTTTAAAACCCAATCCAAAAAGCCGTTTGAAACATTGGCTTACAAAAAACTTTTAACTAGTTTTATAGCATCAATTCACTTGGTCTAAGATAGTATTAAGTATGCTAGATTTCTTTTAACTATTCCCAAATGTGGAATTTGTAGGTAACTCAGTATTAAAGTTGTTTTTTGTAGAGATGAGTGGGTTTTATTTTTACATGCGTATGTTCTCTTCCTTTCAGACAGCAGAGAGTATGTACATGAGCTTTTCAGTAATTTCCTAGGATAAAGAGTGACCGGCTCTACGTGATTAAAATCATTTTAAAATTAAACAGATATTTCCGCATCGCTTTTTGAAAAAAATTAACCCCGAATATTCTCCAATTTAATGAGATAAAAGGAAATCCAGATTTTGGCAAACGAAAGGGCAAAATCACGTTACTCCTAATTATCGTGACACTTTTCTACGCATATGTTTGCCTTCAGATATCAATTTCCACATTGAACATTAAGCGATGTTGTCACGATATATATTTAATTACTAGTAATTAAAATAGATATGCATAATTTAATGAAGAAGAAACTTCAAAAAATCTGATTGACGCTAATCTCCCATTCTATTAGTTGGCACGGAAGCCCCATTTTCTTTGACCCTCCACCAATCCTTTAAGTGCGGCGACCGTCAGTCTCATCGCATCGATTCTTCGACCCCGTCGCCCATCCACTTCGAACATCCCCAGAATCGAAGATCAACGGATTGGAATAAATTAATCAGGACTTAACAAGTCCCCTTCCTCTCCGTAAACCGTCATTAATTAACCATAGATGGCGGAGAAATCTCTCCCTCCAATTCGCCTGCACCTGGAGGTCGCTCGGTCACCGTGTGTGGACAGATGCGAAGCTTCGAGATTTGCGCCACAAGAGACACAATCAGGATCGCCCGCTCTTTTTTCTACCTCCCTTTCCCATTTGCGTTTCCGTGTGATTCCGCTTCTGGCGCTGAAGTATATACAAATGTCCTTTCGATGGCGGAGGACGTCATGCGGTTCGGTAGGAAATGGATCCGTCGATCGATTTAATGAGAGTCAGTTTTAAATGAACGTTTTCTTTTTCCATCGCGCAGGAGCTACCGATGCGGAATTCATCAAAAGGCACGGGATTAATTGACGGGAATCCGATATTTAATGTGTAGTTTTCCTGTTGGACTGGAACTCCGATGCCGTAATTGACTGTGAAAACTGTGTTATAGATAGCTCGGCATTACGCGTCCAAGTGATTTATGGTGCGGCTAATGAATCTCCTCTTTCTCGCGTTTAAGAGGTAGTAAAACTCACGCCAATGCCTCGATAAATATTTCAAAATAAAGAGAGTAGATGAAAATCAATTAAATGAATTTCTCATAATTTTCTCTCTTGATTTTAGAGCTAAAATAAACATCTTTTACGCTTTATCTGAAAAATTTGAAGTGCTGAATATTAATTATATTGATAATTTTTCGTTACCCTTGTATTTTTCGATGCATAAATTCAATTGGATAATAATTCACTGCTTCATTGATAAACACCTGAAAGGAGATTGGCTTACAAAATTATTATCTGATAAAGCAAAAACTATCATCACAGAATATTAGAATAAATAGCCACTATATACAAAAACCATCAATGAAAACGTTCATTAATGGTTTTGGTATTTAGTGACAATATATTCAATTACTTTGCCATCAGCGGTATACCTTTATTATTACATAATAAGTATAAAACATGGTAAATTTTGCGTATAACTATTGAAGTATAATGCGTTTGATTCTTTCATAAGATACCTCATTATTGTATGATATAATTGAAATCCGATATAATATCTACTTCTATTCGAAGTTTTTAAAACCTTCTCTTGTGTCAAGAAGAAAATACGTAATTCAGAAACAGGGTGGTATATATTTTCTAATATTTCAATTAACTAAATATTTTCCACTCGTTCTTTTAATGTAACTTCTATAAAAAGAATTCAGCGGACAACTTCGGCTAATTCATTCACAGAAAAATGGAAATTTTTCAGAAGCGTATTCGAAAAAATATTTTAAATTTCATGACGTTCACAAAATATCAAAGCCTACTATTTCAGCTATCAAAGAGCTATGAATTTCGAATCCTAGTTTTGCACTCTTTAATTTCATCTCTGATACTTCCCGTAATTCGTAAAATCAATATTACGCTGGAACAAGGAATCCCGGAATTATAAAACTTTCTTTGCTCAGACTCGAGCGTGTTATTTGAATTTCCTACTAATAAAAGGGATGTGTTTCCTTTCGTGCGCCTCTCTGATGAATGGATTTCCTACAAATGTATGTCGGCACGGCAAACCTTTTGATTCTCAAATTAAAGGCCTAAAGTCACACCAGTGAAATCCGACACATCACCATTTCAAAAATATCTCAATTTCAATCACCAGAGTTTACTGCAATCGTCAAGGCTCAAATAAATGAAAATGCGCAGCCGATACGAGTTCAAAACAAACATCATGAAAGAAAGTATATCTAATTTGCGGCTTGGAAATGTTTTCGCAAAATTGTACGTGTCGAAAATTAGGTCAAACTGAGGAAAAACAGGAAAATGTTTTTCATCCCATGAAGAAGTAATCTCTCGTCTGATTTGAAAGGAAAATGAACATATTAGCGTGTTTTATATTCATAATGATATAACTTATTCACTTCGTGTTACTTTTAGGGAGTGACTATAATTTACTTCTCCTGCCTATATCTTCCAACTGCTCCTAATAAATGTGATATATAGGGTGATTCGAATGTCTTTTTACGATTATGGAAAATCATACCTTTTTTGTTTTCCAACTAAGATACATGAAACAGAAATAAAAATGTTACATCAACTCAAGATATACATCAAGTTTTATTTGTAATCATTAAAATTGTTCGATGTGACCTCAATTTGAAGCACGGCATGCATCAGCACGAGAGGAGAATCCATCCCAGACTTTGTATAGCATATCCAGAGTAACCATTTTCAGTGCAGTTGTGATGCGTCCTTTTAATTCTTGAACATCAGCAGGTAAAGGAGGGACATAAACTGCGTCCTTAACAAACCCCCACAAAATGAAATCGCGCACAGTTAAGTCTGGCCAGTGGTGAAGCAACACATCTGTAGCACCGCAACGATTTTCACATATGTATAATACATAATACATTCATATGCAATACATTGTATATGCATGAAGTTTGTATTAACTATGTACCTTTCTTGGAAGCATATTTTCAATATAAATTAGACGATGGGCATCAAAGGAAAAAATCTGATGTGGCCAGCACATGACTTTCTCCATACATAAGATGTAAATATTTATCTACGACAGTAACTTCGAACTATATATTCCATCTAAACTTGGAAGATGAGTGATTAATTTATATGTTATTATCTTTGACGTCACAAACATTATAAATAATATTTTTCGGGACATGATCGATGAAAAACGATGAAATTGGCCTTTCGCCCATAGAGCCCAGAGCGCCCACAATGTACACAATCAGCAACTTCCGGTTTATCAGTATTTCTCAAATAACTCCTAAAAAATCAGTGATACAAAAATATGTTTCAAACAAAAGTTATAGTAAATTACATTTTCTAAAACGTTTATAAATAATAGTATATCCCTAAATATCATATTTATGGAGATATTATGAAAACCGGAAATGAGCTTTGATGAATGAAGCTCGACTTCCGGTAAATCGATTTACTCCGAAAACTAATCAACTCTGACAGCACACACCACAGTACTATATATGAAGTTTGGTATTGATAAGACCAATAGTTTTCACGTTAGAGCGCCCACTATCACACACACTCTATACTTCGTATACTTCGTATATGGAGAAAGTAAAAATTGTATTCGTTCATATTAGGTAATTAATAGTGATTATCCTATAACCTTGTTTTGACGCTATTTCTGTCGATGTTGACGCACTCGGAAGATGAATGAGAACGTTCTCTTGACTGTATTCAGTTCCTCTATCCACTGCTTAATAAGAGTAGGAGAACGGAAAGGAAGAAAAATGGTGGGAATACATACGAATGAGAAGAAGAGAGACAGAATTGTGGGGAGAGAAAATGGAAGAGGGAATGCAAAGAAGAAAGGAAACAGGTGAGAGTAAGATTGTAAGATGAGAAATGGAAAAAAAATATACGAGAGGATTGATTAACAGCGAAGTTAATGTTCTTCTTCTGAAATAAAACAAGCCTTTGAAGGACTTCTGTAATTTAAATGGGCAGAAAGATAAGGTAAGAGAGGACAGACCAAATAAGGATATGATATAATGAGGAAAAGGGCAAAATAAATTTGACAACAGGTAAAGGATGAAAGAAAGGCGGGGACAAAAAAATTGGCACACTTATAATGACAATACATTTATGAGGATATTTTAAAATTTGTCTTACATCATTATAGAAACAGTGAAGATATCTAAATAAAATTGGGAGATAAACACAAATAATAAGGATTTTTGTGCAACTACACATAGCACGCAAACTAATTAACTCAGTGCTTAAAAATCCTAATGTGGAAACATATCTTAAACTAAATCTAATTTTGGAGATTTACGCAAAATCAATTTTTGATCAATAGCAGTGTAACTACTACAAAACTTGTAGAAAATTGTTGCCTTGAGGAAAAGGAGAAGAATGTATTTTTTAAATTTTAACAACTAAACTCTATAATATACATTATAGGTTAATGTATTTTATCATTATTATTTAATTTATGGAAATTCATGACAGTACAGGAGTTAAAACGTGATTTGATGTAATATTTATTTACTTTATTATTCTGCATTATTTGTACTTTTCACCAATATTTGATTCTTCTTCCAATTTTATTATTTTTGCTATTGATGTAATGAGAGCTTTGAAATGTTTCCTAATGTGTCACAAAGTATGAATACCCCGATTAATGATTAAATAAATCTTTTGTTTTGCAAAACATAAGCTCGTTAAAACATTATAAAAGATAATCATAAATATTAGTTGGGATGAAATATATTTGATTCAAGGTCAGTGGAAAAGAAGGCAAAACATCGGCAGAAATGAAAAATTTTGCTCGAATCAAAATTCTTTGGTTGGAACAGATACATACCTTATGACGTATTTGAACAATAGTGATTTTAAAGAGAAGAAGATGAAATTTTTTGGGATACAAATGAAAGTAAGAAAGATAGTATAGCTTTAGTAAACAGAATGTGCGATAAAATAATGAAAGGTGAAGTAATAGGATGATAAAAAGAGGGAAATTAAAGAATGTAAAATTGTATGACTTGAGGAAAGGATTTACCGCTGCGGAAGAAGTTGACTCACCCCAGAAGAAGAGAGAGAAAACAGAAGTGAAGGGAAGATAGGTAAGTGACGACCACTTATTATCTATGGAGGAACCGCCAACAGCTTGACCATTAAGTGGATGCTTGTTAATTCAGGAAGTGGAGGAACAGAGGGCGAAGGAAGCGATAGGTGCTCGTGGAGAGATGAAGAGGGAGAAGAATCGGGAGAAATGATGAATAAGAAGCTGACAAAGGGAAATGGGCGAGAGAGAGAGAAGCGGAAAAAGTGCGAGGGGAAAAGGAATTGCTCTTCATAGCAAGGGGCGGAAAGAGGTCGCCATTCACGGAACGGTCCCCAAAAAAGAGGAATGCCTCGGAGAAAGGTAACCACGGGTCTTACGCCATAGAAATACAATTTTACACCCCACGTATACTCAAGGAAAAAAATTCATTTATTTTGGGTCGTCACGCTCGTAAAACCTGCCCTCGTTTAAAATATCCTATTTTATATTACAGAAAAGACTATTCAGGAAGTACCGCGCGATTTTCGAGCATGGGAGCACTTGAGAAGGGAAATGAAAACAAGCAGCGCAAGAAAATTTTATTTCACTGAAGAATACGTCACATTTTAAGGTTTGTTTTTTTCATTATACATTTTTCGAATACATTTTATTATAAATACAAAAATAATCGTATGCTTTAATGCATCAATAGCAAACTCAAGATTAAAATTATTCGAAACCAATATATGCGATTATGGAAATACAGATGATAGACATCATTGTTAAAAATGACTAGTGTTAATATTTCCCTCATTTATGAATCAAGTACTGTTGCGTCACTCTCTTTCTTAACAATGTAATAAGTTTAAAATTAATCTCAACCGTGAGTGTTTTGGCAAAATTTAAGGAAATAACCAAGAAGCTAACCAACTAACCATTATGAAGATACGAATATTTAACAGTACTTTGTCTACTAGTAATTTTAACTCAACTATTCTAACATCGTCCTTAACTTTACAAACAAATTTTAAAATAAATAATTCTTAAACTCGATTCAATCGCATCTAGTATACTGGGTAAATAGCGTGGATTCACAATGCGGTGTTTCTCTTCATCATCTTTAGTATTTTCAACTGAGGCAATGTGCTATCAAGAATGTCGATGTAGAATATTAATAGCTTAATTGAAACTGCCATGGCGCTTGGCTTTGAAAATGTATAATTTTTAAGTAAACAAGATTATGGAAGCATTTTATAAGATAAATTCAAAGGTGGAAACACGATTTTTTTTTACTTACTGTTTACAGATACTGTATATGTACATATCTTTGAAAGCATATGCGTATATTAAGGAAATTTGTCTTAAATTTATATCTACTGTAATTTTGCACTAATCGCCCTCGTCTCTTTACAGTTACAGAATTAGACTGGAATATAGGATATTAGAAGTTTTAGCAATTTTTCAATTGAATTCAAAGAGTTTGACACGGATTGCGACTTTACATCGATTCGTAGAGCTGTAAAGGACACCTTTTAAGCAATAAATAAAATGAATACATAGCATGAAACAATTTTGCGGAAAGGAGGCGGAGAGAATAACAAAAGAAAGTTATTAATAATACAATGCTAACAAAACAGTTATGACAGCAATTCTTCTAAGTTACGCTGCAGATACATCGAATACGTAGGCGATGAAAATGAGTAGTAGTTAAGGAAATTATAGCGCGAGGGTCAAGAAAGGTACAAAGGGGCAAGTGGGGGGCAGGAGGAGTGGCAAGATGGGTTGAGAGGGGGCGTGGTGGAGGAGCCATGAGACCGGCCCAGGTCGTGCCCGCGCTTGCCCACCTTATATGAGATTTCTCTTTCCTAACGATGAGCTGCTGAAATCAATCAATGAATTACGATCCACTTCACAATTTCCAATGCCACATAAACTCTCGATTAAGAAATCTCCAATGGATAGAGGCATTATAATCTTTTTCATAAAAATAGTCTTCGTGGAAGCCTGCGCCCGAAAAATTCAAATTCATTGCGGGTGTTAAATCGGGTGTGATGACCGAAAAGCTTGAATGGGTGTACCAGTTAATGACCACTGAGAAATATTTATGATTAAGTCGATGTGATTTGTCAACTCCATGCAGCGCCACACAAAATTGATATTAGAAGCAATTGCGTCATCGCTAGTTTAAATGCCGACTTGACTCAAATCTTCTTGTACAAGAATTACCGAGCTAAAACAGAAGATTGAGTGCTGCAATTACACCTTAACGAGAAGTATTTCCGGAAGAATCAAACGGTAAATAAATTTAATTTCATTGGTATTCTTTATTCGATAATGACTGCTTTGATATCCTATTGAAATGAGAACCCTACCTTTCATGATGATAACTTTTTTTATTTAATTCTGCTAGAATTCTGTCACACTTGGTTTATAGAAACAGTAATATGAAAACGAGGCTAAATTCAATGCGATGGGCCTTTATACTACAGTGCAAACATTTACTCTTTATTTAATAACTGGACTTGAGCCGGTTCAGCAATGCAAACGAGTAACTTTATTCGTTTTAATTGGTATGGATATGGAAGAATTCTTCGTTCGCGGAGACGAAGTAAAGACATGCAATGTAACTCGAAAGAAGGTAGAGATGCACGTCGTGTGTTGGACATCATTTTCTGCGTAATCCTATCTTCCGTAGCTGTCCTTCAATTTAAGCAAAAATAACTCGCATCAAAGACAGCAGCGATAAAATTCCCATATCCGGAGGAACTCGAAATTCTGCCGCTCGCTCGGGTCCACGTCCTTGGACTTAGGTCAGAACCACATGTTCGTCGTTGCCTTTTAGTCAAACGGCACCCTTTTCCGTGGTCAGCCTCGAAATTCGAACAAGCACTTAAAATGGAGGCAGCAATGAAACCGCCGACATTGGCCTACTCCAGCCCAGTGCACAAGGGCTCTTTGAAATGACTGAGCGCGGTGCTCCAGCGAGGAACTTGGTCACCGCCGGGTTCACTTGGGCATCCTCCACGGAGACCCTCTCTCTCGACCCGCATCTCAGATGCATGTATCCCTTGTCGGGATATGGCAAAATATTCTCGTACCTCAACGCACTTGACATTAAAAACCTTTTTCGCAGATGAGATAATCCGCAGCCCCTACGGAATTTTATTCCTGTTACCGCGAGAAGTTCTACTAGGTCAGGAAATTGGGTCAGCGAAAAGGTCCCCGAATACAGGCTGCTATAGAGCGAAAAAGTATTTGGATTATATTATGCAAAATTCGAGGTGGCGAAGATAGCGAAGGGGTAAATGCGTCGTAGAAGAAAATAAAATGAAAGAAATCTTCCGTAAGTTTCCTCTCCATACATTATTCCAACGCTTCTAGAAATTTTCGCAAATCCTCCGAAGAAAATTTACCAAACTTCTTTAAGTAACAGCCAACCTTCTGGCTATACAAACTTAACCAAAACACTTCCCTTAAAACTTACGAATAATTATAATCGGGAGCGACCAAAACTTGAAGGTTATAAAGGTAAAAACTATAGGTATATCACCTAAAATACTTAGGGCGTCTAAATGTGTTCTTCGGCAACGTTTTCTCGTGGTTCGGAATCCAGTAATGCTACGTTTCGAATAAAAGAGCGAGTTACAAAAGATATGCATTTTAATCCAGCGCCCCCTGTCACCCCTTTCCCTTTTTCATTCCCCTAGATTAGCGCGGAAATTCTCTGGGAGCCGGAGAACCCACTTTGGGATTCATTAAAGTACAACCTTACTTATTAGGTAGAGATAGGTCTAAGGGCTGTAGATCTAATCCTTCCAAACAATGCTTTCATTTTGGCTTCAATTCCATCGCTTTCAGTACTTGCTTACCCAAGTATCCCTCGTGATAATAACTAGGTCTATTATTTTTTCCTTCGGCCTTACTTCATACATTCCTCTATTACACAAATAAAAACTTCATTTATTTATTCGAGAGTATTCTTCGTTAAATATTTAGAAAAATCACACCTGTACTCGTAGAACAAAGAACAACCCTATTGATGTTTTTCATTCTACATGATGGATCTCCTGAGCTTGAGATTTAAACATATACTTCTTCAGTTACAACCCACGGAGAAATTTACCTACAGTTGTGTGGAAGGTTTTCATGTTTTGTGATTGGAATATTTTCATTATCGATCTTTCTAATCTCCTATTCGATCACGTACACCACTGAAACAAAATATTTTCAAAGAATATTAAATGTAGAAAAAAGTAACTTAGCTCACCATTTTGTATGAAAATGATGAATATAATCTTATGTTGAAAAACATTTATAATGAAAAATTTTATGTCATAAAAATATGCGGAAGTATGCTATGTTTTAAAATTAGCACGCTAAATTCGATGCAACTGAAGTAATTCAGGTAATTTTGCTTAATTAATAACTGCATACGTAAGCAAGTCTAATCATAACTATTCTGGAGGGACAAATTCCTCTATGGAATCCATTCGAAATCACCACTGCTTTCTCACACCTTGTCAGATTTATTTGTTTTATTAATAAACTCCCACAAAAGTAATCTAAGATATAATAAGTTATCTCGATGATACTAATAATGGGCAACGTAATATCGTACGTGTATTATGATTCTGCAAGTACAAACGCATTCCTAAAACCACCCCCGTTCAATATCTAAATGGAGCGAAAACACACCTTCCTTGGTGGCTTCTATTTGAAACGGAACCAACGAAATCCTGCCTTTATCAATTTCAATTAGATCCGCGGAACTCAATTTAGCCGGCGCTCGTTCAACGCACGGAAGGAAGGCCTTTTTAAGGTGAATACGTGACTCCGACGTCGCAGCGAATTCCCTCCCGTTACCGTTAATCCGTGGATCGAGGGCGGAAAAGCGCGGAGAGGTGCGCCGTCTGCAAATTACACGCGCGCACGCGTCTCCAACGCATTCCACGCCTTCGGTGAAGGAAAAACGCCGAGTGCGTAATCGGGTGTGCTTAAATTGCAGTAGAGGTTACTGTGTACGGAGTGAGGATGGATAGATTAAGGAATGGATGATTCGTAATAATCTTCGAAGTCTTCCGACTTAATGGATATTGAAATGAAGATTGGTATGGGGTATTGCTTCAACAAATGCATATTGGTTCAGCAGGGTCATTGACTTATCCATTCGTGGCTTGTTCTCCAAAAAGTAATTACTACTACTATTTTAGATTTTTTTTATTTAGGTGCTTGAATTTTCACTTGTTAAATTCGAGTGTGTGAATTATAACGAGCAATAGTTCGGTAATGTCCTGACTTTCGTAATGGAATCCCAAATCTCTCAATGTTACCAATCGTCCCAGCATTAGTTAAACTGCACTTCAGAATGATCTGTGTCAAAATTCTGAACCACTCTCGACCTACAAAATAAATAATTTTCCCATAAGGGATTTCCCAAGGGTGGGATCAGTTTTTCGAGCTCCAATCTCCATTTAGTATCCCGTGGCATTCAATTCCTGATGAAATAGGAGCACTTCTAAGTTGCTAGAAGACTTCGGACCGTTTTGCATATATCCTGAAGTCTCATAATGGACTTTTTATGAATATGTAAAATTTAAGAAAGAAATCAGCGGCTGTAGTATATATGATTTTAGAAATGAACGCCATTCACATCTGCCCTTATCGTTCATCTCGTGTCAATCAAATGGTTGATTCTTACTTATCTGTAGTTATTGCTAGATATGTTTCAATCGCTTCATAGATTTAGAAACAAACCGCAAAAGACATGTAGAATGATTTAACTGCGCAATTGTTGCCAGAGATTTAGCCCTCGAGCATCATGGGTGTTTCTTTCTTCCACTTTAATCACATATTTCACACATCCTGAATTATTTTTCTATTTAGGCTTTTTTTAGTGATATTTTCATTTATTAATGCTCAAATTTATTATCAAGAGGTTATTCTATTAATGTTATACTATTGTATGTAAAAAAGGTGATCGCAGACACTTGGTAATCTTCAACTGATGTGTTAAGTCAAGGAGTAAACGTCTGAAATTCCTTGGTAGGTTTTAACATACTATTCATTTTTTAGACGAATCTTTAGGAAAAGTGACGTTAGTGTGAAAACATTGCTAGACAAAATGGAAAACAAATTCTTCATTTAAGATCATTTCGTACAAACTGAAGGATTTTCCATACACTAAGTAGTCAAAAACGGTGAGATGTCAACATCTGTCCTTAAAGTGTTAAATCAGAGAGGCTTGATAGAAACTCGTCACGAATTGCTATATAAATTCATTCACTTTACTGAAAGGCAGAGTCGTACCTTTCAAAATATACCCATCCTTAAATATAAATAAGATACCGTCTCTTTCGAAATATCCCCCGCGGAATAAATTCGCGAGGGATGCCCTTATGAGCATTAAAGTCTTTACACAAATAGAGAGGGTCTGGTGGCCGGCCAGAGGTAGTTTCTCGCAGGTCACAAATAGAGGAAAACGCCCATAAAGACCGAAATGCTGAATGAGACGCGAGGAAGAGTCCAGAGAGCGACAAGTAGTCTGAAGAATCCCCCCGCGCCCTGTTATTCTGAAAGTCAAAGCAGGGGCTCTCTCTTGTAGGCAAACATACAAAAGTTCGCTCTCCAGCTAGCTTCATTATCTTATCTTTCTGCTTTGCTTTTGGAGACGCGGTCTTTCACATACACAAAGCGCAAAAAATAAATTGCGAGTGGCATACTCAGTTTCTTACTCTGCATGGATACTACAAGGCTTATATCTCGGGAATACTGTTGCCATTGCATCACAAACCTCGAAATCTCCAGAATACATGAATGCAGGTCATATGAATAACGAGATATTATTCTGCCTTTCAAATGCATCATATCTCAAATAGAATTATATGTGTTGTTTTATTTTGAAGAAAACAGACAAGAAACTTCTAATGAATTTTTAATTAATGTAATAAAACATACAGTTCCAAAATAGATAAGTTTTAGGTGCATTCTCACTGCTTTGGACCTACTTTGGATTATTAACTTATTTTCATAATTTTACTGTCGACATTTCCATTCATAATTTAAAACATTTTCTGTAATATAAATATTTATTGGCACTAAAAATATCTATACATATTCATAACAATTTTTCGTGGCTGACATCAACATGTTCTGTTAATTAAGCCTTGTTGGAGTTTTGTGATATTCTAATACTATTTGTAAATAGAGTGATATTAATTTGGAATATTTATCTGCGTAAGACTTAGGGTGTAAGGGATTGTGGATGTTATTGAGTTTTAAGTGTTCTTATAAAATGGTTGGGACTGCTACCTGAAGAAACTCAATCTGCAGCATTCATAAAATAAATATATATCTATTCTTTCTGTCAATAAAAAGACACCACAACAACAGTTTTTTATGATGATAATCAAGAAAAGATACCAAATTCGGAAACGTTTATGATCAAAAGAAGAAACACTTTCATACGGAATGCGATAGAATTGACTTTCCAAGTAAAGGAACCCGCTTCAAAAAAAATAAGCGTAAGAAAACAGAAGTGACAAAAAAACGACGTAACCAAGATACGCACTCGGATTTTCCACTTTCAAGGCGGACCCTCTTGACAGGCACCACAAAGAGCCGCCTCACTTATACACCAAGGAAAACTTCAATAAGTTCCATCTACGTTGGCGAATTAATATATCTCCTCATTACGAAGATCCTCAATAAACTGCTCGATGAAGATCCTTCAAAACATCCCTCCATCTCTCGGAAGGCCGTTCGACCGACGTTTATCATTGAACCCTGCCGTATAATATGTCTCAAAAGAGGGAATTAAGCTTTTTATTCCTTTTTTCGATTGAAAATTAAACATCGGGGAAATAACATCGCCCCTTTACACTGCCTTATTTGTGACTGCAGAGTGTTTTCGAAGGCCTCGAATACTTCCCGGAACTCCTCTCCATTGGTGAAGCATTCGCCTTCCCAACCCTTCCACTATTGTCCTTTCCGCCGTTTACTTCATTCACCGTTTCCTCTATTTCTCTCCCTTGTTTGCGCACCTGCCGCACACTTAAGTAGAATGCCCGAATTGAGAAATGAAAAAAGGAGTGCGAAACCAAACAGTCTTCTTTCCTTTGCCTTTTACGGAGAAATGAGCTGCCTTTGAGTCCTCTCAAAAACGGAGGCAACTTCTGGTCTAAAATAACTATGCTCGCAAATTTAGACAAGCAAACAGAAAAGAGTAGTTTCAGCGAAAGAAGAGCTTGCAAAACGCTTTGGGGAAAAGAGGGGGTTTCACAAGAATCCCAAAAGGGTGACTTTCTTTAAATCGGATGACACGGCTGATGATTCTGTTGGTGGGTGTGGAAATATGAGATTTCATCGCGTCGGCAAAAGATTTCACGTTAAACAAAAGATGGCTCTGAAATATTTGATTTCCGTAGATACCCAGCTATGAATAGAATAACTGAAATTAGACGTCGCTCAAAGCAGAAATACTGCTCTACGTTCCTTCGCCCGTTAAAAGAATTGTCAAATAATAACGTAGGTAAAACTATCTAACTTTAAAGTGGTAAAAACAGGGTTAAAATATTTGTATATTTGTACTTTTTTAAATTTTGCCTAATCTAGAACACCTGGGTGCAGAAAGAATAGCTTATTTCTATATTTCTGTATCTTGTTTATTTTGATTCTAAACTTCGAAAAGTACTGCATGATTTTAGTTCAATTTCGCTTCGACATAAGTTCAAGATGATTTTATTTTATTTCGCTTCAGCCTAATTTTGGTTACCACCCATTGAAAGTGATGAATTACTTAATAAGATCAGATGCAACCACCACAAAGAGGTTCAAATTTCACTTCACTACAACTAAAGGAGAAATTATGGTTGGTAAGCATATTGTTGGTTTTGGTATTTTGGTGGCATAGGCATTTCAATAAAAACTCACGATTCATCTTGAAAAGCGTAAAATATTTTTTCAAAACTCTCCCAGAAATTTGGGACACCCAACTCGTGTACTCCAACTCAAAAGTAAGAAATTCGCAGAGCGGAAAAAAGGTCTTGATAAATACCGCAAAAAATGGAAAACTGAGACGAGATTCCATGTAAAAGTTCATCCTGCAACATTCCAAATCTTCTGTAACTTTCGAGCATCCCAAACTTTATTCTAAGGAATAGCAGGAATTATAACGAGGATGAGGAAATGCGAAAATATTTTTGACCAAGAGAGGACCGAGAGAGGGTACAAAAATATAAACTCAAACGTACAAAAGCCGCATTGAAAGTAGTGAAAAACGACGTAGAGACAAACAGCATTCCTTATATCAGTAGATGGTGTGAATTTTATGACTTGATTTTTTCAATTAAACTAAATTAAAATTCTTTGAGCTTTTCACGTATTGCGCTAGTACACGAGTACTAATGATAGACATCAGATCAAATAAAAGGGAGAAAATGCGTGTAGCGGAAAACTCATGAGGCGAAAAATGAATAAAATTAGAGACCGAAATATATATTTCGTATGAATTAACTCTTGCTCTGAATACGTAATATATTACATTAAATAGATCCTAGTCCTTTTGGTTAAAGAGAAAAACTTATGTTTAAGGTCAACTGTTTCGGCCTCTACTTTTTGGTAGCTCTTTATGATAAAAGTGAAATAAGACAAAAACTTGTACACGTAACCACAGGATTTAATTTAAACTGCCTAGGTTTCAACACATAGCGTCATCACCAGGTACAAGAGAATAAGTGAATGATTCCTGTTTTCTTGAACCTTATGATAACCTATAATAATTTATTATACAGTATATGAAGTCGACATAATCTGAGCTGACTTCGTGCAACGACATGTCATGAATTTAAAAATTCCGCAAGAAACATGTGGAGAATTTAATGTTCTGATTTAATATTTATTATTATACATTAATTAATAGTTTAGTAAATAAAATATTTTATAGTATTTCTTAGGATTATTTATTATACAATTCCATAGAACATTTTTTAATATAATACCCTTTTTATTAACAAATGAATGCGCTATTTCCTATTAATGTTAGTGCTAATCACCTTCTCTCGCAAATTACTGTATGCGAAAAAACTGAAGCCGCAAAGAGGGACCAGAGCACCATTCAATTAGCTAATTACGTCGATGTGATTTCGATCCAGAGAGAGAAACTGAGATAAATTTACCCATGTGCTATATATTAGGGCAAAGACTACCAGATGGGATTGAAATAGCATTTCCAGCATTTTCTCTAAATAATCACGTTGGTAGAGCGGACTGCCGGTCATCATCCCGTCATTGCCTCTTGGCAACGTAAACAAAAATCGCGTATACACGGAGCACGAGAAAGAGTAACATGTTTCTGCCGAACTCATTCAAGATATAATACTTATCCGTATTAAACCAGAGGGAAAACCTCAACTATGGCGCACGCATTGAAATCGGCGGGGTCACAAAGCCGCGGGAGCACCATACACGCCGTTCGGTTTCGCGTTCCATTAATCTCAGGTTTCCGTCGATGTAATGGCGGCAGAGAACGCACCAAAGTCCTTCCCCACTTACCCAACCCCTATTCTTTTCCCGCCCTTTCGATACACCCTCCCCCCACAAGGCACCGGAAAATGAGCCTAAATGATGCATTCCCCATCAATCACGATCAACGCTGTTCTCCTTTTTTCGACGCTCGTCGGTTTGACAGAAGGTCGTAGTTGAGTGATCTGACACACGAGGGCGCCTGTGTGTAGCAGGAGGGAGAAATATCTTGTACCGTAATTTACAGGGAAGCGTAGGTGCAAATGATTCCGAATCGGCTGTGTGATGCGGTATTCCATTGTTTTTCAGGGCAGGAAATCCCTTTTATTATCCTATTTAATTTCGAAAAAGTCACTTGTATCTGATGTCTGGTTCTAGTCGCAGTAACTATGATGAAGTAACTTTAAATTTGGATATAGGTACCTCGCAAGACAATGGTGGTGAATGCCAGTGGTATATTCTAGGCACAATGAACAGAGATAACTAATTAGCTCCGGGGTAGCAAAGGCGTTTACCAAAGCATCTATAGTATTCATGCTCATATTTCCATAGCTTAAACAAAACGGAATACCCCCAACGGAATTCCACAACCCACGCTCTGGATTAACGCGGGTAGCGGGATTGAGTTCAAAAGCAGGGCGGTCGCAAATTCTTGAGGACTTTTAGTCATTCAGCCATAACATAAGTAAATTTATCATTTACTTTCGAGAACTGAGCTGCATCAGAGGAACCGCTATTTTTTTCTAGGTGAGGTCTTACTTTGCTTTGGAAATGCTTACAAAATTTATTAGGCAGTTTGATGGTATGAAGCAAGAAATTTTTGGAACTCGGCCGATAGTGAATTAGAGGCTCTCTCGATTATTAATTAGAATCTCTAATACCCTTGATTGTTGGCGATCCTCATCTCATTCTTAAAAGTTCGGTGATCCTTTCTTGTTTTCTCAGAATACCGGTGAATGAGACGAGGATTGCGAACAGACTTCCATTGGAGATTTTAAACCTCTAATAGTATTTTCGATCGCATACAAATTTAAATAGCTATTTTTTCCACCTTCGTATTGACCAAGTCATTCCAAATATAAAATGCCATTGGATCAGCAAGCCAGCCCTTTCTATTTATCTCCTTATAACCAGGATCCGTGCCAAGTTAATATAATGAGCCAGGATTGTTATGATTCTTTTGACAAATTACTCTTAGGTCTCTGTACACCAACCAACTTTATTTAACTCAAAATACGCGAAGAAATTTAACTCAATTGCAATCTCCCGCTGCTTTTCCTTACATCAGACTCAAAATTATGGGAACACTATGATATTTATAATATGTCAGAGATTATATACACATTGATCCAACAGGAGTTCGTCCGAGGAGGCATATACCAGTCACAAAAAAACGCAACACCGGAAGCCTAGAAATTCAGAATAATAAATCAACGCATTCCTTTGACCTGAAGCTCGAAAATATCGGTCCCGTAGCTATGTACTCTCTCTCTCTCTTCCCCACTCTCGGGATGAAGAAGAAACCTGTTCTCATTTTTCCGCTCGTGTGCAACACCGATGAAAAACGTACATACGAATGTAAATCACTTGATATCGCGGAGAAAGAATTTCTCGGCGAGGCTCGCTGCGATAATGCCGCTATCTGAGTAGCGTTTCTCCTCGAAGAGTTATTGTATCAAAAAGCATTTGGAGACAACCTTGAGATTGGGTGCGTCTCTGGGAACAGGCGGAAAAGTTTCGGAGGAGTTATGCATTTATCGGATCGGGCGAAGAAAATTCAATCCCAGAAGAGACAAAATGGAGGAAACAGTTTCGGAATGACGCTCTCAAGCGCCTTATTTATTCTGCTGCGAGGACGTCCAACTCCGTGCTCAGGAATTCCATCCTCTCTGCATTTATATATTTGCATCTCATTCTCGCTCGTGTTATTGCATTTTCGTGAGGAAAGTAGGCCAACGAGGTATTAAACAAGGAGGGAGGAATGAAAACAATTCTGTTTCGAGAGCATCACCATAAACCGCCTAGAGATAATTGATTTTGGTATTCTATAATTATTGGAAACGTCTTTGCATGAAAGTAAGACGAACGCGGAATTCATTTCCATGAAAGCTATGTTTCCCTTCGTCTCGAATAAAATTCTTGAGAGCAACGATGCGGAAAATACCTTGTATATATAACTTACCTAAACTGACTTACGAAACATAATTCTACTTAGTTTACGGGAAGTCAGCGGGATCCCAGTTCTCCGTAACTGAAGGAAACATCTATTTCGCAGCAAGAATTGGTGTATTATTACATTCTATAATGGTAAAAGTTTAATGCTGTTCTTGCCATGAGCTCGAAAAATATTTTAGCGTTTGCATGTATAATATCTTTCAAACACGACAAAATAGTAACATGATTAATGAATACAGTTGTAGTAAATCATTCTAAAGGATATATTTTTAGAGTGTAACTATTAGTTTTTAAAGAGTATTAAGGTAGTATTGAAGCAACTTTATCCTCTCATCTGTCACCCTGATTTTTCCTGTAATTTCTTTGCCTATATGAGCACATATCAGCTTCGTCTTCCGTTAATACTATCTCTAAATGCAATACTCAATTTTAATCAAAGCTAAATCTTTTATCTACGAACTATTCCTAACCGATAACTGGCTACAGTAAACACTTGTTATAAAGCAAAAATCGCCTTTCGTTTTTCCTTTTTTAATTCCCAAACTCAATACATATTGCCAGAATAGGAAATTCACCCAGCGTGCATACTTTACATGGAGTCTAACCAGCGCATAGGAGTAAAATTCTAAGATTATCTTTCGCTCCCGTTAGAGATTCACTATAGAAACCGGATTTCTAAGGTACTCTCCTCTTCATATTTCGTATGCGAGTCCCTTAGAAAAATTGTCGTTTAAGCCTCTTCAGTTTTCATTCTCTATCTTATCTACTATTACTACGTTTTCCCTTCAAAGTTGTTTTAAACTTCTAACTTAGATAGTTAAGGATATATTTTGCTTGCAGTGTTTAGTGGTTAGTAGAAAATTGTGAGTTCTCAAAATGTTTGTAATCTGAATTAAAAGGATTATTAGCGGATTATGTGAAAATCAAGTAGTTCTTTTCCAAAGATTATTACATGGAATTTATCAACAGTGTTTGGCATTTAGATCTGAGTAACAATTTAGGTTAAGTGAGATAAGAAACACCCAGCTTTCTTGTTGATGCTTTGATGCCATCAATGGAGTTTGCTGGAACGCTCGAAGGATCTCGTTGGAGCAAAACTGATGCAGGGGATTATTCGATCAACAAAGCTTAATAAAGCAGAAATTAGGTCCAATAAACAATCCAGTCCCTGGCAACCCCCCAACTTCGGAGTTGTTTATTCAGCCTCCTCCCCTCTGAAATCCCTCTTTGCCTTGCTCACCCTTATCCCTTTGCCCTCACGCCAGACCACTAAACGTTGACATCTATAAACTCTTCACCCCTGAAACCTCGCAGCTCAAGAAGTTCTTGCCACATTTCATCTCTACCAACATATACCCAACCTTCACCTGCCTAAGACGGAAGACGACAAAAACCTCTTCCAACTGTCGCTAGGCATCCCTCTCGCAACATTCCTCCACCCAGAAAAAATAGTAAATTTTGGAAGCACATTACTCTGTAGCAGATGAGAAACCGTTTTTTACAAGCTAGTATGCAAAACCATCCAGTCGAGCCGAAAGCGATCTAACACTCCGTAAAGACGTATTGATTCGAACTCGCATTGAGCGTTGCCTAAAACAAAATAATCCAACATCATAATGGCAAGTAAAATATACGAATTTAATCACGAAATAAACTAAAGAAACCTATTATCTATTCAAATTTTACTTAATAGGTGTAGTGTGTTAAATTTACAATGAAATTGCAGTGCCTTAAGGTTTTAAGAAAAGGCCCAATTGAGCGTTGGCAAAGACAAGAGATTCGTCATTTCTCTAAAATGCAATGTTTCATAACGATTAGGATGAAAGCATTTGGTTAGATGCTATAAATGAAAGCAATTTGTAGAAGATAAGAACTGCTGATTGTAGCGATAAACCTGAGACTTAACAGGGTTGAGAAATTTCAGTTAGAAGGACTTTGATTACAGATAATTTGGTTGTATTCTAAAAATAAATTAAAAAATCGTTTTCAATTATTTAACTTTGTAGATTTATTATTTCGCAATTATGATACGATCCTGATTTAAAACATATTTGGCTGAAAGAAACACTAAGGAAAGTTACAATTGGAAAAAGATTAACAAGTTAGTGAGAGCAACAGAAGTGAGAAAGGATCCAAATCTATGTTTGATAATGCCATCTTGCACATATTTTTTGACAACTATTAAGTTTAGGTACAAAGATAGAAATTGTAAGATATAATCTTTAATTAAAGTGAAGTTGAAATTTTCCTTCGATGATTTTGCCAGAAAAAGATAAGCATTCCTTCAATAAAACTGTGACCTAACATTGCTCAAATACACGGCCCTGAGAGAATTCATTGCCTTTTTTGGGAAGATAAATCTGTGCTTCCATATTTTTTGCAACAAACCTGTGTAGTAGCATGCGTACCTCGTACATTTAGTTATTACATTAAATACATTGTGGGATATTTACATTTATATCTATTTTACAAGCCACCAATAGTGTTTATGAATACAGAAGCAGATAATTGAATGCTTCGCGTTTCTTAGATTCAGAATAATATATCTATAGTGGCGCATACATTGGTAACTTAATCCGATGGCATTATCTTTGTTCTCGTTGCCATTATTCTGATTAATATTTCTGAGAAATAATTACCACATCCTTTTTAAAAACATAAAAGAAACTCTTTCATTTCAGTGATGGTTTTGAAAAAAAATATATATGTTTGCAGCCAAATAGAATTCAAGCTTGTTCACTTTACCACAGAATAATATACCATAAAACTATACCATAAAATACTATATAATCTATGGTAAACTGAAAAAGCTTCAACTCTTTTAGTCTACATAATGGTAAACTACTACCACAAGGTTGAGGCCAAGCTATTGGATTCTATGTTTGCAGCATGGTTACAAGTGTGTGTTATAATTAAGGAGGTTGAGTCAGTCATAGTCGTTCGTTGTTCCTCCTTCGATATCTAAGAGATATATTTCTATCCTGTGGTGAATCAAAATAATGATACTTGTAATTGCCAACTAATTAAATGCATTTTTGATTCGATATGCATAGTCCATAAAGTGTACGGGGAAATGTCAGACCTCACTTTCGCATATAAGACCCAATGATGAATTTTCATCCATATCTGGGAAAGAAAGAAGTCTTAAAATCTGTCAAATACAGTAAGTAGCACATCGTTAAAGGGTGGAATGTTGAATAAAGTTTAAATTAAAGTTGAAAGTTTTCCATGGAAAATATAACTCCTAATTAAACATGACTTCATCTCAGCGTAAAAATTCCTCCGGCTTTATAAAGAAGCCAAGCAATTTAATAAGGAAGGAAACAAACGATAGAGGATAAGGAGTCATGATGGAACTTAGGAGGGATTTTAAAGGTCATGCGAACTGTGCCCAATGCACCGCGTGATTTTAGATTACCATTAAGGTTTTCTTTTACTTTGGAAAAGTTTCGGAAAACTCTTTTCCTCTCCAGGGTCATAAAGCGAAGACCACCCAAAGTTTAAAGGGACGGGTTTGAAATCTGGATATTATTTTAAAGAGTTTTATCGGGGAATGATTCGACGGTAAGGATAATGGAAGAAGGAACGTAAACTCTAAGAAAACAAGTCTTAAAAAACTTTCAGAAATGCCTTTTAACTTCGAAGATAGGTGTTACCCTGAGATTACCTTGGAAGAATAAAGATACTATGCTGCCATGATGCAAGCATTACAATAAGCTAGAAGAAATACTAAGAATTCCAGGATCAGAAATCATTCTTTTTTATTTAGGAATTATATACACCAAAGAATAAAACTTTGTTATCGTCGCACAAAAGTAATAATTCCCATAGTAATTTTCACATGACAAAGTTGATATAATTATATCCGTAGCGAGTTTTATCACAGACGATCCGAATTCATTTCCCATTTTTGCATTAAATCGGGAAGACGATTACGTTAAAAAATATTATTTTCAATATTTATGGAGCCCTAGGTCTGCATATTAAATTAAAATATTCAAGCATACTCTACCACACTAATTCAGCACATTTCAATTTATCGCACTATTTTAATTGATACGTACTTTATGACTCCTAAAATTTCACAGAGACAAGTTCAATAATGCAGTTTCACCTTGTAAATAAAATTTCGAAGTAATTTTAATACTAGTAAGAATTTATAAGAACTTTTAGCTACTTTGATGGATATTGATGTAAAATTAATTCGAAATTAAAATCCAAAATTTTTTAACATTTAAATTTTATTGGAGGAACATAAATTGCATCGAGTAACGCTAAATAATTGTGAAAGTTCCTTTATGTAAGGAGATATTACTTCCTGTAGATAATGGGAACTCAGATTTAATTCTCATGAGTTGATTACTTTTTAATGTCTCAGCAAAGCTGAATGAAAATCGACAGTAACAGTTTTCTTACCTTTGTTCGTCATAAAGTTCATATAGCGCCCTATAGGTATTAAACTGATTTCTTCTATCTCAGGTATTGACAACTCAGTTACTTTTTGGATAACAACAAAATTACCTTCTTAAGGTAGAGTACACTAGCTTCGCAAATTTATTTTTCCGCCATTCCCGAGATGGAGTTTCATCAAGTGGCGGCTTTACCAGTTGATTGCGGTTATTTTTGTTTCATAAAGTGTTTTAAAATCGATATTCACAAAATGTATTTCCTGTGAAGTTTCCTATTTTTAGAATGAATCGCATAAAATGGAATTCTCAATTCATTTCGATAACCACCTGATTTTATTTCAATATTTTTAATCTGTTTACCCCACTGCGCACAATTAATCTTTAATTCATTCTAATGGATTCCTCGCACGTGTGAAAATCATGAAAGATCTTTAAAATCGAATAAACTAAATTTCGGACTAATAAAGACAATTCGTCCCAAAGTCCTATAAGTTTGCCGCGATATTCTCTTTCGTGCTTTGCCAAACCCCAAAACTCACGTAAATATCGTAAAAATATATTCAATCGAAGAAGCCTTAACTTGATGGAACTTGGTGGAAGGTGGACCTATATACGCTAGCATCGTTTATAGATTCTTAATCATGACCATTTTTCGTTAGCTGAATCCGAAAGAAATAAACTATCTTCATATTCCAATACATTTGCTGAGTCACTTTCTAGCTAAAGGATCTCTGTACTATTTTAAGATTAATCGAGGAGGAAAAAATAAAAACTAATTTCAGTAAAGCTTGAAAAATTGGTATATATCAAGTAACAGGAAATTCGTTTTTTAAGAATTTGAGATGCAGAGGATACATTAAGAAAATGCGATAAAATACGGCATTTAATGAAGCTGAAGTCGTTTTTAAAAATGACGTAAATCTTGGTTTCGTGTGAATGCATTGTGTATAAACTGCTAAATAATGGCCGTCGTTCCTACCACGAGGAAAGAAAACAATGTGCAGAAAAATGTGCTCGCCTAGATCACAGATAATCGCCATTTGTGACTCTTAATGCAACTGTTCCCGGGACTGTGAAATGTTACGCTCTACTGGCACTCTTCATTTGATTAAGTTTGTCCAGAGCTCTCCACTGTAAATAGAGATAATGTAACTAGGACAATCACAGTATTTAGAGTCGAAGAATAATGCGCATTTAAGCCTTCTAAAAATAACAGCAATGAATGGATTATAGCTTTCCTTGAAACCATAATGAGAGGACGATGTTTCTTTGACTATACACTTAAAATAAAGCAACATTAGCCATTTGTGAATAATGAAAATATTCTTAAAAATTCAAACATTTTTCTGAAAGCAAATTTACATCTTAATCGATATCTGTACACTGTAAGACAGCACGAAAAGAAATTATTGCTTTAAAGAAAATTATCACATGTAAAATGTGTCTTTTTTTTTGATCGGAGAAGTTTTTTATTGTTTTAGAATACAATTGCAATTTATCATTTGATGTACAAATATTGATAAAGCTTTTTCTAAAAAATGGGAGACATGGGTTCGAGTCCCATTCATGTTGCTATTTTTCTCTTCTATGCATCCATAGGTCTCGACCACTCGACTTAACATGCCAAGTCATTTCCTTTCCTCGTACCTTTTTACTGAGTTAACCATATTTGTCTTGTTATAAATTATGGGTGTATTTTAGCAACCATGCATGCAAACGGAGCTTCATTGCCCATTCTTCATAAGAACGAAATATGTAGTAATGTAAGGAAAGAAAAATTGGAGCACGGGTGTTAATCAATAAGCGGCATAAAAGATCTCCAATAGCCGTCTTTGTCGGCGCTCCGCGCGTCGTTGCCAGTGGTTTTCGGAAACAACATATTAGCACCCGAATTGTTTCATTAATAGCAATGATGGCATAGCTATTAAAACGTTCATGGGTACAAAATATATTATAATTGTTTAATAGTTCAATGGACTTTTCTAATTGTACAGTTATCAAAAACAATATTTTTTTATAGGTTTCCTTTTCATCCAAACTGTTCAGCATTCTCCAAGCGGGGTAAAGAGGGACAAAATGAAAAGTATAGTCGTAACTATTGGCGTTAACCGTCTAATTTATATTTTCTGTAATGGTAAGACCCACATTGAAAGTTTCATCGACGTCTTTCTTGAATTTCTTAAATAAAAGGACTGATGAGTATTTCAGGCTTATTTCCGCGCACCATTTCCAGTGAGCGAAAGTTTAAGTAGTGGGAGCCGAATAATTACGATCGAATACTCGTCACCCGTCGCTTTACAGTGTCTTAGGTCGGACATCCGTTTCCACTCAACAATTTTCTACCCTCACGCAACGCTCTTCCTAAAACCCTTTCGGTGAGACTCATTCCATTACCCTGCGCCTGTTTTATCGCACTCTCTCCCTCAAGAGCCCTGGCTTTTCCCCCTTTCCTTACTTTTATCCCCAAAGGAGATTTTTATAGGCCTCTTTAGACCTCCCTTTTTATTCCCCGTCCTCTCCTATTCCTTCCCTTTTTTATATCTTCCTCTCTCTCCCCCTCCAATTCATTTCTCACCTTCCACGCCTTATTTCTTCCTCCGTTCATACTTGCCTTCGCTTTATTAGTCTCCGGCCATTACTCACACTGCACCTTCCTTTCGCTTCGTTTATGATAGATACGCGTGAGAACGTGGTTATTTACGCCACTTCGACACCCTCCCAAAGTTTTGATGTCATAAGGAATTTCAGAAGAATCTATGTAATCATCTATTTGGTTTGCTCTAGAGTAAAAGTGCACGGGTGATATTTCAAGTAAAAGGGGCCCCAATGTTTTTCCCAAGATTACAAGCATGCTCAATTAAGAGACCAACGTCCATGCGTCTAAGATATTGATTTTCTCAGTCAACCGGCCCTCGAGCATCGAATCCGAAGTAGGACTCGATACAATAGGATACACAGCGTTAACCAAACTATTCCCGTGAATTACCATTGCTGAGAGATACACGGAACACCTAGGTTTCATTTATTGAATATCTTATGAATTGTAGAAGCTTTTCAATTTGATCAAGAATTCAAATTTAATCGTGGTTATCGTTTGTTTAAATACTTTTAAAGAGATACCTTTCGTAAAAAAAACAGCGGAACATTGTTTGGGATACGCTGTTGAAGCTAACTCAGGGATGGGGACCTTTCTCTATCGAAAGGAGGCGGTCGATACCGTCTAACTGCATTTCAGTCTTGGGTTGCTTATCTCTAAAGGGTCAAAGATTAAAATGCACCAGTTTAAAAAAAGGGTTAAAATGCCAAAAATATACTTATAGAATCTTCCACTTTACTCAATGTGATAAACAATTCTTAGCAGCAAAGCAATTTTAATATTTGAGAAAGATGGTAAGAAAACGACTCATATGTCTGTAAATGGTCGCAGTTTCCCCACCTTGGCTATTATTTCCTAACTCTGTAATATGGCATATCAATATTAATGATAATGCCGTCTCTATATGGGGTAACTGATGAGTAAAATATCCCTAAACTTCATTCAAGTAAATCTGAATATATTTTTAGGGACCTTGGCGAAATGTAATGAGAGAAGAAATGACATAAGAGAATACGAGTACGAATAAAGTAATCCCAGCAATATATATTCATTGTTTACACTTCCATGTAAAGAAAGAAAATCACAAATAAATAAATTCATTGATAATCGTAACGAAATCATAAATATATGGGAGCAACATATGGAAGCAATTGAAAACTACTAATTTAATTTAATTTAAAGGCATTAATTAAATTTAAAATACCATTTAAGATATTAAGATTATGATCATTTGATTTGATCTTGAGGAAAATTTTACGGGGATTCGATTTTTCTACGAAACTAACATAAGAAATATTTACTAATTACCCAATTGTTTCTTTAGTAACTGCAATTAGATGATTGTCGAGTGTTGTAATGAAGAATATGTCAATAATTCAGGCTTGTTTTCAATAATTAATAATTAAGTATGAGTTTTAAATCAAAATGTCGTACGTTGACTGGAATTTAAGCGTTTAATTTACCTCTATAAATGATGTGTTAGCTTTTAATTGAGTGGTACTAATTGAAATGATATTTTGTTTATATTTTAATTTCCTTAGCTATCTGAAATTAGCTCGTAAGTTGATTTCATTTATTACTTCGTTATTCAAATAACATGTAAATGTCAATTTTTCCGTAATGACGTTCAGTTAATTATGAAAATTTTGTAATATTTAATACAAGAATACAATGGGACGTTTTCATTTACATTTACATTTAAGCCCTGCAATCCTCCAGTGGCGCGTGGCAGGGGGTTTTCAGAGTTTTATTAGGGAAAAATTTGAATAGAATTAAACAAAACGGAACTCTTTAATTTATGAACCAGATAATCCTGTTATTCGAAAATTATATGAAATTTAGCAAAATGATTTTTTTTTTAAATGAAGCCTTAATTTAAATAAATGTCAGCGTAGCCGACCTAACGCCATCGTAACAAGCCGACGTTTTACCAAGTAGTGTACCTAAAACTGAATATTTATCAATCATTTCAATAAAATTACTTTAGGTAAATCAATAAGAACAAATTATAAGATTTAAGTAATATTTATACTGAAAAACTGTATAGCCATAACAAACAACAAGAAAAACTGAGAAATCAATAGGATCGCCGGCCTAAAGTCACATTGCTAATATTACATCTTTGCGATTTTATTACTTTGAGAATATATTAGTTAGATTTCTATAAACTTTTAAGTAAAAGGGTCTTTAGCAAGTTCATGGAAGAACCAATGCAGATTTTTCAATGTTAATAAATTAGTTAACGCATAATTTTACACATAAACTGATATCATCTCACAAAAAAAGAGAAATACTTCGTATACAGAGTATTTGCGTTACCAAATGGTTTCACTTCTGAGGTAGCATTATCAACCTGATGAAAATCTCGGTTATGTACCTAAGTGCAAATCTGTAAGTGCTAAATCAATTCCTATTAAATATACGAAGATCAACTCTGAACTGTTATTTAAATCACTTAACCAAGTAACACTTGAGAAAAAATAAATATGAGTGTTTTAGTCGAGCTCACAACTACCTTTAATACAAGGAGATTTGTAAAGTCGAAAATATTTGCGGAAAATGACATGACAACAGAAAATAGTTTCAAAACAGGGAAATTATTGTAAATATGGCATGTGAGACCATTAGTGAGAGGTAATGATGGAAATATAATGTAACTAGATGAAGGGAAACTTTCGGAATGTTGGGAGAGGAAAGAGCTAAGTTAAGGGTTGAAAGGGAAGTATAGAGGGGTTAACTAGTTGGAAACGTAAAACTCATGTGTTTTTCGCTTTTTGTGTAGTTTCTATTTCCTCCAGATAAAAAAAAACTAGTTCGAAAACTCCACATAAATAAATTCAAAATCCAGTTCATTTACCTGCTTCAACGTTTCAAAATTTACTTTGACGAGTTTCTCAACACGGTCTTCTCAACGAAATGCTATAAAATTGGTCACTCTCTCTTTTTTCACGACCCCGAGATAACTCTTGAATAAACACCTGAATTTTCAAATCGCTTTCTGTTGACACACTTTCTCCCAAGCTCAGTGGTCAATTCAGGCCGAGGCTGGGCGTTGTAGAGATAGTGCTCCCTGTATTTACGTCAATTCCTTGAATCTCATGAATGGCTTCGCTGGAATCTGTAGCCCTAGTTTTATGCGTCTCATCATTAAACGTGCTCCTCATGAAATTTTATCCGCGAAATGAGGAATGCACTCCTCTAATGAATCCATCGATCCATCGCCCGAACAAGGGGCATGTGGGAATGAAGCGGGCGCTCTCTTGCAAGGATTTCAGGGAGCAAATGCATTCTGAGGGGCGAAAGAAAGAGCGTAATGGATTGCGAAAGTCGGGGAGAAGTTGAATGACAAGAGGAGATTAAAGCATAATTGTATGAAAGAAGAGGTCGAGAGGAGTGAAAGTGTGGCATTATCGACGGAAGCTTAAGGTGTGAAGGATTAAAAACGACTGTGGGGTAGATGAGATGAATCTTAATGGATGCGGGTTCACAGTAGTAACAATCGTGGAAACCTCAAGGAGCTTACAGAATCAGATCTACCAAACAATGCGGAAATATTGGAATAGAATTCATAAACATATAATGAAAGGTAGACATAATGAGAGTGTGATAAAATAGTGATGGTTGCATAGTTCATGCTTAGCTTATATACATACAAATATGTATTAATGAAGGAAATAATTATTTTTTATGCTCGCGTTGGCTAGAGGTATATATATTGTTTATCTAATGCCGTCTTAGTCCTACTTGTGGGTGTGATAATGATTTAATGAGGTATGGGTCATTCTGAATAGTAGTCACTCATAGAATACTACGAAAATTGGCATCGATAAAGTCAGTGTTCCGTAACTTTGTGAACTTTTCCCATTTGGTGCACTTGAGGTACAGGGGAAAGGCAGAAGCAAACCATCCCACCCTTTCTCTTGGCTAGCTTCGTTCCCTCTATTTTACTCGCGATAGTTAATTTAATGGATGGAACGAGGATCTAACCCACCTAGCAAATATGACATTAAAAACAGACAGAACAACGAGCTGCCATCTGTTGGTACATACATTAAGATTGGAAAATTCATAACATAACATGAACCCATCTTTTACATTGTAATAATATTTAATTCATCATATCCCGGTGGGAGCCAATGTGCGAAATGACCTAAGCTGTCGAAGCACTTTTAACAATACTAATTAATTCATCATATACCATAGTGACATTGCATTTCAATTTCGCTCCTATTTTCTTCTGAATGTTTCATTTAAGATTTTAAATAGTATAACATTTGAGTGATACCATTCCGAGAGGTTTGCACGCTCAGTAAAATACAGCTTTTGGATAAAAGAGTGCAATGAAAAATTCCATGTCACGTGTTTCATTCCGTTAACCATCAAATCTCTATATTTCGTCTAATTTTACATTGCATCATTTACGAAGCCTTTCCGTTGATTTTAACATCGCTCAGTCAGGTAATCGTCCCACCTTTTGTTATAGAGCGTGTTTAAAAGTGAACAGGATGCATTTGCACTTTCGCTTCACCGACGCATCATTTCACCATTCTATTTTTCATGTCGAATTAATCAGCCTCCGAAAGAAAACCAAAGTCCAAACTCACATAACAAAGAGCGTCACGTAAAAGTGCGGCGGACGTACGAGAGAAGGCATTGAATCGGACCCGGAAATGATATCGCTTTCCCATCCGCCCATGGAGGTCCGCTTTTTATTTGCGAGCGGCGTCGACGGAGGCAATCGGTGATCGAACCCAAGTTTCACCGCATTCATTTTACCCTTGGATTTGGTCTCATAACAAAGGAGAAAATGAGAGTGGAAACTTACTCCCCCTGGTGACGGTACACTTGGCCAATTCGATAATTGGCGATTGTCATCCGCATCCTCTGGATTTCCATCCCGAGAGAATAATGAGCTCCTGAGCTGAGCTCAGAGTTCGGACAATAGAAATCTTCGATTGCACCCCTCCACCGGCGAAATGAATTCTTCCGTTCCTACGCATGCTGCCGAAATCCGATCTTTTAATCTTATTGAATTTCATTCGGAAACCTTTGGAAGTGATTTATTTTTTTGGTAAATCCAGAATGTTGGAAACAAAACTTCGTAATATTCGTTTTTAAAGAGTGGTCTACTATCCCATCGAAATCAATTGAAAACGGAAATACGGAATGTAGGCTTATTTAAAGGTACAACATTAGTTCTATCAGTTCCATTCATGAACGCTCCTGATATTAGATATACTTTTATTGATTATAATCAATAAAAGTATATCTAATATCAATAAATAAATAGCGGTGAATAATTATTCACCGCTTAAATGAAGTATAAGCTTTCACATTGGTATTTTTGTGCTCCCGTCCTTCAAAACATTTATATGTCTATAATTATCAATGTATTATATTCGATCTCTATACCCATATAGGATATCTATATAATGCATCTCTTTATTAATACGTCTATATATTATATCACAATATTATTCGCTGATTTCTAATATAATTATATCAAGAAACGAACCAATATAATGGTTAACATTTCCTCAAGCGCGCGCCTAGTCATGATCAATTCTACAATTGAAAGATTTGATCAGGCTTAATATTTAGTGAATTATTAGTGCATCTCATGAGCCTCCAGTTCCTTTTTGATGCTTCTAAGAATGGCATGAGGAAAATTTACTCCTATTATTTAAAACTTCGTAATCAATAAAAATATATGACTCCATTTTAAGCCAAACATGCACATGATTTTTCGTAACAGACTATCACTTAAATCAGCATAATGTGGATGAACGTTCTTATCAGCTGAAAATGAGCTGGAATTGACGCTTGGGACGTCAATTTACCCTCGGTGCAATAATAATTTCAATAAAGGAGTTGGTTTACCGAACGCGTCAAACTAATGTTCTCCCTTGGGTGTTAATTTCCAGTTCATGATGACAAATTTTCGTCCTTGCCCAGGGAAATATGACCTGCTCTCCTAAATATCTAATCCGGGCGCTGGAATCCTAAGCCACCACTAGGAGAGCAAGAGGCGTCAGAAGATAGCAGTGCAGACGTGATTGATGATAAAGGGGCCATTAGGGCTCATTTAGCAGATAGATCGCGGTAAAAGGAAAAGAGGGGAGACAGTGGATGCCGTGGTTAAAATTCGAGGGGTTTGTTAAGAGAAAGGGGTTGGAAAGGAGTGAAATGCTTTGTAACAGAACGAGTGCGTTTATACGTGGCCTTCCTTCCTTCCTGCCGTACCGGAGATTGATGGGCCACAACGTGTTATTAGGACCAAGCACGAGAGAAGGGGCCGCGTATTTGTGTACGCTTTGGAAATAACGATGACCCAGAAATTATACTCGTGGATTCTCTCTCTTTCTCAAACGAGTCAATGTATGAATAACTATCACGCTCTCCATTTTATTTACTAATGAATTGAATAGCAAATTAAATGCATATATAGGCGGATTAATTTCACATTCGTGCATCTTTAACGTTTAAATCTGAGATCTCTCTTTTTGTGGAGGTAATTTGCGTGGGAATAATTCCATCTCTGTATTTCAGTTTTGAGTAATGAATTTGCCATTTTTAACTTAAAGTTGGATAGTGCTTTCTTCACATCACTAACATGTGTACTGTATGGTTGTAAGCTTGTATTTAATTTATTTTCAGCATTTAATAATGAGCTTCCTACGTGGCCAATTTGAATAGAATTTGCTGATTCTTGCTGATTAATATGAATTTATTAAAGAATTTCAATATCCCATTTTCCTATGCGATTATTTTTATTTAAGTTATTTCTATAGTCGATAAGTAGAACATGGAATTTGTTTTTAGGCAAAATCACTATATAATTTATCATTCGCCTCCAATATATCTAATATGATACATAAGAAAGATTGATTTTTATAGATTTCAAATTCCAGTTGCTAAGTTTATTTCTATATTTTTATACAGTTAGTGTCAATAAATCTAAATTTAATATCGATAAATTACATTACCCTCCGTCAATTTTTTCCAGGAAATTTCTTCATTAGAATAATTAGTTGAATAACGAATATTTTTGTTAGTTTCCATAATATCGTCCCCATAAATCATATTAATGGTTGGGATTAACTTATATATGTTATCATTGAGAATTATTTCACTCAATCTGAGAAGAGAGGAAAATTCACAATTCGGCTATACATTTCATACATTACGAACCCATTAACAATTACGATATATTTCAAAACAACTCTACTTACGATCCTTGGATGATAATAATCACTTAAATTATCCTGACGCATAAGTCTATACGCGTAACACGATATAGTTTCTTCACGTGTTTCTTATTTAGCTTGACTTCGTTACCAATGACAATAACATCTGATGGTGTTTCTGAAACTTACACTTTTGAATTATACTTTATTTTTTAACCTAAGAGATATATACACTGCAACTTTTAATCAAAATTATATAGTACATCATGAATTTAGAGTGTCAATTTCACGAATATTAGTTTATTGTATAAATGAATATTAGTTTACGGTACGATTTTTTTATACTGAAGAATAAAACCATCATGAGCCATTTGAATTCATAGATTATGAATGGTTTGAAAGTAAATTTCCTATTCGGAGACCAAACACCCCTACCCGAATGCGCACCAACGCTTGCTTAATATTCAAAATCATGGAATAGTACGTTATTGAATCATTTGAAAGGATATTCCCCCCGTTACAGGACCGAAACTGGGATAGTGAGTCGGACGCATCAATTTATACAGACCGTGACCTGTTCATCGGGCCGTTTATTGACTATCGGTTTGAACGTGCAAGAGATTATTACAGCAGCAAGCGCTGGCTGGATATTGGATCTCGCCGCGGGAATTAATTGAAATAATCATCATATAGGCTCCGTACGCCCATAGAAATTATCGTAAATCAAATTAATACTTGAGCGTGTTGGTTAAAATGAGATATCTTTGAGGCAACTGTTTACCTCGGATGGATATCCTCCACGTCCCTTCCGTTAATGGGTTATGAGAGCTTCAAAGGGTCGATTATGAAATACGGGATATATTTTCGAAAATATAAAAACAGAATAAAAATCCCCATTTAATTCACTGCCATTAAAAAGGTTTATTTATAGATGTTTAGGATCAAAAGTGGCTACTGAATGCTAGCATACCCACTGACATTCGAAATAAAAGAAGTGGCCCGTGGAAATTTCAATATTTTATGTATTAATCGCATTCGCACCACGTGCTCTTTCTCATTGGAGCTACTCATAACTGACAGCTGAGAGCGTAAAAATATTATTTTGACCGACGAATATATTTCTACCTTAAAAAATAATATTAACTAGAATTTTGTCTGGTTTGTTATAAAAGTATCAAATTAAAGTTCTCTTTATTATGGCTTGCAGGAATAGATACTTATTTGACTTTCCTACCACGAAATAGGCTCACTAGCCGTGAAATTCCCCAATTAAATAGAAGTCCTTAGCACAGAATCTTGAAGATAAACCTCTCCCTTGATATCATATGATAGCTTTTTTCTTTGACTTCCCTTCCATCTTATACATTGCATTTTATTTTATATTAATATAAGAAAGAAAAAAACTTGAAAAAAATAATTTGTTTAAAATTATCCTAAATAACGTATTCTTAAAGCATCCATGGAAACGTATTTCTACTGTCTTACTTCCCATGTCGGTCAAACAGCGTTTCAGACCCCATCAAACAAAGCGGTTGCTCGAGGAAGGCCCGAGAATACTGAACGAAACTTAATGCGGGCCAAATGGGATGCGTTGAGGACTCGGCACAATGATATGAATTTCCTGCATTAACGAGATCTCCAGCCAAACGGCGAAATGCTTCTTTTATACCGTCAAAGGCTCATCCACTCCCTGTCTCTTTCATAGCCATTCGCTTCCCCCACAATCAGGCCATCAATCTTGCATTCGCTTTCGAACTCTCCTTGCGCAATTTCCACTCCTTTTCTCCCGGCGCTTCACCTCCTCGCTCGCTGACCTTACTCCACGTGTTTCCCGCAAATTTTTGTGCCCTGCACTCCTCTCCGTGAGCATGAATAAAAAAACGGACCGCTTCCACCGGAGCTCGTGCAAAACTCTAATTCCCCACTTTGATCGCATCTGTTCCCACTTCCCGTTGTTTCTTTTGGGTTCGCAGACTTCGTGAGTCATCAAACGGCGATTTCCCGACGCTCGCACGAGCTATTTATTGATGGGATGGGAATAATTCAAGCCGTTTGTTTACCCCTCGAGTTAAACTTTTAAAATGTAACATCTTTACCTTTGTGTTTATTTCTATAAAAAATTCAAGAGGACTGAGAGAAACAAGGTTCTAATTACTCCAAGGTAGAACGTAGAAAAGGTCAAAGAATACAGTCAACCTCCAATTTTGTGCTTATATCGTTTATCATCAGTGCATTCGGAGTTCCCTTTGGGTAGCTAAATTTACTGAATTCATTCTTATGCAACTTTTGAGCTTAATTTGCTTCATACTTAAAACTTCCTTCATAAAATCACTCTCTTTCTTGTTACTTATCATTTATTGACTCTCAACGAAGGGAGTGGTATTAGTATATTTTGTACCTCATTCATTCAAAACTTTTAGTTAAGAAAAAAGCTTGTCGATTAATTTAAGATAAAGAAATGACTATTATAATTCTCGAAATTTTACAGTAAACATAATCGCAAAGCTATAGAGCATTAGGTTTAATTTCTAACTAATTCTACCAGGAAAGCGTCCTTAAATATTAATAGCGCTAATATTTTTCACTCATTATGACTTATTAATTGTTAAAAGTGGTAATTCATGGGAAACATTTTTTCATGTGAAATCGCTCCATCATTATGGAATTTTACTTTTTCGTTATATGATTATTGGATTTTTTAGGTTTTTAAACCAGGAAGCTAAAAAAGAAAAAATCGTGAACAGAACATGATTATGGACCACGTGAATTTATTGGAAAGAAATAAGTATCGACACAGCAAGAAGAAGATGAGAATAAAAAAGCAACTTGCCTATCATATCGTATAATTAATAAAAGTCGTTTGATTTTTAAGCACTACGAAAAGTTTTCTAATGAAAATATTTCTTTTATGGGTGCAAATTTCATAGTAGTAACATATTAAAGTTTTTATTTTTGCACAAACTTCAATCAACCTTCTTTATATTTACTTATGTAATACTGTTAGAAGTCTCTCTCTCACTGCCTATTCAATTTACTTAAATAGTCTCAGGTTAGAGCATTTATGAGAACGCCGTTCCGCGTTCTGTTTTCGCAGGAATAACGTATAAAACATTTGTAGATGATCCATTTCCATCTCAAATCAGCTCAATATCGCCTTACCTTCGGAGTATCTCCGAATCTGAATTTCAATCCTCAGTCTGCCTCGATTTCGGGAATCTCAGTCATGTGATACGGGAGAGCTAACAACTATTAGCATTAATGATAAGTGAATCCACTGGCTTTCAGATTCTGTCAAACAGAATAATGCAAAATGGATACAACAACAAACATTCCATCTTCCTTTTCACCCTATTCCCTTATTGCCAGAAACTATGTTAAATGACTAATTCTGCGGAAAGAGAAAGTTTCCTGTTTGTCGCTTCGAGGAGTACGATGGAGAATAAATTTCACGCCATTGCAGGGATTATAAAAAATTGTCAATTGTCTACATAAAATTAACCAAAATAATCACAACCAAATACTAATGAACCAAAGTTATATTCTTCCCTTCCATCATCAGATACTAATGTACTGAAGTAATGAAAGGAAATTTGAAGCACAGCCGTTGATGAATTAGAGGTTTATAATCTCCAATAGCCGTCATTGTCGGCATTCCTCGCCACTTTCCCCGGTATCGGAGAAAACAGGATTAGCCCACGTTATTGGGGGTTTCTAAAAAGTGCAGCTTACACAGCAGTACACTGAGGCGGGGAACACCGACGAAGATGGCTTTCGGAGATTATAAACCTATAATAATGTACTGAAGTTTAAAACTAACAATATACAAGAGTTTTAGGTTCAAACAAATCCTCAACATGATTCTTACCATTTTTTATTATTCTGTTACATAATAGGATTATTTATGTAGAATTATATTTATTAAGATGTATTATATTAATACGGATTATATTTATACGGAAATATTTGGTTAATGGTGGATATCTGGGGGTTTCACCGTTACTTTTTTTCGGGAAGAAATTTGGAGGGTCTCAGTCCTAATCCGGACCCTCTCAGTAGCTCAGCTACTCTCTCTCTCTCTCTCAGCGCTCAGTAGCCTTTGCGGCAACTGAGCGCCGGACCCTCCCATTAGGGGGAACCATAAAAAAACAGACCGCGTGGAATACGATTTAAAAAGTTATAAACAATTCAAATGAGCAACAATGTAATATCTTCGTCGTCTCACTCGTCCAAAGAGATACAAACGTCTTTTAATCGACGTTCTACGATGAAAATTAAGATTTTTCGTGATTTTGCTCACTTAATCAACAGGGGTTGGGTTGGGTTGGGGGGAGGATTTCTAGATTTCTAGATTTTGCTAGAAATCCTTCCCCCAACCCAACCCATCCCCGGGGCAACGTTGCCATGTGTCAACCGGTCATTTCTAGCAAAAATCACGAAAAATCTTAATTTTCATTTTCATATTCATTTCGTAGAACGTCGATCAAAAGACGCTTGTATCTATTTGGACGAGTGAGAGGACGAAGATATTAAATTGTTGCTCATTTGAATTGTTTATAACTTTTTAAATCGTATTCCACGCGGTCAGTTTTTTTTATGGTCCCCCCCGATGGGAAGGTCGGGCGCACAGTACCTGCGAAGGCGAGCTAAGGGTCCGGATTAGGACTGAGACCCTCCAAATTTTTACCTGAAAAAAGTAATGGTGAAACCCCGAGATATCTACCATTAACCAAATATATTTATATGAATTATATTTATAGGATTCTACGGGTTAATTAGATACGGGAAAGCAATTTCCAAGCCTCTTCTATAAAATCTGAGTTCCTTCAAGCTAAATAAATTAGATTAAATCACTTTATAGGTAAAAAAACATACCGTATGTTAAAGCGAGTTATTTCCATGCACGGGTATGCAGACAAAAACCGTATTGATGAAAAAATAACTTGAAGTACTAAAGTTCCTCAAAGCAAGGCAGACATTTAAAATATGGCTGTGGATCGATGATAATTTACAAATATGATTGACATAAAATGATCCCGCTTCATACGTTTAAATATGTATGTGAGAATGAGAAAAAACTATTTCCTGTGGTTATGACCTTTTAATACGCGCATGAGTGTTTCACGTTCAGAATCGCCATCGATTATTTCCCAAATTTTCGCCCTCTTACTATACACGTTTCATTAGCATACGCACGCGCCATCTCATCAATTAGAAATTGCGCTTCTTCTCCGATGCAACCGCTCCGACCGCTCGACCAGTCACCTGGATCCCGACATCCCTTTAGTCCATAAATTACGCCGCAACTTTCGACCGATCGCCCAACCCTTTTTCGCCGTTTAAAGACCATTCCTAAATAAACAATGAGTCATTAAATGGTCGGGTTTTTGAGGCCCTCATAAATAATGTGTCCCTTCCGCCGCACCCCGATAATCCCCTTCCGTCGTCCATACTCGATTCAATCCCTGCAAAGGCTAATCCTGAGACCCTTACTAACAGGTTACACGCCAAGTCGCAAGATTGTCGGCCTCAAGGATAGTAAAATATGGCGGGACTTATTCTCAGAGAGTGACGGAATGGAGGTTGGAAAGCACCGAAATATGATCACTTATGAAAATATTATAAGTGAACTGTATATAAGTATAGGTACTAAATCTGGTGGAATTTCATTTTAAAAATCGAAGAATAAATAAGAAGTTTACTCTCCACAATATTTATGAATGCGACCATGGTTTTAGTGCAAGTTTACTCCGTCATCAGGCACAGAGGCTTCGATACAGCAACTTAAATACTAAATAGAGAGGGGAAGAAGAGTTATAAATTAAAGGAGCCAATTTGCTATTTATTGACTAGGGAAGAGGGGTTACGGTATTTGTCATCTGACAACTACCAAAAAGAACTAAATATAACACAAACTATTGCAACTAATAACGGTTACCCCTCTATATTTATTAATGCAACCATGGTTTCATTAATAAATACTGTGGAAAGTAAACATCTTATTTCTGATTCGATTTGTAAGATGGAGAAGGAAAAAGGTCCTACGGGAAATTGAAATGAGGCAATGTATAATTCTGTGGAGTGGCCAATATGCTAATTTTCAGAGGTCTAGTTTATTTAATGCGCTAGCACACTCTCTCTTCAGGCATGACGGAACCTAACTTAACCCGAGCCTTCATAGAGATGAGAATAGTTTTCTTGGAGCTTTCAACTTACTAGAAATACAATGCAGTTTGTCTCATAGTCTACGACAAACGGTTTCTGAGATAGAATGGGGGACGGACGGAAAAACAGATTTTGCTTTTGAATCCGACGTTTCGGCAACAACAACAATCATCTCTGCTGTCGTTTTCAAGGATTCGTCCTTGAAAATGGCAGCAAAGGTTGTTGCCGAAACGTCAGATTTATCCAACATTACCCGGTTGTTAACCCAAGAAAACTTCCTGAGCAGCATTCACCGGGAAAGCATCAGATTCTTCTGCAGATTTTGCTTTTCATACATATCCATGTAATTGTTGATGTGCCATTCCATCGGTTACTTCCTCTAAATTTAAATTTATCAATCTATTATTATTCGCCAAATTCGCAATTTTGATTTGATTAATTGACTTCGAAACTTAAATTTTCTATAGTATATTTGGGACCAAGCAAACATTGAAAAAGGCCTCATCCACTACATGGAGCGCTACCATCATACCCTCAATAAGCATCCCTTTAACGGAAATGGAATTGACGCAGCATGGCAGTTTAGTAGATAGAATACCTTTTTGGAAACCTGGGTTTGAGTCGCTATTTTTTTAGGTTAATTTACTTTTTGCGCTATGTACGAGGGTCATCCGGAAAGTAGTACCCGTTAGTGCCGCATGAAGTGCTGACGACGCGAGTAGCCGCTGGACAAGGTCAGATAGCTTCAGTGGTTTGTCTGCCTTCTCTGAGCCAAGTTGCGTGACGCTAGCATTGCCTGTGTTGTTTCTGTGATTGTTTACAATGTTTAAAAAATTTGAGCACGCCGCCAGTTGTGAAGTGAGGGCAGTGATTAAATTCCTCAATGCAAGAAACGTTCGCCCATGTGATATTCATCGCCAATTAAAGGAGGTGTATGGAGACAATGTAATGGACGAGTCGTCTGTTCGGCGGTGGTGTCGCAAGTTCAACATGGGGAGGGGGAACACACACGACGATGAGCGTTCGGGGAGACCGTCTGTCATTACAGACCAACTGGTGAGCTCAGTTGACGAATTCGTGAGGAACGATCGGCGCGTCACAATTGATGACATCTGTGAGCATTTTCCCAATGTTTCTCGAACAATTATTCATGAAATTGTTAAAGACCATCTGCATTATGCAAAAAATTGTGCAAGATGGGTCCCTCGCATGCTTACAGATGAGCACAACATGATTTGACAGCGATGAAGAACTTAAAGGAGTGACCCTGTATCTCAATGAGCTGGCGGCGGAGAAGTATGCAGCAGGAATACAGAAACTTGTCACACGTTATGACAAATGCCTTAATTTGCTTGGAGATTATGTTGAGAAGTAGTTTAAAGTATCCTCTTTCAAATAAAATTTTTTATGTTTGTTAATATTTACTTTTGTGTCTTTATTTCACGAACGGGTACTACTTTCCGGATGACCCTCGTATTAATTTAATTTACTTTGCTGATGGTATTAATTGATCATTTACTTGATTTATGCGTGTATAGATTGCGTGTTAAGAGAAATAGATGCCAGGACGTATCGTTTTAAAAATGTATTCTTTCCGCGAACGATACGCGAAAATAACTGTGTAAAGATGTAGATTAGATTCAACTGGTGTTTACACTCCCTGCCACTCGCCGAAAGGTGGCTTGCAGGGTATTAATGTAGATGTATTGTTTGAGTGCAAAGTGGTTCTAATCATGTTTTTAAATTATTAGCTGCCACTAAAATTTTATCTGACATGGGCAAAATGAATAAATCAATTTGAAAATAAATAGTACTTTCACTTCCCGTTTAAGCTTGCGTCACTTATCTTATTTTGGATTTATCGTATATTAAAGGTAGATGTCAATGATGAGTCACCTAATATACACTGCAGTAAGATTATGGAAATCTTTTCATCGTATCTAACAAAGAAGGAATCGTAATTTATTATAAATTACCGATTTCTTAAAACCCAATTGAGCAAAAATATACTAATTCTGGTCATTATTTCAACAATAATACTGATACGAAAAGTAAAACGATTGATTAAATCTTTTATAAAATTTCAGAAATATTTGCACCTCCCGGAATGCTTGCATTAACATCTAAAATCTCATCAAATCAGAGCTTTGAAGCTGTTAAATTGGATCTATTGACTACATTAATATCGTACATTACAATACCGATAAAACCCCTTTTAATCGGAGGGGTATGCAAAGTGGCAACTTACAATTCAGATGTACTTCTCACACAGTTTGTCGCAATACTTCCTCATTCTTCAGCGACGCGTATTTCCTTTCAATGAACGACGATTAACACCGAACGGTTTTCGGATGCTGTAGCATTCTGCCATTCCGGACTCAACTCATCTTCTCCGATAATATTGATCTAATCAATGACGCACTAGGCGAACGAAATTTTCCGAGGGGACTCCATGTTGATACTGCATTACCCGACACGCGTTTAGTGGCGAATCCCAAATTAATGTCCGTATTGTTTCCAATTGAAGGGACGCGCGCATCCAGAGTCCGTCTTCTATTAAATTCGGATCAATTAGATGAATCCCGACGATGTTAGTCCAAATATTTGCACCGAATATGGGGTGATGAGAGAAGACTTGCAATCCTCAACGGTTCAACTCGTCCGTCCCCAATTTCTGCCCTCTGGAAGCCTATTAACTGCAGTAGAAAAAGGGACAATGATTCTGAGGACTAAACTCACAGTTGTGAGTAAACTCTTCCTATTGAAATTCATACTTTGGAGGAAACGCACAGAGTATTAGCTTGCAGATCCCCAATTAAAGCGTTCGTAAGGGACGTTTGTGGTGAAGTAATTAATTCTGCATTAATGGGAGATAATTTGGATGGAATTAAGGAGTAACAATGGGATCATCAATGCGATTTTCCAACAAAGTAATACATTCGTAGCATAGTATATCAGCGCCGAATGCTGATCCGTAATTACTGTATTGTCACTGATATGAATCAATGAAGCATGTTAAATTTACAAATCGTGCGGCTCTACAATCGTCAACGGTAGTAATTAATTAATTTAGGGATAATGATGAAGTAACAAAGCCTAAGTTCCTCGTAAAGCAATAATTGGGACTTCAAACTGCTGCTAGTTCAACGTTGAGTTGCGACAGAGTTCCACGAAGTCGAGGCATCGTCAATCAAATCTATTCAATGAATTAATTAATTTAGATTTTGAATTACATCTACTATTTTTCATTTCACTATAAAGCTAAGATCAATGTAGATTAATACCAATAATTATGTTCAACATAGGCTAAATTTCAAGAAAATCTGTACAGAAAAAAAATTGGTAAACGCCTGTTAATGAATTTAACGTTTAAAATTTCCAATAGCCGTTTTTGTCGGCGTTCCTCGTCTCATTCACCAGTGTTTCGGAAAAAAGGAATGAATCACCGCATTTTTAGAGCATCCTAGCTCTTAAAAGTGTGGTTATGGTACTTTTTCAGTTACATTTGATTCTTTTGAGTTCCTCATCCGTTAATGTGATTGTGAACTGAGTATGTGACTCCAGAAACCCCATACTATTCCACATAAGCCCGGGGTTTCTCATATATGAATGAAAATCAGTTTTTGATACAAATCTATTCCTTCAAGATTTTATATATAATTCAGGGTGTGCGCTTGATCTATATTCATTTAGAATTATCCATTTTCGCCTAGAAATGCAATTCATAGCTCTTGTTTTGAACAACAAAGAATTCTAGTATTCAATACAAATCAATAACTTCAAGATTTTATCTTAATTTTGACTCTTATCTTTCACTATACGTACTAATTCATTATACACTCTCATTCTAAGAGAAATCGCATAACCGAGATGCTTATCTAATGAATTCTAATATGAACTGCAGGTTTCATGGGTTGACGTCATAGGTAACGTTAGCCCTGCATTAGTATATACACAAAACGTACGTAAAAAATCCACATAATATGGATTAAAGGGTTCGCGCTGTGCTGCTCTGAGACCTACGATATTAGCGACTGATTTTCGGAGTTAGGTATCGAGGATTATTTAGATGAAAGATATCACGGTGCTTTGATGATACTAAGATAATTAATGGCAGCTTATTTCATATGCTGAGAGGGAATATAGTTAATATTTCCGGTCATTCATTGCTGCAGAAAAAATTGTAATATGCGTCAGCATGTCCGTATCATGCACTCAGTATTCCATTGAAGGCAGATCTAGATCCTCGTTCCTGCAGCACAAAATACGTAAGAGGATCTCACCATAAGTGGATACCTGTATCTTGTGCTAACGAATATGTTTCACCAACATAAAGGATGATGAATGAAAGACGTAATTTTCAGATAATCAGATATAAATATTCTCAAAGGAGAACTTTACAGCAGCTGGTTTCCCAATATTAAGCCTAGGAAGACCAAAATATTAAAACCCATTCACTCTGTACGTTGAATTACAGCATAAGATATACAAGCACGGTTAATTATTTATTTTACATTATTTAATTTACATAAAATTCTAATTCCGATTGCCTTTATTTTTATTACAAAAATCTTGAGTGGCGAAATGCAAGCCCCTACACTTTGCCGGAAAGGTATTAAAGATTGACGAATAGTAGTGCTCAGTAAAGGTTACCAACTGAAAAAAAAATGTTTTTCTTAGATATTTTTCAATTGAAAGATAATTTTGAACATTATATTTCAAGTTAATCTATATATATATATATAAATGAATGTGTGTCTGTCTGTCTGTCTGTCTGTCTGTCTGTACTCGATAGATTCAAAAACCATACATCCAATCGTCGTGAAAATTTGGGAAATTATTACGTATATCCCCGGGAAGGTTTTTGTAAATTTTTATTTTAATCGGAGTACTCAGTTCGACTCCAGAAGGAAAAACAGTTTCCATAAGAAATACATGTAAACTTCGATTTTATCACTTGCATGCTTCCTTTCTTTCGCAAAATTAAATTAGAATTAACCAACGTATGGATTTAGAAGTACCACCAAAAGAAGGGAAATTGAATAAAGTTTCTTATTTTGGTCATGAAATATAGTTTACGATCGGAAATTACGAGACTTAGAGATAATTAGATGATAATTTTGATGAATTTTGAGGCTATAAACAAACTATTTCTCAGTTACAACGAATGCGATTGTTGAATTTTCTAATAAGAACACATTGAGAATTTATTCCAGTATTCAAATGATGTTTGTTTATAGCAACGTAAATATTTACGTATATTATTGATATTTAATGAAAATGATATTTTGATAAATTCAAGAGATTGGATGTACTGCACAACTTGGTGAGTTGATGACGTTACCGACTTTGATTACAAATGTCATATATTTTTAACATTTCAATTTATGTTATGTCTTTGACGAGACTGAATTTCATTTTTAGGTCTTCTTCAGTTGAATATGTGTTCTCTTTGAGATTTGCGAGATGCGAAGTGTAGAGTAGCACATAATTTAGCATATCTTACTCCGAACTGAAAAGGTACTATGATGATATATTTTCTTATATACCGAATGAAAGTAATGTAGATAGTATATATGATTTCATTATAATAGCCTTGCAACGCGAATAGCTGCCTGCCATTCAAATTGCGAATGGATTTTCTACGGGAAAAATAGAAGTACGATACATAAATTGATCCCATTTGGGCAGAATTTATATTTTTCAATTATTGTTTAAATATTAAAAATTATATTAAAATTTAAAATATTTTAAATTCGTAAATTGTATTTCTTTTAAGATTTCAAAAAATTAATTTAAATTACAAAAAAGAACATCAATGCATTTGACGTTCGATTTTTCGCCAGCAAATTCTAATAAATACAAAAATGCAGTCAAAAAACTTTTGCAATTATTAATACGAGAATAAATTATTAATACGTGAATAAATAAAAATATTATTAATATCCAGCTGAAGAAAATAATTGGAAATACGTTTTATTTAACCCAACACCAAAGCGAAGTGCCATTGGTCTACAAATCAAGCAAAAAGGAGAAGAGAAGAATGATCATTAGAAACGAGTGAACAGAGGCAAGCAAGGCAAGAAAGAGGTCACACTTCTCTAAACACAACAACGTGTGAACGGGTACAGCTAGTATCTTTATAAAGGCAAGACTTCAAGGAAGTAACTTTTACGAACTTTTTCATCTTCCGTAACTTTAAATGCAATGAAGACAATGATTCTATGCACAATAATTGGTTGATCACAGCAAACGAGTGATTTGTAATTCCTTTCTAATATTTTCTATAATTTCTCTCAAATTTACTTTTCTACTTCCATGTTTGCCCATAGGACGCGAGTGTAGCTCTGCTTTACATTCAGGACCGGTGCAAAGCTTACCGTCGCTAGTTTCCAAAGCCGAAATTGCCGCTTTCAGAGCTCAAACATTGCTGCATGGGGAAGACAAAGGCTGGGTGAAAAAATTCGGGACCCCCAGTGAGTGACGCCCGCCTGCAATGCAGGCTATGAAGGCCCACTTCCGTCGGCTCAGTTTATATCCCAGTTTATCGTTTATCAAGAACGCAATTTAATCTGATAATAGTTAAAAACTACTTCTCTACTTTCCATTTAAAACTAAAGATAATGAAAAGAGGACCTTCTACACTGAGACATTTGATGTCAATATTGTAACTGTTATCAGTAATACATCATTGATAACAAAACAGCTGCGTGTCGAAATATACTGGGGGCTATAGCTGGACAGATATTAGGTAAGGATTTTCGTATTGTTGAAAGATGAGTCCTGAAATACGAAAAACGTCAATAACAGACTAGAATCGCCTTATGAAAATTTCATATAGAAGTCATGGAAAGATTTGTTTATACTGCGTGAAAGTAACTGCAAGGTAGTTTTACATAGCGATTTTTTAACCACCTCAAAAATATTCTTTTATCTTAAATCAGTATCCCCATATCGTGTTTAGGATAATATTTGACCTTTTCTATTAGAACGCTCTCTCGAACTTATGTTGCTGTCCTATTCCCATACGATCTTTCTCAAAACAGCGTGGGTGCATCTAGACTTTATATCGGTTGGCGTAATATGCTTCATAACTTGAACGGAGAGGGTTGGGTGTCCTTCATGGTTTATTTAACTGGTTTTGGAGGTTAATGGCGCGAAAGGGAAGATGCGGTTGAAAAAGGTGGAATTTTTATGGAATGGGACGAGTGCATTTGACTCATCCACAATGGCATTAGGGAAACGGGGTGGAAATGGTTGACTAAGGAAATAAGGATATAGCGTGATCAATGAATTATGATCCGGAGAATCAAGTCCGCAAAAGTGACCACTGTTACGGAAATATAGCCATCTTTATTGCTGTAAAAAGAGAAATAAATCCTTTGCATCTAAATACATCCTCTTTTAATCTCAAACGAGAGATTACATACAGGTTTACAGTTTTGTACAATCTTCGGGATCTACAATTCTCTATCAATGATAAGAAAATAAAGGACAAGTTACGACTGCATCAAGGAGAACCAAGAAGTAAATAATTAAACGATTAACGGAAGGGTTAAAGGGAAAATTGGACTATCAGCAGCTTCGTCCAATAAAGACTAGTATATGAATTTTAAAAAAATAATGAGGAATTTCAATATGAATAATAATGGAATTTTATATGAAACTCAATAAATTATACGTATTTTTTTAAGACTGTTACGAGTAAATGACAGACAAAAATCTATAACTTAATAGTAAATCAAAATAATCAGATAAAAAATCAAAATAAGAAAATATCGGATTTCAATATCAGATACGTATTGGTAATTTTACTCTCCTGCTTGGTTACAAAACACATTTATGACGTCTTACTGCTTTACAGTGTAATATCCCAATAAAGCTGAGATCCATTATCATGAGATTTTACTTGCACTGGGTACTATGGAGTTTAGATAACGAGTAACTCAATTGATGACGGTGACGACCAGACAATCAGTGCCACATGGTGAAAGGAAGGTTGTAGGCTATTGACATAAATGTGGATGTGAAAATTTAATCTTGTCAATCCGAGCGAGGTTGAATTTCGTAGAAACTATCTTAAAAAAAATACTTAACATCCATAATGTATATTCCAGTCTACCGGTTACGTCCACGTGTTGACATCATAAGGTGACCTGATGTAAATAACTGGACTGATCATTATAAAGTGATATATTCATTCTTTAAATACAATATGCACTCCTACTGATCATACTTTGCCTTTGGAATTGTAATCTACCGGCAAACACTGTAAATAACATCAATAACTCGCTACCTAATCCGAATTTCTGGCATTTTTTCCAGTCACACTGCTACAGTAAAACCCATCGTACTTCACACCTATACTCAAATCAATGAGTGTGCATACGCGAAGTATAATTGGGACACCTAATCCTACGTACATATTAAATCCCTAAAATGCACCTCCGTTTCGCTTCGGCGCCTAAGAATTTTAACGAGAAAGTTGGCTCCGAACATAGCAGTTCGTCAGCCCCACTTAAAATTTAAATTTCCAGATAGGAAATCTTCATTCCGCCAAGTACGTCGTATTCGAATACCGCTGTTCGGAGGAATTTCAGCTCGAACGTGTCGCAATCCATGCATATTCATTGTTTTGACTGTTGTCCTTCAAAAGCTCCCTCTCGTCCCGCCGACGTCATAGGGAAACCGCAGCCGTTCCGCGGGCGGAATAATTCCGCCCCGCGCCGCTATGGCGACCATCCTTCTTTCCGATAACGAGGTGCGAAAATGCGTGTTCTTTCGTTCCCGCGACGGCCGAAACGTATAACGTGATTCAACCGGCGACCGCTGGGAGAAACCCAAAAAAAGGCGCTACCTTCAGATTTTTTTGTACCGGCGGAACAGAGGCCTGATTTTTTCCCATCCATATAAATCATTTTTTTTTTCGAAAGCACAAAAGCGAAATTTCAGTTTGAGTTCGAAAAATGTAGGTTCCAATGAATATTGGAATAAAGACTTAGTCGGTAGGGTGAATGCATTAACATGTGTTGCGAAAAAAATTACTTCAGCAACATACTTAAGCTAAAAATGTTATCTTTCAAAACGATAATACCTAATAATAATATAACTAGATTAAATTTCCGTTGATAGCACTTAGGTTTTGTTTATTTATCAAAAACTTAAAGTAAACTTTAACGCGAGAAATACAATTTTAGAGATAGCGAAGAAATTATGAGTATGGATGTAATACTTAAAAACTTTCATAGCCTTCGCCAATGTTGAGCTTCTCAAAAACATAAAAAGCATTTAAGTTTGCACAGTTCAAATTATAAGAGAGTTCTGACTACATTCCCTTTCATAGAGACAAATTGTCTTCTTTAATCATCACCCCATTATGCTATTCCAAACTAACTTTTGCTCACCGAAAAATGTAAGCATTGAAACCGACTTGTCCTAAAAAAGGTTGAATACTTACGGTATGGGCTCGTCATTCCCCTAATGAACAAGCTGGCTGAGATATTAATGTAGTCTCATATAATAACTTTTATAGTAAAATGCTGGACTTCTATTTTCCTTATAATGAACTCACTTATTAATATAGCAAATCAATAAACAATCAAAAAACTCCGTGTTTACGAGGAATTGATTCATATTCCCAAATAGAATCAAAATGTACTTAAAAACGTTCGTGATTTCTATAGAAGACAGCTAACTGGCTAGCTAACCGTAATGATGCAATATAAATGATATGTCTCAGAGAAGATTGACTTTTGAAACTAAAAGTTTCAATGCGTGGAGAGCTAAATCAGCCGGTATTCAAAAGTTATAGCTACCAATAAATTTTTATCTAACACATACAGAAAAATTCACAACTTAAACCGCAAAGTTTTACTTGTACATAGAGAAATTCAAATTGTTAGCTTCAGCAGCAGATTCCAGTCTACTCTAAAAGTGCTTTTTTAATCGTAACTAACAAGTTTAATTCAAAGTCGTTCATTAAATTACTTTCACCGCATTTTTCCATATCTACTATCCTCAAATATGCAATTGAGTCCCAAAAAAAAGGAAAACCTCACATCAGCTCGACACAACCATTGGATAAATCCATCGAAGTATCCCGCGGATTAGCACGAAATCCGTTGGGATTATTTTGTTCCATTTTTCTCCTTTGAAATGTTTGTACCCAAACGTATATTGCACGATAAAGTTGCGGAGGCATACAGATTGCCACTATTGTGTAGGAGTGCCAGTTTATACCACCACTTGAAACTGCTCTTGCAGATCAATACGCAGACTCGAAAGCAGTTCCCTACAATTCAATCCCCGCAGTCTGCATAAATCACAACTCACTGTAACCAAAGTGGAGGAATTTTGTGATGGTAAAAAGGATGAGTACCTGTTTTATGAGCGGCGCCTTCTCAAGTTATGGAAACACACGAAGGACGTCTGAAGCCAAAAGGAAAAATGTTAAGGCGTTCTTGGCAAGTATAGTACCTCTTCAGACATTGGATTCCACACCCTTCTGGTAATACTATCTGCTTCCGAATATTGCCGCTCTTACCATTTTCCTCGTATATGAATTTTGATAGAAAAATACAAGGCTGTCTTGCAAATAAACAAACATATCTAAGTGTAGATATCTTAAATGAGAGATATATTAACAGCATACTTCGACGCTCGGGAAAAATCTCAATTACACGGAGAAAATGATAACTAATTATGACTTTTAAAACGAGATACATGCTATCTATTTCATTAAATATACAACAAAAATAAAAATTCCAACATATGCTTAGATATCATTTCTACATTTTAACACGTTCTTCAATTACTCTTACTTATCAATTTTCATGGCTCTAACTCATTGTCAGAGAAAGATCTCCTGCTGAACATTTCTTTTAGGTAAGCTAAATTAAATTAACTGTATTTGGTAGGTTAAAGTGCTTTGATAAATAACGATTATAGCCAAAAAATGATGAATCGATGCCCATAATATTTCATTTTAAAGGCTAAGTTAGTTCTGAAACATTTATGTTTTTGTTAATTGTACGTAAATCATGTGTTTTGGTTGTTCATTTCGAGACTCTTGAATTAGTTCAAACCCCCCGACCTCAAATAATTTCACTGTTAATTACGGAATAAAAATATTTCAAAAAGCCTTAAAACCGTAATAATCCAATGAATAAAAATAAATCGGAAATAGTGAATGATACAACTCTATATTAATAGTAAATTTTATCGATTTAATATATTTCAGTTCAATCTCTATTTTTATTTTTATATTTATAATAGTGAATATTAAATAAGAACTCGTACATATAAGGAAGTATTAAGTAACTTTTATGTGGTTATTCTTTAGAGAAAAATCATCAGATATCCATTCAAAATTATCTCTCGCTAGAGATTTTACCCCGTTTTGACGATGTTCAAATAAAGATAATGCACCAAATTCAGGCTTCTACTATAATGCAATATCTGCAGTAAGCGATGATTTTTAAATCTTTTTACCAATACTTTGATGCTATATTATGTACTTTTACTATAAAACATTTAATCTATAAACTTTTGCATATATCAAATTGACTACCTGCGTTTTTGCGTACGGCATAAGCCAATTTCTGATAGATTAATAGCTAAAATGGGTAAAAGCTAAAAGCTATTAATCTACGTATACCAGAGAGATACCTTTGTGAAATTTACGCCATAATTTTACTGACCTGCATAAACAGAGAAAATTTATTAATGCTCCTCACGAATAATCAATGGCTTACGTCATCTGGATTCAATTATTTCTTCACCTATATTCTGTTCGGTAAGAGTTCATGAAAATTTAATGACTATCGCAGGATATCTTGTTTCAATATGTAAAAGCATCGCTAATTAATCTCCGGAAGTTGAATATTTTTCACTCCAATAACAACCACCGAGAGGGGTATTTCGTTAGAAGGCAGTTCATTACATCAAGATATAAATTATCTTTCACTAATTGGCACTTCAACAGTGTCGCGCATCTATATATTAACGAGGCCGAACACTGTACGCATAAAAATTAAATAACAAGAGTGGATATTTGTTTTTCCCGTTTGAAAATCTATATCGCGCCTTCAGCGTCAACTTCTTGCAACAGGTCTATGGATATTGCGAAATCACTCCATTCCCGCCGTAATACTTTCCAATTTCTTTCTAGTGATATTCTTCTCGAATAAAATATTTTATGGCGAGAGAAATGCGTCGATTTTTCCCCGATAGAAAATGCCGCTGTTATATATATATATAAAACTAAACTAAACTAAATCTTGAGTTTTTTAGTGTTTATGCATTTTGAAAGCATTGCAGAATGTCATACAAAAAAATTAGGTCAATACTTATTATTATAGCCACAAATAATAATTTTAAACAATATCTCTCATGCCAACTTTCTGAAGATCCACTGGTCTGAACCTTTCGCTAAGAACTGTCAATTAGCAACCCTCTGATGCTCAGAATATCGAATGGATGGTTAATAATTGTGTGTTTACATCCTCCCATTACATATGCCCTCGCCACTTTACGGTTTTGAAAATATTTCTACATCTACATCTACATTAATACCCTACAAGCCGCCTTTCGGCGTGTGGCAGGGGGTGTAAACACCAGTTGAATCTAAATTACTTCCTTATTCGATTATTGTCACGTATTGTTCGCGGAAAGAATGAATCTCTGAAACGATTCGTCCTAGCATCTATTTCTCTTAACTTACGGTCATTATCGGATCTACCGACGTAGCAGGGGGGTTTCATGATACCGATTGTATCTTTGGAAAATGTAGTTTCCCTGAATTTATTAAGCAATCGCAGCCTAGCTTCCAATCTCCTTTCTTTCAAGGATTCCCAACCTACGTCTGAGAGCATTTTTGTAACGCTTGCTTTTTTATCGTAGCATTTCTTAACAAAACGAACCGCTTTACGCTGCACTTTCTCGAGTTCGCGAGTACACGTTTCATCCGCCGGATCCCATATACTTGCCGCATATTCCAGAAGGGGTCTGACCAAGGTAAAATAACATCGCTCTCTCACCTTTTCGTCGCATTTACCGACAATACGCTTTACAAAGCCAAGCCTTTTACTTGCTTTGCCGCAGATTTTTCGAATATGCGTGCTCCAATTTAAGTTATTAGTAATGTTGATCCCGAGATATTTAACTGAATCTACTACTTTGATACTAATTCCATTAATTTTGTATGGGTGATTTGGACGCATTTTTTTCTTTTCGAAGAAATTAACTACGGAGCATTTACTTACGTTAATATCTAATTCCCATTTTTCGCACCACCTTTGGATGAGGACTAAATCGTTTGAGAGAGATGTCCGGTCTTCCTCGTTTGTTATTTCCCTATATATAACCGAGTCATCCGCAAATATCCTCACATTACTAACTATCTCGTCACTCAAGTCATTGATATAAATAAGGAAAAGAAGAGGTCCAATTACACTGCCTTGAGGTACGCCAGAGGTAACTTTGACTCTATTTGAGCTAACGCCATCCAGTACAACTTGTTGTTCCCTCTCGTAGAGAAAATCCTTAATCCAGTCGACTACTTCCTTGTTAATGCCCGCTAGTTTTAGTTTGTAAATTAGTTTGTAGTGGGGGACTCTATCGAATGCTTTTTTGAAATCTAGGAAAATAGCGTCCACTTGCTTTTTACTTTCGGCGGACTTTAAGATATCGTGTACAAATAGAGCAAGTTGGGTTTCACATGATCGGGACTTACGAAAACCATGCTGGTTTGCGTCGAGGAATTCATTTCTATCTAAAAATCCCATGAGTGAGCTTACGACGATATGTTCCATTACCTTTCCGGACAGCGAAGTTAATGATATAGGTCTATAATTTCCTGGGTCCTCCTTTAATCCGCTTTTGTAAACAGGAGTAATATTAGCTAATTTCCAATCGGATGGGACCCTACCTTCATTTATCGATTTACAAAATATAATTTTGAGATAAGGGGCGACGCTTTCTGCCAGTTCTTTAAGCACTCTTGCTGGGATGCCTTCTGGCCCTGGCGACTTATTTGGCTTAATTTTGCGTAATATTTTAACTATACCGTCTGTCGTAAAAGTTATATTTGGCATGGAATCCAGTATATTAACCTTAGGGAGGATCTCTATGTTACAATCTGATGTGAATACGCTTTGGTAAAATTCGTTTAGAATATTCGCTTTCCTCTTCGAATCGCAAGTAATGTTACCTTCGATATCCCTTATCGAGCTCACTGTTTGTATCTTTCCCTGTACCTCTCTAACGTAGGACCAGAAAGCTTTAGGGTCTTCCTCTAAACGTTCCCCAAGTATTTTTTTTTTTAAAGTTGCTGTGGGCGTTACGCATAGCTCGCTTGGTGTCGCATTTTGCTTTCTTGTGCTTTTCTAGTAATAGTGATCGTGGTGGATTTGGAACAAGCTGATCTATTCCCTTAAAAGCCTTTACTTTTCCGTGCAAATCTCTTTGTTTGCGGAGAGCCCTTCTAACCTCTTTATCGTACCATCTGGGCTCGCAATCATTTTTAGAGTATTTCGAAGGTATATGCAAATCTATATATTTATGCATTATCTCCACGAATGATTTCCATGTATCCTCAGTGTTGTTGCTGATTACGCGCGACTTAAATGAATTAAAATCGGTAGTTAGTTTTACGTTAAATTCCTCGAATTTGGCTTTGGAATAGAGATAAATTTTGCGTTTGGGTTTCTTATACTTGCTAAGGTTTATCTCGATATCTGCAAAAACGCCTTTGTGGTCTCCAAGACCTTCGCCAATCGAAATGTTCTCTATGCGCTCAGGAAAGTTAATTAAAAGGAGATCGAGTATATTGTCACCCCTGGTTGGCGATTTTACTGCTTGACTTAGTGAGTTTTTCTGAAGTAAATTTAATAACTTTTTACATGAGTCGACATCCCGGGCCCTTTTCTTTATGCTATGATTATTCCAGTCGATGTCTGGAAGATTAAAATCCCCCCCGATTATAGTTATACTCTGGTTGTTCTTACTCGTGTAGAAATTTATTTCGTCGTTAAGATGTCGCAAAACCTGTCGAGAAGAGTTCGGTGGTCGGTAAAACGCACATACATTTATGTTCGGCTTGTTCTGTTGGCTTATTGTGCACCAGACGCTTTCTATATCGCTATCACTCAAAGTCCTCGGCTTGCTCTGGAGGGATGATTTAACCGCAATAAAAACACCACCACCTGTCTTTTCCCTACGATCCCGGCGATAAATAGTGTAATCCTTTGGAAATATTTCATTATCGCGTATATCCTCATTTAACCAGCTTTCTGTACCCATTAAAATATCGGTGTCGTGGCTACGAATAAGATGCTCCAAATCGGATACTTTATTTTTAACACTCCTACAGTTAACTATCGCAATTGATATTTTTCTTTCGCAAACAAATTTAGGTGGTATTGTCGGTAAATTTCGCTTATTTATCGTTTCGCTGTTCGGCGCTTTTTCCATAATTCGATCGGCCGAGTATTTCTTTCCCTTCAACCCACTAACTGGCCTACTCTTTATCCTAAAAAAAAGTACCTACAGTGCTCATAAATCCTCCGAGCCACCCGACTCGAAGCCAAAGCGGTATAGTGAACCCCAGAACGGTTTAGGGGAACACGGCACGATCTGAGCGTCGGCCGCAGGTCGACAAAGTCGGCTCCCATGTCCCTGCAGAACTCCCACAACCTCGCGTTTAGGCCCTCTATCCCCTGCCAAACGCAAAGGCCGCAGTCGAACCGAGGAACAATGCTGCAGATGGACAGCTTCATCTCTACTCCAAGCGACTCCCCGACCCGCGCGACCTCAGAGTTCAAGTCCTTTAAAGAACTTAAAATCTCCTCGGACGTACGGGAACAGGCATCGTTGGCGCCGACATGGGCTACCACCCGCAGACTAGAGCAACTAGTGCCCGCGACCGCCGCACGAACCGCACCCGTGACTTGGGCCACTTGCCCCGAGGGAACACACCAAGATGTGACCCTCATGTCACCACCCTCCCGTTCTGCCCTATTCCGCAAAGGGGCCGCTACCCGCCTGACGTTCGAGCTCCCTATTAATATAATTCCCTTCCCTCCCCGCCTTCCCTTGGACGTGACTACTTCAGAGGGCTGAGGCGCAGGCATGGTATCCCGAACAGGCTCATCAGCACTTTGGAGTGCAGAGAACCCATTACGGATAGGGATAGGGTTCGGCGTCACCTCCCCAGTGCCCTTACCAGCCCGCGCTGCTCCGCCGCTCCTCGTAGCCACCCTCCACTCGGGTTCCAGAGAAGGAGCCGACCCCGAATGAGCGGAGGTAGGCCGCGCCTCCTCCTCGACAGTCCAACCAGCGTTGACGCTCGGAGTACGAGTCACCAACGAGGCACGAACTGCCGCGGAGTAGGACGCCCCACCCCCACGCACCGGAGCGAACCCATTCCCGTAGAGCCACGAGCGAAGTTCCCTGAGCGACCTCTCAAGTTCACAGATCCGTGCCCTAAGAAGGGCAGTCTCTGAGTCACTCTCAAAACCACCCAAGGCAGACCTGTAGGAAGGCATCCTATTGCTAATGACTTTAGTCCTTTTTCTTCAACTAGCAAACAAACTACCACCCGCTGTTTTATACCTGGGTCGCAAAAATTTACCTAGTGCAGATGCACTGAAAAGGGGAAAAAGTCTAACGATGAGAGCTAAGTTTTAAGCTTAAAAAGTAGAAAATATAACTGTCCTAAATCAAGTGAAAAATATATGCTACTCCAGATACGAGTAGATACGATAAATACTAAACTAGCACTTCCTAAAAGGTCAATTCAAGAAATGAGGAGAAACAAATTGGCACAAATACAGATAAAAACTAAAGAAACCTGTCACAAGGAAAGAAGAGCAATTCACGCTTTAAAATGAATTAAACCTGAATATGCGGAATATAAAACTGCTAAAACTGGAAGAAAAAATAATATAAAAGAAAAATAAAGAAAGCCTTGGTTCTACTCAGCACTTCTCCACAAGTAAACTACTGCTCAGCTTTACGGGGCAGTGGGACGAAATTCGCCGGCTACTGATGGGTCGTTAGCCGAGGGTCAGGCACTCAAGGGTCGCTAATGTTGTTCAGAAGAACACGTCCTTTCACCACAAAGGTTAGGCGAAGACTGTATTATTTTATATTTGTATGGCTACATCCTAAACTTAAAATCACATATTTCAAACCATATAAGAATTTTGTCATTGAGTTTCTTTACTGCTTGGTTTAGACAAATCTTTCAAAGAGTTCAAAAATGGGGAAAGTATCTAAATAAATTGATAAATACATGGATGATACACACCAAGAATATTAAAAAAACGGAATAAAATAATAAATTTAGGAGTGTAATAAATAGAGTAAAGTAGACGATAAAACAGCGGCGGAAATATAAAAAATTATGGCTAGAGGAAGACCTTGAAGAAAATAACAAAAGGGTATAAAATATAAGTAGCCCAAGACTTAAAAATGCAATGAGATAAGTGGATATTTGAAAATAAATATATAAAGAAATCCTGAAAATTCAACCTCCAAAACGCGTAAGTCACATCACTGTAATAATACACTCACCTTAGAATGAGTATCGCTCATGGAGCTATGGCTTATAAATATATTAATATTTACTAGATTATTAGATAAGATTTATATTTTTAAGGCTTTGCTTTTACACCGTTGTAAATATTTATCTAGATAATATGCAATTTTCAAAAAAAATAGATTTTCAAGTTTAACGCACATATTACCTTTGAAATTTTATTTTTATTGAAACAGATATTGTTTTTCTTTTCTTTATCTACCTCTAAGCAGTTGGCGAGAATCTCAGGAATTAAGAATACAAGGCTTTCTTAGCACATATTTCACAAAAAATTCCTCCCGCATTCGCAGCCAATTTTTGAGGCAATATATCTACTTCCAGAGAAAATCCAGAGACAAGTCCGATGCGAATGAAATAAAAAGATTTGTCACACGTTCTACGGATTTGGAGAACATTTCCTTTTTATCGCCCGTGTTCGCAATTTAATCAAATAAAGAGAGGGAAATGGAAGGTATGGAAGAAATCTAGTTGTCTCCCGCAGTTTTTCTATTTTCAACAGCTGCTAAGCCGTAAATGCCTCCACAAGGTTAGCCATAAACTTTTCTTCCTTGAAAACGTTTTCTTTCCGCACGCAGTTAGTATATGCTTTTTCGACCATTTCAAAATTATTTCTGGAGCCTAGTGGTATTTTTTACCGAACATGAAACAATTTGCTAAATGTAAAAATGATCAATACATCCTTTATGCTTTAAGTTATTGGCGCTGACTGATTAATTAGATCCGAGGATATAATAATATAATAAAGATATTAAAATCACATTAATAATAATAAAATATTAAAAATAACGATGGAATAATAATTATTATTTTTATTATTAAGGCATAAACCGCAGATAGGCTTTTAGCATAGTGGCAGTTCTTTTCTACCTCAATACATTTGTTCAAATTATAAACATAACTTATATAAGATACATCAATGATAATTAAAAAATTCACATAGAATGATTACATACATATAGTATATTTACCTTACAAATAAGTAATGTATTTAAGATATATAATAATATCTTATAAGATAATAATAACTTCTCAGAAATTTCAAATATATGATAATATCGTGCATGACAATAGTAATTCAGTTTACAATTTGCTAATCTTTTATCCACCAAATCCAAGATATTTAAAATATATGGTATAAATTGTCCATATGGTGAATTGAAGCTACTAAAAGCGTTCAACTTAAATCCAAGATTGAACAAGTAGAAAATAATACATTAGTTATACCTGTAATCATTAAACTATATTTCTTACCTTAACCTGCCTACAGTTAGAATAATTTGGGGAACTTTGCAAATATTTATTTGCGTACATTAAACTGCCCTGATTATGATAATGAACGTTTTCAATATTTGGAAAAATGATTCCATATATCTTTAACTCTGTTCTATTCACATTTAATTTGTTAATTGATTCACCTCACCCGAAATTGTTTGAAAACACACCAACGAAATTACTTTAGCTTTCCATGGAAAGAAATAACGCCGAAGCCTAACTTCCTGCAGTACCATTAGCAGGGCTTAACCATGCTTAGGTCGAAGTGAATCGTTGAAGCGTTTAAAATTATCATCGACGAGAGACGAAAATGCTCATTTCTGTGTTGGATGGCATCCTGAATCGATTGAAAGTCCATTTCGAAGAAATAGGGTTTGGGTAGAGTTCGCTCGGTTGACCTCATAATGGATTTGCTACGCCATCTGCGATGTAATACCTCCGCTACGTCGAATTGGCTGAGGGAAAGGGGTTACTGGAAATGGGAAAAAATTAATTTTTACCAAGTTTTTATTTGAATAATACCGCACTTGAATAATTGCTTTCCCGTTTATGGCTGGCAACTTTAAATTCCGAAGGTAAAAACTCATCATTTATATTTGAGATTTGGGGTGATAATTCCTTTTTACTATGCATCACCAGGAAGGGAAATGTAATGGACGTAATAATAAAATGGTACGTTTCAAAAGCCTGATTTGCTCGAAACTAATAATTCTATAATCCTCCTCGATCTTGATATTATCACCAACACATCAGGCGATACATTTTCTTTACTACAAAATGAGAGAATCGATGAAAGTTATTTTGTTATCAGCTCTGTATTTTGACCTATGCAAGTTACAGAATAAAATGCTAAGCCAACAGTGAAGGAACAACTTGTACATGTAATACCTTTTTAATGTATTAAAAAGGTAATTGGAATTAAGAATTTGTGGTCCATCTTTCTATAGGAGAAATATACATTGGAAAACGCATATAGGCATGAAAAATTGTATGTGCATACAATCATTAGATTTGAGATATGCATACGTAGGACAATTGTGTTTCAAACGCAAAGCATTATATTAAATACACTAAATTAATATTCTATCTATTAGAAAAAACACAAATTTACCACAAAAATTAATTATTATAAATCGGAAAGTTAAAGTACAATTTTCTGCGACTAACACTACGTTTTTTATGTTTCATTATCGAAGTAATGACACATTCTTATGAAATATGTAACTAAACTTGATTCTCATATTCGTGAGCGAACCTTGTCCAGTGACACCTCTTTCTCTTTCGTAATATAAGAAATCATTCACATCCAAAAGAAGTCTCCAAAAATTGATATCTGCAATTATCCGTACCTGAATTAAACAGTCTCGAATTAACAGAGAAAATAAGCAGTTGATTGCGAGAGATTTGAAGATTGACTTTTACCTTTCTTTGTAAATACAAAAGGATATTCTTTAGCTTTGTCTTACAACTTACAGAGTATCATTAAGACTACCAGCTTGCAACACTCCCTCATTAATATACAATTCAAACTACTTTTGTTTCATGACTAACAGGGTTTTTGGCTCGTTATTACGTTAATTTAACACTTTTATGAAAAGAATAACTAAACTTAATTCAAATACTTGAGATTAAAACCTGTCTAGTGACATCTTTCGTCATTTAAAAATTCATACATAAAAATTACATGTCAATTTAACTGTCTCGAAGTAATAGAACAAATAAGTAGTTGATTGCGAGAAAGTATGATATTTTTACCTTACATCGGCGTCGTTAGCGATCGCAAAAGGAATTATAGAAGGTTTAAGATTTGGAGCGTATCTTTAAGGCTTGCAATTTGTCAAGAGGGATTGGAGGAAAGCTCATGTGGAGGAGGGAGGAAAGAGAAGGAAAGAGCTTGAATAAGGCGATGTTTAGTATTTCAACTGGCGTTGTAAACAGAGTCGGCAGGTCATGCTGACGCGGCACTGCGGTCTTTGTACTCGATGCGAAATTGATGAGAACTGCGGATCGACGACGAATGAGTGATGTTGAAAGTGTAAAGGTGGGGAATAATTGTCGAATGAATTCCTCTAGGAAACAAGACAACCGGAGTAGTACGAAAACGATAAACCTTTTAAGCCATACTGACGAAATTGCCAAAAATGTGATCGAATGACGCCCTTTATTGTTTTTCCCTTCTCTCTCTCTGTCTGTTAACTAAACTGAGAAGAGGGCCGACATTTTATGCTCCGGAAATGTGTTCGATGGAAGCATTTTCCGATGTTTTGAGCTTCAACTTTGGACCCCGAATCCGTAATGGTAATGTAAATACAATGTTCGCTGGAACTCGTTTGCCACCATACCGATTTCCATTATAGCAGCTCTGAGTAAATGTACTTGATCCGTAAGTTTTTAACTTTGGTTCGATGAATTTTGAATAATAAATCATATCACATTTAAACATTTCCTTCGGAGGTAAGCGAAAATTGAGGAAGCTTTGCGTCGAAAAACAATACTATAGTTTTCGTAAGTGCCGTTTAATTTTTTTTTGCAGTGAGACAAACTGAAATCGAGAGGATTTTGACACACACGGAACATAGAAGAATTAGTCGGATAGCTCGAGCTGTGATTGGTTATAATGAATAAGTAATCTTCTTTTCAGCTGGTAAAGAAAACAATACGGTAAGTTCCATAAGATGTTTTTATTATGTCCTGTTTCAGCCAACGGCAGCCTGATTACCCGATGACTCCCGTCGACAGATTAGTTTTCTTTACCTGGCTGTCATGGCGTTTCACTTTTTCCAGTTTTCGCATTATAATTTTAATCGTCTTAAATCAAGCTAATTTTAAAATATCCAAAAGATACTTTTTAAAATTAGCAACATCAATCCCATTTTAATCTCGTTCCCAATCTAAAATATAGCATGGGAAAATACTACCACGAGAACCATACGAAACACTCACAGGAGAAATTTGTGTAATTTTAAGAGTACGAAATACGTGCACTTCTTTAGGACTAAGTACAAAGGAAAAAGCTTTTGCGTGCATAATTTTGGCGGGGGATATATCCAAAGGATGAGGAAAAGCTGGTAATATAGTATTTATAAGTGTGCACCTGGAAAATCTAAGGAGAATGAGAGGTGTAAAATAATAGCGACACAATTGGGACTCGAAACCAGAAGAGTACACAGAGAATAATAGAAGTAGTTAATAGTCTTAGATGGATGGAAGAAGCCGCTCTTGAACCTCTGTGTGTGAAAAACTGGATAAGTGATAAGCATCTATAAATTAAATTGGCGGTTCCTTGAGCTCTCTCTATCTCTCATCCAGGTCCGACTGTAAGCACATTCTCAGTCTTCCTTCCATTTAAACATTCATCCTCACGTTCAAAATATTTAATAATCATACCGAAGTCTCTCCATTTTCCATCTCTACCCAGTGGCGCTCTATCGATCTTCAATTTTTCCCCTCGCCCTACAGTCACGTATTAGTTTGGAAAATGATCCTCTCCCATCTTTAAAGCTACGCCGATCTCCTCCACACACTGCCGCCGTATATCACTTTCTCTTGCTTCACTTTTTCATTGAACTCATTTTTCCTTTCGCCGTGGCGGAAGCACGTCTCTCTCATATAAATTAAACGCAGGAAGGAATCGAGACGGAAATCGACCAAAAAATTGAAAGAAAAAAGTCTTCGCTCTTTTTTATTGCTTTCCCTCGATGTTTGAAAAGAGTTATTAGTTCCGACGCATGTCATGCTCCCCATAACCAAATGGTAAACTACCCAAGATTATAGGGTCAACAGGACTAAGAAATTCGGTATCGGAAATCGTGCTACTTACGGAAATGACTGCATATTAATTCGATAGAAGATAAATTCTTACGGATAGCGTAGGAAAGGAATCCGAAGAAAATATTAAACTAAATAAAATTCTCACTTAAAAAAAATGGTAGCCAATGAAGGAAAATCTACGGACCAACAATACAGACGTAAAGAAAGAAAATATGGAACACGGCTGTTAATGAATCAGAGAAAATTCGTAAATTAGGACCCCTGAGGAGGAAGACATTGCCTTCTAAACTTGCGTTGGGCATCATAATGTGCAGCATTCCTTTCTTGCTTTCTCAGACTACTGAGAAGTAAGATAACGAAAAGACGACTTTTGGAGATTTCAAACCTCTAATACAGACAACGAGGGAAATTTCCGAATAACGTTTCTCTTAGAAAAATTATATCTCTCATGGAACCCGTTTGATTGTTACAGATGTATATTAATCAAAATTTAAGAAGAGCATCTAGTTTTAAAAGAGTGAAGAAGTATGAAAAGTAAAAGTTTTTTTTAATCTCACATCCAGCATCAATTACTTTTTTAGCAATTTCCAGCTTCCGTCAGATACATTATCTTAGAGAAAGCTCAATAATGAATATTACCGGAATTTTAGTTTTTGATGACATTAGAAAAAATTATTTTGATGACTTTATCGAAATGTATTCCAAGTAAAGCAAAATTTGTCGATAAATATAAACTGTTAATTTCTGAGGAGCTTAAATTTGGAAATGTTACCATTACCCTAACATCTGAACTCCTTATCCGATTTTTTTCGTTTACAAAGAATGTCTCCTTGCGATTCGATCTCTAACAAAATTTAATTTTTACTTTTAAGTCTAATCATAATTTATTATGCTATTAAAATATGAAATTCACAGAATTAACGAGACAAATTCAAATTAAAAATTTACATAATATACTTCGTTACTTATGCGTTCGTAAGTATGGCACATAGTTTAGTCTCAGTCATTTGGTTGGAAATTCAACATATAGGAATGCATGTCTTTCTATTTGTCATGTGAATAAACATACTTTGTTCGCTGCCAAAAAAGTGCTATGCATTTCTTTACATATATACTTTATATATATACTTCTTTGCATATATATTAAAACATGGATGCTAAACGAGATAGTAGAATTACACCAAACATAAGTCGTCTAGAGGAGGACGGATTTAGTTTAACATTGTTTTCAGCCAACTCATAACATATTCTTTAATAAACCAGCATGAAATAAACCAAAACAAATACAACGATATCAGAATAGCATTTTAAACTCCAGAGAGATCAGTTAAAAATTTCGAGAATATTACTGCACACGTGTGTAACATAATCGATATAATAATAATAATTTATTACGGGTTTGGAGACCCAATTACAAGTAGCAAAAAGAAAGTACATACTATAACAATTATATTTACAAAGTAAATGGCAGGACATAAAATCAGTATAGTACAGTATAATGCAATATGAAATACAACAAATCAATAGACTTCAATAAGACAGATATACATGTAAATAGATTCATACATATAAAAAGTAAATCTAACAAAGGGTAGATAATTCAAGTTAAACGTTTTTGTTAATAAAAGTTCGTAAGTATCCTTTTCAGTGTATTAAGGGAAGAATGAAAAAATCTAAATCAACTGTGTTAACATCTCTCATGAATTTTCATATAGGCAAAAAATATGAAAGGTTTTTTTTATGATACGATACTTGGAAAGGATATTTATTTCTCACACAACTTCGAGGAACATTAATATTAATTAATGAGAGCAACTCGGGTGAGTCTTATAGTTGTTTAATAATTTATGTAGAAGAATAATTCCAAAGTTTCTTCTCCTAGTTTCTAAAATTTCATACTTAATAAAGGCAGCCTTTCATGATAAATTAGATGGAAAAATCTATAGCGGTATGATATAAATCTAACAAATTTCTGTTGCACCTGTTCTAAACTTTGAATTTGGTCTTTATAAAAGGGTGACCACACGCAGCAGCCATATTCAAGGATAGGTTTAGAAAGAGTGGATTATAGTAACATAACACAATTTATGTTTTGAAAATCTCTACTAAATCTTAAAATGAAACCCAAAATTATTAAGGCTTTAGCTTTTATCATAAAAAAATGAAGGTGAAAATTTAATTTGGAGTCAAAAATTACTCCTAAGTCCATAATATTATCATCTCTAGTTAGAGAATGATTACCCAGAAAGTAATTAAAATATACTGGAATTAATATTCTGGAAATGGATATACATGAAATTTTTATAAGTTTAAAGGTAAGAGGTTAACTTCACTCCAGGAGAGAAGTCTGTTTGAGCAAGATTGTAAGGAATTGCAATCGTTAATTGATAAACAGATGTGAAAATCTTGAGATCATCGGCATAGAGTAGGAATCTTATAGGAGAATCTTTTTCACAAATATCATTAATGAATACTACATTAAATAATAATGGCTCTATGTGAGAGCCTTGAGGCACCCCAGATAAGAAACATACCCTGGACTTAGAACTATTAATTTTAATATATTGTTTGCGATTTGTTAAATAGCTTCTTAACCAACACAAGAGATTCCCATATTTACCCATACTCTCCAATTTCTTTACCAATAAAATATGATTTACCTTATCAAATGCTTTACTAAAATCTAGATAGATAATATCTATCTAGATTTTACGTTCCATGGAATCCATAATGTATTTCTGTAGGATCATTAGATTCGTATTAGTACTTTTACCAGTAGAGAAACCATGCTGATTTGTGACAATAACATTTTTGAGTAATGGTGACAAATTGTCAACTACAAGGCTCTCAAGTAATTTGGCCAGACTAGATTGAATAATTATTGGACGGTGATTCCTGATATTATTCTTGTTGCTGTATGATGTGATAGGAAGAGTAGTTGGATTCCTGAGAGGAAAAACTACTAGGACTGTCACGTAGAGGAAAAGGAATATGTGTTTCCAGATACTCAGAAACGACTAAACCACCTCAGCTTCCATTTCCTCAATCGACAATTGCTAATCAGCGCGTAACGAAATTGAGATCAACGGAGGAGATATCAAAATGAAAAGAGAAAATGAAGAGATGAGAATATGGAAATTATGGCGACAACTCGCTGGACCAAGGACAACAGATGCAGGATATTTATACGGAAAAAAGTAGAATTAAACCACTTATATAAGAACTTGGGTATGATAATGAACAGTTAGGAAAAAATCAACAAATAACGGACAGTTGCGTTTTGAGCATAGGGACGAAAGTAACACACGAGAAGTTAGAATAATATTTACAAGATTATTATTGAAACACTTATAATTATTATAGTTGTAAAATATAAAACTTCTTCGTTAGACAAATGAAACGTTTAAGGTGAGATTTTAGGATTAAAGAAGGAAATCAATCTCATAAATCCATAGCATTTCAGCTACGCTATCGCTCTTACTCCCAAGCTTCCGGGTTCGAATCCCGGCTGAACGGACTTTTCGGATCAGGGAATGGTTGTGTGCGTTGGCTGTTCCTGTTGCCTCGGTAAAGCACCTGATAAGTTCAGCAGAGCTTAGGAGGACTTCACCAAAAAAAATGTTGGACAGAGAATATTAATGTTCTCATTATCTGAAGAAATTGTGGATGCATTCCAGAGAGGTTAATATGTAATGATGATAAATACCAATGAATTTGCTCAATATTACTCAAAACATATAATTAAATGTAGAAGCAGTTACTTGGGAATACCGCATTATGGTGGAAATAATTAACTTATTAACTAAGTTTAGTTATTTTCACCATTACTCAAACCCTTATAGTTAATTAGGTTTGGACTTATTTTACGAGGTGTGTGTCTCTGAAAAACTGATAATGAGCTTTTCTTGGTAAATCAGATTGAGAAATACGAAGTCATATAATCCTCAGAAATCGTAAAAATGATCAAGTTGGGGGAGCAGAAGGGAGAAAATGAATAAAATAAATAAAAGAACTCCAAAGTTATGTAAATGATGAAATTAATGGAGGAAATCAAAATGAGTCGAGGTCTCTCAGGATACAAAGCTGCTTGAGGCAAAATGATAAATGTAAATAACCGAGTCAAAAAGACCTCTGTGGAAAGGAAAATTAACCGAAATAGAACATCTGTAATAATTCATTCCAGAGAAAGGTCAAAGAGGAGCAAAATGGGCAAAAAAGAAACTAAATTATTTGCTTTGTAGTTTTTGGTAAATATTCCCAGAATCCAAAATATAAATCCTGACTGACAATGAACCGATTCTAGATAAATTCGAGAGTTTATCAATTAAGAGTTTGTCACGAAAATTCAAACATTAAAGATTAGAATAATCGTATTTTTGCTGTTTACTTCAACAGGTAAACTTTATCCTTTCCAAACTCTTTCCCGTATTCAACAAGGAAGATATTTATTTTCTCTACTTAATGATGTTAATATTGCTCTACGTTTAATTAATGGTTAATAATCTAATAAAATCTATTGAAGACTGCTTTACCTTTCAATCCTGTCTTGATAAGTTATCTGCTTGGTGCAATGAAAATCAAATGATATTAAACATGTCTAAATGCCAAGTTATATCCTTTTACAGGCTTCACTCTGCAATTGACTTTGATTACCACATTGATAACAATAAATTACTTAGGGTAAAAACTATTAATGATCTAGGGGTGATTTTAGATGCTTGTCTTAGCTTTCAACCTCAAATTGTTAATGTTATTGCAAAAGCTATTAGAACACTTGGTTTTGTGCGTAGAACTACTAGAGATTTTAATAACAGGGATACCCTGATCTACCTGTACTGTGCACTGGTTCGCCCTACTCTGGAGTATTGTTCCATTGTGTGGTCTCCTTTTTATAATTCTCATAAGCTTGCTTTTGAGAAAGTGCAACATAGGTTCTTTCGCCTAATCTCTTATAAATTTAACATGGCTTTTGACTACCAACGCATCTCATCGGATGCTACAACTACTTCCATTGGATAAAAGACGTGACCATGGTCACTGGCATCATTTTTCTTTATAAAATTCTAAATAATATGATGGATTCAAGTGAAATTACAGACATGCTAAGAAGTCAGTTTATATCGATTTTAGACATGCTGAGCTTTCGTGTTCCTCAAAAGAATACAAGGAATAACTTAATATTTATAACCAAGCATACAAAAAGGAATTATTCTCACAATTCACCTATACTTAAAGCAATGAGAAACTGTAATTTATTGTGTGATAAATTTGATATACATAATATTAGTCTTGCAACATTAAAAAGAAAATTGAGAGTTTGTGATATTAAATGAGGTGTTTTTCTCTTACACTTTGTATTTCCTATGGGTAAGATTATTCTTTTGGTGATGACTGTGAATTAAACTTTTATGTATTATTATATAGTTTCTTATTATAATTCGTTAATTGGTTATGTCTGCGTTGCACTCGGAATCGAGTTAATTCAAATAAATAAATACAAATACACGAAAAAAAAAGTCGGGGACTTGTTTTCAGCTGAAAATAATGAAATGAACAACTCCCAGAATCGAACTTGGCAACTTGGAATTTTCTAATTGAACTAAGTAAAAAATACTTGATTTCGCCTTTTAAGAAGGAAGGAAAATTACAGAAAATCTTACCTTTTCGATAATTACATTGAGTTTGGGAAGAGATAAATATAATAAAATGCTTTGAAATACTTTTTTAAGATGCATTTAAAATTAGTTTCAACCTTTCAAATCTCGACGTAGTTGATTGGGTTTCGAGTCATTGATATCATGAGAAGCGTAAAGACGAAAAGAATGGCATAGCAGTGGGGCTATTGCGTAAATATTGACCAAGATACTGATTTGGTAACGCAATCTAATTTCAAAGCGGTGACAAATGTTCGTTTTTGAGCGACCTTGTAAGATCCATCGACTCGACACCGTTCGATTCGATGGGCTTTTCGAAGTGAGGAAGCAGATTTTGAAAGATGAAATGACGTCGTCGTCTCCAGGCTATATTTATATTTTTATAAAAAGCACACCACATCGGTTGTGGCATATCCTAGACTCGGGTTGCCGATACCGAAACCGAAACGGCTTACGAAATAACCCCACTGGCTACTCGATCATTCAGTTAAAACTCACCATACGCGAAACTATTCGCATTTAAATAAGACTAAAATATTTATTCGAGCAAAATGCGGAAAATGTAGGCGAATCAAGCGAATCAAAGCAGTCAAGACTTTAATTATTATTCTGTTTAATTTTATAAAGCACGATTTGCTTTTAAAACTCACGATTTTAGTTTCATAATATTCTCATTACTTTAGAATGAGAGCATGTATCAAATGAAGTGAAGCGTAGCAAACATGTTACAACCTAAACGAACATTTGGTCTGATTTTATAAAGCACGAATGGCTTTTAAAACTCACGATTTTAGCATAATATGCATATTCTCATTACTTCAGAATGAGGGCATTAGTCAAAAGAATTAAGTGAAGAGAAGTAAGCAAGTAACTACTTATATGAACCATCAGTCTAATTTTATAAGGCACGACTGGCTTTTAAAACTCACGATTTTTATCTTCATAATATTCTCATTGCTTTAGAATGAGGGCACGTATCAAACGGAGATCTCAAGAGCGAGGAAGGAACATGAGACATCGGCTGTCATAAATGTCCGGAAGCATCGGCAGTCCAAGTCGGAGGAAATATATGTCTGAGATAACGAGAGGAAGACGGAATGGGTGAAGCAGTAAAACAAGACTTGCGGAACAAAAGGGAAAATGGTAAATCAGAAGACCGTTCTCGTGTTGCAAAATGCCCTCGAACGAGTATTCATGGAAAGGAAGCGGCTCAAAAGCGAAACGCGCAGGCTAAACAAAGAAGCGCTGCAGTAATTACTGAAGAGGAGTGGCGGATGGCAGAACTGAATGGGAACTTCGCAAGGTTTAAAAAGCCTCAAGGAGTAATGAGAATTTTTTTCTGATGCGCGGCCGAATCCGCACATTGCAGCGGAATTTACCGAAATGCGATTTTTTGGGTTCAGAACTGCAACTCGGCTTCGGGCGTTTGTAAACATTATCTGCAAAAAACGACAAAAAAACGACTAAGGTAAATATTCTCGTCGTGGATATGGTAAATGTGGATTACTTTTCTCCGAATGTACCCTTTTTCAACTTATTCATCGCTAAAAATGCCATTCGCTGCAAACATATTAATGAATGAACTTTATTCAATAGAATTCCCTTGTTTTAGACATCCAATCTTGTTAGCGAAACATATTGAAGTCTTATTCTAAAAATGTATCTTCCTATAATTTTTATTTGATATTTAAAACCACAATAAAATCCCATGATGATAATTACTTTTTGAAGTTTTTATTTGAAGCGTATTCAGTTTCTTATAAGCAAAAGAGAGACATTTTTAAAAGCTTAACTTACAAAAGTTCAAAGTTACCAGCACAGTCTCGTCATCATTAGTAATGGAGATGAACGAAGCTTTTCCATCAATGTAAGGAAATAGTTGAAACGTTAAAAAATAAATATACAATATAATTAAAACATATTGGCCGATTTTAGTACACCATTATTTACTACATACTTAAAAAATCCGTAAGAGAGACCGCATTCATAGGAGAAAGGAAAAAGAAGTCAGATCGAAAAAGTTCTGGTCAATGCACTAAAATATGAAAATATAGGTCCTCTTACTGCGCAGAAAGATGGGTTGGTTTTTAAGGAGTGATCTTCTTTGGTTTAATTTCACAGAAAGATTTTGAGAAGGAAGATATCTTTGAATTCAGAAATAGATATATTATAAAAAAATCTCTCGAACTGCTAAAACCTCAAAGGTTATTGCAGCATTAAAGGTTATTTATTGAAGGTTATTTATAGTCCGCAAACAAATTTGAATGTTACATACTGAACGAGAGATTTCTTTAGCAAACAAATTTTCATATCATCATCAACAGAGAATTTCGAGAAAAATATTTTATTGGAATCCATCGCTCCTTTATTCGATGAAATATTTCGCGTTGCAAAGAATGCAAATAGATATTTTTAAATGTTCTCATTATAATCTGTTTAATAAAAATGCCTCAATCGATATTTATATAGCTTATACATTATTAATTTCGAGGATAAAGGTGAAATAAACATATTTTATTGTTGAAGATCTATTTTGGGTGGGAAGTATCTCATCTATAGATATATTAATACACTATTATGGATAAATACTAATATATCTCGGTATATACATAAATACAGTAAATTTATTCTGAAGATCAAGTGTGTTTAGGAATCCTTTATAGATAGATGGAGTGTATGAGATAAAATTGAAAGATTTAGTTTGCTTTCTTTTAGAAAGAAATGTGTTGAAATTTCAAAGGAGAATACAATTTCAAATATAAATATATATTTATCCAAACATTTGAATTTTTATTAATAAAGCTGTCAAAAATTAACGAACACTCTCGTTGTAACTATATAGAAGAATAATTAAGGGAATGTATGCAAGAGTAAGCACGTCCAATAAAACGTATTTACACCAACACATGAATATGCAAAGGCTAGATTACCGTAAGATATTTCGGTATTTAGATATATGAAAGATAAACGGGTGAATACCAATGCCTATTCAATATAATAAATTAGTAAGTATAAGATTTAAGTCATTGATGAAGGATGACGTAGATACTAGCCGGATAAATTCATCAACAATACTTGCCCAATATCTTTTACTTATATATTTATATATTATAGGAAATATAAATATTATATTTTTGTATTTACTTAAGTATTTTTTATAAATGTAAAGAATTATAATGTGTGTAATTTATACATCCTATCTAAAAGTTATTCCTCTGAAAAATAAGAACAAGAAGAATAGAAATGATTTATATCAAATAGTTTAGAGCTTGCCAAATCATTCCACGCACTTTATTGGTAGTATTTATAACATTTCGTAACAATTTTAAATTAATGAAACTCTCTCATATCAATGATTATTTTGTTAAAGTTTTCTGATGTTAAAATTAAACTCGACTTTGGTTTTAATTTCGTGCATATGTTCTCAATATTTATCTATTTTATATAATCGTTACCTTTTAGTCCAAGCAGTCCCTCAAATCCAATCTAACTGAATTAGTGAGGTAAAATTGTTCACTCCTACGTAGGATAGAGAATTCTTTCAGAGAAGACATAACCTATCACATATAGAGGAGCAGCCTATTTTTATCGTTCCTTCTGCTGATGTTCATAGCATGAGATTCCTGTCATTAGAGGGAAATCCGATTTGAAATCAGATCTGGATTGGCAATAGAAAGATGTAAAGATAATGCAATAAAAATTACTTCAGAGATGTGGTTCTTAGCCTGTTTAATAGTTAGTACCCCATTGAATCTTAAAATAAGCTCCAGCACCCCCTTGAAAAATGTTTCTATTTTTATTTCCGAAGAAATTCATTGCATTTTAATTTATTTATTGCATGCAAAATAATACATTCACAACAAATACTACATCATTACATATGAAGCAATATTTACAATTTATTGGCTGCGTTGTTTTTAATTATAATTAAAAATTTAGGAACTTCTATCAGGGTGGTCAGTAACCTCTATTAAGACCCACTGGTGTAGAGGCTAAAGCAGGGTTACGACAAAACGTAATACCGAAGATTCATCGAGTAAGTATTAAAATAATTATTGATACTGGTGAATAATTGGCCGTAAGTTCAGCAAATTCATCTCGAGCATAAATAAACAGTAATTCTAGTATCGTAATAGTCACAAACGCTGGCCAGAAGATGAAGCTCTAAACAATTTAAACGTATCTCTCAGGATTGGCGTCACGAATAAGAAAGAAACCCTCATAGATCTTCAATCAACAAAGGCACAATTCGGGTATCAAAATTAAAACTCGGAATACGACCTCGCCATTCCTCAATTGATCGCCCGGACATAAAGCGAAACCCGATAGCAAGAAGAATTCGCTCCACTAAAATCCGATAGGGCGCTCATAATTCCGACGGAACCGCTTAAAAATGCGCAATCGTCGGGCCTCTAATCCCCGAGAGAAACACTCGCCCTTAGCCACGGAACGAGAGAATTACGACGGAACTCGTAAGGGCCTCAAACCGAATTCAATCTCCAAACGTATCCATTTTAACAACTCTCTCCTCTCCTCACCTCTCTCCATATTTCCCCGTTTTTATTCCCTCCGCTAAATAAATGGCCGAGGAGATCCGGTCGATTCCTCCCCTCCCCTGTTATGCCTCCCCCTACGCCGCCCTTCATCCCTCAGTCGAACCACTTAACTCCCACTTCCCCCACTAACAGCGCTGTTCAGACCCGCTCATTTCCTCTCGTCAAACCCCACCCCAAACCGTTTAATTACCAGGATGAAGAAAAGGCCCGCCGACTGATGCCTGCAATCCCCTCAATAAAATTTTCGGCTGCGAGATGACTCGGATTACTTTCTTTTCCGGCGAGGGAACGCGCTCTTTGCCGGTTGATTATCGGATTAAGTTTGGAAAAAATCCCTCGGAAATCCGAGCGGGATTTATCGAGTTCAATTGGCTGGAAATCTTTTCCCTTTTGCATCCCATTAAAGGGCGGTTAGCTTCCTGGGTTATCTACAGAATTGGATGTCGATGGGAGCGTTAAACGAAAATCTATCAACTCCGAATCTCTTTCTTTGAAAAACACTTCTTCCTGAGATCATTAAGGAATCGGCTTGCATGGAGAAATGTGAAAGGAATCCACTTTCCTGGGATTCTTTGATAGATAGCGATTTTGGTTTGAAATGGATGTGAAGCGATTCTCCTTTATAGCGGAAGGGTATATCGCTGAGAGGAAGTTTGAAATTTTATAACGCTCTTTAAATAGCACATTCGGCGCTTACGATGAGAAAGATCCAAGTTTTAATATCTTCTGGATTTTGTTTTTTGAACAACTATCAATCACTAAGGCCTCGTATATCATTTACGAATAGTTAAACAGCTTTGAGAGGAATGAGAAGTGAGAATCCGACGGAAAATATTAGGTTGTCGCTGAAATCAATATTAGCAGGAGTGACTTCGTAGACAGTCATAGTAAAATGAAAAACTTCGTAATTTCCATACTGATTTTATTCGCGACCGGTTTCGTAATTTGCATTACATCTTCTATTTATTAGGTTTTCGCCATTTCTATAGTATTTATTTGGATTTTTTTCCAGCTGTGTGCATTATCTCATAAGAAAAACTGTCCCGAGCGTTGCTGACTCCACGGGTTAATTTACACTCTCCTCCCGTCAACATGGTGAATATAAAATAACATGTTTCGACAAAAATCCTAAAACTGCTGTTTTACTGCATTTAAAGTATATCATTCAATTAGTTTAGTGTATCTATATGAAAATTAAATCCATTTTGTGATAACAAGAAAACTGCCTTATAGAATGAAGGAAGGCATTCTACTTTTTCCATGAAAATGTTTTCTTTTAAGGAGAAACGTGACAACGTTTCGACGTGAAATCTCCTGTTTATCGGTATGATTTTATCCTTAAGAATCGTAGTGAATCTGCTTGCGATGTTAAACCTAGAAGAAAATTTAATAATCCTAAATGCCGAACTAATGTATGTCAGTTATCCACCATTAACTTTAAAAGTTTTAAAGTATGGAATAGCCTTCCAGATAATATAACAAATTTCACTGGTTTACATCAATTCAAAATAAAATTGTTTTCATTTTTGTATTAAAATTATTATTAATTTCTTGTGTTTTTAGTTTTGTCATCTTCTTGCATTGTATGTATAAATTCAAATTGAAACTGCCTTATTTGTAATACCATATGTATTCATAATCCTTTTTTGTTTACTTTCTTCTACCACGAAGCATTTGTAAATTGTGTTTATTTTTAACATGTTCCAGAGGACACTGTCCTAGAGCAATAAATCTATTACTACTACTACTGAGGGAAATCGAAATTATTTTGATTAATAATAGTCATTTCATAACTATGCAATTACATCATATACTAAATCCGCCATTTTATCGAGGAAATAACTCTGACAATGAGTACCAAATATTCGATTCCGGTCACATATGGGGAGGGAAGGAAGCCTTTAATCGGCTTGAGAAACCGCACATCTCGTAAACTACACGAAAACACTGGTCTCACAAAGGATTAGCGGGCAATGATGTCTAATGGCATTATCGACTGCGTTTACGGAAATAGAAGAGCGCAGGTGATCTAATTAGAGGAACCCATTTTCCCCCGTGTCCATGCTTTTATCAAAGAACGAGAGCTTTCTCCGAATCCCTTTCTCTTCCTCACCTCCGAGGCACGCCATGCTTTGAGGCAATATTTGATTAATTGGGACTCCCTCCATCTTCCTTTGCGAATGACCCACCATAATTCTGATTTCCCTCGAGGCATTCTTCCTTCTTCTCCCTCTTATCCTCATTCATCCCTCTCCAAGCCTCTCGACCAGCCGTTCCTCCATCACGAGGATGACAACGACCAATTATGGATGATATATACTTTGCATCCCCGCTGCTTTTGCGCCGCAAGTTCGAGGAGGAGATAAAAAGCGGGGATCCTGAAGGAATTGAGACGGGGCGAGTCTATTGTTTCAGCTGGATGGAGTTTTGGGGGAGGGAAAGGAGAATTTCTGAGGATTATTATGGATACACTTGTAGGAAGAATCGGCTTCGAGAGGGTGATTAGGCGACGGGAAGTTTTTGATCATGATGGAGAGTTCGACAAAGTGGCCAAACGGAGTCAACTTCTCAAGCGTTCTTCAAACGCGTTCCTCAAACGTTCTAGAGGCGGTTGATTGAATGAAAGGGAGTACAAGGGCTCAACAAAAGTATATTTTCTCCAGAGATGATATACATAATAATGGTCTGTAGAGATCAAACATAGTGGCTTAATGACGCTAACATTTTTGCAAAGAGTATTATTAAATACGAAGTCATATTGTACTATGTGGTCCAATTAGGTAAAAGAATGTATTTTGAGTTAATAGTTCATTTTTCTGTGCAATTTTATTGTAATATTCTTTATTGTAGTAAATCCTGTTGAAATAGATTGTATTGCAGTACATAGTTTTTAGTGGATTGTTTTGTAAGTGATTTGCTGTAAATTACGAGATTCATGAATGTAAATAGTGCTGTAATAATATAAATGATATTTAAAAATATAATAATACAAGTTTGCGAATATGTTTAATAGTATCCTATGGCTAATTGTATTGATGATGTTATGGACGTTGGTTTAACTATGGTTTGATCATTATTTCGTGTAAATTACAAATCCAAAGTACTAATGTAAACTGTATGGTAACTGTGATGGTAGGATCTACTTAAGTGGTATAAATATGTTGGAGGAGAACCAGGGGTTATAATTTATGAATTGAGTCTTACTGTATTTGTGTGTGTGTGTTCTGTTACTGTGTATGATGGTGAAATTATTTTAAACTTTGGAATTTGTGGGACTTTTAGTGTTAAAAATTTGGGAGTGTTTGTATGAAAGTAATTTACGTTTGTACACGTGTACAAGTAATACACACATATATGTGTGCATTACTTGCATGTAGAGGGACTGCCACCTGACAGTAGTCTAACTGCACTATATATGTAATAATAATGATAATACTGCTGTATTTTCCTATTTTAGTCTAATTGTAAGTATCACACAAAGGTACCTCCTAATGAGCTATGTTGCTCGGGGTGATGTGATTGTAAAAACACTTTACTCAAACGATAAAAATACGAGATGGAATAAAGTATTGAATCGATTCAAATAAAAAATACGTATAAAGTAGTATATCGCCACCCATAAAATGATACTAAGATCTACCTTTGCTGTTAGTATCTTCTGTTAACCTCTTAATTTCAAGCATTTACCCACAATTCAATGGTCTCGACATCCAAAATTGAAACATTCAATCTCAATATTTATCGCTATTTTTCTCCGTGATTGTGAGTCTTGCATATGTATTATTAGCATTGCAAATGGGAAATCTACTCGTGAACGCTGAAGTTTCTCAATATTCGATGTTATTTCAGAGTAATTTGGTGTAAGAAGAGACTTGATAGTCTCAATCTCGCCCTGAATAAAGTCCTTTATTATTATTATTATTATTATTATTAGTAATCAATCTACCAATCGGTTCGTTATCCCAAAACCTTTCTCCGTCTTTTTTAATTTTCCGATTCAATGAGGAGAGTGGAGTGTCGTAATTCTCCACATGGAATAAGGAGAATTTATATATAACTCATAGGAATAGGAATGGTAAAATCGTTATATAATGTGCTGAATTACATTCGATTAGCTAAAAATAAGCCCCCTCCTGAATGCCGTTTTGTGATAACAAATAAATCTACTATGTTTTATAATTAACAAATTTTGAAGGACATACAAAAATATGTATATTAGAATCAGAAAAAACAATAGATTATGTAGCGTTTGCAATGCCTTAACTCATCCAATACTAAGAAATTTTCTGAAAGTAAATCAGATATTATATTTATTTTTCTGAAATAATTCATTTCTTAGATAAAAACATACATCTTTAAAGAGTCCATTAATTTCATCAGTTAAGTATATGCACTCATACTAGATTCATGACTATTTTTTCGATTTCGTGAACCCATGAAAAATTCTAATCTAAAATAACGTATAATTTACTCAAAGTGGTCTTTTAGACGTGGAGAAATTAATGAAGATAAAATTTCAATGTTATGACAATTTTCCCACTTAATCGGGTGTAGGATACAATGTGAAAGCTTCTTTTCGTCTAATTTTGCGTTCGGTTAACCATCTGGTTCTTACCCTGAAAAATATGTTTTTAAAAATCTACAGGAGATGAATGCTGGAATATCTATCAAATTATTTTTTTAGTAATTTTTCAGTTTAATTTCATCATTTCCTTCTCCCTTAGATTAATTATCACCTATCATATTGCATTTACAATATTAAGCTGGGATTTTGGTAACATCTAAAAATGCCCAACAGTTAATTATTATTCTGTATATTATATACTTATTTCTTGAATGTTTAACTATGAAAAATTTTGAAGTGATTTCAAATACTTCAAGTAAATTCCAATAAAGCAAGAAGAAAATAAATGCGAAATAAAGAATGATTTTCCCGCTCAAATCTCGTTAATTAGCTAACTCTATTCTTGCATTAAGTACCGCGATATATTCTAATCACTCATTTGATTTCTCTTAGTAATCCGTCCTTAATTCAATGGATCTTTACATGGAAAAATCCAAATAACAGAAATATTCACATTCCACAAAACGCTTGTACGTGAGGATAAATGAGAAGTTGGCTCTTTCAATAACTGAGCCGAAGCAACAGAAACCTGCGCCTTTGAGGTTTGACGCCTGAATATACTCCTCTGTACTTGTAACCGTACTTTCACGCCTCTCACGATCTCCTCGAAAGCCGCTGAAAGGCGAGCTCCGGTCCTTGGAACTCCCTCGTGCACGTGCTCCCCCTAACTTCGGCGGAAAATCTCTCCCCTAAATCTCTTCACCTCGCGTCGACTCAAAATTGCTCATACGTTGGAGAGGTGATCATCTCCAATAACTCCCTTTTCCATCTTCCGGAGAGCGTGAACGGTTTTGTGATAGGAACGACTAGATATTCTGTCCATCGCGTTTTCTTTTCATGCAGAACCACGTATGGTAATAATGCCGGCAACCTCTGAATCGGTCTTAAGTTATTGTATATACCAAATTATAAATGTATATCTTTCATAATGAAATTCTTAATAAATTGCTTAATTAGAGAAAAGAATGGCAAAAGATGGAATAGGTGGATGATGAATAGCTGATACGTGCGCCATTGACCATAATGACAGAGATAGACTAAATGAAAGGAAGTCTGTAGGAAGTCTATGTCAGGTCCCTGCAAGCCGCCTTTCGACGTGTGGCAGGGGGGGTAAAAGCAAGCACTTTAACTATTTTCCTAATCAGTTTTCGCGTATTGTTCTTGAACTATTCTTGAAAATTATTTCTATGATCTTCCTCGCAGTATCAGAACTGCCTATAGAGCAGGGAGGTCACATCATATCGGCAACGTCTTCTGAAAACGTAATTTTTCGGAAATTATTCAGTAATTTCCTCTTTTGAATTAGTCTTCTATCTTCTAATGATTCCCATCCCGCGTCCTGTATCATCTGAGTTAATTTCTCTCACTTAATTTCACTACAGTTTCTGCAATGAGAATGCTTCATTAGCCTAGAGGAGAATTACTTCATATCCTTGTGGAACATTCCAGAAATATTACCACAAACACGTGAAAATTACTTCGAAATGTTCCAAAATATTCCACCGGGAGGAGAAGAAGAACTCGCTCCGAGCGAGGATGGTACTTAGGCCGACGAGATTGAAGACTAGCATCACAAAATCCGCAGGGTCAAGGCACTGTTGAGAGATTCATCGCCTAAGCAAAAAAAACTTATAAAATCAAGAGTAAGTATTTAATCTCCATAAGGAAACAAGTGCTATGTTAATCGTTTTAAACAAACATTTTTCCTCAATAACTAGCCTAAACCGTTTCCAGGAATACATCTGCATACTGTTGGCTAACATCTGCATCTGCATACAGAGCCATCCCTGCAAATCGCCTTTCTTCGTGTGCCAAGGGATGCTTGCACTATAAAATCTATTTCCCTAATCAATTACTTTTACGTATCGTTCGCGAGATTCTTGAAGTAACTTTTCTTCGTGTCTATTTGCCTGATCTCTTCGCAGTGTCTGAAAGTCATGTTAAAACAGGAAGAGCGCATAAAATTAACAATTTTGTGAGAACGTACTTTCTCTGAATTTGCTAACTAAATGTAACCTTTTTTAAATAATATTTCTTCTAAAGATTTCCATTCTACGTCTAGAAGCATCTGAGTAACGGTCATTGAATGACTGAGTGCCCTGGTGTTTGCTTCAAGGCATTCAGTCTCCAACCGAAGCTGACGAAAATTACGTTTAGAGATTAAATCGAGTCTAGACAAGTGGGCTGAATTTAGTTTATTCAAAAACAGCCAATAGAACAATCTACCTAACTGTAAGACGTCAAGAACACAAAAATGTTGAAAATGTTGATGGCGACCCACTTCTGCGGTAAGCATGCCGTAAGATTCTTCGTGTGTTACATACGTGATCCCAAAATACCTGCTGCTACTGCAAATCTATAGTAATGAGTAATATTTAATGACTAAAATGAAGTATCAAAATATTTTACCGAATGAATTAGTTATTAACAAAGGGAATGTAAAATGCCCAATGCTTGTGTTATAACGTAGCTACATCTCAACAATAATTATGAATGAATATCGAAAATAAAAACTCGCTCTTTCTTCATTTCAACTTATCCTGCCAGTATAAATCTTGGAGGCTGATCTGAATTAATCTTTGAATAGCTAAGCAGAAATAAGAGGATTTTTATAGCTTGGAAAATACACTGTTTAAATGTAACATTCACTGCAGTGACATCTTTCATTAATTCATGTGCTTTTAATTAATTCATCGATAAACTTCACATTCCTCAACCGAGAAGAATTTCATAGCGCACGAGTATAAACTCTCCTATCTCGTGCATCAACTGTCCTTAATATTCGCTCAGACATTTAGAAATATTTTTCTACAACAAAGGTTTAAGTAAAATATGAGATGATGTAAAAAAATTATCACAATTACAACGTCGTTATACTATACACGGTATAATAATACAGTAACTCATAGTTGCTACTCCGTGCTGAGACAAACTCTTTCCTTGTTTCAATAAGCAGCGTTAGAAAGTCAGTGGGTGGGTGTGATGTATATAAATAAATTATACTGCCTATAAGTATATAAATTATTATAATCTAGCATAAAACGTATTGCACTCAATGATAGTGAATTCACAAAAATAGAGACCAAAACTTTTTTTTAAACGTCTAAGAGTATCCCTCAAAACATTTTTTCTTAATTTTCCTGGGCGTTTGATATGAGGTGTCTACGTATTTTGGCTTACTCGGTAAGGTGAAAATACCCGTCAGAAAAGTCCATTTTACCTTAAAAAGCGATGAAATCGGTCTCTTTCGCTGCTTCAATTGCGAGCGGCGCACTCGATTCCGAACCCAAAGCGACGGGAGTAAATAAGCGGATAATAAAGACAAATGCAACTGCCCGTTTGACCAAACAGCAAGCGTTCCGCTTTTCTGCGCCAAGAAAAGATGTCCCTCTGCACGGAAGTGGCGTAAACGAACGCGCCTTCAGTGAGTCGTTGTAGGACCGCGACCGTATTCCCCTTGGCCAAGGTACGACCTCCGCAGCGGGAAATGAAGTGCCTCGAAGGTGACATTCGGTGCGCGGGGGAGTTAGCCTTCCTCCATTTACACTGAGACGAGGAAGTGGGTCAGCGGGGTACCACAAAGCCTGCCTCTGGCTCCACTGCACTTTTCCCAATGAATGAATCTGCACACAAACCGTGAATTGGGACAAAACAGATGAGGGGAAAGGGAGGTCAGCGATGGACACGAGTTAAACGTCGAGGATTTTCGGACTCCGATAGTAATTTTATGGCGTCGCCGCACTCGTGAGCGTAAATATGCGGCTTTGTCCGTTTTTGCTGCGAATATGGATCGAAGGGAAATGGCGGAATAAATGCCTTCGATTGCCACCATTCCATTATATTTCTTCCCAAATTTCTATTTGAGCTGAAAGAAGTTGGAATGCGTACCTCTGTCATTTTATCGTAGTTTACTCCTACTTTCAATTTGAACTGCTCATTTATAGTTCGCGATATTTGAGTTTGCTAATTTTCAATGTGACAACTACATTCATCCAGTCTACAATACGCCAACTAAACTTAACTATAAGTTACTAGAACACTAAACAGCTACGGATTGGAAGCGAGGACAAAATCTTTTTAAAGTATTATCATTAAAAATGTCGCGTATCGAGTTCAATAGAAAGTCTTTTCGATTTTTTTTATTTACCAAGAGGTAAAAAAGAAAATTCTACAGAAATAGTCAAAGAAATTGTGTCGAATATTCCAAAATGTAACTCACTCTCACACCGGTTAGCTGACTATCGTTTATCTTTTACATCAATGCAAAACATCATCACCGGAATGAATTCGTTCGAAATATAATTCTAATCTGCTGCATTTTACAACAGTCAACTTCGTCCATTACATAAGAACCCGAGAAATATCATAAAATACTTTCAAAAACATTGTAAAATAAATAATTTTCAAATATTACTTTATAATAGAACCAAAATTCCGTTTCTATACACTAACAGGATAGCAAATAGTGCAATTTAATGATAACTAATTAGATATTTATCATGAATTATTTAATGCAATCAGGGGTCATTTTGAGGCATTCCTCTGCATGAGATGGGCTTACATATGACACATTTTATTTTATTCCCAAGTATCTTTGCTAAATGTCAGGTAAAATCGATTGAAGTAGATAGCAATTAAATGCCTCAACTCGCTGAAATTAATTGTTCCGCAAAACGCGTCTATTTTTGAAAATGGATGCTTTGTTAAATGAAAAATTTACCTTGGGTCCCTTTCCCAAACCTAACTTTTTATGGTTCCTTACACGATGTTGTACAATTTGAGCAATAAGTCGGAAAATGCGAACATACTGTGATAATATCTGAGATTTCAAAGCTCTGATTTGTTTTAGAAAGTTTTGAAATCCATGCTGGAAGTGCATTTTGCTTTATAAATTGGCTAACTTTAAATTTCCACTAAACGTAAGCCGTCAAATTCACATTTCAAATATTTATTTCATTATCACATAGTTCCTACAATTCCTTCCACGTAAATTCATATGCCGTAATGTTCCAGTCTGATTAGGAAATATGCAGCAAGATTAATCTAATTTTTTAGGAAAATATCTACATCTACATTAATATTCTACAAGCCGCCTTTCATCCTGTGGCAGGGGGTGTAAACACCAGATATAGCGAACTAAAAGTCGAAAAATATTAATATTTCTTGAAAATCAAATCCATTTTCTATTAGTTTTTCGAGCAATTCTTACTTACGATGTTTCAAGAATTTTGTTGAGAATCAATGAAATGAATACATTTTTCTAGTGAAACATCGGACTTTTGAGCAGTAAAATTGGCGAGTTCAGCCGGAAAAATTCCTTCGTATTACCTTAATTACACGCATGTAACATAACGGGTGGCTAAAATTAAGATTGGTATAAAGCCTATAGAAACCTTTTGACGGATGACAAATATTCAGTCAGTGATATGGAATTCGTAATTGTTTATAACTTCCATCTATAAGTAAACATTGTATTTAATAGGAAGATACTGTTCTAAGACCAATAGAGGATGTTTTGTTTCTTTTGCACTGAATTTCCTGAATTTCTCAGAATCGGTAGTTATCATATCGCAAGGAATGCGGCATAACCAAGTAATTGAAGATTATTGATGCAATTCACATTAAACCATACCGTAACTACTCACATACCTTGATTATGTGCCCAGGACAAACTTTGGATGGAAGTGCCCCATCTCACTGTATCCAAGTTCCAATGCTCTGTATTCCTTCCCAACTAAAACAATCACAGATTCCACCATTATTATCGAAAAGGTATAAGTTTTCAGATACATGAATAATAATACTATACCCAATAAGACATGTAACAAACAGTATAGATACAACTTTTAGGCGTTAATGCAATTTTCCGTGCAAACTGCCTCTAGTGCTGTCTTCTGGGGTAAGCTCCGCCATCCTTCTATGTCCTCCGTTAGTGCCCGTTTAACACCGAAAGTCATGTTCGAACCACCGAAAAGGAACGTCTAATATCCTTGTGAAAAGTTTGGCCGCGTAATCCATCGTGCACTCGCGAGCTGGTCTTAAACAGAAATTCCGACTAATTCCGAATATTTCCCGCAAAAACTGGGCTGCCCTCTTTCACGACCTATCTGAATCATGCAAGAACTAGTTTGATGTTTCCTCCCCTAATGGTCATGAACGATGAAATCCTCGTCGGTATGAGGGCCACCTTCCGTCGTTCCTCACTACCTCTTGTTCCGCCGAAGTCGACGACCTTTTAGAGCTTACCGGTCAAATGCCGCGAGAGAAGGCCCAATTTATCATACTGAAATTCTCTTGAAATACTCATTATTCTTAGAAAGTAGAATATAAAGAACGGTATCACAAATATCTTGCCAATATTTAAGTTGAGTTTAACGAGTAAGAAAGAAATTACCTTACATTCAGTAGACCTAAAATTTCCCATCTAAATTCCCAAGCTATCAAATTATGTAATTTAAAAGTACCATGATTTCTCATCTAAATATATTCATACGACTCAGGGGGAGGAATCAAACAAAATTAATTCTATATTTTAAGCTAATGAAATACGTAAGATTCTTGTGGAAAATACGGCTCCGTTTTTCAATTTATTAAATGACAATTCACGAAGTCAGGTCATATAAAATATTTCTCAATGCTACCCGCAGTAAATAAATCGAAAATTTCAAAATTATATGAAAACATACAAGATTTGCTTAACATTTTGATCATTCGACATATAAAAGGCTAAATTTGTTTGTACTCCGGGATGTTTCCTGGAGACATAAGTAATATGTACAATTGTAGCAAGTACATGTGGTTTACTTCCACTCAATACTCGAGCACAAATAAGACAACCACTGGCATCGTTTTCTCACTTTGGCAACAGTGGAACTCTGAATAAAAAATAATCAGAAATATCCTCCCAGTTTTAAATTTTTCTTCCGGAATAAGGCGGCCATAATAACACAATTGCGCACCCAATCTTAAGGAAATAAAAACATGAGGGCATGAATGAACTCCTGTATTTTTAACGTCTCCAAATTGTTTCCACCCGCGATGATTTACACCGGAGGTATTCAGGCACGTGCACATCCATCCTCCTGGAGATGAAAACCACAAGAATATCAACACAAAGCTCATCTCTTGATCACACGAAACTTTCCTCATCGGAGCTGTCCTTGACGGCGAATCCTGCCCTCTGCTGGGGAAATTGAGAAGGAGAAGAAAGTGGAGGAAGACAAAGGAGAAAGTGGGAAAGAGCAGTCTCGCCTCGCAAATAAGACTCATCTTCAAGGGAAGACAAAAGGCGGAACGAATATCAGGTCAACTTGTCCGAGGCCCACAAAGGGGAGGACTCCATCTAAACTTCATAAAGACCACCTACTCAACCGCTCGGGACGACTCGGAAAATTAAGTCACTGGATTCCTCGGAATGGAAAGGGTAGGAATAAGCGTATTATTCGCATGCAAATACATAAGAGAGCGCGGGGGAAGAGAGGTATTTGGAATACATTAGCGGAGATCCAACTTCGTAAATTTCCACCGAATGAGTACGTGAGAGTGGGCGAAGTTAACCCGTAAGAGCCATTCCGACGCGAGTTTTCAGACGACTGTGATTTAGGGAGGAAAAGGGTAAAACTGGTTTAATTGGCCGGGAAATTTTCTGTACGAGGAAACTGGATGTGCAGTTGAAAAAATTTATATCCTTGCCCAGGCTTAATAAAACCAACGTGATCAAAACGAGCTAAGTTTCTCTGAATTTATCCTAAGTAACATTAACTGTAACCTCGCGAAAGCATCTCGATTTTAATGCATTGCTTCATCTGATTTTTTAAATTGTTTGAGATAGAACAATCACTTTCGGGGAGAATTAGAACAACTTATGGTAGTTACACTATTTTAGTCTGATATTATATGGAGAAACATCATTTACTGGTTCTATGATTCTGAATATAAAAAAATAAAATAATATTTATAATATAAATACAGTCAAGCAATCCAAGCATCTCTATGAATCTCGTAGTTATTAGGAGTGTATGCGGAGATTCCTGGGCATATTAATTGAAATTATTCTTTGTTCTTACTTCATTCAGGTCTATGTAACATATACCTATTTTTTCCAAAGTTGATAACTTTATTAAGTATCATATACTTGGTCTTGTAGATCAACGCTAAGTTAGTAAATACCACCACCCTGACTGAGGTATACTGACTGATTTTATGCAATTTTTGTTCCAAGAAAATTATAAGAAAGTCACACATACTGTAAGTATTAGTCACCGATATGAATCATTTTCTAGATTCATAGGACATTAATTAGCGTTCCAAATGAAACTATTTAGAAAAAAAAAACAGCTCACTCCATAAAGTTTTACTTCCCAATTTCTCAAACCCAGTCAGCCATTAGCTATTTTGAAAAGTATTTATTTCTCTTCGATGTCATTCCTACATTAAACTCATAGATGAAGAAATGTATAACAGGCACGAAATATTGCCTTATGCAATTTTGATGACTTCCTTTATGAAAACTCCTGTGTGATATCAATTACATGCATTCGCAAAAAATAACTCAGTCTCAAAGCAGTAAAATGTAGGCATTAAATTCCGCAGTATTTTCTGATATTGGTTCAAACACGGAGCAATTAGTTCGAGAGTTCAAAATTTCCTTGGACTGCAATTTGCTTACATATGCATTGCGTTCCTCGTTCAGAATCAAAGCTGATGTTATAAAAGTAACTTTTCTTCGACCGTGTAGAGCAAAACATAAAATAAATAAAAATGCATAAATGCAATTTCGTAGAATTAAAGAAAGTATATTTCGTTTATGTAAAGAAAGGATAGTTGGGACACGGCTGTTATGGAATAAAAGGTTTAAAATCTCCAATAGCCGATTTGTCGGCGTTACCCTTCTCATTCCCCGGTATTCCGTGGAAATAAGACAGGAAAGTCATTCTTGTTCTCTCGAAATACCGGGGAATTAGAAGAAGAACGCCGACAAAAGCGGCTATTAGAGATTAATAAATCTCTAATATTTCGTTTATATAGTAAAATTCACTCAAATAAAAGTACGCCTTTTCTATATATAATATTTACTACGTTTTTTCAAAAGTCAGTTGATCACAATGCATGTACTGAATCAGTGAGGTAGATCATGCCCAAGGTGTACTCACATTATGCAAGTAATTAATTGGATTTGTTTGCACGTCAAATATCACCTAATTTGATTCGTATTATAGGCTGGAATGTGATATGATGACATAAAATAATAAATACCATTGAAATGAATGGATGCAGTTACTTATTTAGCAATCGTTTAATCTTTGGAATTGACCTTAAGCGGTAGTCATCGACAAAACATCATAGAACACGTATATTGGACCATCAACAACTTTATAGATGGAATATAAATTGCCTTACACGTCATTCACAGCTTTGTTGCCCCAATAAACGTTCAAAGCAGACGCGTAGGTCGGTTAAACTTTCCCCTGAGGAGAAGGTGTGTAAGTCGGTCAAGCGAAGCATCATTTATTACTTTCGCATTAGATCTTAAAAATATGTGAGATAATTGAAACCGGACTGCATCCACAAATATGACGATTCATTTAAACCTCTCATTTTATTATTTTCTAATTCATTTGACTTTAATCTATCCTTTTCCCGATTCGTCCTTTTCCTTTGGGGAATTCCATCAATAGACAACTCTGATATGATTTAATAATGAAAAATAAACCTATTTTTATTCCATTTTTTTCAAATGTTCTTGTAGTTATATCAGCGTTTCTCATCGTAATAGTAAAGGATAGTAATTTAATTTTTTCTGTTTGTAAAATTATTTTATGATTATTTGAAATTATAATCTCACCTTCGCAAGTCCCAGAATTTCATCTTCAACGTAATTTGCTCATTAATTATTAATCGTAGTTACTATCTTCCAGGTAAATGTAAATATTATGCAAATTATAGTAAACATTTTACTTATTATATTATATTACAGGCTTACTCTTTTAGTTTAGGTTTGGAAATTTACAAAATTCTGAAAAAAATTACTTTTTTGTGCAATTATTTCTCTTATCAGTAAAAATATCGAGTTTTTCATTCGCAAGATTTTTTTTAGCTACAAATTTCTATGAATTCCAATTTTTCACCAATTTCATCAACAATTATTTGAACAGTTTTCGTCCTAAGTGGGAATTAATTTTTACAGAAAATATAATTGATAAGATGAATACACCAAGTATGATAAAGTGAAAAACTAGCCTTTCAAGCTCTGTATGACTTATCTTAAAAGTTTTCCAATGACTCATTGAGGATGAAAGAAAAAATAGAAAGAAAAGTTCTATTTTCTCTCCAGCTTTTCCTCAAGGATCTGTCCCAAAAATTGTGAGCGATTCATCACAGGCTTGCGAGGAATCGAATCGGGTTTGGGTTGTCTCTCGCTACGAACACTAGAATTTTAATGAAAAGTCGAGATCTCGAAGAATACTGAAAACTGAATTTATGAGGCGAATATATATTTGTATATCGTTAACAGCGTATCAAAGAGAGCAGATCGACGCGTAGTCCAACGAAGAAGCGAAAACATTCTACAATGAAAATACTTCATAAAACAGTTATGGCTCCTTCTGAATGAAGATCATTTCTTCCTTTCCATGGAATGATGCTTTAAGAACTACGGGTATTTATTTATACATATCTTATACACAAATGCATTCATTAATTTTTATGCAGACGATGTTTGCAAGACTGAAAGCATGTTGAATTATGGTTAAATTATGCGTGAGCTTTTATTTGAGGATAAAATACCTAGTGATTCATTCTTAAGCAAAAGAGAATGAGTTTCTTCGGAAACATATTATTTTTATGGCTTAAGACGACATACATCAATACCGGAAAAAGGTCGAATTCCTAGGGTTTGGAAGAGCATTGAGGCGCAAGGTGATATAAGTCCCATTAAAATGCCACGGGGATATTTTATTCTTACTTCGTGAATTCATCTCTTCAATTTTTCATTCCAGTGACGTTTTTGTAGAAGTGATTGGAAAGAAATTACGTCTTATAGTCCGCATTCTTCGTACCATGTTGAACTTGAATAATCTAAGACCTTCTTTCTCGTGGTCTTCCCCGCAGCAAGCCATGACCTTTGCCTCTGTACTCACCCTTTTCTCGAATGGGTGTAGAAGCTCAGAATCAATATTATGATTGCTGGAGAATTAAATCTTGACTCTAGAACATGATGAATTAGTGGTAGAAAGCACATATCTTTCCTTCCTTCAGAAGGTGGAAACTTCCTATATTGTTCTCATCAAGTCTCAGTAGCATGGTACTATGTTTTACTTTCATACAACTCAAAATGATCAATGCAAAACATACGTTTAAGAATTACTCTAAAAAAAATATCGGAAGATAAAAACATTGGTATGGCTAATACCAAAATTTAAATCTTTCGATTACATAAAAAGAGAAATTATTACAAACGAAAGTTCGTTATATCATTTAAACTACGTAAAATTCATCACAGAGAGAAAAAATGTTTGATACATCAATTTAGAGGTATATATGCAATCATTGAGGAGTATCACACCATAAATTATGCATATTCAAGGAAGGGTTATAGGCGACTTTGCACGAAAAGCACGTTTGCACGTGCCCCTAGGAAAATATCCAAGGGAGAACGGATATGAAAAATACCCTTGCCTACCGAACGGCAAGTTAGAATGTTCCGGCTCGATAGCTCAATTGGGAAAACAACTGACCGGCAATCAGGAAACCCGGCTTTATAGCTTGTCTGAACTTTTTCATCTCCAGTCTTCCTTGAGAGTATTCATCTCGATTTGATCCATTTATTTTCTTTAACCTCGATGACTGTAAAATATTCAAAGTAGTGGTTGCGCAAATCTGCTATAAAAACTTATTCATTCTGTAACAATACATTGCAAACGCATAATTACATTCTTTGTTATTATCATTATTCTATCTGACGCGTGTTTTTCGATTACATTGATTCAAATTGAAATAAATAATAATAAAGTTTGAATCATACCTATACATTCTGATAGCTGAAAGAGAGAATTATCGTAAACCGTTTAAAAGACGAGCAATTGCACTATTATCATTTCGGCATTTCCACCATTTTAATGCTCAAACTGTACGGACAAAAAAATTTGAATTGCAGATCGAGACCAAACCTGCTTCCTTCGCATCTTTCCGCTTCCTGCCTCCGTACGAACACATAATTTAAGTCGCGTGTACAAAATTAATAGGATTCCCTTTCCTCGGCCTCAAGACGGAGGGAAAGTTTTACGCGATATTTTTCTTCAGCCATAAAAGAACCTTCCGAGCGATGGCTTAAGCAGTAAAATTCCGGAAAGAGAAAACATCGCATTCGGACAAAAATTGTGCACGGGATCCGAAGGAAATCGGCTTTAGCAGGAAAAGGATTATGGAAATAACTGAAGAAGTTAGGGAAGGGAATGAAGTGATGAGGAATGAAGGAGGAGGAAAGGAGGGCTGGAAGAGAAGAAGAGAGAATAATAAGAGGGAGTAGGAAAGAGGGAAGAGACTGGTGGAGATGTAAAACAGAGAAATGAAAAGAGAAAATGGGCGTTATGGAAATTATTGAAAGGAATGAGTGGAAGAAGAAGAGAAATGAGTAAAGAGATACGTAGAAATGCATGAGAAAGCAGAGGAGAGGAATGAGAATGGAGAAGTTGATGGAATACTTAACATTGTTTACCTTGTAAGGAAAGTAAATTTAGATCACGGCTGTTGAGGAATTAGTGGTTTAAAATTGCCAATAGCAGCCATTGTTGGCGTTCCTCGTCTCATTTCCGGTATTCCGAGAAAACAAGAATCTACAAGTATTTATTCACTCCTGACGATGAATGTATCGCATTCGAAATACCTATTTGGCGCTCTTAAAAATTGTAGTGTCCTTTCTTGTTTTATAATCCTTTCCTACCAACCTCTAAATCTTTTAATTTGTACATACTATTAGTAATATTATACAGGTTTTCCAACCCCTATTCTTCGTGTGTGTTTTCCTGCAGTGGATCTTTCTTCTTAAGGAATTGCCTTATTTTTTCATCCACTTATTTGAAAGCTTTTCTTTCTATCTCTATTCACCTACATTACATATGTTTTAATATCATTGAAGAAAGGTTAAATGGAAGGAGAGACTTTTTGGTCTCAATTTCGCCTTCATAAAGATCTCATGCATCTTTCTTGGATCAACTACTGATAAGATGCGCTCGAAGCGTAGTATTAAAGAGTTTCGCTGGTAACATTTGCTCTCAACACATCTATGCAGTTAATGACGTCTAAATAATAAATATAGAAGCAAGAAATTTTCCGAAGAGTTAAATCTGCGAATTTTAATAAAAGCATATCATTCACTGAAAGTTCCAATAATCTTCTTTAAAACGAGTCTTCATCGGAGTTTATGAGACTGAATCGACCTATTCAAGATTTTTTTCATATTTGCGGCGAAGAACGCACGAATATATTATGGATGCCTTTTATATGCTCTTTTTCGTATTAAATCAATTGCATTTGCATGACTTTTCAAATCCTATCCCTCTTGCATAGTTCATTGATTTATTTTAAGTGTATTGTTATCATTATGCTATCTTTAGTTTAACATAACTCTCTTAATTGCAAAATCTTTTATTCTTCCCTTCTTCCCTCGATCCTTCCTATTCACAACCATAACCATCCAACTCTCCGTAACTCACAGATATCGTCAGAAAAAGCCTTGAACCAAGTGACACAAAACAAAAAATCAACCAAAAAGGAAGAAAACCAGAGAAAAGGCATATCGTTGCAAAATTATAGCCACCGAAACACCCCTATAAAAGAAATAACTAAAATAACTAGAAATGGAAAGTACGAATAAGTTAAGAATGCAAGAGTATGATTTTGTTTCTTGGAAAAGTTTTGATTTTATTTACTGCGTGTGAACTCTTTAGAATTTTAACTATAAAAATAAGTCGAGAATCGCGCCAACTAAGAGCCAACCCGTCAAAAATCGAAGGAAAAAAGCGTCCCTTTCTATCCAATATAAAATCCTATCCTGATAGCCTCTCAAATTGAAACCACCCCCTCCCACAAACAGAACAACACACCCCGAAACACTGAGCCTACAATAACATGAAAAGTTTTTAAGAAAAATGTCTAAAGAAGAGAGAATTAGTATTTGTAAAATATATAAAAATATTAAGAGGCCATGAGGATTGGATCAATCAGACTTTAAAAAAGTAAATTCCTTTGATGTTGCAAAGACGTGAATCAGTTTCAATTTCTAATGGTGAAAGTAAAATAAAATGAGGAAAATGGAAAATCTCTGATCAAAGCGTAAAAATAAAAACTAACAAAATGACTTGGAAAAAATATGAAAGGCAGCACACACATAGCTCGCCATAGGCGGCGGATGGAATACGTCCCTTACAGCGGATGTCTGTAGACTAAAAGCTGTAGATACAAAAGCACTACAAAGAGAGTACGAAGAGAAATAATAAGAGATAGTATGTGCAGAAACTGTAGGGAAAAAGACAGAAATAAAGCGGTATAAAAACCATTTTTATGCAATGCCATCAGCACTAAGTATTATTCAATTTTAAGAAGGAAAAAAGATAATTCTGCACTACTATGTTAAATAATTTGTGTAGAATTTTGAAGCAGCTGCTCAATCATCGGAAATAACAGACAATTCTAAAATGACACCTTTTATCAGAAAAGAGCAGAGGAGACTGATGACAGCGAAAGTATCGGAGGATCGTGGCAATGAATAAAAACAATTGGAATCGAGTGAAAGAACTGAGATAAGGGACGGGGAAGAGAGAAAAAGATGTGACGCGGGTAAAAAGTGATGTGGGGATTAGAGGGAAAAGGGTCCAACAGGGATTAGAAGATGGAAGAATGAAAAATGAGAGGCGATGGATAGAAAGTGGTCGGAGAATGCTGGAATTGTAGGATTATGATAAGGATGAGGGGCGTTTGTAAAGGAGAATCCGCGGTTGATCTGATGGGACGAACTGCAACTAAGAAAGAAATCGAAATAGTTCGGTTAGCTTAGTTCTTTTCAACAGCAGAGAGTTCCTCTTTTTAAGGTCTGAGGACGAGACCACCATTCTGAGAGCAAATAACATAAAAATTAAATACTTGCAAAAGCCTATAAAATAAGATACACGGGATTCTCAGTTTTGGCATGAAACTATGCCATCATCAGAACCTAATGATTCTCACGGTTCTTATCTACCTAGAATTCCATGAGGAAGTATCTCGCTCAAATCTGTGTTGTCAGGGATATCCACTGCTTTTCTTACCTTATCGATATCGACCAAGAGGGACTGAATGTCATTGTTAGGAGTTGACTGGGGCTTATAAATCGATTTGAAGTCGAAGGAAATTTTTAAACAAAAATTTACTAATTTTAAATAACTGATACCGATAATGAACTAAAAAAAAGAAAGAAGAGGGTAATGTTACACGTTTCAACACGGATAATAATAATAATGTTTATTACGGGTTTTACCCCATTTACAGTTTAAGAATCTTAAAATAATGGTATAAAAATATAAATGGCAAAATTAAAATTACAATAAATGTGGAACAAGTTTACAACTTATCATATACATATGTAATCAATAAAGAAATAATTGATACATACAAGAAAATTCCAATAAAATATGTATGTAAACATTGAAAACAAAAAGCAAAATACAGATAAGTATAAAAGAAGTAACATTAGTTGTTAAAGGCTATTGACAAATATAAAATTATATGCTATTGACTTATTTCTCATAAAAATTGATAAATAATGGCCGTCTCCGAGCTTACAGATAATTCGTCTTAATCTTTTCACCTCCACCCCCACCCTCCGATCCCTAAATGACGACTTCACTTGTCCACTTCTCAGTTGTGATGATAAATATAATTTGATAAAGCGAGGATGAACTACTCTACCACGAACCGAAAGATGGCTTCAATATCAAGAGCAAACTGAGCTGCGTAAGATATGCAATGAAAATTATGTGTCGTCTGTCTATGCCTATGCAAACCCTGCAAATCTCCTCTCGGCGTGCGGCAGGGGGTGCAAGCACCTTGAATCTATTTTCCTTATCAATGGAGCTTTCGCGTATCCTTCGCGGAAAAAATAAATCCTTGAAACGGTTCGTTCTAGCATCTATTTCCCTGATCTTCATTGCAGTATCAGAACGGTCTATATAACAGGGAGGTCGGATTTTATCAGTTACATCATCTGAGAACGTGATTTCTCTGAACTTATTTAGTTAATTTATCCTTTTAATTAGTCTTTTATCTTCTAATGATACCCATCCCGCGTCGTGTATAATCTCAGTAACAATCACGGTATTTTAAGAACCAATTACCAAATACAGAGAAAAATTGAAATGGCTCCAACAGTGCCTTGTGTAAATCTTGATTCTTTAACAGGAAAATTGTTTTATTTGCATATAGCCTAAGAGGAACGTCAAAAATTCGACAATTTTGAGAAGTAAGAACTGCATCTTAAGCTAACTCATTAGTATCTGACACAATCAATAAATCTACCAAAGACATGAATGCAATGGCAAACAAAAGAGCGAACCAGGAAATGCAATTCAAATGCGCAAACCTAAGAACTACTGCTGGCAAAGTAATTTCCAAGTTTCCTGAGAAATACTCACCCAATTTGGAAGGGCTATAAATTAAAAGTAAATAAAGCTGCAGCAATAACTTCGCTTTCCTCATCGTCCCTACAACTCCGTTTGCTAGTAAGACTAACAGAGACCCCAATGCAACTTTAGGGCAATTAAAGGTATTTGCTTTCAGTTATAAAGGAAACCAAACTTACTTATACAAAATACACAAATCTAGCGTACTTGAAAGGTCAAAGTGAATACTTTATATACATCTGCGTGATGCATTTTTATCCTAACTTCCGTTGGAGACCCTTATTCACGGAAAATGTATTATTTACTGCGAAATATATAAATAACAATTTTGTGAGGGAGAAACGGAAAGCTGACAAATTAAAATGGCCTAGTCATATACCATAGGTGTTTACCACTTTTTATAAATGCTATGAGTGTAAAGCTTTTCTTTCGAATAAATTTGAAAATGTATGACCAAATTTAGGCTCAAATTAATTATATTGCGAAAGGATTGATAGATTTACAATTTAATCTGAATCCCCTTTCTAAAATAAAGAAGGAAAATATGTTACATACATTTACTCTTCATTGAAAAAGTACTCTTTAAATTATTTATTAAAGCCCCATATTAATAAATAATTAAATATAAACGATTTATCCACATAAAAACGTAAAATAAAAAATAGCGGAAAACTAATTTATATTGCGTGTATCTACTTCAAAAGAAGTAGACATAAATCACTGAAATGAACATCGGATATATCCGTTTGGTTTTAAGGAAAGTTTCCAAGTTATGATAGCGCTGCAACTCCAAGTAAAGCGCAGTCGGTGAGCTAAGAATGGACGGTTAATATTTGAAGCGGGGGTGATTGATGGTACGAGTTAAAGCCAATGGATTTGAAGGTTACGAAGCATTTTATACGTCCAATACTTCAAGAGAAAGTCAGACCTAACCTTTGCGTCAGAAACATACGATCGACTTTTAGGATCCTGCTGACATTTTGCTATTCGAGAAAGATTTCATTTCATGAGAAGAAAAAGAAAATGGCAAAGAAAGAATGGAAGTTATTGGAGGCTGCTATCGTAGCGAAAAAAAAATATCTACTGACACATCGACATGAAAGTTCTCTGTTTTAAAGTAAAAAACATACATCATATTCCTCATAAATCGATACTAAAAGTCCTCAGATATTAGTTTTACAAGAGAAGAAAATGCCATACAAGTACAAAGAAATATAATTCTACTTTAATTGAATGAATCGATTTATTAAGGCATTTTTAATCAATGTGTATAATGCTCCTAAGAGTTTTACCAAATGATATTGAACAAGTTTATTAAGGTGGTTAATAAACTTAGGATAAAAGTCTTCGATATGACAAATGTGTAAATCTATTGATAAGTTTCTTACGTCGTTTCACCTTATCACTAAATTTTATAAAATTATACTTTTTTATATCTTTGTATATCAATCTCTCTAGATTAGATTGTCAAGTACAATTATTTTATTTTCTGATCTCTGATAAATGATAGAAATTGCGATTTGCTGAAAATATATCGATTTAAATATTTGGAGTGAGAGTTGTTAATGTTATTAACTGGCATTAACTATTTTATTTTTTTCAGAATGAGACACTTGGTTATTTCCAACAGGAGTTTTTTTTATATTTTGCTGCCGGTTTCGTAAGAGGACTTATATCTTCAGGCTTGAATTAAATTAATTATAAAAATAACAAATTATAAAACAAGGTAATTAAAAATATTTGGGAAGGGGTTTTATTTTGCATGAGATAATCTCATGAGTATAAATATTCCTTTGGATAGTGTGAAAATATTCACAGAAGGGGATTTGGTAAAGAGGGAAGAAGAAAAAGGGGGAGAATTTTCATAAGTGAAAGTCTGGGAATGGAATAGTTACTGAAAAAAAAACTTAGGTACGTTAGAACTGTGTGGATTCAATTTTGTTATTTTTTGTATTATTTGGGTGTTTATTAACGTGACGATGTGAAAACGATGATGTGATACTTGGGCCTGAAAAATGACATTATAAGCTGTGAAATGCAGTTATTTGTGATTAGAGAGTGTATGTGGAGTACATGTTTTGGAAGGGTACTGGAGAGATGTACGTAAAATAGGCCTTGTTGTAATGTTGCGGTGTTTGAATATTGGCTGTAGGTAGCGATGATAATTTTGGAATATTTCCTTGTGTGCAACGTCAGGTGTGAGGGATTGGGGTTTGAATTAAATTTTACAGAGACAATGGTTGGAGCTACCACCGAAAGATATTCTACTTGCAGCGTATTTAATAATAAAATATAAATAAATATGAAACTGTTTTGCGTTTAGTTCACAACGTGCAACGCAAGGGATATCTAGTGTTCAAGTAAGTCCGGCAATCAAGGAAGGAGTACCTCCATACGTTGAACGCCGTCACACGATAAATTCGCATAGTCATCCTTGGACGTACTCTCTCAAGCAATAACCAGAGCTACTCTCAAAGCCTCCGCAGTTTGTGGTGTTGACATGAACGGCTTGTCCCAGAACACTACGCTTGAAATCATCGATGGCACATTCAGTTCGCAGTGACCATGTTACGTCTTGCGGGGCGTTTGTAAGAACATAGTAACCGTAAACCTCACTTGGAATGCGGTTTTGTTTTGAGAATTTGGCCAGAGTTTGGGCGGTTGCTGGACGTCCGAAATCTAGTGTTCCATAACCCTCAATGACAGAGTCCGTGCGCCCAGAAATAAATGACAGCTCCTCCGGTAACTGCTCTCGCCTCGGTGTTTACTGCCTCCATTGATTCTGTACATCGGTATACCCATAAATCGTCTTAGAACAGGTACCCGCAACTCGCGATCCACTTGCGGCTTCTAACCAATTCCGCACGGCCCAGTAGCTAACGCTTTCCTGAATGTTAATTAATAGTTAATGGACGAGAAAATTATAAGTTAAATCATTCCTGAATGTTAATTAATAGTTAATGGATGAGAAAAATCCTAAGTTAAAGATTAATTAAAAAACTCCATGATGTGAGACTTTTACTAAAGCGCAGAAAATTGCATTACATCACCAAGAGATGCAATGTAATTTTCTGTGGTTTCATAAAAGCCTCACATCATGGAATATGTTTGCATAAATAAGTACCAGAAAGTAACACCTGGCTCTGTATCGTTTAAAGATCAATTATTTTAAAGTTTAAAAATGGGACAACAAAATAATAAATTTTGTTTTAGGCGACGCTAGAAAGTGCAATTCTTCATTCAACTTAAATATCATTGAATAATGGTAAAGCAACGTTTTTCGAATTATTTTTACAAAATAATATAATGAAGTTATCAATGACTCGATTAATTGATGTGGGGCTTAGACACTGATATCACATAAAGATGAAAAACAGCTAATAGGTGTCGTCAATAGCAAATTAACTTCTGTTATGGAATCAGCTAACCTCGCCGTAATAGCCTCTAGTTGTTTTAATCTTTGGACAAAGGTAGTATTTGAAGAAAATAAAGTTACTGCGGAATTATCGTTCAGGAAGAAATAAAATCTCAAATTTACCATTTTTATTCTTCTAATTGATGAATTATTGCATCCAATCAATGGGCGTACAAACGGTTATTCTTGGACCGCTAGGTTTCATTGAGAGGTCTATAAGGGGCCAATTTTAAAGGGATAATAGTAAAGAGAAAAATCAAACATATTCTGCATTGCGGCTAAAATTTGCCATTGCCATCGATAATGCAAAATCCAACTCACTTGGCTTTATCCTCTTACTAATATTCCTACACGAGTAAAATTATCGACGGTTTCACTATAATCTCTCCAAGGAACGTGTGCGAGTAGGATATAAATGTAAGGTGTCGAAAAATATCAGCACTAATTAGTGAGAGAAAAACACCAACCAGTTCAGTATATTTAGAGGCACTTCATTATTTATATTCAAATTTCAGTTCCTTCACCATTTATGGCTACTTAAATACATTTAAACGCGAAACCCAACCTCGAGCATAGATTACAGCGATCGTTATACAAATATATTATTACCGGAATTTACATCCGTGTGGCCTTTTACTGCGTTGAATATCTCAGGAAAGCATAGCAAAGGCTTAATCTACAATTGCAACTCCTTACTTACCAAAGTAAAATAATCAAAACTTTAAATCAATAAAGGAAAAGGTAGAGGAGGGGGGTATTTGGCACTATTTACTAATTAGAAAATCCTTTACATGATGGCGCTAGAATACAAAAGTGGTTGGATATTTTGTTAATGTTCTGAATTCAGAGCTGTGTCATTATTGAAAAATTCTAAGTATTATCAAACTGAATAAATTCAAAAACATGTTTTTCCACCGCATTATTGGGTAATATTTAAGAGCAGCTTTCTATATTAATCGAATTGTACTAGAAAAATCGTATAACCTAGTATCTATAAGTATAAATATTCAATTAAGGTTAAACGTCATAAGCATACAACGCATTACAGGTTGTTTTCAACAACCCCTTTATGGAAAGTCATGGAGGAAGCTTATGAAAAATGTTTCATCATAATAGACGATCTGAATAGCTTTTAACGCCTCAAAATGCCTGATCCTTCAGCTAACCTCCGAGGTAAACTCTTCTTAAAGAGCATTGAATGGGATCCGAGACACACAACGTCAGAGGTGGTTTACAGTCACGATGAGGGTCCTGCTCTGTTGATTTGAATGACATTCACAAATCTGAGACGAAAAGTTGATCCTCTTACGCTGAAATAAGGACATGGACGAGGGCTTGATATTTTTTGCAAATCTGATATCAAAACATTCAACAATTTAAGATGCTTAGGCCAAACGTTTTTCTGCCATTCCGGGATTTTTATTGAGTCAACAGTCTTAGTTACCGTACGAATTTATTTCTGTATTCCGATGCAATTAATTTATCTTATATTGTTAATATGCTGTAAATTGCAGCCTTAATTACATCATCGTAGGATATATTTCCATTTCTTACTCAATACCCAAAATTTAGAGACATTGTAACTTACCTTGTCCATCGAGTTGAAGGAACAAAATCAATGTAGGTAGACTTACAAAGGATTTTGATATAATCCGCTGCTTGGGCCGTGACTTTGAGGTAATTCTGTATCAGGAACAAAGAAAAATCGTAACTTTTAGAAATCACAAGATAATTTAGTAATTAATTACTTCTCTTATTCCATCAAACCAATTAATGAATTAATTTGTGCAATTAATACTGTAGTAAGTAATTATTTAAATTAACTATTACAATATTAATTACTCAAATTAGTTACTACAATATAACTTGCACAAACTAATCAATTAATGGGTTAGATGGAAGAAAATACTTTTAGTCTCAATCTCACCCAACTAAAGACGTAAAAACTATTATTCTCACACAAACATGTTTTCTACTCATCAGGTGAATGAAAGGAAACAACTCATGCTGACTCCCTGGGCCATAGCCATTGCCGTTAAAGAATAAATTATCTTGTAGTTTGTAAAAGTTGCACTTTTTCTTTGTTCTTCAGAAAATCAATTCACCCTTATATGTAGCCGCGTAGAGTCTTGCAAATACCATAATCTGGCACCGAGTAACGTTTAATTTCAATTATTTCAGGTTCAAAATATTCAATATTCTGTTTCATTTGCATTAGAATTATTTAAATAATTAAATATCATAAGCATGTATGCAGATAGTCATCTTTATTGGATACTCAGATACTGAAAATTTTTATCGTTACCGTAAAATATGCATCGTTTAGCTTTCATTGGAATTATGCTCGTAAGAAGGTTGCGTGATAGCATTAACTATGAGTGCGTCACCTCTGGTGTGCCACAATAGGTATGAACTGTCCCAATCAATATCAACGTTGATTCCGTTGTATTCTTATATTTATAATTCTTTAAATACTATCCCCTTTCATCAGAGCTCAATGTATTACTTACAAATATTTTTAATCTTTAGGCAATATTATGAGGGAAATCAAATTGGAGAATGTTATAAGAGGTTCAACAAATTCCTGCGGGCGATTAAATGTAAATGGCCAAATATTTTCCCTTCGTAAGTTCAATTAATGAGAGCGAGAGCAAAGCAAACATGGACACTAAACAGGGTATGATTAACATCAAAACCGTTGAGATAACTATTTTATCGGCGCACTTTCACTCGAAAGTTAATTTGAGGACTGACCTCGCAATTAAAACACACGAAGGCAAAATTCCTCCGCGGGCCCAACTCTCTCTCTCCGTTAACCTTTTTATCGTAGGGCTGTTTGGAGCCATCCTCTCCACGCAGTCTCCAAGACAAATGAGAGCGATTAAAAACACGTGACGACCATGGCCCCGTTTCGAAGTCTTCGTCTCACGGGGAGTTTCTCATGAAATATTGCTCTAATTTCAGCGAAGATGACGAGCAAAACCCCTGCTATCACTTCGAAAGAATTCCGTGAGAATTTTAAAGGGAATCTCTCGTTTTAAAGACCTTTCTACACCAACACCTGCATTCCTTCGGGTACTTTGCAAATCTACGTGGAAATGTGCCACTTTAAGAGAAATCTCTACGAAATCTAAAATCCATGTTAGAAGGATGTGGAGAGGAGTAAAGAAACTTCGAATAAGGAACTCCAATGTCTTCGAATAAGGAATTCAATTCTTCCACAACATGTAAATTACGACGGAGAAGGAAGTTTCCCTATTCCTGTCTGTGTGATGGCCTACCACAAAGCTACGCCGCGCCGGGACACATCTGTTGTACTGACTATTAAGGAGATAGGCAAATACTATTGAAGATTTCTTGTAGATAGATAATCCTTTTAACGAAAAGCAGTATTCGCCTAAACAGTTTTGATTCAAATCCACCTCATGACGCAGCAAGAAGCAATCCATAAGTGTTAACGCAATGTGTAATAGGAAACGTATTTCAAAGAAACCCAACTGATTTAGTCCGTGGTCAAACAAGAGATTATTTGAGGGAGATTATTATTATTTTGGTAAAAAAGTGTTATTATTTTAATTTTTCTTAATAATGAATCGTAAGGAGCTAACTCGATAATTATTAAGAGTAAGGATTCGTAAATATCAAGTGATTATTAACATCCACGAGATATGTAATGGTACGGTGTTAAGAGGTAAATATAAATAAAGGAAATATAGAAATATAAATGGCATTAAAAAGATGATTTCGGAGTTTACATTGGCAACAGCAATCCACCAAAAATGAATCTATATAATCTTCTTTAAACAAGTTTTGAAAATTTGACGGGAAAGTGAGTAATTCAATAGTGAGCTTAGGGGGACTTTACCACTAAGAGGCAACAGTATTTTTTTATAAAAAAGAACTGATGAAAAATAACAATTTGTACTTTTTCCACAGTATTTATTTAAAAAAATTAATTTTCCATTTATTGTTTTTAATTATTACTGTGGAAAAAGTACAAATTGTTATTCTTCGTCATGATGTATTTTCACAAGACATCGCCAGAGACTGTGAATTAAAAAAAAAGAACTCTTAAGCAAAGGTTTACTTAAGTAACGGTCGGCATGTGGAGGCAAAATTCTTCGTCTTGAATTCGAGGACGAGGGAAATATGTTTTACTTAGCACGAGAGGACGTGAAACTTGAAGCCCAAATATAAACAGAGAGGAAAAACAGTGACATGATTGAGACTAAATACCAAATTTCCAGCTCTCAAGGTATTCTAAACAGGAAACTACCATGATATCATCACTCCACACTAAATTATAAATCAACGATTTTCCTTAAGTTATTTTAGTTCAGAATATAAATAAAGTATTTCTTCTATTAATTATAAAACATTAATTGGCGAGACTAATATGAAAAATTGAAAACTAAATAGAATCACCACACGATCGCACATCGCAACAATACACTTCCTATAATCCATTACGACAATAGTTAAGTATCAATATCCCGCTTTTGTGAACAATAAACTACCATCCCTCTCAACAAAACTACGAAGGCATGGCAGTTTACTGGTAAGAATTCATTCCCAGAAAGTGAGAGATCAAGATTCGAATGCTAGTTATGACACTATTGGTCACATCTTTTTATCTTTTATCTTAATTTAACGTTTCGTATGCGAATGAGCTTCGCATTTGCCCAAAAGGTACGGATTCATTAGAGGTTGAAAATTTCTAATAGCCATCTCTGTCGGCGTTCACCGTCTCATTCACCGGCGTTTGGAGAAAACAAGAAAGGACGCCGCACTTTAATAACAGGTAAGGATTCCACTAAATAGCTGAATTACATACGATATTGACATTCATCTTAGAAGTTCCTACATTATTCAACTCTTCATCCATCAAAAAGAATTAAACATTAATCTGAAGGACTTGTATCGTCATTTTTATAAGATGAATAGGATGAGAACAAAGGGTTGACGCATACCGGCGATAATAAAGTGTTCCACCTCGAGACCCCACCACATGCACATTCAACGACCCTTTCGACATAATCACCAGAGAATAAATATTATAAACTTATAGGGAGCTTCGTTCCCCACAGCCGCATTCCCTCCCCTACCTTCTCCTCACGAGTCCGAAAATTAAGAAACCCACTTTGCGGGGCCAACCCTCACGCTCAGATGCTAACCATTTGCTAACTGAGGGGAGGAGGGAGGAAGTTTTATATCGAGGCAAGAACCGGCAACAAGGACCCAAATATATTTCTCCCTTTTAAAAAGCGGCCTCTCTCATCTCTAGTTACTCTCCCCTCCGCATCCATTTTTAGTGTCGCGCCTTTCCCTTTGCCCCTATGCCTTTGGACATGTTTTAAGACCACTTACCAAGCAAAATGAGGAAACTTCACCGCTGCTGTAATTTTCGGCGAATGCTTCTTAAATGGAGCCAAACGATCACGGCCACTCCCCCTTGAGCCCTTTCTCTATATCCCTATCTTCTCGCTCGTTTTCTCTCTTTCTCCTCCATTTACCCTCCGTTTGTCATCCTTTCCTCTTTGTTTGTTATGGAGTTTCTGCGGATGTCTACTTCGCTGCTCTGCCTTATTCGGTTCTCTCCCCTTCCTTGGAAACGTTAGCCCTCGTTGTCAGGGGTCATTTCCCTCTCAATGTGCCCTTTACGATTTTCCTGATTACCGTTGCTAATAGGTGGGGTATTTCATAAATTGCATGCCAGTGGTTTCGGAATAATGCTTCCAATTGAAATTAAAATTCTATAATTTTCTTCCTTAATGTACCTCAGAGATGTTCACGATTACCTTTCCTGGACAGATTTTCTATGAAATCACTGAATTTGCAAAAATAAAAATAGTTTCAGCGTGTTCTTCTAATTAGTAAGTCAACGAATCGACAAATATACTGATGATATTTTTCGAATTTAGAAATCATACAAAAAAACGAAAATTTCACTCAATTCTAACATTTCTAATACAGCTTTCATGAAAACTCTCTGAATTCGAAGAGAAAAAAAGACTTCCTAATACATTAAATTTGAGAAGAATAAGAGCGATATATTTTAAAGTAAGAAATCATACAGAAATGTCCTATCTATCGGGAATTTCACTCAATTTTAGTCTAGAATATACCAAAAATGTGTTTCGTCTGGAAATAATGAAACATTATTAATTGTTTGCCTTAAAATTTTGTATACTAAACAGAACCGCAGTATATCATCGTATAATCACGCATAAAGATTTTTTTTAATTATTCATTAAGCAATTTTGCAATATATGTAATCAAAAGATTAATGGAGGAAATTTCTTAATGTTAACGGATCGGATTGAAACATCTTTAAGACTATTCATTCGTATATACATATAGGCACATTCAGTCAAACTTAACTTTAAACAAATAACTTTTATAGTTCAATATTATTTCTGAAAAGTACACCAATTTTAGCAATTTTTCAAGTCCAGTTCCATCGGGCGATTTCGTGCAACTTAATACAACTTTCTCTTTTTCAAGTTTTTTGCAAGCCATGGAGTCAGACAATGCTGAAACCAAACAACGGGTGGCATCTCGAAAATATCTCCTCTGCATTTTGACCTCGCCAACAGTTATACAATTTTTTTGCCGAGGTCTCATTTTTGGGAGAAAGGGTGGCGAATTCATGGATCTCTGCAATGTGAAAGGAAGATAAAAATAACAGAGAAACGGAAAGCTTCACCCCTCAAAAGTTAAATTGACAGTCTGAAAAAATGCACGCAGACTGAAGGATAGTCCATTGATGGCCTTAAATCATGCTGTGTTTTGACATGTTATCCATTTTTAATTCCTTGAATTTACTTCGACTCACTTTTTCTTTAATGTTGATTTTATTTAAATTTCCTTGCTTAATTTTTCTCCCTTTCTTCCTCATATCAACTATTAGGTGCGCAACTAAGTTCTCGCTGTTTTTTCGATAAAAATGTAACTTTATTATAAAAAAAACTCTTATATCTGAATCATTCAAAGTATTGCCCATCGCTAGACACAACTTTTTCCCATCTTTCTGGCAGAGCTCGAATACCTTGACGCCAGAAGTGTTTGTCTTTTGAGGCTATCCACGAATCAAGCCATTTTCTGATGTCTTCATATGAGTTGAACTGCTGATCAGCCAGGCCATGTGCCATCAAACGGAACAAGTAAAAATCGGACGGCGCAATATCTGGGGAATATGGCGGGTGGGGTAGGACTTGCCATTTGAGCGTGCCCAAGTAGGTTTTAACAGGCTTGGCAACTTGAGGCCGAGCGTTGTCATGCAGTAAAATCACTTTTTCGTGCCTCTGCTCGTACTGTGGCCGTTTTTCGCGCAGTGCTCGGCTCAATCGCATCAATTGAGTTCGATACCGTTCCCCTGTGATGGTTTCGCTCGGTTTCAACAGCTCATAGTAAATAACACCAACCTGGTCCCACCAAATGCAGAGCATAACCTTCGCAGCGTGAATATTCGGCCGAGCCGACGACGTAGAAGCATGACCGGGTAGTCCCCAAGATTTTCTCCTCTTTGGATTGCTGTAATGTCTTTCTTGCCGCTGGAGCAGTTGTTGACAGGCGAAAAAACGACGCTCAACGTCTCTTGGCTTCAACTCATAAGGAACCCAAGTTCCTTGCTTCTGAATCATCCCCAACGCATGCAATCGCTTGGAAACGGCTTGACGGGTAACTCCTAATTCTGAAGCAAGCTCTTCTTGAGTTTGGCACGAACCCTCTTCGAGCAAGGCCTCCAATTTAGCGTCTTTGAAGGTTTTGGGCCTTCCTTCACGAGGACAGTCGTCAACATCAAAATCACCGTCTTTGAAGCGACGAAACCAATCACGGCATGTTGTTTCGCTCAGAGCAGCATTTCCGTACACTTTTTGGAGCTCTCGATGCGCTTGAGCTGCCGTTTTCTTCGAATGGAAGAAGAAAATCAACACTTCCCGCAAATGACGATTGTTTGGCACAAAATTAGACATTTTTACTTAACCAGAAGTATATAATGCGAAAACGAAATCACTCATGTGTCGCAGCAGTTTGTTTACCATATGTCTAAGCTTGGTTCGTGACGTTTTGGATATGTCAAAATCGACCAACTCTTACTGCTAGAGCTATCTACTGACAAACAGCGAGAACTTAGTTGCGCACCTAATATCAAAACAATATATAGCATTTGCAACGTTGGTTCATTCAACTGGTGGATATTGTTTATATTAATAATTTGCATTTTTTGAAACGGAGCATTTTGAGCTCAAAACTAAGAAATGTAATTGATATGAGAAAATAATTCCTTTCCAAACATTAGTCCTTTTATTTGTATAAGATTTTCAAAATAAAGCTTAAAATCGAACGGCAATACTTTTGCGTTTCTTTTACCAACTTAGTAGCTTTAATCTTTCGTAATCTTTGTGTTAACGTATCACTTACCTTACTCATTTAGTAAAAGTTGTTAGTTAAGATTTAAGATATTTGAGAATTGTAACAGATATTTGTAAATAATATAACTTTTACCAATAGAAAAAATTATTTTAACAATTTAAAAACCTGTAAAGATACAGGGTATGCAGAAACCTATACAGAATCTATATCAGAATCAATAACAATTAACAAAAAAAAAATTTGAAATATAGTTTGAAATTAATTTAACTCCAGCACTGTCAGTATTGTTTCAATGCGGAAATTTTTGATCAAACCTTACTTTCCACATGAATGTTTAAAACTCTCAGTGCACATGCTAACGATTCACGGAGTAACTGATTAGTTGCTTTTATATGGAAAAAATACTGAGGAGAAAGTTGAAATGAGATCAAGATATCCAATTTATATAAAAACTCTCCAAATATTCGTGGTGACTGATCCTTTCCGCTATTGTTCGAGAAAATAAATACACTTCTCAAAGTCAATCACGAGGAATTTTTTCTCACTCCGACGAAAAAGTCATTACCGAATTTTAAACGAAGATGAAAACTTCTCCAAGATTGTGATCAAGATGGATTTTACCTTTCCCAAACTTCATACAGCTAAGGAAGTCGAATTTCAAACCAACTACTTCAATTCCTGTTTAGAAGAAAAACAATATGAGTAGGTATATCCACAACTGTTGGTGGACATTTTGCGTCGGAATACAGGAACTCAACGATAATGGATCGCTCGAAGAAGAAAAATCGGAACTTCGTCCTACTTCAACATATTTATGCGACTAAAAGAGTAGTTTCATGTCCACAGCTGTTCGAGCCCACGTCTTCCAATACTGTGACTCCACCAAAAAGAGGAATCTTGAACGCTATTTCTCTGCTAAAGTACAGGGCCCAGGAACCTTGAGTTCCAGAAATAGAAAACGAAGGCGAGCATCTTTACCTAATATTCTTCAAGAAATGATAAGTTTGTGAATCAGAGTATAAATCACCGTAAGTCAGGTTTACTATTTAGAATAAATAATTGGAAATCTCATTATTCCTTTCTAAAAGATTAAATTAAAATTTTGAAGTATCTATTCCTAAATTATATAGGTAGTTTTTCATATTTGTTAGCTCTGTTTCGACGAGCAATCGGCAAAGTTATTATAAAATGGTAATAAAGAAATAATTAGATGACGAATCCTCCTCAAATCTATCTTTTCTGACTAGGTTAGCTTTCAATTAATTATTAACGAATAAATGGATAAAATGAGTAGTTAAGCTCTCCTAGATGTTCAGGGAAGAATGGAAGACATTCTCTCGATGTTTTTTTTCATATTATAATTGAAAACTATCCTTTGAGTCGACTTATGTTACTCTGCGTTATGATAATTTGTAAATCATGTTATTAAAATTCAATCTGCGAATTTACGTGTTATATGACGGAGATAAATAGGATCAGCTAATAGATGTAACCGTGAAGCTTCCGATCGGTCAAATGTAGTATCGAGCAAATGAGTGTCGGCCAAACGAAGATGATCGCTAAAATATTACTAATATATGCTTATCTGGATGGTATAGTTCTACCTAGTAACCTACAAAGGCTTGATATTTTCCCTATGAATAAGTAGTAATTAGGCAGTAACTTATGTTTGACTAACTTTGAACGATGCATAAGCTTAACGAGTTGGAAATAAATTTACATTCCTGTAACTTTCAACACACCTTTAACGCCCAAATAAGGATATTAAATGACGTGACTATACTAAATAACTCTACAGATTATTAATTTGAATTGCTCATTGAAAAAAAGTGTATAATATATTATGAGTTACGAACATGATTGAAAGATAGTGCAGAAGACTAAGCATATTCACAAAAAAGATAGGGAACTGAATCAACTCAAGTGGTATAGGGAGTTAGTAATTTCCAAAAGGAATGGAGGTAGAGGGAAAATGGAAAAAATCTTCATTAAACATGGGAAGGTGAAAGCAATAATGAAGCTCCAAAGTATACTTTAAACAGGGAAACAGGTAGGTATGATATAAGTGTCATTAGCCCTGGAGACAGAATGAATATAAAAAATAATAGAATAATTAAATTAATAACTCATTGAATAGATCATTCATGTTCTAGTTAAATTAAATGGAATTTACGATGGTTTATAAGTAGTTCTACCTCTGTCACAAGTTTCTGAGGAATTTAGCAGGTATTTCACAGTTTCTCAGACTATAAAATATGACGGAAGAATCGCTAAAGATCTTTCAATTCCAGCACTCAGATACCTATACTTCCCTAAAAAAACTCCAGCACTTTACTAAGATTCAGTATTTCAAAGGAATTCCTTCTTTTAAATCATCGAATAAAACATCCAGCTTTGAGAATAAATGAAAGGTAAATTTTCATTCATTTCGTTGTCTTGTGAACACGCCGGAGCTTTCCCGCAAATTCAAATGCGGTAGGCTGAAAATACTTCATCGAGAATATTAATGCGTTATTCTCGCTCGCTTTTTTACCACGACGGAATAAACTCTTTCATGTCTCTTGATTTTGCGTTAAAATATCCCCGATGTTCGTCCGGATTCCGACGAATCGCTACACTTTTGTTTTTCTCGCAAAAAATACAACGCCGCATGACAAGAATCCTCCATCCTTCTGTTTTTTCCTCCCGACGCATCTTACAAAAAACACCACTGTCGCCCCACCCTCCCCTCCGCCACCTAGCCACAAACTTTCACGCTTTTATATTACGAATGAATGCTCGGTTATGGGCCTCTTGACCGGGCGTTACCAAGAGATTTCCACCCAGAAGGAGAGAGGGAAGGAAAAAGATGGTCGAAGTATAAAGGAGAAAGAAATGCAGTTTAGAAAATCGGAAAATGAAATAACAGGAACAAAAGATGTGACTAAAGCTGATGCAGAGCAATTGTATAATTAGGACAAGGACACAGAGGACAGAGAAAGTATAATGAGACAATATAGATTAATCGAAAGGATTGTTAAATAAAACAGGTTTTATGTGCTTGAAGATGGCTATGACTAGTCGAAACTAGTCGCCACTGTAACCTCTGTATACGGAATAGTAAAAGTTACTTTATTGTTTTAAAAAAATCTGTTTTATTTAACAATCCTTTCAATTATGTCGGATTTCCACTATATGTCGGCCTCCGCCTTAATACAGATTAAGTTTGGAAACAAAGGTAGACAAATAATCAGCGAGGGAAAAAGTATGGGCTGTCGCACAATGGCTTGAAGACAGAAATACTTATTATTAATTACTGCTGCATCTCTGTGCTCTGTACCTTGAGGATGACCTTGTACCGAAACCATTCGATCAATAAAATGAATTAGTGTGGAAATTTACGAAGTTGTGTTACTCTCCTTTTACAGAGATACTTGATAGTATCTGCCATTGGGAGGTTTTTGGGGGTTTTCCTCTCAACTATGGTGAATACCAGGCAGGGTAATGTATCTTCTTTCCCCAAGAAAAAATTACTACCACCTGGCCTAGAGCCTACTTGTAGTCCTTACAATTAAATAAATAACATAAGAAAATCAAAATTTTAGGTATTTCGAATAGAAAGAAAGAATCTCAAAATCAAGCCTTTTGCTGTATATTTGGAGTTGAATCCTTCGACAAGTTACTTTGTATTCCATTTTATAGAGTAATTCCTAACCGATATCGTCTTCAAACAAACTCTTTACTGGGAAATAGAGAGTAACATGAGTATCATCTCTCGACTAGATGAAATGCAATAACTGTCCTTCCTTTTCGACCTGGTACCGCAAGAAATTATAAAACAAAAATCTGTGGAATAACACATCTCTATGTTAGTTGAAAGAAAGATTGTCCACTACTGCTTCTTACAGTTGAGACAGCTGCCTACTTAATAGTTACTTTATGCAGTTTCGGATGTATTTCAAGAGAGAGTAATTTCAATGTAATTGACTTCTACTAGTGGTTTTTATTATCTTTGGAGAGTATTTTTCTCATTTATTTATTCCTTAACGAACTACATGCACTTATTAAGTTGAACTGTTTTTAAAATGTGAGGGAAATGATGTTTCTAAATATATATTCTTTGAGATCTAAATTTTAAATGAGCACTTCTTTCAATAAAGAAAAATGTCCTGTTGAAGTTCTTAAACTTAACATATCCTTAATATCCTTAAAGTTATGCATTTCTTTGCATCGCTTTTATCCCAAATATGTTAGAGGTTGATTAAAAAGAAAGAAGTTAACTTCAAATATATATCCTAGTATCTTTAGTCATCTCATCACGAAGCCCTTTCAGGCACAGTTTATGCATACAGTACTAGTCAACTTAAAATGGTCTACCATTTGTTACCTTTAAGTTATTTCCACATACGTTTCAAGTTTATCGATGATCTCTCTACCACATACCAAAGCAAATATACATATAATCAAGACACACTTTAATCATATTGAGTTATGAATAATATAAATATATCGTTAGTTGGATTTGCAATGCTTTCATAAAGTAATTTACAGGCAAGTGATTATATCGGCATATCCTAAAGAATGCTATGAAATTTTTGTTTTGTAGCTTATTTTTCTATTAATCCCCTTTATTTGACACTAACATACTTATTACAATATTTATTGTTATCAGCAATTCAAAATCAACACTTTATTAGTCGATGAAGAAGAGACATAAGTAATCAGAATTTTCCCCATCGAAACAAATAGTAACTCATTTAAGACCACATACTATATTTATCAAAAATCCATTTCCATAACTAAAAATGTAGGCATGTAATGTATAACCAAAGAGAAAGGTCAGCCATCACTAATGAAACCCTTTCATCAATATCATCATTATTTGACGGATGGAATTACATCCAATAACAACCCAATCACCATTAGAATGGACAGTAAATATACGTTTTCCTTATGACTTCTATTCATACAAGATTACCTCCGAAGAGAGGATATCTGAAATACGCAGTAACATTACCCTTGCCGAATCCTGAAAAGAAATTCAATATACAAATCAAAGAATTTTCCAGCGATAACTTTTTCAAAATCCCTTATCAAAATCAGCAGAAGTTACTAGAGCTATAATTTCTTCTTTCTTCCTCTTTGTTACTTTAATGTGTGATCTTGAAATGTAAGATCGAAGGTTTCCGCGGCGATCGGCTGATTCCATGGTCTCTGTTTCGGGATTCCACCGCGATGAACCGTAGCAGCAGCGACGACGTTTCGCCTACGTTTCAGTAGGCTCCTTCAGGTTGAAGAGTAAAGAAGCCTACTGAAACGTAGGCGAAACGTCTTCGCTGCTGCTACAGTTCATCGCGGTGGAATCCCGAAACAGAGACCATGGAATCTTGAAATGTAAGTTGGACCGTAATTTTCAAGTTACCCAACATGCTTCATACAATATTCTCGCAATCTGGAACCTCATTGTTCCTGAAAACGTTTTCTGCCTCGGACGTGAAGCTTATACATGCCCTTTTTCTCCAACATTCACTCCCATGCAAATTCATTTAGGAGCTTTGCATCCAAAAGAATTCCTAAATGTTTATCCTCTGAAAGACGTAAAACTTCAGAAGGTATTCCATACAATATCCTTTCTGAGAAAACCCCTTCTCAATAAATTGATTAAACCAGATTTGAAGGGTTCCCGGATTGCCAAGTGGGTAGGTAACGTATTCGCCTGCAATGAAAGCAGTCCCGGATTTGATCACCGGTGGGGCCCATACCATGGGCGAAGTTGCCTCAGCTTTCGAAAAAATCTTAAAAATACTACTTATGCTACTAGATCCGCTCCACATCTTAAACATTTTTTAAAAGTACATTCTTTAAAAGATTAAACCTGAATAAAAATAACTTATACACGTTACCAAGTTGCTTTTATTCCTCCTTCACAATGAAGAACAGCCAAAAAGTAGAGGCCGAAACAGTGGATTAAGATTCAAACTGTTTTCTCTGAACATTGGGTTAACGAATAACAATTTGTAAGTTAAATATTTTTCCTACTCATATAAAATTCTTTCATCATGGTTTATCACCTGATGACAAATATTAATTGAAGATGGAAATAGCTTTGGTTAAATGAAACAAGAATGATAAATTTTAATTTTAAAAAAATCAAGAGCCAGGATAGAGATATGGCAAGAGCATTTGAATAGGATGAAGTAGACTACCGATTGGAGTTCCGATACAACAGAGTAGGAAAAAGGAGACTGCTCCAAAGGCTATATGTAAGAGAAACAGGTCAAGTTCAAGAAAAACTGTGAGCGAGAAACAGCCGCAAGGGTTGTGAAGCAAGCATAACGGTAATAATAATAAAATCCTTCTATTCTGCCCACTGTAAACGCGAAATAAGATCGCGAACGACAGTCAGGAAAGTAAACAATACGAAGAGAAGAACGTTAGAAATAAATCGCAAACATCCCACGTTACATAAAATACTGCGCAGGAAGTGAGGCACCGTTAGAGACGTTGATTTCTTAAAGAACATCCTGTTTAGCGGATGCCTCTCTAGTACACATCGGCGATGTAAAATCTTTAACTCTCGTGTACAGCCCTTCTTACTCCCGCTGTTCCAGGGTACAGATACATGGCACCGAGCAAGACTTCCCTGAGCACGTAAGAGTTATGGGTCCCCTATGGGTACTCCGCCGCACCAAGGAGGAAGGGGAAAAGAGATGTCACTGCCGCTGCGTGCGCCAAAGATATGGAATAAGGACGAGGGATAAACGGAAAATGGGAAGGTTAGAATTTCGGATACGAGAGAAATAAGTGTATCCGAGGTGGGATAGGAATTTCTGAGCAGTTTAAGGAATTCGTAGCTCTGGGGAAGGAGCGTACATTTGGCTCCCGTAGGAAGCGTTCTTATTTATTTTTCTATCCCGACGCGTATCTCTTGCATCCATATTTCATCTCTTCCTCGTCTCCTTTAAATTCACCGCAGACGTTGCTCCTCCTTCCTCTTACTCCGGCGATTATTTCCATATCATTTCCGCGTTTTTTTGTGGATCGCTTTGTGACGCATTCGTCTTCGTCTCGACGTGCATTTTCGGGAGTCACTTGGACTCTTCAGCAGAGGACTGCTAAATGTGCGCGTGCTTCATGAATTTTATTAGCTCTCTCATACTTCATAAGACTATCTCTATGTGTGTAAATTTCATCTCTGTGATAAAATTTATTTGAGAGATAACTCTCCAAATACACTCTTTAGCCAATACTTTTCTATTCCTATCCTTTCGCAGGTTTAACTCAAATACCTTTTACAGTCTCCAAAAGCCATTCCGATATTTCTCAAATGAAAAATCGAAAGAGAAGTCTATAAGATCGAGGAAATAAGGATAAAGAATTACTTTATATCATAAAAAGAAATAGAAAGCCAATCTTTTACGCTATAACATACAATGGTAAAGAGTAGGTGTGTTTTTATATCTTACTTCATGATGGAAGACTATCACGAAGTTAAGGCTGAGTTATCTGATTCAATTAATTTCTAGAAAAACTCTCCAACTTTGTATCTTTCATTCTTCCTTTGTATTTGATTAATAAGATAAAGAGCATAAATATAATGTATGTACTATTACACCGAAAAGTTGTCGTAAATGTGTGTATAAAACCATTTTCTTTAATAACATCCTAATTTACTCATTTGTATCAGCATATTAATGAATCATTGGAAAATATTTGGGGGAAATCAAAGAATGAATGACATATTGCCTACAATATTACTTATTGTTAGGAATAATTTTAAATAAATAATTCTTAATAATATACAGACTGTTGATAATCAAAGTTAAGTCATATCTTGCGATATTATTGGGAGAAATGATCCATAACTAGGTATCAAAGTAAAATTAAGTAAAGTAGCAGTTTATTTTAATTTAGTCTTCTTGCAGACTGCTATTTAATTTTTCATGCGCTACCCAGTTATATCACTCATTTCATAATATTTTTCAGTAGAGTGATTAAACATGAAAGCAATTCATCCCAATCTCTAGTAATTGTTTGAAAGTAAAACTTAAAACTTGCATTTTTTGGTGAAGATGAAAAGTCGACTATCACTTAGAAGAAAATAGAGCTGAAAAATCTTCGGAGACACTAAAATATTTATTCTCAAAACTTAAACCAAAGTAATGATACATTTAACTAAACGACAAATATTCGATAAAATACATCTAATGCACCCAAAAATAATTTCGCAAATTGTGATACCAGTAAACAGAAAAGGGAAGTAAAACATCTAACTGAATGCTTGAACAAATCAACAAATTTGTAAAAAGGCGATTGCATCACAGGAGTCAAAATGGCCTGAATTTTAAATTTTACAACATTACAATTTTATTACAAAGTAAGTCGCTCTAATCCTCTCAAAGGTTTTGACTAATGGAATACTTATTTAAATTATTATAGCCATGTAGCAAGAAGTCAAAACCATTGCTTTTACGTCTCCTAGTTTTTTTTGGAGTTATTCGTAGCAAAAATATATATCTTCGGCCAAATTATCTTTAAGCAAAAACATTAGGCTGCATAGTTCAGATTTTCTTCAGTTACTAGAGTAAATTTCAATGTTTCCCTGAAAAACTTCAGTTTAAACGTTTTAAATCCGTTAATTTTTGTAGAAACTAAAATCAATCAAAAATGTATTTTTCATGCAAATCACAGACAGTCCATCATTTATTTATACATATTATTGTGCATTATTCTTGTTATGGAATTCAATTAAATATTTAAATCGAGAAATGGACGTAATTAGCATCCGAGATGGACTGACCAACAGAGCTAACTCCAAGAAAGACGTATTAAAAAATACTTTTCTAAGGATTCTCAGCTACGTAGATTCCCTCTTTCTCTTTAATCTACCGAGAAAGAAGAAAACTCATCCATACAGCGGAGATGCTAAACGTGTAATAATATGTCTGGTTCCTCCACTCCATTCCCGGTTATACTAACGAGATGTAATCGCTTGATTAATGGAAACCCTTTGTTAAGAGACTGCTGTCGGCGAATCCCGCTGGAGAAGCTCGTCATTGTTGAAATAGCCTCACGGTCACTCCCCCTGAAAACGGTATGCAACGCCATCTCTTGCCGAAGGCACGCGTCCTCTCCGCGGAACAATGGAAGGCGTTGGAATTGGTCCAAGGTTTTGGCCATCTCTTCCTTGGAGGCGAAAGAGAATTGTCCGAAACGGAGAAAGAACCTGTCACACGAAGGAGACGAACTATTCAGAATCCTTCCAGGTCGAAGAGGATCAAATTGATCAAATTGTGCCTTAATACCCAAGGAGAAAGTCCAATTCTAAGAGCTATCCATTAGGCAGGAAATGTATCTCCTGCATAATCCATTGTTCTACTACTTTTTGTGGTATTCATTGGTGCATTATATCTTCCTAAAAAAACCAAGCTCACTATTTTAAGTCGCTGTGAGATTGCGAAATTTATTACGAAAATTACCGCGGGAAATAAGAATGCTCTCATTTTTTCGGTAACGAAGTTCAGGTAACCTGAACACAATCAATTTTAAATCCGTACAAAAACCTTCCGATGGGCAAATATTATGTTCAAATTATTAAACGTAATGAAATCTAGATGATCAGGCGTTACTTTGTGGAAAGCCATTTTAGATAATGAATAGAAACAGTGTAATTTTCCACACTTTTATTTAGTCCTCTATAAAGGTACTCTAAATAAAAGTGTGGAAAATTACACTGTTTCTATTCATTATCTATTAAACATAATGTTAAGAAAGTCACACATGCATAGAAATAGGTAAGTGAATGCTAAAAGTTACCGAGGAATAAAACGCAATTTCTTTTATAAATATTTTGAAATAGTTTCTTAGAAAAGATTTGGACTCCAATCTCATAAATTGAGCGCAAAAATATATAGGTGAATGCTAAAAATTACCGAAAGGAACAAGGAGCGAATTCTTTGATAAATAATTTGAAATTGTTTCTTAGAAAAAATATTGACTCCATTCTCATAAATTGAGCGTATCTACAGCAACATCTTTTCAAAATGTACGCCATTTACTTGAATGGTGATATAACCCACGCAGTGGGGAGATTAACTTCCTTTCCAATATTCTTAATTTATTATTTTCTCTCCCATGAGGCATTTTGCTGCAAAAATAATAAATAATCATCCCTTTGAGATAATGGCTTCATTAATTTCATAGTTAGACGTTGGCTGTTTATTACATATTTTTTCTTGTTGCTAATTAATTCATCAAATTTTTAAAATATTCTATTGTTTTTATACTACAAATAATACTACTAATGGAAAGGATTACTATCAAATGTAATGCTAAATTACTACTTGTCAAATCCTTTATATACGATATCTTGTATAATGAGCTGGAAATAGTTTTTGCTTCAAGTTTTGAGTACTACTCGAGTTTAAGCTTGACAGACAATCTATTTCTATATTGCTAGCTAATAGAATGAAATTCTTAGAGCTTAGCAAAAGATACCCACCGTCTGCCAGCGAAAGGCTTGTGGATGTCACAGTTAGAGCTGTTTGAGGTTGACTGTAAATATACGTAGTTCAAGCTTTTGTGAAGTTACCATTTACATGTCTAATATTGCCTCTCTCTACAGCCTTGTATTGCTTAAGTTAGCTTTGGTCCTAATTTTGCATGGGTAACGTTTGAGTCCTTGTGTTCTCAGTTTATTTTCATCCCTGTCAATAAAGTATATTGAGTTGAAAATTTATTAATAGATCAAATCACGGATAAGTAAATATAACATGCAATAACTCTCACAATTAATGGAAAATATAATAATAAATTAATATTTCGTGAGAGCATGAACCGTGCAAAAGGTTCGTAGGATGCATGATGAAAAGAAGAAGAAATATTAATCGAAACTCTTTTGTCTCCAATTAACAGAAAATAAAACAGGATGCGATACATTTCATTGTCATTTTCTGAAATTTGCAAGAAAGCAGGATTTGGGAATTCTCAAAGGATGAAAATTCTGTAAAATGCTTCAAAAATCAATTCAAAAATCCAATTTTTTTATATTTTAGCTAGCCAAAGTCCTTCTCATGCTTAGGGGAAGAAAATTATGGCGACTCCATAGGAAAAAGCGACGCATGTTATATTCTCGTAACAAACTTTGGTCTCTGGATGAACGTGTAAGTGATGATAAATGAAAACAATCGTCCGTAGACGGGCTGCAATCGCTATCTCAACCACTAAAGACGCAACACGTGAATGTGCGAGACTTCGGTGAAACGCCATTAAAATTAAAATTGATTTTCATTGGACTAACAGATACAACACAATAGCCTTGGATTCTTTTGTGCTTTAATTTTTAAAATATTGCCTTGATTAATTAATTAAAATTGCAATAAAAATAACCAAATTAACGATTTTAATAAAAATATATACTGCTAATGTATTTTCAGGTATAGAATTGTTTAGAAAGTGAATATGTAGCGTCAAATTTTGCGATTTTCGCGTTTTATTTCACTATCTTTCTCAAGTAAGTATTTCCCGCTTATTAGAAGTTTCTTCACCAAACTTTAAAAAATTTGCTTAATTTCTGAGTTCCTTCTTAATACAAACTAAAAAAACTGCAGATATGACATAGGATGTTAAATGGGATGAAGTATGATGTATGAGATACCGAAAGAGTCATGTAATAATAAAAAATCAAATCATATCATTATTGAATATCCTGTTTCCGTTCGTTATCATAATACTGTAAGGATGGGAACACCTGATGTTGCAAGTAGCACAGGATGTGGGGGAAGGATGCATGTCCATAACTGTAAAGCCTCGATGGGAACTCCTGATTTTGCAGCTATGGAAAGTATGAAAACGCATCACCGGATGGGGGGAAGGGCCGGTATGCTGCTACGCATATTCCCGAATATGCAGTATACCGGTGCGTGTGTGCAGGCAATCACGTGGGGTATGGGTGCAATTAAAAAATAAAAGAGAAGCGAGAGAGAAATAAAGGGGGAGTGAAAACCTGTAACTGTTTGTCGTTACTTCGTTCCCCTTCTACAACCTCGGCGATCGGCGCGGAATGGAGAGAGGACTTACAATACTGAGAAATAAAAATACATGACGCATTACTGAATGGCCGATTTCTTTTCGTTCTGCCATCTTTAGGTTACTATATTGTTGAAATTATGGTGTAATAACTCAGCAAAGTTCAACCAGAAATCTTCTTATGAATTATTTAAGAATTTCTGGCAGTTCCACAAAGTCAAGGCATCTAAGATTGAACTTATTACAATGTCGAACCAGTATTACTTTTGGGCTTTACTTTTTCATCGAATTAAAATGCTTCCTCGACGCGCATGGGTTAGTGCTTTTACCAGCCTTTGTTATCATCATCAATTCTTTATCAATACTGATCGAGTCACATTCCTTACTAAGATATCCTTCTTCACTTCGAAGAGAGCTAGCGAATACCGACTAAGGATCGAGGTACCCCGGCAAGAAAACGAGTTGATTAGAACGACCGAATTAAATTCCCTCTTTTGTTGTGGATTCCCACGGAAAGAACTTGCAAATCATTCCTTCCGAGAGAGAGAAAAGGGGACTTGAGCGTAACGAGCGTTTTAAGAATTGGAAATTCCACTCTTAGTCGAGAAGTCGGGATTCCGCAAAGCGGAGAAACTGAAAGGAAACGGATTCGCGGTAATCGCCTTACATCTCCGAATTGTTAATAGAAAGGTCTTCTGCGATCGCAGCCACGAATACGAATTCGGTTTCGAGGGCCTGTGGAATAGACTGCGGTCGAAGATTGTCTCTTCGAAGACGGTCTGTAAGCCATTGTCGAGGATTCTCGGAATGAATGAATAGTACGCCTCCTATACATTCCCTCTTCGTCGTGGAGAGACCACGTCCCATTATTTGTTGCATTATTCCGGTGGGAGGATGAAAGGGGACTTGACTGCGCGCTTCTCCGTCGTTAAACTATCCAATGAATGCGGTTGCTTGTGTCCATCTGAGACCTCGATTCCATTCGGTAAAGAACAGAGTATTGCTATTAATCAGCTGAGGTTCTTTGATAAGATAAATTAGAGGAATTATTAATGAACCCACGCAGAAGTAAGGAAATTCTACTCAACCCACTACTACTTCTACGCGTGTCACAATTCTGCTCAGTGAAATTGAAAAAGAAAATATATTACGTGTTTGATTAACTTCCACATAGATTAGTCCAGATTAAGGATAAAAATTTAAATCTGCCCTTCCATACATTTTCACAGTGGGTAATATTGCAATTATTTCAATTATTCATTACAGATTTTTTTTAGAATTAGAGGTTCCAATCAGCCTTCTAAAATTAGCATCTTATTTGAAATTATAATTGAAGGCGTCTTTCATTAGGGCGAGATTAACACTATTAATTAACTTGTTACATCTAACTCTTTGTCATATAAATTTGGGCATCTAAGAGCTAATAAAGAGATAAATGAGAATTACTAAGTAAGATGAGGAGTGAGTCTTCTATTGCTTACCGGAGTGGAATACTTAAAGCAAAGCATGTCCATGTAAGTGAAGCACAATGACTAACTCATTTCCTAGCATTTAATCAGGAGAGACCTGAAAGTCGCAGATTCCCCACCTCTAGTTTAAGCTAAACGACTAAAAGTCACCCCATCAATTATATTCTACTCATTAAAGGAATATAACCTATAAATTACCATCAAAACTGATTGATGTTGCGATAGATTTACGAGAAACTGGCTCGATACAGGACGTTTCAATGGAAACAAGACGTGATAGAACGCTATTTCTGTAAAGAAAACTTTCCTGCATGGATTGATACTACTGGGTTACAAACTGCGTAGTCACCTTAAGATATCCATCAAACAACAGTCTCTTGAATTGATAGAACTATAAATTTTCAGCTGAGATATTTCGTCCCCATAGTAATGAAAGAAATTTCATTTTCCGCTTCAAATTTGACTAATTGAATCAGGCGTACCCATTATAATCCTCATAAGAAACGGAATGAAGATTTGAAGCGAAATTTTTTATTTAATTTTAATCGTGTGCGCCACCGACTTTCAAAGGTCATTCGCTGAAAGCTCTCAACTAATTAAAAGATTCCTTTCCATCGTAAAACTCATCTTTTCCGTTTTGCTCTTTAATCAACTCAAACAATGGAATGGGTGGAAGATATACAATTCCTTTTTGGAAGTATTTCGTTGTTTAACTATGTTTTTATTCACAATATCTGAGATATAATTCTATGTTAGATATTCTATGTTATACACCTATTCCGTCATCTACTTAAATTTCGTGAAGAGGATGACTTGTATATAAGACCTGGTTGGAACAAGATTCCACGTATGTTCATCAGTGCTAGAAAGGCCAATAAAGTTGAATATACAACTTAATTATCCCACCAAGTCAAAGTGATATACATATACAAATTACGTTTCATTAAAAACAACGTTAAGAAAGGCGAAAGAAAACTTTTTCCCAAGTGTCCTGAGTTGCAATTTATCAATTATTTTATTTCTGGTGTTTTTCTTAGAATTTTCATAAATTTTAACGGTAGTTCAAATCCAACTTATCCATTTCGGGTTCCATTTTAAATATAAAGCAATATAAATTCAATAACCATAACATCAATGTTAGATTAAACTTTAAACTACCATAATAATGCAACTCTTTGTAAGATTTTTTAAATTTATGTTACAATATTCACCGATAATTAATTATTTCAGAGGTCAATTTAATGTAATGAATTCTACTATTTTAAATGTTGCGAGAGCTGAGGGCTCCATCAGGAAGCGAACCCTTGACCTCTTTCACCAAAAACGGGCGCACTACCAACTTAGCTATCCGGGTGCCCCTAAATGTTGTCTTATCGACTTTGACTGATATTTCTCTTTGTTTACATTGCAGTTCCCATACCTTTTAATGTATAAAAGAAGAAAATAAACCTTCTAAAAACTTTTATTGGAGAATAGGTGGTGGATATTGGAGAATTTTTGACTGAGAGGGAGTGGATACCACCAATACGGGAATTCCGTTACATTAAAATAATATTCTCTTACTTCTGAATAATTGATGATAACGACTACATAACATTGTAGAAGAGTTGCTTCGGAAAAAGGAATCACATATTTAATTCCTTTTGCCATGATGATTTACGTTGATCAACTCGTAAAAATAATGTTTGAGTAATCCATATTTGTCCATTTCATTGTAATAAGCATCGAGAAAAAACTTAATAAATATCTCCAGTTTTCTATTTCATATTCACTTCCAGTAACAGAGGAACTGATTTCGCAAATTATTTTAATTACTTTGAGGTTATTACGATTAAATTTTAACGCTAGAAAGCTTGGGGTTGGTAATACATTTGAGAATTCCGGAATGGTAGGCAATTTCAGAAGGAAAGAGTAGCGGAAAGACGAGAAGAATGTATGCACATCTCGTAAGACACAGCAAAATTAGTTAGTAATCTAAGGCTTTTATGAAATAGTACAAAGCTCGCTATCAACGCATGTGAATGCCCTTATTTAAATAATTCCCTCCAGCTGCTGCATTTCATCGTGTTACTATCATTCTCGGGTGTAACATTTTCTTCGCAGACCAACTGTGCTAGTTACGCATGACAATACCCTCATATGGATACAATCCCCAGTCTAAATACAGCCCATGTGAATAACTGTACGTGAAGGTGATATTTAGTTATCCTCGACGAAGCCTCCATGCAGATTGGTAGCCTAGATTCTTTTAGGGAAAACTATGCAGTTAAAATGAGAGTAAAGAGACAATCCACACAGAAAAGGCGGTTAATTGAGAGCCGTCTACTTAAAAGTAGAATTTAAGGGAAAATCAGCGGTTGTTCCCCGCACTGGGTAATTAAGAAAGTGGGCCGGCGAGGAGAGGAAAGAAGAGCAGGAATTAAAACGTGCGCGAAGAAATTGTGGGATACGAGGGATATTAAACTGAGACTTGGCGATGAATAATTTAAGGGTGGAAGCATGCTTGACGTAAATAATAGATGAGCGATGGAATTAAAGGAATGACTTACAAAGGAGAGGTTACTGAGAAGAAAATTGGTAAACAAAAATCATTTATGCGACCCCTTCAAATTATGAGATCTCCATCGGCAAACGAACTTCCCAGACTGGCTAAGACGTAAAAGAAATTTCATGACATTCAAATCAGGTACCTATAAACAAAATTATGACCCCCCAGACAGTACATATTGTGTAATGATATCCGTACTTATATCACGAACATCAGTTCCACGATTATATCTATCCATGCCTACTTTCTGGACTGCACACAGTTTTTGAAGCAACTCATTGGCACCATCCTATCCACTAATTATGTGTGGCAGGGGAAAGGAGTAATTTCAAACTAAGCCCCTTTATCCAGAAAGTCTTTCAAATTTTTACTTGTAATTCTAAATTTTACAGGTATTTTAGTTACTTCTACTTCTACACGGTAAATTAATTTATCGTAGTTTTGTGCTTCAAAACTCAAAGTGGGGAGTTCGAATTTCCTCAAATCTTTCATATGATTTCCCCTTGATTATAATAATATTTCAAAATCCATGGTAAGGTGTAAAAAGATTTCAACTGCAAATCTAAACTAAGATTAACTCGACTTTAGGTTTCAACTTTTTTCTAGCATTGTTTATTGAGTTTTCCTTGTCAACCGTAAAAGTTTTTTCATGTTAGTTCTTAATATATATTAAGAAGTAATATATTCAATGCAATCTGATTATGTATATATGAGATACGTTTTGCAAAATAATCATTATATTAACTTATTTACGTAAAATGAAATTACCTTTCGGAAGTACTTAATAGTTATTCATAAATTTCATTGCCTGCAATTTAACATCTTTGATGTCGTATAAGGGCTAGAATATAATTTTTGATGCGGATTCTCCAAGGAGGGAAAATATTCAGTGAAAGATTTGATAGAATTTTTTCACGAGATAAATATAAAGAATAACGAAGAATAAAAATCGGAGAATGTGGTGAGCATTGATTCTTTTTATTGTTGAAATATTTTAAGTTAAATTTCTCATCAATGATTTTTCAATTGCTAGGGATATGGTCTTTATGTCGAATTTGCCTCAGAAAATATTAGAATTACTAACGCTATTTGTAATGATTATCTCCTCGTCTTCATATTGATTTCTAATTTACGTTTGATTTCATTCTCCTAAATAATCAATAAATTTTCCAATTTTTGCTACCTAAACAATAGCTTTTTTACCTTTATTCCATTTCCATTGATTGGCTGTATACTAACCCTATGGAGTATAAAATCTTGAAAGGCAGTTTTTTCTGACATTTAAATTGCGTTCACATAAATGAACCCAGGGAGTGCCTTTCTTAATTTTCCAGTCCTTCCAAATTCGAGAAATGATGAAAGAATGACCTCTAACGAATCGCGATAGTTTGTGTTTAGAGGCAGATGTATTTGAAATTTACCGAGGGCTTCGCAGTTACGCTATATTTCGAAGACAATACCAGTTTCCGCAAGGTACGTCCTTCCCTACTCGTAAATCTATCCAAATTTTTGGAAGGCAAGCTTTGGGCACATAAATGATCTTCCATAGAGCTATTTTCAAGCGCAAAATTTACCTGTTTCTTTATCAGAAAGCTTGAGATATGATTAAGGGAAAGGATGCAAATGAAGACAACAGAGAATAGAAGACAGATTGTCCCCCTTTCTTTTCCAAAAGCTACTCTCACCAATATTGGAGAAGAAATGAGTTGCTCATTGAAAAGTTAAACGAAGAAAGTGAACGAAGCAAAGAAGGTAACAAGGGAGAGAATGGCATAAGGGTTGAGAGAAAAGCAAACCAAAAAGGACATTGCACTCGCAAAGTAATTGATATTTTTATGTGATTGACATAATATTAAATTGAAATAAAGCTTATTTACGGGGTTTACGTCCTGTCACAACAAAATGAGTAGAAATTTTCGCCAATATCTTGCTCGGTAAAAAGATTTTTAAATTCTTCTATGATTTATTCTAAGCAAATCTATTTTATGATATTAGTTATGAAAATAAGTTCTACAGTTTTGTGTAAAAATAGGAGTCAATGATTTGACGCAATGAAATGTGTGAATAATTCGGTAAATATAAATTTTGTTCCATGGCGATATCGCGGCCAAAGTCTTTTATATCCTCAAAGAGTTGGCAATGCCCTAACTTTTGCTATGTTCTTGTTGATCTTGATTAAGAAATAAATAATTAAATTTTTACTGATTTGAAAATATGAAATAACTTTATTATATATTAATCTTCTGAATAATCTGAGATAATCCTTTCTCTTTTATAACTGCATTTAATGAAAGAATCTGAAACTATAAATATAAAGAGATTGCCTACAAAAATACTTTATAGAATTTTATTGAACGATCTGCTATACATAAGCTCACACTACCTGGATTCTTGATCACAGAAATTTCTTTGTACATCCAAACGGCCCCTTATTTTTAAATATTCACCCCAAATACCCCAATTTTTTTCCTATTCCCTCCCCTTCCTTATAAATATTATGATTTTTTCGCCATCTTGATCGTAAAACAGCAAAATATAACTATCCTTGAAAAAATCGTATTGGCTAAAATATGTATACAACTATTTGGTCATTCCTACGTTTCTCATAACTAAAAATGACGGAAAAGGATTGTCTCCTCCTCAAAAAGACGACCATGTCCTTGCTATACGTTTTACATGAGTTCGGATTAACCAATCGTCTTGGTCGTGAAATGAAGCCTGCAAACCGTAATAAAGAATCAAAAAGGATTAAAGATCAGATATTTTAATGATAAAGGATCAGATTTAAACAAATATAGTTTTAGACATTAAATTGAGTTAAATTTAATTCCTTCATATGGGGGAGTTAGCAATTAAATATATAACATACAAACATTAATAAAGGTAGACAATAATAGATTGTGGAACAGTGGATTACATGAAAAGATGATTCATGGACTGTAATAATAGTAATAAAGTTATCAGGTCCTACTTTATCAGGACGACTTTATTAAGATGAATTTATTAGGAATACGTAGAGATCAAATTAAATGGAAGTTTTGGAGGATAAACCCAGATGAAGAATAGCATGAGTGAAAACTGTCGAGAAAGATAAAGGCAGCAGATGAAATGTAAGAGAAAGAGCAGTGGACCATGTAAAAAAGAGAGGCTCGTGAAGCATTTTGATTCCGCCGGGTAACCCGCATCGCTCCCCCTCGCAAGATTCGTCGAGTGTGAAAAAAATCTCTCCCTGCATCCCTCACTCCCTTAAATATCTCTCCCACTGATTTTTACCTTCTTCCGCTCTTCAAGGTCGCAGCGGAAAGCTTTTCCCGCTGAAGGGTTGCCCTCAGACCTCGCATGGCGCTCTCGAATTACCCTCGTACTTCGGAGGGAACGTAAAATTCCAGATAAATTAGCGAGCGGATTTGCGTGTCGGGGTTATGCATATACAAACATGAGGTCGAAAATGCACGTCATCCTCTCCCCCCCCCCCACGACTATTTTCAGCGTGCGTCACGTCTCTGCACGGCGTAATTTACCACTCACACTCTCCACTTGTATCCTAATTATTTATTTTCAGGAACCCTATGCAGAACTTGCCCAATTTTTCAAATTTCCGGCTCAGCTATTTCTCCGGAAATATCTACGTTTTTCGTTTCCATAAACTTTCCTTCGAAACGGCTCATGCATATTAATACACTAATATGTATATTTGTATTAAAGAAGAACATTCCGCGGAATTTTAGCTCCAATTCATGAATGTGATCCTTATTATCTTTTAGATCACGCTCCCCTAAATTTGCGTTCTTCAAAAACCGAGATAATTCATAACCACGTGGGTTATTTACTTCTTATGGATAAACTCCTTTATAAAATTATATTTTACAATTATCTTAGTTTACTAAATGCACGATTATAAAGCAAAAGAAGACAGATAACAATGGTGTGAATTTTAAATCGACGTTTCTTATCCATCCACTATTTGTAATCTATAAGATGTTATCTATATATAATGGTTAGATGGAAGAGGAGACTTTTAGTCTCAATCTCGCCCGAATAAAGCCGTTTTATTATTATTATTATTATTATAATATAATTATATAATCTATGAGGAGTTTCGTGATCATCATATAACGAATTATTCTGTTAGTTTTGTTTGTTCGTAAACTGTTCCTTTCAGCAGTTACTACGATAATTATATCATCATTAGCACTGGAGATCGGGCAATTAAGTTCATCTCCATGCCATAATCAAGAAGCAAAATTAATTAAATTAAATTATTTGTCATATTTCCTAATTACCATTATACGGCGAAGATAAATCAATTAATCAATTTCCTTGTTTAAGTCAAATAAGTTGAGAGTTTAACTTCAAGATTCAGATTATAACAGAATCATGTTATAGTTAAGAACTTCTCTCGAGGTATCTGATTTCAAGAAATAAGATCGAGACAGGTTTTATGATTGAAGGTCACGACATTTTGATGATCTCTTGCAGATTAAAATCTATCATATTTTCAGAGAAGATAACAAGGATATTTTAAAAATTAAATCGGGAATCTCGTAGAAACCACAATAGTTAACTGAACATTAACTTAAAAGTTAAGTTAACTTATATTAATATTTTGATGATCTCTTGCAGATATTAAAATCTATAATTTATCAGAGAAGATAACAAGGATATTTAAAAATTAAATTAGGAATCTCACAGACACCACAATATTTAACTAAACATCGACTTAAAAGTTAAGCTAACTTAGTTCCATCAAGACAAAGCGTACTAAATTCTGTTTCCAAACTGCCTACTGCACAAAATAGATAAAAATGTTCTTAAATTTACTAATTTAGCACTAATTATTAAGTAATTCGTTAAGTCTCTCTAGGGATTCCCAAGTAATTCATCTTAAAGTGATATAATTGCCTGATTGAGCTCAACAAAACAAAATTAATTACATTCTATCCATAGTTTTCTTTGCAATACATTTTTTTTCCTTAAGCTTATTCCCATATCTCATGTTGTCTGTTAATTATTCGTGATTGGTGATTACTGGTGATGATCATGAAGATGAAGTTGAATTTGGCACTGATTTTTATGGCGAGATGACCTTCCTGTCACCAACCCTTATCGGGAAAATTTGAGCTCCCACCGGGAATCGAACCCGAGGCCGCTTCCGTCAAAGCCTACTCAGCTATTTGGGAGTTCTTTCTTTGCAATACATTCCGTCTGACAAATTCCCGAATTTTTTGCGTTATTCATAACTTGACTCTTGAATTGTAATGATTTCTTAATGGTTAAAGAATAATAGTCCCACCTCCAATTTATCATAGAAAACTATCATAAAACAAACTTTGGGAGAGTATTGAGGTTCCGACCGTTAACAGAACATTTTCCATCGCAAGAACTCCTATATATCAATCGATATTCAATCCCTTCCGTCATTTTAATGTCGTTTTTATCCCTCTTCCTGCGATTTAATTGTCTCCTTTATCCGCCTCCCTCCCCACATTTTTCGGAGGGCTCTTTGCACGCAACAAGTAATGCCTCCCCTTCCGGTCTCTTTGCCTCTCACTTTATCGCAATATTTTATGCCTCCGCCAACACGTTCTTTGACCCGACCACGCTTCCTCGCCCAAACTCCGTACCTTTCCTTATCGCAACGCTGTTTTTCATTTTTCCCCCTATCTCCTTTTCACTTTTGATCTCCCCGAAACAAAACACGTTCCCTTTCATCTTCACGCGTGCTTCGACACAATGCAGCGAAGGAAGGAGAAATGAATTTGTGGTCTCAGAAAGCCTCCTTTGTCTTTTGTTACTGCCGAGAAACTTCGCGAAGCACCACTAACCCCGACTGTTTACTTGAACATTAATCCTCTCTTTCATTGCGGAAATTTATGTGCGTTGTTTTTTTGAGTTTGGTGGTACGTTATCACAACACCAAGAACCTTCAAGATACCATTTTCACAGTAAGGAACCGAAAATTACATAAAATATGTATTGATATATAACACCATAGCGCGAATCAAGCTTCCTATCGAGGAGGGAAATATTTATCCAATCTGCTTCGCGCACCAACATAAAAATAAATAATAATTCCTCTGTTGCGATATTGAAAGATCTCGCGAAAGACTGCAATTTAAGGGGATTCGCCCCCTTTGCACACACTAGTACAAGTAACCAGTACTTGCTAAAAGCAAGAGAGGGGGGAAACAATTTTCCCTGGCAGGGAAGAATATTGCTATCATCAGCCAGGGAAACAGTTTTACGAGCTGGGGAATTCCCCCCGTTGATTCGCACACTGTATAACATACGTAAGAAAATATATATGAACCCATTCGTCCTCTCACTGTCATAGTTCATTGCCTCGTCGGGGAAGAGGGGTGCTAAGATAGATTGGAGGCGATCTATAGCCTAGGTTCAACCATGATAAGAACAATATCTTCAATTCTTCAACTTCTCCAACAATATCTTCTGCCAAATGGTGAAAGTACACCAGCCGGCAGTAGTGATGGTGAATTGGTTTGAAGCATTATTTTCCTCAACCCCTCAGATGCAATTTTGGGGAGACTAATCCGACGTCGAATTGGAAAAGGCTGATGACGATATTAATGCGACTATTCCGAGGGCAATGGTGCAAATAGTATTGAAGAGCTTAATTTTCAATGCCATTAGGTCGGATTCTAGAATCAAGGATTCAACAGAACATCAACAAGGAAACATGGATTCGAGGATCAATTCTAGGAATGGAGGGCTATGTGGTTAGGAGGAAGAGTTAAGAAACACAAAACCTGAGTAAGGATGATGACTGGAACGACCGATATCATAGATAAATTCATAGTATTGCGGATTTCAGTTTATTCTGAAGAAGGTCCAAATATGATTCACAATTCACTGTTGATCACCCAGGTATATAATATTCCGGAATGGGACCCTACAACCCGATCAAAGCGTTTGATTCTATCACCATGGTCTACGAAGTTGAGAAAAATTTGTCTGTCCCCATTGCAAACCCACCTATAAATTTTCGCTGTAATTTGTGCACAGGTTATGATGAGAAAATATTTTCCTCTAGCTCTTCTCTTCCTCTATACAAGATAGAAAAACTTCAGTGGCTTTGAAAAAGAAGGGCTTAAACAGAAATTTGCTCGCTACATTAAAATATTATATATTCAGGCCTCAGTATTTATAGTCCAATATAACCAATAAGATTTTTGGGTAATAAATATTGGTAATTGGGTAAATATTCGGACGATGATGTAATTATAAATTATTTACCCGCATCGATTCATTTTTTGTTCATACCAACTGGTTTTCATGTCTTCATTGCTTACAAATCGGATTGCTCCTCGCTGATCCGAGCATTTTCATGTGGGCACCGTCTTATGGTATGATAACTTAGGAGTTGCGATAAGTGGTAATGATACCTAGTAGCAATACGCAATAACAATTTGAAGTTGATATATATCTGTAGCTCATAGAATTTGTAGCCTATACAGCCAATAAGACCATCAATTTTCTTATTATAAATTTTACGAAAATGTGATAAGGATATCAGAGAAAAAAGAAATAATTTTATCGAGAATCTAGAATACGCAGTGAACGTTTGACACCAACATGAGAAAATTAATAATTAAATGACTAAAATAATTTTTACTATTCTTATATGATATTGTAATTCTACTTGCATAGAGTAATTCTGGGGTTAATTCTATTGAATGACTACGGTTATCTATCTACGGAGTAGGTTCCAAATTGTAGAGTATTCAATAAACAAAATACTTCTTTGTGGACTTCTGACATCAAAGTGAACATAAAGACTTGTAATACTGAACGGCAAGATTAATCAAGAACACACAATATCATCAAGCCATGGCGAATGAAAACTTGATTTAAAAATGTTGCAATCGTATTAAATTCCATTTCCGTCTCATCCTCATATTAAGGGTCTCCACCAAAATCAAAGCCTTCCCTATAAATTTCTGCATAAAAAAACACCTCCGCTCACATTTCTGTGAAGAGACAGCGCCGTTCCTCTTAAGGAAATCAGTAATTAATGGCGGTGGAATTCCTTCTTTCGCGAATTCTCTATCGTTACTTCCAGCTCATCGTATCCCCGTACAAACATTTTGGGAACAAGTGAAGGGAATCTCTGGAACGTTCTTGAGGAGATACTCCAAGGTTCACACGGCTTTAAAGGCCCATTTGGGAAGAAGCTGCAATCGCACGGTTTTTCTCAACGTAAGAAAAATGAACACTGGAAAATTCGCGTCAGCCATTTCGCCTTTAGGTCTGCAGATGGAGTCTCAAGAAAATCCCCCATTCAAAGTCTTTAATTAAACTTGGAATAGTCTATTCTGTTGGAATGGAATACTTATGCACGTCCTTCTTTCGAAAGCGAGCTCAAGGTTTAAACTCAACCAAACGAGGCTGAATATTTTAAGAGAATATCTTCTTACCTTAAATGTTCGCGGAGTGGCTCGAATAACTACTCATTTCATAAAATCCCAAAAAATATTGAGAAAAATCATAAATTCTCTCTTTTGCCCACGCTTAATTTATTGTAAAATTTAATATTTATTCTTGGCAGTGAAAGAAAACGCAAAGCCTATGAAAGTTTCTAATATTATTTCAGGCTAAACATTCTGTAAATGCATCAGATATGTTACTATTTATGCCTGCATTAAACTAAAATTGGTGTATATTTTAAATAGATAAACTAATATAAATAAATAATTAATAAGTAACTTTAATCTCGGGTTAATTTAATCATGACCCCTACGATAGCCGAAAAGGCTTGTCATGTACCCCGAAAAATACAGTAAAACAATTACAAATAATATTATACATGCATTATATAGCTTTTATATAATATATATCTCATATGCGTAGTTTAGCGTTTCCCTTATGATCCTTGGTTCGATGCCAGAACATCTCCATGCATTTCAAATGGGAATAACGGAATCTTATTTTAGGACCTTCTCGGTATGATACCGATTTCAAACTTTGATTAAATTAGTATCATCCTTAACAGGTCTTTAGGCCTATCAAGATGCAAGCAACTTTTACTCGTAATAATAATGTTTATAATTTGCATGTACAGTGGCGGAAAAAATTATCGCAACACTTTGCGAGCGCTTCAGTGGCTTTCACAGAAACTATTTGGAATTCTGCTTTCTGTGACTGACAGGCAACACCGAGGAAAGCCTCGAAAAGCGGTAATATTTGAGTCGGAGCCTAGAACATACACAAATTTCCTCTCTTCCGAACTCTTCTTAGAGCCTTCGCGCGATCTCTCCCCAAGTTCGTCATGTTTATTTCGGCGTTTCTCTTTCACAGATAGTTAATATATATAATCGTATTTATAGAACGATAGGTTAAATATATATTTATTCCAATTTCAATCTTAAATGCAATAAAATACATGGACAATAATTGAAATTTAATTCTTAATAATGTGAAGAGTGCTATTAGGTTTTAATAATGCGTAGCAATAAGGAATAAGTGGGATTGGAGTAGGAATACGCGATGTGGTGATTCTCACCTTTAGAGAACGAGAATTTTGGAGTCTAGAGGAAAATGATGTTTTGCGAGATTATAGCGAGAACAGATGGCCTATAATGGTCTATTTTTCTGGATAATTTGTGCGCTAATAAGGCGTTATTTTGGTAGTTTGGTTTCTCACTCGAACATACGTCTTACGGCTGCCTGCTGGATATTAATGTAAATGTAATTCTTCAAACGTCCAGTTCAAACATAGGATATTCAATATTTGTGATAAACATACCGAGGAGGATTTTTGATTGCAGGTCTTATGTTTTCAATTCAGCAATTAGAATTCGAGAAGTCGTTAGAGCGATTACTGAGTTACTAACTATGACACAACGTAAAATTTGTATTTTGTCTACGGAATATAATTTTTCGCCAACTTAATCATGCAGACGAAGGAAATTCGTAATATAAATTTATATACACCATTTGTCACCTAGAATACATGAAATTATTGTCCGTCCGGGGTTAAAAGGAAAAATACCAATTCCAAAGTTAAAACAAACATGATTTCATAAAAACCGAACAATTTCTGCGCATATATCGGACTTGTCTTACATTTTGTAACAGGGAGCTCGGTGACCTTGGTCATTAGTCAATTGTGTTGCCTTCGCGCGGAGAAATTCACAAAGAAATGCATTAAGGCTTTGATAATTCGCGAGGAAAGTCTTTAACCACAAGTTGATCCCTTCAAAGTATTGCAGGAGCCAATACAAAACAAACGTTGAAATGCATTACCTCGCGTGGAAAAGCTTTAACCATATGTCGAGCACTTCCAAAGCAAGTATTGTAGGTGCCAGGTATATTTTTCCTTTCCGTGCCTATTTAGCTAGACTCAGGACCCTCATTTTACAGTCGCCCAGTAGAAACTATCCTCTGGCTAATTCAAAGCTCCTTCCTCACCATGGTGCTAAGGAAATTAGATGTTATTGCACTCGTAAAAATATTCCCAAATAATATTATTAGATTAGCGTATTTTAGTAAACAAAGACTTCCTAATAAACAACCCAGGTTTTTAGTACTGATACGTATTTTATGAACGTCTGGCTTTATTAAGTTAATTATCCAGGATTATGCTGCCATAATAAAATTATTAATAAGCTGCTAAAATGGACTTCTCAGATTGTTTGGAAGTGTCATAAATATAACTAGTTGCTAATTAAGAGGTGATTTTGCAGCTGTCTGACACATATTATTGGCATAGGAAGGGCACGAGCTCGAATTCCGCTTAAGTTAAATGAGTTTTTTATCTTAAACTTCTCTTGTTCGGGAAATGAACGAATGTAAGATATGATTTCCACATTTATTTATACGCCCCTGTGATGAATATATATATTTACCAGAGAGAAGCAATTCATTATGGAAAAATAACCATTGGACATGAAAGATACGGAACCGATTCATCACCAATGGTCGGTCAAGAAAATGTTTCGTGTGTCAGTGAAAATTCTTCTTCTACCAAGGATTCGAGGTTGTTCGTTGAAAGAAAATGTCCTTTGAGTCATTTTCTACACTTGGAGGTATTTGACAGGGCCTCCTGATTTCTGGAAGCACGATGAACCTTTCGCTTTCAGTGCAGAGGATTTTCGAAAGCATATGCGTCACTCGCAACAACAAACCGGTCTTAAGGCAAGGAGCTCGGGCTTACTTAGGCTTATTGGCCACTATTTCTTCATTTATGTCTTCACGTCGATAGACGGACAATAGGGTGTCCCGAAAAAAAACATTTTTCGAAAAGTGAAGTCCGCTAGTGCGGAAAAGTTGTCATTGGTGGCACTAAACACGTGTGATTTTTCCCAGAATTTTCGGATGACGTTCTGAGGTTCCGCATCGACTTTGAAAATGTCATGGTTTTGGGTAGGCAACCCGCACAACAGCTCCCGCGTTTTTAGCGGTTTTCGAATGTCTTACGCCCGTTTGCGCGGGTTTTTCGAGCTAAATATCAGTCTACGATGTTCCTAACAGTGTGTGGACGTATGGAACGTGTCATTTAGAATTATTATATATTTATTTTTAGTAGTAGAGGCAAGCAAAGTGCGTTTTTCACGGGAAAATGGAAGTCGTTTGCTGATTTTCGAGGTATCACTACTTGATAACCCATAAAGTCCAATGTATTTTTCGGGTGTATATGAATAATGCTTGGAAGTTTCACTTGCTGAATGACTCATACGCCTCGCACGGCCCGGCCACTGATAAATAAATCAAGATTATCTTTACCAAATGCAGCGGAGGCAGTAATGAGAACGGGCGTCTCGAGGAGGGCCGCTGCTCTTATTATATCTTCGACACTGGAAGACGCCGGTCTTGTAACAGCGGAAAATACGGCAAAAGTAGTGGATAAGAATAAACTGACCAGAGAACTCGCCAAAGTGCAAGAGAAAAATCGGCCTGCGACAGAAGAGCCAAGGACAGTAAGAGGTCTTTACTTTGACGGGAGGAAGGACCGTACCCTTGTGAAGAATAGTAGTGGCAAATTTTGCAACACTGTGACAGAAGAGGAGCACATCTGCTTGGTAGAAGAACCTGGGACGGCGTACTTAGGCCATGTTACTCCGCGTTCCGGCGTAGCCCAAGATATTAGTGACAGCGTTATGACATTTTTCCAGGAGGAAAACGTGAACAAGTCGGGGCTTGAAGTCTTAGGATGCGACGGTACACCTGTAAATACCGGACGAAAGAACGGAGCCATGAGGAAGATTGAAGAAAAAGTAGGTTCGCCTCTGCAACACGTAGTCTGCCTCCTGCACTTCAACGAGCTCCCTCTAAGGCACCTCATGCGGCATCTCGATGGAGCGACAAAAAGTCCCAAAACAACGTCTGGGCCCATTGGACAGGCCATTTTGACCTGCGAAAACCTGCCAGTCACTCAGTTCGAGAGGATTCGCGTCGATTGGATTGACGAATTTAAGGACATAAGTGATCTCAGTACTGACCAGGAGTATCTCCTCAAGCTATGTGAGTGTGTTTCGAATGGAGTGTGTCCCGCCGATTCAGCCAAAAGGAAGCCCGGACCCGTCGTGCAGTCAAGGTGGCTCACAACCGCAAGTAAGATTCTGAGGCTTTATGTCAGCACCAAGAAACCCACTCGGCAGTTGCAACTTTTGGCCCAGTATGTCATGAGGGTGTACGCATTTTCGTGGTTTTCAATCAAGAAGTTTTCCAGCATCAGCGATGGCTCCAGGCATATGTGGAGGGTCATTGAACTGTCGCGGTTCCTGCCGACTGCAGAAAGAACTGTCGTGCAAAATGCAATACAAGTAAATGCGTTTTTTGGGCACCACGAGAATCTTCTCCTTGCCATGGCTACTGACAACGATCCAAACCTGCGAAAACTAGCATGGAGAAGGATTAAAAAAGCCCGAAAAATGCGTACGGAGAAAATAATTCGTGAGTTCGTCGTGCCTTTCATTGATATGGAGGCGTCGTCCTACGTGGAAATGATTGATTGGGCGTCCTGTGCCTTGACGGAGCCTCCCCTCACCAAGGGCATCACAGATGAAGAGGTAGAAGAAAAAATCAAAACCGCAACTATGGCACCTACCCGGATCACCTGCTTCCCTTGCCATACCCAAGGCGTGGAAAGGCTCATCAAAACAGTTACCGAGGCGTCGGCAAAGGTCTACGGTGGGAGGGCCCGCGATGACTACATCCGGGGGCAAATCGCATCCCGACAACGCATGCCAGCACTGACCTCTAAACAAGCCTATGTCCCCAAGAAGAAGAAGAAGACCTGAGAAGTACCTCAAGGCAAAGTGCCTGCTTCATTTACGCCATAAGCAGAACGGCGTATAATAGGGTGGGCGGGTGGGTGGAGCTCGATGTCCAACCACCTCCGCGCGGTGAGCTCTGGGTTATTTTCGAAAGTTAGATTCGAAAATAAGCGAAGAGTTGGACTTAATGGGTTATCAAGTAGTGATACCTCGAAAATCAGCAAACGACTTCCATTTTCCCGTGAAAAACGCACTTTGCTTGCCTCTACTACTAAAAATAAATATATAATAATTCTAAATGACACGTTCCATACGTCCACACACTGTTAGGAACATCGTAGACTGATATTTAGCTCGAAAAACCCGCGCAAACGGGCGTAAGACATTCGAAAACCGCTAAAAACGCGGGAGCTGTTGTGCGGGTTGCCTACCCAAAACCATGACATTTTCAAAGTCGATGCGGAACCTCAGAACGTCATCCGAAAATTCTGGGAAAAATCACACGTGTTTAGTGCCACCAATGACAACTTTTCCGCACTAGCGGACTTCACTTTTCGAAAAAAGTTTTTTTTCGGGACACCCTAACGGACAACCAGCACACCGCGCAAACGAATCGTTCTCATTTTTACGCTTAAAAAGCCTTGAGAACTATTTACATTCTTATGCATATTATTATTCATTGTTCGTCTACGACCAGGACAATTTGCGGGTTCACACTTTCCAATTTTCGGCGGTAGTTCCAAACCAATTATATAGATTTAGATTTATATATATACCTAGCGAGCTGCCAGATGGGTACCGTAGGTTGTAATAAACCATCATCACGTAATCTACTCTATCAGCCTCTCTTATTATCTGGGGAAAAAAGTGACCAAAAGTTATAATGTTTTGTGATTACCTCCCTGTAAAGTTTTGTCGATGCTTCTCAGAGTTCGCGATTTACTTCGTCTTTAGGTTCTGAACCGATAAAGCTTTCGAAGAGCTTCCGTCGGTTATTAGATCTTCTCACCTGGTGCGAATTACAATGAAGAAGTGGATAACTCTATGTCTATGAGGCTGAATCATATAGAGGAGAATGAAGGAGAATGGATATATTACTAATCATCCTATATTTTTCTTGATCCCAATATAATTCTAGCTTATTAATCATAGTGCATATGTGCACACTGTTACCGAGTCTGAGAGAAATACGAATACACATAAATATTTTCCACTTGCTCTAAATTATATTAAATAGTCTCCTTCTCTTAAAAACATGAAAATTGAGCAACATTACGGGGATGAAGGTCTATGGTGGAGCTGACATTCTTTCATAATCATCTATGTGTAAGAATCTAAGGATTCTATCGAATGTGGACATGAATATATAGATGATAATTAATGATTGCTTTGTCGCAGGGGCGCAGCCAGGATTTGTCTATGTAGGAGAGGGTTTTAGACAGTAGAAAGAGCGAAAACATTTCTACATTTCAGGGCCGGTATATTCATGCACGCTACATGATAGAAGATATGTTAAATTCTTTGAAAAAACTAAAATGCATAGAAAACTAGCATATGTTCACAGTTATGTGGCAAATTAAAACCTTTTTGAGATTTTAGTTTGTAAAATTAATAATTGAATAATAATGATGAATAATAATCTTCAATGATATTTGGATTTCCAGTTTTGATAGGGCCATTTTCTCTTTTACTGTCATTATTTTACTAGGTGTATGGTTTTTTATTGTAAATATTAATTTCGAGTGCATTTGAGAGTTTTTTAAAATCAAAGGAAGGTTAATTAAACTTTCCTTTAACTGTTAGTGAATGTGAGAAGAAATAAATTAGTAGTAGTGATTTAGGAGATGATATTGAAACGTAAGTATTTTGGAGGTAGCACTACAATTTGGACAACCCAGTTACTTTGAAGGAAACTGAAGACCAATCGTAGCGGAGACGGATGAATTTTTCCTCTTAAATTATAAGTTGTTTTATAAATACGATATATTCTGATTATTGAGTTAAAATATCGACAGCACAAAAACACCATAAAAATATGTCTATGTAAGAACCCTTCAATCCGCCTTTCGGCGTGTGGCAGGAGGTACAGGCACCTTAACTCTATTTTCCTAATCAATTTCTTTCAAGTGTCATGCGCGGAAGAAATGAATTCTTGATACGATTCCTTCTAGCATTTATTTCTCTAATCTTCCTCGCAGTATCAGAGCGGCCCACATCAACAGGGAGGTCGCATTATATCGATTGCATCATTTGAGAACCAAATTTCTCTGAACTTACTTTGTAAATTTATCCTTTGAATTAGTCTTCTATCTCTTAATGATTACCATCCCGCGTACTGCATCATCTGAGTAACACTCACCGTTTTATCATGGCAATTCTGTACAAATCGTATCGTATACAACCAATCAAACAAATGCCGTACACGAACTGTACTATAAAATTTATAATCAGTGTAATCGCGAAACAGTATTTTCTCGTTTGGCTAGGTTGAATAAGAGGAATATGAGTTTTTTTCTTTGAAACACGATGAGCATCCCCTCAACGATCTACTAGTTAATCTTTGCATTCTATTCACTTTTCCTATCGCATCTCTAATATGTTCTTTCAAAGATAAACTACAGCTAAACGTGACACTCAGATATTTTGTGTGGCGCACTAACAGTAAGTGTTGTAGCGAAATTTGTTGCTGCGTGGAAATAACGTTTTTGGATGATATCTAACATCCTTACGCTTTATATACATCATTCACAAAAAACTCTAGGTGCGTCTTAGAAGTTTTACCTTTATGGAATCCGTGTTGGATCCGAATGATTCCTATCTTTACGGTAATAAACTGAATAATAGAGCTTGCTATAATATTGTCCATTATTTTGTAGAAATTTGAAGTTAACGAAAATTACCCATAAAAATCTGATCATTCTTAGGCCCCGGAGTTACGTTTAATATCTTCCACGACAATGGGACAGTACCCTCATTAACTGATTTCTGATAGAATTTCCTATCAATCTGTTGCAGTGAATTTCCACTCGCATCAACTTATATCTATGGAAATCGTCTCCGAATCAATGCGCTAGGTAAAATCGTTAACTCGACCATCATCTAATGAGAAACATTTCTGAAAGTACGGGTTAAGTAAGTTAGCTATTTCTGCCGATTTATTTAAGGCAATTCCCTCTTCGCTTATAAAGCTAGGCATAGAAAACTGACCACCACGAGTCTCACGCACTTATGACCAAAATTCCTTCTAATCGCCAACTAGTGATTTTATCAGGGTTCAAGCTCTATGTTCCTGGTATTCTTTTCGTGATCCTTCCTCAAATATCTTTTGCACTTCTCTATAGTTTTGATCACCAAGCTCATGGATCTCACCGCAAGGTTTAAGTTTTCTCAATCGCGAGTGAATGACTCCTATGCAACGATTCAAACTTCTTCCTCGTCTCACCTACTGTTTAGACAACAAATTTAACTAAATCTACTTTGATTATCCGTAGAAACTCTACCCAACTACCATTTACTGTATATTCACCCGAAAAGCGTAAGAAATTACCCAAGCCTTCGTTCAAATAAAACCTTAAACTCAGAAATAATTGCTTTGCGAATTACATACGCTTGCCTCACCGGCTTCAGAGATCTAACCGCTACTACTTTCATTCCTGCCATTATGACATCATGGTCTGACTGTACCGTCAACTACAGCGAGGCTAGTTATTATTTGTGGTTGGGAAGTGGCTAGTAAATCTAAATTGATACCTTGCCTCGCACGATTCGTTCGAGTTTTCGTCATATTTACCTGATCCAAAGCATGCAACGAAAAAGTAAGATGTATTTCGTGATTTTTTTTCCCACTGCTAGTGCTGGAGAATTTTAGATTATCCCAATGAATATTGGTTAGGTAAAAATCTCTTCCTACGGCGAAGATTGGATCTTTTATTTTCTCGCCATTTTTCTGTAAGGCCTCGGATAAACCAACAATACAACTTATTTTTTCATCGGGAGGACGACACAAAGAACAAATATTAATCTTACTTCCGTTTTGACTTCGAATCGAGCACCAAATGATTTCGCTCCTGCTATTTTCTACGAATTCATCGCGCTTACTTATTAAATGATTCCATACGGCTATAAAACCTCTACCGCTAGATCTACAAAGTCATATTTTCGGTATATCTTATAATCGGGGGAAATATCTCGCTTTGAGTAATATCCTCGCTTACCCAATTCTTTCTAGTATAAACAAAACCATCTCAGGGTTCACATTGTGGTATTTCTTAATTTGTAAAAAATTCATGGTAACAACTTTTACTAGACCACTAATTTATTATCTGAAAAAAACACGACCTAGGTTTCGTAGCGTCGCTACATCATCAGGTGACAAGTAAAACACACTTTTTTTTCTTTCTAGTATGATATCCGCGCAAGTTCTCATCGTAATGTTAAAGAATTCCACCTGTTTATTACGTAAACTCTTGCAATTTACTATTATTATTTTTAGATCTCTCAGTTCGCACATTAAAACATGGTTTCCTTTTTCGAATAACCTTTATCTTTTTTTTAAGTGAATTTTTCTTTTTCACCATTGCAATTTTTCTATGTTTTTGGGCTAAGCTCATGCCCACCCTTTTGCCTATTTAAGTGGGTGTTAGTAACTATTTCTACTGCTGAATTAAAGAATACCTTTGTCTGCGTATATTCGCTCTATTCTCTAATCTATTCGCATCTAAACCGCAAAACAACGTAGTAAACGACATTTAAACTACGGTCTTCATGGAGGGAGAGGGGTTGGGAGTGTTTCGGAAGAGTCCGTAAAGTGCACATAAATTTTAGTAAAATCAGCGAATAATAGCTGAGTATGGCGTATAATATATGGATCTAAGTAGCCTTGAGAAGTATTTTAACATACGGAAATCAAGATGATCAAATTGGAAGCGGAAAATTTTATTCGTCGCTACGGAGAAAGTAGAGAAGTGAATACCGGCCTTTTGGAAACTTATTACAAGTTTAGATCATGCTGCAACACATATTTTCTTCAGTGTGGCCCGTTCTACAGTGAAAAATCTGTGGGGCACCTGTAATTCGTCAAAATGTGTGATTATGATTACACTAGGTGGCGAGTACGGAATATCTAATGATTGATTACCGGACTTTCGAATCATCATTTTTATTTGAATTCAAGATATCAATTGTTGGTATATTTACGATTGCATTCTAGCTTATTAATCAAATATTATTACAGCTCTGGATAAATTAAATGGACATTAACTGTTGTAGAGTAATACAGTCACTGAAGAGGAAAATCGTATTAGTGGTGTGATGAATGACTGTAACATCAATAGATATGTGGTACCGTTCCAATTTATTATATTTTTCAGTCAGTATGGTTAAAGTGCATTGTTGTCTCATGAGAAACACCATTTGTTATTACACAAATATTACTCCCTATTACTTTAGCCTGATAGAGCTGAAAATTGTTGATTACCGATTCCACTATTTAAAAGTTAATAATAGTGATGGCAATTCCTGTCAAAACATTAATTGCTAAAAAGCTCTAATTGCTAAAATGCTCTTGGAAAAGTTGAACTCCTTCAAAACACGGATTAGATTGGATTCATCGAAGGGATATTTTTAATACCTTAAGCAGTGGAAAACTACACTGCTCGAGAGAAAATAGAAAGGTAAGAATAGGACGCATCTCAGTGGTTTCTGAATTCGAATTTTTAAGTGTTGAATTCTCTTTGCAAGAATTCAATTCCATCACAATTCTAGTATTTAGACCTTTAATTCGCGAAATAATACCTCAAAATGTTCATTTTAACGTCTGATATTCCGCTATCAAACAATCTTGTTTGTAACTATCTCCCAGTGTATTATATTGTCATTCTACACAACTATTTTTATCACGACTAACTTTGAATAATAAATGGCAAAAAATGAAGACAATGAGGCAAAGGCACTACTTGGAAATCTCGCGAAGGTGAGTCTTAAATGTCGGCATATAAAAACGAAACTAAAAGTCTATTTTCCATTCGTATGGACTTTGAATATTCCCGGTTTTACTGCCTCTATACAGAGTTGCCGAATTGTCGGAGTTAGAGTGATTTCAGTTAGTTTCCACGTAATCCGCGCTCTGACGCCAACTGGTGTTGCGATAATTGTTTCCCCCACTGTACATATGTATGTATAATATACATACATTGTATATGTAGGTAGAAAAAACTGGTAAATAAACCAGGCTTACAGCCAAACAGCCATTTGTACAATAATAATAATCTAATGTATCTTTTGAACCAACCATGGTGATCACAAAACATAAAATAATGTGTATTATTGAGTCACCATAATAGGGAAGGAGGACATCATTTAATTTAAACAAGATAATTAGTGCTGCTAGTGTGTTGTTATATCCTGGGCTGAACGTATCGGATTTGGAACGAGGAAAATTAATGGATAGCTGAATATTAGAATTAGAATTTAGAATTGGAATTATTTTTATTCTTTGTAGAAAAATCATATCAAGTGTATATCAAGTATATATCAAGCATATCAAGTGTATTTGTATAAGAAGTTATTCCTGGAGCAACGCCTCATGTCCCTGAAGATCTTCTTCAACAGCCGCTGTCTAATATCCGGTGCTTTTCCCCAGTATATTAGCATCAAAACGAAAGCTACTTCCTTCTCTGCTCAAAGCGCCATCCATACCGCCAAGTTACACTGGCTGAAATACGAACTGCGACATTGGTATGCGTTTCGCAATAATCTCTTTTATTACATCTTCCTCTTACGGACTGAACTTACGCAGTGTCTACATTAGATTGAGTGGTGTCTCTTCGACGACGATGTTAGATCTTTTACGAAAGACGTCACCCGGGAAAAGCGCGCGTCTCTCAACCAAAAACTTGATAACCTTTTTCATCAACAGAAGTTTCAATCCCAAAAACCTGATGTTATCCCTAGTGCTTCTTCTCCCCCTCATAAGTTCCATGATAGAGTTTTTAATCTCTCTAAATATCAATTCTCTGAGTCAGAACTTACTTTCCTAAAAAAGGGCTTAACATATAACCCCCATCTCCCGAATTTTTTGGATGTTACCATAGACTATGATATTGCTTCTTCCAACAACTTAGTTTCTAAATTAAAATGCTCTGACATTCTCTCATCCCATCTGGAACATCTACCTAAGCATAAATTTAGTGAATTAAGCAGCCTGAATACACTCAAATCTATTAAACGCGTCGTGAAAAACGAAGACCTGGTCATCACCAAGGCCGATAAAGGTAACTGTGTTGTCATTTTAGAGAGAGTGACTTATGTTTCAAAGTGCATCGATTTTACTCGGAATAACAACATTTGTGAAGTGCCACGTGATCCTACCCCTAAACATCAATTCCTTTTAAAAGAAGCTGTGAAAAATTCCATTATTTTTGGTGATTGAGTAAAACCCCACCTTATTACTATGAATCCTCTTCCACCGAGGCTGTATAGCCTTCCTAAAGTTCATAAACCTGATCTACTTGTGCGTCCCGTGGTGTCAAGTATTTCTTCAGTTTCACACAAACTGGCATCTAAGCTGGATACATTTTTATCGAATCTGGGGTTCTTCAAATCGGATTATAGTGTCAAAAATTCCCTAGATTTGACAGACACACTTAAGAAGCTCACGTTACCACCCATTGCAAACTGGTGTCCTTCAACGTGTCTAATTTGTTTACTAACGTTCCGGTGGATGAGACTCTCTCACTTGTGGAAAGTATTTTACTCAAAAACGGTTGGACTCATAACTTTGTGAAAGATATTTTGAATTTGTTGAGTGTTTGTTTATGTCACAATTACTTTTTATTGAATGGTAAATTGTTTAAGCAGGATGAAGATCTTGCTATGGGCTCGCCCCTATCCCCTCTCATAGTAGAAATTTTCATGAATAACTTTGAATCCTCGTTGTTTAATCCACATTTTAACCTGTTGACTAATGTTATTGCATGGTTTAGGTATGTCGATGACATTCTTTGTATCTGGAAAGGCACAGAAAGACAGCTCACTCTCTTTGTGTCTTTCTTAAATTCCATCCACCCTTCAATTTCATTTACTCATGAGGTAGAAATGAATCATTCCATTAATTTCTTAGATGTCACAATTTCAATTTCTGATTCCGCTTTGTCATTTTCCATTTTTAGAAAGCCCACTTATACGGATCATACCATACACTCTTTCTCCAATCATCCTTATTCTCATAAATTAGCCATCTTTCACTCCTTCATTCACCGACTTCTGCATATTCCGTTATCAAATGAGAATTTCAATAAAGAACTTAATATTATCCGTTACCTTGCTTCCGTGAATGGATACTCTCCTGACCTCATTATGAAATTATTAAAAAGGAAGGAACGAATTCTGGCCTTAAGATATATTTTCAATCCACCACCTAATTCAACCGAAGACCAAATCAGTTGGTTTTCCATTAATTTTGTCGATGATTGTAGTTATAAACTAGCCAAAACTATTGCCACAGACAAGAAACGTCCTGCTTTTTATACCGGTCAGAACCTCGGGTCATTACTTTGCAACACCAAAGGCCGTTTTGATCCCCAGACCAGATCAGGAATATATAGACTTTCCTGCAACAATTGTGACACTGTTTACGTTGGTCTTACGGCCCGCAATGTTAGAATAAGGGTGGACGAGCACCAGTGCCGGATCTAGGGTATATGAGGCCTATGGGCAATCCAACGGGTGGACGCCTTTTTTGGACGTTTTTTGCCTCTCGCCCCCCCCCCCCAATCTGCCTTGACTTGTTGAGAAATTTCCCTCTTTCTCCGCGACTCAACGGGGTGTTGTCGGGTTTCCCATTTTTTTACAATTTTTTTTGACATTTTGTCACCCTGGTGGAGGCCCATTTTGGTGGAAGCCCATGGGCACTGCCCACTCTGCCAACTGCCTAAATCCGGCACTGATGAGCACAAAAGATCTTTTAACAATCTTTCTAATTCATCACATTTCGCCGATCATCTGATTAACAACGATCATTTTTCCGACTTCTCCCCCCGTATTTCAAACCATGGACGAAAAGGTACCAAATTAGACCGGTTAGAAGAGTTTTACATACGCCTTCACCAATTTTATTCCATTCCTTTAGCTAACGAGTTTTTGTTTTCTAACAGCCAGTCCCCACCCTTAAAGACTCTTTTCCCCCATTTGCCCTCCCCCTCGTGATGCAACATTGTATTATTTTTACCCCTCCTCTTCCTTTTGTTCTCATATATATGTTCTTGCTCTTTGAAATACTTCTGTTCTGAGGATGGGCTTTAACACCGAAACCGGTCAACAGTTTCATTAACATTTGTGGAATTAGTACAAGTGTGTTTGTGTTTTTTACTTTTTAAAAATAAAGTTCCACCAAGTAACACTCGAGTTGATTTCTTTAATAAATTTCTCGATTTAGGGACCGACTCACACACTAAATAAACAATTTGTGCTGCATAACTTTCTGTAAAACATATACACATTTTTGCTGGTGTATAAAATGCAAACAAAGAAACAAACAGAAATGGAAGTGATGGACACATGAATGATGGGGTGTAACAAAGATACCAAACAAAACAGGAAAATACATAATAAATGCAAAGACTTTAATCTAGTCTTATTTTCCCATATTAAGTAAATACTCAACCTCCCTCTGATGCATCAGCTTTACAAAATTTTCTTTCGTGGCTGCTTGAGTCAGAATTGACGGTAATACACTAAATATTTTAGGTCCCAAATAATTATAACACTGTCTATAGATTTCTTTTTTGGGCCTAGAAATCAGCTAATATAGCAGTAATATCTTACAGAGAGGGATATCCCTCTAGAAATAACAGGAATCGAAGTACGAATGGAGTAAAAATAGTGAAGTGAATATGAGTGAAGCTCATTATTTTCTCATGAGTATTGCTTTACTCAACGCAACTCTTTCAACGCGCAGTATCGCCCCACTTGCTCGAGAACGAGCGCAAAGTTTTCCGGAGAAATAAATTTCCTCTATCTTTTCATTTAAATTGTATTTTAATGAGTCTCCGCTTATTCCCAGAGTTAAACTTCACTGCGTCCGCGGCATACTTGCACAGCTTCTTCCCATTTTTACAGCATTTATGCACGGAGCGAAGTAATAAGTACACAACGAAAGGTTATTTCAAAAAAGTAAATTTATTTTCAGAAAGTACATACTTTACTCTATTTTTCGACATCGATTAAATAAAAACTACGTTCAAGATTCAAATACATTATATGTCAGGATTTTTTCTTGGCATCGATCATATGAAATATCATTTCCTTTGATAGCAGTGCAATATGCCTTTAAGAAAGTGTTACCAAATTAATAAATATTATTTTTAATATGATAATTCTTATTTTTATTTTATATTTGTTTAAGTTTACTCGTAAAGAGTATTATTAGGTTTAAATTGGGAAGAAAGGTATACTAAATAAATATTTCGAGGGCTTTTAAGAGCGGTAAGTAGGAATTTTAGGATTATAAAATCTCCGCTTATCATTCTTTCATGGTCGAATACCCCTAAACAAAAATAAATAAAATCGTAAATCTATTTTCGCCCAATATTTCGATGTTTTTTCGATAGATCCGAAAGCATTTAGATTATTTTTGAAATATAGGTTTTAATACTATATTTTTAACATATAATTTTGTTGTGCGAAATGATAATTATAAATTTTTGTACTTAAAAAATCACTACACTGTTTACAATATATCCTCCAATTTTGTTACATAAATATTGACTTAATTGCTACAATAAGCCTCTACCTTTTAATCCTATCTTTCCAAGTTTAAGTTTTATAAGTATACTCTCCTCTCCAATGAAAATGTCGTTCTTAGTGTAAAATTATGCTCCATCCGAATTGAAATATATTTCTTATACCGAAAAGATAATAATATACTTGGATTTAATCTCGGTAAAGAGTTTGTATAATAGAAATTCATCCAACCGGATGGGTGGCCAAGACTATTTTATACAAACATAATAAATGCATCCCGTTTACTCGCCCAACAGATCGGTGTCATGTTTAGCATCATCAGATTATTGAAAGAGAGTCTTTAAATCCATGGTAACATTGGTGCTTATCCATTAAATACCAATAAAACCTCCTTGTGGGTGATACACCAATCGATGTTTGACTTTAAAAAATCAGTTAATTAATCGAAATTTACCTTGCATGGCACAAAATCTTGAATCATTCTTCAATCTTAAATAGGATGGATTTTTTGATTGATTTTATATGGGAAAGAAATAAATCAATAATAGTAAGTATACAGCATAGAAAGATTTGATTCTTTGAAAAAATATACGTTCTCGTTGTTTTTGTGTGTTTTAATTAACACAGTATTCTACACTGTTTAATAAGCGCATGGCTAAAATGAAAATGTCAGATAAAATGAACAAATTATATCCTAAATGTTTTATTGAAAACTCCACTTCACTCAACAGGGTTTCGATTCGAATAAAAATTCATGAATATCTTGATTTTAAGTTCAATCGGATTTTGAAGGCAGACTACAACAATTACTCCGCTAACAGTTTTTTAATCCCTTAACTTTTATTTTTTCCTTATATTAGCTTTTTAGTGAAGAAAATCGCGCTGTTTCAACCCATCCAACCCTTTTGAGTTGTTGTAGCGCGTCGTTTTCATCCTGATATAAATTTCTCACGCAGAAAAGAGTATGAAAAACAAAAACACCTCCTCCATGGTCTTTTTCTTCCTCTTTCTCCGTTCGATTTGGAGGACGCGAACTCTGCTTTTTTCTCGGCCTTGCTCAACGAGCCCCATTTCCTCTTTCCGTCCTCGGACGATACATTTCCTTTTCTTTGCCAGCCCTAGAATATTCTTCAGTCATGTTCCGTGCCCTTTAAGGATTCCCAATTAAACCTTTCCTCTATTCATTCCCTAGCTTCCATGCGCGCATAATGGCTACTAAAAATGTCTTTAAAGACGCAAAGAGTTTCGGTAAACTTTCGCCGTACTCTACTCTATCCCTTTCTTTGCAGAAGATAAATCGGATTCCGCCCTTCAGTTACATATTTCCTGCCCTACCTCATTCCGATATTCAGCGACACCTTTCTCTTAAATTCGGATTGTCCGCGATAAATATAATTTATGAATTTTATTTCTCTGACTCCGGGAGAAGGTAATCTCCCGAATTTTAGATTTTATAGGGCATCCGCTATAGATAGAAAAAAGAAACATTATGACCGATCAAAATTAGTTGAGGAAAACGTAGAAGAATATTGAGATAAATCACAGTCGACAACGTAGCAAGAAAAGAAAAATAATTACAATCTTAACACGTCTATCTCATCATGGTTGAGACAAATACTTCACAAATCTTTACATGGAAATGCTGAAATTATTATTTAAGCGGTTCATTTTTAATGCCAGATGCTTTATTGGGAAATTAAGGAGGATTTTCAGTAAGAGGACCATCCTTTATCTCTTTCCTTATCGAATGATCTCCACTAATCTCAAGAAGTTACGATGACTTGAGGATGGAATTAAAACTGCCCTCTCTTGCCTTAATTAATAATTGCCTGAATAAATTCCCACACTTGAAGATTTATATGTGAGTAATTTATTAAATATTTGTCCAAACAGTTTAATTTGTTCATTCGGTAAGAAAGGAATTAAAAGATGGAGTTTTCAAATCATTTCCAATTTTTATATAAATTAGCAAGTAAAATATCCCTCACTTCAAAGCCACCGAATTGCAACAGAAAGTACTTTGAACAGAACCGGAATACATGGCTTATCTCGTTACCAAAAGAGTAATTTCCAGTAAAAGATAAGAATCTCATTCAGATATTCCCGAGGGATTCAAAACACTTCTGGAGCGAAAATGGGAAAGGAATGACGTAAGTCATCCGACTCCGATGTTGTTTTAGCAACTGAAAAATTCCTCCCATTTCTCGATGTTCCTCAGAGGGAACATTTTCTTGCTTCTCTCCCTTCATCATCTCTCTCTTCTTCCCATTTCCATACAATTTCTCCTCTCCCTTTAACATCTCATTTATCTTCGTCCTCACCACCATCGTATTTCCCAACTAATCTCCTTTGGAATTCCTTTATCTCTGTCTACCTACCTACGTTTCCTCTTTTCATTCCACACTTTTCCGTTTACATTGTTCGCCGAACTCACTATTCCCTATTCTTGGAAATTATCATTTATATGCTATTTCCTTATTTTAGAAAGAAAAATTTACTAATACTATTAACTTAAAAATTACTATTTTTATTGACAATTTTAAATTTAACTGTGGACAAAATAAAATCTGTCTGTACATACATGCGTATTTATACTATTTTATTTTTATTCGTCTTACATTTTTGGGAACTTTAAATAGGCTATTATTATCATCTATAATTCCTTGCCTACTGATGGAACAACTCTCCGAATCCTAACAATTCTGTCTCGATTTGAGTGTCTTTTTTCACTGTGGTTCAACGTATATATTAGCATTATGTTGTGCATAAATACAATTTCTTTAGAATTGAGCCGCAAAAGCAACACGACGAAATAATATCCCTGACTAAAGCAGGTCAACACAAGACTGGATTGAAGATAACTAAAGTAATCAGCTTTGGCTCTTTAAATTCAAAATAGCAACGAAAAATTCAAAAACCCAACAATGAATGGTAAATAGTACGGTACAATTCTATCAAAAGTCAACTTAAAATTAGTTATATCTTAAATAAATTCTCTAATCACAACCTACAGATCAAGCGAATCAAGCAAAAAAATCGCATAATTTTTTCGAAACATTTGAGGTTCTTCGAGCTTCAAAAATTCTTTCCGTTTCACCACCTATCTTTTTTCATCTCCCCCTTCCTTTCCCTACTCCCATCATTACTTACTTACTTCTCTCTCACCGTCATTTCTTGCAGTTTTGGCTCTTTCCAACGCACCTCTCTCCCTCTTTCCCAAAGGATCCCAAACTGCGAACATTCGAGGAAGGAATGGGCAAGGAACGATGAAGATGGGAGAGAGAGAGAAGATGACACAGTGGTAACACAGGGAGCAACCTCATATTTTCCTTATCCTTTTCACCTCTGAGGCATTCCGTTCGATCAACAAAAGAAGCCGCAGGGTTTGGTGCGCTAAGATGTTAAAGGCGACCGCGGAGATGGAAAAAGCAGAAGGGACCCGAGATGAGATTGACAATCTATTCTTCCACATCTCTATTCACGCCGTCCTGCTCCTTTAGAAGTACACGCACTCCTGATTATCATACCTCTTTTCATTTCTTCTTCTCGAGCCCTTTTTCCCCACGGGGTCTCAATACATTATCCTCTCCTTCCATAATTGATCTTCCTTTTCGCATTCCATCTCGTCTCCTCCTTCATCTGCTCCGTGTCTTTCCCCAAGACACGCCTCTATCTCATCTTCCGCGGTGATTTTGCTTAATTGAGGATCTCGGCGTTGTCTCCCCTAACTACGGGGGAGCGGCACGAAGAAGCCGAAGTCGAAAAAAATTGCCGCACTCCGGAGAGACTGATCTGTCGACAAAGAGGAAGTCAAAGAGGGAATCATGAAAAGTAAACCTCGGGTCGCAAATACAATAAAAAACAAATGAGCAAGAAAGAAAGCCAATGGCTGGAAGTACATCATTGGTTAATTTCGATCTTGAGATAGAAGGCTGGATAAAAATCAGCTGTACAGATATTTGTATTTATTTATCTTAGTATACTATTTTATATATTAGAGGTTTGAAACACTTTACTAATACTTACACTGAATTACCCCTGAAATGAAAGCATCGCGAACTAGCATTGGGTTCTTTTAAGCGCGGCAATCCTTTCTTGTTTTCTCCGAATATCGGTGAATGAGCCGATGAACGCCGAAAAAGACGGCTATTGGAAATTTTAAACCTCTTATTCATTAACAGCCGTGTTCCAAAATTTCTTTCATTACTACGTTTATATAAATACTAGCAGAAGTACCCGTTGATTCTCAACGGGGATATTTAATTTCATAAATACCAGTGTAATAACCTTGATCGTAACAAATGCTTCATAATTGTTGGTAAATAGTGAATACCAGACTTTCCAAACCAATATATCAAGAAATGTAAGTTACAATTAAGTCTACAAAGCCGCTCCAACTCAATATCCAATCTCATATACTTTGAATGAAAAATTTCTTCAACTGAGAACATATAAGTATATTTTAAGATCACATTAGGATAAGCAGTACCACGTTTAATGTAACGTTTTCATACAGGTACAAGAGGACAACTGAATCAAACATTTAACATACATTGCAGAAATAAATTATATATCACTCGAAATAGAGAGAGATAAATTATATATTATATACCCGTTGCATCTCAACAGGAGAAGGAAGTACTGTTAAATACAAATACTAATACAAAAGCTCCAAACGATAAACCAAATACTAATTACCAACTACTTCAAACTGTCCACTATAAGTAAATGAAATCGTGTGAATGTGTGTATGTATGCATGTATATGACCATTATTTTCATATAATAACCATGCCTCAGTTTAAAATTCCGGCAGCGAAGCATACGTAGCAAAAGAAGTTGGTTCACTCTGTGGTGCAAAGTACCAAGTGAGACCACCCGACCCAAAAAAACCCTAATAAACAAATGCTTCAAAGTGTCAGTCTATAAGTGAATGAGACTGTGTGAATGTGTGTATATATGTATGAAAATAACCAAGACTTTCTTAGAGTAACCCCGCCTTGGATTAAAAATGCAACAGTGATGAAACGAAACGAAAGAAAAGGGGGATCCATCATATATAATTCCTTCTCCGGATTCATTCATATGTATTATATTTAGACGCTTCTCCGGATTCATTCATGTATCTATTATATATAATTCCTTCTCCGAATTCATTTATATTGATAGATAGGCTACCAATTCACAGGCTATAGCACAGGCGTCATTTACTTGAAATTACTTCCCGAGAAGATTGCATCGAAATTCAATCCATAGTTCACAGCCAATATCATCTCCCATTTTTACTAATATGCTTCAATATGCCTGGTTCACCTCAAAATTAACAGACAACCAAAAAATTTTTAGGAATGTTAACTAAGTTTGCTTTTCAATAGAACTGCTCAAAACTCCTTGTATATGTCAGCAGCCATCATTTATTTGTTGCTCAAATTACCGAAATATCTTTTGCTTCGAATGCTTTTATGATAATTATCATTTGGGTGCTTGCGAATGATTAAAAAATCGGATTATGAATAAATATAAGCACAAATGTAATTTCTATTCTTCGTGACTTCATTATTCTCCCATACACAATATTTCCGATCATGCACATTCTTACGATGTATGATGATATTTGCACGATTATCAGTATAATATTAAATTAATTACAAAATAAAAAGAATATAAAACAAAATTTGTGAAAATAAAAAGGAAAAACATTTTGGTTCACCAGGGATTCGAACTGGCAACCTTCTGATTTTGAATCCGAGATGCTACCGCATCAGCTAGTTTTTTTTTTTTTTTTTTTGTGGGCGCCCTACTCGTACAGTGAATTTAAATGTATATAAATTACCTTAGTTGTTTACTACATGGAAATCTACCTAAAAGTTTGGTATATTTTATCAATATTCTCGCAATTTCGAATCGCAAATGATATTTCTCGACCAGAATAGGAATCTTTATTCTATTTTCCTTCTTTTGATGCTAGTTTCGACTTCCTACAACTGTTTTTTCTAATTTATTTTTGCAAAATAAATAAACCTCACGACGAAAAAATGAACTTTATGTGTATTTATTATGGAAACGTTTTGAATCTTCTGGGTTCGAACCGTGGACCTTAGGGAAATAAAAAGTAGCCTATACTCTGCGGGGGGTTGACTTTTAATAATGTACAAATTTTCAAAGTTTTGCGACTCTCGGTTCTCGAGTTTTTAGCGAACATACATACATACACACACACACACACACACACTCTGTTTTATATTATAGATATACAAAACAAGGAGGTCTACAGTCTACACCTATTAATACATAAATAAATCAAGTAGTATAGTGAAATTGGAAGCTTATGGCCCTTGACTAGATAATATATAAGCGTATATTATCAGTATAACAGAGTCTCCGTTTCTCTCACTTTTGAACATAAATTGTGATACATTGTATTCACTAAGTAACCAATATCCACCAGTATATCTAGAAGTTTGACCTGTTTAGACAAGAAAATAGCCCGTCCAAGGGTCATAAGCTTTCAATTTCACTATAATAGTTTATAGCCCTTATATAGGGGATATTTTGGATGGATAAAGGGATGTACAGAATGAAAAAAGAAAGCCTAATGGAAAAGAGAGAAGCCTATGAATGAAAGAATGGAAGAGGGCATTTCGTTTGTAGGGGTGTTGGTGGGACATGGTGGGAAGAGAAATTAAATAAATTCTAAAAGACAAAGATTGATAATAATCTCGTGATTTTCAATTATCTTAGCGGTATAACTCAACTACTAACCTCTGTCTTTTTCCTATTGAGAATTAATATTTTTTGTTTCCGTTCCTCATGGTGAGGAAAATTTTCTTATTTGACCCCAAATCTATCTACCGCTATCCAACGCTCTCATCGGCTTCTTCGAGACCTATAAAAACCGTGAAAAGGGACCGGAAAGGACGTACGTACAGCAGGCGGAAATTTTCAGTAGTTTTATATCTTGAACTTTCGTCTTGCCGACTGCATAATATTCAGGGACAGATGTAGTATTACCTGCTGCATAAGATTAGGGGGTATACGCTGTATCACCGGTTGCATAAAATTTGTTGTTAGATGTCGCCTCGCTAGCAGGGGTAGCAATAGTACCCGTCTATGTTTTGCGTGCTGCACCTAGAGAAATTCTGTCAATGGAAGTCTCAGAGGAGGAAATATTTAAAACGGTCGGTCTATTTTCGACTTCAAATTGGATAGAATTGAACAGTTGATTATTATTTTTGTGTATATTCATTAATTTATTCATTGCTATAATTATGTATTATAAATGAAAATATTAAATGGGAACATTACTGTGGGCTACGCACTATGCACCCTCTGTTGATAGTAAAGAGAGACCTTTTTAAGTCTACAACCACAATTTAGCACTCCACAACAAGCACTCAAATATCGATTTGAAAATATTTGCTGAAAATAATTTCAAGTTAATTGTCAATGACTAGACTACTCCCTCTCCGGCTAAAAAAATATTTACAAAATCCGTGGCAGCTTCACATCAGTTTCTTTTCTTTAATTTGATAAGAAACAGCTTTTTTCTTCGCTAAATTCTTATAGAAGGCTCTCCTTTAACGTAATGAGAGTGAAAAAGTGTGAGAAAAATTTGTTAAGAGAATGTGCCTTTTCAGTTTTTGATGTTCAAGTACTCATTGCTCAAGAATGTAATTACAATCCCTAAGTTTATCATATAGATTAACGGGCTGGACACAATCAATAATAAGTCTGTTATTTCCATAAAGCTATAGTTGAATAAATACGAATAAATCTATCTTCATAAAATAGATCGTGCTGAATATAATAGTATCTCACCATCCACGATATATACTATAATACTTTATGCAGTATTTTACGTTTCCTCTAATAATATCCAAAATGTCTTTAGCTTGCCTTCCGGCTTTAAGGTTATATTTTATGAAACACGGCACCTTATCATTCCCATCGTTTAATCTCAGGATTAACTCCTTCCTAGAGGGATCAATTACGTAAAAGTAGTAAATCCATTATATCCTTGCTATATTTCTCCTCCTCTCGTCCATGATACTCACCCGAACGCCTTATTGTAACTGAAAGTCATAACTCGTTCTAAATTATTTATCAAGAGAGTTCCTGCAGCAGTGTGTAATCTTCAGCTTCCGAATTCCATGTAATGAGAAAATCTCAGGCAATTCCATTGACTCAGCAGCGGATCACGCGATGATCACTTGAATGCCCCATTTACTAAAGTACTCTATTTCATTTTTCCTTTCCGAAAGGCACCGTCTGCAAAGTTGTTTTCAGTAGCATATGGAACCAAGGCAAGTATCTTATTTTTGAAGCTTTGTTGATAATGCCCCATTTAAAGGTAAACATTATTATACTATCACCGAGTGATATAAAATTCATAACTTTGCAAAAGTATCTCTTTTATTAGAATTTCAGAAAAAGTTCCAAAAATAATGAGTACGTCAACCCATACTTAGCCTTAGGAAAATGGAATTTTATTGTTGTATCGCGAATACTTTCTTACCTTAAAATTCCAAAGTGCGATATAATTAATATTATTCAAATGTAAGAATCAGCACTTAATTCGAGATACTCCAGATCTTCCCAAAGTTCAATTTTTGAGAGTGTATTAGAGTTTCTGAAAGCCAAGGATCCTATTTTAAAATATAATAAAATCAATCGACCATATATGGCTTTTTAACAGAAAAATTCAACCCTATACGGGACAGAAAATTCCTACAGAGCCTGGTATTTAATCAGGCGCCTTTTATTTTATTTCCAGGTTATTCTACTTGAGTTTAGCATAAATTGGAAATTATAGGCGCATCCATGTTTTTGCTAGCATTTCTAAATTATTATTACATTTCTCATTCGTCTTTCGGTACAGTTAATTAGAGAAAAATTTACGTTATATTTACTCTTGTCCCATTCTTGTTTATGGCTTTGACGATATGAAAATCATTGAAGTATGACTAATGGTAATTGAAGGCATTAATTTTGGTCAACCAAATTGAATACCACCAGAATTGCCATCCTGGGGGCCATAGCACTTCACGTTCGTGAAAATTTTCTATTTATAGCAATTTGGCTCACAATCAGTGAAGGAAACAAGAGTAACTACAAAACTTGCCTGGTCGTCTCACCCATTCTTTTAATCTTGTGGTACATAATAGAGGCGGGAATGAGGGTCCAACTAGTCTTTGAGCTGAAGATTTTACAAACAAATGAGAGTATTCATTATTAACCTCTTATGAAAACTAAAGGCTAAGGATATTAACATTATAATATATGTTTCAATATACACTTTTTTATTTGGGACATTTGATGCAGTGATCTCTCACCCATCAGCAAGAGAATTTGATCCACTAAGTCATATCATTAAAATTAAATACGATTTTTTTTAGAAGTAAAATTGTACTTTTAACCTATTTTATTGGAATATTATCACATCACTCTCATTTAAGAGTAGGGTTGGAGGTGTGTTAGCTTATGACTCCACGGGGATGTATAAGATTTCCATATATATACTGACCCTTTTTTCAATAGTTACACCTATGGTACAATGGAATCAGATGCTAGAGAATAAGCGATATCTAGCGTTTTCAGGGAATTTTTAAAATGCATTAGCATATCGCATTAAACAGTCCAATAGGGAAAGATTAATTTCCTTTGCGATTTCACCACCACTGACTTAGCTTAAGACACTCAACAGATTCCTTGTGATCAAAATATTGCTGAGCAGTGTAATCAATATAAATTGGCTATACACCTTAAAAAGCCATGACAACATTTTAAAATAAACCGATATTTTTAAATATAAAACACACTCCTTTGTGACTTCCACCCATTTTTTAATAAAGGACGGGTTTCAGTAAAACAATTGCCATAATTAGGTTAAAAGTAACTGCCAATGAAAACTACTTAAAGGAAATTTAATGTTTGAAAGACCTTTAATCCGTTACTCTACGTATGGACTTCAGTTCACAAAACCTGATTAAAAGACAAAGAGGACAGACATCAACTTCTTGCAAGAAGTCTTTTAGCCAAAACACTGAACATAAAATGATGACCGAGACCACCGAGATAATAACTTCAGGAAAATTTATCAAGAGCCAGTTAAAATGAATGCTCGTTAGTCATGTAGATTCCATGAGAGAATCCATTGAGTGGATTGATATCTCTTAATTTCCGTTTGTGTGTTTCTGAACTGCGGTGCTCCCAGTAGAAAAGGTTGGCCTCCGGTGCTATATGCTATTAAGGTCACCGATTGGAGGCTGCAGGCGCGTGCTATTATTAGTGAAGACAACATACTATATGGTGCACTGTGGCATAGGAATGGATGAACGATTCGATAGCGGCGCAGTGGGAGGGCAGTTCACAGTCATTAAGCATAATAGCGGGGAAGGGCAGGGAGATTAACCAACTAAAAAGGGCCAAATATTTTAATATAAGTGAATTTGGAAGAAGATTTTGCACATTCTACAGAACAGGGTACCGTTAGGTATGGACTGTTCAAAGAAAACTAGATGGTAAAATGTTTCGATATGGAAAAATAATTCTAGAAAATGCAAATTTCCAATTGTGATCCAACTCAATAAAATAAATTCTATGACGTACTATAGCTGATGGTTTTACTTCATTATGGACTTATGTATTAAAACTTGATTTTTAAAACACACGTACTATGATTTAATTGAGTAAAATAAAGAAAACTCAGTATAAAGATAGTAAAAGAGACAAATAGAGAAAAAGCCATTAGAATTACTTCCTATCATTTCCGAAGGAAATGAGAGGAAGTAATTCGTAAATGCAATTACATAACAATGCATGGAAATATATAAGACTTTACGAATGAAGTACCTAAATCATATATATTATATGTTTAATATGTATGGATAATCGATAAAGAAAGATAAAAATGCAAAGGAGTAAGAGGTGAAACATGCGTAGAAGGAAAAAAGGGCTATATCATGTAAAAGTTTTCGTAGTATTGACATGGATGGGCAATATGGGCCCCCTTAGATGTATTTTGAAAGAAGGGTATCTGACAAAAGTTCACAAAGCAATTTAAGGATGGAAATGGAGAATTAAAACAAATAATATATGCGAACACTACATTGAGTGAGCCTTAAACAAATCCTCTCAAGTAAATTGATGGCGAGATGCATTCTAATGTTACTTTAATAGGATTACAATAATATGGATTTTAATTCTAGATTGTGTGACAGAATATTTATTTTTAATTTATTCTGAAGTGTTAGGCTGGAGTTCGTGGAACGCCATTAAAGATAAACCAAAAAACTTAATAATTTCTATGTTTAAAGAGTGGAAAATACGATTTTTTCTTATTTATCTACTTATTTTTTCCTTTTTTAAATCTATAATTCTATATCCATCCTATCTTCTGCGCGTCCCTATTGATACGTTTGTATGTTTCGGAAGTGGAATTTACATTGTACTTTGTATATTTAAGTATATTTTCGTGGAGTTTTCACTCGATTCACCACTACTGAAAATATGTGTTATTCTCAACAGCGGTTATTCTATCTCAGCCTCCGGTTGCGTAACATTTCCCCACAGACCTAATATTTCCTTCTTCCTTATATTTGCGGAATTATAAAATAACAAAATATTTGCTTATATTTGCGGAATGTTAAAATAACAAATGGGGCTAGGTGAAAGAAAACACAATCGGAATTAACCTCTCCAAATTAATGATTCGCACACCAATCAAGTTTCTGATTTACGTTTGAAGGGTAAAAGAGGCAGACAACTAGAGGGGTCTTCTTCTAGGCTTTTTCATCAATCAAGTTTTTCCATGCTGAACTATGAGCCTAGTCGCCATTTTAGAGCTCAGATTAAATAATTATAATCCGTAATTGGATGCTATTTAAACGTAGCTGTAAAATAGGTAATTTATTCCACGCTAATTTCTGATTTCTCCGGCCTGTGCGCGCTTAACCCTTTGGTAAACTCTTCTCCATTCGCCTCCTGTCCAATTTTCCCTTCCATCGTGAGATTAATTTCCGCCCCTCCCCGTATCAGTACTCTGGAGATATGGCGTCTATATAGCCACGGAGAACTCTATCCTTAGTCAGAAAATCACTCTCATCAAATCCCAAAGCCAACTTTATATTTCCTCATAAACCGGCCTATATGCCAAGCAAACAGTTTACGACGGTTGAAGCCTAACGCTCAATAGTTCACAGCCATGGCCCTACGGAAAGTTGGACTATTCTATCGGAAAGCAAAGCCTAAATAAACAGTTTTCAGAAACATCGAAGTTATATAAATTCATAGTTTCTGAATTTCTACTTGAGGAAATTAGAGGATATTTATTTCCTTTAGTTCGCCTCTTCTTCAAAATCAAACTACGAAGGCTTCCTTCACAACCCCAATTAAAGATCAATTCTATACCGATTGGAATATTTTAATGCTTTGCGATTAATTTCAAATTATTTTTGAAGTTCGATAGTCGCGTCGAATTTCTGCATATTCTGATAATGCTTTCCTGTATGCGTCTTTTAAATTATACTCAATTTGAATTATAACAGGTGGGAAAACTCAATTTGAATTATGGCTTTAACGAAAAAGTAACTTGTTGTGTAAAATTACTTTTACTTTACCCCACGGAAGAGTTGTTAGATGACCCTGTTTCGATTCATCAGGTGGAGTCCCTTCGTAGGAGAAAAGTTAAATTACTATGCTATACGAATGCAATACTGGTAGTTGACTTCTAAGCAAAATTAAAATTTTATGTAAAATATTAATGACAAGCATAAAATTTTAAAATTAATTGTAAAAAATCGTGTAGTTGTTTAACTTAATGAAGGCCGAAAATAACATCAGAACTAAATTAATATGAGAGATATAAAAAATAGACTATAAATTGTTCTGTTATCTGATAAGTGTTTGCCCTGTATTTTTTATTTTTTGTTGGGCGAACTTAAAACACAATAAATAAATAATGAGCTTAAAATTGTTAATTCAGTGGTAAGAGTATGGAATTATAATAAAGGTCCATTGAGCATTATTGGCGGTAGACTTTTTGCAATCATAACTAAGGTTTTGCTAGCTGAGAAAAATCAGAGAGAAAACTGAATACTATGGAATTATTTATTTACGCTTTAACTATCAACTTTGTACAAGAAGAAACGAAAACAAATGACTTATTCTTACATATTCTTTTATATAAAAGTAGATTAAGGATTCATCTCCTGTATTATTAGCTATCACGTGCGATGAAAATAAATTTGAGATAAAAGGTGTGGAATAAAAAGTAGAGAGATGTTAAAGGCTTGAAAGCAGGAAACTTTTTAAGCTAATTATCCAACGCAAAGCTTTGCAAAAGATAAAGAGTAAGTATCGCAAGGTTTTAAATAATGAGTATGAGCATTAGAATAAAATTTTAAAAGGAAGAGTAAACATCCATTTCGTGTGGATAATTACTCCCACCGGAAACTCGCCATTTTTTTATTGGAGGATTAACTTTTCGGTGGAAGAACTACCATCTCCCATGAAAATTTTAAGGCTTAGTTGGAGCCAACGTTTGCTTTAGAATTATATTCAAGAAAAAGAAGAAGAAATAATTCGAGAATACAGATTATAGGAAATTTATTTAAGATTTTATCTAATTACGCGATTAAATTCCCATCTTGGAAAAATGGTAGAATGTTGGTTATATTTAGATATTTACCGTGTTTAGTGGAGTGTAAACCGGCCTAAATATAAGCCTAGGCACACATATTTTATCACAAAATCTGGGAAAACTAATAGACTCGAGTATAAGCCTTGAGGGGGGGAAATCAATAGCTACCAATAAAATTACGGTTGCTGATGAATCAGTCGTTAAGTAGGAGAAAGTTGACATTATTTAAAACTTTAAAAGAATCGTTCATTAAGCAAGTGAGGATTTCCGATTACAATAGAATGTTTTAACCGCAGCAAAGGTAGGTGGGACGCATATACTCTAGTATAAGCCGATGGGGACTTCTTCAGCATAAAAAAGTTCGGGGAAAACTTGTCTTATGCACGAATATAAAGGGTAAGTTCGCTTACTGCTCTTACTTCAAAACAAGTTTGTACTATGAAAGACTTTTTATGAAAACATTTCACATTTATTGGGTTTGTAAGTTTTAATACGTGAAGGCTATTCATGGATAAGCAAGCGTAGAGATTTGGAATCCGTTGATCTATATTGTACAAAAGAAAAGAAAAACAATTTCTAAACGTACCACCAAAATCCAGAATAAGTTTTCGACTCAAGCATTACCCTCGTTCAACGTGAGCCTTAGATTACTGTAAATTGAATTCGATTATGTTCATTGCTGGAATAAGGTCCTTTAGTAGCCCCAAAACTATTTCGCGGCAATTCATAGAAGTCGCTTTAGAGGACGCTCTGAATTAGGGAGTCCATGGAAGGGAGGCCTAATGAATATAGGGATTTGAGCGGACCTCATATAGAGCGTTGAGATTTCAATTTCCGAAAGCAGTTATTCAAAACTTCCAATTATGTCCCCTTGATTGCCCCTATGTCCGTGATTAATCCCCTTGAAGTATTTACGCCGTCGTAGAGTACAATAATCCCCTTCAGACCTGAGATCATCCCTTTTGCTTTCCCTCATTACAGAAACTGTAGAGCAGAATGAGCAGCGTCCGTAAAACTATTTATTTACCGTCTTCAGAGAAATTTTAAACGAGTCCAACTCGACATCATTAGACGGCGTATATATTCTAAATAACTATAAAACATTTTGATAGTGAAACATGTCTACCTTTGAGGTCAAAATGAAGGCTACATTTCTTGTGCAGTAAATTTTATTTAATTTGTATAATCATTAAGTAGACGCAGGTTTGAACCCGGGAAAATTACTTTATATTTAATTAGATGAGAAACATTTGCTTTTCAGAAGTATTTCAGTGTATAAGGGTACTGGAAATGATTGTGTCGTCTAGGTAGGGAAATACGGTATTTATTCATTTTCTAATAGAGAATTCCAAAGGGTTAAGGTACGTTGTCGTCATAAGGAGAATTATTTGTCGTTGTGTACTAGCATATCATCGAAGAAGAGAATGAAAACGATTTTCCCTGAAAAGTATTGGAATTCTACCTGTATACCTACAAATTATTACTGTATACAGGTATGTAATAAGTACCGTAAATTCAAAACATTTGTCACTGTTTGCGTAAGAAAAAATCGCTGAATAAATTATACAATAAAAATTAATCGTGCCATAATTTTACTCAATTATTTTATAGAAATGCTACTTTACTGCAGAGGAAAATCGGATTTGGTTGAACATCTGATTGACCTTAAATAATATCTTTTGTAAACGTCTTTATATTAATGTGAAGGATAAAATGAAGCAAAAGAGGAAGTATTATTGATGATATTTTCAATCTCTCTTTAATATTCGATTTCTTTCACTCAGTACAACCCAAACTGTTTATAAGTATAAATATTCCCAAACTATCAAATGGGTGTATATATTAAAACTCCATACACTATTTTCTCTTTAACGAAAGATTTGCGATAGATTTTCGCTACGAGGAGGTAATTCATATAGGGAGATGGATATTCGTGTTTTACGCCGTCTAGAGTCTACATGAGTGTAGCAGATATCAAATCCGATTCATTAAGGAGAAGTACTTTATCACAACAATGATCGTATGAATGCGTTTATATTCTCTTTCTTGAAGAAAAAACATTTATCCTATTCACCATTGATTATGATTACTGTGGACTTTCACTTCATGATTCGAACAAAGACACATACTCGCGATATTTAAAGATGGTTTAGCAGCAAGGAAATTGGGTAAGGTAATTTTTCACGTGGCGTGCTCCCATGAAATATCTCAAGGAGGAATAGACTTGAAAAAAGTCCGACGGGACCTGGAATCGAACCCGGGTCTCCCGATTGCCGGTCAGGTGCTCTGTCCGTTGAGCTATCCGGTGTATTTATTACCGGCGTTCCTATTCAATCCGGCGAGATAGCTCAACGGACAGAGCACCTGACCGGCAATCGTGAGACCCGGGTTCGATTCCCAGTCCCGTAGGACTTTTTTTCAAGTCTATTCTTCCTTAAGATATGGTTTAGCAGGATTAGAGGGCACTCATAAAAGATATATATAATGAATCCTCATGAAGTTGCACATTCGAGGAATAAATCAAATTTTATGCGGAATAATGTCCGTCCGTATATTCAGCCTATATTTGTTGAGCGTGAGGTTTATTTTCAGCTTAAAAAAGTACGATCACGTTTCGGAATATTACTCCAAGCTATCTTTGCTAAAACTATATTTGTGTCAGAAGCATCACATTTTGTCTAGTACCAATTGATTTCTAGCAACGAGATCACATAAATATATTAACTCCTTCTTTACATCTTTTGATTTCATTCATGACAGCAAAACGAGAGGTCACAAGAAACTCTTGATTCCCCAGCACAGAACTGAAATGTTCCATAAATCGCTTACAGTCACAGCTAGCATCCTCTGTAACACACTTCCCCAAGAAATAAAAAACCTATCTTCCGTCTTCAGCTTCAAGAGTAAATGCCACAATCATCTCTTAACCATACCAAGCAGAACTTAATCGCCCGGAAACGCACAACTCCATCAACTCATAGAGATCACCAATTTTCTTGGCCTTCCTACCTCTCGTTCTGAACATCTCTCCTCCTTATCTTATCCACCGTCTAAACGAATGTTTTTAATTGCAATATGTTTTTTTATTCATTACTCTATAATTCTCATTGTATTTTCTTCTTTGTCTTTTTTTAAGTTTTTGAACCGTTTTTACATATAATCTAAATTAAAGATCTGGTGCTTTCCCGGTGGATTAGTTGCAGAAACATTTCTAGGGTTCTCAACCGGGTCGTAGAGTGGAGTTGGTCCGACGTTTCTACTGCCATCTCTGCAGCCATTCTCAAGGAGTGAATGGCAGTCGAAACGTCGGACCAGCTCCACTCTACGACCCGGTTGAGAACCCGAGAAATACTCCTGCAATATAATCTACATATTTAACGAGCTTTTTCCAAGCGAAATAATGTTTACAATGTTTATATGTTCAGTATGTCTACTACGTTTATACAATTTAACATGTAATTGCCGAAACTAGTTTAAACTAGTTAGAACTCTATAACTCAATTCCAAATTAGATATACTTTTGTGTCAGAATTTTATGTTAATATGTTATAATTTGCTCTATTTTGTACATTCTAATGACTTTCTTTTTTCTTGTCTTATATATAGAGCTCTTTTATCTACTACCATATTTAAATTTAGTTTTCTATCTGTAAGTTTCGCAGGTTTATCACATCCCCCCTTCTTAAGGGTGTTTTCCTACAGTGGAATTTTTTTCCTATGCTCTTAGCTTAGGTTTTTTAATCCACATAGTAGTTTTCTTCACTGTACTTTTGCAATCCATCTCTTCCTTTCTGTTCTCACATGGCAAAGGGTTAGGTGTAAGAAGAGACTTGATAGTCTCAATCTCGCCCTGAATGAAGTCCTTTATTATTATTATATTATTATTATTATTTCGATTGAAATCTTACCAAATCCCACCATTAACTGTCAATAGCTAATAGGGAGGATGAGGCTTAGTAAACAAGATGGGTAGTAATGTGCCAAATAAGGTTAAGTTAAACATATTCTTACGTATGATCTTTTTTTCCAAATGTTTATTTTATCTAATAAATTTTATAGTTTTAGAAAACTTATTGTACGATTACGTGCCCCTGAGCAAAATAGCTCATCGGAAGATGACTTCGGATGATATTTATACTAAACTATGATATAGTCTTATATATACTATAATACTTTAGTACTTAAGTACGACATATTACCATAAAATTGTACAGAAAAATGAACATAGTCATCCAAGTATAATTTTTTTGCTTATTTGAACCACAGTACAATAATCACATTTTAAACAAATCAGACAGAACATAACATACATAGTATATAATTTACATAGCAAACAAAAGTACTAAAATGCATATTCACCTCATTAATCATTCATATATTTCTGCGTTAATTGACTTTTCATTTTTTTATGTAAATCATATGGTAGATTATTAAATTCCATTGGTATGGCTACGGATTGATGGAGATTCGCTTAAATTATATCTCATATTTATTAAAATACAGATTTTCAATAAATTATTATTTGCTGCGTTTGCAATTATCTAGACAATGAAATTCCGTTGTTCTTTAGAAGGATTGTCGTAACCGGTTATATCGTAGCCCGCATACAACAGTAATACCGTACGAATATTCTCCAATGCATTGAAAAACGAAAAATCGGTGAAAATGCATCTGGGATAAAAGGCTCGGCTACAAAGAATGTGATTAAGGAAAACATTCCGCAGAGAAAAGGAGACGCTTTCGCATTTCAGGAATAATATAAAGGGATGTGTATGCTCGCATATATATGGGATGAAGTGTGTTAGAGGCTGTGACGAAATCCCAAGAGGGCAATCCTTTTCTCCCCACGGCTCCTTTGTCATCTTTCTTTGTCCCCCTCTTGGGATTGCAGAGATATGACTGCTTACAAAGTGAGAGAAAGGGGATAAAGCTATCCGGTATAATTGAGTAGCTGAGGAAATCTTTCAATGGAGGAGAACTGCGGGATTAGGGAGTGAAGGGGGAACGTCTTACATTTACTTCACCAAAGAATATTTTAAAATGTCATACCTCTATAAATAAAGTTAAATAAATGAGAGGCATATTGAAGCGATATATTTATATGGGTAATCCACCATCACCTTCTAAGAACGGTTCGAAATGACTGTTGCTGTTGGAATTGCAATATAGAAATTAAAGACCGCTATCTCCATACGTATCCATTTTTTTGTGAACTTCAAATATCACATATTGTAGAATAACAATCTATTTGCAAAGCTTTCGTAAATAAACTGTTTTTCAACAATGTTGTTTTTTATGTGTATTTTATATCTATCATACCGATTTTATTAGTATAATAAATTTTTAGCATTGCTCGAAGGCTACTCGAATTATAAAAAGAACCTAGTGTCACATTACTCAAAGGGAATTAGTGTAAATTCCTAATTCATGGAGTTCTTATATGTTAAATTTGTATGAGATTAAATAGCCTTCAGTTAAGAGAATTTTACAGTGTGGGTAAAAGTTCACTTCACACTAGTGCACAAAGAAGACAACGACAAGAGGATAAAATAAAAAGGGCTCAAAATAAATGACTTCGTGCATCCACCCTCTCTTTCCGAACAGAGTATTTTAATTAAAACATTCCCAGGAATCTATAGATATTCAATTATTCCCTAATTAAATCCATCCTTTAAAATTACCTCCGATTATGAAATGACTGAAAACTAAATTCAGGGTGCAAATCCCTTTTTTGACAACTATAAGCCTCTATTTAAATTTAGTCTTGAAATCTTAAAAAGTTTAAATGTAGGTAGATGAGAAAATGTTCAGATACTGTTAATGAGAAACGATCTTTTGTATATAATCTGAAGATCAAACAATGTAAGCCTCAATTCCATTGCATGCGGCCTCTGGGAATAAAGTGGAAATTCCTGCAATAATTAAGTTGCCTCAAAGCCATATTTTTAATTCTCATTAAACAGAAATTCTATGAGCTTTTAATTCCACCGTAGAAGAAATACGCAAGGCAACAGATTTCTAAATTATCTAAATTTTAACCTTGTAGGGCACTGTGGAAAATATTATAACAATATTTTAGTCCTTAATTAGTTGAAAACCACTTTATGGCTTTTACTTTATTCATATATATTGAGTACTTTGTATAAGTTTAATTATACATAAAAGATCGATAATGCAACATGTGATAATGAGGGATTAAAATATCAAATGAAACGTTAAACCAACAACCATGTAGATATTATTTTCTGCTGATGTCTCATCATAAGCAATCAATGTCAAGTTCTTATTTTCTGCCAGTTAATGAATAAGCAGCGCTAGATTTACCCTCCGTAAATTCACGGATTATGGCAGTTTCTTAAAAAAAACGCTCATATCTCCCATTGTTCTAAGTTTGTTCACGTTTAACTTCACGAAAACAATCCGCTATAAAATCCCGTGCGCCGATAAAATGTTCAGCCCTATTCTTTTACCTTTTAGAATTGCAATCTACCGTTTGCTCTCCATAGAGTGCAGAATGGAACGCGTTCCTCGTTAGAATAAACGGTAATCTATAACAGGTTTCAAATCTGTTTGCTGACGAACACGAGCGAATGGAGAGCTTGGCTCGGATACTGGAAATGGAACAATGGAAAGATTGCATCGAACAGCCTTCATCTAGTGAAGTTCTATTCTATAAAAACTGAAAAAACAAACTTTGAGTGCATGGATCTGAAATCGCTTCCCTATCTCGGCTAATTAAAAGTTCATGAATCTATACACGATTTGACCACAAATATGTTTATATGGTTTAATCCGATTCTAACATATAGAATAACACTTTACAATGGAAGCATTTATACAACAAATCAATAAAGATATTGAAAAAAGAGTTTGACTACAAACTAAAAAACATACCAAAAATAAAAGTATACACGCTCCTTGGAAAGCTATTCTTTTAAAAATATTTCTTTGTTATTTCTGTTGTGTCTGCATAGGATTCATACAAGTTGTCCTTGTCCTCTACAATTACAAGAAGACATAATAGAGCGGCTATTAGCTTCAAGACAAATATAAGTATGACGAACGCAAGCTATCACAATGGACATTGGAACACGTAACTTATGCAGTAGTTTTTCGTGCTGATAAATGTCCTAAATCTCATGACTCAACATTCTGAGCACCTTTGTTAATTGTAGAGGACAAAAGTTAGCCGTGATTAATCTCATGATATCTCAATACAGTTAAAATTATAGCAATGATACAAGTTTTTCATTTCGTGATGTGTATACATTTGGTGTGCTATTTAGGATGCTTACATCTTAGGATGTTCTTTAAAGGATACCGAATTTCTTTGACATGCTCATTCAATAGAAATGTATGCTATACTAAATAATTATATTTAGAATTATAATATATTGACTTTCTTTGAAACTTTTTCCGGTGAAATTTTCAATTTATTTTTACTAGCGGTTCAGAAAGGAATACTTTTTGACGAATTTCCTCCTGCAGTCACAACTGGCTTAGGATCGTGAGCATTTTTTCTGCAATCTCCCTTTGTTTTTTTATATTTGACTGACTATTTCTATTAATAAATTAATTGAATTAAACTATAATAACAAAATGTTAGTTATTGGCTTCTTTCAATTTGAAATCATTGTTGTGAAAGTTACTAAAAATTTCTCATAGTGGTAATTTCAAGTTCATTCACTTATCATCTCTATCGTATTATAACTGATCGTAATATGAAATATTTATATGGAGTTTTTTCATGGATAAATGAGTTATAACTAGTATTGACCATGATTTACTTGTGGTTCTAAATATGTTCCTTTTTTATACGTGCTACAATTCTTCACATAATTAGCCGCAGAGAGAGCTAAATTATCTAAGGCGAAAGGTCTTCAACGGGCGTTCCTCTGTTCTCCGGTGCACGTTAATTAATCTCTTTAGTATGGCATTAGTTTTCCGATAGTTTAAAATGTTCGTAATAATTTATTACCTATGCGCTTCCCTGTGAATTAGGCTAAATGATACGGTGAAACTTAGCAGAAACATTTAACAAAATTTACATTCAGTAATATGAGTGATTGATAATTTCCTCAGATAATTGGAACGGATTAAAACCCGAAAACTACCTTTTCCAATGCATTCATTATACAAGAAATTACATAGAGGTTAACTGGTTAGGGCACTTATATGTGGCACAGAATATGATAGGAACAGAATTTATAATTTAATTGAATTATTAGCTGTAGAGATCAAAATATGATTAGCAAAGTGCAAAATATGCTACGATTGCCTCCTCATCGGTATTTTATCACCCTCAGATTTCAACATACATAAAGCCGGCTGCTTTTTAATAGACTAGCAATTGATTGCTCGCACTTTTTAGGCCCCATCAGAATAAAAGAGCATACACGTCAATTAGATAAAGTTTTGAAGACTTATATTGCAGCGTTTCTTTGTGGTTGAATGCTTAGGTAAGGCATTCCTTCGTAGAAAAATTAGTTCTCAATATACGCTACCAAAAATTACTCGACAAATAAGATATAAAATAGTCTTCAATTTGATATAAACTGTGTTTTAGTCTTTGAGGATGACTAACAATGCAAAAACTTCAGGGAAATAAAATTTTAAGTTCTATGGTATATCCGTCAATCTGCAGAATACGAAACCTTCAGCATCTCCATAATGTGTTCTAAGAATGACCTTTTCAGGAAATACATGCTCGATTGTAATCCTGTGGTCTGAGTTAAAAAGGACTTCAATACCTCATACGTGATTTCGCAAATAAAAAGCGGGGCCTTGAATTCAGAAGAAGTGATGAAAACAGTGATGAAGGAGAACAAAGCCAGGGGCGTTTATAAATTTAATGGAAAGGTTAATGCGATAAGAACGATATCAGTGTTAATTATGACTGAGAAATAATCGGAGCGAAGCAAGCTTTTGTTTTAATGGCTGTGTCGATAAATGGCTGAGATTCGGCGAGACACATTAAGACGGGCAACATACCAGCATGCGATCCCTTCTGACACACGCAGACCGTAGACGCACGCAAGAAAGACAGCGTAATTGCATTGAATATCTAACCTGTCCCAGAAAGAAATTATCCCGAGAAGAATTCACGAATCCTTTTTCGCCGGGAATTTTATCCTCTTTACGAGAAAAATATTCAATCCCGCAATTATATTCCAGCACCATAATCTACGATAAACTCACATTCTGGCGGTATTTTTGTGCGGTATTTCCCACAATATCTGGAAAACAGTCATAATTACGTAGAATATCTCCTGATCATCATTGTTTGGTAAAACGTTTTATAGACTGTGGTCGTGAAGTATTTTAATTTTAATTGCCTACGAGATTAAAGATCGTGTTGTAGAAGGATTTTTTTATAATAATCACTTTATTTTACGTTACATGCAGGTACAAACATTCTTAGAAAATTGTAATTTGAAAAGTGAACAAAAAAAACTTTTAAATCCTGCCTTTGATAGGCTTACAAAAATTTAAATCTTCTTAAGAAAGAAAAAAACAACCAAAAATAATCACATCAAAAATAATCAAATCATTCATATTTGTTCAGAGTGAGAAATAAAGATACAACCAACTTGGTCCTACTAAGCATCAAATGCTTGTCAGCAGGTTCCTAATTTACAGCTTAGTGGTACTATTTTAACACTATCGTCAATCTTACAAAGACTCTTGAAGCAACCATTCTTTAACTTTTTTCTTAACCTCACTTACGTAATAACGTAATTTCCATACATCCTTTTAAATCCTCAATTGCACGACACTATAAGAATGCAAGGCTAAAATCTAGTGTACTTTAGTAGTGTATTTTTGCGTGTTTAATTGAGGTAAATTTTAAAGTGTAAATTAATTTTTGTTATCAAAGAATTTATAAATAGCCAGAGGTTTTGTGGTTACTTAATTGACCAGATCTTTTACAACAATTATATGCCTTCTTAAAGCTAGATTCTTAATATGCGCTAGTTCTCAAAATTGTTAATCGGCCTCTGAAAGTAGTACATTCTACATTCATTCAATTTCATATAACCCCATGCACGAGAGACATAAAACGCGGTCCAGGGGTGCCGCTCAGCCACGGCGATACGCCTGTCACGTTGGCAACTCGCAGAAGAGTTACGGTTTTAACATAACAACGGGCAAACATTTCGCAACAGAAGGGAGCCCACGCTTTGATTGAGGCTGAAACAGGGTTTCCCTTGTGGCGATGATAAGCTTCAGACTAGTCACGGAATCTGATTACTAGACGAATTTGCTTTGGGCAATTATGCCAGATTTCCCCGATGAGCCGTCGTCCCTCTGCACTGCCTTCAATTCCACACCTCGAAAGCCTTTTCCTCCGTCTGCGGATCCCTTCTCATCTTTCGAAAATTGCGCACCGAATCCGCAGGCTCTCATCTCTCGGTTACAGGCCAAGGCGGATTAGAAGCCATTTTCATACGTTGAATGTGAAACGATAAAACTGCGGTTCATCTCCTCGAATATATTTAGCGAGGGATGTTTAAGATTGAAATCCTGCTACCATATCTGCTATCATATCTAGCGAAAGGATTTTCAAAGGGGATAGTGAATACGGGTCAATTTTTGTAGCTCCAAAGCAGGCTTAAATTTTCGCACGGTCTCGCTATCACAAGACTAGATATTTCGCTGCAAATTATGCTAAATGTCCCATAGCCTGGAACTGGTCTTAGCCGTATGAGCTTAAGCTACTGTATCAACAGGTCCAAGCTTCTGTTATAAAAATTTTAACCTAATTTAATTTTCAATCATTTTCTGCGAAGTATTTCTCCATTCCCTTTTTGGTCAGTAATTTCCAACCAAACATTGTCGACATATTGTCGTAATATACATATATAAACCAGAAATATTTTTATTTGTTATTAAATACCGTTAGTAATTTTTCATAACATATTAAGTAGTTATATTTTTAATTGAAGCAACTAGTGGAATTACTATTTACATGGCACCATAACTATCGATGTCATTTTTTTGCTGACACCCAGGTGATCATATTGGATAAGAGGATATTAGCATATGTTTTTGCGGAATCCTTGTCTCACATCTTAGTACTGCCAACTATAACAGTGCTAATGTCAATAATATATCCTGATTGTCAGTATTTATTTATTAATGCTTCATAACAACTATTAACAATTGGTTTATGCTATGTTGTATATATACCATGAACATATACCACCATGATTTTGTATTAGTAAATACGCAGTAAAAGCTGACACATTCCCGCTAAATATGGTGTACATTTTTTAAATGTGTGAATAAAATTAATTGAATAAATTTCAGTACTGCTGAGCCTTCAAATGCTGACATACTGCCAACTTACTGCTAACCTATATGTAGAGTATAATCAATTTAAAATGATAATAAATGCTAAACTCCGGAAAATGAATATGTCAGAATTAAAGAGAAGGCCTCACTCACTGTCTGTCGACCAACATTCTTACCACCTATTCCGTGAGAGATCAAAGCATGAAATTATCATTTAAAGCTTATTTTGCGAAAGGAATGTATTAATGATCTCGATGCTTCTAGAGTGCCACACCGAGAAGAGGAAGAAGCTAGAACGTTCTATATACATATGTATCTCTGACAAAGTACCCAGACACAGGAAGATGATAGCGAGTCTCGGATCACTGCTAATGCCGACGGAATATTAGTAGGAACTGAAAAGTAAGCGAGCTATCTGAATTAAACATCGCGACGTCACTCGCTAGAAATCGTCACAGGAGACAGCTTAATGTTTGCCGTGTTACGGAAAGGAATAATCTATCTGTTAATAACCCTCCCCGTGCCTCCGGGGATGTCTCCAACTTTTCTGAACCAAGAACGAAGCCTTGATTAATATGGAATCAGGGATTAGCTTCATTTGAATAAGAAATCGCACTCGCTTTTAAAAAGTTTAATTTATTCCACGTAGTTCGACATGGATTTTTTGAACAAAGAATTGAATCCTCATATACTCGTACTCTACCATGCATCCTCGTATAGCAGTTCAGGATCTATCAAAATGTACTCATTGAAATACATAATATTCAGATTTCGAATCCATGAGATAATGTTAGTAGGGAATGGGATGTTTATTCGACCTCAGTTTAAGGGAAAGCTTTTTTCCTTAAAACATTACTTTTACATCTACATGTATATCATGTACCGATAATGAATAATTTTTCATGGCTGTAATGAATGTAATTTAGGACGACAACCGCAATTCATTAATGTATTTATTAATACGTACATCTTGTTGCAATAAAACAATTTTCATTTTGCAGCCTTATCCATTTACTTCAAAGCTTAACATTACAATATATTACCTTCATATATTACATAACTTACATATTTTGCCAACATATTCTAAATGTTATTTTACTACATTTATTGCCCTCTAATGCCGAACATAACCATTTATTGCAACATATCTACGGATGGTTCCAGAGGAAATATATGGCTATCTTTTTATTTCAATAGACTGAAATTTTCGAATTTATTTTACTCCTTAATTTGATACCATACTTCATCAGGAGTGTTTAAATATCTCCCACATAAAATTGTTTTCTATTTCCCAAGGAAATATCCTCAATATTTGAATATATCTACATTTTTACTAGTTCGGAGGTATCTGTTGGGTCATTACTATAGTGAAACAGAAAACGATTCATCTCAAAAAAATATTCTTTCAGGCATATTTCTTGAATGGATAATGCAAATTTTGCTCATTCCAGTGAAAAGGGCCCTTATTATCGCTAATGACTCCTCTCGCAATTCAGACTGACCTAGTTTGCGACATTTCAGCTCATAAAAGAAGTTAAATATAATTTATGACCATTCCCGCAACATCGGTCTTTCATTAAAAGCAAATTTACTTTGAAACGCATTCGAACTCTGCATCAATCGAAGGAAGGTAAGGAGAGAGTGGTGGTGGAGGGTTATCGAATACGTTGGAAAAGAAAGAAGAAAAATGCAAGTTGGCCTAAAGGATATAGGGCTAGTGTGAGTGTCTAAGGAATGGAACAGCTGCTCCGTAACCGAAAAACCTAATTGAGTTGGAGTTGACCTAGTCCTTTACAACTTCGCTCCCTCTCCCGCCGCCCAAATTCCTTTTTAATCTCGCGGAAGCATTCAGCGCCAGATCCTACGCTAGTCCTTCGACTACTTAATTAACTTTTTGAAGCAATGGCTTTGGTTAGCTGCGAAAACTCCATTGTCAGCAGTAACCGGGAAAATGGTACCAGCGTAATGCATTTGTACGGTAGCGATTCCGCGGGATTTCCCACGCTCCAGATGTTGTTCGAGGAATCGAAAAGTCGGCGCTCTCTCTCGAGTAAGGTGGGATTATGTGTGACTGCAATATGAAGGATAGGCGCGAAACTTTTTAGCGGAAGAAATGAGTAATGAAGAGACAGAAATAACACCGCTCTGACCGAATGATATCTTCGTTGAGGGAGAGATTCGATGAAGCGATGTCGAGTAATTATTCATGCGGAGAGATCTCGTACACTTTTTTTTCCTAGTCACTCGATCGTGGGTGAGATTTTCGCATGAGATTTATGGCTCGCAAGAAGAAGGCCTCGAGTTTAAAATGGCGGAACTGTCTCGGCTATTTTTAAGAAAAGTTAATGCGAAAATATTTTTACGTTTATTTTTAGAGAAATCGAATGTTAAAAGAAAATATTTATGGAGATCGGCACGGAAATGTTTTAAAGCTGCATCAGAAAATTTTCAAATAATATAATAAATTGTAATAGCTCAATAAAGAATCATTAAGATTTTTTTAAATTGACCTCAACTGCATAAATACTACTGCCTAGAATTAATAAAACCACTAACATATGAAATCTGCATAATTGTTAGCATTTGATGATGGCAAACAGACAGGTAGTCGGCTATTAGTCGTTATTCATACCAACTGTGAAACAATAGTCGAACTTCTTAAATTTGTATCTTACCCAGTTGTTAGCATTTTAATGCAAGAAACCTATAATTTTCTATTTTTTTCATTGGCGAATGTCTTAGTCTTTTATAATTACTTTCATTGATTATATCAAAAAGGAATTAGATTTATGGTTCAATCGATTTTGATAAATTATAAATAAACAAATTAGATATAATAATAATAATAAAACAGCTTTATTCGGGCGAGATTGAGACTAAAAGTCTCCTCTTCCATCTAACCCATATATATATTGACAAGATACAGTAGATACAAGACAAGGGTAGTAATATTAGTAATTTTAGTTATACGCTATTTTATAATGTGAAAATATAACTGTAAACTGCTACGTAGATAATAATATTTTTGACGATTTCATCGTTATGATTAATTATTGAACCTTCTCATCTAAGAATGAGAGCCAGAACCGTATTCTTTGGCTATAGAAAATTTCCATTATTTTCGACGACTTTGGTCGCTTTGATTGATTCAATTTATCCTCACGACTATTTATCCGAGGGCTAAGAGGGGAAAATGGAGTATCTCAAAGCACAGGGAGGGAGTCCAATTAAAGATGAGTGGATTAAAGCGACTTATCTGTGAACTCGGAGATGCTCATCTCTCTAGAGTTCCATGATAAATCAGTCTCTCTTAAATCTTTATTGCAACATGCAATATCACACTTTTCTTTCTTTATGAAGTGCTGTAATTAATTACCGTACTTTATTTGTAAATTAAGTACTGGAAAATTATGTATTAGCAAATTAAGTACAAGAAAATTATTATTAGCAAATTAAGTACTAGAAAATTATAATTAGCAAGTTAAGTACTAGAAAATTATAATTAGCAAATTAAGCACTAGAAAATTATAATTAGCAAATTAAGGCCTGAATTGCCAAATTTTTAATGAAATTTTCCCATCGATCTCAAATCGACTTCTAAGTTCCAATCAATGATGAAAATTAGTCCCTGTTAGTCGACATCGATAGAGGAAGTATAGAACAGAAAGTACAGAGTATATTACAGAAAGCAACACGCTTTGTGTTTGAGTTTGAAGAACAAGTGTGAGAGAGACATAACTAATTAAAATTTTCGAAGATACTGAGTTTCTCCGGATTTACAGAGTAGTCATTTTGATCGTTCTCTCTCCCTTTTCCAAAAAAGACGTAATATTTCTTGCTCTGCTTTCTTAGTAGTAATGATACATCAAATAAGATACTCGTACAGTTATTCATAATTGTGAGGAGAGTTTTACTACCTTAGACACTAGAAAGTTATATCCTTACTTAATGATCATCTTTGTTAGTTCTGCGAATTTCATAACCACAAAAGGTAAAAAGAACTCCTCAAGCTCACTTCGGTGACATGGCACATTGATTGATAAAAAACATTACCCTCTCCAAAGCCTCATAAAATTTTCCAGCAGACGGTCGGATAACTTTTCATATGAGAATAAATTTCTCTCGCTCCACCGGCAATTTGCTTACTATATTACAAGCCATGTAGTCATACAGCAGAGCATTAGGGCGGCGCCACGCCGAGCGGAAGACATGTCGTGTATTTTCGGTGAAGTAGCGCTCGAGGAGTTCTTTCCATATAAAATCCGATAGAGGCACGTTTGACAGAAAATCCATCAGGCAGATGACCGGACTATGTTTACACGTCGACATGACTACCCGCTCGTTGAAATAGATAAACATCGAAGCGGAGAAGAATTTGGGTTATTTCGCTCCCGTGCTAAAGAAACTAAACAACCTCTCTTCGTAACGATATTTCATACGCAATATCGTGCCATATTTCTTTCAAAGCTCCTGAAAGATAATAAATATTAGTATTTATTCGGGTGTGTTTGTTGGCTGCTAAGTTATGAATATTTTTTCTCTTGCACACACAATGTTAAAGACGTCGAAGGAAATAATAATAATACAAAAATAATACAGGAAATCCCTCGATAACGTACGGAAGAATAGAGCCAAATTACTTCCAGAGAAATGGTCTCAAATATATATATATATATTACGTTTCCACAGTTAAATAGATAACGTACATCTGTAAATATCCTTTTCTGAAATAGGAAAATTTTCAAACCTTTCCTCTCATCCTGCAGTACCATTATTTATAACATCAAAAGTATCAATGCTTTTTAAAATGTTTTGTTTTACATTTATGATTTGGCATCTACGCAGGGATACTGTAAGTTGTCAATTGATATATCTATTTCTGCAATGATATTCATGTATTTTAAAGCTATGAATGTATGTACCTGAATTTGAATGAAATTACTTTGTATATTGTATGACTAGCTGCCTTATAGAGCCATGAGTTCTATCACGCTAGATACCATTGCTGCATTTCCCCTTGATAATGGCTACCACATTGGACAGTTGCATACTTGCTATCGTGTACTTTAGTAAAGAACAACGAAATAGTAATCTTTGAGCAGAATGTAATTTAATTTGCGAGTTATATAGGTGATTCCCATAAGCTCTACTTCGAACGAAGATTGAATTAGTCGAGAGGAAAAAACTGAAGGTGACGAAATAGAAAATGCTTCGAAATATCTATTCGAAATTTTGTGAATATCTAGCCGTCTAAAGTTCCTCGGCTGAATCTCAGACTGAGTCACGATCCGATGGGAATTCGACTAGGAATGGCGAAGAAATGTCTGATAGAAGAACAGCTTGAGACGGCTTCAAGGTACGTAAAAAAACAACTGCAAGTGTTAGTTCCGACGATTCTCGGCCAGGAACTTGTGTGCTGGCATCAAATAGAGAGGAGCCAACTTCAAAATGAGCGAATGGGAGCGAATCGGTGCAAAATGAGGAAGAGATAAGAAGGCGTAGGATGGGTCATTGGCCAGACAATAGTCCGTGATATCTCTGGACGAGCGGCCAGAATAAAACGTTAACTGAGTGGAAACACTGAGGGAGAAAAAGCGGTCCTCTATGGGAAAGAAATTCCGAATTGGGTCAATAGAGATCGGCCACGATAGGACAAAGTGGAAGAGATTACGCGCGGAAATTTTATTTACTTCGCTTTCCCGGTCTAAAGATTAGCTTTAACGTGCGATGATTTTCCATCGTCTGGTTCATCGAAAGAACTTTGCCGCTCAATCGCGTTTTAGGCCTTTTGAACTATCTCCGAGATAAGATTGGGATGGAATTTGTACTCGGCGTCGATTGAAACCGAAAGTGGAGTTACAGTTTTGCTCGCTGGATTTCATCATCATTCTACTCACAGATTAAAGCTGTTAACCTTTCATCAGTCGCGCCTATGATCATAACACGAACAGTCGCGCGTTGTATTACATACACCAGATAGTTTTTCGGCCAAAATTGTAAAATTAATTGAACTTATTATTATTTCTGAGTACTAAACTTTAGGTAGTAATAAAATTTAAGAGGAATAATTTAAGAAGTAAACAACTTTTAGTGAAAATATTATTATTTACCTTTATTTATTTACATGTGCTCAGAGAGTACCTAAAATACTAGATGTCTATAAGTTCCGACATTGAAATGCGTCTAATAAATTTTAAGATGAAATAAGTGAAAAACTCTATGTAAACGTTATAATGAGCAAAAATGGAGTACAACAACGAAAAACTTACCCAAATGGTCGCGCGTTGTATGTGTTGCAATAGTCGTCACTTTACAGATTTACTCTCTTTTGCAGTTGGTTTAAGACTAAAAAGGAGCTTTTGACTCCTTTACTAGTTAATGGTAAGTGCAATAAAGGAATAGAATAGGGAATGAGGTTCAAGGGTCCATCCAGGTGGAAACGGTTCCCAAAAAACCGTCTGTGTTGTACAAATTACAACAGCGCGACTGACGGAGGGTTAATTGAGATATATAATCTCCAATGGTCGTCTTTTTCGGCGTTGCTCGACTCATTCACCGATATTCGGAGGAACTATAATATAAGGAATTATAGGGAAGAATCGCCGCACTTTTTAGAAACACCTAACACACATTTCAAAATTGGTGCTTTTCTCCTCAGGGGTCATTAAGTACTAACTTACTTATGGGGTAAGGTACGCCGACATAGCCGACTATTGGAGATTTTAAACCTCTAATAACAATGATTATAGGTTAAACTATTCTTAATAGTTGGGCCGTAGGAGATGCACCCATAGATCCTAATAACAAAGTTCTCCATATTCAAGTTTTTGTGCAGTATTCTTGAGATGAACTGCCTTCGTTAAGTCCTTACCAAAAGGACTAATTTAGATTATAATTGGTCTTCGATCGTCGATTTTTTCGTGCTTTCTCCGAATACCTCTAAATAAGACGAGGAACGCTGACAAAGACTGCTATTGGACATTTTAAACCTCTAATTCATTAACAGCCGTGCTCCAAATTTTCTTTCATTATTTAAGTTGCTGTCAAACTTTTCATCTAAAACAGGCAAACATTGCAATGCCAGTTAGAAATAATTTTTATTTTGCCGATTACTTCTCTCACAAAATCCTTTAAAATGTTCAGTAAATAGCCCATATTTCCCATTCCGTATTTTTTTCTATTCACTCCGTATGCATAGTTTAATAAATTGAGCAATTAATAACAGACTGAAATTGTTGTTTTTTACGAGTAAGGTAGCTATTATTTTCAGGTCTCTAATATGCCAGTAGTTTTTTCCACCTATATTCCTCAACAGCAACTCCATTCGTAAGAAAAAGAGAAACAAAAATAAATTGAATTTTGAAACCAAAATTCTGACGACAATACCTTTCAGTTAGTGTCTTGAAATAATTTCATAAAAGACGCTTGTTTCGGATTCACAGCGAGATATGATGAAGCAAAGTCATATATCCATTATAATTTTTTATTAAAAATTTGTTGAATTACTAAGAACACCATTCGCAATTTAAATCGAGGTCCGTATAATAAGGATTTGACGAGCACATTAATCTCAAGATTACTGCATAAAAACTTAGATCTGGAAAACTTTGGTATTGAGAGCTATGAATGGATCTCCCACGGCCTAACCATTGAGAATAATTTGACCTATAATCATTGGCAGACTATTTAAAACTATCTAAAGCTAAGCTTAATTCACTCTTAGACTATTTCAAATGATCGAAAAGTATAGGGAGTAAATTCTTCAAATTACAGGAATATTCCGATATGTAAAATTAAAAAAAAAATATTCTCAAGTTTCAAAATAATATCGCAAATAATTATTTTCACGTCTCTGAAAAAGTCAGCAATGAGAATTAAGTATAAAAATTGCTTTAGTTTCGCCTCACTTCCACTGTATCTCATATCGTGTTTATTCTGAAGATCCATAAAATGCCACAGAAACCAATCTGGAACCGGAGGCACGAAGGCAAACTTTGGCTGTACTCTATCACCACTGCGTAGATCGTCCCGATGCAAATTGTATGTAAAACCGACGTTCTGATGAGAGCAATCCTCGAAAAACATTATCTGTTCGTCTCATAACTCGAGGGACGTTAATGCACACGAGGAGCATCGACGCATCGGCTTCCATCAGTTGGACGAAAACTAAAATGAACAAGGACATCATCGCAACGCAATTCACTCGAATAAATGCATGCACCAGAGGGCACTGTTAATCTTAATTTAACAAGCATCACACCACACCACTCTTCGCTATCCGTTCTCGATATTCATGCCATTCTCATCCCCCACAGAATCGAATACTTTCGCTTTAAGTGATCCACTGGCCTAGTGGTCGCACGCCTAGGTTTGATATCAATTTTGTTTCTTATAGCATCTCTAAATAATATGGGATTCTGACCCTAGTTTTATTGGGTTTAATCGCAAAAGATAAAATTCAAAGAGACTAACGACTTTGATTTAATAGTTCTTATATAATTATATTTAACCCTGCTGTGCTTCGAATTCAACGTTTACGGCCAATAATTAATACTCTTAACGTCATTTTAAAGACACTTGATGTAACTGATACTAAAATTCAATAACCTACGCATAGAATTGGGCATCAGAACGGCCGTAATACTTACCTAAACCCTATCACTAAATTTGTTAGAACGAGATTATCTCCTGATATACTGATATAAGATTGAAGTAATGACTTCTTTGAAACTTCCCTATTCAATATCAACGGCCACATTGATATATATTCATAAAAAAGATATCCGTAAACTATGGAAGCGAAAATTACAGCGAGTAAAGTTTCCTGAAAGTTATTTTATTTAAGCTTCATGGACTAGGAAGATTCTATTATTTATGACTGAAGAAAAGAAGCTGAGGTATTACATGGAGCTGCAATAAGTTAAGTTTATAGAAACACCAATGTCAAACCTTGATATCAGAATTGCAAATTCTCCAAAACTTACTCCATACACAACCCACGTATATACATTTTTAGAAATTTTCTACCCAAAATACCTTGATCATTTAACTATATCTAAAATAAGTACCTATGTAAATACTCAGGCGGTTAGTCAATTATTGCAACTTAAATATGTGAGGCAGTGAAATTACATTTAGATATATATTCTTCGTATGAGATTTAATGATAAAATGATTTAAAATTCATAATTTGGCCTGGTGTGGTTGTTTATTCTCTTATTGAAGTTTACATTAACATTGGTTAAGTGAATTATTGTCATTTCCATATCAAATATATAGTCACATTAGATTCTCATATTCAATTTCAGATCAATCTTCGTAGATTTAAGGCCTAAGTCGATCTGAGTAGGAAACCGGTTCTTACTCAGTAAGAGTCATACGCGAATTTCTGCTATGGACTCTTGCAAGCTCTAAATATCTAGCTTATCGTAGTTTCAATACTTTAACAGAAATGAAATAACTATACTACTAATCTCTACAAGTAACGAGAATTCGCTTTCAATTCTCATTTATAGCACATTTTACAGAGTCTTGCAATTCAGGCCAGAAGAACAGTTAACGGATAGTGGATGTTATATTCGGAACACTAGACTCACTACTATATTATATAGCCAAATTGTATGAAATAAAATAGGTCGGCGATTACAATAATTGGTTAGGTTACTACAACTATTAACAACATCTATTGGTGTCACTGATCAAAATATATTGAAAATTAAGAAAAACTAATAGTCGAAGAAGAAATAAGATGTTTTACAGAAATTTCTGTGTAAAGTAAACATCTTTCTTCTTCGTCTTTTAAAATAAAATTCCGCCATATTTCACTAAGAAAAACTACTCATAATACTAATAAGTAATAGTTGAAATCTCACAAAAATTCCGAGATTAATTTACAGTTAAATATTAAAATAATTACAATGTAAATTTCTAGCCAAAATTAGCCGCCATTTCTTTGTTTTTTGTCGATAAATTAAATCCGTGGATACTGAAGTAACTTTTTTATGTTCTATAAAGGCTCGTAACTTTAATATGGCAGACAGAATTAGGATATTACTAATAGACTTCCATACGATCCATATTGCAGCTTAAAAATATTGATTCTTGAAACATAAGAGTCCAGTAAATCCTATCATAATTTACAGAAGTAAATTCTAACATAAAATTCATTGACATGTATGGAACTGTTAAGAATGCATTAAACACAACGGTAAACTCTGAAGCCTTATCGTTACTGTAACGGTCCAACGAGAGCTTCTCGAAGCGCGGTCACTGTGTTATCCCTTCTTATCACATCTTCATTCTTTCCTGCTCTTGCATCGAAATTTAAGCTTTACGATGACCACGATACATCAATCATCCCCGAATATTTTCCTGAGTGCCAACCAAAGGGTATCCCTTATCTTTCTGACCATAATGGAAGTCTTCTTTTAATTCCGCTCTCGTCCGAACCTTCTCTTCCTATTCAGTGAGTGGTTATTCACTCTGCGAACGCTTATGTCACAAGGATGAGAAATAAGGACGAGAGAGATATTTTGGAACGAGGGGAAATTGACACATAGGAATAAGAAAAAAATTCTATATATTAGTTGGTCCAAGGTTTCAGCGTGAAAAAACTCTCTGGCGATGGACTAGGTAGTGATGGGTTGCTTTTTACGCCAGTAATTTTGCCGAGTTGCCGTAGCCGTGCTGTAAGACAAGTTGTCCTTGCGCCGAGTTGTCTTACGACAAGTTGTCCTACGGTGAGTTGTCACCGAACAATATTAGTTATCTAAACTGGCTCCGGAAACAATTTTAGAAAGTGTGCTCTTCCAAACCGAAATTCGCCGAATCCGCAATTGTTATAACTTCTGAGGTCATTCATAGATTACAGTTGCCCTTGTTACTTCTGTTTTCCATCGATGTGACCCATCGCAATAACATTAAATGTTTTAAAGAGATTATTAAAAGTGACCTGACCGATTTCGATTAATGTTATTGGCTACAAAATCTTCTCCGAATTATTTCCACTAGCTCTCATTCAATCTTCAAAAGACCTTTTCTCATCCAGGTAAATTGCGCCAAGAGCTACTAAAAAACATTTTTAATAAATACAAACGCGAATCAATCTAAAACATGAAACTTCACGTCAGGTTTTTGACGGACTTTGTCGCTCATGGGAAGAAAAGTAATTTGGGTCTAAACGCGAAAACGGTTGGGAATTACTGTTTTAGAATATCCTATAGGAGTTCTTTCTCCTTAATGCATTTCGCACGATCCATTCGAGCCTAGATACTCCCGGCCATTTCGCCCTTCCATGATGCACGGTTTCGGAATCATAGGACGGCGTTTCAAAATTTCATCGGCCTCTGTCCATACAAATTGCTGCGAATGTGTTCACGAAGACTCTAGTCAAGTGACGGCTCTTCGGGAGGGTGAATATTTGAGCCGGCCCTTAATGGAAATGACACAGTCGATGCGAGGAAATGAGCAGTCGCCATCGGGGGGAAAAGGGGAGAATTTGGGAGGGGAGAATTTGGGATAGGGGAAGGCAGGGGTTGGCGGAGGAGGAAGTTGTGGAGAGAAGTAGAGGGGAAGGGGGAGAGAAGGGGAAGGGAGGGTGGAAAAAATGAGAATATCGGAGGTGGGATGAAACAGCTCGCCAATCAAGAGGGTGAGGAGTAAGAGGAGGCAGAAATAACTGATGAATTGCGAAAAAATGGAATCAGGAGCGGACGGAGAAGATAGGGGGAATCGGGAATTGATTAAAAGGAAGGACGCTTATTTTTTGGAAGATAATGAAAACTGCGCGTTGGACATAAAGGGGCGCGTAAAGTAGTGGAGGAAGAGGTAATTGGATTACGCGCGATTATTCGACTGTTGAAAACCAATGAAACCGGGCGATAGAAATATGAAGGATGGTACGGAGGCGGAGATGTAGTTCAGGGAGCTGTGAAATATGCGAAGGTGGACTTGTATCAGAGTGCCTAACTTAAGCCTGACACGTTCTTTAAAATGTAGATTAGGATGGAGAACATCTCGCGTATGGCTGGAAATAGGTCACAAGTCAAGGATGTGCAGCGAAATGAATGACACGGACAATGGCTCTTTCCGTCACATCCAGGAGCTGTTTCCATGGTGATCCGGAGTATGATGAATGAAAACTTTCTGTATAGTTTAACGTGAACTAATCGAGAACCATTCTGTAATTTTATTCATTTAATTTTCATTTTTTATTCTTAATTTTTATTTCACTTTTTTATTCCTAATGTAATCGTTTTAATATGAATTTTTCCATGAATTTGAAATTAAACCGATTGTGAAGATTCACAGTGACTTGACTGAGTATGTCATTTATTGAAACATATCTGAACTTTTCAATTCATTAATCCATTGAAAAACTTTGGATGAATACGAAGGAGATGAAGAAGATTGTTTATAACATTTAAGTTCGTCTTTACCATTTTCTCGGATACTTTTTATTGACCGTTTTACAGCTAAATTATTTCAAATTGTTATACAGAAAATGAATCATGGAGACCTGAGATTGTAAACATAAAATCTATTTGAACGCCTAAATTATACCAAGGACCCAGGGAAAACCGGACTTAAAAAAAGTCTGACAGGGTCGGGAAGTCCCGGCCCTATCAGACTTTTTTCAAGTCTTTCTTTTTTTGGATTTTTCCTGGGTGCACGCCCTTATATGCAATGTACCTTAACCCTTTCCTTGTTTATACCAAGGAAATTAAAATTTTAAGTATAAGATAGTCCGTTAGCTTAATGAATATGTTGATTACTAAATGTGAACAAACCTCCGATATTTTATGAATACTTATTAGCTGAATAAATACGGGTTGAGAATATAATTAAGATAAGTATATTTCATTATAAGGTATGCTTGCGTAGAGGAAATAAATTATTCAGATCTACCAGCCATATAATGATTAAATTTATCCAACCAAAAATAATAACATGGGAAAATATGTGACTAATAGAAAATTAAATCAATTACAAAACCAAATTTTGTGCTAAGTATACTTGCCAAGCGAGGGAGTCATAGACCCTCGAAATAGTATTAAACAATTATAATTAAATTAAATTACAATATTAATGAAGGCAATGCCACGGTGATATTCTGTAAATTATATTAGCTATATTTGCAATTATATTCCTGCAAAATAAATTTAAAGGTGTGCACTAACTCTATAGCCAGTCGAGCACTTCCTTCCATTGCGCTTAACGGCACAAAAGGGAAATATAGGGATGAAATACGTGTGATTAATAAAATGTCGGCGTATTGGGGTATACAATTAATAGTTAATGTTGTATCGGAAACTTAAAAAGTCGTTTAAATACGGAGGGTCTCGCGCTCTAACTTTACTCGTTATAAAAGGATTTAGATCAGACTGGGGCTTCGACTATTGCAGCGTTTGGAATCGAACTTCTTTTGACTCGGCCAAACCGTTTGAAAGACTCGAACGAGAAACTGAATCTTTAACGGGAGAGCAAGTTCCGGGACAAAGAAAGAACATTTCCCTCCAGAGCCGAAAAAGGAGGTCACAATTGGCAGTTTGATAAATGGATTCGTTTCGCAAAGATTTATTTTCGGGCGAACGAATATTTCCCGCATATGGAGAATAAGTACGGGAAGGAACGGGGAACGGTGAAATCTTGGCGTTGGTGACGTAAATTGACATTTATAAATGGGAAAGAAATTGAGTTGGATATTTTAGCCATTTTGAGGATAAAGAACCATCGGAGAGCTGAGTTCATCGTTAGAATTAAATTGTCTTCATTCGAAAACAATTTATCGAGGCACTAACATTCTCATTATATTGTCTTATATCATGCTTACCTTCTGTGTATAACATCCAATCGAGTATTCTATCACATTTTGGCTATAAAGGTCTGTGCCAATAATGCGTTATAATAATAAGAAAATACTATCAAATTAAAGCTGCTGATCTATGATATCTATAAAAGAGAAAAGGAACACGGTTGTGTTAATACGTTAAAGTTTAAAATCTCCATCAAACCGTTTTTTGCAAGCACACCAACAGTTCGGGAATACCCACCTCTGGGAGTTATAGTCCTCCGTGGCTGCGAGTACTATTTCCAACATAAATTTCACAACTAAGTTGCCATCTTCAGGTGATTAAGAGATATTTATATTATTAGAATATTATTTGAAAATTACCTCCGATATAAATAGTCCTCGTTCGCATATACATCAAAAGACCTATACATAGTGGTTTGCTTGACGAATAATCCATACATTCATAGATTTTTATCTGCATTTAAATTAAAACAACAATTTTTCTCAATTTTTGTTATAAATTTAGAAAAAAGTAATATTGAAACATTCATTTATTCAGGAAATATGTATTTCTCTTAGTAATTATTACCAATATTTTCTGAATTACAGCAAACGTTATCCATAATTCCAAAAAATGTGTATTTTTACCTGTTGATCGAAAAGTTTATCCAATTACAATATCTCATATTCTTTCTGATTTGAATCTTTCAAAATATAATTATTTTTAACAGTATACCACAAATTGAAAAAAGATTTTTAATTTTCCACAAGGTTGTGGAAACAAACCTTGTGGAAAAGTAAAAATCTTTTTTCAATTATGTCGTTCCACAACATCTCGGCCGAATCGATTGATTATAGTATACCACAAAATTACCCTTCTATACATAAATGGTATAAGGCAATAGAATCTTAAAAAATACCATTTTTGAGTTCTAGTTAAAATAATAAGCTTACAGGCAAGGTCAATTAAACAAAAATAATTCAGCTAAGTTGTTTGAATTAAATACCTAAGTGATAACCTTTGCAACCTCTGATTTCTATTGAGATTAATATCATAAATTGAGTGCGTTAATCAATAATAGTATTAATTATATAGGTCTTTAATTATAAATTAATTAATATTAGTTTTGATTTAACTAAGAATAGTATTAGTAATTGTCCTTAATGTACCGTAATCGTCCTAATTACCGTATAACTCTAAATAAGTATATAGTGTTATTTATTTTATAACCTTCTTAATCGCATGCATTTGCACTGAAATTCTTCATTTAACTGAAATTTCCAATTTCGTAGCTCTTCTTTCACATTTCAAAAATAAAATGTATAAATAATCTCAAACATCCTGCTTATTTTTATCGGATTAATAAAAATTTCAGAAGAATACTGAGAACATTCTGAATCTTTTTTAATACCATGACGCGATAATGATGCATTTATCTGTATATCCAGAAAATTCTCAATAAAAGTCTAGCTTTGAAAAAAGAGGAGAAATGAGCTTCCGCTTCCTGATCCATCGAAAATTAAATTGTAATCATTGCGTTTATTTCGGGCTTATGAGATTTTCGATCAAATACTTCAATAATTAAATACGAATTGTGCACACACACGGGCTTAAGCGCTATAGAATTATTATTGAACTTACTAAGAGGCAACTCTTCCTAGAGACCATTTAAACTGAAAAATATCTAAAAAGTAAAAAATATTCTGTTGTGTATTTTAAGTTGTGATAACTTATTTAATTTTTGTTACCTTCTAATTTTAGATGATTTTTTGTCTTTCCTATACAACAATATCCTACCGATTCGCTTTCCAGTGTAAAAATCCAATTTTTTATCCTTAAATTTACCTGGAGAAGTTTTAAAACCTTTTCCCCCTTCTTAGGATGCATTCATGAATAAAATTATAAGGGTTTCGAAATTTTGTTGTGTTTTTGTTTCATTTTTTCAGTATTGTGATAGTGTAATAAATTTTGAAATATTGTATGATTCTTGTAAATTTTTTAAATGCATGTATTACATACTGCTTTCGGGAGGTTTTGGGGGGTTTTCCTCCCGAATAAGGTGAATACCAGACAGATTATTTAGCTTTTCCCTTTCCCCACAGTAATAACTACCACCTGGCCTATTTGCAGTCCTCAAGAATAAATAAATAAATATTTTATGTATTTTGTGTATTGAGTTTTACGTATGCATACACATACAGAGACTCAGTGATGATTCTTGTTGAAAGCTTATGGCGCTTTCCGATGATTTAATACAACAAAAAATTAAAATTCCACTAATGATTTTATATTTTCAGCTTATCATCCGTTATGGAACCTATTCTTCTTCAATCTACCTTCAGAAATTCCTGTTTTAAGGGTTTGCCCATTAATCATTTGTAAGTGTGATCTAATACACTATAATTGGTGGCATGCTGCCTTACTTGGAGCTCATATTAGTCATGGTGTGATAATCACAGGCCATGATAGCACTACATTCAAGTCATCATATGAACCATAGCAATAGAGAGTATTTTTAGCTTTAGAGAGTAGAGAGGCAAATATTGATGGTAAAAAACATATAAAAAATCATCTCCTTACATAGTCCACCATGACGTATTAGCCCTGTTTTTGACGGCATTGCTTGTATTCTCTCTCATTCAAAAAGTGTACCTTTTAAGTGATACGAGTAATGTGTCACACGCAGACTCATCAAGATAGATGTGATGGCACAAACGCTATCTCATACGTTTCCTTACACATGTGATCAGTGTACATACATATCCAAGACATCTTGAACCAGTTATTAAATATATAATAATAAAATCGTGTAATATGACAAACCATGACAGAATTTCATGTGCAAAGAGTATAGAATTCATCGTAATTTATTATAGCTTGAAAATTTCGCGTCTTAATTCCGATATTTAGATATAAATCGTTTTAATTTTTTCTACAAAATGGCGTTGGATAATCTTAACATAATGTAGATGTAAATATACCGCCACGCCATAAACTGATGGACCTTTATTGCCGAAAAGTTAATTGGTGTTTAAAAATTTAAACACTTTGTACACTGTTGCAATGATTCTGTACAAATAATACAATCGAAAACTTTGGTTATCTTATATGTCAATTTGTCAGCGTTAACATCAATACTGTTGTTTGAAGTTAATGAAAAGTTTGAAGGAATAATTAAGTAGCCAATTAAAAGCATACCCCAGTGGCTTACGTACATATAATTTAAACTGTTTATAGCGCATGATTTATTTTATATGATATATCAGAGAGGCATCAAAAATAAAACCAACATGCAATATCTATTCAGGGTTGGCGACTCTTTGGACTTGACAAGATGTCCCCTGGTTTAAGGAAGCTCCTACCGGTGAGAAAGCAGAGTTTCCGAGTCAAAATTGATATTTAATTTACAGGGAAATCAATTGATGCCAAAAATATAAAATAAAGAAAATTATAGGTTTCAAATGCAGAAAATACTATCCTTTATTCGATAATAATATAGGCCGAAATCCTTCCTAAAGAGTCTTGAAAATCTACAGGTTATTCAGAAATTTGATATTATAACCCTGCTTCTAATAAAGCAATCACCGTTCTAGGCCATTCCTGAAGTTTCCACTTTCTGTTTATATAATTAGTAAGGAGTACACAGGCATTGAAATTTTGAAGTCTAGACAATTTTTTGACTGAGTTGGCTAAATGTTTCATATCTTTTGTTACTTTTATAATTGGTTTAATGGATTTAATTGGAACGAAAAAATGGACCATTTTTCTTATCTTCCTTGTTGGACGATATAGTTTTTGTAATTTCGACTAATAGGTGAACTATGCTTGTAGTTGGCCGAACAAGCTGCTCTTGGAGAGTAAAAATACTCTAGAATTATTCATTTTGTATATGCAAAATAATTACATTTAATACGATTTTGACTGAATCGGTGGAAAGATAGATTTCGAATTATAATTGCCAGCCAAAAGTCGAATTCAATTTTCAAGATGTAAAAACCGACTGGAATAGGACGATATGATATTCGAGAATAAAAATCCAAATTCTGTAGCGCAGGGATATCGAGAGAGGGAAAATACTCAATGGAAGAGAAAGAGACTGATGACGAATTCCGCGCTCTCGAGGGAAAACTTTTCGATTAATGAAACGATCTTCAACTACTTCCTCTTTTAAATGGATTCGGTTACGCGATATCGAGGCGGAATCGCTTAAACGGAAGAAAAGTTGAAGGACCAACTTCTTCGGAGTTTCATCTCCAGGACCACGTAGGATAAGAATGGAAAATACACTAAACGCAATCCTTTTCTTTATGACACTCGCCCGCCTATTTCCGGATTTTTTGCAGACCCCTGTTGAAAATGGGGAGGGTCGTCTCAAGGAAATTTTTTACCACTCCTCTTGGAGATGAGGGGCCATTAAGGAAATAGAAGGAGAAGCGGTCTCCCTGAGGGTTGATTACGACTAAGGGTATCGACCAACATCCCACGACCCCTGAAGGTCCAACCGAAACACCCCATGGAAGGTTAACCTTTCCCTTAAGTTTTAATACTCCAATGCCTCTCCTTTTACGAATTCAGTTTTCAATCCGAAAAAATAAGGTCAGGAGGAAAAGTCAGAGCAGTTCCCTACTCTATAGTCCTTTATTTTCTTGAGGGTACTCTTCATTGTCTCAATTTTAGCATTTACTTACTCCCCTTTATGTCCATGCAGCTTAACCTAAGAGGTTAAACTCGAACATTAACGAGCGATATCTCTAAGAGTTAAAGTCTTTCTTTTAGAGAATACTTGCAGCCATTAATTATAGATCTACAGCAGGAATACTGTATACCTAAATGCATACATGTTTACTCGTTGAAAAGACAAACACATATCAATTTTTTTAATCGAAACAGCAATACTAAGAGTTATCTACCCCTTTAAATATTACTGATAAAAATTAAAGGGCTATGAAAGCTCATTCTTGTTTATTGCTCAAGATAAATGTAAAGAAAGAAAATTTGGAACATGGCTGTGAAAAAATTACAGGTTAAAAACCTCTTTGTCAGTGTTCCTCGACTCATTCACCGGTGTTCAGAGAAACCAAGAGAGGACACCACCATTAATAACATTCAATGCGCATTTCGAAAGTAATGATTTCTTCTTCTGGAGCTATTCTTTCTTGGAGAAGAAATCATTACCTTCCTACTGTACTTTCAATAGCTTTCAACACTGGTGAATGAGTCGAGGAAGAACGACAACCACTAACATAAGATAAAGATAAAATCTTTGAATATCACTTTGTACTGACAGTTTTGACTGAATTCCGCCTTTCTTTCCACCGAGTTTTATTTCTGCAATGTAGTTGAATGGCAGAACAGAAAAAATAGACCAATCTTACTGAAGCATGGCCTACGTTTCAAGGATTATTTAAAAAAATAGAAGGATTCTTTCCTTCTTTATATTCTTATTTTTAATTGTCATTATATACATCCTCGCAGAACCACGACAGGTCAAAACACGACAAAGAATGGAGGTATTGTGTCAATCCATAATTAAAAATAAAGGATTATTTAACGTATTATTTGGACCACTGTAGGAAAAAAGAACGCAGGCAGCAGAGGTTTCGGAGAGTTGCTCCATCGTCTCATTTTTCTCAATTGTCATTTTTTATTTATTGATTTTTTTATTCATGTTTCTCAAAGTAGTACTTTTTGAGAACATTCGCGAATTTACTTATTTGCGAATACATTTCATTTCCATTTACAATCAAAGAGACGCAGAACAGATATGATTCATTAATAAGCTGTACAAGCTGGAACAATACATACCTAATGCATCTGAATCATATTTGAAAATGAATGTGTACAGCAATAGGCTATCTGTATTTATAAGGACTCCATTGATTCAAAGGAGATATAAGGGAACGTTGACCGTAAAGGATATTTATAAATGGAAACGTGAAGTTTTAGTTTAGTCTGGATTTTCCTCTTTTGTTAGAGCGAAGAAAATGCAGAAAAGCAGAGCATAAAGTAAAATTTGAAATGAGACAATTTAGGAAAGGTGTTTAACAATGCATAAATAATTCCATCCATTCCCTTTGCTCTCTTTGCAAGTCAGTGAATTATTCCTACATTCATTTCTGTATTAATCATCATATGTTTGAAGAATTTTATTCTAATGTTTCATCGTCTTGGATGCTCCTGATAATTTTTGTTGATTTTTTGAGCAAGATTTTCCACCATTTATGCTCCTCCAACTCTAACACATGGGGCGGGAAAAAAATAACAATTAAAACATCATGATACTATATTGTTACCAATTAGAAATCTAATTGCTTATTGGAAAAATGTCAACGACATAATTAAGGATAAAAAAGCAAAATTCAATAAAGCGGGGAATTCCCACAAGTGCACCCTAGCGCGAGTGAACTGAGATAAAATAAACTTAAAAGCAAAAACTTTAAGAATACCTTACATAAGTATTCTAACCTGCCCGACTTCAGGAAAGAGATAATATTTTTAAAGTTTTGAAAATTTTCCTCACAAGCTAATTCATATTAAATTTCATACAGAGTGTGAACTCAAATTTCACTCTACACCCAAACATTGTGAGCTGCTTTACAAGTTTGATTCAAGAAAAAAATTATTACTGGTGACTAAAAGCAAGAAGAATAAGATGGTCGCAAACGTAATGATGATTACAGCGCTGATATTCTCAATGAAAGGTTCCCGGAAATTATTTGGAAACTGACATATACTTTTATTATGATATTCAGTCCCAAGAAAGGACGGACATGAAAAAACTCACACAAGACCTGGACTTGAAACTGGCACGATAGCTCAATTCGGAGAGCAACTGACCGGCAATCGAAAAATCAGAGTTAGGGTCTTGTTAGACTTTTCTCATGACCGTTATTCCTTGGGATTTTTCCTAGGTGCACGACCTTTTCATGCAACGTCACCTATTACCTTTCATTGATTATATAAAGTATGAGTGGAGGAAATAGTGCTATGCAATAACTATACATCATTACAAAGAGAAAAATACGCGAAAATAAAATTGTACATAAAAATGAAAAATACAACCTGATCAACGTAATATTAAATTAAAAGTATTGATTAGCAGAAGAATACAGACACAAAGAGGGACATCAAGTACGAATAAAGTGTTTGTAAACTGGGCTCTTTGGGTGGGAAAACGCTCGGAGCCTTTGAATGAAAAGTCAGAGGGCATGATTCGCGAGTGATACCATTATCTTCAAAGAGAGCGTAAAATTAGATAGCGCTCAGGTAGCAGAGTGCACACTCTTTTTCCATCGCCCCAAAGAGACAAAGAGGAGCCGCGAGCGAGAGAATTATTCCTCAGCGGGGAGGGAATTTTAGCGACGGGAGGTCCTCAGAGTGCTATTTTTCTAATTTCTCTTCATTGTAAAAAATAATGCCCTCTCTCACTCCAAATAACGGCGAGATAAACTCCTTGCTCGCTCGGGGATAGAAGGGGAAACTTGTGTGAATTTGTAGCTGCGAAGTGAAGCTGCCTGACGCATGTCCCTCGCTTAAAGGAAAAGGGTGTCGGCGCTAGAGCCACCTAGCGGGAATAAATCTATCTACTTTCCCATTGTTTCCATGCGCTCGGCTCGAGGTGCGCTGAAGTTCGCAGACGCTTGGCGCGTAGTTTGAGAGGAGAGAGATTCAAAAAATGAATAAGAAGAGAACGGAAGGGGATTACTCCCGTGGGAAACGCGGTGGCCTTTGTTCGCATTGCACCGGAAGGGCAGTGGTCCATGAAATAACAAGGCGATGCTTCGAGCTGTCAGAATTTTTCAGCTAAATGTGTTTTTGATTCACGCGAATATTTTTCAAGGCTGCATTTCGTGAAAAATTACCCTAAACAAGAATATATAATCTCAGCAGTTATGAAATAATGAAATTTAAAAGTGTCATTAATTATGAGGGATGAGAAGGTCTTTATCTAGGATGATATCTAGGTTGGAATCTAGGAAGGAAATGATAATTTTCTGGTGCATCTAATGTCAGAGTGTTGAATAAATATTATCTTTATGGAATGAAATTCCGCAAATTAAGGCTGAAACAGCATTCAAATTCCAAAAATTGAAAAAAAAAACAATTTGTGGAATTTGTACAAGTTTTATTTGCTGACTTTGTCGTTTAAAGTTTATTCAGACTGTTGAGGTCATATTGCATGAAAAAGTATGATTACGGTTTCCTAAGAAAACTTTTGACTTGATTTTCCCGCAATGTTGAATTTTAAAGCATTCCCAATGCATCATTCGAGATATCGAACTAAGCCTTGATTGAAATTATAGCAGATATCAAAAACAATAATTTTAAGAATTAATTTTAACATCAACACGGAGAAAATTACTCTCAAAAACTCTTTTCATTAAGAGCAGAAATTTAGCAAAACAGAATCCTCAATCCTGACGATCAAAACCATCAGCAATTTCATCTGGTTACGCAGTTATCCGACCAATTAAAACCCTACGAAGAATTTAAACTAAAAAGGGGTACCAGAGAATAAATATCAAGAAACATGTGGAACAATTCACACAAAGGAGGTAAAATCAATTTTACTTCAGTGAAAGGAACTGGTGGATAAAAATATAAAAAATTGAATATGCAGTGGAAAAAAGTGGGTGAGATCACTAATAGGTCATGAGCATATTTTTTTGTATTTAAAAATGAGCGTGTAATAGCTGAGAAACATTTTCTATGGTCCTGTGGTGTCTTACATCCAAGTCGAGATAGGTTATTCAATACCATTCCTTCAAATATTTTATCTCAGAGCAGTACATTTAAGGCATATAACAGTGTTTTTTCGTCAATTTACTGATATCTGATGAAATGGCAAATAATAAAATTTATTGGCTGTCTAAAAAGTTATCTTATACATATTATATAGAAAATGTCACCGAGAGAGATATGATCGTTGAATTAATAATATTCCTGCAAAATATTGAAGCTGAAATGTTCTTGATTTTGCTCAATAAAAACAGCTATTCTTATGTTAAATAGTGAGTATAGAATCTCTTAGAAGCTTTGACTTAGTCACGTTTTAACAAATAACTATTGCTTAAAATTAGATACATATAATGATAAATCTGACCGATTTAAAATCCTCGCTGAAATTTCTGGGTCTTAATTTTAGTTGTAATGAACACAATTTAAAGTAAATTAGATGTAAATTCACGTCTTAACCGACTAAAAAGACGAAATTCCATCGCATGTAATTAAATCTAAGGCAACATAATAAGAGTCTTCACTCATTTAAAAAAATAATTTCTGTATCAATGCTCGTTTTTTCTATCAGACAGTTAATAATAATTCACTTCATCGGAGGAGTAAATCGCGGCTATTGATTTAAAAATCAGGAAGGTAGAATTAAATTGTTGATAGCCTCCAAAGGAAGTGAAAATTATACAGAGCAGTAATTCTTCGTCTTCCTCAAAAGGAGTATAATTATGGCTGGGGCCACATCCTACCAATCTTTCTTTCTTCCTTTGAAAATTCCTTCTTGTTTCCATTTGCGGTATCTGAAAGCTCTCCAGAGGGCTCGTAATTTGACAAAAGAAACGAATTCCCTCTTCCTTCTTCTCTTCATCCCCTCTTCTTTGCACGCAGCTCCTCGTCGCTTATTCATTTTCTTTCTTCTCGCCCTCTTTCTCTTCCCAATTCCCTTTAAATTGCTCCACTCTTCTGTTTGTTTCTGGCGACATTTTAACGCCTCCTTCACTGAATGACATCAGAGATATCTAGCGATCTTCATTTATTTTGTAGATGGCAGATTACATTATCACAAAAAGGATTCATTTTAATTTCAGACGCCGATATGAGCTTCATAGAAATACCAAAGGCTCGAACAATGTTATAAAGGGGAACTTGAAAATCTTATATGTACTTTTTCCAGAAGCAACGCATGAGTAACAGCTACTCGACAGTAAGTACAGTAATTTATCCAACATATATTCAATCAACTAACGTTCTCTATGCTCTTGCTCCGTTCCCCTTCTACTTTTATACCTGTCATTAATCGTAATTAAACCCCAAAGTTTCGTAGTTAATTTGGTAAATACACAAAAAATGTTCAATATTTTCAGAACAATTTTTAAGGCTGAATTTAAGAGATCATTATTTATGTGCATACTACGTTTCTAGGGAAGATATAGCAGTCTAATCTGGGTCGAAATTTTAATCATCAGGACCTTAATTTATGTACTAATCATAAAGGAACAAAATTGCTTAAATTAATGGTTATTAACTTATTATTACATGCATCAAACATATGCTATGTTAAAAAACTTTCTTCGAAGATGTAACAATAGCGTGTGGCAATAGGTCTGCTTAAGTAAAACTTTTCTTTAATTCGGCCTACTTTCTGTGAATTTGTTAACAGAGGTGTGTCTATGCATTTGCTGCCAGAAGTGTAGGTCAAGAGGCAGATGTTATGATATTTTATTTTTACTTACACATACATTAAGACTTACGAAACTTCTAGTCGATTTTTAGTAGATGTACGAGAACATATCTAGATTTACCGGCTGAAAATTATGGGATCTATTTTTATATCGTATGAAATTTTACTTGGGTATATACAGTAGATGAATCATAGGATCTAAAAGGGTACGGTTTTAAATTCAAAAGAATAACAGAATTTGTCACTTCTCATGCTTATGTTCCCGCATTCCCCAAACCAAATGCTGCACATTACGAGAACTAAATTCCTAAAATAACGAAGACAGTGTTGCAGCTACAACGACAAGCAAACATCGGATTATCTTCACTCGCCCTACTTCTGTAACTGCAGGACAGAATGTTGAGATTTAACCCGTGGTATGATAATTCTGAGACTTCATTTTCTGGGTATTAGGAAATGGAAAGATTTAACTATGAAAATAAATAATTAATCTCAATTATGGTTTCTGGGGATATTTTAAGCAAATGCGTTCCTAACCATATTTCATAATCAATATTTTTCCGGTAAATAGGTACGAAATGATTTGATCCTTAATAAAACGGAAACAACCTGGGGAAAGAAATAGGTTCAGTCAGACTTATTTTTTTATTTTCCTATGCCTTTACTAAACATCTCACCCTCAACCCTTTTCCCTGTGGAATTTTTCAAATGAAAATAACATAACGGAACTTTAAGTGACCCGGTGGCTACCACAATAAATATTAAAAACAAAGATTAGAGTAACGCTTCGTTCATTCAGATAAAAAATATTTCACATCTACACTGTGTTCAATGATCATCTGATCTCAAATACACAATCGTACACATCTTAATCAATACGACTTATGTAGTGTCATCAATGGAATTAGATATAAATATTACATGTGAATACATAAAGCGGTAAATTTAATAAGTATGTGGAAATTCCACTTAAAACGCATGGGAAAATTAGTCAACAGAGAATCGGAGATTTGATATTCCGTGGGTGTAACTATTTTAAGTTACTGAGAATCGTTTAATCTTTTGAGAACGAGAGATATTATTACATACCTTAATGCGCTCTTATAAGTGTGTAATGCATATATACCTCCTGGTCAATCTATTCAAAGGGGTGAAACAGAATGAAATCGAATGCACTTTTCTCTTTCATTTCTATTCTTTTCATCTCGCAATTTGTTATTATATATGCTGGTTGTATATTGACATCCGGAATCTTACCGCATCTCTCTCTTCTTTCATTCCTTTTTTCCGAACATGTTTCTTTTCGTTTCCTCGGAAACAGTGGGAGAGATAGAAAGACGCGTCGCCCTATGCATACCAAATCCACCGACTCCTTTAATGCGTGCAGAGTAGCTCCCCTTGTTTTCCTCGCCCGGAAGATTGGCTCCTAATTTGCATTGCAAGAAATGGGTCTCTCCCAATACGTGCCGTTTTCGTTCAGAAGCACACTCTCCCAACCCAACTGCAAATTCGAAAACGCTTCAGGATTCCGAGCCTTTCCCAAGAGGTAAATCTCCAAGAGACGGAAATTTCTAAATACGACTCGCAACCTTGAAACGTAAACAGCAACGCTCTCTGTTTGCTGGATGAGTGATTCTGCTCAATGCGACCCATGAAAATAAAAGACTTAAAGAGTGCCCGTGGAAAAGTAGAGCTGTAATAAATGCTTAAAACCTCTAATGGGGAATTTTATACTATAAATATACTATTTGAGAGGCTAATATCAGTTAAGTTCTACGGATTAATAAAGGATTGTTACCTTGGCGACAAACATAAACTTTTGAGACTACGAGGTTGTTAATTAAATTAGATTTAAATCAATGCTGGAAAAACTATAAAGGAATGAACTTAGTAATTTCCTCATTAGGTTTATTTCAGGTCACCTGAAGATGATTCCACAGAAATGGAACAATTCGTGGTTAAATTAATCTAGTGTGGATATTACTATTTTTTCTTTATAACTTTTCTTTATTCCATGAATTTCCACAAAGTTATGCTTTCTTATATTCATTTTAATAATATTAATTAAACTTAAATCACATTATACGATTAACTTTCTACGTGGTTTACTTCAGTGGAATTTACTACTGTCACAGCTAAAATTAGGAGTATTGAATGGCAAGTAAATAACTCAGAGGTATAAAAAAGGAAGTGCCTTATATTCTGTTTGTGATTTTATTCATCTTAACATCCACAATCCGCCTTCTGGTACGCAGCAGGAGTGCATGCAATATGACTCTACTTCTCTAATAAGTTACTTTTGCGTATCTTTCGTGGAAAAATTATTTCTTAATTACCCTTAACCCTTTCTAAGTTGACTAATTTTAGTATTTATTTACCTTTTTTCCCATGTGGGTTCTACACAACCTATGAACACGGAGATTGAATAATTTTGCTACATTCTCTGAGAGAGTATTTACTATGAATTGATCAGGTAAATTATTTTATTTATTCAATAATAAAATGTTGCGATTTGGTCTGCATTCCACGAGGCAACCGTGTCAGGGGAAGTGGAAGAAAAATAGTGCTGATATGTGTCCGGCATTCGCCCAAAGACGGGTGGAAAATCCCTCCAAAAACTTCCTGTTGGAAGCAGATATCTTATAAATATTTACATTACGACAATCAATCATTACATTAAGTTAATACATCCGGGTATATAACTTCATTAAAGTTTGTGTGATTGATGAATGAATGAAGGAACTGAAATAAATATTGAATACATTCCTTCAAAAACTCATCATTACGATTAATTTCGGAATTTCGGAAATGCAAAGAAGATTTTCAGTGAATTTGAAACAAATAGATGATATGAACTCAAAAATCTCGTGTTTGATATCCCAAATTTATTCTTTAGAGAAACTTTGCACTCGTTTCAAATTACACTTTGTTCGGTCATATTTTTTTATCTCTTTCCCATCCACAAATGCGCTATCGTCAGATGATTGGGTCGGAAGTGAACTCATCTACAAATGTTAATTTTCATCGCGTAATGAAATATATATAATGACTAATGGAAAGGGAGAGAGACAATGATGCCTTGCAGAAGGATAGGGAGGTCAAATTTAGAAATTAACCTCTTAGGAAAGAGCAATTGATGTACTGTCTTCAGACATTCTTTGTAGACAAAAGAAATATAATTATTTAATGGTAATCACTTAATCGATAAATTTCTTCAGAAATAGTGAATGCAAAAGATTTATTAATTGAGGTAAATATTAAGTAAAATTACCTGAACTTAATTATGAGATACAATATTTTGAATTCTTACTGAAATGAATAAGAAACTTTCGGGATTTTAAAACCTCATCTCCCTCACACGATTTCGGATTGCTCGGTTATCGCATAAATTATTTTATAAAGATTCCATGCATCTCAAAAATACATTACCTTAAGACAAAGATGAATTAGAAAAATCAACGACCACATTACACCGTATTAGACTGCATAACGTAATTTTCAGTGTAATAATAATAATAATACTTTATCTAGGGTAAGATTGAAATTATAGTCTCTCTTTGAGACTATTGATTTGTTTTTTTGATACCTTTTGTTTTGATATGATATGTTTTGAGATATTGATAGATTGGGACTGTAAAGTCTCGTCATATAAATTTAAAAAAAAATAGTTTGATAAAACGGTATACGGAAGAAGACTACTTTGTGGATTTAAAAAACCTAATCTAAGAGCCTAGAAAAACACCCTCAAAAAGGGGGGGTTTGAAAAACCTACGAAACCTACAGATAAGAAAACTAAATTTAGTGATAAAATCAGATTAAATGTGATTTATGTATAGATGAGAAGTAAGAGGAACGACTTAAAAGACGAGTTTATGTTAATTCGCCTGAACTTAGCAGTGAAAACGTTCAAATGGACCATAGGTATCAAAATTAAATACGTAGAAACATTTACATGAGTGGTAAGGAATATGTATTACAAAACCTATATCTTCTTGAGAGAAGAGCAAAAAAAGAATTTCCATTTCTGAGTAGCAAGGTAAAAATATGATGGCGGAAGACGTATGTAGTTTTAAAATGTTGAAGATCTACATTAATTCACAGTGTCATATATTCTATCTCGTAAATTTGATGTATTCAAGTGAGAATATTTAGAAAATTTTATATCAGTATGATAAAAATATGAAAAGATATAAAACGATGCCTTCGCAAAATAGATGCGAGCATTCTTTTCCCTTTAAATAGTCAGCGCTCGGTGTCCCCGTTACATCGCATCTCGCTTTCAACGCTTAATGCAATTTATTCGAATTGTCTTTCCCCCAGAGTTCCAATATGATAGAGCGAAGCTGGAGGAGAAATGGGTCGCATTAATGGATGAAACTTTCCATTTCTGGAAATAAGCGAATATTTATATAGCCATTATAACTTCGTCTCTAAATCCAAATTATTTAATTTCTCCCTCTCTCTCCACACTCCCCTCCATTCCCCCCCCCCCCCCCCCACACGCCCTTTTCTCCGGAGATACATTCTCATCCTTAATGTCGTTTCGCCTTGACTTTCTTTCAGGGATTTTCGGCTCAGGATTCTTCTCGGAAGAAGATTAAAAATTTACGTTCAACACATGACCCAAGGTCAAAATTTGCAAGAAAGGAAGCCTTAATTTCTCAGGTTGTCCTTGTGTGAATTTTTGCTGTCTTTTCTCGTTCTTCCAACAATCCATTCCTTACAGTTTAGCCCTATGTATAACTGCGAATTAAGTTTATCTAGGAAAATGTGCTGAATTTCGAAAGACATTTACTTTGTGGACTTATTGATTCTCTTAGGAAGTAATCTATTGAATTAAAGGTCGACTCTGGTTTTTCCATGCTCCATGTCACACTTATTTCCGATGAAAAAACATCCTTTATCCAAATCCATTCGTGGATCCAATATTTTCTTCGTTTATGAACTACTATTGAAAGAATGGTGCATGCACTAAATCGGAGAAATTTCACAGTGATATCACTTTATCTATCTATAGATTTTAAAGGACTTAAAAAAGTTTTTAATTGTGGAATCTATTTAAATTTTTGTCACATTCCTCTGAAACTTTATCGAATATCCAATGATCTTTCCTTAAGTACACATATTTTGCGTATTCCCATCGCAAAAACTTAACTTAAGATTATATAAAACTCAGCAACTGCACCACCGTACTGTACTTAATTTTCCATTTTATCGTAAACTGTGCACCAAATTATTCCCCAATTACTGAAATCTCTTGTGTAATATTACTCATTGAACGGACTAATTTCAGCAATTTTTCCCCGCAAAGGATGAATTACGTTCATCTTCAAACATGTATTATATTCAAATTATCGTATCTCCACATTCTCTTGAAACTGAACGGGGAAGTGGGAAAAGGTATATTTGAAATTACTCTACATCTATTTAAAAATTTCAAATATAGGATGAGAAATTATTAGCTACCTATAAACGAAGAGTGTTGCTCTGAAAATTTGTATACCTTGTATTAATATCAACATAAATATCGATTATCTTAACCAGGGACGTCTTTAAAGTTTCTGAAAATGGAATCTGAAAAATTTGGGATGAATCGGATAACTTGAGAATGTTCAACAAAATAGCATTCAGGGTTAAACCTTTAAGTGACTGATTTATGTTTGATAAGTAGAACAACGCCCGAAATGCATTTCTGATACACCTTCGAAACCCGCAATCAATCAGATACTGATACTGAAAAGGAAGCTGACTCTCTCTCTCAGTTATGTCAATAGAATGGCATGCAAAATACCAACAAACTTACAAATGCGATAGTAAAATTAATTAACATTAACTTTATGCACTACATTCTATAAAACGTAGCTAAAATTTTACAATATCATATAAAATACATATTTCTGATAAAATTACAGTTGTCAAAAAGAAAATATATGGTAAAAAAAATTTCTTTAAAACTCAAGTGATTATGTTAGCTGTATAATCAAAGATATGCAAACTATAGAATATTTGCAACGATTCAAAATTCGTCATTACGGTCCTCCTGAGGCAGTACTGGTTCATCAGGAGATACCAAGACAAGTTAATTAGAGTCTATCTACCCTAAGTAAACATCAAATCTTAAATTATAAAAGCTCTGTTGGATACAATTCTTACTAATACTAATAATAATTTAATTCTAATACCTGCATATACTAAGTATTCCTTCTTTGATTCCTTCTTCTATTTTGAATTATTATCGAAGAATTTATCAAATTACAACTTTAGCTACGCTTCCATTACCACTCCTGCCTTTTGTCTGCGGATAAACTCCTACGTGTGGCTTAATCCAACACGCGGCTATTTAGAGCGTAGCATATTTTGTATCGCTCGATCTTACCTCAGCTTTCGGATCTGCTGTGTCCGTTCACAGAGGCGCTTAAGTCTCCGCCGAGTATGAAAGAGCCGCAAATGGAGTCGTGCGCTTGAGCGGCGTTGTCCGGTCGACGGGCGGTCGAACGTTTTAGCGCCACGAGATTGAAACGGCCGAGTGCTAAATGCACTCACCAATTAATTTTGATTGACTGTGCGGAATAGAGCTTCAGAAGTAACCCAACGTATGGAACAAGTCGCTCTACTCAAAGCCCGCCCTTGTTGGATTTCCCTGGAAGTTGGGAAAAGAATGTGAAGAAATGGTCGATTTTTTCTCCTCCAATGGTTTTCATTCTTCCGAAGGAAAGCTTCATCAAAATTAATAATTAACTCGTCTTTTTCTTAGCTCTACCGTTAATTCAAAGCGAGAGTTTCTACATCCGGTGCATTGCGTTTACCACAAGAGGACGAACACCGTCAAAGCACAAGTGACCCTAAAGATACATCAGTAGAGGAGTGAATGAATTAAATGCTCCAGTAATTCAATTCGCACAACTGGTAAATCTATTTTTCGCAAGTGGGTGACCTGTATCTCTCTTATAACCAGTTTATCATTTTACATATATTAGAGGAGATTTAAATTAAACTTCTCCCCGATACATACAAAATTCAATTATACCATTACAATATAATATACTATATACATAATACTTCACAATTAATCTGCAGTTTCTTATCAATTTGGTTTCCATTTAAAATATTTATGCTGACATATCTATATAAACCATTTGCTTTTCATCCTCTATCCTGGATCTGTTATTGGACCACTATTATACATAGTCTATGTAAGTGATCTTCCTTCTAATATACAATCTAATACTGTCTTATATGCAGATGACACTACAGCTCTCATAAAAGAAAAAATCTTGACAGGCTTGACTACAACCTAACTCAAACTATAGATTAGCTAAAATAATGGTTCACAGTTAATGGTATGAAGATAAATATGGAAAATTCATCATTAATTAATTTTAAATCAACTAAAGTCAAAAGAAATGAGCTAAGTTTATTATCAAGAAGTACAGATCTAAGACTAGAAGAGTATACCAAAACATTAGGGGTAATACTTGATGAAAGTTTAACATGGAAAGAACGACTAAGTTGTGTACTATCAAAACTGAACAAGGCATGCTTTAGCATATCCTGCATCTCTGCAGTCACCAGTCTAGCTACAAGGTTAACAGTTTATCATGCCTATTTCCATTCTGTTTAAAATATGGCATCATTCTGTGGGAAAACGCCCCAGGTTGGAAGACAGTGTTCAAAGTACAAAAGAAGGTTATGCGCATTATAAATAATTTGGGGTATATAGAGTCTTGCTAGCAAGCTTTCAAAAGCAATGGCATATTAACTTTTCCATGCACTTACTTGTATGAACTCATGTGCTACGTCAGTGTTAATATGGATAAGCTGAAGATTGATCAATCAGACCACAGGTATGAAACAAGGGGAAAAACATGTTGCAATATCCGAAACACAAATTAAAATTATTTGAAAATAGACCACAGTATATGGGTAGAAGGATATACAACAAATTAACAATTTATATGAGACAAAAACTGTCTACAGATCATTTAAAATTCCTAAAAACATTTAAAAAGTTCTTGATAAATAAATGTTATTATTCTGTAAGAGACTTTTTTGAAGATGTTATTGTAAATATGTAATATGATGTAAATGATTACTTAAATAATAATTGTTGAGTTAATGTATAAGGTAATGGATTATGTATATCATGTACTATGAAATGTAAAAAGTTTATATTTTAAAATAAAAAATTGTAAAATTGTACAGTACTGACGAGATACCAACCTGAAAACAGTGCCTTTCTGTGTTCTGTTAATGATGCAAGTGTTTTGTATTAATAAAAAATTCTATTCTATTCTAACCACTTTAAAATCAATGATACCTGATACGTAAATGTAATAGGAAAATTTTGCGGCTATACAATGATTATTTTATTAGTAAAATACCTCATTGATTTTCAACGAGGAATTTGTAAATTTAATTCAAATAGCCATTTACTGAACTCTCAATGATAAATAGATGAATAAATAAATACAATTATAAATGCATGTATGAAATATTTAATCGAAGGATTAAAACTGAGAGAAGAAAACAAAGACATACTCTGACCAAAAAAGACCTCAAAAGGTAAGTATGCCAATCCAAATGATAATCCAAAAACCTAACACACGACAGTATTTTCTATTTTTATAAATAAACCAAATAATAAATATGTATTATCCTGTCCATACTAACCACATTTAGTATGAAAAGCATCTTCACAATAGGGAAAGATATAGGACAGGAGTTACGGGACCAAACATTTGAATAAAATAAATTAAACGACGCCATTGGAGTATTCGAGGTTCAATCACCCATCAAGTGCAATCTGTTGAATTTCGAGCACTTTTCATAAAGCAGGAAATACGGTGAGGAGAAGAAAATTTGACAGGAGCGCAGAAACTCCACAAATGCTAAAAAGAGCTGAGGCTGAAAAAGGTGAACGTTCCCTTGAAGATGCACTCACCGCTCGGCAACATTAAAAGGACCGTTCGTGATACAGCGAGAGAAACAAGAGCGCCGAAGGATGCAATCGACATTTCGTTAATGCTCCCGAGAAATGCTTTCAACTCTCAGACAAAACGAAAGGTAGATTCGTTCAGCGCTTTAAAATTAAAGGTACCGAAAAGAGCGATGCGCCAAGGAAAATAAAGAAGAAAGGAGAGAATGGAGAACGGTAAATGAGAAGGCATGGAATTCAAATGAGAGAACGCTGCTTAAAAACCTAAAGATTTCTTTTTTTCGATAAAAATAAATGAGGTGATGTCATTCATACCACAGACCATTGCTGTTTTAAAATATTTCAGCAATGTTATAAGACTGCCAGAGAATTGGAGAACTAAAGCAACCTAAAAGACTATTGACACCTTCCAAACGATACCTCAAAGTAATGTAATAAACTAGGTCAGAATTTTACTGGTCGATAAATACGGGGTAGGTCAAAGGTATATTTACACCTTGAGAACGGATTTTATAGTGCGTTCCAGTTTTCCTAGCAGTTGTAGTATTTTAAAATGAGCTTCCACAGCTTAGGTAATTCCGCACATGGGCTCCTACCAGGAATCGAACCCGGGACCTCTTTCGCCGAAGCCAGACGCGCTGAGCACAAGGCTATCCGGGAGTCCTCCAATTTTTCTCGTCAGTAACGATCGAATCTATGGTGTTTAAATCCTATGTATTTTTCTCTGCACTGCTAGAGTAGCCTCTTTCCAAACAACAAAGTATTCCTCATATGTTCCTCAATCTGACGTTAATAGTCAGACTGAGGAACCCTGAGGAATAGCGACTTATCGCTTACATAAGAAGATTTCAAATACATTTGTTAGATATCAAACTGACTTGTAAAAACTGGAACGCAGTATGGTATAAATATTATTTATCTGTATATATATAGCATAGCCAGGACTTGACTACAGGGGACAGGGGTCTACAGGAACAGGAAAACGAAGAAGCTGGCATGAAAACATGAAGGTAACAACAGATAAAAGAGTGTATTTAAACGTATTTAAACTACTTATACGTCCACGGGCCGCCTTTTAGGGTAAGGTATAGTATTTAAAGTCACTCGATGAACTCTCAAACTACAATAAAATAATATTGATATAACATCATGAGTAAGAAATGAATCATCTAATGAACCTATTGGGAATAGAAATGTGAAAAAGGAGCATTTTCGAAGGGTATTGTGATAAAATAGAGAGCACTGCTTATGCGAATATATAATAAAAACAGATGGAGAAAGGTAGGATTAAAAAGTGATATCCCGTTCATCTGAAAAATACATATCGTTGCAGAGCTGGTTCGAAAAAGTTATCGCTCCTTTAAATTGAGATACAACTTAGAAGGACGAGGAAAATCCGATTCAATTTGGGGCAAAGCGTCAGCATTCATGATTTAAATTGAAATATTTTCATCGGAGCATTTCTCTTGTTTCATTATACTATAGGAATTATATCTGCGAAATATTTCCTTCATTCGTATTTCGTATTGAAAGACGCTCCGGAGTAAATGAGAGTGATTGTTGAGAAAGAAGGGGCGAGAGAGGTAAACTTTAAGGAAAAAAACAAATGATTGATCACTGGAACGAAGGCGCACCATTAAATTTAGTTCATAATTTTCATTTAGGAAACATTTATAAAGTGACAGGCAATAACGTTCAACGTACTATTTTCGCAGTGACATACAAAGACAAAATTTTACGACATATATGAATATCTACAATTTCAAAAAGCCTGCTATCTCACCCACACACGCTACACATAGTCCCCGCCGTACTTCACCCTACCAGGCAATTCCCTACTTATTTTTCGTCCTCACAATTGTCTTGTTTTTTCTAAATTTTTAATGAATATCCTCAGTGATTTTGAGAATGGTTCTAAAGCCTCCGCAGGTAAACTAATTCACAATTCAACTGTTCGGTTCAGAATGCAGAATTTACTTACTTTGGATTTTCGCTTCATGAAATTTACTTTATACTTATGACTGCGTCTGCCTAAGAACTCTGACTTATTTATCCTATCCCTTAGTTCTTTATATGCAGAACCCATATATAATGAAATAATAAATGATAAAAATATATAAAAGAATAGAGTGCAAAGGTGAGGGTTAGGTAACAAGAGCAGGGCGGTAAGAAATGCTGACGACCCCTACTCTATGTCATGTTTTGTTCAACAACAACTCATTCGGAAAGACCGACGGAGATATTAAAGGAAAAGAGACCCTTGAAAATTTGTAAGAAAGAGTAAACAGTAAAGAATCAAAACCAAGCTTTTATATGCTCTTTTGATATAAAGGGATTACAGTATATTAAGAAATCGTTAAAGATGTTTTTATTCGTTATTCACTACTAAGACTTAAATATATTCGAATTTATTACACCCTGATTTCATTCAAAGGCTCGGAAGAGGTTCGGTTCCTACTTAAGAGAGATAATGGAATAACCAGAGTTCCTCCAGTGCTTGGGATCGAGAACAACTCTTGAGAGATTCTCGTTTGTTTTCTGATCATTTTTAATGCGATGTATTTAGAACGCATTTATTTACATTTGATTTCACGGAGGAAAAAAACGCGGCAGAAAATAAATCGAGGGGTACCTTAAAGAAATTTAATCGAAGCAGACTTCCATCTTCAAAACTGAATTATCTAAAAGCAAGAAGACTGGTGACACGCTTTGCTATCTCATGCCTAATTATTTTAACCTCGAATGCAAAAAGAAAAATCTCATCCAATCCAATTACGTGCCTAGGTTTTCCATCGTCATGTAGCATATAGATAAACAGCAAAACCTAAGCTAGTCAACCATCATACATTATATTTCAGTATGGTTAAAAACATTTTTTCTTAATTAAAGAATGGAAAAGGGCCACTTTTTGCAACAATTCAAAGGTATTATTGTTCAATTATAAAGACCTTGGTTCCCCTCCTAACTTCAAAAATCTGACTTATACTTTGAAATGGTTGTAAAATTATTTATGTTGTTCGAAAAGATATGAATTCTCAGGTAATGGTCAATAAATACATCTACTAATTTTCTTAAACCTGTTTTGTTCATTGTTTTGTGATTGTGAAAATTTAAACTGTGGATACTTTAGATTATACATGTTCAAAGAAAATGCCACGTTGGCAACCACCTGCCACCGCTCTCATAGCCGTGGCAAACTCGGTTGTGCGGTAGTGCGGAGGGGGAATCTGAGTCGCGGCCCGGCTGCGGAAGACGAAGATGTGGTAGCGGTAGGAGCAGCGGACGGTTCGGAGACAGAAATGGTCAAACGTAGCACGGTCAAGTGGGGCTTTGCTATTATTATTAAAACCAATAACTCGGGCAACTACAAAATTTACTTAATATTTGTTTTCATGCCTATGCTTTTCACAAGAGTAGTATGCCAATATTTACAAAGCTTTAATAGCCTAGTTACTAAGGTTCCGAGGCCGAAACCCTTTTTGCCATGGTGCTATTCGACTAGAAAATACTGAATGACTGCAAAGGCCTAGTCTAGCGCGAAAGAGAAGGTTTTCTCTCTCACTCAAACCAAGGTCGTGGTAGCGAGTGAGGGAATCAACTCGCAGGGGTTGAGGTAGTGGTAGGGGAGAAAGGTTGCCACAGGCAGAGTTCCGTGGCATTCCGTGGCGCCACAGCAACCGTGGCAGTGTTTGTGCATGCCTGCTTTAGATGAAGCTCAAGCTACGGAACAAATCTAAATTTTTGAGATTTTAATCACCTAATTCATTAATAAGAGTCACAATATACCTTAAGCTGTCAAAAAATATGTATATTTTTTGACAGCTTAAGGTATATTGTGACTCTTATTATTAACATTGCTGTCAGTGGTGTTTCAATATTACCTAATTCATTAACAGCCGTTTTCAAAATTTTCTTTACTTTACAACTTTAATGTTTTCTCCTTATACATTATTATAATTAAAATCACATCACAAGTTGACTAGAGTCCATTGACAAATTTAGACAAGTATATACCAATTCATACAAGTTCTTACTAAAATACAAGTTGGAGGATTTTATATCATAGTGATACTCTTGGTGATACTATAATGTAACTTAACGGAAAGAGTATAAACAATAAAAAAAACTCTGCCCGGCATTTGCCCAAAGTCTTTTGCTATCTCCTACTAAGTGATTATTATATGAATACAAAATTAGTTTGGAATTAACATTAAAATTCATACAATTTAAAAATAAAAAGCCATATAATGGCTGATGGCATTTCCTTGTTTATCATTTAATTAGACATACTCTTTCGAGAGGAAAGCCGCTTGATTGAGTTTCAAAAATAATCGACTGCATACACATCAAAGCGTTACGCCCCCGCCGAGTTCATTTCAACTTCGACGCAGAGGTAAAGAATCCAAGAACACAATAATAATAAAATGGCTTTATTTGGGCGAGATTGAGACTAAAAGTCTCCTCTTCCATCTAACCCATCGTCATACAATACATAAATAATTAATTTAAAGAGATAGTATGAAAAAGGTATGAGAAGAATTGTGGATGTAAAAAACCTAAGAAATTGAAGGAATAGTTCTCGGGTCTCTAGCCGGGTGCAGGCTTCGGATAAAAGCGACGTTTCGGCCACATCCTTCGTGGCCATCTTCAGGAACGAAGTGCAAGTGCTCGAAGTTGGTGCTGCGCTGTATTTCTTCACCGTAGAAGAATGTGAGAAAAGATCTCTGTTTTTCCCGGCGTAGTTGCTGAAGGAATTCCTTCAGCAACTACGCCGGGAAAAACAGCGCAGCACCAACTTCGAGCACTTGCACTTCGTTCCTGAAGATGGCCACGAAGGATGTGGCCGAAACGTCGCTTTTATCCGAAGCCTGCACCCGGCTAGAGACCCGAGAACTATTCCTTCAGCAACTACGCCGGGAAAAACAGAGATCTTTTCTCACATTCTTCTACGGTGAAGAAATACAGCGCAGCACCAACTTCGAGCACTTGCACTTCGTTCCTGAAGATGGCCACGAAGGATGTGGCCGAAACGTCGCTTTTATCCGAAGCCTGCACCCGGCTAGAGACCCGAGAACTATTCCTTCAGCAACTACGCCGGGAAAAACAGAGATCTTTTCTCACATTCTTCTACGGGGAAGAAATACAGCGCAGCACCAACTTCTAGCACTTGCACTTCGTTCCTGAAGATGGCCACGAAGGATGTGGCCATCTTCAAAAATAAAGCATCAAATTGTATTCTTTCTCATTCAAAGAATATAGTATTACATCAAACCAAGACTCTCTCATAATATTAATTACAAATTCCCCGTTTTTAATTCAAATTGACAATCTTATCTTACTAAGAATAATTTTAGGAATAAATATCTTTAAAGGTCGAGATAATACAACAGCTCACATAAATTTTCATTTAAATTTAAATATTGAATGAAAGAAATAATGTCGTGTTCTGCAATTAACATTAAAATTGAAATTTTAAATTATTACAATTGTGTAGCAAATCGGCTAATTGGTCTGTCTCTTTATTCATTGCACATATTAATAATGTCATCTCAATCATTAACCATTAGTAGAATACTTTCTTATGATTTTCCAAAATTAAGTCTTTTAATAAACATATGCTGTATAAATAAATATTAAATAAATAGTTATCTATCAATAAAATAAATTTGAAAGAAGTTTTTTAAGTATTCATAACAAATTGTGAAGAAGCAGCTGTAATCAGATTTTCACTTCCAATCTTGAACACAATTGACTGATCTCGTACTCTTTACCATTACCCTAAATTCTTCTAGATGAAATCTTGGAAAATTCTTTACATAAATCATGATATCTAAATAGAGCTTATAACTAGTTTATTTGATTTCGAGTTTCTAGTTGGAGCTATAGTTAAGAACGCTTTAAAATTTTCTATTTTTTCTAATAAAATATTATTTGTACTCAAATATTAACGTTGGTGTCGCTGCACACATATTTCCATACTGTAAATCAGTACAATGGCAAAAATAAATCAATTATATAAAGAGATAAGATATAAGCAGTATTTTATAACAACAATAAAAACAATACAGCTTCGTTTATCAATCAAAGACATAGCAAATTCCAAACTACTTATACTAAATTTTTATAATATCATTCTCAGCCATGCAATAAGCGATAAAAATATTCTAAACTTGCTGCAACTGCAAGGATATATGACGTTGACCGAATTACAGATTTAAGTGAGGATTTTCAAAAGTTCAAGAATTTAAGTGATATAAGAATTCTTATTAAATCTAAAGGTCTTTGTTCATTGATTACCCCTAAATCTCCCAATGCAGAGGCATGAAAAGGTTTCATTGAATCAAAGTTTTCCTCCATCCGCTTATATCTCGGCTCCTTCATTGGCAGCCTTTGCAAAAGTCATCAACGTGTGAACGCCTTTGAAAGACAATTAAAAGTTATTGGAGCGAATTTGAGACTAATTACGAAACACCTACTCGACTTAGGAAAGTTTCATCATCTCTCCATCTTTGACATTCTCCCACTCTTTACTAGATGAGCACGTTTAGCTTTCAACTTCCATTTTCATAATCACAGACGATATTGCTAAAAAGATCTTTAAGGAACGTTCGAACGGAACGGAAAAGTAACATTTTTGGTAAAAGTTCCTTGTTATTTAAAAATGGTATCATTATAAAAAGGAAAGAAAGTCCATTTAGCGATTTCCCATACCACTTAAACTGCTTAATAACTTCAGAGCCCCGGAATATTTAATGCTCTTTCCTATTAAATAGTTCATAATATATACTCAATAGCTGATTAAACTACAATAAGGTAGCTTGATAGAGTATTTTTTCATAGATTGCATACTATCGAAAAATTGCTTAACATTCCAGCCCAAAACGCTTAATGAACGTTCTGAAAATGCTAAAAGAAAATGATGCATTGACCCGTTTAAACAGAAGTTTGATTCTGAATTAAAGTAAATTTATAGAATCCTTAAAATTTAAAAAATTCTAAATAATAGATGATAGCATAAAAAATCAAAATACAACTAAATCTTGACGTGAGCATCGATTTCCACTAAGAATGCTATCAAGTATTAATAAAATATTTTTCTAAGCTTGGTATATACAAGTATGAATTTTAGAGCCACGATTTTCGAATTACGAACCGTAAATTCTATTGGTTAAGTCAATGAAGCCATCCCTGGAAGACTATTTTAAATAAAATTCTCCTTTCCAGAGAGGAGAAATTTCCCGTAAAACATGCTTGCGTGACCTTTTGTTCAAACACCGGAATTAAAATAACAATAAAGCGACGAATTCAAACATTCGTTTCGCTTAACACGCGTAGGCGTTTCGTATGAGTAGCTCGGTGTTCCGCTTAAATAAGATCGGCCAAAAGGTCATGACCCCACGTTCACAATTTAAGCGGTGACCTTTCTTTCATTCGCAACAGATGAAGATAAGAGCGGATTCAAACGAGCTTCCTATGCCACTACCACAATTTCTGATTAAGTCGTCCCAATATACACACTTGCTTATCTCTTCCCCACACTCGCTTCTAACTTCTGTGGTTTCAGCTCTTTCTCTTCATCTCTTCTGGAAAATCACCAGACTCCCTCGTGGATGTATCCAAGCCGAAGAAGGATTGACACAGATTATGATCGGCGTCGGTAGAGTATGAATATTTTTATTTGATAGAGGTTGACAACTTCAGTGAGTTATTTACCGGATCCATCTTCACTCAATGACTTTCACAGCTAACCATAAAAAAGTAAGTTATCGAGTAATACACCAATAAAGGTATGAAGACCTGCATTATAATAATAAGGGTCCTTTACTAGAGTAATATTGAGACTACTAAGCCTCTTCTTACATTTAACCCTTCGTCATATGTTTTAAAGAAAGAGATAGCATGAAAAAAGAACACAGAAGAAAACTACACATCGGGTTTAAAAACCTAAGGCTTTGCTCAGGTAAAAATTTAAACCGCAACAAGATGACACCCGCAAGAAGAGGAGTGTAAAAAACACCTGAAAAACCTAGTAAGTAAATTCTTAAAAATAGTTAAGTAAATTCTTATGGAAAAAGCAGGTTCAGAAAGATCTGAAAGGCAAACAAAGGTTTATAGATACATGTTCACATTAGCAGATAAATCGATATAATTGTTTGCGTAACAGTAACGAACGTAGTGGAAAGCAAGAAATTAGGTTACAAGAAAAAGTGTAAATATTTACAAAACTAAAATGAAAATATAATATAATATGCTAAAGAAACTTCATACGAAACAATTGAAAATTTTTGATTCCGATGAATAAATAGTAGCGTTAAATGATATGATAGAGTTATGACCGATTTCTTAGAAGATGAGTTTACATATTCAAATTATCAGAAATTTTACTTAATGCTCCCTTTTACAGTATAGATAACTACAATAGAAAAATACATAGAACACATTTATAGAACAATAGAGTTAATAAACGATAGCTATAAAAAAGATAATTCCCTTTACGTGAGGTATTTCATAATTTATTGATAATCAACGCATAACATTTACATTGCTAGGAAGTTCATTTTATTGTATGAACGAGGGAAACGAAAATTTTCATACATTATATAAATAACATCTCCCAACAGAAAAACAAAATTTATATCAAATTAATTTAAAATTTGATATTGAATGTTTTATTATTTGATATTGAATGTTTTATTTAGAAAACTTATAATTTTAATAAGAAAATATATTTTCTTTTAAAATCATGCTGATTACAGTAATGTAAAATTATTTTGGAATAAACCAAAAACCGCAGTTGTACTTTTAGTCTTAGGATAACTCGGCAAGACATGGTAAATATTTTCCTTATACTTGTACTGTATCGTTGATGTGGACAATTGAATAAACATAAAATAAACATCCAATGCGGGATAAATGATCGCTTACTTCCTTCGTTTTAATAAATTTTAAACATTCTTAATATTTTAGGTACATGTCGAGCATCTTAACCAGGGACATCTTTTGAAGTGTGTGAAAATAGAATCTGAAAACGCTTAGTATGAATGGGATAACTTGAGAACATTCAACACAATAGCATTCAGGGTCTCCTCGGGAATGCTTTGAACTCCGCAACTATGTCTACAGGCATTTCCTACATCAGTGGGAGACAAAAAGAAAGGTTCAACGGACAAAAACCTCTAATATTTAAAAGGTATATCGCCTACACTAGAACCTGCGGCTTTTATGACCTGAAGAAATGAAAATATTTAAATAAAATTTTATAACCTAATTTAATATCTTGATGAATAAATAGTATAAATAGAAAGATATTCAACAAACGTTTACAAAGCGATTAAATCCATTTACCTTCGTGAAAACTCCATCTTAAATTACTTTAACGTGAGCAATATATCATTCAGATACGGCTAATTTAAATTAAATTGTATTGAATCAAATTGATTGCATTGAAATGTTTTTCTTTCATGGTTTTCAGATTTATGTCTCAGACGATCTCAAAGAATAGGCTCTTCTGTATTCGAGGAGTCAAAATCAAAAAGAAGAATCAAAACTTCTCTAAAATTTCCACTTTCTTCGCAGAGTTGGTTTTTCCGACGTTTAAGCCTGCTGAAAGCACAAACAAAGAATGAGACTATCGGGGCCTCGATATTCGAAAATCGCAAACTTCTCCTCAAAAGAGAGTGAAAACTTTCGACGAGCGATTTCATCGAAGAGCATGATTGATAATCTCGAGGTTGACTTAAGAGTCCAATGAGTTAAGCTAATGAGGTTCCCAGACGGAAGGAACGCAGAAGGGGTCCACGAACCGTATCTCTGCAATCCTTATCTCTTGAAATTGGAATAAAGGAACGAAAAAGATTAATGACTTCTGTCGATTGAGGAGAAGTTATTTCAAACCATCGGAAGTTCGATGCCCGTATAAGTTACAGTGTTTCGGGAATGAAAAAATAACAACATATTTAAAGCAGAAACTTTGAAATTGCATTGTGCTTCTCAGGCTTTTGAAAATATATCAACTGTCGATGTTTGAATCAATTAACAAGGTCAAAGTGAAAGAGAGTGCCAAATGCAATCAATATCTTTTGAGAGAGAGCGCCCTATGTCCATTTTTTCAAATTAAGGTTTCCCGAGCTTACAATTTGCATCAAACACTTCTGGGAATAAAAATATTAAAGGGAACTTTGATATTTTGCTACCGACCGGCCAAGGCGTCAAAGTGACTGCAAAATGTAGTTAAGTAATCAATGTTGCTTTGATTGTCCTTGCTCCCATTCATATGTTATACAGTTTAATATCTAAACAAACGTTAGAATTATCAAATATTTTGTCTATGTTATATAGAGTAGTAAAATAATACAACAGTACAGAGTAATATGATTAGAATATCTTTATATATAATTTCTGAAGTGTCCGTCCGTCCGTCCGTCTGTCCGTCCGTCCGTCCGTCCGTTCCCCCCTTTATTTCAGAAACGGTTTGACTTAGAGATTCGAAACAAACTGCATTGTGTTTCTACGAGTTAGAAACCCCTAGGAAAACTATTCCCATTACTAAGTAAGCCCGGGTTCGAACCCAGGAGTCCATAATATGATTCCATAAGGAATACACGTAAACTTCACTTTTATCGCTTGCAGGCTTTGTTTCTTTCGCAAAATTAAATTAGTAACACAAGTCGTACAAAGTCGAGACAAGTACCAAAAGAAAGGAAATTGAATGGAGATTCTTATTTCAGTCGTAGAATATCGTTTACGATTCGAAATTGCAAACATTTTGATAAAATGCACCAATATTTTATCAATATTTTGATGTTGTAAACAATTCATCCCCTTGACGACCTAAGCAATTTTTACTTTCTCCCTATACGTAGTATAGAGAAAGTATTGTATTCGCAAAAAAATTCGACCTCCAGATTTCGACGGAAATAGATGTTTTGGGGCCCATAGAGCATTTTTAGCTATTTTCCCGAACATGTCTGTCTGTGTGTCTGACTGTCTGTCTGTGGTTAAAAAGATTGTGTGCGCTCTATCTTAAAAAGTAATTATCCGATCATTTTCAAAATTCATATTTAGAATTTTCCTAACAAAATCAAGAGTTGATTAGTTTTTGGAGAATATCGCTTAACCGGAAGTTACGGTTTATCCGGAACAAAATTTTGTTTCTTAAATATCTCTGTAAAAATGCAATATAGGTATATACAATTACACACAAAAGTTATAGATAATGTACTTTACTACAACTTTTGTATAAAATATTTTTTGTAACACTGATTGTTTAGGAGTTATTCTTCAATGATGGTTAACCGGAAGTTGTTGTTTACCCAGAAAAGGAAGTTTTTCATACATATCTCTGTCAGAATGCAATATAGGTATATACATTTACACACAAAAGTTGTAGATTATGTATTTTACTACAACTTTTGTAGGAAACATTTTTTCGTAACACTGATTGTTTAGGAGTTATTCTGCAATAATGGTTAACCGGAAGTTGTTTACCCAGAAAAGGAAGTTTTTCATACTTATCTCTGTCAGAATGCGATGTAAGTATATACAATTATGTACCAAAGTTGTAGATAATATTTTTTACTACAAAGCTTGTATGAAACATTTTCCTGTAACACTCATTGTTTTAGAGTTATTACCGGCATAGGCTTATGTTTTCAATAAATACGGAGAAAGTCATGTGTTGGCCACATCAGATTATTCATTTTAAGCTCATGAGTTTATCCATAGGAAGACATATAGAATAAATGATCAGTTAAAACTAATGCTGAAAATAAGAGATACACTATATTAGATAGACAATAGAAGAAATTATATTTATACATTTATATATATAATTATATTATAAACATTTGCAGATAAAAACAATATCCTCCGAAAAATCTCGCGAAAAATATACGAAAATTTTAAAAAATTCAAATTTTGTTTATTTCTCTGTAGCAACCGAGCTTTGTTTATATCAACGTAATTGTTAACAGTGTTTCCGTGAAATAAAACAGTTTTATTAGTAGTGTGCTTCTTATAATTGCTTTCTCTCGATCAATTCAACTGAGTACATATAAATAAACAGGTATGTTGCGGATGTTTTTTATTAATCTTCTGAATTAAGTATTAAATCTAATATATTATCAAAGATGAATATTTAGCGATTGACAAAAATGTAGTCAGTGAAGATCGTAAAGATTTCTCTTGATTCGATGCTCGGGTTCTCACAGGAGTAGAACATCGAGTGATCAATATGTAGCAAATCGCTAACATCGCATACCTGTCCAAAAAGATAAAGCAATTTTATGATTTTTATATGCAGAATACAAAAAGTGATTCATTTGTGGCAATTTTGATTGCTTTCATTCCATATACATTTACTATCTTATCGTGTGCTGTTTAATTTTCGTTTCTGTTTTGGCATTGTGATTGAGTTTGTATTATTAGATGGTTTTCCGTGTTTATGTTACACATTTTAGTATTGGGGTAAAAGTCAGCTACACAACTCACTTACTTTCCGCGAAAAAAATTGTTGTTGGTTTTTAGAGACACATATAATTTATTTCTATATAATCATCGTTTCCGTTATCTCTTTGTGCCTTTCTTAAAATGTCTTCTTATCTTAATGTGATCTTAACAGTTTCATTTCCGGAGTCTCCGGGATCGAAATCCGGAGCCCATAATTCGTTTCCATTTAAAATACAAGCACAAAATATTGTTTTAAACCTACTTTAAATCGTCCTATTTTTATTCTTTTTAGTGATGCATAAATTGATATCCTACTGTTATTGGTTTATATGCCATGGTTTTTACACTAGTGTTCCTCTCCGAGACAATTACCTGCTGACGATGTCACAGCATTATTTTTTTATTTTCAACAACTGACCTGCTTTTAACGATTTAATTTACGAGAAACTTTTACTAGGCAGTAGTGAACCATTTAGACGTCATTTTCACAGTGATTGCGTTTCGCTAAGACGAGTGAATATCTTAAATTGGGACTTAATTGAAGTGTAACCACATGGGAAGCAATTAAATTAGGTGGTCCGATGACAATTATCATAGATTGACTGAAAGTGATTACTTTTTGTGAAATGGAATCGGTCATCAATTATTACATTAATGTGTCTGTTTATATATTATTATTTATTACTTAATGGATTCAGGAGAAAAGAACTAGATATACTTTGACTGAATTAAACTAAACCCTCCTGAGGAAACGTTTTCGTCTGAAGTACCGAAAAGCTTAATAAATAATATACATTTATTTTAGTTTCCAAAATTGTAAATTCAGTTTTGGAATTCTTTGCATTGTTACACCCAAAATTATTACTTTATGATTATTTTAGTAATAAGTTGATCTATGAAGTATCTTAATGTTTGTAGTAATATAAACTACTACGAAAAATACCTTTTTTTGTATGATAACGATCAACTATGTTACTACAAGTAAGGTATACTTACTTATTGCGAGCTAAAGGTAAAATTTTAAGTAAAAATGCAAGAAATTGATCATCATCATGGTGCATAGTCGTGCATCTCATCGATTAGAAGTAAATAATTAGTTTTAATATTTCTCCCATGCATACCACATGGGAGAATCGGATCCATCCTGGCATCGAACTCTGGACTTTTAAGAAATATCTCTAGACATCTAGGTCAGTACAGAATGACCATCTGTAATTATGCGCACGATTTCAAGCTGAAATCTCACCTGTAACTCCCTCAATTCACGTCCTACCTTACCTATATATTCCTTATGGAAGGAAATTTACTGTATCATGGCTTCTTACCCCTGGAACAGTTTAAATTTAAAATATTGTTAATGGACGTCTAATAAGATGTATGTTAGTTTCCGGTACCTAAAATAACACTAGTGGAAAGTTGATTTTGGACTATGTACTTTTTATGAAGTATTGTCAAATCTTAAATATTCTATGTACGCAAATATTTGCGCGAGCCCAGCTGATTATTTGGAGAATGTAAATAATTAAAAATATATTAATGAGATAGGAATTATGACTTATTGTCACTATCAATTACATAGTATTGATTTATATTTAAGTTAAAACTGATTTTCTAAACTTAGGTCCGGTATTATAACATATATTTAGAGTCGACCTTGACTGTAATCTTCACGTAAACTCTAACAAAACGTATTTTTGTCGATATTTAAGCCTTATTTGGTATTTAACTCTTAAAAGTGACTTTAACCGCAATGCATCATGGATGTAAACAAACTATATGGCGGAAATTCTAGAGCTAGCCTCTCGCCTCAGTTGGTTTATCGTTGAAAAATAAGTTTGTTTTAAGGTTTTCTCGGTTGAAAATCCTCAAAATATTTTGAATAAATTTGTCTATTCCCTTTAAACAGATATTTCTCGCGACATTGCCTTTTTCTTTTTTGCAAATCATATCACATACGTTAGGTGCTGTGAAGTATTTTTTATGATTCAGATACTTCAAAAGTGTTATAAGTAGTTATAAATTGGAAGTGAAATTAATTTTTTTAGTTTAGAACTGCCGAATAAAGTTACTAAAGATTAAATTATTGCATTTATTACAGATGAAGTATAAGCAGAACTCAGTTTCTACGCCAACATAGACGAATTGGACATATTTAATAACATACATACGAGTATTGTCATTAACTTATTGATTTGCACAATTAATCATGAATGAATTATATATTTTACCTATGTTTTTAATGGAAGTGTTTCTCTAAGATATAACCGTGATTTTGATAACTGGCCATCAAAATTTCAATATTTTAGTATGTTAGACTTTCTACCAGTACGTTATTAAGGTTAAGTACCTTAGTTAGTATTATTGCAACCTTTTATGGCGATAGTGTGTGTGTGTGCTTTACGCACATATAAGCGTTGGAGATTTTCCCAAAATGACACTAAGTACGCCTACAGGAGATTTTAACTTTATTAGATTTGAATACCGTCTCATAAGTAATGTATGATATACGTAGAATGGGAGAAATGAGAGGCATGTAGAGTTGGGATCACGCCCCTGAAGCTCCCCTATGCTGGCTGTACAATCGGCTGACGCCCTTAATGCCCGCAGCCACCAGATGGCAGCACTGAAGCTCGCCCTTTGAAACCATACTCTCATATGGAGTAAATGGAAAACACAACACGATTATGATACTTTTTCCCTGTTTTTCTTTGTGGGAGTAGTATATACGAAAGATGGAACTCAGAGTTAGTGATTTATCCATTTATAAGTACTTAAAACAATTGAATAAAATGGGCAAATTAGTAAATCCGAAGAATAAGTGCAGGTTACCTTCAGGGCACACCACAAGTAACTTCGTCGCTGTGAAAACATTATTCGTAGATCAGCGAAGTGCAATGTATTCTGCTTGGATACAGGGAAAATAATTGATCCTTAATAAATTACCAACGTTACATCTACTTTTAACTAGGCCTTTTAAAACTAGAATCGCAGGATGCACATGTGTGGTCTGAAAAGTTTCCGACATTTAAACAATTTCTTGACATGGTTTATGAAAATGTTCTGAAGATGTCTGAAGAATCTGGGGTTGGAAACTTTTCAGACCACCCTCGTATATACATTTCCTGAAAAAAAATCGAAGTTCCCAGAAAAAGTCTCCAGGAAATGAGTAAACGGTCAAATATTGTTGAAACATGCATAAATCCAAGAGTATCAACTTTTAATGACTGGCGTGGACTGCATTTTATCTTGGGGTGCCTGAAATGTGAAGTTAGGTTATACAATATACAAACATAAAGGATAGAGTGGTATAAAAAATTTATTGACCAAACATTAAGTTTTAGACAGTTTCGCAAATTTCCTTTTCGAAAATTTCCTGGAGACTATTTCTGGGAACTTCGATTTTTTCTCAGGAAATTTAATACGAGGGTGGTCTGAAAAATTTCCAACCCCAGATTCTTCAGACATCTTCAGAACATTTTCATAAACCATGTCAAGAAATTGTTTAAATGTCGGAAACTTCTCAGACCACCCATGTGCATCCTGCGATTCTAGTTTTAAAAGGCCTAGTTAAAAGTAGATGTAACGTTGGTAATTTATTAAGGATCAATTATTTTCCGTGTATCCATGCAGAATACATTGCACTTCGCTGATCTACGAATAATGTTTTCAGAAGTTACTTGTGGTGTGCCCTGAAGGCAACCTGCACTTATTATTCGGATTTACTAATTTGCCCGTTTTATTCAATTGTTTTAAGTACTTATAAATGGATAAATCACTAACTCTGAGTTCCATCTTTCGTATATACTACTCCCACAAAGAAAAACAGGGAAAAAGTATCATAATCGTGCTGTGTTTTCCATTTACTCCATATGGGAGTATGGTTTCAAAGGGCGAGCTTCAGTGCTGCCATCTCGCGGCTGCCATCCCGCGGATGCGGACATTAAGGGAGCCAAAAAATTTCAGTAGTTTCCAGTCCTATACTTTCTAAGTTCGTGGTTGGGATCTATCAGTAAAGGTCTGCAAAACTTCTTGGCTTTCTACAATCGTATAAGAGCCATTGTAACTATAATTATTAATATTAAATGCATACAAATGAAATGTATATGTATACTAGGGTGTCCCAAGACGTGATGGAAAAATTTTTTTTTGCGAATTCAATTACGCATACCCTCTATTTTTTTCTATTTGGCCTTATAAACTTACCCAGTAAATATTGTTACGATTGGATTATGGTAACCCGTGCCGACTCGATGCCAAACAATTTCGAGAAATGAAAATTTGTACCGACAACGGGGACGCCAGGTTAATGGGCAATTAAGTAACGGATTCTCTTGAATCTTTCAGGGCACGTTCTTTGCTTAAAAATAGTGGATATGTTTCTGGCCGTTTAACTCAATGGGATTTTGTTTATAAAAAAATAGCAACTGAATATCAGAGTTAGGCAACCACGCTATACACCTATATTGCTAAATAGCTCTCGAATTAATAGGAATTTATTTTCTTCCATATTTTTGCGACTTTGAATACGCATACCCTATATTTTTTCTGTTTGGCCTTTGTAACTCACATAATAAATATTATTGAGATTGAGTTATGGTAACCCGTGCCGACTCGATGTCAAAGATGAGAAATGAAAATTTGTACTGATTTAGTATGGAAGGATTCCAGAACACAATGTTTACTTAGTAAATAAAACAGCAATATTCCCAAATCGTGTATGTTCACTATCTAACATGTAAAAAACATTATTCTTAAAATTTTCTTTTAAAGTTCGCATTTGCAGTCAGGATAAATCTTCAGGTGTTCTTGTACGCAACGTAATAAAAATTGCTAATGTTCCTCCTCAACCGTGATTAAACCATGAAAGCCTTGCGTCAACTTGACCGCTCTTTCAGATGTATCATTCACTGCCCTAAGCGTTGGAACCTTCTTTCTGGTTTCTTTAAATGAAGCATTATTTGACCACGTAGTAGGACAATCGAGGAGAAAATTGTCATCAATTTTAAGACGATCGAATAATGACTTGCTTCTGACTGAAATGAAATTGTAGATGTTTTTCTCTTAAATAAAACAAGAAAAATTCAGTTAACAAAATTATCATCAAAACAGAAAACTAAGGAAACAACTACTATATTTAATTATTTAACTTACCATACAATTAACCGCGTGTTAAGGAAGAACACAGTTGAACTTTGAAAATTTAAAAGAAAGCTATGGTAATATCTGTGATCAGATTCTTATGCAAGGTCGAACCAGTGATACTTAGGCTCGATATTTAGGATTTGATAGCTAGCGCCCATACTAAAAAGGTTACATAATCGTAAATGGTGCTTGCGGTTTTGACTAAGAAGTTTGCAAAAAGTCTACGACCGGCATTTTTCGTAAAATTAGGTCGACTTCAACACCCTGTGCAAATTTAATGTTCAGGAATCAAAGTAATTTACTTAATAATAATAGTAATGGTTGTATATGGAATTTATTCAGCATTAACTAATAGAAGTATCAAAGTTCGCACAAACAAAATCTACTTTGTATTTTTGGCCTTTTTTCGATTCTAATCCTCTGTACGAAGTTATATATATTAGAATAAATATAAACTAAAATTAAAGAATGCTTGGAAGGTATCAAGATGATATTTAATTGCAAAAAGATAAGTTTTCAGAGAAAGAAATGGAAAAAAATAAATTCCTATTAACTCGAGATCTACATAGTAATATGGGTGTATGGCGTGATTGCCTAACTCCATATTCAGTTGCTATTTTTTTATAAACAAAAGCCCATTGAGTTAAACGGCCAGAAATAGATCCACTATTTTTAAGCAAAGAACGTGCCCTGAATGATTCAAGAGAATCCGTATGTTAATTACCCATTAACCTGGTTTCCCTGTTATCCGTACAAATTTTCATTTCTCGAATTGTTTGGCATCAAGTCGGCACGGGTTACCATAATTCAATCGCAATAATATTTACTGGGTAAGTTTATAAGGCTAGGTAGGAAAAAATTAGGGGGTACGCGTTTGAAAAAAATATCTGATTTTTTTGGTACACCCTAATTTATACTTACATGCTATCCAAACATCATAAATTTCGTTCTCAATCCATTGTCCTTGATAAAATATTTAATGCAAACCAATATACAAACCATAAAGTCATCTACTTAAAGGCTGAGAGGGTCTTCTGCTGGTCAACCCTTAGCTGTTAAAATCGTAGGAGAGTTTAACTTCATATATGTTTACTTATTATCCCCGTTGAATTTCAACGGGCACTACCGCTAGTTATGGTTAAATACTTCAAACGTTCAAATAACTAATATAATTACCCTCTATATTGAATAAATATATTATAACTAACTACCTGATTTCATATATTTATAATTTAATTATTAATCTACATTATAGATGATAATTATGAATTTAATCCTAATTTGGTATGTAGCGAAACGTAGTACAGATATAAATAAATAAAATCACGACTTAAATATCAGTCATTGGTTACTCATCAAAAAGTAATAATGAAAAATGGATATGTTTCCTTAAGGTTTTCGCGATTTTCAATCAGAACTAACAATAAATGCTATATATTTTTATTATAACAATTAGATATATACACACTCACCCCGTAGTAGTAGTACTGTTAAAAGTGCTTCAACAGCTAAGGTCTTCTGGCATATATATAGGCCCCAACCGAAAATCAAACTGCTTTCACTAGAGGCGAGCGCGCTACCCAGTTGGGTATCCAGGAGTCCACATATTCTGTTTTGGTTCTAATAAATTTGGCACAAGAAGAAAAGGCCTGAAAACATGACCTACCTAATGCCTGATAAATATACATATGTGTGCACAACGCTGATTATTGTTTTGAATGTTTATTTATTCTAATAGGTACTACTTCCACTTTGGTCGACCCGATGTTTAAAATTCCTACTATAATAATAATAAAGGACTTTATTTAGGGCGAGATTGAGACTATTAAGTCCCTTCTAACATCTAACCCTTCGTCATATAAATGTAAAAAAAGAGATAGCTTGAAAAAAACAGTACAAAGAAGAAGACTACTTCGTGGAAAAAAATGCCACTACAGGAAAACATCCTCAAATAAGGGGGATGTGAAAAACCTGCGAAACTCTACAGAAAAACTATATATAGTGACGACATCAGATTAAATGAGATTTAAAAGACAAGAAAACATTCCAATAATATCATACAAAAACAAAAAAGAGAACTTAAGTTGGTAAAACAAATAGATTTATAAATATACTATTAAATAAGCAATTTATCAAAAACGGTCTAAACAATTAAAAAAACATTAGGTAGAAAATAAAAAAACTATATAAGGTAAAATACAATTTAAAATACATTAAAATTCATAAAAACAAACAGCGGATTAGGTAGGGATGGAAAAAATTTCTGGAGGTAAAAAGGGGTTGTAGTAGAGGGCCAAGACATTTTGTGATCTCGGTGGGGTGAAGGTGTTGCTCGTTTCGGTGCCATTAAGTTCCGTTTTGTGAGGCTAAGGGATGATTGCGGCATTTACTCTTAACGCCAAAGATGGAATATTAGTTTTTTATTCATTGTCGAAGTGAATTCAAAAGTCTAGCCGTGACTATAAACGATTTGTGGAAAATTTCACATTTATGCTGGGGAGTTTCTTGCAACCTCTAGTATTGCAGTCATGAATCGTATCGAAAGATATTAATAAGGAATGAATATATATTAGAGTGTTCAAACGAAAAGGTACGAAATGACACTGTAGGTATAATTGAAATCTTAATCTAAATTAAACACCAGTGGCCTGTGCACAACTATCCCACTGTTTTCCGAGGCGAAGGATTCCATGTTCCTAGAATTCCTGTGGCTTTGACTGGAGCTGATTGATTGCATGTTTTGCCCAATTGACGTGAAAATGCGTAGAAGGACATCAGCGCGTTCATATTGAAAAATTCGACGATTGATCAGATTTCTGACTGTGGAAGGTGTTAAACCAGCCGATCCAGCTGATCCGAATCCTTCGGCTCGTGAAATAGTGGGATAATTGTGCTCAGGCATCTGGTGTTTAATTTGGATAAAGACTTCAATTATACCCACAGTGTCACCGAAAAGGGTGAGACTACTCACTTAATGTTTATCAGTCAATTTATTGAGGTACACTTCCATTGAAGTGCTCAATCACATGGAGCGTCTGCAAACAAAAGTGTATAGTCCTTAGTTTCGAGTGTTTTGGTATGCGTACAAAGCCATTCCTCCTTGAGACGATGATGGAATTGCTCATCAACAGCAGTAAACTGAACCCCATCCTCCCTCAACCAATAAACCCGTTCCTCGACTAAGGTCAGGATATAAAGAAAGAATAACGCATAATCAAGGAAATGAAATCAATCTTTCCGTCAATGCATGCTAAACAATCTAGAATTCCTCAAAGCACGAATTGGTGGTACAGAGATGAGAAAAGATGAAAATATATATTTAAATTAAATTTCAATCGTTCTCTTTATTATTAGTACACTCCTGGCCAAAATTCACGCAGCACCTCCCTAGTGATCCTTACGGCTGGTGCAGCGTTAATTTTGGCCAGGACTGTACATTATGGTGCTAATGAGAGATAACTTATCAATTTAAAATATTTTATCTCTTGATACAAGATTCTGATGCCATGTTTTATCCACCAAACTTTGGAAGAATTGGAAGGCTGGTCTCAAACTGTATTTTATGTAAGATTTTTAGCTTTCCTGGCGTATATATAGAAATAAAGAATGATTCAAATGACTTCTAGATTTTCTTAAATTTCCTAGTATTTGCTTAAAATATATAAAATCGACGATAATGTCAATACGTCGTTTACTGTAAATACCCTTTGAATTTTTTTTCAGGCACGATAGATAAATATATCAAATAAATATAACCTGGAATCTTCACTAAATATGATTCAATCATATAAAATTGCAAAAACTGAGAAATGTCCCACCCACCAGTAAATGTCAGGTCCTTTTGACGACCCTCCCGGTGATCAAACACCGTTGTCCTTGGCGTTTTTTTCAATTTTCCGATCACGTGTTCTTCCTCGAATTTTCTCCACGACCATACTTTTCCTTTCCCCAAAGAATTCTACGTCTCAGTATCCAATGCGCAGTTTTTCGGATGTACGACCCGGAATTTTGACGTTAAGGATTTCTATGCCCCGGAAGGGAGAGATTGGATCCAAGGTAGGCATCGGTCGAGCGAGAAGGGAAAAGGAAAAAAGGCAGGAATTCGAGGTCACCTGGAAAAGCGAAAAGAAATACAGAGAGAGGGAAGAGGATCGTGAGAGAAGAAGGTGAGAAAAGGGGCGAGTAAAAGCTAAGTAAAAACGGGTGTCGACGTACATACGTCATGAAAGCGTGGACGTCTGCAAATATTCCTGTTGAAGTTACTCATTCACATATACATAAATATTAAACATTAAAAAAGGGGTAAAATTTTGATTTAAGAGAGTAATATTTTCATGTAAAAACTTCAAAGGTTAGGCGCCCATTAGCCTAGCCTCGCCGTAAAAGTCTAATAATAATAATCTTTAATATAATTGGCGTATAACGAATAAGATTCCGCGATACCTGGTTGAATTTCATTCAAGAAAGTATTTACTGCAATTGTGGTTTTTGTACAAGTTTTGTAGTAAAGATTTTTTTAGCAGCGTATATGAAATGAAGAAATATTTCCCTTTAAAAAATCTATTCCTAAGAAAAGGAAAACTTAATGAGAAAGCCCATAGGATAGAGTCATGGAGAGCAAAAGACAGATATACCTTAGGATAATCTATCTATATATATATAAAAATGAATGTGTGTCTGTCTGTCTGTCTGTACTCGATAGATTCAAAAACCATACATCCAATCATCGTGAAAATATGGGAAATTATTACGTATATCCCCGGGAAGGTTTTTGTAAATTTTTATTTTAATCGGAGTACTCAGTTCGACTCCAGAAGGAAAAACAGTTTCCATAAGAAATACATGTAAACTTCGATTTTATCACTTGCATGCTTCCTTTCTTTCGCAAAATTAAATTAGAAATAACCAACGTATGGATTTAGAAGTACCACCAGAAGAAGGGAAATTGAATAAAGTTTCTTATTTTGGTCATGAAATATAGTTTACGATCGGAAATTACGAGACTTAGAGATAATTAGATGATAATTTTGATGAATTTTGAGGCTATAAACAAACTATTTCTCAGTTACAACGAATGCGATTGTTGAATTTTCTCATAAGAACACATTGAGAATTTACTCCAGTATTCAAATGATGTTTGTTTATAGCAACATAAATATTTACGTATATTATCGTGGAGTAAACGGTTTTTGATATTTAATGAAAATTATATTTTGATAAATTCAAGAGATTGTATGTACTGGACAACTTGGTGAGTTGATGACGTTACCGACTTTGATTACAAATATCATCTATTTTCAACATTTCAATTTATTTTATGTCTTTGACGAGACTGAATTTAATTTTTAGGTCTTCTTCAGTTGAATATGTGTTCTATTTGAGATTTGCTAGATGCGAAGTGTAGAGTAGCACATAATTTAGCATATCTTACTCCGAACTGATAAGGTACTGTGATAATATATTTTCTTATATACTGAATGAAAGTAATGTAGATAGTATGTATGATTTCATTATAATAGCCTTGCAACGCGAATAGCTGCCTGCCATACAAATTGCGAATGGATTTTTTACGGGAAAAATAGAAGTACGATACATAAATTGATCCCATTTGGGCAGAATATATATTTTTTCAATTATTGTTTAAATATTACTAATTATATTAAAATTTAAAATATTTTAAATACATAAATTGTATTTCTTATAAGATTTCAAAAAATTAATTTAAATTACAAAAAAGAACATTAATGCATTTGACGTTCGATTTTTCGCCAGCAAATTCTAATAAATACAAAAATGCAGTCAAAAACTTTTGCAATTATTAATACGAGAATAAATTATTAATACGCGAATAAATAAAAGTATTATTAATTTCCAGCTGAAGAAAATAATTGGAAATACGTTTTATTTAACCCTACAATTATGCCGCCAACGCGAAGTGCTATTGGTCTATCTACAAATCAAGCAAAAAGGAGAAGAGAAGAACGATCATTAGAAACGAGTGAACAGAGGCAAGCAAGGCAAGAAAGAGATCACACTTCTCTAAACACAACAACGTGTGAACGGGTACAGCTAGTAATTTTATAAATATGATGTAATACTTCTGTAATAGATATATAGATATCTCCTTCTTTCGCGTGCAATGATTTATAACTGATACACAACTTATAAGGTAACCATCCGCTTACAGGCATTTATATTTTGGCTTAATTAACTTGATAATATTCATACCTTATTTATACTTTTACTTGTCGATATTTTAGTGAAAACAACGATTTCGCTAATACTCCACTAAATGACATGAATTGGCGTTTCCCATTTTAAACGAACCTTGAAAAATAACAAGGGAAAAAGAAGAGTAAAGAAATATATCTGTGAAATGAATTTGTTGAACGGCAGATGTAGAAGTTCCCAAACGAAAATAATAGTGGTATATCCAACCGTGTAACATTAAAAAATTAATACTATTTGTTCCTTAATGATGAACTCTCGATATCATGGATCATATCACGTGAAACTTCCGCTCAATAAAATAACTCAGATTTAATCTCAGAAATGTGCCCAGAAACAGATATATACTCCAATAGAATAGAATCAATCCTCCACCGAATCTTTTATTCATTTCAACCTTACCCTATCAACTGTAACATTATTGTATTTCTGAACCTAATTGCCTCAAATAGTTCAGTATATACAGCTATATTGCTATATTTAAAGATTTTGTATGCATACATACGGCATATGGTCATTGTGGCTACGAATCGGCATGTAAATAGCAGATCAAGAAAATGGAACGCTAAAATGAATTGTTGAATTAGGCTCCCAAATGAATGAGGTATGACAACGCTTTTCTAGAAAAATTAGAATTGTCACTCTCATGACATATTATTTTATTTACTGAGGCTAATCTTCAACGGAAGCGAAATCCATCTTTGATCACGCGCACATTTTTCTCAAAATCTCACCAAGAAAACGGCTTATTTATTCTTTTTGTAGCTTAAAATTTTATTCTAAAAGTCGGATTTTAAGAAAAAACACGGTGTTTCAATTTATTCTCATAAATCTTTCAGATAAAAAAGTCCTCAGATGAAAAATTTGGATGTCTACATCAAAGAGCTTTCCAAATTATCACTTTCTCTCTTTCATTGAGGGAGATTCTTCTATTATGAGTTAATGATAATTTAAGGGGAAAGAAATAATTAAACGTGAGAATAAATAAACACTCAGTTGTGATGGAGGATTGCGGAAAACAAAAAATTAGCATTCATTTTAAGAGTATGCAAAAGCGAGGAATCAATAAAAGAAAATAAAATGCAAATATTATTCGGCTGGAGATACTTTGAGACAGGGTTTCTTAAAACGTAAATATTGAATTTGTGTGTTGGTTATATTAAAACAGAAATTCATTTGCTCCCTCGTCAATACGTTTACTTCAAGTGTTAACTTTTAATGCTCACTTGAGTTTAATAAACAGCTCAAATATTATCTATCTCTAGAAAGGAATATAAAGATTTAGGATGAATTTAATTTTATGTTTTTAATAAAACCAAAAAATGTAAGGCTTCTTATTCTTTTTTTAAGCTAAACTCTGAAAATTTTGAAGACAATTTAACGGACGATAACCATGTTTTAAAATCGGTTATTACTTTTATTTTTTTAAATATTCCATATTGCTTAATTATTATGAAATAAAATACAGAATTATATGCGAATTTACTTGATTGATGGATTATAAAGTAGACAAATATTTTTAAATGAAGCTACCCTTAGCTATAGGAAAAGGATAAAAATGTATGCGAGGAGATTGATCAGTCTTCACATCACCATGAATTGTATACATAGGATTGATATACTGAATTCAAAGGATAAAAACACCCCGAAAGATATCCGCAACGAATAAATGAGAATGAATTAATCAGAGAAAAGAAGAGCTACGTTCCTGAGGAATACTTCCCATATCATGATGGAAACATCTAACCGTATGGCATAATGGGAATGGGTAACTTCTCTCGAGGGGTTGTGGGGAGTCTTTGGTCACAACGAAAAAACGGACCGATCCCAGAATCGCCTTATTAGCGGATTTTTAGGAGACTAAGAATAAGAGCGAGTTATTCGGGAGACGCTCTCGGAATTAAGAAGAGCACTCTTTTTTGGATGAAAAAATGGAGAAGTGGGTTCGGCGAAGCGACAAACGCGTTGGAACCTCCGTGACCTCCATTTAATCCACGAAAGAGTACGTGTGAAAGGGATGGAAAAGAGGGAATGCTGATACGGTCATCAAATGTACGGGCGGTGGTTCCACGTAAAGGTGGAAGGGTCATAGGAGTCATAGGAAGAATACTCACGGGGCAGATTAGGGAACGTTTTTCGGAAGGAGTTATCTCTGAGTAAGAGGGTCGGGTGCTTGAGGTATAGGAATGAGTAAAGAAAGAGAATTGGCACGGAGAAGGAAACCATATTAAAGATTACAGGGATTTCTGGGAAAGGAAACACTTCCTAAATCTAATCGATATGACGAAATGGGAATGCTTCAAAATGTACATTTTTATCTTCCTAATGGCGTTGGGCGACAATTTAGGATATTATAATATTGCTGAAAGCAACAATGATGGTGGTAAGTTAAAAAAAATATATTCAGAGTAATGATAATATTAAGAATGATAATCAAGTTCAATTTGGAAACGGAAATCGTAAAGGAAATAAATATAATAACAACAAATAAAAGTTTGATATCATTATTGCAGAGAAAAGATTCGATCGTAGCAGTTTAATGATATTTTCAGAATTTCAAATAGAAGGCGTGTTATAAATACGATTTAAGACGACATGCAGATGAGATAAACAGAAAAGAAAAGAATATGCTCATTTGAATGTTTTTTTCATTGAAATTTATTTATATTTTCTCAACTTTTCTGTTTCTGAATTGTTGATATTTGCGAATGAATGTTATCATAAATTAAGATAATCCTACATACATTCATTTACAATCAAAATACTCATGTTTCTTTCTCATTTGCTCAAATGATAACTATTATCTTTATCGAATGCGTCAAAAATCCCTCTTAAAATAAAATCTGATATATCTGATTACTTATGCCTAAACATAGGTAAATGTAAACCTCTTTAAAATGTATAATTTCAAAATAAAAAATCCAAGTTCAAATTTACAACACCACAATTATTAATTAGAGGTTTGAAATCTCCAAAAGCGGATCCCTTTCTTGCTTTCTCGGACTACCGGGAAGTAGGACTCTGAGTGCCGACAAAGACGGCTTTTGGAGATTTCAAACCTCTAATTCATTAACAGCCGTGTTCCAAATTTTCTTTCTTTGCAAATATTAAGTAAGTGTACTAGTCAAACTAGAATTTTCAAAGGAGAATATTCATGATTTTTTATACTCCTTATCACCTTATTTTACTTTATACATTTTATTATAGAACTTTACTAAACATTGTGGGATTTTCTATTTCATAAGTGTAACTTTTCTAGCTATGTTTGTTCATCAATACCACCTAAGTTCAGACTGGACTCGTATGGCTCGAAAACTATTTTAGACTACTTTTATTTTTTACACTAAAATACAGCATAGAATATCGGAAATGGGAAATGTGGACTAAGCTGATAATCATTGGCTAATTTTAGCAATTAGCGACCATCTAGGGCCATTAGGAACCCAATCCAATTTCACAAAAGAAGGCCTCTTAGGACGACCGTTCCTCCGTCACTATTGCATCAGTATAAAGAACACAGTTAAGTACTAAAAGGAAAAAAGTATTCCGTAAAGGTGATGTAAATTAAATTATTGCTGACGGAAAATTCTTTTACGGTAACCCGCCGTCATCTCGAGAATAACTAGGTTGGGAGAAAGCGGATTCGGATCCCTCGATTCGACGCTAAAGGAGCGAAGTTTGCATGGAACTTCATCTCCTGGATCCCCCTTCCACTGCAACCTAATGACCTTCCCCAAGAGACGTATTTCAGACAAAACCTCTTGCCATGACTATCGCTCTGTGGATGCACTCGTCTCTTCTACGATTAGATTTGGCAGAAATAATCTAATTTGGCTCCATTGCTCCACACGTATCTCTCCTTCGTGTTATAATGACATACGTTCCCCAATAGCTCCCTTTCCTAAAGCACTTCTCATGGTTTAACCCCTCGCAGGTATCAGCTACCTCAGTAAACCTCGGTGTTCAGTATATCAAGGTTTACTAAAGATATCGTCACATTGTGATGATTCATTACATGCATTATGTGAGTCATGAATAATTATTAGAGCCCCTAAAGTTCGACGTCGACATCAGCTATTAACCCTCCAGAAGTAGAGCGTGATGCATTTCTATCCCATCCGACTTTATTTATTTATCCGATTTTATGGCTCCTCATTTATTTTTTACTGTACTTTGCTTTTCAATAGCAATACGGATATTTGTGACGAAGTTCTATACAGAGATTTTAAGTTTCATGCTAACACCACGCGCGAGAGCATGCTTTTTTTTAACGCAGCCGAGCTGGAAGAGTACCAGGAGTCTGTATTTAGTTCATTTATAGAACAATGTGTTTCTTGCATTAAACTTCCGTCACTTGAGTTATTTTTATTGTTTTTATATCTGTGATTAAAAGTTTAAAAACCCTAAACATGGATTATTTTTCCTTATTAAGTATCTTCCTATTATTATATTCATCGGACGATTAATTCAGTCTATTGTTTACAAAAAATATTAACGGTACAAATCATGCGTTGGTTTATATTCTTCTTATATGATATGAATATACTGTTAGATGGTAAAATATAAAGGCATATTCTCGCGTAGCAACGTTTTAAGGCTAAGAGTTACGATACAATCAGGGGGAAAATATGGGAAACAAAAAGTTCTGTAATCGTAGTACACTCGCATAAAAACGCTCAGCGCACAAATGCAGGGAAAAAATACTATGTGGGAGATAAGGAAGGAAGCTATCTACCGAAATGCGTAAGTAGGGGTTTAGAAAATATTTTAAGGAAAGAAGCTGAATACTTGTTGGTAGTGCTATTTCGATTCACCTCGATGCATCCAACTTAAGACCTTTTCTCATTCTAGAGACAAACTGAAAAATAAGCAGATATTTTATCCATGAAGATTACTACAACTGAAACAATTTTGGAAATTATATCTTTGCTCGTTAACTTTATTTTTCATCTCATTTTACATATACTAAATTTCCAAAGATTAACCCTGGTATAAGAGAAAGACACAATATAATATTTCTATCGGCTTCCTCGGAATTTTATCTCCCCTAAGTAAAGTAAAAAAGAAGCAAATTTTTACTACACCAACATCACAATAAGTTGCTACCTGACTCTAATTGAAATCTTGACGCATGTTAATAAAAACACTGATTTTATTAGCACTCATCCATTTGTGAGCTATTGGTTAAGTACTACATAATGTAATTCCAGTGGTATGCAAGAACTTCAGAGTAACAAAATAAATGCATCGTTTTCATGTATTTTTTTAGAATAAGAAGTAATTTTCTGCCAGATTTTTTGCTAAAAAATATTTCATTCTCAAAATGTAGCAATAAAGCAGATAATTTGAGTAACACTCTTCGTTTGGCTATTTACGTAGAGAGACTATATTAGCCCTAAAATAATCTATTGAAACTATTGACATCTGCCAGTAGTTGCTTCAGAACTTGAACTACCTTGAGAACAATAATAGCAAGAAAGATTTTAAAAAGAAAATTGTAATTAAAACAATAAATCGATGTTATTTAAGAATGTAATCACGCAGTCTGTTAACGGAAGGGCGAATAAAAATTAGGTGAGAAATTAACAAAAATGTTAGGAATTCGTTCTCATGACGACGGGAGGTTGGGGTGAATATTTGAGAGCTAAGCTTGCGCACCTGATTGAAAGTTGATGTAGAACATGAACTGGGAGGGAACCAAGGAGGCAGAACAGCCTTCACGAATGTGACAGGGCAACTCTTGCGAATGCTTCCACTACGTCTGCGCCTCTAATTTTGTTGCTCTCGCTGAAACCGTACATCCCATGTCAAGTGGCAGCTGTAGTATGGACACGTTCTGATAAACACGTTCCAACTACGAATTATCAATATGGATCGTATACCTCTGTCATAGCCCTCGCATTTTGCAGCATAGAAATATTTGTGTCGACAAATTAAACAAAATTCTGAGTCCATTTCATTGATCACTAATATCACAGGTGTTTAATGTCATATTTAAAATGTCTAATTTTGTCTTTGAAGGATTCTTCTATCTATTATATTTTAGTTCAGATTCAACTGACTGTATATTTACTTTTTTCGTAATTTGTATTGTTCTTTTCACTTTGTATCTCTCTTCAACACTATCGTTTCATATGGTAAGATCTGAGATGCTAATCAATAAGTATTTTAATATAATGCGCTTAAAATATTTTTTTATTATCGACAGACTTAAATCTGATGGAACGCATCTTTGTATGAACTATTTGATAAAAAAATTAATGTATAAAATGAAATTAGATGATCCTAATCGATTTCTAAATAAATTTTATCTACAGCTGATTTCTTTCATTAATAGACATCGTAACCATATCTCCGGAAACCCGGAGAGCTTTCATCCTTTATTGATCAAGAACTGAGTGATATCTGTAAATGAGATAATTGCTACCAGGCAATAAACGAGATATCAATCAGCAATTTGGTATATCTTGCGTTTCCATGAACTATTATATACAATTTGATGAATCAACCTGATAATTTTAAAAGGTTAAGATAATCTGAATTGCTTGTAAGTTATTTATTTATATAAAGATATTTATACCTGATATCATAAATCCTAACATAACCAAACAAATGAGAAAAATGGAATTTTAATCAAAATAAGGGAAATGAAGTTAAACTTAGCCCAGGAAAGTGTGCTAATTGATCCAAGGTTGTAAAAGTGAAAAATAGGGATAAGCCAAGTCACCATTTATTCGACAACTTAAACTTGGTCGGTAGCATTTTGCATACTAAAATTTTAAAATGATAAGTGGTTGACTCGAACTTTTTACGATTAAGATGAAGTAATTTCGCAACAGAAACTTCCCCAATACCGGCAGGCGACGTTCAAATGTAATCCAAGTCCCTTGCTTCTCCCGTCCCTTGCATTCACCCTTCCATCTTGAGCACAGTTTGTGCATTTTGCGGGCCCCTCGTCTGTCATGACACAAATGAATTTGGAGCTCAAAAGTTATCAATTGGAACGCCATCAATTACGACTATTTGATTATTAATTATACAAAACAAGATACGTACTGATAGCATTAAAAATGGGCATCTGTTTGTTGTAAGAAAAACTGAGTGTATTATTCAATCCGCAATAGGAAACTCTTTCATTCAAATCATCTTGATAATTCGAACTTCGAAAAAACTGCTGTTTAGGCGAAATAATCGGTTTTGTCATTTAAGAATGCAATTTTTTTGAGTAATGACTGTGATGTACACTGATACATTATGAAAAGAAAGTATTGCTTTCTGAGCGTAAAAATGAGAATTTAGCACTTACGGGCACATGAAATTTCTAATCTGTAATATTGAAGATAACCCAATTTTGAGATAAATAATTCGCAGACGATTATGATGAAGACCTTTCTCTTGCCAGCTATAGGTACCTAAATCTTGACTTAGTATGTTTTATTACATAACATTCGACCCAAGAAACAATTCCGACCTGAATCTATTCCCTCGCAGTTCTGTATTTAATGCTTGGAAAATTCAATCCCGGTTGAATTAACCGAAAATCTCCTCAAATTTAAGATTCATAATAGCTGTTGAATAACAGCAACAACTTTTCAAGAAGAAATTGGTGTTATTTATTCCATATCACTTTGTACAATGCTATAAAATACACGCAACTTCAAATACACGACATGTTTCGACGCATCAACATCAAATAACACAAGTTTCTTCTTGAAAAGTGGTTACTTTTATTCAACACCTGTCATACACCAAGTGTATTGCCGTTCCGTCAAGTTTATTAAGATTTATAAAGACTGTTAAAAAAAAGAAACAAGTTCATTGTAAAAATGATTTATTACTACGTCATAATGGTTCCCTACTAATTTTGTTTATAGAAACGCCCAAATTCCTGGAGAGGATCCGGACTCACCGACCGAAATGCAGGGAAGAGAAGGAAAGTAAGCTCTCTCGCATCTATCAACTTCCATTTCTACTATTAATTACTTTCTCTCGACTTTCCTTCTCTTTTTACCTCACCTTGCGTCAATCTCATTCTCGCATTGCATCCCATCTTCCTTCTGTCGCCTTTCAATCAGAATTCTCCGCACATTCCCCACCCTCTTATTATGCTGTTATCCCCTTTTCATCCCTAAAGGTTGCTTATTCATCCTTCTTTTATTATCCGCAGCTCCTGACTTTTCCCTCCTCGTCTCCTTCCTCGTCTCCTTCCTCGTCTCTTCCTGCGATTGCTCCGCTTCCTTTTGATTCCTTATCTCTTTCTTCAGAGTCTTCTTATCCTGCTTTCATAGCTGACGTGTAGCGAGGTGGAGAGGGGACTTTCGGATATTGATAGGTTTTCTGCAAAAGTTAGACATGACTTGAATGTTACCATAACTTAGTCCCTCTGACTAACTCCTTATCTCCTCCAATCCCTGCACCGACCTCCGCTTCGTGTTTGCCCTACAAATAGCGCAAATGTGGAGAATTTCGGAGTGGCGTGAAGGAATTCACCCACAGGGAGAACCAATAGATGGCGGACAGAGAAAATCAGGAGTGTGAAGTCTACGATGCACTGAGATGTCAGTTTATCTATTACTTTAAAGGGTGATCAGCCTTCATTGATAATGCGTAAAATAGGTCCTTATCTTAAAAAACTTCATCTTATGATTGTATGGTCTAGCTTGAAAGACTTCTTTGATTTCTTCGATGTATAAGGTTAATTCATCAACAAAGAAGAGTGAATACCAGATTGAAAAATAACTCCGTTTTATCTATCGTATAAAATAGTTAACAAATAATTAAGTAAATAAGTTCAGAGAGGCGATCAATTTTCCACAATACGAATTTTTTCCCAGATTCAAACACAATATTCCGTATTTATAATTCTTTTCTATTTATTTTCCAAGCTCATGAACTAACCATTTGTATTCTTCCTTTTATAATATAAAATTCCTCATAGCTAAATGCATGATACCAAATGTGCTAAAAACCGGTAAAATTAAACCAAAACTCAACAGAAAAGCCAACATATTATGAGGGTAATAAATGTTTCATGATATATTGCAGCAAATCAATTAATTTGCTTTTAAAAGAAGATTTTTAGCATGTGTATCATTTTCGAATTAAAGTATATCATTAATTTCAATTATTTACCATTTTTCGTTTATAATAAGAATTAAAATATTGGAAGAGATTTTTTATTTAAAATTTTATTTTACAGTCAAATGTAGTTCAGACCGAACTTTGCATTTATTCTAGCTTGTATTTACCTTTCTTGATTATTAAACTGATGTATTATCGAGTAAAAATTGCCATAAATCAGAATGGAAAAATTATTACCATTGCCAACGATATTCCCATTACAGAGTTATAAGTGGATGTGGCTCGAAAACATTAATACACCTATTTTCCCAAAGTTATCATTGTGTATTGATTTAAACGATCAAATAAAGGATCGAAGAGCAAACAAATTAAGCGCAAAAGTATCCTCACATATACGCAAAGAATTACCGAAAGTCATTACGGATATGAATCTCAAATAGACGTGCATGAACTGAACGTAGCACTACAAACATTATTCAGCGAAGCAACGAATCATTTTATTCACCCACTTTAAACAAAAAGTCTGTGTCAATTATGCAGAGTCATTCGCATCTACCAGTGCAGCGAAATATTTATGGAGAAAATTCACACACCGAGAGAATCTGACGAGATGTGTTTGAATCAATCCTTCCCAATTGTTTCCAAAGGAGATTTTTAACTGCTCTCTACCCGTTTTAAACTCTTTTTCATTCCCATAGAATGAAAGCTTTGCAACAAGAATCGACTCTATGCAACTATGTTGATTAAATTATTTTATTATTTTTCACAAAATTAAAAATTACCATTGGATAACTTTCCAATCTACACAGTGCCAAAGCATCTGCGGCTCACTGAAAACCGATATAGGCAATGACTTTCCTAAGCACTTATTAACAAAGGTATTATAATACATGAATTTATATACATGGAATTTGGAATTACTACTCTTAATTTTTTTCGAGACATGGAGGTTAATATAGCTCTCTGGATTACTAAGTGCACGGTTCCGACTGCTAAATCATTTTTGTGATGCCTTAAAGCGATTCGAGAATAAGTGGCAGATGATAAGAAAGTGTTCTTGGCCATTTTTGCACATGAAATAATTATATATGTAACATTATGATATCAACTACGCATATATTTCATGAGGCATAAATCTTAACTTGTATTATATATAATAATATAATAATCACGCAAATATAAATATTAGCTCTTCATTAAACTGCTGACGCAATTCTTTGGTAAATCGAGAATCCAAGAATTCAACTATTCAACCAACCGATTTCAGAAAGTCCTAACTCCAGTGCATATAATTTTGATTTTACTGCCAGTCAGTAGCTGACAAGAATGTGTTTCAGCTAGGAACACCGTGATAATGACAAGTATTTCCTGCAAAGGGAGCTTTTTAGTACAGCTTTTGTTTTACACTCCTAAATCTACTTGTGTGGTCTGTGTCGAAAGACTACCATTTATGACAGCTTCAATGTAGTAACGAAGGATAAATGAGCCAAGTATCTAGAGATGCAAAAGCTGTACACAGGTCGTGTATTTCTCTCACGCATAAAAAGTGCTTTTTTTACATACAACCACTGGAGTGGGGGAACAAATCAAAAATAGGGATCCAGTAATGATGGTATTTCCCTTTCAGGCCTCAATTCATTCTGAATAACAGTGGAATCATTCCGATGAATATTCTCGTGGCGGTCGCCATTAATGAGGCAGACATTCGATTTAATATTCAACCGAGAGGGACCGAATAATCGTTTGCGATGAACTAACAAGGGACGGACCAAAATTTTAGCGATAATGTTATTCCATAAATCAGTTAAATCTGTGAGTTTAATTTGAATAATAATTATTACTCGGGCTCTTAAATGGGTTAACATGATGTTTCTCGGTAATTGGATTCCTTCGCAGTTATCGATTTTTAATTGATTTGGATTCAGCGTTTTCTTTGATAACCTTCGCCCGTTTTTCTCATTTTGGAACACAACGTTAGTTGATAAATGAGAGAAATCGACAATAATATTATTTATGTAAATAATCTAAGCTCCCTAACCTCCAAATGAAGATCAAGTACTCGTTTTAAGGAGGGAGACATTTTCGAAGCACGGCAAGTTTAAGCGCATGTCATGTCATGTCCTAATCATGCAAGACCTGCTTATTATTCAAGATAGATGTAATGGAGTGAAGATCATAAGTAGCAGGTAAATAAGAATATTTTTACAAAATTTGGGAAACAATAGTTTAGGAGATTACACTTAACCATGATCACGTCAAGAGGGCCATATTTTTCACTGAATGTTAGTCATATCCAATCCTGTGAAATACATCTCAATACCCATTTTCATTAGACCATAAACCAAACAAAAACGGAGCTACTTCTTAACGCATGCGTTTTTCAAAATATCTTTATTAGTTTCTGATCACGATCCTTCAAAAACGATTACCATTTCGTACTAAAATTAAATGTTACCTCCATTTTACTGGCATTTTGCAGGTATTTCTTTCCCTAGCTTCCTTGAGTGATCGATTTTCCCACCTAGAGATGTTCTCCGTAAATGGAATATTGGGAATTATCCCTATATACTGAATCTATCTTATAGCTCTCATTGTTTTAATTGCACGGTACATTACATCGGTAGCTTAACAAAAAGATTCCACAAATCATTGGATAGTTTTGCAGGAAGAGTCTCAGGTACAACTCCAAAGTACTGGTCCGACAGTATTTATGAATGTAGGTTCATGTTTTACTGCTATTCGCCCATGTTTGTTTTAAAGTTGAATATTTTGGTTGTGAGAACAAGAATAAAATATCATAGGAAATGTAAAAAATGTTCTTCAATTTCGCTTTCGGTTTCCATTCGCGAGAGCGTTGATAAAATATTTAAACGCTTGTTAAAAGGAATTGATATTTTTAGAGCGTCCAGGTGAATTCGGCAAAATGATAAAGATAGGTGTATGCATGCATATTCTTCAAATTTATTTCCAAATAATTAAAATTTTCATGTACTTATAAATGTTCTTCATTGAGTTTACATAAAATTTACAATTCCTTACTCCTATTTTAATTATAAAATACAGGAAGCATAATGAGAAGAGGTATTATTTTACCCGTCGCATTCATCGATTTCTACGCCGAAGAGTGTGCAATTTCATCTTCGACTGCATTCAAATCCGGAAATCCACGCACGGAACCCTCAAATTAATTTTGAATTTCGAGGATTCAATTAAAATATAAAACGGTAGCAGACGGAAATAACGCTCGTGAAGGCAGCCTCGTGTATCGCGCTCAAAATTTCATTCCGACGTCATAAACGCGCCACTCGAATCATAAATTTAACGCAGCAGAAACCGCTCAAATACCCCTAATTTTGGGTAAAAATATGAAAATCTATGAGTGGTCAAAATGCGGATGAGAGCGAGGCAAAGGGGAGTATCGGCGGGGGAACGCGGGCATTCGGCGTGGTTATTCAAGGGATTCATTGCTTACGTTCACGTGCTTGGTTGAAATCAAGCATTTGTGTTTGTCTCTTGAGTGGAGACTGGGATTTAGGTCGAGAAGGGACACTTCAAACCTCTCTAGCCGCAACGGAGCACATTGCATGATAAAACCGTTGAGCAGCGTGACGTAGGAAGGCAGCGGGACATTTTAAAGAGAAAATATTGTGTAATACGTTATCCTATGTAAATGACACCTCGTGAAGGCTGATAGAAATTGCCCTAATTCCCGAAATCTGAATTCGATTGCCGGAGGAAGGGAAAGGGACTTTCGCTAACTCCTGCCTCCAATTAGAGCTGTTAAAGCTCTACGAACGTAAAATGCGATTGGGTACAATTGGCGAACTACTCATCTGCGCTATTAAAATCATTTGCATAATTAAGACTCATGCCTTCAGGTTTCTATCGATCATATCCGATAAACCTTTTGATGGCGAGCTCCGGAGATCTTCTACATTCCCATGTGCTGGGTAAGAAACTGATTTGCCAAATTTATCATAAGAAAGTTAGAGGAGAAATTCATGTGCAGTTTCATTGACATATAAATTGATAGTGAGCGAGCGGTGAACTATTTAACACTAAGTCAACGTATAAATCTCTGGGAGATTAAAAATTTATCGCAGTAAGTCAGCAAATAAAAATTGTCACTGTTTCTTGAGACGGGCGTAACTTTTCGGGTGAAAGAATTTGTTCAAGAGAAATTGTAATTCCCTCCATTGATATAAGTATTCATTTGAAGGAAAAACAATTTAAAACCATATTAAAAACTTGTAGTGGATTAGTTGCATAATCGCCTCGAGTAAACATTCTCATGTTAGTAGTTCTCTTCCAGTAGTATCTCCTCTGTGTATTTTATATCAACATCTCATCGATTTAGAGATTTTCAATAAATAATTGAAACGAATCTCTCAGTAGCATATGAAATATTTTAATATTTGAGCCAAATTTGGTTCCTCCGATCGGAAAGATTCCAACAGTTTCACGTAAAGGTTTTACGTTGACTAAATGTCATAATGTTGAAACAAAGTAGAAGTTGATACATTAATTTTGTTTCTTTTTATACGGGTGTTTCGTAAAATTTTATTTTGCCGGAAATGAAAACATTAAAGTGTCGAATAATATCATCAAAAGAGAACGGCATTTATTTTTTTAAGTTCTGATGTTCGATAAAAATCTTCAGTAAAGAAAATGAAAAGATAACGGGATGCTTAATAAAAAATGAACTCAAAGCAGCTTTATAGATAAGGAGCAACAAAATTCACCTCTTTCTTTCTTTAAACTTAACAAAGAATTAACAAATAGTAATATAAAAATTTGATTCCGACAACTGACTCAGTCAGTTGTCGGGATTACTTTTATTAATATTTGAAAATTTAAAAAGCATGAAACATGAATTTTTAAGTCCCATTCATCCAAAATTGCACTCTATACAAACACTTTTAGCTGTATCAAGGTTGAGTGCCTCTGCACGCGGCACTTGTATTCGGTTATCTTGTCTCAGTCGCTACTCTTGACAATGTAATGAAATTTTGAAGTTTTTAATTCAAAACACGCCAAGTTCATCCTAATTCCAATAGAATGCCGTTGAATAAAAACAAGATATATATTTGGAGATACTTAATTCAGAATATTTTATAAACTTTTATCCCAAAACAGCTTCATCAATGACAAAATAATAATCATGCTGACTTATAGATATAAATTCCAGCGGTTGTTAGTGAAACTGCTCTATATAAAATAATTGTACACTATTTGAGCTTTATCCTTCATAGATTTACGAATTCGCTCATCTTCTTTCTACCAGCTATCTTTCCGAATAGTAAAAATTCTCTCTCACCCTATAGTTTACCTAATTTTTTCCTCACTCATTCATCCCTCGTAATGTACCCTCTCCTTGTAAATCTTACCCCACGGGAATTTGAGCTCCCCTTTCTCCCCTTTTTACTTTCCCTTTTCTATATTTTTCTTTCTTCGCTCTCCTTCTCTCTTCATATATTCCTTTCCTTTCTTTTCTTTTCCATTTTCTCTTCATTCATATTCCCTCCCGATTTCTCCTTATTTTTCTAATTATTACTAACCAGTGTGTGGAACTATAGAAATCTATCTTGAATTCTCTTTCCGTTTCGTAATAAGGATTAATGAATTTGATCATCACAGCCACTGGTATGGATGAGTAATAATTGTTCTACTACAAAATAATTATTTGCTATTATAAGAATTGCGTAAGAATGTAACATTATAAATATTATGCTATTACAATAATAAATTACCACTATGCACAATATCCAATCACTTATTGTAAGTCACGAGAAACAAATCGCAAAGTCCAGATACAGAATCCGGAAGGAAACATGCTCCCCGACTAAGATGGTGACAGGTTATGCTTCAAGGCGCATCTAAACTAGGCAAATAGAAAAAAAGTAACATATTCTGCAAATATGATATCGATATAATTGCAGAAAATATTGCTATTCTTAGAAGAAGTTAACGTATCTCATGATAATCTTCAGCGTAGTAAATGATGTGGTGCAAACGTTACGTTGATTTGACGTTCATTATAAACTAGTACGAATCAAGGCGGATATCGCAACAAGTAGGTACTTTCTTCTTGCTCTGAAGGCCTCTATAGCAAAAATATATTCTTTTGCAGAACAAAAATCGAAGTAACAAAATTCTTCTCGTTGCGTGGCTGAATCTTTCCCTAACCGATGCGTGTTTCCAATAGAGACTCTATAGCGAACGTATATGCCTTTTGCATCTATTTTGAAAGCGAGATGCAAATGTGGAAATGGAAGGGCTTGGAAATTTGGACTTTTAAATGGAAGAATATTATCTTCGCCGTTTATTTGTTACTGCTTTGCATTATAACGAAATTAGTACACTATAGAACTTATTAAATTATGGAACATAAATGCTAAACGCACGGGAGTATGATTTCGTATGGGTTTCCTACGCTTTTGAATTAGAAACCTGAGGTATCACGCCTCATGCTATGCATAATTCATTGAGAGGTTGACATACTTCCTCGAACGCCTAATACCGGAAGTGTGCACAAGAGAAGAGAGTAGCACTTCATAGGAATGGTTTGATTAACTACTTCTCAGCTGGGTTTCAACAGGCCTTCCGTGAATCTCAGACCTCGAGGACATAGCCTGGTCTGCAACATAAAAACTAATATTGTAACGATACTTTTTAAATAAAATAAGAAAAATAATAAAAATGGCAATCTGGCCAAAAATGCCGCGCTGGGCGTAAAACGGTATAAAGATTTAAACTACTGATCAAAAGATCGAAAGTTGGGCGCCAATATTCAAAAGAACAATCAAATTAAATTTACCGCGAAATGCATGAGCTCAGGGTCGCTCGGTTTCCGAAGGAAATAAAAACCACAATTTCTCTTAATTGATATTCCTCTATTCAAACAAGAAAATCCAAGACTCATATACCTCAAAGCTAATAAACACCACACCCCCAAAAGACAAACATATTATAGCTCAAGAAAACACCAACCGAACACAGATGAAGAAAACGAAACATAAAGACACCACCACCAATAAACCTTATACCACACTATAATACCCTAACACACAGAACACATTTTAATACACAAAACACGATAATTGGGATACAAATTCACACAAAGGAAGGGAACACTAAAAATACAACAGGAGTGGGTCGAGGGTTTTTGAGGACCGTCTGGTCAAGCTATATTGTTCGACTACTCTTTCCCAAAGAAAGGACGCCGAGAAGTCCGCGTCTTCTTTAGCTTTGGTTTTCCTCATCCAATCACTACACTTTGTTCAAATCTCGAGGACCAACGCTTTTCCCATTCCCTTTCTGCAGATGGTCAACACATGGTCAACCACCCGCACCCCGGAAACGCACTGATGGTCGAAACAGGTTCAGGGTGTGGCGCATTCCTGCCTTTACGCGGTCCTTAGAAATCGCTAACCATAAAATTCTAACCATAAAACCAACATTACAATATAAAGGCTAATTTAGTTGGCTAATTTAATTTATGTACTCGGGTATTCAAGCTAGAGTAGAATCCGAAGTATCCGAACTACAAATCTACATACATACAAACCGAACATTTGTCACCGACTTGGTATAAAGGTGATCTGAATGCACTATTAGCTGGAGAGAAACGAGTTCTCTTATCTATTAAATATGGAGCTAAAATTTTGATTCTCATGTAGATTGTGGAGTAAATACGTCATATTACTTATTAGATCCAAGTATATATTAGTATCCTTTAGTTTATAAGGTACTATTCCCCTGGAATACTACTTCGAGATATACCCTTAGTTGAATCTTTAGAACAATTGGCAGGAATTGAGAGCTATTAATATAATTTTACAAAATAATACCATTAAATTCATGTAGTAATAGCCTAATAAAATAATGAAAACGTTTTATCATGCTTTGAAGTGAATAAACGAGAAGTTTCCGTAAACATAGGAAACATTGGAATTTTTCTATTTTAAAATATATGAAAATAAAACAAAAAATCTGATGTGGCCAGCACATGACTTTCTCCATATCTAAGATGTAAATATTTATCTACGACAGTATTTTCGAACTCTATATTCTATCTAAACTTGGAAGATGAGTGATTAATTTATATCATATTATCTTTTACGTCACAAACATTAAAAATAATGATTTTCAGGACATCTTCGATGCAAAACGATGAAAATGGCATTCTGAATTCCAGCACCAGAAAACAACACTTTCTCTATACTACGTATACGGAGAAACTAAAAATATCTTCGAAGTCATATAGGAAAAATCTGATGTGGCCAGCACATGACTTTCTCCATATATAAGATGTAAATACTTATCTACGACAGTAATTTCGAACTGTAAACATTATAAATAATGTTGTTCGGGACATGCTGGATGAAAAACGATGAAACTGGCCTTTCGCCCATAGAGCCCAGAGTGCCCACAAAGTACATAATCAGCAACTTACGGTTTATCAGTATTTCAGGAATAACTACTAAACAATCAATGATACGAAAATATGTTTCATACAAAAGTTATAGTAAATTTTATTTTCTAAAACATTTATAAATAATAGTATATACCTAAATAACATATTTATGGAGATACTTTGAAAACCGGAAATGAGCTTTAAAGAATGAAGCTCAACTTCCGGTTAACCGATTTACTCCAAAAACTAATCAACTCTAAAAACTGTAATAGAAGTACTACATATGAAATTTGGTGTTGATCCGCCAAATAGTTTTCATGTTCGAGCGCCCACAAAGTACATAATCATCTTCTTCCGGTTTATCAGTGTTTCACGAATAACTCCTAATCAACCGGTGATACAAAAATATGTTAAATACAAAAGTTATAGTAAATTACATTATCTAAAACTTTTATAAGTAATACAATATACGTATATATCATATTTATGGAGATATTTTGAAAACCGGAAATGAGCTTTAATGAATAAAGCTCGACTTCCGGTTGACCGATTTACTCCAAAAACTTATCAACTCTGACACCACACACCACAGTACTATATATGAAGTTTGGTGTTGATACGACCAATACTTTTTACGTTAGAGCGTCCACTATCACACACACACACACACACACACACACACACACACACACACATACACATACACACAGGCATTCCGAAAATGGTCAAAACGTGTTCTAGGGACCCCAAAACATGTATTTCCGTTGAAATCTCGAAGTCGAATTTTTTCATGAAAAGAATACTTTCTCTATACTTCGAATATGGAGAAAGTAAAAATCTGATGTGCACAGCACATGACTTTCTTCATATATAAGATGTAAATATTTATCAACGACAGTATTTTTGAACTCTAAATTCAATATAAACTTGAAAGATAAGTGAATAACTTATATCATATTATCTTTTACGTCACAAACATTATAAATAATGTTTTTCGGGACATGTTACATGAAAAACGGTGAAAGTGGCCTTTCGCCCACAGCGCCTAGAGAGCCCACGAAGTACACAATCACTAACTTCCGGTTTATCAGTATTTCATGAATAACTCCTAAACAATCAGTTATATAAAAATATGTTTCATACAAAAGTTATATTAATTACATTTTCTAAAACTTTTATAAATAATAGTATATACCTAAATATCAGATTAATGGAGATATTTTGCAAAACCGGAAACGGGCTTCGATAAATAAAGCTCAACTTCCGGTTAACCGATATACTCCAAAAACTAATTAACTCTAACAACACTAACCAAAGTCCTACATATGAACTATAGTATTGATACGACAAATAGCTTTCATGTTAGAGCGCCCACAAAGTATATAATCAGCTATTTCCGGTTTATCAGTATTATACGAATAAATCCTAAACAATCAGTGATACAAAAATATGTTTAATACAAAAGTTATAGTAAATTTTGTTTTCTAAAACTTTTATAAATAATTGTATATACCTAAATATCATAATTATGGAGATATTTTACAAAACCGGAAGTTTGCTTCGAAGAATAAATCTCGACTTCCGGTTGACCGATTTACTCCAAAAACTAATCAACTCTGACAGCAGTAACCACAGTTCAATAAATGAAGTTTGGTATTGATACAACTCATAGGTTTTACGTTAGTGATCCCACAAGCACAAACACACTTACAGCCATACACACACAGACACACATACACACAGACATCATTCCGAAAATGGTCAAAACGTATTCTAGGGACCCCAAAACATGTATTTCCGTTGAAATCTCGAAGTCGATTTGTTTCATGAAAACAATACTTTCTCTATACTACGTATATGGAGAAAGTAAACACAATAGGTTGAATTAAAACTTCAAGTGTACCTTCGTCCATCGATGAACCTACGTCATTTAGACCTGAGTTCCTCCATTTTTACTTTCTCCATATACGAAGTATAGAGAAAGTATTTTTTTCATGAAAAAATTCGACTTCGAGATTTTAACGGAAATACATGTTTTGTGGTCCCTAAAACACGTTTTGATCATTTTCGGAATGATGTCTGTGCGTATGTGTGTGTGTGTGAAAGTGTGTGTATGTGTGTGTGTGATAGTGTGCGCTCTAACGTGAAAACTATTGGTCGTATCAATACCAAACATCAAGTATAGTACTGTGGTGTGTGCTGTCAGAGTTGATTAGTTTTTGGAGTAAATCGGTTTACCGGAAGTCGAGCTTCATTCTTCAAAGCTCATTTCCGGTTTTCAAAATATATCCATAAATATGATATATCCGTGATTTGTATTACTTATACAAGTTTTAGATAATGTTATTTACTATAACTTTTTTATTTAACATATTTTTGTATCACCGGTTGATTAGGAGTTATTCGTTAAATACATATAAACCGGTAGTAGCTGTTATGTACTTTGTGGGCGCTCTAACATAAAAATCATTCATTGTATCAACACCAAATTTCATTTATAGGACTTTGGTTAATGTCGTTAGAGTTGATTAGTTTTTGGAGTAAATCGGTTAACCGGAAGTCGAGCTTCATTTTTCAAAGCTCATTTCAGGTTTTTTAAATATCTCCATAAATATGATATTTAGGTATATACTATTATTAATAAAAGTTTTAGGAAATAAAATTTACTTTAGATTTTGTTTGAATCATATTTTGTATCACTGATTGTTTAGTAGTTAACTATGAAATACTGATAAACCGGAAGTTGCTGATTATGTACTTTGTGGGCGCTCTGGGCTCTATGGGCGAAATGCCAATTTCATCGTTTTTACTTTCTTCATATACGAAGTATAGAGAAAGTATTGTTTTCATGAAAAAATTCGACTTCGAGATTTCAACGGAAATACACGTTTTGGGGTCCCTAGAACACGTTTTGATCATTTTCGGAATGATGTCTGTGTGTATGTGTGTGTGTGTGTGTCTGTATGTGTGTGTGTGTGCTAGTGGGCGCTCTAACGTGAAAACTAGTGGTCGTATCAATACCAAACTTCATATATAGTAGTGTTTTGTGTGCTGTCAGAGTTGATAAGTTTTTGGAGTAAATCGGTAAACCGGAAGTCGAGCTTCATTTAACAAAGTTCATTTCCGGTTTTCAAAATAACTCCCTAAATATGATATATACGTGTATTGTATTACTTATAAAAGTTTTAGATAATGTAATTTACTATAACTTTTGTATTTAACATATTTTTTATCACCGGTTGATTAGGAGTTATTCGTGAAATACCGATAAACCGGAAGTAGCTGACATGTACTTTGTGGGTGCTCTAACATGAGAACCATTCATTGTATCAAAACCAAATTTCACAAATATTATTTTGGTTGGTTTCGTTACAGTTGATTAGTTTTTGGAGTAAATCAATTAACCGAAAGTTGAGCTTCATTCTTCAAAGCTCATTTCCTGTTTTCAAAATATCTCCAAAAATATGATATTTAGGTACATAATATTTATTAAAAAAGTTTTAGAAAATAATATTTACTATCATTTTTGTTGGAAACATATTTTTGTATCACTGATTTTTTAGGAGTTATTCATGAAATACTGATAAACCGGAAGTTGCTGATTATGTACTTTGTGGGCGCTCTGGGCTCTATGGGCGAAAGGGCAATTCCATAGTTTTTCATCGATCATTTACCGAAAAACATTATTTATACTGTTTTTGGCGTCAAAGATAATAATATATATATTAATCACTCATCTTCCAAGTTTAGATGGAATATAGAGTTCGAAATTACTGTCGTAGATAAATATTTACATCTTATATATGGAGAAAGTCATGTGCTGGCCACATCAGATTTTTCATCGATCATGTCCCGAAAAACATTGTCTATAATTTTTTTGACGTCAAAGATAATATATATATATATTAATCACTCATCTTCCAAGTTTAGATGGAATGTAGAGTTCGAAATTACTGTCATAGATAAAAAATTTACATCTTATTTTTGGAGAAAGTCATGTGCTGGCCACATCAGATTTTTATCCAATGAAGATTCAATAATGCTTCCATTTCTTGCATTTTTTAAGAGTGATTAAAAAACTTTTCGAGGATCAGTACTCGATAATTCGCCGTCATCATATTACTTCATCAAATAGTTTCCTACGAAATATGATCAAGGGGAATGTCTTGAATGACGTTTCTTGTACATAATAGCACTGGATACGAGCTGTATCCTCAATAATGAAAATAGGAAAATTTTTTGTGTGACTTTAACAGTATCAGAGTGTCATAGAGCAAAAAAAATGCATATTCATTGAATGGGTCGTTGAATACAATGAAATTAAAATATAGGGTGGGCCATCTGCCGCTTTCTTTCTTTATAGAAAATTATCAAATATAGTATTTTTTATATTTTATTTATATTTATATTATACTTTAATATTTATACTATAAATTAATTAATTTATTATTATTTAATATTAGAAATAAAAAATATTGAAAAGAAATTTTTAAGTGGCCCACCCTGTAAAACAATGTAATTTTAAACTACTATCGGCAGAAAGAGCATTTTCTAGAACAGGGTTGTAAAGAAAGGAAAGTTGGGACACGGCAGTTAAGGAATTAGAGGTTTAAAATCTCCAATGGCCGTTTTTGTCGGCGTTCCTCTTCTCTTTCCCCGGTATTCCGAGAAAACACGACTGGAGATCGCAATTTTTGAGCTGTCCTTTGTTTTCTCGGAAAACCGGGGGATGAGAAGAGGAACGCCGACAAAGACGGCTATTGGAGATTTTATACCTCTAACAAATAGAATAGGGTCGTCCAAGATACGGCTTGCGGGCAGAAAAAACCCGTTTCAAGTTATAAAGCGTCCACCTATCTTATCTAAGACTGCTGCATCATATTCGATCTCAATTAATTTAGATAAAATAAGTGTAACTTTGAAAACCTCTCACAATCATCCGTTCAAATTATCCTTGTTTGACTAACACTTCACTTGGATGGTGTTCTGAACTACTTGTTAATATTCTTAGTACTACGTGTTCTTGAATAAACTACGAGGCAATTGGAATGTGCATAAGCTTTTTGGCGTAACCAATTTACAGAAATAAGAAATATTTATACGGAATGTTATCGGAATGAAGAAGTTTTCTTTACTAGGTCCTTATCGGGTGTTTGATTAAATACTCTGTGCCCCTTCGGTCGATAACGTTGGACAACCAAGCTCTAGGCTATTACTGATCTATTGTATACTGTATTATCGTACTCAAGTCAGAAGCGAAATACTTTAAAAATCTGTTGTGTCTAGGAGACTTAAGAAGTACCTACGATGAAAATTAAATTCGATATCCAAAGATATCCAAAGAATATTAAATGTTATTATCATATGCGGCATAGTGAAAAACTTGTAGTGATGCACCATTGCCAATTGAAACCAGATTAATTTTCATTCTTTATAGCATTATTAAAGCAAGTTTTGCGTACTGGCCTTTTTATCAATGTAAAAACGACAGACAGAAGAGCCTGAACGGTATTCGTGTTTCTATATGTTGTCATTTGCATCAAATTAGCTCTTAGATTAGGCTGTATTTTGGTTTGAGATTAAATACAAACTCTTTATGCGATGGGATGCAAGCAAGTAGTGAAGTTGTGAATGCAGAGATGTTGCGAGAAAACATAGAAACGACAAGCAAATACGGCTGTTACGTCAAAGATATATCAAATAAGGTAGCTAAATGGCTATAAAAAGCAAAGTTTCTAAAAACGGTGTAAGTAGTTAGCATTTTATCTCTGTATATATTTTATATGGCAGCTGTAAAGTTTGATTTTCATAGTAAGAGCTGCTTAGTTGTTTAAATCCCTGATTTTTTAAGCAATTAGAAGGAGCGTAACATTAAGTAAAGACAATTCCTATTTGCTCTCTTAGCAATGTAAAAAACGTAATTTTGTTTTTCATTAAGTCAAACAGCGGGGTAAATCCGAAAAATACCGGCTAAAAATACACATATACGTTTTCCGTCCGTATTTTGAAACTTCGCATCCTGGGGAGCTTTGGAGAGGAGTTTAAGGTGTAAGCCCAAGCAATGTCATAAATAGAGCAAAATAGTGCCGAGTAATTTTAGCACGCTCCCATTTCTAAAGTTGTCAATTATACGAATTATGAGCCGCCTCTTCTGATATTCAGTGATACCTCAGAGAACTTTCGAATTCTCGTTTTGCACCGAATGACTGACGTCACTCCCTTTGATTGCTTATTTGGAAAGCTGCAGCAATTAGAGCAAAAGTTAGTTCGGAATCCGCACGACTAGCGGATTAAATCCAGGACACGTTGGAACAAGCGCGTAGAAAAATTTCGAAATGGTTCGGTCGGGATGAAACATAACGGCGAAGCGCTTTGACACCGTGTGTGCAGCGAGCGTTATGAAAGGATTATGATGCCGGGATTAGGAAGGAGTTCCTGGCTCCCGATCATGAAAAATAATTTTTCATGCGTTGAGTAAAATAGTTTTGAAATTCATTCCTTCGTGGAAACTGTCACATGATCAAACGGAGATTCTGCTCGTAATTGGAATTTGTTTCCCTTCATGGAGTAACTGTATTATTTTATATCTGCCGTAATGTCAATAATTTTTTGAAGTAAAATCTACGAGAGATAAAATTATATAGAGATTTATCATTCAACGCCTATTTCTATAATGAGATTCGGATGACTAAAATAATTCAGATGAGTGCAACCTTGCTTTCATCTGTTTGGCGACTTTTTAGACTTGCGCACGTATGATCCAAATATTTTCGTAGTTCAGCCCTTCTTTCATTTGTCCAATGACTTTTTTACTTTCCCACGTACAATCCGAATCTTTTCGTTTCAGAGAAAAGCTGTAGATAAGATCTTTCAAACAAGGTATTCTAGTCATTACTCATCAACGAAGAAATAACTAGATAGTTTTCCGGATGAAATAGAAGTAGAATCAGTAAAGTAATAAAAATAATAAACTATAAAGACAATGTATTTATACTAAACCATAAGCAATTTACAAGATATGCGACCAAGGTTTCAGAGAGTAGCTCAATCAACAGGCAAGTGAAATGCAGAATTGCAGCAATATATAGTCAAAAATCTGATGTGGCCAGCACATGACTTTCTCCATATATAAGATGTAAATACTTATCGACGACAGTATTTTCGAACTCTATATTCAATCTAAACTTGGAAGATATATAAGTGATTAATTTATATCATATTAACGTTTACGTCACAAACATTATAAATAATCTTTTACGGGACGTGTTCGATGAAAAACGGTGAAATTGGCCTTTTGAGTCTGCTACAAGCACCACTATAGGATGAATCACAAGAACGAAGAGCAAAACAACACACGAGTGGCACAAACTATCAACAAAAATATAGACTACATATTTAAATAGTGGAAAGAATTCCGGTCAACCGATTTACTCCAAAAGCCAATCAACTCTAACGACACCAACCAAAGTGCTATATATGAAATTTGGTGTTGATACGACAGTAGTTTTCATGTTAGAGCGCGTTAGAGATGATCAGCTCAGCCCTGCTGAGCTAATCAGCAACTTCCGGTTTATCAGTATTTCATGAATAACTCCTAAACAATCAGTGATACAAAAATATGTTTAATACAAAATTTATAGTAAATTACATTTTCTAAAACTTTTTAAAATAATAGTATATACATAAATATCATATTTATGGAGATATTTTGCTAAAACGGAAATTTGCTTCGGAGAATAAAGCTCGACTTCTGGTCAACCAATTTACTCCAAAAACAAATCAACTCTGACAGCACTCACCACAGTGCTGCATATGATGTTTGGTATTGATACGAATGATAGTTTTTACGTTAGAGCGCCCACAAACACAGACACACATACACACAGACATCATTCCGAAAATGGTCAAAACGTGTTCTAGGGACCCCAATACATGTATTTCCGTTGAAATCTCGAAGTCGATTTTTTTCATGAAAACAATACTTTCTCTGTACTACGTACGTATACCTATATGGAGAAAGTAAAAATAAAGGGGCGAGTAACCTAGGTCGCATATCTTGTAAATTTCTTGTAGTTTAGTATAAATAAATTGGCTTTATAGCTTATTATTTTAGTATGGAATATCTAGTGGTATTCCATACTTATATAGTGCTATATAATAATAATATAGCACTACATTTATTTACGGTCTTTTATTTAATAAACAACAATGAAAAGCAATACCAGATTTATGAGTATTAGTCATCCTTTGATACTTCTCAATCACGAAGCTTGCACCTTTTGAAATCCCAACGGAAAGCAGATGGACTCTATTGAATGCTATGCTCACGTGTTTACGAATTCGAATTACGCACCAATGTGGCCAAATATGTTTCGGGCATATTTATGAGTTTAGTCTGTCCGGTAAACATAAAAACTCATGAAATTGAAGCCATGACCGCAGCATTTGCGGTTTGGACGGTCATTGCGGATAAACAGGCAAATGATGAATTCAGTCATAACTTTTTGATACGGTGACACTGAAAGTATCATTGAGAACATGCATCTGCGTATGAAAATTATCGTAACGGGTGACCTGGACGTATATGCTTTATTCTGGTAAGGGATGGTTCAGGCTGCTCTATTCGAAGCACAAACGAAATGCGCAATCCAGGTCCTGCATGAAAATAATATCCCTGTGCACATGCGAACACGTGTAAAATTAACACGTTTGGCTCCATAGCGCAGCATGATTATCGTGCCAGTGCGGGGAATCAAAGTAATTCCAATGAGAGGGACCAAGAGAATGGAGTCGCATACCTGGCTGGACATACATTATTCAGAGGACCAAATGGAGCTAATTTCAATGTAGACTACGTTGGCCCGGATATGCAATGAGCAAGAAAAAGAGAAGGGAAGGAAAACGAATCTTTTCCGCGAACTCTTTTCATTAATTATCTGTGTCGACATTAATGATTGAGATAAAACGTAAGCCGAAACGCTGATTTTATCGATGTGAACGACACCGACCCTCGGAGGGCGCGATAGAATGTTAACCTTTAAGGAGAGTTTTGGGAAAAGAATGTTTGAGACTTGCGACTAATAGTTTCCTTTCTTCCTTGCGTTCGTTATCCTTCGATCTTATTCTACCTATTTCTCAATTTTTCAATCGATCAGGTCTATGAGATCTTTATTAAAGCGAGATTGAGACTGAAATGTCCTTTCTTCCACCTAACCTTTCGTCAATGATATTTTAAACATGAGTAATGTGTAGGTAAATATAGATAGAGAGGAAAACATTAGAAGTAGTGGATGTAAAAAATATTGTAAATAAAATCAAGATGTTCAGGCCGAACGTTGTGGAACGCTATAGCAAATAAATTTTTAAAAGTTCTTCGTATTTTCCACAATATTTTATTCAAAGCGACCAGTTTCGACTATTACAGTCATCTTCAGGCAATTGGTATTACAGAAATGACAGAATTTATACGATACTTTTCAGTTATGTGTGAAAAGACTTCTCCACCTCCAAAACAAAGGAAGGAAGTTGGACGCCCTCGAGAAGATCGAAATTTCCCTTACCCCCAACCTAACCAACGACCTCACCTACCACGACCCCTCCCCACTCCTTTCCCTCCCATCTGAAGATAGCTGTAATAGTCGAAACCTGTCGCTTTGAATAAAATATTGTGGAAAATACGAAGAACTTTTTTAAATTTATTTAAATATTGTAAAGTCAAATCTTAGGAAAAAAGATCCACTGCAGGAAATCACCCGCAAAGAAGTGAAAACCTGCGCAAACCCACTGATGGTACAAGCTAAAATATGTAAACTAACTGTGTATAACAGTAAAATTAAAAAAACAGGACTATAGCAAATTTACAAAAATATAATACAATAAAATACAGGAACAATTGCAATAATACACTAAGAGAAATTATTTTTTTTACTAAATATGACATGTGAATACGCTATTCTCGTATACTTTATTATATCTACATATCTACGATGATCGACTCTGAAGTCTTTAGCAGAGAGTGAAAAGGTTTTACAGAAGTTATGTCTGGGCGACTGAGGTCACTTTAAACATACTGAAACTCGTACCAGTAAGCATATACAAAGCGCTCACCTGCATCTGAAGGAAATCAATACAATTGATTAACTAAATATTAATACCAATATATATGTATATATATTAATGAAAGTTACCTCTTGTAATTGAGAATTTATATACATACATTTTCATAGTTCCTCAAATATTTTCCGCGATGAAAATATTTTTTCTCCATCATTATTTTTCCTAAGCTATATTTATATATTTAGGTAAAATATAAAGATGCTTTTCTGAAAAGTAACAAATATATGAAGATGATATCTTTTTTGGATGAATTAAAGAAAACAAGAGAGTAGACTTTTAAGAGATTACCAACGAAAGCTTTTTGAAAAATTCATCGGCTTAAAACTTTTAGACGAAGAAGATGGCATTTTAATTCCAGGAAACAGGGAGCGCGATCTCTGAGAGGCACCGACAAAATGCTACAAGGAAGTAATCGCTAAGGCAGATTCTGATCGTTCTTTCCATTGAGCTTCAGATAAGCGAACAGGATAGATTCGGAGAAGAGGCTGATGTTGGTATCCCCCCCTTACGCGATTGGCGGCTCGCGAAGTTTAAATCTAAATTAAGATACTGTTACGAAGTTGGAAAGTGAGGGACTTGTGGACGCAACGGAGTTTGTGTTCGCGACGGGGGCATTGTTGAAAAAGGGAGGGAACGCAAAGTTGGATCGATGTATATTCGTTGTTTTTATTTGTGGTGGTATTCAATTGAGTTTAGGAAATAAAGTTCGTTGTTTCTTTTTTAATATTCTCACTTATCCTCGAGCATACGGAATACGTAACAACACTTTCTTGGAAATCAACCCTAAGGTTTCGTAAGGAAAAGGAGGAACGGTGAAGATATGTACGTTTTCATGTTGGGAAAACTAACTAGCTAATGACTAGCGAATTAATTAAAAATAGCATAATGTTAATTATTGCTGGTGTATAATGAGAGCTCCACGCGAACGAGATATAAATTACGTCTACTTTGTGATAGTCAGATTAATTAAGGATAATCACCAGAAAGCTCGAATTTTTAATAAGGAGAATGAGATCAATCCAACTCAAAGCTCCGTTATCTTCTCCCAGGTCGCAGTTATTTATACCTGCCTCTAAATATCCTGTCCTGAAGCGTCGAAATATTTGGAGATTTATTTAATTCAGCTTCATCAAGATAGCGTTCCAAAGATTAACAGTACTGTTGTACATAACAAATTTAACATGCGTATGTTTTGAGAAAGTTTTAGGAAAAACAGAAATTTAAGAAATAAAAAATAGAGAGAGGAAAAAGATTCAATCGCTGTTACTATTAAGGAAATTCTAGCTTGATGATATTCCAATTTATAAATTGTAAAATGCATTCCTCCATTTTCTCATTTCATAGTACAAATCGCTCGTAAAATATTTTTGTATTAGCTTTAAAAGTAATGTAATGATTCGAGCCTAATGTTGAGCAACTGAAGGATTGGTAATCAATAACAAGGATAAAAATGAAAATACGGCTATGCGAATAGGACGTTTTTACAAAATACGATTTCAATACCTTTCGACATGTAAATCGGACTATGCAACGAATATTTTATTTTCGATTTTCCGTAACGATTTAATGACTAAATTAAATATTTGTGAGTAGTTGATGAACCAAATACTTTCAAATGACCGGATGTTTCACATGGGCGCAATATTGAATGCATGTGTACAATTTAAATGTATGTAAAGTAAAACAATGTTTAAGTAACACTTGATCGAAACTGCAACTAAATGCAATAGAATACAGTTATGCACACTTTCGTATATTAATATTTTGAAAAGTGCTTTTCGGTTATAGGCTGACAAAGTTAGTTTAATCTAGTGAATATTCTGTTTCTCCATTATGTTATTTTAATTTATATAATTTTCATTTTTTACTGTTGATATATTTCCTGTCGTTATATTTTAAACTCATCTCGAAATTAGTTTCAATTTGTGAGATACTGATTTTTATGTAAATATGTCATCACTTGTTCTTTTTTTGTATGCCTCTAGCGATTTTTCTTCTTGTCTTTTATAAATCTTTTAACCTACTTTCATCATCAAATTTAGCTATCTATCTGTAGGCTTCGCAGGTTTTTCACACTCCCCTTCTGGTGAGTGTTTTCCTGCAGTGGAAATTTTTCCTAAGCTCTTAGCTTAGGTTTCTTTAATCCGCATAGTAGTTTTCTTCTTTTGCTAACTATCTATTTCCATTCATTTCTCATACGACGAAGGGTTAGGTGTAAGAAGAGACTTCCTATTCACAATCTCGCCCTAATAAAGTCCTTTTATTATTATTATTTAATTATTCTGACATAGTTGTAAATCATAGCCGCGGAGTCAAACTATTTTCCAATCCTCTCACTAGAACGTCTAATGACGCATAAAGCACTCCTCATCGTCCCTAGTAAGGCTCATCCCCTCATTAGCTTTTGGTTACTGATGTTAGAGGGGGTGAGGGATCAACCAGTCTTCGGGGTGTATTCCTTATGGACAGATACAAGTAATTTCAAAATCTCATTGCATCAATCATCAAAATTAAAGTCGTGCTTATTATGCGGCAAATTTATCCAGAAGAAATAACTCCCGTTCGTCTATAGCTGTCATGTTAAACTGCGGGCCTGCGGGCCGCAAGTGGCCCTCGAGGTTTGTTTGTGGCTCGAAAGAATTGTTTAAATAACAGTTATACTATAGTAATTGTAAATTATTGGAATTAACTAAATAAACTGAATAACTTGCTTTAATTACCCTATCTATATTCCCGCAATCTCATTTTGTTTTTAATTAAGAAAATATAGGAGTGTGATGTGGCCCGCGAGAATTTTACCAGATGCAGTAAATGGCCCTTTGTTTGAATCAATTTAATACGCCTGATCTATAGTATTGGAGGATGAAATACTCTAGGACAGGGTTGGCGAATCTTTTGTGGCATGTGTGCTATATTTAATGCATGTAAAGGACTTACGTGCCAATTTGGTGCGAAACTATACAGGGAAATTGTGATATACATGTTATATGTCAACTATAATAATAATAATAATAAATAATAAATGGACTTTATTCGGGCGAGATTGAGACTAGAAAGTCTCTTCTTACACCTAACCCATCGTCTTATGCGAAACAGAAGGAAAGAGATAGTTTGCAAAAGTACACGAAGAAAACTAGTATGTGGATTTTTTAAAAAAACCTAAGCTGAGGGCTCAGGAAAAAAATTTCCACTGCAGGAAAGCACTCACAGGAAGGGGAGTGTGAAAAACCTGCGAAATCTACAATAGAAAATTATATTTTGATGAAGGAGAAAGTAAAGGGTTATGATAGACAGGCAGTGAAAATATAAAAATTGTACAAAAAGAAAGGAGAAAAAACATAAATGCATTACAAACAATCAGATAAAATAAATCAACTTCACTAAACTGACATTAATTATAGATGAATTAAAATAAACGTTGAATAATGGGAGATAAATCTCAAAGAAATGAAGAAAATGAAATTACATTAAGAAAAACATACAAACGAAACATTAAAAGGTCTAGTACACTGAAAATAATCAAAAACATAGTTTATAGGAAAGTGTTAAAAGACAAAAAGAGAAAATAAACAAAAAATATAATAAATTAAATAAAAAAAATAAAAAGATGTGCGGAAATCAAAAGGATTGAAACATTTGCTGCTTGCAATTTGGAAAATTCTAAAACAAAATCTAAGTTAGCTAATCGTTAATATTGTACATATATTCATGACATGATTTCTTGATTAACTGGTAGAACGTTGAGAGGATGCTCATCGAGAGTCAAAGAAATAGCTTACTTTTCTCTTATTCGTCCGAGTCTTGAATACTGCTGTGCGGTTTGGGACCCACACGAAGTAGGTTTAGTCTCAGATTTAGAGATGGTCCAGCGTAGAGCAGCCCGATTCGTTTGCGGGGATTTCAGGTTTGATAGCAGCGTTACGGCAATGATAGAGTCCCTCAGTTGGAATTCACTACAGATGAGAAGATCTGAATATCGACGGAAACTTTTCGAAAAGTTCAATCGTTCAGAATTTATAGACGAAGTAAGTGAAATGTTAGTGCCAGTAAGGAGCGAACGCGATCTCCGAGAGGCATCGACGAAGTGTTATAGGGAAGTAATCGCAAGGACGGATAATTACTTTTGGTCGTTTTTTCCCCAAGCTATTAGAGATGCTAATAGGTAGGAATGAATAATGGTGGTGTATTACACCCCCTGCCATACGCCTCTGGCGGCTCGCGGGGTATATATCTAAAATCTAAATCTAAAGACATGAGGCAGCGGATCAGAACCAAACAATTGTGTAACAAGGTTGGGGTGATGGAGTTGTGAATTTAGGTGCATTTAACTTCTACTTTGGATAGTTATGAGATGATTGTGACATTTACGCTTAAAGGTAAAAATGGTGGATGAGTTTTGTATTACTTGGGGAAGTGCATTCCAGAGGTTGATAGCTGTAACTGTAAATGAATTGTGAAAGATCTCGGTTCTATGTTGAGGAATCAATAGTTGTTTGCGACCTCTTGTATTGCGGTCATGAATGCAATCCAAAGACAAAAATAAAGAGTGAATGTAATTGGGAGATTTAGTAGATAATAATTTGTTCGTGGTACAAAGAAAGTGATGCTTGCGCCGGAGATCAAGCTTTAGTAGTGAGAGTTTCGTGTAATAATCCGAAATGTGATCGTACTTTTTTAAGTTGAAAATATATCTCACCGCGGAGTTTTGTAAGCGTTGTAATTTGATAGCTAGTTCACCGGACAGATCATGATAGATTATATCGCAATAGTCGAAGTGGGGCATAACTAAAGAGTTTACCAGTTGAATTTTCACTGAGGGAGGAAGGAAATTTCCCGAGCGCCGAAGTGAATACAGCGAGTAATTAACTTTTTTACAAATTTGCACGACATGATCAGACCATGTAAGGGTCTCATTCAAGTGGAGACCAAGATTTTTTACCGTTTTTTTGAGTTGGATTGCGGATCCATTTAATTCAAGCGCCGGTAGGCTTATTCTATTGACAGAGGATAATAATATTGGGTTCCCGATCAGAATTGCCTGTGATTTGTTTGGATTAATATTTATGAAGTTATCTTCACTCCAGTTTTTGATGAGTTGGAGATCGCGATTAATTTTATCGAACGATTGAGGTAGTTTTGAGGGTATAGAGTCCAGGTAGATTTGAAGATCGTCCGCGTATAGATGAAATCTACAGTTTTTAATAACCTTAACACAGTCGTTAATGTAAATTGAGAAGAGTAAGGGGCCTAGAATCGATCCTTGAGGAAGTCCTCTGTCGATTTCAATCCATCTGGACGCCGATTCATTGGAAATTACTTTCTGCAATCGATTGTGAAGGTAGGAGGAAAACCAAGAAACAGAAATGTCAGAGAGACCTAACAGTTTGAGTTTGATATCCATAATATCTATATCGATTGAGTCGAATGCTTTAGTGAAGTCTAGTAATACCAACGCTTATAACTTCTTACAATCCATTGACCTACGGATATCTTCGGTTATCTTTACTAGAGCGGTTGAGGTCGAATGAAGTTTCCTAAAGCCCGACTGAAATGGGTTTAGAAGAGTGTTTTGTTCAATGAATTCAGTAATCTGGCCATGGACCAGTTTTTCGAGACCTTTTGATATGACGGATAGAAAACTAATCGGTCGATACTCTCTTTTGGTACAGCCATTCGAAGGCGTGTTCTTAGGGATCGGACGGATAAGAGCCTCTTTCCATTTAGAAGGAAATTTACCTTGAGATAGGGAACAATTATAGATGTTAGTAATGAAGGGCAATAGAATATGCATTAGTTTATTAATTATGAGGATAGGAATTCCGTCGGCTCCTGAAGCTTTAGATTTTATGCTTTTCAGAGCCCTCAGTACTTCGAATTGAGAAACTGGTTTAAAGACAAATTCTACTTGGTTTGAAGTATCACTGGTATTCGAAGCCAGGCCAGTTAATATATGTTGCTTACGTATGGAATCTATTTGCGTAGGGGGAAGGGAGAATTTTTTATTAACCTCGTTTAAACATTCTGAAGAAAGACACTCCGAAACTTTAGTTTTTGCTATACCAAGACCACGCAATTCTCTCCACAATGATGTAGAAGATTTTTCTTTAGAGATTGAGTGTGCGAATTGAATTTTAGCATTCCTTATTAATTGTTTCGTTCGATTTCGTAAGCCTTTATATTCACTGAAGATTGTCGGATCCCTACAATTTTTGAATTGACGGAATTTAGTGTCGCGTTTGATCATCATAAACCGAATTTCAGGCGTTAACCAAGGAGCAGGAGGCTTAGATATTCTAATTTTCCTAACTGGTGCATGTATATCAAGTAAGTTCACTAGGAGGGTGTTTAGAATGTCGACCTTCTCGTCAACGTTATCTGTATACTCAATGTCAAACCACGGCAGAAGGGCGGCGTCACTCTGAAATTTCACGTAATTAATGTTTTTAAGGCCTCGATGATAGATGTATTTTTGTTTGAATTTCGGTGATTTGAGAGAGTAAGCCAAATAAATTGCATCATGATGATAAATACCCGGCGTTGATAGTTGACCGTGGATTTTTACTCTGTTAGTGTTGGCCGTAGCGATTATATCAATCCAAGTGGATGAATTTGTAGTGTTGTAGGTTGGTTGCAGAGGGAGAAGAGATTATGCGCTGAGAAAGTATTAATCAGAAACTTTGAATCGTAGTTATTTTCCATCATGTTAGCATTCAAATCACCTGCTATAATTATATGTTCATATTCTTGTCTGAGTTTAGCCAACGCGTCGTCAATATCTGCTAAATTTCCGAGTTTAGGTGGTCGATATATTACCCCGAGCAATATTTTTTTAAAATTAATCGTAGCTTCAATGAAGAGATATTCAGGTCTTCTACAATAGTTTTGGGTGCTTGAGAGTATTGTTTTGCAATGTAAGTCACTGCGAACATAAATTCCTACTCCTCCACCTCTTTTCCCGATGCGGTCATTGCGATATAGATTATAACCTGGTAACGTGATTACGGAGGAGCTTACGCTTGGATTTAACCATGTTTCAGTTAATGCGATGGCGTGAATGTCTGAGCAAGGTAGAATTGCTCGTAACTCGTTAAGGTGTGGTATAAGGCTTTGAACGTTTAGATAAAGAAATTGAAAAGTTTGCGGAAGTGGCCGGAATTTTTCCGTTAGTATATCTTTAGCACTTGTGATTTGAGGTAGAGCGTCAAAAGTAGGTAATGTCCTCTTTAGAATGTGATTCTGAGAAGAGGTTTTGTGATGGAACTTGGGCAAGGGTATGAATGGGGTTGCTAGAGGATTCAGATAGGACCTCCTGGACTGCGAGGGAACGAAGATCGGAGCATAAGGGTTGAGCTGACTCAGAGAACTATTGAATATTGAGTTTGGTGAAAGTTGAGTACCACTGCGGGTAGCCATAACAGCGGGAGACTTAAGGAAGTTCGAACGGAATAAGAGGAAGGGATATGAGATTATCTAGAATCTGTAAATGCCACTAACAAGACGAGTGAAAAATATTAAGGATTTTAAAAACGAGAAAAAGAGATGGAAGAAGCTGGAAATTACAAAGTGCAAGGCATGGAGGATGCAATTTACTTGCTGCTAGAGAACCACTTTGAGTTTATAATTGTACCTTGAGAGTTTTAAGGGAGTTTATTTTATGTCACTGAGGAGATATAAAACACTGCACTTATACTGGGAAAACAATCTCCCACGTTGAAGAGAGGGGAAGCACTAGAATACGCACACGAATGAGTAGAATTGCTCTTATGTATGGGGAACACTTATAACACTATATTGCGCTATATGTATGGGGAACACTTATAACACTATATTGCACTATTTAATGGGATGTATTACAAGATGGTTAAGGCACTAAACTAGCACTAACGCACGCTTAAGAAACACTATTTGGGAAAGCACCAATGGGGATAAAGGAAGAGAAGAACCACTGAAAGTTTCTGATTTACCACTAGGTAAATAATGACACGGAAACTACTGAGAAGCGCAAGGGTAGATAAGGGGAACACTATCACAACTGGGAAAAACTAATTGGTGACTCCGTATCCTGGCGTTGATAATCCGTGGGATGCTATGGGTAGTCGATGGTCAACCTATTCGATGAAGGGATGGTCGTGGTAGAATAATCCGTCCGCTGTCTGTCTGGCTTGGTGCGATTCGGCACACCGTCGTCTTCTTGTTCTTGAGAATAGGGGATCGCCGCTCGCTCCTGTAAAAACTAATTAGGAGCGAAATCCCTCCTCACATTTTCGATATCACGTAGAGAAGTAGCGTGGACCCTACTACCGTCGGGACGCAGGAAAATTATTTTCCCGTCCTGCGTCCACACATTGCGCGGGCCCGCCAGATCCTTCGCCACCTGCAAAACAGTCTTTCTCTGCACTGTTAGCGACTCGGTGACGAGAATACCAGTACCCTTTAATTTCTTCTTCGCCAACCAGATTTGATGGCGGTCCTGGTAGGATATGAATTTCACGATGATCGGCCTGGGTGTATCACCGGTCCTGGATCTGGGGTTACCCACGCGATGCGCCCGATCGAGGCAACGCACGTCTAGTGGGACATTAAGCTTGTCCCTGAAGAGCGCTACTGCTAAGTTGATGCAGTTTTCATGGTTCTTCTCGTGGACTCCGTGGATCATTAAACAATTTCTCCTTGAATATTGCTCAAGGGAGTCCATGCGCTCTTCAAGTGCGTCCGTGCGAGTTGCGATGCGACTAAAACACTCGAGTATTTTTTCCTCGAATGCGATGAGTCTAACCTCGAGAGATGAGTCTGATGATGACGTCTGCGGATCAGATTTACTACCATCTCTTCCTGAGATCTCCTTCTTGAACTCCGAAAATTCCTTATGCAACTCCTCAAGGTTTTTCCGGAGCTCCGCATTCTCGATCTCGAGGTTTTTACGGGTGACGGGAGGGCCCATCGCGGCTAAGGGTGGTTGGTGAGGGTAAAGTGAAAGGATTAGATTTAGATTTAGATTTAGATATATACCCCGCGAGCCGCCAGAGGCGTATGGCAGGGGGTGTAATACACCACCATTATTCATTCCTACCTATTAGCATCTCTAATAGCTTGGGGAAAAAACGACCAAAAGTAATTATCCGTCCTTGCGATTACTTCCCTATAACACTTCGTCGATGCCTCTCGGAGATCGCGTTCGCTCCTTACTGGCACTAACATTTCACTTACTTCGTCTATAAATTCTGAACGATTGAACTTTTCGAAAAGTTTCCGTCGATATTCAGATCTTCTCATCTGTAGTGAATTCCAACTGAGGGACTCTATCATTGCCGTAACGCTGCTATCAAACCTGAAATCCCCGCAAACGAATCGGGCTGCTCTACGCTGGACCATCTCTAAATCTGAGACTAAACCTACTTCGTGTGGGTCCCAAACCGCACAGCAGTATTCAAGACTCGGACGAATAAGAGAAAAGTAAGCTATTTCTTTGACTCTCGATGAGCATCCTCTCAACGTTCTACCAGTTAATCTTTGCATTCTATTCGCTTTTCCTATCGCATCTCGAATATGTTCTTTAAAAGATAAGTTACTGCTAAACGTGACTCCTAGGTATTTGTTGTCGTGAACTAACTCTAATGGATGACCTGAGATTTGGTACTGCGTGGGAATTATGTTTGTGGAGCACGTAAAACTCATGGCAACGCATTTATTTATATTTAAATCCAGCTGCCAATCTTTACACCATCCTGATATTACGTCCAGGTCGTCTTGAAGCACATTACGATCGTTTTCTGTCAAAATCTCTCTGTATATCAGGGTATCATCGGCAAATAATCTAACCTTACTCTTTACGTTATCTACGAGGTCGTTAATGTAAATTAGAAATAAGATTGGACCAAGAACACTTCCCTGTGGAACTCCTGATGAGATACTTATTTCTTCGGATAAAACTCCATCTAACGCAACTCGCTGAGATCTGTTTTCTAGAAAAGATTTGGTCCATCTGATAACTTTTTCGTCGATCGCGTAGGCACTCAGCTTTTGGATAAGCTTTTCGTGAGAAACTGTGTCGAAAGCTTTCCTGAAATCTAGGAAAACTGCGTCTGATCTAACACCGCCGTCTGCTGCTTTAGATACGTCATTCATAAAAAGCGCTAACTGGGTCTCACAAGACCTACCTTTACGGAATCCGTGCTGGCTCTGACTGATTGCTCCCTTTTCGGAAAGAAAGCGCATGATAGAGCTCGCTATAATATGCTCCATTATTTTGCAAAAAATTGAAGTTAATGAAATAGGCCTATAATCATCTGGTTTTGACGCGCGCCCTTTCTTAGGCACCGGAGTGACATTAGCTTTTTTCCACGACATTGGGACGGTTCCCTCATCCAATGATTTCTGATAGAAAATCTGTAGAAGCGGAGCAATTTCATCGGCTAAAGTTTTTATTACAACAGCGGGAATACCTTCGGGTCCTGGCGCCTTTTTCCTATCAATATCTCGCAATAATTTTCCAATTCCATCAACCGATATCTCGATGGGACACATCTCTGAATCAATGCGCGAGGTAAAATCCTTAACTTGACCATTGTCTACAGTGAAGCATTTCTGGTAGTGCCTGTTAAGTAAGTTAGCTTTATCTTCTGATTTATTTACGGTAATTCCCTCTGCGCTTATGAGGCTAGGAACAGAAAACTGACCTCCACGGTTCTCACGCACGTATGACCAAAATTCTTTCTGATCGCCACCTAATGATTCTAATAGGGTTCGAGATCTATATTCCTGGTATTCTTTTCGCGCTTCTTCCTTAACTAACTTTCGCACTTCTCTATAGTTTTGTTCTTCGAGCTCATGGTTCTTTCCGCATGCTTTGAGTTTTCTCCATCGCGAGTGAATGACTCTTTGCTTCCTATGTAATGCTCGTAATTTAGGTTTCGTCCACCGTGGCTCTTTACGCTCACGCACGCTCTTAGTAGGAACAAATTTAATTAAACCCTCTTTGATTATCCGGAGAAACTCTATCCAACTATCATTTACTGTTTATGTAGGAGCGACCGTTAAGCACGTCAGGCACCTACGGACATTGAGCGACGACTGACTAACTATAGGATTAAGATCTTGTAATTGGCTTAAATAATCGTTAATTATCATTACTAATTAACAGAATTCCCATTTATATACTCCGGGGCTTCATGTATTAAGTGAAGCATACATAGTAAAGATAGTGCTGTGTTCTACGTGCAAACCAAATTCTCACGCGTGCCATAGATTCTCCATCGCTGCTCTAGGAAAACTGTGAATAATGGGAAAGAATCAGGGCATTTATGCCAATCGTTTAATGAAGAAAGGAAGAGAGAGAATCGCAAGAAACAAAACCGCAGCTGAAGGTGGGATTTCAAAATGAAGACAAGGAAGAAAAAGGTTGAAAAGATAGCGAAGAGAGAGATGAATAGAATCGGAAAAGAAAACGAGAGGAAATGCGCATTAGGAAGAGGGAAGAAAAAAGTAATGGATTGAAAGATTAAATTGGAAAGAGTTTGGGGAGGAAAGAAGGCAAAGGGGGGGGTGAGAAAGGAATAAGGTAAATTGGGTAGGTAGAAATAGAAAGAAAGGTAAGAAAAGAATGATGACTCCTCGTGAAATGGGTTTCGGGACATAAACTCGCTCCAATGCTAATAATTTTTATTTTCTATCCCAGGCTTATTGGAAAACTTTTTTCGAGTTCTCTGGATACGATTCCAACTTTTTATTTCCCTCGATCAAACCGTCCTCTTGGATTCCTGAGAGATTTTTTACGTCCTATCACCTGTGTCCATGTTTCTCTTCCATCTGTTGCGAATAACGTTGGAAATGACGGAAAGAACTTCCTTAATGGCGACGCTCGGAAATAAAAGCGGTATCTCACGCACGTTGTTGATCTTTATGATTGGATCCCCCTCTCCGCATTTGGTTTGTTTCATTCTCATTTTACGATGGGTAAATACATCGGGGGAGAGACGAACTGAGTCGGAAATGTCAGTAATCGCTTGCGGAAAACTTAATCCACTTCGAGTTAACGTTGTAACTAAATGATTTCGACCCCACCAAAGGAAAGGGTCTAAAGATCTCAATTTTTATATCATTAAACATCCCATCAAATAGCAAAACGCAATCGAAGATGAATTAGTTTCCCTCAATAGCCGTTATAGATTAGATCATCCTTCTATGGTATGGATACAATGATCATAAAAGAATTTTGTGTACTTTCTGTTTATCACAAAACTCGTAAATTTCTTTCGAATATATTAAGTTTGTAACGAAACTATTGGTTCATGACGTTTTCTGAAAATTATTAAATCTCCTAATGAATGAAAGAGCTTCTTTCTGAATTAATTTTTTCAAGATCGTTCGAAGAATGAACAACATAACAATTTGCAAAGACGCAACTTTTAATTTATATTTTTTACAAGATAACGAACCTTTCTAAAAATGATAGTTTTCATCCTCGAATTATAATTTTTCAAATAGAAGTTAACTAAGACTCGTATTTAAAAATCAAGCACTATATTAGTCATTCCATAGGTCTTGGTGGATAAAGAAAAATGTATCCTTCAATAGTCTTTTTCATAACTGTGATTACATGAAATTTACTGAGTAATGCTAAATAACTGCTATGATTAAAGTATCTCTTAAAGAAATTATGTAAAGAAAATTACTAGTAGTTGAAACTATTTTTATTGACGCCGATTTAAAGATGAAAGTTCATTTTACATAGAAAACTGTAGAAAGCTTACACTATCCTGTCCTCCAAGTATGTACAAGGCGATGTATATATTTTTAAGATTTTTTCTTTTAACAAATTACTTTTCGTAAAACTTTTATCCGATTTGAAAACATCTAAACAATCAAGATTGGACACCAGTTAAGTCTGCTTAAAGAATCAGATTTCGATGTCACAAATAGGTGACAAGAGAAAGACTGATGCTTTCCGAAGGAGGTTAATGAAGTTCCCCTCTCATTCGATGGAACGTGTGATATATTAAATCCGAAAAGCCTTCTGAATGGTTAGGAACTACCCTTAAATGAATTGTTATAAGAGTCTTCACACAAAACCCACCATCCATCGAAAAAACCCGCAGTGGAAAATGAATTCGGTTAAAAAATTTGTCGTGCGGTTAACCAACCCATTGTACCATTGGAGTATTAACTGAATTTTAAAATCGTGCGAGGCAATACAATGCAAGGTGTTCAGTTTATTCTATTCGACGAGAATAAAAGAGTAAAGCATTCAAAACTTAACCCGTTTCAGTATTTTCGCAACAAATTACTGAATAGATTTCATTAGGCAGCCACGCGTTTCTCAAACCAAATGATGTCGAGAAAAACATTGGAGTACTCCATGATCCGCGAGCAGCTCATTAACGTTCATTTTCGCTGAGTAATTCACCAGAGTGCTATCCCCTTGGGACGCCTCTCGAAACAACACATTTGCGATTTATTTATCTTTTTACTTGTCCCGAGTAAACATAAAACGATGCATTAAACCCATGCAAAATTACGGAGCCAAATTCCATTGGAATGAGTGCACAATTTTATCCTGAGTTTAAAGAAAGAAACAGAGGATGCGCCGCACTCAATCAACCGTAGCCGCCTAAATTGCATACCAATCGACGTAACAAAAGCAAAGAGAGCGGAGGAAGAGCCAAATTGCATTTTAACCCATCGGAAGAAACGAGTGTAAATGAGTAAAACGGGCGGAATGGCGTTGCCAACAGGACGGAGTTGCCTACGGAGTTGTCCCGAGCAAAGAGAGGTTGAATAAAAATTAGAAATCCCCCCGAACACAAGTGGAATTGGAAAATTAGTGGCTCTTTTTGACTCCGTCTCTACTATGGTCGGGTTCACATTTGGAGGGGTTTTCCCCTCTCTTCCCTGACGCCTTTTTCAAATAGCCACTGGACTAAAAGAGGGAGTCGCGGGGCAAAGAGATTAAACAACTTGAGGACAGAGGGAGCATGAATAAGGTGTACAATGTTTCATTGACGGCTTGAGCATCGCAATCATTGCCGATAATTAGATCATGTTTTTGGCAGGACTTCGAAGAGAAATCGCACGCAATTGCAGACAAAATTTAAACTTAGATAATTTTCTTTTGAATATTCATTCACGCTATACGATACAATAAAATGCATTCATACTATAGCAAATCAATCTTCCTTAAATCTCTGTATCAGTAATCATCTATCACCAGGTCAAGACCAATATTATTGATATCAGAACGAAATCCGTTCAAGAATACACATGAAGGATATATTCAAGAGAATTGAGGAATTTATTAAACAGGACAAATTAACAAGGAAATGAGGAATCATATATTTCGATTTTTCAGTACGTAACATGGCATTCGAGGATAGATTAATTCAATATAATTAATAAATGTGATAATTTCTGAGGAAATATTGTAAAGAATGTGTAAAATCATGTTTGAGAGTTAGTAAACGAATTCTCGAGGGAAGATAAACTTTTACCGCATACGATCCTATAGAAATAATCTACGCTATAACTATACATGAGTTAAGATCGACAATGACTATTCAAAGAAATCAACTCTATGGAAATATTTATATATGAATACTTATCAATGAAAGTGACCTCTAGCCTGAGGAATGAACCGATTACATTTTTAATATATATTATTATTTTATTGAAGGTTCAAACATAAGTTCTTAGAATCCTTACAGCAGATGATTTAATTAAGCAAAGAAGTACAGAAAAATGGAAACCAACGATAAATATAGAAGTAAAGTACCTTTCTAAAGGTATACAAATTTACCTTTAAGGTCCTTTCGGGCTCAAGGTTGCTCTTTAAAAGATACTGGAATTTTTACTGGTTACATTAATGATGAAATGATTGATTCAATTGGTGAAGGATAAACAACATCTCCTGAATGATGTTTTTCATTTTCCTTTTTCCGATCATGCGCGTTTCTCTTTCGATATAAATAGTAAGCAGGTTAATTAAAGAGCATTTGAACGATATCATTTGAATTGTCTTATGTATTAGTTACAACAAAACGGATTTGCATTTCAAATGACTTTTAGCAAAACTTTAGCAATTGTGATACTAAATTGAGTAAAGTTTACGCAAATGAGGAGTGTGTTTTTCATATTTTTCGAGCATGACATATCTTTCAGGAAATAACATTGATGCGTCAATTTTTTTTCATTATTATTTAAGTGTTTGAGCAGTAGACCAAAGATCGCAGTAATAAATCCGATAGACTATAATTCCTTGATAAAAATGTTAAGGAACTTGTTCTAAACCAATGCAACCACATGACAATTGACAACATTTTAATGAGCATAAGCATAAGTATTTGAAAATGAAAAATCTTACATGATAAACACAAGACAAGTCATGTAGAATCTACAGCATCTACATTGTAGATGCTGTTTCAAGGTTATTTCAAATATTAATAAGTATTTTATATTTGAATGTATATATGTTTAGTGGACTTATAATAAAGTAAATAATAGTAAATATCTGTTATATCTTGTTTACCTAAAAATCGTTTTTCTCCCACTAAAAAATGTCTGATTTCGAGGAAAATTACACAGCTGAAGGAGGCATCCTTGCGCATTAAAGCGATATATTTTTTTGTGAAAGAACGAAAAATGTGGCAATGGCAGTGTTTTATGTGCGACAACTACCGAAATCTATGACCGCCATATTGAATTTTTCAGTAATTATAGCTTCCCGTCACCAGATGCCGCAGCGATCGAGGAGTGTCATATCTTCGCACTGTCAAAGCATATTATAATGGAAATAGCGCAAATTTCCCGATTCCCTACAATCTTACGGGTCCATGGAGTGAAACAGGGATGCTACGATGGGATGTTCGGAAATAAATGCCAATTTAATGTAATTTTACTGAAAGAAAAGGCAATTTTTATGTAATTTCACTGTAAGAAAAGGCCAATTTTCTTCAATTTAACGAAGGAAGCCCTTACCACCCAACTCAACCAATCGGCACCGCGCATATTTCACGATTAGTAGCGGAGATTGGGTGGAGGAGCTGCGTAGTAATCGTCCATATTATACAATATATGCAATATCTAAATTCAAAGAAACCCTATCTACCCATCGGCACCGCGAGTACATGAGTAATCGGCGTAATTACAGTGAACAAAACGGAGTAGGACAACATGCAATATGTTAACAAACAGAAACGATACGTAACAAGAGAAATTTGTTTAGTGTAGCCCTAGCGTAAGTTCAAGGAAGCTCGTAAAAAGCCGAAACATCGGTATCAAATGTAGTGAAATGGGTAATTTTCGAAGCTTTATATCTAGAGAATAAACGCAGTGACATAATAGTGTTTTATCATTATAAAATGCGCAATAATTACTCTATCTATAAAAGTAATAATTATAATTCTAGTGTCACACATAAAGGAGATGCGATTTTTTCCGTTAACCAGGAACAACAGATATTTACCCCTATTTATATTGTAGTGTTTACGGCTCCCGGATAGTCATGTGGACAGCGCGTTTGCCTTTGTTGAAAGCGGTCCCGGGTTCGATTCCCGGTGGGAGCCAATGTGCGAAATAACCTAAGCTGTCGAAGCACTTTTAACAATACTACTACTACTGTAGTGTTTACATTTTTTGTATTTAAATTTTTCTGTATTTCTGTTTGTTTATATTTCATGTACTTGGTTAGCAATCTCGTTTGTAATCGGATATTTAGTAAATGACATAAATTTAAATCTTTTACAAACTCCTTAAATGATTGCTATATGTAGACGCTGTATGTACGCTTGTATATTTTCATGCAAACATAGGGATGGAATCAAAATCATTGTAGTTGTTATATTGTACTGAAACGCAGAAATATCGTTTGAATTGATTTTGGTATAAGTTAACGTCGCCACCCATCCTTGCAACTAGCTGCGACGGTGTTATGTGATAAAATAATAAATTTGCGCAGATGCATTCTTACGTCAATTCCTTATTTTCAAAAGAAGTGCGACAGAAGCTAGGAATGGAGTAAGGATGGACGGGGAGCAGAGGAGGGCACAGGTGGGGGTCACGGTGATCACGAAAAGTGTTTGCACTCCGAATTCCTGCTCTTAATTAGAAAGAGCCCCTTTGGCGATGAACGAGCGCAAATTTTCCAATTGGTACGCACATGCACGTAAAATAGCGATGGAAAAATAGCGGTGGAGCCCGCTTCGCTCTATTAGCGCCGAATATCTTCATTTGCCTCCGCTTGCGGGCGTTCCATTATTTAATGCTTTTATTCCCCATTCGATCGATGCCTTCGGATTCGATGCACTAGCACACACTCCCCTTCCTTTGTTATTCGATACGACCATGACATTGCGGTCCCAATGAGCCTCCCATTCCTTTGACGAATTAATTTTTTAAACGGAACGATTGCGATGAAATCTGAATAAATGAGCTATCGAAGAAGTATGTAATTTCAAAACACGTTAAAAGTGAAAGACTGTCCCCTACGCTGAAAATTTATTTTTGAGCTGCTAGCGTTGTATATGTGTTTGCTTTTAATCTTAGTTGCCCTATTCATTTCAAACATTTAAATCGAAAAATCAATACAATACAATCGCACACGTTAAATACTGTATTTAACATATTTTACCCAGTGGTACTGTAAAAATTACTCCTAAAAATTACTGACAATTCATTTTAAATTTAGAACAGTGACGATAACAACGAGAGTTTACCGACGTCTGCAATACTAGGGAATGAAAATATGACAAATTTAAAATTAATTTACTGACTCTTATATGTGCTAGCTTTACAACGCATTAACTGAAGCATTTCAGTTGAGTTTCCATTGATTGAGTTTGCTTTTAAGACTGTGTTCTCTCTCTTCTGCAGCCATGATAATTCAATGTAAAATAGAAAAATTGCTTATATCAAAGGTTCTTTAGTTTTCTTCTTATAAGTTATTGATTACATTTATAAATAATTTGAACGTTATTATTTATCTGCAACGAGAAATCCGTTAAAACTTTCTGATTTCGTATATGACAAATAAAGATTCGGAAGCACACTAAGAAATATTTGCTCTCTACCTCCTCCTCTAAGGAAAAAATCTGATGCGGCCAACACATGACTTTCTCCATATTTATTGAAAACAGAAGCTTATGCCGGTAATATATAAATAACTTTTAAACTATAAGTGTTACAGGAAAATGTTTCATACAAAAGTTGTATTAAAATAGATTATCTATAACATTGGTACAAAATTGTAAATACCTACATTGCATTCCGACAGAGATATGTATGAAAAACTTCCCTTTCTGGATAAACAACTACTTCCGGTTAACCATCATTCAAGAATAACTTCTAAACAATCACTGTTATGAAAAAATGTTTCATACAAAAGTTGTAGTAAAGTACATTATCTATAAGTTATGTAAATAATTGTATACACCTAAATTGCATTTTGACAGAGATATATAAGAAACCAAATTTTGTTCCGGATAAACCGCAACTTTCGGTTAAGCGATATTCATCAAAAACTATTCAACTCTTGGCATTGTCAGGAAAATACTAAATATGATTTTTAGAAATGATCGGATAATCACTTTTTAAGATAGAGAGCCTACAAACCTTTTTACCAAAGACAGACACACACAGACATGTTCAAGAAAATAGCGAAAACGAGCTCTATGGGCCCCAAAAAATCTATTTCCGTCGAAATCTGGAGGTCGAATTTTTTTGCGAATACAACATTTTCTCTATACTACGTATAGGGAGAAAGTAAAAATATTTTCAATGAGCCAAGAAAATTCATGTGTGTCAAAATTCATCATCTCTTTATTGCAAATCGTAAAACACCTTACATAGGATGAGATGACCGATTTGGGACGAAATCATTTTTTCAAGAAATGATTATGCGAAAGCTATTCGAAGTCATGATTCGTAAGGTACATAATTGATAAGATAAGATAATATAAGATACATAAATTGCGTTCAAAAGTCAAGACTGTGAAAAATCTCATAATCCCCTTTCTAATCAAACCCATACTCTTACAAAAGGCCATGGGGGAGACCTTAGTTTCCAGACTACGCCATAAGAAACATTTGGCATACATTGGTGTTGCTAGTAGCATTAAATTTTGAAGCACGGAATTCTAATGGAGAACAGTGATATATGAACCGATATCAAACGAATATATTATGCTACTGCATTTCATTACCTAACTGGGATAGAACTGAAAGAGAAAATTGCATTTAAAGACCTAGATTTGTCTAAGGTAAATAAAAGATGACCTTGAACCGTGAAGAGCGAGACTAAAGTATTGAATGTCGTCGGAACCTCAAATTCGGTCTAACTGATATACTATCGAAATATTGCTTGCTCGAGAAAACAACGGAAAGGGAAAGCAAAATAGCACTCAGCCTAATCAAAATCTCACAGCGCATATAAAAATACCTTTCACTTCCGATAACAGAAATTAAGAGTGAGATGGGTGAGCGAAAGTGCATATTTGTGAAACAGAAAAGCTAATAGATAAGGATAGAAAACAAAACTGATATAAGTATGACTTCGAACTTGTTAAGTTTTAGAAGTTTATTGAGGTACCCAGTAACGATATATTACAAATGTCTTATTTACTTGAAATGACAAAATTACATTATTTAAAATAACAATTAGAACATCTGACATTAAAATCCACCCTTATGTAGAATCATCCTAAATTCTATAATAAAAGAAAAATATCAGTTAGTAACAACTAATGGCTGACGTTCAATGATTCAAAAACCAGTCTCTGGAAATATGAATGTAATCTGGTATTAATTTGATGATGATATAATGTAAGCACGATATGATAACATAATAGGTAAAAAATTGACAAGTTTTGAATATATAACATTTTAAAAATGGCCTTGGTGGCCGAGTGGTTAGAGTGCTAGCACGGTATATCCAACCTCACGGTTCCGGGATCGAATCTCGGCTAGTCAAATTTTTTTTCCGATTAGGGAATGGTCTTGAGTGATTGTTGTTGTTTATACCTAACCACTGTAAAAGCCCAGAAAATGGATGTTTGTGGGGTATATGAAATAAATGAATAAAACAATGAGAGTAAAGAAAACGGTCATGTTTCAAGTTCATATTTCAAAATGTAGAAATAGTATCTATAAATTATTTATACTTTTAATAAATTTAAAATAACGAGAGTCAGCATATAAACTCCAAGTTTATCAATTCTGCAGCATTGCAGGTCCCAACCGAAAACGTTGATTGAAAATATGATAACAATTGTTAATACCCATTTCTGTTAAGCATTCACCGGAAGCTTATGCTTTAGACAGTCGAGATAAAAATTCGCAAGGCGACATGAGCGAACCTATAACTACCGGATATATTTGTGCCTCAATTCATATGTTGACAGTAAAGAATTTGACAGTTTACAACTTCCACCCATGAAAAACCAGCCATAGTTCATGGCTCTCTTATATTTCAAAAGTGAGACATCATTAGTTCTTTATTTTAAATATCGAGTTTAAGCAAGCGGTGTCCAAATTTCTCAATACCGTAGTCTTGCTTGTTCCAAATTGTCCGTTAATTTTGGCTCATAAAAACGGATGAAAATTCGAAATAAATTCCATAAGTTTTAACTATATAATCTCGATACATGGGAAATTGGAATTTTTTACGTTACTTCCTCTTTTAACATGTGCAGTTACTTACGTTATACGTACAACAAAGAATTTAAAACAATTGCTTTTCACAATACCGAATAATACGAGCTCTACATTCAAATTAAATGTTTTCGTTTGGCTGAAATAGCATTCGAGTGAGAATTCTTTCACCATTATTTTTTAAAGAAAGGAATTTTGGGACACGAAGAATTAGAGGTTTAAATCTCCAATGGCCGTTTTTTCCGGCATTCCTCTTCCCATTTCAGTGCGGTGTCCTTTCTTAATTTCACGGAATACTGGGGAATGAGAAGATAAACGCTGACAAAAACGACTATTGGAGATTTGAAGCCTCTGATTATTTTTTAAATTGCTAAGTGTCCTTAGCATTCACTCATATAAAAGAGTAAAGGTACTCGATTAAAATGCGGCAGTATTCTTTCATTTTACTAACTGTGATATTTTAAATTCACCTACTGTATACGCTGCTACTCCTACTAGTTATTTATCACAAGTCATCTAATTGAATAAATTACGCACAGTTTTTATCAAACATAATGAATGTATATACGATGTGATGTACGCCCTCTTAAGTCCTCTTTGATTTGAATAACAAAATTTAAAAGAAATACCAACACCTGAAGAAATTTGACTAATAAAACCATGTTAGACGATATTAATATAAAGTCTGCTTATCTTGTTACCCGTGCTGCTTCCGCGACGGTGGCCATTCTCCTTTGAACGAATGGACAGAGCCTTTCCGAGACGTGAGGAAATCCACTCTTTCCAAATCTGTAAGAAAAGAAATACGAAATTAATAAAATATCAGTTAATTTAAATCAGACCATAACTGTTATATACGGCCATGGACAGGAACAAACTTTAGCTGGTAATTATGAAATTGGGGTCTGCGGTATTTTGAAATGGCTATTTCCGTTACCCCTATGATATTAACAAAGGAATAAAATTCCGGCGATAAACATAAAAATTGCAGAAATCATTAATTTAATTTTCTGAAATATGATAACGTGATAACATTTGAGGAATGAAAAAGGAAAATAAATAAGCGTTGTTCTAATTCTGAACTATTTCTAGGTTAAATTTATAAAAAACATTATATATATTAACAAAATTATTATCATCGATAAATACAAGTGACATAAATAATTCGAGAGAATAAATATTACTTCGATTAAATAGATAGTCGAAACAGTGCAAAGGTTGAATCAGCATAAAAATATTTAACATTATTTAACTAGATAATAATATGTTTGTATCGAGTAAAATCAGCCTTATATTATCAATTTTATTAGCCAATTGAGCTTATTATATTCTACATTCTCTCGAAGGTGTAAAGTGTATTGGTAAGTTCACCTAATCTTTTTAATGTCAAGATGAAACAAATAAGAAATAATACTAGTTTCTGATGGATTTCCCGATTGGAATTCAAACTTAACTATTCCTTTACTCTAAACCACATAACTGTAGTTTGATTAATTAGGTGCATTGAATACCTTCATACAAAGTGCTATCAACCATGCCACGCTTAACGATACCAATAATATTAGTAGGTGAACAAATAAGCACTGAGGTACTCGTTATAGCTTACCCACGAAATTATCTTATTGCACACGTAGGAAGTAAATTCGGAAATCTCCTAATCACATCTACATTTAAAGCGATACATCGATCAAACAAAGCGTACTTACGTTCGAATCTTGAGTTGATGAAACTGTAGCTTGCTTGAAGGATTTCCAATTGCTAAAACTCCAGACTAAAATTCATTCATCTGAAGGTTTTCCGAGACGAAGCTCTTGTAGGATATTTAGAATAATACACATCTTAACGCTTAATGAATTTCGGGCATAGTGTCGACTATCGACAAGTTCTCTTCATTTGAATAATCCATAGGTGAACTCTTTTGTCACACATCTCACAGTAAAGAACACATAATCACAGTAAAGACGTAATTCTGAAGGAAACCTGATCACTTTGAACACACTCACTCCGCAGAGATTAAATATTATTGCGACAATTCTTTCAATTTCACACAATACGTCTATGCAATCACGATGATATAACGTGGCCCTTTGCCGCTTTTAAGAGATTTCCGATCGTCATCAAAAATATTACTTGCGTAAGTGGCGTTTCAGAAAGAGAATAATGTGAAGCGACAGGTAGTTCGCTGCCTCTCCCACAATGGCGGTCATTATCCACTTTTAAAAGTCCTTGCTATATTCTCTTTTCGGGATTCTGTGAATGTCAAAGACCTTGGACTAATATGTTTACCAGTGACACGCTCGAAATTGAGGTTGCTTCGAAGTAAATACCGAACGTTCTTTCTTGTAATTTCAATCAAACGTTACGTAAAATTGCAAGAAAGGAAAAGAAGATATAATAGATTTAAAAATACCTCTATCGAATAGGACTTAAAGGAAGAATTAACATACATCAGAAATTTCCCAAAGAAAAACGGTTACGATATTAGAATTGTAAACAACATTCTAAGAAAAATAATAATACAAATACGGCTATTGGAGATTTTAAACCTATCTTTCCTTACAAAGGTTATGACTGAAAATTATCACTTCAGCCAAAAAGTATGGAATAACAAAGAATATATGGACGTAGACGTAATTTAATATTTTAAATGTCCAAGTGCATCGAACATATTTTCCTCCCGTTATCTCTAAGCGGCAAAAGAACATGGAGACTGAAAGAGAGCAATACATTTCGCGGTCACTCTATTCTGATGCGCGCAACTGTCAAAGAGGTTAATCAGAATCGATATTACTGACATATCATCTTTCCTTTATACCCCAAATAGCAAATGCTCTATTCGGTCATTGAAAGTTTCATCTCCACACGCACAAATTTTCGCCTTTCGTTATTCATTCGTTCGATCATTCATCGTCATAAGTCATTGGCTGTTCGCATAGTTCTGTAGATCTCAAATCAGCCGCTTGGGTCCAACAGCTTCGCCACAAATTGATCGTGGCATATAATAGTACCGCATACTACAGAGCCTATACAGAAATTTTCGCCCTTCCCCTCCTCGGAGGGGGACACTCCCACTCACGCGAACTCCTTACCCCGTGTACTCCGCAATTCGACCTTCACTTCCTCATGGTTGCCAGCTACGCTAATCGTTCTTTTGTTTTTCTACAAAATATACCTTGCGTACGCCTAAATAATTTGTGAATTGAGGGAGTTTGACAACGCTGCAGCGCATAGATGAACATCAAAAGACTTCATGAGAAAGGGAGGAAGGGATACCAAAGGTGGAGGCATTCGGATGTGGAGTAGGTTATCCATGCACGGCCCACTGGTACCGAAAAAGGCTCTTTACCACGCGGAACTTTTATAGTTCCACAGACGTCGCAATACGGTTTCCATTTAACGCACTTAATACCCTAACCTGACACAATCTGTCTTATTTTCTGCCTCCTGCGATGCCCCTTTGACTCTTCGGAATGGACGCGGGTGATCTCGATTATCGCATTCTCGGCGTCCCCAGAGCGGTGGGAAAACTAGATCGCAAAGCCAACATGCGATAAGGCGAAAAACTTCAATTTCTCTCCTCGCTTGGAGATTTTTTCTTCGCAAGGCGACAATAAAGTAGAGTATTGCTGAGGCGATGAAAGGTTTTAACCATGATTAAAACGCCGATTCGAGTTTTTACTCTTTTCCGAGATATGGGGATCGCAATCCTCCGAGTTTGCTTATCTGTTTATCTAAAAAGTAGGCGAATTAAATTAGTTTGGATCTTACATATTTTCTCGAATGGCAACAATAATTTGCAACAAGGGAGAAAAAACTTAGAAAATTTTCCACATGCTTTTAGTCGACCGGTTTCGCTAACGGAGTAGCATCTTCAGGTGCTTATGATTTTATGTCGGTCGGATGCCGTATAGGTGTAAGCCGACCCGAATAATTGCCGAAAATTGACAAAAAACTTTTATCACAATATACTAAGAAAAATAATTGACTCGAGTATAGGCCTAGGATGGAAAATGCAGCAGCTACTGATAAATTTCAAAATAAAAATAAATATACTATTTCCGCTAGAGAACAGATAAGTGTAATTTTCACTCAAGTATAAGCCGAGGGGGGGGGATTTTTCAGCATAAAATATGAACCAAAAACTCGGCTTATACAAAAGTATATACTGTATATTTATCTGTCGGCCATCTCTGACGCAAAGCTGCCATGACAAAAATCCTTGAACATTGCATTACAGCGTCCAATACCAGGAAAGTATAGTTATCTTTTGGAGCTGAGAGATAAGATAACGCGAAATGGTGTTATAATATTGGGAGAAAGTAAAGAGTACGCTAAGATTGCCATGAAAGGACCTGGATGAAGGACTCCAAAAAAGGTTAGATGTCATTCTTATTCTTCATAGCAATAAACGTCGTTGACATTCAGTCAATCGGGTTGCAATTTTTTAGTGCTAACCGCACCGGTTTTTCATCTTCAAATATCAGAAAAGAATAATTTTGTTGTTTATCCAACGTCACGAAGAGATCTTGTACGACTTATGGCCCAGTGTATTGCTTAAGGCAGGGGCGTCAAACTTATTCAAAGAACGGAGCATTTACTGCGACTAGTAAGATTCTCCGCAAGACCGCAACATCCTTACAAATTTCCTTAAACTTTTATTTTGAAGTGAGAATGCAGGAATATATGTAAGGCAGTTTAAGCACACTGTGCAGTTAAGTGAATTCAGTTCAATGACATACAACTGATTAAGTATAGCTTTTGTTTAAACGATTACTGAGAGCCAAGAAACATCGTGGCTCGTGGGAAAAAAATCGTGGGAAAAATCCATAATTTAGAAAGCTTACAAATTAGAGTAAAGGTTATTCCGGAGAGCAAGGCAGTAAGCGCGTTTACATCGCTGGATGGCCAGACTCGCGCACGCGCATTTGCATTCACCTGCAGTTTTTTTGAAGTTTCGGTGAACATTTTCCTTAAATACAATCAAATGTTTTCGCATCTATTCTTAATTATTAAAAGAACCTTTCAGGATAACTCATTAGCTTTTGATACCGATTATGGTAATCACCAATATCTTATTTTCGTCGTTTACAGGATGAACATGGCACACAGCCTCCTTTCAATGATCAACAGTTGAGGAATCATTAAAAAAATCGTGACCTAGTAATTGGTAGGATAAATTCCATTTGTGGGGTTGACCGAGGCTAAACGGATTACTCCGCCGTTTAATTCGTATAGCGAAAAAGGTATTGGGCATATATTTCTCTAAACTTGCTTAATTTACATTTCAACTCTTGGTTGGTTGGTTGGTTGTTTTATTTAGGTGCGTCGACGTCTATGGTCATTTAGCACCATTTCTTAGTAAGGATACTTAGTTCATATCATCAGGGAACCTTGTCTGTGGTTGGAATTTGAACTCTTCATAAAACGAATGAGACTTTCACAAAAAATGTATTTAACCATTAACCGTTCAATATCCGTTTAGCCCCCCTTAAAGTGGTTAAATGGATCATTGTGCGCATATGTCAAAAGAGGAATATATGTGAAAATGTCTCTAAGATATTGATTTACGAGAAGCACTGTTTTCTATACCACGGAGATCTGCTTTAATTAATTTTGAGGCAACTCAGATAAAAATGGTATTCTTCGAATTCTAGAATTTGGTCTAATAATTTTCATGTCGACTCTCGGCAATTCATAAAATTCACGCATATAACAATCAAAAGAGACGCGTAATTTTAGGATAAATTTGAGTTTTTCATTTGACGCTCCTTGGAGAAGCATATATCAACGCTGGTGATTTTTTCTCCGAATTAGAAAAGAATAGATTGAAACTCCTTTCATTGTAACACTACCCGGAAGTTGCGTCACCGTTACATGAGGAGTCCAGATCTCAATGGTGACCAAATAACGTTAATTAGAAGCTCTTGCGCTTCCTTTGATCTAAGTATCAGATGGATGCCCTCGAAGAAATAAGGAGCTCCGAAGAAAAACAGAAAGGGAGCAGTTTTTAAATCTCGCAATCCCCTTTTGTAAAATCAGCGCGCGTGGGTAGTGAATGAAAGTCCTTCATCGTTTGTTGGAAATTCTCCGCTACGATCTGTTATCTCCGTAAACAGGAAAGGGACATATCGCTTACCAATGAGCGTACACACCTATGATACTTCATGAAGTATATTCAATCGGTTTACTTCGGACTTCCCATTGTCTCTGTGCACTCACTGTGCACTGTGCGCTGTTCAAAATTGGAAATCGAGATTAAAGTTTGATAAACAACGAAAATAATTTCCTTCCTTTGTCCTTTTCTACCCAGAACTTTTCTAGATACAACTTTCATATCGGAGGTCCAATTGTGGTACTATCACAACATCCTCTGTGTTAGAATTTGGTAAAGCTTAATTCTTGGAATTTATGGTGAATTATTCGATAATTAATCTCTTTATAGATCATTTACCTCATCTAATCTTAAATTCGTTTCTTCACATGATTGTGAGCCGTTCTTCGGGATTCCCTCGAATGACCAGCACTCACTTTACCGACACTCGGTTGACCGACACTCGATTGCCCGACAGCTCAGTTGACCGACAGATCAGTTGGTCGACAGCTTGATTGAACGGCATCTCGACTTAGTTCCATTGTAAATACGCTGTCGCAAATACTTGTGTTTCAGAAGTTATATCTAATTGTTAATGGGGTGGGTTGGCTTGGGTTGAGATATCGTCCAATCAAGCTGTCGGTCAATCGAGCTGTCGAGCAATCAAGTAGTCGGAAAAGCGAGCGTCGGTCATTCGAGGTAGACCCCATTCTTCGTACGGCGTCGCAATTCAGCTTTCATTTGCTTTACGATCACAATAACTGACAAAATGCAAAAACAATACATAATAAAATTTACAATTTACAATTTCTGGAGACTTTCTTCGTTATTTAATTATTGAAAAAAGCTTCGACTGGCGATGGTATTGAAAACTTTATCTGAAAGTATGTGGACTTCGAATATTTTTACATCGAACGGTCCATGCCGAACAACTCCATCATCAGGATCATCAATTACACTTTACCTCATCTATATCTACATATTTACTCTTCAAGTCCCTGCACCAATGCACCCAAGCCATGCACCATGGCTCTACTTCCCCAATCGTTTACTTTCGCGTTTCGTTCCGGATAAAATGAATTCTTCAATCAAATCGTTCTAGCATCAATTTTCCATATCTCCCTCACAGTTTCCGAGCAGCCTGTATAATAGGGAGGGCACATAACATATATCATCTAAGAACGTACTTTCTCTTAATGTATTAAGTAAATTGTGTCTTTGTTTTCACCTTCTATCTTCTAAAGTTTCCCATCTTGCATCCTGAAGCATCTTTGTAACACTCACTGCTTTATCGTATCAATTCTTTACGAAGTGTATAGCCTTTCCGTGCAACCTCCGGAAACATGTGGATTTTAAAGAAAGGTTTTCGTAAAGAGTTACTGACTTGAGATAATATAATGATTAATCAAAGTCAGCGGGAGCAACGCCGTTTTTTTACTCTGTATATTTTCTGTCTCAGGGTATGTATTGCATACATCCAGGTGTGAACCTTTAAAAGAGCACTCAAAAATGTTTCTTCCAAACAGAAGAAGAATCTTCGTCGCAATTTTACATATAAGCTTCGACCGATGGTGCTATCAACAACGCTAACTGAAAGAACAAAGAGACATGATTTTGAATAATGATGGACCAACTCTCGAATAACCGCGTTGAAGAGAAAGGACGACTCAAAGAGCGGTTTATTAACTTTATCAATACGAAAAGGAAGTTCGACATTTTTTAATGACTTCCCCATTAACGTTCCACCTTTAAGAATATTCCTTGAGATGTTCTTAAACCGAGTGAGCTTATCAAATCGATGGATGTATTTCAGGAAATGTGAGAGAAAAAAATCGGAAGTGCGTAACGTAGGTGAATTATGAGATAGCATTGAAATAGAGAGGTTTCCCAGTAAAAACGGGAGCAAAGCGGAGTTGATAAATACGTTGTTGGATCTTAAATAGAAAAAGAAGAATAAATAAATTTTATTATTTTTAGTACGGAATATCGCTATATTAAGGCCTCTGTTATCCAATGTATCGTACCTTTTTGATTCCTAATGTCTGTATGCATCAATAATGAGAATGCATAATAAAACTGTTCAACTCCAAGCTCAATGAGTAATTTATATATTCAGCCTAGTTTTATTCTTCTAATCACAGCTTAAACTAAGATCATATCTTGAATAAATAATTCTTTCGATTTCACATTATTTTCATATTTTAGTTATTGCAGCAAAATTTGCATCCAAGAAGTCGTCGTCTTTTTCATTAACCATCCAATTACCTTCTGATTCATTAATATATGTAAATTTCTCACTTAGTATGATTATCTCCTGATATATTGTAAACAAAGAAATGAGGGGCATTTTTGTATTTATGATAAATTCCTCAATTCCATAGTTTGTCTGGGAGCACGAACTTAGAAAGTATAGGACTGGAAACTGCTGAAAATTTTTTGGCTCCCTTAATGTCCGCATCCGCGAGATGGCAGCCGCGAGATGGCAGCACTGAAGTTCGCCCTTTGAAACCATGATCTTATATGGAGTAAACGGTGAAAAAGCAGGATTATGATATATATGTAATAAAGAGTAATATTTACCAAAGATGGAATTAAGAGTAATTGTTTTATCCATCAATAGGTACTTTTGAATTGAATACAAAACATTTGAATAAGACGGACAAATTAGCAAATCCGAAGAATAGGTGCTTGCCTTATGTGCAAAACACAGGTAACTTTGTCGCCGCAAAAACATTCTTTGTAAATCACTGAAATGCGATGAACCGTACCGTAGAATGGGGTGACTTTGGCCGTTTTTTAGATAAAAAGAAATATTTCTGTATTCAATTACATTTTCTATGCTCAGAAAATTTAAATTACATGAAGGTAATTCTCATTCATGCAAATAAAATCTAAAAAATTTTCTTAAGCAACGGAATTTGTTTAAAAAATAGTCTGGGAGTCATTTAATGTGAGGGCAACGCCATGGAAACGATTTCCACATATCTACTCCTCAAACTGGATCGACTTTCGTAATTTCCTCAGTTCCCATCGATCACGTTATGTATTCCTCTTTCCAAGAAAGATAATCAGCATCTATCTTCCAGGCTCATGTTTTCCCGTGAACGGGGGAAACTAATTGATTCCTCGATTTTTTCACAAGGCGCTCGTTTGTATACCTTTGATCCGCTGCCACCGATGATAATGATGTTTTTTTGACAACTTACATATTTTGAGACCGAATTTTTATAAGTGTAAACTAAAAACTTTCTAAAAATTAAAAAATTACCTGAGATATAGAATTTCTCCCAAACACCGTGAATCTAGAAAATTACCCTCATCATATATATATAAGCCGCAATCCTTCCTCTATAATATGGTGTAAGAATGGTATGTGTATCTTCAGTAGTAAAGGAGATATAGAATTTCTCCCAAACACCGTGAAACTAGAAAATTACCCTTAATTATAGTTTCAAGTCATAGAGATTGAATTATACTAATTTTTGTGTTGTTGAGGAATGATCTGTAGGAGAAATATAAAAGAAAGTGATTAATAATTTGCTAATTTTCTAGTTTCACGTTACCAATTTGGTAATTTTCTAGTTTCACGGTGTTTGGGAGAAATTCTATATCTCCTTTACTACTGAAGGTGAAACTAGAAAATTACCTAAATAAGCAATAAACAAACATCTGCCACATGGCAACCACCATCAACATCTTAAAAAGACAGCAACCTCTTACACTTCCGTACCGATTTCCATATCGTTAGCTTTCTTAATAAATTTTAATAATATGATTATCAAATTTTTGCAAGTAATTTACGCACGCGATGTGATGAGGGAAGCTAAATATTCACTGAACAAATTCTTTCCCTTCTAAAAAATTTCTTCATCTTTTCCTTGAATTTCAAAATGGACCGAAAATGGAATTCTCGAGAGACTGAAAAAGTAATAACGAGAATATTTCTTCGTATTTTCTCACTGGGAAGTTTATTGGAAAACTTCCCGGAAGTCTGCGCAAATACTTTTAATTTTGAAGAAAGATGAACTTCGCCTCATTTAAGTTCTTTTTATATCCACTTCTTACGATTCGACGAGATGCTAAACATATTAATTATAAAAAATATTATCTGAAGATATTCTTATTGATAAGAGAGAATTTGGGAATAAAGTTTTAAGTATAGATATTTAGCCGTTTTAACCAGTGCAATGAACCGATTTGTGGGGATACTGGAGAGTTTAATACTATAATATTTAATACTATTACTTCATAATAAGAATTTGTAACTTTAGAAATTATTTTAGAGGATCTACATCAACTATGTTAGTCTGAACCTGTCTCTTTGTTAACAAATATGATGATATGTAAGAGGCACCTTTTTCTTAATTGGCCGCTCTGAAAATAATTCACGTTGTTTATGCTTTTTCTCTGCTTTCTTTACCATTTTGCTTGTTTTAACAATATAAATGGAAGAGTGATCCAATTACAGCCATTATCACTTGGGTTAAAATATTATAAAAGAAAAATGTGAAAACTGAAATTTATAACTCAACTTAAATATTTAAATTACCATATAAATGTTGTTTCTTTACTTTGCCGAACTGAAACAGGCGTGCGTCTCACATGAAGTCAAATGCAGTAAATGACGCTCCAGAGCATTAAGATAAGTAATGCACATTTTTAGCAGAATACACTCCAATCAATACAAAATAATTCACACTAAAAATTGTTGGAGCTATATCTCTACGGGGAGCAAATTTTATATATATTGTCATGTTCGGGGTGCCAATCCTGGGTTATATTTCAAACAAGGGATATAACTATTGCTGCCGGAGAGAGGTAATAATTGCTAGGAATTCTCTTGGAATCTCTTTAGCCTTCACTGCTATCGCAATAATTGCATACGTATATCAAGCTAACTTATCCGCAGAAGTTGAGAGTCGATTATATCTTCATTACAGCCGAATGCAGCTGTCTTCAGATGATACAATCAGAGCCGATGAACCATAGTTCCCTGATATTGGGAAAGTGATATATGTTGATTTCATCGAATCAAATAAACTAGGTGGAGCACACTTTTCGCAGTCAGTTTCATGAATAACGTACAATTATTCAAAACTAGATACGAGCAACATTCGTTAGATTTAAAGAACTCTTCTAAGAAAGTAAATCCTCGCAGTCCAAAACCTGTGCTTGTAAGTGAAGTTTCGTCGAAGGGGAAAGACAGATCACAGGTTTGCAGTTAACTATGGAAGCATTTTCAAGGTTAAAAGAAAGTTGGTATCTGTAAAATGCGCCCAGCCGTAGCAGTAATTTAGATTTAGATTTTTAGATTCAGATACATACCCTGCGAGCCGACAGAGGCGTATGGCAAGGGGTGTAATGCACCTCCATTATTCATTCCTCCCTATTAGCATCTCTAATAGCCTGAGGAAAAAACGACCAAAAATAATTATCCGTCCTTGCGATTACTTCCCTATAACGCTTCGTCGATGCCTCTCGGAGATCGCGTTCGCCCCTTACTGGCACTAATATTTCACTTACTTCGTCTATAAATTCTGAACGAATGAACTTTTCGAAAAGTTTCCGTCGATATTCAGATCTTCTCATCTGGAGTGAATTCCAATCGAAGGACTCTATCATTGCCGTAACGCTGCTATCAAACCTGAAATCCCCGCAAACGAATCGGGCTGCTCTACGCTGGACCGTCTCTAAATCTGAGACCAAACCTACTTCGTGTGGGTCCCAAACCGCACAGCAGTATTCTAGACTCGGCCGAATAAGAGAAAAATAAGCTATTTCTTTGACTCTCTTTGACGTTCTACCAGTTAATCTTTGCATTCTATTCGCTTTTCCTATCGCTGTCACACGCCGAAAGGCGGCTTGCAGGGTTGTCACATAGACATAGACATAGAGATCTCGAATATGTTCTTTAAAAGATAAGTTACTGCTAAACGAGACTTCTAGGTATCTCTTGTCGTGCACTAACTCTAATGGATGCCCTGAAATTTGGTACTGCGCGGGAATTATGTTTGTGGAGCTCTTAAAAATCATGGCAACGCATTTATTTATATTTAAATACAGCTGCCAATCTTTACACCATCCTGATATTACGTCCAGGTCGTTTTGAAGTACATTACAATCGTTTTCTGACAAAATCTCTCTCTGTATGAGGGTATCATCGGCAGATAATCTAACATTACTCTTTACGCTATCTACGAGGTCGTTAATGTAAATTAGAAATAAAATCGGACCAAGAACACTTCCCTGAGGAACTCCTGATGAGGTACTTATTTCGTAGGATAAAATTCCGTCTAACGAAACTCGCTGAGATCTGTTTTCTAGAAAAGATTTGGTCCATCTGATAACTTTTTCGTCGATCGCGTAGGCACTCAGCTTTTGGATAAGCTTTTCGTGAGAAACTGTGTCGAAAGCTTTCCTGAAATATAGGAAAACTGCGTCTGATCTAACACCGCCGTCTGCTGCTATTATTACGTATGCTTCTGCAATTCACTACTATTATATTTAGATCTCTCAGTTCGTGCTTTAAATTTGGATTTCTCTTTGGAATAGACTTAACGTTTTTGGAGTTGAATTTCTCTTTATTGTCATTACTACTGTTTCTATTTCGGGAACTAAGATCATGCGTTTCTATTTGCCTATTTACATGGGTGTTATCTATAATTCCTACCGCTGAATATACTTTCTGAATATTTTTATTCCTCTTTGGATTTAAATTTTTCCCTCGCAACTCTACCTGCATTATATAGCTCTCATTTAAACTGGAAGAATTGGACTCTAAAACTACCTGAGGTGGAGTACTCTGATAATCGTCTAACCTAAAAAACCCTATTTACCTTGAAGATCCTACGTGCCACCAGCTCCGCAGCCCGGGTAGTATAATGAACGCCAGAACGATTAAGAGGTAGCCGACATGAATCAAGAACCGGCCTCAAATCAACGAACCCGACCCCGTTGCTCCTACAGAAGTCCCGCAGTCTTTGGTTCAGGCCGACAACGCGACTCCAAATCTCAGAACCACGGTCCGACCGCGGAACTATGCTGCAAAATGATAGCGCTTATTTTTTCTTTTTTGATTTATTGTTCGGAAGAGCTTTTTCTGGAAATCATCAGTGATAACTACTGGTGAATTTCTGGTACTTTACCAGATTCATATGAGCAACAGGACTAACCAGGATCTCTCGCATTATTCGTTGTACTAAAATCATATGCATAGGAAAGCTTTGACGTATTCAAACATTATTTCATTATAGTACACGTAAATGAGAAATGGATGTAATAACTGTAAACGACCGGAAAATACAAATGTCACATCTATGTGTTACGTACTCTGGTAGCGTATATTCAATCGATACAATTATTCATTTTCTGTTCTACATGCGTAACAAAAAAAGTACGATTAAATGAATCAGATAATTCCAATCCGTGTGTCTCAACATGCTGGTATACCATGAGTGAGCTCTTGGTATGCCGAGTAATATCCGACACACATTCCGATCACAAATTCCGCATTTTTTCGTTTGATTAGAGTTTGTTCATTCTGGTATCGCAATTTTCTATTCCGCATGTGGTAATGCCTTCTTTTGCAGTTTGAAATAATCAAGTTGAGAACAACCAAAATGGTTGCGAACAAATTCTGAAGAGGCCGGGAATCTAACCCGCAGCTTCCATTCTCCATTTTCCCGGCAAGCGGAAGATCTGGGTTCGATCCCGGTCTGGTAAGAAATATTTCACGTCCGTTTTCCTTTGGTGTTTCCGTGATACTGGGGAATGCGATAGAATCAGTAATATTGAACAATAAAAGTAAGGCACAAAGTAAATTCTAAGACGGACTTAAATATTCAATTCAAGTATTTACCGGCGCGGTGGCGGAGTGCTCAGCATCCTTCCATGATAACGCCCCAACACCAAGGTCACGGGTTCGAATTCCGGCTAACCGGATTTTATCCTGAATTAAAATCCCATCTGATGAATGTGAGTCTGGATTACTTCGAATTTGATCTTCGATTTCGGATTTACTTTTAGATAAAAACCGGTTGAATTCTAAAAGCGCCTTAATAACCACCTCAGTATAACCAGAAAAGATGTAGATGCATTCCTTTCAAACGGGAATTTGGCCTATAACTAAACATCGCGAGAGGCAATTCATCTCTAACAACGCTGAAGCCATTATCGGAAACGGAACCGAAGTGAATTAACCGCAGGAATAATTCCGCTCACTTTCCTCCGCAGATCCAATCCGCGGAATTTATCGCTACCTGCTGGCATTTATGGAAGAATTTTTTGCCCACCTAAACAATTTATTTCGTTCCACGACCGCTTTCCCTGAAATACGACCCAACCCTCCCTCCCGTCCTTTTCTCTTCGAATCGCATTTCAGAGGATCTTTTTTTCTCTTTAAACTATTGCAACTCGAAGAAAAGTTTCCACCAAGTTTGCTCTTAAAGCGTTATTTCTCTTTTATCAGTGCTGTATCTTGTATCTTTCCGTCACCTCATCCCTTGTCCACCCTCATCTCTTACCATTTTTGTCAGCTGCCCATTTAATCAAGTCAGACTCAACTGCATAATAAGAATGAACGAGATCAATGCGCCAGTCGAGAAAAAATAAAATGACCATTGCCTTTAAGAAATTCATTTTCTGCCCATGTTATAAGTTTACCATGCATCTCTCGTCCGACACCAAATCTTTCCCCAAGGACAATAATGCCTCAATAAATGAATTATCACGGTTGAAAAGACGAAGAGAGGGAAAAGGTATTTTAGAGCTCGGGGAATAGAGACCGATCAAAGATGCGTAGATTAAAAATGCTTATCTGTGAACTGGAAGACTAGTTCTTGTTCATTAATTCCCTCGAGTTCCATGATAAATCAGTTTCTATTTGAAAACGTCCTTATGGCTCTTTACCAATCAAATAGTATTTAAGATATCCATTAGTTATTTATTTTCTTAAGAGTCCGTGCTAATTTGACTAATAGTTAAATCAGCCTGAGGAAAAGAATTTCCAAGAAAATATATCTTGCTCTTCGTTCTTTTTTAATCCTCACTTTCTTAAAAGACCAAACCTTTTTTATTATTGACTGAAATTTAAGACAAAAATAGACTGAATATCCAGAGATGGGAGAATCATCACGCTTCAATGGAATAAAGCACCTCAGGAAAACATTTAGGTAGCGGACAATCGTAAAATTATGTGAAATCACTGTTGGTTAGCTTGGGCAATAATCCCTTGCGACATAACGTTGGTTTAGAAAAGTTCAATGTAAAAATAGCTAGACCTAAATTGTAACTTGAACAAGATCCAAAATAAATAGTAAACTTCCTAATTTATTGTCTTATTAAAGATTAAATGTTTTCCTTAAAACGCACATGCTTTTAGGCAGTTGAAACAATAAAGTTAATGACCGTTAAACGCATACCCTAACGAGTTTTTTACATAGGTTTTATTACTAACCGGGACTTAGGTTCGTAATGATATACTCTGAGAGTTTCTTTCGAGCATATTACCTCTGCCACCTCATGATTTTCACCTCTTCACCTCGAAGAACCTTCCCGAACTCCACCTTCATTCTTTTGTTTGCAACGACAATCCCTCAACGAGGGTAGAAAAGAGAAAGTGCAAATTTTCCGAGATGTCATCCCCAGGAAAGGGACTGGCACAATATCATTTGCGGTTCTCTCGTTCTAAAGGGATTCTCTAACTTTCCCTACAATTGGAGGAACTTCTAAGGCTCATTGCCATGCCTTTTCATTCCGTTCAATCATTACAATTTCTCACTTTCCTGTCCATTCATCCAATCATTTCTCCTCAATACCAATACAGAATATCTTTGCTGTAATAACCTCCGAGGTACTCATAGCTCTCGTTGCCATCTTCATCACCAGTCATCCTCTTTCCATTTTCTTTCAACTCAACGATTTTCTTGTCTAATCTCCACATTCACGGACTTAAACTTGATGAAAAACTCTGTGGTTCAGATTCCGTTCTTTTCTTCAAAATGCATTCATTGAGTTTTTTGATCATATATACACACTGTTCTAAATAGAAGAAATTGAAAGTTTATTTCCTATTTATATTTATCTAGTGATTAAGATTAAGAAGTCTAGTAGACAGCCTATAATGGATAGGGATGGTAATCCAACCGATAAGAATTTAGTACATAACTTTAAGTCTCCGTGGAGAGGATAAGTTTTTTCATGGAGGAAAAATCTGAGTAAGGCTGATTTCTTAAATATATAACTACCTGCATATTGCGGTTTCAATCGAAATTTCATAACAATTTTTTCATCTCCGGAGAAAAATCTTTGGGAAATATATACATTATCTTATGATATGGTAAATAAAGGAAAAAATTGAAATAAAAATATTGTTTTTCAAAATTGAAGAGGTCAAACGATAAGAAAGAGTCCAATGAGAATGGGAACCGAATTCAATTCTTTCGGCCAGATTTCCTCACCATAGTTTATGGTTCCTTTGGAATCCCTCACAACTTAGCGTGCTGAACCCTTTTTTTCGTTAAGCGACGGGAAAAGCTGAAAAATGAAACTTAGAACGAGAATGGACAAAATATTGATTCTCTTTTTTAAATGGAAAAGTAAAATTATTCACAGTTTAAATGCCCAATGATAGCAATCGGAGAAGGCTGATAAGAAAAAGCACATTCATACATTAATTTTTCTGTTCTCTTGTTTACTAATTCATTAGAATTTCAAGGCGTCAACATTTCATGAGCACGGATTCTGGGCAATAATTCAGGAAACAGTAATGAGTGTGCATCAGCAAATAATTGATCGAAATAATTATATCCACCTGGGAATGCACATTAGAGTGGTTCGAAAAAACTTTTTTTAATTTCAGATCGCTATAGTGCGGAAAATTTGCAATTGGTAAAGACGTGAAAAAAGCACTAATTATTATTTTTTTATAAATTTGTCTTCCGGTCGCGCAATGCCATCGAAATTAGCAAACAATTGTGAAAAACCTTAATTTTTCATAATTTTTTAAACACGCCAGATGGTTTTAATTGCGTTCCTATTCCATGAATTAACTACTAAAAGTATGTGAAATCGATATATATGCACTTATTATACATTTGTTTCATATCTTCCGGTCGCGCAACATAGTACAAAATCAGTAAAATTAGTAGCTTTTGCCAAATTTCAAAGTTTGACTGTTTAGTACATTTTAGTCATACGACTTTTAGAGATGCTATAGATTAATTATATTAAAATAATATATTTAAAATCCAAGCGTATATGATACACTTTGATATTCAAGTGGAATTCGGTCGCGCAGCTTCGTCAAGCACAGCAGAGTAGCCTACCTGGACGAGGCGAAGCGGTTTTCTTTCAGATAATTTAGAAATTTTCTAATAGTAAATAATTGGTAATTTTTTTGTTTCAATATTCAATTTTTGGTGCAGATCTTCGCTCATTTTGTTCACAGAACGACCCAGAACTCACCACGGGGAGGTGGCTGCACTTCGAGTTCCACCCACACAATACCCAACTAACCATCCAATGTAGGGTGTGTTATTTACAATATGTACAAATTAATTTCGCTTTCTCTCTCTTTATGTTTCCTTTCTAGTCATTACGAGTATGTATCGTTAAACATCGAAATTCGGATTTGTGTGAAAACGTTGGCATAGCTGAGCGTGTCAGTAATGTGGTTCTAATATAGCCGTCTCTGGAACTGTGTCCACACACTTTACTTGAAGCTTCGGTCACTAGCTTGACGCATCTTTCAACTGCCTGTGTATGGCATGGGAAAGCATCTATACTCTTAACAGGCTTGAATTCATTGCTCACATACCGTTTTATCTCTTCATTAGTCAATGTTCTTAACAGTGGAGGAGGAGTCAGTGTACTGGTGTTCCATTTGATAATTTCGGTATAGTCTTTAGCTTCAAAGTTTAGGTTTGGTGGTTTAAAGATTCTGATAGAGACACTTTCAGATATTGCTTACTTTGCCTTCATGATACACCTGAAGCCCAGCTCTCGGATATGGTTTCTTTCATCAGTTATCATAGCCAAAAGTAAATTTTCGGGATGGGCAAAGTAAGCATTCCGTTGTAAAACGGGATCAGCAACTTGAAGCAGCTCTTCTGGTAAGTACCTTGTAGATTCAATAGTTTTGTAAACATGTCTAGACCCATCTGAGAATTTGTGGTTTATTTTTATGGCTTCGCGTTTTGAAAAATTAAAAAAGGTTTTTTTCGAACCACCCTAATGCACATGCAATTAAATTTTCACCACGATATTTACAAAGTACACGAAAAGTCTTTGATCAAAAAGTATCTTTAACTCTGTCCCCTGAATGCGAGATTCTATATAAAATCTCTTTATATGTCGCTTTAAATTGCTTTTTCTCATACTGAATTACCATTATTTCAGAGCTGCCATTCTGGAATAATTTTTATCGCTGATATACCGCATTATATTGATTTTCTCACTTTTTGAGAAGTATCCATTCTACCTCATTTACGCACGTCATTCACGTTTTCGTGGAAACATCTTGTTTCGTAGGTTTTCAAATATTCTTCTCATTCTGCAGTAATGGGATTATTGTTACTATGTTTTCCATCCTTCAAATAGTTCGGATTACGTCTCTGAAATTTTTTCACTTTTTAATACTTACGCTTCAATCATTTCGCGAGAATCTCCGAAATCAGTTGAAAATCAATGGTATGAAAGAATAAGAGGTATTGAATATTGAAAAGGAGTGAGAAACCAGTAGCAACGTGAAAAATTAGATAAATGGAACGGATATCGGTGGGAAGAGGAATTAAAAGAGGGGTTTGAAACAAATTAAATTCAGATCGTTCGCTCATTTCGTTATCTTTCAACTCTTCTTTTCACCATTTATCTTCATGTATTCTTGTAATTTTATTCTTTCAATCTTTTACTTCCTTTCCTTCAATCTGAAAATAATTCTTTCCCTACCCTCCATTCTTCACCCCCTATCCATCCCTTTTTCTATTCGTTTCTCCACATACCTACTATTTTAGTTTCTCTACTACCTCGAGTTACCGACATCCGAAGGCTCAGTATTAATTTTGTTATAGCCCTTCAATTCACAAAATAAATTTTTGAAAAAACTCCACCTCCATAACTTATGGTATTTTCAACATTCTTTTTCTTTTCTTCCTCCGGAAATGTGGAATCATTTCATCCTGTGTTTAGATATATGAAGTGTGATCTGGGGTACATATAGTATTATGATATCCGTATATCGCCCTCATTTGGTATATGATTCTACAAGAAGCCATTAGCGTTGGCATCTTCTTCTGTCAGTGAAGTCATCCTCCCGACTTCCTGTTAGATCCTAAACCACTTCTCTATCTATCAATCCACTCCTCTATCGTTGACAAGATAAAATTTTGAAGTGGCAATGAGGCTTACTTGGCAAGATGAGGAGTGAGCATCTTCGTCCCTCCTTTCTTCCCTTAGACAAAAATATATGTCTGGAAAAAGACTAGCTAAGTTCGTCGAAATGAGCTTATGATAAACACTTTGCATAGCATTCAACAACGAGGGACCAAAATTAATTCCATCATTTAACATCCCTTGTACATCAGCAGGAAATCAATAGCAAACTACCTAACTCCTCATTGCCTCATAGACTCCATTCCTCCCTGATGCTTTTAGTAGCTTATGCCAGATGATAATGACATCATAAATGTGGTTGATCGTTCAATTTTCTGCAGAGTGTTCTCACTGCAATACATCAGACTGTAAGCTGGGCCATGCCACAGAAAGATTAAAGTGTACACGCCAACAAGAGTATATAAAGTTTATGTATCAATATATAGAGTATAAAAACTATACTCGGTATTATTTGCTATTGTTCCGAAAAATATTTACTTCAAAAATAGTTTCTTTGGAACGTGTTATAATTTAAGCCTTTTTTTAATACAATTGACTTTTCTTCACGGTCTTCCATCACTGTTCATATCCTTCTACACCAAAAGCGAGCAGTGCATGAACGAATCTAACAATTTGTTGCAGAAAATATCACTTCCGAAGCCAGGGATCATAACTTAGCATCAGAGTTAAATTAACCCATCCTTATATCTTTTACATTCAAAGGAAATTATGCTGCATTCTTATTGAAATAAACGACTGCGCATTATGCAACTCAACCAATCTTTCCGTATCTGTCTCTTCAGAAAGGACCAGACATAAATAAATTAATATGAAAATACTGCGGGTCATGCCTTGTTTGAGAAGTCGTTGGCTATCACAATTCGACCAATACAAAACTAACCCACCAACGAACCAATATTTGATGCTTAGTGTGATCACGATATTTTCAACTTTTGCTAAGGCTCTCTTTTACCAGCAAGGTTATCTCCTTGATCTTGATGCATAAGGGAGTACTAACTAAAGTAGGCCACTAGAGGATAATCCAGGATGCACCTTTTCCTACGCGAGGAAATATTTTTTCTCATCCGCGATGTTTTTACGACTTATGCATAGTGCACGTGGTCATAATTTACAGATCTTTTCGTCGCTATTCAGAATAAGATATCAATCAAGTCCAAATTTCTAGGTCGAACTGGGATACTCTCTCGCAAGAGTTACAATTTACACCGATTTATTGTGTATTATCTTATTATGGTTGCCTCCCTCCCAATGTCTCTCTTATATCGCTGAGAATGAGAACGCTAATATTTCAAAGCTTTACTCGCCATCCTTTTTCCTCGTGGAGACGCAACTGCAGGGTATAACTTTGCTAATTTATGCCTTAAGTCACATTTGACTTATTTTTCGCTTCCTGAACGGTCTCTTGCCGTAAAAAGCCTTGAAACTTGTTAATATACGTTAATCTCATCTTCTGTGCCTTTTGAATTAATTCTTTGGCTGAAATAAACGCATTCCTATCACCATTCCACCCCATTCCCAAGGCTTCTGCTTTTTCTTCGCGACGGAAAATCCTTAATTTTGACCCACATAAATCAATAGCAACAAATTCTGCATTAATATTCTGCAAGCCGCCTTTTGGCGAGTTCCAGGGAGTGAAAATATCGAGTATTCGAACTAATTCTTTAGTTGCTATCGCAGAAAGAATGAATTCTGAAAACCACTTGTCTTAGCATCGATTTCTTTGGTTTACGATCACTGTCTAATCGGTCAAAATAGCAGTGGGGCGCATGATAATGATTACCTACGTCCTTCGAAAACGTATTTTCTCTCTAAATTTGTCAAGCAATCGCAGTCTATACAGCTTTAAATCTCCTCTCTTTCAAGGATTCCCAAACTACCTTTGAGTGCAATTTCATAACGACTTTTTCTTTATCGCAGTAATTTTTGGCAAAACGCATATCCTTGCATTGCACTTTCTCGTGTTCACGGGTACACGTTTCATACGGTGAATCACATATACTTGCTGCATATTACATATGGGGCCTGAAGTTGAAATAACATCGCTTTCTCACCTTTACGTCGAATTTACCGACAATGCGCTTTATGACGCCAAGCTTCATAATTGCCTGACCGCAGACTTTCCGAATACGCGTGCAACTGATAATTTATTTGTGTGATACCGAAAGAATCAACTGAATCGATTGCATTTATAGTTTTTCATTAGTACTGATCGGCTAAATCAACCGCAATTATATCCTTTCAATGAAATTGCCTAAGAAGCATTTACTTGAATTAAGCTGAAGCTGCCATGTCTCGTACCACAATTGAACGAGAATTAAATCGTTTGATAGAGAAATACAGTCTTCCTTGATTGATACATCATATAACGCGAGAGAATATTTTCCGACAGTAAGTTCCACATCTAATCGTAAAATTTGAAGGCTCTACTCTGGTTTGAATTCAAGACGTTTACTGTGATAGATGTTAGCGCGATATACTAGTATATGCATGAAGTTAAGATACGAAATATCATTCACAGAATAACTCTCAAATGCAGATCATACTCATTAGCCATGCATACAAAACCATTGGCAATGGCACACAATCTATAGCAGTATAAAAATCAGTTATGTGATGTACTGTATTTTCTATTTCAGTGAAATGAATACTAGATGAAGTCACCTTGTTGAATTCCATTAAATAATTATGTATTTGAAAAATGTCTACAACCAATGATAATATATTCTATTAGAGGAAAATTTTACAAAAGTTACACTTCAAACTTGCCACTTATTAGTTACTGTTACGTCTTAACTTCTATGCTATTCTCAGCTAAAAGAAAACTTCTTATGAGGTTATAATTCAGTAATTTAAATCCAGCGTCTCTTTCATTCCATGCCAACGTAAGTGCCACACATTCGTACGTGGCGTGACTTTATTTGGAGAGAGCACATCTACCCTTTCCTCTACTGGACCTTTCGTCTGCCTATACACGACGCAAATGGGAAGCTGATGAGGCCCGAAAATGGGCTTCGTGAAGCTCTCAACGCATAGCAGCCTTCCGGTCTCGCGGTTTACTAAAGGGACCAGCCCGTGAAACGTGATTTCAGGATAGTCCAGCACGTAGTAAAAAAGAGATATTCGGATCCCATCCTGGGTATCTGCATCCGCTCACCCCGTTCCAGTGAAATCGGCTGGGACCCATAAGCTTCCTTCCCATATTTGGCTATCCAAGCGATAAAGTCGCATGTGACCGCAATGAAATAACTCTATTCAATTATGAAAAGTAATGTGAATCTGAAAATACTATAAAAATGAATTTACTATAAGAAAAAAATGAAAGAACAGACCTCTTATAACTCTTATGCATTTACTACTATAGAGGCACACTAGAACATTATGGAGGTAGGCCTGAAATATTGATTTTCATATTTATGCAAGGATTACGTTATAAATTAATAAGAAAGCTCATAGATAAACGGAAGTGAATCAGCCGGACGACACCGGGGACTCGAAACCAGATTTTTTCCCATTTCCGGGTGGATGCTCTAAGCTTGGCAAATTTATAGTGCATCCGCCAAAAATGGCTCACGACACGATATTAAGTTGCGTAATGACTATAGAGAAAAATTAAATTTCTTACACTATATAATATATGTATATATTCTCAAGAATATAAGTACTTGAAGATATGAAATAGTGTACTGATAAAATCTACAGAACCAATTATTATAGTTTATTGGTATAGTAAATTGAACACTATTACAGTTTATGGGGCATCTCAAAAACGAAATAATTAACACATGAGCTATAAAGGATGTTTTCGACTTTTGACATTATAAGTTTCATATCGCCTTTCGTCGCACACTAGACAGAAAGGAATCTTAGCAAATTCATTTCACTGCATGCATCCCTTGAAGAAAGCCTATACAATGGCTCCTTTCGTCGCAAATATGTTATAAATTTATTGCGTTGTTGTGAATAACAACATTTGTGAAATGTGTTTAATCGGCCCCTTCATGACTGCGGCGCCCTTGGTTATTCCCCAATGCCAAGGAGTTAGGTTGTCGCTGCAATGTAAGCGGACTAAAATAATACGACATTAACATTACCCATATGTTCTTGTAATTTCTTACTTTCCGACGGCGACTTTAAGTAATCGGAATGGGAAATATACTAATTGCTGGCTTGCTAATTAGAAATTAATTAATAATGAAACATCGAAAATGTGATCATAATTCTATCACGTTGAGGCGTATACCACTTAAGTATTTCTTGGATCAATGAATTTAACCAAAACACGCGGGAGCATCGACCGCAAAATTGAAACCTGCCTTGAGGATATTTTTAGGCAAGGTCCAGAGAAGGAAGTGTCCAACTTGGCAACGCTGCCTCCAACTACTTCGAGTCCTTGAATTTCTCCAGATTATACAAGAGATACAAGACACCAGTTGAGCATATAAGTCGTTGCTATTAAGTGTGGAGGGGAGGATCAGTTGATCTATCTATGCTATCTGTGCTACTGATAAAGTGATTTCACTCCAGCTGACTTTGGCGGAAGATTGGGAAGCCCGAAGTAAATCGTTGTCTCCTTATGGTAAGGTCTTTGGCCGGAATGTTTCTCTCTATTTGTACAGACGAATATCTAAATACTACGGCGTTTCATTCTTTACAACGGAAAGTTTGAAGGTGTGACTTGAGGTGTTTATTCGCTAAATTAAATATTAAATCTTAAACCGCCAAATCCATTACGATAAATGTACATACACATTTTATATTCGGCATTTAAGTCGACTCCTGGTTTTGGAATGTCATTTTAAGATTCATTTGCCGGCATGCACGATGATTTTCAAAAAGGCAACTACGCTGCGAAAAGGGCTCGCGGGTAACCAAATAGGCGGCGCGTTCGGCTTAGATGAAAACGGTCCTGGGTTCGATTACTTGTTAGGAGCTTTTACGCAAAATTACCTTACTGCTCTTAACTGGAGACACACTTTAAAACGAACAAATCAATGACTTAATCAATAATAAATTAATTAATATATGACCCAAAAACTTATTTGATATATTATCCGTAATACCTTGGTGGCATTAGATGATTTTCTGCCCCCCCCCCCTTATGTCGTAAAACTTATTAATAATACATAATTATATAATTAATGAGAAAATATAATCAAAAAGGCACTGTAACAACAAAAATATGAATAATTATTAGATTTTGAAAATGTTTGATTGAATAGCATATACTAACCATAAAATGGTGTTATATGATTTAAATAGTCACAGATCAGTAATTTAAAATGTACTTGCACTCCAACTAACTTTTATGTCAGATGTATGGCAGGGGCAAAATTACAAACCTATCATGACATTGACAAAAACCAGAAATATGTGGAATTTTTTTTAAATTCCCATATACATAATATATATAATTTAATTATATATATATTATAATAAATTAATTATATATTTGTTATATAATTTTTAATTCCCATATTTATCAACATGTAACACAGTCTTTTGATGTTTGATTTGAAATGCTAAGTAAAAGTTGATTAGTAAGGAAAATATCATTCTCATAACAAAGATTGATTTCAGATGGTAGCATATTTTTGTCGTTTGTACTACGCACCTGGTCAAGTATTGATTCATAATTAGAAGGCATTCCAATGTTTGCTTCTATATACCTCTTATTTGCACAGTTGACAGTAATTATTAGGTATTTAATCACTGAAATTATTTAATGCACATAATTAAGAAAATGTAATGTCTTGTATGTAAAGAATTGGACACATTTGAGTGTAGATTAGCTGATTTAGAAAAGTACTGCAAAAAGTTCTTTTCAGAAAACAATACATTTTTCCAAATAAATTGCCTAGAAAAGAAGTTTCAAACTGATTTAAAAATGGATATGGCCATATTTATTTAATTTTGTTCAATAAAAATGTTAAGTATGAATAATACAGGCAGCATGAATTTCAGGCCTAAATTTTCGGGAAAAAGTGTGATATATGCTGAAAATTACAGTTTATAATCTGAGTTTATCATGTGATATAGTATGACTACACATGCACAGTACTTGCTTCAGTATACATTTACTTAAAGAGGAAATAGCAATGGAAAAAATTAAAAATTAAAAACAGAGGTATTTCTAGTCATTGAAATAAATATAAAACAGAAAAATGCTAAATAAGTACTACAATTATTATTTGTAAAGGGCAAAAAATTAACAAATGCAAGAAAATAGATTTCTAACAATTTTGAGGATTGACCTATGCATCAAAGATATGTATGCATAAGTATATATGAAAATTGAAATTTACTGGCAAAGAAAATTTACATTTGATTATCTATTTGTGATTTGCCTGAAGTTTCACATTTGTGATAGAATCTCAGATGATAAGTTCAAAGAATCTTTTTCACCCTCTCTATGATCAAACCTTCAGATAATATCTTTTCAGAATGGAGTTGCAATGATGCTGTACCATTTACATCAAATAATGTTTTTTCAGAATGGAGATGTAATGTTTCTGCACCACTTCATCCTACTAGAAAGATTCCTGTCCCATAGAACCTTCCTTCCAAATGCTGTCTTAGTAGTATATTAAGTACTCAGTGTGGAAATGGAGGACACCTTGAATAAGGACTTCGAGTGATTGAATTGAATACACAATCTGAAAGCATCTTCAATAGGAAAAGATGTGTACCTGTTTGTCTGTAAGCAAAAATTACTGTTTTTGAAATCAATTTCAAAATTAGAGCAATGCTAGGAAAATACATATCCTTTGGCCTGGGTTTCTGGTGATTAAGAATTTTAATAGGTTCATCCCAAAAAATTAGTAGGTCCTTTTTCAAACATTTCAAATTGGCATTTGAGAGAGTGAAACAAAGTTACACATTTGCACATAACTATCGCATCTAAATAAGCGAGAGAATTATTAATATATGCAGCAATCGGTATTGGTATATAACTGGTGATATAAAATTTGCATCTTAAGTATTCATTAAGCCTTTAAGAGGGTCAAGGAGTTCACATTTCTTGGAAAAACATGAATTGGATTTAACCAAAGCATGCATCTATATAGAGCTCTCTTTTGTGAAAGGATAAAAAGTACTCTTTACACTTACATGCACTCAAACTAAATTTTATGTTAGATGTATGACAGGGGCAAAATTACCAACAGCAAATCAGTAGTAATGTAAGACACTGGCTTTTGTGGAAATTTATTTAGCTAAGAAATGGAAAGTTTATGCATTCAAATTTCCTTAGATTTAGATTGAGAAATAGGAGTAATCAGACCAAATATTTTGAAACAAAATTATCTAGAAGAGAATTATTTTCCACCAAAACACCTTGCCAGTCATCAACTAGGAAAATGAAACTGGGAACTGGAACGAACCAATAATCCATGAACTACAAACAATGCAAGAAGTCTGTATCCCTGAAACCAGAAATATTCAGAAAAAAACTATTCTGAGTGAGGATGATTTTCTTGTTAATTGAGGATTATTTTTTTTTAATTGAATTTTATTTATAAAATTTTAAGATAAAAAAATCAAGCAATAAATCTCTTTGTAAAGAAAAACTGTACTTCAAAATGCTATAACTCAAAGGGGTAACTAAGTTTGATTATCCTATAATGTGTATGCCAATAGCTCAGTGGACATTAAATTGGTATTGTAGCAATTCTAACAAAAGTTATTTCTTTCAGATGCCTGGCGATAAGAAGTTTCACCTGGAGAACAGAGGTTTCCTGTAAAGATTATGACATGATTGCAGCAAGCTGTGGTTAAACAAGTAAGAATTTCTATTTGAAGTCAACTGGTATCTGAATATACAATGACATGTCTGCTTTAAAAGTAAGGCTACAAGGTAATGTTCCTATACCATTAACATCAGATAATGTCTTTTCAGAATGGAGATGTAATGTTCCTGCACCATTTCATCACTTATAGAAGGTCATAAGTTTGACTATCCTCTGCAATGAATAATTGTTATTTATTCAAACTAACAAAACACTAAACATAAATCACACTACTACTGAAATTAAATACATGTTTTGCAAATAAAATTCTTATTAGGCCTTAAAGTAATAGTGCAAAAGAAATGTTTCTCCAAGTAAGGATCTCCATCAATTCATGCTGTTTAAATTCATTAAAATTTGTAGTGATTACATTGAAGGACTAGTAAAGTAAGATATTGAGTAAAATTTGTCAAAATGTTGTCTGAAGAAGTTGATTCCAATACCTCAGGTAAAGATAAAGATATAGATAATGACTATAGAAATTTGATTATTAAATATAAGATTACTTCAGAGATAGTAGAAAGGAATGGTGATGAGGAGAAACTAAAAGCTTTGTTAACAAAACTAGAGGACATTGATTCTCCAGATGCAAATGATAATGACAACACACTTCTCCATTTTGCAGTAAAGGTAGGGAATGATACAGCTGTTGAGGTACTACTTAAGAATGGTGCAAGTGTCAACAAAACAAACAGTAAGGGTCAAACTCCATTACAAGCGGCTGCATTTTTATCTCCTTTTAAGCTAAATGTTAAAAATAAAATACAAACTCTTTTAACAAAATCACAAGAAAAAAGAGACTCTGTGAAAATGGAAGAAAAAATGGCAGATAATTTGTTAATAGAAGCACAATCACCTCAGACGGATGAAAATATCTCTGAACCAACAAACAAAAATAATCCTGAAAGAGCTAGTTACTTGCTATCTAAAGATGACATAGAGAATTATAATTCAGAGGATATTATGAAAAAGATAAATGAATTATTTGGCCAAGAATTACCCTTTGCAACCAATACAAAGAAACAACAAATACTGCAAGAAATAGCAAATGAAGCCTGCGATGAAGATGGAAATACAGCACTAATTCTTTGTGCTAAAAATAAAGATTCAGAAAAACTGAAACTCTTTCTGAATTTCGAGGCAGATGTAAATAAAAAGAATAAAGAAAACATGAGGGCAGCTGATTACTCGTGGTTGAATAGGGATTACAACTCTCTGTTAGAGCTCTATAATAAAGGCTCCAATTTTCCAAAAGAATGTTCAGCCAAACAAGTGGAGAGTGAAAAAGAATTGAACATATTAATATCTGTCTGGGAAAATTCAGCCAAAGAAATGGAATCAAAAAACTTTGAAAACATCATAATGGAAGAGTTTCATAATGCATCAAAAGATGAAAGAATGTCCATTTTAAGGAAGGCAATAGATGAATGCAAGGAAGAAGAAATGAGGATTGTACTGTGTAAACCCTCCATAAGTTTCAGCACTGAGCCTAATTTCTTGAATAAAGCATGGGATGAGGATGGAAATACTCCACTGATACTATCAGCAAAAGAAAAGGATCATAAAATTCTGAAGTTCCTTCTCAAAATAGGAGCAGATGCATCTAAAGCAAACTTCAAAGGTGAAAGAGCTATAGAATATTCTTGGAAAAGTAAGGATTATTTATCAGTACTAGAATTATTGAAGAAAGATTCTTACTTTCATCCCTGTGATGTTAAACCTGAAGCTGTTAGCATGGAAACAGAAGGTGCTGCATTACTGTTTAAATTCATAGTTCAAAGGTATGAATTACACAAGGCCATTGTAAATGGAAATTTGAAGGAAGTAGAGTTCATAACTGAAAATCAAAAATCTGACTTATTCCTAAGCCCAGGTAATAAATCAGCACTTTTCTGTGCAATAGAAAGTGCACAATTAGATGTACATGCTTTTTTGCTTTCTAAGGGTGCCAATGTAACAGAATATGAAAAGAATAGAGTAAAAAGGATGCCTATGAGTGAAGACTATAAGAGAAATTTGAAAGCATTGTTGTATAAGTATATGATTGATCCAGAGAGTCCTGCAAAAAAATTGACCAGTAAATCTGTTTTCTTTGGAAAAAGTAATGATTCCAGTGAAGCCATATTGAATATCTACAAGGAATTAGAAAGTTCTGAATACATACTCCCCATTCTTAATGTTCTCCAGTTTCATCCGAATTTGTTGATCACTTTTAGCCTCAATTGTGAAAGCACTAAAAACAAAGACTTAGATGATCCTGATGAGACCAAAGGTAGTACAGACTTTGTTAATGGACTAATTCATATAGCTGCAAAAGGCTACAATTGTGAGGGAGGGCAAAGATGTGAGGTGTTAGGTACTTTAGCCCATGAGATGGCCCATCAAGCTATTCACCTCACTTATAATAATCAATGCAATCCATATTTGAAAGAGGAAGATGATTCTGCTAAAGAATTAGAGGAGATAAATATGGAAATCTGCAAAAGTGTATTCAGGACTTTATTGAAAGAAAAAGTGCAAAAAATTCCATTACCTATGGGTGACCAGTTTCTGGTAAGAGCCCAAGATCTAGCACCACAGGTATTGAGGGAAATCAAGTCTGAAAAAAATGAGAAGTTTAAAGATGTGATTGCTGATATAAATAAGAATTTCATCAATGATCTCCTAAAAGAAGAAGAAATAGATCCAATAATAAAATTTGTATACACAAGCTATAAAACAGAGTATTGGCATAGAGAGTTGATAGTTAGAATTCCTCATATGATTGCAAAATATGGTAAATCTACCGGGGAGGAAAAACTTATGAAACAAGTTCCAAAACTGTTTGATTACTATAAGTGTAATGTCATTCAAAGAATGGAAGATTTCTTGAAAATTAGTCCAAATTTAATGAGTAAGATGGAGGCAATGGAAATTTTCAGTATGAATGGAATTTTGGGCACCATGAAAGCTATAGATACAGGAAAATTATGGCTAAAAAATCCTGCAGATGTTGAACCTCGTATAGATTTATATGGAGGTTTTAAGATGGTGAAAACCTCAAGCATTAACTTATGCACTATCTATTATTATCAAATTTTGAGAGAAAAATACAAGAATTATTTTCATATGCAGTGTCTTTTCATAAAAATGAGTAATTTTGAGCATATTATAGACAAAATGTTGCATATAGCTAAAAGCGAGGCATGCAAAGCAATTGTACTGATATCTGATTCATCAAAGTATGATGTTAGAAATTTTGCATACAGGTTTTCAGGGACAAAAGCAGAAATATATGTAATTCTGAATGATAAATATCCAAAAGATCTTGAGACTACAATTTTTGAATGGCCCCTAATTAAAGAGGAATCAAAGAAAGCTCTTATGGAGAGAGAAATTTCCTTTTATGGTACTACTGTTCCTCTTACTCAGCTCCTGAATTCTAAAAACCAACAGTATGAAGGAATTGATTTTGATTCTGAAGCATTGGCTATTTTGGTTGAAGAAAAGGATTTAAAGATTGATGATGAAAATGAATCACATTTACTGGAATATGACAGTGAATATTACATAGAAAGACATTTCTGTAATCAAATAATTCGAAAAGATATTCTTTCTGAAGAATCAAGTAAATACAATTTATATATTACTAATGTTTTTCTTGAAGATCTTTTCTCAATGGATATTCCTAAAGATGATATTCACGAATTGGTTAATGACAATATTAAACTTGGAAGAAGAATATTAATTAAAAATTCTAGGACAACTGAGAATGACCGATCTGTCTTCTGCAAAATCAAGGAAAAATGTGACAGTCAAAGGAAAATAATTCACTGGCTACACATGGAAAATGACTACTTAATTTGGAAAGACTCCAATGGCAAAATTGGGAGTTTAGAAAAATTTGTTGACGCAGATAAGAAAGTAAAATATGAAGGGGAATTAATTGCTGAAGAGAATAAAAAGATAGTAATTTTGGCAGATATGGCTGGAATGGGAAAATCTACCATATTTTCAAAATTACAACATCAACTTAAACTAAAAGGATATTGGACTCTAAGATTTCATGTTTTTGACTTAGTAAAGAAATTATCACCCAAAGATTTGACTAAGATGAAAGTAGACAGTAAGATGCCTCCTTTAGATGCAATAAATATCATTGCTAATATCAAATTCCATAATCCTCTCATAAAGTCCATCTTTAAAATATGTTGTAATAACATAGGACAAATTGTTTTAATTTTTGATGGATTTGATGAGATGCAGAATGAATTCAGAAAACCAATCATAAATCTTATTAAATCATTAATGTCAAGTCAAATCATGCAAATTTGGATTTCAGCAAGATCTAATGATAAGGTATTTCTGGAAAGAGAGTTACAAGTTATGGCTTTAACTTTGAATGATTGGGGTGAGAAAGAACAGATTGAATTTGCTAATAAACTTTGGAACAAGAAACTAAATAGTCTAGACGACGATAAGTATGCCAAAAAATGTGATAAATTTAAAGAAGCTATCTTATCATGGAAATCTACAAATGAAAACAGCAATACTTCTGATGGAACTTCATTAACAGATGGGTTTCAAGGAGATATGAACAACCTAGGATTAAATCGCAATTCCATTGATTTCTCCAAATTTCTCGAATACATAATGAGACAGCTAAATGAAGAGTTGAAAAGGTTTGTTAGCATACCACTACATACATTTATTCTTGCAAGCGTCATATTTGAGGAAAATTTTCAAATCGAATATGCTCTAAACATCTACGAGTTATATAAGCATTTCATTCATCATACATTTCAAAGATATTATGATAAATGTCACCTAGATTTCAAAAATTGTTTGTTCCTTCGGGAGCTTTTAAATGAAAAGTTGCTTACAGCTTCTCAGTGCATAGTTAGAAGCAATTTAAGGTTGGATAACACTTTCTTTCCTCGAGAAATCAAGGAGAATAACGATCTAAATAAAATTCTAGATTGTTTTGACAAAATAGGTATATCGACAGCCTTAGGACAATTTTTTCATCAAAATATTGCAGAATATTTATTTGTTGAGTGGATTTTTGTGAATTCTGGAATACCATCTATACAGAAGTTTTGTGTTGACAAAATATTCATGGCTAAAAGCTTCTCTGTTGTTAGGCAATTCATAAGTAGTAAAATTGAATTCATGAAAAACAAAAATATGACTTATTCTGATGATGTACATTTCTTATTTGAGCTGGATACCCAAAAATTTTTTAAACCAAAGAAATTATTGAGTATTTTAGAAAGAATTACTGAAGAAGGACTTGATTCTCTGTTAAAATTCTTCACAGAAAAATTTCCAAACCCTATACTGCAAGCAATGTATACTGAGAATAAAAAGAAGCAGAATTTATTACATCTTGCTTGTTATTATGGAAAGAGAAACATTCTAGATAGCATTTTTGTGTTTATTAGGCAAAGTAAACAAGAAACTCCAACTGACACAAAGAGAGATATAGAATTAAGATCCACTCCATTGCCTTTCTTTTATGAAAGGGATTACATGAACAAAACACCATTCCATTATGCAATCAAAACAGGGGATGTGAAGTTAGTTGAAAGTTTCATAACTAAAATAGAAGAAATTTTCAGCTTTAGTATAGCAAATGAAAATTTAATTTTGTTGACAAATAATCCCTCAGATTCAGCTCTGCATACAGCTGTTTATATGAGAAATTCAGAAGTCTTAGAGTTCTTGTGGAAAAAGATTAAAGACTACGAGATGAGGGGAGAGAAATCTTTGAAATCTATACTTGAGAAGCGGCATCAAAGATCAAATAATGCAATAACCCACATAGCAGCATACAATGGTTGCTCTTGGTTAATCAATGAAATTTTTGGATTCCTGGTAAAGGGGAATGATTTTTCTAGTGAATATCTGAATATGAAAAATGTTAGTGGTTTTACTGTTTTACATACTGCTGTGTTAGGTGATGATGTTGTATTTCTGTCTGATTTAATCTCAATACTAGGTGATAATGTCAAAAATACAGAGTGGAGAGATTTTTTTACACAAACTGATAATTGGAAGGATACTGCTCTACATAAATCTGCTTACAGAAGTCATGCAGACACTATTACAACGTTGTTGAATCTGTCAAAGAAAGTAATGGATGAGAAATCTTTCCAAGAGTTCCTTTTTCTGAAAAACAACAAGGGATATACAGCACTGCATAAGTCTGCCTTTTATTGTACAATTGTTTACTTTGAAAAGTTTTGGGATCAATTAAAAATTTCACTAGATGATAAGCCATTTATTGATTTAGTGAAAGAACCCAATAATTATGGAAATACAATTTTACACACTGCTGCATCGGTAGGAAATCTTGATGTGGTGGAAAAATTGTGTAACTTCTTGGAAAAGAAGGGTGAAATTGGTTTTATACTGCAGATAGATTCTGACGAGGATACAGTTCTTCATAAAGCTTCCATCAAAGGACAGTTTGATGTATTTCGTTATGTTGCAAATTTTGTGGAAAAGAAGATGAAAAAGGATTTTATTGACTTTTTCTGCACTCTTAACAAATATGGTAATAGTGTGTTACATCTTGCAGTAAGATGCCAACCTAGTATCCACAGTAATATTCTAAAATATGCAAGTAAAAAATTAACAGAAGAGCAGTTCCAAAACTTCTATTCTATTAAAAACTCCAATGGTTATACATTTGAAGCTATTCTTGACATGAATACAAGAGGTTGACATATAAAATAGCTGAGCTATTGTTATTTCATCGTGATAATAGTACTCCACAATCATGGTGTAAAGGTATGATTTATTAAGCATATCTATATCAAAGAATAAAACACCCATGGATGAAAATAATAAGCAATTATAATACAATGGTTGGGCTTAAGAACATCTTGATACTGACAAATTATTTAGAGATGGCTGTATTTTATAAATTAAGCTGCCGGATAATGCAGACCAAAGTGAAGCTATAATTATCATATATCTTGATTATTTTCTCTTATCGTTTAGCTCTCTTAGCTAGTATCCGATCTTAGTGCACAGAATGTTAAAAGGAAGCTTGCACAGTATAATATGGCATCAAAAAGCTAAATGTTTCAAGCAAAAAGGAAAAAAGGTAATCAAATATAAAAATACAAATATGTTCAGAAAAATACTGATGTATTCAGATAAAAATGGAAAGACATTAAATTATAACAGTTCTAAAAAGATTAGTCAGTTATGCTCAATGCATAAATTTAAGTCAAATCTTTGCTCAACCATTTGCATAATTGTAACTGTTGACAGATTTATAGTTATTAAATCACTTATGGCTAAGTATTTAGTATTTTATCATTTATAAGATGTCAAATTATGTCAAACAATTCAACTTAAAATTATGTAAATATGAAAATACTAATAGTTTTATTGAATGAATGACTTCTAGAAATCATTTCTCTTTCATAATTGTGAAATATGATTTTGTAAATCTATTGTTAAAAATCTCCTGTAAAAATATTGATTTGTTGGAACATTGAAGATGTAAATATGAACAAAAATTAGATACAGAAAAAAGGGATTTGATATGATAACATTATATTTTGTATGTAACATCAAAAACAAAATTGAAAGTTAGACTGCTGGTTTTGCAAATAAAGAAATATCTTTTAAAATGTACTCATACCTCACAAGTATATCACTTAAATGAACAATTTGATTTTGTAAATGTAAATCCAAAGTGCAACAAATACAAAAAGAGTCACTGCCTGAACTTTCATAAAAATTGTTAGTTTATGAGAGATATTTTTATTTGTAAATAAAAATTCATTGCAACAAGTTCACGTGTCAATAAAATCCAATAAACCAAAATTATGGTTCTATAAACTACATTTTAAGCATCATTAAAGTAAAGGTATCAATCTACTTATTATCTGTGGATGATAAAGACCTAAACCTAAAGAAAGTTCCCACCTAATTCCCTAATAGGAAGGGAATTCTTATTCAGAAAGCCTGTTTTCCATTATAATTTGGAATACGCAATTCCAAAAATCCAATATAATCCCAAAGAAGAATAGACTTTTTAAGAATTTAGATCAAACCCAGGTCTCCCAATTCCTGGTCCCATCAGACTTTTTTAAATAATAATTTATTATTTATCATAAAAAATTCCTAGGAATAATGTTTAGCAATAGTTTATCTTTCAAAGAACATCTTCGAGATGGGCAAAGCAAATAGAATGCAACGATAAACTGTTAAAGCACTAGACAAAGGAAATGAGATTTTGGCACCAATTAAGAATGAACTCAATCTCAGAGAAGCATGGACAAAACATAACAAGAAAGAGATTGCAAAGACAGAAAACTACTTCAGGTCATTCTATCTACAGTCTATTAAAGATGCTAATAGAGCAGATTAGGTAGGGATGTTGGTGCTACTCCACCCCCTACCATACGCCACTGGTGGCTCACAGGGTACAAATCTAAATCTAATATAAATCTCAAGTGGAACATGGGAAATACTCAGAGGAGGACAGTAAACACTTCCACCAGGATATCATGGCCATTAAATGTCAATGACCAAGAACAGTACAATGAGAGCATGTTGAGAGATTACATTTGGAGACTAATTCAAAAAAGTGATACATGGTACAATTGTAAATCTAGAAAAAAACACATTTCTAAATATTGTGTTTGTTTTAAAGTATAAAAAACATTACTTTAGGTCTAAATGTTATGTAATCATAAAAATAAAAATGTTACTCATTCACTATATGGAGATATGCAAAATATAAAACTCATTCTCCTGAGCACAAAAGCAAACTTAGGAAGGGATAATGGCAATTTCTTAAACAATTTAGACAAAGCAAGAAATAACACTCAATTGCCAAGGACAAAAAGTGTTTTACATAGTGTAATTTCACAAGTCTAAAATTAATGTGAAAATTTCATGAGACTTAATTCTTGAGGAAATCTGAACTGAAAACTAGGTTATTACTTTGAGTACTAGTAATCTTCCAATTTAAGTCATTCTATTTCACTTCCAAAAGCACGATCTTTCTTTTACCATTATCTATGGTAATTAAAATCTAAAACTGAGGAATTTATGTATACATATTTGCCTATTTAAACCTATTTAATCTTTTTGCCTTGGAAAAATAGGGATATCACTTAGCAATTCTTATATATTTGGTTATTGAAAATTCTAAATAGTTTTTAACTAAAAAAGTACATAAGTAAAAGAAACTCAGTTTCAATATTTTATTAGAATCTCAATATCATTTTCCAAATTACTTTTTCAACAACCCATCTGAAAAAGAAAATAATCTTCTAGATGAACTCTTTTAGAGCATATGACCAATCTTTCCTTAGGGCAAGTTTTCGGTCAATAATCTTAAGATGATCTTTTCCTTGCACTGAAACCTTTATTCAACAGTTTCTTCGTCCGACTGTTCAGTTCCACTTGGTGAATGAGTGGTTTGATTAGGAGGAGAATCAATTGCTTCAACTATTGGTTGTGTCCATCTAATAAGTATCTCAGGACAGCGATAGAGAAACAAGAGCTTTGCATATAGGTCCTCCTCTAGATACCACTCGCCATTTTCTCGTACCAGGTAAATATCATAGCATAACTGCAATATCAATTATTTAATTTTCTTATAATTGGAAGTATGAGTTGAATAGCAACAAAAGAAGAGAACAATACAAAAATACAGACTAGAAAAGAGTAATGAAGAAGAAATTTTAAAACAACAAACTTCGCTGTGATATCGTCATGATATCCAATATTGTACATAATTGATTAACTTTGTGGTAATGTATAGAAATGAACTTGAGGGAAACTGATGAAAATGTGGGAAAATAAATCATTATACCACACCTCACATGTAAAAAACAGAATCTGCAACTCTGGAGGCTTGGGGTGTTTCTCAAAGCCAATATTTAGTAACAATGCCCAATTTTGTAAAGTTATTTGAGTTGGGATCATCTTGAAATAACTATGCAAATTCAACAAAAAATAACGTTTTAATTGCACGAAATGTTTCGAGCTTAACCGCTCATTTTCAGGTACAAGAATGTTGCCAATGTTAAGCTCAAAACTAATCATGCAATTAAAAAGTTCTTTTATTGTGGGATTTGTATAGTTATTTCAATATGACCCATATTACGGAATTCCACCAAATGAAGGCTACTTCAATTGAATTTATTTGAATTGATTTGAGTTCCTCTACTTTCACAATATAAACTGGAAGCAATCAATGGCTCCCAAATAGTCATATAGACAGCACGTTTGCCTTTGGTGAAAGCGTTTCCCGGTTCAATTCCTGGTGGGAGCCAATGTGTGAAAAAACCTAAGCTGTCAAAGCACTTTTAACAATACCACTACTACTGGAAACAATCAAATATTAGAAGAGTTTTAGGTTTGCTTATGACAGAAGAGAATAATTTATTTTTTATGTCATATCAATAACAAATACTCAAATATATTGAACAAATTTGTGCTTTGTCAATATTGTTGATTCAGAGAGTGCTCTTGCATTTCCAGCATGGCATCTATCATGGTCAACGTTGCAACTTCTAACTCAAAGACCTTATTCAGGATGAAGTGAAAAGTATTTGTTTTTTAACAAAATTGTGGTATTAAATAAAAAGGCTACATACAATTTTAATGTTATATTGGGTTGCTCTAGTTTCTTTGTATCATCCTTGACACAAGAATGGCACGGGTATGGTACACTCCTGTATCAAGGATTAAATAAAGAATCCTAGGCTAAATATATTCACAAACTGAGCACAAACTCTCTAAATAGGTCGAAAATGTTTAACAAAGGTTAAAGATCAGATTGGCCATAAAGTATCCAACAAATGCAGAGCGATATATAAGGTAACTATAATGGCAATGAGGAAAAAAACCCAAGAAAATGGTACAGGGAAATACTTAATTGGCCACAATGGTGTGACCACAAAAATGAAAGAGACAAGACTTCCTACATCAACTAAGCTTTCCACTTCTCAGCACTCCATTAAAAAGGTGTCCGAAAAAGAAACATAAATCCATCATAGATGCCATCTTAAACCAGAACTCCAAAGAGCAACTCCTGCACTAGAATATTTATTGATAACTTCTGTTTATATTTTGGATATTGCACCCAGGATATGTAATTTAATTAGGTATGATAGGTATTTTTTACTAATTTGACAAAGACTTCTCCTTGAAAATGAGCTAATTTTTCAAGACCCTTCTAATAAGGAAGTGAAACAAAATTTTAGGACTTCTATCCATACGCTTACATTTTGAAACTTAGACCCTTACTGTGCACAAAATTTTCAACCAAAATAATTTATTGAAGTGAAAACACATGTAACAATAATATGCAAACACTTGTACAATTCCACAATATTTGCAAACAAACAACTGGTTTTTGTTTATTACATCTCCCCAGGTTGAAAATAAATGTTAAGAAAACGGAAGTCAGTAAACAGTAATCTATATTAGGGTGGTCCTTACTTATATGGAAAAAAAAATTTTTGAGAAATTCTTTCGGGACGCCCCCTAAAGTTGTTCCATTTTGTTAGAAAATAAATCGTGTAAAATATTATTTAAATCGGAAAACGGAAAGACGTGCCGCATCGCACTTAAAGTTTATAATTTTCAACATTTTTGGCCTTTTTTAGATCATCACAGGAGATAAGGGAGTCTTCCCATATTTCAACTGTTTTGATTTTTTTATCAATGCATTGTTAGATATTAACTGTGATTTTCGTAAAATATTAATTAGATCTGCGCAGTAGTTTTCGAGATTTAGCCCAAATAGAGAGCGCGCGACGTACAAGTGGCGCCGAGCACTAGGCGCCTCCGCTCGAATCCAAGAATCTCGCCGCCTTGTATTTTGTCTAGTTTTTAAAGCTCTAATCAATATTTAGTATATTTTTCCTGCATAGCGTAGATTAAAGACCTAATTATGTGTTATATACTATAAAATTTTGAAGTTAGCTATGTATAAAAAGAAGAAAAGTGGCGCCGTTCCCTCGGCGCCTCCGCTCGAGTCTATGACTTTTGCTGCGGTTATTTTTGTCTTGTATTGCATTACTAGATAAAAAATTAATACTCTATGTTGTTTAAGGGAGTATTACTCTATGCTCATCTAGTAAATCATAAAATAAATTTACCAAGTTTCAAACAAATGCTTGTGAACTCCCAATGCCCTGTTTTTCTTATCACATGTATGCTGAGTGATGATTAATATCGCCTGGATTTTCATCTTAACTGTTACAAGGAAATAACAAAGCAATAAGTATAGCGAAACTTCGTTCATTACAGATTTAATTTTGACTGTGTAAGCTTTTATGATCAATTTTGGCTACGGGAATGGCATATCACCAGGGGTATCCCTCTCTGAAAGATGCCAGCTTTAGCAGGTCTTCGTTGTAAATTCCGAGATTGATTGATTGATTCATCTGTGATTGTAAAAGACTAAAAACTAGAATTCTTCTTTGCACATCAATTCTGATATATTGTGTGTAACAGAAAAGTACAAAAGATTACATAGTGCTGCCTGAAATTACGTAAACCCTTGCTTCTCAGACTCCACTGGCGAACCAAATTGTGCTGTGGTTTCATTGGTGCTGAGTGAGCAGCTTAAAATACTGTCTTTCGGTGTAAGTATTCTCGTAGAAGCACAGAAGTGATTACCGAAATTGAAACCAGAACTACTGACCGAATTTACCTGGTTGGATACTACACGAATCAAATTTTTGGCTCTAAGTTGCCATCGAATGGCCAAGTGCTGAGAGTTTTTTTAATAATATGCGAAGAGTAAACTTAGATTTACGTACTAGTGCCAACGTAGCAGTAAAGGAAGTGGAAGTTTTCTCGGAGAAAGCGCGAATACCTACAATTATAAACTCATAACTATACTATAAATTAATAAACTTCAACATCTTATTGGTATGGTTCCCAGTATACCATCTGGGAGTGGTAGAGCTCAAGCAATTGCTGTGCTCCAGGTGCTGGAAGAGTTCAAGCATTCTGTTGCGATACTACTACATCAAACACAGGAAAAATAAATGGCGCTTGTCTCTTATTACAGCAAAGACTTGAAAAATACATTTTATTTTTACCATCGGTATTTTTTACCTTCTCACCATATTTATGAGATAATTTTACGGAGTGTTTTCGACGAAAAATTTGGAAAGTCCTTAAGTCCAAATGTCCCTATCTTCAAAAGGTTTCAGAGCGCATGGTCGTCTCAAATCAACTGTGAGAACTTTAAACCTGGGATGCAAGACTGCCGTGCTCGGAGCGTGCTTAAGAACACAGCGAGAAAAATTTTAGATTTTGCACTTCAGCATCTAGAAGGTCCGAGAGAAGACTATCGCGAGCTCCTTGAGCTAGCCGTTATTTTTACGGGAGGAGTACCTCAACAAGGAATATCATTTCGGGTCCCCGGTGCGTTGCACCATGCTAGGTAGATGTCAAAAGTACAGTAATCCTTAAAAATATTTCTTTTTCGTCATGAGTTTGGCTTATCTACTGAAGAAGTAGGTGTAATACGCGATGTCAGCATATTTGTAGTGAGCCTGTACGTGGAGGGCTGGATTACCGCGACAAAGGCCAGGGAGGCTCCTAGAAGAGATATGATGTTTTTACAAAAGTTATATGAATGCAGTAGAAAAAGAATGATGTTTCTGTGGCCAAAATGAACAAATTCTGCAATCATTTGTGGTACCTTGCGCCAGAAAATGCGGCCTTAGTATTCTTCAATGAGAAGATATCGATGAATACAAAACTACTAATGGTAAAAGCTCTGGAAACAAGCTTCAGCGATTTTTCAGATAATTCCACAAAAAAACCTTCAGTACACCCAAACGACATACGCCAATTCATAGAAAAAGGACTTGAAAGTTTCATTTGTCGCGAATCTAAGTAATTTTTTTAAGATTTAATATTTCTATTGCATTTTTGTCCAGGGATCCACAACTGTGGCTATATGACGGAAGATACAAACAAGGACTTGAGATAGTGAAAGAACTGAAAGTCGTCAACGACTGTGCAGAAAGAGGGGTTCAGTTGATGGAGGAGTTCAACGAAAAACTAACGAAAAATGAAACACAAAAACAACTTGTGCTAAAAGTCGTGCGTGAATACAGACGGAAATTCCCAGACAGCAACAGAACAACGTTGGTCCAATAATTTTAGGATTATGCATTAATAAAAATATTTTTTGCATTTTTTATCATCAAACGGCCTCAATTCATTTACAAAACCGAAGAAGACCAAAAACTAGCTTTCGATATCTATACGGGAATAAAATAATTTTCATCTTTTTATTTATTGTTAACTTCAAAATTTTATAGAATATAACGCATAATTAGATCTTTAACCTTCGTTATGCAGAAAAGCTATGCTAAATATTGATTAGAGCTATAAAAACGTGACAAAATACAAGGCGGCGAGATTCTTGGATTCGAGCGGAGGCGCCTAGTGCACGGCGACACTTGTACGGCGCGCGCTCTCTATTTGGGCTGAATCTCAAAAACCACTGCGCAGATCTAATTAATATTTTACGAAAATCACAGCTAATGTCTAACGATGCATTGATAAAAAAATCAAAACAGTTGAAACATGGAAAGAGTCCCTTATCTCCTTTGATGATCGAAAAAAGGCCAACAATGTTGAAAATTATAAACTTTAAGTGCGATGCGGCACGTCTTTCCGTTTTCCGATTTAAATAATATTTTACACGATTTATTTTCTAACCAAATGGAACAACTTTAGGGGGCGTCCCGAAAGAATTTCAAACTTTCGAAAATAAGGACCACCCTAATCTATATATATATATATGTATAAATCTATATATATAAAGCAGAAATTCTGTGGGTTTGTTTGTGTGTTTGTGGGTTTGTTTGTCTTGGATTGGAGTCCACACCGTTTGCCCGATTTGTCTCAAACTTTGCATACGTGTCCTCTGACATCAGGAAGGAAGTACTGTCGCATTTTAATTCGAGAATTTTGCTGGGTTCGAACCAAGATCGCTCAGATGGATTTTCATAAGGAATATACGCAAGCTTCACTTTTATCGGTTGCAGGCCTTATTTCTCCTGAAGAATTAAATTAGAAGGAATAGTCGTACAGAGTCGAGACAAACACTGAAAGAAAGGAAATCGAATAAAAATTCTTATTTTGGTCATGGACTCTTACTTTCGATTAGAATTTGCAAGAATATTGGTAAAATATACAAATATTTTGTGAAAATTCGAGGCTATAAACAACTCATCCCCCTGACGACCGATCCCATTGTTGAATCCGAGCTCATGTTTTTTACATGATTTTGTTGTGCATAGTATTGTTGTTTTTTAAATATTGTAATATAGAGGTAAATTTTGAAATATTGTATGATATTGTAAATTTTGTAATTAAGTGTATTACATACTGCCTTCGGGAAGTTTTGGGGAGGTTTCCCTCCCGACTAGGGTGAATACCAGGTAGATTATATAATTTTCCCTCCCCCCCCCCCACAATATGACTACCGCACCTCGCCTGGTGCCTATTTGTAGTTTTTGAGAATAAACAAATAATTAAAAATATAGGTATTCTCCTTAATAATACAAACTTTGAGAAAATCTTTCACGTACCTGCAAAATTCTGTCAACATTTGGGAGTTGATTAAACATTATGATAACAGACATTCCAGTACAGAACTGATGAATTAACTTACTCGCCACAAGCACAAAAGTGATGTACAGACCAATGATTCTGTTTAAATAGAAGAAAAGTGATTTGGACTATCATATTCCTCGAAAAAATTTTCACTTTTCATTATGAAAATGATTAATACTATGACTTAAATAATATTGAAAATATATTAATCTAGTAATCCCATCATAACTATTCCAATAATAATTTCTATTATGAAAAACGATTTATGATTATCAAACCTTAGGAGCATTGTAGGTTTTGTTTTTAACAGTGATATACTATCAAGGTTCAGCAATAAACCTTGTGAATTGGATAAAGCCATTTAGTCATATCCGTGAGTCTGACAGGATACTGTAGAAATTTGTACACAACAATTCCTTTAAAGGAATAGGGAAGATAAGGGGAGAATTTAAAGGGATCTTAGAAATTTTTAGGCATGTGAGAAGTAGGATGACAGATGAATAATTCATTACAATAATCACTGTGCTATTATAATGACAGAGTGCAAAGCTAGAAAAATATCCTTAACAGATCAGTTCAGCCTTTTCTTCACCTGCTCACATTAACTCCAAAAAGGGCTTCTGAGATAAGAAAAAAAATATTTAACTAAGAATTGAATATAAATATAGTCTCACCAAAAATTTGTCAAAACCTGTTTTGACTCCATTTATATTGACTTATGCCATCAATGGTCTTATTCATTAACAAAGAATTTAGTCAATAATGGCAATTTTTGCTAAAGATTGACTTAATTTTCTTACAATAAAAATGTTCTCAATAAGCATTAATAAATTTTAGATTAGATATGCTCAAATCATAAGAATATTTAATTGTACTAAGGGAATCCAAAATGTTAGTTCCCCTCCATCAAAATAAAAATAGTAGTAATTGTAGTATATAGTCTTTGTGTAGATTACCACCAAGTCGACGCAGAACGCAGCAGTATTATAGTAGCTTGTAATATAAAAACTTTCAATATCAGAAAAGATTCCAGCATCATCACTGAAAATTCTTTGCCATATAAATATACCTAATTGATGTAAATACCACAAATTAGTGCAATAAAATACCGGCTGATCATAAACATTGATTTCCTAGGATCGTCTTCTACATGCACTTTTTAGTCTACCTCATAATCTGAAAAGTTTCCCCATAATATTACCAAAATTAGTATTATAATTCACACAGAAAACTCACCCACTCCTGGAAATAAACTTGAGGATAAAGGAAAATGCCTTGTCATTAAAAGTGTAAATAGTAATGTAAGGACAATTTCCAGTATTGCGGTCCAGAATATCATGGAAAGGAAGAGAATAAAGGAAGGAAGAATATGCTGGATCAGAGCATATTTCACCAACTTCCCACCAATCAAACACTGCGCCAGGATGGAATGTTAGACTCAAGTTGCGGAATCCCTGACTTTCTGCAGAACTACCTTCAGCTGCATTTTCCCATGATTCTCCAAACCTCTCTAAAAAAGGGAAATTAAAGGCAAAACTCTAGATATATAATATACCAGTAAATTCCATTCACAGACATTAATGACTAAATTAAATGCCAAGTTGTGAGATGCTATAATAATTCAGGTGTGTTCAAATTACTGAGTTTTTCAAGCTTATTCTAAATTTTTTATGAGATTCCACTGTTAAGGTTCATGTTCTGTAATATGAAATCTGTATCAGGTTTGTCTATTTATTCGCTGTTGTTTCTTTATCTTGCTGAACAGAGACAGAAGCTGTGTTATCAAATCATTATTCATGACATGGAATTTCCAAAGAAAACTTCTTTAGATGGTTATCAAATACAAATGAATCTAACTATTTAATTTGCAACAAAATCAAAGATGAATAATCCCTTCATTGAAGCAGAATGATGTGATTTTCAGAATTTACCTGTATCAGAGATCTTCATGAGCTGAGGCACATATTGAGCTTTGCCATCTTTAGAAACTTTGAGAAATTTGGGTAGTAAAGAAGAAATAACTACTGGAGTACTTGTTCCATTTTGAGTTAGAACATTAACGAAAAGAGAACGTATTGGATTTCTTACTAATGTAGCATTACCTGAAGGCAGGAGAAATGAAATTAGGTGACTTTGGGAGAACTGCTAAAAATTTGAAAATAAGTAAATAATAGTAATACTCTTTTACGATAGAAACAACACAAATAGAAAGTCAGAGGAGACAAACTAAAAATACTGACCAGAAGATGAAACATAGGCATCTATAGTGATGCTACGCGAGTCTGTAGAAACTCTGTCTTGAACTTCTATTTCTCTGGTTATTGTCCAGGTTAAAGTCAAAACAATGGGCTTATCTGGAGAAATGAGTGTTAGAGAAAATTAGAATATTTATTCAGAATGTTTATTATTTTTTACTATTTTTAAAAGTACTTCTTACCTTTTCAATTAAATTTCAAATGAATTTCCTATTATTTATGCAAAAATTATATACAGTTTACAAACTTGGTTTCTCTGTGATAAGTAAGCAAATTATAACTATAAAGCTTACGAAGCATATGAAGCATATCTAACTTAATCATATCTTAACTACCTAAATCTGTAATGGACATAATTTATGAAATTTATAATACCTTTTTCATCAAATGTTTTTATTGAGATATACAAACATAATTCTAAGTACTAATACTCGTGATGAATGTGAAGGCAATTAACTGATTTTGAATGAAAAGATGACATATGATATGTTTTTCTCATAACAGGAAAGAAAATGAATATCTTATAATAAAGATACCTTAAATATATATTCAGTAAGTTTAAAATTCAAAATTATTTAATATTCAGCTGTACAGCAATATTTCATGAAGGTCCCTTATTATTCTTAATCAAGTAAACTCACCATCACTTGTCCCTATAGCATTTAAGACTCATAGCAAGTACATATTATATATATAGTATTTACTGCTCATCAAGTCCTCATAAGGGCTTGATGAGCTATTTTTTAGGGCCTTTGCCAGATGTTTAATAATCATGATGTTATAGTAAGCTCTTGGAATAAAATAGAATGGAACCAAAATGATATTCCTTTTAAGCATATTTTTAATGTATCAAGAATATCTCCTCTTCCATACCTACATATTGTGTACTACATCCCATTTATAACCAATAATCTTCATAAATATCTAACCTTAATGCCATCACAACTACATTATGAAACAGGGAAGTAGCATTTATATTTCATTAGAACTAATGCAGTAAAAAGAAATTTGTATTGGAATATATATTGAGTTACAATGAAATCTAAAGCATTAAAATCTAAGTATAACATTTTTGGAAATCTTGAAGCTAATATCTATACATGATGATGATGATGGCTTTTATATTAATTAACTCTAGTGTTTCAGTGACCATCAGAACAGACTTCGTAAGTATACCGTATACTTACGAATGCCACCATATATGTACTGTATACATGGCATTGCCAACTCCTAAACAGAATATTTTGTATACAAGGAAGGTTGAGGTGACTTTGCACATAAGGGCGTGCACCAAGGAAAATTCCCAAGGAAAAATGGATTTGAAAAAATCTGACAGGGCCGGGAATCGAACCCAGGATCTTCCTCTATCCAGGAGGCCCTGCGTGCAAGGGCAATGAACACAAACTTCCCAAAAATGGCTTGATAAAATGTTCTGGCTGGGTAGCTTAGATGGTTAAAGCAGCTTCTCGGATAGAGGAAGATCCCGGGTTTGATTCCTGGCCCCATCAGACTTTTTTTCAAGTTCTTTTTTCCTTAAGAATATTTTGTTTTTATCTTGCCTTGCTTTATACTTAAACTATACTTCTTTCTGCATATCTCTGGCAATAGCAAAGATAAATTCCTTCATTTTTCCATGAGTAGAATTTGGGAATATTTTTTTCTCACCCGAATTCCTGATTGCACAATAATTGAATTGGAAATTTCTCATCTAAGTGTTCGATCTTTGTCTATTCTTGCTGCATACATGCATAAAGCATTCTATACTCTCAGTATGTTCCAAACTTCAGTGAATTTGGTTAACTTAAAGAGTTAACTTTGTGTCATCTGATCTACTGAACCAGTATCATGAAAAATTAGGAATTATATTGTGTATAGGTAGAAAGTCCAAAGTCATCTAGAAGAACTAATGTTAACGGTAGGTGAGTCAATTTGCTGTCCCCAAATATGCCTCTATAAATGCTGCTTGAATAGGTTTTAACCAGTAGGAAGTTAAGCCATGGAATTTGCCAACAGTCTTAGGCAGGTAGTTCTAGGCAGGTAGGCAGTTCTGATGTTGACATTGAAAGACAGAATCCATCATATCTTCCTGAACTGATAGATATTTTAGGCTAAGTGCATACAGCTTAATGATGACTATAGTCTGTTTCCCAACTGAAGGCGGCTGGGCATGAGAGAGCAAGTAGCCAATGAGAGGGTTTCCTCTGCCACCTCAGCTTTCCCCTTTGTCCCCCTCACTCCTCCCCTCCATGCAGTCGACCAGTGTTGCCAGAACTTGGAAATAGATGTACGTTTGGGGCGAGACAATGACTTTCTGCTACTCTTGCATAGATTTCTGCCATTATGCCTGACAAAATATTACAGAATACAAGCACCTGCTAAAGTTAATAAAGTAACTTCGAGAGTACTTATGCGTAAGTTACGAACTTTGGCAAGACTGAATGCTGAAGAGCGACGTGCACTGCTCGGAGGTCAGAGAGAGACTGATTCCCCCCCCCACCCTCACGTTCCCCTCTACTTTGATTGGCTAGAAAAGGGAAAGGCAGGAAAGGGAATCCTGCCTCAGTCGCCTTCAGTTGGGAAACAGACTATAGTTTGTAAAAAACTAATATTTTTTTCTAATTTCTAATAATAATTATGTAGCTGTACATTAAATGAAAAATATCTAGTTGTGAAAAGGTAACTTTTAAGGTAAGAAGCTGAATATTAGAAAAACTTAGTATTATAAAATCATAGTACCTGATAGAATTTCTTGAATCAAATTATCTTTAGCAGGTGGTGATATAGTCCAAACATTAGAAGAATGGCCATTTATTTTTGCCACTGTTACATCCTCCCAATCATAGTTTGATAGAAATGATCGTGCTCCCTGATTTTTTAAATAAATAGATCGAAAAGCATTCCAATTTGGTTCTGTAAATCTAACCAAGGAGAAACTTTAACTTTACCATAAAATCTATACATGTAGTGAATGATATACTACTCTAAAACTCTAAATGGAATAAGAAGGATATGGCTTAAAGCAATGAAGTTACAGTCAACTTTCATTTTCGTGTCAAGTGTCAACTCTTGTTTCTAGTTGGTAGATTATTTAGTTTAGAGAAGAAAATATACTATAGCAATGGATGAATAGTTTGTATTATAATTCCTGTACTTCCTATGTAATTGCTGATGACTATATTCTTTTACACAACCAAGACTTTGCTAAAAGATGTATGCACATTAAATACTAAAGAATGTATGTATAACCTCCTGCTGTGGAGTTTATGTTGCCATCTTCTATTTTAAAACTTAATGTAGGGAAATCAAATTCCAAAGATAGCAAAGACATTAAGTTGGCATTAAGTTTTGGAGACAGAACCAAGGGCTGATAAAAATGAACATAGCATTTCAATCTACTACTTAAACCAGTGAAACCTATCTCTATAGACACTCCAAGTAATAGGAACCACCCCTTCTAACTGATATTTCTCCAATTTCCCAAACTTCAGTTATAAATTTCTTGTATATTCTTAATCCTGTCCCACCAGACATTTTATAAGAATTACAAATAGCAAAATTTTGGTTCTCAAGGAATGGAAAAAACTGTACTTAGTTTTAGGAATAAACCCTTCAATGTGAGATAAATTCCCAGAAAATAAACAGAAATTTTTCAAACCCATGAAATTAAGTTTAAAAACCCTACTCTTCTTTTGAAGGTGCTAATAAGTTCTATGATCCTCATACACCCATCATTGTAATTTTCACCTACACCACTCTTTTGTTTTACCTTCTGAGTCAAACTAATTCCCAATATTAGAATAATTCAAATACTGGTACATATAATTCTGAAAGCAAACTAATTCTTATGTGTGACAGCATTTGAGCATGGAAAAATTGGGCCAATATATTAGACCTCTGGCAGTATAAGGGTTGCTATAACTTTCAAGAAATTAACCCTACCCATGAAACTTATTGGATTTAGGCTACACTGAAAAAATCCAAACTCTAATTTTGGTCAAAGTAGATGTATTATATTAAAAATAATAATTATTATTATGGAGACAGAATGCTTATTGGCTGAATTCACTGTGTTGTGACCAATGATGAGCTAGCTGCTCTAAAGTACAAGAGCATTCAATCATCTTCTCACAGTAAACACTATATTTTTAAACTAACAATAAGAATATATTGTTGAGATATTTACCTCAGAATGAGACTTCAGTTATGAAAAAAAAAGGCTGCAGTCAAGTTGTTCATTATGTTATGTTTGATAAAGAGAAATTCAAATGATTCCAATGTGTTTGCTTCAAAATATTACTTTAACAAGATTTACAAAGCTGGTTATAATGTATATATTTGAAATGTTGGTATACTAATTTCTTTCAATAATTTTTATGGGAATGAAAGGGCACAATTTACTTTGCAAAGTCAAGTATCAAAATTTCATTCAAATGGATCTTTTATAAATTGAAAATAATATACTATCATACTTTCTCGAACTTACATGACTACAACTAATAACAGAGGCTGACTGTAACAGAGAGTTTTTGCTTTCAGCCATAGCCAATCACTTATCTAAGTGCATATCATTTCATAAAGGAATATATTGTAGGGAAATCAAGCACGTTTTTCCATTATTTGCTTTATGTGGTAATATTATTCCAGAATGAATGAAGTTTTCTTATACTTAGAAAACACATTGATAGATAGAACATTATAATCTACTAGCTTACTCTCCAAAAAGATTTCATCATACCATTTTCTGAGGTCACAATAAAAGTAAGAATATCTAACAGAAACAGTATTTAGAAATTCTACTTTGAATGAAATAAATCAAATAGAAAAAAGAAGGAACTTTCTCACCTGTACAGTAAGTTATTCTGGGAAGACATGGTAAATATAGGCTGGTATGCACCTAACCTCATCTCCAAAGTGATATCATAAGGAGGATTAACCTGACCAACAGCATTTTGCAGAGAGAAAAAAACCAAAGGGAACCATATAATTGCAAGTATACCAAGAAGAGCTCCACTGCCCATGAGGTATTTTGGTAATAAGCTCTTTCTCTTCCCTCTTAGCTGAGGAAAGTCCTTCTCTACAGTTCTAGAACACTGATGGAAAAAATCAGTTTATCTTCATGCTTAAATAATGTTAAGTCACATATATTACTTAAGCAATGTGAATGGTACCTCAACTAAAAAATTGTAATACATAAATCAAATTGATCAATATTTTTCCAGATTGCTGAACATGTCTCATAGGCAAAGTTAAGCTCCAATGCAGGTACCCAAGGAAGCTTTCATGAATAAGTCAAAATATTTCCAAAAAATAGATAGATATGTAGGATCACGTCACTTCACAAAAGGATAAAAAACACTCAACAAAAAATATTATATTCAAAATCACTAATGTTGCACTCACGATCTGCTTATGAATTAAAGGGAAAATATTGAATTGAGAACAGCTATTCTGTTTATTGAATGTGAACAAACCAAAATCATTCAATAGTTTGTCTTAATGTCAGGATAAACTGAAATTACCTGTAACAGACTTCATGTCATTACAGTCCAGTATTTTTCAATGAATTAATAAATTTATGTGCAATAAATGAATGGCTTTTTCGAGTAATTAATCATTTCTACAAACAAGGAAAAGGGTTGAGGTGACTTTGCACATAAGGGCGTGCACCCAGGAACATTCCCAAGGAAAAACGAACTTGAAAAAAGTCTGACAGGGTCGGGAATCGAACCCAGGATCTTCCTCTATCTGGGAGGCTGCCTTAACCATCTAGGCTTATAAGGCCAGGTAGCCTAGATGGTTGAGGCAGCCTCCCGGATAGAGGAAGATCCTGGGTTTGATTCCCGGCCCTGCCAGGCTTTTTTTCAAGTCCATTTTTCCTTAGGAATTTCTACAAACCTAAATACATCAATAAAAACTTAGTTTTAGCATATTAATATTTTACCCTTCATTTGATAGCTAAAACATCTAAAAATTTAGAAATCACGCAGGATTAGTTAGCATCTCTGTATATAAGAAAACTGTGACAGCATCGAAGCTATATTTTGAATTTACATATTTTGTCTCAAGATCATAATTTTCCATCATTATAATAAAAATACAAAAGCACTATTATGATAAAAAATAGAATTTAGAATCCTGATGAATTATATAACAATTATTAACCTTAATAAGGAATATGTTTGCAAATATGTCCTCCAATATCAGCCATTCAAATATAGTCATAGTTGTATTAGTCCACATCCAATCCATAAATGCTCTGAGTTCAAACAAGAATGGAACGTGCATAAACCTAAAAAAATGTACAGGCAGACAAAATTTAATTTCAGGCTTACATACAACTTTTGAAGAATTGACCATATAAGGAGATCTGCATTAAATTACCCCTATGAATCTCAATGATATAAAAATATTGCTATAAACAATAAACTTACCCAATGAATAAAAACATATTCAGGTAGTTGTACCTATTGGACAAGAAATTTCCAAGGATGTGGGATGGGTAAACATTCCTTATTTGAAAAGCTGATAGCAGCAGATAAAGGCACTTGACTATGTAAAACATTGGAGGGGGCCACGTTGAGTTAAACTCTCTGTAAATCAAATGATTTTATGAAGTATCTCTCATGTTATAAAAAAATTAATTGCTTCAACATAATCTTAGCTATAACATGTTTTATAATTTTCTCACCTCTTAGTTACTCCAGGTAACACAAGAAACATCCACAGGTGAATAACAATGACCAAAGAAATCTGAAATATTAGCTTTCCAAGTGTACATTTTTTCAAATATAGAGCTCGATCAATAATCATCAAAGCTGACTGCAATAGAATTTATTTAGAGGATTATATTCTAATGACTGATTAGTAATTGAACTTAATCGTATTTATACTACATTATACTGTAGAGGAGTGGTTAGCATGCTAGCGCGTTAAAGCTCCACCTCACCCCGGGGACCTCACAGTCCCGGGTTCAAATCCCGGCAAATCGGATTTTTCCAGTTAGGGAATGGTTGTCTGTGTATGTTATGTGTGTGTTTTTAATAAAAAAGCAAATAAAAGGAATACATTTTTTGAAAGGGGTTAATTGGAGGAATAGCCTTCAAAGGCTAAAATTCGCCCATAAAAAGATGGCATTATTATTATTATTATATTATATGTTGAATATATCATTATAATCTGTTACACCTGAAAAGATAATAGCAAACAACCAAAATTATTTGGCTTTCTTGTATTTCTCATGAAATTTTCAATTTTAATATTTTTTGATTAAATACCATCATTATACTCCTTAAATGAGGGAAAGATGTAGTAATTTCTGATATATTTTTAATATATTTACTTATTTGGAAGGTATGCAGCATAGTAATTTTAATATGAACATATAAGGGACATGAAGTTCGACATTTTTAAAAGATGATCAAACTTAACAGAATAAATGCATTCAATGCATACTATGATTAAAAATGTATTACTATTACAAACTTAATGAAAATCCACTGAAGGCTACAAATATAAGTAATTAAAAATAATTAATAATTTTACTCTTTAATAGTAATTATTAGGATAACCAATAACAAATGACATAACAATATCATAAAACAATTATTCTTCAAAACATTAGTATTTCTGCAAAGACTTTACAATTACATTTGATTCTTCCCTAATAATGGAGAGAGTATCCTGAGTTGTTTCAAAATACTTAAAACTCTATAATCCAAGCAACTGAAACTTGTCCAATACTTTATATTTTATAAATGGAGATAAAAATAACTCAAAAAACAAATTTGAAATGTGAGATATATAATTACCTGAACAATTAAGATGATCAAAAATAAAACAGGGATTCTATTCTCTTCAATATAAGTCAGCACTCCTCCGTCAGCATGCTGAGTCTTCCAATAAAATTATCAGAAAGGATTTTAATGAAAAGAAAGACAAAGGAATGGCTTTAAGTGGCTGTCAAAACAAAGGCTAATACACTAAGATGTAGGTACAACAAATTTACAGAAAAAAATTTGAATTGTTAAAAATGCTCTGATTAGGGAGTAATTAGTTTTCTTCATAAAATGTAAAGTTGTTAAAATTTTTAGTTCAAATCAAATCAAAATCTTTTCCAATTAAGCTAGCTAAAATTTACCATATAATTAACTTCTCAACTAACCCCAAATGATGGAAATCCAAAAATGATCACTATAAAATTAAAAAAGTCACAAATGAACATGTAAGCATATACATCAGCTACAGTTCTTACTGCAGGTTCAAGAAGATCATGGAAGAATACTTTTATGGAAGAGAAATATTTTCTAGATCTGGAAAAAAATAAAAATTATTATTTTTTCAAATTTATACCTAAAATGTTGAGAACAGATTTCAGAAAAAAACAAAAATGTGTAAACTCTCAAGATCCTTCAAGGACAGGTGGTTAAGAAGGCATACATGTGTGACAAAATTCACTTTGGCATCGGTTTGCCAGTATAATACTTTTCCTTGCTCGTTTGGTAAACATAATAAAAATTGCATAGTCTGACAAAGATTAACTGCAGCATTTATGAAATGCTCATTGAATGGGGTATAGGAAAACAAAAATAATTATATAAATGGTTACATAATTAAAGTTGTACATGCCTCTAATAACTCACAAGATATACACAAAAAATATAAATCTGTATCCATTTTCTATATGTTTTGTGCGTAAGCTTTCCTGCTCCTGGATTATAGGCAATTTTGTGCTTACTGTATGGCCCTGGATACCCCCCCCCCCCCTTAATCAAATCCTGGCTATGCCCTCACTTCATGATAATGATTTCGGTAATCTTTAAAACAAAATAATAAAATACAAATAATGGCTCAACTTTTTCAGATGTCCAGTGAGGGAAGAATTTATTTTTTGATTAAACATGCTAAAGTTACATAAAGGCATTCAATTTGTCACATATTAGGTTAAAATTGAGCACTTAAAATCCTTGCTATAACCATAAATATGATATAGTTTTATAAGAGAAGAGACACTTACACAAGAGATGATACTTGAAGAAAATTTTCAAGCTTTTCACACATTCCTGGATGAGCCACAACTAAAAAAACCTGGCTATCCAATCCTGAAGCATATAGTTCTTCATTTATTGAATCAGATGAACTATCTTTTTTAATACTCTTGGTAAAACCTGATGAGTTACAGCCCAAATCACTATTTGAACTTTTAATGTTCCTAATCATGGAACAACTTTTTTTCTCTGGAGAGGCATTATCTGAAAGGGAGTTGTTCTCCCATAGACCAAGATATTTTAACATAAATCTGTAATTGAGTTGCAGTGTATAAGAATACTATAACAGATTATTTTTTAATTTTATCATTAAATAGATAGTAGGTTTGTTATAATATAAAAATCCCATGTCAAAACAATCTCAAGCAATAAGCCAAACCTGTCCTAGCTTTCAGAGAAAGATGAATTTGCCGTAACCCCACCAAAAAGACAGTATAATACAACTACTAAAAGGAAATAATGGTATAGTAGTATAAAATTCTTGTGATACATTATGACAAAAGAAAGTTAAATTTCAAGATTCAAATCCAACTTTTTTACCAAATCCTCTTGATGAATTCAAATAATGCAGAATAAAAATGCAATTTAAGACCACAGACAATTCAAAGAATGTTTTAATGAATAACTCATAGTCAACTTATATTTCCCAGCTGTTTATTAACTATAATCTGGAAGTATTATTCTTTTATTTTGGTTGCTATTCGCCCAATTGTTCCAAAACAGTCTAAGGAATGCCTGGACTATTATCATACACTGAACTTTGTCGAGATAAAATTCTTGTAACCTTGACCAAACTCCAGGAAAAAAAAGAATTCTAAGACTTCATGCATATCCTTCTGTACTTCCTTCTGTACATACATTCTGGAAATACAGAAGGCTATGCTTCATGCTAATTACTCCTGAATAAGAATGAATCTCATTGGAAATACATATTGAGTGCTCTCAAAAAGAGTCCTTTCTTGTTTTCTCGGAATACTGGGGAATGACAAAATCGGATATTGGAGATTTTAAACCTCTAATTTCTTAACAGCCATGTCCCAATTTTCCTTTCTTTACATGCTAAATCATTTATTTTTGCTTCCTATTAAGTCAACCAAATCATTTATTCTTCCTTTAAATATCAACTGAATGAAATAATTTCCTAAACTTGCTCTGCTACTTTTCCCTTTTTCCCCCCACATTCACGTTCTTTGATATACATTCCAGATCTCTCTTGCCTTCTGGATTCTTTTGCTGATGCTGTTTCTACAAAATAGAATTTCTTATTTCCCTCGGATACTCTATCACTATAATTTTTCTCAAATAATAAATAAAAATTATTCACACTCCTTTTAGGTAATGCCTTATGCAATTTGCCTTATTATTTGCCACATAATGATTTTATGCTAATTTCTTATTTAATCTTCTTCAAGAATTCCATCAATCTTAAGACTGACTCTAAATATGATATCTGACAATATAAGAAATGCCTTTAAAAGGTGCAAAAATCAGGATTAATAAAAGAATGGAAAAAATATTTTTTTACTGACCCAGTACCATATTTAATGCTCCGCTGGCTTTTTGAGCCTGCAGATGTTAATATATCTGAATGACTTGACATTTTAATCTCAATTTTCTAATACAAATATTTCTAAAGAGAGCTTGGTGGTGGAAATGGTTAGAAACATATATTATGTATTTAAAAAAGGAGCATACACAGGCATTCTTGAGCAACCTATCATAAACACTTCCCTTTCATATAGTTCTATTCATCTTTAAGCCCTCCAATCTCAAAATTTTCCAAAAAGTAGTGTTTCATAATGAACTTAGTATTGAAAACCATATTATCTGAAAAGAAGGGAATAACTTGCCACATGTTCAAAGGTAACTTTTATAATACCACATTTACAGCTATGTGTATTTAACACCTCATATTGGTATATTATCTAAAGATTTAAGAAACCTACTAGCGCTGTCTCAGTCCTTAAAATTTTCTCAATAAGGGGTTGTACACCAATTACGTAATTCAAAATTCTCTAATTTTCAACCTCCCCCATATAGCAGGACCATAACGCCATGTTACATAATAGAACCATACAAACTGATTTTTATGCCAAAGGATTCATTTACCCTTGCTCTATGAGCATTTTCTACTTGATCATCCACTGAAAAAGTGACTTTTCATGCCTGTACATAGTAGTCTGACAAACATTCTACCTCTCTCTTTACTCTAGTATATTGTCTTGTATTAAAACATTCATTTTTATTTCATCTTGCAATCCATAAGTTTAAGGAAATTGATTGTAATCATCTGAGAGATACATTATATTCCATAGATTTAAGAGAAAGGATTATTAAACCCAAAATATCATACAATCATCATTCCATTTTATAAAATCATTTTCATCTTTATATACCACACATTTTTTTCTGATTTGAACAAACCAAAGTAACAAGTATTCAATTCTATTTCATATTTTTAATAACTCTGCTCTATTCAACTTGTCATCTATAAAATGATTCATAAATGACTTTAACATACTAAAATACATATTTAAAATGACTGAAACATACTGAATGAAAAATTGAACAATATACTAACCTATGGAAAAATACAGATAAGAGAAGAATCAAGTCGTAAATTGCATATTTTCTGTTTTTTTCAATTCCAATATTATGCCAGGGAAAGAAAGGAAAGTTGTTAAAATTAGCTTCTTGATTCCATGGAAGAAAATCAAACTGGAACATACACTTTATTAAAACCATAACCTAACAAAGAGGGGAAACACAAATATTATTATTATGTTAAATTTGTTATAAAAATGTAATACTCATAAAGCTAACTACTAATTGGCCTATGTATCAACTAAAGTGATGGGGATATGTAGAACATAAATACTATATTTAATTGATTGAATTGATAGTTTTTTGGTTGCAGAAAATACATATGGCCATCATGATTTAGTTCATCCAAATATGTTGTACTTGTTGTTGCTTTAAAAGTCCTTCAACATCATAGGTCATTAGAAGTTTAAAATCTCCAATAGCCGTTTTTGTCGGCATTCCTCGCTTTATTCATCAGTATTCAGAGAAACCAGGAAAGGCTTGCCACTCTTTTTAGAAACACATGATGTACATTTCAAAAGCGAAGCTTTATTCCTCAGGGGTAATAAACTACAAAGCAAAATTGGCAGGGTGTGAGGTATTTATTGCAAGAGTGACAGAGTGGGTAGGGGTATTTTCTTGTAATGTAGGAAGAGGTTGTGAACAATATAGAGTATTAGTGTGGGGAATTTGGGAGTAACAAGTTTTCCATAGTGATGCAGATGGACACTAAGAAGAAGACAGAAAACCCCCACTACCTGAAGTCTGGAAACACGTCAAAGATCGAGTAAATGGATGAATGTGAAATGAGAACCTGGTCACCTTTCATGGGTTTCTCTTTTTTCTTAAGTATAATGATGATTTCATAGATGTCTAATTTTGATGATTTTTGTACCAATTTTTTCAATTTAAAATTTTCCCATGTGGTTATGTGATTGTGTTGCTGTATATGCTGTACCACAATGGATTTGTCCAATTAGTTGTGTTCGAAGTGGGCTATGTGTTCTTTGAATCTGTTCTCTAGTTTCCATTTTGTCTGCCCGATATACCAAATCACTCTCCTAATATGAAATTTTATAAATACCTAGATTTCTGTGTTGATGGGGACGTCTTTGGGGTTGTGGAGGAGATTCAAGTTTGTGATGATTAACAAAGACTGGCATTAAGTTAAAGTTGAAAAAAATAAGTTTAAATTTGTTACTAGTTCCTGAAACAAAGGGTAATTTCATGAGATTGTGATTTTATATTGAGTTGAGGCTAAGGTTACATGTTGTTGTATGTTGAGTTTAGGTTTCCTTTGTATATTTTTAAAGATTAAGGTGCCATACCCACTCTTTTTAGTGACTTTTCTGGCATGCGTTAGTTCTTTCTTGAAGTCTTTTTTTCAACTGGGGAATCTTTACAATCCTGTTTATCATGGAGTTGAAAGGCAGTAGATTTTTAGAAATAATATGATTTGAGTCTTGGAGAATATACATGTGTGTGTATGTATAGGTTTTTGGTAAATGTTAATTAATTTATTTATTAATCTAAATGCAATTTGGTATGATTACCAGGGGGCAACAGTTGCGGGGGATATGACAATACAATCTGTCTGGCCAAAGGATGGGAGGGAAACCCCTCCAAAAACCTCCCATTGGAGGGGGGTCTCACCGGGGGGTTTGAAAAACATTTTGATAAAAGATTGAAGACTGGTGAGCCCTGTTTTGCATCCTATAAGCAGAGATTATCTGATTACTACAAAAATAAAAGAAATCTACAATGAACTAAAGATATGCCAAAGGTGGTATTTATTTTTAGTATCTGATAGATACATATGCACAAAACCTTTATAGTATTTACTGCCACATACCTCAGTGTATGCAATGATGGTCACCCAAAAAGTCATTGAAGGTCTAGGCACAGAAAGCGTTCCCCACAGAAAGACCATTAATGGCAATGGAATTGAAAGAAGTGAGGCACACCTGGTTTGATGCACTATAACTGTGAGGTAACATACAAGGTCTGAATTGGAGATAATCGCATACCATAGGCTTAACAGCAAACAAACTGCAGCAGATTTATCTCCCTCAAAAGATGTTCCTCCTTGCTGTGCTTCAAATTCTATCATCTTGTCTCCAGGATCAACAGATTCAGGTAAAATTAATGAAGGACTAGAAAAAAGAAAAGAAAATTTAGGAAGGAATTGATTTGTTTGTTAAAACTTTTTTAATATTTTTATTTATTGCCTGCGATAACTGAATTATCATTTTCTAACCATTTCTATCATACAAAATTATCATTTGAGAACAAACAATAAAAGTTAAATTAATAAATAAATTAGAAGAATGGTATTTATCATCTAAAAGGTGTCTTATATGCATGTAAAATTTTATTTTTACATCCCTTTTTACCTCCTTTCATTTATATAATAAATTTTTCCTTGGTTGTATGTCATAAACGCGTGATCAAGATCCGAATTTCCAACTTCTGATAGACCTTTTTCAGACATTCCTGACTTCTCCCTGGCATCAAATATGATGGAAAAGAAATATTTCATTAAATGCAAATGTTTATTTACATTATTCTTGCTTTCAAAAAATTAAAATATTGAAATACAACAAATTTTAAAAGAGAAGAGCAACTCTAATTCTAATAAATTCAGCAAATTAATATTTTCTCAGGTAATTTTAATAGAATGATTCTATACTAATACTAAAAAGTTCCAAACACCGTTAGTATTGGGCATTTTTTCTAAAAAAGTATTTAGTTAATAATTGCTTTTCTTCCTTCTTCCTTTACAACTATTATCATGAGAACACATTGTTTAGCAGTTTTCTTCTGGCATTTCTTGTTAATTACTTCCAATATTTCCAAAAATTCCATATATTCAGAGAAATAATATGACATACCACTGAGAAACATATCAATGGATGAGTACATACCATATTTACCTCAGGTTTAAAATCCCCCAAGGGCGGGGGTGGAATGGAAAGAAAATTAGCCATTTTTAAGGGAAGGGACAGGCATGGAGTTGGGGGTTGGAATGGGAGGTGGGCATTAACTAGGAGAAATTGGAAGGAATTAAGAAGAAATAAGTGATTTTTATATCAAGTTGTGCCTATGATGTAAACATTGGAGAATTAAACAGCTTCTAATGTATTTGGTCCACAAACATGAGAATGGAGGGAGAATAGTTTTGGGTCTAAAGAATTAATATTTTCAAGAAAATGCTGCAAAAAAGTGGAAAAAATATTAAAAGTACTACAAGAAATCCGGTGGAATTTTATTTTTAAAATCGAAGAAGATGTATTCTGTGAAATATTCTGTGGAAAGTAAACACCTTATTTCTTCTTTGATTTTTAAACTGGAAAAGTTATTTTTAAACTAAAGGTGGAAGCATGTCCATTTGCCCTATTCCAGCAATTGGCAATATGGGTCCCATGTCTCACAGGGGGTCAATTTGATAGTCAAAGGGGGCAATAAAATATCTTATATATCATAAAAATTCACTTTTTTCTTAAAATTGCCTTTATTATTCGTTCCTGAAACTAAAGGCCTGTATTCTGAAAAAGTTGTCCAATAGGCTTCATTCCATGAATAATTCAATTCTTTAATATTATAAATTATGTCCCTTTTGCATGAGGGCTTTAGAATTTTAAATAATCTTAAGGGGCATGCCAGTAAAAAGGTTTAGAAACACTGCCCTAATCAGAAAATCCCATTCACAATCTAGCGCATACATGAATTTTGAATGGATAGCGCATACATGAATTTGAATGAAGCGCATTTTGAATGGATATTTCCTCTTTACAATTTACAAGAGTTCCCCAATAATACTAAGGTTGCGGAATTCTGGTTTCAGGATAAAATATTTGGAGAAAGAGCCACTGATTTTAAACTGAAGGATCTCAGGATTGATATCTCTAACCATGCAGTTTAAGTGAAGGTGTGAAGGAGAGATGGAGAAAATTTTGTAAATTGTTTTCCTTATCTTCTTCTAAGGAAAAGTTAGTATTAGCAAGAGAGGTAACTATTCATCACAGAAATATGCTAAATGATGTTAAATGCAGCCACAAATCATCCAGGTTTGAGAAGTAGACAAAGAATATGATGGAGGATAGAATGAAAGGCTGCAAGCCCTTGTGGGATTTCATTCCATCTATTAAAATAAAATATTTTGTAAAAGTGTCCTAAACAGCCTAGATGTAATATATACTGAACCAAAACCAAAAAATTGTTTATATTACAGTAAGATTCCATTAGTATTGATGAAAGATAACTAACATGTTACAGCTGGGATAGTTCAGAACTGACAGTTGTAACGGAAAGTTATTCTTCATCATCTAATTCATCAATGAAATTTTCCTAAAACATTTTTTACCTTAATTTTGATATATTATAAATTCATATGTGCGTCTTTTAAATCATATTTTCAATTCTCCTAAGAAATTTAATATTGTAATTTCTTCAATATTCCATTAAAATGATAAATAATGACAAAAACAGTTGAAAGTGAAGAAATCATGAGATATCAAAAGATTAAAAGGAAATAATAAGTTTATCTTTCACTAAGGATTAGGTTTAGCATCACACATATTACATGTCTATTAATTATAATTTGAGTCCATTCATTTACTTACAATTTAACCTAACCATTCTGTTAAGGTTAGCCTTACCAGGTATTCAGTGAGACAGGGCAAGGGCCAGGTGACAGAGCTGATCCTTTATTATCACCCTCTTGAAACCCAGTTTTCCTCTATTGTGAAAAGGAAAAATATGAATACAGTTAGATTTTAACAGCAATTAAGAATGATGATTTCTTCATAATTACAGAAAACATCAAAGTAAAATCATAAACTTTTAATGTATAATTCTTTCAAATTGATTACATTTTCTTATTAATTTTGATAGAAAACTTACTGTGGTCAGCTTTTGGATTTTAAATAATTAATAGATGACTTCAATGGTTATTCCATGAAGTTGAACTGAAATCAATGTCAGATTTGAATTTAAGATGGTTATATAAAATTTAAAAAGCACAGTAAGAAAAGGCTAGGAGGATAAAAATAATAAAAGATTTATTCATAAAATTAAAAATAGTTTCAGATTCAAAAACCAAGCTTTATGAATTATATATTTCTCTGGGTAGGCTTTAGTGAGGAAATCTAGTTTGATAAAGTAACATTATTTTGCAATGAGGAAAACTGTTCAATTAGTTACATGAAATTTCACAGAGCTATTCTTTGAGGAAGTACTTTCACAGTCAATGACTTTTTAAATGTAATATGAGCGAGAAGCTTACCTTAAGAGAAGCTTTTTCTCTTGCAAGGCATGAAGTTACATAACGATAATTTTTGGAAAACTTGTTAAGCCAGATAGTGATAGTAATCATCAAACTTTCAATAAGAATCCAAATAAATTTAATGCCAGATTTTACTTTTCTTAGTCTTTCCTCCTCATTTGAGCCAGATCCAACTCCTTCAGTTGTTTTTTCACTCAACACTAAAATAGAATGTTTAATAATTCAAAGGAATAAAAAATATTTCCTCAAGTGACACTTCCTGCTTGTATTCAAAATAAAAATTAATTCCATGGAATTTTAAGAAAAAGTGACAATATTTTAACAAAATATCTCTTTTTTTCATACAATCAAGTTAGTCCCATACAACCATACCTATTAGTCCCATTCCTATTCCTTAAAACAGTTAACAGAAGTGAACAGAAAAAGAGTGCCTCTTCTCCTAATGTCTCAGCCCTTTATCCTTTTTATTGGGGCCTGTCCTTAATGCCACCTATATCAGCTTTTGCATACTGCAAATAGTTTGCCGAATAGAGGCGCAACCAGTCCCACAACTGAGTCACTGTCACGGGACATTAGTGCGAAGCTCTTCCTCACCCATTATGCACTAAGTTCACTGCATATAAAATAAATCATGTCACAATACAATGAATATTAGTATTTGGAAAAATTCAGAACCTTTTTGAGGAGGGTCCTCTTTGGAAGTAATTGAAGATTTTTCTGTGACTACTGGTTCTTTCTTCTCAATTGAAGAAGAATCATGTTCAATCTGGGAGCTAGACTTCTTTATATCACTTGGAGGCTTAAAAATAAATTATTAGAATTTTTTAGTCAATTGTTCAATTAAATTTTAAATTAAAATTGTATATTAAAATTGTAAATTAAAATTGTAAATTCTTCAATTGAATTATATTATCCTATAATATCTCTCTAATGATCTATGTTCTTCATGAATATCACGCATATATATATGTATCTGTTACATTATCAATTACCCTCATTCCTATGGAACCTGTGAAATTGAAACAAGAAATGCAGTCATTAAATAATCTACAATTAGTCCATAGGATGTTTACAAATACAATAGAAGTCCGTTATAATGAGAGCTGACAAAAATTGGATAAGTATTCGTTATAAAGCATACTTGCTATGGCTGATTTCTTATACTAAAAGTCCGTCCAAGGGCAGCAAGTGTAGCAGAATGGAGCTGAAGGGTTCTTAATCCTTAAGCAAATTTTTCAGAATGCACATAAAAGTATGTTTATGTGACAAATATTGTTTCATTGATTCATACTATAACCAAAGTGCATCCTCTAATATAAAATGTGGAAAATTATTGCTCAATAATTGTTGAAAATTAAAGGTATATATCATTAGATAATCCTAATTCAAATCAAATTACTTTCTTGAGACATTTTTCATTCAAGTGCTTCATAAGCAATGACTGCATCATGAGGGAGGGAGATAGGTTACCCTTTGATTCCGAATCAGCACAGTTTTCATTTTCTATGTCACCACCCATCCTGCATCAGAAGATTTAGTGCAAAATTTTGAATGAAAACAAATCCCACGGGTTGATAAATGATATGACGAGAACTCAATTAAAAATTCTGGCACTCACTAGAGGGGTTGTCGCCAAAAAGATACAAGATGAGGGGATAGGATTTACAGAGGAACAAAGGGGAGAGTGAAACTCATGAGAAGTCTCTAACTAAAACTCCCTGAGGCATTTTTGCCAAGAAAAGGCAAGGAGTTCTAAGAAACAAATGCATGAATTAGGGGAGGATAATGTTTGCATTTATTGTAGTAGTAGTAGTAGTATTGCTAAAAGTGCTTCGACAGCTTAGGTCATTTCGCACATTGACTCCCACCGGGATTCGAACCCGGGACCGCTTTCACCAAAGGCAAACGCGCTGTCCACATGACTATCCGGGAGCCCGTTTGCATTTATTTTTTAATGTCTGTTAAGAGATAACATTCCTCAGATTGGCGTTTACTTGTGGGACTTCGTCTGTCTTGTCAATTGACGATTCCGTGATATGCCTTTTGCAAGACATAAATAGAAACGTGGCACTCATTATATTGAAACTTCAGAAATAATATCATTTTAATGGACATAGCTCTCTATCCTTTTTGCTGTGAGATGGACGCCAGCCAAAAAATCACTAGCTATAACGCGACTCATTATATGTCATACTCATTATAATGGATTTCTACTGTATTACATTCTAATTTTGGAGTGATATTAGAGAGAAGTTGGCAAATAATAAATCATCAGTTTACAGACTTTCTCCATAAGTTATAAAAAATTTAAGACTGAAAAATATTCCATTGAATTCCTGTCATTGGTAGGGTTGGCTATAATGCCATTCGTATATAATGGATTCGTAGGCACAAAATTGATCAAATGTATCAACATGCGAAAGAGGTTGTTCTGCCTCTCCAGAGCTTTAAACATTGAAAAAAGAAAAAGATACATATTTTGAGTCATGGCATGCAAATAACAAAGAACTGATAAAAAACCTTAAATTATTTCACATCAGAAATACCGTAAGTAATATTATACCTGTTTCTTCTCACAGATTAAAAATATATAATAGAAAAACTTGGTCTAAACTTACTTGTTCATTCTCACCATCAACATTATCACTGCTAGGTAATCTGGTTCCAGATAGGGATGTATCCATTGATGCTGATGATTTATCTTGACGATTTTCCATGGTATTTGGCTCATCCACAGATTTTTGCACCTGCTCTTTACTGTTTTTAATTGAAACTACCTCTGAGACATCTTTCTGAGGCATCATTGCCATGTCCACAGCGTGTTCAACATTATTCTTCACTGCAGAACCTATTAACTGAAAATAAGTGTAATATACAGATAAAAATTTTAAATTCAATAATAACTATCCAAGATTAACACAGGATACCATTCTGCTTATTTTCAGTTATCTTGTATATTAATGCATTACAATTCCTTTTTAATATAGATGTAATTAATTCAAAACATTAATAGTGTATATAATAGATGGTATCAAGATCCTTTTCAAATCAAAAGATAATATCACTAAAAAATTCTAATAGGATAGTGAGCCAACAGGATATCTATAAAAGAGTACAAAGTCAAGGTTTGCTACAGCAGTGTTCTTCTTATATCTTCATTTCAAGGCAGATCGACAAAATATCACGAAAACTAATTCTCATCTCATATATGAAAAAGAAATATCATGTACTGATGGGAAGAAAATTTTCGTTACACCTTCTTCGCTAGGTTTTCAGTCCTACAAAATAAACATGTGTCATTAGCAGATTTGTGGATCCTTCCCTTCAGAGTCAGAGTCAGAATCAGAGTTACCAATCTTAGAATTTTAACAATTTCATAATTAGGTTAACCTTTTAAGTAGTTTTTTTACCCTGATTCACACTTATTGGTAATAACTACCAAATTAACACCACATATACTGAATCGTAATGAGCTCATTTTGAGATCAACCGACTTTTATTAGTAGATACAATAAGAAAGGATCCTTCAGAGTAGAGTCTTTCAAAAGATTCAGATACGATGCATAGGTCTCCACTCTTTCTAGTTTTGTGCCAGTGTTTGGTGGTAAAGTATATTGATTTTTTGTATATTTAAAAGTGCTTTAACATCTCAGGTTATTTTGTACCTGGATTCCCCTGGAAGTCGAACCTGGGACCACATTCACCATAGATGAACTTGCAGCCTACTTGGCTATTCAGTAGCCTGGTATGATACATGTATTTTTCTCCAACCTTAACTGTATACATTATCTTGGTCACCCGGTGAATTGGTCAGGAGGGGAATTTGTATGCGGGGAATTCGTACATGGGGAATTTGTACGGGGGGAATTATTACGTGGGGAATTCGTACGTGGGGAATTGATCTCCCGACAGATTGGTATGCGGGGAGTTGATCCCATCTGCTGATATTGTACTATCAACCCAACTCTACCCAACACAGCCCCGCCCAACCGAACCCCTTTCTTTCTCGGTTGTGGAATACCGGAGTTCCGGGCCTCTCAAAGTACGGCTGATCAGCGAAATGATACCATCTTTCCCTTCTTCTGTTTTCTGACTCAGTACTGCGCCGAGTCCGTAATCGCTGCTATCGGTACGGAGATACATCCTCCTAGAAAAATCGGGGTGGCAAATGATTACCTTATTCATGTATAGCGATTTCGTGGCTTCGAATGCTCTTTCATGCTCCTCCGTCCACTTCCATTCTGCATGCTTATTTAAGGGCTGCGGCATCGGGCAGATTGTATTGGAAAAGTTTTCACAAAAACGTGAGTGATAATTGCAAAGGCCTAGGAATGCGCGTAGCCCCCCAACATTCCTCGGGCGTTCGTATTCCTTAATAGCCTTTACCTTTTCTGGGTCGGACCGCACACCCGTGATATCGATAATGTAACCCAAAAAGCTTATCTCCTTCTGTCGTTGGGCTCTCCCCCTCTCTCTACCGCTCCGATATAAATTGTTTAGCATCATTGGGTTCCATTGGATTTCCTCAAGACTCCTTCGACGTGGGGAGGGCGGTCGTTTTCCGCGATCGTCCTCGAGTTTAGCTTTCTTGCGTCTAAACAATCCTTCACTACACCTGTTTTCCTTTTCACCATTACTAATGGATTTATGAAGGGGTACTCTGCTCCAATACCGTTCGTACAGTTCTTCTTTTAATCCTTCCTTGTCATCGGGAAAATGGATGATCGCGCCCATCCATTCCTTCGCGCTCCCGACCAGCATTTGACAAACAGAACGCGGTCTCCACGCCTGGGGAATGGAATAGATTGAGTAATAATTTTCCACTCCGCGCATAAAGGTGACGGGGTGTTCGTTCGACTGCCCGCGGAAGTCAAGATCTGGTGGCGGGCTGGGGATGCTCGTACTCGCTGCGCCACTCGCTTTCGCTTGAAAAATACTTTCCTGTTCACTATCCGCCATCTTCTCCTGCCGAACCTTTACTGCCTCTGACTCGTTCGTCTTCGCGACGTCCCGTGATATGGCATCAACTTTTACGCCTCTCATCTCTTCCTCTTTCCGCGCCATTAGATCCTCTGCCACTGGCCTGTCCACATATTTCGCGAATGCCTTCCGGAATCTGCGGCTTTCTTCTTGATTCTCTAGGAAGTAATTTCTAATCTCCCCTACCTGTCTATCAAGCTTTTCCTCCTTCCTTTTCTGCTCCTCTTTTCGCTCTTCCTCCATCCTTCTCTGCTCCTCCTTTCGCTCTTCCTCCCTCCTTTTCTGCTGCTCTTTTTGCTCTTCCTCCATTCGGATAAGGATGCCCATTAAATCTTGCATCGTCAAAGCCGGGACTTCCGGACTTTTTTGTTCTTCGCTTTCTCGTTCTCTTTTATCCTTTCGATCCTCCCTGGCCCCGGCACCTTGACGCATTGGTCAGATCTGCCGGGCTGCCTCCATCCGATTCGTCCTCGTCATATTTGACTGGTTCTCTGTACTTTTTAAAGCTGTCGCCCGTGACTTCCATCGTTCCTCGAGCAGTTGAACTATCGGGCCCCACGTTGGGCGCCAATCTTGTAACCTCCGTAAAAACACAATCTTGTAACCTCCAAAAAATATCCTTTATTTCTCACGAAAACGGGGTTACCAATCAAGGGGACAAATATGGGGGGGATCAAGGGAACCGCGGGCAAAATAGCAAAGGGGGTGATCAACTGACGGGTGATCCCGCGGCTCCGGAAATGGGGGGGATGGAAAAAGGGTCAACAAAAAAAGAAAAAGGGCCCGACACTCCGATCTGCTCTTCCGACTCCTCACGATGTCCTTCGTCTTCCTCAGATTTCTCTCTTCTCACAATTGCCGTTCGTCACTCCTCCAGACTTCTTCCTCCTCACAATTGCTGTTAGTCACTCCTCCTGACTTCGTAAGGTTCCTGCTTCTTTCGTCCAGTTTTCTCTCTCACCGCTCTTCCAACTTCTTTCTCCTCACGATGGGCCCGCGCCACTCCTCAGACTTGTCTCTCCTCACGGTCTCCTTCGTCACTCTCTCTAGACTTCTCTCTACCTCATGATGTCCTTCGTCAGTCTCCTCCCGCGGCAGCTCACACACCGCCCTTTTATTCCCCTCGCGACCAGTAATGAGGGGGGGAAAAGTCGCGGGGGAAAGGAGGGGACAGAAAGTGACCACGTCCAAACGGGACCAGTTACAATATATATATATATATATATATATATATATATATATATATATATATATATATATATATATATATATATATATATATATATATATATATATATATATAAACTTTGATGTTTAGATTAGAAAGTTCTCAGAAATTTAAATAGAGATAAGATAGGTAAATATGAAAGGAAAAGAAAGGGATAAAGGGAGGTCGATAGTCTAATTAAGGTAAATAAAATAAAGCTTAGGAAATGGAGTATTTATTTCAAGGAAACACAAATATGAAGAAGGAGATAGGGTTGTATGTTGTATTTTAATGATATAGCAATAATGGTTCTAAAAAGGGAAAATTTTCACCAGGAAAAAGATTATCTATTATGTATGGAAGCCACTTGTAGAGAAGCAACTGGTATAAAAGGAAGGATCAAGGAACGAGAAATCATGTGATAGAAACTAGAGCTAGATGAAAAGTTCATGAACTAAAGAGGAGTTGAGGAGATGGAAGAAATATCAGATATCTCATAAACTATAATATGCCACACATCGAAAGTACTGACAGTGGTGGATCCAGGGGGGGCTATGGGGGCTGTAGCCCCCCCCAGAAGTCAGAATAAAAAAAATGTATCATCATTCATATGAGATGTGAAGAAAATATTGTTTATCTACAACGATAAATAATAATAAGCATAATTCAAATATGTAGTATACTGAGTTTAATTTTATAAAATTTCTTACAAAAATCGATAAATAAAAAATGAATCTTTAATCCTAACTCTCAAGCCCCCCCTCTGAGTACTGGTGATAATAGATAAATAAAGACTGAATGGATAGCTAAGAAGGATAAACATCAAAAAAGCTATGTAAAATTTGAAGAAGGGATATAGAAAAAATCATAGTTTAAATGGTATTAATAGATTTGGAGAATGCTTTTGACTGGGATTAGTCGGATGTAGATATCATTGCAAGCAAGACTATTCCATAAAAGAAAATATATATTCAGTATGGTTTCGAGTTACTTGAAGTATATCTTTACCTCAGTGAGAGTAAGCCTTCTCTTACATGACAAGGGGTCATCCTCTTTATTTTTGTTTCCATGTTCTTCATTTCTTAATCTTTCACTAATTCCTAGAAGTATTTCCTCATCCATCTTATCACCTAGATCCTCAAACATGTAATAGTCACCAGAAAGCATTGCTACATGATAAATGAAAAGAAAATGCATCAAAGTAATTCATTCAATCATTCATACATTAATCAAGAAGAATCTAAGAATTTAAATGTGATGGATAAAAAGAGAATGGTGAAAGGCATTTTGAAAGAGAACATAAAAAACATCATTCTATATTACTCTTAAAGTGAACCTTTTATTAAATAAAGCAAAAGGCTGATTGTGAGGCATAACAGCATTTGTCCGATTTCTTATTGAGTTATATTCACAAGATTTCCAATCCTTGCATGTTTATTTCCCTCATCAAGAAATTTCCTTGCTGGTCCCTATAGCTTCCTAGATTCCAATACCAAATTTTCTTTCAGGTTTATATTCACTTGGTTATATGATTTATTTACACATCCTATACATAATTTATCTAATTTTAATTATAAACAATAATAACCAGTGTAGTAAAAAACTAAAATAATTTGCCTTGAACAAGTAAATCAAGCCTTTGCTTAAATCTTCTAACTTCTACAGGTTCCCATCCCGCATTCTGAAGCATTTTAACATAACTCTTGCTGATTCGTCCAAGCAATTCTTCACAAAATTGATTGTCTTTCATAGTACTTTTCCTATTCATAAATACAGCACAACTGGCAGGAACCCATACACTACATACATACTCAAGGCAAGGCCTTACTAATACAAAGAAAAATTGCTTGCAGACTGCTTCTTCAATCTAACTAACAATTTGCTAGACAAATTGAGTATCTTTGGAGCCATTTTATAAGTATTTTCCATAGAAAACACAAGCAAAAATGTTGTCATATAAGGAGGAGGAAAGAATGGAAATTGAACTTTATTTATGCAAGCAGATACCCAGGAATAAACTCAGTAAGTTACTGGATAGCCAAGTAATTAGCACATTTGCCTTTGAAAAGTGATCTTAGGTTAATTCCAAGTGAAGGTCTACATATCCAGAATGAGATCAGCTGTCGAAGAACTTTGAGTAAAATAATATGAATCCTAAAAATAAATATTGGAGAGAAATTTCGATGAAACCAAGGCCTGTCAGACATTTTTGCCACAATTTAACCTATGGGTTTATTTTATCATGTTGATTTGGAAAAACCTTTGACTGAATTTATAACTACAGTGGATTTAATAATAAAATAGTGTAGAAGACTGAGATATTTAAATCCACCATTAATGAAATATCATTGTAAAACATAATTAAGTTGATGAACTTAATTTTCCCTTTTGTATTGGTTACATTACAACTCTGCTATTTAGACTATTATCGTTTGGGTTTTCCCTCTGATATGTGATTTTTCTTAGCTCAACTAATGTTACTTTCGCAATTTTATTTGCTATATCTTCTTGAACAGATCAGAAAATTAGTTCTTCCAAATGTATATGCACCTGGTCATTAATTGTTATTCGGGATACAGTCATATGAACTCTTGGGAATACTCCTACTTATAAAGATTAGACTAAGAATTGAGAATAATTAGGAGTGAGTAACCATGCAATGAATAACTTCATGATTCATTTCTTCTGTTTAAGACTTTCTGTCTAATAAATTTCAGGGTAAACAATTTTGATTCTCTTAAGATAAAAATGTATTCTTACAGGATTATAAATTATAATTTTTAATACATATTTTAACTTAAAATTTAACAACTTATAATTTTTACCTAAAATTAAATTAACTTATTTTTACTTAATTTTATATTATTCTAAATCATCTACTAAACAAAATTGAACATATATCCACAGAGTAAAGTATTTTTCATATTTCTTTGTGATCTATGTAGAAAGACTTTGAGTTGAGTTTAGCTTTTGACTAACCATCATAGTGACTTGCTCTGTCACGAAGGAAAGAACCCTGTTTTAATTTATAAGACTCCTTAATTATTTCCATTTTGCGCTTTATTTTCATCAGTTTCTGATGCTCTAAATCTTCTTGCTCCATCATCTGCTGGCTGCTTAATTCTTCAATTAACTCTGCACCCCTAAAAAAAGAATGATATACTGCTGGTGGCTGATGACTTACCAAAATTATCAGAATGTGCATGACAAGTAAAGAGTAGGTGGTGACAGACAATATGCCTGGTAATTAGCTAATAAGGTTTCCAATGGTTTATATGCCAAATCTAGGGGTTTCCTTCTATTTTCACACTTCATTATTCCATGCCCAGCTTATTAGCTATTTCGTATGGAAAACTTTAAAATATTTTTTTACTATATCTTGAGTGTTATAGAATTTATAAAAAGTATATTAGTTCTTATACTGTTTAAATTATATGATTATATTAATGAGAAGTTTTTATGGCAATTACAATAATTATGCTGTATACTATGTGGCCCTCTGACCTGGATGCAAGTAATGCTTGCACTTTTGTTTCACTGACAACATGAAGGAAATAGTGACTTCCAAATATCCGACGCTGCAACAAGAGAAAAGCAAGGCATGTTGCATCCCAAGCAAGATTGGAACCATTTTGAGGCACATCACAACCTTTAGAATCCGAAATACACATTTTATAATTTTGCCAAAACATTAAGCAAAAATATACTGTCGATGTACATTCAATGAATGCTACTCTACTGCTATTATTTTATCCAATGATTTTATACATATAATATGTAAGGAAAATCAATTTTATAACTGAATCATGTGAATAGAAAATATTCATGTTCATGCATAATATTAATGAGGAGGAAGAAAGCATATGGGTTAATTTTACTACTGATTATTTATGTGATTTGTATTATTTCTTCCTATACTATTAAAAATTTATTGTTGATATGTAAAATAAATTTAAATGAATTCAAGATTGTATATAATTAAGAGTTATCAACATTAATTCATATTCAAATTATCGTGAAGAAATATTATTTAATTATAATGAAAATTCATACCTAACGTTTGATATCTGAATATTTTTGAACATGTTATTCCAAGTAGCTGAATGACCCAACAAGTTGAAAATGGAAGATCTGGAGCAAATACACATCCCAGCATTTGGATAAGACTTTTAGATAAAATCACACAAACATTGAAACCAATCAGTTTGTTCCACCTGAAGAAAATAACATAAAATTCAATTCCTTATGCAAGTTTACTGATTTTTTCAGGGTAGCCTATGCTGGTTATGTGAAACTTCAACATTAAAATTATGTCAAGGAGGTATTTTTTATAATGGAGCAATTAAATTATTTTGTATCTTATACTAAACTACAATGGAATATTTACTCCTTCGGTATGAAAGAAATTGATCCTGTAAAATGTGATTATTAGATATTCACCAAGTGGATCTAGGACTTGGGATATAAACTTACCATTTAAAGATAATGGTAATTGGATTGAGGAAGAAATCATTTCCCTTCCAAAGAAATATAAAACATCCAGTGAGATAACCTAGAGAAAAGGCATTCACTTGATTTGTTCCAGCCAAGAAAACAACAGCTAATGAAATCCAGAAGGATGAAAAAAATATCACCCTCTTCACAACATCGAGCCAAGACCTGAAATATTTAATAAGTTTGTTATCCATGAATAAATTTTCCATAGTCTCTATAAAAGACTTCAAGCAATTGATCATAAAGTCAGAATGATGGTAGATCGCCAATAAAAAATCTTTCTTGGAGACTGAGTTGGTTCCATAAAATTCAATCAGTAAGATTACTTACGCAACACTGGAAGCAAAATCTTGCACAGGATTTTTTTCATGCTGATCAAGAAATATATCCCTGTTACAACCCCCAGGATATTTATAATTAGGCACTCTTTCCATTTGAAAAACTTTCTTCTGGTTAAATACAAGAAGTAGAAGAATGAAATCATCTGGAAATGAGCACAATTCTGTTGAGTCAAAGGTGTTGCGTTAATTAAAGCCTGCTACGTCTTTCCTCTCATTTTCAGATTCATTTAGTAATTTTTAAGTATACTCCATCCAAAAAAATACCAAATTATATCACATGAGCACATTAATGAACACTTACAAACTAAATGGCACATGCTGATGGAATTAACACGATCAGAAAGTGGCAGCCATTCATATAATCTTTTGAGCCATTCATTCTGATACCATACGAAGCCTGAAATAAGATTTCATACTTCATTAAATAAAATAATATGTTTAATTAATATAATTATACTTTCTATCACTTGACTCTTAGTAAGTTTCTGATTCAAAATATCTTTTTTACTTTCTCCATATACGAAGTATAGAGAAAATTCGACTTCGAGATTTCAACGGAAATAAATGATTTGGGGTCCCTAGAACACGTTTTGACCATTTTCGGAATGATGTCTGTGTATATGTGTGTGTGTGTGTGTGTGTGTATGTGTGACAGTGGGCGCTCTAACGTGAAAACTATTAGTCGTATCAATACCAAACTTCATATATCGTACTGTGGTGTGTGCTGTCAGAGTTGATTAGTTTTTGGAGTAAATCGGTTAACCGGAAGTCGAGCTTTATGCTTCAAAAATCATTTCCGGTTTTCAAAATATCTCCATAAATATGATATATAGGTATATTTTATTTCTTATAAAAGTTTTAGATAATGTTTTTTACTATAACTTTTGTATTTAACATATTTGTGTATCACCGGTTGATTAGGAGTTATTCATGAAATACTGATAAACCGGAAGTAGCTGATTATGTACTTTGTGGGCGCTCTAACATGAAAACTAATTGTCGGATCAACACCAAATTTCATATATAGTATTTTGGTTGGTGTTGTTAGAGTTGATTAGTTTTTGGAGCAAATCGGTTAACCGGAAGTTGAGCTTCATTCTTCAAAGCTCATTTCCGGTTTTCAAAATATCTCCATAAATATGATATTTAGGTATATACTATTATTTATAAGTGTTTTAGAAAAAGTAATTTACTATAACTTTTGTATGAAACATATTTTTGTATCACTGATTGTGTAGGAGTTATTTGTGAAATACTGATATACCAGAAGTTGCTGATTATGTACATTGTGGGCGCTCTGGGCGCTGGGGCGAAAGGATATTTCATCATTTTTCATCGAACATGTCCCAAAAAACATTATTTATAATGTTTGTGACGTTAAAGATAATATGATATAAATTAATCACTTATCTTCCAAGTTTAGATTGAATATAGAGTTCGAAAATACTGTCGTAGATAAATATTTACATCTTATATAAGGAGAAAGTCATGTGCTGGCCACATCAGATTTTTCTATTAAGATTCATATTTCATCATAATGATGTGGTATAGAGATTATTGTTCTCTAAACATCGTTATGCTAATGGCTCATTATCAAGCATGTTTTGCTTTCTTTTCTTAGAAAAATGACATTCATGCTCATGAATATTAATTTCCTCTCCCTTTCTAATTTTTAATCTTATTTTCTCAATGTTATGATTATAAACAAAAAATAGATTTCATTTTTCAGATTTAGTATTTTAAATCAAACATAGGATGCCAATTCACAGCGAAACAAAAGATAAGAACCATGAAAGCAGAGAACACATGAAGTAATTCATTGTGGCTAATTAACATTTAACATTCAAGCAGAAAATTTCTGTTTATAAATTGCAGCAAGTTGAATTAAAAAATTAAATAAAGGACAAAAGTTGACAAGCTGAAATATAGCATGAAACAGATTTATAGCACTACCAGACAAAGTGAGATTTCTGTAGATCATTCACCACCACACATATTTAGGCCATCATGTGGCAGTACTCATCCATACAATTACCTGCCAAGTGGCAGAGCCAAAATGGATTAGGAATTCATTTCTCAAATAGAATTTAAATAAAATATTTTATTGAATAACATTAAATGGATAAAAGTGACAGAATTAAACTTTTGAAATAGATTTTGTTGTAAACTAAATTTTAATAAACTAATAAAATTTCAAGATTTACTGGATTTGTAAGGGTGATGAATTGTTCATTTATGAGGAAAGATCTTGTGTTTATGTAAATGCATTTATGTCTTACCTGTGCATACAACTGAAGGAAATCCCACAGCTAAAAGGTATTGTAAGAAAAGAAGAATAGCTGTAGTGAAAAGAAAGTAAATCCACACTCTAGCCATTGCATTTCGTCCTCCACGCCATCTGGTATCCCTCTTATCCTTAGGGCCTCCTCCTATATGACAGCTGAGACATACAAGGAGGCATAACCAAATGGAGTAAACAATTGAACATGCATCCATGTGTACACCAATAACAATTGCTGTAGTTATGAGACAGATCTGTAAATGAAAATAAATGTCAATCAACTAAATATAAATGCAATCGACATAAGCACAACCTACCATATCAGTTACATGGACATGAATAATTCTGCACACACTGCATAAATGTTTACTAAAAATAACCAGTAATATTTATTCATCCTTAAAGCATTTCTTTTAAAATTATTCCCATTTATAGAAATGGATTACATCACTTAACATGGATTTTCCCACTTTTTCAGTCAACCACAAAGAACTATCAATTATAGTTGGCCTTTTGCCTCAACCCCCTTTAATCTTTCCTTAGTCCTACCATGGGTTTCTTTTTATTTAACTTCAGATTAAATTCATTTTTAATTAATAGTAGGAAGACTATTTGTTCATCCACCAATGTATTTATTGTTTTATTCAGTAGATTCAGTGATACAGAATAGTGTTGCCTCCATTTTTTAAATAACAAAATCACAGTGGATTAGCTTAAAATAGAAACTAATCAGCAAAAACTAAATAAAAAGTATTTTTTTTAATCATGCAAAGCTATTTACATAAGAAATTATTTACATGAATATTGATGAAAATATTCTTTTAAGGCTGGCTACATAGATGAGGGAGTTCAGAGGGATTATAAACTCAATGTAGTAGAGAATGCTGTGCAATGGATAATTAAAACATAGGAGCTTGGAGGAGAGGAGTAAGCCTAGTTTCCAAGGGAATATCATACTGGAATAATAAACTAAATTCAGAGAATCAATATGAGAGTCCATTATATTGTAGATAACGGAATTATCAAACCTTAGTAATATTTCTTTTTGGGGAAAGGTATTTTAAAGCCTAAGCTTCTGAACAATTCTGTAGCTGGGCAACACAAGATTTTACTATATCAGAAAAAGAATTTTATATTTGGTTCAAGGAGGCAATATCAGAATTGGCATACATGGAACAGATACAGAAACAATATGAAGAGTATGGGAATACAATTAAATTCAGGTATAATATCAGGAAACTTGGTTTCTACATTTTGATAAAACAGTATAAGATCCTTATTAGAGAAAGCTTTTAGAAACCTTCCTTCCCACCTTAAAACTTAACAGAATTATATTCTTCCATACCAAAGAGCTATTCCTTATACCTACTCTTTGTGATCAATAAAGTTTAATTTAAAGTCAACTAGTACTTCTGAATCTTTTTGAGAAGTGATCCTTTCCTATGGAAAAATGTTGAGAAAGTAATCAAATATCAAAGAAGATTTTCAGAGGAAAATGGGCGTGACAGCTCTTTTTTTGAAGATTCGATTGTAATTTAAATGTTTCATACCACTCTTTGTTTCTCTTTAAATAGAGAGTAATAATGTAAGGTCCAACCATGTAACCTAAAAGAGCTCTAAAGGAGATCGCAGATCTATTTTCAGTTAAAATGAAAGTTACACAAATTCCTAAATATTTTTTTTCACTGAAATTTTCAGCCACAGTCTCATTATTAAATTAATCTCTGTTGTTAAGCATGATAAGAATTTTAGCAGCAATGAATAATGTGTTGCAATAATAACCATCTCATAATAATTCAGGTGATGAGAGTATGTAGGAATTTTATACAGTAAATTATACAATACAGAGTTATGTGAATTGGTAAAACAGAAACTGCAATTTATAAATATTTCACAAGTAGAAATAAAATAGTATGTATATTTTAAAATCTTTGATATAACTTACCTCCACACCAAATTTGTAAAATCCATAATTGAAGAGAAATTTTGTGCAGGGAATTATTCCATCATCTGCATTTTCTCTATTTATACCAAAGAATAGTATTTCCCTCTCTAGGTAAGGAAAATAACTAGATGAATAAACTAATGGATTTTTTATAGTTGGAGGTGAATTTCGCAATTCAAGATTTCCATGCATTTTTTGTCTGATTCGAACCACAGCATAAAATGTACAAATCAAAACAATGCCTGCAAGGAGGAGGATACCAAATTATTCTGAAGGATATGAGGTGAATAGAAAGGCAACAATGTTATACTTAGGTAAAATAATAACCTGAGCTAAAATCATCAATAAAAAATATGATTACTACCAAAAAGAGAAGAGACCACAGGGTACTTTTTATAGGCAAAAAATATTCCATTCGCATTTATTATAGCATCCATCTCCTAAAATAAGGTAAGGATGATTTTAAAATTAACTTATCTACTTCTTGCAATAACATATCATTCTACATTATCTAAACATCATTGATACAGTTAGTTATTCTGGCTAGAAAGAGATATTAGAGTAGCAAAAGCAAAGTCAAGGAAATGAATAGCATCTACAGTATCACTTGAAAGGACTCTCTAAAGTAATAATTCAATCCCTTGTATTTAATTTAGAACCCACGCTGTTTTACTGTTACTGTCATGTATTTAGCAAAGAGAATTTTACAATAAGTGAAGCCTATGTTTCTTCATTGCAATTATGTATCAAATAGCTAGGCTTTTTGGAGCAATGATGGATTCTAAACAAGCATAAGTAGCCCTTAATTATTAACACAGAAGATAGAGTTATGAATTAAGCAATACAGGAATCTTGCTTACGTTGAAGAGAATTCAACATTTCTCCTCATCACTACAATTTTGTAAAATATGTAACTTACCAATGTAGCCTTTTAAAACATCTGGTAGATAAGAAGCTTTTTGAAAACCCATCCATGCAGCATAATTAAATGTGTAGTTTACTGTTTGAAAAGACTCAATTTCAGAATAAAGAGATAATAAACCCTAAAACAAAAAGAACAAAACATCTTGGTATAGTCTACATAAACCATATATGATTAAAATAATGACATACAGAGTTCTAGTAATACCTTGGGGCAACTCCTAGGGGACAGCAACTGTTACTAAAAATATCTTTCTTTTTTCCTAAATTAATTCCAACACATCTATTAACAGAAAACTTTTACAACTTAGTAGGCAAACATTTATTATGTTAGTAATCAATAGATTGGTAAAATTTTTTAAATGTCCCAAGAAATAATTGCTCCAGTAATTAATATGCATGGTTTAGCAATTGCACCTGATCCAAAGCTTTAGAAACCACCAAATTCAGATGGAAATTTTCATTCACAAAATATTAATTCCTCTCATAACTCTTCTTTTAGATACAACACTATATCCAAACAAATACATTTGACCGAGGAAACAACAAAAGGAAAGGGAAAGTAGAAGGTAAGATGTTCCTGGAGAGTCCAATGTAGAATAACAATAAAATAAAAGTAGAGTAATCGTAAGATTGGATAAAATAGTTATTTATTTTGATAAAGAATAGTCATGGCTATCAAGATAAATTGAATACTTCACAGGTTTGGCCATGTGGATCTAGCATAATGGCAGAATTAACCTTAAAATTGTATATATCACAGTTTAAAAAGGTAGCTTGCTAGGATTAGAGCAATTTACAAAGACTAGCTTTAATTGTAGCTCCTAATACTGCTTAACCAGATTTTCTCCCGTTCTGTCTCCAATGAATTTGAATGTGACTATTCTTACATTATTTTACAAAAAAGGATTTGGTAGAGGTTTAAGCCTTTAATGTCCCTAAACCAGTGTTAAAACAACATCAGGAGCAAGTTGAAATGGATAAAATTAGTAAGTTGGGTAGATAAAGTGAAAAAGAATTGGTCCATGAAGACCGAAGCTAAGGATATTTGGTTAAGATCTCCTCTCTTGATTTTTTAATACTACAAAAATTTTGTAAAGGAGATCTTGCATATTCATCAAATAATTTGGTCCCTTCAAAATAACAAAGTTAAGTTTGATTATGTGAAAGGAGTGAAATAGAAGAATATGATTTCCTAGCAAGTCTTTATAGACAGTTGTAAGAAAAAAAAATTAGATGAATTTTTTCCAATAGGTTATAGTTTTGGCATTTGATTTAAGACAATATTCAATAACGTGTTGATATTTGGAGGATAATAGACGTTCAATTCTATTTTTTTTTCCTTTTAACCTTTCACTGTACTGAAGTATTTACAGGTAGCAACATTCACACGCATATTCATAGCTAAAAATTTCTGGATGTTTCAAAGAGATAGAAAACAATTATTGGAAGTGTCTGCAGCAGTCTGACTCGGAGGTGATGCTTTTCTCTCTATCATGGTCAGATTTGAGGCCCTTTGCTCAGTGGTGTACTGGCAAATTTTTAAGTGTGGGAACTATAAAAATATTTGTCGAATTATAAGGAAAGTTTTATTTATATGATTTTCTAGAATGCCTATAATAGCCAAGAGCAGAGAGTTAGAATGTATCTGAGCTCGCTGAATAATACTGAGTCTTTTATACAAAATCAATATTTAGCAATAAAAGGCTTTTTTTACTGTAGGAATTCTGTTCCCATGCATTCCCGCTCCATTGCCCCACTGCCTCTGCTACACTTTGACAAAAGAGAGACTTTCAGTCCTGCGAAAATCCAACTACAGCAACACATATTCTAATTTAAAATCTGAGATGTATGTAAGTTTTCAGTTAACATAAATCAATATCTATTAAATAAATGTAAGCATTTTGAAATAGAATTCATTTCTGCCAACAAACCAAGGTTAGTAAAATAAATTATACATAATACTTACTGAACAATTAGTCTCCCACCGTTCATGTTTGAAATATTCTAACTGGTATATCATCCTAGACAGTAGAAGCAGGGATGAAAGAGTGGAGCATATGTGGATGATAATAATTTGTATCTTTCTTCCACAAATTACAGCAAAAATCGCAAAAGCTAAGAAAGCAGTATGAATAACACATATCTGCAAAGGCAATGAATAATATTGAAATTGAATTAAGAAATGAAAAAATCTCATCAATAACATTTTAACTTACATCACAGGCAGCCAGCAGTACAATTGATACTAAAACAATTTTTGTCATATGTAGTTCAAGGAATTTCCACAGCAGTTCCACAGTTATCTTGAAAAATGTTTGCAACCTTGACATCAATATGAGGAATGAAGCATAAGATATTTCTGTGAAGAAATAATCATTTATCGAAAGAGCAATGTAAATTTCATGAGTATAAGAAGAAAAAGTTATAATAATTTATTTGTTTTCTGAGGGCAATCAATCTTAAGTCAGGTCAAACTATGGAAATTAATTTTAGATTTGCACAAGAAAGTGTGTCTTTACCTAGGGTTGTAAAATAAGTGAAAATGGTGACTTGGCTGGGATTCAACCTTTTACAGAAGTGAGAAGGACTAGCTAGTTAAGTGGTTAGAATACCTGCCCAGAAAGTGGGAGATCTGGGTTTGAGTCCCAGCCAAGTCACTATTTTTCACTTCTTGAACAACCATAAGTCAGGTCATCAAAAAGGAAATAATTACATTAAATATTATCTCTTCCTTCCAATTATAATTCTATATACAAAGCTACTAAAGGGGGACTACTAAGATGTTAGATAATTTTACCAATATAGTGAAAAGATTTTGCAATTCAGCAGCCAATGCTCGAAATAATGCCTACTTTTCAAAATGAATTTCAGCAAATTATTTTTGTTTATTTATCAGTATAGATGTATATACAAGAGTGGATCAAAAAGTAAAGAAGAAAGAGCTCTCAGGAATGCAATTTATTTTGTAACCTCCTGAACTAATAATAATAATATTTTATTGGTCGAAAAAGCTATACAGAGTAGCAAAGGGCATTGTCAAAATAAAAAACACATATTACATTATCATGGGTACTTCAAAACCTCCATAATAGAATAGAAAGGATTTCTGATTAGCCAAGATGATATAGAAGGTTTAAACCTATTAATTAGTTTAGCTTGCAATTTCTTTGGTAGCTTGTTACATAGTTTTATACCAGTTATAAGATGATGATCAGCTGTTTTAGACAGTCTGCACAAGGGTTCATCAATTTTATAAGCATTGTGGTATTGTGGAGGTGAATTTCATATGTTACCTGAAATTTAGTTGCATTGACTCTGGTATACACAAGTACCTCATATATGTATATATATATATATATATCCCCTTCTCATCACCGCCACAGTTCATTGCCTCATCGGGGCGGAGGGGTGTAAACGGAGGTTGGAGGCGATGCATAGCCCAGGTTCAACCATGCTAAGAAGGCTTCAACAATATCTCCGGCCAAATAATGAAAGTGGTATTCACCAACCGGTAGTAGGACAGCCTGGTGAATTATTGTCCTAACCCCCCCAAATACAAGTACAATTTTCATGATGAGCTTCTTTAATGGAAATTTATCCGGACGTAAAAGCACCACCCATTCGGATGTCCGGGAGGTGGTGGCATTGAAGAGGTCCATCATGAAGAAAAGAATTACTACCCTGCAATTCACAACCTACAACTGCCGCAGCTTGAAGAGTGAAGAACGACTGCTGGAACTACTCAATGAAGCAGAGAAGATAAAATGGGATATCATCGGTCTCAGCGAAGTCAGAAGAAAATCAGAGGAGCTACTTACACTGAAGGAAGGACATTTATTCTTTTACAGGGGTACCAAGGATGGAAGGAATGGAGGCGTTGGATTCTTGATCAACAAGAGATAGAAGGATAATGTGGTAAAAATCGAAGGTGTATCAGATAGAATTTGCAAACTCATACTAAAGATCAATGAGCGTTACTCAGTGCAGGTCATCCAAGTCTACGCACCAACAGCGGCAAGCAGCAAAGAGGAAATTGAAAACTTCTACCAAACTCTCGGCACTGAACATGACAAGGAGGCCCACTACTACAAAGTCATTACGGGAGATTTTAATGCTCGTATAGGTCAGCGGGAAGCTGATGACACTGTCGCAGGACATTATGGACTAGGCCAGAGAAATGAGCGAGGTCACCGCTTAGTAGAGTTTGCAGAATGCACCAATATGTATATAACAAATACATACTATAAGAAAAATCCTACAAGGAAATGGACGTGGAGAGGTCCCAATGGAACAAAGAATGAAATAGACTACATATTGGTAAACAGACTCTACACTGTAACTAACTGTGAAGTTTTAAATAACTTCAACACTGGAAGTGACCACAGAATTGTTAGATGCAGAATTAATATTAACCCCCGAATGGAACGAAAGAAGTTGGTTTCTTGCAAGAAGGAGGAGATAAATATTGGTAAACTATCAGATAACAAGAAGCAATTTCAGCTGGAACATAGAAACAGATTCTCAGCACTTCAGGAGGAAGAACTCGAAACCAAAGTTATGGAAGTCGTGAAGAAAGCAGCAGAGGAAGTAGCAAGCATGCCAAGAAAACCTAAGGATAAGAAATTTAGTGATAGAACCAGGCAAATGATGAAACGACGGAAGGAACTGAAGAATTCAGACACTCCAAGAGATAACATTGAATATGCCAAGCTTTGCAAAGCCATCAGAGTGGCAATCAAGGAAGATGTGAGGAATTTTAATGAAAAGATTGTGCAAGAGGCCATAGAAAATAATAAGAGCATAAAGAGGGCTATAAGACGCCTAGCAATTGGTAAGAAACAGATTTTAGCCTTACAGAAAGGTGATGGCACAACAACATATAACAGACCAGCAATATTGAGGACTGTAGCAGAATACTTTGGCAACCTATACAAGAAGATGGGAAATGCCGGAGAGGAAAACCAAGATGAAAGCCAAAGCTCACAAAATCTCCTCTCAATTCTCCCAGAAGAGGTAATGACAGCGATTAAGTAGATGAAGAATGGGAAAGCAGGAGGAGCAGATGGGGTGTTTGCGGAGTATCTGAAAGCTGGTGGAACAGAGATTGCTAATGTTTTAGCACAATTATTCAGAAATTGTCTAAAACAAGGAATGATTCCCAAGGAATGGAACCACGCAAGGATTGCCCATCTGCACAAGAAAAGAAGCAAAGAAGATTTGAAGAACTTTAACCCCATTAGCCTCCTTCCAGTTGTCTATAAAACATTCATGAGGATAATAGCTGAACATCTTAAGATGAAACTGTCTTCAGCCCAGCCTAGAGAACAAGCGGGATTCCGGAAAGGCTTCAGCACTATGGACCACATCCACACATTACAGGAAATTATTAACACAACTACTGAGTACGAGATGCCACTCGTCCTTTGCTTTGTGGATTACGAACAGGCCTTCGACTCGGTGAGTACCTCCTCCACTCTGAAAGCTCTGAAGAATCAAGGGATAGATTCTGAGTACATCCGTCTCTTGCGCAATGTTTATGAGAATGCCACAGCTTCTGTAATGCTGCATGAGGAGACCGATGAATTCAGGATTGAGAAGGGAGTTCGACAAGGTGACGGTCTTTCTCCCATCTTGTTCACAGCCATTTTAGAAGAAGTTTTTAAAACCCTGGATTGGGAAGAGAAGGGCTTAAGAGTAAATGGGGAGTACATCAGTCACCTCCGTTTTGCAGATGATATAGTTCTCTATGCAGCTAACGCAGAAGATCTAACTTCAAGACTTGAAGAGCTAAACACAGCAGGACAAAAGATAGGACTCAGGATAAATCTAACAAAAACAAAGGTAATGTATAATTCTTTTGCAGTGCAAGAACCAGTCAAACTTCAAGGAAAACCTCTGGATGTTTGCTTGGAATACACATACCTTGGACAACTTGTGACAACAGGAGAGAAAAACAGGATTAATGAAGTAAACAGAAGAATGAAACTTGGCTGGAGCGCATTTGGTAGGAACTCACACATTCTGAAGTCAAGAATGCCAATGGTTTTGAAGAGGAAGGTCTTCAACCAATGCATTTTACCTGTCTTGACCTATGGAAGTGAAACTTGGGTGTTAAATGCTGCAATAACCCAGAGACTTCAGACAACGCAAAGGAGCATGGAGCGCTGTATGCTGGGAATCACAAGAAGAGACAGGAAACGCAACACTTGGGTGAGAATGATGACTGGAGTTACAGACATCATAGATAAGGTAAGATCACTAATATGGAGATGGGCCGGCCATGTTGCGAGAAGAAACGACAACCGTTGGACTTCTGCAGTCCTCAACTGGATACCAAGAGATGTGAAGAGACCAAGAAGACGACCTATGGACAGATGGAATAGAGACATCATCAAGTACTTAGGTGTAATGTGGCAATGAGAAGCTCAGGACAGATAAAATTGGAAAGTACTTGGGGAGGCCTACATCCGACATCGGATTGAAAACGGCTGATGATGATGATGATGATATATATATATAGATTTATGACAGTCATAATACCTTCTGCTCGAAAGATAGGCTTACAGTGTTCTGTGATTTTAGCCTCAGCCAAAATCCTCATTACCTTTTTCTGAATCAACAGTATTTTGTTGATTCCAGGACTATTGCCCCACATACAAATACCATAGCGTAGAATACTATGAAATAAGGCAAAGCATATATTATGTAGATACTCATTTGGTACCTTTGCCTTCAAGGCTTGTATCACAAAAACAACTATAGATAATTTGCTGTGGATACTTTTAGTATGCGCATCCCAAGACAATGTTGGTTCCAGATGAAATCCAAATAATTTCACAGATTGAAAATCCTGTTTGATTTCCTTTAAGGTAAAAAAAAGAGATTGATTTTTATTTTCATTAAGCAAAAACTTATTGGCAGAGAACCAATTGGCAGTATCAGTGAAAGCCTAAGACATATGAAGATCCATTATCTTAGAATTATCACCTGAGGCGTACACTGTCACAACATATGCATTATAAGGCATCAGTAATCACTATTTCTCAACATTTGTTCAATTATACAGGCAAAACGCTTCTTCAATGGCCAAAAGAGATGGAAATGACGTGGACCTTTTTCCAAAGGCATGCTGTAACTACATGACAGTATCAATCTATTTACATCCAATGCCACTCATAATTTTTTGTAACACTGCTAGTAAGATGTTATTAATAATTCTACCAAGAGCCTAGATCTCTCATCCAGTCATATATCTATCATCCATCAACTTCCATTTCTTTGGGCCACTGAAGAAGCATATGGGTGGTGGGCAAGCCAGAGCAGATGAATTAATTCAGAATGCCTCCCAGACGTGGCTCTAAAGTATTCACTCCATAATCTTCTTTGCTGCTTTGATCTACTGGTGGAACAATTGTTCAGAAAAGCAGGGAGACTATTTGAGAAGCAGTGATACCAGTATAATATACCAGTGTTTTGTAAATTATATCAGTTCCTGGGACTGCAGAATAAATTGTCTCTATGAGAGTTCTTTTCATCTTCCTTTTCAATCCAACCTGACACACACACACAAATATGAGACCAAAAATTCAATTTGTAATGGTAAATCGACTTGAAAGAGAAGCAAGCCAATGGCAAATACTTTTGAAAGCAAGAAAATTTTGTTCTGTCTTTCACAGGTTAAAATACTAGTAGTTCATAGGCGAGGTTTAAGGGATGTGAATTTCTGTTGGTATTACACAAGTTCTGCCTTTCCTAAGAAAAACCATGTGTATATGCAATAATAATCTTAATACTTCCACCTTAGACAAGTTACTGCCTTAAGCAGGTACCAACATAGGGATCGTCCATTAATCACGTGAGGCTCGAAAGGGGGGGGGTCCGAAAATAACACAAAATATCACAAGAGGGAGGAGGGGGTGAAGTGAGATTTCACGTATATATATTTTTTCGCTGAGTGCGCGATTTATAAACCGAAAAACGGCCACCCAGCTCGGCTTTCCAGTCACCAGTAAGTCCATGATTTTGGCACCGAAAATATACATTGCCAGGTATATTTTCCCTTAAAACAATGCAACACTGTCTAAATTAGGAGATCTGTATAAAGACCTATTTGCAGACTATAAGAAGGGGAAAAAAGCTATTGTGGCTCAGAAAGAATTTAATGATCTGCATCCTCGCACGACAATCGAGAGAGATTCTCAGCGTAGTGCGTGAAAATGATGATGCCGAGTGGCTTGATGAGACTCGTTTATCTTCAAGAAAGCACAGTGCCAACAGCTGACTTGCAAGATGCTTATCCACTTGTTTAAGTTGAACAAAGTCTCATTAATCCGTGGTCAAATAAATATATTCATGTACCAGTAAAATTATATGTTTTTCACATGATTACACCTTTCATTTATTATTTTATGCCAGTCAGAAACAACCTGCAACCTTAATGTCTGTCTGGACATTTTTATCATGGTGCTTAATTTTCCAGAAATAAATTAGATTATATCTGTACTTCAAGATAATCTTCTGAAAATTTTAAGATACTTTGTACCAAAAAATACACGTGATTTTGGGTAGGGGAGGGGGTAAGTCTAAAACCTCACCACGTATCACCATGGGGGAGGGGGGGGGGTTAAAAAGTTGCAAAAATACATGACGTGATTAATGAGGAGGCAGAAGGTGAGGTGCGGCCAGGTGACATCAAAATCAAAAGAGAAAGGAGTGTACCATGGAGTTCCTCAGGGTTCGAAGTTAGGTCCTCTACTCTTTATTCTCTATATAAATGATCTTCCTAAAGTTGTTAAGAATGGTAAAATATTTCTATTTGCCAATGATGCCTTAATATTTACGATAGGAAATAATTTTAAAGATGTAGTGGTAATATTGAATAAAGATTTGGATAATATAGCAAATTTTATTTGTGTAAATAGTTTAAAGTTAAATTCCAAAAAAAACGAAGGCATTGATGCTGGGGAGTTGTGTTGATGTTAATTGTGGTATGCAAATTTCCATTTAAGGTGAAAATGTGGAAATTGTGAGAAGTATTAAGTATCTTGTTGTGATTTTAGAAAATAAGTTAAAATTTAAAGAACACTGTGAATATGTCACAAGAAAAACTGCAAAAAAGGTTGGAGTGTTATTTAGATTAAGAAACTGTTTATCTAAAGACTCAAAAATAATTGTTTATAATTGCATTATTCATCCACGCTTAGTATATTGTTCAATAATATTATTTTTAGCTAACCATAGTGATATAGATAGGATACAAGTGGTGCAGAATAGGGCAATGAGAGCTGTTTTGAACTGTGATAGATATACTAGTGTTAAAAATGTGTTAACAGTTTTATGGTTACTTAGTTGTAGAGAATATATTTTGTTGTCAACATATACATTTCTATATAAATTAAAAAAAAATGGTTTGCCCAAATATTTTGACAGCTATCTTGTCAAGAACTGTGATGTTCTTTGTACGAGTACTCCTGATATGCAATTGCATATCAGGAGTACACACAAAAAGAGTACTAGAAGAAGTGTATTTGTAAAAGGAGTAGAGTTGTACAATGCTTTGCCAAAATGCATTAGGGAGGCTCCCAATGTAAAAATGTTTGTTGATAAAGTGAAAAGGTATTTGATGGACAGCAGGTGTGGATGAGCTGATTGCATAAGATTATATATTTAAATGTTCTGTTAAGAAATTCATATTTCTCTTTGTATTAGCTACTTGCTAAAATGAGAATATATATATATATATATATATATATATATATATATATATATATATATATATATATATATATATATATATATTATATATTATATATTATAATTTTATCATATATCTCTGAGAAAATATTCACATGGATGAAAAAAATAGAGTAAATAAAGTATAAAGAAAGCAATGTAATCTCCTACTTGATATCACGTTATAAGATTAACAGAGATGCATGATTTAAAATATTTGATTTACTCTTTAAGTCCTCTAAATAGTAATAATTTGACTCATTGGAGATGTCACGCTTCACTGCACTCCTCTTGTTACCAAAAATCTTAATTTTTATTTCTTTTTTGGTTTTACCACCACTGAGTCCAACTGCATCCTTAGGAAGGGCTCCTGAAGTCATATTTCTGAAAAGTTTCATTAAACTATATAAGATTCAATGCCTTACAAAAACAATGTAGCATTTTGATGTAATCATTGCCCTATTAACAGAATTGATAATACATTAAAAATTAATTGCATTCAGCTAGTAAATGTTTAATGAATTCTAGTGCAACTACCACATTATTACTTTCTCCCTATACGTAGTATAGAGAAAGTATTGTATTCGCAAAAAAATTCGACCTCCAGATTTCGAGGGAAATAGATGTTTTGGGGCCTATAGAGCATGTTTTTGCTATTTTCCTGAACATGTCTGTCTGTGTGTCTGTGTGTGTGTGTGTCTGTATGTCTGTGGTTAAAAAGTTTGTGGGCGCTCTATCTTAAAAATTAATTATCCGATCATTTTCAAAATTCATATTTATAATTTTCCTAACAATGCCAAGAGTTGATTAGTTTTTGATGATTATCGCTTAACCGGAAATTGCTGTTTATCCAGAACAAACTTTTGTTTTTTATATATCTATGTAAAAATGCAAAATAGGTATATATAATTATTAACAAAAGTTGTAGATAATGTACTTTACTACAACTTTTGTATGAAACATTTCCTTGTAACACTGATTGTTTAGGAGTTATTCTTGAATAATGGTTAACCGGAAGTTGTTGTTTATCCAGAAATTGAAGTTTTTCATACATATCTCTGTCAGAATGCAATGTACGTATATGCAATTATGTACCAAAGTTATAGATGTATTTTACTAAAACTTTTGTATGAAACATTTTCCTGTAACACATTGTTTTGGAGTTATTTATATATTACCGGCATAGGCTTCTGTTTTCAATAAACATGGAGAAAATCATGTGTTGGCTACATCAGATTTTTTTTTTGATAGTGGCAAAAATTGGTGCATCTAAATCCTAATGTGTCTCTAACTCCTGCAACAATCACCGAGTCAAATCAAAGCTAATGAACATTCTATCCAAAAATATAACTAAGGAGATAAAGGAATTTTTAATTTATAATTAAATGAATTTAACATCATAAGTATATAACAAGGGTATCCTACTCTTATTGTTACATGCATATTAAATAGCTACATATTTGAAAATAGAAATGTTATTTCAAATATAGTTATATAAATTAGATAGATATCATTGGTCTTTTCTACATAAAGACAAAATCATTGGTTTCCACATTTATGAGAAATAAATTTGTTGTTTACCTGATGCTGATGTCTGACACAGCCAAGAATTCCTTATGAAAGCGCAATTGCACACATGTTACTATCATTAATATTGTAATTGTTGAAATCTGCACAGCTAAATCATTGGTACTAAGAACTTCTAATCCTATGTCATTGTGCCTAAAGTATAAAGGAATGTATGAAATAAATTATTCCATTGCTTTAGGGATTGTTGAAAAACTGGAAAACTTCCAATTCCTAATTATCATACTTGTGAGAGATACAAAGTGAACAATGAAAAGAATAGCCTATGATAAACAGAATGCTATGATAGAAAGATGATTATGTTAAAGAGTAAAATGGATGCAAATTTTGAGGAAAAACCAACAGAAATGTAACATGTGCCACAAAGAAAACACAATACTCACATCAGTAGGTTCCAAGATAACTTGAGATGTCAAAATGTAGAAAAATGGAGAAGGCTAACTGATTACAGATAACAAGGAATAAAGATGTACAGTAACAAATTGAAAACTGTTTAGACTAATAAAGGGGAAATTAGCCAACCAGAAAGGTCTCTGCTAAGAAGATTAGATGAACATAAAGAGACGATTAAAGGAAAGGAAGAGGAAATGGCTAGTAAAACATTTCAGTTAATAGATGAGCTCAAAAGGAAGCATAAAATTAATAGATTTATTATGATGGAAACTATTAGAAGAATCAGAGGTCAAATCTATCATAAACCACAATAGCATACACCGATCAAGAATAAAGTAATGGAGAAAATCGTTAAAGAAGTTATTGTAAGTTAATTTGCTTAATGGAATACACATTTTGCTTATCTTGGTTTTTATGTAAAAGAAAAATCAAGTTTATATATGGAAGAAGTCTGATGATACTAATCAGAATATTTCAAATCAACCTTTTATAAAATATTGCATGACTTATCTCCTATGAATGACATGACATGACATGAACACATTTTGGCTTGCATTTTATAAAATTCATCAAATGAAACTCAGTTTCAAATTAAAACACTCACAATTTAATAGGGATTCCAGCATACTTTTCTACATATGATGAACCATTATCAAACTGATAGGCTGATATAAGTACAATATGGAGAAGGGAATAAATACTTATTAACAGCCAAAACCAATACACCATCTTCCTCCAAGCAGCAAATGATACCTGAGAATTTGATGTAAATTTCTTAATGAATGTTTAAAATCAACATTAAGAATTGTTTTTTAAATGTTTGAGATTCATAAAGTATTCAATTAAAAAACCACTACTAACCAATCTGACGTTTTAAGTAATAAACTATAAAAGTACTAAAAACTTAGAGAAACAGCAAGATTATGAAACTGCATTCTTCAAAAGCAATTCAAATCTGCTCAATGATAAGCTTTCGAAATGTAAAACTTTAAGATATTCGCTTATCATATAAAATGGCATTACCTGCATTGTAAGAACTAACATCAAAAAGGAGGCAACATATATCATTCTGCATATTGCAACTCCACCACTTCCAAATCCCACAACACAAAGCATAAGAGCAGAAATCCCAATCCAAATCTTAGTTAGAAAATTTAGAATGAATCCTTTATAATGATGGATCCTAGATTTCACATTCTTCGTATGATGAAGTTTATAATCATCTAAGCTTTCTTCAGGCATATCTAAGAAAAAAGATTTTGATGAATACCTAGTGTTAATGCATATCTGCGTGTACTGAGAAATACAAAATTGTTATTTTCAAAATTCTTCCAAAAATTTTTAAATTAATTTCTTAATTACATTTTGTATCTTGTACTTGATGATGAACGGTTAGCTCTAAACCGGTTGTGAATTAGTTTTTTTTGTGCTATTTGCATTTTTTATTTAATATGATCCCAAATCTAAATTCTATTAATAATAATAATAATATTTTATTTAACCATTAAAAATCACACAATGATATGGGTCACGTCAAGATTAGAAATAAATATACATCAAACAATAAGCAGTACATTGTGAGAGAAATCAAAGTAGCAATTTACAATATTATTTTCATTTCAGAGAATTCATCTAAAGAATAGAAGGGTATTTTTTATTAGTCATGTGGCTAATCTGGCTTTAAAATTTTCTGTTTGTTCATTTGTTACAGATAATTTATTAAGGAGCTTTATGCCTATAACATGATGATGGTTGCCAATTTTTGATAACCTATAGTCTGATATATCAATTTTGTAAGCACTTCTAGTGTTATGGGAGTGTACATCACTTCTAATGGTATACTTTTCCAGGTTGACTTTAGTACAACAAACAGCTTCATATATATAAAGGTTAATAACTGTCATATTCCCCTCTGTAATGAAAATTAGTTTGCAGTGAGCCTTAGTATAAGCTCCCACCAAAATCCTCAGAGCCTTTTTCTGAAGTTTCAAGATTTTTACATGTCCTGCACTATGCATATATATATATATATATATATATATATATATATATATATATATATATATATATATATATATATATGCGTAGTGCAGGACATGTAAAAATCTTGAAACTTCAGAAAAAGGCTCTGAGGATTTTATATATATATTTCATATATAATAAACATTAAACACATGCACTTAGTAAATCAAATTCGGTATGCCTTATGTATGAGTAAATCTACAGATATGTATGTCAGGCCAAATTTGTCTGTTTCCTATCCATCTCTTATCATATAGGCTAGTGTAACAACCCTAGGTTCCTTAAGAAAGTGCATATTTAGCAATCATTAATTTCGAGTGTTGTAATCATGAGTGTTCTACCTTTTGGTAGGTTCGTTTGAAATCAAAAACCCCTATAAAGTGTCATCTCCTTCATTTCTTTATAGTTAGCTCTACCCTTTATGTCATCTAATATCTTTAAACTTTATCATCCCCTCTGTTTTTTTTCCCCAAATTCTACTCTCAATTACAGTCTTCACCAATCCCTCTCCCCTGAATATTTGACCCACCCATTTCTTTTGTCAATACTTATTCATTTTAATTAAAGTACTCTCCTCCCCAACCAACTCCACAATTCCATGTTTGTTTTCCTATCAACCCAACTTACTTTTTCCATACAAAGCAATACCCTCATTTCGAAGGTCTCCAAACGTTTGACATCCTCCTTTCTTAATGTCTACGTTTTGAACCCATAAAGCAAGACACTCCAAACCAAGGATTTCACCAATCTTTTCCTAATTCCTTTATCAAGACCATTAGTTAGCAATTCCCTTCACTTCATAAAGACTTCCTAGCCAAGGCTATTCTTTTGCGAAATTCATCTTTGCATTTTCCATCCCAAGAAAGAAAATTTATACACCTGCTCTATTTTTTTCCCATTCACCCTTATCGTTAACTTAGATTTCTTTCCTTAGTGAACCTCAATACTAAAGCTTTACCTGCATTAATTTTCATTCCTAACTCCCTTGTTTTATCGTTAAGAGCATTTACTAAATTTTGCTAACCCTTTACGGAATCAGATTGGGCTGAATTACCAAACTTATTTGGCCAACCGCCCCCTTGCCAGAAAAAATATTACTAAGCGCCCCCCTGGAATTTAATTTCCTTTTATTTTAATCGTGAATTACCAATTTTATATCACGTTGTATCTCAAGTTCTATCACTCAGAATTTAATAAATTTTTTGTCTGTCTACTCAAACATAATGTCTAAAGATAATTTATTTATACATTTCAATGGTTCTAATTAAATATTTGTTTTGCGTTGTCGTAAATTTTACAGGATCGAACATGAAAAAGTGGACATGCTGTAATTTTTTTAGTATCAGTTTTACGTAAGTTTAAGCTATGAATAAAATAAAGAATAATGTTTGAATTTTCATTTTCTTAAAGTTGCATAACAATAGCTATCATAGTTTTCCCAAAATGAAATGGTAAGTGAATGGAAAATGTCAGGCGCTTGCTGAGTAAGTCAGTGCAGAGAAGGTGATTTTACTGCATTTCCGCATATGACAAGGAACTGTTGTTTTCAATAGTAAAGCCCGGGTAACACTAGAATGTTTACCAGGTCTTATAGTATCAGGTGGTGATAGCAACATCAAGCAGCGGCTGGTTTTGTGGTCACACTCGTCTGACACTAGCTGCCAGTACCAGTGGCTACTTCATATGAATATGTCGTCTGTGGGTCAAAAGAAAAAATCCTTAAGTGGCTATTAAGAATTGGAGCTTTTTATGGCTATGCTAAAACGGAAGGAGAGGTGATGGCGGGTTTGCATATATCTTGATGCAAGTGAGGGAGTATGCCAGAACCAAGCCAACGTCCAGCAAGTTGTTCAAAGAAAAATTAAGCGTTATGAGCGGAATACATAAATCAATTTTTCTAAATCTTCTTTCTTTTATGCTTTCACTGCCCCCTAACAGCTATTCATCGCCCCCCAAATACACCTGTGGCCATCACTGCCCCCCTGGATCGCTGCAGTTCCCACCAGGGAGCAGTAGCACCCACTTTGGGAAACACTGCCCAATCCAATTCAGCCTAATCTGATTCACCATCAGCTATCCTTACGTGGGCTATTTGATTCAGATACAATTTCTGAACCTATCTCCTATTTTTCCAGTCGGACCCAAATTTCTTTAATATTCCCATCAGTTTTGGCCACTGGACTCTCTTGAAGCCTTTTCAAAATCTACAAAACACACATAAATCTTTATTAAATTCTAGGCTTCTTTCTGCAAGTACTCTGATCACCCCAATCACATCCCTCATTCCTTTCCCTCTCTGAAAACCAAACTAGTCTTCTTCGATTTGCTCTTTAATTGTTCCCTCTATCCGTCTGTTCAGAACCCTTAGAAGTACTTTTGCAGAGTGAGAGATTAGGCTAATAGTACAATAATCCCGACATTCTGTATCCTAGTTCTTTTTCTGTAACGGAATCAAGATACAAATGATGGAAATGATATAAGACTTAGCACAGGAAAGCATGCACCTTAACCCAAGGTTGTAAAAGAAGAGAAAAATAGTGAGTTGGCTGGGACTCGAACCCAGGTCTACCACTTTCCGGGCAGGTGTTCTAACCACTTAACTAGCTAGTCCTTCTCACTTCTGTAAAAGGTTGAATCCCAGGCAGGTGTTCTGAACACCTGCCCGGAAAGTGGTAGACCTGGGTTCGAGTCCCAGCCAACTCACTATTTTTCTCTTCTTGTAAAACCTTGGAATCAAGATAGTTTTGTTAAAATCCTCTGGCCATTGTCATTCATCATAAATTGTCCTAATTAAATCATAGACACATTTCTTACCTTATCCCTCAGGTTCTAAAGGAACTCTACTAGGATCTTGTCAACACCAGTTGCTTTATTACCTTTCATATCCCACAATGCCTGTTCTATTTTGCTATCAGGTATTCCAGGTCCAAGATTGTCTTCTTCAACATCTTCCTCCCTCCTATTTCTATGCTGGTAGGTTTCATGTTCTTCCCATAAAATTCCTCAACATATTCCTTCCATCGTCCCCTTATGGTGAATGGATCCCCTAATATATTTCCCTTATGTCTTTAACTGTGACCATTCTATTACTAATTTTATTCCCCATCAGTTGCTTCACTTTTCTATATACTAGGTCAGCCCTCCTGCTTTCCACCAGCTTTTCTATCTCATTACACTGTCCCTTCCACCACTGTTCCTTAGCCTTTATTTTTCCCTTCTTAGTTCATTGTTTAGTGCTCTCTACATTCTGCATCCATGCGCAATGTTGACCCTTTCTGTTTCCTTCTTTCCTCCATTTCATTTAACATTCCTACAGTCACCCATGACTTCCTAATTTTGATTTTTTTAACCCTCCCAACAGTTTTTGAGCACTCTCCTTGACACATTTTTAAACTTTTCCCATTCCTCGTTAGTGGCTTCTCTTATGATCAAAAGCTTTACTAGCTGACTCTTCACATTCTTTAGACTTCCAACCCCTAAGAGCTTCTGAATTCCATTTTGGAGTATGTTTTGGCCAAAGCTTAAACTTAAGCTTGGTTTTCATCATGACCAGGTTATGTCTAAATCTACATCAGCACCAGGATAGCTTAGTGTGTTTTTAACATTATTTATAAACCTCTTTCTTAAAAAATGTAATCAATCTGATACCTATCTGTATCCCTGGGCTTTTTCCATGCATTGTCTTCCTCAAGGTTGTTTTTTACTGTGATACCAACACTCATTAAGGCTGCCCTACTGGGGTACAGATGCCTTTGCTGCCACCTCATTGAGATACAGACACTGCGTGGGCTACCTTTCGTCTGGTTCCTACCTATTGATCTATCTAACATGGGTAACCCTACCAGGAACTATGTTCCAGCCAGTCTAACTCTTAAAATAGATATCCAAATTAGCTGCACAAGTAAAAACTTATGTACCAGCCATGCTATTGTTTAACAAAGAGCTCCATCCATCCATCATAAATTTTAATTCTCTGGCATAATCTGTTACCATTCTATCAGAATTCAAAAGTTTTCATTCCATAAATAAATAAAAATAGATATAGATGGGTAATAGGTTAGTTCTATTAAAAATTCATTTTACTTTAGGTTTCAAAATATAATACATTCAACAAAGTATGAAATGCATGGAATATAAAGCTACAAAAAATTATAGTCCCAAAAAGGAAAAGAGCTTGAGTATTCTATTGTAACAGCTTCTTCATCAACCAGAAAAACTAAACAGCCCCACCGTTACATTATCTCTGTGGTAGTACTGTTGATGCAATAGCAATACAAAGCAAAAGATAATCATTTAATATAACAAAATTTTTCCTTGCATCATTCAACACAACATGTGAAATTTATCTTATTTAGATTTTCTGTTTATACAATAAAGAATGTAAATCAACACATTTCTATTCACTCTTCATCTCCTCCCTAACAGTTGTTAAATTACAACAAAATATTTTTTATATTCCTGGTAGATAGAAATCAATGCATGTATACATACACAAAGAGGCAATTCCAAACAATTCAGGAGCTAAAAAAGGTTGAGAAACTGGAGGAGTTAATTAAAATTCCAAAGTATCATAGAAAAAGAGATAGAGAGATTAGTATACAGGGAATTAAAGATGAAAAAGGAATTTAACAATTGTTATGGAGGAGTTGAATATGGACTGTAAAAGATACTTTTAAGATAAATACTGTTCAAATGAAGACAGAAAAATAAAAGAAAGGTATGTGAGGAGGGTGCAGGGGATCAAATATATACACTACTCACTAAAATTATAGGGACACCTAAAATTTTCGAAAAAAAAAACATTTTAAAATGACCGTATCTCTGAGCTGGTTAGGCCTTTTTTGGCTCCCGACTCATCAAAATGTTTGTATTGATGTCTAGTTTAAGATGCTTGCTTTAAATTGGTGTTCTGACTTTTTTGGGAGCAATGGAGTTCCGTTGAAGGAAAAAGAAATTTTTCTGAGAAAAAAGTGTTTTTTTTATCAAGTTGTACGGAGTTAGGAGAATTTTTGAGAAAAAATCGAAATAATGGAAAAGTTGGAGAATTTTTTCAGCTTTAAAAGAAATTTTTCTGAGAAAAAAGTGTTTTTTTTATCAAGTTGTACGGAGTTAGGAGAATTTTTGAGAAAAAATCGAAATAATGGAAAAGTTGGAGAATTTTTTCAGCTTTACAATGCTTTTTTGAGATTTTTCCCACAATTTTTAACAAGTAAGTTATGGCGATTTGAATGAGAACTCGGCACAAAAAAATCGAATCGACGTCACCGTCTTCCCGTGTGTCCAATTGATACGAGGTAAAACGAAAATTCAAGAAATTTAAAATGAAAATATATAAAATATAAACAAGGCCAAAGCTCAATCTTCTACTATTTATCATCAACAACAATGGTGTTTATAATAAGTATTATGCAAGGAAAAAATCGGCTAAAATTTTCAAACAAAAAATAGATTTATTTAAAGGAGTATCTGTAAAGGCTGAATTTTAAAAAAAATATTTCAACAAATAATGTGTCAGACCAATTTTCAAATTTAAATCGCCACCTCAGAGAAAATAGGGCATTGTCGTCATTACAATAGTAAATAATATCGGTAAAGTTTTACTTAACCGATATCTATAAAATTATGCACGAAAAGAAAACAAGAAGGAATTACCTCTGAATGACGCCTCTTGGAGTATTTATACCGCAAGTTGCGAGTTTTCCATATACTTCAAAACTCGTACCTAAGTGAGGCTAGGATTCTAACACATTCTTATTTTCTGTTTGATTAATTTATGCTCCATGGAAAATCTGTTTATGTATCTATGATACAAGATTAAGGCCATTAAGGCATATGCGTCCCAAGTAGAAATAGAGAGGATTCAAATTCATGTAAGAGTACTTTAGAGGTTAACACTTTGAACGCTACGGTAAAATTTTGAATTCTTGCCGGTGACTGAAAATTTTTTTCTAATTATAGTTTTTATTTATATGTAGCATCATGAACTGACAAAGAAAAAATTTTTTAAATTTTTTTTGGTTCGATTTTTTAAATTTATAATTTGGCGACGATCGTCGTCAGCCGCCACCGAATAGCACCTTTTTTTTTTGCTGCAATTTGTGGTTGCATAACCTCCCACTATCTCTCTAAAAATATGCCTGAATGTTTCTTTACGTTTTTCAACGAAAAATTCTTCCGCAAAACTAAAATTTTATTATAATTTACATTTATTCTATATGAATTTACTTATTAGTTGAAACGGATCTGCGCTTTTCGAATTTTTTCTCCATCCTAGATTGAAAAAACGTAATTTTTTGAGATTCTATATTTCACGCAGAAGAATTGATATAATATTTAAAGTCGATCTCTTCCTTAAGTATATTTGCCTAAAGTATAGTTAAAAGCGCACAGTTATCGGTAATTTATCGGCACTAAATGGATCATATTCGAGTTGTTACCTGTATTAGATCTCTTTATCTCTCTTAGCTGCGAATCGTTTTACAACTTTATGCCACAACGCTGGAATCATAAAATTTATTTACGAAAACTAAAAGCTGAAAATCAATCATTACATAAGCTACAGAATATTAGGCAATCATTAGCTATTATCTATAGTACATGATCCTTTATTTCATTTACTTAGGAATGTTTGAAATGATAACAGGCAGCTGCTTTTCCACATAACCTAATTTATTAAACACAATACATATAAATCAGAATAAAAATGAAGTATTTACAACAAAAGATCCAAACTAAACAATAATTTAATAATTACATTAAATTAGCATGTTATATTACAATGAAACTCCACAAAAGATGGAAATAAGCAGAGTGGAGCAATCCGTCGCAGTCGGGGCAAAAAAACATCTTATCTAAACATAGTATCTTTCCTAAACCCCCTACCTATGTATACATCGATTTGGGGCACACATTTTCGTTTTTCTTAGGAGTTATACTTCTGCTGAAAATGCCTCGATAATCCAAGAGATCTGGAGGACAAACTATGGAGGTAATGAGGGATGGGTTCATAATAGGATGGAAGAAGGAGGGATTTGATTAGGTAAGGGCGGAATTTGTACTGAGGAATGTTGGAATAGGTTTTTCGGTAGAGGAAATAACTATTGACTAAAAGGAGGTGAAATATGTGGATTACCAGTTTCTTATTCCAATTTAGAGTCTTGCGTTCAATGGGTTAATATGCCATCATCTGATCGAAATGATCGATGCCACTCGTTGACTCATTGTATCTAGTAATAGCCTCTGGTTTCAAGGTGATACCAACCCCCCTTCGGCGGCGAACATCGACCATATTGCTTCCAAATTCGGAGCTGATCATCAAAACATACCTTTTATCTTTCCACTTCATGACGGAGACTCCTTCAGTGCTGAAAATATCCACAACCTCACCCCGCTTTAGTTTTCTAGTTATCACCGCAGGAGGATTCCCCTTCCGATTAGCTCTTAGAGTTCCGGTGCAATGAGTCCTTCGCTCTAGTAAACTGTGAGACAAATCGTTAACAAGTAATAGTTGTCCATGAAAAGAGACCTTCCACTGTCCAATCTTCCTTCTATCAACTTCCATACAACATTGCTGACATGGCCCAACCCGCCTACATCAGAATCAGAAGATCCAGTGTACACGAGAAATCTTAAAAACAATCCGGAAGGTTCACCAGGGTTTGGATATTTTGCAAAATACAAAGCCTGAAGAATCAGGATTTGCGAAATTCCCCCAATTGCTAAATATTTCTAAGCGTAGAACTCTTCACTCCGTCCTACATAAATAAAAAATTAAAATTTGGAAAGGGAAAAATCTCTCAGATATAGCATTGTGGTTGTCAACAAGGCTCCGTGGTATTAGACACTAAATTGAAAATGAAATATAAATATTATAATTACCTTACTCTCAAAGCAGACGGAATTCTTCTTGTTATGAAAAATAGCTTCTTTCTTTCCTCTTCTGCTTCAAAACTTTCAAAAAGAAGCACGTCAATCAGTGATAAACGAAAAAGTAAGACTCGTAAAAAATTCCCATAGTATTATTACTAAATGAAAGTTTATCTAGAACACATGTTTGTATTTATCAAGTTACTTAAATGATAGACATAAGAGAGAAAACGCACGTAGAAAAGCGATAAAATAAAACGTAAAAATAAAAAATATATAATAGCGATAATGGAGGAGGGGGGTAATATTATCATTCTCATGATAATATTACTAAACGAAAGTAAATCTACAATACATGTTTGTATTTATCAAGTTACTTAAAATGATCGACATTAGAGAGAAAATGCACGTAGAACAGCGATAAAATAAAACGTTAAAGCAAAAAGAATATAATTGCGACAATCAGGGAGAGGGAGGGCGAATTCGCATGGTAATGTTATAAAACGAAAAAAAGTTGAACATACATGTATATTTTTGTCAAGTAACTCAAAATAATAAACATTTGCATGAAATAAAACGATTAGGTTTTTAAAAAGAAACTAAGGAACATGAAAAAATTTGCTTAATTACCACTAGAAAACAATTCAACGAAAAAAAAATCTAATGTGGCCAGCACATGACTTTCTCCATATATAAGATGTAAATATTTATCTACGACAGTAATTTCGAACTCTATATTCCATCTAAACTTGGAAGATGAGTGATTAATATATATATTATTATCTTTGACGTCACAAACATTATAGATAATGTTTTTCGGGACATGATCGATGAAAAACGATGAAATTGGCCTTTCGCCCAGAGCGTCCATAAAGTACAAAATCAGCAACTTCCGGTTTATCAGTATATCATATATAACTCCTAAACAATCAGTGATACAAAAATATGTTTCAAACAAAAGCTAAAGTAAATTTTATTTCCTAAAACTTTTATATTTAATAGTATATACCTAAATATCATATTTATGGAGATATTTTAAAAACCGAAAATGAGCTTTGAAAAATGAAGCTCGACTTCCGGTTAACCGATTTACTCCAAAAACTAATCAACTCTAATGACATTAACCAAAGTCCAATATATGAAATTTGGTGTTGATATAATGAATGGTTTTTATGTTAGAGCGCCCACAAAGTACATAACAGCTACTACCGGTTTATCGGTATATCACGAATAACTCCTAATCAACCGGTGATACAAAAATATGTTAAATACAAAAGTTATAGTAAATTATATTATCTAAAACTTTTATAAGTAATACAATATACGTATGTATAATATTTATGGAGATATTTTGTAAACCAGAAATGAGCTTTGGTGAATGAAGCTCGACTTCCGGTATACCGATTTAATCCAAAAACTAATCAACTCTGACAGCACACACCATAGTACTATATATGAAGTTTGGTATTGATACTACCCATAGTTTGCATGTTAGAGCGCCCACTATCACACACACACACACACACACACAGACATCATTCCGAAAATGGTTAAAACGTGTTCTAGGGACCCCAAAACATGTATTTCCGTTGAAATCTCGAAGTCGAATTTTTTCATGAAAACAATACTTTCTCTATACTTCGTATATGGAGAAAGTAAAAATATCGGTCGCACAGCGAAACTACCAGAGATTTTTACGCAAAAGAGCCTTGCCAACGACTGAAAAGGATAACGGAAGAGCTACGGGGTGGCACTGCTCGAAAACTGCCTACGAAAAGCAAAGCAAATTTTGGCGTGCCACTCCACAGTCTCCTGAATAGCTTGAAAGAATGTTCTGGCAGGATAGCTCAACGGACAGAGCACCTGACCAAAGAGTAAAGGGTTACCTGCTTTACAATGAAAGGATTTTAATGGTTAGGATTGTTAGAAAACCCTAGAATACTGTTGAGCAGTGGCTCCCAGCCTTTTTCAACTAGCCCCACCTTTCCTTATAGGAATACCTCCATCCGTCCATGGTGGAGTAAAAAACCTAATTTGTTTTTTGTGTGTCATGTGTTATTCTCGTCCAAAAAATCTTTCAGAAGTGGTTATTCAATGCTTTCTGATAGTTTTAGGATTGAGTGGCGACCCACCTGTAACCCTTCCGCAACCCACTGATTAGGAACCACTGCTGTAGAGGCACTAGTTTATATGCAAACTGCATAATACAATGATGAAGAACTGTAGGATATAGGTACACAATCATAATTCATAGTTAATAAATAAGTTTTTTTAATTCTTATTTTAGGTTATTTGAATGCACTTGTTGAAGAAAGTGAGGCAAAGAGAATAATTGAAAAATATGAATTAAGTAATCATAATGAGATGGAAACTGATAGAATTTTTTGCAACCATTGTAATTAGATAATAGAAAACACCGTTTCACAGAATCACCTAAGGATGAGATATACTTGAAAGATGTCTGTAGTCAGAAAATGATACTAAAATGATGACTCTAGTTAAACGCAGATTTTGAAGTAAATAGAAGGCTGAAATTGACTAATTATGGATATCTGACCTATATAGGATCAGATATCCAGATGGAAAAGATTTGATAAGGTACTTTGTAAAGATGGAGTAAGGAATGAAGAGGTACTGAACAGAATTAGAGGGAAGAGAACTCCATCATCAAGAGAAAGTTAAAATGAATTGGTCATATATTAAGATGGGAGGAGATGATAACAGCTACCATGAAAAGATCTGTAGAAAATTAAGAAAAAAGACAGGTGAAAATAATAGATGACAAAAAGAAACCTGGCCTGAAATATAAACTGGTAGAAACAACACTGATAGATGGGATATGCTACACAGGTGAATGTCAGATGATGATACATAATTAATAGATACATATCTTATTAACCTTATTCCCCATCACTCATGGGATTAGCTGATGATTATTTTTTTAAGGAATTAATTTTGGCCTGATGCTCTTCCTGCCACCATCCTTCATGAGTAGAAATTTGTTTCAAAGTGGGTTTAATTCCCGGTGGTAGACAAATTTCATTCTGAACATTCATAAGGAAATGCTAGTACACTCCTGGCCAAAATTAACGCAGCACTGGCCGTAAGGATCACTAGGGAGGTGCTGCGTTAATTTTGGCCAGGAGTGTACATACTTTCTCATAAAAATCATAATTCTCATGCTATTATATCCTCATAAGATAGCACAGCATAAACAAATATCAGTAAGGTACATGATTCTTCTGCATTGTGCATTAAAAAACCTGCTTCACAAGTGCATAAGCCTTAAGTGAGAAATACTAAATTTACTAACTTCTGCCTACATTATTACCTTCCACAAGGTTATGCAAGACACAATATAAGACAGAAGCTAAACTATAATAGCAGAGGTTTACCTTTCAGTCAAATGTTACAAAGCACATCAAATACATAAAATTAGCTTTGATGAAAGCCTAATATTATTAGGAAGGTATGAAATTACATTAGCGTAGCATTTCCCAAGACATTAAACATAAAATAAGCATCCTGTAAATGTAAATACTTAAATTCTTAAAATACTTAAGTTCATTTTTTATGTTTTTTGCTATGGTACCAATGAAGATCTATACTTACTTTTTGAACATATTTCTTGCAGCCTCTTCACTAGCTTTGAAGCTTTGGCTTTAGCCACTATATACTTTGAAGGAAGCTCAGGGCCCTGAAAAAAGACAATATCACCTAAATGAATATTGAATTATCTTTCTATGACAACAAGGAGGGACACTAACTACATCTTAAAAACAATTAAGCATAATAAGGTTTCATGGGTAGCCAATATAACTCATTTAAAGGCATAAGAGCCATTTTGTTTCACTAATAAGCACTTTAAATTTATTTGGAATTGGCTGAACAGCTAGGATGCTTATCTCTAAAAATTCCATATAGTCAAGCTTTCAGCTTCTTAATGGTATTGTGACATGTTAAGCAAAATATCCAAAATGATTGTACCAGGAGCTTAATAAATTCATAAAATTGAATTTTGATTATTGTTTGACCTATCCACTGCATTTGGACACCTTATCCAGATTTTCAAGGAATGGATAGCGCCACTCCTTATATTAAGCACACTTAGGGCTTAATGAACAATAATTATATCAGGTAATAAACCAATTTCTGCAAATGATTGCCTGAGGTAATAAACATTCACCAAAATCAGTCATGTTGACTTTTGTTAGAAAATCAACCTGTGATAAATGTAAAAATATTTTTTCCCCTCTTCTTTCCACAATGAATTTTTACAACAACTCCCCTAATATAAAATTGATATGCTGAAGCGTGACTTCGTGGAATGGAATAGACATTTCAAAAAATGAAAAAACTTGGTATCTTCCGCAGAGATTTATTCAAACATGACCGGTTTCGTCACCGTGATGACATCTTCTGGTAGATCTTCATGTCATGAAACCGGTCGTGTTTGAATAAATCTCTGTGGAAGATACCAAGTTTATTAATTTTTTGAAACCTCCCCTGATGCTCAACTAGTTTAATATGACCTATCCTTAAAAGAATTGCCGTAGACAATAGAGACAGGAATGATGGCAGCCAAGTACACCAGTCGCACCTTCACATTTATAAGAGGAAGTCCACAGTGGCCACCTAAAGAGGAAACCAATTGAGTTTTCCCAGTTCCTGGAGGACCATAGAGCAACATTCCTCTCCTTGGTTTAAGTGCAAAAGCAAGCTCTTGAAAAGTTTTGGATGCTGTAAATAAAAAGAAAATGAAATCAAAGAATAAAAAATTTTCCTAAAATTGTAAATTATAATTGAAATTATATACCTTAAGGTAGAAGTAGCCTGTGAGAATTGCCATTTTCAATTTGTGATAGGAAAAGGCTTCTTTCCTCAAGAACAAAGGTATTTTTTCTTAGATTGGCATTCACCTTTCAGTTACAGCATATCCGTAGTTTTAGTTTTAAGATAATTAAATTGAAACAATTTGAATCCTTTTCTCGGGTAAACTTTATATTTGGTGCATTGACAGAGAATTCAGAAAAATGGAATTTTTTTATAAATATTCTGTGTATTTTTTCCTCACCAACTTTAAATTAAATTAATAGTATGAATTCCTTCTTTTCAATGATAAACTTTAAATGATGATCTACAATGAATAAGATCATACCGACAGTGCATCTAGTATAGCATACTTTGTAAGTAAATCATACACAGTCTTCATTGAGTGGCCCTTATAACATAAGAATTGGAACAGTTTATTATATGAGGAGTCTGATTAATTCAAAAATAGAAAGTCACCTTTATTGGCCACAGCACAGCCTCTTCCAGCATTTTCTTAGCTTCTCTGAGGCCTCCAATATCTTCCCAAAGTTCACCAGCAGTCTTCATCCTATCTTCCCCATTCCAATTCACAAATATGGTTCCATGCAAAGAAATCGGGAGCGTTCGGCCAAGGGCTGACTCTAGATCTTCCCACGTCGCGAAATAGAAGAGTTTGTGGTTTGAGCTTAACAGCGGCCTAAAAGCCAAGAATGAAAATGCACAACCAGACTTACTTCTAGTTTGCAAAATATTGCAAATTTAACCGGTAGAATTCGAGAATTTCAGGTGCAGTTGGATGTTATTATCGAAAGATGAGGAAAAGACTTTAGAACAGTTGATTACTCAATTGTGTATGTACGAAAGAAATTTCACTAAAAGTACAGAGAGAGTCACCTGAGAAACATTATTTGCAAAAAGTGGAAAGCCAAAACTCAATCAAGGATCACAAAGGTCAAAGAAGAATGGCACATGCAATTACTGCAAGAAGAAAGGGCGTTGAATATAAACAGTGGATTGCTGATGGACAACCGCCAAGGAACGCCACTTAAGTTATTACCCACCCATTTACTAGGATGGAGTTCCACACAGTTAATGCTTACCAGATTGATTATATACATTCCTCTTAAAAAGTTATGTAAAGCTATCACATCCACCAGCAAATATAAGTACTCTTGAAGAGGAGAGGTGCTTCTTCAAGTTCTTCCTCCAACCAATGGTTATTCCTAATTCACCCTTTGATTTTGGAGATAATGATTTTTGTAACATAGAATTTAAAAAGACAAATAATCTTAAAACAATTATCAATTAAAAACTTAGCTATTAGACAACTAAGTACTAAAATATCAATCAATTAATCCCCAATTATTTACCAATTTAGGGGCACAATCATGGTCTGTTTTTGGAATCAAACTCACAATAAGTACAACTTTCGCTAATATTAACTCAATATAATAATAATAAAATATCTAATAGAAACAGGAAGGCCCCAATTACACCCATTTCAATAATTATTACCATCCACAAAGACACAACCATTCCTTAGCCAAAAAAATCCGACTAGTAGGGAAAATAACCCGGAACCTGGGCATTGGAGAGCTAGCACGCTAACCACACTGTGCCTCCTCAGCCGGTAAACCAGTCATATTTACTGATCTGTCTTGAATCACTTGAATGATATACATACCAAATAATTTGAATAAAAATTTTTAACTTCTTTTTGGAATCACAATTCCTCCATATCATTTATACTTTAAATATTCCTCATCTTTTTTGCACTATTTTATTTTACAATCACCTTTCCACCACATTTAAAATCATAGGGAACTTCTATAAGTTTCAGATACAAATAAATTGTAGTTAAAATATATAGTAATTTAATTTTACTATACTTATTCAAGGAAAAAATGTATTTAAAAAATAATAATTTACCTTAAAACTTTCAGAGAAGGTATATGAAGGAAAATTGAAAAAAAATAATAATTTCCTCTCATATCAATTAATGAATCACTCAGTTGCTGAGGTGGTAAGATAGTGGCTAACAATATCATCTTCTTAGACTTAACTAACAGTACTGCCTGTAACCCGCCACGAAAACTTGGATACTAGTTCACTTATACTGTAATCAAAATATGGTTTAAATTAATTTTTCACATTTAAATCTGTATACATTAAAAACTAAAGTATTTTTCTCCTGTATGAGCATAAATTTTTATACTTTCCTAATTAAGGTTAGGAAATATCAAATCATCCCCCGCCATTGAAAATCACTTCTTGCCACCAAAATACGTTTCCATAGCCATTGAAGTTTAATCTAGTCTCAAAATAGAATCCACACCAGCAATTTTAATGTATCACTGACAGTAAACAAATATCAAAATTAATGCACATCACAAGACATTCAAGGAGTAGCAAAGATAAATTGTGCCATAAGAAACACATCTTAATAGTCAAATGATAAAGAAAGTATGAGCATGAAAGTTTTTCATCTAATTTCTTCCTGTTTTAATAACCTGATATTGATAGGTAACTGCTGAACTAACAAAATATGTTTTTCAATAACTCAGTAGCCACCAAAGAGGTCCTAACTATCACTAATAAACTAACCATCACTAACTAATCACCATTGAATATTTTAGGAGAACAAAGAGTGATGATAAAATTGACAGTCAGGACCAACAGTAATGAAATTCGAATATTCCTGCAAGTTGGATTGAGAGAATTTTCTATTCAGAAACCTTGGGTTGGTGCAATAATCCTGAAATTCAATAGCATTAATCTGTTAAAGAATCAGGATTGTTTTGGTAAAATCCTCTGGTTATTTTCCTATATCATATATTTTCCTACATTGAGCATAGAAACATTTCTTACACATGTTCCTCAAGTTCTTAAGGAACTCAACTGTGATCTAGTCAACATCCATTGCTATATTCCCCTTCTCATCATGCAACTCATTCCTAATTTCAGTCATATATCTCAGGTTCAACCTTGTATTTTTCAACTAATTGCTCCCTTTCTATTTCTATCCTGGTAGGTTTCATGTCTTCCCATTTTCCCACAATTCTATTCTTTCCATCTTGCCTTCATATTGACTGAATCCTTTAAAATATTCCCACTGCAACCCCTTTCCATAGCCATTATATTACCAATTTTATTCCCTTTAAATTGCTATTAATTCCCAAGGAAAAACAGACTTGAAAAAAGTCTGACAGGTTCGATTCCCGGCCCTGTCAGACTTTTTTCAAGTCCGTTTTTCCTTGGGAATTTTTCTGGGTGTACGCCCTTATGTGCAAAGTTACCTCAACCCTTTCCTTGTTGATATTAATTTACTAGATTAAGAAATGAACTAGTTTGAGAGATACATCAGGTCAAAAAGTGCTTCCAAACCTTTTATCCTCTACAAGGCACTTATGCCTTACCCCAACCTAGCAGTAACATAGCTACTCATTTGCCACATTAAATAAGAATTAAAACAATTAAAAATGAGGTACTATGTACAAAATTTTAAAAATGTAATTGAATGATCATAAACTCTTATAATAACACTTATATACTACATCATAATAGAATCATAAGTCACCTTTGGATATATTGTAACATTGCAGGAGCTAAGTCACATAAATGTATAAATCCCCACATATAAGATGGGAAACGTTTAAATAAGTTGCAAGAAAGGATCTAATGAAAATATAGGAAGTAGCTTAAAACAATAAGGTAAGTTGTAAGAGTATTTTGGTAGGTGCACCAATTTTCATTTCAAAGATTTCATGAAATGTTTGAAACAAAAATTCAAAATTTTACACCGAAGGACAATACTAAGCTAGATTGACAAGATAAAGAGGACTATGCGAGAAGAGGAATGTATGAAAAGAGGTACGTGGTGTATAAACATGGACGGCAGTTGTTAACAATAATTTTCTGAAAAAATGTTGGAGTACTAATTATAAGTAAACAAATTGGGACCAAATACCATCCAATTCAAGAGAATAGATTAGTAAATTAATTAAATGTAATTAGATTTAAACAGTCCATTCTAATTAACTAATAAATTTTCTTGATATTTCGATAAGGCTAGAACGGCGATAACGTACAGAATAATAACTCGCAATGAGATTACTATTAAAAGTTTAAAATGGCAGCAGGTAGACTTCTTCAATGAACGTAAAGCGCGTGGTAAAATTAAATTCAATTTCATCTTCAGATCAACAAAACACCAATTATGCATATTATGTTATGCGATAAAATGAGACGAAATGCGTTAAGCGCGTTAACTCCTAACATTTTTAAAACGTTTAAAACCTAAAATTTACGACACACGAATTTCGTAAATAGCGCCCAAAAATCATTCGTGTTTAAAGAAAGCGAGACCATGGAAGAAGAATTTATTGTTCTATGGCGAGACTTTTGTAATATGACCGTCCAATGTGTGTCCAATGACACACGTCTATGTCTATATCCTTTAATTGTGAAAATTTATACCATCGAAGACTTAGAATAGATTTCTCCAGTTAAATGTTAATGACGAAGGTATATCGATATCTCGTGAGGAATGGCAGTAAAATCAATTTCAATCGAGGAATTTGTTTATTTTCCCAGATTTACCGTTCGGAAAAATGCTTGAAAAAAAACGGTACAATTATTCAAATTTTTCGATCAAAGGTCTCACGCAACAATGATTATTAGGAAAGTTAGGAACGGTCATATTTTTACTTGTTTATTGGATACTGAGCAGTCATTATTACCAAGACCTAATCTTATTAGCAAACGTAACTTACATATAATCATGGAATCTAAATTGGTAAAAGCAGTAAAAGTGTTAGAAAATCCGTCAAGGGGAGCTTCCGCTGCAGCAGTATTGCAGTACGTGAAAGCCCATTCGAGGAAAGAAGAATCAATGAACGAATCGGCAGTGAAGAAAGTCCTAGAAGATGCAGTTCGCAAAGGAAAACTTGCTATGACGAAGGGAGGAAATTTTAAACAAAATCCGACGGCAATGAAAGGGAATGAAGAATCCGATGCTTCCAGGAGTAGGAGCCGAGGAGGCAAAAGGAGGGGCAGAGGCCGATCAGGAAAAAGAAAAAGTCGATCAGGTAGAAGCAAAAGCCGAGCAGGAAGAAGCAAGAGCCGCAAAGGCAGAAGTGGCAGTAGAAGAAAAAGAAGTGGAAGCAGAAGTGTACAGCGATCATCAAGTACAAGTGGTTTGCGCCAACAGAGTATGACCACGCATCAAATGGACTGATTGGAAAAACGGGAAAAATCTCGATAATCTTACAGCGAAAACTATTCAAAAATCTATTAATTATCAATCAATCTCTGCAGAGTATACTCATGATTGCAACTCTAAAAACTCAAGCGATGTCTTATTTTTTTATAACAACAGCAAAGATATTGTAAATTAATTTTTTCACGATAAATAATTATTTTCGGAATACCAACACAAAATTATATGAAATAAATTATCAACAGCTGCGATTCTGCTTCTTTTATTTCCGTAATACAATGACCGAATATTAATATTATAATAAATTAAATAAGTAACCAGGGCCCTCAATAGGCATCGGCTTTGTTCTACCGAAATAAAAAATGTTTTCCATGGGATTCGCGCAAATGAAACCTATAATTTATCCGTGGTACCTTGCTAAACGAAAAATTTTGGAATTCAGTATCTAGCTGTCAATAATTTGAAATTTATATCACATTCCTCGGAGGATTCTGAAGTCCAAAACATGTATTTCAATCGTAGGATAAAACATTGTAGACTCGACTTCCAAGCAGTTACAATGACTATTTCATGTTTATATGGATAGAGAAACCGACTGGTAATTGGAAGACCTGAGTTCAAGTTTTGGTCCCATCAGATATTTTATCTCTGTTCTTCCTCCTGAATTTACATGATGATAATCTTAAACTTTGTATTTTTCATGTTTTGATGAGCTATACATGTCCACATAAAGCACCAAATTACTTTTTAAAATTTGATCCAGAATTAATAAAACTTCAAAATAAGCACTATGGCGGACTATATTAGCAGACATCGCTGCGGCCAGAGCCTCACAATCATTTAGAGAGGACAAAATGCGATAAGCCATCTTCCCTGGCAACACACTCATCGTCTCTGACATCGGCCGTGGTCGCACGCTCTCATAGAGTAAGGATGGCTATCGTTACTCCGCACACACTTGTATTGTGTTTTCATTTCATTAACTGATATTAAAGTGCTTGTGTGAACAAATCATCGCTTTATTATTCTCACCATGCGACCCCTCAAATGGTGATAATTTTAGCTTCTCAATAATTCATTATGGCGACCCCGCAGAGTTCTCATGTCGACTTGATTTCAGTGCATGTTCTCCCATTTATATTAGAGGAACCATCCTTTTGGTTCACTCAATTAGACGTACAATTTTCCTTGTTCAATATTAGTGATGACTCCGCGAAGTTTCGGTCCACAGTCCCCTTCTAAGCTCCCGCGCGTCGATTGAGATAAAAGATATTATCAGTGACCCTTAAAAAAGTACGCTACTTTGAAGGAAGAACTGACTCCCCGCCTCTCCGTCTCAAAGGAGCCAAAGTTAAAGCTGCTCCTCGAGAACGAACAAATAGGAGATAGGAAACCTTCGCAATTTCTCCGCCATCTCCGAGATTTAGCAGGTTCGTCCGTAACGGACGATTTTTTGTCTTCGTTATGGCTAACGAGGTTGCCTGATCTGAACGCCCCACAGCGGGGCCAAATGCCTCAAAGATGGTCATAACAAGTAAATCTCGTTTAATCGGTTTGAAATCCGGTATGAAATAGTTTTTGAGGTCGCTAATTCCGAATATGACATTGAAATTATTTCAAAATTAAGTTTTCGCAAAAAAATTCGCATTTTTTTACAAAAAAGACAATATTTGTATATCATTCCTATAAAAAACGTGAGTATTGGTTTCGTGATCGCCGATGAAGCATATGAAACAGATATTTGTAAACTATTCTTTCGTGAAAACATTTCCATTTTTTTTCGATAATGCAAATTAATAATTTCATATGATTTTTTAAATCCATAATTACAATTTTATGCGTATTTTTATTTGAAAACCATTCCAAACAAATTATTTTTAGATATTATGAAATAAATCGTAACAAAAATATATTATAAAAATATACACACAAATTGTGTATATTTTTATAATGTTTTAAGTAATAATTGTTTATATATACAATATAATATAAACAATTATTATAATCAGACTCTCACCTGTACAAAGAATCATCTTAACACACAAACACTATACAAATATACATAATTATTGTTTCCAATCTTGGTAGGAACATATGGGAAGTAAAGAAAAACATTTATATAAAACCTTAATATATCGCAGCTTATTGACGTAGAACAGGGTTTCCCAATTTTTTTCTGCTATGGAACACTTCGCAAACCTGGGACGATTAACGGAACACTAAGCTTATTTTTAGGTTAGGTAATTCTACTCGTATAATTTAAAAATCATTTAATTACAATAAATTATTTATAAATATAAAACTATAATATTGTAATAAAAACTTAAAAAATGAATCAATAAAGTATTTAATGACTTTTATTCTCCAATTCTCCATTGACACTCCAAATTGTCACGGAACACCTATTCAGGTTCAGCGGAACACCGGTATTTCGAGGAACATAGTTTGGGAAACCCTGGCGTAGAATATGAAAAGGCACGCGCAAACACACTCATACACACGCAAACACTAATGACTATCCGACTCTGATCCGTCCAAAGAATCATCTTCCGATCCGGATTCTGCTGGGTAGGATACTAACAATATTTGCAAGGCCTCGGAAGATAAAACTTTTGATGGCTTGGAACACATTACAAACTAACTTGAAATATTAGGGTCGGAATGTAACATCAATCGCACGAACAAGTCCTCTATAGTCTTCTTCCTCGAGCACTTTCGCGTAAAATCTTCACTTACTGGAAATCATCCTTTATTGGACGAGATATGTTGTCATCATCATTATTGAACTCCGTGAATGTAGCGTTTCAGATTGAACACTGTTGTGTTGACATTGTGTCCGTGAGAGCATCTCTCCATCTTTCCGTCAATTATAGTAAGTTACAGCTTGTAGGAAACATTGATTTCATTATCATTAACTTCAGTCTCCAATGGTGAAACTTGCCTCTCCTCGTTGCGCACGTTTTCAACTTGTAATTGTGCATGCTGTTTTGATTTCTTCTTGAACTCGATCTTCGGAGGAATTCTCATTCTCAATTCTCATTCTCAACAAAATGTAAGAGATGCAGGTCTGCTGTTTTGCCAAACAATTCATCTCAGACTCCCTTTGGTCACGAGTTAAGCGGCACAACACTAGTGAAAAAAGCTATCCTGTTAAACTTAATTTAGTTGTCCTATGAAATAGTAATTGCTTGAATTTAACAGCGAGGTTTCGAAGTCCACACTAAGAAAAACATCTTTTCTATTTTTGTCCAGAATTATTCAATTCTAGCCCATTGCGCGGCGTTATGTGCATTACAATAAATGCTAACTAAAAGGTACAGAATTATTGGAAAGTAAGAAGATGAAATTTAATTGCAAAAAGATAAGTTATCAGTAAAATATGGAAGAAAATAATTTCCTAAGTGGAAAATCTCGATATCGATATGGTAATGCACGTGTGTGGCGGGGTTGCCTAACTCCGATTTTCAGTTGCTAATTTTTCATAAACAAAGGCTCATTCAGTTGAACGGTCAGACCCCTGTCCACTATGTTTAAGTAAAGTATGTGCCCTGAAAGTTTCATTCGAATACGTTAGCCACAATCGTGGTGTTCCCCTTATAAGTAAGTGCCATGCCTGCTGCCTGCGCGCTTCGACTCCTTTACGGACTCACGTATTTCATCAATTACTCGCGGAGGGGTAGTTCGGGGTGGCCAATTTTTTTTGGGTTTCATAGCTGAGATATGTACCTACAATCATATATATATATATATATATATATATATATATATATATATATATATATATATATATATATATATATATATATATATATATATATATATATATCGACGCAGGACTATGCAGGACACTATAACTTTATGAAGTTTGTATTTTTTTTAACGAAAATTGTGCAATTTGGTGGTTACTTTTTATGTTAATAACATTGTTAATTTTATTTCGGAGCTATTGTAAAACGGCATTTAAAATCCACTAACATTGCTAAGTCAATTCCATTTAAGGAATTTCATATTGCGCCAATGGGGTAGCTGCAGAAGAATTTTGAAGATGAGGCTATTTCGAAGCGAAAGTATGGTTAGGCATCCGAACAGCAAACCTTTGACTTTATTATTGATTTTTACAAACATGTGCATACTTACCTACATTTCGAATGCATATCTCGGCGGCTCAAACAATTTACTTGCCAACCATGTAAAAATAAATCATATCCCCGAACTTTATATTTTCTCATAATGACCACCTTTTTGGGATTTGGCCCCACTGTGCGCCATAGCAATTATGGCAGACCGTCTCCGCGACGTCGTTCCCACGGTCAACGAAGTGATGGCGAGACCCGCAGATGCCCCCCCATTGTCGCATACCAACCCTTCACCGCAGGATGGCCCTCCGCAGCTTGCACCGAGTGGATGTACTTCGTCCTGCACCATGATGATGGCCACGATGCTGCAGCGGATGGACAACCTCGCCCAGCAGGTACCTGCCCTTTCGTTCTCCAACTCTGCCTCGCAGAGGGATGGACGACAACGTGGTCGCCCACGCTCCAGGAGTCGATCCCCTGGACCACGCTTCAATCGCAGCAGGAACTTCCCCGCATTCCGGAGGATACTGCTGGTATCACTGGAAGTTTGGGCCCAACGCTCATCAGTTCAAACCTACTTGCAATTATGCGGCGGAAAACTCCATGGGCAGTCGGTGAACGCGGCATCCGGCTACAACTCCACTTCCAGCCGCCTCTTCGTTACTGATTTCGCGACGAAGATGTTTTTCCTGGTCGATACCGGATCAGATTTGTGCGTTTTTCCGCGATCCTGGGATAAAGGGCTCCGCCAGAAAACGAACTACGAACTAAGTGCGGCAAACGGATCGACGACGGACAGATGACCAGCGTTTCATTCCCATGGAGATTACGCAAGTCTATATCATCCCTGCACGAAGGAACGAGCACCGACCTGACGCACCAGCGGATCACCAGCGGCCGCCTGAGCAGCCTCCGGAACGAACCACGCGTTCTGGACGGAGAGTCCACTTTCTGGCCCATCTGGCCGATTACTCAACATAATTTTTTTTCTATATATTAATATATGTAATATTTTTTTTCTTTATTTTCTGTTTCCATTTTATGGAGCCTTTTACTGCCGAGGGGGGTGATGTGGCGGACTATATTAGCAGACATCGCTGTGGCCAGCGCCTCACAATCATTTGGAGAGGACAAGTGCGATAAGCCAACTTCCCTAGCAGCATGCACTTCAGAGGATAAAATGCGAAAAGCCATCTTCCCTGGCAACTTACTCTTCATCTCTGACATTGGCCGTGGTCGCACACACTTGTATTGTGTTTTCATTTCATTAACTGATATTTAAGTGCTTGTGTGAACAAATCTTCGCTTTATTATTCTCACCACGCGACCCCTCAGCACTATAAGATATTTACTAGATGAATTCATGAATAATATGAACATCCATGTCTTAAATTCTTGTCCTAAAATAAGGAGCCAGAATAATTAGTCCATTGTAACTGTAACAAAATTTCACCACCATCAAATGGTGAAAGACCTCTAGACCTCTTTCAAATAATGATTGCAATGCATCACTATAGTGGAGTGCTGAGGTAATCAAAGAATACGGTGACTTAAGAATGATCCATCAAACATGGTACAATTCCTGGGCACATATGGTACAGCCAAACACTTTAATATGTCAAATTATCCATAGCACACAGTATCAAATCTGAATTGAAGATGAAACTTCTGTAAATTGCTCATAGGTAGAGAATTAACAAGCAAGTAGAAATTCTGGATTCAAGTTTTAGCAAAATTAAACTCATCTATCTTCATCAAATATCAAGCTTGTTATGTGTTACTACTCACATTCCTTACTGTTAAAATTATAATGATAATTTCTTTCAATGAAACAATAATAAGAATAAAGCAAGAAAACAAAGATGGTTAAACTTATGACAAAAATCTTGTACCAGGCAATGCAATGTGTTAAGACCAGTTAAGGCTGTACTTGTGTGTTTATTTGCGTTATTTGAGTTTCATTTTCGAAAAATAGGCACAAGTGATATTTCAGGGGGGGTCTGGACCCCCAGGACCACCCCCTGGATCTAAAGGCATGGTTGTCGTTTCCGATTTTTCTTTATTGCTCCGATAACTACAACAGTTCGCGGGCGAATGCCCGTTATCGCCGATGACTCGGCTTTTTATGCTGCCACGGATCCTTCCAGAACTCTCCCGAAATTCGGGAGAAATTCCGGAGGAATCCGTGGGATGGGGGAGTCCTTGGCCAACGTGCGGTCGGTCGAATGGCAGCGGACAAGCGGTGAGCCACCACAGATCCGTCCCTGCATACATCTAAAGAGTTGATGCATAAGAATTGCTAGAAGTACTAAAGCAGTATCACCTAGAAACATAGCATTTAAAAAATGTGAATAATAATAGAAAGCAAGTATAGCTGGTCATTTATAGCTGGACATACATACATACAGCTGGACTATTATAAAAATTGAAGTTTCAACAATTCAATCAAGACATTCAATTTTTAATTTAACTTGGATTAAAAAGAAAACACATTAATAAATTACATTTTTTATTAATGATCATACCCACTTTATTTCTAAAATAGCTATAAATTTGTAAAAATATACAAAAATAACAATAAGCTTGATTCAAATCACAATTAGATAGCATTTGAGCCTTAGAAATCATTGCTTAATTTTATACCAATTAAGGTGAATACAATTTCCCTCTCAAAATTTCCATTAATTTTCATATTGCCTTCAAATATGAGTCTTGAGTATCCTAGTATATTTCTTTATAAGGCTGATAAAGGTTTACAAATATCACTTGATGGAGTGAAATGTAGATGATGAAAGTACATCTTGAAGATAAACAGTAAATTGTAACTATCGATTTAAATAAATACCTGTCATAAATATTTAATAATAAATTCATTCACTAATTTTGAAGACAACATGTGGTTCTGAACCAAGGTATGCATTTAAGCAAGGGAAACCTTTTGACCTGCTTCTATTGTGCCATTAGAGGAATCCTGAGTACTGTATCTGAAAAAAATAAAGCATATTATAGGTAAGAATGTCTCAGAAAAATCATTCAGGCGATAACAATTTCAATTATTTACCAATATCAATACTTCAATCCATCGAAACTTAAATTGAGATCAATGAGGAAGTAAAAATTTAATGAAAAAACTGGTATGTAAAACTTATTCCAATGATTCTATGATCCTTATAAACAGCATTACATTAAAATTCATCCTGCTGGGAATTTTGGATGATGTATAAAACATCAAGATTATATGTCCAAGAGATTATAACATTTTTCTTAGACACCAAACTTTTGTGTTTGGAACATTATTCTGAATGAATTTCTTGAGATGATAGTAGTTTAGTAGTATCCTCTACATATTTCAGCCACAGTACTATTGTAAATTTTATGAGGCTTACAGTAAATTTTTGTATTATTTTAAAAGCTAGCAGTAAAGATTTCAGTAAGTTCATCATAGATTCAACACCAGTATATCACAGAAGAGAAATTAAACTAATTGGGTGATGGCAACCAATATAGTAGCAACTGCAGCAAATGTGACTGATGCTTTCAAAGTAACAAAATTTTCATTATTATCATCATACCCATTTTCTACATATCACATACACTGAAACAGAGGAGCTGAAATACATTTTGCCTTATAAACTAAATTCTGAGGCCTCCTAAAGATTGAGACTTATCTTTTGCTGTGCACTGTTTCCATTGAGATATGCAGCCTAACAGGACTTACAGCATTGTAGAACAGACTATGATGTTCCACCAGCATTGCTGTTGACTTCTTCAGATTGAGGCTTATCTTTCTAGGAACCTTCCTCAAATCAACTATAGAATGAATAAGCATCACAGAGACAAAGACTGGAAAATGTCTGTGATAGATGAACCCTATTTGTTGGAGCCAGGACACCACAATGATGTAGAGAAGACTCAAGTAATCCATAAGGAACCAAGATATTTAATGTCTCATACAGGAATCAATTAAGACCATTAAGTAATTCCAATTGTGAGGATGCTTACCCACTGTCCACTACGTGGAAGCATCTTCTGGGGACAAATGACCAATGATACGTGAAAGTGAACCAATGAACTTCGAGTGAAAGTGGAGGGAGATTATATAGTGGTTGCTAGGAAGATAAGCCTCACTTCTGCCTGAAGAAGCTGATGACAATATCAGTGATTCTTCATAGTCTGTACTACATCACTGCAATTCCTGTGAATATGCATCTATGTATTCCTTATGATCACAAAGGATGAACAGAAAATAAAAAGAAGGAACACAGTACATTCATGTAATCATGGGCCAGTCAAAAAGATCAATACCATCATAAATATGTTGAAACCTGATTAAGATTGAATCAAAAAAATTTCATCATAATATGTAATTTCTGATAATTACATTCGAGTTTCGATCAGAAAAGGGCCTTGCTTTCTACTTGAGTAGGGTTACCAGATGTTCCGAGTCGAAAAAGCGGACATTCCATGACCACCCCCCCTCCATTACTAATCGAAAAATGAAAAAAAAAATTTTCAACTGTAAAATTCAAAAAAAAAATTTTTTTAATTGAAAAATTTATCAAAAAAGTGTTACTTACTCGTTGAGTCTCGAACCACTCTTGTCTCTACCAACTGTCAGGCAAAAAATATACTGAAGTACTTAGTGAAATATTATGTATGATGCAAATATGTATAAAAATAGTTGATTGAGAGAAAAAAGCGGACAAGCGGACATTTCAGTAAAAAAGTGGACAAGCGGACACAGGACAGAAAAAGTGGACGTCTGGCAACCCTACACTTGAGCCATATAATATGTATGATCCAGTAATTGCTTGTTTTCCTACATGATTGGAAACGCATAAAAACAGCCAAGCATTATTACTTCACGTTTGATCAAATAATTTTTAATTAATATGGTTTAAGATTATATTTAATTCTATTCAATTTAATTCTCGTAAACTTAAATTCTCTCATACTTCTTAAAATCTTCCTTTGATAATAGGGATGGTCTTGTACTCTCCAGTGCTTGAAGAATGTGTTTCCATTCCACCTTTGGAACCTTCATTAATACAAATAAAAATAATACAAATTAATCTATTGAAAACAATTGTGGTTAGAAAGATTTGAAAATATTGCTGGGACTCTTAAAGATGTGATAAGCAATGAATGAATGGATGAAAAAAATACTGTTTAAATTTCTCATATGACGCAATCAAATGATCACTAGCACAACCGAGGAGCAGTTGAATGAGACCAACAAACTGTTAAGATTTTTTTCTTTCATCAACTGACTGGAATAAAACAAATTCGTTCTCTCTCAATATATCACTTCTTCATTGCATGTGATAAAAAGGAAGAATTTTCTAGGAATATTGTTAAGATTTTTCAAGATACAAAATCAAATAAGATTGTTATACCTTAAAATCTGAAAGATGAAATGTCTAATCAAGCTAACAATTAAATCAGGCTGTATCAGCGTTCATTCAGAGGTACTTCCAGATAGAATAACAATTGAACAAAGAGATGTTTTTTTTAACAGAACGAACTAAAAGTATTATTGTAATTATGGAAAATACTGCAGTACTATACCATTGCATTTATAAATATACTTACGAAAAAGAGACATACATGTCATGTAGACTGTAAAATTTGATTGAAACTCCTTAAGGCACTGATACAGATTATCAAAATGGTGGAATTTTAGGACATATTTTTACCTTCCTTTCATCCTTGTAATCTAGGCTCTGAACTGATTTTTAAGCTAATAATTGAGAGGAATACAGCACAGTCTGTAAATCTGCACCAGTGAAGCCATCAGTTAATTATGCAAGATGTGGCAGGTCTAGGTACTTCTGGTTCTAGAGATAGCTTACTGCTTAGATTTGATAAAATAGACATCCTGTCTTCCTGAAAATTAAAAAAAATCAGAAACACTTTAATAAATATATATTAGTTATCTGCCAAGAGAGAAACAATACAGATAAAATGTTTTACTATCTTCCAACAAGTACTAGATATAATTTTTCTGTCATTATCTTTATTTGGATTAAAAATTAACAATAGAAGGTCCTTCCTAATTATTTAACATACCTAGTATTTAGTGGTACTTTATTATTGGAAGTATAAAACAAATTTGATAATTTAGTTGAAGAAAAAATTAATATATTATTTACTCTGTAAATAATATATTTTACTAAATGATAATGAATACTTCTCTTTTTAATGGATTGATCAGAGATTTTTCATAAGAAAATGTTCTCTTGATTGTTAATTTTCATAAAAGAACGTAAGGTATACATCTTAATTTGTGATAAGGTGTTGCAGAAACATGAAAAATAATGGAACAGTTCTGAGATTTTATGTGAATCGAATCAAATTACCACACAAATTATGTTAAAAATACATACATAGATACTAGTTCAATTATGAATAATCAAACTTGGGGGTAAAATAATTTGCATTAGTACATTGTATAGGAGTGATTTATTTTTGTGCAAATACAGTAGAACCCCGGTAATCCGGACGAATTTAGGCACAAAGGCGTCCGGATTAGCGGGGTTTCCGGATTAGCGAGGTTTTAAAAAAATAACGTAAAAAAACATTTTTTCTCAAAAATTATATTGTACAGATAATGCATGTATATATTACATAAGGTATTACAACATATAAAGTGAATGAATATTATCAGCGAGTGAAAGTCAGTTATTTTCTTTTGCGCGACCGTTCTTATTTTTAAATCAAGTGCGCGGTTCCTAAAACGTCTAAAGAGCATAATTTCATGTGCTTCAAAATTTTGCTCAACGGCATACTTTAATGATATTGAGTGTCACCTCAGCCTCAGAATGAGAAATTTTGACGGAGTCTACAGGGTGATCGTCGTCGTCGTCATCAACATCATCTTCTGCCACGGACGGAAAAGGACGTCACTTTTGGTTTTAAAAACTGGCGAAAATTAAACGAAGACACAGAGAATCGGAAGAACCAAGTCATACTGAGAGAATGGATCGTACCGCATCTTTTCACGTGACCAGCCGTCTCTCTCAGCAAAATTGTTATGGAACTGGAAAAATGGACCTAATTTATATCCTACCCGCATGAGGTTTTAACTTGAACTTAGCTCACCACTCTGTCACGGCCATTAAAGCTTAAAATTGTTTAGCTTTTCTCGCTTATAAACAACAACTCTATATCCTAAGCATGGTCATCCTCATTGGACGTCTATCAAAGGGAAGGATTGTTTTTTACGCCTCTTCTCTCATAGCTTTTTAATGAACGTGATGTTTTGAGAAGTGATACTCTGCTGCAACTGAAAACTTATTGTCTTTCGAAATTGTTTAGTCTCGCACATATTAAGCATTCCTCTAATGAAAAAATGCTGTCTCAGTTAAGTATCACAACTTAGATGTGTAAACGAAATACTTCGCTCTCCATCACATCATTGCAGCCAATGGAGAAATTTTTCAAATGGTCTGTCCACCTCTCGTTTTTTGTTACTAATAAGCGTGTATATATGTTCACAAGAAGAAGTTGCGGGTTTGCATAACTCCCAATGGACCGTCCGGATTACCGAGGGTTCCGGATTAGCGAGTGTCCGGATTACCGGGGTTCTACTATATAACTCTTTTTTTAACACAACTTACACCCTTTTCAACAAAGGGTGTAAGTTGATTTGGCATGTTAAGGCATGCACTTAGAAATATTTCCGAGGAGGAATGGACATGATGTCTGTGTTCCTCGAGGAAGCACCTCGAGGTGCTTATTAAGCAGTAACATCAATGTAGAACTGAGGAAAAGAACGATTAAATGCTTTGTGTTAAGTCTGTTTCTATATGGCTGTGAGACATGAACCCTAAAGAAGAGAGTAATAGAATAGAGGCAATTGAAATGTGGGTATGGAGAAGAATGTTAAACAACAAGTGGATGGACAAAGTTAGGAATGAAGAGGTACGGTAAGAGGGGGTAAGGGAACAAAGAAGATTGATTGATTTGGTGATCCTAAGGAAGAAGAGTTGGATAGGGCATGCAATAAGAAGGAACTGCTTACTTAAGGATATGCTGGAAGGCACAGTGGAGGGACAAGTAAAGAGAGGAAGGAGGAGAGTGAAATTCATAGATTACTTAAAGAATGAAGAACGGTACAGTGGGATGAAGAGAAAAGCGGAGGATAGGGAAAATTGGAGAAACAACACCTAGGACCTGCGCGAGCAGACTACCCATGATGATGATGATACTGGTTCAATACCATACATCTACAACCGATTCCAATGATGCAGGCAAAAACCGTTTAACAATACAAATATTTCACATTCATCATAAATTTGATGAATATAGAACGATTTCGTCGACTGGGTCTACTTCGTTTACTTCCTCCATTACGTGGATAAGGACATTAGCGCCATTAAGCCGATTAAGCACATTAGCAGGGTTGCCAGATCCAGATCCGAAAAAACCGCCTCCAGATCGCGCTGAGATAGCCCAAATCCGCCCAATGTTACCTTTCAAACAGCATATGGGAAATTCATATAAATATATACCAAAATAAACATCTAAAGACCTTTATTTCGCAAGTGAATGCATGAAGTATATTAATTGTATGTACATTAAGAATATGAAGAATTTAATAATATTTCAAAATTATTAATTGAAAAAATTTTCTTTTATTAACCATGAGTCATTAGGATATAAACACTTATTGCACATTCAATTGACATATATTCTTAACTAAATAATTACAAAATATAAATGAACAATAAAACTTTTTACAGACGTTTCCGATATATTCTTTTCATGGATCAGTTCTTTCCTCGTCAAACATTATTAGCGCTTCAAAGAGATAGTCTCCGTTCTCTTCACTTCTGCTCATGCTAGCCGCCTAAGAGGGTTCCGAGGGATCTTTTAAGCTCTCGTACAGCTAGCAGCATAAAAAAGTTACCACCTTCGATGCAACCAGCATAACTCGAGAAGGGCGAGTCTTTCAGATTCTCTGTTTTGAGCGCGCTTTTCGTCTTCCTCTTTATGCCTGGCACGTTTTGAAGGCTTTTGTGATGATATATATTTTATAAATAATTGCTGAAAGTCATTGCTTTTGCTGCGGTAGAAGCAGTATTGTATTATGAAAGTATTAAATTCGTATTTCGTTAAATCGGCTTGAATCTCAAGCGTAATTCGCTCTTCTTCATAAAATATTGGACATGAATTACTTTGGCTGCTCATATCTCCTCCTAACATAAAATATTCCATCAATGCAGATTTAGAATGAAATTGGTTATTTCAGTTAATGCTCCACATGCCCGCAGGATGATCGTTTTCGTAAAGATTATGATACGATAATTAAGAGAATATGAACTACTGTAAATTAGGTCAACGGAAGAAGGGGAAATTAAAAAAATGTAATAAGAATAAAAATGGGGTAATAATGAAACAATACCTGCTATTAAAAATAATGATATGTGATAGTGGAATTCAAATAGGAAATAAGTTGCTATTTTTCATTGAAAACGAATTTGTGAAAGTCGCCACGTTGTTTGGACGCCATTTACATTTGCAGGGAATTTTGATTTAAATAATTTAAATAGTAGCACACTTTATACTTTATGTGAGATGATATCAGTATAGGCCATCTGTCCTCGCTATAATCTCGCAATAATCTTTTCGCCATCGGGCTGCGAAAATCATTATCGTTGAGAATAGGGTCATGTTGTCGCGTATTTCGTCATGTAAATCACAGCTAAGGAATATATCAAATAATTATTGTCTATACAGAGTTATATTCTTGAAGGATACTCAGCCGAGGGCTCCGGTCGTTTAGGACTTACTACTATCGAACCTGTAGTCTTTTAACAAACCGCTTTATATTGTATGTGCGAACATTTCTTTTGAATAATTAAATCAGAAGGACTAGTCGCGCAGAGTCGAGTCAAGCACCAAAAGAATTGAATAATATACTTCTAATTATTTAATTCCTTTCATTTACACCTTCTCCGTAATAAATGTTTGAATGCTAAAACGATTAATAACTTCAACATTGGAAAAAGGTATGAGCCAACAATTTTAGACATAACAACTCCATTTTTAAAATATACACGTAATGCACTCATGCATGAATAATAAATTTAAATCTGCTACTACGGATTTCAGCGGTCAGTCCCCTTTGGTGCTATTTCTGCTCTCCTTGTTTTCGTCTACATAACGGTATATGAGTGCCATTCATACCGGCCTTCTCGACGAAACAAAGGTGGCTTCTCCGTGGGGGTGAGAGAGGAAAGAAAAAGGGTCTTCCATGCAGTGGTGACAGGATACGTTTTCAGTCCGACTAAAATTCGACGCATCTTTTAGGGTATTTGTGTGAGATAGAAAATTGCTTGAAAATGCCATTCTTAGATGTGGACGGAAATATAATGAAAAGTTCGTCAATGAAGGAATATGAATGGTGTTACAGTTAATTACTTATATATTTTTTACATAAAGCATGGAGACGATGATAGGAAAATAAACAATGGGGATATGGAAAATTTTATGCTTACTAAGAAGAGAATGCTGATTCTCTTCAACACTAAGGCAATACATCTAAAAATGTAAAGATAATTTGGTAAACAGGCTCAGAAGTGATGTGCACAGATGATGGATGTAGGCTGTTTATAAGATTGAGAAAATGGTTCAATTACATGATTGAGAAAACGATGTAAGCCATTTTAAGAGAAAATAATGCAGGTTAGAAGGTGACCGGAAAAATACTTTTTCAATGGTTCAGCCAGAGAGAATGTAAATGAGATCAACCATTCGAAAAAGTTCCGATTTTTGTGGCAGTGTTCAAGTTTCATTTTCCTTACCTACTGCATTTGGTGTTATGTGAACTTACTTCTAAATCGTTCATTTACATCCAAAATTCATAAACCATTAACAATAGACCTATCATAGTCGAAATTATTTATTATCACTGTAAATTTATTTTGCTTCGAAAATTAGTAGGATATAATCACGTAGGCATATAAAATATGCATACAATTTGCATACATTCATGCATATAATTAGAGCTTCCGCCAGTTAATCATAAATGCCGAGGAATTCACACATTTAAATTTCTGCACCTTCAAGATATCGTAAATGTCTTCCTTATCTTTAAACCAAAAAGTTTTAAGGAAGAATAGGCGAGGCCCATGAAACCAGCATTAATATTCAGCAGTAATAGATTCTCCTGACAATAAGAAATATTTCCCCAGAAGGGAAGCTTTACCCATCTTATTTAAGAGTAATTATGGGTAATAAGTATGAGATGTCAGTATTTCTAGTGCTGTATCTGATAATGGCTGATGGACTTAACTGGCCTCTCATTAAAAAAAGGAAAGGTAAAATACGAAGCCTAAATTCTAATTATTAAACGGCTGTTACCGATGTAAGGGCAACTCAAATTGATTACGCCTGATTTAGTAATTTTACTAAATGTAATTTCCGTAAAAATATAGTCATTGCTCAACGACTATAAGAAATGGCGGAAATTACTAAGGACATAGATTCAAAATTTCTTATATAACGCTATTTCACAAAGTAACGGCTTCTTCAATCAATTTGACTATAAGGAAATTATTCAGAGAACTTGAACCAAAGAAAGCTGCATCCATTGCGAAGGAAATTGATTACAATCATCGGGAAGGGGTAATCTGAAGATTATTGATATTCTGGGCAGGCAGACGTTTAGAACTAGTTCCACTTAATGGATAAACGAAAGTTTAACTAAATATTGTGACCGGGTGTAATCGTTAAAATTCCGTAAGCTACGCGTATAATTTTATCATTGAGAATCTTCAAGGGATCTGAGAAGAGCACACAAACACTGGGAACGGTCTCCCAGACTGCCCATGTCTCGGACCGTCTCTGCTTTCAGCAGTAGAATTAAACATATATTAACCATAGAAAGATCACTCCCGTAGAAACTTAAGCTTCGTAAAATGCCAATTCCAATATTACGTTCTCAATATTTACATTCAACTTTTCAGGCCTTTTTCGCTATTTCTTCTAACCAATGTTTTTCATAAACCTTTGGGACATCCTTACAAATCAATTAACAACAAAACGGGAAAATTTAAGAGATAGCTATTTGCGTAAACTAGCGTTCCTTTGGTTCTTTTTTATTACTATCATTGGATGTATAGGGTTTTCAATTCTTTTATTCCATTAAAAGATAGACACAGTTATTAGTTTCGTAGATTTTAAGAACCTTTAAAATTAATATAAAAAACACCAAAAGCAAGTGAATATATTTTTTCTCTCAGTGTTGATGATAGCCAAAACGTTAAACTCATCTTGATTCACTTATAAAATTTGCTAGTATATCTCACCTGGTTTATAAAATAAAAAATAAGGATGTCATTTAAATACGTATTTAAACTCAATTATAATCGTCATTACTGTAACACACACGCAATAACTTGCCCATTCTGTGTCGAGTACTAAAAACTCATACCTCTAGCCAAGTCTTAGGTTTGGTTAGACCTCGATTAACCCATTGTCATGCAAAAGTAACAGATCTACGGATAGCGGTCTTATCATTTTCAATAACTGATAATTAAAAGATGGTTTTCTTAAAATACTGAGAACTTTGAAATAAACAAATTGTAATTCTCTTCGGAGGTGATTCGTTGATCAATAAATAGCTAAAAATACGAGAGGAGTAACTTTTGAGAAATAAAATTTCGAGAATTTTACCAAAAGGACGTCTACCGCTGGCCATTTACTACAGTATTTACTGGAAGCCATTACTTTGAAACGATAAGGAATCCATGGATCCAATTTTTAGGACAGTGGTTTCATCAAGCTATTTATTATTATTTTCATTTAATCCACATCAGATAAACAGTGAGATCTCGTAAGTTTTAGGCCAAAGAACATACAATATTTCTAATCTGTTGCTCTGCAGTCCCACTTTATGAGAGATTTATTTCTTCGAGTCATTCTTCTAATTGCGAGCTAAAAATTAAACATATATCAGAGAAGGCTAGCGAACACATTATTTTAGATAACATCAAAATGAATCAAGCAAATTGCAACCCAAATACTCTTCTCCCAACGAGAAAGTTTTTCCTTTCCATTCCCGTTTGGCAACAAAAGGATTATCTTGCCCTTCTCCCCCACCTATTTCGTTTTGTCCTGTTTAACAGTTTTCCCGGTATTCTACCCTTTCAAGGGCAGGTAACATTTTTGTTCCCTTCTTTTCTCCAGGCACATGCCATATGGAGGATCGCGTATTTATGTAAATGTTGAAGATAGTGATAGTAAGCGTCGAAGCTAATTGTGTGAATTTTTCTACAGTGTTGTTACCAGGATAATTTAATTTTACAAATCAATGGATTATACAATCTATAGTAGTCACGAGAGTAAGGGGAAATGGTAATCTAGAAAAGAATATTCGTTATTTAAATCAATCGAATGAGCTTTAACTTTGAGGAACTCCATAGGTAACTAAACACAAAGAAATAAATAATTTTGTCAAAGTTATACGACTTTCTGTGTGGAAGTTTTGGCACTTTTATTTCCTTGTGTTTATTCCTTACTTATTTCTCTTGATAATAGAAAGATTTTCAATTGGGAAAGTTAAACGAAAGGTGTCTAAAAGCAATCAAATTACAGTGATCTACCGAATCATGCACATATCTTATATATTAAAATTCAGCCTGCGTATGTTTGTGCCCGCAAAACTCGAAAACCACTCGGTCGATTGACTTGAATTTTTTACAGAACATTGCATTCAATATATATATATATATATATATATATATATATATATATACGAAAGTGTTTATATTGTAAAAAATGGTGACACTTCGTCACCTTGCTTCGATCCCAGACGAGTCAAAGCATTTCCGTGAGAAATGCACGTAAAGTTCATTTTTGTCTCTGCATGCTTCATTTCTTTTGCAAAATTAAATTAAAAATAATAGTCATACGAGATTGAGACAAGAACCAATAGCAGAGTAAATGAATAGAAAACCTTATTTTGGTCGTTTATTGTTGTTTCCGAATTGAATTTTTGAGATATTTTACGGAATACACGAAAAGTTTTGTGAGTATAAACAGCCGGTCCCCCTGACGACAAATGCCATTTTTGAATCCGAGATCCTGCTTTTTGGCCTATTTGAAATTAAGAAGAAGAGAAAAGTTGCTGGTTTCGTTCACATTGATGAGCATAATCAATCGTTGGAAGTGATTTATACGATCGATTTTCGAAAAACGAAATGTGAGTTAATTTGATACCGAATGTTGTATTCAGTTAAATTCATTTGTATTGTTTTGGAAATTATTTAATAATCTGTTATCGAAAATTAAAGTGAGAGTGACTTTGAATGCTGCATTCAATTCGATTCATTTCTTTAGTTATCTTCCAGTTGATCGTCGTCAAATTAAATAGTACGCGTTAACACATCAAATGTTGCGGCAGATAATGGATAGTAGTAAATGATCATTATATAAATAACGAAAATTCTCCATCCAAACGCGAGAGCCGAGCTAGCGTAACGTACCATGTTCTCCATCTTTCTTTTCTCTCCCTCCCTTTTCGAGAGAAAGGCTCGCCGGCCCGAATTTTGGACTTAGAATTTCTTGGTGGGTCAGGGGTGGTAACTTTTTTTTACATTTGAGATAATAGCCAAATAGCATCACCTCGGAGGGAGTAAAGTGACCGCAGCAAACGTTAATGACCTAATTAAAATTTGAAAGTGCTTTAGGAATTACTATATTTTGGACTTGGAAAATTATAAAATGGCAATATAATTTCTCAACTTATTTTCAGTAGAATGCTGGTATTATACTTATTTTAGATGAATACGGATTCGCAAAATTGATTCCAGCATAATAGTCTTCATTCTGTTCCTCGGCTCTGTCTTTACAGCGTTCATTACTCTGAAGACTCTTTCTACGACGGCGTTGCTTATCGGTAGGGTAAGCGCTTTCATGGCAAAATCTGCAAGATCCTTGTATGTCTGTTCTTTCGCTGCATTTCTGAGGTTCCGAACTCATATTCAAAACCTCACAACGTCGATTTCTGATGGATCGACAGCTTCAGGACAAACCTCATGCAGAGACAGTGTGCCCAGTGCTCTCCTAAGAAAGCTGCTGATGATATAGTCTAATAAAGAAAGATATTCGAATAAGCATGGGTGCGCCAATGTGGTGATCTATTGAGACGTTTTATATCGCTTGCCAAATAACCGTAACTATTTTTTTCCTTCTCACGCTTGCCAACCTCTTGGAAGAAAGAACTCTCAAAGACTCTTAGACTCAAAGACTAGTATAACTACAACACTAAAAAATTTCAGCATAGAAAAACATATGTTTTTAATAGATATTGGACTCGTCCTAACTATAAATCCAAACAACACTGATGACAAGTTTCCAATAGTTCACTTATGTAAACTACTATCTTGGAAAGTTTAATAAGTTGGCCTCATAAGCATTAAACTCCTCTAGTTTTCAATGCATTTATTTTTTGAAATATTTGACATATTTGTAGTAAGAAGCGGGCATGAATAAACTAGCCCCTGTAAAGGTGCGTCCACACTATGCCGATCGGCAAGGCCGAGCCAATGAAGACGCAACTGTCGGCTTCGGCATCATGCCGATCGTCATGCCGATCCTTTCCCGAGCAGTGTCGGTAAAGATCAAAGGAAGCCGATCGGCCTGCTCGTAGTGGAGACGCTTTAGTTGGCAAACCCCGTCGGCATTAGTTGTTCCGCTCAAGAATCGAAGCCACCATCTACCTACCTCTATATATTTTGTTCATATAGCTTAGTTCTCTTGTAATTTTTATATTCCGTTGAAATAGAATGGACTGATTCGGATACTCTGAAACTTCTGGATATGTACTGAGAGCTTCCAGTTCTATGGAATAGTCGGCTGACAGATTATAAAAATCGGAATAAACGGCATGATACTTTGCAGGAGATCAGCATTTCATTCTGTGTTGACAAGGAGGAGATAAACGAAAAAATTCGGTATCTGTTAAGCCATTTTTCGCGGGAGGTGAAGAAAGAAAAGAATTCTCGTAAAAGTGGGGCCTCGAACGAAGAAATCTACAAAAGTAAATGGTTTGCGTACGAGAGTATGGTCTTTCTCAAGAACTAGAATAAACATACACCGATTGTGGACACTGAGGTAAGATTCTGCGGAGACAGGGACCTTATTCTTTCAATTTTGCTGTATGTACAATGAGATGTAACATGATTTACTTGTCAATACTGAAAATTCAATTGCCCTTGCGATGAACTGAAAGACTCTACAAATTTGTTCCTCACATTTTGAGCGGCAGTCGACTCTTTCTAGCCGTTCGGTTGAAATTCTTTGCTTGAGTATCTGAAGTATTTGATCTCCAAAACCGTGGATTGATTTCTCCTGTGTCTGAACATTCTATATCAACCATTCCGGGAGGATTGTAGATAAATGTGTTTTTTCGCAAGAAATTGTGTAGGTGAACTAAAGACAGAACTACTAGCTGTGCAGTTGTTGGTTGCAAAAGCATCGGCTTGCGTAGCATACGAAAAACAGCAGAAAGTATTCTAAAAGCATTTTATGAAACTCTACTGCTTCTGCTCAGTCGATAGTTGAAAATTCTAGATGCAGAACCTTTTTCTTGGTGTCCTGGGAAGGGTTTCATAATGTTCATTGATAGAGGGAAGGCATCATCAGCAACAAAAACAAATGGTACTGGATCGCTTTGCCCCGGTAGAGGACGAGGTGAAGGAAGATGCTAAGTGTTTTCTTCAAGACATTGCTTGAAACATGTTTCGTTAAAAACGCCCGCATTAGATATTCTTCCCTGGCATCCAACGTTGGCATATATAATATATAAAATTGTAATTTGCGTCCACCACCGCAAAGAGCAGGGGAGAGCGGGGAAATGACGTACACTTAAGGGAGATTTATTACAGCTCTTATAATATTCAGTATAGAAGCATAGACACATGATCGAATGTTACTTTGTTATATTGGCTACCAAATCGTCACCAAACGGCTGGATTATTTATTTTAATTTTTTTGTAAAAAAATTAAAGAAAAAAGTTACACTGTATGGAATTGCCCCAGCGGTTGGGGTAATTCCTTTACGGGGGGACTTTGCCCTCGTGACAAATTATTAACATAACCTGAAAAACTTGGCATAGACGGATCACCAAGTGTATCCAAAATATAGCTCAAGAACCGTAGATGGTTTGATAGTTACCAGCTAATATGTAAAGGCTTCCCACTTACTTCTCTAATTACTTGAAGCTTATAAATAGTAACAAATCAAGCGAAAACACTATTTGTTTCACATAAACCACACCGTGGATCATACAGCAACCACATGTTTCCGTAGAGCTTACGGGGTCTTTTGCTAGGGTGCAAAACCGTTCGGACCCCCACTCTAGAACCGGAAAGCATGGTGTACGGTCATACCCCGCTGTACGGCTTTCCCCCGCTCTCCACTACGATAATGAAAAAGCTCCTGTAGTTAAAAAAAATCACTTCCAGAGTGAATTGGTGCTTGCAGTGCAATGTGTTTCCCATCCATAGCCATTTGAAAAAATCCTTTCAGGGAAGAAGATGGTGAAGTTGACGATGATGGAGAACTTGATGAACCACAGCGAAAAATCATCAAGTCTCCCAAAAAGAATTCATACGTTTCAAAACCTAGAAGTGCGTATGTTAATGCGCCTGTGGTTAACGAAGCACTTGATCTAATTCGCAGTATCAACGCTAGACGTGTAGAAAAGGATGAGTATTCTCTATTTGGAGAGCAAGTGGTAATAAAACTGCGCAAAATTACTTCTCCTTACGCTAAATTCACGGTTCAAAACATTATAAATAAGGTGCTATTTGAAGCAAAAATAAAGGCAAATTTGTCAATCCATCTGCCATGTATCCCTATTTTCCGGTGCCTGTGCCCACTTTTAGTGTCCCCCTCTTTTACTTCAGGTTCTCCTATAACCGCATCTGGATTTACCACTCCCCCATCTACTAGTGCTCATTATGAGTCTCCTGATGTCTCCTTGGACTGCAATAATTCCGTCCAATTTGATGAAAATGATGAGTGCATGCACAACATTTTATGTTCATTATAATGTAATTATTAAATTGTTTATGTGTTGACTAACACAATAGTAATTATGATTATTGTATTGACGATTATGTAAATGCTATACAACGATTATATTAAGGTAGATTTATTTTGGAAATTTTGAGCATTCTTTGTGCCATAAAAATTTACGACAAATTTTAAAGTTAAATAATATTTATTTTATACCTTGACATAACCTTGAAGAATTTGCACGAGAGCTTCACCGACTTCTGGCACACAGCTTGAGATGTTTTTTTTTTGATAACTTAAAGGTGTACATAATGAGAGAATGATAGGATTCTTCAGTGGTGAGGAAACGCAACGTCACTGCAAGATGTTCACTGGCTGGAATAGCAGGTCTGAATGAGGCATCCCTTCTAGTAATAGCCGGGATATTCAAATTCAAAAATGTTTCAAAATCACTGCTCGTCATAAGAAAGAAATTTCTGAAACCCTTATCGAATCGATATTCTAAGCTCAAGTCATCTACATCGTCCGAAATAAAGTCTTTCATTAAATCACTCGCGCTGTATCTGTTGCGACTCTTGAGACTGGGACGGACCTAAAACCTCTTCTTCTTACGTGCAGGTACACAAGAATCAATCATAACAGCAGCTGCAGCCACCAGAATTGCATCGTCTTCGTCACTTTCAATCATCTCGCGCGCGTTGTTGCGTCCACACTGAATGTGTAGTGTGGACGCGTGCCGATTCTATGAGGCCTATCGGCTTTGCCGCGTGGAAATGCCGATCGGCATAGTGTGGACCGTGTGGACGCACCTTAAGATAGACATTTTTCGGTTTCTGGGCTGCCTTGGACCCCCCCCCCAAATTGGCAAATCCTGGCTGCGCCACTGCCACACCTGTATGAAGGCACTTGAAACTGTTGTTTTTTTAATGACACAATGTAGGCAAACTAGGCGAAGAAGGATACAATGTCCGAATGTAAGGACAACTGCGCTGGAAAAAGGAATATTCTAGGGTGATCTGAGAAAGCTCAAATCACGGTCATATAATCCATAATCAGCCCTTTCAGCTGTAAGCACCACATTAATCGCGCAAGCGGCTACTTTCCATTTTCGACGAACAACGTACCGTAATTTTCCAATTATAATACGCACCCACGTTATTACGAGCGCAATTTGAGAATTTTCTTATCACCATGTATAATACGCATTTGGCTTTTAGAGAATGTAATTCTACACTATTATTCGTGTATGGTAATCTGCCATCAGCACCCGACAGATCACCGCGCAAGCATGGAATGCTGCTGATGGATGGCTTTCCCCCTTACATACATACCCCTTTGATTTCTCAATGTGACGATCTATCAGTAACAGGTTCTTCCCCTCTGAATTTTTGTTTTAATTTAATAATTTTATTAATGTGCAGCAGTGTTATTTTCAGAATAAACGTGAATTCGGAATACAAATATGTATGTTGAGTTATTTACTTCAAATGTCATCTACAGCAGGGGCGGATCAAGGGGTGTGAGGGCCCACAGGCAAATTACTGGTGGAGGCCCACTTAAAGGCGGAGAAATCCAACATTACCTATTTATTATAAATGGTCATGGAATTATATACAAATTCAGTATATACATAACTTCAGTTCTCTTATCGCTTATGATCACATTATATTCAATTCTTTTAGAACTCCTAAATTCTTAAAATTGAATAAGTACATTTTCAGCTCTTCTCCAGAAAACTACTCAATAATGTCAGGAACATCACATACATTTCGCACTCGCTTTGGTTTTCCGTAAAATAACTTTGTGGTGAAAAAATCTCAAGTGGTGGAGGTCCCTAGGCAAGTGCCTCGATGCCTAGTGCCTGGATCCGCCCCTGATCTACAGCCGGGATAAAAAGATGATGTTTGTAAGCAGGGCCGTGCGCAGGATTTGCTCGTGGGGGGGGGATTCTCATTAAAAATTAGTAACTATATTAATACAACTATCAATAATGAACGTACACGAGAACGTACAGGAGTCCTGACAGACGTTAGCATGAAAGTTGAAAGAAGCACTAAATATTGGAAGAAAAAGTTTACTAAATGAAACATTAAATAAAATAATTTAATTTTATCATATCTTCAATTCATCATTCGTGGAACTTTTTGTATGAAGGATCCTCATGGGGGGGGTTCAAACCCCCAAAACCCCCCGTGCGCACGGGCCTGTTTGTAACCATGTATGATACGCACCCTACTTTTTTGACGTAATTTCGTGGAGAGAAATGCGTACTATATATGGAAAATTACGGTACTTATCTGCTTTTCGGGGGGAGGAACGGAATAACCGTGAGACTGAATATTAGAATAATTGCGCTCGAAAAAAAAACGTAGTCGCAGTTTTCGAAGGTAACCCAAATCGCGGTCATTGAATAAGCAAACCGCCCAAGCTGGCCCAAGCTCTCGGATAGTCATGTGGACAGCGCGTTTGCCTTAGGTGAAAGCGGTCCCGGGTTCGAATCCCGGTGAGAGCCAATGTGCGAAATGACCTAAGCTGTCGAAGCACTTTTAACACTACTACTAATAGCGGAATACCGCCATAGGGACTTTCAAACCCGCCCCTGAGCACCTGAAGATACCCCAATTCGCGGAAATCCGCCCAATCTGGCAACCCTGCACATTAGGGCATTGAATGTACAATTGACATACGAAAATGCGACAACAGATCAGAACTACGGAGTTGCCTTCCTAATTGTTCTACTCGTAACTTGAATTTTACGATGTCATACTAAGGTAATTATTAATTTAGAATTTCGAATATTTGAACTGATTTGTCAGTATTGCTGTAAATCTTAGTCATTGTATTTACATCAATTCGTTTATGTGGGAACTTAGATAACTTATTCGATGAGCTGACTATTGTTATCTATATTCCTTTAAACCTAAAATTATTTTTCCTTTTTCACGCATTTCTTTGGAATGTCATTCTTTCAGCATTACATCTATTACGAAAATGATGGCCAAACATCTCCAGAGGGTATTCGGTGATGGAAAAAGAATCTTCTTCACTTCAAATTCCTTTTGCTACTCAACCTCGAATCGAGACAACGGATATGGTATGACTTAACGATTTCATTATCACTGTCACGATTCATTGATTGTGCTCTCCATAATATGTTTACTATAGCCAAGTTAAGATCTAAAGAATGTGTCTTTCCTAATATTAATATAGGATAGCAATCCGTTGAAGTGGTTGAAGGACTTCTTCGTTGCTTTGAGATTAATCACATCATAGCGTAGCTATAAACTTAATGTGCATGGTAACTTTATTTGAATTATTTATTATTTTATTATAATTTTTAAATCTCTGGATGGGTCACACTAGCGCAAACAATCGTATCGTCTTCGAGAGATTTACCATTTGAGTTTAAACAAGATTTGATTTGAGTTAATATTTAACTGTATATATTCCACCTGGTTGTATATTTTGCTTTGGCCATCCTTCATTCATTCATTCCATTCATTAAATTGGTAAATTTCTAGTTTCACACAGTTTGGGAGAAACTCTATATCTCCTATACTAATGAAGATACACATATAATTCTTGCACCGTTTCATAGATGAAGGAATGCGGCTGATATATATTATGAGAAATCCCTCCTAAGTCCTGTCATTTCCTAGGAATTTAACTCCAAAAACGATAATTTTTCGACGTATTTCGCCTGCTTTGGTAAATTTTGCATAATGAAGGGAGTTAAGTTTTGCTTTGAGTTTTAAAGGAAAAATATTCTCATCGGAAAGAAAATATAGTTAAGTAGAATTTAATCGTTAAATTGTTTTTTTTCTGGATAAAGTATAAATTACTAAGGGTATCTTTATTTTTGACGCAAGCATTATTGTTTTCCTTCTCTCCATCAAATATTAAGTACCCAAAATTAATGTTTTTGATAAAAGCATAATTTTGTGATCACCGATTTTTTTAAATATTTTTTGTCAATCACTTTCATAGAAATATAAGGAGAATGTATGTGTTGGAAACAGAATGAGTACGATATTCTGCCTATATTCCACCTCTACTCATATTCAACAAATTCCTGCTATTGTTTATTTATCCAAAAATGTTTTAGTATTCAAACTTTTTATGTATTTTCAATGAATTGGTGTGACATTTTGGAATGTTGGAAAATGATACCCACATTGAAACATATAGATATCAATTTGATTTCTGTATTAAAGAGTTAATTATCTTTTACTCACATGTTTTATAATTTTTGTATACTTTTATTACAGATGGTTCTCCTCATCTTCCAAATAATGTTGAAGAGATAGATGCTGGACAAAAAGCCTTATTTTCTCCTGAACGCTCAAGAGACATCACTGGTCCAAATATTGATTCACATTTTCAAGGACCAAATGTTATACCAGGAGCTCAAGGACAACATCAAGCTGGAGAAGATGCTCACATAGGAGCATATGATTCTTCTGGATTCATTCATTTGAATTCCATCATGCAGCCTAATATGCCCCTAACATTTGAATCTTCAACTGTTGGCCAAGGAACTTCTTCCAATGATGGGGTGGGAGACCATTCTAACTACGTGGATGTTCCACCAGAGGGGGGACATTGGACAGGAGGAGACAAGTACTTGGCAGAGGACAGGAAGAATGTCCATGCTCGTGGTGGGAATCAGGGAGGAGAAAGGGGAAGCAAGCCAGGTACAAAGCCTCTAATAGGAAACAACATACCCAAGAGTATCATGGCTGTGCTTGGGTCCCTTCCTCTCACACAAAGCTATAAGCAGAATATAAGGTGGCAGAATGGAAATCTGTTATCTTTCCATCAGGAATTTGCCATTTGGCCTCTGAAAAGCATATCCTGCTATACTTACTCTACTTCTCCGAATAACAGTAAAATAGTTGATGCTCCTCTTTCACGCAAAGATAAATTGAAAAAGGCAGTGAAAGATTATGGAGCTACAGTGATTGTTTTCCATGTTGGTATATCATTATTGTCCCTTGGTGGCTTCTACCTAGCTGTTTCCAGGTATGTCTCTAACTCCCTTGCGTGTAATTAATATTTGCATGACTTTACCTGGTGTGGTTGTTACTGTGCTTACCTATGTAGTCATAACCAGAAGCTGCAGTTCAATTAAAATCATAATAGCCTCATACTTTTAAATAATCGTCTTCTCCTGTTATAACTTAGCCATTATATGATTTTTATTCTTTCTTTGCAGCGGCTTAGATGTGGTGGCCATAATGCAAAAAATTGGACTTGGAGATAAAGCAATTGCAAAGGAAGCCAGCACATTTGCTTTGGCGTATATAGTGCATAAAGCATTTGCACCAGTAAGAATAAGCATCACTCTCACATCAACTCCATTTATAGTTCACTACTTAAGAAGGATAGGATTCCTAAAGCCTCCTAAACAAACGTAAAGAGTATGGAAGGCATTTTTAAGGAATTGATGTTTATTCCTAATACTTATAATTGTTATGGTGAATGAAAGTTTGTAATTTTTATATGAAATAATTAGTTAAAATTTAATAGAGAACTGTAATGTGGCTAAAATATTTTGATATATTTATTTTGTGTCATTTTTGATATACTTGAAATTTATATCTACATTAATATCATAAAATCCAATGTAAAGAATTTACGATCCATTACAGCTTGTAGGTATTAAGCACTATTAAATATAATGCAGTTAAGTGACCATAAGGTATATATTAATTCCTGGGAAAGATTGATGAAAATTTGATCAAATTGTTTGAATTGAAACAATGGTAACATTTTTAGCTCATAACTGCAATTAGTGATAAACAATGTAAAAGCTAAAGATCCACTTCACATTCTCAAATTCTAAATTTTCAGTGGTTGTTGTGAGCTATTAAATTTCATTTAGGCATCTATATATTCATAAAATATTTTTATAATGAAATATCACTATAGAGGTAGAAGAAAAAAATGGTTCTTGATGGATGATATTTCTCAAGCTATTGTGAAACATTTTCATTTCATATCTATTTTGGGTTTGGATAAATATTTTTTTCCATCTCCTGGGCATAATTTAACAGGTTATAATAAAAAATGTGATCTATGGCATGGTTATTAAGGATTGTAATGTTATACTTGTTAATTTACTAATTGGCTTAAATATGTTTTCTTTTCAAAAGTTAACTCATTCTAGTAAATTAAAGCTAACAAGTATCAGTAGATTCTCTAATACTGAAATTTATTATGATCCTATCTGCAAATTTATCTGTTTCTTAACATATCTGTTGTTTTACTTACACTAAAATCATACCATAAAATAAATTCATTCTATAAATTTTTATAAAATGCCATCATACCTTCTGTAAAATGCTTGAGTACTTTTTTTTATTTACCTACTATTAATTGATAAGGCTCAAGCAAACTTCAATATAAAGACTTAAAAGTAAATATCTAGTTTAGAATTACTGTGTGGAGTTAAACCAATATCTATAAAGAAATCAATTAATGCAACACGTACGAAAAAATTGATATCCCAACAGTGCCATAGGTTGGTAAGGAAGGCTCATCACTAAAAGAATTCTAAATAGAAACTTAGAACAATTAATGAATGGTGCTTGTGCGTGAAAAAGAGCATGCTGATGAGTGTAAGGATTTACCTGGAATGTATGTAGGTGATAGGAAAAGGATATGGTTCCAAGGTTTATATGGGCATACATTTGAACAAATATGGTGCATGGCAACATTGGCTAACAAAGATAATTTGTTCCTAACTGATCTTTTCCAGAAGAAATCTTTTTCATCTGAAAAATGGGTTCCCAGTTCAAGCAATTTACGCAAACACTCCCATTGAAATACTGTGCACCTTCACTTTTATTCTAATATACTGCATACAACATATCGTGCTATAAATATTTTGTTAATTGATTATATAGATATATCTTTAACTTATAAGTTTTTTATTTTTGTTGCACATTCCTGTATATGTCTCCCAATATTATTTACCTGAGCCAGAAAAGTTATGAATAATGTTATTTAGCTGAAGGTTGTCCATTCACTTTTTATTTGATAAAGGAGGACATATGGAACATAAACCTACTGTAAGGTCAAAGTTTTATTTATAGTCGGTTGTTCACTTACGACCTGTTTAACTTGTAACAGTTAGATTGATGAACGAGTGTCTGGAAGGAGAGTAAATGGTGCTGATCAGCTAGAATGCTTGCAACTGTCACTTTGTTAACAGTAGTTGCAACTACATTCAGTATCGTTTGTCTTAATAAAATGAGATTTTGGCATAGTAGAACCAAAAAAATGTCTAGAGAACTTAATTGAACATAAGTTAAACATATTTTAAAAAACTGAGCAGTTTCCATTTTGGAATATGATGGCATGCATAGAAAGTATTTCTACCAAATAACTATTGATATCTAACTTAAGAGTTGGTTGTCAGAACCAAATGTGGTCATAAGTTGACGACTGATTGTACATTGATTGGTACAGATTTGTCTGAGAACTGAATCCTGCTCTTATTTATCATTAGCTCCCAGAAACTTTGGAGAAAGTATAAGACCTATTATGCCTGATGAAGGGTATTTCTTTGCCATTGCTGTTTTCATTCAGGATGCTTTCAGTGATAAATGTTCACTTTAATGCCCCTCTGGATAACGCTTCATAGCATTCAAATACAATACCTAGATGATGATGATTATTAAGAAACTTTCCTTCTTAAGTTGCTCTCATATGATCATATTTGAAGAAGGCTGAGGCAAAAGTGACCTATCAAAGGTATATTTTTCTTTATTCTTCATCAATAAACAAATGATAAATACTGCAAATAACAAAGATGTGGTTGCATCAAAGTTTGAATTCACTAAATCTTGCTGTATCAATCATGCTCTTCTTGATAGGAGAGAAACTATTAAAAGCAAGATTTGGATGAGATGCCAGATTTAATTTGAATTGGTTGAATTAAGGAAGAAGTGATGCTGAAAGGAGCAGCAGATTTGGTTTGAGAACGAAAGGAGTTCAATGGAAAGGTCTGTGGATGTATTAACACCCAGATTAAGGGTCAAATGTTTTGGAAATACTCTGTGAAAATCAGATACTGTCTTGCTCAATTGAAATGGGAATGGCAAGAAGTTGAAGTATAAGTTGGTAATCTCATTTAACCCTCTTTGCTTTCCTCTTCTGCATGCTCTTTACGCATGAATAGTTCTTCTAAACTGGTATTTTCTAAACCATTCACCTTGACTTTCATACCTTATGTCATTTTGTGCAGCAGAAGCTTTTTTTTTAATCAAAGAAGAAATAAGATATTTACTTTCCACAGAAATTTATTAGAGCGAACATGGTTTCAGTTGAAATTCCACTTAACACTTATGATATTTTTAAAGGTATCTTAAAAGAGCCCTAATAGCAGCATGCATGCATTTTGATCATATTATCTACAACCGTAGAAGCTAAAAGGTTACTGACTCTCTTTTGAAAACAAGAGAGCATGGATAGTTTGACTTTAACATTCTGGATTAGCTCAAACAAATTCTTCTAAAATTCAGAGAACTCTTAAGCACCTATCTATATACATAATCAAGTTCTATTGCAATAGCAATGGAGAAATGTTGTGTTGGTATGTGTTCATCTTGAAGAACTGTTCAAAAAAATGTCATTTCAGATAGTAAATAGAAAAGTTTCACTGTAGGTAGAAATAATAATCTATATGTATTTTAATACAAAGCTAATCAATGAAAGACGTAGTAACCCTTTACAGAATGAGAGTACAGCTTCAAGTATCAGATATACAAGTATTAACAAAATACTATAAAAAATAATACTAATATAAATATGTAATGTACAAACTATTTAAAGACAAACAATTAAAAAAATCAAAAATGAAGTTTAAAAAAAAAACAGGAACTCTAAGATTAAAGCCATATTTACAATTATAAGATACACAAAAAGAAAAATATTATATTAACACAATCACAAGTGCACTAGAATGTATAGAGAGTAATTCAGATCTCACTATCAAACATATTTTAAAGTTTTTTTTTTAAAGCAGTGACTCTTATACCTGATAAAATAAAACCTCTTTTATCTGGTAAAAATTATAGTCCTAATCATTTCCTCATTCTAATATTAAAATCTTAATCATATAGACAATTTTATTATTTGTCGAGGAAAGTAAAAAGATTATGTTATAATTTAGTGAAAGAATCAAGAGTGAGAGCTAAGGATATATTGTACAAATATAAAATTGCTTGTTCAAGATTCTCCGGAGGCCACTACTGTACCTCCGTCATTGCAAGGTAGTTATCACAGTAAATATAGGACGTACCCATAACTTACATGTATGTAAATAAGCCACAATGTTTGACACTTGTTCCACAAAAATTTCATCGAAAAAGGGCTTAATCTAGCGGGTAAAAAAAATCCCTCGCCATCCCCATCCAAAATTTTACCTAGATTCTTTACCCTTTTGCTATGAATTTATTTCCTTGCCTGGAGTGCAGTAAAGGGCGAGAAGATTTCCTTTGTAATAACCAACCAAAGAAATACACACACTAATGGAGAACCATCAAATATATATAGAATTTGTATTAATTTTTAAAGTGGGAAAAACAGATTTTACATAATTACCCACTTCGCATTATGTGAAAAAGAAAGAGCAATTGGAGAAAATCCTTGTACCATTTCAATGAAGAGGAGGATCAAGTGATAGCTTGAGTATTGGAAATATCAACTCAAGAGAGGGAGCTTAAGTTGAGTCATCAATATGGTTCACTTGGATCATTGACAATGTGTAAAGGACATTAACTATTTTAAAGGCAAAGGTATAAGTTTGTCAGGGAAATACCTGTTTTAAAAAAAAGCTGAATAATATTTTTTCTTTGAAATAATGTAATGTAATCACTTATTTTATCCTTTAGGTTAGTTTAATTTGCCATAGTTCAAATATTACTAATCTACCAATACCTCGAGCTGCTTTTCAGATCCTTTCATTTCCACTCAGCAGATTACCTACTCATGTCACATTTTATCAGTCTTCGTATAACTTGTCAACATACCTTAAAATTTATCCTTCATAACATAGTCTATCTAAAAAAATTGTTACAACAAGGACTGTCAATTCTAAATATTATATGAAAATTAGGTTATTGATTTAAAAATATTTATTCTTAATTTTTTTGTTGTCTGAAGGCGTATCTGGAAAGGGAACTTTCCATAGTGATAAAAATATAAATAATTTACATACGTATCATTAAACGTTTTTCAAGTAATACTTGCTAAGCACGATACATTTTTTTAAATACTATGCAGCCGTAACATAAAAATAACATTAATTTTGATGTAATAGTTTACATCGACCAAGTTCCGACATCCTGCAAACAGTGATGTATTTTTCAAAACCGCGCCAGTAGAAAGCTGTAAACAAGTGAATCAACTGCGACTCTTGTTTCCCCTGTTTTCACTTTTGTAGGCCCTGTTTCATGTTGTGTGTATCAATGTACGACGAAGCATTTTCCTAATTATCTCAAACTATTGTATCCGTAGATTTTCAACTGAAGGTTTGAATTTTTGCAATTGTTATATATTTTCATCATTTTCTGAAGGAAATCAGTTTCATCCTTGCTGATAAACGGACACGGTTCAATCGTTACCTCTCCAGTCAATTTTTCTGTTGAAGCCATCTTGCAGAATTCCCTCCGTAGGTAAGAAAATCTATATATGGAAATAATTTCTTCCACCGTCAAGGTGGATCTTACATATAATTTCAGGTTACAAATCTTATTCGGTTTCTTGTTCTTTAGTTTTAAAATTTCTAAGTGATGGACATATATATGACTCGTTGCACAATAGAATCGCTTAGTACCGTATCAACAAGTTCATATAAATCCTCCTTAACCTAGCGGCCTATCTTGATTGTTTAAAATTTTTACTATTCTTTAATTACTATTTATGTCATTTTTATGCTAGTGTGCTCCCTTGACCTTGAGGCAATGATTTTTTACAAAAATCGCTCATTTGATTCAGGTTTACGGTAGGCAGGGGATTGATGCATGGTTACTTATGCAAGATGCGATAGGAAACTGCGGCAGGTTGGAGAGTGAAAAAGCTTTAGAATCAGTTCTAACTGTTCAATCATTAGTATTCATTTTTTATTTTTGATACTCGCAAAGCCTTAGTGCAACGCTTCAATTATCTTGGTAATTACTATTAAAAGATTGCGAAGAAAACTTACTAAATCTACGTAAGGACGCAAGGTATGATTATGTTGGCTACTTGCTAACATATTTATGATTTATTTACAACTTTCCTATGTTAACGTAATTTAAGAAACCATGGCCACAGTTATATATTCATCCTTAAATCAGTTTTTGTTTTCGTTGTTTGCATCGAAGAGAATTGGAAACATAATTCGTAGATATGACTTATTTTATAGCATGACATTTTTCTAGCTTCGATTACTAATAATCGTTATTTAAATTAAGGTTTTCCTAACAATATTGAGTTTTTTTTATTTGCTAATTAAAGTAGTATTATTAGTTTGTTTTGGCCAAAGTGAGCTTTGGACTGTCAGCCTCAAAATATGTTTACATAGTAATATTCCGTTCTGCTATTGGCTTACGTTAGTATCTTCTTCTAGCTCAAAATAATTTTATTTAAATTTCCTTAGTTATTATTTTACTTGGGAAAACTTCATATCTTCAAGTGGATCTGCTTCTTATTTATTTTTGGTTATATGTTTACCAAATTTGATGTTTCAATCAAGGCTGAGCTTGTAATCTATTTGGTAATGTAATTTCAAACATGAACTCAGCATATTCTTTCGGCATTCACCACGATGTTTTCTCTCCCGTTGAACCCAGAGTTCTTTGTCGTATTTCACGTTTGTAATCCCCATATCCAATGCTTAATTATATGTTTCTTTTACAGGCATGGCTGAGGACCTAGATGTTGAAGCACTTCTAGAAGCTCCATTTAGAAAGGGAGTAAGTAATTTTAGCTTTACTGTGTATGAACGTGTCTATTTTACTTCTATGTCCCAATCACATGGTTTTGAGATTTGGTCCTTGGTGCAGAAGAATAAAAATTAAAATTACTATAAATTGAAATTTTATCCTTAATTTTATGAGTGTAAAATATAGCTATTATGTCTAATGCAGAGTGTAATTATTTCTTCAGAGCAGTCTTATACCTGTCTGATATGGTATCCCCATTTCTGTATCTTGTAGACCCTTACATGTCACAGCTTGTTGCATCCAGCTCAGACCTAGCTACAGTTCCAGCATCTGCACAGAGGTAGTACACATACCAGTATCTTTGTTTGGTACTGTATTTGCAGTCAGCGCTCACTATTGTGCGACCAAAAGACAAAAATTAGATTTTTACCCTAACTCACTTATCTTGCCACCTAGTGTAGAAGAGTTCTTCTTAATGTATATTTTTTTCAGTCCTAAGTAAATTTAGCTTTAGAGGGTCCATGAACTTGAATAATTTATCAAGAGCTTTCCTCCATTTTGTTTTGGGAAGGTTTTATATTTCAAATTTTTTGATGTTACAAATGCCTCTGTTGAGAAGGCTTTCCCCTTAAATATCTAGTCATCACTCATGTGGTAAATCACTATCAGGTTTCTTTCTGGCTTTGGAAGTTTGAATGTTCATGTGACCCTTCTTTGTTTGCAATTCTAATTGCCGTGGTTCTGAATCTGTCCCCTTCTATTGTCTCAGGATCCCCCAGAGATGGGTTTGCAAGGGACAAACTCTAATGCTCAAGAGACACCCAACGGAAAAGGGCTCTCATGAAGAATGCCATGGATGTAGGGCCTGATGGGTGAGGGCAGGCGTTGCCCTTTAAAAATCAAAACGAGACCAATGATGATGAATAAAAGCCCCAGGTGTTATTTCGCGCCAAAAAAATGTTGAATTATTTGCAGTTACGTGTGATTGAGAATTGTGTGGAAGATGGAGTGAATGAGGGAGGGAGTGTGTGAAAGCATTGATTATAATTGTAGTAAACATCCTTTCATCTCTTGACTGCACTTATATGCTGTATTATCTTTCAGCTGATCCTGTGAGTGTGTGATTGTATGATTCAAAAGGGTGGTTGCATTCATTTTGATAATCAGCATTCATTAATTAGTCCCCTTCCTCATGTGTTGATGGTTTGAATCACTGGGGTTTCATTAGTATGTTCAATAATAAATCAGGGCCATGGTAAAGTACATTTTTGTACATTATTACCCTTGTCATTTCTTTCATTTTCATCCACATAAACTCTAGGGAATGAATTACAACAAATTTAGCAAGTATCACTGTATTTCATGTTCATTAGATAGAAGTTTATAACGTTGATATTTATACACTTAAACAACACAATTTTTTGTGCCATGGCAGCATATTGTTTGAGGATTAATTCTGACAGTTTTCCATACTAAGAAAATTAATTTATTTTTAATTGATTCATTGTTGATTGAAACATGTAATTTTATACCTTTATTACGTTATCAGGATAACATTGAATAGTTCAAAAAGGTAAATGCATTCATTATAATGTGAGATATTGTGTGTAAATGGTGCATGCACTGTTAAGTTATGGAAGTCTTACATGAATATGCATGGTTGCAGAATAAAATTCTCTGAGTGCCAATCATGAAGGCATGGCTTAATATGCAGCTTATTTGGTCATACCCCTAGGAAGTCATAACAGCATGGTAAAAGTGCCATTCTCTCAGACCCCTGTTGAAAAATGAAATTGTGAAAGTTGAATGAATTTTTTTGTTTTTGTCTCAGGTCGTTTACTGTTTACATGTCAATGAAAATAAAGCATTTTGGTTTCTCTAATTGTATGCTGTAATATATTTTGGATTTCGTAATTTGGAATATCATTAATAGGATGTTTATACTTAGTCATTTAAAAAATATTAAACCTTGAGTATCATTTCTTCAATCTGTTTTATATTGGAAAAATAGTAAATACTTCCACATAATGAGGCTGCTTTCCCTAATATATCGCCCTTGAATTGAATTGATTAAAACTGCAATAAGCTAGAACTGCTTGCGCTCCCTTACTACAGCTCACATTTTGTGTAGCTTTGTCTTTGTGCTCACTGGCCATTTAGACTAAAATGATTTGCCATGTAGGTCTGAAATATGAATACCTCCCAAATTTTGTAAATGGAGAGTTCCAGTCATGAAAAATTTTTCATGCTGTATCTTTGCAGAAAAAAGTGGTGTGATGGCTAGGTAATGGGACACCCTGTCGGGACACATATCTCATAGAGGGTAAGTATCTTTGGAATCACAGATATCAGATGAATTGATCCAAGGAGGGATCGAATTGTCCCTTCATTGAAGGAACACCAACCACTCTCCTTTGAACAATGAATCCTTGACCTACCCATCCCTTCCAGTCCAATCCTCACGCCTTATTAAAAGAGAGCATTGAAATCTTTTGAGGCTTGTGTGTGTGTGTTTGGTTTATGCGATGAGTGAGTGAATGTGTGGTAGTGAGGCAGTTTTTTCAGGCGGCTGTTTATGAAGACTAACATGGACCACAAAATGCGTATAGTAGAAAATTATTATTTTACCTACTTCCCTGTCTGTCTCCTTTACATCTGATTTTCAGCCATAATCCTATGACATAGCACAAAACAAATCTTCATAAAAATTAAGCAAGAGACAGGAAAAATTTTGCTTGCCCAAATGTGATTCCCCTATTGTATTCTCATGATATAAAGTATTATTATGCATTGTTTTCGTCCAGTGGTTTTGGCTGTTATTGTTGTGGCCAGTAAATTAATTATGGATTCCAAACTTTTTCTCTTTTTTTATTCCCTTCCTGCCTCCTGCCCTTATCTTTGCTTCCTTACCTTCCTCTACTCCTTCCCACTACTCCTGATCGATGGTGCCGTCCGTTATCAACATTTCTGCTGTTTGTAGGAGGAGGTGCCTGCGAAGCCAAGGGAGAATGGAGTTTCTTCGCACAAATCATCTGGGTAAGTAAATGCATGTGATAACCTTAGGAAGCAATATCCTCCTTAATGTTGCTAATTTTAATTGTGTTTTGAATAAGATTTGAGTTGTGATGTTATTCAAATTACAGTATCGATGCAACTTAATTTTCTACGCTAATTTTCCAAGTAAAATTCCATACGATTTTCATCACATATAATCTCATCTGAAGAAGTAATATTTAATGTAGCTGCTGTCTGTAGAAAAAACTGCTATGAAACTTTTTGCCTAGAGATTAAGATAAATCCTAGTGAGTGATCCTCTTTGTGAAATATTGATGGTATTATCAAATATTTCAAAGTAATATTTGTCTAATATAGACCCCACGCAACTACAGGAAGATTAAATTATCTAATTCACAGTTCAAATGTTTTATTCCATTATAATTTTATGTACGCATTTTTGTCTAGTTTGATGCTTATTTTTCAAGGACCTTTATTTTCTGCAAATTTTTACAATCTTTGTATCACTTTCAGTAAGAGCAAACACCGCAGTCGCAGCCGTTCCAGGGACCGTGGGGAGAAATCCAGTCGTCGCGAGGATAAGGCCAGAGACAAGGAAAGGAGACCTAGAAGCCGCAGTCGAGAACGCAAGAAAGAAAAAGATGGAGAGAGGGAGCGAAAACGCGGAGCAAGCAGGGAGAAAGAGAGAGATGGAAAGCGCAGGAAAAGTAAGGAGAGAGAACGGTCTGGTAGGAAATCACGCAGTAAGAGTAAGGAACGGCGACATCATCGGCATGCTTCTCCTCATGGCCCTAGCCGTCGTGAGAGGTTTGGTCATCATCGCAAAGGTTCCCCATCTCCAATTGGATTAGTAAGCCCTAAGTAAGTTATCACTTTTTTATCTCTTGCAAATATTTTCATTAGAGAGGTTTGAGTAACCTCGTAAAATTATTATTATTTTATTAATTTAAAATGTATATACAGTAGAAGTCCGTTATAACGAGTACGGCATATAACAAGCATGGAATATAACGAGAGTTTCATTATAGCGAGTGATTTTTTGGAAGTTGTCCATCTCGCATCAAAAAGGATAGGGAGTTACATCCATTATAACAAGTGATTATTTCTGAAGTATTGCTATAACGAGTGCCACGTTTCTATATTTGTTTTGCAGGAGGCATATCTTGGAAACATCACTTGACGTGAGAGATGAAGTCCAACAAGCAAACGGTAAACCGAGGTGCGTTATCTCTTCTTCTCTCATCTCACCTCACCCTTCCTCTGCGAAAATGCTTCAGGAAACATTGATTAGAGACTTTGCACAAGTTTCACTCTGCCATTTGTCCCTCTGTACATCATAACCCCTTGTCTAGTTTATTTTCAGTGACGGCCCCTCTAGTCAGCACGAGTTTTTTTTTTCTATCATATTGGCATCCACCCCTGGGATTTGCAGCACTTTGATTACTGTTTACGAATCATTGAAATAATATTGTTGATACTTAGTATGCATTCTGAAGCATTTGCATTAGAATTAAAAACCCTACAGTTCAATTCTGCCTCACTCACTGCTCTTGGATTCAAGAGGATGGATATATAGTATTTAACATCAACTAGAATGAGTATGCTTTATAAGAAGTACCAATTTTTTTCAGTTCTCACTATAACGGACTTCTATTGTACCAATTTCTAAGGAATTTTTATCAGACCTTGCATATCTCACTGGATTTGAGTCACCAAATGTTGAAAGAGGAAGTTTGTAAGTTAATTTAATCGTGTGGCAGATTACCCTTCAATTAAACCTATAGGTTTCAGTATTGTCCGCAATATACTGGATTGTCTGGAAGAGAACCTAATACCTTGCTCTCTAGGTAGCCTCCAAGATATCCAGAATCCAAGCCCTAAAACTTTTTTTATGGAGTAGATAAAAAATAATTTCATTCTGCCACCACCCACTGCACTTAACGTATATTGACAGTGACAACCTGAAACATATTTATGATGAATAATTTTATTCTATCACATTGTTTTTGCTGTGAGTGGTGGCCACATTGAACGTTCATAAGAAGAAAAATAGAACTTGATTATATATACTAAGTTGCAGTGTGATTAAAATTTTGAAACCACTTTTTATGTCCTCAATTCGTGCTGTTCATTGGTATATTATTTGATTAACCTTGTATTAACGTAAAGCGTTTGTTGCTACAAAGTATTAATTCTTAAAATTTTGTTGCATTGCCTCCTTGGCTAAAATTCCACTGCCCTTCTGTAGTAGTTTAACTTGCTGCTATAAAGGGGTTTACTAATCTCTTTCTGCATTCAAGAAGCCAGGGTTGTTCATGAGATAATGTATCCAAAGGTTTAGTGCTATCCCCTATCTTCTTTTTACTTTCTCTGATATTATGACTTGTGCATTGGCAGTATTACTCATTTTGGCTATCCCTCCAAGTTTAATCTTGACAACAGTTGCTGTCATATTTGGTTTTGAAATGTTTATATGAATTATTAACTGGTGAAGCTCTTGGTAGCATTTATGAACTATTAAGTTTATTGTAATTTATTCTAGGCGTCCAGATGAATTGTCTCCAGAAGAGCGAGATGCTAGAACTGTGTTTTGCATGCAGCTGTCAGCCAGGGTGAGAGGAAGAGACCTTGAAGAATTTTTCTCTGCTGTTGGAAAAGTTAGTATGGGTTACCTTTTCCATTTTGCTCTTTCTATGTAAACCATGCCAGTGTTAATTTTAATCGTCAGATAATTGATAATCTTTAAACTTAATATATACTTTATATTGCCTGTTTGGATTATACCAGAACTTGGAGGAACTTCAATTTCCTTGGAGTTTGTTTGAAATTTTAATATTTTTTAGGTTTTTTTTAATGTCTTTTGGAGATATATTCTTTTAGAGAAATTAGAATCTTATTGAAGTGTTGTAAACTAAAGTATATACATTTATTGAATTAAAATCCTGTTTCTTTGAACTAAAACCCTTAAGGAATTCAGCAACTAATAATTTTCCCATTTTGCATTTTATTTCATTGAAAATTAGTATTTATGAAATTTTGTCCAGACAGTTTGCTGCTTGAAGATATTTATTTCATGATCTACTCCCAAGGAGATATAAGATCAATCACTATGAGATCTCTTTTACCTGAAAGTAGACAGTGAGATAGTAATAAGTGTCATGGGTTTATTCCACATAGGCCAGGGCTTGAGAGATAATAAGTTTAGAATCTATCCTAGTTAAATTTTAATATAAGCTTCTGGCCTAAGTTCACTGCCTAGATTTGTCTAATGGTAACATAATTGACTCATACTGGTTAGGTTTCTGGTTCAATTTTTCCACAGTGCAAAAACTCAACAATGTAGAAGTATTTAACTGGATAAAAGACTTTCTTACCGGCAGAGAACAACAAGCAGTATTCAATGATATTAGTTCCAACTTGGTTAAGGTGTTCTCGGGCATCCCTCAGAGTAGCGTAACCAGATCGTTGTTATTTTGAATATACATCAACGACCTCAGCAATCATATTGACTGCAATGTTTGAATATTCGCGGACGAAACTCTCATTTACAGGGAAATAGATTGTTTAGAGATTGATAAACCCTTTCGAGCGATCATTATAAAATAGTGCGATGTTTGGCAATTAGAACTGAATGTAGAAAAGTGATAAGTAGTTAACTTCTTCAAAAGAAAATCTATAATAAATGATTATTCGTACAGCCTCTGTGGGGTAAACCTAATGATAGTAGAATTGGTGAAGTATCTTGGAGTAACTCTCACAAATAATTTATCATGAAGTAACCACATCCGAAATATATGTGGAAAAGCATTAAAGAAACTTGGCTTCAATAAAGGAATTAGTAGTCCTTAAGAATGCATGAAGAGTATGGGACCCTGCCGACAAATGTCATGTTCAGGATTTAGAAGAAGTGCAACAAAAGGAAGTACGATTTGTAAAGAATTGATACAATAAAACAGAGTGTTACTCAGATGATACAGGATGTGGAATGGGAATCATTAGAAGGTAGAAGACAAATTAATAGGATAAATTTACTGTATAAGTTTCAAGAAAATACGTTCTCAGATGATGTAATCTATATCTATGTAAAAACCCTACAAGCTGCCTTTTGTTGTGTGGCAGAGGGTGTAAGCGCCTTGACTCTATTTTCCTAAACGTTTGCTTTAGCATATACTTTGCGGAAAAAATGAATTTTTGAAGCGAATCATTCTAGAATCTATTTCTCTAATCTTTCTGGCAGTATCAGAACGGCCCATATAACGGGGGTTGCATTATATCAGTTACATCATCTGAGAACGTAATTTCTCTGAACTTATTTAATAAATTTATCCTTTGAATTTTTCTTCTATCTTCTAATGATTCCCATCTCGCATCCTGTAACATCTGAGTAACACTCGCTGTTTTATTGTAGCAATTCTTTACAAATCGAATCGTCTTTCATTGTTCTTTTTCTAAATCTTGAATATGGCATTTCACGGCGGGATCCCATACACTACATGCATACTCAAGGTGAGGCCTAACTAACGCTAAGTAACATCGCTCGCAAACTTTTTCTTCGCTCCTACTGACTATTCTTTTAACGAAGCCGAGTTTCTTAAGTGCTTTTCCACACATATTTCAGATGTGGGTACTCCATGATAGATTATTCGTGAGAGTTACTTCAAGATACTTCACCGATTCTACTGTCATTAGGTACCCCTCGGAGGCTGTAAGAATAATCATTTACTGTAGATTTTCTTTTGAAGAAGTTAACTGCCGATATAATGCGAACCCCCTATAATATATTCACCTTTCTGATACTGCGAGGAAGATAAGGGAAATAGATGCCAGAACAAATCATTTCAAGAATTCATCTTTTTCACAAACGATAAGCGAAAGCAATCAATTAGGAAATTAGTCTAGGTGCCTGGACCCCCTGCCACATGCCAAAAGAGGGCTTGCAGGGTTCTAAGATGGACATAGACATATAATCAATTGCAGTAATTACTACTACTTCAATACGATTTTCTACGAAAAATGAAGTTCAATAGTGAAGGAAAATGTTACAGTGGTTGGCAAACCAGCAACTTAACCAGTATGAGTCTATTACATTGCCATTAGGCAAACCTAGGCTGTGGATGCTAGATGCTTTATTAAAATTTGGCTGAGATATCTTCGTACCCTATTTTCTCTCAAACTCTCACCTATGTGGAAGAAACCCATGACATTTATTACTATTTCACTGTCTACTTTCAGGTATAAAAGTTCTTGACGTCGATGTGACTATGTCTTCTTGTCAGTAGCTGAGAAGTTCATTCACTTAGTTTTCAGATTATGATTCAGATTAACTTATTTTACATATCACTTTTAAGTATATTGTACCATATCTATTATATTCATGATTTTATGAATTATTTGCTAGATTTTTCAAATTACAATTTACTTCCATAGGTAAGAGACGTCAGACTAATAACATGCAATAAAACTCGCCGTTTCAAAGGAATAGCCTACGTGGAATTCAAAGATCCAGATGCAGTTCCTTTGGTAAGTTTTTCTTAAATTCAACAAATGTTTGCTGGTTTAATCTTTGAAATTCTTGTAATTAATTCCATGTATCATTTTCATAGGCCATGGGTCTCAGTGGTCAAAAACTTCTTGGAGTGCCCATAATAGTTCAGCACACCCAAGCAGAGAAGAATAGAGCTGGAAGTAGTACAGTGGGTGGATCATCTGCTTCAGCAGCTGCTGCTGCTGCCCAGAAAGGAGTTGGTGCAGGTGGGCTTGGTGTTGCTGGTGGACTTGGTGCTTCTGTACTCGGAGGACTGGGTGGTGGTCTAGGTGGCTCTGGAGTAGGTGTAGGAGGAGGTGGTCCCATGAGGCTCTATGTTGGTTCCCTGCATTTCAACATTACCGAAGACATGCTGAGAGGAATTTTTGAACCCTTCGGCAAGATAGACAACATTCAGTTAATAATGGATCCTGAAACAGGGCGTTCTAAAGGATACGGTTTTATCACAGTGAGTCTCTTTCTTAAACTACATTTCTTTCAAGTCGTCATCTAATGGGCTCTAATTTCATTGCTGAATAAAATAATAAGACAGAATTTGCTTGAAGTCTTTAATTTCCAAAATCAGCAAAGGTGGAATGTCAAGGTAGCTGACTCATAATAAAATTTTGTTTTTCTAGGTCTTAATTGCAGCCTCTATAGCCAATTCCTTTCATTTAACTATGAAATTTTACATTTTGGGTTGCTTATTTTACACTTTCCTGATTGTGTGTTTAGGTAAGCTTAAGATATATTGAATTACTTTTGTAATAAAGAGAAATGGAAATTAATGGAATTGGTAACTCCTATTTTATTTATCTTCTAGGTCTTTTTGACAGCCTTTGTAACAGATTACTTACAAGACCTGCCAACACATTTCTTGAAATGTATGAAATCAGTGATGGGAATTTATGTGTTAATCTAAAGTTGTTGTAGGATTTAGTTTCCCATCCATTTGTATCAGTTTGTCCTCTCTTACTGTTTTCTTTATTAGGACTACTGGGATATTTTTCTTTAATAGGTGGCATTATTTTACAAATTCTGTGCATATACATATATATCTATATCAATAAGTTCACATCATAAGATGTTTAAAAGTACCAAAGTGTTTGAAGTGGCTGCTTTAAACTGAACATTTTTTTAACCTGGTAATCTTTTTGTTAAATGAATACAAATATTGCTTTACTTTTTAGTTCCACGACGCTGAAGATGCTAAGAAAGCATTGGAGCAGTTAAATGGCTTTGAGCTTGCTGGGCGTCCTATGAAAGTTGGCCATGTTACAGAGAGATCTGACTCAGCTTCTGGACCATCAATTTTGGACAGTGATGAGTTAGATCGCACCGGTATAGATTTAGGAGCCACTGGACGACTACAACTTATGTTTAAATTGGCAGAAGGTGAGTTGATTCTTGAGGACTCTTACATATATTTAATTTTTTGTGGCCATAAACCTTTATTTGTATTGGGTAGATGGCAGCAACAAAATTGAAATTTTATACTCAAGTAGGAAACTAGTTGAATTGATATAGAAACCATAATTTGGAACCAGGTTGCCCAAAAGTTTATCTGTATATTGTCCAACTATAGGTGTTCTGTAGTTACTAGAGATCGCACATTACCACTAATACTAATTTTGCAATAACTCTTCTATTTTTCAAGTAAGGAGTCAACATTCCTTTTGTAAGTTCCATTTATTTGCCTTCCATTCATAACTCAATGTTTCTTTCTAAAAATTAAAAATTTCTTATTAGAATTGTCAATTATATAGTAAGTTAAAAGTGTAAGGTGTTTGTGTTGCGCAGCACCTTTTCTTTTTGGCATTTACATTAATAATATCTTTAGATTCCAGAGAAAAGAATTTAACATTAGCATAGATTAGACATGATTAGGAGATAAAAATGAACTAAGCAATAACTGATATTGTTGACAGTTTAATGATCCTAGATTATCAGATGTAAAGGCAAGTTCCATTCTAAAGCAGACCATCTGATAACAATAAGAATTGATTCCACATGTTCTTGTCTGTAGTTTTGAATTTGGAGAACTTCATCAATTTCCTTATCATTGCTATTGTAGGATAGGAAACTTAAGTTGCTTCTAGTACTATTACAGCTTTAGATGTCTTGGATTGAAAATTTGGTAATTTTTCATTCCAATGGTATGATGTAGATGGGCATAACATTAAGGGATAAACAGGATTAAGGGTGCTCAACTTTGTCTTAAAATTGGTAAACGTCTTTTTTTCCTTATAGTTGGGTCATATTTTGTGGGTGAAGTTTGGTGAGTACTTCAACTATGTTTTTTTGCCAGCTAGAAGAAATATTACAACTCCTCATTTAACGTTTAATGGTCATCTCTGAAATGATCTGCAGTGTGGGAACCGCTGGAAAAATATCATTCATTATATTCCTTTGTTTGACTTACATACCTTTCCTTAAAGTTATTTCATCCTAATTATGAACTATATCAAGAAGTTACATACAATTAGTTTGTCTGTAAATCTTTCCTTATCTGTCTTCATAGTGTACATCAACAATTCTTAGGAATTTAGAAATGTTGACAGGTTGAGCATATTTTGCCACTTGTAAATAGACTGTCTTAGTTGCATTTATTAGATTTGTCTCATTACAGATAGATCTTAAACTAATAAAAAAAGTAACTACCAAGCTGTACATCTTTCAATTAGACTATGAATCATATCAGTGGTTTTTTTATGTTATCAGTGTATGTAATAATATGATCTGACAACTTACCAAACTGCTGGAAAAAGAAATGAAACATAACATGTATGTTTGTAACAATCACATTGCTTTCTCTGCAAATATCTATTGGGAAGATTTTTCAATGGATTTCTCAGTGTAAAAACTGGCTCCTTTTCTTATTTCATCGATCGTCCTTTTTGTCTGAGGATTTTCATCAATATTATTGGGAATGTAATTTTTTTATGAGCCTCTTACTGTTTCATCTAATACAAGCAATAATAAATGTTGGATTAGCCTATATACTTTGGGAATAAGATTCATGACTGTACAAGCATAGTTTAATTCTTACTATGTTTGCATCCTGGCAAATTTACCATTGTAACTATAAAAAATGTGGGTACTGGCAATTGGTTTTAATTTCCTTGCTATTACACTTTTTAGAAAATAGATATATCTAGTTGCTGTAATAATAAAAATATTGCCAAGAATATGGAGAGAGAAGTAAATTATTCTGTATATTATTATATAAGTCTATAATTATATAATAGTGTATAATTATATAAGTCCGACAATATGTAAACCTTGTGAATTTCTTAATAGATCATACTCCTTCAATTACTGTTTTATTTTGTGTAACTAGGCACTGGAATGCAGATTCCTCCTGCAGCAGCAAATGCTCTTAACCTGAATCCAGTAGGAGGTCATCCATCTCAAGCTGCCACACCTCCAATTGCCACACAGTGTTTCATGCTGGCAAATATGTTTGACCCAACCACGTAAGAGGATCAATTCAATATTTAGCATAAATAATTTTATAATTTAAGCTTAGGTGACAAATGTATTTATCTATCTTTTGTCCTCTCCTTTAGTGAAACGAATCCTAATTGGGATGTGGAAATAAGAGATGATGTGATAGAGGAGTGCAACAAACATGGTGGTGTCTTCCATGTTTATGTTGACAGGGCATCATTGCAAGGAAATGTATATGTGAAGTGTCCCAGCATTGCCACGGCTGTTGCTGCTGTAAATTCTTTACATGGGAGATGGTTTGCTGGTTAGTACATTTTTAATCTGATTTTCAAATAATATTATTCCAAAATTGTGAGAAATGGGAAAACTAAAATTTCAGTGATGAAGCTATTATCATTTCCTATAGTTCTTGTTAATCCAGTGCCATTTTTTTATTGATACAAATTGCTTGTGCTTCCAGGTCGGGTGATAACTGCTGCTTATGTACCTTTAATAAATTATCATAGTCTGTTCCCCGATGCTATGACAGCAATGCAACTTTTACTTCCTTCAGCTGCCAGAAGGCCACAGTGATATCTCTGGGAAAGTCTTTTTAACACATCAGTGATGACGATAACTTTCATCGCATAATTTGTGATGGTAGCCATGAAACATCCTACTGCCAGTTCACAAACTTTTCTTATTGCATCATGAATAAGATAGATTCATGAATTGCTGTGAACTGAATTAACTGGTGTTTCGCAGAATGTTATCAACATTCTTATGTGTGAGCCAAGTGCCATTGACTATTCCTCATCAGCAAAGTGCACTAAATGGAAATTTGTTACCAGTGATTTGTGCTATCACAGTATTGCCATGGTTTTGATTTCTTCTATTTTCTAATATTTCCATTTGTCAAGCCACAATACTTGAGGCATGCAGAGGACTACTGTAGGATATGTTCCTTCAAATGTGTATAATAACACTTGATACATCCAACTGCATCCCACGGGGAGCCGGTGATCCCAAATAAGTGTGTGTAAAGTGACAATAAGTGAGTGTGGAAGTGTAAGTCAAAGAGTTGGTGTGCAGCTCAATTAGTAACATTTTCATTATTGATGACATTGATTTTGGCCAATTCACTCTTGTGCCCATTCTGAAATGGTTTTTATCATTTGGAATTAATTGATTTCTCCAAGGAAAAAAGTTATATGTTGTATATTTGTTTGAAAAATAAATTTTTTTATTATTACAAAACTTTGGGATCTTTAAATATACCAATATCATCCATGCGATGAAAAGCATTGTTTTTATTTGCCCAAGTACGAAATTTCACCCCAGATTATTCCAATGGTAGCTTCAACAAAATTGGAATCGATCCTTTTATTAAGGATTTTGTTAAGCTAAAAATATATTTTTGTTGTGTAAGTATGATACAGAAGGCGAGGTAATCAATCCATATAAAATCACTTAACAGTATAAAATTTTAAGGAATTTTCTCTATTAGCCAGCATTTATTTATGAAAATCTCAATTTGTGTACCTCTTATTAAGCTTATATAGATTTTGATACACCAATTTGATATACATTTGAATTTTCATTTGGATATTGGTGCTAGGTACCTAAATTGAACATACATTTATGAATTTATCAACAGTTTATGATAGATATCCTCTTGACCTCTGCATTGAGTCAGCAGTAACTACATGCCAGCTTCCTTATAACTACACACATATGTTGACGTACAATTGTTATTTCTTTTCTGATTAAGCCATCATAGCCCATCTAACATAGCATTGCCTGTCTATTTTTTTTACTGGGAAAGTTATTAATTTTCCATTGATGTAATAATCCCTTATTTCTTCTTTGTGGTGTACTGCTATTTCTAAACAAATTCTTGTTTAATGATAAAATAATGAGACTAAAATGTTACAAATTTTAAATAAAGAAGGTATAATTAATTACTGTCTATAGAACTTATGAGTAAACAAATATCAATATCAGATTTTCTTGAGACCAATAAAATTACAGTTTGTCAAGAGTGAAATTTTTAAACTGGAGAAATGTATGTTCTTAAAATTTTTGTCATTAAAGTAAAAATTAACTTAAAAGCTTAGTATGATCACTTTTAAAACATGTTTGCTGCTTTCCAGATAAGTAAGGATGTCACCATGGGATGGCTGCAAAGCCTAAGCACACAGGTTCTGCTTAGGCAGCCTAAGATTATTCTTACACTCAGATAAGAAAAGAAGTAAATATAATGCCAAAGTGTTGAAATATTGTATTTGTTACCATTGAATTTTCTTGTAAATGTTCTTCAGGATGGTATTAAAGATTTTGCAACTTTGTCAGCATGATGTGGTTAAAGGACAATAGAAGCCTTTGATAACATTGTTTCAAATTAGGTAAGCTAGATGTGTATGCACTATTTCATGATTATGATGCAGTGCTAATTGAAGAATCTTTACAACTCACGACAGGTGTTGGGCAGTAAGGCTGTGGCTGTAGAAGCCAAGATAAACAATAGTGTAAATAAGATTGATGAGATCAATGAAATCGCAAATAGAATACCTTATATATAGTGTTCTAAGAATGGAAAAATAGAGAGAGAGGTTGGCATGTGAATCAATAAAGAAAATATCTTTTTATGAACTCAGTAATTAAACATGAGAAAATGTCAATATACAATATAGGCTATTTAAGAAGTTTGCTTACACCCACCATGGTGCATGTTAGCATAAGTTGGCAGGAAGAACGTGTGTACAGAATGCCATTGAAATGTATTGTTTTGGCAATATATTTGGTAGAAACGGAAAGGCATAGTAAGTAATTATCTGACCGAAAATAATGTAGACTGATTCAAAGATATGTTTTACATTGATTAGCATACTACAGAAAAAGAGCTAAAATAGAATGTAGGAAAGTTTCGTAGAGGGAGAGAGAGGGGAGTACAATAGCAAAAGCTGTTTTAAATGAGATGTGTAGATACTGAAAAGAAGAGATCTCCAGCTTCAATAATAAAATAGAATGTAGGTATGATAAAATAAATGGATTCTCCTGGAATCTATTATATATAGATTCTTCTCTGAATTCATTCATATAGATAGATAAATAGGATACTAATTTACAGGCTAAACCACAAGCATCATTGACTTGTAATTATATATATATATTTATATATAATTGTAAACGTGTAATCGCCAGAAAAATTGAGATTTTGAACCTCAGTGTCATGGGTTCGATTCCAGAGAGCCCCAAAGTCCCGATTTTTTCCATTTAAATGCATTGCTCTGATTTTCGGGAATTTTTCAAAAATACTTCCTGGATAGGTAGAGAATCAAAATTCTAGGAGCCTATATATATGGTCATGATCTATCGAAAACATAAATGACTTTCACGGAAAATATCCTGGGTTCGATGCTAGGACGATGTAAATATCTGCCCTTTAAAATACATAGGAGTAGTTTTTCATTATAATTTTTGATGCGCTATCGAAATGATAGGAATTTCGTGCTTGGCTAGAAGATGTATGGTAAGAATTGGTTTAAGAAAAAATGTTTCATAAGACCGTACTATTCCTGGGTTCGATGCCAGAGCACAATAATTTTTCTCTCATAAGGAATATAAGGGAAAAGTAGGACGTCGTTTGAGGCAGTTGCAACCAATATTTCAGCTTGAATTTGTATACGTAGTTAGAGATGGTAATTTTCTGATGTGGTGCATAGAAAGTATTGCCAGAAAGGCCCGGGTTCGATGCTGGGCGGTAAATATATCCCCCATATATAATACATTGGGGTAGCTTTTCATTATTTTTTGATGCATTTATCGATATGATAGGAAGTTCTTGCTTTGCTTGAAGATGTATATTAAGACTTGGCTTAAGAAAAAAATTAAGATAAGACCATGCTGTTCCTGGGTTCAATGCCAGCACATTAAAATTTCTCACATAAGGAATATAAGGGAAAAGTAGTACGTCGTTTGAGGCTGTTGCAACCAATATTTCTGCTTGAATTTTTACACATAGTTAGAGATGGTGATCTTCTGTTTTGCTGCTTAGTATGAATGTCCAGAAAGTCCCAGGTTCGATGCAGGACGGATAAATTGCTGCAAATTTTAAGAATATTTTCAACAATTTTTTTTTAATTTGAGGACCCTCTCGATATGATGCCTACTTGAAATCAGTGTTATCAATATGCTTGCAGTATGCAAGCAACATTTTACTCATAAAATATATATTCAAAGATAGAAAAGTATCAAAGAATATTGCAAATAAATTTAGGTAAATAATGTGGTAATATAATCAAAATGTCATGGGTGATAGGTATGTATTTATTTAATTTTCTGTGGATTAGTAATAATTTTACATAATATATTATATATAAAAAATTTTATATGGAAACATTGTTTTAAATTTCATCTTCTCACTATTAATTTTATAACAAAAGATGATCCGCTCTAAGTGATACTTTTCCCCATTGGGTCCATGCGCCTTGCCACTCTCCCATACCCACTGACTATTGCTTGAACAGTTAAAATGAACTTAAAAATCTTCTTGGAACAAGATTTTATGGCAAATCTTCTTGAATTCAAGATACAGACCTAGAGTTTTGGATATATTTTCGAGTAGGTAGAAAAACAGAAAAACAAATTTCAATCGTCGCGCTTTCCGGAACTTTCAGAACGCGCCCTTGAATCTAGTAGTGCGACGTGACAGTAGATAGCGTTACTAGCTGCGTATTTTCGAGCATCCTTAGCTCTATTAGGCAAGATCTCTGAAAAGAGATATTTATTAAGTAATATATTGATAACAAAATCTCCTTAATGTAATTTAATCGATATTTTTACAAAAATAGATCCTAAAAACTTCTTTAACTTCGTATATCGAATTTCCAAATCCACCGAATAACAATCGATTAGTTTCGGGGAAACATCAGGGCGGTGGTGTCGCAGGTGTCATGGGAAAATGTTTTTTAATTTTGAGGTCGGTGGTTATTCCAGTATTTATAACAGAATTGTCGTTACATAGCCTCTCCTTAGGTGCCTGTGGATTGAGTGCGGTTTCTAGGTGTATATTATTTTAAAATCTTTTCAAAACTTCGTGAAACATGGAGGGCTATGAAGGTGAAATAAGAAAAGACAGTGCAAGAGGTTCTAACGATCGAAATATGTACGAAAGTCATGCGTCAGGTTCTTATCATCAGGGTGACATTGGTGTTCCATCATCAAACTGTGACAATTCTGGATTAAATTCAATGTATATGAAGAAGTTTCATTATTTAAATATTGGTGCATCTGATGACTCTTGTGCTAACAATGATAAAAACAATCCGTTGACTTCCTCTTCTGAATCTGGTTACGGAAGGATCCTTCCAAAAGCTGTTGATGGTCAAGGTAGGTCTCTGTCTACTAATGCTATGGTCGGTGCTCAGTTGGGTACTTCCTCGACAAGCCATGACGGAGGGGTCAATTCAAGTGGAGGTTCGAGGTCGCTCCCCTCAAGTACGCTCGGATCTCCGGTTCGATCACTCGCACAGGATGGAAAACATCACCTCCCACAACAAAGGTCCGTTGGTGCTATTGAAAGCCTAGTTGTGGAGGGCTCCCCAAGGGGAAAAACGAAGCAGAGAGAGTCTCCTATTGATTATAAGATTTATGATCGTGGAAATATAATTGCTGCTTCAAAGTTTGCAACACCGAAGCAAGTTGAAACAGTAGCTGCAGTCGCTCCTCAGGCTCAACCTCAAGGAAAATCAGCGCAGTCGTCTGCAATCCCAGCGTACAACACGAATGGCCTGCCGGATCCCTCAAGGTATTACCACCAGCAGCAGCAACAGGCACAGTTCTCATCGAAAGGAGGGACGGCTAGTCCTACTCCCAGTGTTGTTAGCTCTAACCGAGATTCACATTCCTGCAGTCCTCGCACAAGTATGGTGGGTGCTGCCCCTTTATATTCAAGCGGTTGTAACGTTCCTTCCCCCGTGTATGAAAATTTAGAATATTATGGTCGAGGCAATCCTGGGCAGGGTGCTTATCTTCATAGCCCAGCTCATTCAAGCGTTGGTTCTCAAGACTCTAAGCATTCCAGTCCTCGTGGGAGCGTTGTGAGTACAGGGGAAACAATTCCGACATCATCGTCTTTTCCACCAACTTCCCTTGCAGATTATAGGAGAGCACAACCTCAAGTACCTGTTGGTAGTCGTAGCCGTATCGGTCTAAGGGATCAACCACCATATGAAGCTCCGCCTGTCTATGAAAATGTGCAAGATCTAAATTTGAGTATGAATAGAGGTGTGGTAGAATACGAGCCTGCCAGACCAGGACCACAAGTGGCAGTGTCAAGGTCAGAGCAAAGAATAGTCGATAATGGAGGAGTTTATACAGAAATGAGAAGTCTGCCGGCACACTTAAACGCTCAGAATGTTGAAAGCAAGCCTCAGCATTATTTTAGTAGCCCAACACATTCGGTCGCCTCTTCATCCGTATCAAATCCTGGTATTGCACCGCCCCCGCCGTATCCCGGTTGGGGACAAGGTCGTCGTGTTGCTGCAGAAGCTGCTAGACGCATTCAAGGTCCTATGCCGGCGGGGCTTCATCGCGCAACCCCTATGCAACCAAATAGTGCTGCAAATGGTGAAGACTATGTTCCAATGGGAAGCATTCCTCGACAACCGATAGCCTCCCCTGGGGTTGCAGGACTAGTTTATGTTACATCAGGTACTCCGACTGGGAGAGGTGTTGGTCCAACAAGGGAGAAAGTTGGTGGTCCTGAGGTTGGTGTTGCCGTTGGCAGACAGATGGGTCATATTGGTGGATCTTTTGCTGTTGCCACAGTTCCAAATCCTTTACCACAACCATCACCTGCGTCAAGTCATCATTCACCATCACCACCCCCATCTCCCTCTCCTGCTCAATCTGCTGCTGGGAAGCCAAAAGGTCCTATTACTGGAAAACCTTTACTGCCATATAGTGTAACTCCTCCACGACCTATGGTGAGTCTAAAAATCATTATTAGATCATTTTATGGATCCTCATGCTTCTAATCATCAGATAACAGAATAAAATGCCTGATCTGTTAGTTATCATTCCTCTTGTATAATTTTCATTCACAATAAGATTTGTAAATTGTTCAAGTTTGAGATGAAAATGCCTTTGCTAGTTAAATATATGTACATTTTTTTAAATGTGTCTAAAGGAAGTAAGAACCTCAAAATTGAGCTGTCACTTGGTAGCAGAGGTTTCCTTTAGCAGATTCAGAAATTGCATGTAATTATACTGTCCATGTTCTTTGTCATTTTTAAGGAAACTTTGAATTTTTGTATGTATTTACATGAAATCTTCATTGTATCTATATTGTAATGTCTTAACAAACAATTCCCCTCTTCTTGCTCTTCCTCCTCGATAAAATTAAATGCTGAAATTTATAATCAGGGCCCAACTGAAGCAGAACGTAAAATTGAGGAGCTAACCCGGCAACTTGAGGAGGAAATGGAGAAGCAAGGTGATGAGGGAGAATATTTTGGTAAGTTCTGTTCCATATTTTACTAGCTTATGTTAAATCATCTTCCCTCTAAAATTTAACTGTGTCATCTCAACAACATTTCATTGTTATGTCAAAATAAAAGAGACCGACTAAGGAATAAGTTCCACCGTTTTATCATCCACTACTAATCACCAACATCACCTGATGATGGCAATTAGTAACTTATTCTTTTGTCTTAATCTTTCTATCGTTCTGATGGATTTCTACATAACTTCACCTTCCTCTATGGATTTTAATTTAATTTCTTCTGTATGGCCAACCAAAAATGTTGGCTGCTTGTCAATTTTATTTTTCTAAGTCATCAGAAAAAGGAAATAAAATTTGAAGCATAGTTATTAATAAAATATGGATGTAAAATCTCTGATAGCCGTCTTTGTTTTCAATAACATTAGTTCTTCCATATTTTCTTTCAAATCTAATTGTAATTATGGATTTTAAGTGATACAATGGCATGACTCTCTTCACAATTAAAATACAATTTTATTTCCAGAAAACACACAAAATATTTTATCTTCCTTTGTTGATGAGATATTTGCATCTCATGTATTCAAACCTCATGCACATTATTGAACGCTTTTATACAATCAATAGTTTTGTGCATAAAATTTGTAATTCCTGTGGTTTTTCAAAATTTCTTTAGTTTTCAATCATCTTTAATACTAAGCTCTGGTCTATGAATTACATTATACATGATAGTTCCACTAGCAGAATACCTATAATGAAACAGGTGTAAATTACAATTTCTCATATCTGATTAATATTATAAAAGTAGGCCGTGAAAAAGGTTCTTCCTTCCTAGGTGGTTAGAAAATAAAATCAATTTATTTAACATAGAAATAAAGTATTTATTAAGGATATGAGTAAAATGTAGCTTGCATACTGCAAGCGTATTGATAACATAAATTTAAAGTTGACATCATATTGAGAGGGTCCTGAAAAGGAAAAAAAAGGATTGAAAATATTCTTAAAATTCGCTGCAATTTATTCGTCCGGCATCAAACCCGGGTGTTCCTGGTGAATTACTATGCAGCACAACAGAAGATCACCATATCTAACTATGTGTGAAAATTCAAGCAGAAATATTGGCTGCAACTGCCTCAAACGACTTCCTACTTTTCACATATATTCCTTATTTGAGAAATTTTAATGTGCTCTGGCATCGAACCCAGGAACAGCATCGTCCTATCTATTTTTTTTTCTTAAGTCGAGTCTTAATATACATCCTCTAGCAAAGCAAGAACTTCCTATTACTTCGATGAGTACATAAAAAAAATAATTTAGACTACCTCAATGTCTTTTAAAAGGAAGATATATTTACCACCTGGCATCGAACCCAGGTCTTCCTGGCAATACTTTCTATGTATCATAACAGAAGATAACCATCTTTAACTATATGTGAAAATTCAAGCAGAAATATTGGCTACAACTGCCTCAAACGACGTCCTACTTTTCCCTTATATTCCTTATGTGAGAAAATGTAATGTGCTCTGGCATCGAACTCAGGAACAGAATGGTCTTATGTAATTTTTTTCTTAAACGGATTCTTTATATACATCTTCTACCAGAGCTAGAACTTCCTATCATTTCGATAAGTGCATCAAAAAAAATAATGAAAATGTATTTTAAAGGGCAGATATTTATATCGTCCTAGCATCGAACCCAGGATATTTTCTATAAAAGTCGTTACTGTTTTCGATAGATCATGACCATAAAGGCTCCTTGAGTTTTAATTCTCTACCTATACGGGAAGTATATTTAAAAATTCCTGAAGATCAAAGCAATATATTTAAAGTGGAAAAATCGGGACTTTGTGGCCCTCTGGAATCGAACCCATGACACTGAGGTTCGAAATCGCAAATAATACAAGTACGTTGTAAAAATTTCAAGTCAATGACGCTTGTGGTTTAGCCTGTGAATTAGTATCCTATCTATCTATATCCCTATCTATATATATGAATGAATCCAGAGAAGCATCTATATATAATGGATACTAAGAAATGCAAGATTGTGATTGTGCAAAAATTATGATTAAATTGAATTAGAGCAGTAAAATAATCAGTTAAGGAGTATTATTGATACTATTTTAGAGACTGCACTTTTTGCTTCATCTTATTAACAAAATTGTCGTATCAGGTACAGGAAGCAAAATTACGTAACTTATAATCTAGGGTATGCTAACGCGTTTGTTTTCAATGGCTGAAAAGATAAGGATGACTCTAAATACTCACATTGTTGACTTCTGCTTCTGGAAGGAAAATCAAATGACTCACTTCAGTGAGTCACATGCATTGAGTGTATTAATGTACCATATCACTACAAAACCTCAATTGTACGAGTGAGAATGGTTTGAATTTGGGTAACAGTTAAGTTACTAATCAACTGCTTTAATGATGCTTCTTCAGCCATGTAATATTAAAATATATGATTATTTTGAATTATTCCTGTAAGTTGCAAAAAGGGTACATTTGTTTCTCATTTGCAAAATGTTGTGTAACTTCATATCACCAAGGTAAAATTAACTTTAAAAAAGTCTTATTGAACAGGGTATTGAGCTCAGATCTTGAACTTGTTGTTAGCCTAAGGATTTAGGAGTTGAATGGAGATTTAGCGCTGAATTTGCCTTGAATATTTTGCAACAGCATTTTTCACAACAAAATAAGCTGTATGGAAGTAAAATCGAATTGCTAGTGAATTTATATTCTATTATTATATAATTCTATACATAAAGCATGGGAAAACTTGTGTGATATAAAGCTGATTTTGTGTAGGGTGTTACCATTAAACTCTGAAAAGTTTATTGCTGCAGAATCTCTTCTTTTAGTGTTAGGTATGCATATATTAATGAGTATACAAGTGGTCACAGTAGAAGGAGAAGGGTTATGCATTAAAATTTTTCTCTATAGGGACTAATTTAAATGCGTAGGTTAAGGAAACTCATGTACAGCCAAATATGTATAGTGAATTCATCTAAAAACATTAGCTTATTATGTTGTATGTACACCCTTTTCTGAGGAAGATGTTATACAAGGAAATGTGTTTTGCATGAAAATGCTATGATAAAACATCAAATACCACAGATATGATAGATAGATTCTCTACGACAGATTGAGAATCCTTGAAATTATAAGCTAGATTGCAATTACTAAGTAAATTCAAAAAGGCTATGTTTACAAAAAAGTTATAAGTGACAAAGCATGTTAGCTAATTTTTCTTATTACTTTATTATGAATCCACCCATACAGATCAGTTTCGAAATTGAGCCTCCCAAGTAACCTTATCCTTTAAGAATTTTTTTATCAGTCACAATTTTAAAGATAGGAAACAGCTAAAATCTTATTTTATAGCATTAACTGTGATTATTTAAAGAATTTTTCCAACTGACTCAAGTGTGAATTTTTCATTCAGAAAAAAATTGCATCAGTTGTTAGTTTTCTGTTTCTTCGACATTTTTGGCACCTAAATTAGGTGATGGAATTATTGAAGAAATGTCTCTTTTTTGAGGCTATTCTGATTTAAGTCTGCTTCAAATCTCAGTGTCACATAAGGTTTTATCTCCATTGTCTTTTGTTTGCTGTTCAACTTTGTCTAAATTTTAGGACTATAGGAAACATGTGGTTTTCCATCCTGCCATGATAATAGCTGTTAACAAAAGTGGTCCATTGTTACAATGGTAACTGGAAAACAATATTTAATTTGTGGCATTTCTTAAGAGAATAATGGGAAGTAGTCATTAACGATTGCGAGCCCAGATAGTACGATAAAGAAGGGCTCTCTGCAAACAGAGAGTTTTGCATGGAAAAGTAAAGGCCTTTTTGGGAATCAGCCTGTTCCAAATCAATCATAATCACCATTGCTAGAAAAGCATAAGAAAGCAAAATCCAACACCAAGCGAGCTATGCAAAATGCCCACAACAACCATTCTTATTCTTATATTAGAAATCTCTTGGGATATGTTTAGAGGAAGACCCTAAAGCCTTCTGGTCCTACGTTAGAGAGGTACAGGGAAAGGTAGAAACAGTGAGCTCATTAAGGGATAGCGAAGGCAACATTATTTGCATTTCGAAAAGGAAGGCAAACATTCTAAATGAATTTTACCAAAGTGTATTTACGTCAAATAGTAACATAGTGATCCTCCCCAAGGTTGATATACTGTATTCCATGCCAAATATAAGTTTTACAACAGATGGTATAGTTAAAATCTTGCGCAATATTAAGCCAAATAAGTTGCCAGGGCCAGAAGGTATTCCAGCAAGAGTGCTAAAAGAGCTGGTAGAAAGCGTCGCCCCTTATCTCAAAACCATATTTTCTAAATCCATGAAGGAAGGTAAGGTCCCAACTGATTGTAAATTAGTTAATATTACTCCTGTTTAAAAACGCAGATTAAAGGAGGACTCAGGAAATTATAGACCCTTATTGTTAACTTCACTGTCCAGAAAGGTAATGGAACTTATCGTCATAAGCTCATTCATGGGATTTTCAGATTCCTCGCAGCAAACCAGTTTGGTTTTCGAAAGTCCCAATCATGTGAAACCCAACTTACACTATTTGTATACTATATCTTAAATTCTGCCCAGAATAAAAAGCAAGTGGACACTATTTTCCTCAATTTCAGAATGCATTTGATAGAGGCACCCACTACAAACTAATTTAAAACTAAAACTAGCAGACATTAACAAGGAAGTGGTCGACTGGGTTAATGATTTTCTCTATGAGAGGGAACAACACGTAGTACTGGATGGCATTAACTCATAGTCAAAGTTACCGCTGGGGTACCTCAGGGCAGTGTAATTGGACCTCTTCTTTTCTTAATTTATGTCCATGACTTGAGTGACCAGATAGATAGCAATGTGAGGATATTTGCGGATGACTTGGTTATATATAGAGAACTAACAAGAAGACCAAACATCTCTCGCAAACGATTTATTCATCTAAAGGTTGGGCGAAAAATAGGAATTAGATATTAATGAAGGTAAATGTTTCGTAGTTAATCTCTTCGAAAGGAAAAAATTGCGTCCAAATAGCCCATACAAAATTAATGGAATCAATATGAATGTAGTAATTTCAGTTGAATATCTTGGGATCAACCATACTAATAATTTGAATTGGAGAACGCATATTCAACATATCTGCGGCAAAGCAATTAAAAGGCTTGGCTTTGAAAAGCGTATTGTCAGTAAATTCGATGAATAGGTGAGAGAGCAATGTTATTTTACCAAAGTAAGACCCCTTCTGGAATATGCGGCAAGTATATGGGATCCGGCAGATGACATGTGTACCCACGTACTTGAGAAAGTGCAGCGTAAGGCGATTTGTTTTGTAAAGAAATGCTACGATAAAAAAGCAAGCCTTACAAAAATGCTCTCAGTAGGTTGGGAATCATTGAAAGACAGGAGATTGGCAGCTAGTCTGCAATTGCTTAACAAATTCAGGGAAACTACATTTGCGGAAGATACAACCGGTATCTTTCAACCCCCCTGCTACCTCGGTTGATCCGATAATGAACGTAAGTTAAGAGAAGTAGATGCTAGGACAAATTGTATTAAAAATTCATTCTTTCCGCAAATGATATGCAACAATAACCGAGTAAAGAAGTAGTTTAGATTCAACTTGTGTTTACACCCTCTGCCACACTTCAAAAGACAGCTTGCAGGGTATTAATGTAGATGTAACCAAAGTCACTTTAAAAAGACAGAGTCTCAGGAACAGCTGAATATTTATTTTATAGAAATAGTCTTAATAAATATAGATTAGACAATCTCATCAAGTCTTCACTTTTCTTTGAAAGCATCATACATGGCCTTAGGTCAGTTATTCTCTTAAAGAACATATATCCCTGTGTCCAGGAATCATAGATATGCTTGGATGTCCTGTTTTTGATCCTCCTTGTAATTATTGGCAACAACGATTTACTTATGTTTAAGAGTAATTAAGATATTGATTGCTTTAGCTGCCACTCAAAAAATGAAGATGCTCTTTTGTTACAAAATTGTTAATAAAGGCGTAACAGCATTTCATTTCACTCCCTCAGAGCATTGTCTTGTTTAGTTTTAATCATCAAAAAACCATTTGTTCTCTATTTTTTTTAATACTTATACCCTTTTAGTGTAGTGTATTACTGTTAGTAAGATTTAGTCTATTAACATGTCAGTTTGATCAGTATTCCCTATTGTTTCTATTCAACTGTTACTAAATTATCTACTATCACTGCTACCTATTACTATTACACTGCTTCTTATTACTTTAAAATTGATATTTTCCTTAAAATTTTGAAAGTTGAAAGAAAGAATGTTTTCTCCTTTGTATCATTGTGTCCAAAGCATACCATTTTTTGGTATTTTAGTAAATCATTCAAACAATGCAGTATTGGCGTAAAATTATTCTTTGTATACATAAAATTATTTTTGTGAGGATACAGAAATTATGTTTTAACTATGTATGTTTAGGTGTGCCTGAAAACCCTTGGATACTAGGAAGAGGGTGGAAGAAGATACAACTGGGTTTATGTCATATTGGCTTTATTAATTGTTTGTCCTTTGGTCATCAAAAACGTTTAGGTAATCTCTGCATGCCGTTTCATAGTTCCCACCCCAATGATTGTAGTTGTATCAATACACACTTTTTCTTTGTTTCTACTAACTTTTGTCATGATGAAGCAAAGTTCCTTGTTAGTCCACATATTGAAGATGTTGATAGCTAGTGTTAAGTTATCTGCGAGCATTACTTCAAATATTTAACCAATTCTAATGCTAATTAGTGTTCCTCCTGGAACCTGTACAAATAATCATTACCTATTGGTTTTCTTTTTAGGAACTAAACTATTGAAAATTTGCCTACATTAAGTTCTAATTGCCAATCATTGCACCTTTTTATCATTCTATCTAAATTATGCTTCATGGTCAATCTATTCTCTCTTATCTCACCTCACTCCTCACCACCTGCTAAGGTCTTTGATGTATAGTAAAAATATTAACAGTCCAAATACATGACCCTGTGGGATGTTGGACATTGATTCAACGAAGTTGGAACTAATACCATCCAATATCACTTGTCACTCACTGTCGGAGGAAAAGTCTTTTATCCAGTTTATTACTTCTACATTCATATAAGCAACTTTATTTTTATAATAATTTTTAAAGTGAGACCTTTATAATAATTTTTAAAGTGCTTACTGATGATTTATAAATTTTAGGCAGACAGTGATTTTCATTTGATACTGATTGCTTACATTCAATACATTCCTCTGAGTAATACGATAAAATGGCTTTGTTAAAAAAAGAGATATTTCCTTAACATGAATTACCTTGTTTAAGAATCATTTCATCTTTTATTTATTATGTTTTAGAGATGGCAGGAAAAAAATTGTGATTAGGTTTATCTTTTATATACTTTGTTGACTTAGTACCTGAAGATTGATTTTAAATAGAACAAGGGGAAACAAGTGATTTCAGTGATCGATTTTTTTACATTACTGTAAAATGGGTGTATATTTTTGCAACAATCTTTATTCCACATTTGTAAAAGAATATATATTCCCACTAATCAGCGTTATAATTCATCTATTTAATCTTTGTGCTTTTCAACTTGTTATTCATGGAACTATTTGAGGAACTTGAGTTTACGCTAGTCATTTTTTTATGTTAGTAATTGTTCCTGCTAATATTTCTTGAGGAATGGAATATTTTTCTTTTGGTAAAAGATGGAGAAAAATGTATCTTTCATCCGCTTTGTCACTGTCTTTTTTTCTGTGATTACATTAAAGCTACTAAGATATGAGTGATGGCATTGTTTAAGGTCTCTCAGTATGGAATGCTAAGAAAAGTGTACGTAATCACTATGTTTCTCTTAAATGGACATTTTAGCTTATAGAATTCTGGTTTAGTGAGGAAAGGTAGGACAAAGTACCTCAATCCCTACTCTGCTTAGTAAGCCTCATTCCCCCTTACTGCTAAAGTTAGAAGCAGTGATGTTTGAATACTTAATTCACAGTTCATTATTTCGTAGCCTGTTTAAATTTCAGAATCTAATCAACTAATTTCAACATTTTATTTGTTATTATTTTGTATTTGAAATCTTACCTCCAGATTAATTTTTTGTCAAATATTCCTTATATTCATAATAATAATAGAATGCAGTTTCAACTAAAATTTCACTCAGTTTAGCTCCGTTATTTGAACCAGACAGGTTCAGAGTTTGGTTAATGTTAGTTTTTCGAGAATCTTAGAATATTAGGTAGTATTCTTATATTTTATATATTTGTAATTATTACTTCATAATGTTCAATTTGGCTGTACATAAGACCAATGGTAACTAATTTTTCCTCTCAAGGTTTTATTGTGTCTGGTTTCGGAGTTGGTTAATATAAATGCTATTGATAACCGTCTCAACGGGTTGATAAAATAAACTCTTTAAAACTCCAGAAAACCTCAGATTGTAGTTATCTAATTCGTTATGTTATCTCATTCTTGTAATAACATGGATTGAAATTATAAATAGCATCTAATTAACAACCGATATACGTGAATTCACACCAAAACTTGTGGAAACCATATGTACATTTCACTTTCAATGAAAGCATCCCAAAGCTGATTATGCATAGGGTGTTTCCACAAGTTTTGATGTGTCTCCACTTATATTAAACTACATGGTATACTCGTTATAATTAATATCCAGTATTGATATGAATTATATCATCCGTTATCCTAAAGTAGTAATTATTTAGGGCTCCAAGGGCTAAGTATTTTCCCATCAGATACTTACTTTTACATTACATCAGTTACTTTTCTTAAGATTAATTCTTCGGTGTGTCATTGCCGTTGATATCGTGCGGAGTTTTTTTAGGCTTCGCCTTTGTTTAATTATCCGCTTTTTAATCATATTTTACTTCATTGAATTCTATTCCGCATACATAAAATGAATATTGTAGTAATTTAATGGATTGGATTGTGAGGTAGATTTCCAAGAATCCGATTAACTGACGTCAGAGCAAATATCATCGTTAAGCCATATTTCAAGGAAGTCCATCTCAGCCAATTTTTCGTCTCCCATCAACACACGGAATTACTCACTGATGAGTACATATGATTGGAATGTTTGGGAGTGGTAATCGTTATCGAAAATATTTGTACTGTGATTGTTTGTTCGGCTTTCAAAAAATGAGGTTGCGAAATTTGGATACTGACGCAGCGATACTTATCAACCATTTTTACCTACTACGTAATGTTAGTAAATTGATATGAAAGGTGTTTCCCTCATGCATAGCAAACTCTATATCTTGTGCAAACTTAATACTCAGGATGTTTCCTCAAGAGCATTCATCTAGATAATTGCGGTGATAAAATCTTTTTATCTATTCGTGAAGTTTAAAAATCTCAGTTCGATGCAGAACATTTAACTTCAATTGGAAGGTTCTTTTATTTTAATTTGTCCAAATAAAGAATACTGCTGAATATTTGTCACAACTATGGATTCTGTAGCGGTTTTATTTGCATCCTCCTAATTGCAATTATATTAGTGGATTGAATCCAGCAAGAATGTTTACCTTTCGAAAAATCGCCCTCAAACGGCGCAACTGTCGGACTGGAAGAAATAATGTTTTGATTTCTCCTCATATGCTCATGAACTTGAAGAGAGTGAGGATTTGTGTTGGTAGAAAATGCAATGAGTTTCCGTAAGTTTTACATAAATTGGCAATCTGAATATCCTTCCATCGAATTACAGGCCAGATCTTCCAAGATAACCTATCAAATCGAGGGCCCCAAATTCGATGGTAACCCACTGCAAGGAACTGAGGGGAGCGGAAGACATTTTTCGTTTCAATGAGTATGAAAAATACCGGTAATCTCGTACTATCAACTTAATTATAACTTTGGATAGACAAGATAAGTGTCAACTTACAGATGAATTCTTATAGCATACAAATTAACTAAAAATCAGATAATTTTAGTATATTTAGTATCGTTTTAATTGTCCCAAACACGTACCTCACTGCAATCAAGATGAAGGTATCTTGAAATATTTCGCTAAACTTCGAGCGCTTTATTGAGTACTTTCATGTCTAGTTCTTGATGATGAGACGAGAAAAACATAAGGGTGCTCTGAGTAAATGGTAATTAACTATTTGTAGTTGGAGATGGGGGTACCTTCATAAGATTTCGGATCGTGACGCCGTAATATTTGGAGCCGACCCTTAATACATTTAAACGCTTGCATACATTTCCCTAGATAACTATAAAACAGCTTATCCATTTTCAGAATAATACGTATTCGTTTATTTATTCTTGTTCAAATAAAACAATTTCCTTCGTCATTTACTCAAAAAGTATTTTTTTGGAAGAGAATGTTATTCTCTATCCCAGAAGAGCTTTCGCAATGACGAAAGTGGTCGCATACAGATGTGTAATTGCGCTCTGCTTGGTATTTGGTAAAGAAAGTTGGGTGTGTCAGAATTATATGAGTGAACTGAATGCAACTGGAATGGATTCCTTGGGGAGAGTGTGTAGAAAAACAGGAGGGAAAGGGTGTCGGTGACGACAGGGTAATGTAAGTACGATCATGGACTGAAAGTTTCCCGGACTAGGTAGGAAAGGACAGTTTCACCGTTTGAAATCGAGATTCTTTTTAATGATTTTAGGTAACCATTTTTACGTAATCCCAATTGTAATTGAGGAATATCAATCTATTATCGTATTATATTTTACAAACATTTATATATAGGAGAAAAGTCGAAATTTGGCTCTTTTATATTAAATTACTGCAAAACATTAAACTGCGGCTTAATTTACTATTGTATCAGCATCTAGACTAGGTATTTTATTATTTACGTTTTGGTTAGAAATATTCTCAAGAAAAGGCAACCTTCAATACTTTTTATGTTTATTCAATGACATCATACCCAAAATCTGGTATTTATCGAATCCCATTTAAAATTCAACAGAAGGTGTTTTTTATGAATATTATTCAAGATATGAGGAATGATGAGCTATTTTGTTGTAATTCTGGCTAATTTAATAATAAGAGACTTGAATACATCAAGATGAAGGCTGGTTGAATCCTTAATCTGTCCAGCATTCCTTGAAGAGAGAATAATGTGATGAGTCAAGATAAAAAGCTCAATATCTTCATGAATATACATTTTTATGTTATTCAATAACGAGATACCCCAGTAGCTTTCACATTATTACTACCATATGCAAAGCTGATGCGAAAAGAAATGCAATTTTTGTGTCTAACCTGCTCCAATGTATAAATTGATAATATTCCGCTCGTCAAGACGTGTTTGCAGAAACAGAGGTGTATTATTAAAGTGAAAGAATGAAATGAACTTAATAAATATGGATGACTCGGAAACGAAAGACCCACGCAATAAAAGCGTAGTGATGAGGAAGATTGTGCATGGAAGAAGCCAGCAGCGTGTTTATCTAGAGCAACATGAGTTCTAGTTTGTTTTAATATCGAATATTACTTCAATCTTTGTTTAATAAATGGTAGATCATTTCGCGCTGCTGATAGAAACAATCGCACGATTTGAAGATGTCTATTGCTTAAGGAAACATTCTATCTACAGTATTTAATACTAATTTCATTTAATTGTCGTAAATTGCACCGTCGATTAGAAAATGATGATATAAAGGTTGCTGTCGCAAATTAATTAGAGAATTTTAGGATAAAATTTGATTTGTTAAAGGTTACACGAGAAACAATTTGATGGATCAAGAGCCTTTTAAACAATTTCCATTGGATTACTAATGTCTTGAGTCGCTCCCAATCATGATGCCAATCAATGCGCAAGAAAAACGGTGACAACGACTGCCTTCTTTTTACATTTACAATCGTTCAAGTAATTTTGGCGTGTTCTACTATCCTGATCTTATCTTAGTCACAGTTTTCATGATTATTTGCCAATCTTTGAAAATTATTCAATCAAAATGCTGATACATAATTAACTGTTTTATGGCCAGAAAGGCCCATGAATAACTTGTCTGTCAATTAATGAGCTTTAAATCTGATTAATCGTAAGTATTTGGCGTTTTCCTGGCTCCGACGTAATTGATGATTGCGCCAATACGTATGGATTGGCTTTTCTACTTGTTACAAGTAGTTCAAAACAAGAAAATTATTTGAAATGACAAATGGTTCCGCCATAAAAATTAACTCCATTGATCATACATCTGCCTAATGTTTTTCTAAATGGCGTGTTATCTGTTGGATACTTCAAATTATTATATCATTCCGAGGTTTATTTCGTTTTAATTTAATTATTTAAAAAATATATATGTTTGGGCATACTTTTTCATAAAATGTTCGTGGTACTTAGCAGCATGGTACGTTTATGAAAAACCGTTACAGAGCTCTTTAATGTCTAATACCAAAAAAGGCCTTCTTCGAAGGTGTGAAATGAGGAATGGTCGTCGGAATTCTTGGCGCCATCACAGCCATGCAGGTGGGATGTAGGCGGTGGCAAATTGGAACGGGGCCCCCATCCACACATGAAAATGTTCTCGTTTTTTTCCAAGAAAGAGCATTCTTTTCACCTCAGTACACTTTCGTGGATTTGGTTAAGCTATACCTGGATATAGGCCGATTTATAAGTTTCCACGCATTCATTCTTAAAAATGTAAATAGGCTCTCAACGCATGACTTGTCAGTTTGTAAATTTCTTTAAGTAAATTTCGAGTCCCGGATATTTCTTTATTGCTGTGTTACTTTAATTTGTTCAGGAAAGATTAAGCTCCCCTCGTACTTATCTAATGTAAGACTAATGGGAATTCATTGTCTGTGGTTTTTCGTCAAGCCAAATCTGGTCATGAATATGATACATTTTCGGCTGATAACGAAGAAGAGAATTTGTCGGGGGCTATCCATGGATATCGATAGCATGTAGCGTACCAGTCTCTTTCTGTCACATAAGGTTTAAACAGGGTTTTGGTTCTTCTATTCCTTATATAATTATTATTATATACCATGGAACTGTATGTTGGACTATGTATAGGAAATGATCTAAGGATTGATCTACCTTTTACTGCTTCTGAAAATGCTTCAGAGTAATAAATACCTTTTAATTTAGGAACGGTTTTATATGTATATCCAACTGTAGATGGTAGGTTTTGATATTTTACTGTTAGTCTTGGTTCATTATTTTGCGGGTTAGATGAAAGATGAGACTTTTTAGTCTCATTCTCACCCAAGTAAAGACGATTTATTATTATTTTACCAACCGAATTGTTGGAATCTGCATTTCACTTCATCCCTTCCTTAAATGTCTCGAGAAGTATCTTAAAACCCTTTATACAGCAGAATACTTCAGGAGTAAATAAAACACGGCGTATTTGGTCCCGTAGATGACCACCTTTTGTATTTTTTCAGTTTTACTATGAATGGATTGGGAGTAAAGGTCTCCTTCCAATAAAAAATGCTGTTTGTGAGTAAACGGTGGCACCCTAAGTCTGTAACAACGTTTTTCCTTAAATATGCCCGAAAAAAGGTGGTTCCAATAGAGACCACTGTCCCATGAAGTGTTAAATAATCTTGAATGAATAAAAATGTTCGTAGTTTATTTCTAAGCTGATGTCCTTTATAGACCATATATTTCTATATTTCGCGTGTGTATCATGCTTGTATAGCCCCTTATACATCGAACATTTCACTTGGAAATATGGAGGTGTTCTCAAGTGTATGCTCCTGGCACATTTACGAGACCTCTGAGACCTTGCGCTGTTGCAGTGGGATTTATCCGGGGGCGTGCCCTCCCCTCTCTCATTTGAATCTCCGAGGTCTTCATCAGCTGCTCTTAACTATCATTCCCCTGTCCCTCCCTCACTTGCTCCGTCTATTGCGGATATTAAGGGAAGCCAGCACGCAGTTCTTGAAGAAACCCACAATAGCACAGAAACATGAAACATGACATTATAAAGAGTACAGATTTAGTAAATGATGGTTTACTATCAGAGTTCGATTTACCGCAAGGCGCATCAGGCGCTAGCTGAGGTCCTCACTGTTGGGAAAGCCTCGATATTAAATTATCCATCGTTATGAATCATTGGAACAGGTTCTTTGCATTAATAATGACTAATAAATCTTAGATAATTATGTCCTGCATAATTTTATGATTGAAATTGTTTATCATTGGCAATTAATTACAATGTCCATCGCTCATAGTTTTTACTTATTCATTTCTCACTAATAATAATGCTATGTCATTATAAGTATTTAAATTGCTTTTTGGGACCTCAACTTGTACTAATTCGGTCATATTGATGTTTCCCTTCTTCTAAATCCTCATTAATACCCTGCCACAAGCCTTTCGTCTAGTGGCGTTCAGCGTTTCTTAAACAATTGTATATTAGGATCCGGCTTCTCGTTTTTCTAAATTGCCATCAAGGATGTTAAAAAGACGAATAATATTCATTTAAATGCAGGATTTTTTAATTTATTTACAATTGAGTAATCGTGAGAATAAAATCATATCTATCGCAATCTCTCCAGGTCAATACCTACGGATTCGTCAGTACGTAACCGCTATTTCAGGAGCAAAAAAATATTGAATGAAACCCGCAACTATACTCCGTCAGCGGATATACGGAGAGAGGTTTTCTTCTTCATTTTTAATCACGATTCATTAATTTTTTATCTTCTATAATACTCGAATTATCGTTGTTGTGTGTCCGAGAAATACTGAATAGATAAACTTTGATTACGCTTGTGTGCGTTGATGAATATCTTGTGAACTTGCGATTCTTTATTTGACTAGCGGCAAGTTTAATTCTTATCAGGAGTGGTTTAATTCGCTTGGTTGGTTTGATACGCACAGGATTCGATCCTTTAAAAAGTTAATTTATTTATTATAATGTACAGCGGTGAGAAACTAGGTGATGTAGCGAAACTAACTTACACTGCAACTATTACAAGTAATGTTACATATATCTACTTATGAAACTACAGAACTTCACTTCAATACTACCTCTTCCGTTCGATTGAATCATTTAAGGACTACGCCAATTCACAATTAAAATAGCTTCTATTCACAAAATAATTAAAACAAATAAATGTTAAACCACTACAATCATCATATGACTTTATGAAATACGATAAATGCAACAATTCACCAGAATCCGTAAATATTCGAAAAAGAACTTCAGTACTTGGGACAAAAACACTGAACTTCAAATACCTTGAATTACCATTGACACTTTTCAATATTTCTTACATCACTTATGATTTTTCTTCTCTCTCTCATTGTTAACAAATTGTTGAGTTATTGCCCTCTCTTGAATGGCATGGTTGAACTATCTTGTGGAAGTAAAAATCGGCTCCCTCTTCGTGAGGTCTAATCTCCTAAATATTAGCGAACACTGTCAAGGACAAAGAACTTAAAGGATTGTATTATCTTACGCAAGCGCCTCACAGTATATTGACCGATGCCCAGTACAGTTTATCGAGAAGGGTATGTTGGTCCTCCAGAAATGTTACAATAACTTTGTGCGTTTTCATTCAAAATGTACGTCTGTTATTAATTCAATTTCCATTTTTGTTTCGTTAACAAATTCCTACATTTATTAGGCTCATACATTTCGCGGCCTTTTCTCACCCCTCTTCATTGTGGTCAACGAGGGTTCTTTCTTTGTCAACCTTCTGTTGCAATATTTTTTTCTCACGCTGTACTCTTTCTTTTTGTTTAAATTTATATTTGTACATCTTATACCGATATACGAGGTTAGGCGTAAGAGAGGCCCACATGAGCATAACCTCGCCTATAAAGGATCAAACTATCAACTAATTTACACTTCTTTTAGAAGAGAGTAACAAAAGTGTCTTTTAGGAATACGTTTCCAAAGCCTTTTAGGAATTAGTTTCCAATGGATCAAAATTTGTCGAATCTTCCGGTTCGCAGGACAACAAAGTTTGCTCTAACCAATCCGCATTACTCCGTATTTAGTTCGAGCTGTCTGTGAATAAGTCAAAGCAGCTGTATGCTATCTGTCGTATTGTGGTTCTTCTGCGTTGGAAAAATCGGACTATCGTTCAAATGCTAAGTGGTTAATTTTAAACCCGTACAAGTTGTCGGAATTCAGTGTAAATCGAAAAAAAAATCAAATTGAAGGTTGCTTCACAACAACTTCGTCGAACAATGGGGTGCATCCTTAAGTTAGTCAGCATTTTAGCTAAGCGTTGCATATCATTCTCTTTTGTTCGGTCGTCTCGCATCTGGCTGACTCGGAGAATGACGCCAGAATGGTGCTTACGCAACTTGTTGGTCATTGGCATTAATTAGTGTCGTATCATGAGAGAGTTTTTTCCGCACCTATTCTGCATTTTATCTTCTGATAAGCACTCGGTGAGTCAATTAATCGAAGATTATTCACATGGACTGCAGACTTCGTACTTTTTTTGTACGTAAGTTCACATGTTTCTGAATTCTGTGGTTAGATTTTTCAACAATTCCCACTACTGCGATAGCTCGATTTTGGTAATTTATGAAATAGAGATCAGTGGCGTGAATATCATGGTTCGTTTCTGTGATTGTTGAAAATGGCGTGGGGATCTGAAATTCCGTACGTAATTATAATCGGACTTATTATACGTAGAACAACGATGGGGACGTGGCTAAAGGATCTCTCGAGATTTTCCTCTTTGACGGGACTGTTTCTTGGCTTTCGGCTGTTTTTAGAACAATGCAAGGCGCAGTCCTTGAAATATTCCTTGGAATTTCGCTTGCCAAAATGAAGATAGTCCTTAAATCCTTTACAAACGATTCTGTAACTGAATGCTTACGTTTTCAGCTTCGTCATCCTATGTATTGTGCGCCCTGCATATCGTTTGCCAAAAGAGACGTGTTATTTATCCAAATTTTTGATTAAACGTAAAAAGCTGCGGTAAGTTCATTAGTGCATTAAAAAATTGTGGAGTAATAGTTTCTTAATTTTCCTTATATCGTTCGACTTTTTCATCTTTCAGCCCCGTTTTATGAGAAAATTTTCCGTATTTATCATGGAAAAATTCGATTTTCATTAATTAGATCATCTTCATACATATATTTTTAATTTATTTTTTGGTTATAGTATCTGAGTCAATCGAAACCATCATCAAGTATAAATTGGTTTATATTATCTTATACACCTTTTTAATATTATGGGAGCATGCCCTTTTCGTTTCGAGGGAATGGTAGCTAAACGGAATTGCTCCTCTTCTGTTGTATACATGTATCCAGTGCATGCTTTCATAAGTGGAAATCGGTTTATGAGAATGAAGTGGCGAACATCTGGCGAAGATGCAATCTTCCGAACTTTTCCTCATCATGCCTGGAGTATGAAGTCATCGGTCGCTGTTTTTTCTGTTGATAACTCAATTGCTTCACCATTATAGAACCTGTACGAAACATTCTCCTGTAATAATATCTAGAATCTTTATGGTTTGCTGATCTGTTAAGAAAAGTATCATTAAAAGTGCTATATTCTCTTTCTTGTAGATAAATGCAACTTGTGATAAACAATTATGAAAATAATGTTCAAATTAGTGTATATGAAATTATAGGATTTCGAGAAAAATAATCCAATGATGTATAGTAATATTTTAATTATAAGATTATTATATGGTTCGATTCTATTTATCAATCATTTTTTTGTGATGTTACGATATTTTTAATTACGTTAGCCATTGTCTTTCTTCTTCAATTTATCAATTTTTTATTTCAATTAATTGTAAGGTTTGTGGATATTTAAAATTGGAAGAAATGTGTAATGGCAGGGATGTCTGAAGATGTAATGTGTGTAAATGATGCTAATAGTGTGCTCATTACGGAAGGATAGAAACTTAATTGAAGTCGATAATATTTTAACTTTATAACTGCAAACATGGTTTAGTTATTCAGATGTAGATGCGGTTCACAGTTTCTTAGCGCTTGCTTATAAATCGTGGTAATTTGGAGATAAAAATAAACTCCGTTGGGGGTATCGTAGTGGAACCGGGTTAGCACCATATTGAATAGCAATATTTGTGCAAGATTCCTAAGAATACAATTTCAATAATTTAATTCTGTGAAATCTTGGACAAATTATTGCTTTCGAATATGGTGGAATGTAGAATAATTTTTCTATCAAAAAGCATCTATCAACAAAATATTATAACAGGTACAATATAACTAAATTTAATTGGTTTAACAGCTAAATCTTGTAGATTGTGCTAGTTAAAGAAAATGGCAGTCATCTTCTCATACACAAATTTTGTATTATTGGACAATTTCAAAACAATAAGGAAGAATTTTGATGATTTATTTGATAATATCATGATAATCTTGCATGATTTATTTTCTTCTTAAGCTAAACTGGTTTTTCCGTTGCTAAGTATACATATTGTAGCATTAAAATATCAGTAAAAGCCCTTCATTGTGTTTCCAATTATGTACGTCGCCGTTTCGCGATTATATTTTCCACGAATTTAAGTAGCCGCAAAATCTGGTGTTTCACTCTCTTTGCTTCTTCGGAAATTCTTTTACGTTGAGAGTTAGAACTTCTGTGATGATGTCTATCTTTCTTTTGTTATTTATTCCGATTTCATAATTTTTGTTGTTATTACAACGATTGCAACAAAATCAAATTCCAAGTATATCAATCTGCTTGTGCTCTTAGTTATGTACTAGATTTACTCGGAACGTTCGTTCTGCTATTAATAAGTCTTCCTACTTCTTAATTTCAATTCTTCAGATGTGCTCCATTTCGTCATTTTTATTCATGGCCCCGAATGTTACTCATCAGCCCATCCACACTTTTCCGAAGCTGCAAGCGTAATTCGTCGCGAAGAGTATTTTTCTAAGTACAGTTTGTATATTTAAGGATCGTTGTCATGACAAAATCAGCATCCAATGTTTGATTTGATCATTCAACTTCCGCGTTCTTAATAGATGAGTACTTTCAGTAAAATTTTCTTTCAGTTCTACGGTCGGGCATTTTTACGCATTCATTCCCATCGTAATCTGTTCGCTCAAACGAGCCCTGTAACTAGTCGATCCCAGTAGGCGCCCGAAAGAAGATGAGTTCAATAAACGCTCTCTCTCGTCGTCCGTTGTTTTTCATCGTATTTAATGACTCGCATTTTCCGCGGCACTAGCTTCTCGCGGCACTTAAAGCTTCCAAGTCCCAACCGGTCGGTGGCGTCATTCTTTTTCTGTTTGGACAGATTTCACGCCAAAGCAAGGCTCTTTCTCGAAAGAAAATAACTTTGTGGGAACTTCGCGATGGAGGAGAGGGGATTCCCATGCAAAACGAAGGGCACCACATTTTTCATTCTTCGGCCAGTGTTGCGCACTTTTTGTCCACCCGAATCGCTCGCGACCTTTCCGACGGCGTCCGGAGGATTCTCGTTTGAAACGGTGCTTCTCCGCGCTGTTCATCCCTAAAATTAGTAGCGCGCCCATGTGGAATGAGGTTTTGAAGCAAATGGCTACCAACTATCTCTCTTTTCCTACCTCTCGGCCCCTCTTCCGTTTCGCATTTCCCCTCTTTATCCCTTGCCCCCTAAAAAGCACTTCATCTTTCGCCCCTCCCCCACCTCACGCGAAAAGGGCAAGTGTTATTCCTCTCTCCTTCTTCACTCCGAATCGTCCTATTCCCTCTCCCTTACTTCCCAATTGCCACCAATAACTCGTGAGGCCGTCGCACGATAATACCTAGCGTATTAACAAAATGTTTCTGCAGCGAGTACTATACTACACTGCTCCATATTTTAACTTTTATCTAGCATCCTTCTCTCGCTATACTTTTTTGATAATCTCATGCTTGAATGAATCATATTGGAATTCTAAAATTTTTTTTCGACCGCCATAGTTCGTGTTATTTTACTTGGTTGGGAAAAGATTCTGTGACAATCTCTAGGAAAAAATAATACCATTTACATCGTATTACCATAGTTTCGTTTGTTTTCGTTGCCGAGTTTATCATAAAAACTTTAAAAAATCATTTAAAATTTTGTTAAGAAGTTTCCTTTCGGTCTTCCTCAGTAAGAATTAACTGGAGAATTCAAACATGTTTCCGATTTCACAGTCAGAGAGTTTTATTCTATGTTCTAGTGAAAGATTGTTGGAATCTGTCGACCAAATGTTCGTGTCCTCTTGATGTTTTTAGAGTATTCTTTCCTCATGCTGGGCTCGGTCGCAGGAAAGTCGGGTGCCGAGGCATTTTCCATCCACACATCCGTTTTTTCCTCGGCGAGCCCACTCAGATATTTACATCATTATTTATTAGATTTTGGAAAAGGTATGTTATTTTTTATCTTGAAGAATCGAGTTCCTGATTGTGATTGCAGATCAACAATAAAACGCAGTTGGTTCTGTTAAGTGGAAGTTGATGAGGTCTAAATTTTGATGAAAAAATGAAATCCCTTGCCCCCATCTCATGACTTTCGGGACGCTTTCAGTTTGGGCTTACTTAAATATAAAAGCATACTTATGAAAATTGTTGATTGGAATTCTACGACTTTCAAAGTGATATTCGGTACTTTTTTGGCTAAGTTTCCTGTATTTACTCCGTAGTATTTAATTGAATCCATTCCTTGGATATACGTGTCTGATTACCCTCAGCTAGTACATATTATTTTTCTCTCATTAGCAGGTTGCGCTCTTGATGTCCCGTTGTAATCCACAGGGATGTAGAGGTCAAATTAGAAGTGAGTAGTGTATGAAGCGAGGACTGATACTTCGTAGAGATTTTTGCGTTACCTCGGCTATCTTGAGCTGAACCATCCGAAACGATCCGATCTAGGTTTACGTATCTTGTAAGTTGCTTAAAACTCGTCGGTCCATTTCTTCATTTTCTTTGCGTAGTGACAAAAATAAGTATTTGGAGTTGCCCTTTAGTTGTTGAATTCTTTTAGCTTTCTTGTCTATTCTGGTTAGATTTTGAATACATCCTTTTATATTTTGAATTGACATTCCTGTCAACATATCGTATTCTTAAATCTTCAATTAATAAAGTATTTGTCCGGCTCATCGTGTTTGATTCGCTCGATTTCAAATTGCAATCGCGATTATGTATTTTTCAGTTTCAATTTTTGCTGCTACCAATTACCGGTTACTTCTTAATCTTTCCTTACTTCGCCTGAAAGACACTTTCTTTCTTATACATTTTCTCCTTCATTTCCGGAGTCATATTAAATGAAAATGCATCTCCTTCATTTTGTCAATTTTGAAAATTATTTTATTATCCCTTTTTGAAGTTCTTCTGTCTCATATTAAACTGTCTCGGCTCGGCAAATTTAATTTTCAGGAAATTAATTTATCAGTCCATATTTTCTCTCCCATCTCGCTGTGATTTTATTAATGCCTCGGTGACAATAACAAGACCTAGGTTCCCTCCCAAGTTGTTGAAGAATACCTCTCATCTATCTCCAAACAGTCCTCCATTTCATCCCTAATTTATCGACGCGAGAGAATTTACATTTAACTCCCCCTTTACTGAAGGATATCTCCTTGGCTCTTTATTCGGGGCAGTTGTTGCACAGCCCAGAAGTAGATGCTTTGTGTATGTATCCTCAAGGTTTTCCGCTTCTCGATTATTTTCTTTTGTTTGTTTAGACATCCGCGAAGCATCAATGGACCTATGGATTTTCTTCCGTAAGATTTATGCGCATTGGTCATCTCTTATAACTGTGTTGTTTGAGCCTTCTTGCTCGTCCTTTCTTTTATTCTTCTCATTGATTTTCTATTGGCCGGCAACCGGTCATTGCCTTCTTAGTTACTTCGATTTATTTAATTTATTGTTGTTTATTTTGATGTTTTATCATTGTGATAAAACAGAAAATAGCGTAATGTATTTGCTTAAGTGATGTCGTTTAAGATTTATAAAAGAAAAGCAAAGTAGTTTGTTATTATTTACCCTCCTCGCTAATCCATATGCATCTAAAGGAAAATATTTCGCATATTTCCAGAGCGTGGAAACGATTTTTTTGTCTTTGACATTTACAATCCGGTTCAATGATCCCATTTTTACCTCGAGGGAATTTTGAGAACTGTATCGAATGGTTATTATTTCAGCAAGGATTAATTAAACGTTAATCCAGAAGAGTAAATGAAAGTCGAAGAAATTACCTGGAAATGGGATATCACCGAAAATTTTATTGCTTTCAGATTACTTTTTAACTTTAATCACCTAATTGTCGATAAAACGTACTTTGACCGCGATTATGAGATAATGTTAATAAAAAGACGTATTATTTATAATTTCTCCGATATTATCTGGTTTATAACCGTGATGGAGCCTTTGTTATCTAACTGATATTTAAGTTTACGCTAGGGATAAATCTGCGAAATTCGTGGTCTAAGAGTTTATCGCCGCTGCCGGCGATCATATTCAGTCTCTGTCGTGCCTGTAGTTTTCAACTTTTATTCTTGATTTTCGCTCTTGCATCTTTCGTATTTTTCTACTGCTTTTGTTTAGGCGCGGGTGTTTCTCTACTGAGGCTCAATCGTATCTTTGAAAGAGTCGCTCGGGGAAGGACGTCGTGGATGTGAGAGGGAGGAAAGAGGTCGACCTCGCCTCCCCTAGCAGCCGGCTTTTGGCTTTCGGTCGCGGAGGCAATAGGTTCTCTCTGCGCTCCGAGTAGGCGGGTTTGTGGAGTCGTCTACATAACGTCCGCGGCGAGGGAGAAGAGGGAAGCCGGTCTTAGTCCGGTGGTGTCGCCGGGAGAGAGGGGGAGGAAAGGGGGTGACGGCGTCTATTCGGTTCGTCTTCTTTCGCGGAGGTCCATTCGCTGAGGTGCTGCGAATCGGATTACTGGTGGCTTTCCATAGGACTAAGACTTGAGGAACGTGCCTCGGTCTACTTGATCGAGCTTATTTTTTTTGCATTCGTTTCTTAGTCGTATTGTGTATGGTGCAGAATGGGGACACTTACTGGAAGAGGAAGTTGTTGAATGCGGATCAACGAGGCATTTCCCCTATCAACTCATCTCCAATCACTTCTGCATCTCTCTTCTTCTCTTTGGTGGTTTTACATTTTTGTCCATTGATCGAGGGATTCTAAGATTAACTGAATTCAACATGTTGGTGTATAAGTTTTTGCTCAACGCATTCGGTGTTTTTCTTGTGTTTGTTGCGTGAACTACCATCGTCATTCGCGAGAAGTGCCTCAACTCTTGAAGGATGCTTTTGCGCGAGAGATGGCTCGACAGCCACAGTGTTGACCCCTTCATTAAGTGTTCTTGTGGAAAAATTGACACTATCATCGAAGTATTTATTAATAGCAGCCGAAGTAAGGAACTCTTCGTATCTTCCTCTCTTTTGAATTAAAATTTGCCTAGATGTCGAAAATCTGTTTATTTAGTTACTTCGTGCAATGGGCGAATTGAAAAATTGAAGTGCCCTCGTTTCATTTAATATCCTGAACTATTTTCTGTAACGGAGAACTCTCTCGAATTTTACTTCGATCGGAAGAGAAGTTGTTCATTCCGCTCTTTGCAAACCCCAGAGTTGGGTGATGTCGACGTGGAGGAAAGATTCGCAAGTTGGCTCGGGGATTACGAAGAAGTGTGTCCACGATGCCGGAGGGCGAGAGGGTAGCCAACGGGAGGGCCTCGGTGGACTCAATCACCGTTCGCACCTCCCCCTCTAACTCTCCGCTCCTCGTACCTCTTTCAAGTTGTGAGTATTCCTCGCTCAACCTTCTCTCTCTCCCCCCACAAACCCGTATCATTTTAGACTCATCCCATCGTGAAGGAACAGTTACTACGGCGCATATTATTAGGGTACGAATTGTGAGGAACAAAAATATCCGCTGATATCTAAGCTTAAGTAACGAGAATCACAACGAAGGGTATTTTCCTTGGCGAGAGAAAAGCTGTTGAGTTTCTTGTTACATCTAAGCCAAATAGAATTTTAGAAAAAGAAAAAAACACACTTTAAAGAGATCGCTGACACCCTCTAAACCAAAAGGAATTTTAGAAAAATAAAAAAAACACCTTAAAGAGACCGCTGACGCCTTCTTTGTGTGAAAATGTTTTGATAAATTTATAAACTATAACTAATACAATCGGAATTTCATTGCCTAACTGCTAGGAGCATGTCTGTATTTCATGAATCACTTTGCAGTGTCGATGCTGTAAGTTTTTGCTTCTACCTAGAATTGTGATGGAAGCAAACAAATTTGTTTAATTAAACAATACAGAATTTTTCATGCCCTATCATCTTAACCAACCTTTTAAAGCTCATGTGACTTTTTTTATATATATTCTCGACATTCAACTGCCTCTGTTACGCTATTCCTTAGTTTTAATTATCTTTTTATTTATTATTTCTTACCTTTTATTCTTTCTATTATAAGAAATTTAATTGTGGACTTTTCCTGTGTGTGTTAAATAAAATATTGTTATTAAATGAAAGAGAGAACTGTTTGAAAAAAAAGTGCAAAGGAGAAAACTATTGAGTGGGCATAAAAATACTTTGTTTATTCTTTGTGTGAAATAAACAACTATAAAATATCAAAAAGGAGTTTTAAATATCTGGTAAATCTACTTATAGTTCAACTAAAATTTTGAAAAAGATTAGATTACAGCAGAACAGAGTATTATACAATGAAAATGTGGGTGCACTTTTACAAAAATGATACAAATAACAACAATTAATATATTTCATATGAAAAACCAGAAACATTCATTTTTTGAATAAAATGTCTGGTAAATCAATATAATATATGGATGATAAATAAATTTAGTAGCCGATGAGTAGTTGTGGCTACATTTTAAGACAATTTTTGAAAAGTATAAAAGTTAAATTAGTGCAGGACTGTCTTAATCAAATATATCTATCTCAATCTATTCTTTGGTATTTTTGAAGTTCCGAGAATCTGTTTCTTAGAACTGAAAGCCTAGTTAAAACCCATTTTTTGTTTTCTTGTAGATTTTTCTTATGCTTATCTCATACTTTTTTCATGAAATCTACTTCTTGTAATCCATCCAGAGTTTAATCTTCATTCTGCATCTTACAATTCTGTGGAGTCTTCCATTGTTGAAGATGTTCAACATTTGAAAGTGGGTGGATAGGAGATCCCCATCAGTTCTTTCATTGCGATGTTCCTTTTTAGTTGCCAGAATGAAGTCTGTTTTCTATTGTATCCCCAAAGAAATTGGTTTCCCTTGCTACAGCTTTAACGGAGATCTTTTTAATGTGATATTGCAGCTAAGTAGATAATTAAATTCAATCCAATTATTGTTTACAAAAGCTTTTCCCAAAAAAATATGCCAGTTTTGGTTCAGTTCTTGGGATAATGATATATTTGTAGTTGTATTCTTAGGCATTTTTGGGGTATGGTTGACATTCAGAAACACTCAGCTAAATCCCGTTGTCTATAATTATACTGTTAACATTATTAGATGAATATAGTATCCTCCAACTTCAATTACTCATTCTGTTAGGGAGAGGATCTTTTAGAATAAGTTGGAGGCAGAAGTACAAGTTTTTATAAGACATTTTCAAGGTGTTCTGTATTAAGTTGCCACTGAGCTGAAAACTACTGCAGAACTTGAAATAAAGACATTGGTGAATTCCAATTTTTGTCTGAGTATCATACAGTTCAAGTGGTGGTTGAATGAAAAATACAATGAAGTAATTCAGATTAGCTCTCTGGTTTTTGCTTGGAATTAATTTTTCGTTCTGCAAGCTGGATAAACATTGACATTTATATATCATTCTTTGGAAGATGCATGGATTATTAAATTATTTTATACTCCATTGATTATTTATTGCCATCATCCCATGCAACCCTTCCAGTCATAGATTGTGTTAAGTTATTAAAGAATTATTAAACCATTTTGGTTCTCTCTGTTCTTTACCTGTCAGAGGTAAGCCCAGTAAGTTGGGTTCTTCTTATCAAAAGTATCTTAATGTTACACCATAGGGAACCTTGATATGCCTCCCTTTCTCCATATAGCTGAGTATGAGGGATTCAAGCTGTACCACAGTTAAATAGAATTTTAAAATAGTGTTAAAGAGATCACAAGATCAAAACTTCGTTCAAATTAGCACCTCAATTCTATGTAATCATTAAGGCTGTACCCATGCACTTATTCTAAGATATTATAATTTTGCTATGATTTCAGGCCTTTGCCACACATGTGGAGAAAGAGTGACCGGAGCTGGGCAAGCGTGTCAGGCAATGGGAAATTTATACCACACAAATTGTTTCATATGCTGCTCCTGCGGGCGTGCCCTAAGAGGGAAAGCGTTTTACAATGTCCATGGTAGAGTCTACTGTGAAGAGGATTATCTGGTGAGCTCTTTTTTTATCCTTTCTAGACCTAAAATTTCAGCTAGTTATTATAAATGTATATCAGTGTTTTTAACCCACGCAATGCCAATGCCTTGAATTGAAGGCATGAGTCCCATTACATTTGCTGGCCAATTGCAGAGCAAAGCGTTGGGGGATGGAATCTCTCTTTTGCTCTGCGTCTTAGTACCCTTCTAGGCAGCAGCGAAAGTGGTTTGTTTGTGGTTTTTGCATTTAATTGTTTATATGTGTCCCAATTGTAAGGATGGTCCTAGATTATGCATCAAATAATTTTTTTGATACAATCATGATCAATTTCATTGTTTAAAAATAATTGATTCTCTTCATATTTTTCATACATAGATAGCTTATTTCTTTACTATTGAATCGTACAAAAACAAACTCGTGTATTGCAGGGTTGCATAACCAAACTCCCTCTATGTGCAGATACCTTGATTTCAAGGCATGTCTAAAATTCTGTATAAATATTTTTTTATATAAATCAGTCAAAAATCGTTTTCAAATGTTAAACTAATTGAAAATTTTAACTTAACAAATAATTTTGCATCTGTCATCGATTTGCTGAATATACTGTAGCATTGAGTGGGTTAAGCTTAAAATATTTATTATTGGACCCTGGATATCATTTGGGTAAGGAATTCTCCTTCGGTGAAAGCAATCCTTGGCTGAATGACCTGTATGTTGAACCATCATCATGGAAAAAAATAGGAAAGCTTTATTAATGAAAAGGTTGCTACCTATTGATTCATGTACATTAATGTGGTCTATAAAAACAATAAGGAATTTGAGTTGATTTGCTTATGTATATCTTCTCCTGCAAATACTGCTTAACTAGGACTACATAGGGATGGCCTCTTTGTACCATTTAGCTAAAACTAGATGAGTAAAAATGATCACATGCCTCCACACTCAATGTGATGAAGTAAATGTTGTACCTATATGAATTATTATTTTTTATATTTTCAGTATTCTGGATTCCAGCAGACTGCAGAGAAGTGTGCAATATGTGGCCATTTAATAATGGAAATGGTGAGTATACTGAATTTCAGTTGAATTATTTTCTATTTTGAATTTTGAAGAAAATGCAAAATTTTAATTTGTGCAACATTTTACACTCCAAAATTAAAAGTACTGTTTCCTTTGTCTAGAATTATAATTATTCCTTATTCCCATTACGTCATTAGATTTATGTACATATCTTAATGTTTGATTCATAATATTGCTTCAAGGTGGCAATTCTGAAAGTAAGAAATTCTGTTGAAAATGCTTAAGCTATGTAATAGATTATTGGCATGTTTCACTATTTTATCATACCAGTCAGTTCTTTCTTTTTCTTCCGTTCTGCCTTTTAAATTCTGGCTTTTGAGAATTTCTCAAAACCCAGGCTAAGTAACAGAGTAGTATTTTCTTATTTGGGCTGAATTTTATAGTATCTTGTTTGTTTGTTTGAATTAAGTGTCTTATGTGTTATAAATTTCTTAACCATTACTTTTCTTTTTCAGATTTTGCAAGCAATGGGCAAGTCATATCATCCTGGATGTTTCCGGTGCTGTGTATGTAATGAGTGCTTAGATGGTGTCCCTTTCACAGTTGATGTGGACAATAAAATATACTGTGTTAATGATTACCACAGGTAAAGATTTCCATTTTCTTTTACATTTAGTACTTATTTTTATACATCTTATGCTTATTAAGAGTGATATATTGTCAGTAAGGATTCACAACCGAATAATTTTATAATGAATCTAAGCATGAACTTTACGAGGCAAAAGATATTCTCATTTTGTTCTGTTATTGATCTGCTATTTGACAAAAAGAAAGTTTGTAAAAGTATGTATCACTGGGCCTATCCTTGAATTATTTTGAGGTATTGAATAATTGTCATACTTAAATAATTTATTTTACAGTTGTCCGATGTCATAAACTTGATTTGATTTTCCCTATAAGTTATTTATATGTCATTTATTCAGAGGGAAGGAATCTCTCTGTCAACTGTGTCTTTCCATATTACTCATACTTGCAGACGATATAGGAGGAATACAGCAGTCAGTTAACTTATATTTCTTATCAAACAGTTCTGTATTTTCAATCAAATGCTACCATCCCTGTGATTTGTCATAAGTGATTACTATAAGCACTGAGGTTGTAAAATTAATAATGCCCCGCTAGTAAGAGAGGATTAACTGGCATATCAAGTACATATTTCATTCGTGAACCATCCGAATCGTTATTTAATAGTTTTGAATTTAATTTAAGGAGAATTTATCTTTAAATTATTGTTTGTAGTTCAAATCAACATAAATCTATGGCTAAATATTTCTATAGTTGTTAAAACTTAATTTTTGAATGTTGGAAATTGTTGATCATCCATGAGTTTTTTTATTTTGGCTCCAACTTAAGTATTTCTTGTATTGCTTCAATAGTTACCGACCACTACTTCAAATTACATTTAATTTACAATCTTTTCTTTCTTAAAGGTTTCATCAAATAACATGTCACTAATTCCAGCCCCATTTAATGTAGGGACAAAAATCTCAAACATCTTTACGTTAGAATGTGATTACAATCTGAATTTTAATAATTTTTGTAAAGGAAGTTATTTTGAAATTACAAGGTTTTGAAGGAAGGAAAAGATTTTATATAATCAATCTGAGAATTAATCAGTATTATGTTCTACAATGAGACCAAAGATAGGCAAATCCAGAAATTACTGTATGTATAAATGAAGATATTTAAGTCAACTATGTTTTCATTATGATGACTCCACTGCAAAATATTCAAATTTTGATAATCTCCCTTAATAGAAGTCTTGAAAGTAAAAGCAGTTAAAAACTAATACTTTTATTTTATATTTCACTCTACTTATATTTTGAGTTACTCATTTACTCCTGGCTTGTTTCGAAAGATAAACAAGTACCTTTCTTTCACATATTGGTTGGGATAAAATCATTCATTTTCCATTAGTTCTTGGTGTTTAAGTACTATAATAAGATTCCTGGTTCTGATCTGAGGTATATACATATACTTGTAGCAGTCTTTTGAGAGTGATGCTTTTGAATCTAATAGTTCATCATCTCCTGCAGAAAATAAATGAAATCATATCCCAAAACATGCTAAATGAATTATTAGGACTTGTACATCAATTGCTAGATGCTGAAAGAACATTTGGGTGATACTTTGTTGGAAGCAGAATTTATGCCAAGTTATTTCCATGTTGCTGTAGAGGCCCTTTGAAAAATTAGTTTACTTCTCTCTTCAGAGTATATTGTCTATATGTTGGCGAAAAAGAATTTAACATCATGCCATGGTATCATGTCCATAACTAAATTATACCTTCCCACATTCTCATTACTTGTTCATGTAAAGCCAAAGTTTTCTGTTTCCTTGTATTTTATCAATCTTCCTCAGACTAATCATGCCAGCCAGATTAGTCCTGTGGGAGAATTTGTTTCCATATTTAGCAGTATATAAATCATCCAGTATAAAAATTATTTTGATTTTATGTGATCTCTCTATGTTCATTTTAATTAACAAGAAGACTGGTATCACCCTCACCTTCTTATGAAAACAGTGGATGAGAATAATTTACATAAGGACGTTGGTACGAGTCAAACAAACATTGTTAGTCTGAATCATACCAAAGTGGAAAAAATATAATTTTTAGATACAAAATTTAGGTCAGTTTGGGTAAGAAATTATAAATACTTCAGGGAAAGAAACAGTAAAATTACTTCTTACAAGAAGTCTCTTACAGCAACATGGGGCATATTAAGAAAAAATACTCAGTGCTATTTCACCTTAAGTTACTTCTGCATATCACTGAAGTAATCTATAAGACGTATAATATAAATATTGTATACATGTGTACAATGTATTTAATTGTTTCATCAAGTAATAGTTAATTCCTGAGTGGTTCATAAAATTTTATCAGACATTATTTCGAATCATTCAAAAATGTGCTTATTATGCATCAGTTTATCTTTACTACATATTTTTAAATAATATGAATGAATTTATGGTTTACTTCTATAACTAAAGGTATTGGGGCCTTAACATTTTTCTGCCTTTTAACACTTGAATGTTTATTTTTAATGACTAACAATTACTTTGAGGTTTTGCTTTGTGATGAAATATATCATTGAAAACACCTTCACTACATTCCAAGGATAAGTCCCATTTCTAATATATCTTGCATTTTCATTAAATAAATGTGGCTATTTTACATCTTAATTAAACCATATAATTTGTCTCATTACTATGAGTACGTAATCATTAGTTGCCATAAAGGTAACTGAAAGGAACTTCATAATGGTTAGCATGTTGAATTCATTTTGATTGATGCGTAGATGTTATTTGAAATGATTTTTGTGTAAGATGTATGAAGATTTCTGTGATCAAAACATCTCGTTTAATAAGATTCAGGGATGTTCGGTTCATGAAAAGGACATGAAACACATTGAAAAGTAACAGAAACCCACAATTTAAATTTTGCAAAAATATCTTGTTCAGTTCATAATTTTTATTAATTCTGCAAAACTACATGGTATCATATTTAAGTTTCCCAAATCGTTTTTTTTTTTAATATTATTACACATGTTTGAAATATCATATTCATCAGTGCCTGTTAACATATCTGACATGATTTTGTAATCAATTGAAATATTTCTCACCTTGACAATTTTGTCAGAATTCTGCATTTTATTGCTTTATATTTCAATTTCAGTTGATTTAAAAAAGGTTTGGCACTTAACGGTGATGCCAGAGTTTTGGTATATATGGCCAGGTAGGGGCCAACATGTGGGTTTCATTGTAATTTCCATCCCAGCTGGTCTTCACTCATTTTGCTTCATTTCCAATTGCATTTTTCTCTCTGTTTCCCTTTACAGAATGTTTGCGCCGAAGTGTGCCGCTTGTGGTAAAGGAATCACTCCAGTCGAGGTACTATCCTTAAACCTGTTAATCATCACATCAAATATTTTTGCACCTTCAATTCTCCTTAAGATTTACCATCAGAATATTGCATGCTTTTTGTAAGCCTCATATGCTTTTTTGCTTTTATTGACCTGCTGCATTTTGCTTACCAAAACATTAATATGTTCTGCAGATTATATTGAAATAATTGTGACTTCTTATCTAGAAAAACTCTTGTACTGCAATGAAGGTTTACTTTAAACTCATTGTAACAATTTTATTGAAATATTTACAAGACATGACGGTATTCAAACCATGTTTCAAGCTTGCTCATCAGTGATGAAACATGATTTATTAGATTTAGGAATTTCTTGGAAATACAGGTGCATGGTATTGTCATAAAATCTATTTTGTAGCTGCTTAGAGCGAAACAAGTATATTAGAATTTCAGCTTTGGAATTGGGCAGAAGAGAGGCTGTTATGAATTCAAAGTTGCTTAAGCTTTCTGTCACTCTGATTTTTCTTTTTTAAAGTAAAAACACATTTTTCATATTTTCTGTATTTCATTAATATCTTTATGTGTCATTCATACGAGAAAAGTTCTGCATTCAGACTTAGTTGGGTGCACATTCTCATTTCCATTAGGAAAAAGTTATACCAATGCCATTGGCTGTTTTTTTTATCTACTCTTTGACATTTTAAAGTCATAACTTATCCTAAGTGGTGTTTGCCAGAAAATTTGAAATGTTTATGTCATTCATGTCATTCAAGTTGGAAAATCATTTTAATACTGAGCAAACTGGACTCAGTTAATGTTGAATCTACTCCATTGATATTTTCATTTGGTTAGAAAAATATAATTTTAAGCATGCATTCAGCTATTTAGTTCTACATATTTGTGAAAGACGGGAAATATTGACAGTGACTCCAAAATTATTCTTGGATGTTTCTCTTTCCTAAAGTAGGCAGTCAAGCAGGATAAGGAAAATATCTTGGAATGGTCATACTTACTTATGTTTAAGATTTATTTATCATCTATTTTTATTAGATCTCTTATATGGCTGCATAGAATCTTAGTAAATGAATCAACTGATTCAAATATTGATTTGCAAAAGCTAAATGCATATGGTCACTTGCAAAAATTCTATCAGTAAATCATGATTATCTTTGCATATAAACAAAATCACACCTCAACTTAATTTAAAAGCAGATAAGGCTTATTTTTAATATTTATGGTGTAACAATTTTTTTGTACACATTTGAGTGATTTACAAATAGAGTAGAAGATTTATAACTCTGATTAACTTTAATGAGTGGAGAGAAACTTAAATTTTAAGATGTCTCCCTTGGAACCATTCTGTTTTAACCTTGATTCAGTTTATCTATTTGGTAAAAATTTTTAGTTCTAAATTTTAGAATTGTGAATGTTTGTACTTGATAGAATATTTCTCATATAAGGCCATATTTGTAATCTATTGGTAAAGACTTAGCTTTCAGTGTCGTACTTTTAACTGACAAATTTAGAAGTATAGTCGTATCTTACCCCTTCTCACTTTGAATATAGCGACTTCACTCTATCTCAATTTTTATCTTGTGGCTCTTGTTATGATAAATCATGTTAATTGTAAGCAGATTTTCTATGCTCTAAAAAGTTTATAAATAAAGAATCATACTTAGCAGAAATTCACTTATCACGGTAGTGTGTGGGTCATATAAACCATGCTAAACGAGGGAAGACACTATATGATTTGATGGTTTGGGAAGCAAAAAGGTTCACAAGTTATTCCAATTATAGTTACATGTTATAATATACCATATAATCTATGCCATCCAATGAAAAACCCAGACCATTAATTTTAATGAAAAAAAAAAGCGTATTTTGGGCACTGAAAACTTTTTCTTGAATACTTTTATATCAGAATTTTAACTGGACATTTCTCAAATCTTTAGACTATGCTAAGTTGATTGACAGCAAAAAAAGTCTTTGTTAATTATAGATATTTGTTTTTTTAATGATTATGATTACATTGCTATTCAAGAAAAGTATTTAAATATTTAATAGGAAAGTAAATGAAACTGTAAAGGATTGAATTCATGTATCTCCTAGTACCATCAAAAGAGCAGTGGTTCTGTATGGTGTTGTGGGTAAATTTCACCAATGTTAACTAGAAAGCCGTGCCTTCTCATCTATGTATCATCATCTCTACACAAAAGAAACTAAAAAAAATGCAGATATCCCATGCTCCTATATGCCAAGTACTTTGGCTACCTGTAATCACTAATTTGAAATAGTTGGAAACCTTTATAGCCATTGTCTCTGGAGAAAATTTGGAATTGTTTTCAGCCCCAAGATGGGTTTCTCAAGTAAGGGAAATCAATATTCTGGGTTTCTCATTAGAAGGAAATGAAATCCTTATAAAATATTATTTTATCTCTGCTTTAACAGAACTTATAACTTCAAACTTTAAAACCCCTTCCCAGGAGATTCATTATATAATTCTAACCCTCAATATTATAATTTTCGTACAAAAGCAACTCCTATTATAGCCAAAACAACACTCAAGAACCTCTCTCAGTCATCTTTATAGTTTCATAACATAAATCTAATTGTAACTTGGAAAATTTTTCCATCAATAAACAGCAACTATTATGGCCTATTTAGTTCACCTAAAGCCATTGCGTTTCTTTTTTTAAGCTAGTAATTATGTTATGCACTAAATTTTCAATTAACAATGAAGAAAAAAGATTGCAGGCAGAAAAGGGATTAAATTTCCTTGTGTTTGTTTAGGTTATAAATGACAGTTTTCTTTGTATATTACACTAATTCCTTTAATGTATGATGATGACGATGGAATCTGATTTTATTTATTCAGGGGACAGAAGAAACTGTTCGAGTAGTATCTATGGATAAAGACTTCCATGTGGACTGCTATATATGTGAGGTATGTAATTTATATTTTCCTAAAATATATCACAATGGCTCACTAGTAAATAAGTGGTGGTTTTCATGTTTTATGGAAACTGTAAGAATAGACTATTTGAGCTTTGGTAAATGTTTCTTTCAATTGTATGTTTATTTTACTTGATTTCTTATCTATCAAATAATTCTTACAGAAAGATGAATTGTTTATCTCTTTTGTAATAGTTTTCAATGTAAAGCTACTTTCAAGCACTCTCTGCGTAACAACATTGTAATTCAGGGGATTGCCTAAACTAAATTATGGTTATAACAGTAGTGAAGTAAAACTTAGGATAATATGAAATTCTTAATTCTTGTATTCATGTGAGCCATCTTTTAATGCTATCTTTCTTTGTATAATATTTATACAGGAGTGTGGAATGCAATTAACTGATGAACCAGATAAACGGTGTTATCCTCTTGAGGGTCATTTATTATGTCGCTCTTGCCACCTTCAGCGCCTCAAGCATCATCCTCGCCAGCTCCAGGTTTGTAATTTTGATTTATAATTACATATTTAAGAATATATATTTTATCAGGTTTTTGGCTCATCTAGTGATTGAACTGTCATTACTTTGATATAATTTGTAAAGAAAGGGTTACAAACATAAGAATGGAATTTACATACATTTTCATGGAAGCTTTTCTGAATTGTGAGTTGAATTTGAACCCAGAACACAAAAATTAAAAGTAGTAACTGTTTGATAGCATTCTGGATGTTTTTCTTACCAAATTAAACTTTTCTTTGTTATGATGGAAAGTGAAATAATAGTATTTTAAAATAAATATTTTTTAACTCTACATTACTTAAGAAAAATTGACCCAATTGAGGATTTTAAGATTTTAACCCATTATGCCAAAGGGCCGCCTCAAATTTTTCCAAATGGTGGTTTTGCCCTTAAGGCAAATCATCCCAAAAAAAGTTACGATTTTTTTTGCTAGATGGCAGTACCACTAGGGTCAAATTTACGGTCCCTCTAGCTCAAGAATGGTTGATCTGATTGTCAATCTGAAAACGGTTTTGAACATTGGAATAGCAAAATTTATAGAATGGAAAGATTTTTTCTAATCTTCTTTTTACAGCTTTTTTGGAAAATATTTTTGTTATTATAACAAAAGATAAAATTTCAAGGTAAACACGTTTTAGAGAACATTTTTTTAAACAAAATTTTTTTAACATTTATATTAAACATTTTGCATATTTTGGATTTGAATTTGAATGAGTATTATGATCATGAGAGTTTTTTAAAGATAGCATTATAAAAAAGCCCAGCATTGCAACGCTGCAGTATTCCGCTCGAGTCTACTGACCGAAGGGAAGGGAGCCCTGCCACGGCGCGCAGCCAAGAGTTTCCCCCAGGCCCCATATTGGTTTCGTGGAATTTGTTACAAAAGGGGCTAGTACTCTCAAGCTTTCAGTAAAGAGAAAGAAACGTGGAGGAAAAATTCTTGAAAATGTTCTTGAAATGAATTCCGTAATTCGTACTTCATAGATAAAGCATCAGTAAGGACTTAATATTGATTCTACTTGGCTACTGTATTCTAACTGGTTATCTCAAATGTGCTTCGGCAGACTTGAGTTTAGACAGAAATTGCTCTGGAAAATTCTTGAGTCGGGATAAAATACTATCAGACCTCGTTTATCGTGGGTAGTCCGTTCGAGACCCTACAGCAAATATTTTTGTTATTATAACGAAACATAAAATTTCAAGGTAAGCAAGTTTTAGAGAAAATTCTTTTGAACACGTTGCATATTTTGGATTTGAAATTGAATGAATATTATGATCATAAGAGTGTTTTAAAGACACTCAGATAAGAAAAGGTTGCAACGCTGCGTCAGGTTGTGTAACATGGAGTCAAGGAGAGGAGTTGAGCCTGCTGCTATACCATACGATAGGCGGAAAGGGAGGAAGGTGGTCCTGGTAGCCTTTCAGTTTGCCTTAGAATGCCCTTGAAGAATATCCCATCGGTAAAGAGAAATGTCGATGATCTAACCCTCACTACTATAATTGGTGTGTTTACTTTAGGGAAATTTCATTGGTCCCTCGTGCTTCAAGAGTATCTTCTTTAAATCTTCTTTGAACACATCTCAAAAGCTTCCTGTCTTATGAATCTTTTATATAAGACTTAGTTGAGGTAGTCCATATAGTACATTCTTTCTTATTTAAAATTATTTTTATGGAGTTTTAGCATTATCGTTAAGTTAATGGCATAGTTTAGTAGATATATCGGAACAGGAAAGAAAATAACATGTTTGGAAAAGTTCTCTCTTGTCTCACTAATAGTGTTATATTGAATAGAAAAATTCTGAAAAATATGCATGAAAATGAACGTGCAGAATCCATAAGCAGTTAAATAGTCGCAAATGGAACGATTGGGATGAAGTTTGTTCAACTGCTATTCGGTTACTTACGATCCTTGCTCTAGCGAAAAATTAGGTGGATATTGTGAGAACTAATATCATTACTAATACTCTAATTTAGGTGGAACTTTCGGAATTCATTCTGGAAATAATTAAATAAAACCTGAAAAAGGTAAAGGAATACAGTAACAAAGAAAGAGCAAATATAAGTATGCGAGTTAAAATTGTTATTCACAAAAAATTCGATGTTCACTATTTAGAATGAATTAGGATATTGTAGCTACTATAACTTTGACTATTGTATTCCACCGTTTAAAATCACGGAACTTCATTCAGTTTTTGAGAGCACTATTCATAGTAGTGTTCGAGAGTAGTATTCATTGAAACATTTCACTGTGATCAGCCAGATTGAATGACCAATCTTTAACAGTAAAGTTGTTTAACACATTGTTATTTTTCTCAGGCGAACACCCACAAAAACATACACACTAAATTATTACAAGGAGCTCCTCAGCGAAAGTAATATTTCATGATAACCTAAACATTAAATCATGAAAAGAGACAGAGAACGATGATTATAACTAAGCTAAAATAATTACTTAGCTCATGATAAAGCTGCAGGAATCTAAAGCTACAGACTCTAATAAATTATCCTATTATTCACTAACTAGCAATGATGATTTATAAAACTAAATCACATAACCTGGTTCCAATTCACTACTAAATAGGTTACTATTTGTGTAAATGTGGGATACTATTAGTCAGCCAAATAAACCCAATCTACATGTTTGTGCTTTTTACCAGCTGCCCAACTCTGCGCGTTATGTTTTGCCTAACCTAAACGATGAAATAAATTTTTACTCCTGTAAAAACAACAATAGCATAATGATAATTGGAGGAGACTTTTAATCTTCCAGACATCGATTAGCAAAAGCACGTAGTCAAGAAAAGAGCTCGGGACAATGACTCTTGTAAGACCTTGTTAAATTTAATGCAAAAAAATTCGTTAAACCTGCTAATCAAAGAGCCTACCTGGAAATAAGCATTTTAGATCTTTTTCTTACTAATATCCCTGAGTGAGTATCTAACACATCTGTTTGCGATGGAATATCTGATCACAAAGCCATAATTATAGATTTCAACCTTAACTTGGTAAGGCACAGAGTATATCTTTACCCGTGAGCCAATTTTTAAGCATATCGTTGTAAACTCATGTCCGAATTTCCAGAGTATGAAATGCACGTGATATGTTTAAATACGGAGGACACATGGAATCTTTTTGTAAGAACAATGTGTGACCTAATGGATAAATTTGTACCCTCCAAACTTTCAAATCAAATTAATGAACCTAATAGATGGTATAATAAGGAGACTAGGAGAGCGCTAAAGAAACAGGCGTTTGCATTTCAAATTAAAAGCCGCTGCGAGGCAAATGAACAATATCAACACAGATCAAGTAAAGAGCAAACATAAGGAAGCAAATTCGGAAACTAAACGAATTATGGGAGATGCCCTCCGTCAATATAAAAATAAGATTTTATGCGAACACTTGGAAAAGGACCCTAAAGCGTTTTGGTCGTACGTTCGTGAGGTCCAAGGTAAAGAGCAAACTGTTGGTTCATTGAAGGATACTAGCGGTAATGTAGTAAACGATGCTTAAGGCAAATCTAATATCTTGAATGATTTTTTCTAAGTGTTTTCACGTCTGAGGATACATCAAATACTCTCCTGAATGTTGATAAAACTGAATCGATGTCAAAAATCACCTTCAGAGAAGACAGCATCACTAAACTATTGCGACAGATTAAACTGAATAAAGCTCCAAGTCCTGAAGACATACCGGCTCATAAGCAAATTACAGGCCTATACAGGCTACAGGCGATATGATTTGTAAATAATAGCTACGATAAAACAGCGAGTGTTACTTAGATGTTACAGGACAAGGGATGGGAAGCATAAGAAGATAGAAGAAAAATTCAAAGGATAAATTTATCAAATAAGTTCAGAGAAATCATGTTCTCAGATGATGTAACAGATATAATGAGACCCCCCTGTTATATGGGCCGTTCTGATACTGCCAGAAAGATTAAGGAAATAGATGCTGGAATGAATCGTTTCACAAATTCATTTTTTCCATGAAGTATACCCGAAAGCAACTAAAAATAGGAAAGGAAAATAGGGTCAAGGTGCTTGCACCCTCTGCCACACGCCGAAAGGTGGCTTGCAGGGTTCTTATATAGACATAGGTGATACCCTGTATACTTTAGAAGATATATCATTCTACGTAAATTTTTCTTATCTTTTCGGATAATTAAAGATAAAATAATTAAATTATAAATCCAGCAATTAACTCTGATGAAGACAAATTAAGCTCGGCCTCTGGCAAGGAGCTTGTCGAAAGTGAGGACAAATACTCTTCTTCATATCTGTCAATAAGAAAAGCTACTCGTAATGCCTATAAGGACAGATAACAATTATGCAACTAGCCAGAGAAGGTCTAATATTGATTTACGAACATGTAACCTTATTACTCGTTACGACTTGGACAGTCCTGGCATTGAACCCAGATTTTTTGGGTAATATTTTGTCTCAAAACATTAGAGAACGACAAAATTTAACTGTGAGTAATAACGATTGAAGATTGGAAAAGAATTCTTATCTTGATAAATGATATTTCTTCAATGTTATAATTTTTCATAATAACTTTAAAATTTTGAATAATGAAAATAGATTAGATTTTAATTTCCTGTTATTTTCTGTGCCTGCAATTTTTTTCTAATCGCATTTCACTGGGACATTCATTATTTTCCTACTTAGCCATCTTTATAATATTAGTACTATTGTAGTACTTGCTTCATCCACTCTATTTTTTATGGTAGCTAACTTTGTAGTTAATGAAATGAATGGCATTTAATTAATCTCAATTGAATTTTTATCAAATTTTCTCCCTCACATTTAAGTAAATCTTCGAGATTACATGAAAATCACACATATGTACATACATCAGAAATTGTTTCAGTAATGATGACTAAGATTTAGGACTTACAGGAATTACTAATTGCAAGCCATTTTACAAGCAGACATAAATTATAATTGGAAGATGAGATAATAATTTTGTTTCTGAGAGACAACTTTGATAGGTGTACATGAGGTTAAACATTGAATTCTGATTTACGGGGCAAAAAATATTAATTTATTATTTAAGTTTTTTGCAACCCCCTGGAGTTAATGTTAGAAACAATTTCTGCAGTTTTCCTGGGTGAGATAGGTAATTCACCAAAAAAATAAGCAACAGCATCCCGTTGGTAGTTTTGCGTCAATATATAACTATTGCATTTGCTGATCGCGGGAAAAGCCGTGGCGTATTTCACCTTGTAAATTACTACAATCATTCCTCGCCACTTCCTGGGTTGACTTCTGCGGCTTTACTTTATTTTGGTTTTTCAAAGGATTGGTTGAAATGTCGATCGAGGCAGTCAAACGTATACAGCAAACGTTCCCTCTTGTTTCATTTTGTCTAATACATTGGATAGAACAAATGTTGGTACGGATGGTGACTACTGGCTATTTTGTGCCTATAGGCTCTAATTATAATAAAGGATAACTATGAAAGTAAAATTTATATTTAAGAATACTTAGGCTGCAAATACAGTAGAAATTTAGTACTCTCATATTCGCGAAAATTCATTTATCGCTGTAGGGTCTCGAACGGACTACCCACGATAAACGAGGTCTGATAGTATTTTATCCCGACTCAAGAATTTTCCAGAGCAATTTCTGTCTAAACTCGAGTCTGCCGAAGCACATTTGATATAACCAGTTAGAATACAGTAGCCAAGTAGAATCAATATTAAGTCCTTACTGATGCTTTATCTATGAAGTACGAATTACGGAATTCATTTCAAGAACTTTTCCTCCACGTTTCTTTCTCTTTGCTGAAAGCTTGAGAGTACTAGCCCCTTTCGTAACAAATTCCACGAAACCAATATGGGGCCTGGGGGAAACTCTTGGTCACTGGAGCCCCGCCGTGGCAGGGCTCCCTTCCCTTCGGTCAGTAGACTCGAGCGGAATACTGCAGCGTTGCAATGCTGGGCTTTTTTATAATGCTATCTTTAGAAAACTCTCATGATCATAATACTCATTCAAATTCAAATCCAAAATATGCAAAATGTTTAATATAAATGTTAAAAAAATGTTGTTTAAAAAAATTTTCTCTAAAACGTGTTTACCTTGAAATTTTATCTTTTGTTATAATAACAAAAATATTTTCCAAGAAAGCTGTAAAAAGAAGATTTAAAAAAAATCCTTTCCATTCTATCAATTTTATGTTATTCCAATATTCTAAACAGTTTTCAGATTTACCATCAGATCAACCATTCTTGAGCTAGAGGGACCGTAAATTTGACCCTAGCGGTGATGCCACGTGGCCGATTCGCTTGGTACTATTCCAAGGAAGATTCGCCTTAAATCTATGATTTTCCAAGTATAGCAATTCTCTAGCTTTTCTATACTTGATAACACTTCAGCATAGTCTGTTACAAATTCACATACTTAGTTCTATCCAAGTCTCCTTTATATGTTAGATATCTTAGTTTTTACTTTCATTATATTGGTTTCTTGTGTTTAACCAATTAGTTTAATCCGTAAATACAAGGCTGCATTGGATAACTAAGGTCAATTTTTCATTGTAGAATAATCATCTTAAGTGCAGTACATACATGACATTTATAGTAACCTTGCTTAATATTAAGAGCCCTTTCATTCATCCCTTCATACTTGGTTGGTGCAATATATAGGCTCTATAATGTTTTATCACATGGTAACTCTCAATGTTTCTTTCAAGTCACCAGCATTTTTCTCTCATTCTTTCTTTCCTTTCTTACGACCACAATTCCTCTTTTGCATATAATCTGATTGCCTTTCATCACAATCTGTGCCAGACAGCTGCAAGCTATTTTAAAAGGGGATTTTGGAAACTAACCACTGTTTACCTATACAATAGAAGTCTGTCATAATGGGAGCTGACAAAAATTGGAAAAGTATGCATTTAAAGTATACTCATTATTGCCTATTACTAAAAGTCTAAAAGCTCTTGCTTCCAAGATCAGTTAGTGCAGCAGAATGCAGGGTTTTAAATCACTTACTCAAATGCTTCAGAATGCATAAAAATGTATTTTTACATCAAAAATATTATTTCATTGATTTACAAACCATAACCAAAGTGCTGCACAGACTCACATCTAATGATCGACTGAGGAAAAAGCAATGTCCATCATGTGAAAAATATACCTCCAGTTGTTTTCTCGAGATATTTTTCATTCACACCCTTCATAAGCAATGACTGAGTTGCGAGGGAGGAGGTCAGGTTACCCTGGGAATCCGAATCAGCACTGCTTTTAACTCCTACATTCCCACTCATCCTGGATAGGATGATTTGGTGCTGTTCTTCTTCATCATGACGTATTTCCACAAGACATTGCCAGAGACTGTGAATTTTGAGGTGTTGTCGCCGAAAAGAAATGAGACGAAGGGATAGGATGTACAGAGGGACAATTGTGAGAGTGAAACTTGTCTCTAATCAAAGCTTCCTGAAGCATGTTTGCCAATGAAGGGTGAGGCATGTTGTGGGAAACAAATGCATGAATTAGTTGACAGTAAATTTTCCATTAATTATTTTCTGCTCTTTGAAGAGAGAACACATCTCAGATTACCGGACTTCGTTTTTCACACCAATTGACAATTCCGATATATTCTTCCTGCAAGACAAATATAGAAATATTGCACCGAAATATGGTTATAACTGTACTAAAACCACTCATTGTAAAGGACGTAACTCCCTATCCTTTTTGCTGTGAGTCGGACAAAGCTAAAAATCTTTCGCTATAGCGCAACTCTTCTTATATGCGGTACTTGTTAAAATGGACTTCTGCTGTATATTAAACATCTGCCTGGATTAATATATTTTATTTGGTACATACTAAAACTACTGCCTTCCAATATTCTTCAACATAACTGTCATTTAAATTCAAGTATTCTTCATTCAACGATTTGCAAATCCCCTCTGCATATTAATTGACTGCCAGGGCATGTAATGTAATTTTTACAACATTTTGAAGATCTTCATCATCATGGAAGTGAAATGAAAGTCACCTTTTCATGCGAGTGAACAGTAAATCTGATGGAGCCGAGTCTTGGTTGTATGGAGGATGATCAAAAACATCCCATTTGAATCACTAATGAGAGAGAGCTTACCACTCTTGCATTAATCATGAATGTTTGCTCTTCCATCTTTAAGAAATTTGCTCCGCTGGTTGAGAACTGCATCACCTTTGCTCATAATGTTTTGTCCATAGACTGCACATATTTATGATGGATGTCTGCAGCTGACAAATTGTTTGCTTTGAGAACACTGCACACCAAGCAACTCATATTGGATGGGAATTTCTATTGAAGCACTTATTTTGAGAAGTTTTAGTGAGCAAATGTGCTGTAGTAGGATGCTCCCACTAGCACAGTTTGAAGCTTAAAGAAATATGAATTTCGCAAATGTAACACTGTGCTTGGAAAACAAACCAAAAGCATCGCACATCAGTAGCAGTTAATTTCTGATTAGCTTTCAGTAGCAGTTAATTTAGATTAGCTTATATTCTACTCTTTTCATAATATGATGTTAGAAATCAAGATATGTATGAGACATTTAGGCTATAACTACAAAATCTTACTTGTAATAAGTATCAGACAATATATAAAATATTATCACTTTCACTTTTATTCTCTTTGAAACTTCTTTAAAGAAATTCCAAATGTAATACATTCCTAATTCTAACATATCCTTTCTTGTTATCTAATAATCCCAACCATTATTTCGCTTCTGCAAGCCTCTAAATTGTCATACATCTTCCTTTTCTACCCACTAATTAACTCATTATCTCTAATGTTATTCAACAGTTTTGTTAACTTTTCTCTTTCATTACAGGGAGTTCCTGCTACCTATCAATACCTGGGCTGAGAGGATATAACCATTTTAAATTTTTAAATGAATGTCCCACTCATCATGAACTTATATGTCTTGAAAAAAGTTACTATATACAAAATTTTACATTGATTGCCAAAAGTGTGCCAATAGATTTATTGTATATCTGTTAATAAATGTGTGAGGCAAATAGGTAAGGATATCTTGAGTTGGATTTCAAGAATTTTTGTAGCTTATAATATGTTCCACACTCTTAAATGCATATCCTTGGTTAGCTTAATATTTTGCTTTGAAGCTCTGTGATTTCATGCTTGATTTTAATTTGAAAATAAATCAAAATACAACATATTGTTATGAAATACAAATAACTTAGCTCATATTTGAGGTTACCTGTAATTCGCAGCTATTCTCATGAACGTAAAATGCATTTAATTTAATATCCTTCTACTTTTGTATATAGTTAATGTACTATTGAAATGTGACTGAGATAGCGACTATTAAATGGAAGATGGTATGGTTTTGTATGTTTTAGAAATTATTAAAAAGAATGACATTTTACTCTTCCCATTGATTTGTATTTAATTTCACATTTGGTACTAAAGATCTCATATGTTATAAAACAATTAAGTAAAAACTCTTGTAAATCAGTTAATCATAATTTTTTTGTGGAAGTTGTATTATACTACTGCTGAGTTTCTATTCTGTTTTTATGAGAAGCTCATTTGTATATTCAAGACTTTTGATATTTTTGTATTCATTTAAATATTTAGAAATACATAATAATTGATTAAAATTTTACATATATTGTATGTTTGGTAAGCACAAAAATCACAAGATAATTCCTAATTTAAATAATTTATTTTTTACTTTTTATTTATGAATATAAAATAGTCGTGGAAATGATCTACTTCATTTTCAGATTAAAAGAAGTTTTTAAAATAGTAGCGGCAGAGAGGAGTTTAGATATGCTTTTGTATGAATACATTCTGTATTTAGATAAAAATGTTCTTAATGGATGCATTTTATTATTTTAGACATTCTTTTTATGTCTAGATTCTTCTGTTTCGCTGACGGTGTATGGTTATACCATCTTCACAATCACATGAATTGTAAATGGTATTCAGTTTTTGTAAAAGCTAGACATTGTACTCATGAATGATTCACATATAGAATTTGAGTCAATCTTTATAAACCCTTTAGTATTAGTCCAAAGAGATATTTTTTACTTCTTACAAAATTATTTTCCTGATACTTCTGGTATAGTATCATCCCTATATCATCATTTTTTTAATTATTAGGACATTAAAAACAGTGCCAGTGATTGAAATTTATTTTTGTATTAATTTATGTGTGGTTCTTCAAAACTATCATTAAACCATTCCAGGTTTTTTTTGTATCCATGATGCAATCGAAATTATTGCTCAAATGTTATAAAATGCAATAGTTTATGTATCATAAAGACAATCCTTGAACATTTATTTAAGTAAATTTTGAGTAATGTTTGAAAGAAGTATTCTGTGTACTCACTTAGAATTGAAATTGTAGAGAAAATGCCTTATTCTTTTTAAAGATATTGTTTTTGGCACTTCCTGAAACTTTTTACTAACTAAAACTCCATTTGTTATGGATTGGATTATAGAAATTCATTTTCTATGTCATTTTAATTTCTCTTTATAAATTTCATTTAAAATGAGTGATTTTAATTTGGTGTTATTTATACCATCTTCTGAGTGGTGTTAATTATTGAAAGTGATACACAAAGGTTGTGGAAAAAATGGAAAAATACATCTAATGATGTTAGTATGTGTTGTGTAAGTGAAACAGTTACGTTTGGTATCAAATTGTAAGTTATGTTGCTAAAATAAATTCTTTTAAAACAATATTGACTAATCTATTATCTTATATATATTTACTATTTTTTGCAATTACTTTTATAACTCCACTTACAAAGTTGAAAGAATTTAATTTAACATAGTTAAATGTGTGGGTGACAGTAGAATTTACTTGTAGAGGCATAAAGCTGCAACAAATTTTAATAGTAGTATGTATTGTTAAAAGTGCTTGGGCGCCCAACAGGAACTAAACCCCTTTCACAGCAACCGAACGCACTGCCCACATGGCTATCTTGAAGTCCAGAGAGTTTCTCTTTGATTTAATTTGATTATAAGATAATAAAGTGCTTACCTATTTTTCTGTTTAATAAATTCAATGCATACTATTTTGCACGCGATGCAAAAAAAACAAAGTAATGCTTAACTTCAACTGATGACTAAAGAGCAATCTGAGTACTCAAGCATATGGCTAAATTTCTCCCGACAATATAACTGATGACACTCGCTAATCCGGAACCCTCGGTAATCCGGACGGTCCATTGGGAGTTATGCAAACCCGCAACTTCTTCTTGTGAACATATAAACAACAAGAAACGAGAGGTGGGCATACTATTTGAAAAATGTCTACATTGGCTGCAATGATGTGATGGAGAGCTAAGTAATGTGACGAAATTATCAGAACAGTAACGGCAGAAGATGATGACGACGACGACCACCACCACCCTGTGGGCTCGGTCAAAATTTCTCATTCTGAGGCTTTGGCGGCACTCAATACATCATTAAAGTGGGCCGTGGAGCAAAGTTTTGAAGCGCATTAAATTATGCTCTTTAGACGTTTTAGAGACACGTGCACTTGATTTAAAAATAAGAACGGTCGCGCAAAAGAAAAAACTGACTTTTTTGCTCGCTGATAATATTCATTCACTTTATATGTTGTAATACCTTCTGTAATATATACATGCATTATCTATACAATATAATTTTTGAGAAAAAATGTGTTTTACGTTATTTTTTAAAACCTCACTAATCCGGACACCCCGCTAATCCGGACGCCTATGTGCCTGAATTCGTCCGGATTACCGAGGTTCTACTGTATTCTAATACTTAGTAAATTATTTTTTTCATTTCCTACAGAAAATTATGTATGTACTTATTTATAAATAAATGAAGCTTAGGGAATTAGACAGTTGCGAATAAATTAGATTAAGTGAAGTTAGATTTATTGTAGTTTTGGTAAAAAATCGAATTCTTTTCAAGACTATATGAATCAACAATATCCATCAACAATTGAATATAGTTGGATATAAATTTTCAAGGAATTTATTTCAATCTAAAATTCTTCTGCTGTAGCACTTAATTCAATAAAATATTTGAAATAAATACATATGCTTTATTATGTCACATTTAAGCAACAGTAAAAATCTGGCTAATACTCTTAGGATCTGAACACATTTTGAGAAAGGAAGTGAGATGCATTGCTATGCACTCCACGGAGTATTCCATCTCTTATTCAAGGTAGCTCTTATACATCATTATCAATTATTAACTGTATATATAGAATGGTTCAATCCACCTTACCTATCTCACGTTGTAAAAGGAACTTAGGGAAATGGCAATGCCTAATCAAGGAAGCAAGCTTAGATTGCGGGCTGAACGCGAGGGGATGAGGAAATAGAAATGTCGTTTTATCTGCAACGGCTTTTGAAAACTAAGTGAAGACATATTAAATCAACGATATTGCGTCGATGAGGAAGTGAAGAAATACCAGCAGAAGAAAGGATGTGAAGGCGAGGGCGGTGGTCGAAGCAAGGTATGCGGTAACGGAAGGAGAGAAAAAGAAGTTCAATGGTTGATTGAAACTTTTCAAGGTCGAGAATAAGTGCGGTAAATTGATTAAATGTCAGAAAGGATTTTCTTGTCCCAATTTCACTTAACAAATACATTACTATGTAAGAATTTTATGAATACATTTGAACACGGTAATAATGACAAGCAGTATATGAAAATAGAAATTTAAGGAAAGGTTTCCGAAATTTCTATAAATTAATTGCCAAACGGAAGGATTTTTCCAGAATCAAATCTTTCTGCAACATATACGTAAAATTAACTTCCGAGAAGTCCAGATTCCACTGCATATTGGTGACGCTATTAAACCAGGTAGGGATACTGGTTTAAATCAGAGGTGCCAATTTAGTTTTGAAAATGTCACTAGATGCACTCTGAAAAGTTGCTAAAAAGTCGCTAATCTCAGAAAAAAATTTGATAAAGTATTTAAAAATACTATAGATTACACATGCCACTTGTCATAAAAGTATCTGTTCAGAAATTAAATTAATAAGAAATATATATCTATAAGATGAATTTAGTCTTTTATCATACGTAATGGCATTTTCTAATTATAATAAGTCAAATGTCGCTAAATTAAAGATGAGATCGCTGGTTCTCTCGACATAATCGCTATATTGGTAACGGTGGTCTTGATGCACTTCCCTTTAATTGTGGAAATCTTAGCGTTGCCGGGAGATTAAATCCCCTGTCATCTGGTTGCGGTGATTGATGATGAATCGCATGCTTAAACGCGGACTAATTTAGGGACGATTGAGGACGCACTCGAATAATTCTTCTCAAACCTTACGAGGATTGCGTAAAATTAAAAGGTAGGGTTAATATATTTTTGGTTCACAAGTATAACTCAATTTCGTCATCACTATTCAAAGTGCATGTCTAATTTTATTTCCAACCGATTCATACAATCTCCTTTAGAATTAAATTTTATAATTTCTAAATGGAAGTAACGAATTGCTTATTACCTTATTTACATGTACATACCTAGTAGTGGTACCTGGTAGTTCCCACTCACGAAAAAAACTGCAAAAATTGTTAGGAGGTTTTGCTTAAATTCAAATGTCTTTTTAATTACATCTTTATATTGCTTAACAGTAATGGAATACCTAACCTGTGAAACTTCCGCGGTAGTCCCTAAGTTGGTCGTCGCTCAAGGCATACTTCAACCGTAGAATTAAATAATTCAGCAGAAGATGAAGAAATGCCGCTCAGGATGGCATTCCTTTCAGAAGTTACGTTGGTGTCTCTTAAATATTCGAGGTATATAAAAAATACGGATACCATAACTTTCTGTAATATCTTGGGTTATTGACCGTTGTCATCTTCGTAGCCTTTGTTTTTCCTTCAGTGAAATAGATATAACAAAAATTTTCTCTCAGAAGAGATGGTAAAAATCTGTTTCTCTTATGAAACAATCTCACTTACGAGCATATTTTTCCAAACTTATCACTCCATTCCCTCCCGAGCGAACTTACCCTAATTTTTCCTCGACCTCACTCCCTTACCCTACTTTTGCTCCCCTCTTGATGTTTACTCGGAATAAACATACCTATAAACATCAGAGACAGAGGAAAACAGGATTAGTATAGGGAGTCGAAACTTGAATGAAGCTCCTTCGGAAGGAATGCACATATTTAAAGTAAAAAATGCTAATGGTTTTGAAGAGATAGATTTCCTCGCTGGTATTGATTGGGCCTTAGGAATAAATCGTGGCGATATTTCAGATCACTTTAAAGACAAATGATTAACCCGAAATAGGGTGTGCTTCCATAACAATTTGCAAGAACATTCCTCAAATGCTCCTGGGTTTTAGGCCTGTTGACCTAAATTCTACCATACATAAGAAATCCATTGTTAGGAACTTGAGAATTATTTTAAAGCACCTTCTAAAGATATGTAATACGGAAATCCGGTATGATGATACAGTGCGTTGTTGACTTATATATGTTAATTTGTTCGAATAAGCCCCTGGGTTCGAATCCCCTCTCTCTATCATTGTTATTTAAGATTATAATGGGAAACTTTTAATAGGATAGCTAAAAGAGGCGTGACCATGGCGTGATGTTATGACGTCTATCTTAAAGTATGTGCTTGGGACTGGATAGATTCTTGGATCTTTGAATCCATATTAGGGCCCTCGGATCACTTCTGATGGCCTCAGTGGAGATATTAACAGTCTCAATTATGGAAAGAATGCCACTGCGGGGAAAAGCATTGAACCGTAATATTTTTGGTTCCGGTTCATACAAAAATCAATATTTCGGTTCGGTTCCGGCAAACATCAAACATGATCCAGTTCGAACCCTTATTTTTTGACAACGTTGCTTGAAAGTCGAATGAAACATATATTGAGTAGGCAAACGCGATTTTAAGAATTATTTGATTAAAGTTAATAATTTAAAATATTGAATTAATAATTTTAACTTTCGGATTGATATCAATTGATTTAAGATACAGCTGAAACTAAGAATTCACTAGACAGATGTTTAATTCCTGTGTTGCACGTATGGAATTAAAAAGGTTCGAAGGGAGCCTTTTAGTAATAACGGTATGCAGTGGTATTCTTTAAGATTCTTCAGAGGGAAACTTTTGATGGGATTACCAAATTTTGTTGACGGTTTTTCCTCTTCTTTCTTCAGTGTCATTTCCGAACTATATATCATCTCGCTCACTACCTATGTCGTGATTGAGGACCACGTGTTGACGGTGATCCTTTTTTCATATAAACCTTGAAAACTGAACTAAAGAAGTGCAATAAATATCGATGTCACCATGTTTTATTTTTCGGATCGGGGTCAATTCCGCTCGTTCCGCTCTAACAAATAATATCGTTTATTTTCTATTCGGTTCCGGTCTGATGACCAGACTGCTGCGTGGTCAACATGGTTCTTGGATCGTTTTTAACAAAATTTTTGGCTCTCCCAAAGACCCCCTGACAACTTTCATCGTGGTACATACATTCGCAAGGCACCGAATTGGGGCCTTAAAGACTCAACATGGCTTTTAATGTATGGTAATACATGTTCCCATGTCCTATTGAGAGACAAAGAATAAATACATTTCGGGAAACAATTACAGGGTATTAGTGGAAATGTATTAACAAAATATACCAATAAATCTAATTTTACTAATACATAACTAAATTATACGTACATGTGTGTGTGTGTATATTTGTTGAACTGTCGATGTTATTTTGTCTGAAGATTTTAGTTTGTCAGTCAAACGTTTCTCAATAATATCTTTTAGAGGTTTTTGAATGTTCAAAGTGTTTAAATTTTAATAATCATAACAAAGAAAATTTGTGAAGGGTTAATTTTAAGGTAGAAGATTGAAATTCAAGAACTTGATTAGCGATATAAACATTAGATATTCCAAGTTATTTGTCAGACCCGAATTCAAAAGTGGCGCTACGACACAAAAGCAGAAGACATTCCATGCCATCTACGTACCATCTGAATGTAGCGAACGTAGCTCGTAGTTTGTCTGAGTGGCAGAAGTAGTAGGAAGTTATTACATTGTACATAAATTTGTTATTCTAGATGGTACGATCGTTGTGTATACTGGATGATTAGCTTTTATTATCTTATTATTTTCCTGTTAATATGTATGTTTAGGTGCGATTTTATGCTACACGTGTACGTAGGTTAACATTTGTACCATTGTCTCCTCATATTGCCCCAGATTAAGACATCGAACGAAATGTCTATTAAGAGTTTGGCACGAGTGACGAAAACGACAAGAAATTTAGAGAAACCGAGACCATTAAAACTAAGTAATATAAATCGACATACAACCTTTGACGGATCCTCTGTCAGGTTAAATTCTGGTGAGTTGTTGTTGCTTTTAGACATTCTCGTATCAAAGCAATTGCCATGCCTATTTATTGTTTGAAGTAATTTGAATTTTTCTTCTTTGAAGTTGAAGAGATAATGCATTTGATCGAAATGGTGAGTGGAAGTATAGCAAACGGCAATGTCGAACAAGGCTTGCAACCGAACATAATAAATATGTGCAGTAATCTGAAGGCGTACGGTCAACAGCTAGAAACCATTTACAAAGGTAAAATTCCGTTGCTATAGACTTGTTTTTAGCGATAATTAACATTGTTATTTGTTCATGTAAGGTTTGTTTTAGAACGTAGGTATGTATATTTTAGATCATATCTCATTATTCAACTAAAAAAAACTGATTCCGGTCGTTTTTTGGTTTCTCTAACGCAATTATCATTAATTATGGTAAGGCTAAAGGTGGTATTGGGTGGTGGGAATCGATTTTGCCTCGGACACGAGTCTTCTTTCATTAGTATTGCAATGGACATATTCATTCTGGAGGTTTAGCAACCTTCACGTGAATAATATAAATCTAATCAAAGTTATTCACTTTATTAGCCAAGTCATACAAGTGCTGTCAAATGGCTAAGTTTACGGTTTATTTGTAGACTTACGTTTAATAATTATTCTAATTTTATAACACTAGAATATTTTTTATTATGATTATTTTTATGTAGGAGTTTAATCTATAACACCAATATTTCAATGTTTACATCCTTTGCCATTGCTGTTGAAGTTTAATGTCATAGCAAGTTATGACAGCATCAAGTTAAATCTGAATTTACTGTTTCACTTCAGTTATGGTTGTTGATTTTCTACGGTGCTGAAACTTTTATGCTGAATATTTCAATCAGAAAATGCTTTATTTATTAACTTAAGTCAAATTTGTAAAAGTTTTAGTATCCTATTATTTGTTATTTTCAATTCCCGTTTATTAAGTTTTTCAAAGATTGATGTCTGAGTCTAATTTACCTCCTTAAACCCATCAATTAAGAAAGGGAAACCTTGGTTCAAGTCCACATAACATTGCTTTTCACTTCTTGTGCAACCTTCTAGCAATTCAATGTTGAACACCATAACTAATCTTGAAATTTAAAGTAATTAGTTTGTAATTCCAAGGAGAGCCATTTATTACTACTTTAGTAAAGTTTTCCTTTTTTGGAAGAGTCCACTCTTACTAATACATCTAAGTGTGCATGAAATAAATTCAACTCTTTACGGAGCTGATTTTATCTGTTAGCAGTAACTATACATCAAGTTATATCTAAGTTTTTACCTTATGTTAAATTCTTTCAAGTAAATCATGTTTTCAAGACTGTAATTATGCATCATTATCTTGCTTAGTTTAATTCTTAACCCCATCTTTACCTGAAAATTTATTGTAATTTTCTTTAAATGTAGCAATAGTCAATCAGATTTCTTATAATATTATAATTTATTATAATATAATTGTTTTTAATGGAAAAATGCCTAAAATTGGTTCTTTATCTTTTCAAATCTATTAGGACCTTGCTAACAGTTAATGTTTTTAATATGTTTTATTGTCAACATGAAATAGCTTATTATAATGTTTAAGGAACTTCAGTGTGTTTCAATTCTCTACTCTTTGGTCCTGCAACAAATTTTCTTTATTTTACTTTTATAAGTTTGCTAATAACCTGAAAATTAAATCTTAGGATTTAGTCCTGACATGTAAGTCTGGCCATCATATGGCCATATTAGTTGGCAGGGTTAAGTAAGAAAAGATGATATTGAGTTCTTTGATCTTACTGAGAATAGTTATGTTCTGCATATTTTCAGTTTGTTGCAAAAATTATAACTAATGAGTGATTTTCCGTAGCAAAATGGTACTGAAACTTTTATCTGTTTGAGTGCTCTGAAATCGAACCACCTAAGCCATCATCCTTGGTGCATGACCATTTATCCTTCCTTAGTTGAATACTTTTTACCATTTAATTACTTTTTTAGTATTTTACATTTCTACACACCTACAGAATAACAGATAAAATGATAACAGGTTGACAATTTATACTTAAGAGAGGAATTCATTTCAATGATTTTAAATGTTATTTTCATGCATTTTTATCAATATTACATACAATATCTACTGGCATAATCTGCAGTAGTAAAAAAATCCAATGCATGTAATTTGTCATGAAGTCCATAGCTAAGAGTAAGCAATGCTTTTAGGGATGGTGGTAGGAAAAATAGCCTACTCTGTGTTTATACACCATCAAAAGTGTCTTAGATTATGTAGGAGGTTTGAACTGCCAATTATAATTCTACTCTAAGATTGTTTATATTTCTTTTATGATCTTTACCACAGATCAGTTAGACCGTGCATTTGTTAATTTTCGTAACGGGTGCAGGGAAGAGCAGTTGGATGTTGTATCAAGACTTCATCTCTTGGAAATTATTGAATTAAGAGCAATGCAGTGGCAGTGTAAAGATTCAGATTCATATTACAAGCAAAAACTTTATCAACTTGAGGTAAGTCAAAAAAAGTATGATATTACAAGAAATGAATTTAATGTGTTGACACATTGTGACTTTAATATAAGATTTTATTGTCAGTACTAGTTGTGTTTTAGAGTTTGTCTCTTACTTTGCTATTTAAAACATTTTTTGAAGTAACATATGTTTAGAATTTTTTTCACATTTTTCTCACTCTTAAGTGCTAGTTTGAAACTTTTGGCCTGCCATTCATTCCTTAAGTGTGGTCATACAAAATTTTACAGATATTATTATAGTACTACTGTATTTTACTCATCTTTTTGTTAGCAATGTACTGCATAATTGAAATTTAACTTCCAGTTTCTTTAATGAATGCTGAGGATAAAATTTTAAAATAATCAAAAAGGAACGTTTAAATTGATCTCCTCACAGCTTAAATTGAAATTCTCAATAGTTATCAGAATGTAGGTGTTGAAAAAAATTCTTATTTGTGATGTTTACTTGCGGTATCAATAACTAAGGAATTGTACAGATTTAGTTGGATTAATACTGAAAAATTAGTTTTACAACAGTAGTTAAATAATATTGAACATGCCTAAGAAGTTATTAAGTTAGCAAAATGTAAAAATCTGTATTATATCATGCATTGAAATAGTGAGGTAACTATATAAACATTTTAAAGTTTATCTTGTTGAAAATGCTTATATTTATATAAATAAACCTTAAATAATAAATCATAAGTGATATAATTTTGTGGAGGCATTCATGTAGAAGATTTAAAAACAATTTCTAAACTTTTAAAATAATTTTCAGAGTTCTCTGTTATCATACAGGAGATCTTTATACAATGAAATTTTATTTACACTATTTACTTAACTCTTACAGAGTTTCTTTTAGAGGAATTGTTGTTTAGTTTTCTAAATTGACATTTTAACAGTAATTTTATTCTCTTGATTTCTGGAGTAAACAATTCCTTTTATTGTGTGATGGATCTTCGTAGCTTCAAACACCAGTGGATCCACAGCTGTCTTTGAATGGTTTATGACAGAATATATGTTTAGTTTGCTGATTAATCTTCTTAAGGGTATTTAGTTCTGAAGTTTCTGCTGATGGGGGTCCAAATTACTGGTAAATCTCATGGCAGAATTGATTGATCTTTGAACTGGGCTATTCTGAATATTCCAGTTTCATGGCACACTCACTCTTCTTTTCATACTTAGCAGCATCATGCATTGACCTTCAATTGATAGATTGATTGCAAACCCTGGTCATCTATAAGTAGCTACCAATTAGCATTACATTTGCTCCATTTCTAAAGATTAATTCAAAATGGCTGGATAACCTGTAAGCATATGGTAGTCTGCGCTCTTTTTTTCCTTCATTTCGAAGGTTTTACGAGTCCAATCTGATCTTCTGATGGTTTTTTCTCTTTTTTATTTTTTTAATGTATTAGATAAACCATTTTCAAACTATAATTCTTTTTTCTCAAGAACATTTTCTTATTATAATTTGCACCTCTAACTAGCAAACTTTATTCCACTTAACCTGTGCATGCTCACCACAAGCAATGTATATTTTAAATAATCCAAAATTATATTTCTGTGCCATCCATATGCTTGATGGTGGCATTATTCAATAATGTAATAACAATTGATATTTCTTGTTACTTAAAATTAGCTACCTTGTAACTGATTTGATGAGTAAATGAATTGTTAGAAATTTTTGTCGCCTTTCATAGTGTTTCAAAAATTCTTCCTACTTAAATGAACTTTCTCAGAAGGCTGATTGTTTTGATTTTTGTATTTTCTTTGAACTATCTTTACAATATCCATTTATGAGATCGAATTATTCTATTAAGGTTCTGGTTCAGTGATGTTCATTTGAAAGTGTTTTATTTTTAATCTTATTGTAATATCTGTTTTTTTATGGTATTTGTAGTCCCACATTTTACTTTTCATGGTAAATTAGACTGAAAAATCAACTGTTTATTATAGTATTACAAGCTTAAAACAGTAGCAAATGGTGACTAGAAATCTTTTTTAACTGCCTTTTCCTCAATTGATTTAAAGAGTTAAGGGTTACCTCATATTTTACCAACAGATATAGAAATGTAATCCAAGTACACGTAATATTTTATTATATATTTGGTAATCAATATAATTCAATCTAAGTATGATGTAAATCTAAAGGATGTATTCTTTAGCTGGTTTGAATCCTAGTAAATGGATTACCATCAAATACCTCCTGATTACATGCCACAAGCTGCAAGGACTGAAAAGCTGTTGAAGATGCTCTAAAATGTTTGTGATACCTGATTTTTAATGCACTTTAGACTGATGAATGACTCATATAGGTAATACTTTGTTCATTTTATTTGTGTACTTAGTATGGAAGGCTTTAAATATTACACATTTGGCTATTTTTGGGATTTTGTTCTCAGCCTCGAAAAATCATTCTTGTGACAGTTGCATTGTTGGATCCATTGTCTTTTATCATTTGTGGGAAAATCCTCTAAAGGACCAAAGCTGGGATGCGTGTGGAATGAAATGGTTCACTGCTGTACAGTCAATCCTCGTTTAACTTATTAAATAAATTTATACTTAGTATTAATCTTTTATCTTCTAAAGATACCCATTCTGTACCCGGAATCAGTAATACTCACTGATTTATTGTTGCAAATTCTTTACAAAATGTATCACCCTTTGTTGTACTTCTTTCAATTCAAGAATATTCCCTAACAAATGACAGGTCTTATCAGCGGGGAATATTATGCATGCTCAAGGTGAGGCGTAACTAGCACACAGTAATATCACTTGTGAACTTTTTTTTCGCTCCTACTGACTATTCTCAGAATGAAGGAGAGTTTAAGTGCTTTTCCACATATATTATGGATGTGGGTTCTCCATGATAAATTATTTGTCAGAGTTGCTCCATTATATTTCACTGGTTATACTGTTAACATGTTTACCGCATGAAGTCTGTACAAATAATCATCTGTAATCAATTTTCATTTAAAGAAATTACCACCGTACACTTGTCCACCCATAGCTATAATAACTAATTATCACACCATTTCATAATGCTATCTCAGTTGTTTGACAGAGTTAATCTATCCTCTAATCTCTATTGTCCTGTAAATTACTGTGTACTATCAATTGCTTTGGTTCTTGATGTATCTGCACTTTTGCTTGTAGCTGAGGTTTAATTCTTGTGTGTCTGAAAATTCATACCTTTAACTCTTCAAAATTCCATGGTATCCTCTCCACTTATTTTATTTCATACTATCCTGACACTCTTTGCTGAAAGAACTCGACTATCCTCTAGCTGCTGAAAAAGGTTTAGAGAAAAATGCCAATTGGGTTACCCATTCTCATTAAATTTTTAACTGCCAAGGAGAAACATTCCTAATCAATACCTCATTTGATATTTTATTCCATATCCTGGCTCCTCTATTTTAATGGATAAGATTGAAATAACTTACAGTTAAGTCTGCATTTTTTTCTTCATAACATTCCTTTGTAAATTCTCCTGAACATCATTACTGTTATCTCTCTTTTGTTTATGTAGTGTATATACATGTTCAGTATATTGCACATAAGGGCGTGCATCCAGGGAAAATCCCAAGAAAAACAGACTTTTTCAATTCTGTTTTTGCATGTTCAGTATTTTCTTCTTATTCATTTTGTGCTTGATTTTGTTGTGTTCTGTGTTATCTTGGTCAATGAAGATAATTCATTCAAAGTCATATTCATTTGCCGAAATCTTCATTAGCTTAAAGGAAATTTCCTACGCGGTTCTAGATCCTAAAAAATCCCATAAAATTTACTGATAAGCTAAGACATTCATATTCAAGCAATATTAAGAAGTTCCATTCTGCTCTTATTTGTGAATATGTCATAAAGGTGATAGTATCCACTGCACATCTAATAGCCAAATCCTTTTACACGAGCCATGTCTGAAGAGTGACTAGATAGATCTTTATCCGACACATCATTAGTTCGTAGGGTCAATCATAAGCCATCACTGCAAAATTTTGCAATCACTGACTAAATACGGAAGTATAAATAAGAACAAATTTTTTTATTCTTACGTAAATTTTATAGATTGGTACCACATTTCTAAGGGCTAAAATTTTGAAGATTTTTCCTCTAAAATATCTCTGTTATTTCTTTGTTTGTCAACCTTAAAACAAAGATAAATATGAGTTTTCTTAAAGGTTCAGTAAAATTTTACAAAGTTAACGTATAGTCTCAATTTTTTCTTTCTGTAGAATTAGTTTTATTAATAGTGAATTGCAAATAAAACAAGTTTGTTAGCAAAAGTTTTCGAATCAAAAAGTTAAAATATTTTTAGTTGAAATTGTTTTATCTTAGAAAAAAACAGGCATATAACCTTATCTTTGGTACTAGTCAAGCCTCTAAATTAACTTATGAAATATTATTGGGAAATTATCAAATTTTTGTCATGTGAGTCATCTATCTACCAAGTTAGGCCTACTCATGTACATTTTTCTATCAGTTATTGTAATTATTTTAATTTTGTTTGTCAACAGAGCAAACCCATAACCTGAATTTAATTTTTGCTGCAGTCTGAGTAGAAACTGTCATTCATCATCAATGATTCATCCTCTCATATAAAAATGAAAATTAGTCCGCAATCAATCAAATACATCATATCTTATTTCTTTGTCTTATCTGATACGTCTGCTTGTTTTTTCTGTTGCTCATTGCTTGGAGTGAGTGTAATTTCTGTTTATTCAGTTCATATATATTGAGTAATATGATCAAAACTAGTAATTTTGTGGTAATTCATTGTTTTTCTTAGCTTGGTATGAAGAGTCCTGTTGTGTCCTTATGGTTTCAGTAAAATGTTATATATTTATAAATTCCATGCCAATCATTAATTTTTGGTTGCCTTAGTGTAATTAACAGAGAGTTATAAATTTTGGCAAAGATGAAAAAATCCACTAGTGTAACTTAAATGCTTATTTTGTTTGCAATTAATGCACTCCATTATTCTCTCTTTAAATTAATTTTTTGCCTGTTTGATCATTGTGACCTATAAAATATTATTACTTTGCTTTGCACAGTAAAATGTTGGCTTATTTCATTTTAAGGAAGATATTTAAGTCATATTTTTATATATCATTTAGCTATTCTACATAATACATTTTAAGTAATGTTTTTGATTAATTATATCCTTGTAGGCAGGACAAAATGAAGCAGCTCAGAGTGCTATTAGTGGTGGTATAACTCCTACAACCCCAAATCCAGCAGTGTCTACCTCATCTATTGGCACAGCAAATACGAATACTCCCACTCAGACAATATTAAACCAAGGAGAAGTTGTTAAACCATCTGGAAAATACACTAATCCAACTAAAATCCCAAATAAGAATTACTACAGAGATGAGGTAGTAATTCGTAATTCAGATTCTGGAAAAGGTATTTTATTTTCTTTGATTCTCTTAAATTTCAATTCTACTACAATTATATTTTTCATTTCGGCTACAATGTTTGCTTAAGAATTTGTAAACTTTGATAATCTATGTGTAGAAACAGCATGAATTGGGAAAAGTAATGTCATAAAATGGATAGGAATGCTAAATTGGTATTGGGGAAGTTGGTTTAAATTGGTAAATACTGTTGTTTGTTTTTATGTGAATTAGTAATGACTGTTATGTATATGAAATTTGTTTTTGTTAATGAATATCCATTGGTTAGTTATCTTTAAATATATTATAATCAGTATTCCACATTAATTATACATCTTTGCATGTTTAAAGGAATGTGTATTTCACTTAGATTATATGTAAGGATTATTGTATGTATTTTAAAATTACCTTAGGTTTATTATCTGTAGCAGGGGTAGCCAACTTATCTCCTGCTGTGATGTGGATACGACACTAACCATACTGCCATAATCTATGTTGAGAAACAAAATTTGACATTTACTGATCTATAAATGATATATAATTGTATTTCTTTCTGGATCTCATATTGAATTTTTTTCATCTAATCTGTGGAACTGCCATCAAGTTACTAAGCTGTTATTATATTACACCAAATGTATGTAATATAAAACATACATACTTAGTGACTAGTTTGACCTGAGCAGGAATTAACTTAAGTTCAGATGAATTATGCTTATATGTGAAATATCTATATCAATTCCTGTTGTAAATGCAGTTTTTTATACCTCACCTATTTAATTTGGTATAAAGAGGTTTGTAAACTTATTTTTATTACTTGAAGCAACATATCTTATTCCTTTGAATTATTATAGCTTTATTTTATATTTATTTCTATACATATTAGTATGCTGCTGTTTAGTGACTACCCTTTAAAATAACCGAGTTCTTAACAAGGCAACCATTTTCACTAATTTAGAGAATTGCAAACTTTCAAGGGAGACTGAAATATCTCTTTAAAGGAAAGGGTTAAAGGTACTTTGCACACAAGGGCGTGCACGCAGGAAAAATCCCAAGGTAAAACGGACTTGAAAAAAGTCTGACAGGGCCGGGATAAAAAAATTCCCTAAACGGCTTGTTAAAATGTTCTGGCCAAGTAGCCTAGATGGTTAAGGCAGCCTCCCGGATAGAGGAAGATCCCGGGTTTGATTCCCGGCCCTGTCAGACTTTTTTCAAGTCCATTTTTCTTTGGGATATCTCTTTAATTTTTTTTAGTGAGGATACAGTAACTTTCCCAATAGCATATCATTTGAAAATTATATAACTGTGGAAAAACATCTTAACCTGATAAATTTTCCTTTAAAATAATATTGTTAATCATTTAATATAAAATTCAAAATCTACCATTTTCATCTTTTACTTTCTCCATGGTAAAATTAGAAATAACTTGCATCCTTTTGGGCCATGTTTTGGCTCATTAATTGTGGTGTGCATTAAAATCAATTGTATGCTATATTCGGGCACAGTTCTACTTGCACACATGTCCTTTAGAGCATGGCTGGCTTGATCACCTGCTCATCCTGGTATCATGTAACTCATCCAAGTTCCACCCATGAGATATTGATGTTTTGGCTGTAAGAGCTCATGCAGACTACCAACTAAACTATTGGTTTAGTTGGTAGTCTGTGGATAGGAATAGTTTTTAATTGAAAAGGAATTGTCTAGCCTATCAAACTTTATTCAAGGCTGATTTTAAATTGTTTATTGCATGAACTTTAGGCATGTACAACTACAGGTATTCCAGAGAAAGTGTACAGGAGTAGAAATACACATATTTACCAGCATATATGTGTATTGAATTCATGTAATGGTGCTGCACATGGTATGACTGCAATATGTTTATTACATTTGCAGGCAAATGATTTCTTTATTTCCAAAGCTCAAATTATGTGGTATGCATTACATTTTATGATGTTTTATTTCCAGTAAATTTAGTTTATTGTTATACATGTAATTCTAATGTAAAGCATTGGATATTTACTCAGGTATTCTAGGTTTAAATACCTTTCAGTGAGGACATCATGAGATATGTTACATTTATTCTCATTTCATTTTTAGTTAGTAAGAAAGATCAATGGTGTTTGTATTACATCTCATACATAATTTTTTTTTTCTGGTAGGTGCTTATCTTGTAAAGGTCATCCTATAGATTTCTCCCTTAGAGCAGTGAAGTAATTAGAACATTACAGTATGAAAGTTATCTTCCAGTAAAGGTTTTCGAATCCTTGTATAATTAGTAATTTTGAATATCTTCTTTAATTAATTATAATCAGATTTTCTTTGATATGTCATAATATCTCTTTTACATCAAGACTTTCATTACTGAGGTTTATATTTTATTTTAATCTTCTAAGCATTTTATTATCAAGTAATTATTGTACTTAACGGAGTATGTTTAAAAAAATATTGAATGCCTGATTTCCTTTATATCTATTATTACATATTTTTGTTCAGAATTTTTTGACGGCTCTGAAGCATAGTGCAATGCAAACTGTCAGTTTCATCTAAGAAACTTTTAAAATTAGAAAGGTTTGAAGTAATGGAATTTTATTTCTCTTTTAATACATATAAACTGTTTTCAGTATTACCATGAGTTAGTTCTTTTATGGCAATTCTGTGTCAACTCTTTAGCTTTAAATTTTTAATTAATGAAATCTAGATTTCTTTCAATTTTATTGTTTATATATTCCTATATTAGAGGACATTTTATCGTTGAATCTTATATGACATGTTGAAGAGCTGATTTTGATAATATCTGCACACTTCAAAATGTTTACCTTTTTATATTAGTTATAGCATACATTAAAGTATAGTTAATTACGTGTGTAATTAATTGTAGTGATAAATATTAAGGATTTGCGTAAGAAATGGAAGGTCATCAGAAGGTCGGAGCAAAGGTTTGTATGAATTTGTGACAATCTTAAATATGTCATAGGGATGAAAAGATTTTTAAATTAGGTAGTTCATTTTTCTTCCATCTAGTATTATCAATTTATCCTGCTTTTAAGATGCAAGGGTTTATTAGATGTACCCTAGTTTTGGCTACATATTTCGTAACCCTTCTTACCCTTTGATACTTTTTACCGTTAAGCTAAGAAGTGACCTATTGACTGATATAAACAATCATTATTTTATTAGGGATGTCATCAACGGGTAGATATTAAATATATATTTAATGGATTTATACAAATTTTTAGGTATGTAGGTAGTCTTTGTGTTAATCTGACATAGAGGATGCGGAGTGATATTCCTCACATTTATATCCAAAAAAATTGTTTTATAAGCTAGAAAGCTTAGTACTTAAATACGGAGTTTTTAAAATTCCTCACATAAATTATTTTAAAATATTACTCCAACTGAAGTACAGTCCTGGCCAAAATTAACTCAGCACCGGCCGTAAGGATCGCATGGGAGGTGCTGCGTTAATTTTGGCCTGGAGTGTACAAATTTTATGCATGGGCAACTAATGAAGATCACCTCTTTTAGCTTTTTCTTGAATTAGGTGGCGATTGGTTTAAATTTAAAACTGTGGCGAAGGAAATTCAGTTATAATTAAGTATATGTTTGCTGGGTGTATTTTTCTGATGGCTCCTCCATAGTTCTGTTCTATAGTAGAAATTTAACGTTGGATCTAAAATGTTAGATGTATTATTTTACTTTTCATTATTATTTATCTCCTTCATCTGTTAAACGGTAAGTTTAATTTAATTTTCTGTTGTGTGCTACAGTGATGGGAATCAAGGGAAGAAGGGTACACATGATTGAAGAGCTGAGTGAGACCATCATTTCATTCCAGCGAGGTATGGTTTTATCGAAAGGAAGAATTAGGATTTTTTGTGTGTTTCAGCTTGGTGTAAATAACATGATATTTCTGGGAATAATCTTGTGTCATGTTGCATGTAATAATGTACCCCAATCTACTTCAAATATGCTGTCAAGTCTGACAACATATTTGAATAATGAATATGCAAAATGTACCAGTATGAAGCATGAATGGATGGAAGCTGGAAAATACTGGATAATACAAGCTAAAGCAGGATCTAATTATCTGGAGCTTGAAGATATTAGCAGTGAACTTTCGATCTTACTCAAGGACTATTAATATGCATGTATTGGTAAAAAGATTTTACTAAAATCTTTAAGGCTTTCCAACTTAGAATTATATTTGCTTTCACATAAGCATTCAATAAACATAGAATGGAAAAGCTACCGCACATGTCATTGCATATATATTATGCTTCTCTTAATTCTGAAATAGCATGCAACATCCATTGCATGTCTGTTTTGTTTCCTTTACTGTTAATGTAATAATATCAATTAGGCAATCACATAATAGTTAGAAATATTTTCAGCCACTGAGTAACCCAAATCATAGGTGTATTTGAGAGATATATTAAGTAATATCCATTGAAACATCAAGAAATCACTCTAAATTTTCAAATTTCATTCCTTTTTAGTCAAAATCAATCATGTATAAGAAAAATTCTTGAATTAGATGATTTTTTTTGTAGGCCAAGTAAGTCTCGGGTTCATCAATCAAAATTGATACAACTTCATGAAATTTGCAGTCTGCGCTGTAAGATGGGATCAATGAATTTGAAGTTGTTAGTGGTATCAGTAGTTTGAAGTGTGATTATGTAATCAGCTTGATACAACGTTATGGTGGTTGTCAATAACAATTTGCTGATTGTATTCAATGCTGTGTAGATATCACACCACAAATGGTTATATAAGATGTTTTATAGAGAATTGCTTTAGGTCTTTATGTAGGTAGTGCTTTCTGTATGAAGGTACTTAAGTGATAAAGCTAATTAAAAGGAAATTAATTATGAATTGACTGTGTATTGAAATCTTTGTGCCTTTTAGTGCTTATTTTTGCTGAATTGCTCAAGATTCAAAGTTATCAATTTGTCACTATAGCAGTTTTCTGAGGTTAAAGGTTGTTGATTAAATTGGGTATTTCATCCCGTAGTAAGAATATCCACATTTTCTCAATTCACTTAATGATTGCTTTTAGTTAAATTCCCTTTTTTGTTGTATCTTATTCTCTGTGCAAAAGATTAAGATACAATAAAAAAGATAGACTTTTCAGAATTTTTCATAAATATCACAATGTTGCACAAATGACGCCATGGATGTGGGATGGACTGTCTAATTTTAAATATTTGTATCTTTTCCTTGCATTTGCAGTTCTAGTTTGGTTTAATGAATCTAGAACTTTACCAGAAAATGTGAATAGATTTGAGGTGTATTCAGTGTAGTTTCAAAGAGTAATGCAATATAACAAGTTTTTATTTACATATAACCACTCGAAAGTTTAATATAAGGAAGGTGTTTGTCAATCATAGTTGTTATTTGAAATGTATCATGCTTTTACCAGTTACCAGTTAAAGCATCTCTTACTAATTGACAAAATAGTTCTACCATTTTTGAGTCAGGACTACTAAGTTAGGATAAATTTACAAAATAATGCTCTGTTAACTAATATTCTAAATAATTGTTACTATTTGTGTCCTTTTGAAACTGTAAGTGCATTGTCAACATCTAATCTAAGCTTATTGTAAACCTCCCTACTGACAATGAGTAATATCTAATCAAAGAACTTCTTCAGTAAACTTGCGCATTCTGAACTACTAAAATTCTTTATCGAGAAGTTTCATTCTGCACCATACTAATGCCCAGAAATTGTTTTGCACTTTCTAAATAACTTTTTGTGATGTTCATTAAATGATATTTTGTTATTATGCAACAAGATATTTTGTTATGTATCACAAGGATCTTATGTAACAGCACAGAGAAACTTTTCAAGAATTATGCTCTTGTATTCTATTTTGTTTTCACATAATTACCCTATATTTTGAGGATTTTGGTAATTATTCTTTAAACTGAGAAAACCAAATTCTCTGATCTTTGTTTTCCCTCAGAGTAAGTTTCATAGCTATTTATATCAAAAGCTCTGGTATGTTTAATGTTAAAGTAAAACATCCTTGAAACATCTGCTTAGTTTACAAGATAAGATTGACATCTTTTGGAACTTGTTTGTTCATTATTATTGAAAGATACTACAAACAACTGTAGTCATAGATCTGTACAATATGTGCTTAATGATCACCTTCTTATATTGTATTGCAGTTCATCCTGGAGCAAAAGAACGCCTTGTTCAAATAACAGGACCCAACGAAGATAAAATTATGTGAGTTATTTTCTTTTTCTTATGTTTTAATTGCATAACCTTTAATTGAGAAATTTTGAAAGCCTTTTTTTCCTAATATAAAAATGCCTAGTACAATTTTTTTCATTAATTTTTAAAATCATTACAATTGCAGTATGGGGGCCATAATAAATCTTGTTTAATGTTTCCCTCCCTAAGATCTATCTATCTATCCTAAGAATAGACTTATATTCTTCATTTCAGCCAAATAAAGACATATTATTATTATTATTTAGATTCACTTACTCGGGATGGCCACAGGACCTTGAAACCTTGAAAACGCCTTGATTTTTTTGCAATACCTTGAAAAATCCTGATCCAACTTGTTATTCTGATTTAATCCGATATAAACCACTCATTCAAATTCTGGCACCAAGCTCAGCTCCAGCGCCCCTACGCGAAAACTCCGAAACCTCATACATAAACAACCCTCGCCATTCAAAAACAAAACCACACCTCATTCAAATAGCTTCGAGGTTGTTAAGGACGTGGTGAATGACAAACTATTTGCAGCAAATTTAGCGTTTTTCTATTTGCTCGCGTCAGATTTAGAACCCTTTGTTTTTTGTTTTGAGCCTGAAAGAATGGCATTTGATGTAGAGTATCTACTGCATCCATTTTAGAACATGTGGATTGTGTTGGTAGTTGTGGTGATTATTAAATTTAGCAGAGGCTGATTGTGGAGTATATCATTTTTGTAGGACCATATATGTTCATATGATCCTACAAAAAATCTGACAAGTTTAGTATGTTCATTTTGAAGAATACTTGTGTTGACAGGTATGCTTTTACTTCAAAAATTAATTGTTAAATATAGACTAGCTTTTATAATTCAAAAACATATTTACTTTCTTGCTCGTACCTTTATAATCAAAGTACAATTTTTTTCATTTTGTTATAAATATGATGTTATTTTTTTGTTGGATTTTAGACATGCAACCCAATTGATTGAAGAAACCATTAGACGCAATGCATCACCCACTAGATCAGAGTTGCCTGATCATGGAGGAGATGGTGGAATAATTGGAGGGAGTGCAGGTTCCAGTATTAATAGTAGTGCTTCAGAGGACAACATACTGCGGCATGATGTCTCAGGTTTGGTTTTTTACATCAACAAGTTTTATTTTCTTTACAAAAGTGATATTTAAAAGTCATTTCATTTGTGGACAATATGTATTACTATTTTATCCATCTCAAAGAGTAACTAAAGGATTGTACTTATAACTTTAGAGAATTGTAAGAATAATTTTATTATTGAAATCTTTCTTAAATGATGTTTGGAATGGTACATTTTCCCTCTATTTCATTGCTAAGGAATTGAGGACTCCTTAAAGGTAGTTTAACACTTAGTGAATTCCACATGATTTTTAACAAAAAAGCACAATGATGATCTTTAAAGAACTCTTAAATGTACATTTCAATAGCTATCATCATCATGGATATATAGGTACTTTTTATCATGGTTGTAGAAGTACTTTTTAACCCGTGATGATGATAGCATTGCTATTGAAATGTACATTGGGAGGTCTTTAGAGATTGGTAATCCAAGCCTTCCCATTCTCTTTGAATACCACTGAAATAGGAGGGGAATGCTGACAAAGATGGGTTTTAACCTCTTTAAAACCTCTAATTCATTAGCAGACATCCAAATTTTCTTTCCTTACAGCTATGTTTGTGTTGGTGTAAAAGCTGTAAAATCACTGATTATGGTGGAGTTAGTTTTTTTTAGTTTGCCTAATTTAAGGAAATGATAAGAGACAATGGATATTTATTTACTTCCTTTTTATTTCAGGTGCTGCAAGACGAGCAGCTTTAGCTCACAGTTATTCTACTAACGATGCCAATATTGGGGAGTTCAAGTATACCGTATCAGTAGGTTCTGAAACTATTAAAATTATTGGGACCAACTTTGATCTTGTTTGGGTGAGTATTAAGATTTTTGTTAGTGGTGGAATAAATATTTTTTTTTCACATTAATTTGTTTGATTCCTGTTGGTGATGTCTAGTCAACTGTCTAATGGTTCATTGATATTCTCACACCTATAAAATCAAGTGATTCACATTTCAAGAATGTTATTAAGAGAAATTCCTTTCTTATTTTGAATTAAACTGCATTGTTCTTAGTGCACAGAGAACACAGTTAAATGCATTAAGAAAAATTTTTTCCTCAAATGCTGTTATCTGTCTGTGATTGTTCAAGCTGTTTCTTGCTGTGAAAGCTTACAATAAAGTATTTGGTTTATGGTAGTTATGTGAGGTTTTTTAAAGGTCCATCCCTAGGTACCATTTTTGCAGCTTTATCACAGTTTTTTTCCCACGACCCGAGCTCTGAGCAGATAAGGGACTGGGACTTGTCAGCAGGCAGCGGGATTTATCAGAACGAGAGGTAAACAAAGGCGTGCAGTACGATTTGAGAAGTTATAAACAATTGCAGTATACAGCAATTTGATATCTCCATCATATCCTTCGTCTTAAGACTAGTACATGCTTCTTTTGATCTACGCTATACGATGAAAATTAAGCTTTTTTATGTTTACTATAGAAATTACCCGATGAGTTATGGCAATGCTGCATTGCCAGGAGATCCAGAGGCGATGATTTCATGTATTTGACTGTGGAAGATCTTTGTATCCCTTTAATAGTTTGCTCTTTATATCCATTTTACATACCAACCCAACCGTACCCTACCCTACCCTACCCAACCAGACCAAACCCAACCAGACCCAACCCTACCCAACCAGACCAAACCAAACCCAACCCAACCAGATCCAACCCTACCCAACCATACCCAACCCAACCCTTGTGCTACATGAATTTCACATTACCACTGAAGACCATACAAAATTATGGTTGCTGATTTGTGGAGTATTTTGTATTCTTCAATTACTGTAATTATTTAGATTTAATGGAGATTTGCCACATTCATATACTTGAAATCCCCACCTCTAGATCTCCTGGAAATGCAGCGTTGCCATAACTCACCGGGTAATTTCTATAGAAAACATAAAAAACCTTAATTTTCATTGTAGAGCATAGATCAAAAGACGCATGTACTAGTCTTAAGACAAAGAATATGACGGAGATATCAAATTGCTGTATACTGCAATTGTTTATAACTTCTCAAATCGTACTGCACGCCTTTGTTTACCTCTCGTTCTGATAAATCCCGCTGCCTGCTGATAAGCCCTGGTCCCGCTGATAAGTCCTTTATCAGCTCCGAGCTTGAGTCGTGGGAAAAAAATTGTGATAAAGTTCCAAAAATGGACCTTTAAAAAACCTCACATAACTACTACCATCAACCAAGTATTTTAATGTTTTATTTCAAGATTTGTTTGATCATTATTATAATCAAAGATATAAAATTATTTTTATTATTTTGGTTTAAATTTTATGGTTTCCTTAATTATTCTGTTATTTTTGCACAAGTTTACTTAGATCAGCATTTTAAATCCTGGCCTTGGATTGAGGAATTTCCCTTTTTTCAAGTGTATAGAATTCTAATAAAAATATGGAACAAAGTAAGTTAGATTGTGCTGGTATATGAAATTGAAAGAAATATATAAAAGTCTACAAAATAAGCTAAACTTACGAAATAGTTCAGATTTGCTTTATCGAAAAAATTCATTGGTTTAGGTTGTTGTTGAAGAATTTTAAAAGTATCTCCTGGTATTGGCTAAATATACCCTCTGGGTAGCATTTTAATTATGTCTGCTTGTTGCTATACAAAGAAGTATGATCTACATATTTTTTAATAGGTTGGTTGCCTGAAAAAGGAAGCCTTAAGCAATTATGCTAATCATGATATTCCTACACTGTTGACTTTTAATGGATTTTTAATGAGATTATATATAATCTAATGATACCTTTGTTAAAAAAATGTTTCCTTGTTTTTAAATGCCTCTCATAACTCTTTTATTTGTCAAGCTATGACAAATACTATTTTTCTCAAATCTTGATCCTGTCATCATGTTTATCTCTTGCTCTTTCTTGAGAGAATAGAAGTTTATTTTACTAGAATTTTTCTACTTTATTTATACTAGAAAATAAGTAGCAACAACACACAATCTATGCTCTGTGGACATATTAAATTTTACTTTTAATTAATGTTTAGAATTGAATATCTATAAGTGAATTGTTGAGTTGAGTGTGTAAAAAATCCACATTTTTTTCTCCAATTCCTTGAGTACATAATATTTTAGGGAAGAAAACTAGGTATGTTATAATGAAATTTTTGGAAATGAATCTGAAAAAGTACCATTGTTATGTGTTGCCATATATTTTGTTTTTTGTTTAATATGATCAATTTGATTTTGTTTTCATATGCAATTATAAATTGTATTATTTTTTCCTTATTTGTTGCAAAAATTGTTTTACCAAACATTCCTTTACTTGTATCTAAGTTTTTCTGATTTACTACCATTTATTAAATTCGAATTTTTCATATCATTGCAGGCTGCAAAATTAAGTTTGGATGACCTTTTTTCCCGTGGACAGGTTCTTGGAGGTGGAGATGGATTTACCAAGTAATTACTAATTTTAATCTAGCTTTTTGAAAAAAAAAATCATAGACTAAAATGACAGTGTTTATTCTGGGATATTCTTGTAGGATATGAAGTTCTTGATTGAAGTCAAAATTGAGAATTTATTCAGGAAATGCTTTCTTAGCTCTGAATCAGTCATAGGTATACATTATACTATAAATTCTTAATAATGTATGAAATAAACTATGAAGAATTGAATAATTGTTTTTTTTTTAGCTTTTATCCTCAGTAAAGGCTTGTCTAATTAGATGATCCTTATTTCACCAGTATATCATCTCTATCATGATCAGAATATATATATAAATATAAATTAAAGATGCCTCCAAGTAGATTTTTCCTCTTAAAAGCTCATCTTCCTTTTAAATAACTAAAAATAGAGCTCCCTTAAATCAATATTCTATCTATCATTTGTTACACAAGGGAGATAAACTGTAGGTTGATAGTTTTTAATTGAAAGGGAATTGGCTAGCCCATCAAACTTTTTCAATGAATTAGTTATTAATTTAATTAATTAATAGTCAGTATAGATGATTATCTGCATTTTGTATACAGTCTTTACACATAAATATATGTATATATCAGTGTATACATGTAAACTCGATACTTTCAGGCTTGACTTGACTTTTTTGTTCAACGATCAGTTTTATTGTCAGAAGAATGGACTATCTATGGGCTCCCCTATGTCACTTATATTAGCTGATACTTTTATGGACGAATTTGAAAAAAACCTTTTTAACCCCTCGTGTAAATTTTAAAAAATACGTGTTCTGGTGGTTCTGTTACTTTGATGACATTCTTTGTATTTGGACAGGGAATGAATGTCTGTTGTCACTTTTCATAATTTTCTTAATTCTCTTCACCCATCCGTTACATTTTCAGATGCATTGGAAAATGGATAGACACTCAATTATCTTGATCTTTCACTCCATCATTATAATAGTCAAATTTCTTTCTCCATATACTGTAAACTTCTTACACCGATCATACTGTACCAGCTATCTCTAATCATCATCCCTCTCAGAAATTATCTTCTTTCCGATACTTGATACACAGACAAATACATATTCCAATGTCCCCCAAAAATTTTCAGTTAGAACTAAATATAATTAAACAAATTGCTAACACCAACCGTTATCAAACAGTTTTAATTGATAGGCTCCTTCAGAAGAAGTTTAGGAAGTCATGCATCAAAATAATTTTTTCATCTACCACACCTTCTGCTATAGACCACCCAAAGTGGTGTAGACTTAATTTTGTTGACAGCCTATCTCTCAAAATAGCAAAACAATTCCCCAAAGAAAATATAAGACCCATCTTCTACTACCCGAAGAATCTCCGCTATATTTTAAACAAACAAAAGGATAAATTTGATCCCCTCAGATGTTCCGGCATATACAAGTTAACTTGTGATGATTGTGTCGCAATATATATTGTTCAAATGGGTTGCAGTTTTTCTGTTTGCGTTAATGAGCATAAGAGGACTTTTGAAAACAGGTCATTTAATTCCCGCTTTGCAAAACATCTACTTTTAAGCAAACATACCTCTTCCTTTCAGACCATTATTTTTCACCACATAGAGGAAAGACATAAGATGACATATAAAGCTTTGTGTTTTCCTGACTCCGCACCTGATGATGGCCGTCCAAGCCAAAACCGATCATTGTTTTTTAGTGTTTTTAACTTGTGGGTGTGTATGTGTATCATTTTTACTTGTAAAAATAAATTCATTTTATCAGTGTATACATGTATATTACACACACATAGGATACTGCGAATGGCATGGCCACATGTCCTTAAGGTGTGCATTACATTCGTGGTCAAATGATTTTTCAGTTTCCCACTCAAATATTAGGGTGTGCAATACATTTGATGGTGCTATATATTCAAGTATGTCCAAGGAATATTTTAATTGTGATTGGGTTCAGCTATTCTTAGTTATCATGAGGCCTGAGATCTAAAAGTATCCCTGAAAAGAATGTGAAAGGTGTGACCTTTATCTCTTGGCTTTTTGATGATTATGAATAGTTGAAATCCGTTTCAATTCAAATTTTTCCTGTGTAATTTTACATAGTTTTTTGTCTTCACTTAAATCGTCTAATTTCTTCAAACCTGTTAACGATTTCTGATCACATTTTATTTGCTTATTGATTCCCATAAATATTTAAAACATTTTATCATATTTAATTATCTTGGAACTACTCATTATACGTTTTCCTGGAATCCACTGTTGTAATGAAATAGTATTCATGAAAAAAATTAATGAAAAATTATTCTTTGATGGTACAGATAGCTTTATTTTGATTTGCAAAGTACTGTCTGTTTTTGCTGAAATTGTTCTACAGAATATTGAGAATCATTACCCTGTTGCTGCTTTATAGTGGATTGCAACATCTGTTTAGAGATTCTTGAAAATGACCAGGATATGTTTCTGGAAAACATCGTATCTATTTACTTTCCTTAAAATTTATATTACGATGGAGTAAATGTGTTTGTCAATGGTTTTTGAATGAGTTACCATGTCTTAGAGGCTTAAATGTATTGCACTACCTAAAGGTTGCCAATTTTATATTCATACCCATAAGATATGCATGTAATAATTCAGTTTTGACCGTGTAGACACTCCAGCAAGGACTCCTTGTCTAAAGTTTCTGTTACATCTACCATAGAGGAAAGCTAGTTTGAGTTGAGCTAGTGGAAATATGCTTGTGAGTTATGTCTTCTCTTCAGAAATCAGTGAACTTCATTGCTAAAATATAGCCAAGTTCTGTAATGACTTAACATTAACCATATAGAATCGTTATTGAAAAAAAAACATCAAATAAAACTTTTTCATTACTTCCCCCTTTTTTAAAGCAAGTTGTCTTAAATTCTGTTGTGGAAGGTTTTTCTTTACTTTTTAAGTTCAGATCTGTAAATTCTATGCAAGCAATGGATATGGAATACTAAGAGAATACAAACTCTACTTAATACCATTCATTTGTTCTAAAAATGTTCAAAACTGTTTTTTTCCATTTTTCTGCCAAACCAATTTGTATTCAATTATTATAAGGAGTTTATTGACTTTTATTTATTTGTTCTGTTCGTTTTAAGCAGGCAAGGAATGTATTGTGTTTAACATTTTTATATTTGATATAATTTAAAATATTTTATTTATATTTCTAAGTAGTTTATTTTTGTTATTATTTCTATGTTAAATTTAAAATTTTTATTTTCATCCTTAAATTTATTTCAATATTTCACTTGAGTGTGGAAAATTAATGATTCATTTATATGATATATTATTAATATATTATATTTAATCTCCATACTAATTATGATTTTTATTAGCTTTGCTCTCCACTTTGTGTTTTAATTATCTGATTTCCTTTGAGTCATTGGGTTGTAAGTTATATTTTTGCTGTAATTTTCACTTATATATTCAAACCATCAGATACATTTTGCAGGAAACTTAAGTTTTCATCGGATTCTCTGATGATTTTTCTTTCTGATTCTCTGCTACATTTCTGGAAAGATTATGTGAGATATTTCAAAAAAGGAGAACTTTCATGTAATGTTGTTGCAGTTACTGGTGGTAACTTTAACTCCTTGTATGTTAACTAGATATTGTGATGTCATATTAACTGCAATTCCCTCTCATTTAAGTTTGGAAGATGATGTCATTACAACTTCTACGATGGATTTAGGAAGAGGTAATGGAAATGAGGGTGTTCAGTCACAAAGATTATCAGTTGGAGGAGGAGGTGGAGAGGGCACTGGAGGTAGAAATCGGCGGAAAGACGATGATGATAGTGGTGCCACTACGAGTGACAGTAGCGAAGGGACTTATGTGGAAACACCAGTGCTGGCAAAAGTGGTAAGTTATTAGCCTTTTTATATTTCAATCTCATTCATTCGACTTCATTCAACACTTCTGTTAGGTATTCTAACCATTAAAATACCTTGCCAAGTCAATTCCACTTTGTTGACATGATGCATTGCAATCAAGAAAAGTATTATCCCACATAGTGGGCTCAAGCACCACAATAGTCCCTCACAAGAGCTGCCACTTGCAGGACGATTGCCATGGCCAAATTGCTAAGCTTGCTTGGCGTTAGCCTGCTTCAGTGTCACATAGCAATGATGTAGCTATGAGCATTCTAACAATTATGCTTGGGCTGTAAGATTCAAAAGTTTTTCTATATTATAAGTTCTCTATTATGATATACATAATTACAAAGCAAATATCAAATAATATTCTCTCAAATTTTGATTGGCTCGTGGAGAAACTTCGTGTCACAGATTTATCCAATTTTGGTATGCACTCTCAAATAGGTTGTCCACTCTTGCCTTAAAAAATGACACACAAACCAAGGTTAGGAAACATCTTTGCATGTATAGTCATGTGGCTAAGAAAACAATAAGAAACAGCTGAACTGAACCCTCAGTGTCATTCCGTACAGAAGGATTTCTTTTAACATCTCTTTGTAAGTTACTACCTGTGTGAGGTTGTCTGGTAGTGTTCAACCTTGCTTACAAAGCATCCCATTCACAGAAAGGGTATGGTATTTAAGACTTGGTATGGTATTTAAGGGGATAGAATATATGCCTGGAAACTGCGAGAGAAAGATTTTGAGTCTCAGCCATGCCAAGAGATTTCACTTATATTTCTCCTGTATTTTTCACTTAAAACAAAGTGAATACGTCTAAAATGCTTATTGAGAAATTTTTTCTTTGAGAGAACAGGAGGAGATTGGCAGCATAAAGAAGTTCTTGTTGGGACTCAACCAGTGATGAGAAACTTTGTTTACTTCCCAAAAATTGTTAGTGGTGGCTAGTATCTAAATTTGAATTTAAAAGTTTAATTTCCTGCAAAAATTTCACAGGTAGACAGGGTCTACTTTACCGATGCAACTTCCGTCAGTTTGGCAGATTCTGTTCATTAGTTGATATAATGCAGTCGGTTTTGTGGTCAGTAGTAGTATTGTGTGAGCTCTTTCTTAATTCAAGAATTTCTGATGAATCTTATACATAACTTTGATGTATTTGTTTTCAATTGTCATTTTTTTTCAACCAATTCTATATATAAGGTAAACACCAAATTGATCAGAATATTAATTGATTTGATGCATAATTTTGGCTATATTCAAAGGCTGGAGCTAGTGAGCCGAGCAAGGTTCTTCGCAGCTGTTTAAGTAAGAGTCAGAATAAGAATGCTGATGATATGGATCTGCATACCTCATCTGAAGATGGTGGTGAGACTGTTTTGTTAATACCAATCCATTTTTAGTTCTGTAAATAGAATTAAGAAAAATCACAATCAAAACATTTACCTAATAAAATAAGGTGCAATAAATTACCATGAATCATTGCTATGGAATTTTATATCGATATCAAAAGTCTTCCATTAAAATTATACAAGTACAAGTGAAATAATTTTTGGTAGTATAATCCATGATACTTCAGTGATATAGATCTACTGAATTAATAAGTTACGGTATTTTGCTGTAGTATATTTTAACCTCGGTCGTGGTATTCTTTCATAATCCGTCCTACATTGCAATAACATGTTTATTGTGTAAGCCATGTTTTTAGAGTAATGTTGTGTTTATTTATTTGATCCTAGCACACTGCATCTTTTGTATCCCTATAATATTTCTTCTTCATGGATGTTTGCTAAAACTAATTGCTATATTTTCATCCATGATACTGCCTGTCATTATAACTTGTGTTGGGCTAGTCCTTTGATGCCTTTTATGTTTGACTGATACTACCAGATAAATAATAAAAATGCTTCTCTTTTAGCTAGAAAACTGAAATTATTTATGTTTTCGTAGTTACCTCTTTTTAGTTTGTTGAAAAAAAAATATTCATTTATCCTTCCTCTCTGTTCATAATCTCGTCATTTAAAGCAGCTCTATTTTAAAGTGCTTATTCCCTTCTTCTCTTTCCTGCTGTATGGCACATAGTTTGTTCTTTCATTAATCTTCATTCCTGACAAACTCAATTTTTTCTTAGTGTTTAAGTATGGTTTATCTTGGAAATTTCCTTTTTTCAAGGAAGAGTTTTTTTAACTGTCCAATTCCCACTCAGTAATTAATTTTTTTCTTTTTAACCAGTCTTTCCCTTTTTGTCTTAGTATTCTGGCTATTTTTTTCTTGATTTTGTTAGATGAAGGTGATGCTTTATATCTATCCAATGTATTGTATTCTTTATGTTTAACTGATTCACTCATTGAATCAGTTTGCAATATCACCTGGATAAGGTATAAACTATGGAATATCCTGATTTGATAAGCCTATATATTGTATCCATGTAAATAATTTTAACTTACTTTAATTATCTCTGTAACTAAGGAGCATAATACATTTGCTTTATTTTTGATATCTTGTCCCTATCTATCTTTTATATTTTTCAATCTCTCTACTTGAATTTTGGTTTTTCTTTATATTATATGTAAGCCTTCATTCTTTCAATGTTATTCTACATATTTTTGACTTAAGTTGGGGTTTATTCCAATTAAAATTCTCAAAATAATTATAGTCCTATATTTGCCTCAAGTGAGCTCATTTTCCTTTATCCTTGCCCTTCAAAAATGTTTTATGTAGTCTTTCTTGGAAAATGTCAGTAATGTCTTCTTTAATTAGTAGTGGTTACCAATGTGACCTTTCAAAGAACTGATCTGTTTTCTTCATACAGCAACAACTTCTTTTTCTAATTTTTTCGATCATCACATAAAATTTTTCTAAATAAGTACTACTATGATTTAGTGTTTCTTTGCAAACCATTAGCTACATAAATCATTTCTCTTCATCTCTACTTTCTTTGATCGGTGTTATCTTTCTCATATCTTGTATACTTTAACATTTGCAATTGATTCATGTCCATGTCTTGAGATATTTAAGTATTTTCTTTGGAACCCAGTTTTATTTTTTGTTTTATTTATTGCTTCTCTTGATGTGTCATTGTTAAGAATGATATATTCTTCATATATTGTTTGTTTTATCTTTCTCTTCTATTTTTAAGTAAAATTTAAACTTTTACTTACAATGTTTCAGTTTATCTAGATCCTCTTTGTTTTATTTCTTTTGTTTTAACCTGCATTTCATTTCCAGCCAATCATAATTTCATTTGATATCAGCGCCTAAAGATTAAGAGTCTCTATAGCTTTATTTCTAGATATAAGTGTAACACTTTTGTTATAAGTTTATTATCTTCCTCTGCCTTCCAGCTTCAGTAATTTATACTTCCTCTTATGAGTTCTGAATTGTGTGATTATTTGGACTAAATTGCGTTCCTGATAAAATACTTCCAGTTTCCGCTTTCATCTCTCCCTCCATGCTCTTGTTCCAAAACTACAGGGGTTTGTCAGTAGAGGCTGAGTATGATTTGTTTTAATTATGGAGTTATTTATGCTCATCTTGTTTGCTGTGATCTCATCTCAAATAGTCTCCATTGGTGTTATATGCACAAGGCCGAGCATAATTGCCAATCTTGGAAGACATGATGTTAACTATCTTTGAGAACCACCTCCATCTTCTTCACTACAGCCATTGATGACCGAAAACACTCTTAAGTTCATATTGATGAAGCCTAAAATGTCTAATCCAATGTGTAAGATTCTCCTTCACTTTGATTACTGCATTAGGAATTCATAGTTCTTTCTATACCTCAATTCAGAGAAAGTATGCGCTGACCCTTAGCTAGAAATTCCTGCCCAGAGTTGTGACTGAGAATCTCATATCGGGAGTACTTTATTAAGGGCAACTCCATTATTTAATGCATTATTACCTGAATAGTATTTTTTTAGGAAAATGAGTGGCTGTAGTTTTATATTAGTTTTGTTTATTCAGCAAAACCAACATTGTGCCATCTTGCGTTAAGTACACAAAGATATGATGGTCAGTTATTCTGACTGATAGTTATATCTGTGAGCCTCAGCAATGAAGTAATGTATTTTCAAACTTCCCATGGATCACCAATTACTATACAATTAGCAATACAATTTTCTGGTACATGAAAGCAGAGCATATTATTATCATGTAAAAATAACTACTTTCTTATTGATTTTTGTGCTGCTAAATTTTCATGTCTTGTTAGATTTGAGATTTGAATGTTCTCATATATGTTAGCTTGTCTATGTTGTGTTAATTCTTTGTTACTAATCAAATATGTTAATACTGTTGCTATTCTATCTCCCTGCAGCAGGTACTTCAGATTTAGCTGTTAAACAGGCTCAGCAAAAATTCAGCCCAGTTGCTGTTTCTGAGGAATTAAAGAAACAGCCAGAGAGCAAACTGCCATCACGGCCAACCAAAATTCGTTACACAAATGATTTTTTGCTTAAATGTGCTTTGTCACCTTTGAGCAGAATTCCACCCTCCAACTGGGAAAACATCTCAAGTCAATATCCGACTATCATAAGGAAGGTACTGCTGCCTCATCCTACTACTTTTCAATTGCCAAGAAGCGTGGTCAATCCACCTAAGTATTCGTATTCTTGGAACCCTCACATGCTCATGTGTCCAGTCACACCCGTGGCTGCTCCCCTTCCACCTAATCCATTTTTTTGGAAGAGGGCTCAATACTAATTATTATTTCTTTTCCTACTCCTATAACGTACCTGATTCCTTCACTTTGGGCATTGGTGATTAAAAAATGTGGCTGCCCTAGGTGCTGCTAGAATTAATATTTATTTATTAATGAAAAACCGCTTAGTTTATCCAAGGTTTCAGTGCATAAAATTATAAAGAGGGTATTTGGGAACTGGCTGTGTTTTATCTTGTTGTTCCTCTTAACTCTGCCTTGTTGTTGGTACAAAGTTGAGATTTTTCTCACCAAAAATTGTGGTATATTTACCAGTTCATAATACTTTTTATGAAACGTGATCAATATTTAATATGAGACTTCTGGATTGAATTTCCAGCAATATTTAAACTTGATTATATCAAGTAAATCAAGTATTCCTCAAATCTCAACTTTGGGTATTTTTTAAGATTGCACGAATACTAATGTTCAAGAATGTTTTTCTTTAACCAAAAATTTGCAGGCATCTGCATAGTATTTTGGTCTTTGTTTTATTACATTCATTAAGGAGGATTTCTGGACAAGAGTAATAATGGTGCTAATTTAGGTGCTGATTCAAATGCTTCTGCTTTTCATTGTCTAATTATAATTTAATTAAAATGTTACATTCTAACATTATATAAATGTTTACTTTAGAGATATATTATCATCTCACTTATTATATTGTTATCATTCTAAAGTTTATAAATGCAACATTTGTTCTGCATGTAAGAGCTCTCATATTATTTTGTAATTTCAGTTGATACTTTGATGAATCATTTTGCCACTACAATGCTCAAACAATATTTCTCTTCCCATACCATGATTTATGTTACATGTATTACCATGTGAGCATATTGTCAAATTATTACTCTTGCTGTGACTAAAATGGAATTGTGATTAATTTGGACTAAGGATATTTATTGCTTGCTTCATGTATAATTTTGCATGTACTTTGTGTACCACTGCAAATGAATAAAATGGTGGAATTTATCTCATGCCAAATGTTTTTATTTAACAGACTGCTTTGTAAATTATTATAAATATTTTCAATAAATCTTTGCATGCTTTTAGTTTAAATATTATTAAAACTGCTGTTATTTTTTACTAAACAATTTAATAAAACAATACTATGGTTTTTCAATGTCTTCCTGGAATGTAGTCTATAATATCCTGTCTTTTCTTTCAGACTTTTTAAATTCTCCATAGTATAAATTCAAATAACGAATTGATTGGGAAATATGTTAAGTGATTTTAGCTTCTCGGTGCTTAATTTGTGAACTCCCAAGTCTTCTGCTTTGTTGATTATGCAATGGTAACTAGTCCATTATTATAACAGTACAGCCCAAAAGATTGCTGAGGAATTGCTAGGTAGAGTTCAATTATGTTTTTCATGAAGATATTGTCCATACTTTACAAATACCTTGCTATTTCATTATCTTCTATACATGACTGTCCTCTGTTGGCTGTAATAATCAAGTTTTTGAATAAATTTCATTATTTGATTAGGTATGATGTATTTAAGTATTGTATTAGTATATAGGGGGATATTCTTGTAGCGTATTGCGTTACAACGTAAGGTGAACCAGTTCACTGTTCTTTTATATTTTCAGCTTTGTGAATTGCTCTATTCTGTGAGTATTTGTTATTATTAATGGCTTAGATGGAAGAAGAGACTTGTTAGTCCCAATCACCCCTGAATAAAGACTATGAATCGCTTATTTGAAAAAAAAAAATGCTGGTTGATGGTTAACTTTGGAGGTAATGGTTTCTTTACAATTTTTATAGTCTTATCTGTCCTTGGTGATGGAAGTTGGTGTGTTAGTCAAATATAGTATTGCTTGGTTGAAATTCTAATTGGTGAGTTTTCAATATTTTATCATGAGACTGCTATATCCTTCCCTGTCTTTCATTATAAGGTTGAAAGGTTTAAACATTGGTTCCTGGTATCTGCTACATGTTATGTATAAATGTGTTTGTCTGCATATGGGAATTTGTTTAACTTATTTTGACCAGAATTTGCCTCAATCCCCAAATTAAAGCTATGAACGGGATAAATTTTAATCACCTCATACAAATTTAGTAAGAGAATTATCTAGTATGTTTAAATAATAATAAACTACAGTAGAGCTCAACAGTTTGAGCATTCTGCAAGTAATTTGATAGTCAAACAATGCATGAGTCACATGTTTAATGCATTGAAAGATTCAATTTGTTGGTAAGGAAAAGAGCATGACTAACTTTGAGTGAGAGTTTTTTTGAGAACCTCATAGTCAAAGTCGAAGACATTTTTTTTGTAAAATGATATACATAGCTACATTAACTGCCTGCTTCCATCAGGTGGTATATGAAAATCTTCCTGAGCTTCTGAGTACAGGGAGCTACTTAAGAATGCCAAATATTGTTTTTCTGGCAGAAAAAATTAACATTTTTTAGTCAATTGATTACAATCAAGATATTTAATATGGGAAATGTGATTTATCAATAAAGATAGAGGATTAGTGTTCCTTAAGCAAACTTATTCTCATAGATCTTAGCATTGGTGTGGAAAAAACTGACAGTATCAGTCAGTATACTTTATTGAAGTATAGGAAGGTTCAAGTGTGTGAGCCTTACCCAACTAGCGTCTTTAGAGTATATCTACATAATTAGTTCCAGAACTATTCAGTTCAGTAGTTTTTATTCTCTGCTGCTCTTCTATTGTCACAATCTTTAAATTACTTTGATTTTTCTACTGATTTCAGATTATCCTGCTGTTACATTTCCAATTCAATTAATACAAACCTCATTCAATGAAATATTTTCATCAAGTACATGATTCTATACCATTTCTGGGAAATGACCAAAGCTGTCACATTAAAAAATAACAACTACCTTTATCATTTCTCTTCTTTACTTATTTCAAGTCCTAATTTGTCTAACCAATATTTCATACCAAAACTGTCTATTCCTTGTTAATTTTTTTTCCTCTCAAATTGACTCTCCTCCAAATCTGACGTAAGCACAATCACCGGTTCTTCATTACTGTAGATAGTTTTAAGGTTCAACGTTTATCTGAAAATAAAAATAAGCCCAATTCAGGAAAACTCCAATCCCTTCCATCGAATTCATTTGTTTATTGATTAAAGAATTTGTATTCCCAATGATTGTGTAATTTTAAATTGAATGTGACAAGAAAAGAAGTTTTGAAATTGGTAGCTGTGGCAGTCAATTGGTAGCTAAGGTTTTTTGCCTTCCATAGAAACTTATTGACCATTTTCTATTGAGGAATAAATATTAGACCTATAATTGGAGAATGTGAAAAGTACAGAATGTCCAACTTTATGTGCACTAATAGTGGTGATTTACAAGTTGAAAAGACTTGTAATATTAGTTTGCAGAAAGATAAGCTAATCGGTAGTATCGATAGAAAAAATAGACAGTGGTTTTAACTTAATGGATTATAGTTCTAACCTGTACACTAACCCATATTTGTGGCATTCACTTTCAAGATCGAAACTAATATAATTTGAAAGTCACTCAGCGAGCAGTGCGTAATTCTTTGATAATAATAAATGATATTTGATATCTATTAAAGGTAAAATCCAGTATATGCAAATGCACTATGGGTAATATTTTGATGACCTATCAAATGTATTGATTAATTATTAGGAAATTTTACTATTCCAAAAATAATATTTGATATAAACTACTAACAAAAGTTTGAGAAATTTTGTAATTTGATAGAAGGAAAGATTATTTGTTGCATGCATTGCTTAATTAAAAAAAACACATCTTATTTTGGCATGAGTTTTGCTAAACGTCTCTTATCATATGTGTGTGTTTGCTTCTGTAATTAGCTGTTCCTGATTACAAACTAATTGGGAATTGCTGCATCTCTGACTGAAATGATTGCTGCTTTTTAATTGAACCATGAAATCTTACTATTTTATCTTGGTGAGTAATATGGTCTAGTGGGTATCTACCATTACCTAAAATAATTTGAGTAAAGCGAGCTGCAATAAATGTAAAAGTTAGGTCTTTTTTGAAGGTGCCAATATTGCTCTTTTCAAAGATATTTTGTAATAAAAACTTTTAAAATAATTAATAACATTAGGAAATAATATATGGAGTCCTATATAAATAGTTGCCATTTTGTGAAATTTACAATTTGATCTGCATATATATTTACTCAAGTAGTTATGAATTTATTACTAGTAAATTACGATTTGTACATTTTCTTTGATATTGCACAATTTCCCAATCAATGAGGTCTTACAGTATGGAAATCATGTAAAATGTACCACTAAGGGAATAACATTTATCATGCAAAATTTTTTCAGAATAGTACAAATTATGGGGGTATTTTTCATGTATAAGCTTTATTAAAAAAATGGAAAATGTTAAACTCATGTTTTTTAATAGATTGCTGCTCAGAAATAAGGATTATGGAATGTGTTTAATCAATATAACTCAACTTTGTGTGTCATTAAAAATATATATACGACACCTAAGCATGGACTGCTTCTATCCTTCTGTCATTCACCATGTGCAATGTAGCAAAAGTTACATGTTGGGTATGTTTTGATTGCATGTTGATGGACTATGCAAATGGCTTCAGTTGAAAACTAATGTTTTTCAGAGGATGTGTGCCAAATATGCTTTGGAAAGACATTTGTATGTAGGTAAAGTATGAATTATAATTTCATTACTGAAATGTCACCATTACAACTAGAGTAATGAAAAGAATCACAATTAAAAATGTACATCTGTTGTTTTTCATCCCAGATGACTGCATTTGTTGTGTGAGTGAGAGAGATTTGATTTTACACAAACTTAGATTGTGATTTTTAAAAAGTATTAAAAAGAAGAATCAAATTCTTTAGGTCTCTAGAAATTCTTAAAATTTTCCCGGCTTGGAAAGGTTTTGGACCATTTAATTTTACCTCCTTAACAAGATAGGAAGGTCTGGAGAAATATAATTTTTAATATGTAATTTATCAATTACTACCCTTGGTACTTCCTAGACAACTTCATGGATGAATTCACTAATGAGTGATAAAATTCTTTGATGACCAATTAACACCTTAATTAATTGGTTGTAGTTCTATTAGTATCAGAAAGCTGATTACCCTGAGAGAGAGTCTACTGTATAAATTCTCAGTATAGATTTATATAACTTTTACTCTTCAAGATTTAAAAAAGGTTTATTGCAAGAAATCTATAATTTTTGTATCAAGAGCTACAAGTATCTACCTTTTTTAACCTTTTTATATTAAATGTGGAACCATTTAAATATGTTCTATAGAATCATCCCATCATATTACTTTATGAAGGATTTTTTCAGAATACACTTTTGCAAGTGTTCTAAGGAAATATATTTTACAGTGACTACTTGTATTTAATGGAAATTGAATGAAAACCAAACCCCAGACTAATAATCTGTGAGATTTTTCGTTAACGTCCTGTGTTAGATGTATAGTTTGCTAATCTTTTAGCAAACTTAAGGGATATACGTTATTTTTGACAGAATTTTGTGGCTTAATGAATTTGAATGAAAATATTTGATAATTTTCCCAACAAGAATTTTCTTGATAATGAATAATGACATTTTAATTTACATACCTTCCACCTTGCATTTCGTAAAATAACTTTATATCCTTTATACTATAAATAGTAAAAGCAGGTTCCCTGGCTGTTATTTGAAAGTTCGTTTTGCCTACTCTTGCTATAAGTCAATGTTTATTTTGAAGCAGGTAACGTGTTAGGCTCCCAGATTTATTTTACATCTCAAATTATTTATTTCTGTATCTCTTCTAACATTCCCTTTTATAAATTTTACACATTCCAAAGCTTTATAGGTTATTTCACATTTCTGAAGAAAACAGCTTCTGTGCAATCAATTTTTAACATGGCTGAGTTGAAGGATGCTTAAAAAACGTGACATTAATTAAGTTGTGGCAATAACTATTTGTGTTGTGGAAAGATTCTATTTAACTTGGAATGAATTAATTTTCCCGTGATTGTATGTTTAACACAAGGAATACCATTACACTCTTGCAATTATTAGTGTTTCTAATTATTGCAACAATAATCAAATGAAGGTCCACTAATTATAAAATATAACTACATATGTATTTAGGTTGCATATTGAATTATTCATATAATTAGGAAATTCCGAGAATTAAGATGGCATAATGTAATAGATCTGTTGATGATAAATTTATCATAAAACATTTCCCATAAAGTCATGAAAAAGTAATATAAAGTATCTGAATATTTTGTTCCTAAAAATTACTTGATATTTTTAGTATTTCATTTCCTAATGGTATTTGTAAAATATATTGCAATCACAACATAAGATTTTACATAGATATGAAAATGTCTTTTCTTTCTGATAGAAGCTATACTGTTACATAAAATCTGTGTCAAAAAGTTTCATCTTCCAGTTTAACTTAGTATGTTCATTATCTTTTCTTTTCAGAGCCAAGAAACCTTTGACCCCAAAAAGTATCTTCGGTGGACCCAGAATGTAGAAACTCAGAGTTTTGTTTTGAATGTTGCTGAATCTGAACCTCCCACACCAGAATAGATTTAAGACTGTTTTTATATTAACTTTAGTTTGTATATCTCTTTTGCTTATTGATAATCACTCTGTGGTTGGGGTATTTATTATTTATTTAAGAACTATAAATGCTCATCTGTTATTTAAATCTGATTACAAGTGTGCTGATCCTAGTCACATATCTCTTGAAGTATTAATTTCAACATTAAATTTGACTTTAAAGTTAGATGCTACTTTAAAGTTCTTTGACTTCTATGCAAACCTCATGTAAGTATATCTTTTTCTCCAAAAACTTGGAAGAATTTTGGTATAGCATGGCTTCTTGTTTCTCAAACCAGAGATATAATATATATTTGGGAATAATAAAACTTCTAATAAGTCTTTACATTCTTTCATTTCTGTTGCTATATTAAGCAAATTATTATGAATATTTCAAGTACAAATTTAGAATTAGTAATGATATTTTTATATTCATTACTCAACCTTCAAATTTAGTATTTTTATTGCTCCAGTAGGTTCCATGTTAGCAGTTTTTCTCTCGACTCTAATAATACAGTATACATAAGACATGCCAGTGTAATACAGTAAAAATGTAATTTAACAAGCTAAATGGATTTATTGATTTGGAGAAAATCATTGCTTCTCCTGTAACACCTCTGCAACAATGATGAAATTCTCAAGTTTGTAATTGGAGTGCAAAGTTCTAATTGTGGAGTGTAATGTAAATGAGTTGGGACTTACTAGTGGCATATTAATAAAATTATCAGGCTTTCGTAAGCTTAAGAAATTTTATTTTTTATGCTTACGTTGGAATTTTTTCATTCTGTGTAAAGCTGATCTTTTGTGAAATGTGATACAGTCCTTTATGGGCCTAGGTAAATAGAGAAAATCATTCATATCGTGATTCTTGTAAGGAAAAAGTAATTTTTGCAGACATCTTGAGGCATTTAATATTGTAGATTATTATTAAATATTTATTCCAAATTTGTGAATCTATAAGTTATTAGAAAGATTTTTTTTATTTCAGATCGATCTATCTGAAAACAATCTTAGAGAAATTATTTAATTTAAGTAAATTTGCATTATGAATAAATTGATATCATAATGTGTGGATTACATTTTGTGCTTATATTTGAACTTTCAATATTCTCTAATGAATAAGTAAGAATTATTATTCACATAATATCCTTATTGCCATTAATATATAGCCAATTCAAAGTTTTGCCTATTTCTTAAAAGAAATATTTTCTAGAGCAAAGTAACTGTATGCCAGGTTACCAAGAAATCACAGTTTCTAATTCAAAGGGTATTAATCATTAAGCTATAGAGGTATAATAATTTTTAGACGATTATGAATTATATCCTTATATTTTCAAAGACAGGTCAGATTGTTTTTCTGGAGTGTTTCATTTTATTGGTTTGAAGGAGAGAGGACATAGGTAGGATGAAAAAAGGAATAGACTTTGGAGAAAACTATGGAGTGAGAGAAGTAACTATAATTATTAAGAAATTAAACTGGCTGAAGAAATGGGCACCTCCTACATTTTAAGGAATTGTATTCTTAAAGTAGATATTTAAATGCAGGTCATAAGACAAAAAGTTAAAAAACATAGCTAATATGAAGGAAGAATTATTAAGAATTGATAAAAAGTTTGTGAAGTAGAATAATCTGTCACAAACTATGTACTGTGGTGAAATATTAATTATTATTTTAAATTTACAATGAATGGATATCTATTTGGAAATGAGTGGATGCATTAAATTAATTCATCAATTAGTATTGAAACAAATCAAAATTTTAACTACTTTAACCAAATATATTAATAATCTCCAAGTTAGTTGTAAAAATAATCCACAACTTGGATGTAAATCTATTGTTGCCACCTGATCCTCTGACCAAATTGCAACGATATATTAAACAAATAAAAAATAAATATTAGTGTATAGCTCTTGATAATTAAGGAAAGGGTTCCCATTCATATGCAGCAAGATTATGATGGTATAAACGAATCCCCTTAAATTAGATTTATAACGCGTTTAGATATTTTGAAGAATAACACAACACTTTCCTATTGGAGTTGGTAAAATTTTTTCCGGGGTTATACAACTCGTAGAGTACAACTGTCCTCGCATTTAATTTTGGTAGCGAAAGTTCATTATGTCTTAAAAATTAAAGTTTTAACAACCGTAGAAAAAGAAATTGAGGTTGGTATCCTGCGTCTTTCGCGCACATCGAATACTTCGACCGATCGATCGTTCCCCTCGATTCGTAGAGCTTTTATTTGCTGGCGAATCACGCTCATTCTATTCCATTCAATACTCGGTGCAGTGGGTAGGCGTGCTCACTGACGTTTCCCAGCTGTCAAAGTTTACAAGTGCTTGCCTTGACCATGTTAAAAGCTAAAGAATGGTCATCAGCATAAACTTACTTTGTTTTCGTGATCTCCCGTGCTTCTAGGACTCTAGTAAATCCGGTCTGCATGGAAAGTTCAAATTGTAGCGTCGTACCCGGTAATTTTGTTTGGATTATAAGGTAAGTACTTTTAAATGTTTACGGCTGTATAAAGTTTATCAGAATTTATGTCATCACTTAAATTATTAATAGAAATTATCAATTTCTTAAAAAAAGACCCGATACCCGCTTTAGTCTTTAAATAGCGCATTTTTAGATCAGTGTACTCATAATTATATGTTAACGTGAAGATAACCTTCGTTATGATTGTATGGAATTAATAGTTAATAATTTAATGTAAAGCTTTAGTAGTCAGTGAGAGTGATTGTTGTAAGTTGCAATTTTTCTCTCAGGTAATGCGGTTTTACGGAACAATATCTTACGTTCATCCGTCTCCCTTGTTTAGCGTTCAAAAATGTTCAATATTTTACCTCATTATTCCTTCAGGACAATTTTCACAATTTAATTCCATTTCCAATATCTTCGCATTTGCTTTCTGGGTCCTTTATCTGGTTTTGCGAGGTTTTAGACCATTATTTACAAGTTGAGTTACGATTTTTATTGCAATTTTTATATTCAATTCGTCATTATTTCAAGCTTTTATTTTATATTTTATATCACTGAATTCAGAACGTATGGCTACAGAATTGACCGCACGTGTGTAATGTATCTCGCTTACGTGACTCATTCATTTCGACAGCAAGTTTATAGCGCGAACTTAATCTTACAAGAAAATGTTTCGTTATTTTCGCTGTATTTTGCAAGGATATCTTATTTATTAGAAGGATTTTATTGCTCACTTTATATATGTGCGCTTGTTAGCTTTGGATTAATCTGGAGGTATTTTATCCGTCGTTTCATGCTGGAGCAGTATACAATAAATGTAGTAATTTCGGTCAACTATTCTTAAACTTGTTCTATGAAAGTATTATGAAGAAATATATAATATCAGAAAAGTGATAAGCTCCCTTTTTTATCGGTTAGTGTGATGCCTTCGATAGTGAAATCGGGTTTTTTTCTATAGCTTTAAGCATTCTATATTTTATCTTACAAATTTTCAGTAAATGTTCTTATGCATTTATTTCCTTGAATTCAAACATTTTATCTATTAAAAATTCTGAATTGCTATTAGCTCATTAATAAAATATTTTTAACCTCGATGTTGTTCAGATTATTACATTAACATGGAGAGTAAATGAAGCCTTTAATAGATTTTATATTCTTTTTGTTTATCAGATTCAGAGCTTTGGGGGGTCCATAAATTATTTTTTCTCTTCTCATCAAGCTCCCATTTTTAACGAAGCGACATATTGAGTGGACTTAATAATTTTCTAAATATGTTTTATGTTTAAGTACGGACGATGCTTTTTTCACAGATAAATTAACGCAAAAAGGAGGTTTTACTATCTCTTTTCAGACATTTACAAATTTTATATTTTATTTCCATATTTCAGGCACATATTAAAAAAATAAATACTTATAACCATATTACCATATTGTTGTGTGCTCATTCTCAATTAAGCTTTTACGTTTGCTAAAGGTTAGTTTTACGCAAATTTCAATGCATGCTTATTCCCTTTCATTAAGCTACGTGGTTTGGAAAGTCTTTTCAGGGAATAGAAAAAAGGCAAATAAAGTGAAATATTTTTCAGGGCTGAAATATTTATATCTCGTAACCGTGATTGTCGATTTGTACATTTTACTGTATTTACTCGTAATCAAAGCGTTTCCAGCGGTGAAGTTTCGGAGGGAGATTGATCGTCCGCAGTGTATGCCGCAGTTGGGATTTTTTTTCTTTCCTCTCTTTGTATGAATTCCTCTCGGAAGTAATGAAATACCTGCCTTCACACATTTAGCTAAGCATTTTGCTTTATGAAAAAATTCCTATCATTTACGCATACTAAGCTTACATTTCCTTTGGAATCGAGTAATTAAATGTGAGCGTAAAGTATAATTGAAATAATGAGAAGATTATTCCTTAGCAATAAAATTGATTGAAAACTGCTATGGTTATGCTGAAAGGTAACTAGAGAATTATTTGGTCATGAATGTGATGATTGCCTATCATAAGGCTTACTTTTTTTTATTTTAGTTTCACCCGAAATTTTATGTTGAAAGGAAATCGCGATTTTATCCTTGAGCGAATCTAAAATTGTTTTTCGGTTTTTGAAGCGTGTTCTCGATTGATTTTACTTTTATTGTAATTTATTTTCATTCCTCGTGGTGTGGCCGATATATGACGAAACTCAAGTGGTAGCTATTAAAAAAGGCAAGAAAAATAAAATGGATGTGGTTGAATTTGATCTCATTTTGTTCCAAAAACAGTGCGGACTGTTGTGAAATATTTTTCATTTAGATTAATGCTTCGGTTATTTAAAGTCGGAACCACATTCATATTCTCACTCCTTTTACTTTTTTTCCATTTCAATGATTGTTTATCTTCGTTATTTTCTCACCGATATTATTGTCATTGGTTAGAGTGATGATTTGTTCGGCAATTTAGTCGTACAGTTGAGTATTTGCACTCTCTTAGTGATCAAGTGATCGTATGCTGTGGGTATTAAACTCTTAGTTTGTGATTTTCTTGACAAAATAAATTGAATATAGTACGTCTTACGGTGCTGCACGTTTTATACATTGTGTTTAAGTTTGAAGGCAAAATTCCTATTTATATCTTTTATTCGAGAGGGAATAGTACTGTAATAAATGTTATTATGTGATTAATATTTGGCAGAGGCCGTAAATTAGGCTAATTCCCGGATATTAGTCGTCACCAGTAATAATAGCTTCGTAATGACGTCGAAGTTAACGACCTCGGAGGGCAATCTAGCTCTTTGAAAAATATTCCTTAATTCAACTCCTTTTCATCCCTTTTTAGAACATGACATTTTTTTATATGGACCATTCCTCACAGTCGCATGTAGTTTATAATCATTAGTTTTCCGAAGATGAATCTCGTTATTTATCATTGTTTATGTTGATATTTGTCAGTCAACTCAAAACAGCAATAAACAATCTAGGGGACATAAGGTTTGGGACTCAATTAATGCCTTTGAACAGGAGGGACCTTTTAAATCAAATCCCCAACGGTTATCATTCTTTCTAAATGTTTCCCCGTGCTTTAGATCCTCGAGGAAAAAATCACTTTCCGTTGAATGAATTCGCAGCCTTCGCTGCAGCCTTCTCAGAGAAATTTCCCATGCCGGTCACATAGAGTAACGCGAGTAAAGCTCGCCTCGACCGGGTTTTGAAAGGCTCTCGCGTAAGGAATTCCCTCTTCAATTTTCACTCTCCTCTAATTCTAACCACATTACGGCTAGAATCCGGTTTATCGCGACGGACGGCGTCATGATACACCGAGCGATGGACCGTTTAGGTTCTTCACCCTTTTTTGCCGTCTGAAGAAAATAATTCAGTAAAAATCAGCTGGTGAAGAGTAGGCGAGGGTGTTTCCCCCATCGAATTTCAGATTAGCTCGATTTATCATGTTACAATGCAACGTTCCTGCATCACGAAATCAGTAGTTTCATCAACTATTTTTATTAGAACGTCATAAAAATTACGTCGTAGAATCAGCAAGAATTCAAGTTCCGTTCAGGGGTTCCGAGAGACAATCGGGATCCTGCTCTATTACCCTCCCCTACGGGTTTGGTTGCTAAATCATTGTTTATCAACAATGTTGGGTCATCGCCAAGACATTCATTTTTGTATGTACGATTAGTAATGAATAATGCTTGAAAACTTGAACAGAGGAAGATACTTCTAGCATATCTTTTAAAGGAATAAATTCAAGTTTACTGGGATTGAATTTATTGCCGCATTCAAAAATGATGTATAACACGCTAAAATTTTCATAAATAGAAATTGAATTACTAATGATAAATATTAATTTCGAATGCAATATGCTTTTTTAAATATTAATCTAATGTCTCATTCAATCTGGGTTGAAATTTTTAGTCAATTTTAACGTGAAGAAATAATTTTTCAAATTTATTATACTTTCAAGAAAACAATTTTAAATTATTACTTCCAGATAAAAATGATTATCTACTAATTTTTAGTTCAAGGAAGTGGTATGTAAGACTATGTTTGATGGAAATGATGATGAGAATATACTGATGACGCCTTAAGACAATTATCATTATGGTTGGGTTTCCTAGAACGTGAATATTATGTCAAGGATTCCGCCACGGCTGATAAGACGAAAAATACTGTTTTAGCGGAGTTTTCTCTCGCAACATTTCTTTTGTAATCCAAGTCGTGATTGCAGTTATTATTTTTCTCAGAATTTAGGCACTCCTACTTTAATTTATTTGACTTGATAATATAGCTATTACTACGCGTAAAAACTCTAATTTGTTGTAGATTGATTGTACAGGCTCCGCGTAAATTTAATCTCTTCATTATTATATATTTTTTAGTTCCACGTGGCAATGTAATCACTGCAAGAGTGCGTGGCCACATTCTTGTCATATACATAAACCTTATCCTATGTCAACTTTACTTTTGTCTATTTTATGATCAAGGGACGTGACTGCCAGGTACTTTTCAGGTACGTTTTCGGTGATCAGAGTAAAGTTTCAACCTTTCCAAAATCGATTATTCTTAGGAATTCATTTAGGCATTTCTAAAAACTTGTGAATTGAATCGTGCGACTGCTGGATGCCTACGGAGATGATATTATTTTATCAGTCTTAGGTAATTATTTATGAAAATTTGGATAGAACTTTTGGGATACTGGAATACGTATTTAGCTTCTTGCCAATTGAAATAATTATGCTAACCAAATGATTTTTATCTAACTTAACAGATTATTCGTTTATGACCTCCCTAATCAGTCAAGGGCCGATTTTATCCAAACTATGAGAGCATCCAAATGAAACCAACTCATTTTTAAGTCGCCAGGAAATTTATTCAAACAAACAAGTCTTAGGCCAAACACTTGTAGAACTTTCCTAAAAACTCTTAATCAGTAGAATACCATGGTAGGAAAAGTTGTATAATGCTGATTACTGCAAACTCTAGTATTTTTATCGATTTTTTATTAAGTTATTGATGCTACTGCTTGATTGTTACAAAATAAGTTAGGTATTCATTGAATTGGATAAATTTCAGCTCAGTTACTTATTCAATTAAATTAGTTTGAATCGAATCTAGAGAAATTGTCGAGTTAATTCCAAATAATGGTTTATATTCCTCTGGGGGAATTTGGATACTCGACTTCTTTCAGTATCTCTCTTCTTTTGATGTTCTTTTTTTAGAATTTGTATATTTTTCATATTTCATCGTTTTTGTATTTTTATTTTGCTTCTCTTTCACGACATTTCCTTTCCTTGCCCCTTTTCCTTTGTATTTTCTCCGTATGTAACTACCCGCTATGGAAACGAAAGATCATGATTTAATATGCCTTTGTTTGTTTATCTCCTATTAATAGTGAGTCCTGCAAATATACAAGCAGGGGATCTCTTAGAAAAATGTATGCTTTTAGAAGAGCGATTTTTGTGACCTTTGGTATAACGTTTAATGAATAGTCTCAGACTATAGATAGATTTCTGATCTATTAGACGGAGGCTAATTTGATCCTTGCAGCGATTTTTATTATTTTATTTGCAGTTTCATTCCAGTATATATGAAATTTAAAACATTGTGCTCGGATTCTGCCTTCCTATTTGGAAGGATTTTATAGCGGGGAAAATGGTTTGTGAAAGTGGTAGTCTGTCTTACACCTTATGATAAGTAGACCCGAGGGAACGCAGTGCATGTGACGTTGCCCCTGTCCACCTGTGGTGATTCAGTAGGATTAATGCGCGAAATCTTACAGATGCGACCTGCAAATACGAAAGGCAAAGTTTCCGAGAAATTTAGCGGAACATGCTCTAAAAAACTGAAATAAGATGTACGTGCATGAAAATGACAGAAAGAACACTTGAGTTGATGACTGAAATGATATTTTTGTTTATTGTTTTCTAAAAATCCAATTTTAATTAACAAATATCTCCTACTTGCCCAGCGATCTCGATAACTTTTTCATTAATTATGCCAGCGTGTTCAGATTCGTGAGCATTGTACTCAGTAGTTTAAATTACATTCTTAAAATATTGTTTTAAATAGTCTACTGTGTCTAGTAGCAAATCAATAGGTTGTTTCTCTTGGTTTGTTATTACAGAAAATTCAAAGGAACGTTAAGGTTAAGTAGAAATATTTCGCATTTAAGTACAGCTCTCCAGCTGTAATATTTTAGATGAATAACTTCGTAACATAGTTGTATTTAGGTTTTGCGCTTAGCTGCGTCATTGTTCAGTCATTGTTTAGTCCTCAGATGTGGAGCTAAGGGGTTCGCTTCATCTTACTTGCCATGATAAACTGAAGTATTTTCCCATTTATTGGTTCCGCAGTCTTTTGAGTACTCTCTATATTGAAGACGTAACAGATATATAATTATATAAGCCTTTTCGTCTTAGAATAGCTAATTTCTGGTCGTCAGGTCAGTCTGGGTGATTGAAATCGACCGTATGTACGTATCTAAAGCCATCAGATACGGGCATGAATATATTTTCAGTTCTTCAGTTTTCAATTTGGTGAACTTTTATATTACCTTTGCACCGCTGTTTAAAATTTAGACGCAAATATTCGAACCTAAATCCTCGAATTGCAATTCGAGATTATTACACATTGTTGATATATTAATTTTTTTCCAATTAGCTAAATTGATAAATTTAGGGATTGAAATTAAAATGACAGAAATGTTTCTCAATGATGAAAAAATTCAGGACATTTTGTAAAATTCAAAGAAATAGAATTTGCTGGAGATGCAATCTTACTATATAATGTGTCACTATATACACTCATACATATTTTTAATAGTATTAAAAAATCAACTTCATCTCGGCGTTTTTGGCGCTTTTTCTAAAAATCATCGGTAACTCTTCTTTTTGATCGCATCAATAATTCGGCGATACGTCCTTCATTCCATTTCTATTCCCTGCGTGTCGCAGTACTCTTTCACCAGTACTGCAACGGTGCAATGATTGTAGCTTACGCGGCCCAAATCCCTCTGACATTCGCACAATGCTCGATCGCCATCAAAGTGTTTAAGCACCTCTCAAGCTAACTTTTTTTTACGAAATCCTCTGAAATGTTTACAGACTGACCGTTTCCGTCGCGATTTACAGCGAGTTTCCGTTTTTATCTCCCGTGTAAAAAAGGATCTCTTAACGTCAGACATTAAAATCGTCCAAAGGATAAAAAAGCCGATGATTCACACGCTCCCTTTTTTATCCAAACTTCCCTCTTTCCGACGCCACCCTTTCCTTCGATCCGCCATCGGCGTGATACGTTCACGAGCACCGCCTTTGCATCCACTCCCCCTGACCCCTCTGGTGACTTTCCACCCCACTGTGATTTCGGGGGCGACCTCCGACTCTTTCCGCTCCCGTCTCGGGAGTGAAGAGGTGTTCCTCGGGGTGGCGTTCTAGGCCCCGAGAACTTTTATTGTTCCGCATTGGCAACTTCGCACGTAATGGAATCGATCGCCACGAAACTCATCGCTTTAGGCATGAACCTCCGAGGAACCGCACTCGCCGACTTCTTCCCCGTGGTAATCCCTTCGACTTTTGTGGGTCCCTTTGACGCGAAGAGAAACGTTCGGTTTTTATTTCCCTGCTGGATTGAGTAGGTTGACGGTGCGGGAAGGTCAAGTTAGCGACCTTGTTGCTCCGTTCGTTTCAAAGGGATCCTTCATGATGTTTCAGACACGACGGCTATTACTATTTCGAATCAAATGTTGAATTAATTTTTCATAAATTAAGTAAAAGGTGATCGCATATACAGGGAATTAGCTTTATCTGGGAAAAAGATCTTGTCGTTCTATCTTCAGTCTGAATTCTCTTTCCGAGAGAAATGTCTTCTACAGACTATTTTAGAAACATAATAGAGACATTATGATACTAACAGTCCGATTTTCTGCATTCATTTTCGATGGTTAATGTAAAATAGCTCTCAATCAATTCTGGACTCATTTGTCATACCTGATTCAATCTCAATGTCAGTTTTGTGAGCAGAATTGAGATTTTTGAGTACTTAAAATCTTTATTTAACACTATTTGACTTTATTTTGTCAAAAATGAATATATTTATCGGTCTATGCTCATTACACTTATCCCTGTCATATTCCCTGATGACGTAAGATATCTTAAAATCAAGAATTCTTTAACAGTGATGACTTCTGTTAAAAGAAAGAGATCTTAGTGTAAATCGTCTCTTCACTAGTTCGGATACGATTATGTTTCTCTAGACATTAAATGTATTTTTGTATGGGATAGACTTTCGCTGCAGTCGTTGGCCTCTATTCCTTCGTAAGCACCAATCAAGAGTTCGCATTAAATGGATAAATGGCGAAACGGGTAAATATTTGTTTTTGGAAAGGTCACTCGTGCTATTTAACTTGAAGAACCGTAGTTTTGTGTATTTAAGGTTCTTTGAGGACGCAGAGCAAAACATAGTGTTCCTCTGCGATGGACAAGGGAGAGGTTGTCGATTTTTCTGAACGTAAAGAAAGCCTCAATTATATCATAAGTTTAATTAAAGACGAAATTTAAATATTAATGCCTGAATTTTACTTTTGTCGCATGGTAAATAATGTCATATATCATTGGCTGGATACATTTGGTGCGATTTCATGCCACTCAAATTCATGATAGAAAATTTTCTTTAAGTCAGCTGTATTCAAACGATGGGTTTCATTTCATGCGGAAAAGTATATGCGCCACTCCGTGCAATTCATTTCACTGCAGTACCTTAATTCCTGGAATGGCCATTTATCATATTCGCCGATATTTTCTGCTGTTAAGCTCTGCCGTAGTTACTGTGGGTGGGTCTCCCGATGACGCCCGATATAAATTTAAGCCCTTCGCGCACACTCTGTTTAAGTTAAACTGCACCGTGATAATACTATTCTATACAAGTATATATGTTATGAATAATAATACAAACAAATGCATTGTGCACGCGTATTAATTAAACATAGTATAAAAATCTAAAGCAAACAAACTTTTACTTAACCACTTTACTGTGTGGTAGTTTAATAATCCATCCATAACCAAACTTTTACTAGACCACAAAAAGTGGTTAATAAGTACCACAATATTAAACCCATATCTGTATCGTTTAGTTCATATTATTTTTTTTTCCTGTTACCATATTCCGATGAATTGAGTACTTCTCATTTGTCATTTGGTACAGGATAGATAGAAAATATGTTTCTTTCATTCGGTTCCGTCTCAGTCTTGCTAAATGGCTGTCGTGATATGAAAGCTACTTTTGACGAGGTTTGATGCTGAAGAATGGCCCTCATTTTGTTCTCTATGGAATATTAAGAAAATTGTTAATCGAAGAGTCATTGTGCTTCAGTTACGTGGACATGTTCCGCTTACATTACATCATTCTGGCTTGGTGTGGAAAGCAAAAGCAAACTACCTCACTCCTCATCCAACCTAGTAAGCCTCATTCCTAGCTCTATGTAGTTCATGTTAGAGGGGGTGATGTTTGGACTAAGGGCTGAATACTAAGCAGACATACGTATTATTTTAGTTAAAGCGAGATAAATTCATAGCCTATCGAGGGATCGCAATCAAAGTCATTTAAAAAACAATTTTATTACAATAATTTTACAATATTATTCAAATATATTTTAACTAACCGTTGTCACCTGGTAGTCTTACCAAAATTTCAGTGATTAAAAAATTAAATAAACAATGATTTTGTTAGTCCCTGGGTTGTAGCTATTCATACTCGCTTGATATAGAATGTCGCATTATTTTGGTAAACATAGAATCCGCTTCATTGTCTGCATAACGGAAGATAGTTCATCATTTCTTGGAAATGGAATGAGGATACTGATTCTGCATTACCTTATCGTCCAAGAAAGTTATTGTTAGATTTCGTGCCAGCGGACGCTCATAAATATTCCGATTGAACGGCTTGTGTTCAACCTGAATTTGTTCGGATAGGCGGAGCTCTTGGAAACGCGAATATCTTCTTCTATATTTTCCGTGCCTTTTTATACCCCGCTGGGCAAGCTTGGTTTCAGTATTCCTGATTTAACCGCCAAATCAATGCGGGAGAAGCAGTTGTGTTATCAAATCGATCTCGGAGACTTTCTCTTTATTGATATTAGCCGTTTTTGGATGAGAGCAATGGCTTGTGTCTTGCGCTTGGTGCTAAAAATATATGAATAATCACATTTTTTGTGCCTGTATGCCAAATGAATCATTAACTAAGTTCGTGTTTTGTTGTCAACCGAAGAGGAATTTTATTAAGATGTGCGATTCCGCAGAAGTCGCCGCGATAAACTCTAATTTCACCAACGATTTTTAAGAAATTCGTTCGTGCCTCACGAACCGTTTTCTCTGTATTTTTCGTTGTGAATTAATCCATTGCTTCATAGTTAAGAACTTTTAATATGTTTATGTTTGATTTGCTCCTAACCTACTGAAATCTTTCAGGAAATTTCGATTGGTATTTAAGAGACTAAGAGACCATGCCCGAAACCATTTTTTATTCGTAGTTTATTGCTTGTTGTTTGGTAGTCTGGGTTTATTTATTTTATTCTCTTTATTGAATGAAATATTACTTGTATTTTCTCATGCTAGTTTATATGGCGTGTTACCAGGTCTCAATGGAATTGTCTACGAAGCACTAGTTTTATCTGACTTTTCTTAAAGCTTCTTACGCTGTAGAAACCCTTCGAGTGCAGGGCGCGGGAACTGTTATATTAGCTCATTCCCATTGAGTATATTTAGTATTGAGAATCTGAACAGTGCGTTCTGTGTTAAAGCTGAACTGATTCTTATCATACGCCTATCTATTTCTCGCATCTAAATTTCGCTTCCTATACCATTGGAGCCATGATTTCAGCATTGCGTAGATAGAAACCAGACTGATTCGATTCATGCCATCGATGATGTAAAGTAAGTTTGATTGGGATTATTCGTCTATACAAGTGTATATGTTTTGAAAGTATATTTATGTACAATTAGGTAGATATTATTGAAAATATCATGTTTAGTCAAATTTATTTTGATTGATAAACTAGGATTTCTTTATGAATCCTTAATTAATGAAATGACAACGTCAACCGCGAAGTAAATTGTTTCAAATTGACAAAAAAGAATAACAGTAGTAACATCAATATATATATATATATATATATATATATATATATAGCATATGTAAACGAAACGGAATCAGGCGTAACTTTGTGGTAGTTATTAATAATATCAAAATCCATATTGAGAAAACTTTTACTAGACCACAGAGAAGGTACACAAGCGACCATGGTTTCGCAGCATGGCTGCATCATCAGGCAAAAGGATAGGAAAACACAGAATATATACAAAAATGACAAACTTCCTTCTTCCTCCCCCCCTCCCTTCCCCCCTTTACTGCGACCATGGTTTCGCAGCATGGCTGCATCATCAGGCAAAAGGATAGGAAAAAACACAGAATATATACAAAAATGACAAACTTCTTCTTCCTCCCCCCTCCCTTCCCACCTTTACTGCGACCATGGTTTCGCAGCATGGCTGCATCATCAGGCAAAAGGATAGGAAAAAACACAGAATATGTACAAAATTGACAAACTTCCTTCTTCCTTCCCCCCTCCCTTCCCACCTTTACTGCTTTCTGATTCGCCAACTGGTTTGTCATTTTTGTATATATTCTGTGTTTTTTCCTATCCTTTTGCCTGATGATGCAGCCATGCTGCGAAACCATGGTCGCTTGTGTACCTTCTCTGTGGTCTAGTAAACGTTTTCTCAATATGGATTTTGATATAGCATATGTAACTTATAGTTTCATGCGCAGTTGGTCCCATAAGCTGAGAAAAAATATATGAATGTTTGTTTTTTATTTAAACTAGAACTTTGGAAGGCATTATCTTTCTATAGCACTTTTCTGCTAATGTCTTCATGTCTGATTGTACATGTTTATGTAATGATCACCGAGCATTCATGCTTAAGATTGTACCTTGTTTAATCGAAATGTCCCAGAAGGTTAGCCATCTATTGATACCGTATTTTTCACTTTTTCACACATCTGGAGCCGTTTTCTGTGGTTCTGCGAAAAACTTTATCGTAATTGTTATTGATGTATGTACTCGCTTGCAAGGCATGTTACGTCCAAATAACTTCATATTCGTACTTTCGAGTGGACTGTTTAATTGTCATTAATAATCTGTTTACATCTCGATCAAAAAATAAATTTGTTGCCATTAGCAATCGTTCGTCCATAGGCGCGATCGTTATCATCGATTCCGAGAATATCTTACATTTCGTCGCTAACTGCATGTAGATACTAGTGATTCTTGTTCATTCGTCAAATTCACCATTTTCCTTTCGTGACTGGAACAGACTCCCTCCTGCAGAATTTCCCCTTCTAGTCGTACGATTCTTGCGATACGAAACCCAATTTATATTCGCTTATTCTTCCAAAGTTTTTTTACCCATAGATTTATAAATGCCAATTTCACATTACTTGGTCTTCACACGAAGTTGGCGTAAATTTCATTTAATTTAGAGTCGCGTGCTTGGGGTTTTCCAATTCTCTTCCTGATCCAACGCTAATGGCTTTGTCGAAAGTCTCATTCTTACACTTCCTTATTAATAATATTTTATTATAATTAGTAATACATCTTAACAATTAATCAGATAAGGAGAATGTGGTATGAATTATCGATTACAATTATGTGATTTGAAAATTTGTATCCAAGCGGCAAGTTTTTAAACCTGCTTATTTCTGTCTGCCATTAATTCGATCTTGTCTCACTTTTAGTCTGGAGAAATAAAAGTGATTCCTTACAGACCTTCTTAAATTTTTTGTGATGATTAAGTCTATAGAGAGTTTGAAATTTTTTCGCCATGTATGTAGTTTGCGAAAAAGTTCCAAATTCTAAACAAGTACGTTGAATTCATCAAGCAAAAATTTATTAGGGCTGTGCTACTTTTCATACTTGCAAAATTGAAAAGCTCTCTAGTGCTCTAGGCTTAATTAGTTAGCTGGGTAAGTTAGAGCTCTATCATGCGTTTGTAATAGAAACAAGTTGTCTTGGCTTCTTAGAAATATCACCTAATATATTTTGCTTTAGGGCATGCTCCCATGTCAATGTTGAGTTATTGTATATGGGTGTGAAACATGGAAAACCTAAAAAAAGAGGAAATCCATCGTTTGGATGCCTTAGAGATGTGGGTGTGGCGTGGAATGGAAAAAGTAAGTTGGAGTGAGAGGGAAAAAAACACGGACGTGCTACAGATGGTTTGGGAAGAAAGGGGTTTTCATTGAAGTAATTAGGAGTCAACAGAGGAAGTGGGTGAGTCAAATATTAATAATAATTAAATGTCATTATTCGGGCTAGATTGAGACTGAGTCTCCTCTTTCCCAATTACGAGACACACCAAAAACCATCAAAATCTGATGAGACACCCAATACTATTTACCTTTCAATGAACCAATTATCCATTAATTCACAAGTTGTCATATATCTCGTGCCCCTGTGGATGCCTTCATTGTTGGCGGAGGCGTTGGGTGTCTCTACAGATTTTGATTGTTTATAGTGTGACTCTACTTATTATAATGTACGTCAGCAATGGTCTTATTCAATCTATATCTAACCCAATATTGAGAGGAGAGAGAATTCTAAAGAAGGTAATTGGGGATTGAATGAAAGGGAAAATATTGGTGGGAAGAAAAGGCAAAATATATTAGATAAGATTGTATGAGAAGTGAAAAATAGTGACGTGATTGGGACTCGAACCTAGGTATCCCCTTTTCCGGGCAGGTGTTCTAGCCACTAAGCTATCAAGCCACGAGTTAGGACGCACACTTTCTTGTGCAACGTTAAAATTAATTTCTGTCTTTTTGTGTTTGAGAACATAATGGGTGGGGTAAGTTACAAAGAAAGAAAAGAAATGTCGTTCAATCGGTAATATTGAGGCCCATGACCTTTCCGAAAGGTAGAGCACTCATATTACATGCATTGGAAAATCACAGTAAGGAATTAACTGCGGAAGAGTACGAACGTCCCTAACCGGGAAAAACGGTATCCGAGATTTGAACACGGAACCTTGTCGTTCGAAGTTTGCCCTTAGATAGTATTGCTCATGTAGGTTCATGGTATTAGGTATTCATGGAGTTTCTGATTAATCATTGGTATGGTGAAAATATCAAGCTATTTTGTCGAATTCTCACCGCCGGATTTTTTCAAACTTTATTGTACGATAAGTGCTGGATGGTGGAGTGGAAAATTCATCCTAGTTTTGGACCGAAGTCGTTTATTGCGAGGAGGGGTTTTCCTTTTTTGGCAGTGTGGGCTAGATTTTGGGAGTAAACCATGCCTCCTTTGGGCAGAGGCCGTTCGTGAATTGAGGACATTGTAGCGAGATGGGCGATGGGCGGAGCGCTTTTGCGGGAAGAGATGGCGGGATAGAGGGGGGAGTTAATCTCATCGCGTGCTCTTATCGCAGGTAAAGGAACTGGGCCACCATAAAAAGCCGTTTCTCGCCTAATTACTTCTTCCCACTTCCCCTTTCAGTTTTTCTCATCCTTCATGTTTCCGTGGTTTTATTTGGGAGTGCGAAGGAGATTTTACAATCTTTTTAATCCGCGTATTTCAGCCTCGTCATCGTGTTGAAGCTCTTACGTTGGGAAGTTGAACTCGTGCGAAAGATTTTGTACGTGGATGTGCGATTGTGAGATTATTCCCGATTTTGGATTGTTTTGAAGATGAGAGAAGGTTGATGTAAACCTTCCAGGTTTAACGTTCGTCTTCAGCCGGAATTCGGTTCTTTGCTTCGCTACACATTTGTCAGATTGAAATTTAAATATCTTAAGACTTTAAATTATTCTTGATATTCAACGAGTGTGCTCATAATTATCTGCATTATTTCTACATTGTTTTGGACTTCTCATCAATTATTCCCGTGGCATCCTTCACAAAATTATGCTCCCCTTTTTTGTTGCTGATATAAGGCTGAAACTGGGTAAGGAGATAGACAAATTTTATCTATTTTCTAATAATATCTGCGGCCTGAATGAGAAATACTGATCAACTTATATATTTCAATCGAAAGTAATTTATTTTTCGTTTGCATTAATATTAATGAGACGTATTTAAGTTTCTGTGGTTCAATTTTATGTAGTGCATATTTTGAAGCACTAAAATGTGTGATTCTAAGTTGTTGCTTACAACAGCTCGCCCACATCATGCGCATGTGTGCACCTGTGCTTGAAAGTTTTCTATGTGTACATTTTTAAAATTTTTATTCGATCAGGATTTTTAAATATTTACTTTGTTTTTGATGAAACGGGTTATAATGAATTTATAATTACACGTTACTAAGGTTAGTTTAATTCAGAGCTACTCATCTCTCTTTTTTATGTTGGATTAAGCTTGCTTTACTGAAGCTAATTCCCAGAGCATTTTAAACCGCTAGCGGAAGGAAGTCGTAGGAAGAGTCTCGAGTACTTGGTAGTAAAATAAAACTAAGGGGTGAGTCGAAAATGTCGCTACTAGAGATGGGCGCCGCGCCGATTACGCCAGCCGCCGACTATATCGGGCACGCCGCCGCCGCCGAAGAAATAACTACGGCGCGCCGCCGCGCCGCCGCCGGAAATTTTATCGGCGGCGGCGCGGCGTGGCTTGGATTTAAAAACAAAGTCCCACAGTCAAAAATATGCTGACAAGTAATTCGAAGAGATACGCTTTGAACTAATAGAACTCACCTCGGGCTTTCCACGAGGGCGCTGAGTTATACGTGATATCGATACGTGTTACGATTAGGCCGTTTGCACACTTGCCGGCAAAATCGGTGCCAGTGTAGGAGTCGAGGAGCACTTAACGGGCAGGAGTCACTGTACAATGAGTCCCACCAGAAGGTGGTGTTCACTTGACAAGTGTGCCTTACCCGGGCGGGGTACACTTTACTCAGGCGGCTATCACTTAACGCATAGTTTTCTTCACATTTTAGCAGTTTTTTGCCTTAGAATTTGCGGAAACTTGTTTCTAATTATCAGACATAAGTTTTAAAGGAATTATAAATTATTATACCATATCTTATTATTAAACAAAGTTATTAATTTTAAATAAATGAAAAAGCTATTTATTGTCGGTTTTCCATTATAGTTACTTGAGTTTTGAGTTGAATAAAACTTAAACAAGAATGTCCACAGAAAAACAAGTTCTACCAAATTTTAGCTTAATATATTGCATGTGTAACTATGTAATAGAAATTATTTTGTTTTTATCTTTTTGGTACTTTATCGCAGTCAGAAATAAATAAGTTCCCGTTATTTCGCGCTTTCAAAAAGAGCGCCCAATTTGAAAAAAAATATCTAAAAAAACATTAATTTAATTTACACAATATTGCGGTATATATTTTAAATCAAAATTAAAAATTTACATTTATTTCCTTGCCACCAGATAAAATGATTAGCGATTATGTAAAACAGCTTTTTCTCAGTGATGAAAGTAGATACGATTGCAAACTTGGTTTCGTTACTAAGCTCTTGGTAGAATTTTTCATAATACGTATACATAATAACATATTTCATACGTAATGTAATTCATATAATACATTGCGGAAGATGTAACTTCCGGTGTGTGTTCGTTTTCGAATATTTATAATAGAAAATAGGGATTTAAAATAACACAAATAAAATTCAGTCTTTTCTCAGAATACTATCTCGCTGGATGTTTTTAATGAGTGAAGTATAGCTAAAAGTAGGCAGCTACTTTTTTGAACGCATTTTTCTCAAACCTCTCGACATTCCCTTCAAAATTTTCAAGATGTATTTTCCCAGAATATTTATCAGGAAATTTAAAAGTATCGAAATAATATCATAAAAGTAAGCAAATTATCAAGAATAAGAACTTCTTCGTTTCTGAAATGAGAGTGAGTATTTAAAGAACAAGTACAAACAAATTCGCTACGAATTTCCAAATTTTTCATTTAAAATATTTTTATCATCTTATTTTTCCTTGTAAATATGATAATAATTAACTATAATTAAATTTCACTGAACAGCTTTCAATTACTGTATCTCCATTTGGCAAGGGCGTCGCCAGAGGGGGGCACTGGAGACCTACTCGTATTTTGGTTCGGGATGTGTTGTAGAAACAATTTTTTGGCACGAGCGTATTTGAAAAGAATTTAGACCCAAAACAAAGTCAAGTGTTGGATTTAAACACCAGTGATGGGAAAAGTACTTCCTCGTAGGAAATTCATTTATACCTCCAGCGCAGCACAAATATTTCAACAATACTTTGTAGCAGAGTCAACAGCCATCCCTCCTTTCCTTCGCCCCTTCCCTCCCAAGAGAAGAAAAGTTCGGTTTCAGGGTGAACAATGTAGTTAGAACCGCATCTCGATGCAATCAGAGCGGTTATGCGATTATGTCCTCTCTCTCAAACTTCCTTGAGTATCGTCCGACAATCGTTGGCAGAAGACAAAGGATTCAGTTTTTTTTTCGTTTTCCCTTCAAAATGGACATAAGAAAGTGTTGCGATGAGTATTTTGCAAATATGTGGTGCAGCGAGTGGGGGGGGGTTTAGGGGTTCAAACCCCCCCCCCCCCAAGATTCAAGTCCTATGACTAGCTCTGTGCTTTTTTCTGCTGTAGAGTACAAAACCCCAATCATTAGCTTGATAAATTCAGCGAAAGCTTTGCATGCCAGTAAATATGGCTCCGATTACAGCCAAGTTGATGTTTTCGGTAGCAGAGCAGGCCTAGAGCCGACATCGAAATCAATGGGACGCTACGAGTGTTTCGCACACAATGTTCAACGTATGCACTTCTGAACCATATCCTCTTATTAGATGACTCACACCATAAGATAAGATTCCCATGAGAAGAATTTGAAAGTGCTGATTTTACTCCTTGCAAAAACACAAGGGAAAATTCGAGAAGTAAATCGAAACTTACACCCTGAAAGCAGAAATTAAGATTACGTTTGAGAGACAAACAGATTGATAAAACGCTCAGTTAGATCTACTGCACGTGACTGTTTTGAGGGTGTGAATGCAGAGCTAGGCTCGTGAATAGTGCTTTTGAGAAATTCACAGGGAGCAGTTCGAAGGAGAGTTTAGTTTGGATTTCATAAAATACAGATTTACATCCGAAATATTTTTCACAGTCCGCTAATAGCTCGAGGCTTCTATCGGGAAAACGGAAGGTCTATGTGTTTTTTGTTTAATGACCAATATTAGTTGCATAAATTAGGATTGTATTATTTTAGGGCTGTTATCGGAGGGCACATCACAAGATGAGTTTAGTGACAATTCCAAAGGTACTGGTTCCTTTATTAATCATTCTGGACGAATAAAAGTCTGTACAGTAGACTCTTCATTACTCGGGATGATATAAAATATACTGATCCTTATTTTATAATAACCCGTTAATTTGCTGTATAGTTACGAAAATAATTCAATAACCGGGTTTCCGTAGTAATTTGTAAAAGTATTGGAGCAATACATGATATCAGTAAAAATTAATTAATTTTCGTTTATATTATTTATAATATTCCACTTTGGAAGCAAATGAGTCAGCTGAAAGGTATTGTGCACGTAAGGTGCGAACAGATTTATAGGAACTGTGACTTGATGACTTGAAATAAATTTGAGAAACTGTTAAAACTGTGACTTAAATTCTTCAGCTTCCTTTTCGATGCAGCCAATTTTTTTCTGGTGATAGAATCCCACGAATCTCATATCTTATCCTGTCAACCAAGTGGTCATACAATGCCTATTCGAAATTTAAATTCATAGAAAATTTTTGTTTTCTTTGAAAACTCACAGTGCGTATGACTGTGTTTTGTATCAGCTCTCTACTGGTTAAGACACCTATTACTTAGTCTAAATAATTGTAAGTTGACATCTTCATTTTTTCCACCTTGGTATGTAACTTGATTTCTGCAAATTCAATTATAATATCAACAATAATCATGAGTATACTGTATTTTTTAATGCAGCCGAATTTTTAATGCTCGGTTTGTGACGCATTCAATTGATTACTTAGCTAATACATAAATAACGAAATCAGACTTAATTGTAAGCCTACCAGAAAATTCTTATATAAATGTTTTTTAACGAAGCGAAACCATCTGATAATAATTATATTTTGTTTCTTAGAAGAGGAGCTAATTTTAAAAACAAGGGATGAAGTCACAAGAAACCTGCTTATGATATAGTTTTATAACGGAAGATATTCTAATAAGCATGGGCGCGGCAATGAGTGGATATTACGTATTATGTCGCTTGCCAAATAATCGTTACTAATTTTTTTCCTTCTCACACTTGGCAACCTCTTGGAAGAAAGAACTCTCAAAGATTCGGGAAGTCTATATCTACAACAATAATACACTTTAGCATAGAAAACATGACTTTTTAATAGATATTGCACGTATCCAAACTATAAATCCAAACAACACTTATAAGTTTCCAAAAGTTCGGTTATGTAAACTACTATGTTGGAAAGATTAATAAGTTGTCCATATAAGCGTTAAACTCCTCTAGTTTTCAATGCATTTAGTTTTTGAAAGAATTGACATATTTGCAGTAAGTAACGGGCATGAATATACTATCCCCTGTAAGTTAAGCATTTGTCGTTTCCTTGGACCCCCCCATTGGCAAATCCTGGCTGCGCCACTGTATCCATGACAACTATGCGTTGTGCAAAGATATTGTTGACAGTGTAACCTATTGCTGAATGTTATAAATATATTTATTTAAACTCCTCTCATTCATTCATTTGCTTATTATTCTTTTAGTTTGTTTAAACTTAAATGTTTTGATTTGTGTTCATCATTTATACATTTTTTATTTTCTGGAAATTTCAATTGAACGTCTATTCCTGGATTCCATACTTGAAAAATGTGGCGCAAATGTGATGCTAAAACTAATTCACAACAGTAGTACATCCATTGATCGACATTCTACTGGCTATTTGTGCCCAATTTGTGATACCACTCTTTAAACGTTCTTAAAGTAATGTAGCGTAATTATTAGAAGCATGCTTTTGTGAAAATAAGGAAAGCAATGTATTGCCAAATTAATGCCTTTACGGCTCAGAGCGAGCTAGAATCGAAAAATGCTGGCCAAGAATAAGGCAATTTTTTTGAGTGTGAACTTTGAAACTTCGCATTGCCATACCTCAATAAGTTCTGCATATAATATTTCCATACAGCGTATTATATGAGCTCGTTTTCCTTAAATCGGAGGGTCCGAGAGAGGATAAGAGAAAGAAATATAACTTATAAGACATGTTGCATGAAGTGAGTATTTCACCAACAGAAGCTAATTCGGAGATCTGATGGAAGTGATGCAATAATTCAAATATTCAACTGTGATCACTTAAAAAATCATAATTAAGCTTAAGGGTTGATTATTTAATACTGTATTGATTTTTTCTCGACGATTCTACTAATTTCGGTTTGGTTTGAGGCTGAAGATTTTTGCAAAAATCTAAACCTGGCATTATTCGTGAATTTTGGTCAATTTTGACCACTTGTAGAATTTTAATAGGTAGAAATCAGCGTAAATAATTTGGTAGTAATAGGCAGGATATATTCGAGAATTGCCAGTACTAAAGTCCGCACTCAAGAAAAGGATTTTTTGCCAGTTTTTTTCGATTCTAGCGCATTGTGCTGCGTAGTCAAGATAGCTCTACATTGTCTTTATTGATATGATATAACTGTAATAATGTACTCTCAGATATTCGAGGTATTCGCCTTTTTTCTGCCGTATACGAACGAAATTTTCCACGCCGCCGGTTACGCCGCGCCGCCGCCGACGATTAAGCAGTCAGCGTTCACGCCGTTACGCCGCCGCCGCCGGCTTCATTTTCCCCCTACGCCGCCGCTGACAAAAATCATAACGGCGCCCATGTCTAGTCGCTACTTAGATTAAGGATAATCTCACAAAAAGCCCAGGAAGGATTACTAACTAATGGCATACCACTTGATTGTTCCAACAACGTATAGAATAAAAAGTATGTAATATATTGGTATCTTCAAAAGATGTTGTCTCGGTAGGTGTTGTCTTATGTGGGGTGCGGAGTATTTGATTATGTAAGAATGGAATTTAGGAAAAATACGACACTGAATAAAGTGGTGGATTACCTTTAAAATTATAGGCAGGAGATATTTAATTCAAGTATGTGCCGAAGGAAATTCTATTCAATTTAGTTTATTAAAGTAAATGTTTTTATGGGAATTAATTATTTAATAAAGACTAAACTAATCATATTTCTATCGAAGAAGCCTTAACTTGATGGAACTCCGTTATCGAAACAAAACGTTAGCTCGAAACCGGTCTCGCATTAAAGTTTTTGTTTTGTTAAATTTTGCATTTTTTATTTTATGTGATCCTAATCATCCTAATTCAACGTAATGCTATTTTGTTAGGCTTCTTGTTACTTTTTCGTACGTGTATTTTTGTTGAATTAACTTCTCTTTTGTTATTTTGGCGTCTATATTTCATTGGATCTATGGCCCAATTGTTTTCTACATTAAAGGTATCGCATTGGTACTAAAATCATATTGATTTGCGGTCGGGAACCCGCAATTCTGAGTATATTTCAGTGGAAAAATGTGCAAATTTCTGAAACAGTTTGGTTGTACATTATTCTAAGGTTAAATCATTCCTTATAAAATGTATGTTTACTCTTTTTAGCTCTCGCAACGAGTGGAATGTGAATTAGCTGAATTTCTTTTTATATCGAAACGAACTCTGTCGTAAATAAAAATTTTATTTTGAATTAAATTTCATCTGCAAGTTTCACCGAATGAATTGAATGGTAGGATTCTCAATTCCAGTTTCCTCAGCGATTTTTTAGAAATGGAAGGAAGGGATACATTCAAAACAACCATCTTTCATCTTAGAAAAGAGGTTTATAGAAGTGGATGGAATTCATAATTCTCACTTCTTCAATCTAATGAATATTCATTGTTGTGTTTTTGCACGAGGATGAGAGAAAATTTCGCATTGGCGTCTGCTCTCTTGAAAAGCTTTCAGAGGCGCTAGGTTTTGATGTGGCATTTCGAGCTCTGGCGAAATTGGATTTTAAAATGAATTAGAAACTAGTATAGTTGTGGGAAATAAATGTGATTTACGATTGTTCAAACTTCAAAGGCGAAGAACTTTTTCCTTTTGCAAACGTGCCAAAAATTCCTATGTGTAGATGGTTGCTGGACCGTTAGTGGGCTCGTTTCCTTTTGATATACGTCGCCGTTTTCAAATACGAGCCTGTCAGTGGCGCACGGCAAGAGACAGCGAGTTGGTAGTCACTTTCTTTTTCTTCTGTTCTCGTCTCCCCAAATTCCGAGTGAAATGGGCGAGGAATATGAATATTAGCAAAGAGATGAGGGACGTCTTGTCTCTCTTATTGAACTGCGCAGTAATCCGCGGTTATGCGCCAACCAAAGAGCGTGATTGCTAAAGTTGCAAGGGACCTCATTCAAACGTAATTTCGCCTCATGTTCGAGAATGAATGCAGTGGCATATAACGTTTCCACTTACTTAATCTAGCGACTCTTTGTTTCAAATGAAATATTTGAATACCTTACAAACTGCAGTATTTTACCGAATGAAATCGCAGAATACCAATATAAATTTTGCTCTCAATATCTGTGTATTTGTGAACTATGAGAAACAAGAGGCATTCTATATATCAGAAATTATATCAGCTTGTAACACATCCGTAGTTTTGGAGGAGATACCGATAGTGAATAACTCATCGAAAGCCTACCTTTTACTTGTATACTATGTGCGTATGGTCCCTCTAATCATCGTACCCAAGGATATTGAAGGGTTCAATATAAACGTTTTCCAAACCTCAAGAGTTCTCATATACTAACGAAAAATGAGACCTTTGAAAATGTTTCTTATGTGGTAGGTGATGCTCATCTTTTAAATAGGATCCAGTAAAATTATTGGGGTTTGACAGCTTTTCTTCCTAGGGTACATTGAAAAAATTGCCATTTCTCAACTAATTGATATTGCTCAATAACTGGTATTGCTGATAATTTCAATAAAAGTTTTCTATTGTTCAGCGTAATTTCTTTGAGCGAAAATTCTCGTGAGAACTCTCCTTGGGAAAAACCGTCTTTCGGATGAAACGTCTCCTGGTTGAATGGTATTTGGTTGAAGTGTCTCTTAGTTGAAACTCTTTGGGCGGAACGTCTGAGCACCTCAGAAAAAGCGCCCAGAACAAAGTAATGCGCAGTAATCTCTTGATAAGATTGTGAACTACAAATATACGATATTTATTCTTTAGTTGAATAATTATATAATTAAAATATTCAAGTTTATTTATGATATGAGATTATGTTTCTTTATGTGATTTATATTGAAGGGAACTTTGATCTATTTTTGGAATTTCCCGATTCTTTAAAGAGGAAAGAGCAACAGAGGTTCTCCAAAGGAAAGGTCAAGTGGTTCTGAAATAATTGGGTGGCTACTCATATGTCCACCTTTGAGGAAGTCTTGATAACCATCCTGCGCCTCCTTTCTGATTGGAGGTCATCTCATCATTGGTTCAGCCTCTCAGATTCTTTTAGTTTTCTCATATTTATTTCTCATTCTTATTCTCAGTTTTTAACTGCATCTCAAGATTTTCTTCGGGCGAAACCATCATCCCTATTGATTATGCACAGTTCGAAGTCTCCTTTTGTAATTTGCTTTCAGCATCCTCTTGAATAGTGGCTATTGATCGTTTCAGCTATCCTAGAGTTCTTTTCCTTCTTGCTCCATAACTCATTTATTCAAAAATTCGCCTAAAAAAGACTTCGTCATTTGATTGATGAAAGGTTCCGTCTCATTAATCACTGAAGTTTTAAAGTGTAGAAATGAATTACGTGAAACTATATTTTTAAGGATAGTTTAATGTGCCCTTAATGTATATTATTATTATAATGTATATATTATTTATAATAATATACGAGTTCCCCTCATGTCATCTTGTGATAATACTATCGGTGTATCCAATGCTAGAGGTTCCACATTCCACGCGCGGCGTTGTAAACCTCGGGCTTCCTAAGGTCTGGGTTAAATTTATTTGGCAAGGCTAGAAATGGATTTACCATCAGATGTTCTAAGATCTAGCTGAGGGCCCTACCATTAAGGGGATCCAAGATAGGATGGTAGTCTTTTTCTAACGTGAATAACTTCTTGGTAGAGCATCAAAGTGGTCCTTGGGCCTTTGGCCTTTGATTGGCGAAATCCATCGGTGGGCAGTGCCACTATTTCCAGTAGATTTTTAGACCTGTCGGATTTCGAATCTCCTTAATATCCTATTGACGTTGGTTGGTTTTATGTTGCCTTTTTTCTACTACATTTATCTACATTAATATTCTATAAGGCGCCTTTCGGCGTGTGGAAAGTGGAGACAATATCTTCAGGATCATACGAGAAAACTGACTCTTTTATGCGAAGTTAGGTTTTCACTTACTCAGTCTGTCGTTTTCGCTCTCTCAAAAAGCCACTACACACTCCTTTGACAGCTTCTTCATCTTCATCTTCATCTTCATTAGCATTCTTCAGATTTGTCGATGATTTTACTTCCAGAGGGCTGCAGGAACTTCATAGAACACATGCGGGATGTACTTCCATTTCATTAATGCATATAAAAAAATCGATTTAAAATCATTACTGCAATTATTATCTAAAGTTAGAGTAGCGTGACATTTAAACAGTAGATTGTAACCAAAATTCACCTGACGGATTTCAAGCTTCATGGCAGAAGATTGTTTTAAACTTCCAAGGGAGAATGAAAAAGAACACTAGTACACTTCCACAGATTTATTACTTTGGCGACATGTTTCGCTAGCGAGCTAGCATCATCTGGCACATTTCTTATTTTGGGATTTCATTATATACAAATACTGAGGTGGGAATTTTGGAGGAAGGTCAGGGTTTAAAGAGTTTACTTTTTAAACTAGTATACTATACTCCTAACTGACCATAATATACTATACTCCTAACCCTGACCTTCCTCCAAAATTCCCACCTCAGTATTTGTATATAATGAAATCCCAAAATAAGAAATGTGCCAGATGATGCTAGCTCGCTAGCGAAACATGTCGCCAAAGTAATAAATCTGTGGAAGTGTACTAGTGTTCTTTTTTATTCATAATGACCTTCCACGAGGTAACGCCTTCGCACATCGAATTTATTCCAAGGGAGACTTAGCTAATGAGTTGCACGGGTTTAATGAGAGGGGATCTTTGGATATTATTGTTTCTAAGGAGTATACTCCTAACATGCTTTATTAATAAGCTAATGAAGGACAGCTGCCATCCTTATGATACCGTAAAATATTGTAATTCAATGAATATTGATAATATTTGGATGAAAAGCAAGTTATCATATTGTTTTTAATTTGTCTATATATTTATTCTGATAATATCATAAATTATGACTTTTTTGGGCTTCAATAGGACGCTCTTTTTCAATCTAAATTCTCATAGTGAATAATTTAGCCTTAGTTATGACTCCGTTATCTTTAAATGGAAACCAGTGCCAGTTTTCCAGTTTAGCAATGGAATGGCATTATCTACCATTTAAAACAGTTTTAAAGTTCGTAGAACTTACTCACTGATCTGGACTATACCGCATTAATAACTCACAGACTTCATATTTTGGAGCGAACACGCCAATATTATTACTTCAGAAGGTTCTTTTAATTTCAGTTCAATGAGAGCGATGCTTTTATTTTCCATCGTATAGTATCTAAATCGGAGCAAAATGAAGGAATGGATTGGCACTTCTTATTTAAAAATTTAATAGTACAACCGGTTTCAACGTAGGACCATCATCTTCAGGCAGCCCGACCTGGGAACTTGAGTAGGTAACCTGAAGATGACGGTCCTCCGTTGAAACCGGTAGTTCATACTATTAATTTTTTTAGGAAAAAGTACCAATCTATTCCTTCATTTCGCATGATGGATTTCCACCATATCTCGTCCGATTCTGTGACTTTTATTCTAAATCGAGATTGTCAGTAGAAAAATGGTGGTCCGCGGCTCACTAATTATCGTGAAGTAATGTGGGCATTATTTGCAATTTTTATGTTTCTTTTGAACCCTTTCATAGTATTCTCAATTCTAACTGTTTCACCTGCGTAGCATTGACGAGCGACAATATGCATTTCATATCGATAAGATGGAAATTTTTGATTTATTATAAATGTTTGCAACTTTCAAACAATCATTAATGGTTCGCGGGATTAAAAATTGAGTTTAGAAGTTCGTTGGGGTCCAAGCGGTTAGCAACCACTTGTTTAGGAAGTTTAGGATTTTTATACTCGAATCTTTACTTAAATCTTAATCTTAATCGAATATTTTCAATTTACTTAATACAAAAGATATGATAAACAGAACTCACTAGAAAAATTATCGTTTTTAGCAACCGCTTATGCAGTTATTATTCTACATAAAGCGTTTTAAAATAAACTTTCAGTTTCGTTCTCGTATTTTTGAGTGGTAGAAGTGAAGAACGGCGACTTCACTTTATCTGCATATTATACATTGCCCTTAAGGATGTTTTATTGCATTCAAGCAGTCAGTGGAAGACAACTTCAGTGAAATATAACCTGCTTGCAAAAAAAGCCTCAACTCCAGCAATTTGTGTCGGCACCGCCATGGCTTTCTCTCAAACAACGGCATCCATTCAGACCAAGTTAAAGTTGGGATTCCTCGCAAACTCTTCCAAATATGCACGATGGGTGCTTCAACGGGTCGTTCGTCTACGTGAGATTTACCTATCCAATGGAAATTTTAAAGGGAAATCTATTTACCTAACTGTAGCTTTGGAACAGGAAATGCTGTGGTTGAGATAAATCCCGTGGGATACGATGAAACCTGCTACCGCGAACTCGAGAAGGTGCAGGTGGTTGCTAAAAATCGCTCTTGCGTTGCAAAATTTCCTTTTCATCTAGGTTGGGAATTCTCGGAAAAAATTAAATAGAAGCTAGATTGGGATTGATAAGTTAATTCAGAAAAATTATGTTTACCGAAGACGCGATCGGTGGTTTTTCCTGCAACTCTGGCCGATTAGTGCCTATATTATAAGAGATACATCGCGAAGAAACATCGTTTTAGAAATTCATAATTTAATTTAATTTTTAAATTAAATTAATTAAAAAATAAATTGATTTAAAACAATTAATTTATTTCTTTTAAATCTTAAATTTATTTTTTAAATTTTATTTTAATTTTTAAATTTAAATTATAAGTAAAATTTGGCTTTCGGCTATCAGAAAAAACTAGGAGATTCTGATAGAAATATACTGGAAAATTGACTCATATTTTATTGAAAGAATGCGTTGAATTTACCGATTTAAGTGGATGATAATTAAATGATGTAAATGGAGTTAGACTTAGCACTTTGAAGCGTGCGACTTACCCAAAGGTTGTACGAGAAGAGAAAAATAGTGACTCGGCTGGGACCTGGATGATAATCCTTGTCAACCGCCTAAGTTATCATTCGCTATCGTGCAGTCGTTATATGAAAAAAGAATTCATTGTTTTTTATTCGAGATGTCCAAACGACGTTTTGTCATGTATTCTATGCCATAAAGTCGCTTTCCTTTTGCCGTTTCCTCTGATTTTCCAACTTTTCGCGTTTGCAAAACCTACGATGTCACTGAAAAAAACTGGCACACTTGGAATGGGAATCATTTATCTTAGTGACCCAATAAGTTCTTCCTTATGAGATACTTTCTCTAGCGACGCAGAAGCTTATCACTCAGTCCTTTTACTAAGAATAAGATTTGGTTAATGAATGCTATGTGCTATAACCTTGATTTCTAATGGAAGTCTTATTGGTTCAATAACGTAATTTCAATAATAATGGTTACACTAAATGAAACCAAGCGAACCCTTGAAATGCCCGTGGAACTCAAATTCGAAAGGAAAATTTCATCTTAAGTTCTGTTGATGCTTTTGATTCACACTTGATTTCATTAATTTGGTTTTACTCATTAACGGTCTAGGGTATGGTTATATCTTGGCATGGAATATACACAGATGAGGGTTAAAAAAAGAAAAGCTTTGGCCACGTAAGCTTTCGCAAAGCGAAGGAAACAGATGAATAGTTCTCTATAAAGGAATCAAGAAAGATTGGAAAAAGCTTGATGCGGAGTGTGCTTCTGTATGGGTGTAGAAAGTCGATCTTAAGAAAAGAAGAAACCAAATGACTGGATGCCTTCGAGATGAGGGGATGGTGTAGAATGGAAAAAGTAAGTTGGGTTGATAGGAAAACAAACACGGAGGTGCTGGTTGGGAAAGAGAGGGCTTTAATTGAAGTAATTAAGCGTCAACTTAGGAAATGGATGGGGCAATTATTGAAAGGGGAGGGACTGCTTAAGTAAGTAGTCGAAGGTAGAATGCAAGATAATTACATAGGTAGTACAGAGGGGAAGATAGAAGATGTCAGATGACATAAAGGGTGGAGTTAGGTACCAATAAATGAAAGAAATGGCATTGAATAGGAAATACAAACAATTGTAAGACTCATGAACCCACCGAATAGTAGAAAGTGTACGCATACATTATTTATGAAACGTTATTAGTAGTATTAATATTATAGTTGCACATGGATAGTTTCAAATTCCATTCATTGCTAATTAAATTTGTTTTATCCTGCTAATGTTATTTATTACATTGAATTAACTGTATGGGCACTACTGCAGTATTACCGATAACTCTGAATTTTTTGTCAAAGACGACGAAACCAAATCGATACCAGTCATACCGTAGGGAATGAAAAAAAACTAATGATGTCGATTCGAATTCGTCGCTATGGTAATTTGTGAGTTACTTCTAAAGGTAGGGCTAAGTTGAAGATAATTGGATTGGGGTGCAACAAGTCTTTAAGATCAAGGCTTGTCCAGAAAATACAATCTATGATAGTAATTAAGTAGTACTTCATGAATTACAACAGCTCAATAAAGTAGCTGAATATAGAAAGCAATCTTGAAAGTAATACCTCATTATTTCGCGGTGCTAATCGAAAATGTTACTTTTATAACACTGCAGTGAAATTTAAGGGATATAAATAGAATTTAAAAAGGAGGAAATTATACTCTATGAAATTTGAAAAATGTTGAGTTAAAAACCGTATATTATTAATGGTAAGATCTGGCTTTTGACAGTCTCTATTGTGGAGTGGCAATGAAATTATCTCTCCCATCCCGGAAGTGGTCATCGTAGACGAATATGATCGAATTTATGCACATAATCCATGCATAGAAATGCGCATCATTCTCTCCGCCATCATCTGATGCTATCGAAAGTACTACGCAAGTTGGATGACGTATATGCGATGAATTGATTACTGCTGGAATAATTGGAAAACATGGGAAATGCAGCCACACTAATCACATTTTTAAAATCACTCTTCTCCCATAAGGAAATCGCCTTCATTACTGCTATCGCATTCTACGGGAGCCGGAAACGTTGGTTATTATTTAAGAGTTTGATTAATGAGAATTTGGCCTACCGGATGCCCATTTTCATTAAATGAGAGAGAACGCTGCTTTTTTTCGCATTTTCGCTGCTTGTATTTGAGATTCTGATTGCTCATTAGCCTGTTCTAGGCCGATGATCGTTGGTAACACTTGCGCTGTATATTTGATGCTGAGAAGCGATCGCTTTTGGCGAAAGGAAATCCGTGTGTAACTTTAGAGGTTCGCACGTGATTATCGGTGCATTTAAGTCCGTGATGCGTGATGAGTGAATGAGAATCTTGTTGCTATTACTGTTAGGTCAAATACGCAAGGCTTTCGAAGTACATACAAGTCTCGGAAGGAACGAGGCATTGGTAAAGCGCAATGCTCTATTTAAGAAACGAGATTAATTACCGACGATAAAGGATAATTTCGAAGCGCCGAGACGTCCTTCCTCCGGGGCAAAAGAAGAAATAAGCTAGTTTACTTTAGATTGAAATCAAATGGATTCATTCAGAGCACGGATCCCGTTCCTGCAGTTAACGAGTTCGCGTGTATGGATTGCTCCTTCTTTCTATCGGATTTTCTTTACTTTGCTGGGTTAAGCTCTAATGTTTGTTTCTTTTCAGAGCTTTGGACATGGTAATTTTTCCACGTTTTGCAATTCGTGGTAAGGGTTTCAAAGGATTTAATTTTGTATATTTATGTGGGAATCAGCTTCTTTTCTGCCTTCACTTTCATTCTAGTATCTCCGTTAAAGTTATTTATATTTCATGAAAATTTTCATCTTCATCATTAGAGGAGAAGGTGTAAATATGGGTAACCTCTTTTGTTTATGAATTAAAAGCTCTTTATTTTGTAAGAATTCAATATTTTCAACTTCATGAACTATAATAAGTTTACTAAATAATAGGAGTTGAAACGATGATTAATATTTATTATTTTTATTCAAAAACGAAAATTCGCAAAACGATTATAAAATAAAACTAAAAATTGGGTGCAAATATGGACCCCAAAAAAGTCCCAAAAACCTTTTTCAAAATATTTTCAAACAGGATAAAACAATACATTGCGGTACAAAGAGCAACGTGTATATTTAAGAATTTTAAATAAATATCAAATTTAAAGTTATTTAGAAACCTGGCTGTAGTACGTTTTCAGAGGCTCCATGAACGTCTTATCTAGGGGCTGCAATTTCTGGGTGGAATGAGGAGGAAGTAATAGTCACATGGTTCTTTTTGGTCAAGCCAATCACATCACATATGAACGTGGCAATAATTTCCGTCCAAGATGAGTGGAACAGGCCAGAGAAAAGTTGGTGTAATTATGAGCCCCTCATTTAAATGGGAGCCTATTGAAAGAAGGGCCAAGATGGCCTCTATTACATGCAACCTGAAGGTCTGTGATGTGACTGTGAATTATTATAAACTAACCATAAGGACATGAAAACGGTTTCACAAACCTGTCAAATGTTTGCAGTCCAGAAAAAGCACTAATTCACGCTGTAACTGACGCTGCACCCTAGAAATGAATGTTCCAACCGCTCATTGCTATCTTACGGTGGACTCGGTGGTTTTGAGACCTAACCACCAGTCCGCAGGGCCTTCCATGTCCCTTTTGGGAGGTGTGCTCATACTTACAGCTGTGCCGGTTTATTCACCTTTTCCTTTATCATAAGGCATTTCGAAATGCGTGGACGAGGTTTTGCAGTCGTATGAAATGAAATAATGTTGGGGGAAAGTCAGGGTTGGGCTTTAAATTTCTAAACTTTTGTATTCATACATTTTAAGATTTAATTTTAGATTTCCTCGAAGGGTGATAAAGCTTGAGAAAGCTGATAGAAATAAAATAAATGGTAAATTAATACATCTAAAGTTTCTTTGGTTGCGTGCATGATGACTTTGTATATAATATATAAAAGTTGTATTAGGTATATACCAATAGTGTTTTAGTCTTTCGGTCAATTGTACAGCAAAAATAATCATACTTTTACGCATTTATTGAATCAGATTATGCTACAAAAATATTTGAGAAATATATTTCAGAATTGCAATATATAATTTAATTTTTCTTGGAATTAATCGTCCTATCACGAAGAACAATCTTCACTTCTTTTCTGCTTAGGTATAGTCTTTGTATTTCAGCAGTTCACAAACAAGAACTGTTCGCTTTTGTTTCAGTTACCAAGCGTTGTTGGAATTTTCTTCATTTAAAACTATCCACTTATTCACTGAAATCCATTAATTCTACTGCTGGCGATCATATCTTTTTCACGATAATCGTCAAAATAATGCCAATAACATGTTAATTATTATGATAATCTCCGTTGACAAGCGTTGAATCTCTCAGATGATATAAGAATCTATGTGGGTTCTAAGAAATAAAGATATTTTTGATCATAGGAGATTTGTGTTTCATATAATGTCGGTCATTTACTCGGAAAGAATTGCATGTAAAAAATTTAAAGAACTCGGATTCCTAAGGGACAAATCACCATTATTAACCCCAATCCTGTCGCAGACGCTCGAGAGAAAGCAAGATTCGTTCCAAATGGCCTAATTGTTTACATTCCTGAGCACGATTGATATTTTAATGGTTTCCCTATATAAGTCCTGTGAGCAAATGTCTACTACAAAAAGGAAGTTCTGTTGTTACCTTTTGTTTATGGTATGAAACTGCATCAGCCGCACAACATATTTTTAGGAACGTCAGTGGATACGCAATTCTTTGGCCTCTATTTTCGGTCGGTGAAGTGAATTTCGAATAAAATTAACATGAAAATATCCATCTCAAAAGATGCCTTTGTGCTGTAGCATTCGGTGGATATAATATTTAGGCGGGGAAATTTCAAACGATTTATATTCTAGTGTGTCAGCTGAGAGAAGACGAAGGGAAGGGGAGAAAGTTCGGCCTTGATCGATCTTCCGCAGACTCAAATGGAAGCAATTGTTTCGGTGGAGTGCGACCAAGGTTGCCGAATTTTTTGGTTCCACCACCCACTCTCTGTTGGCAGCGAGCACCATGCTGAAGAAAAGCCTTCCGACTCTAATTACCATGGTCGATAAATCCACGTACACTGGTAGTTATGAAACCACATGGAGGAGAATACTTTGGCAAAGGAAACCTCCTCCCCCGCGTGGATTTTTTTCTTAACTTCAATACACTTTCGATTGGTGCAGAATATTTAATGAAGTCTTCTTTTCCGCGTAACTGGGCCAAAAGAGGTCGCATTCGGCTTTGATTCATTCCAAGTCCTCGTCTGCAAGAAGTTAATCCCACGCTGCGATGTCTAATGCGAAATCCAGCGGTGACCTTTAAAATGCTCTCCTCGCTTTAAAAAGTCAGGAGTATTATCTACGTTATTTGCGACCCTTTTATCCCTTTACACAAGCACAAGCGTAGGCTGATTGTACAGGCAAGAAATTTTATTATTTTTTGCCAAAGGGCATAGTTTCTAAATTATGTTCGTTAGTTTATGCGGAGGTGGAATTATTGAAAACATAGGACTAGGAGAGCTAGGAGACCTACTTGGACCTCGCTCTTTTTAGGGGCCTCATTTTTTAGAGACTCGCAACTTAAAAAATGTTTGATTAGAATATTAGAAACAAAGATTATATCATCGTATCAAAATTTTGGGTCGTCAACAATTAATAATAATAATAATATATATCTGTAAAATAGATCTGTTATGTATATTTTTTCTGAATCGTGCTTGGAAGGCTACGAAAACGTGATTTGAAGTTTAATCTATAGAAAGTATGGAATAGTACTTCGTGAATTATTCTAAATAATTGAGGAATTCAGTACAGTGAAAAATAGAAAAAGAACCCTTTGAATATGCTGATGCTTCAATTAATCATCGCAAAAAAATCTTCACAAAGTTATATATCATAATCTATGTGATTTTACAAAATGTTATGAAAACATTGAATGATTTATTGACAATGATTGGGCGATAGTAGAAGATCATCTGTCTCACTGTTGGTAATAATGCATCCAAATCAATTGGAATCAGTTCGGTACGCTTTCTTAACTTGTAAAAATTTTGTGTGTTATCATAGTAAGTACGATTTCTTGTGCGGCAAGGAACTCGCAAAACCCCTTCTCCTGATGTCCCCCGCCCTCCAAATCCGTTCCTGATTTTGTAGACGACGAAGTAAAAACTTTGCGAAGGTGGCGGAAATGACACATTATTCTCAGTAGCGATGAGATTTTCGCCTTTTCCAGATTTAACGAGGTCACAATAGTCTAGACAGGTTTTTGCGACCGGAGGTCCCTCTTTACACCAATCGTCACTCATTTCCCAGGATTGGGAAACTCACAGAATTCCCCACGGAATTGTTCTTGGGACCGCTTGCACCACTGATGGATGCGTTCAGGGAATATAAGGAAATACCGTTTGTCCATTTTATTCAGGGTTGCACAACATGTGACGTCATCATTTATCACAGATCGATATGATTTCTAACCATGTGAAGTTCATGAATATCCTTAGGGAATAAAATTGCTGCTGAGAATTTCAAGATTCTTGAGTAAAGTTAAATGAGTTTTTATATGAGTGGTATTCACTGATATAGAGGATTTAGACAGGACATATCCACACTCTTGGACAGCAGAGTGGATACCGGATTTGTCTTTGGTGGAAGCGGGCCCGGGTTCGATTCCCGGTGAGGGCCCATACGTACGATACTGTTATACGTCGTAGCTCTTTTAAAAACATAACTTCTAACAGTATTCTATCCTGGTGAGAAAAGAATAATATCCCTAAGTTAGAGGAAAAACGGGGATGGGCGGAAAAGTTGCGAATTCTAATAATAATTATTATTAATTTACAGAATAATATAATAATAATTATTCTTAATCTGCAGAATGAGGTTGTACAACAGGAAATGTTAATAATCTGGTATTACATCATTGGAGCGGTGGTTATGAGAATATATATATATATAGCCTTCCTAATTATAATGAGTATTTGCTAATGCTTCGCTGAAATCATAGACTCATCACCTTAGATTCTTGTATGAGAAGGAAAGAAAACAAACATTTGCCCTTACTGCGTAATTTATATATTTCGACGTGTCGCTTCCAAACCTAGCACTCTTTGTAAACAATGTGGTTAGGGTAAAAATTTGTTTGGTTTTTCCATGACAATCGTTATTTGTTCCTTAATATTTATTCACCATTACAATGTTAAGCCCATGCCTGTTCCGAATTTCCCTTCTCTCAAAGCTTGGCCTCCACCCACTCCTTCCAGATGGGTGGTCTCATATATCTTTCCGTAGAATTATTTCTTCGCGCTGATTTATCGCTTGTTCTCTCCAATCGGATCTGTGCAGTGCTTCTTTATCTTCTATCGAAGCTTCCGTTCCACTCTTGCGTCCAATTTTTGTATTTCGTCTTGTTATAGTGCCGTCCATCGTTTTCAAGGATTTTTTCGGCAATATTGCGTTTGGTTATTCGTGGATTCGAAATACTTTTGTGATTTTATTTACGTTGAAATAATTGAAATTTGTTCAAACAATTTAATTCAAGATTTTAATTAGTATCATTGTTCAAATATATTTTAATACTAGCGGAGTGCCCGTTGATTCTCAACGGAAAAATGAATGTAAATCGAAAGTAATGAAATTTACATATGAAAAAATTTAGATATGAGAACTCTTAAATTTATGAAAAAACAATACTTCTCTTCATCCTATGTGTCTTACGAAATCACAAAAACAGCTACACAAATGTAAATCACAGAATAAGCTTATGCACCAGTCGCTACAACAAATAGAGGAAACAACTGAGTACCAAATGAATGGAGACGAAATCACAAAAATAGCCACACAAATCTTGTGAATCACAAACGAAGACGAATGAACCAGTCGCTTAGCACGTCCAATATGTTCGTTAGACAGCGAGTCAGTGAAATCATCGAAACTATCACATAAAAGAATTAACAAATAAACGCCGCAAACGAATTACGATGTATAGCAGTTACTCTAATTAGAACTCGTCCTTTTATGAATTAACACCTAATATCCTTAAGATGGCGTCGGCCGTTTTCTTAATTTAATTACTTAACACTTAATAAATAACCCTCTGCTGTTTAATTAGCTGTATGCATTGTGTAGAATTTTTTTATCCTATTGATAATGTAAGCATCGCATCTGTTTATTTATATCGCAATAATAATTTGACCTTTATGTTGCAAAATCAGAGTGAACTCTTACCTCTTCTCTTGAATAGGATTTAATTTAATTTCAATGTTTTCAGATACTGTTGACGAAAAATATTGTCTTCCGATATTTTTATAAACGTGGAATGAGGAGGAGGTGGAATTTTCAAGTCTGTTTTTCCTTGGGAATTTTCCTGGGTGTACGCCTTTATGTGAAAAGTCACCTTAACCCTTTCCTTATTCAAAGATGATATTTTCATGCATAGAGTAACATATCTGAAAAAAGTTCCCGAGTTTAATATTGGACTGAAGGAAAACCAGCAATACTCCATTCTAGAGGGAATTTCTATAATATATGTAACTGAAAATGAGAAGTAAATTAACGAAAAAGACTTCAAAAGTGAAATATCTTGTTAGAGGTCATACTTCGAAATGATGCTTATTCGACTAAATTCTTATTCAGTTTATCCAATTTGTCCTTGCCTAGACATAGAATCTATTAGTTACAGCAATGAAAATAATACATGTATATTTTATCTCCTTCGATACTTGTCTATAGTCCGTAAAATGAATACTACTTTGATTATTTGGAATAATTAAACCCTGCAACATACAACATACATATTGAGGCGTATTTCTAATGATAATATTTGAGCAGCCAGCATAGAACCGAAGCATAAAAATAAAGGACAGCCGCCCATAATCTGAGAGAGGTGTTCCATATTTTATAGTCTAAAATACTTAATAACGTATCGGCAATCGCTTAACACGAAAATTTAAACATATTATTTAAGATATAACAAAATACCAATATGTATGATTATCACTATCAAGAAAAGATATAGGTGGATAGTACCTATACTTAAACACACCAATAAAACATTTCTTGGTTTAATTTCCAATTCTATATCTAAAAACACAAAATTCGTTTACCTTTCCAGTCCGGCATAAAAGGATTGAGATTCCTTGCTGCTTAAATTCCAATTCTTTACACTTCAAAGAAAGCAATCACTGAATTCAGGGGTATTTCAACGATCTTGATTGATTCATTAAATGTACGGCGGCACGCTATATGAAACAATTAGTATTTAGATCGGAAATTAAGAATGAGAAAGTTATCAACTTACCTAGCTAAGAAGATATAAATACTTTATATGAGAAAAGAATATTCATTTGATACGACGATAAACATTAATTTCACGTAAATAATCAATACATATTGGTGTTGCTATAAACAAAGCTTGATTGTTGCAGTCGCGCGTATGCTAACGAATTTAAATTCTAATTTAAAGATATCGAGTAGGTGGATGTAGGTGGACAGTAACTATACTTAAACACACCAATAGATGATCCAATAAAACATTTCTTGGTTTAATTTCCCATTCTATATCTATAAGTACAAAATTCGTTTACCTTTCAAGTCAGCTATAAAAGGCTTGTCATTCCTTGCTGCTTATTAAGCCCAATTATTGACACTTCAATGGAAGCAATCACTGAATTCAGGGATATTTCTACGATCTTCATTGATTCATTAAATGCACGGTGGGATGCTAAATGAAACGATTAGTACTTAGATCGGAATATAAGAATGAAAAAGTCATCAACTTACCAAGCTAAGAAGCTATAATTACTTTATATGAGAAAAGAAAATTCATTTAGTACGACGATGACCATTCATTTCACGTAAAGAATCAACAAACATTGGTGTTGCTATAAACAAAGCTTGGTTGTTGATGATGCGCTAATGCTAACGAATTTGAATTTAAAGATATCGAGATTGGCCTTGACGACGGGTTGTTTAGAATATCAGATTCTCATAAAATTTTCGTATTTAACTTACTAATTCTCACAACTTCGAAGTGAAAGCAATATTCTACGACCAAAATAAAAAACTTTATTCTATTTCCTTTGTTTTGGTGTTAGTTTAAGTTTCAAAGGACCATTATTTCTAATTTAATTTTATTAAAGAAAAGTACCGTGCAAATGATAAAAATGTCTTCCCATGTATTTCTTATGGAAACTATTCGACCCTCTAGAGTCGAACAGAGTACAGTTGGGTCAACAAAAATTAGCCTATCATTTGCGCTAGGGAGACTTTTAATATCGTACAAATTTTGAAATTTTATAAATAATTAACTTTAGAGTTATAGCGTGAAATAGATTTTTGACCCCGACTGGGGACGAACTGGGGACAGCTAGGTGGATAAAATGTAGCCTATGTCACTCCCCGGATGACAAATGACCATCATACCAAATTTCAACAAAATCGGTCGGATAGTTTTTGAGTGATGCTGTAACATCCAGACAGACAGACAGACAGACAGACAGACAGACAGACATGAAAATTTCTAAAACCTGTTTCGGACTCGGGAACAACCCCAGTATCCAGCAATACAACTTTTTTTGAAATCGGATCAATGTACAGACACGACCCCCTCTACAGATTTATTATATATATAGATATGTATAAAATATATAGGTATCCTGAATGACGTAACAAGACTGAAGTATTCAAAATGTGGAATTGATGTAAGAGGAGACTTCAATATCGGTTCGGGATAAATTATTAATTCGATTTATATATTTTTCTATTTGAAGAATTCATTAACAGGGTTCTGAGTATAAATACACTAATAAAATAGAATTTTTGATGAACATACATGTATGAGGATCTCAAACTTGAAATATTTGTACAATTTTAATTCTCGATAAGGACTAAACAGTATTAAGAGTAAATCATGAGAGGAAGAGAGTAGAAACTTTCGCATGCATGCCTTAGTTTTGAATATTATCTGGTTCAGGAAATATTGCGGTGTGGATGGATCACGGGAGTGGTGGATGTGGTTCCGACATTCAAACTTTGAATCGATAGCAAATAATGTGAATTATTTCCTGATTTCCTTTAAAGGCCAATAAAGGCCCTTTAACTAAATAATTCAAAAGATAAGTATTCATGTGAAACGCTTTTTGTTTTTATCTTGAATTAAATTCCCTTTATGCCGAAAATAATATTGTATGGAATTTTCTTCTTCATCTGCTTTATAAACACCCAAAACTTCAGAGCATTTCTCTTTAGGTGTCAAACTCTTCACACGTTTTTTCTCGGTCATCTGATTGAATTTTACCGCACCAAGATCTTCTGTATTTGTTGTGTGGAGTTACCGTATTCAGTTTAACCTTATGCATTTGAGCTATTAAATTGCTATCAATTCTTTTGTAACCTCTATCAGATAATTTTTCATATATTTGCGCAAAGAACGTACGCCTATCATTTTACAGCTCCGAGATTCAGTAACATTTTCTGCTCATCTTTAACGCTAGTTTTCTATCCACCTTTTAATTTTATTCAACTTCAGGTGAGTCGACTTTAAATTCATCTTTTAAATTAGCTCCAACTACTAAAATTGCCTATTAGTATATATGTACTATTTTCTTTTTTTGTGCATTTATTTTCTCGCAAGGGAAGGATTTTTTTTTTCCTCTGACATATCATCCGAAAACGCAATTAGTACTTTTTGGAAAGGCATGTAATCTGCAATGTACCATTTCAAGTCAGAATTTTCTTCTGTGCAACGCATTATATGAATTAAAGTTGAATCGTTCCACCTCGGTGACAAGCCATGGCGTGAGATGCAAATATTTTTTTTATGTATTACGTAAATGATGGTGCTAAGATGTAGGTAGCGACTTAATTAGTGACTGACATTAATAATTAAGGCCATTCATAATCCACTGAGAAGTTAAAATCTTCTTAGTAAAGAATACATTTATAACTAGGAGAGAGCGGTAAGAGTTTAGCTAGCCAAAATAGTTCTCTCGCGTGCCCGATGTGACACGCATGTTCGCCACCCCCGCTTTCTGTCAATCAGTCGGCATCCTTTGTTACAAATAATCTAGGGTTGAACGACATGGTGAGGAACAAACAGGAGTGTGTTCACTCGTGTTTACACACTTGCATAATGATGCCGTCCTAGAAAGATACGCATTATTTACTCAGCTCCACGATCGTCTTTTCATCGAGATGCCTCCGAGAGATTCCGTTGCGCCCGGCATTCGCTTTCGATTCTCCTGCGATTGTGACGATGGCGTAGTCATCAATGACGTAGCGTCAGCGGAACCATATGACTAATACGCTTGTGAACGTCAGGTTAATGGAGAGGCGGAGAAACAGTTGTCGAGGGGGGCAGGCAGGAGGGGGCGTGGTGGCAGAGGCTATTGCGGAGGCCGGGTGCGTGTCTGCACGCCAGAGACGTGATACCCATCGTCGAGTGCGGCACTTCTGTTCTTCACGTGGCGACTGAAAAGCGGCCTAGGAGCGTTTCTTTTCTATCCCCGTGGATCGTAGACGGCGGCCTCTTGTTTTTTTCGGCCACTCCCGTCCGTCTCCTCATGCGGTAATTCTTTCGATCGTGCGTACAGACGTTTTGGGTGGATCCTCCTGCCTTTGCGCAGACGTTATTGGGAGGAATCTGGCGAGCATCCAAGTTACTTTCACAGTGTTTGTGTACGTGATTTTCCATGAATTCTGGGCGCAAGTCCGGGCGGATTTGAGTGCGTGAGGGACAAACAACTCCCCCGGAAGGGCTCACCTACGTTTGATAATCGCCTGCGGTGCGGGACTCCTAGGAAGCCCGCAACAAGTGCACAAGGTTGTTGAGAGTTTGTCGAACTTTGGAGCTCCTTTCAGCCTCTCTCGTGGCGACGCTGGGAGCAATTCAAGAAACATCTTTGGTATGACGCGAAAGTCGTGAAAAGAAGGCGAGTCCGCGAAGGTGCAGTGCGTGCTTCGAAGAGCGGAAGAAAGCGGGCGGAGGGCGGCTGAAAGAGACGCCTTTCTCCGGCCGCGTTTTGGGCGAAAACGCTCGTTTAAATACAGTCGACCGAACTCTTCCTCTGTTTACCCTGCTTCTGTGTGTTCCACAAGCGAAGGTGTCTGAAGAAGAGGGATTGTGTCTGCGTCTCAGTTCCTCTCCATCATCGGCGTCGGATGTTGTGATCCTCTCCTCCTTTGACCTTGTGGGACGCCGGTCCTCGCCAACAGCCTACAGGTTCACGGTGTATGGAGTTTCTGGAACTCATGTGGGGGGCCCGAGGATCGCTTCGATGAAGATAATTCCTAGCGTGACGAAGACCTCTCCGTAACCATGGGTAAAGAATTTTGTCCCGTTTCTATATTTATCTTCTTACGGCGGAATAAATTATTTTTCGCTCTGAGAGCTCGTCTGGGGTGGCTAAGGTCGGCGATAGCTGTTAAATTTGTTCTGTTTTTGCGAGGTTTTGATCTCGGAAAACTCGAATGCTAGATAAGCATTCTCATCAACGGCCTGTGTTTTAGTGGTTCGTGAGCCTCCAATGTTACGTGCTTAAACACTTGTATGGAATTGAACGTATTTCGAATGCCAATACTCTCTTCGTGTGTTAAGTTCAAATGTTGGGAAAATTGAATGATACTAGTTTCCAAAAATTTTAGCGCTCATAGAATCTTTGTTGGGCAATCCTATTTTTACATCATTGCTATGAAATAGGACGAAATTTTTCGTGTTATCCCCTGAAAAACTCAACGTTTAGTTTCCTAATTTTCTGAAATTGTTACGTTTTTCCTCAAAGCTTTCAATTTCACTCCCCTTCTTATTTATTAACGATTGAATTACTTAAATTTTTACATTTCTATGTTACCTCCCTTCTTCTTGTTAATTATTTATTACCAATTCTAACTACTGAATTTGACCAAAACACAACGTTCAGTCGCTCAATATTGTGATTGCTTTTTTGGGAATTACGAGATAAAATTTAAGGTTAGTGTCCGATAGTTGAAAGCAAACAGCGGACTCTTTCGCTATCGTACCCTGTTCTTTTCCGCATTAATCGTTCCCCGATAATTCTGTTTCGTTAAGAGGGGCGATAAGTTAGTCTGCTCTTCCTTCGGCCGGAACGCAGTGAAGTTCAAATCCCTTGCAGTGGCGTTTTTGTCGTATGAAGTCATCGATCGCTTCTTCTCTCCGCATCGTCTAGGTTCGGTGCCTGTGGTCGCTTCCAAGTTAATGGTTTTGCACCAAAGACGAAGGGGAATGGTTTCACGAGATGTCGATTGTTCTTTTGAACCTTGTATTCATTGTCCGCCTGCTTTTTTATCTTCGCATAAAACGCATCTATGACCCATAGCTCTTTATCGCCGCCTGTTAACCGTGTCGGTCCTCCTTTCATTGTATGCAAAACAAATCTGTGCGACACAATAAAGTAGGTGAATATTTCTGCACCAAAATTCCTTTACGCCATTTTTTATTTTTCTCGCCGTCAATCAGCGATGTTTGAAATTCTGAATGTTCCCTGTTGAATTTTTATATGGGTTGTCATGGATTACAAAAATAAACAAATGTCACGTAGAAGGAATGTTTTTAGAATAACTTCTATGGTTCATTTAGTCTAACTGAGCTGTTACCGCTCTCTCTTAACATGAATTTGAAGACCTTTCATTCAACACTCGTATTTTTGGACATCATTTTTTTCTTTCTTGCGAATGTTTACTTGAAACGTGGCCAATTACTAGCCCTCCTCTATCTCATCGTTCCTTTAAGAGAACGCTGTTGAAGCAATTTTATGCGGATTCGAGGCGGTCGGAAATCACGTGCGGTGTGTTTACGCTGCGAAGATGAAAGTCTAGAATGGAAGGTTGATTTCTTCATTATTTTAGGATTCCCATTACGGACTCCACAGGCTTAAGTGATGTTCAGGAATTTATGCAATAATCCGCAGCGAGCCTCGCAAATAGTTTGGGGCAGGGTTCTCCAACCTATGCTGGAGAGTGATCAGAAAGTTGCGTTTATTCTTAGATATACATTTATATACTCCTTCCTTTGGTACTTTATTGCGAGCCGTTCGTAGTCACTGACTGTTGGAAAGGTCCAAATTAAATGACGAAATTTACACATTATATTATAAAACATTGCAATCCTTAAGAAATTAAATTCTTCCGTGTGAGGAACGTTATCATTTACAATTTACTATCCGCATTACAACGCTGGTGTCGAACTCAAAAGAGCTTTTTCATCAAAGCTAATTATGCATATGATATATGATGTATCCATTCCTATCAGTTGTAGGTTCATTTTTTACTTCATTCCTTATCTGGATTCTGGCATTCGCCAGATGTTGGATTACTTTTCAAATTGTAGATTCACTTATCTTCACGTGCAAGTGCATCATTATAGCAACGACGTTGAATGGATGAGATCACATGGAGTATCGTATATTTCTTACAAAAATTATAAATGAAATTATATTTATAACAACTCGTTGTATGGTTCCCAAAAAATCTATATTTACGCTATGCGTGAAATTTTCTCCAAATACATAAAAATATTGGCTTTAGTGTTGATTCATTGTTTTTAATGAATATTGTTTGGTAATTAGCCTCTCATTGAGATAAAATTAACAATTAAGGTTATATGAAATTAATTCCCTGATATATGAACAATGGTATTATTTTATCTGAATACAAATAAATCATAAAATGAAAAAAATTTGGGAATTCTTCCCAGGAATAATTGTATATCGCTGCGAAATTTGTGATTTTTTGATCAAAGACAAATTTGAGATTTTTTTACTGTCTTTCTATTTCATTGTGTACCATTGTATTTGTTCCTAAGCAATATATATTACACGTTTAACATCTCCTACCAATTTTCCGCTCAGTTGTTTGCTACATTAGATATTTCGCGTAGAGCAGTCAGGCCCACTTCCGGCGACCTTGACTCTTGGTGAGTTCTTTTTGCGGTTTCCGTGTGAAATTATCTTTGGCTAAGCTCCGAATCCATCTCTGAATCGGCAGCTTCACGAAATCTTCAATTCAACAATTTCTTCTTCTTATGTTTTTATCCAGCCTTGAAGATCTCGTTTCTTTAACTGTTATTTTTATCGTTCCTTTTTATGAGACTACTTTATCGTCTTTCTTCGTAAGGAACTTCATTTGAAGACAATGCTTTTTTATGTTTTTTATTTTGTCAAAGATCATGAAGTAGCATTCCATTATTAATGGAGTAGTAAGGTGTAAAAGTATAAAGATTCATAAAGCGGAGTTTCGCCTATTTTGGAAGGAAGTAATTGATAAGTTCGATGAACCTAATTGTATCGCATTTATGATTAATCCCAGCTTTAAGTAAGTGTAAAAATAATGGTTATCGCTTTATGAAAAATATTATGGGTACTTGGTATTTAACTGTACGGGAATACGTTTTGCTAGGTTGTTTTTTTTGTTTTCATGACGGAAACTTAACCGATGCATGCAGAAGCCTTCGAACACTTGACGCGTGGTCATGCATCCATGTGCTATTTATAACGACAAGCTTCACCATGCATGCAAGAATGCCCTTGGGGAAGATTTTTACGTATTCATTGGGTGTCATTTCGAACTGCAAGCTTATTTTGGATCTGCTTTTGCATCATCGTCCGCTTTCACTTGTCCACTTCTCTAATTGCTATGCGGGTATTTTTGACATTTTCTCGCCTCCGTATTTCCTAACTTGGGAGCTTCATCCCTAATAGGGTTCACGTAATACACTTGTGCTAATTCAACTATGAAATCAGCATTGCAAAAATCCCCTGATGATTTGAGTCGTTTGAATAATGTCAATACTTTATTTCATAAGAGAATTTCCATCTCCTATCTGTTTATGACTACTTATATTTCTTTTAAGCATAGTAAATAATATATTAAATAAATAATAAATTAAATAAATAATAAGTAATTTATTAAATAAATAATATTTCTGATTCATCTCAAAATATTTATATAGATTCTGCCTTTAGAGCTAAGATTGAGGTGTGTTACCTATTATGTTATTCTCTTGTTTAAAAGTAACGTTCTGGATATTTCTTTTCCTATCTGTTATATAATATCATGTGACGGGTCTTGAGAAACTAAATGTATCAGTTGGAATTCCGTTTCCTTTCTGTACAGAGAGGGACAAACTTTCCTTGCATTTAAGTTTGTGGAATTGGTTTTGATTAAAAATTAATTTATTAAATAGATCTATTTTCTGCCAAACGGATATTTACGAATCTTAGTAGCATTATTTTGTAATGATCATAATATTATCAGAAATTGAGGAAGGTAATTCTTCACAGAATTCTGTTTACATCCTTACGAAATCTCGTGCAAAAGAGAATTAACTTAGTTTTAGGGACAATAGTGATGCTTTGTTTTCTAAGAATAATAGTTAGATTTTTGTCATCCTAAATACTGCGCAATTATCGTGAATTGATTAAGAGGCATCATATCAACTCATGAGCGATATTCATAGAAAGATAAGGCAAAATTACGATGAAATCATCACCTGTTGATTGGAAATGGAAAGGACTTGGTTGATTTTTTCAATATTAATTTTATCCTCATACTTAACTCTTAGATACCATAATAATACATTTCTCGAGAAACAGTCTTTTATATGCTATTTTTTATTTCAAAGCATGTCCTTTATAAAATATAAAACCTTTAAAGCTTCATAAGTCTCATATTTTAGGAGTAGCGTCATGCTGAGTCAATCACTGTGATTAGAGATTTTGCGATAGTGTGTGAAAACAACTTGCAAAAAATTTTAAACCTTTGCTTTCAAGACGTCATATCGTTCTTTATCTAATCGATTGATTGAATAAGGTAAATGTAAATGACGCTGCATTATAGTCAATCGTTAAATACTTGGAAATAGATGTTTGCTGCGTAATTTTAGTTCGTAACTCTCCAGCTAAAACTTTGAAATCAAAATGATTTGTCTTTTAATTGGTTACATTATGGTAATAATAGCTTGAAGTGATTTATTTGCGAAACGTTTAAATTATTGTTTAATTAATCCGTTGAATATTTAACTTAATGAATTGAGTGAAAATTTTTCCCAGAAAAATAAATACTTAATTTCTTCTTCTTCCATTTGGACCCTTAGATTGATTTTAATTGCTGATAATGATTACCTCTTTCAATATTTTTAGGGTATTTATTCGGAGGTAATGCTGTGTTATCTTTAAAGGCAGTCATTTGTAGGGGTAATAATATCTCACTCTGTGTTTTTTATAATCTTTCTATCTTTTCATAATCCAAATTAAGAATGTTATAGATTAAACGGCAAACATGTTATCAACACTCTTTGAGAGATAAAAAAGTGTTTATGAACGAGAGAATGTCTTAAATAGCTTTAATCTATGTCATCTTAATCAGAGCATAAGTATGGCGATGGTGAAATCTCCCGATTTATGTATGTATTGAAAATTGTATTGAAGCCTAAGTAATCATTTTAGAGTAGGAAATAGTTAAAAATCAGAAAATAGACAGCTTAAAATCAATTAGGAGATTTGACTTTTAGAAAGTTTTATTATCAGAAAGAAGTTTGTTGGGATCAATCAGGTGGCATAAATTTTGTTAATATTCTGTAAAGTAGTAACAAAGACATGCAATTTGATGGTATGGGAATTGGGCTTTCATAATCGTTTACAACTTTAGTAAGAAAGAGAAGGAAGGTAGATGGTACGACGAAATCGGCCCGATAGTTTTATAGAAAGCGCTTCTTTTTCTAATCAAAATTTATAGTCTGCTAGGACGTGCATGCTAAAATAAGCAGGCATCAAATTTTCTTTTATTAGAGGGTCTTTTTTAAAATAAAAGAGGTGCTAAGAAATATATAGGGATAATAAAGTATTGGTAATATAAGGATAGTAAAATAATCGTAATATTCGCTAGACGCCGATCTTATAATTATTATTGCTTCACATATGCTTTAAGTTAACCAATTAAAATGTATTTACACTATCACTCATCATCTACCTACCATAGCATGTACAATGCATTTACGAAATTAAGTTGGAACTGCGTAAATTCAATTTTACCGACAAACAGAGGCGACCCTGTCCTTTTTACAGCTCTTTAACAATCAAAGCGTGTGCGACCTTAAGGGATATGATTCATTATAAGTTGGAATCGCAAATTTCAATACGAATGGCTTTAATTGCCACCATATTTTAGAAAAGAAGCGATTTGGGTCTTGATTAACCGCACATTATTCTAATCATCTCGCACGAAAGTGGGGTTAGAATCTCCTCTTCGAATTTTTACAGAATGACTTGTGTTTACCGATGAGTGTAGGTGCGGCTTCTTTGCAAACATTGTTTTTCATGGTTTCGTGAGTTAATTTGCCCTATGGGTAATATTTAGCAGATGAATCTGGAATTTAACAAAGAAATTTAACAGCTAATATTATTTCTCTTGCTGACGTAATAAAGTTCACTCCGCGAAACGTGAAATAGTCTGTTTGCAATAGGGAAACTATTTACTTTAATACGGAATCCTTTTCTATGCTTTGCCAGCTCAATGACGTCATTCTTGATGTACACGATTTTTCCCATTACGTTTGTTCGAAGACTTCGACTATATTTTTCGCTATCGATTTAGGTATATTGGATATTACTCATTTACCTTAATTATCAAATAATTACTCATTCATGCAAAGAAATATAATTCGTCGGAAATTACTGCACTTGTAGGAAAAATGTATTAAATTTTGAATTTGATTAACCTATTCATTATTTTATCAACATTAATTAATAGTTTAAATTATTTTTGAAATACGTATCAAATTAAAGTCAATGACTATACTTTTCAGTTGAGACACTTTTATGTCCATGGAGATGCTTTTTTGTAAGTACTTCGTGTTTATTGTTAGTGTTTTGTGTATTTGGAGGTATGACATACATTTTGACTTTGCTATTGTTCCTACAGGCTGGTAAATATAATAGAATTGTTTATGGAGCTCGAGGATTATGTTACGTATCATTAGTTATATTTTATGAATAGTACGATGTCTTATAGTTCTGTGTGCTACTTTCAATAATTTTTAACATTATTTATTTAAAAATAATACATTTTTTATGTCCTGAGTGAAATTTTCAAAAGACATCAACTCTCTAGTGATTACACTATAGTTTGAAGCGAATGGATGGAAATCGCAAGAAATTTTCACCGATGAGAATACCCAAGCTATTAAAAGCGAGTGAATTCGCATTGTCGATATTGCTTCAGTTAAATTGTATCTTCGACTCCCAAAATGTTATTTATCAGTCGTTAAGAATATGCTTTTCTTTAAGAATTCTTTCTCGCGCCCATGTTAGATGGCCGCTTCCTCCGAAGGTTCTAAAACCATCGATTTCTCGCTTTGAGCCAAGTATCTTTTGGCAGATTTATTGCGGAGTCTTCTAATGTCTCTCATTTCTCCTGCAGTCGATCCAGTCTCGGATCCTGATTTGCCTCGGCCTCCTGCTTGTGGGGGGGAGGAGGAGCGGCTGGAAGAGGGCAAGGAAGAGGCCAAGGAAGAGGCCAGCACCACAAGGCCTCCTAATATGGCAGTTTACGTCGTCAACCTATGCCTCTTAAGATTTGCTCTACCCCTGGCCCTTGCCGCAGGTAAGATTATCATTTTTTCCACTTTTCGTGAACGTCTTATTTCTTGGTTTCAGCGCATCCCATTGGTATGGAAAACAAGGACTTCAGGCCCTTTTCCCGCGTTCTGAAGGGCATTGATTATCATGGAAAGACATATTGAGGAAAATAATTACCATTAAAAATATCATTGATAAGATGATATTAATAATCTGATGTACCTAGTACCTTACTTTTGTTATATCAATGCATTGTTTTAGCGTAAAGATATTAGAGCGCGCTATAAATATTACAGCGTAGTATAAATATTACAGCGTAGTATAAATATTACAGCGTAGTACAAATATTACAGCGCAGTATAAATATTACAGCGCAGTTATCATTTATGCCACTTAAATGTGTATGAATAATTAAGTTTCAATTTTATGCTGAGAATAAATTTTGCTGAATTTACACAAAATGAGACATCAACTATTTTCTTACTTCGACTTACTTACTGTTAGCGGCGTGGCTATTTTACTGTGGCCCTCATGCACGAAACCAAATTCTGGGAATTTAAACGCAACAATTGTTGAACGTAACGTAAGAATTGTTTACACCTGGATCGGGCATTATTCATAAAATGAATCGTAGTATTTATTACTAATTCATTTCGTTCAACTATTCTATTTGACTTTTTTCTTGAACTAGCAAAGTTCGACTGATAAATTAGTGTTACTTTCAAGTTTTAAGGACCTAAATACAGTCCAGCGGAACCTCAGTTTTTAGTGGCTGTTTTTCTTAACTAACGGACAACTAGGGTAAATGTAAACCCTCTTTTTGTGTTTATACGTAAAGTAATGGATTTTCATTCAGCTGAAAGTCTACATAAATTTTTGTATCCCGCCTATAGAGTGGCAGACTCATCAATAATTCTGGTCCGTTGCCGTCATCTTTCCTCGACTCATCACTTAAAATTACAGATAATTTTCTTTTCCTCAGGCTTATCTTCTATGAATTCTACTCCTTTTTAGTCTGAGAGCATCTTCTATTGAAGACTTTAGAGTCAGTTGTTTCTGAAGTTGTTCCAAATTAAGTAAGACCATAAGAGCTTTAATTGAGGAATTATTTATGAAATAACTACATTTTCAGTTTCTGTTCGGTGCTGAATATATTTTGAAATTATTTGACTCAAATAATTGTAAAGTCACTAAATTGATTAAACAACTTTCGCTGCTTCATAATTCGTTTGTCAAGTATTTATTTCATAGAAGGACCCAAAATCTTTTTGGCTGTATTTTTATTGCTGTGTTTTTCACGGAGCCTGTGCAAACTAATCGCATAGTTTTTGACTGACATTTTTTAAAAGTATGATGTAAATACAGACGTAATCTGATGTTAGCTTTCCATACATTCGGCTTTTGTTTCACCATCACAATTGCATTGATGTATGTTATATCACGTAGCTTCCAATTTCATTCCGGATAAAAAACTATGTCGCTTTGCGTTGGATAAAAGCTCCAGAAATTATTTTAAGTCCGCGCATAAATTGACGAGGAAAGAAAATAGGCGTACAAAATATTCAGTACACCGTTCCCATACATAGCTTGTATTTAACTGGGGCACAGGGGTGAAGAAAATTCCTTCCCCGAATATTAATTACGTTTTAAAAAAGAATTAGCCAATAGAGAGATATGTTGGTAGCTATTATCACTCCTGAACTTTGAAGACTTTTCAAAGTCCATTCGAGAGCATCTATAATAGTAATTAAAACGTGACTAGCGTGAGCAACTTGATGTTTGAATAATCCCTTCTCACTTTTAACTCATTACGTGGTCATAACCATTCGTAACCTTTCTCGCCGCTTTTCGTGACTCCAGTTTTGCACGAAAATCCTTCCGCTAAACGTGATCGGGGAGGTTGGACATTTATAGTTCTTGGCTCGGATCCAAGTTATTTTTTCCCTTCCATCGATATCTTGATAGTCGAATTCGCTATCAGAGAATTCGGAACGTATACTCATTTATTTTAGCCATGCAAGTATCGCAGGTCAGAATGTTTGCAGCGAAGTGCGTTTTCCGGGCAGAATTATAAGAGAATCCCTGTTTTCATTAGATAGCGTTTACATACTGTACGGAATTGAAATCCTTCTTCGGTCGGTCAAGTTTATTGAAGAGACCTTTCGATCGATGTTAGTTGAGATATATTTATGAACGGCTCCTTATTTCTTTCAGGCCTGTCCAATTCTTTGTTACTCATTTCCTGGTATCTGATTAACTGAAATTCGTCATCCTGATTTTAAAGTTCCTTAAGTTTATTTTTATCAGCTATGAGTTCACTAATCATATGCTTGTAATCTATAGTAAAGCGCGAGCTGAAACGCAATATGATTATTTTAATTATATGAATTACTCATCACTTAGGCGTCATTCTCAAGTCACACCAGTGTCTCAAGTCACAAACGTGACTCAATACACAGGCGTGACTTGAGAATGAGACTTAAGCACCAAAACTAGTCGTCAGTCTGTTAAAACATTTTACCTGCGGAAACCAAAATATTTCGGACTATTAATTCATCACGAATAATGTTAGAAGGCTCCACCAAGTGAAGACAGAAGTAATTCATTATACATGGATTACTTCAGACTCTAAAGTTGAACGTTAAAATATATGGGCGATTAGAAGGCGGGCTGTGGCCTAAAAATTTGCGGTTATTTTACTTGCGGAAAGATGAGAAAAAATCAAAATTAATGGTCAAAGATTGAATTTGACTTATTAGAAAAAAATCTCCCGCAAGCCATAGCTGCGTTATGTTACTACTTGAGCTACTAGACCTTTATCTGGCCTGACCTAATATTTCCAGATGCCACAAGCAGTAAATATACTTCCCGATAAAGGCGGGAGGAACGCCCAGATTCGGTCATGTTTTGCTCCATATAACTGTAAGGACGGACTGGGTCACCAGAGGTAATGAATGGACCTCCCTTCCTGAACGGGTCCTTTATCTATTTACTTTCGTTAGAACAGTGGAGAAGTGAACTTTTTGTGGGTCTGCATTGATAAGAGACGTTGAGATCTGAGAACTAGATCAAAATAAAGCTATTACCGCCTCACTTAGGAAAGCGGAAGAGATCATTGATAAATATTTTTTCAGTGAGGTGGTTCCCGATAGGAAGAAAATAAAATAATTTTGAAGAATGTGTCGTGCTTTAAGGTTGTTTTTGGTTTTGGAGTTTTTGTAGCAATGCAGATCTTAAAGAGTGAAAGTCTAAAAAAAAACGTTGAAGTATAACTGCTTTCCGATTTATTTAAAAAAATTACTGGGTGTGATTGCTAGTAATATTCGAAACGTAATGAAAATTTTATGAATTATAAAACTGATTTTTGCATAGTGTTAGCTTCTGAAGCTGCCCTGGGCTAAATATTTGTTTAATTGACAAATGTGTAAACAAAATACAAGGTTAGGAAAGCTGAATTGTTTTTAAAGGTCTCTCTTCCATTTTTATTGCACCTTTAATCAATAATAACTAATTAATACCGGTTTATCATTAAATTACTATCAATTAAAATATTAATATACCCTGTCATTATAAACAAAAAATCATATACAGTAGAACCCCGTTTTTACGAACCTCGATTTTACGAAGTGACACAGTTTTACGAACCATTCCGCCGGTCCCGATCTTTGTACATGTAAAATGACCTCGGTTTTACGTAAAACCTCGATTTCATGTTTTACGAAGTGAGAAGCCGGTCCCTAGGAGTGAATGAACCCCGGTTTTACGAAGTATTTGAAATGGTTTTGTCGCATTGAGCTCAATACAACGGGATGACGATCGCCGTAAACAGGAGCAGCTGAATCCAGATCGTCTATGTTGGGAAGACCCTCATCCCATGTATTTTAGATGGGAAAATGTGAAAATTTCGTGGGATACAAAGATTTTGATTACTGTTTTCGCGAAAAATGATAGCTTATAAGACGTAGCCGTGCTCTTTCATTCTTCATCATGCTTTCTGGTAATATCGCGAATCCACGACCTGGGGTCGTATTGACCAGCAGTTTCCAGTAGTATATGGTTTCTATTTGGACGAAAGATTGAGAGAATAGAGCATGATAAGAATTTGTTTTCGACTTGGGGAGTTTTGGGCTCAGATCTTGGCTACTAAATTGGAGTGTGACATCTTAAAATGCTTAAGGCTGCTGCAGGGATTTCGGATTTTAGCTGGTTAGTAAAAGCTTGAAAAATAATGGTTGGATGGTGGACACCCTGAGAAAGGTTGGTCTCCAAGCGAGGAAAAGTCGCGCGCGTACAGTCAGAATCTCTCTCTGCGCGAGGTGGCCTGTGTTGTGATATACCGTGTGCCTATCAGAAAAATAATGGATAAAACATCGCTGACCAAGAAAAGGAGGAAGTCCCTGAGTTTGGTCACCAAAAGGTCAATTAGAAAGGAAGTACGTGATCGCGGGCAGACAAAAAATTCTGAAGGAGAAGGCTCAGGTTTAGGCTCTTAAACTGAAGTGCGACAACATTAAAGCCTCAAATGGGTGGCTTGATAGATTCAAGAAAAGATACGGAATCACTTCAATGAAAATCTGTGGAGAAGAAGGTAGCATCAACACAAAAGACGTTGAGCAGTGGCATGAAATAAACGATGACATTGTGTCTAAATATTTCCCTCGAGATGTATACAACCTGGATGAAACAGGTTTGTTTTTAAAGGCATCACCTGACTCCATCCTCGGGACCCGTGGTGAAAACTGTCGCGGAGGTAAAAAATCTAAGGATAGGGTTACAGTAATGCTGATATGTAACCAAGATCGATCTGAAAAGTTGAAACCAGTTGTGATTGCAAAATCAAGAGCTCCGCGTTGCTTCAAGAACGTGAAAAATTTGCCTGTTTTGTATGAAAGTAATAAAAAAGCATGGATGGCGATGGGCATTTTTCAGAAGCAAATTATCTTCTTGCAGAGGAAGAGCGCATGCGAGAATTGCAATGTACTACTTCTTGTAGATAATGCCCCAGTTCATAAAATAAGCGGAGTAGTGCTCCCAAACGTACTTTTTCTGAGTCCAAATAGCACCAGTAAGATGCAACCGCTGGACATGGGAATAATTAACAACTATAAAGTCCACTACCGAAGATTTCTCGTCCAGCACTATCTTCGGACGCTTGGTAAGTTCTATTTCTTTTCTATCATCTTGTGTATAAGAAATACCTACTACCTATATATATCCTTTGCGACGAGTATATATCCTTTGCGACCTCCATATTTTCTCTGGAATTCTTTAATTTTAGCAATATGATAGCCGCCGCAACCCCATCGCAGAACTTTGGTGAACCCTTTACTTGAAAGTAGCATTCCTGTGGGAGTTCTTCGCTGCAGCTGTCATGGAAATTAGTTTAATTAAAGAATACTAAATTTGTTGTAATACGTCACTATTACTTAAATTTTGATGCATTTTCAATACGTAATTTATTAATTAAAAGTGTTTTACGTGGTTAGGTAAGAATTTGCGATCGCGACTTATGATTTGTGACGCGACAAGATCGTTTAAAGTAGCCGCGAGTAAGTAGTTCTCGAAAATCACCGCTAAACGTCAGCGTAGTAGAACGCATATATAAAATAGAGGGAGTTTCAAATTAACTTAAGTAAAGTTCTTAAATGACTTAAAATATTTACGAACTAGTTTCTTGGAATTCATGGCTATCAGTTTCATTCACTTTGACTTATGTGAGTCTCCTAGGCTTTGAAATAAGGTCTATGCTATAAAGGGAATCAGTATAATCGTAGTCTTATTTTTAAATCATTTCAATTTGATGCAGATATACTGCACATTGGCTGCTGGAGAGCCATGTCGGTAACGCTCGTGACTCATGAGGAATCAGTTCTGATTTCAAATCCTGGTGGGAGCACATGGGCAAAATGACCTAAGCTGTCAAAGTGCTTTTAACAAACTACTACTACTATAGTGCACACAGAGAATTGCATGTGATATCTATTGTTTTCTTTCTGAATGAGCTTGTGACTCTTATTTGTAACAGAAATTAGTTTGATTTCATCCTCATAATTATTTGACAAGTTTAGACCTGTATAGATTATCTTTCTGCTAGCAGAGCTTTAGTACGCATACATTTGTTGCTGATCAAGCCTCTGATGTGCCTCCATGGACATTGTTGCATGCTGTGCGAGGAATTGCCAGAGCATGAGACAGTGCCACTGCAAACACTATTTCTAACTGTAGGAGATCAGCTGGTTTTGGTGACACATCAATTATAGAGACAGAGGAGTTAGTGGAGGTTCCCACTTTATAGGACCTCCTTAGTAAAGAAATGGCACAACTAAATCAGTACATCCCAGATGCATCCTCTCATGCTGAGTCATATGTCAAGTGTGACTTTCATGTGATGACGCATAACTGCAGTGAATTTAGTGAAGACGAAGAAGATGAGGATGAAGTGAACTTAGATAGCTCTTCTACAAGCTACGAAGATACCAGAAGCACCTTCCCTCCTACAAGGAATGAATTAAGGTCTAAAAAGGTCTTAACTCTATAAAAGTGCTTCACAATTTTCAGATGTTTACTGATGGTGTACCTGATTTATTCAATTATTACCTTTCAGGTATTGAGAAAATCACCTCATCTTTCATTGAAACTTCCAAAAAAATAAAAATTGAAGATTATTTTAAAAAGTAAAAAGTTTGGAATTTTTTTTTCTGTTGTATTAAACATTAAACTGGATGTATAATTCATTTTATTGAAATACTACCTTCCTTTCAATCCCATTTAACATTATGCACTGTGTTACTGAACTTGGATTGTTATTGTAGAGATTTCGATTGCTTGAAAGAAAACCTCAAATTTACGAAGCCCGAATTTTACAAAGTGCAAATTTTTTGGTCCCTTCAACTTCGTAAAATTGAGGTTCTACTGTATATGTATGTCGTCAAATGATTGGGGCTAAGCAGACCTTAGGTGCTCCATTATTGAATATTTTTAAAGTAAATAACTAAGGATTACCGTACCGTTATTATCTTTTGCGAAACAATGATACAATAAAATGAAAAAAAAATCTAATTGATAAGAGTTCCAGAGCAGCTCGGATCGCCTTCGCCCGACGATTCGCCTATTTAAGCTTGTCCGAAGAGAAAAAGTGTACTTTACACCCACAGTTTAATTTTAAGAGTGATGCATATTAGAAGGATATTAATAACTTCCAGGTAGAAAGATTCCTGTAATTCCAGGAATGACTAATTTTATGGCAGGCAATCCCATGTTGGATTTGTAATCTCTTTCCACGACTAAGAATTCTGAAGTAGCGGGATTTTACCGATAAAATCCGAAAGGAAACTTCTGGCTATAAAATGTTATTGCTGAATAAGAAATCTCTTCAGTGTTTCAGTGAAGTGTTTACTGCCGATATGACAAGTTTATGACCCCATAAGCCATGTATTTTGGGATAAAGAGCATCGAATTTGAAATCTTCCTTTCCTCTCATTAATTTGATATTCATTTAGAGAGCTGTGGCAATTCCGACAATTTCAGTTTCAATTCTACCATTTCGTGGCTCATTTTAGCTATAATTTTACTGCAGATTGCCCATCCACCTTTGAGAAAGGTTGTGTAGGAGGGTTGTTTTTTAATTTGCGTATTTTTTCTTTAAAGTGTTTAAAATTAAGGAAAAGGGTTAAGGAAACTTTGCACGTAAGGGCGTGCACCCGGGAAAATTCCTATAGAAAAACGGACTTGAAAAAAGTCTGACGGTGCCGGCAATTAAACCCAAATTCTTCCTCTACGCGGAAGGCTGGTTTAACCATCTAAGCTACCCGGCCAGATGGTTAAAGCAGCCACCCGGATAGAGAAATATCAAGGGTTCGATTCCCGGCCTCGTCAGACTTTTTTCAAGTCCGTTTTCCCTTGGGTGTTTAAAATTATCAAAATATCAACCTTTTTAACTTTCATTAACATATTTATGATTGAAAAAATATCTAAACGCTAAATTAAAAATCATTTTCACTGTTGTAAACCTTCTAGTTGCATAAGTAGCCTAGAATGCCAGTCATGCGAAAAATAACAAGAGTCTAAATCGTTACTGAATTTTGTGTTAGGAGTTTATCTCATTCTGCTTTTAATGGTTCTTTAACGATGATGAGTGTTTGAAGGAAATGCTTATTTGGCTATTATATCCTCCGAAATGTCCATTTTCGGGACTTACTTTAGAGTAAGAGTAAAGAATATTTTATCCTCAAATAACAATATTATTTACGTATTGTAAATTCTCGGACACTTATGTGAAATGTGTTCTTTCTTTAAATGATCATAGGAACTACCGATGAATTCTAATTTCACCAAAATGCATAGCAGATGACCTACGATGTTTTTGATGACGCAATGGGACAGGAATTTGTGCAAAACATGTTGTTTTATCGGCGTTCATGTTTGTAAATAAGATAACCAGCAAAACCCGGCAAACCCGTTTATAATAGTTATGAAGAAAGTCCGAAGCTGATTAGATTACGAGGTCCTCCGGAAGAGCGGTTTTAGGTATAAAACGAGCTCATCGTCGTAAAGTTCCGAATTCAACTCGTCACATTAAGATTCAAATGTGATATATTGAACTGTACATTTGGCACTTGTGAAAATCATGACAAAGGTATTAGTGATACTTGATGGTCCACCCTGTATTTACTTGAAGTATTCAATAAAAGCAAAAACGGAAAAGAAAAAGACCTTTATTTTCACGTATAATCATTTTGGGGATTTAATTTCATCTAATTTAGATCACTTCTGTCCGTATATAAAAAATGGCAAGTGTAATTTATTTATCAGTTTTATCCTCTAACTTCGCTCGTCTAACATCAGTTAAATGCTCTAAGTGTATAGCAAACATAATGGAAAGAAGAGTTTATAAAAAAGGAATAAAGAATTACAATTACGCCAATATTATTCGGAGAAGTATTACAGTGGAGAGTAGAAAAATATGTATTTATCATTATTTTCTTTAACTACTAATGGAATTTTCGAAACTTTCATCTATTGTATGTAATTAATCGCACTATTTTGTGATTTACGGTAATATTGAGCGCACAGGATAGTTTGGAAAGTGTTATTTTTCTCTACTGTGTTTAATTAATTTATTATTTATTTATTTCAATTTATTTAATGAAATTTCTCAATTGAGCTTCATTGGACATATTTTAGTTTAGTAATCGCGTGTTTCCGGCCTACTCTTTTTTACGAGTAAGTAAAGTTTGATTTACCTGCGGTTTTTAAGAATCATCTTTTAAAAATAGCGTGCCTTAGTCGTTTTTACGCGATTTTTTTTGAAGTTTTAATACACGAGATTTAGAATTTGTTTTATTTCAATACACTATCGCGCGAGATTCACTTTATTCGCTCACCTTAACAGTTACGGCTTACAAATGTGCATGGAATCACGGTTTTCGATTCACGCATTGATTTTCTGGAGCTTATCTTTCATTTAAATAGAGCAACCACTTTCTTGATGTTATTCACCCTCTATTTCTATAAAATAATAGCAGCATTAAGTTCCTTATCTGATTTACCTAATAGAACTCATTGTTAAGTGAGAATAAATTATTAATAATTTTAATTTTCCCGGGAGAAAAAAGCATCGGTAGCTCATCTTTTTCCATCATTCCACTTAATAAACTGTCCTGTTTATTTGGACCATCAAAAAGGCCTTAATTGTTCATTCCGCATTGAGATTGCATCGGCGTTTCACGGTATCTCTGAATGACGAACTCCCTTGAGCTAGTAGTTTTCCCTCGCCCTATCTGTGCCGGCAATCCTCTTTGTAGACCCGGAATAATTAATCGTTTCATTTGAGGAAAAAGAAGCGAAACATCTCGTAGATTCCATCTCCTCATTCCACGCACTGCACCCTGCTGATTAAGTCGACCCAGAATTCAGAGTGATGATTGAAGTGCGATCGCTATCCGATTATTTTGAAGGATGCTCTCCATTCCCCCCGTTTTATTTATCATTCGCTTTAATGGAATTAATGATAAAAGCCGTGTGGGCCATTCCTAGTCTCCGTTGTTGCCACTTCGATTGCATAAGGACGCCCACGAGGCTCATTAGACCACGCCCTTCCTCCCTCCCGTCCACACGTTTTCCGAGCTTTTTGTCCTTAAGTTCTTACTTAACCAGCCCTTCGCACGGCATCCCTAGGAAAACAATAGCATCCTAATTAAAAGTGCTAGTCCTCCGGCGCGCCTTATCAAGGTTGTAACGCCGTTATTGCTACGGGGGGTAATTACTCGGATAATGTTTGAGGCTTGGGAAGAACTCGCGTGAATGAATCCGCGAAGTGTTTCCAAGATTATTTACTGCGCGTGTTGAGATAATTTCGGATTTTTTCACCGCTAAAATGGCCGGCGTAACTGATTTATCGAAGTTTCTTCTATCGTAGGTCAATCTAAGAAAATGAAAGACGAAAGGATTAATTGAAAGCCACTCATCAAACGCAATCATATTATTCAAGTCTGAAACATCGAATGCGAGTTAGAATTTTCGAATTTTGGGAGAATGTTTCTCTTATTTTCAGATGCTAAAGTATTGCTGTTGGATGTTTTATAAACGAAGTATGTTTTTTTTGTTTCTAAAACCCCTAATAATGAGAAATTTTACTCGTAACTATCCACCAGTCTCAGTATCTTTTACCAGTGAGCATAAATCGAGTCTTTTTTAATGAGTAATTTAATTTGAACTTTTGTTTTCTCAACAACAAAGCCATTGTAGTATAATTTATTTATTTTTTTTCTGTGAATATATCAGCCACATCGCTTATCATCGAGACCTGAGACATTGGATGTAGCAAAACACAGTAAAAGTTATTAATTACTATCTTGTAATTTTGGATGAATAAGCATAACCATGTTAATGTACGTTATTTTAAATGTCATGCAAGTGTTCCTTGGAATGTTATCTGTAGCATACATTTATAAACTTTTTAATTCAATATTATCTCTCTGTTGTAACGTAGCAAATATTAGTCTGAGATTACTTGACTTCAAACCAATTTAAAATCTAGCTTCGATTGCATCTTGACTGTCTTTTTCGTAATTTATTTCACGCGATACATCCTTGCTTAATTCGTCCGATTAATGCTGCGGTGTTCAAAATTAAGGCAACACCCAGTGGCGTTTATGAGTGGCCAGAAGAAGAACTACTTTTGGGGAAGGGACTTAATGTAACACCGACAACTTTGGCAAACAGAGGAAGGGATAAGCACTCTTGGGGAAAGGGGCGACGAGGGACCGCTGACGGTGCATTTTATCCGAAAGCAATACAAAAGTGTCTTTGGAAACATTTGAGAACAAGCCAAAATAGCTGTTTCGGCAAATCTTACTGTGCCAGTGCCTTAGATACATAGGGATTTTAATAAAGAATTTTAGAATTATTTGAGTTTAATATTAAACTAAAAAAGGCATTGCTCAGTTCTTCGCGAGGATTGTCTTAGAGATAGGTCGTTTTGAAAATCTATCATTGTTTGAAGTTTATTTTTATTTTTATAAAAAAATGCATTCAGAAATATACGTTCAACCAAATACTTAATATATTGAGTACTTCCTGATGAGAATTTTCTCTTCCGATAATTCAGAATTAGTTAAGTCCATAAGGTTTTATCGTTCTACTCCTGTATATAAAATTCTGAACCTAATTTAATTAATATCTTTGCCATATGGAGCGAAGTTCTTCTATCATCTCTGTTTGTACGTCTTAAATGTAAAACATAATATTTCAACTTTCCTTAAAAGAAAGGAAATATGTGTTAACATCGAACGAAAGATGGATGACGTAATCCGTAATCTTTGTTGCGTTAATTTTGAACATCACGGTACAAGATGTACACATCCACAATCAACTCTTTTCTTCTGGTAAATTGACTGTTTCTTTCAGTTGCTTAACAATACGTATTTCAATATAATGTCGGCGTTTACAGCACCAAATAATTATTTTCTCTATTAATTCTTAATATTCCGTACGACGTCTTTCAGAAGTTCTTTTCCTTCTGCAGAGAAAATCATAATTAGACATTGTTTATTAGCTTTCGTATTAAAGTCAAAGTATAAAAGAAACACTTCAAAAACCGCAAACATTGTTTGATGGGTTTTGGGGTCATTCTTTTATGCTTTGACTATTGCAGCCATCAGTGGCCAAATATATATTTAATTCGTTTTAAAATGCTTCTTTCATTATTAACCGTGTGTCACTATTGACAATAGCGATGCAGCATAATGTTTTGAGGTGCACATCAATTAAAAAATAGTAGTACATAGTAGTAGGCTTATCGGCGTTAGCATGTACCGGAAAAATGCTGATTTAAATCCAGGAAGCTTTATTTCGCATTGCAACTACTTTTAACACGTCATTCCGTTGCACGTTGAGATAGCTTTTGCTAAGCTGTATGAACCATTTCTGCTTTGTGAACGTTAATTTTTGCATGTTCATTAATCTTAATTGTGTGCGTAGTTTTTTATCCGTTTCTCATTTAACACGAAGTGCTGCTCCATGTATAGCGAAACGTTCTTGCGGAATTATACGAAACAGGTCTTATTCTCATTATTATTAGTCATTCGTTGAAGGAATTCATTCATTTCATTAAATATGCGAAAGGGTTATTGCCCGATTTCTTGTCATTGACGTCGGTGGTAATGCGAGTTAGTTTCCATATCTGAATGAGACATCGCCTTGTTTTCAGAAAAAAATTGTATTGCATTATCTCACGCCAACGGTCGCATAATCCGAATTTCTCTTTTCTATGCGTGCTAAAGTGACTTTCGTTTTGAAGTAATTACTCAAATGCGTTTAACAGTGCTAGGCACGCTTCTGCTTTGTCAACCATCCTATTCTGCATACTTTAGTGTAGGTAGGAATGTGATTGAAGTTTTGAAAAATAGACGAATGATGCTTTATTCCATTATTTTATTAATAATTGTTATTATCAATTATATAAGCTTCTGGACTTTATATCCTTTCATTTTTACCACGGTGAATACACCTCGTTCCTGTTGCAACGGAGTGATGTATTATTCTGGCTACGTCACTTTTTATTTCCATGAAAAATATGCATTTTTAATGAGACCAGCACGTAACACTTCCCTTCTTTTCCACAGCCTCTTAAAAAACAAATCCCTTCTACGTCGACAACGAAGCTTCCTCCCAAATAATCAGGGAAAGTGACTCTCTGATGTTCGACCAGTAATTTTTCATTTCAGCGGAAATCCGAATCCTTTCCGGGAAAGGTAATATTTTATCCCTCGGAAAGGTTCGTTTGTGGCGGTGGAAAAGGGGTGTGATACTCCTCGACCCCCTTAAAAGGGTTTTCTCCTCGTTATCTCTTGAGGGCAACTTTCCCTATCTCGAAGAGGTACCCTATGGCTCTCGAAACTTGCGTAACCTCGGTCGTGTGTTGTTGCTCGTGGCTATATGCGGGCGCACGTGAACAAAAATTACTCACCAAAGAATCCGTGCCGTTTTTTTGTGTGCAATAATTTATATTGCGCAGGTTTTTCACACCACCTTCTTCGTGGGTGTTTTCCTACTGTTGATAATTTTTTCCTACGAATTTCTTAGGTTTTTTACATTCGCAGTTCTCATTTTTTCTGATTCTTTACATCAATTGTTGTATATCCTTTAACGATGGGTTAAATGGAAGAGAAGATGTTTAATCTCAATCACGTCGGAATAAAGACAATTATTACTATTATATTGCCGACTTTGCTGGCGGAAAGGTTAGCGTGATGTTATACTAATGACAAGGTTCCGGGTTCAAGTCCTGTATGATCAGGATTTTTCTGATTAGGGAATGGATACCTGTGTTTTTCCATGTTAAATTCTTCCCTGTAAGTCGGCTGTATCACGTATACTGAAAGTACATACACGGAAAACTATAATAATTGTGGTTATAGTGGTGCAGTAACTGTGTTTCTAAATTGAGAATAGTTTAGGGATAATATGTCCTAAGTGCTGTGCGCTAATAGATCAATATTTGTTGTTCCTGACGTCTTTAAGGTTGAGAAACATTGTTTTGTTGCCCTTAAGGAATCTGGTATAAATGGGCTCAGGAAATACGGCTAATTCAGGAATTATTTTAAGTGATGAAACGGAAGGCTATTATTAAATTATACGTTTAAATTTTATTGTTTCTTTGGATTAAAAAATAAAATATATCTTTTATTAAAATATGTATCTTTCAGTAACTCATCCGACTTGATCGTTTCCCGATCGTCCATTTCCCGATTTCATAATTCATTCCTTTCTGACCTAATTTCAGATTCGCTCATCCGAAGAGAAGAATTTAGGACAATTTCCCTTCATTTATAAGAAGTGACTCAACATTATCTCACTTTTGGATTTGATTCGAATAACTAGTGTATATAATAATTGTAATAATATTTGAATTCACTTACAACAAAGACACATGCTTTGGAAATTTTAATAAGTCGTGATAATTAGGGGTCCCAGAAGAAAATAAATCTTTTACAGGGATAGACATCACTTTAATTCAAAGTTGGCGTGTTTTTCGGCATATATCGTATATCAAAAATAAAGTTTTTATGAAAATACTTGGAGGATTTGAATGTAAACCAATAAAAATAATGATGAAAACAAATTGATAAAAGGAAAGGTAGAAGAGAAAAAATAAACATAGTTTAAATATATATCTATGTCATTTTGTAAAAATAGCCAGTCCTTCAATTTACCGAGAAAAACTCGTTCATTGGACGAGGTGGAGAAGGGAAGTGAGGAGGACAATTTGAGTGCTATTAAAAAATATAATTGCTTAAATAACTGTACGTTTGGTTTTGGAATTAAAAAATAGATAGTCAATATAATTGAATACTTCGTGTATCATGGACACGTTTCAGATTTTTAGCTTCAAGAGTGTTACAATGGAAATAGAAAGGTCCAAATCACATCCATTTAAATGATCATTGACGAACACAACACTACTCCCTAGCAGGAAAAAACCCGATTATCTGGGACTCGAGCCCGGGACCGGAAAGAAACCTCATCACTCTAACCACTCCCCCACTGTAAAAGATAATATAAAATCCCATATATTCATCCGCATAACGCCCTCGTAAAGTCCATCCGGACGTTGTCAGCGAAGACGGTCAGAAATAATAAAATCCTCGTCGGCTTGCGTGCGTGCCCACGTCACGAAGTCTTCCCGCGTGCGCGAGCCTTTGGGTGTCACTTCGAATTACTCTGCTCGGAGTGAATCTCTCTGACCTGTTGTTGTTGGGGCGGTTCACTTCTTTTTTCCATTCCGGCTTATTTCCGAGCGAATGCATAATCTCGCTCGCCATGTTTCTTTTGTTATCGTGGCTGTGAATTCCGCGAACCCACGCCCATTGTTTGCTCTCCCCTTTTACTTGATTTGCCTCCATTAGCACTCTTCGCGTGGTCATGATTGTCGTCTCCGCATTACTTTTGTTCCTCTCGCTAGATCGTTCCGCGTTCCGGTTGATTTTTTTGTGGATTAGAATCCTACATCACGCACATTTATCAGGAGGCCACGCTATCTATTTAATATTAATTTTCCTGCTCGGAAGAGTTTAAATCGGTTACTAATTAGCTCACTCGGTTATCCTGCTTTATTTTGGTCGCTTTTATGCAGTTCATGCTAATGGATTAGTGGGCGTATTGCTACTCAGATTGTCAATTTTCTATTAATTATTGCTACAAAACTAAGGCCCATTTAGACGAACGCCAATACAGTTTTTCATTACTCTACTTCCTGCAACACCACAAAAATTTGCATCAAAATCCCCGGACAGAAGTGAGAGTCTCCCCTTGTTAGCCAAAATTCCGTATAATTTCAAAGAGAATGGTTACTTCTAATGAGGGAACACTCATCTGCCTGGCATTTGCCCTAGAAGGGAGGGAAACCCCTCAGAAAACCTCCCTTAGGCAGTAGTCTAAAACTTACAAGAAATAAAATTATGCCCTATAAAATCATTAAATCTATATACATGATAATAATCATCCTTTTAACAATATTTGTCCAAAATTTGACGTGTTCAATTATCCACTTGTACAATAAATTACAATATAACTTAAACAAATCATCTTTTTTCCCTACATGACGTTCTTCAACTTCGCCTTAAAGGTACGCACACGAGGAGACCATAAAATACTCGTATAGCATGCTTCGGTAAGGTAATTATTTCAGTGTTTTTCAATATCTACTGTTAACTATCAGGGACCTAAAAGGGGCCCTTTGAGTCAGTAATAAAATTTGCAAGGCTTAAATATACATCGTTTTAGCAGCCTTTCGAAGCCAGAAAGATATGTCTCTCAATTTTAATTTACTCTGGTGGGAAATTTTCAATTTAGATGTTGGAAACGAGTTTTTCTGAGGGATGTGCCATCAACGTGCTCTTATCTTTAAAATTGATAATGAAGCGGTTCTGCAAGTGCAGTTGAGGTAGTAATGCTTTTCGTTCCTCCAGCTATCTTTTAAGCTCGCCTAATTCTTGAACCTGAAAGCGGGATATGCAGCGAAGTAATTTTACTAGATTAAGTCAGTCTAGAAACGGATTCAAGTACATTTAATTATTTAACAAACAGAACCGAGGGAATAGTAAGTAGTGTTTCCGCATACATCAGGCCTACACAACTTAATGGAAGGGTCGCGTGAATATGTGTAAAATGATCGTGGGCTGCAGATAAAGAATTTTGTGATTATAATTATTTTTTATAAAAATATGAATATAAATTAAATATAATCGATAACAATTTAAATTTTAAAATACGATAGAATATTGAGGAAGTGAAGATATTCATGGTAATATTCGCACGTGTTTATTAAAACTAATTGAAGATACCTGTCTAACGAAGTCTGGTCAAATAATTTAGAATAAACAATAGAATATTCATTGTAATATATTACTGCAGGTGGATATTTTAAAAATGTCTGTTCAAGAACCTCATTTTGATTGCTGTTTAACACCCTAAATTTAAATGATTGCCAAATTGAGTAAAAAGAGTGATTTCTAAAATTTATCGCAAACCGTATTTTCTGCAGGGCTGGTACATATTCTTCATATTTTCGAATACTTAGTATCTGAGTTATTTTGTTCGAGTATTCGAGTCTTATCCGAAGGATTGAAACTAAAATTTTTATTTAAAATCATCAACTCCTATGGGCTGATATTCTTAAATTATTTAAGTAAGGTACTAAAAACTAAAATTGTGAACGGAAAAATGCAAGTTTGTTATCACTATTGTGATTTTAGCGCCAGGTATCTGCCTACAATCGAATTTTTCTCTTACTAAACAAAAATTTAAATGGTCAGCAAAGGCTAACCTGATGCGATAAAGACAAAGATAATAGAATATAAACGAGTGCATTAAGGTTATTCGGTTATTTACTGCAGCGAAAGGGAGAGGAAACTCAACAGCCAAGTATAGATAAAGAGTTAGTTTGAAGTGCGGGAGTCGTACCGCCAGACTGGGAAAACTAAAAGTATATCATGAAATACTGACAATGATGTTAACTTGCGTTGAGTTAAGTCTTTGAGCATGTATTTTTTTGTAGCTAGTATTCTCACTTGAAAATTTAGAAGTTATGAATACTATTATTTAAAAGGTTCTTTTTTTGAAATTTCATTTCATAAATGTAGTAAGACCTGAGTAAATATATAACGATGAGATATTTTAAACAAAAACTACTCGTTTTTATTTTAGTTTTCAGCTAAAATTAGGCGTTAAACTACTCCAATACCTGTGTTCAAAAGGATACGAGTAAATTGCAAGTTAGATTATATTATCGAGTACGAAGTTCCTCAATTATATGTAAGGAGCGTGTCAACGACTTAAAAATTCTACTGCCATTTTCTAGTATTACTAATTACATCTGGTTTAAAGTTTTTCCGTATTTTCAAGTTAGATTTTCAGGATTTTGAATCTGTATTTTTGGTGAAACTTAAATCATAATTATCGTCTGTCCATTATTCAATATCCAATGAATTATTTTTCAAGTTATTTTTTAAGTTGTGCCATTTAATTAGATACCATACGTTTTAGCCTTCCAAGTCAATTATACAAAATTATCCGAGTATTATGATGGTAAACTACCTATGAAGAAGTCTATTACCTTAAGTCGACGTCGAATCAACAATTGAAGTGAAAAAACTGTGTACATTTTTCTTAAAAGATGGAGCTTTAATAGCTAACTCGTGCGTTGTATTAACACCCAGAGTTTATAGACCGTATTTTTGTTGTAAAAACGTCTCGTTTCTAGAGTCACAAGTTCCTGAAGAATGCTTTATCTCTTGGAGGGTTTTCTTTCTTAAAAGGAGTCAAGTGTGATCTTTTGGTGCTACGTGATGGGAGAACCGATGGAAGAAGAGAAAAAATATCACGTTTGATGTTATAATGAACGCAACTAGCTCGAGTTTCTCTGAAGCGCTCGGTAGAAACTGTGTAGGTATGTGTAAACAAACATTTTTAAGAATAATAGTTTCTTTCTAAGAAAGAGTGAGCTTTCACGAAAACGTGTCATAACAGTCGCAACTAAAAAAAGTTTATCTTTGCGTATTAGCTGAAGTGCTGGTGAAGCAAGTGAACTGGGATGGAATGGAATTTAAGGTTGAATTTCAGTAAGATCACTGCTAGAAATTCTGTTTTTACTTTTGCTATCGTTAATTATAATTAGCAAGGTATTGTGTTTTCATTTCCCAATATTAATCTATATCCAGCGAATCTCATAGTAAATTTGGGTAGTATCTTAAGTATATTTTCATTTACTCGAACGATCGCGTCAGAAAATTGTCTAAGGATTAATGCATTTGTTAAATGATTACGTATTTTACTAGTAGCTGGCGCAAGATGCGTTTAGGTGTGTATTTTCAATCTCCTAATTTCAGTATATTACAGCATATGCGGCTCTTCAGTGCCAGAAAGGTTTATTAATAATTTCAAATCTATTTTGAAGGGTCAGTTGAATTTGGTCGTTAGGAACCAGTTTTCAAAAGAGCTTGCCAATCACCTTTTTCTTGCGTTTAAAATCTACAATTAAGTAGTTCCGTAAGGTTGTTGAGGTAGTAATGTGGCCACTTCAGAGGGAACAGCTTCAGTTGGTAAAGACAAAATAATTCAATAGCTCTCTTGAATAATAATAATATAATTCAATAGCTCTCTTGAATAATAATAATAATGCAATTCATTAGTCCTCTTGAATAATAATAATATAATTCAATAGTTTTCTTGATTGGTGTGATATCATATAAGTTATGGTGGAATTTCTGCTTCTAGTGTGATCATTCTGTCTGCCGCTGATTCACATTCCTAGAACGATAACTGTTGACAAATCAGCGCTAAGTTCGAGTTATTTCCATAAATAATTCTCCTTGATCCATTACGTGTGGCATGCGAACCTCTCTGCAAACCGTGCTTTTAGCCGCCGTGTAAACTTCACATGTAGTCATCAGCACCATACACCTTCGTATGCACCGGTCTTTGATTCCCGCTTTTGAACTTTTTGTTGATATAATCGACTTTTTTGCCTCTACTTTAAAGACACTACCGCACAACGTGTCCTCATTACACAAGCCTTGAATCCTCATCCATTCCATTCTTATACATATTTTTCTGGATTATTGTACTTGAAGTATGAGCCAAACCTGCCCTGTTATGCCAATTTCCTGTTCTTTCACATGGGTTTTATTGTTCAAGAGATAAGTAGTCTAATGTACGTGAGCAGAATTCGCGGATGATTCATTTGAATCCAGGTTTATTTTCCCAATAAATTTGAGTCAGGAAGTGGCTGTAAAGTTATCTATGAAATTATAGGGGAATTTTGCGATCGTTGCAATAGGCCAGCACGAATCAGATTTTATTATTAGCATGTCTTTCTTCCTATTTCTTTTACTTCTGTTATTCAAAGTTATTTATATCAACTATTATATATTCCTTTGATATGTCACGCAAGAATTATATTTTGTTTTTTTTTGCGTATTTCACATCCAGAAACAGTTGCATGAAATTCATGAATTCAGCATAATCGAATCGATTTACGGTTGCTAATTCAGTGAAGTTTCGTAAAAGCTATTTTAGCCTATTGTTCCATTACATTTCGTAAAATAACTGAGAATAAAGCGATTTTAATATAAAACTAAATAATTTTGAGAGAATTATTCGAAAAAAAAAATGTGAAAGGAGAGAATAAGGCATTTCTATATTTAATTAAGAGAGATTTAAGATTGGGAAATATTTACTTAAAAATGATCTTTAAAAATAATTCACTAACATAGAATTGTATTCCAGTTGAGTTAGAAGATTTGTTTCCTTATTCTTTATATTTGTTGATATTACTTTTGAGCACGAACGATGATCTGCAATTGTCTTTCTGTGTGAATAATGGAAATAACCATCCTCGTGTATTATGTGTTTCTAGCGGTTCCCGATAATGACGGAATCACCACTATCAAACGATCATAAAATACAAACCTTGCGGCTCTGTGGAAATCAATTTAGATTTTCTTTACAAATAACAGTATATTTAAATCCTTAAATAATAACTTAATCAATACACCTACCAAGTATATATAATTATAATGTATTATGAATTAAAGAAATCTTTTACTTTGATCACAAGAAAGGTAGGTTAGTGTAAGCATTTAGAATGTCAAATCGGCAATAATATTTTAGTGAGGCGCTAACCTCTCATATTTCTTACTTACTTCTTTATTTAATAAAAATGCATCAATATACAACACTAGGCCAATGAAAGCGGATGATAAACAACAGTAAATAAATAATAATGGAAAGTTGATTTTGGATTGTATCCTTACTCGTTGTTTTAGAAATGTCTAATGGATCGAGTGTTATTTACTTTTTAGCTCTGTTCACTGGTTGAAATGAGGACGCTAATTCTTTCAAACAAGCTCAGGCATGCATAGTTCTGTTTGCAAAGCTCTTCCCTGCTCTTTAGCATTACTTTAATACTTTCTATTGGAATCGCCACCAATTACCGTCTTCTCTCATTCTTCTTACCAGAAAGTTTTCTCTGTACTCGCCGTTCGCTTTCAGGGAAGAATTTGTGCGCTTTTTAAACGCTTGCGTCCTCTTTTAGAATCTCTCTCAAGTCTATAGGTCAGGTGTCCTTAAGCTTGTATGTGCCTCAAAAAGGCCGCGTAAACTTTTTAAAAGATCGCAAGATCTCATGGAATCTGTTTTAGATCGTAAACCTAACATTTCAGAGTTCACTTATCCATTATCCTAATATTTCAAATAATGTCATATTTTTGCTCTTTATGACTCGATTCTAATTCAATAACGCCTGCTGATAAGTGCAAATGAGAAAACGCATTTGAACGCCTAGTAGAAATTTGTTTCCTCAAAAATGTTGGTAGCTTATAGTTAATCATAAATTACTTATTTTTTCTTATCCTTTTTCCTAATCCATATTTCACTGTAAGAATTTTATGTTTTTCTTGTCCTGCTTGCATTTGATACTTAATTTTGCTAATAAAGTAAGATAGCCTGTTGATAAATTCAATTATATTACAAGAAGAGATAGCAAATTCTAGTATCCGCTGAAATCAAAGAAGGCAAAAATAAATTTATATTATTATCATCATCAATAAAAACCCTGTAGATAAGTTTGCATTGTGGCTGTGGATACAATTATGCATACAAATAGAATATTACAATGAGGTATTAATGAAAAGAAAAAAAATACTATTCTAAGCTGCTAAGATACATAAAATATTTCAAAAGAACGCTCGACCTTATCGATTTACCTAAAAGGAAAGAATGAATGAAAAATTATGATTAAGGTATGTTGTAGTATTTTATTTATTAACTACAATTTTATAATTTTTAAGGAAAGTCTTAATTAAAGCTCGTATGTTTTTGTAATAAATACGAACATTCCAACGAAATGAAATAGACATTTTATATAGAACAAAGATTTTAAGTGTTATAAAATTGACTGGAAACAGAAATTACAAAACTCTAAGTCGTGATTCAAAGTTAGGGCCCAAATTCATGGTGGAGCAAGCTAAGTAGCGATCTTCTCACGTTACCGCTGAATTTGTGTTTGCAATCGAACTATTTTGACAAATTTGTCGTATTTAGGCCTACTTAGCCGATGTATTGCCACTTCCTCGTGAAACCGTGACTTCAGAGCGCTTATGGAACTTTTTCATTCTAGCATTTACTTCCTCTTACGGAATCTCTTGCGAAACTTGTCGCTATCCGTTAAATGAGAATTTTTCCCGCTAATTTACCGATAACAAATTCCATCAGATTTAGTGCGGAACTGCGAAGTTAGTAGCACTTATTGCTTTGAAATTTACGAATTCGACCGGCAGTCCACACAAACATAATCTAATTGCCTAAGTTCAGATCGAATGACATTTGTTAACCTACAGAATTCGCAAATCGCAGCATTGTTCCCTTAGGCTATAAATCTTGGACTCTCAAATCGACACGAACCACAATCTATTGATACAAATTTTCGGGAATCTAAGGAATAGAGGTCGGCATAGGAAGGTCGTATATATATGGGTTTTAATCCCTTTCTGTGTGAACACATTATTTGCCACGTTTATTCGTAATGTCTATTCATTATACTTTCCTCGCCCAGAAATTTCACTGGTGGCGCTGTTGTACACATTTCTATGCTATAACTCATAGAGTACACCTCTTCTTACCAATATATCTTGAACCAGATTCGACCAATTTCGAACCTCCCTTTACAACCAAATATATCCTCCTCTTACACTATTTTAGTCGTAAAGAAAGGAATTAGAGGCTTAAAATCTCCAATAGCCGTACATGTAGGAGTTCCACTGCTCGTTCCCCGGTATTTCGGGAAAACAAGACAGGACACCGCACCTTTTGAGAGCACTCAATACGTATTTCGAATGCGATGTATTCTTCGTCAGGAGTGAATCAACGTTGATCGATGCGGGCCGAAATCCTAGTACATATAATCTGAAGAGCTATCTTTGTATTGTATGTACCAGTTTTGTTGGCTAATTTTCTCAATTTAGCAATCAATATTATAGAGTAGTCGCCGCGTTTCTGAACTCGGGTAGAATATATGTTTATTTTTAATCGGATCGAAAATTTATCTTTTCTTATCGATTAGCTGAAGGGGATATAGCGACTAAATATGCATCAGAAGGAGTCTGTGACTTTTTGAGTTGGTGAAAATATGCCACAGGAATCATCTAGAAATATTTTTGAAACGGAATGTTTTCAAGCCTTGCGAAATCCGTAGAAGCTGTTTCCTCGAAGAAGATAACAAAAAAACACTTTTCATGTTTCTTCCGTTAAAAAGTTTCTTACGCGTTATCTATAGTTTCACCAGTTTTGTTGAGTGAAATTAAAGTCATGTGAAATAATTCAGCAAAAATTGGATTCATGGTTAACTTCGATGATAGAATACGTGTGGGTATTGTTAGATTCTGCAAACTACGTAAATTACTCATTGGTCGTTTATAGCAAAATGATTACCAAGAAGGAGCGTTAAAATGGAATTTTAATTCCGATAAAATCCGTTTTTCGTCTGTATAGTGTTACTTCCAAATCAGATTAAGCAGATTCATTTCGGCTGGCGTCGAATTTAGCTGGTTTCTGCAGGCAACTAACTCTGACGTGCACGAAAAGAGTTGTTATAATGGCTATGTCATATTTCATTCCATCTGTGTCAAGATAAATAGAGAGAGAGAAGGCTTATCATTGACCTCTACTAAAAAGAGGTTGGATAGAGTCAGAGGGAATAACGTATCCAGGCAAATTATCTAAGATATATGGACGCGAATTTGGAAATTAGATGTTTGCGATTTTTCTAGGTATAAGTGAATATCGTACAGTCGCCTATGTTGTCATTATTCTGACCAAAGAAATATTGGAGACAGGAAGAGAAATCTGTTATAGTTTCGCAGTATTAGGGATTATTTCCTCTAGTATTAATATAATTTTTTCCATTCCCCGTGTGCTTATGGTTATTTCAAGCTCATAAAATTGAATAAAGGGAGTGAATCAATTTATTGGTCCTCATTTATTTAGGAATTTCTCAAGAGTAAAGAAAACTTGCAAAAGTTGCGATATTTTGTTTCAAACGATCGATGTAGAGAGCGAATGATATCAAGAGCAGAAGTCTGTCATCGAAAGTTTGTCGTTTTACATCTTTCGTATGTTAATCCTTTCTGAATCATTCCTCTGTAAAATATAAAAATGGTGGGCAATTCTTATAGATTAATCGTTCTCTTGCTTGCCAGTTCATTTTTCCATATCTGTAGGTTTTGACAATCATTGCAGGAAATCTCATAAACTTAATTGCGATAATTTAAATTTATATTTATGTTCTCTCGATTAATTAATATTAATATTTATGTGGCTCCATTTATTACATAATAACTGATTTTTAAAATAAACCTAACGTGTTACTTCGTAGAATATCATAGCTTGAACCATGCATTTAACTCTGCGAAGGATTTGGTGGAAAATGTCTGCAAATTTCAAACGAGAAGTTTATGGGATATTTTATCATGTATGTTTAATTATTACCCTATAATTTAATCTCTAATCCATTTCTCCTGTGAGTGCGCTCTTATCTAGGCTGTATCCGCTGGCTGTTTATCTTTACTGGGATGTCCGACTGTCGAATAGTGCTGTCGTTTGTTTTCCCTCCTGATTCTCCATTTACTCGCCGAATATTCTTATGTAGACACATCAATCAAATTTATCAGCGACCCTGTAAAGGCTTCAGTTGTGTTGCGGGCATCATTGGCGAGTTTGGATAGATAAACTCTCATTTGTGTTCCACCATCATCCACGGATCAATGCTAACTTTTGGATTCTTAGCATTTCCTAATACAAAGGTTCATTCCCGACATTTACCCCCTTTCGAAAATAACATTACTCCGTTGTTGAATGAATACTCACTTAATCTGTAAATTTTGTATGGGAAACTCTTAGATATTATTAATTTAAACGTACGTGTTCCATTTTAAAAAGTTCTAATTCATCGCATCAATTAAATTCTTCTCTAATAGTTTTGAACGTATTTCTTAACAGAAAGAGCCACTAATCCTATATATTATCGTTTACATATTGTTGGTTTTCTTTTTGCTTCTTTTTCTGTACCTATGAAAGCCCTCGTAAGCCCTCCTTCCTGGATAATTAAGTTTGCCTTACGATGTAGCCAACAAAGGAATTAAAATGTAAGATAAGAAAATAAAATTCGGATTTTGGATGTAAAATTTTGGGAGAAGTTTGAAATTTCTACTTAGGCTTCATGTAAGCAAGTTGGCATTGTCTATAATAATTGAGCGAAAATCATCGATTGATTCAAAAATCAAACAAACAAATCATATTGGTTTCCTAGAGCTTTGAAGTTCGGAAATATAGATACACTATTCCATTCATTGTTAACATTGTTTTCTTGAGGCAGTGTCTTAATTTAGGGAGCGAAAGAGTCCAGGGCATTTAGTCGCCTCATGATTTTGCGGCAATAATATTCTAGAGTGCCGTAAATTACCTCGATTTGGTATTATAATATTTGTGAATACATTTGCGGAATATTTGATTCTCAATGTAAGGTCAAATTAAAAATACTAAAATTTCATCCCATACTTAACTTTTTATTTCTTTGTCAACTCGAACTCTGGCCGAATTTCACGTTCCGAGAAATTTTAGCTAACATAAAAGTGTGCTTTATTAGTAAGGAAGTTGGTAAAGCAATGCCTAAGCACTTATACCTTATTGTTGAAGATCAAAGGCAAAAGATTAGAATCGTTCTACGATATCCATTTTCTCTCGTTTTAATTGATTGATGATAAATGCACTCAAAGATAGCTGCATCAAAGAAATAAGGTATCATCTCACCCGAGATAAAGCCGTATTTAAATTGGGTGAAAGAAAACTCCGGAAAAGAAGCTCTGCCCTTGGCTGTTCTTTGGTTTGACTGATAAGCTCTGAAGTTGTGTCATATAAAGACGAGATAGCATATCAAAGCTTCACTCCGTTGTATCTGAATATGTATTCACCATTCTTAGCATAACACTTCTCTTCCTCTACCGTTTGGCAGGCTACGTAGATAGTATAGATAATATTTATTTATTAAATAGGGATTTGAAGTCATCCAAATGTATGTTATATTGGATAACGTTAGCAGTATACGTATAGCATTATACAATTTGTAAGCTCGACTAACAATAAGACTCGAGCAATGCGTCGGAAAGCTTTATACCTTTAATTAATTAATATCGATTCCTTACACAGAATTGACCTTTTCGTATCTTTCCGGGTTCGAAGTTTTCCTTCCGAAGGCTTACCATAAAAATGCTCATTAATTCGTTTGCCTGCTGCAGGATTGATTTATTTTGCGTTGAGGATAATATCCATGCGAGATCGAGGTCGGTATTATTCTAAACGCAATTCACCAACCATTCATTCTTATTTTTATCTTTAGATATCGTTTTCGACTTTTGAATTGCTTTAATTTTGTTTTATAAAGAAAATTTAAGTTTCCAAATTAAAATTTACCGTATAAAATGGAGCTGTGAAAGGATTGACTTCTAAAAACATACATTTACAGTAAGAATGAAGTATACTTGATGTAATTTTTACAATTTTCCCGAGCCAGTATAATTGAAAAAGGAAGACATTTCCGGGGTTCGGTAATGCCATTTAGTTGTAGCTTTTCCGCTGATGATTTTACTTCTTGCGCACTAGATATTTTTCTTTCACTTTAAGAACGAAACTTTCGGGAATGTTATTTCAAAAATATCACACGATCGGATTTCATTCGAAGCATTTAAACAATTTTCCGGTCAACTGAACTTCGAAATCTGATGTTATGTTAATCTCCCAGGAATGATGCTCATTTCCAGTAAAAGGAGACGCTACTGTAGACTAGAAGATCTGTTTTGCCTGGTCGATAAGACGTGATCGTTGGCATTGCTCTATGCTCTAAAAGTCTTATAGGAAGAGATCTAGTGATTTAGAGTAATTGGCAATTGGATCTCACCCTCTTAGGACGAGAGATCGCGTAGAAAATTCGGTCGCTCGAGAGGGCGTCGATCTGTGGATGCTATGGAAGGTGCTGAGGATGTAAGGCGGTCGTAATCCGACCTTTGATCCCGGGAATTTCCAGTCGTCATCTCCCGGTAGTATCGAGGTCAGAGGTCGGCCTTTGGTCTATATCAATCCATGAGTAATTCAAGTTCGACGGGATATTCGGGCTTGTCTTTTATTTCTTAATGCCAATTTCACAAAAACGTAATATATAAGCAGTGAGAAAATCAAAAAAATAAATTTTCTACTTTATTACGCTAAAGGATTACGAACTAAGATTGAAACTCCGTCAGTTTCTGGGAACCATGTGTTTGAAGATGACGCTTCTTCAGATAAACCTGCTCTTTCATGTGGTAATGGATATTAGTTTCGTCTTAGTAGATAGATAAATTACTACTAATATTATTATTACTAACTAATACTGCTATTACTACTATAAGTAGTTGTTACTTGCTGTGCTGTATATCTTCTAACATCTTTAAAAAATGTCTTATACCCGAATTAAAATTACTTTTACGATACCAGAAATTAAACGTTGAAATTGCGTATTAAGAATTCTGTTTGCCGGTTTCGAGTATGTATAAGGTAATTCCGGGAGAGACGCCCCAGTCGTAGTATTTTTAAGGAAAACCGCAATATTACTCTACGGAAGGTGTTCGTCAGTTAGTTGGAATGCACCTGTCTATCTGCAAGAGTTTCACGGCAATTAATTTTTTTACGCAATTTTATAACATCATTTCAAGTAGGCACTGTTTTTTTCCGCCCTGTTATAAGATAGGGTTAAATGTTTCTGGTTGGCATCTGTTTAAATGTTGGAATATTTTGAATCAAAGGGCGAAAACTTGTAGCTATAGGTTCATCTAATATCCACATGCAGTGACTGGCTATCTTGGACAAAGTATAGCCCCCCAATAGCTGTAAGGGCATCTCTCCCGTACTGAAAGTATAAATGCCCCACCTCTTCTCGGGATAGATGCCCCAGTGCTGTCTTTAGGTATATGTTCCTTATTAGTATCAATTTAACTTTAAGGTGATACTGATTAAAACTTTTCTTAAGAAAAAGTTTGTAATCTACGTTTTAATTTTATTCAAATTTAAATCCACGGTCGAATGCATTTTATGCACGATCTAAAATGAAGTATTGTTTAGTAAGCACTAGGGTGGAGCGTTTTGCCACTTTTTTCTGGTCGAAATGCAATACCCGGCAAAAGTGGCCCACCCACATGGAAATTACAAATATAAATTTTTTTTTCGAAATCAAAAAATATCTTCTGTGAGAATTTTTTCCTCGAATTTTCGAAATTTAGAAAAACATCAACATTGTCATAATTAATAACAGGCTGAAGAAAAACTATCTTTTACAAATACCACAAAATGAACACCACATTTTGTGGTATTTGTAAAAGATAGTTTTTCTTCACCCTGTTATTATGGAGCGATACCACCAAGTCAAGGCCGAAGTTGTTGATTCTATTATTGTCATAATTGTTTTTTTCGGTTAAAATTACAATATTTTGTGTTTATTCTAGACCCCATTCATACCAACTGCAACTTTCATTATTATTTTAAATGGATATTGATCTCATTAATCATGTACTACAATTTTTGGCTAAATTTTTGCAAATGAAACTTCTAAATATGTTTTAAATTCAACTTAAATGTTTAGTCATGTCCTAATTTTAAGTTAAATTTAACAATTTCGTTATTTAGCATGCGCTTTCCAGATTAAATTCAGTTTAAGCTAATGGGACATCCCTCCCACAGAGGTGGGGCGTCTCACCCCTACACTCGGGAGAGATGGCCAAATGCATGGATGCAGAAAAAGTTTAATATTTTGGATGAAATTTTTTTTAAACAAAATTTGTTTATATACTGTTAATAACCAATTAATGTTTTATTTTATCGCGCAGTTTCACATTCTTATTATCGCTGAAGTAATTGTTATGAAGTCTTTTCCTTAGGTGGGGCATCTCTACCGGAATTACCTTATATAAAAAATCCATGGTATAAAAACTTTTACTAGACCACTAATTTATTATGAACCTGGGTCGTATTATTCGGATAATAAATTAGTGGTCTAGTAAAAGTTTTTATACCATGGATTTTTTACTAGTTAATAAGTACCACAAAATTAACCCTGAATCGGTATCGTTTACCTTATATACATGGGATTCACTATTGTAAGAGATAAAATTATTACATTCACGCATAGGCCAATCATTCACGATGATTATATCGAAAACAATCAACGCAAGAAATATTTGTCATTCGGAAAATCCTCCCCGTTTAAGTTATGGTACAAAGTTGAACAGAGGATTTGTATTCATTTTGTACCATAGATTCTGAATAATTTCGCTCATTCTTCAACATAATCGCGATAATTCAACATAATCGCATTTTCATTCATTCAATAAGATTTTAATGCCTTCAAGATACAGCAGAAGTTTGGTTTCACTTCATCGATCCATCTCTTTACACCTCCCTGTGGTTCCTTTGAAAACCTTCTTCTTACCATAAATGTCTTCCAATCATGAATGAATAAAAATGCAAATCGCCACATCCAGGTTGTACAGAGAATGATGCAGAACTGCTCCTCAAAATGTTAAAGCAGGATATGCATAGTTGGAACTAGTGGGGGGAGTGAAGATTCTGCAAATCCCTTGCCAATAAACCCGCCTACGGTTCCGGATGGCCTTCTTCAGTCACCGCAGAGTTGTAATGTAAATTTCACTCTAAGATACATTTTGCGATTCTCTTTCACATTTTATACAGCCTTTCCATCTTTCCAACATCGTAGGGATTTCTATAGCTGTCTCTCAAGGCAGGTCCGATAATTGTGGATGTGCGCCAAATCTAAGAGAAAACGAGTGATACTTTCCTTGAGACCCACGTATTAACAACGACTTAACCACGCATTCCTACGCAGACAACGTAGGCATGCCTTGTAGCTGAAGCTGTTGTTTGAAACTATCAGTTACCATTTTATAAGACGCACCTTGCAGTAAAATCCCATTTTTTTAACTAAGGCATATCCAAGGAAACACGTTTGAACGTTTTTTGCTTTTTTATTGGTTCCTTAGGTTTTAATAGAAAGACATTGTTTTGTTCTAAATAAAATCCGCTGTTTTGGCTTTAACTTTGTTGTAGCTGTTCATGATGAAAAAGTAATGAAACAGCTTTTACACTTTACCGTGGAATATTCTTTTTTACGGCCTTTGATTTCAACCTTTATAGGTAACGTGAAATAGTTGTTTTGTTCTTTCATTGCTTCCATCTTTTTTCGTTTTTTAATCGAATTGACTTCTGGACATTGAGCTGCAAATTTCCAGCTGTCTCGTCTTATCATAGCGTCTCTGTGGTTATGGGCTTGTGCTTATCTTATTTCTGGAAGGAAGTAGTCTAACAGGTTGCTGTCTGTATTGAGGTCTAATTGTGGTTACTCGGAAAAAAGATCGAGCGAATTCTTCGACTGTTTCACATTTTTCGTACGAAAAATGGTTGAAAAGTTTCATGAGTTGCTTTCTCTAATGCATATAAAGTTGCGTCACTTTCAGTCGTAAATTTCATTTACAGTAGGATTCCAGCGAATTGTATCGGAGACAAAGTATTTCTCATTTAATCCTCTCATGTTATATTCAATGTTTTCCATCATGAATGACTTGGAGGTTCAGTTGTTTGAAATCTAGTTTAGAAGTAATTTGGCATGTGAATTCTATTTTTAAACTCTCCTGCTTCGTCTGGAAGATTGTCATCCGTCCTCACTCCTACCTAAATATATATAGTGCAATAAGCATATTTGATGTCACAAGTTTTAGAGTTGAAAATTTTCATTACATTTAAATCTTCTTTTAGATGAATGTAATATCTACAAAATATCAGGTTTTATAAAAAGTAATTGGTATTAGTTCAGCTCTAAGAGCTGTACTTAAATGTTAAATTTTAGTGTCAGTACTAGTTAGCTCGTAAACATGTGTAAACGCTGTAATCCAATTATCATATGCTCAATATATCTAAAAACTCTTTCATTGCTGTAGTATATTTAGTGATACATTTCTGATTTAAAACTAATATAATCCCGGAATATTAATTGACTACTGAGAATTGCTAACTCAAACATAGGTAATACCCATGACAAGTATCGCTGGAACATACTTCAGGGCAAATAATATTTAATTTGAATCATGAACCACACTTGCAAATATATTTTTATTTCACTCTTGTATTTCTACAATTTAATAATTTCGTTGGAATATTATTGAGTTTATGAAAATAAATCATTCTTTCGAACTATATGAGCCGGTAATTGTATATAACAGAGGTTTCCAGACTGTTGTTCTCAGGGGCTCGATTGATAGTTTGGGGGCGCAGTTATTTTCGTGAATTTATTGTCTTCCAGATTATTTTCGTGATAGCTCACTGCATTTACCTCAATCTTCACTTTTGGGTGGTTTGAATATCTAATAAGATATCAAGGTAGGAAAATTTAGCGACATTACATGCATTTGCAGATCACCACCAAAACCATTCCTTCTTTCCATATTTCCTATCTATTTACAAATTACTTTTAAAAATTCCGCATATATTACTGGTTATTATATTTTTGCTTTCATATGTATTTGCATTGAACTAGGAGTAAATGGAAGATGCGATTTCCTAGTTTCAATTTCGCCCAATAAAGATGTGCGTATATATGTATGTATAATTAAGATTTTGGACCGTAATTGTGAGAGAGTTGTGTTCACTCTTGGAATAGTACTTCTTAGTTGAGGAATAGAGAACCTTTTTTGCAAGTGCCTAATTCGAGAAAATGAAGGGCTTGCGTGCCAAAGCATACTGTGAGATACTGATACTATTTAAGTTATTAAGTAATTGAGGGACGAATGGATATCATTGACGAAATCTTTAATTATTAACATTATAAACAAATGGAATCCACATTCATTTATTTTGGAGCTTATTTCATTTAGTTGAAGAGTACACAGCAAGGATATAGTCGTCGGAGTTTCAGGCTCCAAAAAAGATTCGCTCACGTGCCTCTTTGGAAACGCGCGCCAAAGGTTCGCCACCATTGTGGTAGGAGAAAGGGAGCAGTTAGGTTTACATTAGTATTTAGTCTGCGTACCCATATATTTTGCGTGACAGTGACTTGTCATAGAAGCATATTTCTCTGAAGAGGTTTTCGTGCTTTCGCGGTCTCGTAAGAGTCCCTTTTTTCTTTTCCTGCTCAGCCAAAATGTTCACTTCGGCACCAGAATGGAACGGAAGCTTAAGGCGGAAGTGACTATGCTTCCCTGCCATACATCCTCCCCCCCCTACTTTCACCTTTAGCGCACCACGAAGGGGGATGGGTGTACGGCGGTGTTGGTTCTAGGGTGGAGGGAAGGAAGATGGCGCTACGAAATGCTTCGCACCCACTGAGGGAGTTGGGATCGTCCTGTGTTCCCCTTTCAAGGGCGGTGGCCCTGACGACGAGGGATGGCCCATCGTCTTACCCCCGCAAACCCCTCCAGAAAGAGCGTAAGGGTCTCTGGGTGGGGTCAGAATTCTCCTCCGCCGCTATGGAAGTGGAAATTGTCTTCATTCTTTTATTTCCACCCTTCATCGCCGCCTCATCATCCCAATTTGGCCGTCTTTCTTTACGACCCATTTTTCCTTTACTATCCCACGTGGGTGTGGGGTTATCGCGTCCCTAGCTATTGAAAATGATCCTTTGCCGCCAGAAAAGGCACTCGCTTTCGGAAATCGAAATCTAGGTCGAATGTTTTACATCTAAAGTGTGAACACCCTATCTTTTGAGATGATAGAACATCATAGCAGCTGATGAAGATATTTGCGACTGAAGAATAGTACGTTATTGTCATTCACGTTCTGCATCTGAATTGAAGTCATTGATGAAGAGTGACTAATCATTATACATGAATAAAGAGTGAAAAAGAACTCAATTATTTAATTACTGAATGTAGATATGTAATTTATAGATGTTTCCGTGTTTGTAACGATATGAAAGAGTGGGAATAATATTCTGATGAATTAGATGGAACGTTCCTTTCGGTTCGAAATTATTGAATGTTACGATTAGTACATGAAATTTAAGTCAATTTTTCTTAGACTTACAAAGAAGTTAATGAGGAGCATGAATTCATAATGCAAAGCATATACTCATTTGAAGAAATTAGTCTGCAGAACCTACCTCAAAATAGGAGAATATCTAAATCTATGAAAGACAAGAATTCAATTATTACGTAATGAATTGAATTTTATCTCATGTTAGTCTTAATGTACATAATTTTTACGCATGTTTTAAGAGAACCGATATATTTTTCTAATGGAAAAAAATGTAAAATGCACTGCACAACTTTGTACTAAAACTTCCTCACTTTCTATTGAGCGGTCATATGATAAAATCCAAAATATTTCTCAAAGTCTTATTTCTTTTTAAAGATATTCATTAATTCAATTCAAAATTATTTTATCTTTAAAATAGAAAAAGTGCTTCATTCCGGATCATTCGTATTTTAATCTATAATTACCTACCTAAATCAAATAACAATAATTATCTACCTAACAATAAAATAGATGTGTAAAAAAATATATATTAACATAACAAAACAAAACATCTAATGCTAGTTGCCATTTACTTTGAATTTCACTTAATAATTTTATCAGAATTTATTACCTCAATACTGCTAAATACTTAAAATCAATAAATAAATCATAGGTCTAATTATATGCGTGATATGTTGAAAAATTTCTTGAAATAAAAATCGGTACAATTTTAGACGATGCTGTCGTTATGGATTCAAAATGTTTAATTAAACAACAAGATCGATTAGTTTGCCCTCCTGGAAGTAAGGCCTCAATCCAATTGGAACATATTGATGATATTGTTTTAGAGTAATTGCGTGCTGTAAATGAGTGCAGTTTTTCAGCTGTCACTCCGTTGTCCCAATTGGTTCCAATGCTACTTACTGCTTTTAAAAGGTTCTGCCCTTTGCTAAGTGCTGTGAGGAACGGATTTTAAATGGTGAGGATGTTGAAACCGTGCCGTAGCTTATTTCAGTACCTAATACGGGGTTGTCGTCCTATTAGGTCCGAGAATTCAGTTCGCTCGACTACACCCTAACAGAGTGCCCTCCTTTCCCTACTCCGGGTGCTTTCTGTTTATCACCGGCAAGGGATCGCTGTAAACACTCTCCGTTTTCTCGAGTTTGCGTTTTGATTCTTACATCGAAAGACAGCGCAATTAAAATGTTTCGCTGAACACTGGGAGCGAAAAAGTTTTCTTGTTTTTCATTGTATTTCATGTTAAAAACGAATTTACTTGTTACCAGTTCCCTTTGTAGTATTTCTCATGCTGTTAGATAATTATCGTATTGATTAATTAATTGTATTTTATATTTTAAAATTAGTTTCTCTCTAGTTATTCTGATCTATTGTGTGTCATAGATAATTTCTCATAATTTTTGTATGTTGCTTATAAAACGCTGCCACCAGACTCCTAACTGCGGCGGAAAACAAATAAATAAATGAATAAACAACGAATAGTTTTAGAGGGTTATTTAGATAAAAATTTGCGAACAGAACATTTTGAAAGTTCAATTCAAAGAATGATGATTGCAAAACGTCGCATATGCCACAGAAAGTTAAGTTTGTGGTACGAAATCATTTTATTAAACATTAACCTATATATAGGAAAATAATTTAATATGTGAACGAATATTCCTCTTGGCGGACCTCACAAAATTTTCAGCTATAATTCAATAGGCACGATAAATCCTCAGGTAATGTATAGTTGAGCCAGAAACATATACCATTTTGATGTACACGTACTGGCTTAAATCTCCTGTAGTGGATTTAATGATAAATCTTTATTGCTCAATTACGGAGAAGATAGTGTGTACATGTAGTTTAAATTATAGTGCATGAAGATTTCGCAGTAATCTTCTTCAGATAGCCTTAAAATTTGATGATGAACTTGAGTAAGCTTCACTCGAGTGTATGAAATAAAACGTCGTTCAATCTATTTGTAAAAACATGTGAATCCTGAAGATGCTACCGAAAGCTATACTTTCTTCGTTCGCGTAAATATTTTGATGTGATAGCGTTACAGTGACACGGAAATTTCAAATCAGTCAATCGTATTGGTGTGACGACGAGTTATAAGGTCCGAAGAGAAGTTTCCACGTGCGTGACATTTACCGCTTTTTCTGTCAGAAAATTTTTTCCGCGATTGGGTGAGATAGGGAATAAAGTCAAGGTGGAGAAAAAATGCCTCAGGGGCATCATTCTTCGTGACGTTTTCAGTATTTCCTCAATTCCAATACTAACTTTTACAATATTTTATCAAGTCTTGCGTCAGTAAATGTTAAGTTATTGTTCAGTGATGTTTTATGAATGTTGACACCTTAAAAATGTATCGCTAAGGTATTTTAATAGGTTGATGGTACTTATAAATTCCAACTTTCCCGAAAACTATATTTTTTGCAGTAAATATAGAAGGAACCTTCATTTAAAGGTATTTTCCTGCATCATATATTTTTGTTTATCAATTGAAGTTTTATGAAAATAAATCAATCACGATTGTTTCCTTTCGCGAAAAAATTACTCATATTTTATGTAAAACTCAATTTTGTGATTGCGGATTTCTGCATGTTTATCTCGATGCAAATCGTAAGTGTTGGTTTCTCGTTTTGCTTTCTCTCTCTAATGTGTGAGACCGTAACCCTGGCTCAATGAAACATAGCCAAAACCTTGGTTCAATGAAATAAGGAATCAGAAACGAATGGATAGATACATTAAAATATTTTGATTCATAAATTTTACTCCGAAACACATTCCGTGTTCCTATTACACTTTACTACAGGAAGTCTACATTATAAACGTATCAAGGTGTGCTGAACCATGTTATCCTGAAATTTCGATGGCATGAAAAACTTTACCCTCTTTTTGGCATTAGAATTTTATTATTTTCTCAGTTTCTAATACTTTGTAAGTATCAATATCTGTTAGGTGAAATTTATAACGAAAATGGATTTATGATGTTCTGGATGGCACTACTTTTTATTCCATACTTCGCTGTTGCCTGTATCGCCGACTCTTTATCAGGGATTTCGGCGAAGGTCCTTATCAAATTATGCGACATTGTAGACAGTATTTTGAGAGCCAAACCTTGTATAATATCATGCCTTCGTCCATTCAGTGGGTCAGTTGACAGAAGACTAAGCTTTTATTTATCTGGTCTTATTTGTTCTCGTGGTGACATCCCCGTGTCAAGTCTTGCAATATTCGTGTTTGATAGGAACGTTACGAAAGAGGATCGATTGCGAAGCTAAGAATTGGGCTTCTTTGATTGAAAAAAGCCGTTCTAATGGCGAATTCGCCTTCTTCTGCGCCAGCATGATATCATCGTGCGGAAAATTATCGGATTTCATTGAATTTGCTTCGTATATGAGGTCATCTGCACGAATTGACATGTACCCTATCGCTTTATTTATATGACTGACTTCGAAATAACAGGAGAGCAGTGAACAAATTTTCAAAAAACTTATTCGCGAAAAAAGGGTGTGGTAGATCATACCGTACGTGTGAAAACAGTTGTCCAATATTTTGCCCAAGTCCTTGGACAAGTACGAAATTGGTCTGAGACCATACAGAACTCGCTTTTCCGTTGCGACTCTAAATAGAAGTGTCATCTAATTCTCGGTTTGCTTCTACGGGTTATATATAGCTTTTCAGTACGTACAGAATTCAAATCGCTCCCACCTAGAGAATTATGAATCGCTTCCTGTACAATTTAATTAAGTTAAACTCTGAATCCGCTAAAAGTTCTATTTTTGAACCCAGTAACTAAAGAAATTATCTCATAGAAATGATTTTAAAAGACATATCGATTCAAAATATGGGATCTTAGACGAAAGTGCTCATACTACTCCACTTGAAAGCTTTTTTGAGAAATTAAAAAATAGGAATCAAATTTAAGAGGAAAAAATCTATAGGAGGCAATAGCGCTAGCTAAAATAGGAGATTTTATCCGCAAAGAATGTTTTAGCATCTTTTAATTTAATTCTCCATAAAATCTCTTTCAAAAATGATTCAGCCAGTTTCTTACATTCATTTTAATTTGCAAATTAAGGTCTACCAAAATATTTATATTTAATTGTTTTTACCGAAATGATAATGTATTTTTATGTTATTGATAATGATATAATCACAGTTTCTATCTATTATTTAATTCAAAGGAATGAATGGAAACAATCGAGAATATTATATAGCTATATTCTTGCTAATATGAAAATGAAGGAAATTGCATGAATATGCTTGACCTTTGAAATCAAAGATTCATCTAAAAATTCCGGCAATCGTTGACCTTAAAGCTAAATATTTAAAAAAATAGAAACAATATTTGAGGAATCAGTTGGGGTAATTAGATGAATAGTTTTGGGTGCTTGTTTCTGCTTGGAAAACCCTTCTTTATTTGATGCTAAAAATCAATAAATATTTGTATTAAATTTTCGAGGAACTATTCGACTATATCCATATGTATTGGAAGGGAAGATGTCAGATTCGGCTCACTATAACTTCCTAACCCTTTTCATTGGATAAAACTTATTTCGTGGCGGATGTTGTTGCTGTCATCTTACCTTCAACGAATTCAAGTCCAAGGCAGTCCGCAATAAATTTAGTCCCAGTTGAGAATGCCTCAGCGACCGCATAAAAGGGCAACTGCCGTAACGACACAATTATTGCGCGGCGGGAAACCAGCAGAATTGCCGTAAGGGTGTCTCTGAAACCCGGTATCTGAGAAAGATTTTGTACGGTGAAAATAAAAAGTGGAAAAATATCATGCACCCTTTTCTCGCATCACATCACTCGCCCTTTACAATTCTTTTTTATTTCGAAGTGTCCTTTCTCTCTTCCTCCTGTGCATGGAAATGGAGGCAATTCCAATGGATAGCTACTCAAACCCACCTTCCAACCTTTTTTAAGCCGTCCAAGAATGGATTTTTACGTCTTAGAAATACGAAACAGTTTCCTGAATTTCCTGATAAAAAAGCGTTATCTATGTAGGGGTGGGATATGCCTGAAAGAATGGCTCTTTTGCTTTTCATCTTTTCCCTTCAACGACCGAAGGGTGGTTCGCGTAATGGCGCAATGAGTGATTGAATGAATGGCTGGTCCCTGAATTTGGGCGGTGTTTGCCGTGGGTGAGCCCCTCATTCAGCCACCTTCAAATCCACGCAGCCGCGATTAAAGACGTAATCTTGAAAAATAGGAGTAAACTACATTCCAAGATTGGCTTCCAGTATAAAATAGTGGCTCTGTATGATTTTTTATGTATTTTTCTCTTTCCTTGTGAGATCGTTTAGGTAGGTGTCTCCAAGCTTTCACCTCTAAGCTATGTATTTTTGAGATCTATGTTTCCTTCTCTGAAGCTTTTAAATAAATTAATTACTATTTTGACTAGTGACTATTAATTTGTTTGACTATTAATTCATTGTACAGATTTCTAACTCATTTTAAGTTCTGGATATAAATCAGTTTGATGTTTTAGTTCCATAAAAATAATAACTCCTATTCGAGTCGAGATTCGATGCGTTGCGAAATTTTTAATAACGTAATGCTGTAATAAATTAGTGCATGTATTAAATTATTAGCATTACAGTTTTGAGATTTTTCATTGATAAGTATTTCGTAATGATAGTTAATTGTTTTTTTACGAAATATTTGTTCGCAATCGAGTATAATTGTAGGAAATCAGTAGAAATATCTGCCGTATTTCGCGGAGTAAATTTATGCGTATTATTCCATTCTGTCAATTTATATTTGAAATTAACTAAAAAACATTTGCTCTTACCGTCTTGAGAAGGTTGATTTTAATTATTTAATTAAGTTATTCATTATTTTCTTCTACAAAAGCTACTTGCCTATACCAATTTTAAAAAAATATTTTTGTGGATGTAATTTATTATTAAAACTATTTTGTACATTTCTTACCGCAAAGGTTTTATGGAATTTTGTTCTTAACTTTTTTCAAATTGTAACTGTCTATATCTTATTTTCTCACTGGTCTTGCAAAAGTAATACATCCGATGTAGGGGATCCATAGTTTTTCATTTCTGTCGTAGAAGCGATGGAGCGGATTTCGAAATTGTGAACACAGGTGTGCTTACAGATGCGTGGTCTTAAAGTTGTTCTGAAAATGGCTTGTAAATATTTCTAGCGTGCGTCTTCTTCTTTAAACAAACCTCTTTAACTTATTCTTAAATGAAACCGCAGGGCGAGTCTTTTCGCTCCATTTGACCAAGGAATCGGGACGATGCTGCATCATGTCCCATAGACTCGGAAATGTTAATTATCCAAGTGAACGAACTTGTGTATTTCTGATCATCGTGGATCGAAACACTTACGATAATGAATTGCTGGAACCTCGCCGTATTAAAAACATTCTTGGGGTTATTATTCGTGGCGGAAAATCTTATCATCTACATCTAAGGAAATTGCTAGATTTACTGATAACGTTGCGTGTGGAAAACGGTTTAGAACCAGGTTCAAATAGAATGGATAGGTAAACGCTACAAAGACAGCTCCTAACTATCGTAGAAAAGTTATGAATCGGGGAGCTTTCAGCGAGAGTAAGCCTTGTATTGGAAGTATATGACGTAGGGTGTGTTCTTATGCAGGACGGAAGAAGACATATAGGTAGGAGTAATGGGGAAGTTGGCTTACGGCACGCTTTCATCGGCCAGGGGGCTGAAATGTCACGCCAACCCTCGCCTCCCCTTGTTTATGTTTCTTTTCGTTTCGCTTTCCTTCTTTTCATGCATCTTCTCTTCTCATTCCTTAGCCTTTTCGTCGCTTCTTCCCCCAAACATAATGACCTTTTTCTCTAACTGTGCCGACTAATATCTCCGCTATTTATACATTTTTAACCGTGACGCAACTTTCCTTCGCGTCATTTTTTTTATAGAAAATGGGAGTGTATTTATTAAGAAAATTAATTACCAGTTAATTACAGTCTCGGAAATGACACATCTTTGTTTTATTTCTACCGCTAGATATCTAACTATTACAAGCGGTGTATGAATTTCAGAGAAATTTCTTTTTAAATAAGGCCTGCTTATAATTAATGCTGCGAGTTTGCGTGAAAAATAAGATAGTTTTTGTAGTCTTGGGAGCAACCTAATTACGTAAATAACAAATGAATTTTTTTATTGGATTAAGATTTTCTTATAAATTCAATCGGAGAAGCCTTAACTTGGTGGGATTCTCAGGATTACATTAAGATTTTCGTGATTTTATCAGTTTTATCTAATTATAATTATGAGTTATGTCACTTGTGATGTAGAATGCGTTAGTAATTTTGTGTGTGATAATTCATTACTATTAATAGAATTTTAATAGCTGATGCACAATCCAGTTTTGGTATTTAAAAATCATGGTCATTAATTGGGATGTATGTATTTTAGTAGTTTTTAAAGAATAGGGTAGTAATTCACTCTCTCACAAGGAGTTTTTTCAATTTTTAGATAACTTATGAACATTCTAGAAATATATGGTAACTAATTTATAATTAGGAAATAACTAATGAAGTATTAAATATTCCTTTTTATATGCTGTCTCTTCATTTTGGAAATCAGCTGCCATACTTCGTCAAAATGGTCTTTCATTTATTTATCTGCTCCTGCTTTTGGTTTCACCAGCTATACCTCTTCCAGCAACAGACTTCCATAAAGGTAAAGTTTGGAGTGGATGTAGCTTTATTATGAAATTGATTCCTTCGATTTTATAAAACTTTTTACTTATGCATGTCAATGAATTTGTTAAATTTCATTGCAAGCAAGCTTTTGAACATGAATGAGAAAGATTTAAAATATACTTACTAGCTTTCAACTCTTTACAACAACCCTGTGTGAATTTTTAGTACTATTAACTGTATCATCTAAAAATGTTTTACTTTGAAAGATAACTAAAACTTGAACTATAGAATTAAAAATCAAATCAAAAACAATATTGGATGTGTTTTTATAAATTAATAAATTAGACATCCATGTCTCCATAAACTATAATTAATTCATATCCACCAAAAATGGTGGTAAACCCTTTCAAAAAGCTATCATCCATATGAGTAACACTTCTTACGATTACTCTACAGACAATTTTAACCTAGTAATAAAAATTAAAAAGTTGTATGTGTCTATATGGTTTTGGAGCAACGCATTTATTGATTATGTACTGTAAGGGGGTAGGAGCAAATTATTTTAATTGCTTGTATCTGGAAAAATCTGACAAAAAGAGAATATAACACAAGTAATGATAAAAATGAATTCACATAATAAAATAATATATCCTTCCTTTTTTCAGGCCATGCCAGCAGATTCATCAAGTCTGTTCTTATTCTTAGTTTTATTGTCTGCATTTCTCAGTTAGTGTTCCAGATCACTCTTCTCTCACTTCCCCCATATGGTCACTTCTTAGCAAACTGTGAGTATTTTCAATTAAATGGTTGTTTTACATTAAAGATGTCCATGAACATAAGTCATACCCTAAATAAAAAATTTCCCTGTCATTGTTCTGACAAAATGGCATTTTGCTGGAAAACAAGAGATTAAAAAATAATTAGATGGAATAGTCAAGAACTGTAAAACTTAAATATTTTAGGAGAGGACAATTTAGATTGGAGTGATAGTACAAGCAGACGATTCAGAGTATTTTTGGCAAAATATGAGACTTGAATAAATAAATGAATTCTTTCTTGTGTTAGCTCAAGGATCATCCAGGATCATGTAATTTAATATGATTGGAAAATTTTCATATCAGCGTAAATATAATGTGAACCAAATGTTGTGTTAAAATTCATATTAATGATAACGATTATTAAAAATAAACATCTTTCATCCCTTTCAGAAGCCAAAATTGATTACTGCATGTATAATATAAACTTTGAAACTATTTGTCTGAAATTAATTCCTGTAGAATATAGAGGATCATTCAATACATATTACTTTTCAAAACCTGTTTTTTTTTCCAGGTGATTTATTGGAGCAGTCTCTGCGGCATCTGGGACTTGTTCGCCTGAATGGAATTAGCGCTCAGGATGGAACCAGACTGCTGGTACCAGATGCACTTGTACTTTTTACTGCATTCTCTGTACATCTTGTTTTTTCTAAATTGGCTGAGCCGTCCGAATCTCAACCAGGCACCAGTGCTCATAATTCTTCTCCTACAGGACCTATGTTTGGACCAAGGTTCATGCATTTCTTGGGTGCTCTGGGTAAGTTGAATAACTCATTAAAATTTTGAAAAGTTATAATGAATTTCATAACTGCAAATTTATGTAGAAAAAATCAGTTTTAGATAAAGAAAATGTCTTTAAACACAGCATTTTCTTGTATCTTATATCTCTTTATTTAATCCAATAAACATTTGATACATGGATAGAAAAAGTCAAGAACTGCATATGCTAATTAATGATGTTTATTCATCAGAGATTAATCACTGAGAAAAGTAATGAACTAGTGGCTTGTGTAAAGAGTTAAATACTGATTCACTCCAACTATGATTAGCTAAAAATGTTAATCAATTTTCTAATCAGTCCGTCATTGAATTCCTTTAAATCTCTATTAATTTTTAATTACTTCTCATATTAAAGGTTGATACATTTTATATCCATCTCTCTATTCCATTTCCAGGTAAATATGTTGTATTGGCAGCTTTATGTTTGGCTGGTGCAGCTCGTCCTTCAGTTCCAGGAGCAATATATTATGTGTCTTTCATATTTTGGGCCACCTGGTGGGCTTCGCAAAGGAATTTGGGTAAAACCTTTGCACGAGTTTGCCAGGTGGCCCTGGCACCTTTAGTTGCCATTCACCTTTTGGTGTTATTTGCATATCAAACTCAGTGGCCACAAGAGCTTATTCCTCCAGATCATCAAATTGCAAGGTGAGAAATTACATGTATCTAAGAAAATATTATTTAAGCTTTCTTATTTTTTTTTTATTTAAATACAGGGTATTTCAAAAAGTATGAACCAATTTAATTTAAAACTAAATCTTATACTAAATAAGTTGTGAAAAATTCTTACAAAGTCACATGTATTTGTTTGAAATATAAGTTTTTTTCCTTTCCTACAAGAGTTCAATATGACTACCACCCTCAGCATGGAACAAATCAAGGCAATAGGAGAATTCCTCCCAAATGCATTGCAGTATATCCAATGAGTTGATCAATTTTGTTATTCAATCTTTAAGTTTACATTATTTTTGACATTTATCCATGGGGAAAAGGCACATGCAGTTAGGTCTTGGGTATCTGGGATGCCATGTGTTGAGATCACCCTTGCAACCGCTGAGGCAGTTAAATCAAAAAATGCTCAGCAGGTTTGGGGTATTGGGAACATAACATAGTACTCTATCATTAACTATTTGAATCTTAGAAATCCACTCTTTGTAATGGTATGTGACTTGTTATATTCAGTTTCCTGGGAATTGAGAAATAATGCTTTGAAATCAGTACATTGATTGACTTTGATTTTGAAAGACCCTGTATTTATTAATTACTTATATATCTCTGTAGTTGGTTCAGACATCGATGATGATATTAATATGATACCAAAGCTTTCATTATTCGTGAAATTCCGAGTTGTATTGATTATGTGATATTCACTAAAACAAACTTTCTGAAATAATCAAAGTTCAATATTTTGACAGCTTTATATTTGCTGTAAATGCTGCATTGTATTTTTATATAATCTGTGATATAGATAATGAATATGCATTTGCTTAAGAATGATACATTTTCCACTTTAGAGAGTGCAAGCTACATGATCAGTGTACTTCAGCAAATTTCTAGTACGCTTTTTGTCAGTGTATCCCAAAAATTTTCTTATTGCCTTCAGCCATCATCTATAAAAAATAATATTTCTATGAAATTATTATTGAATTATCCTTATGCAAAACCTAAATCATAATAAATAGCAAAATAAAAATTATAGTTTAAAAGTAATCCCTTAAGTCACTTAATTGTCAATTTTCTGATCTCTTTGTTTTATCACTTTTTCAGACTTATGGGGTTAACGGCTCTAGTTGTAACATCATGTGATGATCCTCGATCCGTGACAATGTCTTCAAATTTAGAATGGGCTTCCTTTGCCAACCCGTTTCTCTTATTGTTCCTATATTTTACTCTTGTTTTTGAATCTCAAATTCTGTTATCATCACCAACCAGTGTACATGTAAGTATTCTCTTAGTTTTATTTTTGGATTAGATTCTTCTCTTAACAGTTATGAAAATAATGATCTAACTTGGCTTTAACAGCATTATAATATTTCTCATAGCAGCTTCATTTTACATATTAAATCCTGTTCAAATGCTCTGATTTCTATCTTCTAACCATAAGCACCTAAAATATTAAATTTTAATCAATGTCTGACAAAAATTAAATTTGGCTAATACTTTAAAGTATGTGGCCCATCTAAAATCCTTACTTCAAAAAATCTTTTTCTCTGGGGGTGCATCTTTTATTTATTTTCCCATTTTTCCTATTGGTCTAATCAATTATTTCTTCCATTTGTTTTGTTATTATGATTGCACATTATATTTTGTTATTATGGAGATGCAGGTGGTAGGCAAAAACCAACAATCACAAATTGGTTACTGGTCTTGAAGGGTTCATCAAATGATGCCCAGTAACTAGCATATCTAATGAATTATTTTTATTGAAAATTCTCTTTACCAATTGAAGGTTAAATATAAAAACTATTTTTTAGTTGTAAATAGCTATATTACTTGTGATTCTGGATGTAAAGCGCTTGGTAATAATGGGTATACTCCCATTCTTTTGATGAGCTCTTGAAATTTGTAAGTTCATATGTAATTGCTATGGCTTTAGGATTGTATAAGACTTACTAATTTATTTAATAAAACCAGATACTTTAAAATTAAATGATATCTTAATTTAGTATAAAATATGTTTAAATAAGATGATATATATTCTGTCTTATACTTTTGTATTCTAATTGAATATTAGAGAGATTCTACTTGTCTTTGAAATATGTAAAAAGTTCTATAATTGTCATTTTCATAGATAATCAGTTGATAAACTGGAAGGAATATAATGATTTGCATAATTAATGGACTTTAAGTTTGTTAAATTTTAACATTAGATTTAATGTATATTCAGTATTCCAATATTTTGGGCCATTAAATCTGGGTTCTCATGGAACATACGCTTCAGTGGTGTACTTAACCAAGTAAAAACCAGAGGTCAAACTACTACCAGTTGTTCACAATTTCTGCCAGTTGGTGCTAAGTCATTAGAGTATACTGAAATGGACGCAAGGGCAAAATACCAATTTATTAAATTAATTGTACAATGGAGTGTCTAAAATATAAATAAGTGGCCAAAAAATCACAAACAATTTATTTTCTCTCCTGTAACTCAGACATTTTGCTACTATTTACTCATCTGAACACGCTTTTGAGACACAGTTGTGTAAGTGACATGATTCATGCGTGACTACCGCATATCATCTTTTCATAAATGCAAGTCATGTTGCAGTTCATGTACTGCGCTCTGTGAGGACCTAGCTTAATTTTTCATAAGAGCATTACAGGCATAAGGACACTTTGGCCAATAGAGCTTGATTGGAGAACATGATTGAATCATTATATATTTCTTTCACTTCTGTAAGAAAATGGGATTTTTTTTCCTTTTTTATAACGATGATTTTTAAATTTTGTGGGCAGGTTTGTTACTTTTAGTGAATCTCATTATTTTTGCTTCAAGAGTTTACTATAATTATGATTTTTCAATTCTCTGAACTGTCGCAGTAAATGTAATTAACTTTTATGGCTGGTATAGTATGTAATTTAACAGCTCTGGAGAAGTTTCCTTCTGGTACCATCAGAATGTTATATGTCAGTTTTTAAGATAGATTGGGCAGATATAATATGCACATCAATTAATTCTGATAAAAAAACTTCTGCAGTTAAGTTTTAGATATTTTTTATATCTGTGTCTTTTTATAGTCTATTGACATGCATCAAGTGTAGCATTTTGACCATTTTTTTGTAAGTCTTTTGTCACAAAGTTTATGAAATTCTTCAAAATTGCTTCTTGTTGGAATTTAAAACTCACTAATGAGGTGCAGCTTTTTTATGAGATGCATTCCAAAATTAGTCTAACAGGTTTTTAAGAGCAAATTACCACATCTACTAGTTTGTTCATGTGTATGAAAACAAACTGGTCCATTATGTTTAGGGATCGTCATTTTCCAGTGATTATTTCATTCACTGTCAATTGAGTTCAACTTACCATATATGCCAGCATATAAGTCGACATTTGAAGCCTTCAAAAATTCTCTCTAAAACCATGGGTCGACTTATACGCCGAACATAAAATTTAATCCTTCACCATCAAGGTATAAATAAGTGAAACTGCCTGCTTAATACTTGTTGTACCCAAACTCTTGCAATTCACCACAATTATTTCTTGCTGAAACTAATTTTTGGCCAGTCTAATTAACGTAGATATCATATAAAACAAATTTCATCTCGAAATACAATTGTGGCCAAAATAACCACGTATGAGTTATGACATGTTTTTTTATATCTTTAAAATAAATTTGATTCATATTTATTCTTCACAAATTATATTAATTTCTTCACATGTATTTTTATTTTACAAAAACGTAATATATATTTCGATTTTTTCTTACAAATGAAAATCAATAAGCACATCATGGTTTGTTTTTGTTTATATAATCGTTATGATTCGACCGATTCGACTTAGCATTAGGAGTTACTGGAAGTTGTTTTAGCAGTGTCGTTACTTGATATTACCATGCTATATTACCATTATTACTATAATAAATTTTTAATACCTGTGTTTCTGTTTCATAACGCATTTTTTGTTGTGTAGCCTTAGTGATACCAACAAAAGAAACTTGTGTAGCTTCTTAATCTTATGCGGTAAATATTCCTAAAGCTATTGTATATTTATGGATACTGTAGTCTTTCTTCTCATAAAATAGAGCTGGGTAAGTAGTGTTACCTTATTTTCTGGGTCGACTTATACACTGAGCATAGGCTAAAACCTGAAATTCACCATAAAATTTTAGGGGTCGACTTATACGCCGGCATCTATGGTATGTTTATGAATACTGTAATTTCTGAAGAAAAAAGCAGTGAATGTGTTAAGCCTTTAAGGATTTATTAATATTAAGTTATATTGTGATCATGTCTTGAACTTGGATTTCTTTGGAGAATATTCTCTAACGAAGGCTTTGAAATAGGTATAGTTGGAAATCTCTGTAAATATTTGAAGTTGAGGTATCACAAAAATTTACAATTATCTGATGAAAATCAAATTACTGGAATATTTCTTGTAATCATTAAAAATGTTCTTTGTGCATCAGTATTTTCTCAAGAGTATTATTTTATTTTGAAATTACACTGAGCAAGTTTTTGCTTTGGGAGATATTCTCTTTTCTTTTACAAAATTACTTGGAACTAACAACGTAATATAATGGGTTTTAAGGAAACAATTTCCTTTTAAATAAAATTCATTTCTGTAACCTTTTTTAAAATTTGTATATACATGTGTTTAGTTTAAAATTTGTAGAAAAAAATCTTGTTAAACTATACAATATAATAGTAATACTTATGATAGCTTAAATTCTTATCTTGCAAAATAATTGTTATCTTTTAATCTCATTATGAGAATTTTAATTCATCCCAATGTTAAATAGAAGTGGAAGATGTTGATATGACTTGGCCTCAAACCCAGGTCTTTCACTTTCTGGGCATCTCTGAACTGTTGTAACCTCTGAACTATCCCACCAAACCAATATTATTCTGTTTTAGGAATGCTTAATAAACAATGATAACTCCATGTAGTGGCACTTGATACTGCCAAAGATCCCCACTGAGGCAAACAATTTTCAAAGTTATGGAACTTTTCATGTTAAGGGTTTGACCTTAAAACCCCAGGATGTATACATATTTCACTTCTGTTTATTCCTGGATTTTCTGAATCATGCTTGTATTTAGTGGAAATTTTCATACGTATGCCCTTTCCATAGCATTGTATGTTAAAGGTGATTATAGAGCAGAAACGATTGAAACAATCCATTCTTTCTAATCATTGCTATTCACAATTTTACATACCTATTGTGAGAATTACCAATTTTTGTAAATCATGCCTCGTTAGTGTGCAAACAATTCAGCCATCATGCATATTTTGCATAAACTCAAGGTGTTGAGGCCTGGATTTGCAGCATTCTATTTTTAATGCATATTTTGCATTATTCAAACATTTTTCATATTGTATATTTGTTAAGATTGAATAAGAATTAAAAGTGACTCTGTTGATTGTTTTTAATGGATCAAAATTTAAATTGACTTATAATTATCTTCATCTTAGTATTTGCCAAAGAAAATAATAAAAAACAGTAAATAAGCTCAAGGTTAACCATATTTAATCTTGCTAAAAATTTAGATGCAGTGAGCATAGAAAACTAGTTCCTATTCATATAGGAAACATTAACAACAATTATATGAACAAGCCTGTTTTTATCTTTCTTGAAAAGTGCTTGGTTAAACTATGTATATGCAAGCATTTATGAGATTCATTCACTAATTTTACTTATTTAGATCAGTCATCGTTGATTTGACTTCAATCTTATGCAACTTAAATTCTGTAATCTTAGTAATTGTGAGAATAATTGTTCTCATTTAATTTATGTTACATTAATGTTAAAACTTATAGGACACCTCAAATAGTAGGAAACTTCCTTGAGTATTAGGAATACCATAGGCATTAATTTGGATTTTTATCTTACTTTTATTTCCTAGTCTCATATATTTCCTATGCTGGAATGATTGAATGCTGGATTTTGAGCACCATATTAGGAGATCAATATTCTTCATTTGATCTTTATTATTCTTTGTATGGTTTACTTGCATTGAAGTTACTATATTGATTCTATTGTACATATAATAATTTAAATAGATGTCATCCTCCAATTTTCTGTTCTTTCATATGCATTTATATGGGATTGGTTTGGTATTCTGTTGAGGTATGCGCTATCACTAATTAAAAACAATACCATTAGGTACTTTAGTATAGGCTTATTTTGGAAATATAGTCTCAGAATTTTACAATAATCAAGCAATTTCTGTAAGTATTACCAAGTTAATCTTTTATCTCTCCTTTACATAAAACTCATAGGATGGTTTAAATAATTCATTATTTAACAAGCAAGTTGTAACATAATATGTATAATTTTCCGAATGCTTCAAGATGATGTATCACTTAGTAATGTGCTTATTAATTTAATTAGAATTTATGTGGCAATGCAGCTTTATTACATTAAGGAAATAGTGAGAGAGTGTTTTGGTAAAGGGATAGAATCTTTTTAAACAATAAGGAATTTTCTTAGACATGTTTCTTAAGGTTTTTTCATTGAGATAAGAATATCGGATTTAAGAATTGTGTGTAATATGTAGTATTGGCATCACAGGGGGGGCGAGATGGGGTTCTCCCTCCTCCTCCACAAGGAGGCCAAGTAAGCTGGAATGGGGCAGTCAGAGGTGGGGTGGGGGCAGCAACTTCCCTGCCTCCTTCTTCCCCACCTCGGTCCTCACACCCCAACCCTTCAACAGGACTTTCACGTAGGCGGACCATCCCTTGGTCTCGTGCTGCTTCAATAAGAGTTCGAGTATGTTGGTTGTCTTGGTTGTTCTTTTTCTATCACTGTTCTCAAGTACACTTTGCACCAAATGTAGTTTAACCTCAATTGTTTTCCCATATATTTATCCTTTAGATGAAGGAAAAGGAATTATGATTCCAGAGGTAAAATTGAAAAATCGGCAGTAGGTTTGTGCAATAATGGTAGAATAATTATTATCACACTCGGAAGCTTTTCTTATTTACATTAAGACAGGAAACAATTGAGGTAGCTGCTTCATCCATCACTTCTCCCCAAACTTTTTGTTGTTGTACGTCAAAATCCTGTGGCTTGTTTTTCTCTTTTGTTCAAAAATGATTTTTGCTTTAACTCAAAAATCTCTGAATTTGTCCTATGGAAAACTCTGCTTAATTATGATGCCTAATTTTGACCATAGGTAACAGAAAATCTTCACTTCAACACAGTATATATTAAAATGCAAAACTGTCACTGTTTTGCTGTTGTTTTGCTCAATCTGTACAATTACTGATATGTATGGTTGCAGCCAATTAGAGAGTCTTAGATATTTATTTATTTTTGATTGATTTTTCATAGCTATTTTTATACAACTATTTTTCTGTTTTCATTTTTTATTTTAGCAAAACCTTCATCCTGCACTTGTTTCTATTCCAATATGTACCTTTATACCCTCAATGTCATAGCCAATAAGATTATTTGTCTGTTGTAAATTTATCACAGATGTGTACATATTCTGTGTAATTTTGATGTGGTTGTCCTTGAATATAGAAAATAAAATTAATATATATTTACAAACTTTCCTGTATTTGTATAGAACTTTTTTAAAATATGTGAAAACTGTTTGTATATTTGTAAATATCCTACTCTTAATGGAAGATTAGTAATCTGATTCCTCTTTTTTCTGCCATTTCTTTATATGGTCTTAACTCCAAAATTGCTGTTGTGTATCTTTTGCTTTTGTTAAGTGTCAAATCACTTTTCCTGCATCATGTTACTATGAATTGTGTATGTTGAAGTCATACTGAGGTTAATGGATGCCCATGGTATATATTTATTTTGCAAACTGGTCGTCTTTTGCTGTGTTAAAGGGAAGGCACGTGGTGGAGATAGCTGAACTCAAAAGAGAGGAATATGGGGACGAGAAAGTAGAGGTAAGAAGATGATGAATGAGGAATATCACTGATAAAGGATGTTTTACAAGGGAAACCTCTCTTGTCATTCCCATTACATTATTTTCATAAAAATTAGGTGTTGTAACTCAGTTATTTTATTGCTAGTTACTGTTTAAGTTTGTTGGGAAAAAATTTCAATCTCTAAGAACTTCATCAATTAGAGACCAGATTTAAGAAATTGTGTAGATTTTTTTGCTACTATGGATAGCTTATGGTTTGAAAAATAACTTTCCTGTATGAATTTTGACTTTGCTGGCTATTTTTAAGATAGTAAAATATGGTTGTGCTAAAGTGATTGCTAATTCTGTGTGCTTCTAAGGTAATGGTACTAGCAGTTATAGGCATGTAAAGTTATTCTGCGATGCTTATATAATTAAGCTGTCTGAGTAATTTATATACTTTTTAACTTTTTGATATGCTTATATTATGAGCTTGTTGATTATATTTTGCTGAATCTTAGAGTTTATTGACATTTATTGTCAGGTTCAGATCCCTTACTCTCCCTTGATGGTAATGATTTATTTCTATTTTTTTTCTCTGCAGCTATTTTGATGGTGTTGGCCTTATTTCCAAAAGCAGTGTAATTTTATTGTTACACTTCTCATGGTACTAATAATAAGTATATGTACGCTTCTTTAAGTATTAGTTATGTATAGTAGGATGCATGAGACTCTTATAGATATTTTTGCTTGATATGACTTTCAGCTTTTTGTTAATAACATTAAGTTAGTCAGCATGAGTAGAACACTTTTAACTGAAAAACTCTTTTATTTTTATCATTTCATTTTCCACTTTGGTGGTTGCTTGTATATAGATTGGTGCTGAGACTGACAGTATTGACCTATCCAGCTTTGGTGAAAGCACACCTGTAGGTATCTGTTGCTTGTAGTGTATATTTACTGAACTGACATCCAACTGCTAGCATTGTTTACACTCCTGATATTTTAAAACTTTTGGTGCTGGTTTCTGTAATCTATCTTTTATTCAACAGTATGAATTATTTGTTTAAATTTAATTTGTTGTATTTAACTTGTTGAAAGTTAAGCATATAAAAAAATATTGGAGTTAAACTCAATAAACTTATTTTCCATTTCAGAAATATGTAAAAATCTCACTTTAATTCATTTTTCACAATCACAGTTTTCAAGTTATTCACTATGTTGTTCAAAATAAGAAATTAACTTAATTTCATAAAAAATATAAAAAGATTTCTGGAAATTTTACTTTTAAACTTGATAATTTCAATATGTTACCATTTTTAAATAAAAAAAATTATTCCAATATCTTTACTGTATATATTGTACATTTATAGGCAATATATAACCATTTAATTATAAAATTTAACATAACATTCTTTGTAATTGCTCATCTTTGGATTGTTCTCCAACTCATGATGCCATTAATAAATTTTGTGCTGTATTAATTTCAATTCTCAATATTATTCTACATAAATTTATTTACTGAAACAAACTCATCTAAAATCTTTATTTTAATAAGATAAAATTTTAAATTTCATTTAAGTCTTTGCATTCTCAGTTGACTTAATGATTTTCTTTATATTTTATTCATCTCTATTATTTAAATTATCGAATAATAATGTAAAAATGTATTCACCAGCTAATGCATAGTGGAAGAGGAGGGCGTGTGAGTGGGCCTAGAAAAGGATTGAGCTCTAAATACAATGCTACTGGTGCTTCAGTTCGTTTGAAGAAAGGAGATACAACTTCCTTGACTCAAGATTCTACAGGGAGTGTTATATGGGCACATGCACCTTCTACTGAAGGAGTTGAAGTGGAGCCAGAAAAAAATACTGAAGAAATTAATTTGCAGCAGTTTGATAATGGTATGTTTTACATTTCAGTATCCTGAATAATGGTAGATATATCTGTCTAATGGCAAATATTTTATTTTTAAGGTATAAATTATATAGAGTTGTATTATCTTATCCAGTAACTATATTATTCTGTATCAGTTCCTATTATATAAAATCTAATGTGTGATGACTGTAAAACATAATTTAACTTGTACTTACTATTATTGGCATTGACATTATAGTTATATGTTTTTAAAATAATAATAAATTTTGTATGTCTGCTTGATGAAAATTAACTACCTTTGTCGTTAGCAAATGCAGGAATTGAAGACATTGAAATTGATTCTGGCCCCCTGGAACAAGTTGTTGATGCTGTTATATCAATATTCCAAATCATTACTCGTTCTTCATACATTGCTACAAATATTATCATGATGGTGAGTTATTCAGTTTTCTTTTGTGTCTGAAATATAATGTATTATGTATATTAATTAATATTTTATTATTCTGCCAATTGTGGAGGTCTGAGCTTTTTAATTGATACTGAAACTATGTTTTTTCAATACATTAATGTCTTATTTTGATTTTCCTTGTATCAACAGGCTTGGAGCATAACATACCACAGTTGGCTTACATTTGTTTTGCTGCTATGGGCGAGTGTTCTGTGGATGATTCCTAATCAACGTAGATCTTTGTTACGTTGTTCACCTTTCTTAGTCACATATGCAGAATTTCTTTTGTTAGCTCAATATGTTTATGGAATGGATTTAACAAATGATGAACTTCCACCAGCAGTAGAAGGAATAAATTTGGCTCAGATTGGGTTCATCAAATCGACTCGTTTGCCATTTAAACCCATTCTTGTTAAGGTTGGTAAACCTTTTTTGTATGATATCCCAATCAAATGTATGTACCAATGAGTTGTGAGTAGATACTTCATGTGTCTGTATACAAATAATTCATAACTCTTTCCATCATTATTTTGAAATGTTGAAGGTTAATATCTTCAAGATCAAGACTATTTGCATTTTATAGATATCTATTGAAGATTAGACCAGTGTTTTGCTATCACTTTGATGATATATTCTATTTATATGTAATTTATTAACTTAATTGGAAATTGGTTTCTGAATTTCCCAGACTGATTCAACCAACCTTTTTCCTTTCAGTAAATGCAACTTGTCAATGAACATTTTAATGAACTAACAATGATCAGTAAAATGAAAATACTTAGATAAATAATAAATACAAGAAAAACCACTCCTTATCATTGTAAAAATGGATCTGCAACCTTTAAATGCTTGTAACTCGATCAGTTCACGAACTTTCTGAATAGATTGCTGGATTCCTTATGAATCATGAGGTATTAATTAATATCTCATGATTCATAAGGAATCCAGATTATTTAAATCATCTTAATAGGAGAAAAATGCTGGAATGGTGTATGTAGCTGTGATGAACAATCAAATATTTTCCATTGTGTTCATTTTATTAATTGGGAAGATCATATTAACACTTGTGAAATAAAAGAGAACTGATTTGATTGTTAGAAATTCCTTGCAAGTTAAGAGGCCTTGTTAGATATTCAGAAAACTTTTGCCATTAAATGTAATCCTTTCTGGCTATCGCTGCATGGAATATATGTTGGTTTAATGTAATATAGATGATTCTGGTTGGTTATAAATTGATTGCTGAAGCATTAAAATTGTCAGGAATATTTATATGCAGCCTTATGTGTAAGTTTTTTTTTTGAAATTTAATTAATCCAAGGTATGCTTCCAATGATATGTAGATTTAAAAAAATAAGTTAGGAATGTATTCTACCATATTATAATTATGATATTATTTGAAAGCTTATGAATGTGTTCCTATTAAATTATCTGCCTTTTAAGTAATTTCTATCTCTATTGAAACTAACATTTTCCTTGATAATTCTACATCTATTCCAAAGATTTTATTTTCATCTTTCTTTGTGGCATCAACTGTAAACAAAAATGCATTTGGTGAATATTTTAGGACTTGTGGTTGGATTTATGTTTTTCTTTTATTTTCCAGAGTCTTTACACTGTTATGTTTTGGATCACTCTAAGACAGTATACTCAGGAACTTTGGGAATTAAAAAATGCTGCATCAACAGTAGTTGGTGTGACAGCAGAGCCTTTTGTGATTTCAGTTACTACAGCCACTAGCCAAGGTACTTTTTGCATTCCTTTTCACAAGTCCTTTAATTCCTTTGTAGCTAACACCTACTGTCATTCAAATTCTGCATTATATATAGAGTTCATGATAATAAGTTTTAATTTCTATGAATTTATTTTGATGATTTTTTATTATGATGCTTATTCCAAGCATTCTTCTTCTGCTTTAATATCTAAAATTTAAATCAGTCCATGTCCTTCTAATATGAAGAAAATGGTATCTTGAGGAAAGTTTGCTGTTAGTCTGTTTTAACATGTAAAGAGTTTAATAATCCCAACAATACTAAAGATAGACTCATGAATCCTTTGGTTATAATATTTTGCTATCGTTTCCAAATAAATTTTATCTCCATGATGGATGATAATGAATGTTGCAAGATAAATTTAAGAAACTCACCTCAAATGTTAGCTTTAAATTTTCATATGTGTACCTTCAGTTTGATATTTTTCACAAAGGAGGCAGTTTTGAAGAAATGAATTTTACTAGATCATCTAAAATTATCTTTATGTGCATATGAACTATGTAGCAGTTGCCTCACTGAATGCATCCATTTATGTTATATAATATAAAGCATATTTGCATATGTTTTATATTATATGAAGCATAGCAGCTTCTTGACTAACTTTATACATTTTGTAAAATGGCTGCTATAGAATGTGTTCAAGAAGGAATAATGGTTTCTCATTGTTTTCTTTTAGAAATCCCTCATCCAGAAAACATAGAAGAATCTGCAAGTGTAGAAGGAGGTTTACAGACTATGATGCATAGATTTGGAACATTTCTGAAAGCTTTCTTAACAAAATTTTGGATCTGGGTGGTAGCAATAATGCTTTGTGTTATTGGTCTAGGGGGAGCCCAAGTTGTTGTTTACAGAATCGTGTACATGGCCTTATTTCTCATATTTGTTTTAACATTCCAGGTAAGATAATTTTCATGGTGCGAATATTGTTATTCAATAAATTATAGATTTTAATATACAAGTATTATTTTGCTTATATTTTCCTATTATTTATTTAATTCACAGAATCATGGATATTTTATTTTTTAGTTCTGAAATGCCTTGTTTCAATTTTAGCTATTGGTAATACTTGATGTTATCTTTGCTGTAGTTAATGCAAAATATTTAACTTTCCAAAATATCAAATAATGTAAAATTAAACCTTTTTCAGTTATCATATGCAGCATGGAGAAAAATGATGTACGGATTTTGGCTGACTGTAATCATTTACTCGATGCTTTGCCTAGTTCTTATATATACGTATCAGTTTGATAATTTTCCAGCATACTGGCAAAATTATACTGGAATACCTGTTGAACTGTGAGTATTTAGTTTTATGGATATTTGAATATTTCTCTCTACTACTCTTAGGATGTTTTAAAAAATCATGATTTATATTTTGTCTTCTCTCTTACCTTTTTTCTCCTTCCATTTTTCAGGCAACATGACATTGGATTGGAAGTTTTTGACACTGGTGCTTTATTTGTGAGACTACTAACGCCAACCTTCTTTGTTATAATAACAGTGATACAACTGCATTACTTTCATAAAGACTTTTTAGCTATCTCTGATATAAGACACAGGTATAAGTTTCATTCTAATTATTTTCATTGATATGATAGCTAATTTGTGATTTCTTTAGTAAAAGATTTTGAAAATACATGAAAAGTCACTGGTGTTGTAATCAGCTTTTTAACAATAGATATTAAAAAAAATGTCTTTCCTATTCGCTGGATTACATACTGTGGTACGGTGCGACGAATAATTAAAAGTAAAAGTGAAACTATAATTAATAATGTTTGAATGATCATTTTCAGAAATTCAATAGTAAACCCTCCTCAGATAAACACAACTGCTCCTGAAGATGACAATGATCCAACCAGAGAAATCAGAATAGATCCAACTGATTCCAGTAAAGATCCTTTGAAGAGAGTAGATTCGAAGAAGCTTGCACAGCATCTCTCCTTGAAGGATATGAGAAGTAAATATGTTTTCTTTAACTTTGGAATTCTTTGATGATGTCTGTGCTGAATTTAACTCCTGATTAATTTTAGAAGGGATTTGTTTGAAATGGATGTATGAAACAATATTTTAGAAGTGAAGATTCAAAAATAAAATTAATTATTTTTAGCATAATAATATCTCCTTGATAGCTGAATGGGTAACTCATTTGTCTTTAGTGACAAAGATCTTTCATTCAGTTCCCAGTTGGTGCAATTATGTTTATTTAGTACTCTGTAAGGATTTGGAAGTTGGCAGATTTTATGTGTAGTGTATGTAGATATACCGTGGTTTGAAAAAGACAATATAACAACCTGAGAGCTGATAAGATGTCCATTTTTCACTCACTTTTAATGCTGCTTGTTTAGGCCTTGGTCCTAAATGGACTGTTGTACCACAGACTTAATATTTTTGAAATTTAATGATGATTATTTATGGAATCATCATCAATGTGATTATTTTATCAATCATTTTAATTATTACTACAATTGTTTTTATAATTAAGTTAAATTTAACCAAAAGCAGGATTCACCAGAATATCATTATTTCTCAGATTTTTTCCTTTATTATCAATTTCTCATTCTGTTTGCTGAGAAGGTTAAACTAAGAACACCTTTCTCAGCTTTTAGCTTCTAAGTTACATTTTTCTAAATGTCTCTTCTCTTTATTTTTCATTAATCTGGTTTTATTTTGGCCTTCCACTTTGGTTATCACTTCCATTTGTGTCATAGATTTAAACACCAAGGGAATGCAAAGCATTTGAGAAAAGTGATCTTGTTTATTTCAAAGTTCATGGAATGATCTATCCTTAAAATAATCTATTACTGGGTTATGATACATCCCCTAAAATACTCTATCCTAAATTGACTGAGGAGGTAGCTCCTGACTGAAGTGATAAGAATGAGGAGTAGTATTTATGTATCATGTCCATCATGTTAGTTTTATAGAACTTAGTTTCTTAGAAAAATATAGGTCCAAATTAGAGAAAAACAAGATTATCTCTTAAGTGCATTATTTATTTTTTAATCTAATGCTCTATCTCATTAGAATTTTTATCATAATTTCCCAGGTGAGAATACAGCTATTGTATAAAAAAATCTTAAATCAATGCAGGAAAAATCTGATGCAAGAAATTATCAAATATAATTACGCCATTATTACTTATCTAATTCTAAATGAATTTTTAGATTATGTCATTAGATGGGGCTAGAAGTTTATAGAGCTGAGTTTTATATCCTATTTCAGGATTTCTATATTCATCTTTTATTTTTTATAATGAGTTTATTAGTAGTATACACAACTGTCTTAAATTAATTTGAAATTCAAGAAAAGTTTCGAGGAAAAGCGCATATCAATAATTTGGCCTGACTCCTTAAAGATGTTTTTGAAGGTTGCTAATATTTAATAGAGAGTTGAATATCTGAATTATACCATATTTAAACATTATTTTATAGGAATTAAATACCTTTATGTAAAGAGCAATCATCTGATTTAATATTCCTGATTTACTAATAAGTTAATAATAATTAATGAGTCCACTTTATACATTTGCTGGAGATTTTACTTCTTAAAGACTGTTTTCTTTGTTCTTATATTTGTTTCGGGAACCACATGAAAAGTAAATACTAATTTGTGAATATCTTTTACAGAAATATCATATGTTACATTCCTCAGGATGACCAGAAATTCCAAACTTTTTATTAGTCAAATGATAGAGTTTTTGTGGAAATTTTTTGAAATACACATGGTGAAGATAGTTTTCCTATCATTTGTTCTTTTGGCTGTATGTGATGTAAGTTGAGTTTAAGAGTCCAAGCTTTAATATTAAAGTTGATTTTATAAAAATTATATTAAATGTTTTCATGTAATAAAAATTATTTTCTCAGGTTTGTGCATTGCATTTGGCATTTATAGTACTTTCTGTTGCTGCTTTACCTTGTGGGAAAAAAATTCAAGGTATAGTCATCCATCTATGCTCTGCTCTCACCTCTCTTTTGTTGCTGTCCAAGATGATCTATCAGATAGAATATATTAGACATGAGCAATGGGAAGCAAATTGTACGGTATGTCATTACTGAATGAATTCATAGCTGTTTTGAATGTCAACTTATAATTTTAATATTTAGGTGGATCTATCAACTTAATAAAAGTTAATGATTAAACATGTTTTATAATTTCTTATCTTCAATAATTTTGGATTTTATTTTCAATGGAAGTTTCAGTTTGTCGAAAGTGATTTTAAAAGAAAACTTGGATTTATTCTTTAGGGTTTACCTTCCCTAAATTCAACCAGTAACTATGTTGGGAATGTGGAGTATACAATGAATAATGCTGATTGGATAGGGTTTAAAAAATCTGCTCATCTACCAGAATTACTGAAAGGTTACATTGGTAAGTCTTTGCTTGTTGGGTAAGGGAGGAAAATTAAGGCATCTTGCATTATAATCATTCTTCTGTTTATTTTAGAGCTTACAATCATTTAATTATCAAAAGCTGCCAGAATAAAGCTCGGCGGGATTTGGAAGTTAGCATCATAATATTCTAATTTTGGAGTTAATGGTGTTTCTCCTTATTGTTTCTTGCAAGACATCTCAGCATTCATTTAACTCTGTAAAATTCTTCTATGAGTGATGATAATGAGCCAATAATAGCAATCTCTAAACAATGAATCTCCATTATAGTATTGTTTTGTATGCTCTTAAAAATTATTTGATGTAAACTGTTCTAATATAACAATTATAAAATTGTTTTTTCACTAAATGATTATAATTGTCTATCATGAATAATTTTTAGTAGTGATTATGATTTTAAATTGTGTTGAGAGAGTTCCCAAATATTTTTCTAAAATTTTTTCTTTGTATAGGCTTAATCTTGGTCTGTATCCTTCATGCTGTGGTGAGTATTCGACAAAAACATGTACGTCGTGCTCAGGGAGTTGGCCCTACTCCTCCAGCAACACCGAATTCTTCTGCATCAGTGGAATCTCCAACTTACTGGACACGCCAAGAGAGAGAAATCCTTTTTCCAGGTGTGGATAGGTCTGTGGCTGATAATGACATTCTTACTTGCATCAAGTTCTTGTTCAACTATGGGTTTTACAAGTTTGGAGTGGAGGTAAATTTTATCATGGTTTTACTTAACATAATCATAAAAAATGAGCTAACAGAGAGTGTATTAATTATAATGCAGTTTCATATATATTGCTCAGTAACTATCTAACAGCTTATTGTCACTTAATCATTCACCACCAACATTGGTATAAGTTGCATTATAATTTTACCAGTATTTTTGTTATTAATATCTTTCTTTAAAAGCATGTGGTAAAATTCATGAAAATAAATTACCCTTAATTTCTTACTTATTGCTATCAAGTAGTTCAGTATTTTGGAGGTTGATTTCTGTTTGTTCTCAATGTAGAAAATTCACCATTGATATATGTATAAAACCCTTACTATTATAACTTTTATGAGGTTAATAAGATTTTATTTCTCTTGGAAATGGAAATTTTTGAATGATATTATTAAAAGCTCATGAATACAATATTATGTTATCTTGTTTTGGAACATTTATGAAGTAAAATTCAGGTCTCATTATTGAGAAGATACATATTACTATTGGTTGTATACAATAAATTATGCAATTGAAATTAAGGAAACGACTTTCAATTAATGTAGCCAGCTTTTACTCTTTAGGTTTTAATTTAATAATGGACTTTAAATCATTGTCAACAATATCTTTGATTAGAATAATGATGATGGCATCTTTATTTTTTATTCTAATTAAATATTTATTTGTCTCCAACGATTTGCTTTGATAACTTTCTTTAGTATCCATACTAAAATATAATTTTGTATTGCTTGTCACCTTACAGCATCATCAAATCATTTTGAATAGATCTTATTTGAAAATTTTCTATGAAACTGCAAACATTTCTGGTCTTCCAAATTTAAAGTTATGTCTGTAATTCATAAATCTAAGTGTAAGTTCATTCTTTTGTTTCAGGAATTTGTTGATTTAATCTTTCTTTTTTAAAAAAGTATTGGTAAGATATTTGATCTAGTTCATTTCTTGATTATTTTATTCCTGTTTTACAGATCTGCCTTATTACAACAGTTGCTGTGGTTGGCACACGAATGGACGTATATTCAATTGTTTACTCCATTTGGCTCTGCCGTCTTGTGTATCTTAGTGGTCGAATGGGAAGAGGCCCTAAAGGTGCAGGAAGTACTGGTTGGGGAGGAGGACGGGAGGCATTAGCAGGAGTATGGATCTATTTTCTTCTCACTATTGCTATCCTTTTGCCAGTACAATATGTTTGTGCTGTTGGACTACCTCCTGGCCTATGTGTGGGTAAGGAAAATGTTCAATTTAACTTCTGCTTTGTTACTCCACGTACAAAGAAAGCTTTTCCTTAGGAGGATTCTGCCATATTGATCAGGTGTTCTCTAATTTTTTTGGATTCACTGAAATAATGTCTTTAGACAACAACATCATTTCAGCTGGCATCTACAGGTTGTGGTAATTTTCATGTGGTTGGAATCAGATTTTGATCATCTTTATTTAAGTCAGTCCATCTTTTCACTTTTTTGAAATTCATCTGATAGGAAGAAATAGATAAATTCAGAAAAACTAAAAAGACATTAATAAAATTAAGTAGTTATGCATACGCAAACAAAATTAGACTACTGCCAGTTTCCTCTGAAGACACTGTTTGGAATTATAGTGAAACTGCTGATGTCTAAGGAAATCATTTTGCTGAGGCCAGAAGACAGACATAGATCATAGTCATGAAATAATCAATGCTTTTGTTTGAGTAATGTTACGTTCTTCCTCTATGTAAGATTGTGAACTCATAATCTGGTATTTACTATAATTTTCAATCTTAATAGTTTCTATCTGGTTTTAAATTTATGATCAGAAAATATTAAATTTTATATGAGGTTTTTAATTGCTTATGTTCTTTTTTCAGATTTTCCTTGGTATCTAGATGAAAGACTCAGAAGATTACAAGACTGGATGTTTCTTCCAGATTATGTTCATTACCCCAGAGCATATAAGTTGGTTTGTAAGTATTATTATAATATTTTTGGTAATAATGATTTCAGTATTACCACTGATAATATTTTGTGAATTTTTTATATAAGTGTTAATTTTGGGTTAATGATGGAAAGAAATTGATTGATTTTTTGTTGGGAAAACCTAGCTGATGGAAATCTTTCTTGAATTAAAAAATAATATTCCTATGTTATAATGGTTCATAAAAAATTATTGGTGAGAATCATAGGAATTTTTCTTTAAAAAGGAATAAATATCTACAAAAATTTTTAATTTTTGCATCAAGAAATTGAGATTTTTGGTTTGGGTGGAGATTTACTATATCGATTGAAAGTTGATTAATTTTTAACAAAAAATCTCAATTTCTTAATGTGAAATTGAATTATTTTTGTTGATATTTATACCTTAAAAAAAACCCAGTGATTCTCACCTAAAAATGTTTATATCGATCAAAATTTGCTTCATTATTAGCTGAATCAATTGAAAAAGTCAGTTTCTTTGATTTTTATTCCTTTTTAAAGAAAACATCCTGTTTCTGAACTATATATTTTAATCATCGCTCGACATTGATCGATATAGTAAGTTTTGAGGTGAGCATTGCTGGATTTTATTCTTTAAAAAGGAATTAATATCGAGGGAAATGATTCATTTTAGCATTATAAAATTGAGGTTTTTTGAAATCTTTCCTTAATCACTCATTAATTTAAAAAAAGTATTTCTGTGTTATAATGGTTTACAAACTTCTTTGTTCTCAAACCTTTGTGTTTTTCATTAATATCATACCTTATGTTTATGGTTGAATGAAGTAAACTTAAAATGAAAACAGTGTTTCCAATGTAAATGGTGTAAAATGGATAATAAGGAAAATTTTGCTGAAGGATATCAACATGAAATAGCAAAGACAAGTTGTTGAGACAACTGCTTTCAGAAGACTACAGTAGCATCATATATACTGTAAAGACATTGTTGCAATAAACCAAAGGGACTAGAAAATTTCAAATTGAAGTTAAAATAAATTGATGTTATCAAAATACATAACTACAAAATCTACTTTGATTTAATTTAATCAGGTCTATTAATAAATATTAAGTTATTTAATTGTGAGTTGTTGTGACTTATTACAAGTCATGTATTCTTAATTTTGAAACTCTGAACAAATTTTAATGCTGCCTTCCTACCTATCCATTAAGTTTTTGAAAATATGTATGAGCAAAATTTTAAAAAGATAGTTGTTTTTAAGTTAAAAAGCAAAAGGAACTTCATAAAGGGGTTATTTGCAAAATTTTCAGCTAGTTGTTATAAAGAATGGGTATGAATGGGTAATTGAGTGTGCTCTGTATTTTCAGGTGATTTTATTCTTCTGCTACTTGTTTGCCAACAACTTGTTGTTTTTCGTGCAGAAAGAGGTCCCAATTCTATTTCTCATCCCGGGGGCTCTAATAGAGAAACTTCTCTAGATGTTGATGACCCAGGGCTGAATCCTGTTCCAGATTTTATATCTAATGTTAGGTATGTAATACATGTATATTTCAAAGTTTTTGATAGATTTAATAGGTAGTACTCATTATACTTTTACTTCTTAATGAACTAAACATAAGAAATGAGTTTAAAGCTCTAGTATGTTTGATTAAGGTTTGTTTTTAAATTTAAAATATCTATGTATAATTATATTATTTTTCAATTCCAGATCCTGGCTTGATGTTGTGAAGAGAGTAGTGTTATCATCGTTTTTCTGGGTCTCCCTGGCAGTTGTTTTCTTGGCTGGCACAAATCGAGTGAATCTCTTTGCTCTTGGTTATCTTGCTGGGTCATTCATTTTCCTTTGGCAAGGAAATGATTTCTACCTCCGTCCAATGAATACAATTCTTAACTGGTATTGATTTTTTAACATTTTTATAAACTGAATGCTACCTAATGATTCAGGGAATCGCATAGGTGGCTTTTCCCAACCACAACAATTTTGGAATATCACTGTGGAAATATTACCCATATGATTTTACAGTTATTTTCTTGAAGTTTTTAGTGTTGTTCAATTTACTTTTCAGGTGGAACATGTTGTTAGGTTACAATGTTGCAGTGATTTTAGGCAAAAGTCTGATCCAAATGTTGGGTTGTGTATTCATAAGAGATCTTCAAATATCAGCCTGCTGGCTTGTACAGTTGCTGGGAATAGCTTGCATAAAGAAGTTCAGAGATGAATCATCGAGAGCAGGAGTCATAGGTATAACATTTTAATCTTTTTATCTTGATACTTTTTTTGGATCCCAATAAATAATATCAGCATGTGAATAATAATTTCTGAGTAATTTAATATGCTACATGAACTTAAATAAAGAATACAATTGACTAACATTGAATAAACAGTTACTTATCCTTAATTGATCTTTCTTCATTGGTTACCTAACTATGATATTTTTATGGTTGTAAGAAATAATGCATGCACTCATGCGTTTCAGTTTGCATTTAACAAAACATTTGCTATGAAGGAACTTTGAATAATGTGCTTGAAAATTTGATTTCACTGGCTAGTTTATATAATTTTTTCAGAATTAAATTATAGTGTTATTTAGCAGTTTAACTATTGTAAATTCTATGGAAGTTTATCTTTTTAAAACTTTTTGTAATAAAGGAGCAACAAAATTAGTTATGACAACTACTTGATTTTAATTGCATGAATGAATTTTTCATGAGATATTAAATCATGTGAAAAAATTACATACTTCTTCCTTTTCATTTCCTCCATTGCTCATCCCTTGTTTACAGTCAACAAAGCATTCTGATGGTGTAATAGGAAAAGGAAATCCTATCTTTAATGGAATACTTTAATTAGATTCTTTATAGAATTATGCGATTTCCTTTGTATCTGATAAAATAGCTTTTCCTTGTAGATTATGTTGTTTATTTTTGTTGCTAACTCTGAGAGATCAATTGCAATCATGGCGATACTCTATTTTTTGTTTCCTTATGATACTTTGTCCACAGATCCCAAAGATTGTGTTGTACCTCGTGAGGATACTGGCCTTGCATGGGATGGAGTTTGCTTTGCTTTTCTCTTGCTGCAACGCCGTCTTTTCAGAAGTCATTATTTTCTTCGAGTTGTAGATGAGACAAAAGCTCAAACAATCCTTGCATCCAGGTGAGTGTTATAAATATTTGTAGTAATCCTATCAAAACACTCCTTTGTTTCCCCACAAAATTTATTTTCAAGAGAGTAATATTTAGAAAAGTTTTTATGACACTGAATTCAAAACACAAAGTTTTCAAGATTTCCTTTATAGGTATATTTGGCCATAATATAACATTTAAAAATATACAATTAGTATCTGTTATTGATTTATTGTTTTAAAATGAATGCATATACACAGAGGTGCAGAGCTAATTGAAGAGCTTAGTAAAAGGCAGATAAGTGAGCAACAAGATCTAGAACGTCAGGTTTTGGAGAAGATAAAGCGAAAAATGGAAAGAATCAAGGCCACTCATCAAAGAAGGCAAGATACATTCTTTCGTGAGCCAGGGAGCCATTTTGATGGTGAGTTTAAATTTATATCTATAAAGCACATAATTATGAGTTAAAACTTAAAAGTTTTCAGCAGCATATTTTCTATGGATTTTTTTCTCATTAAAAATTAGATGTTTAAGCATATGATTCTTTAAGATAAGTTATATTTTAGGTGCAGTTTCTTAACTTGTAGTGAACATAATCTTCATGGATTTAAAAAATGTATTTAAACAGTGGTGTTACTCCAAACAATAAGATTGTGACTTATTTATTACTGATTCTTATTTTTTATTTCATTATGTAGTTTTGATTATGAAGAAAGGAGTATTTTATGTTTTTGAATAAATATCATGTAGGTCTTGCACTACTATAGGGAGTTTTTTACGAGGAGTTTAGGGATAGCTCAATAAGGTATTGATGAATAATGTAATGGTATCGGACTTCATATTGTTTTTATCAATGAAATTTAAGTCTGATTTATTACTAATATACTTGTTGCTGGATAGTTAAATTTATAAATATCTTTCCATAATGGATAGTGTCATATATTAGAGGTTCTGTTACCACAATTTTGATGAAAATGGTTTGTCATATCATATTTTCAAGGCTGTATTTCTCTTACCTGCTTGGGTATTTATGTGTAGTAATAACTGTGAAAAAACCTATGCAAATATACTTTTGCCATCTATTTGCTGTCTTCATGTGTACTCCGAGTTAATTTTGTAATATTGCACCTCACATATGATTTTCTTAGCCCAGCCATCATCTCGATTGTCTTCGCCTTCACTTTGTCCTTCTCATGTAAAAGTAACAGCAGCAGAAGATGCAAGACCCATCAGTCCACAGGGCTTTCACACCCCAATAGAAGATGATGGAACTGACACAGCTCCTCCATCTCCAACCCCCAGCGTATCCCCTTCCCATCCTCCTCGTCAGATCCCTGTTATGCCCTCTCAGCCCTTTGGAGGGTTACCTGTTCCACCAAGCCACAGACGCAGTCTGTCCCAAACAATGCAGGTGCAGGCAACAACTACCACCACAACAACCAACACGAGTGGTGCTCCAACACCTTCATCTGCAGCTTTCACCATATCCCTGGATGGATATCTTGAAGGCCAACGAATATCTATCAGTTCTCCTCTTTCGTCAGAATTAGTTCTCCCTCCCTCTTTAACACCTCGTAGACGTCAATATTCTAGGCATAGACGTCCACGACCTGCATCTTTTCCACCGCCTCCTAATGATATCGACTTTTATGGAGCAGAAGAAGATGATGAATCTTTCCCAGTGTTTTCTCCCCCTCCATACGATGCTATTGGTATGGAGGTACCCCAAGGAGCTGATCATGGCACTTGTATGGGACCAAGAGATGGTCACAACTCAAGGGGCAGTCGAGGGGCTGGTGGATCTATCAGCAATCCTCCAATTGGTCCTCCATGGCTCCCACCATTTACCAGCACTACTCCTGGACATTCTTTCTCCATATCACCAGCTCAATCTCATCATACATGTAACGTAAAACAACCTTCATGGTGCATTTGTTATTTTAATGTATTGTGAATTTTAGCACATGGATATCTAGGTAGCTTTGATTTTTTTGCTTTTTTGATATTTTATATAAGCAGAAAAGTACCCTGAAGTTAGTTCAAAATAAGCAGCAACAAGTCATATTTTTAAGTTCTTTCTTGATTTATTGCTGTGAAATTGTAAATAAATCTGTCAATGTCAATCACTGCTACCTAGATGTCCCTACTAGATTTTTGATGTGCTTGGATAATGGAATTTGTTTAATTTTTTGACAATGGTATTTTTTAAATTTCATTTAAAAATTTTCATTGATTAAACTTTGAACTTCCCAAACTTTGTATATTCTACCATAACCTGGACTAAATCACAGAAACAGGAAAGGTTATAAATGTATTGAGTATACAGAGTTTGGGCAACTGCTTCAGGTAGAACCACTCTATGGTTATTAGTTACTGTAAATTATATATATTTATATTTCTCTTCGATGATTTTCTAGCCTCGATGATTCAGCTGTATATAATTGCACCTGCTCTAAATGCACATGAAGTTTGATTTATATCATATTTCTGCAAGTCTCATTACTTTTATGCAATTAACTTTTTATTTTTCTCTCTTAGTGTAAGAAACCAGTGGTATTCACCAGATCTACTTCCTTTTCTATTGCAGATTTATGGGATTTTGTGTCTACTGAATTTTTTTACCAAAAGAATTGTTTTCCTTTATTCCAGTAGTTTACCTCTGTCTTTCCTGAAAATTTATTGAAAAATTTACCCACTTCAGGTGAACAAATAAAAGATGGAAGTTACGGATGGCACCCAGGAATTCGTAGGAAATCTGCTCAGGACGGTAGGACAGAAAACCTGTTGCAATTTTTAACAGATTTCTAAAATTTTATAACAGGTGATAAGTGGAGTTTAAGGAGGGGTTCTTGGCTTCTCACTCTGTTTCTGCTACCCCTAAACCCAGCTATTGTTTTCAAGTTGGGATTATAAGTTATTTGCTTTTTGGCACTCACATGTGAATGCTTCTTTTACATTACTAAAAATATTTGTGAAGGCATGGTATAGGTGATCTCTCTTCTTTGACTTTGAAATGATTTCTATGAATTTAATGGATTTGCTGGTCGACATCTGAGTCTGATATGCTAAAATACTGTACTTGCTTTTGTAAACTATAAATAATTTATTATATGACATTGAATTTCAAAACAAACTTTGTGATTCTACGTAATAAGACTCTGCATGCAATATTCACCCATTTTATTTCTTCCAACATGGCATTTCTCATTCAAATACAATTTACCTTATTTGTGACTTTTAGTCAAACTTTTGAACACCCCAGACTAAAAAATCGATCATAAGTAATTTCATTGTCATATTCCGGCAAAATGTTAAGAATTTTTGAAAAGAAGAAATATATGTGCAACTTCTGGTCTATTTCAGTTACTTTGTAGATATATGAAGCATACTCATATCTTTGCCTTCTCTCCTTGGCTCCATTTCTGAATGAGCTGTCATCTCCTTAGGTGCAGTGTTGGCCATGGATTTTTGTGGATAGCCATGGATGGATTTTTTTCAAGTGAATTTTCAGGTCATGACTATGATATTAAATTTTAGGAATTAAAAACAAAGTATTACTGCTGTTAGAAAAATATCAAGAAAGAATTTCAAAATATGAGTTAACTCGCAGAAAATTTTTCTCTCCTTTGTTGCTTTGTAGGTTAACTAGTCAAAAGAAAAACTATTCTAATTTTTAGATTTTTACTGCAAAAAAGTTTATAGACTGATAATAAAGGTGTGAGTCAGATAGTCCTATAATTTCATTTTATATGTTTTAAATGATGAATTGTTTCTGATTTTTAGTTTATGAGATGTTTGTATAACAGTGAAAGATCAACTTCAGTATTTAATAGCCAAAATCAATCTATTAAAAGTTTACAATAATTTTCAGCAAAAAAGTCTTTTGCAAAGGCTAATATAATAGGATTCAATAGTTATGCTACAGAATTAAAAGTAGGAAGAATGCTTAATTTGGTAGATAGAAAATGTAATATCAATGAGATGTTACAATTGGTATACTAAAATTATACTCTATGAAATAAGTTATTATATCCAGAAACCTTTACAGTCCTTTATAATTCAGTTATGTAATTTATATCATATATATTTATTTTATTATACATTTATGATTCATTCACCAGGATCACTTTCTGTCAATTGCTAGTTAAAAAGATTTCATTTAGTGATGTGTAAAATTTCTATATTTCATTCATGAAAAAGATCCAAGTACATTAAATTTAACACAAAGCACATCTCTATGACTTCACACTTTACAAAGTCCTATTTCTAACTTCACCGCCTTTTCCTCCTGTGACGGTTGACACATTTGTGGAAAGGAATAGAATATACAAAGACAATATTTTCATCAAGATAAGTTCAACAGTTAAAATCCAACGTTTATCTCTGTATATACATATATATGTATTGATATTTCAGTTATAGGTATAAATAGCATGATTATCAAGAAAATTTGATATTACAATGATTAATTTAATCAGGCTACTGTTAGACATAAATTTGAACTTTATTTAGTATTTCTATGTATATATGACTTATCATTATCTAATCTTTCAGCTCAAGAGAGAGAGAGAGTGTGTGCCTAGTGGAATTTCCAATCAATAATATAAAACTGATAAGCATTTAATTTTTTATCATAATTCCTTTTAGGGTGTATTCCTATGCATATTTTAACGGTATCAGAAAATATAATAATATTGCATGCAATTATGCATATAATGTGGTACATATATTTTATGTATCTATTTCATCATTTATAGTTTAAGAAACACAATTCTGTTTACCTATACTATATTTTGTCTATACATTATTCGCAAATTACTTCTCTTCTGTTACTTGATTTCACCTTTCTAATGTAGTAATTTCTCATTTTATCATGTAAAATTGTTGTTGCATTTATTACAGGAAATTCCTCAAACAACCCATGAAAAAGTTATATCATATTAGTAGATTATGTGAGATACAATTTTGGAATAAATGTAAATTTCAGGTTGCTTTACAGAAAATTAATCACCAGAATACTATTAATATTATAAACTGACGAGTCTACGTATTGACTAAAATGAAGGGTGTAAAATTTCAGTTATAGTGAATTATTATTGATGAAGATTAATTCCTATTTGTGTGTTTTATAATTTTGCCAAAACAATTAACTAATTCCTGGAAATGGGAATTTCAAAATATAAAAAAATTATTATAAATGATTTCAATTCAAATAGTAAATATAATAAAAATAACTTTGCTTTTGAAAAATTAATTTGAAATAGATAATTTTACAGATCTCAAAATTCAATTTTGAATTACTCTCTATTTTTCTGGTTGCTTTTACCTCTCTCAACTTTAAGGTTTTTATTTCAATAATATTGAGTTTTATTAAAATTTATTGAAAAACTTTTCACGTTTTCATTAAATAGTTATATCTATCATGCCTTGTACAGATAGTCTCAAATGATCTATGCAACTTATAACTGGTCACTTTAATGATATCATTTAAACTGTCTCTCCTTAGATATACACAAGATATTGTTCTTGAAGGCAGAGAATGCTTTACCCAGTTATACGCATTGATAGCAATGATATTAATTATAAATATATTTAAAAGTTTCTTGATGGGTCTTTTGTCCTATTTATTATTTCTATTAGTGCAATTATTTTTATTGCAAGCTTTCAAGGGGCTATGTAAACATATTCTCTATAATTAGGTATTATATCTTGTTCTATGGAATTTTGAAACAATAAAATTTTGTATTTTTTTGATTTCATAAGCCAAAATAAATACTTGATTTTCATTGTGACCCATTTGTTTAATTTAAGATGTATTCCATTAAGATGTATTCCACCATTAAGCTGTGGATAAATCGGTAATGTGTTTTGAATATTGTTATTAATTTTTGTATGCCTCTTGCTCTTATTATTAAATTAATGAAACCCTTCTTCTGTAAGGTCTATATGGTTCTTAAATTTCATAGATTTCTAAGTTTCTAATCAAAAACAAATATTTTGTTATTTATTTTCTCCATTATGTTCCCTTATATCTTGAAATAGTCAAATAACATATAACTTCAAGAAGAAGAAGGACAAAGAAGATTCGCATGATTACACATGCTTTATTAAATTATGCAATGGAAATGAAGGAGAAAAAATCTGCCATAGCCGGGGATTGAACCCTGGTCTCCCAATTGCCGGTCAGTTGCTCTAACCACTGGTTAACCACAAGCCGAGGTAGCTTAGTGGTTAGAGCAACCGACTGGCAACTGGGAGACCCGGGTTCGATCCCTGGCTACGACAGACTTTTTTTCCTTCATTTCCATCGCGTAATATAAATTCAATACTTGTCACTAAACATTTCCAACATATGTGCTTATATATATTAAGGCATTTATGTTTTCATCATATCTATGTATTATAAGAATTTTTATCACACTTGTGATGTATATCTGTATCCAATTTGTAGTATAGAAATCTTTTATGACATGTATATCTCATTCTATTTTTGTCATGATAAGTGCATTATAAAAATAATAAATGCTTGTATATTAGCTATCAAAGAAATGAATCAACATTGTGTATATAATGCTTAAAGTACAATTATTTCAACTGCATCAATGTATAGTTTAGCAGTGTTTCCTTTTTTGTGAAAATATTCCTTTTTACTTTTCAATAAAAATATATTGCTTATATTGCACTAGTCAAAAAGTCTCCCATGTTATTTAAAATTTAACTGTTGAATTTTGTAAATATATAAAGGAAAATACATTTATGTGGTTGCAGGATTATGTATACATTCATAGGGTTGTCGTGAGCCATTTTTCATATACGTATATGCATTTCACTAGACTATATTAATTAACTGTTTTAGTTGGAATTTTTGTAGTAACTGCTATTTGCACATCAATGAATCATAACAGGATTATTTTCATCTACAACACATTGCATTTCCAAGCCTTACCATTATATTCGGTTGTCACAAAAACTTTGTGTATTAGAAATGAAAGGAGAATAGCTTACACTGCTGTTTTTCTTGTATACTTTAAAGATGTTTAAATCTACATCCCACATGGTGACCATAGATCTGAGCATATTAAGCTTATGATCAGTAAGGAAAAGTAGTTCACTATTATTCTTTATTTTTCTGGAAATTTCTATTTTTAATAAACTGTTTCCCTGTGGTAAAATTTTGTCATAAACCGTGTTGTCAAAGTAACAAAATTTGAGATTTACTTAGGATTGAAAATTCTTTCATCATCAAGTATTCTTTGTCTGTTTAATCATGGGCCATGTTGTCCTTTGTTTTTTTTTTACCATACTAATTAATGAAAATTACCTAATTTCATCTTAGCCCTGAACTATATTCTCTTGAAACTAAACTTAAGTTGGAATTCAGTAATACTACTACTCTCTCTGTCTAACTTATTTTTGTGATAAATATTGTGATGTATCTTCATTAATAATCATAATTATGTAAATTAATTTTAATTGATAAGAAAGTATTTACTGTGGTTTTTAAGGCACAGTGATTGCTGTGTATTATTGCTTGCATTCTTGCCAATGTTTTAACCAGTCATCTGACAATTTCATTGCAGAATTTAAGGCAAATTCTTATTCTTTAGCATACTATTCTGGATGAATAGCCCATGTTTAACTGAGAAAGTTAATCACTAGGATATCACTATTTAGATTCAAGATTTAAAATATTAAATTCGAATAAGAGCTACTCATGGCAGTCTTTCTCAGCATATCTAGTGCGATCAGGCATGAAAATCTTGTGCCAAAATTTTTGAAATACCCACCACCAGTGGAATTTGCCATGAGAAAGGTGATCAGTATACTCAGACGACTGGTTAAAAGTGCTCATAAATGATTCATTTACAGTTTTGATTTTTTTTTTGCTTAAGAACATTTTTTTATGTTAGTAGTTCTTATTTCATTCAAAAATATATTTTACACTGCAGATATGTAAAGACTTCACTATTAAAATATTTTAATATTTCTTGTTTGCCTGTCCTTTTAAAATGGTGTGTGTGCAAGTCTAATTTTATTCATCGTTAGGCATTATTTTAGATTGCCTTTGCAAAAATTAATGTTTGTATACTAATTCCATTTAAATCAGTCAATGTACATGATTATTGTTATTGGTGTGCTTTTTGTGAAGTTTTGTGGTGTTTTGCTTTGGGTGATTTTATGATAGACTGATTATGATTGTTGGAAATTAATCAAGTAAGAGTCACTTTTTCATATAAAAATTAGAGCATAACTCATTAACTCTTCAGAATATAATACATATTATTTTAAATACATAGCAGAAATTGAAAATTTCTTTATAAATATATTGTTCTTAGCATTTTAAAAAATATATTTTATCTGCTATAATATATTTATACAATATATTCTTATTTGAAGTATGATTATTTTGATATTATAATTTAAATTGTACTAAAAACATAATTTCATTCAAAATTTAATGGTATAGTTTTATGTTCTGCATGGTTGATCCAGAAAACCAGAAGTGATATGATCTGTAGTAAATATCTTCATTTTATTTGCATGCAGCGGTTCGCTCTGGAGACTACTTCATGTTTGAGGAATATGATGATGATGAAGAGGAAGAAATGATGGCTTTTAAGCAGTGTAAAAGATCAATGGAGGAAGAAGACGAAGAAGATGAGGAAGGAGAAAATACTGATGACCCTAATTCAAAATCCCGTAGGAGGCGGTTTACTCTTAGCAAGGTCAGATACATTCCCTTAATCCAGTTCCACTTGTACAGCGTTCAGAATCATGTCGACTACATTTGGTTCTCTATAACATCTTTAAATTGATGAATTGACTGGAACCATGTGGAATAATTGATTTTATGCTCCTTTTCTGCTCATTTTCCTAAATATATAGCTTTTCATGACGGCTCTCATCAGAATTATTACCATTTTTATCTATGTAAGTATGAAGTTCTTGGTTGCATTGCTGCCTTGAACCAAAGAATCCAAAATTTTTGTTGCATAAGCAATATTACTCCAATTGAAATGCAGTTTATTAAGAAAATCTTCAACAAAATGCCTTTTTATGTTATATTTTGATGAGTGCTTAGTATTATTTTATGCATTGTTGAGCATGTTAACTTCTATTTATCTTATTTCTTCTTGTAAATAGGCTGATGGGTTGAAAAAGTCTAACAAATATGCCTGTGCTTTTTCTTAGAAGTTTTGCTTCTTTATTAGTACTTCACTTCATAATAAGATGCTGTATCAATAATATTCTTGTTCAAGATGCCTTCAACATATTTTGATCAACATAAAATGGATGCATTACTCCAGCTTAAAACACAGCTTCAAAAGCAGTTCTACTACTCGAAAATATTGCACTTACCTTGATAATATGATTTAAGATTAATCTTATTATACATAATGATAAAAGTAATTTTACCTATGAAGCTTAACAGATTTAGGAAAAATTCTTGGCCTGATTGAAATACTTGTAACCATTATGTTTTTTATATCTGGAAAGTATTTCTCTAATATGGAGGAAGTAAATGATCATATGAAAGTATTCATCCTAGAAACAATGTTAGAAAGAAAGACTTTAAATTTCATTCAACACAAGGGCAGTAAATTCCTTGAAATTTGTAGCCCAGAATGTTATGTAATTAAGTACAAAAATATTGTGTATCATTCCTTAATCGATAGAAATGCCCATCAGCCTATCTGACTCAGACTCACCTGTAAAGGAATTCTTCAACATGAAGTAAGGATTAGTTTCATGTTTCTGTTAATGGAAGTGAATGTATTTAATATAATATTTACATTTTTTAGATGATGTTGATTAAAAAACTCACATGTATGGAGAAACCATAACGCAAAAAAAATACTTTTAAGATATCAAAGTTATGAAGCTCCACGATCCATATAGGATGATACAGAATTTATGATGGAAATTCAGTATGTCTTTGAATGACTTTTGCTTTTTGCCACACTTTGTTGATATCTATTCAAGGTTTTATCAAGACAAACAGATTCAAATTCAGAAAATCTGTCAGTAATTTCAGAGTCATGTTGCATGATGTTTATAAGATGAACTCTAAGAAACATTGCTCCAAGGAAGCTGCTCCTTTGCTTTGAAAGTCTAATGCATAGTTTCATTACCTGCCAGTAAGGATACATTCCTGTTGATAAGAAATTCATAAAAAAACTGTTCTCAATGGCTTAAAATCCTCCTATTCTCTTTATAAGATACTTCTTCTAAAGTATAGTAAATTAATGGGTTAACTATGACTTGTTATATGATGACCTTAAATGTCATTCTTGCAAATATTTGCTAGGACCAGAAATTAAAAATCTCTCTTGATAAGTCCCATTCTTACTTTTAATAATTGTTTTTAAAATAGTTTTAGGAGTCAATTATCATGAAAAAATCATAATAATGCCTTTGATTGAAATATTGAATTACTAATTTTTTTGTATGTGTTGTTTCCTTTTCTTTTTGCTATACTTTTTCTTGCATGAAAAACATTTCTTCGTATTTATGCCTTTGTTACTTCTTAGTATCTTGTTACGAAATTCATTAAAGTTGCTTTTATACACATGTAAGGACTTGTTGCTCTGAAAGAATTGAAAAGTAAATTATCCTCAAGCAAATTTAAGATTTTATTTTCAACCTTTTGTATTTTCTATCATTTTACATGAACAGATGCTAGTTCCTCTGTTCGTACCTATTAATTTAATCCCTCAAAGAAGAAAGGAAACTGAACAGTATGCCTTGTGAGAAAGAAGATAGGCATAAAGAATACAATTAGTTACTGAATCTAAGCCTGCCAGGGGAGTGATATTTGTTAGAAGATTGCTGCATGACTAAGGTGATGTTTCTTTCAAAGTTAGCTTCTGATAAGAAAATGGAAGTCCATATAACTGTAGGTATTCTATCATGAAAAGGTTTTCCATTATGAAAGCTGTTTTATTAAGTACTAGAAAAAATAATAAAATCAGGGCATATTGTCAGATTTAGATGTCATTACAGAAAATATCTCTTGGCTACATTCCCATAAATTCACTTATCAGTGTTAATGAAATAAATGTTTTGCATACTGGTACTTTTAAACTTTGTTTTGTTCAAAGACAAATTTGTTAGTTATTCTCTATCATTTTGCTGATTTATAGATATTTGGAGCAAATTCGTTGCTAGGTAAAATACTTCTGTCTAAATCATCTTTGTGGGTATTGTTTTGAAGCATGCATATAAATTCTTCTTTGAATGCATAAAATGATGCTGACATGATAAGCAACATAATTCATTGGATCTGTAAAGTCTGTAAAGAAAAATAAGAGAGAGTTCCACAAGGTCTTAGCTTCACTCTATTTATCTCTTGTACATTTTATTAACTGAGTTATAAAGAACTCAAACATTGACAGAGAAGTTATATCCTAATTTAGTCACTTGAATTGGATGCTGGTACAACTGGAGCAGTTTTCATAAGAATTTAGTGAATTTGTAGTGAATGCTATTTATTTAAATGAATTTTTTAATGGAAATTTTCTTTTACAAGAGCATATTTTGTAATAATATACACTATCATGTAAAATTGCATTTAGTTCAAAAGATTGAATTTTATTTATTTTATTTTTTTAAATGTTTCAACTAAAATTGTATGCTAAATTGGTATCCTAAATTAATAGCTGTATTATCAATAAGAATAAAACTTCTAATATTCTGCAGAAATGCATTTCTAGATTCCCTTTCAACTTCATGCAAATTGTTAAATAAAGCAGAATTTTTTAATAATGTTAAAGTTAGGCATGAGGTATCTTCATTCTTCATTAATTTGCACTGTTAAATTTTACATAGGTGCGTATGTAAATTATTTACACATATATATTATTTAATAGATTGTAATGAAAGAAAATGCTTTTGAGCATTTGCTCTTTTTAGGTCATCCATTTAAGCTACTGAATGTTTTATAGATGATATCACATCCTATTTTTAATTTTATTTTTAGTTTGCATTTGTGGCTATAAAACTTCATATCTTTCATAACTTTGCATGAATTTTTTCTAGTGTCTCTCAGACCAAATTGCAAAAATGTAGTTCTGTAAAACTTCATAGAAATATGACAGGTTATGTTATTTATATTTAATTATGGCATAAATAAAGTATATTTAAATTTGTATGTATGTGCAAAGAGTCCCTTAAAATTATTGACAAGAAATGCTTTTTCAGTTACTCAGTTCAGCAATGAAGACTGATGTTGAGCAAGCAGCAGATATGGCATTGATGTCTCACCAAGATTATTTAGAGGCAGGTGAAAGTGGACGAAGGAAAGAAGAGGGAGAGGAAGTTGAAGAGGAACCTGTTCCTTCAAGTTGGAGAAGATCATCTTTGGGAATTGCTCCAGAAATGTCATCTACTTTAAGACATAGAGCCCACCCTGGAACAAGATCACGCCGTAGCAGCAGTTTGTCTGCCAGGAGTGAACATGTGAGTGAAAAATTTCAATTCAAATACGTGAGGATACTGAATTTTTGCCATAACTGGTTTTATTGAGTTATTCTTGATTTCAAAATGACCAATTATACAGTATTGCATTCATACTTCTAAGAATTTGATTGTTGACAGTAAAAATATCATATACACAATGAAGTACTCTGATTTCTTTGGTATACATTATAGCTGATAAAGTAAATTAATGTTTAGAGGCTGAATGAAGAATTATGACAAATTCATAGATGACAAAAAATATATAAAAATGTAATTAATATGAATCAATGCTAATAAATTTTGGGAGGATGTGGAAAATCATAAAAAGTGAAAATTAAATAAATAAAAGAGGAAAAAAGTATACCCTGAAACTTATAGAAAATTAGATAAACTACTTGCAAATGCTAGCTAGCAACTGAAAAATAAATCAAGCAAATTCATAATGAATAATAATAAAAAATCATGATCATTTTCATAAATCATGCCATAAATTAAGTAATGCTATTATTTAAATTTTATCTTCTGTATGATCAGTAAATTTTTTTTTCTTATTTGGGCCATGATTGATGCTTAGACTCAAATCTTATTTCAACTCTGATTTATACACATGTGTAAGTATTTAATACATATATATTAACCTCCAATGTTTCGATTAAGTTTTTTTTAAATGGATACATCCCTGTGAAAAAAATAAATGTCCCCAAGAAGCATTTTGTAAAATGCCAGTCATTTTAATGATCAAAATTTTATTTTATTTTCATCATTAGGTATTGCAGCAACCATCTTCAAGTGTTAGTGTGAGGTCAAGTTTCCAGTCTAATCGCATTCCTCCATTAAGCGAAGAGGAGGAGCCACAGGTTGGAGTAGCCTCCGTCACAACAACCCCAACACATAGTAAAGGAATTGCTGCAATCGCAGCCAAAGATGAACCTCCTGGAAGAGGTAGAGATGAAAGAGGTAAGTTTATCATTGTACATACCTTTGAGAAAGAAATGTTTTATCGTATACAGCAAACATTTTATTTTAGAAAAAGTATAGATTTTAATTTTTACTCTTTCTGTAACATTTTCTCTCTATATATGTAGATCATTATTTAAAAATTTGATGATGGACTTTCTAATAAGGATTGTACTTTTCTTATAATGTTTTGAATAAATGAGAAATTCCTTCTAAATGTCTCATCTTAATATTTCACCTTAAGATACGAACTCAATATCAAATTTGAATATTCTCTCTAAATATCTTTTCTTGATATCTTAGTATTCATTAAAATATTTGTGCAATTAAGATAATGCTTCCTCTTTAATCTATGACTGTCAATCGCTTTAAAATCTTATAAAGTTTGTCAGAATTTAAATCTAGTAGTACTCAAAGTGTATGAGTCTTGTATCATATTGCCTCAGAAAGGATCATCCATATAAGAAGAGTGTTTAATAAGTGATTTTTGGAATGGAATGGCTCTTACAAGAGCTTTTGAAAGAAGATGCTGAAGATTGCATTCATCTTCAATAAAATTATATTAATCAGTTAATCATGTAATAAAGTAATTCATACAGTCATTTGTTAATTAGTTTTTTATTTCACCAAAAAATAATAGAGAGCATTCAAATTATTAATAATTCCAATTTTGATGCAAGGAAGATAAGAAAATCTGAGAAATTCTTTTCTTAAAATGTATTTATATGCATTATATTTTGGCTGGCAGTTATTCCAGTTTTTTTATATGATAATTTTAATTTGTCTAAAGATCCAAGTGATCCTGGAAGACCAGATCCTGATGATGAGCCTCCCGATGGAGGTGCTTCAGGGTCATCTGATGGTGAAGGGGCAAGGAAAATATGGGCTTACATTAAATTTGTATGGGCTCTTATTGAGAGTCTAATGGTTAGTGCCACTCGCTGGCTCAACAGGTTTTCCAGAGATTATCGTTACATAGCTCGTTGTTTGGCAAGAGAGAAGAAACTTCTGAAGGCAAGTATCCTGCATTATCCTAATGAAAATTTTATCCACTTAAAAATAGTTTAAGTGAATGCATCAGTTCAGACTATAAGTTTTTGGTACCATAAATAATTGAGTAAAATTTATATTATGCTCTGCTTAGTCGTAAAATTTTCCCTCTTCATTCTAAAATTCAAATATTTAAAATTTAATATATTAGTAACCAGTATAATGTAGGTAGTTTTTAGTTCCATTGATGCAATTGAAAAAGATATTTATTTTTTTAAATTCAAAATAGATGTAGTATATTTTTCAGTTTTATTTTCCAGTCTCAATTTTATGTATTTAATTGTTCATAATAAGAATTCTTCATTTACATTATATTATATAATTAATTATCCAAAAACAAATATATTCATGATTATCATGCTATTCATGTTCTGGTAAGAACTAACAAAGACACTGACTTTCAATCTTTTATTTTCTATGTTCTAAAGGAAAAATCGGGTTTTCGGGAGGGAATGAGAACAGGATCAGCCATGATTTGGGAGCCACGTCCAGTTGTGGTTGCATCATGGAAAACTAGGTAAGGTTTCTTTATTTTAAAGTTCAAATTTCAGTCTAACAAACTTTAATTTAGATTAATTTTCTTCATCTTAAATTATCATGTTAGCAATATCCCTTTATAGTACCATTGTCTCTTGGTTCTTTTTGAAGAAATAATGAAGAAATTATTTAAAATTAATATTATTCTTGATTAAAGATAAGATTTTGGGTGTAGTTGTAGAAAAAATATTGGGGGCTCTGAATCCTCTTTCAGGCCCTAGTTAAATTATAAGGTTCTGAGATTTTTACCAAAATTATGTGATTACTATAATAAATGTTAAAATTGTGATATGTTCATTCTTGACTAAAATCAATTATCTCTTAGGGGATTAGAATTATATGCCGAACTGCTTTTGTTAGAATTCAATTAAATAGCAAAATTTTGGAAATCTATCCTGGTGTTGTTTACTCTTTATAAAAGAAATGTTCTCATTGGTTCAGTTTACTCTTTATCTTTCTTCTCAGTAATAATAATGGATATAATATTGCAAGATATAATTTGGATATGTAACTAGTATAATTCTTCCTGTATCACTTTGTGGTCGTTTCCTTTTAACCTTGACAAATTAAAATTATACACTTGACCAAATTCATGCCAATGGCCTCACTACTAACTTGTTTGTAGAGAAATATACAGACATTAGCAAGTAAATTGATCAGATGCTTATGTATTGGAGTTGGAATAAATTCTCTCAGTTTTAGTATTTTATTTAATTAGTACTCAACTGTTGAAAAACCATTTATGTAATCCAAATTCAAAATGTCTCTAAGCTTAAATATCTATTTTTGCCCACCTTTACTTCCTGTCTTGATTCAGCTATGTGATGAATTTTTGGAATTAATGGGAATAGGAATTCAAGTCAGGTTTAAGAAAGCTATTTATTGATGGAAATGCAGTAATTCTAGCTACATCATGGCTACATTTGTCCTCAAGTAACTTAAATCTCTGTACTGTGTTTGTAAGTAGTAACAAATTTAATTTGCTCATTTTTTTGTTGGTTTCATTGAAAATAATAAAAGTCAGAATTTGTAAGGTAGGACATAAGATTTTAATGGTCACATCCTGTATGCAATATCCTCATTCTGTTATCTTTGGTGATAATGATGAATTTTCAAAAACCCAAAGTGCTTTTTTTCTTAGCTTAATGTTCTAGCTCCTTTGCAAGAAAATTTTGCTTTCATAATAAAAGGAGTCCCATTACAATGGCCCAAGTTGTTGATCATTGTATATCAAGGAAGTATTTAAACATATTGTGCATAGCAATTTTCATAGCGTTGAAAAATGTATGCATTTTACTCCCTAAAGCTCACAAGTTACAGAATAAAGGACACTAATGTTCTAACTTTTTCCACATATATTTTCTTCCTTATGAACAGTTAGACATCTAATTTCATTCAATAATTGCCATCATTATGTTCAAAACATGTCAATAACAAACCTCAGATAGCAGTAAGCTCGCTCTCTCTTAGCCTTCTATTTTCTATGATGGATTTATGTAACAACTTGCCTGATACTATGCTTTATAAAGTTCGTTCATTTTTCCCTGCTTAGAGGTAAAACTGCAGTAGTGATACAACAAGCATTCCTATTGAAGGAAGAGTATGTGAGATGGAAAGAATGATCAGAATTGCATTCTCTACAAAATAGATTATAATTTCCATTTCTAGTTTTGAGCCTAACAAAATCTTCAGTGCTCATCATTCTGTTCATTTTCTTTGTTTAGCAATCAAACCAGAAGAAATCTTCTTCAATAAATTGTATGTCTCGTAGTATTTACATAATACGTCTTCCTATTGTTAAACAAACCAATTTATTTGATCCATAGCGAATTATTTCTTAATTCTTACATTATTCTGTAAATCATTTATTGTAAATTAGAAAATATGTTAGAATTCTGGTTTTATGACCCCTAACTTACATTGAATGCCTATAGATAATACTTAAGCTTTCACATTTTAATAAAATAATAATTACCTTTATTTGAGTTCTTATTAGGAAGATGATTTGAAGGAATAATACTTTGCATAAACCTATGAATTAAATCAATTTTATCATGTTTGATAATTGTTTTTATAAGGTATATGTACTTACTATATGTTTCATTTCTTGTTAGCAAATATGATACTCTTAGTTGTGTTCATCGTTTTCGCAATTTAATTTATGAAAAATTAGTACATTTGTAATTTTTAACTTTGCAAGTTATGTTGTGTTAGTCATTTGGTAGAAAATTATATATCTAGTCACCAAATAACCAATTATATTTTCTGTCTTAATATGGCAGGAGGATAATAAGAAGTTTGTTCATTTACTACTGAGTGCTGTTTTTAGGTTTGTATGCATGTAAAAGGGCTTAATATTTTCTATATAGATTTTCATAATGGATTGCTAATAAATTTTGGTAAAATCAGCTACATGCTGTTCCTGGTATTTCTATTACATAGCTGTTTTCTAAACCTCTGCTAATGAGTACATCATTCATTATAGGCATTGAAAATTGGTACACTGATTATACAGCTTTTTCGTGAATAATTTGATTACAGCTTCAGAATTGTTATTATTATATTTTGATTACAGCTAATAATATATATAATAATTTTGTTGATATTTATGTTTTGTTATAAGCAGTAAATGTACTACTTCGTTGAAGATAATAATGCACAAATAGCTAAAGTAAATTGTTGAAAGATTATCTTTTATCGATCATTACTCTCACTTGATTTATATAGCTTTTATTTAGAAAATTAGTTTCAATTTGACATGCATTGCATGATATGAAATTTACAGAATGGCTACATAAATTAGTATTAGAGCAAGAGACATGTTTATTTTAATGTCAAAATGCACATCACTCTAGTAAAACTTGCTGTCTGCATTTAGATATAGCAGTAGATTAATTATCTGCATCTATGCTAATGATGCATGCCTTTTGTCTGAGAAGATAGAGAATGTTATTGTTCTCGATTAGAAAATGCTTGCATTCTCTGTTAAGGTCTGGTGTAGACAGAGAGAGGACAGGAAAGAGTGCTGCAACAGAAACAAAGGTGAAAATTGAAGATACCTTTAAAAAGAAAGCTCATGCAATGGATGATTCAGATAATGATGATTGGGAGAGTGATGAAAATATTACTGAAGAAAGGTAAGAAAAAATTTTAAGGTTCTGATTAATTTATTATTCAGATAAGAATTTTGACCAATTGGAGTATTAATTTAATTTTCCACTAGAGATGAAGCCTTAGTTAAATATTTTTAAAGCTACATTTAGGTAAATACCAATGAGATAAAATTATAAGCAAGATTTAAAGTATTTTGATTTATATTGTGGGATGAAAAAATGCTTTATTACAAAAATAGCCAACACAGTATATACTAATGCATAGGTATAATCTCAGGTACAATTTTACCCTAAGATTTCCTGTAATAAAAGAATTATTTCAAGGTGATTTAATGGCATTAATTTTAATTTTAACTTTTGGGTCTTTCCTTTTAAATATTACAAAGAATGTGGGTGAAAAGAGAGGTTATTTTGAGTTTTTAACTTGAATATTATAAATCAGCAATACTTTCACGTAATCCAAAATGTCTGACATTGTGAGGTTTTTTCTATTTACTGATTATCTGTTGGTTGGAAAATCATATGAAATAATGATTTTTAATTTTAATAGTGATTGGATTTTGAACTCTTTTAAGTGTCTGATGAATAATTTTTTTCTTTGAAAATTTGTGTGGAAATCTTATAACTTATTCATAAGTATATACAGTAATTTAAAAATTTTATCATTTACAAGTTTAATGGAATAATTTTGAGTTGCAATTTGCTTGGTGCTTAAAATAGCTGCTATGATTTGCTGTTGAGTTCAATTTTCATCTACAAATAAGACATATTAACCTTGTGAACATCTCTCTCTAAGAAATAAGTAAGGTGAGTTTATTTCTTTTAGTTGTTAGTTGGTAGTATTATATATTAAAACATAGTCTGTATTCATAGATGGAATCATATTTGCAGAAAACATAAGACATGTAGAGTAAAGCATTCCTGAGTTTCTAATAACTGAAAGAAACATCCCATAAAAAATATTCCAAGTCTCTCTAACGCTAACAAGCTACATTCTTCTAGCAGTTTTTTCCTTTGTCAAATGGATTTCGAGAAAAAACTCATTTTAGAGGTTCATATTTATGATTCAGTTTCATTTCTGGGAATATTTTGAATAATCCTTTTCCAAGGTAATCTATTATGAATTATTTTTGTTGATTAGATTTTCAGTGACATTATATATATATAGTGTAAACTTAATTTTTATTTGCATAAGTTTTTATTTCATTTGATTAAAATTTTTGTTTATAAATATGAATTTTGTTTTTATGACAATCATTCAATACAAATTTAGTCTTTAATCTTGGGAAGGCAAGATTAGATTATATAAAGTTGTATTTTATGTGAACAGTTCATCTGAAATCATAAGCGTTGGAAAATTCTTTTCAGGAATGTAATTTTCTTGTAGGTCCCTCTTATTGCAGCTATTTTAATATTCAATCATTCTTGAATTTATTTGCTAAAGAATTTGTTTGAAATTAATTGTTTAGAAAAATGTGTCTTTAATGATTATTTTTTAACCTTTATTTATTAATTTCATATCTGACGATAGATCTAAGTTAGATCCAATGCTAAAGGAATTCTTCCATCTATAGTTGAATGGTATGTTAGGGGTATAGGGAGAAATTAATATCAAATTATGTTACAAAATACAGATCTTTCTCATTTATGATAAGTTTCAAAACACATGATTCAAAGTAATTTAAGTTTATGTTTCCTGTTAATTGATCAGTGAAATGATATGTTAAAAAATAAGATTGCCTCCAATTATTTTAGATGAAGAAATTCTTTATGTATTACTGTTTATTCTTATTATTTGTGTTATTATCTTAATTATGCTATTATGGAAGCAAGTTCTAACTCAGCTAGGTTTTTGGTCAAGTAGTCTACCCACTTTCTTCACAAAAGAACCATTGAGGTTATTCTCCTTACTCAGGGAGGGGGTCATCTACCAGGGAGATGAGGAGATGGATAAGGATGGAAAGTCGGTGCCTAAGATACGAATTTGGTCAGCCAGCCTGGAAAAGGGGCTGGATCCACCCTCAGTGGGTGGGAGGTAAACAGTTCCTCGGTCAATCTCTTGATTCAATATTTAGATCCTGCTATTCTTCTGCCTATTTTCTCTTTCCAAGAGGCACAAGGATGGAGGGATTGCGACTTCAACAAGCTACTCTGAATTTGATCCATCTTTATTTATCTTTTGTATTCTGCATTCTTTTGTAATGGATGTCCTAAAGAATTTGATCCAGCACCTAAGTAGTATTCACAACGGCTGATCTTCATTTTCTATTAATGCTGCAAGAAGTTCACTCATGTCTTGTAAGCTGCCTGGCACATTCAGTTTTTTAATGCTTTCTGCACTTTCTGCATTTTGTTGTTTCTTGTCACTTGCTTTGTCTCCTTTTTTGTTCTATAAACTTGCTATAATAAAAAGAGAAGAATTATTTTTGTAAAAAGGTCGACTAACACTCTTCATTTCATCATCTTCACATTGTTGTTTCTATAGTCCTATAAATTTCCGAAAGAAAAGCTTTCATAGTTTTTTGAGGTTATTTTTAATATGAATTAACTATAGAAACATCTTTAAAATATTAAAATAACCATCAAGAAGAAATTAGTGGTTCAGTGATATGAATTTAGATTCCTATTTAGGTTGATTATTTTCAAAATTTATCTTAAGAAAAGTTATGAACAATCAGCATTCTAATTAGGGTAATAATTTTCACAAATTACAATCTTAGCTAGTAAATTAAGTATATCTCAAGTATAGAGTTGTGTTGTGACACTTAATCTTTCAAAAGACATTTCTAAAAATGTAACAGTCTGCTGATTTTGAAATTTATTGTGTGTACAATATTCTTCTGGATTGATACTTATATGATGCTGAAATATTTGGGAAAGTGAATTTCAAAGAAGAAAAACAGTTTTCCTCCTGAGTTTTAGATTTATATTAATCTCAAAAGAAGTTTTTTTTCAGTTTAGAAATTAAAACAGGCCTCTCTCAGTTAATATATCGTGCCCATCAAAATATCTCCAGTAACCTGATGTTTTAGTTTTGATTTTGTTCAATTTAAGTTTATATTTTATGTATTTATAAATTATGTAATGAATACATTGTTTACAGTGAACTTCTTACTGTAATTAATTCATGATATAATTAGCGTCTGCTAATTTTTCTTGTATTTTATGCTAATTGCCCTGATGATCTTCATAATTTTTACTTCAGAAATTTTTTTCAGTATTCATCAGTTTTTTGAAAATTTTTTTCATCTTCATTTCAAAAATCGTCTTATTGTTTCATAAATTTTCTCAAATAAGAGGTAGTGCTGCAGATATTTTGTAATGTCATTGAATCAATAATAGCTGGGATGATTAATTCTTTCATTGTTCTTTGAACAACCTACTGAGTTGATTAAATATTTTTTATTATTCCCATACACAGAAAGACTAAGATGTATTGATATTTACTTTCAAGCATTCCTGGTCACATTACTCAGATAATTATGTTTAAAACATTTTAGATATTCAGTGATTATATGAAAAGTTTTAAACATTTTCTGTACTTATGAGATATCTTTATACCCTGTTTTTATCTTTAGTATTTTTAGACCCAGTTGTGTACTTCTGGCATAACTGGGAGGTTTGTTTGGCCATCTTTTGATTCTGTTTTCTACTAACATGGAGGCTATTTTAAATCTATCTCGCTGGGAATGATTATCTTTATGACTTTGCCATTGCTTTTTCCTTCTTATTTCTATGAACTACTATGAATGTCTACTAATTTTTCTTAATCTAAATATCTTCTGATTTATAAATCAATTTTTTATTAACTCACTAAGTGAGCTTATTCATTTTTTTCATGGTTTTTAGTATTAATTTCATTTCATTATTTGATTTTTTTACTGAGAATGTTTCTTATATTTCATCCAACACTTAATTTTTGTAGAAAATTGCTATTGAATGATAAACAGTGTTTTCTTTGCTTTATCAAATCAAAATTCAAATATCATAATAGTAAGCATTATTCCAGTTCCAAAAGCTATTACATTCATTCACAATTAAGTGTGAGAATTCATCCATCATGATTAAACCTTCAACAAAGAATTTCCTCATAGTTCTGTATTTTATGATTCACTCTCTAGCCCAGCTTTAGTTTCATTGGAAGCAATTGAGGCTGAAGATGGCAGGAAGGGCTTAGGAACTCAAGAAGAATCAAGTTCTTTTGGAGGGGGAAGATCTCCTGCTGCTTGCTTATTCTTAGCCCTGTGGTATGCAGTCATCTCACATTCGGAGCTCGTTTGCTATTTTACTGTCTTCTTGCATCAAATCAAGTCTGCCTCTCTACTCTCCATCCCTCTTCCATTAATGGTCTTCCTGTGGGGAACACTCTCAGTGCCTCGACCATCAAAGACTTTCTGGGTGACCATCATTGCCTACACTGAGGTAAGTTTCTTTTGTTTGAAATTTTCTTAAAAATTAATACTGTATTTATTAAAAAATAATGTGCCATATTGTAAATGCGCCCATTGTAAATAGAAAAATCATTTGCCAGCAAATCTAAAGACATGCAGCCACACCATTTGTAGAACCATATACATGTTTACTATACCCATATATGTATATTTATACACGTATACAGTGTATATAAAATGCTTGTAGTCATATATGCCAAAAGTCCTATGTAAGTAGACTGCTGCTGATATAATATCCCAAATAAATTTCACTATGAGAAGACAAATGACTAATCTAAAGGAAAATGCTACTTAATGGGGGATCAAGTTAATCTAAAGTATTTGGAAATTTCAAAGGTAGAACTATTTATGCAGTTAAGAACTATAGGAGAGGTTGTGTGAAGACCTTGTGGTTTGTCATTCATAAACCTGCATGTAGTTCCATATTTTATATATATGAAATCATCTATATGATAGACATGCTATAAAAAATCCGTAAATAATCGGATACCTATTTGTTAAGGGAAGGTAAGAGAAGGTCTTATTATAAAAATTCTTACACCCTTAACTATGAAAATGACTGGAACATATTGGTCATTTCTCAGATTTTTGTGATTAACATTGTAAATGCACTGGTTTCATCTCATCAATCTCTGGAGTGCCTATGCATTCTTCTAAAGAAGGTATAGCAGTAGGGAAACCAAAATGTGTATACATCTAAAGAGTTAATATTGATTGCTTTGGTCACAATTATTAATTCAAACTTAATTTTGCCTGGCTAAATAAGGCATTCCAAAACTTTACAAAAACATGTAGAACATTTACTTGTTAATGTAATGAATGAAAATACTTCTTGGGTATCCCTGAAGACTAAGAATAAGTTATAAGTATAGAGCAAATTTCCACAATATACTTTTATTTACAGTGTGACCTAGTCTCCATTGAGAAAGCTAACTTCTTATAGAATTCTGGATAAACATAATTAATGTATTTTTGGAATTTGCCTTAAAGATATGTCTGCCAAATTCAATATAATCCATTCTAAAATCTTACTGTGTATACAGCTAAAATTTGCAGGAAATATCTCAATAGTTGTTTTCATGGTATCAATAAAATTATTTATTTTTGCAGTATTTTACCCATAAGGTTAAGGGTGATCTTTTATTTTCTCTACGAAATTTTATTTTTTGTCCATTTTAGGTGATGGTGTTGATTAAGTGTATGTTCCAGTTTGATTATCTACCTTGGAACCAGCAAGCCATTCCTGAAAATCTTCCATTCTTTCCTCCTCGCATCATTGGTATTGAAAGAAAGAAGAAATATGCAGTGTATGATCTGACTCTTCTTTTAGTGGTCTTCTTCCATAGGTAACTTAAATTCAGGAGTAGAAAACGAAATTTTGGCACTATTATATGCTTTCTAATGTCAAATTATCTTATACAGTCTCTCTTACGTAAGCTACACTATAAATCTTAAAGGTTTTTATTCTAAAAATTTTTACAACGTATTTATTTTTATACATAGGCTTATTTTTCATACTTAATTTAAATCCTCCACATCACAATTTAGTCTTTAAATATTTAGATAAAAAAACTCTCAAGATATAATCAATGTCAGACAGTAGATAGACCAGTAGTCCAATTTCTCAGGAACATTTATTTGGTCATTGCTCTCTAAGGAAGATGCACAGCCTTCTCAGCTTATATTTTAAATGAAGTTATCTTTACTCCCATTTCGCTTAATTTCTTTGTGCACCTCCTTCAAAATTCTCTTTCTCTAATTGATTGTGTGTTTAATTTCAATAATGTTTATTGGAATGTTTTTGGAAGGAGCATTGTAATACATTGCTTTTGCTTGTCTGGCAAGATGGTTATAAGCTACAGTATCAGCACTTATTCACAAATAAAGTTTAGAAAACTTTTTCACTCTTGAATCTTACGATTTTGGACACTTTCCTGTCTTTCCTCTTGTGTTTTAGGAGTGCTCATATAAGTATAAAATTTATATTCAGGTTTATGCTGAAATCTCTTGGACTTTGGAAAAGTACCAATGTATATGATGACTACCTTGAAGAAGACAGAGGTTCTTTAACAAGGGAAGTAAGCAGTTCAAGCAGCACATTGAATGAAAGTCCATCTAAGAAGACAGTCAGCATAAAAAACAAGAGCATCTCTGATTCTGTAGCTGAAAAAGCAACTATATCAGAAATGGACACGGAAGGTCCTACAACACAATGTGGAGACTTGGTTATAGTCCGTACAAAGGTGCAGGAGAGCCTGAGACACTTTCCACAAGTAGTCTCCCTTGCGTAAGTGTTTCTCTCATACTACCGTACAGGAGGAATGGTGATTAATTCTATCTTTAATTACTTTAATTTCAAAATGATAGATGCATTGTTTTGTTACTATATTTATTCTATTCATTTCATTATGAGTATAAGTTCAAATTGAAGTTATTATTTTTACTTTTCAGGGCATCAAAGTACCTCTCCTCAATAAAAATATTTCTGCACCAACTTCTGGAGCCTACAACAAGAGTTACAGCAGATGTTTATGCATACATGTTCATGTGTGATTTTTTTAACTTCATTGTGGTCATTTTTGGCTTTGCTGCTTTTGGGGTTAGTTCTTATTTTCTTATTACTCTAATTTAAAAATTTTTTAATGACAAATATTCTTCAGAGACATCAATCCATTAAAAGTTTTAATTAATTCTCATATTTGATTGGTGAAATTCTTGGTAAATAGGTTATAAGATTAATTTATGGGTCTCCAACCAGGTAACTTCATCATGAGACACCCACTTATTGGCTGCTGCCACTGCTATTGTTCTTATGTTTGATTCTCGTGGTTGAAAAGATTGTTTATAAGTGGATGAATTTGCAAGAAGGTCCATTCACCTTGCATTTGATTTTCTTTGGAATTGGCTCCTTTCTGCAATTTTTCAGGTTATCTTATTGCACATTGGGTGGAGAAAAACCCCCTTGTTACTTCTGTGATTGTGTCTATTTTCAACACTATGGACTCTTTGCATGCTCCCAGATCCCTGGTTAAACATGAATTACCAAGACATAATTCTCACAGAAACTCTTCCAGAGATCAACTCCCTTCAAAAACACAAAGTCTAAATGATACTTTGTGAGAGCAGAGCAGCTTACATATGCCAAACTGGCAAAACTGTTGAAATGTACCAGAAATAACATGAGTGAAACATTTGCCCAAATCAATTGGAAAAAGTGCAGATTAATATTGCAGAATAATGTATTGCATAAGCAGTGGTCACCAGACTTTCAAAATGATGCGGTTCTGAGCAAGATACCAAGATTCTGATAACATAAAATAGTTTATAGGGATCATCTTAGGAGCAAAGAATTTCAGTCTAAGTAATAGGTTTCATCTTCTCCAGATTTGGAATCTTTTGAGCCAAAAATTGTGGAAATGCTCCAATTCTACTTTCAGTCAAGAGGGAGGTGATTGGTGGTTGGCCATCTCCTAAAGTGCAATTTTGAATTAACTATGGCTCTCAACCCTGATAAGCCTCAGCAATTCCCAATGAAGTAACCCATTTGAAACCCCCTCTTCTTTTTAGATCTTTCAACCTGTATAAAATACTGCCTTAATTTATCACATAAGTCATTTATTTTCTCTCTTATAAAAGTAGTGTTAGTGTTTTGATCATAATGAAGCTTCCAATTTGTGTTGTCATGACTTTTGTAAAGTTATTTAAAAATATATCTTCCCTACAGACCCAGCAAGGTGATGGTGGCGTTTCTGCATATTTAGAGGAAAACAAGGTTCCAGTTCCATTTTTAGTCATGCTGATTCTTCAGGTAAATAGGTCTTCAGGTCTTTTTACTGTTTGATATTTTGAAATTAGATGTTTACAATATCAATGATACCAATCACTAAATCACTTCATTTAATGCATTTTAATGAATTCCTCAGTTATGTTGTTATTGATTTGGACTAACCATGTGTTTCTTTTCAGTTTGCCCTCATGATAATTGACAGAGCCCTCTTTTTACGGAAATATATTTTGGGAAAGCTAATATTTCAAGTGTTATTAGTCGTTGGAGTTCATATTTGGATGTTTATTGTGCTGCCTGGTGTGACTGAAAGGTTAGAAAGAGAATTAGTGGAATCTCCATTTATCTTTTACATGTTCTTGGTTCTTTTAAACAACATTTTGAAATCTTGTTTATTGAAAGATAATCTCATAAAATTGTATTTTTTTCAGACAATTCAATGCAGCATTACCACCACAGATGTGGTATGTTGTCAAGTGCCTTTATTTGTTGCTTTCTGCTTATCAAATAAGAAGTGGATACCCTACTCGCATACTTGGAAATTTCCTTTGTAAGAAGTACAACTATGTAAATATGTTCTTGTTTAAAGGGTAAGTTAAAAGATCATTTTTTGAAACCTAATTTAATTGGTGTTAAAAAATCATAAAGTTGTGAGGTGAAGAAAGTGAGGTCTTAGTGATTTACATTTTAAAGTTCCATCAGGATATCTGAATTTAGTATTATTAATTAACTGAATTCCAACATTGATTTTTTTGATTATTTATATTTAGTGAACATTTAACATACTTAAGTACAAATTAACAATATTTTTCTCTTTTAAGTATGATTTTTGGCAATGTTTATTACTCATTATAGGTTCATGAACGTCCCCTTCCTGTTTGAACTCAGAGCTCTTATGGATTGGATATGGACTGATACTAGTATGACACTTTCGGATTGGTTAAAATTAGAGGACATATATTCACATATATTCCAACTCAAGGTTAGCCAACAATTCTCCATTCATCATGTTTACATGAAAAAATTATAATTAAGAATCATATACCATTGAAAAATAATAATAATAGTTGGAATGTAAATGGTTCATATTTTGATTATACATAATTGATATTTTAATCTGTGAGACTTTATATCCTTCATTGATTATTATCTTTGCAAAATATGATTATTGGTGAAAATAATGTTATATTCAGTTTAATACTAGTAAATTGCAACCAGTTATATTTTATGATGATGTATTCATCTCTTCATTATGTTGTTTTAGTTTAACAAGAAATTTAAAATCCCTAGTGGACTTGGGTCTTTACTTGCAATCACAATTTTGAAGTTACTTAAAACAATTATTTAACAAATTGCTAATATTAGGTACAATACTGTGCCTTTTGTTTTTATGGTAATTTAAATCTTGTTATCCAGAAGTAAGATTCAATATCAATTTCTAAACATATTTCTTTGCATATATCTGAAAGTTTAATATTTATTTTTGCTAGTGTCAACGGCGTGTGGAAAAGGAATACCCTCAACCTAGGGGAAAGAGGAAGAGACCACTCTCCAAATATATTATTGGAGGTGGATTTCTTCTTGGTATACTTGCAGTTATATGGTTTCCTCTAGTGCTTTTTGCTTTGGGAAACACTGTTGGAGAGGTCAATCTTCCACATGATGTTACTTTGGAACTGAGAGTGGGTGCATATCAACCTGTGTTTAGAATGACAGCTCAGAATAACTCACTTTTAAGGTAAGGATCTTTTCTAAGTATTATTGAGTGGCTAAAATGGCTAATGAGTAAAATTCATTGAAGTTATAAGTATTAATCAAGTATTTTAATTGGAGCAAACAGAGTAAAATATAATATTTATAGATGTTTGAGTAGAAAGAAAGAAAGGTTTGAATAGGAACATGCTAATAGTAGTAGTAATTGTCTTGTTTATTATCTTAGTTTGATCATTTCAAGTTTGTGATGCCTATAAGATTAAGTATGATAATAATTGACCTTAAAATTAATATGTTTTGTACTGTATTCAAATAATACGATGGTTATTATTATTTTAAACAGTGTTTCTAAACATACATTATTTTTTCTTTTTGTAGATTTAGTGAAAAGAATTGGAATGCCTTCGGTTCAGTGTACAAAAAAGACAGAGTAGCGCAAACATTTCTATCAAACTATGATTGGCAGGATGTGTCTGTAGCAAAGCTTAGTGGAAGTTCTACTGCAACATGGACTATATCACCACCTGCAAAACATCAAATGATTCAAGAGGTCTTGTCAGGTAATTTGCTACATTTTGATAATGATTTTAGTTAATTTACTATCAATTATTCAATGATAGGGCTGAACTCTGGTAATAAAAACAAAATTGAATGTGGCACAAAATTGAATTTTGTATTTATCTACTATTGATTGTTTCTGGTATGAAAGTAAAATACTTTGCATTACTTTCATTTGTGTTTAAATTAAAAAGTAATAGTAGTATTTTCAACAGAGATTCGACAATTTAGGTCATTTTGCATATGGGTTCCCACTGGATATTGAACCTGGGACTGCCTTCACCAAATTCAAAGCACACTAGGTTATTAATAATAATAATAATAATAATAATAATAATAATTTATTTACTCAATACGGTCCAAAAGACATCAGAGCAGATTTTTATTCAGAAGCCCAAAATCAAAAAGTAATAACAATGAAAGTACTGTTGAATCCCAAATATAAAGAAAATATAATCTTATTTCTTTAGTAGAAACTTTCTTATACTATAATTATTTACTTTGTAAAGAATGAAAGGTATTACATTTTTGAAATAGTATATTTGATGTGCTATTATTTATTTATTTTTGCTATAGATTGTATGTAATGATCTGATAACATTAATTAGAATGGTGTGAAACAAATTAGGAGGTGAAAGATGTATGAAATTAGATAAAGAATCAAGAAGATTAAATTCTATCATATTTTTATGGGATTTTTGGAGGGGAATGGTTTTCATTGTTCTCTCCTGGAAGCTGTAGATGTGAAGTAACTGATTCTAAAGAAAACAATTAGGCCGTGTATATTTTCATTTATAAATATGTAATTATTTAAGTAGATGCATTTGATGATTGTTATACAACTGTTATACTAGAAAGTTCAATTTCTGTAACTGAATATGGTCAGGTACATCTGAATATTTTAAGAAAATGTCTTTTTAATCATCCTGAGTGATCAATACATAGTATTTTTTCTCAGCTTCTCATTGCAGTTGTGTTTATGGCTTGGCCTTCTTTTCAACATGTTTCTTTATATCTTTAATGGAATTAAGGAAGTATTATATACTGTTAATTTGTCTACATAAGGCTAATTTGTAAATATCTGTACACGCAGATCGGTCTTTGCAGTATAATTATCATTCATTATCAGTTTTACAGAATAATATATAATTTGTTCATGATCAAGTTATTTCATAATTATTTAGTTATTTCAACATAGACTAAATCATTTTTCCATATATCTTAATACTTACATTTCTCAGGTTTTGTTATACTTTTCCAGTCAGCCCTCCTACTTCGTATAATTTTTATCATATAACTATTTTGAATAATAGAATAGCTATTTGTATTAGATTAAATTATGCTGTATTAATCTATTTTTTTTGCAAATTTTAATTATAAATTTGTCTAATTCTTTTAGATAAACCAATCTTGGTAACATTAACATGGGCAATTTCAAGGAAAGCACCAAATCCAGATGCATCAGGAATCAGCACAGATTCTCGCACAATAACAATGGGAGCTGAAATAGACACCATCGAGGCTGGTTAGTGTTTCATATTTTTTATAGATACATATATTACTTACTTTTTTAGAAAAAATATAACCATTGTCTAGCTTTATCATATTGCTTATAATCTCTGTTTCTGGAAGAAGCTTCTAAATTCTTGTTCTTGTTTTATTTGTCAACACAAATTTTATTAATTCATTATTGTCTTATTTAGGTGTAACAAAAAGGATTCGTAATCCTATGAGAGATTACTTGGCAGCAATGCTTGCTGGAAATGAGACTTATGCTCCAGTAATTCTTCCATCTTTACTGCCAAAATTTCTGAAAGTAGCTAACAAGGGAAAGGCTAGTTCTGTCCCTCAACTCATGAGGCTTTCTGGCTCAGGTAAGTTTGAGACATAAATTTTAATATTATTCAATTATTTTGATACTGTGAGTGTAAAATAATGGAGCTTAATGGCAAAGAAATGTGGATATTAACATAGAGGAATAAATAAAATGAAGCTTTAGCATACATATCTAATGACTTTCAGTGCAGATATCAATTCATACATTATTCTCAATGATGTAATTCTTTTTCACTTCTTATTAATGGTTTATACCTTTCAAATTTTTATGTATATACTACTACAGTAAGACTTAATAGTGCATATATCCTTGGTTCACAATGGCAACAAATGGGGTGAACTCTGCATTGAAATATATTTGATGTTTAGTTTAATGTCTAACACATAGAAAATCTGGTACTATTTTTTTAGTTTTATATGTTGCATTTGATTTAGAAATAATTTGATTCCACAATTTATGGGTTTATTTTCTTAACTTATCATTTTCAGGTGAATATGGGGAATGGTGGGGGATTAAGGTTACTGGAGATGGATCAGCTGAGAAACAAGAATTCCGCAACTTAAGTCTGAAGTTCCGTCATGGACCTGTGTTTGAGTGGTGGGAGGTTGGAGAAGTTTGCTCGGACCCTATTTATGCTGCCATTCTGTCCCATCTTCCTTTCCATGATGATGTGAATCCAAATACAGGAGATTGCCCTTACCTCACTATTTTTACATTTAATGATAAAGCTTTTCCTGCTGGACTTAACTTTATTTCTGGTGCAGGGTAAGTACGCTATTTAAAATACTACGAAATTGAAAAAACATTATTTTATCAAGGGATAATTTTAGGTATTTATCTGCCCTTTTTAATATACCTAAACGCGATTATGAAATTTTCAATTTTTATTCTCAATGAATAAATATAAAATAATTGTTTTATAAAGATCTTAAGCTTTCTTGGTGGATACTGTGTAAAAATGATTCTCAGGTTTATGTGTAATTATTTCAGCTTATAAATAGGAGTATGAATTCTGATTTGAGTTCACTTTGAAAAATTATTCATAAATTTACTTTATCAAATTACTTTACCATCCAGACTAGTTTAGATGTCATTTTTAAAGTGTCAAATTACTGTTGATATAAAACTATATATAGAAAATGTTTTAAATAAAAAAAAATTGACTATGAAAATAAACATTTTAATATTTTTGAATGAGTGGCAAATTTCTTAAGATAAATGAAGGACTCATCCTCTATTTATCTTTATTGTGGCTGAAATAAAATAATTTGTTTATAGTTGATTATAATAAATCAATTATCATTTTAATAATGAATGCTTGTTATCACAAAACTTTGCCACATACTAAAGTAAAATAAATTCTTGGGTTCTCTTTAGTCATTAATGTTAGAGGAAGTGTTTTTGAAATCAACTTGGAAAAATCTGTTAAAGTATAACCAAACCTTTTCATATTAATTTCTTGTGAAACAAAATGCTTGTGTATATGAACTGGTTACAGCATTTCTCAACTTCAGTGATAATTAATAATGAATGGATTTTTTTATTATACAGAATTATTGGCCTCTATACTACCATGGTGCTAGTGGCTAGCAAATTAATACATGGGTTCTTTACTGGTATATCAGTCACCATTATGTTTGATGACATGCCAAATGTGGATAGGATATTGCAGGTAACGCTACATTTTAAAATATATTTCTAGTTTGTTTTCCAGAAATAAATTCTTAGTATTATAGTTATATTGTATTAATGTGTTTCTTTGGAATGCTTTTGTTTCTTTCTTTGGGTTAGAAATAGAAAACCTGCCTGTACTTAAGTGGAACATTAAAATTTTGTCAGTTGATGCTAGAATTCATCATACATTTAGCCATACTCCATCCTTTATTTCTTTTCCATAATGATTGTTAATAGGAAGTTATATCGCATGTATTTTCTTCCTCCTGCTGCAAAAATACCCTATTACCTTTATTTGGTCATCATGATTGTGTGAATGGATCATGTCATATTTTAGTACTTGAAGTGCTAATTTCTATATTTTATGTTCTTCAAGAATATGAAAGTGAATCACATTAAAATTTCTAAAGACTTGACCATTTTCAGTAAATTCAAATAGTATACATAATTTTATCTTTAACCTAATGGAAGATTCTTACCTCTCATTTTTATTTTCTTATGAAATTTGCACTTTATTACTCTTCATCATTGCAGTTATGCTTGGATATATACCTAGTGCGGGAAAGTGGTGAATTGGACCTTGAGGAAGACTTATTTGCAAAACTGGTGTTCCTGTATCGCTCTCCAGAAACACTTATCAAGTGGACTAGGCCTAAAGGAGAAGCGATTGAGGCACCCCCGGGCCCTCCAGGTCAGTCACCCAATGGAACTGGTAGATCAGGCAGAGACGCTGTTCCTCGAAGGGCTAGGCCTGAAGAGGATGATGATGATGTGTCAGATGATGACGAAGAACCTGATGATGATGCATTGGTTTTGATGGAAGATAGTGGAGCAGCTGCACCAAGAGCTCCACTTGAAAGATCATGAATAATTCAGTGCTAAGAAGAAAGGAATGTGTGTAATAATTTTGGCTGCGATCCAATTGTGAAATAACTTTTGGTTCCTCGAATCTTTTGGATACGTGAATAAAATACAAAATATTTTCTGGACAAGGCCATAGTTGGAACCAATGGCTGCAGTTTCGTACATTTTTTAGTTTGTGAAAAGTATTGACTCTCAGCTTGAAAACTCATGACTCTGATAGAGAATTTGGACATGATTGCATGTCTTGTTTGGATAAAAGCATTTTTTATGCCTTTGAAATGATGGAATACATGGGTGATTCCCTTTCAAATAATGAATTTATCAAGATTAAATTTTTATAGCCATCTATATTAAATTGATTGGATCAGTTGTTTGTATGAATTGCTTTATTAATGCATATTGTTTTAAGTTATTAACCTTTTCTAAAATGATCTTGTTGGTTTATGGGGCCACTGACTTATTTAATTTCTTGTTTCATGATATTTTTATTTATTCTCACTATGTTTAGTCTAGTCAATCAATTGGATGGATGTCCTAATAATTTTGAGATACTGTTGTCATCACTGTTGATATTAATGAAACCATCATTTTTAGAACATCATAAAAAGATTTCATATTTTAGTATTGTGATATTTTGATTGAATTCTCAAGGTATTTATGAAGGGCCACCAAACAATGAATAAGTTGATTACTTTACTGCAATTTCTTAAACCTAAAAATAAAAGTTCATCATTCGATCATCTTTATAACACTTCATTTTATTTTCAATTCAAGAGGAATATTTTTCATAATGTTATAGGTGAGATGAATGAAAAACTTAATTTAATATCTTACAAAGACTGTAGAATTCAAATTCAACAAATCCTTTTTTATGTTACCTGTAATATATTTATTGCCTAAATATGAATGAATTACACTTTTTCAGAATATTTTGAGGAGATGCAAAAAAGTAGCTGAGTTGAAATTTCTTGCTTTCAAGTCCCTAAAATGTTTCTCCAAACATAATAACTAAATGGTTCCAATTTCAAATATTCAGAGAACTCACAACGTTCATTGCACTTTTGCCGTAGCTATGAAGGCCAACAGTAACAAAAGAAGAAAGTATAACTAACAATATTCATTTGAGTTTTTTACTTACTAAGGAATTGCTTTGTAATTGTTCTCTATTAATTTGAAGTTACTCATCATATATAATCACATTTTAATGTTTTAAGTCAATTCCATGTTTCAGGATATATGGGTTGCATGTAGGTTAAATATATTTTTTGGAGCAATCAAGTTCTTTCCATTAGTATATTGAAATACACCAGGAATACATTTGATGGCTGAATGCTTCGGCCTTCACTAATGCCATCTCTCGAGGAAGATTGGAACTTTGGTTTATAAACTTCGCCACTAATGCCATCTCTTGAGGAGAATTGGTACTTTTGTTTATAAACTTCGCCACTAATGCCATCTCTTGAGGAAAATTGGAACTTTTGTTTATACAGTTCGACACTAATGCCATCTCTTGAGGGAAATTGGAACTTTTGTTTATAAACTTCGCCACTAATGCCATCTCTTGAGGAGAATTGGAACTTTTGTTTATATACTTCACCACTAATGCCATCTCTTGAGTAAAATTGGAACTTTTGCTATTGAATAAATCACCACATTGGTGCACCCATCCTTATTAGATTGGTTGGATTGGAAAATTGGTACTTTCGTTATTAAACATTGCCATTAATGTTGCATCTCCAGAAAAATGTAAACTTTTTTTAATTGAAAAATAAAAATATCCCTAAGTAAACTGTAACATTACCATAAGTTTAGATATAATTCAGTATCATACTTATACTATATTTAGCAAAAGTCTACTTTACCTAGGAAGGCGGGTTAAAAAAATAAATGTTAACTTTTTTAACCAAATATCTTTTTCTAATTATAATAATTACAGAAATGTTTAAACATTCATGTTCCAATATTTCATTACCTTTGATATTTTTCCTATTTATAAGTAACCTAACAGTGTCAAACTTTTGGAGTATGTAAAAAGGGTTAATTATATTGATTTTTAATGACAAAGTCACTCTATGTTTCAAATGCCGTAGGGAAATAATGAAAATTAATTTCATTCCTTTCGAAAAAAAGTCAAAATTTAGCGTATAAATAATTTTTCGATTTTTTTAATGAAACTTCCAGTTTAGCAGTTTTAGACTATGACATACGATTAGTAATATTTGCATTATTGTAAAATTAATCCTTATCACTGTCACCAACCTGTAAAAGTATAATTTTAAATTATGTTTTTGAATCGTGTTAAACTTGGGTCCTACAAATGCTATTATAACTTTTTGTTATTAATAAACCATTCTTAACCTACATCCAGCCTAACAACTTCACGAAGCAGGGTTACTAAATTCAAAAAGAAAATCATTCAAATATATTTATTGAGCTGCTCTTTGTTACGATATTAAAATATGCGAACAAAGATTTGATTTACAACAGATTAGCGGACGAGCATGTGTATGAGAAAGACTACAAACATGCAAAAAATGTGTGGGAATCTTTTGTAGAAATTTCCCTTCTCTGGAAGTGATGTTTCCTCAAGTTTCTCAATTGAGTTTGTGTAATCATATGGGTAGACCCCCTTACGTGTGACTAGGTTCGTTTTCTCACCGAATACCTCGCTAGTATATTTAATTTTTTTTTAATTTGTTACCAGTGAAGCTAATGACGCTTGCATGAATCGACATGTGTCGAGAAATCTAATGGTGAAATTATTTTCGATTGACTTTGCGAATGAAATATACTTTTCCTTGGTGTTCGGAATCACATTAATTTTTTTGTCATCATAGTCTAACTCCCGAACCAAGAAATGGCCATCATACGATTACAGATTATGAATAAACACAGGTAGAAAATTTGGCATTTTGTACTGCAGGTTGCAAAAGGAATGTGCGGGCCCTCGATACTTACCAGTCAAGTGATCGTGATCTCTAACGGCATCTGACTTCAACTCTTTACCACAAATATGACAAGACAACGCATTCTTAAAATTTGCCTCTTCTTCCGGGCTAAGCGATTCCATTGGTACAACCTTTTTATGCAACTTGAATACTCTCTCTGCTTCCTCTTTCATTTTCTGCATAAAGACCTGTGCAGCATTGGGACCTCGGTAAAGCTGTGGTGTCTCACATCCATTGGGCGTTATGAGAACATAGCAAAAGCTGAATGGTTCGTGTTTCTGAATAGCGTGCGTGTAGGATGCTTTATGTAAAGATTCACAAGTGCTGATACCTTGGACATAATGTTCAAAGTCTGCATATATTACATAAGGAACTGGAAATGAATGCCCGAGTTTAGTAATTTTTAATATCTTATCCCCCTCGATAGGAAGCTCAATTCTCGCGGGTTTTTTACTATTACAGTTCGCTGTATGCGTCTCTAATTTTTTTCGTCATGATAATGCATGAAGCATCGTTTGCAAATGTAAATTCTACGACATTTTTGTTATCTGAAGATGGATTAGACTCTCAAAGTTTTTAATCCAGCAATAATGAGCCCTGTTGTCATTTGTAATATATAATAGGTCACGATGATGCTCGGTATTTACAATTTTTATTGGGTAGACACTGTTTTTTTCGTCTAGCCCGAAAACGTTAATAGAAATTTTGGTAAATTTCTAGTTTCACACAGTCAGGGAGAAAGGCCAAAACCACTTGAGAAAAAAAAAAAGGCTGACTGTGTGAAACTAGAAATTTACCGGAAGCACTTAAAAAACAACGATTAAATCAATGTTTATATTCTACATGTAATAAAATAAAATTTATTTACCTTTTAGGTCTATCATACGATGCTGGAGGTTTGCTACAACTTTACAACTCGCCGTTCAACTCTTCAAAGATTGCAAACACCGAATCTGGGAAATCTTTACGTTCTTCGCTACTCCATTCCCGTTAATCGCTAACTATAAATTTTTGAAAATAGATTAGATTTAGTACATAATTCAGAAGAATATACTTCAAAAAATATGCAACATACCAGGATGTTTATACGCAACCAGTTGAATTGATCGACAGAAATCAATTTTCGGTAAACCATAACTATAAAACCCATTCATTTTATGAAATAGACAGTAAGCAATTACAATGATAAAAATAAATCTTTGATGCTACAGACTCGTCAACTAAATTCGAATTAAAAAAAATTCACATCTCTTATTCATAATTCTCGCAATTTAGAATCAAAAACGATATTTCTCGACCAAAAAAATTACAAATAGTGGTCCCAGGGAGACCTGATGAATTCCAGAAGAAACAAATTGAATATATATTCTTTTTTGGCCATAAACTTTTGTTTGAATAGTTTGTTAGAAGAATGTCCAAAAATATATATTCAAAACATTTTACGTTATAAAAAACACTGATTCAAATTGATTGCAATAATAAAATTTCTATTGGAGGAATGCAAAAAGAAGACAATATATTTTCAAGAACACTTTTCCGAATTAATGCGAATCAAATATGAAAACTGAAAACGGAAAAATTATTTCAATAGTTTGTTTTCCCTGGAAAAGAGATTACTAAAAATATCCATAGAAAGGACAATTTCCATTATGAAAAATACGGGAGGAGTAACGAATACTCAATAATATCTCGTACAAAAAGGAATTAGGAAAGAGGAGGTTATACATAAAAAGTATCGGATATATTTCAAGTTCTGTAATATATTAATAAAAAATCGCTTATTCCTTAAAAATAGGAAGAATCTGCGTATTTTATAACCCAAGTACAAATTATTTTCAAGAGATGGCACTAATCTAGAAGTAAAGTTCGAATTTTCCTCAAGAGATGGCAGCAGTGTCAAAGTTACAAAACAAAAGTTGTAATTTTCCTCAAGAGATGGCAACAGCATGAATATTAAAAACATTAGTACAAATTTTCCTCAAGAGATGACAGCAGCATCAAAGTTTAATAACGATAGTTCGAATTTTCCTCAAGAGATGGCAGCAGTGTGAAAATTTAAAACATAAGTATGAATTATCCTCTAGAGATGGCAGCAGCGTCAAAGTTTAATAACGATAGTTCGAATTTTCCTCAAGAGATGGCAGCAGTGTGAAAATTTAAAACATTAGTACGAATTATCCTCTAGAGATGGCAGCAGCGTCAAAGTTTAATAACGATAGTTCGAATTTTCATCAAGAGCAGCAGTATCAATGTTTAAAAACAAAAGTTCCAATTTTCAGCAAGAGATGACAGCACGCGTTTTATTTAATTATCAACAGACCTTGAAATTTTAAAATTGTATTTTTACCATTGTTGGAATAAACATATTTTTTTTGAAACTTCAGGAATCCTAAAGTAAGTTTCACTTTGTTTTTCAATCAATACTTCAATTCCTCAAAGCAAAAGTACTATATTTTTAAGTATTTGCGATTTTTTCTTAAATTCCTAAACTCTAAAGTAATATTTTATCGCTGAAGCTTCCTCGAAAGAGTATTTGAAGTAAATTCATTATCTCAAACCATAAATATATAACTATTTCAGTAATTGAATTAGAAATTCATGTATTAGAAAAATAAATGCGTTACATGTGAAAACTTAAATTAAGACATGATTTGGAGATTTCAAAAGCAAAACATCATTTGAAGTAAAATAAATATAAAGAAGCAACAAGGCTATGTAGCAAATGTACAACTTGAATTATGCGTAGTCATTGAGAATCTTGATTTTACTCTTTCAAATAACCGACCTTCACGAATTCCTTGAGCTGTTCGTCGCAATTTATCACAAAAATTTTCCCACTCATTATTCTACTTAACTTTTGCTAAAGTTACCATCTTGTGTAATTATTAATCCGGACGTGAGGGTTACTATCTTTTTCTTAACACAAAGCAACATTTGCCACAAAAACTTTTTCTAAAATAGAGCATCCTTCTGCCCGTTCCGAATATTTCAACGGTCGCTAGAATACCTTCTCCCATAATTATCGTTTTTGTCGCAAAAGTGGGTTTGTGTTATGAAAAATATAGTCACCCTCCCGTCCGGATTGCAAGCTACAGTTGGTTTGCAAGGTTATTCGGTTTCAAAGGTTTTTATTATGCCCGATATTTATTATGACGACTACTACGTAGCTCCTCCACCCAATTTCCGCTACAAATCATGAAATTGAAATTTAGATTAATTATATCATATCAAAAAAATTAGGTGCCATGCTATAATTTTCCAGTCAAGTAATTAAAACCTTTTCTATGGGTCAAATTATTGCAATTTTGGGTCTTAGAAAGAACTAAATGATTTTTCACCTAGAAATAAAGGGGAGTCAAATTTTGAAATGCCAACTGCATGAGAGAATCACTTACCTAATTTGGGAAAAAATATTTCTTACAGTAGGATAAATACGTTAGCATAGAAAATACAGTTTATAAGGAGGCCTAATACAAACATGTTTACCAATCCAGTTATGACATAACCAGTCATCTTGGTATGCTTAACATGATTGTCATGGTAAACCTCATGGTGGTTGGCAATTCATCAGTAGTTGGTATACAAACATGTTTGGCAAAAGATATTCTCACCCATGGGTATGCTCAAATAGTTTGGCATGGTCTCTTACTCATGGTGATATCCTTCAATTAACTCTCTCAGCAATAGATGGGTTAATCTTCCCCAAATTTAATTGCAAGATGAAATGTTAAACAAGAAATGAAAAATATTTGAATCTACTTCCTTGATTATCACCAACAGCCTTTCTAAGAGAGAAGACCTTAAATTTAAGGATTTACTAAAAGTAATAGTATAAACAGGAGGTGAAGAATGGTTGATAATGATACCTCTAGTAAGATGAACTTCACTTGAATAGTTATCTTAATGACATGGTGGTACAAACAAAGCTTACAAAAATTCAACTAATATAACCATGATAAGTGTATCAGTTGAGGGAAAGCTTTTAGAAATGGAGACTATACGAGGACTGTTCCCATACATTGATTTCCACATTTTTTCTTTCAATTTTGGATTAAATTAACTAAATTTTTTTTCAAACTCATTGATATCTGTAATGATATTATAAAATACAGGCATATATTTACTCAGTAATTCATTTCACTAAAAAGATAATGTACAATTTAAAACCATTTTAGGCATACAAATAGAAAGAAAATGCTTTCGAAGGAAATATATCTTGATATATGATTAAATCTGATGATAAAAATACAGGGAATTTTTGTTACAATTATTCCTTGCATAACCAAAAGGCTTAGGTAGATCCTGAGAGGAGTGATCGACAGCTTGATGATATTAAAAAACAATCAATTTGCTTTGAGGATGACAAGGGGCCATACACAAATTACATAACGCAGTTTGAAGGAGGGGGAGTCCGGCCAGGCCGTACGGTCCTGGTACGTAGGGGGAGGATGGGTCTGGCCAGGCATTACGTGGGGGGGGGGTCAAAAATTGGAGAAATTTGCATTACGTAATTTGAGTATGACCTATAAGTAGTTCAAACTTAAGACTAATACAGTAGAAGTCCGTTATAACGAGAGCTGACAAAATTCGGAAAAGTACTCGTTATAACGCGATACTCGTTATAGCCGATTTCTAACAATAAGTTTAATTTAGTCCGTCTTTTTGAATCCAAGGGCAGCGAATTCGTTCGAATGGAACTGTAGGGTTTTTAATTTCAACGCAAATGCTTCAGAATGCGTAAAAGAGTACGTTCGCGTCAAAAATATTATTTCATTGACTCATAAACCATAATCAAAGTGCGTCCTCTAACATAAAATGTGGATCATTATTGCTCAATAATCGTCGAAAGTAATAATATATCATTAGATAATCCTATTAGTTAGGATTTGTTGATTTAGCTTAATAATTAAACATGGCTTTCCAGTAGTGTAAGTAGTTACGAGAGTCATGCTCGTTAGACACGAGTTTTTCTCCGGTGCCGGCAATTCTTCAACGCAGCTGGTGAGAGCAGAATTCCTTCTCCTCTACTCTCATATATAGTCTTCCCCCAGCTCCCATCTTTCCTCTCTTGTCCTCCAGGCACAAACAGAAACCTCACTGTTCAACTCCCACCGTTCAAAGGCATGCCACCTCTCACTTCCGATATTTTAACCCTCATCCAGGCGCGCCGCACACCTCCAGGCAAAAATTGCACGTGCTTTTATGAATGTGACGGTAAACTACCGTCCACGCGCCCGAATGAAGGTCAATCGAGGGAACCAAGAAAAAATGTTTTTCTTTTAATGGTGCCAATTTTTAGGGAAAAATAATCGGATAAACTATGTAAGAACGAAAAGAATTTTATTTGAAACATTGTAACAAAGCAATATCATAATTGATGGCCACTTGCAGGTACGTACTTGCATCCTTCAGTTTATTTTTAGTCCAAAGATATCGTCGTTCCAGTCAATTCGCATTGTTTCCCGAAATGCTGTACTTAACGATAAATTCACTTTTACAGAAATATTGAAAGTAAGAAAAATTAACCTTAAGAGAAGTTAGAAGAACTTTACAATTATTAATAAACATATATTGGAGTAAAAACCTAAGTTTTTGGTCTCACTGTACATAAAAAAGCGTTTACTTAAGAAATGAATCTATTTTTGTTTGTTTAAAGTTATTAATACAGTGTCTGGTGACGAAATCTTCTACACGCTTTAAATTCATTAAATCGTCCACTGAGGCGTTTTTAGCTATATACAAAGAATTCAGAACCCCTAATGCTTGCGAAAGGGACTCGCTACTTGGGATTTTAAATGAATCTTCTTCCATACACTCGATATCCGACGATTCGCTGCTATCATTCTTTTGCTGCTCTACTAGTTGATCGTCTGTGAACAAAGCACAAACAGCAGTTTCCGAGTCTACCGCAACGAAATCATCAAAGGAGCAGTTTATGTCCAATATGCTGGACACAGTTCTCCAACTTTCGGGCACTAACTCCGAATTCAGCTCAGCAGATACATCCACAGAATCATTTTCTGTATTTTTTTTAAAACCCGAATGTTTGAAACACTTATTTATACTTTCGGGTGATATTTTCCCCCAGGCCAATGCAAACCCATGGATTGCCTCCAGGACATTCCATTTGATACGGGTTTCTTTTGACATTAACTTCCTCATTAACGTATTAACGAGATGTGATCTAAAATGGTGCTTTATAGCTCGAATAATGCCCTGATCTAATGGCTGCAACACACTTGTGCAGTTAGGGGGAAAGAACACAAGCTCTATGTTCGTCAATTTAATGACGGGATGGGCCGGACAGTGATCCACGAACAGCACAATTTTTCTATTTCTCCCTCCAACTTTGGCATCAAAAGCCCTTAGCCACTGCGTAAAAATTTGTCCTGTCATCCATGCTTTGGCGTTGGACTCGTAAGTACAGGGAATATTTCGCTGGCCACAAAAAGCTAGGGAAGCACGGATTTTCCAATAATTAATGGTTTTAGTTTATCACATCCAGTCATGTTCGTGCAGAGGAGAACTGTAAGCCTCTCCTTACTCCTTTTTCCACCTTTGCAGCGGTCGCCCTTAACAGCCAAGGTTTTTTCCGGCAGTAAATTGTAAAACAGTGCTGTCTCATCCGCATTGTATATGTCCTAATTATGTGGAGATTAAAAACAGTTTGTCACACTAAATACAAGGCCTATCTTACAATTTATAGTATTTAAACGATAATTTGCTTTTTGCATTACTTACCTTTTCTTCGTATCTTTCGAGGATCGACTTGAGAATTGGAAGCCAATCATGTACCGCTTGCTCATTTACTTCACTGGATTCACCGCTAATTATATGGAGTGATATTCCTCTTCTTCCTTTAAATCGGTTCAGCCAACCATCCGTGCTACGGAAATTGTCCAGTTTCATGCGAAGGGCAATTTCTTCAGCTTTCGCTTTTATCATTGTTCCGCTGATTGGAATTCCTAGAGATCGCTGCTGAGTGAACCATTCAAATAGAATGGACTCCAACTCCGTGTTATCCGCTGGTCGTAGTTTTTTGCACCCTCCTGGAGTGTTTTGCATCATGAATGCAGACTTTATTTTTTCTTTGTTCTTTAAAATCGTAAATAGAGTCGACGATGACAGGCCATACCGTCTGCCGATTTCGGATTTACTCACGGTTTCTCTTTCGCACAATTGCACAATTTCAAATTTCTTTGCTAACTCTAATGCCTTTCTTTTACTCTCCATCGCTGAACTGTCACAATAGAAACTCCGCTCTTAGAAAGCTCTCCTGAACGGACTCACGTCTAATGGTAGACTGATGGAAATGCGATGACCATCATGTGGAAAGGCACCCCTAAAATACTTTGAATATTATTGGCCGTTACTTGGTGGAATTCCATAATGGATGAAAATAAAAGAACACTTTGTAGTAATTCCACAGAATATATTTCAATACACGACCGGTTTCAACTTTTAAAAGTAATCTTCTGATGGTAAACCAGAAGATTACTTTTAAAAGTTGAAACTGGTCGTGTATTGAAATATATTCTGTGGAATTACTACAAAGTGTTCTTTTATTTTCATCCAAGGCACCCCTAATTCATATCAGATTTCTTTCTCAAGATATTTTTCATTCACATGCTTCATAACTAATGACAGTGGTAGGAGGGAGAGGTTACCCTGGAAATCCGAAACAGCGCTGCTGGTATCTCTTATACTCCCTCCCTTTAGACGATTTGGTGTCAAGTTTCGAATGAAAACAAATCCCACAGGTGGATTCCAATAAATTGGTAACTCGATTCAAACTGCTGACTAGAGGGATTATCGACGAAAATAAACAAGATGCAAGGGGATAAGATATAGGAGACGTGAGGGACAAAGGGGATAGTGAAAATCGTGAGCCGTCTTCGATTACGAGATATGCCACCTGCAAGGCGAATATAGGACCGTGACACTCGTTATAACGATACCTCAGATTTCGATCACTCGTTATAATGGACGTAACTCCCTATCCTTTTTGCTGTGAGACGGACAACGTCCAATGAATCACTCGCTATAACGCAACTCTCGTTATATGCCGTACTCGTTATAACGGACTTCTACTGTATCAAGGTGTTTCCATAATATGTTCTAGGTGTAACGAATGTTAATCATTTTGGTTTATAGGAATGTAAATGAGCTATACAAACAGCTGTTAAAGCAAAAATGCAAATTGATTTATTTAAAAAATATGGCACTTCAATTTCACTGCATTCCACTGCACATCCATTGTTGTCAGGCAAACAATAGCACGTGACTAACTCATTGTATTACAAAGTGAAGAGTCTTTTTACAGAAGTCTTATTAGTATAAGCAGCCATAAATCCACCATCCTCATCTGAGGACCGAGTCCTTAGTAGCACAAGGGATTTAAGGATCAGACATGCAGGCACCAATAAGCAGGAATTCTTCGAAGTATGAGAGAATGTGCTGAAAGTGATACATTTTCGCCAAATGCACTAGCATTAACACAATACTGTACCAATAAATAGAAAGTATTCCACTAGAAATAACCTTATATGCGAGAAACAATTTCGCAAAATAAAGGATTACTAGGAAAATAAAAGATCACATTAACAAAGTTTTAGAAAGGTTTCTCCTAGTTTTCAAAACCAATGAAGAATATAACTCAAAAGTAAATGATATTATCATTATGCCACATCCTAAATCCAGACTTCTGCACAAAAGATGAAATATAATGCTTTTAAGGAAGAATGACACCAGGATTTTGATAGTAAACTAATTTCAAATGTATATATCACAGTGCTGTTATACAATCAGAAACCCACAATGAAACACTTAAATCAGGATGAAAGTCATACTTACAGAAGGTAGGTGGAATCCATTACTCAGGGTGTTTAACACTATGCTATAGTTGAAATGAAACACTGAGCAATTTAATTCTTTCTGCAATCATGTAGGATCTCACTGGAAAATGTACTTGAATATATCAAATCAAGGTAAATGAGAGAATGAAAAATAGGAATGAGTGGAGAAATTATAGAAAACAAAAAACAATATAATCGCACCAAAGTAAAACCACATGTTCAAAACCAAAGTTCTAAAATGCCACACGATTGTCATATTGATAAAAAATAATCAACATGATGTGTTTAATTTAACCTTTCAAAATATATATAACTAAAATGCCCAAATCCTTAAGTACCGAAAAAGATATGAAGCAAGAGGTTTTTATTAATGATGAGTAACTTTAGATTGATTCCTGAGCAAAATATTCATTTCAATAGAAAATATCCACTCCTTTATTGATGGGTTTCAATGCTAAATTCTTACATTTTTTAAAATCTACTGGCAGAAATTTTGATGAAGGTCTTAATCTGAGATGCTATCTATTACACCCAATTTTCAAAGTTAAACAACAATTGCATAACCAAATATAAGTACCAAACTTCATTAAACAATGAATCAACATTTTTAAAAGCCTAAAAAAAATCAAAACAAATGCTATATATCTTTGAAAAGCCAACAAGTTAAAAAATAACTGCCACACACAAGTAAGGCCACTACTCCAAGACAATTGGCATTGTTCTGAACTCTGAAAATGTTAAGCTCAAAAAAGAAGGAATCAAATGACGAGTAGAAATAGGAATTACCATATTAAAATATTCACTATTTTATATAGTTTTCTCCACCTATCTTCAACCGATATTGGTTCAATGGAGCTCATCAGAAAAGTCACACGATATTTTCTTCACAAAAAAAGTGCAAAAAGTTTACAAAAATTAAACCATTTTAAAAGCTCTCTTTAAAACACCGTCAAGGTCTCCTTTTTCTTAATATCGGCTAATCGAACGTAGAAATTAGAAAGGGTGTACTAAATGACACCACTCTGACAAACCATACACGAGGAAGTGAAGATTTTTCATGCCTTTCTCCAAAATTATAGAAAGTCAATCATCTTTCGTGAACATCTCTGGCTGAAAACCCTCAGTTGAACTCTTTCGCTCTTCAAGAAATGAGGATTCCTCAAAGACGATTCATCGAAGGAAAGATGAGATACTTAAGGAAATGTGACAATAATATGGATATGATTCGCTTGGTACCCAGTTTGTCCATCATGATGATTCCGTTGGTTGGGATTCGTAGCACAGGTCCACACGTTCTTTTCAGAGTTCATGCTTCAAATGACAAGCCAAGGGATGAGAGAAAATGGCCAATTCTTCGGCAACAATCTTCCTCAGCCATCTTCACTTCCCCTTCGTCTTTTGCGGCGCCACCCGCCCCAACCTGTTCCTCCCACCCACCCCCGCCTTCGTCATTCATCCCAGAGACAGAGCTCTTTCTGCCGCACGTAGTACTCAAAGAGGCGGCATTTACGGCAGGTCTTGATCCCGCATCTGTAGCTTCCTGCAGAGGGACCTTTGCCATTGCTGCCAACTTCATTAGCACCAGCAGCTGGGGCCCCTTCCTACCCTGGAGGCCCACCTTTACTATATTTGAGGCCACATGGGTACCAGCCGACACATATCTCTAACCTATATATGCAAGGCTTTGTCCATGGCATTGATGAGTATGGCACAGATGAAGTAATGTCTGCACACCTAGGAACAGGGGTTGCGGCTGGAGGTAACCTCTTCACTGCTGCAAGCAGAGCTGCCCTTGTTGAGGGACCACCTTCTGCAAGAAATTAATTAAAATTAACAGGGATGCTTTAACCACAGGAGGGGTTTAGTAAACTGAAAACAGCATGGAGGAATGATCTGATGAAATCATAAAATACCTGAGATAAATATACAATAAGAACTATAGAACAACATCAAACACAACTAAGCATCTAAATAATTCCTTTCTGAGTTCTTTGCACTAAAATTTAGAAATCCAAAACCTTTGCTTGAGCTAAACATTTACAACAGTATTGTATTAAATATATAACAAGTACAGGACATTACTTTAAGTTATTAAAGAAAATACAAACTACTATAAAGAAGCATTACATGAATAAGTTACCTATTTCAATGTACTAGAATTCTCATTGCCTTAATTAAAAGTAAATTTTTGAAGAGTGAGGTGTGTAACATAGATAGTTGATTAATTACAAGTTTGCTAGATGGTAAATATTTGTGCACATAGCATTTTAGAAAGAAATATACACTAAATTTCCAGCAAAAACTCAAAAGAAGCTAACTAAAATATGCTTGGATCAACTTCCTAATGATTACATAGCCTAGAAAGTTCAATAAGAAACTATTCTTACCTTCAAGCCATCAATTTCTGAAAATAGGAATTGTAAAAGCAGCGGACCTCATCATATTTGATGCATCAAACATCATGCACATCTATTCTTTGGCTATCGATAAGGTCTAACTTTAAAAGTCAGATAATTAGGATTTTTGAGAAGATGTGAATCATATACGATTGGTATTATGAAATATTTTCTTCCTCAAACAACAACATAAGTTTCGACTTTATCCGGCCTTGGTGGCCGAGTGGATAGCATGCCATCTAAGCTATCGCTCCTACCCCAAGGTCCCGGGTTCGAATCCCGGCTGATCGGATTTTTCCGATTCAGGGAATGGTTGTGTGTGTTCGTTGTTGCTGTTGCCTCGGTGAAGCACCTCCTGAAAAGTTCATCAGAGCTTAGGAGGACTTCACCGGTAAAGGGCAACAGTAGCTAGGCATGAAAAAAAAAAAATTTACCATGATTTAAGTTTCATAGCTTAGTCGTCCAAATTTCCCAAGCCAATCTAAGTAGTTCAGACATTGACATAAGACAACAAAGCATTCTTTTGGGCATTAAGAATTTATGCTGAAGCTTCCAAATTTTTTCATCAACCTTTCCCCACTATTAATGAACTCAGGAAATTTTGGATTAATTTTGCTAATACCAAAGAATAAATATAGCTTCTAGATAACCCATTTAGTTGCATTAATCAAATAGCAGGAAATACTAACCACAATCCTCCACACCAATAATTAACCAAAATCCAAAAAAATTAAAATAGCACCCCAAGTATAAATAGTAGTGGAAAATAGAAACATTACGGTGACATGAGCCAAGGAGGGTAAGCTAGCAATTAAACTGCCATGCAACATTCATTCTGCTTCTGTTAAAGGAATGCTTTGTTTGCAATCTTCCATTCTATTTACCCTTAAGTCTTACAAGGTGCACTTCCATGAATACAAAGTTAACTCATCCCTCACCTTAAGATAGTATCATTATGTTTGACTAATCAGTAGATTTATCAGAAATCATCATCACCTCTGGCTGCCCAAAGCTCCAAATCAGATTCCCTTGCGTAGGTGGCATCTGTTGCTTCAGCACAAAGTGAAGGTATGTGACGTAATATGGCACTTGATGCTGAATTTCCTACTTCTACCCAGAGGTCCATAGGAAGCATTTCTCGCCCACGGTCCTCCTCTGGAACTCTAACAGCTCCAGGATTTTTCTGAAAATTGAAAGAATACTGTGCTCAACTCACTGATATTTCAACAACGTTCTTTTCAAAACCAAGAGACTTACTATAGTAAACTTTCAAGAAGCAAAAATCTTGAGATTCCAAAGAAAATGAAATTGATAAAACAATGTAAGAGCTTCTAAATGACAAAGTTGGAACACAATGAACACAGGAATGTGTCAGTTCATAAAGGAATAAGTTGTGCACCTATACAATGATGTTATGTTCTCTACTAACCGAAAGGAGAAAGCAATCATCCATATGAATATATGAATACTCAGAGAAAGCGGCAATGAGATTATCCAAAAATTCAACTGAAATTATACACATAAAAAAGGATGTAGCTGGCTATAAATTCTCAAACTTCAACTGTTAAAACATAAGTAAATTCAAGGATTCAAAACTACTAGATCAACATATTACTCAAAGGTAATATTATATGTATAACTGAATAACCACATCAAATAATGAAGATGACCTTAAAGATATCTCACATATATGATGAAATTTGATAGTAAAAAATTTTAAGTTTTCAAAATCTAGAAGTTCACCTGGCGTAACTTAGACATAGCATCGGAAGAAATAAACTCTCCCTTCTGAAAATGGTACACAAAACACGTGACTTGATATTGGCTATATAATATACGAGTAAAATGTAGCTTGCATACAGCAAGCAGATCGGCAATACTAATTTCATGTCGGCATCATATCGGGACGATGCTCAAAAGAAAAAAAAAGGATTGAAAATATTCCAAAAATTTGCTTACATTTCATCGTCTGGCATCGAACCCGGGTCTTACTGGCGAACTTACTATGCAGCACAATAGAAGATCACCATCTCTAACTATGTGTGAAAATTCAAGCAAAAATTTTGGCTACAACTGCCTCAAAAGATGTTCTAATCTTTACGAATGTAAAAAAAAATGCAAGCAACATTTTACTCGTATATATATACTAGTAAAATGTTGCTTGCATACTGCAAGCAGATCGACAACACCAATTTAATGTTGGCAACCTTTCGGGTCGGCCCAAAAAGGAAAAAAAGGGATTGAAAATAATCTTAAAATTCGCAGCAATTTTAATCGTCTGGCATCGAACCCGGGTCTCCCTGGTAAACCTATTATGCAGCACAACAGAAGATCACCATCACTAACTATGTGTGCAAATTCAAGCAGAATTAATGGCTGAAACTGCCTCAAACGACGTTCTACTTTTCAGGAATGAATATGGCTCTCTGGATTCGAACCAAGAACTATCTAGAAAAATCTAAAATATGTTCATGTAAAGTATGTATGATCTCTATCTATATGCCGAATTTCAAATTTCTATTTAATTGGGAATTGTTTCAAAATAATTCCTAAAAATCGAATCAACTTCTGATTTCAGAGACACCTGGTGTCGAACCCAGGAAATATTGTAAGCTCTGAATGCATAGTTTGATTTGTAAGGACTTGCTCTTGTATCATGCAAAGTTTGAAGTCGATAGCATGCCCGTATATACCTAAATTTATTTTCGGTTATCTCCGTAAGAAATGCATTAAGGAATTTAAATGGCCCACTGGGATCGAACCAAGGACTATCAGCGAATAGGAAAAATTTGATAATGAAATATATTTATGATATCTAACATCATGCCGAATTTCAAGTTTCTATGCCATCGGGAAAGGGTCCAAAAAAATCCTCAAAATTGCCGCAATGCATTTTAATCGGGCAATTTTTGCCCCGGCCTAGCATCGAACCATGGACAATATTCGAAGATGTCTTTTTGATTTTCGCTGGATATGCACCGCTTCTAGCGATCCCTTGAGTTTCAAATCTCTCCGTTTCCGGGAAGTGCCTCAAAAAAAATTTCGAAAATCCCCGCCATCTAATCTTATGGGGATAATCGCAAATTTGGGGCCTTCTGGAATCGAACCCATAACCCCGAGGTTCAAAGTCGGCTTTTTCCTGGAGGTTACACGTCATGGCCATAATGTCGTAAAAATTTCAAGTCGGTGGTACTTGTGGAACATGGTTAGAATTTTGATCCCCTATATATAACTTATGTATATATATATAGGTACGAGTAAAATGTAGCTTGCATACTGCAAGCAGATCGACAACACTAATTTCATATCCGCATCATATCGGGACGGTCCTCAAAATAAAAAAAAAGGATTTAATTTTTTCTTAAAATTCGCTGAAATTTCATCGTCTGGCATCGAACCCGGGTCTTACTGGTAAACCTACTATGAAACACAATTGAAGATCACCATCTCTAACTATGTGTGAAAATTCAAGCAGAAATATTGGCTAATACTGCTTCAAAAGACGTTCTAATTTTCACGAATGTAAATGGCTCTCGGGACTCGAACCAAGGACGATATTGGAAATCTAAAACATGTTTCTGAAAGTTATTTATAATCTCTATCTATATGCCGAATTTCAAGTTTCCATATTATTGGGAAAGGTTTCAAAATAATTCCTAAAAATCGGATCAACTTCTGATTGCAGAGACACCTGGTGTCGAACCCAGGACATATTGTAAGCTTTGAATGCAAAGTTTGATTTGTAAAGACTTGTTCTTGTATCATGCAAAGTTTGAAGTCGATAGCATGCTGGAAAGTACCTAAATTTTGTTTCCGTTATCTCCGTAAGAAAAGCATTGAGAAGTATAAATGTCCCTCTGGGATCAAACCAAGGACCATCAGCGAATAGGTAAAATTTGATTAAGAAACATATTTCTGATATCTAACCCCATGCCGAATTTCAAGTTTCCATGATTTCGGGAAAGGGTCCAAAAAAAATCTTAAAAATCGCCACAATGCATTTTAAACGGCCGATTTTTGCCCGGACCTAGCATCGAACCATGGACTATATTCTAAGATGTATTTCTGATTTTCGTTGGATACGCACGGCTTCTAGCGATTCCTCGAGTTTCAACTCTTTCTTTCTCAGGGAAGTGCCTCAAAAAAATTTTCGAAAATCCTCACCATGTATCCTTATGGAGAAAATCGGGACTTTGGGGCCTTCTGGAATCGAACCCATGACACTGAGATTGAAAGTTGGATTTTTTCTGGAGGCTACCCGTCATGGTAATAACGTCGTAAAAATTTCAAGTCGTTGGCACTTGTGGAACATGGTTAGACTTTTGATCCCCTATATATATCTATTATATATATCTATTATATATAGATGCTTCTCCGGATTCATTCATATATATACCTATATAGATAGATAGGATACAAATTCACAGCCTAAACTACAAGCGTCATTGATCTGAAATTTTTATGACATATTGGCCATAACGTGAAACCCCCAGGAAAAAAGAGACTTTGATCCTCAGTGTCATAGGTTCGATTCCAGAGGGCCCCAAAGTCCCGATTTTTCCCGTTTGAATGCATTGCCGTGATTTTCGGGAATTAAAAAAAAATACTTTCCGGATAGGTAGAGAAGTAAAACTCAAGGTGCCTATATTTATGGTCTTGGACTTTCGAAAAAATCAATGACTTTTACAAAAGTTATCCTGGGTTCGATGCTAGGACGATGCAAAGATCTGCCCTTTAAAATACATGGGAGCCGTTTTTCATTATTTTTTTAGATGCACTTATCGAAATGATAGGATGTTCGTGCTTGGCTGGAAGATGTATGGTACGAATAAGTTTTAGAAAAAAATTTTCATAAGACCGTACTGTTCCTGGGTTCGAAGCCAGAGCACAATAACGTTTCTCTCATAAGGAATATAAAGGAAAAGTAGGACGTCATTTGAGGCAGTTGTAACCAATATTTCTGCTTGAATTTGCATACGCGGTTAGAGATGGTGTTTTTCTTTTGTGCTGCATAGAAAGTATTGCCTGAAAGACCCGGGTTCGATGCCGGGCAGTAAAAATATCACCCATATATAATACTATGGGGTATCTTTTCATAATTTTTTTATGCATTTATCGATATGTAAGGGAGCTCTTGCTTAGATGGAAGATGTATATTAACACTTTGTTTAAGAAAAAAAATAGATAAGACCATGCTGTTCCTGGGTTCGATGCCAGATCACATTATAATTTCTCAAATAAGGAGTGTATGTGAATAGTAGGACGTCGTTTGAGGTAGTTGCACCTAATAGTTTTGCTTGAATTTTCACACATAGATTGATATAGTAATTTTCTATTTTGCTGCATAGTAAGTACACCAGGAAGACCGGGGTTCGCTGCCAGGTGATTAAATTGCAGCGAATTCTACGAATATTTTGAATTTTTTTTTTCTTTTGATGTCCGTCCCGGTATATGATGCCGATATGAAATTAGTGTTGTCGATCTGCTTGCAGTATGCAAGCTACATTTTACTCGTATAGTAATAATGTATCCGGAGAAGCATCTATATATAATAGATATATATATAGAGAGGATACAAACTCACAGCCTAAACCACAAGAGTGATTGAGCTGAAATTTTTACGGCGTATTGGCCATAACGTGTAACCACCAGAAAAATTGCGATTTTGATCCTTAGTGTCATGGGTTCGATGCCAGGGGGCTCCAAAGTCCCGATTTTTCCCGTTTAAATGCATTGCTTTGATTTTCGGGAATTAAAAAAAAATACTTCCCGGATAGGTAGAGAATCAAAACTCAAGGAGCCTCTATATATGGTCATGATCTATCGATAACATAAATGAGTTTTACGGAAAATAACCTGGGTTCGATGCTAGGTCGCTGCAAAAATCTGCCGTTTAAAATGCTTTGTGGCGATTTTTAAGATTTTTTTTGGACCCCTTTCCAATGGCATGGAAACTTGAAATTCGGTATGAGGTTAGATACCATAAAAATATATCATAATCAAATTTTATGTATTCGCTGATGGTCCTTGGTTCGATCCCAGAGGGACATTTAAATTCCTCAATGCATTTCTTACGGAGATAACGGAATCAAATTTTAGGTACTTCCCGGCACGATATCGACTTCAAACTTTGCATATAGAAAGATCAAGTACATACAAATCAAACAGTGCATTCACAGCTATCAATGTGTCCTGGGTTCGACACCAGGTGTCTCTGCAATCAGAAGTTGATCCGATTTTTAGGAATTATTTTGAAACCTTTGCCAATAATATAGAAACTTCAAATTCGGCATATAGATAGAGATCATAAATTACTTTCAGAAACATTTTTTAGATTTCCAAAATCGTCCTTGGTTCGAATCCAGAGAGCCATTTAAATTCGTGAAAATTAGAACGTCTCTTAAGGCAGATGTAGCCAATATTTCTGCTTGAATTTTCACACATAGCTAGAGATGGTGATCTTCTATTGTGCTGCATAGTAAGTTCACAGTAAAGACCCGGGTTCGATGCCAGACGATGGAATTTCAGCGAATTTTAAGAAAAATTTCAATCCATTTTTTTCTTTTGATGGCCGTCCCGATATGATGCCGACATGAAAATAGTGTTGACGATCTGCTTGCAGTATGCAAGCAACATTTTACTCGTATATATAACTTATAGGTATATCCGGAGAAGCGTCTATATATAATAGATATATAATTTCATAAATAGTAATAAAATTTAAATAGATGAAATGCTTGAGTGAGGAGGATTTCTTTGGATAAATTCTTTTTGGAACCTCCACCAGATCAAATGTGTTACCAACAACGTTTCAATGAATGACTTCACCATCATCCTCATCGCCACCGTCTAACGGTGGAGACAGTCATCAAAATCTTTAATGGGAACACAGTTGACCTGGTGGAGGTCCCAAGAAGAAATTATCCAAATCGTATAACAGGAAAGACTCAAATCTTATATCAGTTACCTCTACGAGGCTTTCTTTACTCACCATTTAAGGGTTATCACAGAATTGCATCATAGATTGAATCATTTGAGTTACTCTGTCTTCTGCAGATTCATGAGAAGATGACAGACTCTGAGTATTAACGAATACGAATTCTTGATTAGCCGGTATGGCAAAAAGGGAATTGGAGCTGTGAAAAAATGAATTTGAACATAAGTGCTATAATTTTTTCATGATATTAATTGATTAAACAATTAAATTGAGAGATTCAAGATATTAATTAGTTCTCATTTCTCATTTTGTGCTCAAGTTTTATTTATTTTCATTCAGTGTATGTTGCAACATACAACATAACAAAGTACTCGTAGTAAAAATCTTTCAATTTCACATTGATATACTTTCCTTTAACTTTAGCAAAACAAACAAACTAAAAATACTAAACCATATGTGGAAATATCAGGCTCTAACGGAAGCACTGAAGTATATACCGTATTTTTCACAGGATAAATCACACTTTTTCTTCCCAAAAACTGGGGTTAAAAGTTGGTGCGACTTATACAACGAATAGACAGATCACCTCAGCGATCTGCAATCCAAACAGATCAACCGGAAACAGAACGAGAATCCGCAGAGCGCAATGCCGCCGCGGTCTTAGGAAATTATATGTCATAATGTTCTTAATATGTTACATGGTTGAAATAAAATTGTTCTTAAACTGCTCTTAACTTTATACAGTTGATATAAAATATTTACTACAGTATTTGGTTCAGAATCTTTTTTTCTAGATTTTCCTCCTTTAAAATTGGGTATGTCTTATATTCCAAGGCATCTTCTAAGGCGAAAAATACGGTAGTTGTAATCACAAAAATTCAATATCACGATGCTTATTTTAAAAGATTGCTCTACAGCAGATCAAGTTAAAGTTGAATCAGCAGAGCATTCACAACATGCAGATATGTATCAAGGCCAATTTTCCTCATAAATAAGAGGAAAGTCTTTTAAATGATAAAATATATTATATACTAAAATTTAAAAAAAAATACACTTAAAATGATAAACTGGATTCCAATAAATCTATTTTTATCAATTTGCATAAATATAAAGCAGCTTTATTTTAAATTTAGAACCAATAAAATGAAATGAAATATTTTCTACTACTAAAGACAAGGATAAAAATAGCAAAAAATGATTCAGATGAATAAAATAATCAATTTTATGCAATACCTGACATTTGTGATCACTCTGGTTTTCCTTAAAATGTGATATATTTGATCTTCAAGAGCATGTTCCAATTTTTTCACTGACTTTGCAACAGCACTGATCACCTCCCCTTGGTTACTGCTACTGTGTTTGGCATTTGACTGCTTGGCTCTTGCAGCACTAACTGAAACAATTGGAAATTATTTTCATGAAATTAAACAACATTTTAGCATGATTACCTAAGGCTTAAAATAAATTGTGTACCTTATGTAAAAAATAATTGCTATTTATGCACAGTGTATGATTATGACTAAAAGAATATTTCAGCTTAATTTGCAGAATATTTGCTTACATAAAAATAGTATAAACATTTCCACTTTTTTTGTTGTAATTTATTGACTATGAGCATCATGGTTCTTTTGATAAAATATAACTGAAAATAACTACACTTTAGAAACAGACTGAGTTATCGAATAACATTCCCATACATATTTTTTCATAATGTAGAGACTATAAGAAGCTACCATGAATTATTTTTCTTCAGTATAACTTCTATTGCTCACTGGCTACAAAGCACTGTCAGTAATCCCATTTAGTATTTATAAATGAGAAAATACATTATGCTAAGTACACACTAAGAACAAAGTATCAATATCCCAATGCAAATAAAAATCAATGAGTTTTACATCAATATAAGTCAATATTGACAATAAGGTTATCCTATTTTGCAAAAATATATTCCTGGTATCATTCAATAAGATAATAGGTATATACAGGCAAGGAGGATTGGCATTTTCCTAAAAATAAAAATAATATTTTGAACTTCAAAAATAATTTATATTCATCACTTCTCAACAAAGATGTATTATCATAGAATATTCTATTATTGCACTGAACAAATTAGTACAGAGAATTAGAAAGTTGTTTTGAAGATATACTTTCAAAGGCTAGGTTTTGAGTAATATTACAGTACTAAAACAAAAAGGAATCTGCCATAAGGAATGGATTCAAATTTTATTAGGAAAAGCAGTTGAAATCACTGAACTCAGAATAAAAGAAATGAAGCCCATAACTTCATTAAGCTTTGATGTTCATAATCACTGACTGTTGAATTCCACTTCCATAATACAATGCAGTTATGATACATTAAAAAAAAAGCTTTAAAAACATCAGAATGAAAAAATGAAATCTATACTGTTATTACAAATAAAATACATTATGAACTATTTTTTACAGAAATTAGAAGATATTTAACTTTCTGGGATAATTAATAGTAAAAAATCTAGATGATGTATGAATATTTTAATGATAAGAAAATGTTTAAAAAATTACCCAATTCACAAATTAGTGCAAAAACTAGATAAATTATTTAAAGGACTTGGGACTCAATATATGCTGGTCATAAAGCATGAAAAAACTTAAAAAATAAGGAAAACAGGCAATAAATCTTGCAATTACTTTAAGAAGTTGAAAGCATCTAAGAAGAAAATGTCTATTTGGACTCAATAATTTGAATTAGCTGAAATTAATCTTGACTCATAAGTTGCAGTATTTTCTTAGTAAACCTGTTACGTTATTAATGTATTTGCATTTTGACCCTCGCTCTAAATAATCTGTTAGACAAGGGTCAAAATACAAAAACCATAAGTAATGCAGCAGGCTGACTAGACAAATACCATAAATCATGACTCAAGATTAATTTCAACTAATAAAAATAATGCATTCCCTATGAAAAGTAGAATTCACAAACTTATTACTCAAATAAATATCAGAAATGTTTTGGAAACAGCATATCCCTAGGTTGCACAACATTCATCTTTAATGTTTACATTAAATCTCAAAGATAATTTTTGAAAAAATCACACGACCTAGAATTTGCAATGCTAACTTCCTTGCACAAAAATTAGCACAAAATTTGGCATTTTCCTAAAATCTCACAGCTTATTTCAAAAATTAAAAAAGAGCAAAAACAATCACACTTTTCTTTTAAGATGCAAAGCATTTAGTATTGAAGTTTAATAAAAAATTTCAAAGATTGTTTGGAAAATATCAAAAGAGCAATAATCATTACACTAACCCATATTAAAAATGCTAAGATCCCTCCTAGAACCTTTAATTTATTAGAAAAAGAGATACGAATGTAGGCCCAAAAGAGCAAACCCATAGAAAATATATAAAATTTAAAAATATAGCACTTAATAAATTGATGTGATGCACAAGCTTTTTCAAAGAGAAGTTGTGATACAGCAAAACCTCTTCCTAAGCTGCTCACATTCTATGAATATTCTGAATAAGAATTCTCATATACTTTCCTTTGTCTTTTGCCAGTATTGACAAATATAGGTTTCTATACGTTTAATACATGAAGTGTCTAATTTCAGAGTTATGAGAATGAACAAATATGGTTTCCCAAATTTATTAACATTAACAATCCATTCTAATTAAATTGACATTAAATCTTGAAATCAAACATGAAATTGAACTGTAAGCTAATTAATTAAATAAAGGGTTATCATAACGTCAAAAGTAATTCAGTAAAATTATGGGACAAAATGTAGAGAAACATTTTCAATTGCAATCAAGAATAGAAGATCAGACTATTACGCAAACTGCATTATCATGATGAAAATATAGCATATTTTAAAACTAATTAAATTAACAAGAAGCTGAGTTTGTCAAGCAATTGGAATTATAAATCTACTACGATGTTCACAGTAGGGACAAAATTGGTTTATGAAGACTCAATTCCAAATATTGATTTAAATATGAAATTGAGCTGTAAGTAAATATCTTAGCTGAAACATCATCATATTTGAAACAAAATACATTCAAAATGTCTCAAAGGATTGAGAAAAACTGGATGCCATTATATCAATCGCAGGTGAGAATGAATGGGGAAACTAACTGCAAACTACATTACTATAATGAATATCTAACATGTTATGGACAGGGTTTAAGAACTGAAATACTATATTTAATCTGTCATATTTCTTATCCACAAAAGAAGGATTGAGGTGAAAAACTTCTTATAATATAAAATTACAAGAAATATCCCTTCTTTCTATCAGTTCTAATCTTGGAAATACACCAGAACCTCTATTTAACGAAAGCGACGGGACCGAATTTTTTTACTATTCGTTAATCGGAGGTTCGTTATTCAGAGGTGTATTTACAATTGCATACCTCAAAGGGGCCATAAAATACCGTATTTCCCGACTCCCAGGGCAAAGCATTTTACCCGAAATAAGTATCTCAAATTACATTGGATCTTCAACGCCAAAGGTTACATATTTCTTAAGCCAAAGATACACTGGCCTATTTGCCAGAATTTACGATGGTTAAAATGGTGAATTTGAAATATTTCAATAACGATTAACCCAATTAATAACTGCAACATTGAATATGCTGTTACAGCCAAAATCGCGTCGTATTAATGCGGTGGGATGCGTAATAAGCAAACATCGATTTCTGCATCATTTTTGAAATCCACTCGGCTTGCGCTTTGTACTCAAATGCGAAAACTAAGAACACTCGGCGTGCAATGGCGATCTCCCTATACTAATACATTGTTTTTTCGTGATTTTGCGGCTTTGATACAGAGTTATCAAGTTTTGAGTAAGTCGAACGTTTTGGAACGCAAAATGAGTGCAATGTGTAACACGAAGCAATTTTGTTATTTTTGCGTTTCTAAAGGTTTTATTGGTAAATAAGCAGGGACTTGTTTCTACCTGCAGCATGGCCAATTGCTGTGCATCAGAACATCTGCAACCACAAAATGTTCCGAAACTAGAATGTATGCATCTTCCTTAATTTTATTATTTCATTCATTATCTGAACTCTATAAATCAGAACAACCGTCATCATAGTATTAAGCCACGGCGTTTAAATGAACATTTCATTGTGCTCTCCGCTGCACCTGCAGATCTTGCATGGCATAATAGTTCTCGTAATCGTCATTTTGATAACTTTTACTGCATTGAGCCCCAATTATGAATTAGAACAAATATTTGCGCAAACGAAAAAATGTCTAATTACCCTGGAAAGCTATTATAATGTATGATAGAGTAGCTTTATCTCATTGCGGTAAACGATTATTAAGGAATTTTATGTCATACTTGGCATTAATCAATTAAAAACTTAGACGGATTAATGCATTATAATAATCAACGAGATTTTAAAGCAGTTTGCGGAAGGTTGGCAGAAGATTCATTCTCCCTTTCACTTTAGCAGACGACACCGGCATCCGAGAAGTATACATTGCAGGAATGTTTTATTTTCCATGATGAAAAGAATCAAGAGGAGAAAAAAATCGAACATGATTGTTAAGTAAAAGGTTCCTTTAAACTATCTGAGTCCATGTCATAGGATAGACAAGCTCCTGAGTCCCGTATGAGAGGAAAATAAAACTCCAAAAATACATTTAGTTAAAGGGGAGCTGGCGAAAAGTTCTCACCAATGCTCTGCGGGTTCTGATATTATGCCGAGAGTATGCGGGTTTCACTATAGGGATGCCACATCGACATCGATGTATCGGACTACTCGATGTTTTTTTGCCGATACATCGGAAACATCGAGTGGTACGAAAATGAGTGGAACATCGGCTCGATGTTTTTCAAAACACTCAACATCGACCCGATGTTTTTGAAGAGGAGCAGGTAGCAACGAATGTTTTTCAAAACACTCAAAATCGCACCGATGTTTTAGAATAGGAGCGGGTAGTAACGAATGTTTTTCAAAACACTCAACATCGCACCGATGTTTTAGAATAGGAGCGGGTAGCAACGATGTTTTTCAAAACACTCAAAATCGCACCGATGTTTTAGAATAGGAGCGGGTAGTAACGAATGTTTTTCAAAACACTCAACATCGCACCGATGTTTTGGAAGACATTTTCCGATTTAGATTTTCTCCATAAAGATACATTGCGGGTATTTTCGAAAATTGTTTTGAGGCACTTTCCGGTAAAGTAGAGTGTTGAAATTCGAGGTATCGCTGGAGGCCGTGCGTATCCGATGAAAACTATTAAGACATCATCGAAGATTATCCTTGGTTCGACGCTAGGTCAGGGCAAATATTCTCCCGTTTAATTTACACTGAAATTTTTAAGATTTTTTTTAATCACTTCCCGATAAGATGGAAACTTGAAACTCGGCATGTAGATAGAGATCGTAAATATCGTTTATGTACGTTGTTGAACGTTTCGCTGATTGTCCTTGGTTCGATTCCTTTATTTACATTCCTCAATGCATTTCTTATGGAGATAACGGTAACAAATTTTAGGTACTTCCCGGCATGATATGGACTTCAAACTTTGCAATAAATATAATCAAGTCTTAAGGTCTGTTTACAGCTACCAATAAGTCCTGGGTTCGACACTAGGGGCCTCTAAAATTAATAATTGTTACGATGTTTAAGAATTTTTTGAAGCTCTTCCTGATAATATAGAAACATAAAACTAGGCATGTAAATAAATATCATAGATTCATTTCAAATACGTGTTTTAGCATTCCTTGATCGTCCTTGGTTCGATCCCAGAAAGCCATTTACATTGTCCTATGCATTTCAGATGGGGATAATGGAGTCTTATTTCAGGACCTTCCCGGTATGATATGGACTTCAAACTTAGCATTCCTAACAGGTTATAATAGCCCATTTGCATCCGCTAATAGGTCCTAGGTTCGACTCCAGGCGTCTCCAAAAATTAGAAATTGCTATGATTTTTAAATTTTTTATACCTCTTCCCAATGACATTGAAACTCAAAACTTGCAATGTGAATAAAGATTAGAAATACATTTTATATGCTTGCAGTATGTAAGTATCTTTTACTCGTATCTATACATTCAATATATACACATTCATAGGGGATCCAATTTCTAACCATGTTCTACAAGTGCCACTGACTTGAAATTTTTACGGCGTAGTGGCCATAACGTGTAACTTCCAGAAGAAAGCCGACTTTGAACCTCAGTGTCATGGGTTCGATTCCAGAAGGCCCCAAAGTCACAATTTTCTCCATAAAGATATATGGTGGGGATTTTCAAAAATTTTTAAATAATTCTTCCCGGATAGGTATAGAATCAAAATTCAAGGAGTTTACAGATATGGTCACGATCTATCGAAAACATGAATGACTTCTAATGAGAACCTCCTGGGTTCGATGCTAGGACGATGCAAAAATTTTGTATTTAAAATACATAGGGATAGTTTTTCGTTATTTTTTTAATGCACTTATCAAAATGATAGGAAGTTCTCGCTCCGCTAAAAGATGTATCGACTCGATGTTTTCAAAACACTCAACATCGCACCGATGTTTTAGAAGAGGAGCGGAGTAACGAATGTTATCAAAACACTCAACATCGCACCGATGTTTTAGAAGAGGAGCGGGTAGTAACGAATGTTTTTCAAAACACTCAACATCGCATGGATGTTTTAGAAGAGGAGCGGGGAGTAACGAATGTTATCGAAACACTCAACATCGCACCGATGTTTTTGAAGAGGAGCGGGGAGTAACGAATGTTATCAAAACACTCAACATCGCACCGATGTTTTAGAAGAGGAGCGGGTAGTAACGAATGTTTTTCAAAACACTCAAAATCGCACCGATGTTTTAGAAGAGGAGCGGGTAGTAACGAATGTTTTTCAAAACACTCAACATCGCATGGATGTTTTAGAAGAGGAGCGGGGAGTAACGAATGTTATCGAAACACTCAACATCGCACCGATGTTTTTGAAGAGGAGCGGGGAGTAACGAATGTTATCAAAACACTCAACATCGCACCGATGTTTTAGAAGAGGAGCGGGTAGTAACGAATGTTTTTCAAAACACTCAAAATCGCATGGATGTTTTAGAATAGGAGCGGGGAGTAACGAATGTTATCGAAACACTCAACATCGCACCGATGTTTTTGAAGAGGAGCGGGGAGTAACGAATGTTATCAAAACACTCAACATCGCACCGATGTTTTAGAAGAGGAGCGGGTAGTAACGAATGTTTTTCAAAACACTCAAAATCGCACCGATGTTTTAGAAGAGGAGCGGGTAGTAACGAATGTTTTTCAAAACACTCAACATCGCATGGATGTTTTAGAAGAGGAGCGGGGAGTAACGAATGTTATCAAAACACTCAACATCGCACCGATGTTTTAGAAGAGGAGCGGGTAGTAACGAATGTTTTTCAAAACACTCAAAATCGCACCGATGTTTTAGAAGAGGAGCGCGGAGTAAGGAATGTTTTTGGTTGACCAATAAATGCATTGCTTATGAGTATCAAAAGCCTTTTTAAGAATACAAATGAACCTTCCCCACTTATGCCATCAATCATTCGTGTGTAGGGAAACAAGTAAAGGTAAAAACAGCGTGACAAATGTTTTCCTACGTTTACTACCATCGCTCCATCGGTGGAGTGATACGCACACAGCGATTCATTTTACGCCTGTACGATATACAACACTTATAATTCATTTCCTAATTCGTATTATGCGTTCATTTGTCGATAATTTCAATCGTTGCCAAAGCTTTCAAGTTTGTAAGATACAAATTTTAATATATCAACATTCCTATGTATTTGAAAACTATTCTATGAGTGAAAATAACCTTAAATGCCATAAAATTCAGTTTTTCATGTTTCATTTACCTATCTAATATATATAAAGATGCTTCTCCGGATACATTCATGTATCCATATATAGAGAGAGGATACAAATTCACAGGCTAAACCATTCATCGACTAGAAATTTTTACAACGTATTGGCCATAACGTGTAACCGCCAGAAAAATTGCGATTTTGAACCTCTGTGTCATGGGTTCGATTCCAGAGGGCCCCAAAGTCCCGATTTTTCCCCTTTAAAAGCATTGCTTTGATTTTCGGGATTAAAAGAAATACTTCCCGGATAGGTAGAGAATCAAAACTCAAGGAGCATATATATATGGCCATGATCTATCGAAAACATGAATGATCTTCACAGAAAATATCCTGGGTTCGGTGCTAAAACGATGCAAAAATCTGCCCTTTAAAATACATTGAGGTAGTATTTCTTTATTTTTTTGATGCACTTATCGAAACGATAGGAAGTTCTCGCTACGCTACAAGATGCTTATTAAGAATCGGTTTAAGAAAAACATTTAGATAAGATCGTACATTTCCTGGGTTCAATGCCAAAGCACATTAAAATTTCTCACATAAGGAATATAAGGGAAAAGTAGGACGTCGTTTCAAGCAGTTACAGCCAATATTTCTGCTTAATTTTCACACATAGTTAGAAATGGTGATCTTCTATTGTGCTGCATAGGATGTATTGCCAGAAAGACCCGGGTTCGATGCCAGTTGGTAAATATATCTCCCATATAAAACACATTGGGGTAGTTTTTCATGCACTTATCGAAATGATAGGAACTTCTTGCTTTCCAAGAAGATGTATATTAAGACTCGGTTTAAATGATTAATATTATATTATTAAGAGAAAATTCATTGTCACCATTATTTCAAAAACATTACTTTATATTTTATTCTAAAGCCTAATGATAAGAAGTGCCTTAAAATGTATGGGAATTATATAAGGGTCATATTTTAGATTGATAAAGATACTATCAAATGGTAGGAAAAATTTGTTCCGAAGTATTTCATCAACAAATTCAAAGGTTAGGTTGAAATGAAAATTTAAAGAACGGTTATTAAAATTTAGCTGTTCACGTTACAAGAAAAATGTAAATTGGAAAGCTGATTATTTCATTCCAAAGCTCTTGGTAAATTACGTAAGTAACTTACTTGTAATTGTATTCAACTATTTCTTTGAAAAGAAATTGACACTGAATGTAATCAATTATATTTCACTCAAAGTAACTTTATTCGAGCCCAAAAACTTGTGAGTACTTGAGTTTGATAGTCACCACATTTCTTCCTCTTTTTCCACCAATATGTATTATTCTATATTCTTCGCTCATAAAGTCACCATTCCCTTGCTTTGGAAATGCCCAGGGTAAAATTTTCGTTTCGGATTGTTCTTTATCTACAACATGTCGGAAGTTTTGTCTAGATATCTTCAGTATCAAGGGAGATATAGAATTAATCCAAAACGTCAATTTTACCATGCTCAGAATTCCGATTCCATTCTTTCCATCGTCTTCTTAATTAATAAAATAATGTCGTCAATCCTAACTAGCTGGAATTTCGTACAACCCATCTTAAAAGAAAAACACTCGATACATCGAAATATCGATGTTTTTTTTCGATGTTTAATGAGTGAGTGATGAGTACTTTTATAAACATCGATACATCGACCACTCGATGTTTTTTGGACGATGTGGCATCCCTATTTCACTAGACGATTTCTGATCGGCAGCTTCACCAAACAAGTAAAATCCTCTCTGATTGGCTTGTTCATCGCATGCCTATTGTTTGGCACCGAGATTTTTGAAATTTTTCCATGTAAATGGAAAATAAGTTTTTGGGGACCGGTGGAGGTGTTCGTTATTTGGAGGTCTTCGTAATTCGCGAGTTCGTTGTAGGGAGGTTTTCATACGAACTTGGGAACATGGGAGGACATAATTACATGGGAAATTCGTGGGACTGGGAAATTTGTTCGTTATTTGGAGGTGTTCGTTATATGGGAGTTCGTTAAGTAGAGGTTTTGGTGTATATGAACGTAACATTGCCCTGTAAGTAAATTACTTAAATAATCTATCATCGTAATTTCAAGATATACAAGAGTTATCTCAGAGAGAACTCAAGGCAAAATATCAATTGAAAATGGTTGAAGAGACTATTATGAAAACTACATAATTGTGATGAATATCTAATGGGTTTAAAACAAAAGCAATGCCCTGAGTTACAGATCAAAAATACTATCCTTATTTTGTCTAATACATATGTTATCTATCTATGAAAAATTGAAGTTAAAGCCATTCTCAGAACTTAAGAATACAAGAATTATGCTTTCTTCATATCCTCATCAGCAAAAAAGGGATCTGTGCATTAGCGTTCCATCAGTCAACAAAACTTTAAAGTGGAAGGCTTATTCGTCTTTAGATATCTACATTTGATTCTAGCCATCTGGGTCTCTAGTTACTGACAAGTAAAACAAATACATAAATATCCTAGGGCAACAATTAATTATAAATAACAAATCTGTGCCGTCTGTGCCTAAGTATTCTAAAGCAAGAGGTTTCCTTGTATCAGGTTAAAATCACGGTAATACATAATTCACTGTTATTGCAGTTTCCAAATAATTTCTAATCCTAAGAAGCATGAAAAGATCTAACGCCATAGAGAAATAGAAGCATGAACCACTAATTGTGGGGAGTTTTAGATTTTTTGAGGAAGTTTGTTAAAAATTTTGAGGAAAGTAAGTTTGAAATTCAAAATATCCACAAAGAAGCTGATTCTAACTAAAAAAATTGCCTAAATATTCGTCATAAATACCTTATCTATAACCTAAAGTATCCAATGCTAAACTAATACGGGTATCAATTTTATTAAATAAGATTTAAAAAAGCAAAGGAGTGACAGAAATCCCAAGTGCTAATCTTTTACCATTAAAACCGCCATTATCCTAAAAGGAATCTCATCCTAAAATTGAATTTCTATGACATGTACCTCACTGTAAAGTATTTGAGCCAAAATCATATCAAATATAAAAATTTAAACTCTACCTTGAACAAGGAAATTAATCACATTTTAGGAATATATCTAAATATTCTGATAATATTGAATCTTTAAATTAATGTAACTTCATTATAATCAAATAATCATGTAAATTAGTGAAGCTTTCATTCAAACAATGACATTATATGATTCATTGTAATACTAATATAATTATGTATAATGATCTCACTGGAACTAAGTCCTTCCTTCTTTAAGAAAGAAAGGACTTTGGCAAAGAAAAAGCTCAAATAAAGTTTCATATGACTAGCAGAATTTGAATTATCTTCCATCCTCTAAAATTTAAACTCCACTAGTAAAAGGCATTATGTTCAGTAACCGGTAGTCTAAGGAGTTAAAATAATTATCACACCCCATAAACAAATGTTAATGGAAATTATTTAATAAGTCAAATGAATGTATTCCAAAGAGGGATAGATTAACCTAAGTTTGATGTAACAGTGCTTGTTCAATTCTAAGTACTATTCAAGAATTAACACTGAAGAAACTATTCAAATTGGGCTAAAGTAATCACCCTCAAGCGGTAAAAAATTAATTATTTTATGAGGTTATAAAAATATGAAAGTAATAGCATCCTGAGCTGGAAGTATTTTCGAACATTCCTCAAAAATCAAACTATACAAAAAATATTCAACCAAATAGATACCAATGAATAATGAATTTTATACCAAAGAGAAATAGATAGTTAATTTCTGCCAACTTAACTGTCTATTAGTTGCTAAAACCTAAAAAAATCAATGGTCTATGTCTGCCTGCATGTCTATTAACTGCCAAAACATTAATAAAATCCAAAAAATGAGGGAATTAACTAAAGGAAAACAACAGCATCCATTATTTTATGGCTTTAGAAATTATCATGTCATAATTACACTTCCTGAAAAAAACAACAAAGCTTTGTTAAAAAAACACATCTCTAATCAGGAACTTCAAGGAGACCTACAAGCTATATGAAACCCAAAAATATGGCAAAGTAAGGTCGTTAAACGAAAACGGCATTTAAGTAACAACAGATAATCTTTCATAGATTTGTCTGTAAGATTCATGAACAATGCTGATAAGAAGTTATGATATGAACAGAACAGTTATAGCAATAAAATTAATAGTAGACAATACTAAGAAGTTCGAGAGGCATCGCTTTCAAAGTCAAAAGAGAAACAATAGATGATCGCAGGAAGTAATTATTCGCAAGTAGAAGCTTATGGGCTACATAAAAATGTTAAAATTGGATTAAAAACTAAACAGCCATTCGATTGTGTGTCGATAGAGTGATATAAAGAAATTCAAAGTCTTCATACTTATGAAATTTCCGAATATTCAAATTTTGCGATAAAAAAAAATTAATTAAGCTAGGATATAAGGAAAAATCGGAAGGGAAGCTTGTAAAGCTATAATGAAAAATATGACTCGTAAAGATAATAGCTAGCTAAACAAATCAGCTTTACTGATAAGTACTTTATTAACCAAGACAATATGGCAGCATCCAGATTAAATGAAGTTTAAGATTAAATTAAGTAAAGATACTGCAATTAGACTTTCAGAAAAAAGAGTAATTATTGGTGAACAATTACCGAACAGCTGACTACTATTCAAAGAATGAAAAATACACGACAAGGTTGTCACGCAAGGGAAAAAGAGCGAAGATTTAGAGAGAGAAAGTAGAACAGAAAAACAATCGACGTAAATACTAAGAAACGAATTAATAACCTCAGTATACGAAAGATTAACGCCAAAACTACTCAGAGATGTGTTTTTCTCTGGAAAAGAATAGCGTTAATTGAAGACACTCAAATAAATATGGACGAATAATAGAAATTTGTCTCACAGAAAACAGCAACTTGTGACCAATTAGCCAGGGTCGCCGCCGAAGTTTCCTTGATATCACATACGACACAACGCCATCAAAACTATCACTTCAGAAAATCAACTCACTTCTCAAAAACTGGTCCTCTCTAGGCAAGGATAACATCCATGCCAGTCATCCAACACGTGGTCCTCTCGCTCGAGATTATCTACAAAACATAATTAAATAACTATTATGACATCATGACACAAAACGCCACACAAAATAATTATTTGGTATAATTTAACGAATTATTATAATTTACCTTTACGTCATCACGTCAAATAATGATGTAACTTTGTACGTATGGACAAAAGTGCATAGTAAGATAGATATTTCAATAAAAGGCTAGAAATCTATGAACCACATTTAAAAAGTGATAAATTACGTTATTACGCGTAAATCTCATTTACTTAATGCAATAACATGATTTCTAAGAAACTACCACAGGACATGAGCTCCAGCAACGACGAGCTTTTATTTTGCTTTATACGAATGATAATTGCTACAGTAATTGTTAACTTGTTATATGTATGTATGATATTTTGAAATTTCAATGATTTTAAAGGTTAAAAAACTTACAGCACAGTAACGCAGGTAACGCATATTGCATACAGACTTGAGCTTGGGCGCTGACGTGCTGGCGAGGAGGTCGACCATCGCGCCGTCGTAGAAACAATAGCGCAACGATAAAGAGTGCATGAAAGCGGGAGCACAAAGTAGGCTTCATGTGATTTTTTCGATTAGCAAGGTCAATCGAGTCAGAATTTAGAATAAAAAGTATCTATAATCTTTTCTTATAATTTTCTCTAATTTAATATCTCAATCGTAAGTGACTCTTGCTGGTTCTATTTTACCACATTTTTGTAACAAATGCATTGAATTCAGCATCTGTGTTCATTATGAGCAACCCCGTTAAAAGTTTATGATTTCTACTATAAATTTATTCCTGACTAGAAAATTATTAAGAATATTATAATGTGATGAATATGGTTTGCATAATTTAAGAAAGTTACAACAGAGGGGAAACAAATCTAATATAAAGAAATACAAGAAGAAATCTCTTTTTAACTAATTTATTTTTCACCATAAAAGTCATTAAGACATTAAGGGTATCTTTAGATCAGAGACTAAAGGACTATGAAAAATCTGCAAAAATAGAGTTCACAATTTAAATGTCCATCTCTATTTATATGAAATGTGTATTGATAATAATATGAACATATTACCTTGGTATATAAGGATGCAGATTAGTATGTATCATTCTTATTGTTTTTGAGAGTACCTCATGGTAGCCAGATTCTCAGTTCCTTAGTTAATAATCAAAGGTCAAATAATCAGAGTAATTAGTATATTTCTTTTGCGGGATGTAAAATATGAAATTATGTGACATGACTGAATTCTTAGGATCATTATACTTTAACTCAACAAATTGCAAGGCTTTTTAATCATGTTCATGGTGGTGATCGTGGTAATGGTGCCCTAAATGCTTACTCTGATGGCCAGATAATGCATTAATGCATATCTAAATCATTGGGACACAGTTAAGAATGAGTACTTTAAGATAAACAATTATTGGTTGGACAATTTCTTAGAGTTTATTCTGCCTTTGATAATTGGTTGCATGTCATTGAAGATTTTATCCTTTCCTGTTCTTTGCATAATCTCTTACGATACAATGCTCTCTGATTCTGTCAACTTGTTGGTTGAGCATGTATTTTGATTTTTTATTTCTAATTTGCAGACTCAAGCATTAATTACTCTATTCTAAGGACACTGTCTTCAAAATAATCCTAGAGATTCTCCAATTACAATCTATTCATTTTGGAGATTATGTTCTTTCTCTTATTATTACAATACACTTACTTTTCAACTCATATATCTTGTTGTTTCTGGCATATTGACATTAGTGTCCTTTCTTAAACTTGAAACTATAATATTTTGGTTATTTCTCTTTCAATCATAGAGTATACATTACTGAGAGAATGTCTAGCTAATAAATTGTGAAAACGTTTTGGCAGTTCCTGAAGAAGGGTTAAGGAACCAAATACATTAAAGCTTTAAAAAATATGGTCTTGGTAAATTCTTTGAATGTGCTTGAGGCTCATATTATAAAATAAATATTTACCTTGTTGTGTAATTTAAATACATGTTCATGTTATTTCTATTCCTGTTTTGGAGGAGTGATATATAGCTGTCTATTAATTGTGTATATGTTAGGACTTCAGTCCTGAAGATGACTCCGGAGAGAGGAGTCGAAACGTCTCTTTGTTGTTTATTGACATTGTTAGCTGATCATGTCCAAGTTGGATGCAGTAAAATGTTACTCCCCAGTTAATGTCTATGATAGGTCCCTGCAAGCCACCTTTCAGCATGTGGCAGGGGGTGCAAGCACCTTGACTCTATTTTCCTAATTGATTGCTTTCACATATCATTTGCAGAAAAGATGAATTCTTGAAACAATTTGTTTTAGTATCTAGGTAGTTGCTTCTTAATTCATGACATTGCACAATATATACAAAAAATATTAATATAAAGGTTACTTCTCTTGATTGTCAATATTTTTTGGTCTACAATGATATGGCTTCCACCAAAACTATGTTTAATCTGAAGTTTTAGATCAGTCGTCTGAATGGTTTTTCTAGATTGAGTGGTAGTCTTCAGTTAATAAGAACTAGTTAATACATAATGGAATAATATAGAAAAAAATTTCTGCTTCCATCAGGTCAATTTAGAGTAATGGAAAATGATTAATTTTAAAATAATTCATACATTCATTGGACTTTTGAACGATTGATGCTTACATGATGAGAAGATTGGTTGAGTTCACTGCATTGCTGTAATTAACAACTGACACATGAATCATAACACAGTTGAGTATTTCTTAGAGCTAAAAACAATAGATGCAAAATCCGAAGATACTCATACTTGTGATTAAGGAGAATGCTTATAAAAAAATCACAGAATAGTATATCATAAAGATCATTAAATCCAATTTGCAAAAAAATATTTGATATCTTACATAAATTAATGAAATTCATTCATGGGGCTTTTTGGAATCGAACCCATGCTTCTGAGGTTCAAAGTCTTTTTTTGCCTGTTGGTTACACGCTATGGCCAATAAGTCGTCAACTCCAAAATTACCTGAAATATGATAACTCTTTAGAATCGAATACCACACAAAGCTCTCTATACGTTAAATCATTTTAAAACAATTATTAATTAAATGGAATTTGAAAGTATTTACGGAAAGGCACTTACATAACTGAAAAAATCTGATGTGGCCAGCACATGACTTTCTCTATATATATGATGTAAATATTTATCTACGACAGTAATTTCGAACTCTATATTCCATCTAAACTTGGAAGATGAGTGATTAATTTATATATTATTATCTTTTACGTCACAAAAATTATAAATAATGTTTTTCGGGACATGATCAATGAAAAACGATGAAACTGGCCTTTCGCCATTAGAGCCCAGAGCGCCCACAAAGTACATAATCAGCAACTTCCGGTTTATCAGTATTTCATGAATAACTTCTAATCAATCAGTGATACGAAAATATGTTTCATACAAAAGTTATAGTAAATGTTATTTTCTAAAACATTTATAAATAATAGTATATACCTAAATATCATATTTATGGAGATATTTTGAAAACCGGAAATGAGCTTTGAAGAATGAAGGTCAACTTCCGGTAAACCGATTTACTCCAAAAACTAATCAACTCTAAAGACTGTAATAGAAGTACTTCATATGAAATTTGGTGTTGATCCGCCAAATTGTTTTCATGTTAGAGCGCCCACAAAGTATATAATCATCTTCTTCCGGTTTATCAGTGTTTCACGAATAACTCCTAATCAACCGGTGATACAAAAATATGTTAAATACAAAAGTTATAGTAAATTACATTATCTAAAACTTTTATAATTAATACAATATACGTATACATCATATTTATGGAGATATTTTGAAAACCGGAAATGGGCTTTAATGAATAAAGCTCGACTTCCGGTTGACCGATTTACTCCAAAAACTAATCAACTCTGACAGCACACACCACAGTACTATATATGAAGTTTGGTATTGATACGACTAATAGTTTTCCCGTTAGAGCGCCCACTATCACACACACACACACACACACACACACACACACACACACACACACACACACACACACACACACACACACACACACACACACACACAGACATCATTCCGAAAATGGTCAAAACGTGTTCTAGGGACCCCAAAACATGTATTTCCGTTGAAATCTCGAAGTCTAATTTTTTCATGAAAACAATACTTTCTCTATACTTCGTATATGGAGAAAGTAAAAAATGTTCTTGAAAATATTGAGTTTGAAATATCAGTCTCAGAATGTGTAGATGTAGGCAAATAATTCTTATTTTGTCCATCAACATTACGGTACTTTTAAAAACCTATCGATCGGTTAATGATATCAATTGCATTCACTCCTTTCGGAAAAACATCAAAATATTGGGCCAAAATAATCTTTAATATAAAACTTTCTGTTTAAGAGTTTTCGACCATGGAAAATCAATAAGTGTAGTCTTCAAAATCGTAAAATTATTCCTTGACAGTGTCACCAGCCCATAAAATGTATTATTTTTCATAAAAGTTTTGTCTCCGACTATATTTGGGACATACATCTTTCATTTTAAAATAGTTGTTATCGAAGAAGAATTCAAAAACTTAAACCCAGCCTACCAATTTCACGGATTAAGGGTTGCCGTGACAAAATAAACATCACGCTGCATTTAAATTTGTATTAAATATATTGCTCATAATTTAAATAATGTTTTTTTTTAATGCCAAACGTATGCGTATAAAATGTCGCATTTACTAATAACATCGAGTTATCATATGCTTTTTGTAAAATATCCTCCAATAGAAGTACGCATTGTTGCAACCTTTCTTTTTATTCTGTAGCAGAAATAACACCTTGCTTCTTGAATCCAGGCAGATATAGATCTTTTGGTATTTTAATAACATTACCTATTTAAATAATTAATAACAGTGACTATTTCTTAAGGCTCTAAAATTATCGTTCCTTGTTGACAGTAGTTTCCAGTTAATGTCCGAATTTTATTATATCCACCGTTTTCTAAATTTTCATCGAGTTCATTTTGATAAACCTTTGATTGTAAAGTAGGGAGTTTACAGGAAAGAATGAATCTGGGAAATATAATGCCGGGTATGATGAAGTAGTTACAATTTCCAAGCTTTTATTCTTTTTGATTGATTAAAAACTTTTTCTACGAAATATAATGTAAAAATGTGACGATGATCTATTTCCTCTTGTTTGTAAAATGTTAATACTAAATTTGGTAGCTCTACCTCGAAATGATGATACGGTTGTATTTAATGTTTTAAGTACTAAGGTTTACTAGCGTCTGAATCAAGTAGAATAGTATATTTTGAAAAATATTCGGTAAATCTTAGAATTAACCGCAATATACTACATTTGTTTATTTTCAGTTGATATGAATGATATGGTTTTCATTCATCACCTTGTACCTACTTATGAATCACTTCAGATACTTAGGACACTCAAAAATATGAAAATGCTTACTACGTAATTATTATTTTGATTTTATTTTGTAAAATTGGCAACACTGCTAGGCACATTCCTCTGTTATCAAAGGAAATAATATTTCATGCATGCAACTGCACTAGGAATGATGCGAGTCCATGAAAAAGGCAAACACTTAATAGTTGGGGAAATAGATTCCTGCTTTACGTAAAGAGGCAACAAGATTAAAATATACGAAAATGCAAGAATGAATCCCAAATGGAAATGAAAAACTTTATCACGATGGTGAAAATAGAGTCAATGATAGATTGAAATTTATTTATATTATTAGCGATATAATTCCCCCGGATAGTGAAGGAATGTTTGACTAACCCTTAAATTAGTCGCATGCGGTCAATATGACCCCAGACGGTATGTCTATGTCCATGTAAGAACCCTGCAAGCCGCCTTTCGGCGTGTGGCAGGATAGAAGTGTGGTAGGCTATATTTCGACCAATTTACTCCAATTCCATTTTTATTCTAAATAAATTTGCTAGAATAGATTGAATTAATTATATTGTAAAGGCGTTTAAGAAATTTAACGAATACCTTCTACTGAAATAGGGATCTAATATTTATGGACATTTTTCTGTGGACTACCAGTGACCGATTTTTAAGTTTACTACGCGTGGCTGCTTTGCGACATTCCTCTTCATTTGCTTTCTAAAATTACACTCGGTAAGCTCTATATGACACTCTCACTTTAAGGGGCTATACCAGTGTGAGCGCTGAAAATATGGGTAATTTTTGGGAATTTTTCAGAAGAAAAGTATTCTATTAAATGTAATGAAAATTTGAGAATATATTTAACTATATTTATCCTATATTACATAATATTTTTATGGAAAAATATTGTGAACCAAGTGGCCTATGCGCTGCCTTCGGAGATGCCAAAAAAAAAAGTTTCTCCACTGCTGCCTTGATTCCGGCCGATTAAGTAGCTGAAACAAAATAAAGATAAATTTTCGTCAAAATGGAAGGTATTTCCTGTACAATTACGTAGAAGTTTCGAAAAATATCAAAATCTAACAAAATGTTGTAATTATGAAAAATAATCTGTTTTTTGGCCTATAAAATGGTTGTTTTTTTTAAATGCCAAATCGTCAATTTTCATCCAATCAAAAATATCCTACGTCATTGTAGAGTAAATGTATTCAAGAGTACGTAGTTTAAATTTCAAGTCAATCCAATAATTGCTCTTTGAGTTACAATGTCAGCAAATTTGAAAAATCTCATTTCGAGAAAAACGAGTTTAAAGATTTAACTGTCGATTTTTGCAAGGTTTAAATTATATTTACCGTAGAAACTGCTAATCAGCTATTCCTGGCCCATACAATGGACCTTCCTCTTCCTCGAATAATGCCTGCTGAGAGGCTGAAGCTTTTCTCCGAGCTGTCCGTCCCTCTTTTGAGGATGCTTCATGACGTAACTCCGCCTGGTTGATTCGGCTGTCATCTCTCTCCATGGCATATTCTTTTGCAATAGGACCGATGATGACGTCCATTACTTGAAGCATTTTTAGGATAGCATAAAACCCATTATTAAATATTGACACTGCTAGGAAATTAGCGAGCTCGATAGTTTTCAAACCATTATGAAGGTGCTTCGGAGCAAAGTGCCAGAGCAGGCCGTTATAACTTTCATTGTTATTTTGCGTGTTCCCTCCTTTGCATCGCTCTAGTAATTCCTTTGAGCTCAAGTCATTGTAAATAGGTTCCAAAGCTTTCTTTACACTTTTTTCAAGAGGCAGATAATCATGTATGAACTTTGATAAGTCCATTCCTTGAGCTTCCGCACGGCGATATGAGCACCAGCTATTCGCACCTGCAGGGCAATTTCCATGGTTCGGATTTTCGTCTGTCGAAGACAAATGATGCAAGGTAGCCCAAATTTCTTTATGCATTTCATCAACATTATCTTGATGCCTGGTAATTGCCAATCCATAGTATTTTTGGAGTTTATTAATAACTTTATCAGTTAGCTTCACGGTATTCTTACTCCTTCCTCCTAAACCTTTGCTTTGTTTTTTGAGATTGCGGCATCGTGTTCCCATTCTTTTTTTCACATGTAGGTAGCATTCTAGTTTTTCTACATTTACATCGTATGGATTTAAATTCAATAAACCCTTATATGTAGCACTGTCACCATCGCCAATGTAGCGCGTATATTTTATTCCATATTTATCGATCGAGCGACTAAACATTTCCTTCACACTATCAACCTCCATTTTTCCAGCTGATCCAATGTGATTCACATCGCAATCGTCATGTCCTTCAAGCCATTCTTCGTATTCTTCAGGATGAGTATCTTTTTTCTTTTCCCAAACTTCACAACTCTTACAATAAGTCGATTTTACGATTGAATCGACGATTTGTTTACTAAATTTACCTGCAAGAGTTGTAACACCGAAACGTGAAGTGTGGCCGCGTTTTTTCCATGTGCCATCTCCGGAAACTGTCAAATTCATATCTGAACCTTCATTCTCCAAGGTTTTAGCTCTCTCCTTAGAAATGGCTTTTTGTGTACTCCATTCATAAACCGTTTTAGCAGCTTTAGTTACATTTTCAAAGCATCCAGCAAAAGTGTTGTTATGAAATTTTCTAAGAAGATCCATCAAGCCACAAAATAGATTTAGTCCATTGATACCAACGCCTAGAAGTCGCATCACAAACACTATACGACGATTAATTTCATAAGCATTACCAATCATCGGTCCAGAATTCACATACGAAACACCGCACTCACATGACACAGCGATTTTGAATCCTAAACCACGTGAACTTGCTTCATTGAACTTGATGTCTTTCTTGCAATTTTTTCACACCACTAAACTGCTAATTGCACTAAAAACAGAGTAAAACTGGATGAAACGGTATCCATGGCTATGATCAACTATAATTTCATCATCTCCGGTGCGTAGCAGTTTTTCAGCGGCTGTACTGGTATTTCCGGTGGACTGCTCATACGTGTATCGATTTCCCGAAAATCTCTTCTTCTTGTTTCTGGATCTTTGGATAGGAGTATCGTGAGAGCCTTTTTGATTCAAACTTGAAATTCTTTTACTCATTTTCGCTCTGTTGTGCACTGTACAGCAGCTGCGAGTGAACTAATGTCGCGTCCGCGGGAAAGAAAGGGTAAAGGACTCGCCAGGGTCAGGAACCTTCCTGCATGGGTGGGCGGAAATCCCACAGGGGGTTTTTCCGAGGGCGAGGATAACCGAAATAACGGGACAGGAGAGAGGCTGGAGGGAAAGCGTCAGCGGAAGGCAATTAGGGTTTGGGCGGAGTGAGGGACATACGGGACAACCGCGCTCCGGTGGCCCTTTGGAAATCTTTATCGTTACAGTTTAGCATGTTTATCTATATATACATTGTATATAAATTGTAAATATATACAGATATAGAACCATGTTTTAATGTAACGATATTAGTGTCAGTTTTGGCCACCAAAGAAGTGACCAAAGAATCAGGTAACAACACGTCAGCTCCGAGCTCCGCCACGAGGCAGATGGGTCATTTTGTACCTATGCGCGGTTGCTCTTTAGAAGGCTGTGATTCAGAAATCATTTGAGAGAGGGCCTTGAAATTTTTACAGGATATTCTTCAAAGTATAAACAGTCGAAAAAGGCGAAAAAAAAAATTTCGATTTTTTGAAAGTGTCACACTGGTATAGCCCCTTAATATGGTTCGGCGATGAACTCTGCAGCCTAGACTTTATGCATCAAATAAATAATGTGCCACTTCAAAATGAAATACACTAATGTAACACTTTTTTCGAATGTATATTTAGTAATATTTCGGAGAAACTCATTTATTTTGCATTCATTAATACCTTAGTATCAAATATCTGAATGTTGAGATTTAAATATTATACCCAATTTAGTTAACTTTCTCTAATAACAGGAATAAAGTTTCATGTATTATGTCTTGCATGGCATTAAAACATAATGGAATACTGCAGCAGGTGGGTCATACCAGAAACGGGGATCCTATGAACGACTCACTGAAAGATTATATCGTAGCTGAATTCATAGTTTGAATCATTCCAATTCAGGAGAGATTTAAATAGAGATAAATGTTCATGATAATAAGTGTTCATAGGTATTTGAAAATATTCGATAAGCGCAAACGATTAGCTTTATTAATCTAGAACAAATTACTATGATATGCAATTTAACAGTGGGTCATTATAACTGGGAAATTATGAGAAGTTATTATCGCTGCGTTGATGCGAAAACGGGACTCAAGCCTATAGAATTTGGCAAACTTACATATATTTCAAGCCTAAGAGTTTCCCAGAATAGCATTTTATGCAAAGGAGAATATGGCGCCTTTTCTTTCATCTTTCCTGTTCATGTCTATTTCTATGTCGTGAAAGAAAACATCGGTAGGTTTTCTAATAACATAGTTTTGGCACCATGGCAGTAAATGCCGGTAGGGAGCAAAAGAAAGGTTTGCAGTCTATGTTTTGGAACTTTTAGCAAATGGGGCAATCAAGGAATTCCGTGGTCGCGGTATCTAACGGAGACCGCGCTTTACGTATTCAAAAGGCTCTCGAAATTAGGAGCTAATGATTCACCTTCACTAAGCTCTCCCAAGAACCGGTTCTTCTCCAGTGCAAATCCTAAAAGGTGTTTTGTGCCACCAATGTTGCTCTTCCCAGATGTGGTTTCCCGTATTCGCTTATGTTACGGGAGTTTGCATGGTTAGGCTTTGAGATGGTTGAGGAATGAATGGTGAGAAAGAATACTCGCCCGTTTCAATTTTTTGGAAATGAATTATACTAATAAATATTTTGAAAAAAAAACAATTCTTAACACTCAATTTGAGTTTTTGGTGGATACAGTAATTTTTAATAAAATAACACGTGATAGTGGATTCATATCGCATAATATTAGAAATTCCTACTTAAAGGATACGTATAAAAATAGAAACCTATTTTGATCTTCCCTCACCCTCACGCAACGCTAAGAAAATAATCAATTGCCATTTAATGCCGTAAGCTGAGCCATAAAGCTTCCCCACACTTGCATGTTAATTTAAATACTGGTGAATAAATACTTTTTGATCGGATTTTGTGTTAACGTCGGTAAATATTATCCTTTTAAGATTAAATAAAATAGGTACGCTTTGTAATTAGATCAAAATTAACTCATATCAATTTGAATCGGGTGGACACAGACGAGGCAATTGCCTCGATGACAGTAGGATCAGCAATTTGTCTTCGTAATCACGGGAAGCTTTGACTAATGACTGATAGAGAGATTATACTACAAAAATTTAATATACCGTATTTATCACGAAAAAATTGTTTTTTATCGCTATAGGATTGAAAATTAAGTGACTTTGACTTTAAGTTAAGATGAATGTTTAGGGAAGTCATTACTCCACTTGAAAGTATCATAGCAGCATTGGGAAAATTACGAAAGGTTTGGCCGAAGTTGCTTATTGACTAAAAAAGATATACAAAATGCCGACCTTGAAAGAAAATTGATAATATCTTTTATAAGGCGTATTGATAGCTGGTGGGATGAACGTATTTAGCGATCTCACCTTGCTTTTGTCAATTCTCATTCATATTACTGCTTATAAGTATATGCGATGTACGGACAAGAGTAAAATCTTATTTCGAAAAATAGAGTCGTGGCTGCGTAAAGCAATACGTTTTGTTAAAAATTGCTACGATAAAATAGCGAAGGTGTCTAAAATACAGGCTTATCTTGGGTTAGCTCGAAAATAAAGAGTTTAAACGGTAGTAAAATAAATAATGAGGAAGGTGTAATTGGTTTTGCGGGACCCCATGCTAATTAGGCCTATCCAATAATGAGCGTAGAATTACAAAGATGGCTGCGATAGTAATAAACAAAGGAAAGAGCAAATAGCGCTGTTTCCATTCCGCCATTTCCCGCCATTGCTGATAAGCAGCTTGTAGGGTGTGAATTTACATTATATATACGTAGATGTACTCGTGTAATTACTATTATTTACACTATAATATTTATAGTATTAGAATGTTTAGATCTGAATGTAGAAATATATGTAAAGACCAATTTGTACGTAATATCTTAGATCACGTCTGATGATTTTACTTGGATAACAAATTTATCGTTCCTAACTTTAAATGGTACCCATCCCAGATTCTATTCTCTTTAGGACTCTCTCGGTTTAAAGTAATTCAAGTGACAACTAAATAGTCTCTTTATGAGAATGACTTTCAAACTTAATTCTTCGCCTAAAGCAAAGGAACCTCTATACTGAACGGTGATACCTCGATTAATCGAAAAGTTTTGAGTCTTTTGGATGAGAAGGAACATTTACTTGTTAATTGAGACGCAAGTTTTGGGACTGCTTGATTCTTAGAGAAAGTCAAATCCTCATTTGCATACGTTAAAAGTGAATACTTTCGCTTAGGAATTAAAGGTTGGAATTTGAGTATTTTCTATCGGCCCTTTCCAGAATCTCCCAAAAATTGCCCCAGTAGTTTACGATTTTGCGCGACTGCCCACTGAAAAAATGTTTACATTTCTTTGAGCTGGCGCCTGTTGAGAGTTGCGGAGAAGTTCTTTTTTCTTTTAAATCCCGAGAAATGCGTTTTCAACAATTCATTCCTTGCCATTCAGAGACATCTCAAGTACATTTTTCATTCAGTCTTTACGCTTTGCTAAACTTATCCCATCTCAAAAGAAAATTAAGATTTCTTTCTTAAGATGATATTCGTGAAACATTAAATGCCAAAGGTCGTTTTGCGTATTTTTGCGTATTTTGATGTGCATTTTTCACAGAAAGAAAGTGATCTTCCAGCAACTTAACGAAGAAACCGAGATTCTTCCCCTATATTTCTATTCTTTATTACTATTCCATTATTTTCGTTCCTCTTGCCTAGTGGAATGTAAGAGTGAGGCGTTATTAAAATATAAATATGCACGTAAGAGATATCTAAAGGAGATTATTATCTTTATAGAATAAAACCTGCTGGTGGGCTGTAACTCTGGTGACAGATTTATCTATCTACATATACATGAAAGCATACATACATAAACATAGTATACGTACATAAATAAACGTACATCTTTCAAAACTACAAAAAATACTAAACTCATTCGATCTCAAAAAGAAAAAAAAATATCGAAAATATGAAAGCTGAAATCCATTCAGGTGAATGGATTACGGAATTATCTACCCAAATTCACTAACAGAACGAGGCCTTTACATTTAAAATATATTTTTTTTACTGAAAATAAATGCCCACTTGGGTGAAACTTAGTTGGATAGTTTTAATTTAGAGAAACCGGAGTACTCGTTCGGGAAGGAGAACCACCATCCCAAGTTTTCTTCCCTCGGCCTTTCCTCGAGTTTCCAAGGTTTACGACCGCACGGGGAGGCGAAAGGGGGCGGAAAGTGAAGGGAATGAGAGAAAATGTGTCCGAACGGAAACATTGGAGAACAAGAGGTCGCTTTTTATTACATCCTGTGGGGTTGGCTTTAAACAAGGGAATGTCATGGTTCCTTATTCGGTTCGTTTAATTGGTGATCTTTACCGCGGTGTGCTTATCTATATTGTGGTAGATAAGCGTATGAAGGAGATTATTTATGCCGATCTGCCTCAGTGCATTGAGGAAGATAGTTAGATAACCATGCAGTACATAGTGACCAAAATATCTGCAGTTGACTTCGATACTGCGCACGTATGCGTATATATCGACAAATTCCGGGATTGACTTAGACTGAGTGAATGACTAAGCGAATTTTATTTATCACTTACCTATTTGCCTGTTTGAGAATTATTTCGCGATTTGCGAAACCCTGCTGAGCTCTCCAATCAGCTGCATCTTGCTTACGCGCATTGTAAGGTTACATTTTCTAGCAATTGGAATCATTTGTCGATTTAGAGGTATTTAAGAGAATAGTGCAAAAGAGCTAAAATATTTAAGCAATGGGCTGAAATAGTAACTAGATGGGTCGATCGAGCTCTTGGTCAGATTTTTCGCTTTCGTAAAGGTATCTCTAGTTCCAAAATCTTTGTGTAAGTTAAATAGAGCATATTTTTGCACATGCCGATGGATTGGAAGCAAAGCAAAATACGTAATTTAAAGTATGCCACCAAAAATAGAAATCTCATTTCCAATTATGAAAAAGCTTCTAGAGTCTACGCTATTTCCGCTTTTCACTTAAAATTAATTTTTGTTACACCTCATGGTGATATTTATTTTAATGACTTAATTCATATAAGGTCATGAAAGTCATGAAGGTCATGAAAGTCATTACTTTTATCGGAGTTGTAACGTAACCAATTACTAATTAGTTTGATTTCCAAGGAAATCAGTTTATCATTTCCTTTTTGAGGAAAATTAGTCTCTTCAACTCCATTTCATTTTATTCAGTGTGTAACGAGGGCCTTTCGTTGGGCAAATTTGACTTGCAGAAAGTCGACCAGAGGCACGTCAGCACGATCGCTCGCGGGTAGCCAACAGTGGAGGAAATAGGGAAAAACTCTCCAGGATTCCTCCCTGACGTTAATAAATCTTACTTCCTAACAATCTCACTTCTCTCTTAATAAGCAAAAAATTAACAGGATTTATTGACCTTCCAGGCACAAAATTGGGCATTAATTAAAAATTGCTAGGTGTTTTCTCCGTTCCACATCACGGAGTTTACAAATGCAGCAAAATGATAAAATAAACTATTGACTCCAACAGAAAAAAAATCCTCTCTCGGTAATATTCATCAAACCCACTCTGAACCCTTACATACAGGATACGTGGCCCTGCAGGCCTTACTCACATTAATGCGACAGAATGGGAGACAGAACAAATTGATTTAAAAGGATTTAGTATCCCCAAATATGGGCACACCCAAAAAAAAATCCGAAATTGTTCCACTGCTCCCCTACAATACCTAACAGCCACATACCTCAAGTCCAATCACACACCAACAAAAAACACATACTGCTATACTATGATATGAGATGCTGATCCTAGGAAGGTCGAATGCAGAGAGGGAGATGCGAAGTCTTTTTCCCTTCCTTTAGGCAGGGTTGATTTGTACATACTTCCGCGTACTCGTTTTTTAAAGTACGTTTTCTGATTTAACTCTTATGGCATCGAAAAGATACAGAGGGGTCATTCATTTTTCTACCTAAGTGGTTAAAAGTAAAGTCGGTAAATATTGCATTACATCTTAATATTGAGACAAATGAGAATCCTTCCTTTAAATGAAATTTTATAAATATAGAGAGTTTCATTTCAGTAAAGATGGAGAAAAATTACAGAGCAAGCAAATTGAAAATTGACTCATCTATTCAGAGGTATATTTTTCGAAACAAGCATATTGAGAGCATATAGTAATAATCCTATCGTTTTGATTATTACTCTACAGCGACAGAATAAAATAAAGCTAGTTGAATAGCAAGATTATAATGCAAGTTTGCAAATTTACTCGAATTTAATTTACGAAAAATATAACCACTGTCTCCCATGTCCACTGATTCAGTAAAAGGCTTTGGCGACTCCAAGCAATTTTCTTTATCTCAAACTATCTTGCTTAATATTCCAGTTTACAGCCAATTTCTGCATATCCGTCTGCACCTGGTTATCTTATCTCAACCTTGGTCGACTCACCTGTCTTTCATCGCTCGGTCTTCCATTCATAACCATTTTCATTAAACTATCATGCCTCCTTCGATAAAATGCTCTCTCAATTCTTTGTTCTTTCTTATTCTCCACTCTCTGTCTGTTTCCTATAATTATAATTTAATTTAACTCCTTTCTGTGGACATCCTTGTTGAATACTTTGCCTCGTTAAAGTTTTTATAAGACCCAGTGACATATTTCCGTTCATTATTAGTGTCTTAATGACTGTTTCTTAATTTTTTGATGAACAATAATTTTTATTTGTATTAGAGATATTTAAATTCTCTATATCTCTTTATTTCATAAAAAAATTGCTAAATTCACAATCAAAAGTATTGAATTCAACTTTTGTAAAAAACGGGTAAAGTGTCAGCGAACAGCAAAAAATTTCTGCATTTTAGTAACTGGAGGGCTAAAGAGAGGAGGCTAAACATTACTATGGGCCTCAAATATTTATCTAGACATGAGCACTTTGTTTCTATAGAAATGCACTAGTCTAACTAGAGTATTTTCTTGGTGCCATCAGAATATCGGCAGCAGACTATTTATGGGTTATATATAGTCGAAAATAACATCTCGAAAACGAAGTCTATGGAAATTTATGATAAAATATCTATCTGAATGTCTCTTCAACAAGGAAATAAGAAGGCAACCCATGTAAGAGATGTCAAACGACAATTATATTGGAATATAAGGTAGGATACGAGGAGAGCGATTGTAAATGATGCATTAACGAGTACAGAAATAGGGAGCTACGAGAGAATTTTGGATTCATCCAAGGAAGAAGTGGAAATACGAGAGTAGAAGAGTGTGGACTAAGGGCTGTTAGGGTTGTTAAAATAAACACGTTGAGAGGAATTAGGAACAAGTAGCTGGAAAGAAGAGAAAATATGGGTGGATTTGTATGGATAGAAAGAGAGGAAATACACTTGTAGTGAGGGAGTAGAGATGCATGGGGAGAGACCAAAGAAGGGCTTGAATGTATTGTGATAACGGGGGAACAGGCGCGTGGACATCGGAAACGCAGGTTCGAACTCGAGAATATTGGAGGCCAGCGGATAGTAAGGGGACACTGGGCAGGGGAGATACCTTTTAAGAGTGACACTTCAGAGAGAGCCTGGGTCCGATAAGAAGACGGAAAAAGTTGGGGGAGAGAAGAATTCGGGACTCGAAGGCCGAATGGAGAAAGGCGAAAAAAACGTAGAGGGAGCTTGGTGAATGCGAAGAAAGCGTGAAAGGAACGCTGTTTTGTAAGAATGATTTGCCGAAACGTGCGATGTTGTCCAATTGAAAGTCCCGAAAAACGAAGGGGGGAAATTTAATTTACTTTCGTAAAGAGGGAGTTGACGACTTTTTACGAGCTAGTTTGTTCCAGCAAGTAGCGCCACGAGTGAGATAGACGGGGTTGCAAAGATTCACGAAGAGTGAAAACTTTTAGCGGGAAAAAGCCGCACGCTTTTTCAAAGCACCATTTAGTGAATGTGAGAACCGAAATGTTAGTTTTGACGTAAATGCTTGATATATTTACGTGCAATTATAGACTGTGTGTCGTTCTTGAGAAGGTCGTTATTGCGAGCGTCTTTATATTATTAACAAAAGAGAAGTGAAATAAATTGGGAACGAAAGGATTCACTGATCCATGGTTCAAGAAATCATTTGTTCCTTGCCACACTTTGTCCCTCAAAATTTCCATAATTAAAAGGTTTATTTACGGAGTGAATGATTTCTATTCCCTTCTGCATTCATTTATTGATAAATCAGTGACAAGATGGACACTGAAGATAATTAAGTATATAATTTTAATTAGGAAAATGCAAGGTAGAGATGGATAAGATATAATCCTATATTTGACCCGAATCCGACTTAAATTTTCATTCTGACGCAACTTTGTAGAAAAATATTCCAACTGGGTGTGCTTAACTTAGTTAAATTTGTTCGTAGGATTGATAAGAAAATATTAAAATCGACCCTAAAATTGTAGGTAACGATATTAAGATATTCAAACCAAGACTTCCAAAGAAAAAAATTTAAAAAATCTCGGTGAACTTTTTCCTGAATTAGCTTGAGAAGCACAAAAATTAAACCAACAGAGAATCTAAAAGCGCTTAAATTACGTGACAACGTTGCATGCTTGTTTATCGCACCACAGACAATCCAAGTGCCCTTTATCTTGCGCCAAAAGCGTAACCGTAATAACTTCAGCATGTTTCATGGTTTAGTAATGCCTATTGGGACCAGATTTACATCTCGAAGGCAAATTGTGGCTTGAATTAAGTATCTTCTTCGTACTTAGTGCAGATTATTGCGCGAGGTGTCTCTGTGTTCACCACTCGTAGCGGGGAGAGGTAATCCGAATTCCCTTTTCGTCTTCACCTCCTCTTTTGTTATCTCAGCGAGATTACGCGAAAATCAAGAGCTAACTCCTTCGTGAAAACTTTGATAATCATACTTTCTTTAATACGAGAACAATGTCTTTGAACTCGCCTAATATTCGAGACAGGACTTGATTGGAGTGAAGTAAGACTAGCATGTTTTCTTACTTTCTTAGAGCACTTACCGATTCGCTTAACCAAGTGAGTGCTTCGTCGCAGATCCTTTCCTCATCCCGAATTTCCAAAGGAAACAAAGAGAAAACTTTTACACTCTGGAACTCTTTGGATCTACACGCTGTTACATTAATCCGGGAGCATGATCACTTCGCGTGAATCAGAAGCGAGGTGTTGGACACGGAAGAGTTTGCCAAAAGAAGTACTCTGATTACTTTTCTACCTTTCACGAAATAAATGAATTGCCTCAGAATATCTAAAATATTATTATGGAAGTAAACGTGAGGAATTTTTCATTCAAGTCCCTCGCTGCATTTTTTATATTCATTTCCAGATGAATCGTAACAGTATATTTTTTACCATCTCCTATAACTACTCTGAAACTTATTTGACCTGTTATCCTAAAATCTCTAATTACTATGGATTTACAATTATTTTTCTTTCCTCTTCCTTATTATATTTATTATAGCCATATATTTATTACGTAATATTATTATTGTCTAACTATAAAAATGCTCCTAAGTGACCGGTCGTCCGATATCAATGCATACCCTTACAATATCTGACATTCGGAATTATAACCAACTCAACTAGTAATATAATATCTGATAACTGTCTGATGATAGCAAATGGGATGATAGCTGCGAAACACATATTGTTCATTGACCTCTAAATAACATACTGGTATAATAACATTCATTGACCTTTAAATAACATACTGGTGGAGTACGAAAATTATCTGCAGTTAGTATTGAGTCTCTGTCTGTAATATCGTCCTCCCAATACTAGATGGAACTCCATTCCCCTCAACAATTCCTTTAAGTCATGTGGAAGGAATGACGCTTTTGAGGCAAGATTAAGAGTGATTCCCTTGATTTCCTCATTAAACCTGGATGTTAGCGTAAAAGAGAGCCTTGATAAATCCAGCCTTGTGCAGCACACTGACTACATTCCATGTATTCATTGTATTTCAACGACCAGGATGAAGGCAATAATGCAAACCTTATCCATTCTTTTTGCCCGAATGGCAAATAGGTTTTCATATGATCACAGTGACGGAAAAGAAAGGTACAACGAAAAATATTCATCTATTTACAATGGCGGAAGCTACGTAAATATCACAAAAAGAGTAATGGATTCATTAACTCTATCAACTTATGCGAAGAGGATGAATGGCACCGTAGCATTCCACTGACTTGAGGAACACGCTTCCGCTGATATGCTTCCATGAAAATTTGAGATGGCGAGAATATTTGAATGAGGACCGTGGAATACAAAGACAAGATTTATGGCGATGCAGACAAGGGCTTAAAAGCGTTCATTTCGGTCCACGGGGTGAATGGGAAACGGTCATCCACTCAGCAAAACGCGAGGGGAGATTAAGTGGAAGCCGCGATGACTGCATCGCCTAAGTGTCTAGAAGTTCGTAATTGGATCCGAGTGGAATGACACTGAGGAGCTTTCATCGGCCTATCTCATGAATCGGACGGGTTGTGTGATCACAGGACCGAATGCGCCAAGTTTTTGACCTAATTATCCTGATCGTGAATCATGATAATTTCTCGGGACGGAGGAAAACGTTGGGCGAAAGTTCAACTGACAACTTGGAGGGGAAAAGAATCGCTTGATCCATGCTTTCCCCAAATTCCTCAGTTCTATCTGCACTAATGTGCTGTTAGGGAGATCTGCAATTCCTAGTGATTTGCCTTGAGCTTAGCTAAGAATCGGAATTCTGGGAGGTAAAATGCAATTAAATTACCCCATTAAATTGCATTAATAATTGTAAATCAAAGAATGAAATTCAGTGATAATTTTGCTTCATATGCAATTTCCCTACGTATAGTTTCCTTATGCTTCGTGAGAGTTGTCATATATTTTCCATGAGATGCTATCATCACCAAAATATTTAAAAAATACACATTGTTAAATCGAATTTGCTAAAAAATTAACATATTTTCCCATCTATATAGGGAAATGTTTGAAATGAGTACCTGGAGATGGAATTTCGATGGTTTTTACGATACATTTTATAGTAGTTAATGATTATAGGGTTTTATAATTACTGTTTTCAATTAGAAACATCACAAAATAAAAGAAAAATAATACAATTTGGCTGCCTAATCATGAAAAGTTAGCGTATAAATTTTTTAAATTTAATTTATCCATCTATAAAACCAAACTATCGATACTTCGCAGTATTCTCATTTAAGATAAAAATTACTTACGTGCTATTTCTCAAAGGCTTCAATTAGAGAGCTCCTCCTTGGAGGACTATATTCTTTTCAAAGGCACATCCCAGTTCATTTACTTTTTCTTGCTCAAACTGTATCTCTGAAGTTGAATAGTGTCCAAGTATTCATAAGAAGGCTTTAATACTTAGTCAAGGCCTTAGGTTCTTGCATAGAAAAATCTTTGGATTCCCTCTGAAGATTATTTCCCCCTCGACAGATGATGCTACTTACGATCCCCAGAAAAAAATTCTCAATTAGTTTCTCATATAATTTTTTTGATAGTATATGATGTTAACACTTGGAAGCATTTCAAACTAAAAAAACGTATATGTTAATTCTTTAAGAGTAGAGACAAAGCGAATTAAGAGATTCTAAATGCTTACTCGTTGAATAAGATTGCACATTAACATCAGTGCCTTTAATCTCGAAAGGTGCGATCTTTAAGAAGCATATTCTTCTTCAAAAGAATTGTCTCCTTGGAAAAATTTCCTTCTTATAATTTCTCAGTACAGTTTGAATGCGGTGCATGATTATGATATGTCACTAAATCGGCACTACCAATCAAACAAAATCACATGGTATGGGTGATGATTTAAAACTCTCGATTTGATTTTCAATTACATCAGCTGAGCAAACCTCGCATAATTAAACTGAGAGGATATGGATGAAGTCCTCTCGCGTTCTCCACCAGGTCAGGAAAACTGTAGTCGATGTTTCGAGACTCCACCATCAAAACGTCGGCTACAGCTTACCTGACCTACTGGAAAACCCGAGGGGACTTCATCCATAGCCTACACAAGGAAAGCACTAAATACTTCTGAGAGTATATGGTTTCAGCGATTCTCCTTGTGGTGTCATGGTCAGTTGGATTAGGTATTTTGCAAAAGTAATGCTAAGCATCATTAATTTGCTTCGGGCGATATGTTAGATAAAATTGAAGAGGAGGAAATTGTGTCCTCGATCTTAGTTAAACTTTCTCGAAGACTGAAACATTTCTATCATTCAGAATTCCGATTTTAGTAACAGAGAAATCATTAAGTTGAAATTATGATTACGGACTTCCCTAGGATGTTTGTGGGGGAAGTTGTAGTTCTCCGCCAGCTCCGATCTCAATGCACTCTGTGTGTGTAGATTCTCGGAGACTTGTTGGATTCTATATTCTGTAGACATGTTAGATGCCAATTAGGTAAGTTATGGAAGACGAGGGTTGAGTTAATTTGCTTGTCCTTTAGGCATTGAAAAATAACTCTCGAAGTATGTATACTATTATTGAGTATCGCACACCCTCAATAGCTTTCAGGCCATCACAGCAATGAAAAAGACTCAGACTAAACCGACTGACGTCGGAGCCGTAATTCTCTATCCTACTTCAGAAAAAAATTTAAATGCAACATATATCATAAATAATAGCAAGACAAAGGCGCGTATGATTTATTTGATGTTTTAATGATTTTCATGTGATAAAGGTATTCTTACTTATACATTTCACGCTTCAAATGTGTCATTAACTGATATAAATTTTGAAGTTAGATTCCGGAGAGGGTGAAAGTGTTATTACTGCGGTAAGAGCTTTGTGTATAATCAAGAAGAGCTAGTTTAAATTATGTCTCTTCTTACGAGGTTCCTGAAGATATTGCAGCTATCTCCTTTCTGTTTGTAACATGACTTAGATTTGAGGATTCAATTTCAGTTATAGAGTTGAGAAATAGTCTTTGCTCCAATGCATGGACATTTGAAATAAACTACTGAAACGTGCACTTTAGCAAGATATGCTAAGAATAAACTTCTTAAAAATATCATTCGTGGTGACTATTTGATTAAATATATATAAATAAATTATTATAAAACTAGACTTAAGCAATAAAAAGTTTTGATTAATGAGAAGTAGTGGTACACTAATTATCACGTGTTTCGTGTTTCTAAAACCCATATCTTTTTCGTATCATTATAAAACGAAACTGTAATCCTATCCGTAAATGACTCACTGAAAGACAATAGGTAAACAAGAAGATAGATTTGATCTCTAATTATCAGTCAACAAACCTATCTTTTCATTTAATTTAAAAAAAAAATTATTGCTTAATAAATTAGAACCCACATTAATAATTGGTGCATCCTAACTTTCAATTCTATGAGCGAAGTAGTACCACACGTAATTTAAGGATGCATGATGTTTAAGTATTCAGGGGGGTATGCCTATGTTAACTTCCTCATAGAGTATTGAAAGACGTGTAATTTGTGTATCCTTTTTTGTCGATGTAAGAATGTTCAAAAGTGTTTCTAATTTTATGATCCAGGACGATCGGAAATAATAAAGTGTTGAGGGAGAAATGGATTTGTGGAACGACATGACGAAGATAAAAAGGAATATCACCTAACAGAGTCTTGGCGATGTAGCTATAAATATAGTGCTCAACGAGTATTCGAGCAGAGAATTTTCAGTTTAAAATAAACAGTTGAATTGAATAAAAAACATGATGAAAATTTAAAACAGTGTCCAAAATGCATGTGTATGGCTGAGCCTGAAATGAAGTTTTCAATTATTCTGAGGCCAATAACGAAGGGACTGTACTCATGTGATGTTAAGCTTATGATTCCACGGAGATGTAGTTGAGTCCGAAGATATGATTCATGAACTTAACTATTTTCACCTTAAGGGATTGGAAGTAAATATCTATTTTTAGATATTATTACTATATAATTTATATTTTTATATTACTATAAAATAGATGTATTAAAAGAGAGGTATTGCTCTTTACGGAAGATAATATTAAACTTAAAATGTTGCAAAGGAAGTTTCGCTCACTCATCGTTTGGTTGGGATAATTAGATTCTCGGCAAATAAAAACCGTTTTTGTATATTTTGTACTGAATAAAAACTTCTGTTAATCTTTATAACTTTATTCACATTCAGATAAGTCTCAACATCGATGATCTGAAAATTACCGCTGTACATTTGCAAGTGTTATCAACTAATATATACTAACATATCCAAATATATTACAATTTATGAATAGATCAAAGAACATATTTTTGTAATCATGTAGTACGTTGCCCATTGTACGATTTAAGCATTTCATGAGCAGTGGAAATTTTATGTTTGCCCATTCCTTGTGATTGTATGATGGAACAAAATAATGACGTAGCAGAATGCATGATATCGTACAATTACAATCAAGTTGTTCTTGGTAACGCAAAGAATAAATAAATATTTATATCAAAATTAAATTAGCTTCATGTTGAACCTGAAGTTTCCGATTTTTATCGGATTTTCGTATTGTTCCTCTAACAGGGATGTTTCACTGAAATATAAAATATTCCTTATGGTTTATCTGTAGATTCTTCGCTCGTCAAATAAACCTTTCTACAATCGAGCAATAAGATCAAATAAGTTGTTTGCCTTCCCAGCTGAATACATGCAATGTAGGATTGAGAATTTCGAAATATTCATAATTAATTGTATAGTAATAAATAGTGAATTAAAACACGAAAGTTGGTCCTTTGCTGATCAAATATCTCTAATCCTGACTCATATCTTCGAGTTATTAAAGGACAACTCCTTTCTTCTCTCTCAGTCGAATATTAGTATCTTCGTAAAATCTAATAGTTAAAAATAAATAATATAAAAATATTTCATTCGTAAATTAAATTTGCATTTACTTCGTGCACTCTAATATAAACTTTGGATTTGAATCACAGATAAATTTGTGAATTCTCTGCCTTATCCATCCTCTTCTTAGTTTTTATGTTTTTATGTTCGGCAGTTCTTGTGGTTGACGTTAAATCCTACATTTACAACAGCTTCATTTTAATAAGTTTAATATTAATTTCTGAAATTGAAATAAAAGATACCTGAAGATTTTATGTTCGAATAGAATCACTGAAATAAATATCCATCCAAACATTATTTTGAATCTGCCACGTAGTTTAATCTTGTTGTGATTGTTATTTCCGAATTTCTTCAATGAGAGGATGGACATATTATATAATATAATATATATTCATATATTTGCTTTGAAAAAATTAATAAAAACTGGAAGAATAACAGAAATGTTAGTGTTTTACTTACGAATCATACAATGAAAGAGAGCCAGAGAGTTTCAGTTTAGTCTGCAAACATCTTTATCCATTATCCGAGCCGAACATCGATTTGAGAGTTACAAACAAATATCCCATTACATCATCTTTAGGAATAAATAAAGGAAGAAATTGCATTTTGTTATCATCGGTATGATTCAGGCTACATTTTCTATCAATATCCGTTCCTGAAGAGAGGGAAGGGATGTCAAAACACCTGAGGTCCGATTAAAAATATACATAAAGGATATTTACTTCGTTTTATAAGTTTTGAAATGGGGTCCTTCAACGGTTTAAGTTCCAGAAACGAAAACTACTCAAGATAATCTCCTAGGCACTGTTTGTCACGCGTCGTGATTAACTTTCACAGAGTATAAAGATGAAAATAAAATGTAACGGTAATATCTTATTGGGTAGGATTCTCTGATCATCTGTAGATACTCGTAAAAGAAAATTTTAGAAATTTTATTTAAGTTACTCATTTACAATTACTATCGTTTTACTTTTCGTATGGTCTAGCTATGTACTCTTTAAAAGCATTGAAAATATTTATCAATTGCATTTACAATGTTTGGAAGAGTTAATTAGCTGGAATCTTGTGTAAAATCCAGGTACAGGTTCAATAGTAGAAAAGATAAGAAAGAGTGAAAAATGCATCTTCGACTTATTCCTCCTTATGATCGAAGTTCGCTCTAAATTTTAAGCTTAATTTTCTTCATCCTCAAAAAAGTTATTCAATGTTAACGATTCGAAGAAACTGAAAAGTTCTCAAAAATAGAGATTTTCATTTGAATTTTTTAAAGATCTAGGAAACAGGAAAGGTTCAGAGGTTTAAGATGGTAATTCGGGCATAAGTATAACCATTCCAGTAAATTTATGCTGATAGTAAGTTTATCCCTCTACTTGGCCCAGTAATCAATCCCTGAGGCTATAGGAAATGTTGGTATTCCAGAGTAAAGCTTGTTGCCTTAATAGGGAAGAAAATATGCGTATGGATGTTTTACGGAGATAACAGAGGTTCCCTGTGATGTTATTCTTGTATAATTCAAGAGCTCGGTGCTGAAAACGTAAAGCGTATCTTGAAACTCTCCTTGAAATGGAAATACTTTCTTGCAAAGAGAAATTACTACAAATTAGAAATTGAAATCGAGACAAGAAGTACGAAAGTAAAAGATTATTGGAAAATCTAAAATTACAAGGAAAATAATATCATTTCCAATTAGCAAATGAACTATGACTCATGAATGGGATGCATTTATTTGAGCGAAATCTTCCCTTAGCCGAAATATTAAACAGCTGCTCTCACGGTAATTTGTTCTTATGCTTTAGAAATGGAATTTAACAAAGAATTGCTGTTCAGAAATAATCTCTTCACAATCACATATAAATCCAATTTTATATCAATTATTTAATTCATATTCTTAAGAAATCATCAATTCATGCTATTTATACGTGTTGCTAAATTTTATTGAATCGTTGCCTCAGCTCGGTTCTCTTTCTTTACATTTGCTTTGTCTGAACACCTGCTTGCCTTTTTTAACCCTTAACTAAAAAGGTGAGAGGACGTCCTTGAAATTTAAATCAGTAGAAATTTATGAAATGTCAAAGTGTTGGAAGGAGAAACGATCTAAGCTTTTGACCAAATGATTGTACGGATTTCTCAAGACAAACCAACAAAAATAATTTCTGGCTGAAAAATCACCTTCATGAAAACATTATCCAGCTATCTGTGGCAACTTGGAGAGCTAAGGCATAAAACAGGGTTAGAGATTGCGTCATCTTCATCCATAAATGGAAAACTAAATATTATGATAGGATTTTTTCTCTTTGCTTAATGTTTCTCAATTGATCAGAAATTTGACCGTTTATATGATATTAAATAAATGTAGCTATGTGAAATGGATCATAATAGTGTTACTTATGAACTCATGGGGTCTTTAAAAAATAAATTATTCGACCGAATATTTAGCCATACATTAATTATTACGCGTAAGTCTTAGATATGTATAACCGAAGAAAAATAACCTCGTTATTAGAATCAGAAGTAGAAACATTTTGTTTGTACCTTTCAGGTCTTAAGATTTTATTAAGTATTTTTGATGATTTCAATTTATGATGTGGAAATGTGAGAGGTATCTTTTCAACAAATAGATTTAGGGTATTAGAACACATAGATGAAACTAAAAGAAATCCAATAATAATTCCATGACTTTGATGTAATGAGTTATTTATTAGGCAAATTTTCGTAGATAATATATCTGATAATTTAAATTCTAATTAAGGGAATACGAAAATTTATCAATGAACGAATAAATAAATAGTAAACTAAGGAATCATTGATGCCAAGGAATTTGCACAAAAACCTTACAATCTCTAACTGCTCTTTAAAATTCAAACAATAATTCCTTCTTTTTCATTCAGGGATAATCTGTACGAAAATAACGTATGTTTCCATTTATAGGTTAACGCGTATAATCAGCTTCATATATATCGTTTCCTCTCTCGGGACTCTAAATTTAATTTTCTCAAAACGTAAATTCGAAATTAGGGAACGTTATTCTCGGAAAGTTAAGCTTTTTGGAAGGCAAAGAAACTTTTAATTAAACTTTTAACAAACAATCTCCGACTGACACTCAACTCGAGGGAAGTACATGTATGCTCTTAGAATTCCTCGGTCCCTCCTCTTGCACTGGAACTTCAGTTGCGTGGGCACGCATTTTCTGTTTTATTCACACATAAATAAGGGCTCCTAAATGTGGTTTGAGGAAAACAACAGGCTATTCACGGACCGCACTTTTTTTTAAGATTTCTTTTTGGAGTTTTTCTTATAAAATTAGTTATTTACATCATTGATACACGATTTTACTTGAGAAGAAGAAGATATGCCTCCACTTACAGCATCTCACGCACTCACTCAGGGCAATTTGATTGGAAGAATGTTAGCTATTAAAGACTTCCTCCTCGTCCGTAGGCTCATTTTTTTCTTCCTTTTTTGAGATTTTTTTTTGGCTTTCGGCGCGTTATTTCTTCCTCGAGGAAGTAGTGACGGTGGAAAAAACGGGAACAGAAGGATGCAGGGTCAGTTCAACCACTTTTTCCATCAGGGGGTCCCAGGGATAGAGTTGTGGAATTTGGGTTCTCATCGGCTCCATCCAAGGTTGTCAGCTGTCAGCCAACCCCGTCAGACTCGGCTCTTTAGAGCTTTGGCCGAGAGAACTCCGTCTTCCCATGGCCGGACTCTGGTCCGTTTGCGTGGTCCTAAAATAATAGAGATTCAATGTACTGCGTTTACCGGCCGCTTTGCAGGAACTATATTTAGAGAGATTTTTCAGGAAGTATATTCAATGAAGGAAGTCCTCTCGGGATACTAACCTGGTGGTTTGGTTGGTAACAGCCGACGTTTCGGCCGCTAACACAGGGGACATCATCCGCCCATAGGACTGGGGAAGTGTTAGCGGCCGGAACGTCGGTCTTGTACAACTAAACCACCAGGTTAGTATCCCGAGAGCATTTCCTTCAGCAGGCAGTTCAACAGGTAAGTATCAAGTTTTCAAGTATATTTAATCATACTAATATTATTATATTTATTATTAAGTCTATTATGTACAACAGATTTTTTATATTTTATATATTACCTTATAATAAGCTGTCTAGAGAAATACTTATAATGAGGATTTACATAAAAAATCGTCAACGGAAATTAATACATTTTTCATATAAAATTAACAGGATTTAGAATTTTCGAGCTTCAAATAAAATACAAATTTGTTCAGAATGAGAAAAAAAGCTAGAAATAATGAAAAACCTTGCGCTAAGGCATTTTATTTCGTAAATTCGAAAAAATACCGAAAGAGGAAGTCGCATCTAAATCAAAATTAAAAGCTGAATTGGGTTTAGAATAATAATGGATCGTATGCCAGAGAGGTTGTTCGAGAAGAGTGGTATGATATTGTTTTTGATATATACGTATAATTTTTTTCTGAATTAACTTCCTATGTATAAGTAATTAAGCGATAAATTATTCATATTAACGAAAAATGTGTAAAAATTATGATTGTGGAGGCCGAATCATCTGATGTGCCAGATTTCCCTTTAAACTTACTTATTAAATCATCTGAATAATAATTATCACGTAGGTTTATGGCAATAGGAACGGTGATACTTATCAATGAAAGTCACACGGTTGGAACGATAATTTAATAAATACGAAAGAATTGATTTTTGATCGAATCCTTTAGGAAAATCTCGCATAATAACAGTTTATGGAAGTCGTTGCTGTATCATAATTGTTTCTTTGGCTTGTAGAGCTTACTTACTTATCTTACAAATGCGTTAAATTTCGGCGGATGAGAAGGACCGCCTTTACGGAGGAACATTTTATTGCGCAATGGGAAGAACTTAGTCAAACTTCAGCAAGAATTTAGACGAAACTGTGCTAAAAAATCTCGCAATTAATGGATTTCTTCACTGGAAATTTTGTTAGACGATGAAATGAACATAAAAAGACAGTAAAAGTAAAAGAAGGAGTTTCATACTTCAGCGTAGGGAGCCGATAAAAGTAGATGCAACTCAAAATAGAAAAAGAAAGAAGAAATTCTGCACCTACCAAGACAACGCCGGAATACGCGAATATAACTTATCTCGACTCGTAATGTGACTATTAACTAAAAGTTGTTACATAAAACACAGTTTTAAAAACAACACAGGGAACTTTGAGGGGTCCATATAAGGTTTCAATAAGGCCAAAGAATCCTTATGTGGATCAGTTTAAAAGTCGTATTTTGTTTCTAAAATTTTGTTTTATTTAACAATTTTAGTTATGCCGGAATTCCACAAAGTTACGGACTCCTTCGTGAATTTTATCTGTGATTATTTGCCAAGCCATTTCTCAGAAATATTATGAAAGTTAATTAAGCTTGAAACTTACACATAATTGTACATAGCTTTTATTGCACAACTAGGACGCGTTGAGTAAATCGACGTGCTTTTCCAATTACTTCGGGAAAACAACGTAATCCTTTGGTATCCTTTATACAGAGACGTCTTCCAAAAATTGCATCACGCGTGAGAGAAAAAGAGCGAATCATCCTGAGATGTGAGGAAGATAAGGTAACTTGCAAAAGTAACAACAAGCATGATCAATACTAAGTAAAAATGTCTTACTTTCTCTCTGAAGGAGTCTCCAAAGCACATCGAGAGAAGGAAGTGGGCGAATACCGGTGAATTTAGTGGGCGGCGCTTCTCTCACCCGCAGAGTGCTTTGTCTCTATCCATACTCACTCATCAACAGTTCGATTGCTATCCTCTAGAGCGGGCATCTCGGGACAGGTGACGCTACAATACTTTCCACTCCACAGGAGTGTACGTCGCTCATTCCTCTTTAAAAGTGTATCACAGAATATGTAGTGTCTTTTGTTCACCACCTCCCCTCACTGCATGTGGTGCCTGGTGGCGTGGTGCACCCACCTGGTGCTTCCGTTCCTCCGGAAGCTTCTCGTTCCGTTCTTCCTGCCGACACTAACGGAGTCCCACCCGCATTGGGACTGCCTATTCCATCGCGCACCCCTACCTCCTGCGACGAGGGTGTTGCCTCCGCCGCCGACGCTCGACGCCCCGGCGCCGCCTCCTCTTCTTGCCCCCGAGCACCTCAGCAACTCCTTCATTCCTTTGCGGAAGTTGCGGGACATGAATGCGTAAAGGAGCGGGTTGATTCCGGAGTTGGCGTAAGAGACCAAGAAGGTTAGGGGGGTGAGAAGGGAGCTTAGGGGAGAGTTCCCTCGGTAAGTTGGAGACCAGTACTGCCACATCTTACGGGCGTGAAGAGGAAGGTTGCACGCTGCGAAAGCCACGACGACCACCACCAGCATGCGGACCACTCCCCTTCTGGCTCGTAAAACCGCTCTGGAAGCCCTCGGTGGGGCTCCGTCTGTCCCGACGTTCGTCTTCAATGCTGGAAGGGGAGGGAATGACAAATACCAGAAAGATGTTGGATGTAGGCTGATAGAAAGTAGCCGTACTAAAATAAGGGTTAAAGGGTAAACCAAACAATAGGGGAAGCAAAATATAGCGACATGACTGGAATTCGAACCTAGGTCTCCCAATTTCCGGGTAGGTAGTCTAACCACTAAAACTACGCGTCAAAGTATTTCTGTTATGTCACTTGGTTCCTCACGCCTCAAGGTATCAAATTTTATTCAAAACAGGACCTCTTAGGGTGCGTTAAAACTCTAAAACTGAAGGTCATTATCATAAGCAATTTCATGAAGATTTTTAATATTCAATTTCTCAATCAACCAGTTTTTAGAGAATAATTACGTAACGTATATCTCATTAAAATCCGATAGTTTATAAAAAAATTGGAAGGATTTGAAACCTAGAAACGAGTAACTTCTTGAGTAGATATTTTTATCAAAGGAAATAATTTAGAAGTTAATGAGCTATACATCTCGATACAATTTTCTTTAATGTTGTTTGAACGAAATCCAATTAATCATAGAATACCAAGGAAAACAGGGGGTTGAAAAAACCTTTACTTCATTATAGAATACTTGGAAATGAAGGACTTTCAGAATAATTGAAGTAATTGCCCCCACGCATCATTATTTTTTTCTGGGAATCATTTGAAAGAAGATTTGAATTTCCAAGAATGCAAATACGAATCTCAACGAAAGATAAAATAAACCGTTCCTTTAAAAGATCGATTGAAAGAGCGTGCTTGTTTATAACAGTTAATTTCCTTGAAAAATACGAATTCATATTTTTTCTCTTTTTCGCCCTATCTTTTATAGAAAGAAATAAAGTTCGTTTTTTCTAATTTATTTATTTATTTATTCAAATCTCACATACAGCATAACAATGCCAATTTAAAGTGAAATATAAATATATACATAGAGTAAAGTAATAAACATAAATAGTTAAAAAGTGATATAAAATATAGAGAAAAAGAAAAGGTAGATTTTACAATTATATGGATCAGGTGTGTGGTAAGCTCAGGTTCAAAAAATTCCGTTTAGATAGGGAGAAAGGATCAATAGAAGGAGGAATTGAGTTCTAAGGCGCTGATACTTATTTTGGGACTATAGCATAGAAGATCAATTTATTCTAGTTGCAATAAACAATACTCTATTTTCATGTATATGGGTTTTAATCTATCCATTCTATCTTTCAACGTTGGAAAACTGTTTTGACTTTCTTTTAAACTTAACGAGTTCTTAATGTATAAAACGCGTGTGATATGGTGATCTTCTTGCAGGCACATTTGCATTTGATGTCTCCAATCACTGAAAATGGCATTCAAAAGAGGGCATATACACTGTCGTCAGCTACAAGTCTTTAATTCAGTAGTACAGTTTACTTATAATAATTTTGTTATTATTTAAGTTTGAATAGAGGAATTTATTAGTAGTTTAGGCAATTTTTTAATAGTCTACACCTGAACTGGGTGAACCTTCGCTCTTTGCGCCAAATGTGGTTTTCTTGGCGTTAATTACGGCTTTTACGTCTCTCCTTGAAAACGAAAGACAAAAACAGTGGAAACTTTTCCACAGGAAACTAATTCATATTATATAAACTTTGCAAAAGACGTGAAACAGAGAAAACACACGACTAGGTTCGATGCATGTGCATCATTTACAAATGTTTCAAGTTTTTCACAGCTTGTTAACGATGCTCATGCATCGAAACTAGTCGTGCGTTCTTTCGCTTATACGTCTTTTACAAAGTTATTATAATAGGAATTAGTTTCTTGTGGAAAGGTTCCACCTGTTTTTTTGTATATTTTCGTCATGGACTACCACAAAGTTACTCGCAAATCCGTTGGTTTTACTTCCTCAAAAATGTTATTGCTAAAATAACTTTGTTTTCTAGTATTCCAAGAAACTTCCAATAAAAAATAAAGCGGAAAATGTTCTTTTTTAATAAAATCTAAGTTCTCTGGCCGTATTTCGTGGAACGACATTAGAAATGGCAAACAAACTTGGTAATTTCCACAATAAAAAATATTTTTACTGTGGAAATTACCAATTTTGTTTATCATTTATGTTCTATTTTAGTTTGCTCAGGGAAAGAATAACTTTTGTCGAGTATTATTTCGATGTTTACCTACTTGGACGTGGAAAACACATTACGGAAGAGTGATCTGAAGGTTTTACTAAATGTGGAAAAACCTTCTGGTGTTCACCAACCATATCCAATGAATGTTCCCCACTCCCAGCACAACCATGGTCACTATAACGTCAGTCGTACGCGATTGTTTTGTGGATGAAATAAGAGGATACCGGAAAAGTATTGGCAACTTACTCTCGCCTTCCCTCCGCCTGAAAGAGCGCAGCTTCCTCGCGACTCCAGCTCCCCAAGAGCCTCCGTCTGCACTCCCCACAGCGCCAGCGGGCGTCGAGGAAGTTCCCTCCCAGCGGCAAGACCTCCCTTGCCTCCCCATCATCCCCATTTCTGCATCACTTCCATTATTCACCCCACCCTCAGCGTAGCCTCCTCCTTTTCCGAGGACACAACTGGTTTGGTACTCCGTTCCTGAGTGGTTAATGTCCCTAAGATAGAATGGATGAGTTGATAAATCAAGTCATTTTAACCAAAATATTTTCATTGCGTAGAACTTTCCTTATTCTAATCACTGATGGTAAAATCTCATAAGGCAGTATTTAGGCACTTATATAGTGATAGGTCGCTAAGAATTAAAGAATGATGATGATATTGAAGTTTAAACTTAGCGTAGGAAAGCGTTCGTGGCGATCAAAGGTTTTACAACTTTGAACGTAAAAGGCTCCCATTTACAGAAGTGAAAAGGACTCGATGGTTAAGTGGTTAGAACTCCTGCGTAAAAAGTGGGAGACCTTGGTTCGAGTCCCAGCCAAGTCACTATTTTTCACTTCTTGTACAACCTTGGATTAAAGAAAGGGTTAATCCTTTATTTTCCAATATTTTACAACCCTTTTACCTCATATTTGGTTTGAATATCATCATAATTTAATCGATGTTAGTCAAATATCGCGATGTAGGGGTCAAATTGAAATTAGAACATCACCTGTGTAAAAGGAGAAAATACTTTGGATTAAATACATAACCAACAAGTCGTAATGCAACAAACATATTTCGTGACGCGAAAGAAGTTGGAAAAAAAAATCGAAAAAAATCTTGAAGCAAGCTACTCTAAATGATGGCATACAAATCCTCTTAACTTTTCTCTTCGTAAATCTGAGGAAAAATATTTTTTCCCGTAACGGCAGTCGAGTTTACGTATTGCCTCCTATTTCCTCGAGCTTAGGGTTTCTAAGCCATCATTAAAGGAAGAGGTCATCAAGCGAGGAAAACTTAAAATTAAAGGGTCATTCAGAAATTTTACGTACTCAGTTGCCTTTTGGGTTTTTGATGGCTATAAAACGAATGATTATGCCCACGCGTTTGATACACCTGCGTACGGAACCATTTCGGTAAAGTAAATGCAACCCACAATGACGAATCGTAACAAAACTTCGCATAATCATAAGGATACTGTTATTTCGAACATTCTAATCAAGCAGGTGCCCCGCGGGTTATCCCCTTCGTTATCGCAGTTTTTCTTCCAGGATATCGATAGATTCAGTTGAATTTAATGTTACTTACTTAATGAATTTAATTTAACATATGACTAGAAATTACAATTTAATTGCCATAAATACGTAAAAATAAAGATATATGTACGAGAGACAAAAATTCATACATATGTGCTACACAGGACCGTAATATTACTGGTTCCGGTTTTCGTTCCGATTCACTCAAACAACGAAATTACGGTCCTGCTCCGGTTTCACTTCAGCAAGAATCAGTAAACCGGTATGAATCTTTATTATTTCATCCGACCTTAAAAATTCTTGGAAACCTAATAAACATCGATGATTTGAAGTCGAATGAAAAATGAATTAGCTATAAATGTGGTTTGAATAATTAATATATTCCAATGAACAATATGAGTTTGATTTTTAGATAGTGATCTACTTATTTAAGATTACAGCGGATACCATATTTGGATTTTCCATGACCCTTTCACCACGCAGAGAGAAGCCTCTATGTTGCACGTATAGAATCATGAAAGGTTCAGAAGGAGCCATTTAGTAACAACGGTATGCAGCGGTATTTCTTAAGATTTATTGGAGGAAACTTCTTCTGGGATTATCAGGTTTGGTTGGAGGTTATTTGATTCTCTCTTCACTGTCATTTCCAAACTTTCTACCGTCTCCCTTCGAGAGACCTATGGCTTGAATTGAGGACCATATGTTGAAGGTGATTCTTCTTTCATAAATCTTGAGTACTGAACTAAAGGATTGAAACTAATCTCGGTTTTCGGATTCATTTTGAGTTTACCAAATTTCGTTTTTCGATTCGGGTTCAGCTCTGCTAAAAAATCAGGTTGTTTCAGTTAGGTTCCAGTTAGATGCCCTGGCGCTACTTGTACGCAGATAAGAATGAAGATGAAAATCACATGTACAAATACTATTGCTAATAGTCAATTGCTAACATGAGAGAGGATCAATGAAACATTGGTGTTATAGGCCCCGAAAGTTGTTCGAAAAGGTTGAAAGAATTCGTTTAGCTTAACAATTAAATAGATAACCTAGACTAAAAATTCATGATATTTTACTTGCTTAAAGAATGATTACTCAGAGTTAAAATCGAGTCTGAATTTCATAAGGAGTAAATTCTTCCATTGCTTTACTGGCCATCAAATTCGGCAATATAGATGTCATCTTATAGATTACAACTACGCATAGTGTGTTGAAAAGAGCTCTTTGAAAAATTTAGAGATGAATCCTCAAATAAAAAGACGGTAGATGGGAATTAGGATCAAGCCAAAGATGGCGGCTGGAGTAGTGGGAAAACTTTAATCCCACAAGAGGTCCTCCGCGGTGCATTTCTAAAAACCATAGAATTATTTTACAATTTAGATATGTCTTTACTTTTTGTTACTGAAGAAGTTGACATAGGATAATTCATGATCTAATAAAATTTGTTCTTTACACTTCTGAGGTTATAATGGACTTATTTGGTACACGTGTTCAAACAATTTCACTCCTGTGGCATTTCCTCCACTCGAATTGAAAATCATTCTCATGGAAGAGCCAATTTATATTGTCGAGAGCTGTGTTACACAACCTATCACTTTTACATTTCAAAAATGGATTCCATTAATTATTTTTCTAATTATAATATTCCTAGTTTACAAGTATTTGATATTTAAACCTGATAAAAAATCCTATTAACATTCTATAAAAGTTGCATGTTAATTAACATGATTCTGTAAGAATTTTCGTTAATTTTACGATTGGTATAATTCTTTCCACATGGGTTATCAAACTAATTTCAATGATATTAAAATATGTAAAGCTTTTCAATAAAGTTATAGCTTTTCAATAAAGTTGAGCATTTTTGTAAAATTGTCCGATGTTTCAATCAAATGACTGCACATTTTCTAGTGTATTACCATGGTAATTTCCTCAATTAAATTCATGCAAAAATTTCATTTTGTTCATTCACATTCGTGGAGTGTTTCTTTTATTTAGCTATCATACATATTTTACCTAAATAATGTGATGATGGTGATGCTATCCTTCGAAACCATGGTCACGTGTGTATGTGTTATGTGGTTGTTTATAAATTAAAATATTAGATCTATTATTCTTTTTATTATTTCGAGAACGCATGAGTTACAGGGTACGCAGTGGAAATTGGATATCTCGAACCCGAAGGAATCAGATAAAACATTACAATTATCAAAAGAAATCGAATGAAAAAGTTTCAAACTTTCAAACACATTTCATTATACCACTAACTACTAGATAATTATTCAAAACTTGCTATAACATATCATGTTTTATTTAGCAGTATAAATGATAATCAAATAATCATAAATGATAAAAATTGATGATGACTCGATAACTTTTGAACTCTAGATTGATGCCAATGTGACAGACGATATATCGGCGAGCGCTCATAAAATGTACTAATTGTGCTCAAGATATTGCTGGACGGTGAATGCAAGGGACGGGAGTAGTAAGGGCAAAGTAAGTACTACATATTACTTTCGTCTGGCCGGTATTTGAGAAGTTCGTGTTGTGAAATAACTTTATCTGACAATTAATTGTAATAAGTTAGGTTAGGCCAAAATAAAATTCCTTTTTAGCAACAATTTTTTAACATTGTTTGGGTACAGCATTTTACGGAGCGTGGCAAAGTTCGAATAGAAAACGATTTCGAATGATGTCAGTTCGAATTATTGAAATTCAACTGCGTAATATTTCCGAATGAGTGTTTCACTTTATTAATCGATACTTTAAAAAGAATGAAATAATCAAAAAGAGAGAAATTTGTTCTGGAGGGAAATCAATTCCCCAAAGGATACCATATTACTGCAAGACAAGTTGAATCCGGATTCCCAATTTTAAAGTCAAAGATCAAATAACAAGAATACACAAACAAGTCCCAACTACTGATTTGGGTTCTCCAAAATCTTGTTATTCATACATTCAAACATAGGTTTCGGGAAATGAGTTTGTGATAACCTTATAGTTCCCGCCGAGGAATTACCAAAGTCAATATCAAGCAGAAATGTGACTGTAGCATTCTGAGATAAACTTTTTGCTTTGAGGGAAACATGTATCTAAAAATACACAGAAGAGTGGATTTTTACTGGAAAAATCCACAAGAGAGTCTAACATAAAAAATGTCTTTAAATTACGTCATTATATATTTGCGTATTGACCTTTATTTAATAAACTGTAACATTTGACAGCTTCCTAAGACCAAGCTCCTTATTTTTAACTTTTTGGAAGTATGAAGGATAAGTAAGGGAGACAGAGGTAAAGTGGCCATTGGCCTGTACTTGCTGAAAACTACTGCAATTTGGTGTAAAAGGTTTTCAACTAACTTGCAGGAAAGCTATTATTGTTGTGTTAAAGTGTCAGTGATGTTTGCCGAATTGTTTGAGCTACAACAGTTTTTATAATTTTTCCAGTATTGATCTAAGGTAAGTGTTTAGTTTTATTCTCATTATTTTGTCATTAATCTCTGATACAATATTTAAATTAATATAGCTGAAAACTCTTTTTAATTATCTTTAAAATGATATTGTTCATGATGAATTAGAAAGTTCTCCTTTAAAGGTTGTTGTGATATACTGAAATTGCACGTAGCGGGGTAAAGTGGCCAGTGCCTCCGTTCCCTGCCCAAGTTGAATTCTTAGATCATTTTAAGATATTATATTAATTGCTTAGCTTCTATTTAGTTCTTTATACTTAGAAAAACTAATGCACCTATAGCTTAAAATGAGTTTTTAATTTTTTAAAATTTGAAAATGATAATAAGAAATTTAAAAAATTCAACAAGAAAAGAAACAAACAATTTCTAGGCAAATACCGACCTGTTTTACATGAAACTCAGGAAAAAGAATTAGTAGACTATCTCTTGGTGTTAGAACAGCGTTTCTATGGCGTGTCAGTAAACGGCCTACGCTGCTTAGTCTTCCAGCTTGCGTAAAGGAACAATTTACCACCTAGATTTGACAAGGAAACGCGGATGGCTGGTTATGAATGGATTGCAGGTTTTAGAAAGCGTAATCCTAATCCGAATCTACGAAAACCAGAATCAACAGCATTCACTTGAGCCCAGGGCTTTAATTAAACTACCGTCGATGAGTTTTTTAAATCTGGAAAGAGGTCCAACATATTGTAACATGAATTAATTTAAAAGCAGAACTTGTGGATGAAAAAACTAAAAAGGAAAAAGAAGAAGAAAGAATAAAGGAGAGGAATATAATGAAAAGTCTCTAGGTGAAAATCAAAACATCTAAGAGAATGAAAACACAAACTGAAACTCGACGAAAATTTGTTAGCTCAAAATTTTGAAGCAGATGAAGATGCTGATGCTGAATGTTTTAACTGTAACGAGATGTTCTGGTTGCCTCAAATGGGCTCATGACAGCGTGCTGGATGCGAAGAAGATAATGAAAATTTTGTTTGTGAACATTGCAAGAAAATTTCTAAAACAAAATACAAATTCTTTTTGCAAGAATATATTATTTCATATTCATCTATTGTTAATTGTGACATTAATATTGATTTATAATAGTTAATAATAAAAATATAGTTTGATTTTGTATGTGACCATGTTTGTGATCTAAAGATTTTTTCCCTGACCACTTTACAAAAGTTGAATAAAAAACAAAATTGCGAGGATATCTTACAAGGTATTGTTGATATATTGATGGTAATTGATTCTGCACTAATGAAACTACATGCTCCGTATTTTAAAATTGCATTTACTTCTAAATAAGTAAACTAAACACAAATTTTGTCTTGAGTCTTGAGTGGCCACTTTGCCCCAGTCTTCTCTACTGCATATAGGTAATTTAATTGGGGCGATACAAGCCAATTGGTTAATAAATGTTAAAAATCAGTAAAGATTTGGTATTTATGATGAGATCAGTAGATTTAATTACTAATTTGAATATAAGAAATTATCGATTGGTTTTTTGATCGACGAATTACCACCAGTGGTGTATCAATAATACTTCCTTTCTAATTTGTTCTAAATGTTTAGAAAGAAACATTCATGCTGTAATTAAACAAGAACACTATCGTTATTTCATCATCACTTTTCATTAAAATAAGTATTTAGGAACTCATCAATTTGAGTTTTTAATCGAGTCAATAATAATTCATAATTGCGATATATCTTACGGTTAGAGGGTACTCCGTGACCTCGCACCCTCAAACCTCTAATTTGCATACGGAATCACCACTTGAATTAATGGTAATCATCTCGCACCGACGAAGAATTCGAATTAATAATTCTACCGCAGTCTAATGAAAGAGGAAGGCATTAATGTGCAACTCACACGTCATCGTCCGTTACCTCCCCTGCTCCAGATATGGCCCTCATTCTCATGGTGTCCGAGCTGGGCTGTGCGCCTCCCAAAGGCCTTCCTCTTCTCCTGTGCAGGACCTTCCCCCTTCTCCGCCTCATCCGAGTCGTGGTGGCCCACAAACCGAGCGCGATCCTCGCGTATAATATCGTCATCAACAGGAGAGGGATCGCGTACAAAAGGACGAAGTTGCACATGTCGAACGCCTCGGAGTCGTACTTCTGTCGATCCGGCACGCAGATGGTTTCCGTTTTATTGTCGGGCAATGGGTTCGTTATGGTCTTCATGATTCTGAAGCGAGGGGCGCTGTATGCGGCGCTCAGCACCCACACGAGGGCCATGGTGAGCTAAGGAAATGAGAATAGGAAATTGGGTCTCTTGGGCTCTATTAGAAGGATTCAGAGAATCCTGATTCCATTACTCCATAATTACAGAATTGAGTTATAGAATTCAGCCCGGAACGTATTAGCAATCTCATTCCCTCCGAATGATTTTTAACTAAATTCATATTGTATATGTGTTATTACGTATACATATGTATATGTATACAAAGCCATACACATACGCTACGATGCCTCTCTCTATCCTTACAGAAACTGTGAGAGTATAAAATAAATAAAAGTGGCCTCTGATTTTAAGCCTAGTTTAAATATTAATAAAAATATATTTTCGTCGTAAAAGTAAAATTGTCAGATAGAATAAACTATCTGTTGTTTTTAAGCAATAATAAAAATACAGAAATTATTGCAAGTGTCAGAAATTCTATTCAGCGTTGGCGGTGAATTTAATGAATACACTTTTGTAACAGAAGTAATTTTTCGATACTTTTAAAAATGAGAATGGCTTGATTTAATTCCGGAAAACCATTTCTGGAGCTGCGAATTAAATAATAATAAAAGATTTGAAATAAGCTTAAACATTTCTGGCATGCTAACAGCATAATTATGCATAATTTACAGATGCAAATCTATTTAATTGGCAGGAAATTGCACACTGACTTCATTGAGTGACCCAAGATTGTTGAAGAATACTACTCTTAGTATATGCTCGCACAAATTTATTCAAAGTCATATAATAAAAAGTATTAAGAAAAGAAATCCCTTCTTACTTAAATTTATACAACCTGATGCATAAATACCATACTATAAAATTATTTAAGTTCAATTTATTTTCACAAATTAATACTACAAAAGTAGATTGCCATTTCTACGATTGAAACAAGCATGACATAGTTTCATCATCTTATAACTATAGTAAAAAATTTAATTAGCTGTATTAGACTTACTCTGAGCCTAGTAGGAGTTAAAATCTGTTTGCAAGTGATTGGATGAATGATGGCGAAGTACCTCTCGGTGCAGATAACGACGAGGATGAATATAGAGGCGGTGTAACTCAAGCTGTGGACGAATTGGTACATCTTGCAGAAAAAATCACCAAGGACCCAGCTGTAGAAAAGAAATTGAAGCGTTATTACTAGAATAATTATTATCTAACGTAATCGCCATAACTATACTAATAGTACTAATATTAATATGAGCTATCAAAGTTGTAATTAGATAATGCTTAGATAATTATCTAAGCACCATCATCTGGAAGCTAAGAATTATTTTAAAGATAGGGTCATGTTTGAAATATCCAAATAAGTGGGGTGCCCTCTTACTTACGAGCTCCTGTAAGTAAATTTATCTTCCTTGTGGAATGAATAATTGCAAACTGAACCACTGCAATGGAAAATGGAATACTATCTATCGGGTAGCATTTTTGATAATCAGGCGTTAAGAAATAGTGTCAGTTACCAAGACCAAAAAGCATGATATTCCGTCTTCGAGCTTGGAGGACAGCCTTGGACGAAACAGCACGATATTCTACGTTGCCTAACCATTCGACCAGCTGGCCTAGTGGGTCGAGGCACTTAGGTGCGATACACAGTGTGCCAAAATCCAAAAAAAGCTGGCCAAAAGTCGTAAAATAAAGTCCAACCAAAAACAATCAATTTCTATTATATATAAATGTATGTACTCTTTAAGATAGGGTACCATAGAGAGCTTGGAAGACGCCATGATAATTTTTACAGCTGGTCAAAGTAGAACATGTCAGTGTGATTTTGGCGACCGAAATGTTTCCGTGAAAAATAGCTAAATATATAGCTTTATTAAAGAGTCGTTACTTAGAATGTCAGTTTAAAGTATTTTGATCCTCAAGCTTGATCTTTATTGCATGGATAGAGATAAAGTGTGTTACGTTCTACTTGTTTATTAATATTTTTATAATTTTTCAAAAATTGTTCTTTATTTTCATTACATTTTATGTTTAACGTTAATTGTCGTTTTTATTTACATCAGGTTACACGGAGTTATTCACACTATGATAGAGTAAAGAATATAAAACAATATTCGGAAGAAAATTTTGCGATAATTTGCGATTCGAATTTTAACAACCATTTTCATTTAAAACCACCCGGCCAACCGGGCCCTAGTGGCGGCCACTAATACTTTCCTCAAAGAGAGGAAAGTATACAATTTCCGAACATTAAGACGACGGAATAGCACCTCAACTCAAGGGTTTTTGACTATGACAAAACGATTAGTAACATTTTCAAATAGTGAAACAATCCTTATCAGGGCTACCAACCCATGAAAATATTATTTTTTGAACATTTTTGTATCAGACTAATTTGGGGTGCACAAAATATATTTAATCTAAATGTTATGAATAAACATTTATAAACCTTTATCCAGCCTAAAAACTTCACGAGGCAGGGATACCAACTGTTAAAAACGAAATATTCAAAGTTTTTATTCCGTACCTCTTTGTTACTTTATTCGAATTATCTGAACACGGATTTTCACAGTAATAACTAATTAAGTAATTTGGGACCCTGAGAGCATTTTTAACATTATAAATTCAAGGTAACCAATATCACCAATTATAAACCAATGAATGAATTAAAAATTTCGGGCGAAATAGGATAACTTAACTTCAATAGTCCTAGTAAGGAGTTAAATTTATATTCTTGATAATGAGTAATAATGATACTTCAAATGCTACCAATACTCCATGATTTCTTATAATCATTACATAAGAATTTTCCAAGTCGGAACAAATTCAGCCCTTTTACTAATAATTTAATGACAAAATAATTCATAACAAAACAGAAATATAACGAAAACGTTTTCAGGATAAATTTAAACGGAAAAAATTATCCTGAATATAATGATGTAATGAACTTTGTCAAATTTTTATTCCTGCATAATGATAAATGACTGTTTATGCAAAATATATGTGAAATATGCGTTCACTCAAAATGAGATCAATTTTTTCATATTACTTTTTTGTTTTGTAATTGTGGTAGCCCTGCATGGAGTATTAGTAAAATATTGAAGTATTTTTATTAATTTCATAATTGAAATTTTTTTATGCTTAAACCAAGCAGAATAGATATATTTGGAAAAATATTTGGTAAAATCTTTAAACATACCTGGTAAAATCTTTAAAAATGTCCGCTAAAATTTTGTTTTGGAAATTGTTTTTTTTCAGTTGGTATGCATGATATGGAGTTCATGGTGTTCATTTAATCTAATACTTAACATTGAATTATTTTATATATGGGCGCTTAAAATTCATTATAATTCTTATTAGGTAATTATTTAAATTTATTTTTTTTAATCTGGTAACACTGCTAAAATTGCATACTTTTTATTATTTAAAATTAACGAAATTCTCAGATAATTATAACATGGCGAACATCTCCATATATCTTGAAATACCTTGATTAAATTATGTTTTACTGAAAGATCTGGGGTCAGCGTGACCCCAAGCGACTAATTAAGGGTCAATGGCGCTGAATGCGTCGTATGTAGTGAAAAATAACGATAAAATCACGTTTATCAGCTCAAAATACCTTGAAAATGCGCTTTATGTTGCACATGGACTGAAAATTATTAGAGTTATTAATTTTGACCAGCTTTTTGACGATGACTGTCACGGGAATCCAGTCGGGGGCGCCAAATCCACCGGAGGCTTTTTTCTGCGACCTAAGCTCAAAATTTCGCCTGAAATGAATTTAATCCCATGCATTTAGTGTTGCGTGAGCCTCAGACTTCGCGATGGCCCTAAAACCAGCTTGGCGGGCGGTCCAATAATTTATTTCTCACATTTACCTCGAATTAGTTTTTGGAAACACAAATTCAATTTCAATATAATACAATTTACCATTAGCAAACAAATTGCACCACAGGGTACAATAAGAGATTTTTCTTGGATCTCTTAAAGTTAAATTTAAATATGAGTCGGTTGCCTGTATTAAAAAGCCGTTTTCTCTGCTTTTACCAAGCAGTTTAACGTTTTGAAAGAGAATATAAAAAATGGGATTATTCAAACATTTGGTAATATAATATAACTGAATTATTGAATAAAGCAAGGAAAAATATTTAAGCAATCAATACATATTATTATATTTGAAATTCAAACATTAGAAGAAATTGAATAACTTTTTTTTTTAATTTATCAAGTAAAAATAATGTAACCAAACCTTCGCCGGATCATATAATATTGTCTTATTATTAGTATTATATATCATTACAAACTTACTATTCACGCCTTTTATCACTGGAGAACCAAATGTATATAAGAATAGATAGGTATTATTGGAATATTAAAATATGTTTCGTCATATTTAAAAGGGTTTGGATAGTATGGAATCATATTGTGAGCAATAGGATTATTTTACTGTTAAGTTATTTCAGTTGATATTCGGCTCTATAGACAGTTTTCTATCTCTCCGGATCATTGGAGTACTAGATAAGCCAATTATGATATATTCTTACGCAAAACTAAAATGTGAATTAAACTAAATAATAGTTCCGTAGAAGCCTTCAAAGTCGTACTCATTCATGAGTGTTCTACCTTTCGGCAGGTTTGTACAATAAAATATCCCTATTAAGCGCTATCTCCTTCACTCCCTTATATACTCCCATCCCTTATGTCATACAACAACTTTTGTCTCGGTCTTTCCTTCTGGTTTATCCCCTGAATCATACCCTCAATTAAAACCATAGCCAAAACAATATATTATTTAAAAAATCCTCCCAGTTTAATTATCAAGTAGAATGAATTTTAAAACTTCAGCTAATGAAAATCCTGGTTATTTGTGTCCTTATCCAACATCACATTATGTAATTTGAAATCTAAAAAATGCATGCTCGTCAACACTTATAATAAAATAATGAAACTTACAATTAAGGTACCATATTTTTCGGCTATTAATCCACGCGATCATATGAGAAATATCGTCATTTACGACGAATGTTTTGTCAAAGGAAAGAAATTTCGTGCTATTCTGCGATTATTCGTACGGTAACACAAGAGACCGAACGAAAGAAAAGGAGAATTTTTAGAGAATAAATTTAATCGAAGATGTCTTAACTTGGTGGAACTTCGTAATCGAGATCATATTAAATAAAAGATGCAAATTCCCCAAAACAAATATTTGTGCATTTGTTTTGTGGACTTTGCATCTTTTATTTAATATGATCCTGTTTAGAGAATAACTTAAATGCGAGGCTGCATGGCGTTTCTCGGAATTTTATCAGTGAGAAACATTTAAAACATATAAAATGTTAACCTTCGCTCAGTCATTTATTCTCAGAAAACGTAATCCTTATATAAACGTAATATCTTCTATGCAGGTTTTTTTTTTAAATTGAACGTTACTAGGAAATTGCTAGCTGCAGTTGAACGCATACTGGAATAGGATCAGTGGAATTCCACGGAAGGAATGTTTCTAGAAAAATACATTTTAGTAGTGGAGTAGGTGTATTTGAGTTGACTCTATTTATGGGAATGTTGGTGGTAGGGGTTTTTGTAGAAGAATATTCCAGGTACGTGAATTGAAATCTTAACTGTTTCGTCATAAGAAAGCATTTTAATTATTATATACTTCAGTAATTTAAATCATATATGCCAAGCTTGAATACTTATTATGAAAAACTAAGCAAAGGAAATACGTGGAATATATAAATATGTAGTCAATTTTCATGCTAATCCATTTCGGGATAAACTCGTCGTTTTTCTCATTTAATGATAATTACTCTATACTCTAAACCTTGTGTACATATTCCTCCATACAGTGATATGACGCTTTCCTGGTAAATTTCTTGCAGTGTTCTATTCAACACGGCAGCCCTGAAAAAGAGATTGCTATCAAAACGTTGGCCACATTTTGGTCTCCTGAATTAACCTGCCTATTAACTCGAGAAAAGTTTATAGAATACTAGCTAAGGCGCCCGTTGATTCTCAATGGGGAATATAGAAGTAGATTAAATTCAAGATGCCAGTCGTGCAATGCGTAAATTACCTTTAGAATAGTCTTAAATTCCAAGCTATTCTTACTGTACAGGAAAAAGCATGATCTCGGCTCAACAATAGCATTGATCGTCAGGAAGATTGGCTGTTTACAACCTCAACAATTTTGGAAAATTCACGCGTATTTTTTCGAAATTCTCGAAATTTCGATGCGGAAACAATATTCCACGATCAAAATTAAAATATTCATTTAATTACCGTTCTTTTGCTTCTTGTCTAGACTCTTCACGACTATTTTAATTCTTCAAAAGAAATATAGCCTGCTACCGATAAAAGTGAAGATTAGATTTATTCTTTATGGAAACACATCTGAGCGATCTTGGTTCAAAACCAGCAAAATTATCGAATAAAATTGAGACAGTACGTCATTCATGATCCCAGAAAACACGTACGCAAAGTTTTGACGCGAATCTGGCAAACAGTTTGTACTAAAATCGAAGATACACAACATACAAACAAACGTACAAACCCACAGAATATTTGCTTTATATCATACAAGACATCTAACTTCCCTCATCCATGAGCTGGTAATTTCCTGACTGCAATTACGTACTGGAATTGCTGGTTACCTTCTTACAGAAAATTTCTCGTTATCCATGTAATATATCGTACTCTTCAATCATCAGCTTTATGGGCCTAAAGTCCACGAGTATTTTTATGGGATAAAACATGAGCTCGGATTCAACAATGGGATCGGTCGTCAGGGAGATGAGTTGTTTATAGCCTCGAATTTTCACAAAATTTTTGTATATTTTACCAATATTCTCGCAAATTCTAATCGAAAGTAAGATTCCATGACCAAAATAAGAAATTTTATTCAATTTTCTTTCTTTTGGTGTTTGTCTCGACTCTGTACAACTATTCCTTCTAATTTAATTCTTCAGGAGAAATGAAGCCTGCAACCGATAAAAGTGAGGCTTACGTGTATTCCTTATGAAAATCTATATGAGCGATCTTGGTTCGAATCCAGCAAAATTCTTGAATAAAAATGCAACAGTACTTCCTTCCTGATATCAGAGGACACGTACGCAAAGTTTGAGACAAATCGGTCAAACGGTGTGGACTCCAATCCAAGACAAAAAAACCCACAAACAAACCCACAAATAAACACACAAACAAAAACACAGAATTTCTGCTTTATATATATAGATTCTGCGTTGGTCACATTCATATCCCGATTCATGCATTACCTGTAGTTTTTTTAGCTACGATCACATCTTCTTCTTATAAATCCTTCACTACATTCTCTTAGTTAGGCTCCGGGATAGTCATGTGGACAGCGCGTTTGCCTTTGGTGAAAGCGATCCCGGGTTCGAATCCCTGTGCCAATTTGCGAAATTAACTAAGCTGTAGAAGCACTTTTAACAATACTACTACATTCTCTTAGTTATTTCTTAATCTTCATTTCCCTGCCTATGTTATCTCTCACATTATCATTACTCACTATCTTAGTAATTTACTTCGATACGATATTTTCATACCATTATGTTTTATAGAAAAACTGCTTTCATACTGGGCATATAGCTTTTCAACTGGTCCATATATTTTCCTACGTCAGGCATTTGCTCTCTGCGAGACTCCTGTTTTGTTACACAAACTCATCTTTAACGGCACTGTTATTCATTAATAACCTGATTACCCCCAAGTTGCATTGCTGTATTCAACGTAATTTGATTTTACTGTGAGAAATTGTCATTCCTAAAGTGAAAAGAATTTACTGCTCTTTCCGTCTTACCATTTAGAATGAATTCGAGAAATAGAGTAAATATTTTAAGCTCTTAAAATATAATACAATGTAATAAAATATAATTCAACTGTAATAATTCCTGAATCCACCTTTGAAACTATATGCGAATTTTTAAAGTCCACACTAAAAACAAAACCACTTTGTTATTTTTGGCTAGCTTTTTTCGATTCTAGCTCACTGTGCGTCGGAGCGTGCCATCCAACATTACCCGATTGATAATCCATGAGAACTTCCTGAGCAGCATTCATCGGGAATGCATCATTTCTTTCTGCATGCATATTTTAGTCTAAACAAGTCTTCCTTGATAAGGAAATAAATTCCAGTCCAATAATGTTCACTTTTAATATTCGATTTAAAAATTGAAATAATTTCGTACACAACTGAAGGTTTCAAATAATTTTAACTTAGCGATGGGGTATTATCCACGCGATTGTGAGGAACTCGAAAACTCACCGGATGGAATTCCGTATCGCTGACGCTTTTTAAAGAGATTTTGTGGTCGATGTACACAATGCAATTCGCACACGTGTATTGGTGATTGTTCGAATCAAATGGGGCGCATTTTGATTGATTCGGATGAGAGTTCTATCCCTGCACGGAAGTGCGCTCGATGAAATAACGAATCTGTTTAATTTAGACCCACCATTTCGATTTTTCATCAAAAACTGATATCTCAAACGGTTGGCATTTCAATGATAAATTCAGATCTTCCATTGCAAACGTTGAATGGGTCAATTTGAATGCATAAATCTTTACTACCGAACCATGCTATACCATATCATCTTTTTCAACATATGATAGATGAATAGTTTAAATGGTTCCTGTCATGAAGAGCTGTTGAATATTTTTACGTATATGAATTGTGCCTATTCAGGAGGAAATCAGGAGGTAGCTAATTTAATTTTAGCGAATGAAATAACGCTAAGTTGTATAAGAAGTGAAAAAAGTGACTTGGCTGGGACTCGCACCCAGGTCTCTCAATTTCCGGGCAGGGTCACTTTCCAACATAAAATATACACATTTAGAATAGAGATAGCTTGCCCAGAAAGTGAGACACCTCAGTTCACGTCCCAGACCAGTCATTATTTCCGCTTCTTGTACAACTTCGGGTCAAGATGCACACTTTCTTGTGCAAAGTTAAAAGCCAATTCAATCATTTTTAAAATCACGCTGAACTAACAGATTACAACGAGGACTTTTAACTTTTCTATTAGTCTTATTTTAGGGCATGAAATTTTTCACATTTACCATTTAACAAAATTTGTAGTTCAGAATCAAATAGTAAGTGAAAAGTTTGCCTTCTTATGACAGTATAATTAACGCTTGTGCGGCGTCAGCCCTTATTTAAGTTATGTAAGAAGTATTAATTAATGTCTTTGACAGATTGATAAATATTTGGTTGAAACCTTCATGTCCGAAATATACTGATCAGCCTTTTAAGAGATTCTGCATCAACTGAATAAATCAAGCACTATGTTCATATAAAAGAAGATCAATAGAATAGGAAATTTCAAATGTCCGCTATGTTCACTAATTCTATTGAAAATTAGTCGATTATAATAAACTTTCAATAGCATTCCTATTATTTACCTTTCTGACTGTGTAGACATTTATGGAAATGAGATATGGATCAATTGGATTTTACCCTTACTAGGATCCCATAAATTTGCAATGATTTTGATTCATTCAATTTCCGTTTGATATATTGAATGTTTTTTGTTTACTGTAAATATTCCCAGTCATTTTACCAGCTTTTGAAATGTACTTTGAAAATAATTCAGCAATAGGTTTGAGTAAAATTTGTTTATAGATAAACTTAGCATAATAGTAGTTAACTTCCGATGACTTTCTCATCCATTTCCGCTGAGAAATGTATAAAATATTTGTAGGCTACGTAACAATGAATTTAATATGAAGTAGGAATGAACACATAACTCTCTCCTTTCTGTTTTTTGTCGAAAAGTGTTATACTTTTGATATCATAAGTTATATCTGATTTTAAAATCATTTATCTATACGTCAGAAAGTGATCATATTTTATCTGAGGGGATTATTAACTCGAAACAGGCGTTTTTTGTATATTAATCTGTTGAAAACACATTCAGTGTAGTAAATGAATAAAGTTCTATCGCTTCGAGTTAACTTGTTTGGTTAATCTTAAAGAATGCTACCTTTTGTGAATCACTATGAAAATCGATAATAATATTTCATAATTTACGATGAATTAAAGAAATAGTGATCCTCTGTGAAATTGTGGATATCAGAAATTTATTTCCACTCTTTACCTAACGAGGCATTAGTAAAAGATTCCTGATAAATTTTCTATGAAAGGATACCCAATATATATATATATATATTTAATATTATTAGCGTAATGAGAAATAATTAAGCAACGGAGGGAAAATTCCCTTTCTGCCACGTCCATGGAAGGGAAACTAGAGAGAAAGCTTTATGCCGCACTATCAGGGAAATACCACTGTCACCATGAGGCACATACAGCCACTCTAACCTTTTGTTACGAGTAATTCTAGGAATAAAGACGACTCACCCAGATCGAAGAATTTCTTCTGGACTGCGGACATAACGTTTCAACTTCTGCGACTTTCTTTTACGAGTGATTTTAAACATGAACTCAGCTCCGACGTAATACTTTATTAGTGGGGTACCTTCTGTTTCTTAATTATCATGGTACTAAACTAGAGCAAACCGCAGGTACTTACTTTTTCATGATCTGTAATGGCGAAGAGGCGCTTTTTAATGGAGAGCTATAGCATTATCAAACGGGTAGCAAAGCAATGAGAGCCATGTGTTCCATAAGAATAGAATTTTTCACCTTCTGCACGTTTATCCTCCTCAACCTAAACAAGGGAGATTATACAGAAAATCCTTTTTTTTCTCTGATGGCTTTCACATCAGTTGCCATCGAAGCACTGTGAAACGTTTGGTATCCAAACAACCATTAAGTTAATTAGCGGAAATTTCTGCCAACGGGAATTGGAATCAAGGATTGGATTGGTGATATTAATTATCCTTGAGTAATTTTTGGAAAACAAAGGCAATTTTAAATTTGACTGTTTTTGATCACGTTGGCGATATGGTTCTTTGCAAAAGCACCCTATTAGTTCCAAATTAAAGAAAAGGACTGCTAAACTGGAGCCTTTGTGGACTGGTCCGTTTGAAATACTCAAACTGTTAACTCCTGTAACATTGACCGTAAAAACTGGGTCGTCTCAAGAAAAAATATGTCATGTGTCTCATCTGAAGCATTATCGCTCTCCATAATCCCGTCTTGTTTCGTCATCAATGTTTTGATCTCTTCATGGTAAAACACCTTCACATTCGTATTGCTAATTACGTTAATTGCGTAAAGGTTATTTTTGGCGTTGTGCTGGTACCTCATCGCTCGGCGGTATCTATATCGTCGCAATCTCCATCTAATTTTTTAAATACAAATTAGAAATTATTCTCATTTCAATCAAATGTTGTTTGTGAGCAGTTTGCCGGCACCCTAAAAACGCCAATAATTGGGTGTCTGGGTCATGTGAGTTCTCTCTCAAATCCTCTTAATTAACCTCTGTAAAATTTTTTTGGCATTTGCCGTTTTTTATGTCATTGCGCTGCCTTGACGAAAATATTGTAAAGGGTTTGTGGGAGACTCCCTTTCTGAACGTAGCTCCAGCGTTCAGCGTACTACTGGTTTTGCACCAGCTGTAAATATATGTGTTTTGTAATTATTACTATAACTGGGTACCCATTACTGTTATCATTAACGTGTAAATATTATCATCGTGCAAATATTGCTAATTTGTTATAATTATGCCAAGAAATGCCATGTTATGTGTAAATTTTCATTTGCTCTATTCGGCAGGAAGTGTCATTTAATTTCTTAACCAAAATTTGGCCTGCCAAGACATATTTTGAGTTTAAAATTTGCCTTTTCTTATGATTTGCCAGACTGGGATTAATGGTTTACATTGTATCTCGCAGGATGAACTATTATGTAAAGCTATTTAATGCTATCCCCTGCAGATAACTGTAAATTAGTTTAAATATATGTTTTCATTATTTTTCCGACGGATTATCAGTTTGTTATAGGGTGTTCTAATTTTGTTTTTCTTATGTTCACTTACTTTATGGTGTGCAAAATAATTATCAAAGTATTGTTTCATTGAAATATAAATGAGCCGCACAAGAAAAAAAATCATTTTCCTGACTTAGTAATTGAGCGGCATACAGTTTATTTTGCTAAAGAGGTATTTAAATTGATTTGATGTGGTTTATGGAAATATTTGGAGGGGTATCGTCTTAATTAAGTATTGTTAATGGTTTATAGTGAAAGAGACACAAGTGTATATTATGTTATTTGAAGTCAAGAACAACGACGAATCAGTAGGATAAAAGGACAGTAACTGAACTGTGTCTTATAAAATGGTTTTTCGTCGACGTGATCAATAAACAATGTTGTGCAACTGAACTGTGAATCCCTCAGCATCATTCCAAATCAATCCTCTGGATTAATTTAAAAGTGGGGGTGGATGTGAGGAACTTCTAAGGAAATTTGCCCATAGTAAGTTGCCCATTTTTAAGTTGCCCGTTTACAAGTTGCTGTTAGAATAGCTCAGTTAGAAAGGCCTCAGGCGGAAGGGCCGAACGGCGGATGGGCCGTTAGGTAACACGACTTTTATACTGGCAGGTGCAGTGATACTGTCGACGATCGGACTAATTAACACGGCGGAGTTCTGTGACAGTTTCTAGCAATGTGATTGGCTAATTTGCTGTACCCCTTCCTTTCTGTGCTTCATTGTTTTTTCCCTCTTGTTGACGAAAAACGGAGTCCTCCCAAGAGAAGGTCATTTTGCACGAGAGCGCGCTTCGCTGAACATTTTTACGTCGACGCCGGTAGAGGAGTGCTCTCTTTCGATCGCGTGTGCTGACATTCTCGTGAATTTACGTTGGACTCTCGCTAAAGGCTAAGTTGATATCATTATTATTTGTGAAGTTTGTGCAAACTGAACAATGTCATTTAATTTATGTATAATAATGTGCGATTTTCACTAGTTGGCATTTGCTTAGTATTATTATTCTGTGGTATCGTATTTGAGCGTATTATCCTTGATAAATGTCTTTCAGAGTAATTGTTTCTTATTCTTTTATTATTTCGTATTTGGTCGTTTGTGTCGCTGGTCCTGTTGACTTTCTAACAGCTATTTCAAGAAAATAATCGAATGCCGTGTACCGGTGGATGACAAGGCGGGTTCGCCTTCGTTTCTATTTGGTATACCGCAACAGAAGTGAAAGGGAAACTGGTTCAAAATCTCATTCCTGTATGGAATTCCAATTTACGATCCCGATTAAACATCCCGCGCTCCACTTTCGGGCCGCTGATACCGTGAAATTTTCCAAAGAAATAAATTAGCTTATAAATATTTTCTTTCTCAGAAATTGTAGGGGAAGGTTGCCGATATTGGACCGTTGGCGTTGCCTTAATTGTACCGCACTTGTATTTCCCCAATAAGAGTACACCATCTAGTTTACCGCCATGGTGACACCGTCTAGGTCACGTGACTAGTTGGTCAGAGAGCTGGAGTCATTTTCCCGGTGTGGGTGGTCGTTAGAGTGATTTGATTATTTGTGCTATAATTATTTACCCTCAGTACGTAAGCTGCTGTCTAAAGTAAAAGAAAGTAATCACTCTTTCTGCGGAACAGTTTTAACCGGAATTTTGCTAGCTACTTACGACATACTGCATATGAGTGTGCAACCCCGAGTCCTGCGCCAGTATTGTTTTGTCGGGAACATGCTACTACCTAAGTCTCTCGAAATACCCCGTGAGTAAACAAATCGATGGCGAATGATCGAGGTTTTCATTTCGTGAAAAGTTACATTGATCTAAATAAAGCAAGTTAGAAAAGCTGTGAACTTTGAAGAGCCGCTGGCTCGAGGAACTTAGTCATTCCGTCTTTTTTTATCATTTACGCTGTTATAGTTTTAGAAATCATTTTGATGGACTTAAAGTTTAGCAGGATCAATTGGCCTCAGGGAACCACTACATCCACCGTCAGTGTCATTTGCCTATGGTTCGGACTAAATCTCGTTAAATTACGTAGAACGATGGATCAGAGAATAACAAGCAAATCAGGGTGCTTTGTCTTACTTAAATACACATTAATTTGGCTCGCGATTTGGATAAACTTGGCAGAACGTGAAGCTTTTACATTGTGGTAATAAAAGAAGATTTCTAGAGGTACTTTCCTTTTGAATCGAACCGCGCCGCGGACAATAAGCTTCAAAGGGAAGGGTGGCTGAAATGACCCCATATTCTAACGTTTGAAAGAATCTAACGTAGTAAAATAATTCAATTTCTCAATTTGCTGTACAAATAATTCTGAAATTTCTTCAGCTGTTTTCTTTTACTAAGCCGCCTCGTTTTCGGTACTCACTAGCATTAAAGAATTAAACATCTCCCACTGACTCGTGTATTGTTCCTGCTACAATGGAATATTCATTGTATTTTGATAAAGGATAGAGAAAAATTTGCCTTTCATTTACTTCTGCCTTGCGTCTGTGATGAAATGAAAGCTACCGAGGTATGAGTACGCTGAATAGTGGCACTGATCAAGGTCTGTCCTTTTAGAATGGCGAGGAAAGTGGTACTCGAGATTCACTGTGCTTCACAAGTGGACATACTCCGCTTATAGCATTCTTTTAACACATTCATTTAAAAATTATGAACGAGATATTTTAAAGGTTTGCCAGAGACCTGCTGCACGCCATTCTTTCTTACCTCCATTTATTCAATTCCATTCACTTAGAGAAGGAAGTGACAAATTAAGGGTATCGGTCTGGGTTTCATATAAAGAAAATAATTAGAATTATGATTGAAACTGGTTGTTATTTCAATCTTATTTTTGGTTATCTAATCTAAATTAATCTTTTTATGTCCTTATTTCACTGAAACGATTGTTTACTAGTGCACGACTGGGAATGATCATCTGATTCTTTCGAAACCTTTCGAAATTCGAAGTTTATCTTTCCTTGCTAGCGGCAGAAATGTTCTCGTATGAACACGTATTCTTTTCTTCAGCACCCGTTTCTGCGCTTCATAATCCAGAATTTTAACAATAATTTGATAGAACTTTCACTTCGTTTCCTCAATAAAGTCTAAGTGCTCTCACAACGAAGGCATTAGCAGTTAGGTAATTGGTGGTAAGGCTGAAGGCGATTGAAGCCCGACCATTTCCATTCACTTAATACTATACAGTGTTCAATTAAGAAGTACCCTTTCATATTAAATTTCAGCCAATTAAGAAAGGGAAAATTACTAAGAATAATATCCTAATCAAATTACGAGATGCGTACCATCTTAATAATAAAACCCGTTTTACGCATACATAGTGTAATTGCAAATCTCCTCGGAGTTCTTCATTCAGAAACCAATATTCGAGAGGAGAATGTTTATAGAGGACTGCGTTACAGGAAAATTTAATTTGGGATTTACTGGGTACTCCTTAACTTTCAAGAATCTTTTCCCAATAAAGTTTACCGGATAACATCCCCAAATCAATAAAATTGTCCGCTTATATTAGTAAAGTGAATGAAATAAGAGAGTAAGGGAGGAAGTTCGCCGACCTCTTTTCCTGCAGTCAAAATTTGCCTAAAGGCACTAGTAAGTGTGCTCGAAATTGCTAGCTAAAGTTTCAGCTCTGGTAGATTAGAAGATAATTAATAGCCAACTGTTTTTTATCCTACCGGTCCGCTAACCTGTGTAATTTACCGCTGTTTAAATTGTTTGCTGGTAAACCCTAGGGATTCCCGTGAGCAGGGAAATTTAAGGTTGCAAGGAAACCAAGAATTAGGTAATTAGCTCAAACGTCGCGGGATCCTCTATATTCTCTTTATCTTTTTATCAAGGGTAGAATACATTACACAATAGTTGCATGGATGTGGAATGTGATTGCAAATAAATGGGACTCTGAACCCATTAGGTGTTGCAGAAAATGTTTGATAACTGCTTTTATAGTTACAGACAACCAATAAGTTTTAACATAAAAATCAATAAGTGATCAGATAGAATGACAATTGATAAAAGCATAAGCATGGTTTCAGAATTGGACCATTACACAATTTAGTTCTCTACGCTCTGTCAGGGGGAAACTACAAATCGATCAATGGAAAGGGTCACTTAGATGAATTTTAATGATTAATAAAAAAACAAACAAATTGTAAGCATACCCTAGCTCTAAATATCGTGTAATCGTTGTGGCAAAGAAAGGTTTGCATCGATGTTCATAATCCCTCCTCAAACATGTTTTGTATGACTTACCGTAAAGCCCATTAAAACAAACAATTAGCTGCGAGTGATTTAACGAGAAATAAAAAGTCCCAATCCTCAGTGACCACAGATCGAGCTCTATTCTCCACAAGGACAACAGAAACAGTTACAATTAAATCGTTTTCAATCTTCACAAGGCAGCTTTAATTCATGAACACATTACTTCTAATAAATTTCAAGTAATGATTTTTTTTAATGTCACAGATATACTTAGAGTTACTGAGAATAATTAAAACATTCAATGAGAGTTACATACTTATGTTTTTTTTTTCTGCTTAGATTTGGAACACTGAGGTAGAATTTCCTTTATTTTACACTTTCAAAACTCTAACTTGAATTTCATTCTTTATATTCAAGTTGGCTTGCTTGTATTTAATAAAAAATTGCTTGTAAAAAATTTACTAAATTTCCCTTACAATAAAAGAAAACCATTGAGAAGTGTAGCCGCTGGCACATTAATAAAAGGTCAACAATTTCTTCTATCTAGAATCATGTTATTTTTTACAACGTAAAAAATTGGACTAATGAAGTAAGTAGCTAATGGTGGAAGGGTTTACAGTTCAATTAGCCCTCGGGTTGATGGCTATATAGACGGATTTTTTCTCCTCATCATCTTTAAATCTTCCTCCTCCGCTTTGGTCGCAACAGCCCTCCGTGGGTTTCGGCCTCTTCAACAGCTGTTGCCCATCTTCTTCTATCTCTCGTTAGTTTTTTCCTTTTAGCTATACCCATTCCTCGTAGGTCTTAAGTGATATCACCTCTCCGTCTTTTCTCTAGGCCAACCAATGCCTATTCAAAGTTTTTCTTCGTAGACCTTATATCTTGTGTGGAAATGGCCTATCGATCAGATTATCTGTGATTTTATGCAATACTCTATAGTTACTCCTTGAGCTTAATGGATTTTTAAGCTCATTTATTTCTTAATTTATTTTGACCATCCAAATAACTCCGTCTTACGCTGGTCCCGATATTCTTCTAGGTACTCTCCTTTCGGAAATTCATCTTGATTTCCATTCTATGATTTATGTTTCAATATCTTCATTAATTTAAAATATCTAGGTGATAATATCCACCATCCACAAAAAAGAAAATCTCCTGATCATCTTCAATTTTTAGTTAAAATAGTTCCTTTGTTCGATTATGTGATATAATCCTATCCACACTCCATTTGTGATACATCTGATATTCGAATCTCATTTAAATTTTATCTTGATTACACAATAAGAAGAGAGTTCTTTAAAATAAGAATGTCCTTTAAAATAAGATATGTCTTTTAAAATAAGAATAGTACCTCAACAAAGATTATTATTATTTCTAACAGAAAACTAGGAAACGTAATTGGTGATCAAAATTATTAACTTTTGCGATACTTCGATACAGATATTTCCTTTTTATTAGCTATATCAAAAAAAGAGACCAATAAATGTCTTTTCTATTACTTCGCACCGAATAAATTAAATTTCTGCGACATCTCATATCCTTTTGTGCCAACCTGGCATTGACGGCTTAAAATAAACTGTAGGTTAGAGAATTCGTTAAGAATGGAGTATCCTCGAAACGTAGAGGGAAGCAAAAGTTTAAAACATCGACAAAACTGGGATCCTGGTCTCTCACCTTCCGGGCAGGTATTCTAACGACAAAATTACCATGCCGAGTCAATTACGCCTTGTTAACGTGTTCATATTAGCAAGATAGGCAAGTGGCGCCAAACACCTTCGGCGGCTCTCACACAGACAGCCATTTATAAAGAGGTGTTAGAGGATATCCTCCCTCAGGGAACAATGTGAAAAAATACGTTTAGCACGGATGGTCGTGTGGCTTGTAAATGAAGGTGAAATGGAAATGGAACATTAGCAATTATCCTCTCAAAACATATTTGATTTGATCCATTGAAAATTCACATCGCATACGAAAATCACTTTTTCTCTCAAGATACAAGGAAATCAATAAAAATAAAATCATCGGATACACAACAAAATATTTTATAAATATTGATGATTTTAGGAAATTGGAATTACTCAATCGATTGTGAAACAATAACATTCCATTAATCACTGATTGGGGTGATGGTCTGGTTAACTACATGATGTATAAAACTCTATCCAAGTTTTATTTCTTGGCACAACTGGTTCAGTAACCACAGTCATCTACATTACTCAAATATCGAGGTTAAGATAAACTATAGAATCAAGTTTAAGTGAACTTCCCCATTCCTGCGGCAAAACTATGCTCTGGGAAACTGGGAAATTTAAGGTTGCAGGAAAACCAAGAATTAGGCAATTAGCTCAAACGTCGCGGGATCCTCTATATTCTCTTTATCTTTTTATCAAGGCTAGAATATATTACAAAATAGTTGCATGGATGTGGAATGTGATTGCAAATAAATGGGACTCTGATCCTATTAAGTGCTGCAGAAAATGTTTGATAACTGCTTTTCATGTCACAGACAACTATAAGTGATCAGATAGAGTGGCAGTTGATAAAAGCACGAACAATTTAATTCTCTACGCTCTGTTTGGGAGAAACTACGAATTGATCAATGGAAAGGGTCACTTAGATGAGTTTTAATAATTAATAAAAATCAAACTGATTGTAAGCATACCCTAGCTCTAAATAACGTGTAATCGTTGTGGCAAAGAAAGGCTTACGTCGATGTTTATAATCCCTCCTCAAACATGCTCTGCGTGACTTTAAGAGGTTAGGTTAAGATAAACTGCAGAATCAAGTTTTAGCGAAATTCCGCATTCCAGCGGCGAAACTATGCCCGTGATTCAAAAGAATTGGCGGGTTTTGAAATACAAATTGTAAATAAATAATGTAAATAATAAAAGGGCTTCATGACAATTAATTGCTGGATTGCTATTGAAGCAAGGTAAAAGTTCAGTTTTAAAGTTTTCGTCGTAAAGCCGTTTTGTATGAATAAATACCAAGAAGTGAAACTTGAGTCTGTGTGTTTTATAAGAATTATGTTAGAAAAATGGAGGATTACTCGTAATTCGTCTGACACTATCTGTAGTAGCAGTTACGTAGTAGTAAATAAAAGCTGTATTATTCGTACGTTTTTGCTTAGCTGAGTATATATTACTTTATCGAAAATACCGAGAATCATCCTCGATATCTTCTGTTTACGTATATTCATGGGTTTGGATCGTAGAGATTTCATTTAAGAATTAAAAGGTGGAAAGAGATCAAAATTTTAATTTTATGGGGTTAAAAGATGTTTAAAGAGTATATTGATTTATAAATTAAGCAGCACTGCTATTGTTGCATTATATCATCTATGTTATCTATGTCATACATTTTACGCATCCAATTTCCCTAAGCCGTTCTTACATTTTACGTCATAGTAGAAAATATAAACGTGGCATGAATTTACTGTCGATATTTGATGGAAAAAGTATACTGGAAAATGTTTAAATGAGCTCAATCTTGATGATTTGGTAATTGCGATACATAATTTAGATGTGTTTATCATTAGGTTAAAATGGGAATTAACAAACCTTTTTTTCCATCTCAATTTCAGAGACGAAGAGATGGTGTAATTGTGAAAATTTGCTTAGCTAGTTCTCTCTGCTCTGGTATAAACAGAAAATGAAGCGGAAGACAAAGGAATAGACAGCAGGAAAATTTCTGGGGACTGTTGAGGCTAAAATAGTCTACTCGATTGTATGAATGCGTGGAAGATTCCAAGATTCTCCCTAGTGGAACTAAGGGCTTAATATTGGTTGGATAAGCGATTTTTAAATTTACTCTGTTATTCTGTTTCTATCGTCTCGTTCAGTTTACAATAGGATGCTCGCGCACGGGTGGACGAGTTGGACTGGGAATGTTACACCGCTCTCATTTGCAAACGACAGTGCTAAGTAGGTTTCGCAAATATTGTTGTCTTGGATTAAATCGACGGAAGACTTCGTCCGCGATCACTGCGGGAGTACTCGCGATGACGGCTTTCCTAATGGAATGTCAACAGTGTGCAGATACAATTAAGCGTTCATTCAAGAAACAATTAAGCGTCGGAAGCGTTCTGAAAAATGGGAAATACAAAGCTGTGTGTGCTAACAAAGCGGCAATTATGCGGCTGAGCGCCACTTCAACGGGTTAACGAGAGCGAACGGAATTATTTTGACGCAAAAATAACGGTGCTGAATTGCAGCGAGATACACTTCAGATAGTTTTACGAAAGGATGACTCAACTCATTCCCAATGTGTGTTCTGTTATGGAAATTAGTTATCTGAACGGAAATCGGTAGCATCGCTAAGGTTACTTATGGATAACATCTGGCTTTACTCACGAGCATGTCATATTTCCGGAGTTCGAAAAACTTTCTGTTAGCGCGGTGCAAATTCATCGAATGTTTCCACAAAAATTCGTAACGCCGGCCGATGAGAAATCTGCGCGATCCCAACTCTCATGCTCTCATTATTTATCCGAATTTAGCATCCATATTTAATTGATAAATGCCATTCGACAAATTCTGCTGAACTTCCCAATACCATCGTCTTCCAACAGCAAACTCCTCTATGTAAGATTCTATCGTGAATTAAAGCTTAAGCTCCCGTTTGTTAGATACTCTATGATTTATTTAAATTAATTCTACATCTGCGTTCCATTCAACTCTTGCCTTATATATTCTGAAAGGTATCAGTTTTAATTTTCTCCTCATTATCTTTTTTCGTAACATCAAAATTATATATTGCATCAATTAAAATAAGTTAGCCACATCTTTATCTCTAGTAAACATTATTTTTTATCAGTACCGAAGCTTAAATATTTTTATTTTTTTTTTCGAAAAAAGAGTGAAGACTTATCTTTCAATGTTCGATTTATTTTAATATATATGGTTAATGAATTAGCAGAAAATAACTAAACTAAATCACCTACTAACGCAACACAACTTTTTTCAAGTCTCGACTAAAAATATGGTGGAAATAAGGTTACGTCATTTTCAATTGCTTTTATCGTTAAGTGTTTCCTTCAAAATAAATTGTAAGTAATTATATCTAATCCTGATAAATACTGGAATATAATTGAGTTCGATAAATATAATTGATTCAGCGCAATGGTTAAAATTAAAATCTGAGGGCGCAGGTGAATTCGAATTATAATAGGTATTTAATATTCTTTTGATGAATTTTGTTTCCAGACGATTGAATGAAATAAAATTATGAGGGAAAGAATTGTGCCATTTTCGTACCAGCTAATAAAACTATATGAGACTTAAGAATTTGCATTTACAAATGTCAGGATTCAATGTGGCTTAAGTTGCCCTGTAAAATCACATCAAACTTATTTTTATACTTAATCTGATTAAGAGAAACTTGATGAACGACAGAAACTCTACTTGAAGTGCTTTGAATATCAAGCCATTATACCTTCAAAAACGTACAATATATTTAATCCTTGATGAATAATTAAAGGAGACGGCTCCGAAAATATGTCGGAAGCATTCTTAAATGACCAACTTGGGCCTTAAACGCGATGCTGCTAAATTCTCAGAGGTGGAATACATTCTTATGTGGATTCAGGAAGTAAGCTTTACTTCCAGAACTATTTAATTAATGCAAGTTTACAATATTTGAGAGTAAACAAGGAAGTACTTGAGGAAGTTATCCGACAAAGGAAGGCGAAGTAGCGCTTGGCGAAATTCATATTATAAGATTTCCCCGCCGTGGAATTTGTGATACCTTCCGCTTGCTTTCGTACCTTAACCACTGGTAATTTATGGGAACTGAATTGTTTGGTGGCACAGAGCCAAGGTCACAAGTCGAGTCAGCGGTTAAATCGGAGCAGTGATACTATGCATGTAATTTCCTCCGACGAAATATTGAGGGAAACACTGTAGCATTAATGAATTACGTTACGTTTCAAACTTCAACAGTTGAAGGATTTCTTCCGACTTTTAATCGTCAGATAGTAAGGGAGAATGAGAAGTTGATACCTATCTCTTAGGCACGACGATGATATTGTCCCACTTCGAGAAAAGAGTAACATGATACAAAAACCGGGATTCCTTGAAGTTTGAGGATGGATATGCTCAAGGATCTGATTCGTTTTGAATGATGATCTTTGAAATAATCCAAGAATGATTTTTACTTTTACCACAAATTTTATTTCTTACAATACCGGTTTTAACCGTCGTGTAACGGTTGAAAATAAAATTTGTGGTAAAACTACAAATCATTTTTGGATTATTTCCATTTTGGCTCACCACGATACCTCTTCTGATTCTGTGAAGATGATCTTAGAATGTACCTCCTGTAATTGGTAAGGAGGAAAACGGAAGTGCAAAACGTTGGCCCATACCAATGGTGATGCCGCTATAGTGTTTATGGTTTAACATGCTATCCCCGGTTCCAAATACAGAAAATCTGTATCAAAATTATCCACTAAATAAATAGAATCGAATGAATTAAAAAATTAACATTTGATTTGAAAATGTTTGTCTATAGGTGAAAAATATCAAAGGTGTTTTAAAATATAAAAATTAATCAGGGTATTTAATGTGTTCTGAAGTGAAGCGTTCACAGGTTTTTGTCGGGATGTCTTCTCAACTTTATCCAAAAAAATGAAGTTCGTTTGAAGATGACCTGGGTAAGCATGTTCTTACTGCTATTCTCAAGGGAAAACGGACGTGAAAAAAGTCATGGGACAGAACTGGGGCTTCCTTTTAATTTTTATTAGGGCACACGCACGTACGTGAAAATTCACCTTTCTCCCTTTCCCTTTTCTCACTATTACTAATTTCACAGGCATCTTGCACTGGTAGGGTCGAACATTTCCCATTCATAAAGTGTAAAATATGCACCCTTAAAAAATTCCCTCCATCCACGTCTATCCCTTCCTTGAACCTCTTCTGTATATTCTCTCCCATCTCACATTTTGATCCCTCCCATTCGTATTTACCTGAGAATGTAAATTCGTTAGCAAAAATTGTCTTTAAAAATCTGTTCTGGAAACTACAGTGTTAACACTCTGTCCGTTGCATCATAGTTTTCGGGCCCTATTTCTACTTCGGTGGCTCCATTAATCTCAGACCCATCTCTCTGCGATAGCCGTCCGTGAATATATATATGTATTCACGACGAATGAATAGTATATCCGTGAATTCACGACGGTTCGTTACGTTTTCCGTTAAGTAGCCATAAATTTGTTTTATACGTCGCATGTACAGAATTATTCTCTGATTTCGTTTTGTAATTAGGTGACATCTGAATATACTCAAACACTTTCAATGTATTTTTCTTGTACTTTTTAAAAATAATACATTAATAGGTATTTTACAACCTGTATACAGCTCTCAGAAATCACAATAAGTTCAACCTATTTACCACCTTAAGGCAAAAAAAGACCTACTGTATTGTTTAAAATAAGAGGCGTACTGTGAACTTCCTAAAAATCTCGCTTGAGCGTACAAACTTCATATAATTGCTTTGTGTATCCGGTGAATCCCCGTGGGGATGATGCCTAAACGGATGAAGTTTACGAAGAATGAAATCTGATACATCTGAGACTTTATGTTACCTTTCGGTGGTTACAAGCCTTACAATTATAAACCTCTCCGAATTTTACGAGAGTGAAAGACTCTAGACGACCCCTTCCATTTATTCTAACCTGGACGGCTTTCTACCAGTACTAGACTAACGAAGTGGACCCGAGCACATTACATATCCTACTCCTCGTTCAAACATTCAAACAATCCATTTCAGATCGAAGGCTTGAAATTCTGGAACTCTTCACCTGACTATATAAAATGTTCCAGCTCGATGAGAGTTTTCAAGTTAAAATTATTCAACTATCTCTTAGCTGCTGATGTATAAATGAGAATTTTGTGATATACGAGTTGCATCTCGTTTTTTCCCTCTCTTGTTGTGTATCTTTCAGTTCTAAATTCTCTGTTTACTCATGCTGTGTTTTCCTTTATTTTGTATTTTTGTATTTCCACATATTTTGTAAATATCAGTGTATTCTTATGTTCTTTTGATTTTCCATACATTTTTGTATTTCTGTCGAGATTTTTTTGAATTTTTTTGTACTCTGAGCATTAATGTATTGAGTTTCTCTACGGGAATCCACCCAGAGCATAATAAATTGTTATTATTTTTATTATTATTGAATAATCATGCTAGATATTCTTGTTTAAAAAATTTTCATCGCTTTAACAGGAAACTGCCGCAATTCAAGGAGGCAAATATCCCATTGCGCTACTACGATCAAAAATTTCCCGAACTAATTTTTCCCCGTGAAAACGCCGAGCAGGAGAAATGCCATACGAGTATTATTGCGGTAGATAGCGCAGCATAATGTGAGTACAGCTACCTACCACCTCTATCTATCAACCGCTAGAATTTACATTTCTCCTGCTCGGCGTTGTCGCAGGAAGAAATAAGTTCGGGAACTATTTGAATGTAGCCTTAATACTAATTTCGATCGTACACATCTGTGTTTAAAGGAAATAGGAGATCCGCAAGTACCACTCGGCTCTGCATTCAAGTGTTCAAAAAAATGTTGCCTTCACGAAGAAGCGGCCGTGATACGATAAGAGGGATTCAAAATTCAGAGAGCTATTTCATGATCGCACTACATTCACGCGAACCCTGCTACAGTGTTCTCAGTGCTTCGTACGTAACCTTTCGGAGGAGCACATCAACCGTGCATAGCTTGTATATTATCCTGTATCACCGGGGAGCGAGTGAAATTGTAATGCACTCACAAATCAAAGCTCCGGAAAGGATAGGGATATGTGCACGGTGTGTCTCTGACTGGGTGAAGCCAGTGGGACAACATGCAGTTACGTTTCGCCCACTCTGAAAGGGTAAAGTCGGAGTGGATTATGACATTACTCCTATTATCAATGTCGAGGGAAATTTCGCTACATAAAAAACAATAAAAAATAAAATCACAGTATCTATACATGTATTGTTAATTTCATGAATTTCTTGTGGTAAATGAAAAGGAACTAGCTTAAACTTGAGAGCATAAAATCTTAATTATCGTCAACATTACATTTTTAAAGAACCGAAGAAGTTTCCAAAGAAATCAATAAGTGGAATTATAGAAGGGAATAATTTCGGTGATAAAATTAAAATTAATTAGTGAAAAGAAGGCAAACACGCTTTAAGTTCTGTCAATATTTTATCACCAAAGCTGATTTTACGGTGTTTAAGACAATTTAATTCAAATCAAAATAGATTTCTGATGTTAGAAGCGATAATAAAGCTCTGATTAATAATCATTTAAAAAAATTAAAGAAACCTCTCCTTTCATGAACGTATTCTTAAAGATTTTAATTCAAAATTTATAATTATTAATTAAATATCTTTTTGCTATTTTTAATACTTAGACTGTGATAACGTAAAATTTTCCATTTTGTTTTTAACAAACGCTACATAGAATGCCTTTCAAAGACACGTATAAGATAACTAGGTACAATTATTGCTGCAGTTAAATTTATAAATAATAAAACAGTTTAATTACAACTTCATTAGCCTATCAGAAAAGTATTACTTGAGAATCAGTGCATATCTTGAAATATTTTTTCCCTAAATTTTCATTTTTCTTTCATTTCATTTATACCTTGTGGTAATGATAAGCTCGATTTTTCACCCAAGGAGAGAACTATCCACTAAGTTAACGAACGTTTCCGGGAAAGTGATTTATAATTATAATTCTGCGGGTCCAATTTATTTCATTTATGTATTATTTGAGTCAAATGAGAAAATGAGCGCTTCCCAAAATAAATCTTCTCTTTTAATGCGCTCCGATGACCGGTAATTGGAATCCTAACAAAGCCTTTCACCAGGGAATTTTAAAATTGCTCCTATAAACGGAAGTTTTCCATGTTACACGAAATCGTTGCTTTCAGCGATGACGGTGACATTTTTCGGTTCATATCTTCCGTAGGAAACCGATTTTACCAACTACGGTTTCCTGAATCCTAAAAAGCCAGAGAGGTTTGTAAATAATGCACATTTTAATTCCTATGCATTACCGAATCCATTTCACTGACTGATAGGTTTTGCCTTATTTATAATTAATTAAATGAAACATCAATAAAATTAATTTAGATCTTTCGAAAAAATACGAGTTCATTTTGCAATTATTCAGATGGCAGTATACTCGACCATGGGTGTCTGGGAAAATATTTCTAAATGAGGGATAAAAGTTGGATATTTAATAATTCTAAATCAATATCAGGGATGTTTCAGTAACTATTTCGATGTTTTAATAAAGAATTAATAAATAGATAAGATAACGAGTAATGTATATTTACTGTTTATTTATCGTATATTTTCGAATTGATGGATTAAAGAGATGAGTGAATGTACCACGTTTTTGTAAATAGTTTAATAAGATATCAGAAACATACATATACTACTAGTCTTAAATAATTATTGATGAAAAATACCATTAAAAATGTGAAATGCGTTCTCTAACTATTATATAAAGACGGATTGAGATTATCAAATTATATTTGGTTATCGAAAACCCACCGATCTGAATCTTGAACGCCTTAAAGAAAGTATTAGGGAATTTTACGGTACGTAATTTTAGCTATGGCATTGATAAACTATTCCGTCTGCAAATCTCAAAAAATACCTAATATATCTAAATTATTTCTTTTGTTCCATGATATAATTTTTTTTTAATCCTTTAGGAAAGAAAAATCTTTAATCGTTTCAACGATTATTCTTCGAATTAAACATGAGCTTATATAAAAGTATTAATTTCGCAACTAACGAAGACATCATTTCAGGAAGATATTCTCATGCCGAAATTCGATTTTTTATTGGCCTGCACAGACTATAAAAGGCATAAAAACTTTCTTGAAAGAATAATTCACTCCTAAAATATAACACTTATGGACAGAATTACTTATTTTAAAAAATATTTTCAGTTTCTCTTCGTAATTTGTAAATCAATTTCCTCAAAAATACTTGTCATCGGAATCAGCATTTGCTGGCAGAGCGAAGGAAAAATCTTAGTTTGCAGATAGCATTCGTCGATAGGATCAATCGCTAGCTGTGGCAACACTGCATAGGATTAAAAAGAGAAACAAAACTTTTTTTAAAATTCAGCTAAGTTCTTTAAAGTATTGCATAAGGAAGAAGTCGCAGCGGAGGCTGAAAACGCAGCAGCGAAAGCGGCTTATCTCCACACGGTTCCCCTTTAAAGTTTCGAAGAAGCCGCTGCTCCGTAATTTCTCTCCGGTTTAATCCTCCAAGCCGCCAATATGGATATAGCCGAGGTCATAAAATTCCTCGAGTATCAGCTTAGTCATAGATGCACGACTGCACGTGGATGAAAGCTTAACTTTCGCAGAGCTCACGAAAGGATTTTCGCCTCCGCGATATAACTCACCGCGAGAGACGACTCATCGCGTCCAATGGACCGTAATTTCGGTACTTTCTCCACTAATTGAACATCTCAAGTTTAATTTACCGAAAACCATAAACATGCAATCGATCCGGGCTTTAGGGGTTCTTTAATTAAGAGGGAGCATTGGATAGGGTTCAAACGAGAAGGGTTATCTCCCGGCGCTTCAACTGCTGATTTATGCCGTTAATTAAACGGACGCAACTGTTAGTCAAAGTATGCACGAGACTGCCTCTTCGGAGCGATTAGAAACACCTGTTCATTTGTTAAATCGACCCCGTCGATCCGTAACTCTGTCAGCGTCTTAGGGAATCGAATCGCCAAACGGATGGCGGGTAAGGCACTTAACTTCATCTAATGTGGCAGGGGTTCTTTTCCACTGCACTTTCACCAATATTTTCGGTGAAGCCAATTTTATTTTTCTTCTGCAGCTTTTGCAAAAGGCAGTCTAAGAAATCGCGGTCGTAATCTTTCTCCTCCATCATATACTATATGTTTAATTTTTCTATGAATAATTAATCGCAAAAACAAATAATTGGAAATATATAAAATGAATAGATTTTAAACTCAATGATCGTGCTATGGTAGTACTGTGCGGGTATATATTGTCAATTGCATTTTGTTTGGACATGAGTATTGGCGAATGAAATCTAGATGATGAGGCATTACTTTCTGGAAAGTCATTTTAGATAATGAAGAAAAACCTACCATGTTATCTACCATGAGTATTGGTTTCGGGCTTATAACACCGTGACCTGAGGATGGTACAGTAACAAATGGCTGAAAGGAAACACTCTAAAAACAAATTGTAGCAAAATACGGAACAATTTTTGTTCGAATGTATACATTTTTACTTGATTTTATAACACTAAAAGTAAATTTTCTATCTTTAAACATTTAATTAAATTGATATGAGGGCAGATCGGAAAGTAATGCACAATAATTGTTTTCTCCCCTGGTATTGCAGCTGGAATGTTGAAATTTCAAGACTATATAGTTTAAAGTTTGCGCTATAGAGGGTATTTTGTTTCTATGTGCAGTTCTAGCGAGAGAAGCCTGAACTATGAAACAAACATGGCGCGCATGTTACTGTCGTCCACGTGTGAAGAGCAGCGGGGCAGATCGGAAAGTAACGCACGATCATTTTTTTCCCAAAAAGTTTAATATGTATGTACCAAAACTAAACAAGTCAAAAATTAACTTACATGGTAGGTCAAATATGTTTTTCCGATCTGCCCTCGTATTTATTTCCTCCGATGTTGGGTACGCAGGTATCATTAATTTTGGAAATAGTATCTCGAATACGGTATTGGTGTAAGCGGTCCTGGGATCGATTTCCGGTGGGAGCCCACTAAATGCTAAATGGCCAAAGCTGTTGAAGCACTCAACACTTCTACTACTAGTACCTCGAATCGCGTTTAATTTAACGCTTTCGTTTGTAAAACATTTTTCTGATTTAAAATGCTGATTAAAAGATCACCTTGTAATTCTCTTTAATTCATCTTCGAGGAAAAGCAAGGTAACATGCTACTTGTCTGTTATCATAGCTTGATGTTGAGTGATGCATTGTTTATTCTAAGCTGAGCTAAAACAATCTCTAAAGGTGAAAATAGATTCAAACGGATAGGGAAGTAAGGGGATGATATAAGGCATGTCAATAACAATTGAGTGAAACAACACATTGAGTGTGAATTTGTAGGTATTGAAAAAATAGCTGGAATGATTACGTTATTTTGTTATTTTTGTATTAAGAACTGAAAATCTTCTATACACGAGGAGATTTCCAGAGGTTTTCTTGTATTACATGTACCTATATGTTCAGCATTAATTATTAATGGTGATTAATTAGATTTAAGTTTAAGTTTTGTTCAAAATGCCATCTTTAATGATACGCGTTTAATAGATCCAGGATCCATTCTATTATATGCCATTCTGAGTTCTCCAAGGTTTTTCATTTTATGCTCCGCTTCCTCTATCACGATGTAAGGCAATTCCGGGTAAGATGCCCCACCAGGAGAGATGCTCCAGTCGTAGTATTTTTAAGGAAAACCACAATATTGCTCTACTGATGGGGTGTATGGAAGGCACCTGCCTATCAGAAAGAGTTTCACGGCAATTAAGTCTTTTTTCACAGTTTTATAACATCATTTAAAGTAGGTACTGTTTCCCCCCCAGTTATAAGATAGAGTATAATGTTTCTGGTTGGCATCAGGTTCAATGCTCGATTATTTTGAATTAAATGGCGAAAACTTGTAGCTATAGGTTCATCTAATATCCACGTGCAGAGACTGGCTAGCTTGGACAAAGTGTAGCCCCACTGAAAGGGCATCTCTCCCGTACTGAAAGGATAGAAGACCCACCTCTTCCCGGGAGGGATGCCCCAGTGCTATCTTTAGATAAATGTGCTTTATTAGTATCAATTTAAATTTAAGGTGAAGGGTTTAAGGGTTTTTAAGTTTTGGTTAAGGCATTTTTCAAGAAAACGTTTGTAATCTACATTTAAATTTTAATTCAAACTTATATCCACGGTCGAATGCATTTTATGCACGATCAAAAGATGACGTATTGTTTAGTAAGCACTAGGGTGGAGCGTTTTGCCACTTTTTTCTAATCGAAATGTAATACCCGGCAAATGTGGCCAACCCGCATGGACATTACAAATATATTTTTTTCGAAATTAAAAAATGTATTCTGTAAAAGGTTTTTCCTCGGAGTTTCGAAATTTCGACAAAAACATCAAATTTGCCATAAATATTTTTCGGTTAAAACGACAACATTTTTTCGTAAAAAGATGTCACTTGCAAAAAAAACTGATGACCAAGCCTCAATATGCTATTTATATGTCTCTAGAGGAGGCTGAGATGCCTCCTATGGGACTAGAATATGAGGCAAATTCAGACTTCTAAATAGGTTTTTTGGTTCACTATAACGTTTAGTTATATCCTAATTTTACGTTCAGTTTAACAATTTTGTCATATAACAAGCGCTTTCCAGATTAAATTCAGTTTAAGCTAATGGGTCATCTCTCCCACAAAGGTCTCATCCGGACACTTGGGAGAGATGGCCAAGTGCATGGGTGCAGAAAAAAATTAAAGTTTTGGGTGAAAATGTTTTTAAACAAATTTGTTTACATACTGTTAATAATCAATAAATTGAGTACTCTATCACGCATTTTCACATTCTTGTTATCACTCAAGTCATTGTTATGAAGTCTTTTCCTTAGGTGGGGCTACCGGAATTACCTTATCCCTTAATTATTGCTGAGCTAATCTATTGAAAAAAAACCTTACCCTGCCCACTGCCCTTTCCTATTACTTTCTTTTTGGTTTATTATCTCTTCATCAACGTTTCTTTAGAGAATACAACAATTATTTTCTTTACTAGTAAAAATTGCTCGTTTCTTAGAAACTTAACGTTATGAACATCATAACTGCCAAATTAGAGTTACCGATGGGAATATTTTTGCTTGATTTATACACCAATAAGAAAAGGAAAATAATGTAAGTAAGTATGATGAGACCGGAAAAGGGATATTAATTCTTTGGATGGCTAGTGTCCGAAAAATTAGGACTGCGTATTTAACAAATCCTCTCTTTTGGTGAGAAACTGCATTGCAGGATTATGAAAGGAAGGAAGAGAAAGAGCTGAAAGATAGCTTTCCTTCTCACTAACAAATCCGAAAATATGGCATGAGGGAATTATTATTGGGCATGCGAGGGAAAACTAGAAAAAACCCTCTACAGCCTTGCGGTTATTTACATCACTTCAAAGCTGATTTTTAAAATGTGATAGAGTTTAACTTTCACGTAACAGTGTTTGTAAACAAATAAAGTAAATTAAATCAGTCGTTTTACAAATATTATTTGATCGATATCAAGGGCAAATATTATGATGTATAAGGCTGACTTTAATATAATTTCCAAATATTTGTTTTGATACCAAATTAAGTATGGAAACAGGGCTTCAAACGCAATATACAAACGACAAATAGATAATATTTATGATTTTTGCTTAAATTTATTCTTTACTTTGTTTATAAGCGAAACTTCGCGTTTTCAGACAACGTTCGGAAAACAGAAAAGTTTCTTCCCTCTCCAGTGATTATGATTGAATGATTCACCATGGCAGTTCGCCTTTAATTTCTTCATTTAAGAATTATTTATTAATATTTCATTAATAATTATTATTTAACACGCTAGAAGACGTGAAAGGATTCCGAAAATTTAAAATGTCAAAACTCTAAGGAATGAGGTAATTGGATTAGAAACTAAAAACTAAATGTTTTCACTTTCCTCTATCTCTAGATTGACGCTTCTTTTGTTGTCAGTGGTTGTTGGTTTACTTGGAGAAATGTTATGGACGGGGAAAAGGTTTGTGTGAAAAGTGAAGGAGGGGAGGAAGGATATATGCTCTGGATTCTCTTTTCGAGCACTCATGGTGCCCTCGAATTCTTATCCACTCCCTTCTCGTTCCTTCACAACTTCCTTATATTCCTTTCCACCACGTCAACGTTCCAATTGAATGCTTCCTTCCTCTTCCCATTCTACCTTTCACGCGTGGTATACCACGCTTCCGAAAATATGTTTTGAAGGTATATTTTCGGAAGCGTATCTCTGATTTTCGTGAAAATCATCACGTTTAGTCTTCAGACAATTCATTTTACTGTGCAGCACAGTGCTAATGCAGCCAGTCTACCACAGGTAAACTGATCGGGAAAGAAAGAGTGAGGTGAGAAGGCTCTGGAGCTGGTAAATTCTATTGTTAGCGACGGAGGTTTTGTACAAGTAGGAAACAAGTCAACGCAAAATTTGAACCTAATAGATGTTTTTCTATCATAAGATTTGACTTTCAGTAGGTACTTGGAATGGAACGAACATATAGAGCGAATAATTTTGAAAGCCAACAAAGTATTAAACTTCATAGTGCGTACGCTTAGGAAATCAAATAAGATTGTTAAAGAGGCTGCGTAAGAATCATTTGTTAGGCCAGTCTTGGAATACGGGGAATGCCTATGGGACCCGCATGAGGTAGGTCTAAAGCAAAAAATAGAAAAGGTACATAGAAATGCAGCAAGATTCGTCTTAGGCAGATATGTAAGACATGATAGTGTTACTCAAATGCTAAAAGAATTAGGTTGGAAAAACGAAAGGGAGCGGAGAGCAAAGAAAAGGCTAGCTATACTTTATACTTTTATACTGGGAACCTTGAAAAAACTATTATTATGAGGGAAGGGAAGTATCTGATACCTTTGTGAATATGTACATTTTTGTATTTTTTAAATAATTTACAGATAGGATATAAAATAATATGTATAATATATGTTGCCACCGGGTGAGTAGTCTATTTGTTACTTTTTTGTGATAATAACAATTAAAATATTTTCTCTCCCTTTTTGGTACCATTGCCTTTTTTTACGTATGTAAAGCCCTGTATTTAGCCCAAAGGCCGATTGGTACTTCAACCCATCTACCAATAGCTAGTAGGGGCAAAAATAGACCAATACAGTAAGTGACAACCAATTACCAGCCAGACTTGCTTGAAGGTCTTACTTGGAAAGTATTCAGGAAGTCGACAACACCAGGGGATAACAGATAAGCCGCAAAATGCGATACAGTTACTGCCTGTCTCCAATGTTCTATTTTTAACATTCTATAGTACGTATTCTATGGTATGAATACCTCGTCAAAATAAGAGATTACAAAATAGGAGGCGGTCCCGGGTTCGATTCCCGGTGGGAGCCAATGTGCGAAATGACCTAAGCTGTCGAAGCACTCTTAACAATACTACTACTACTACAAAATAGGAGTAAATTCGGTTCGAAAATTAGAGAGAATTTCTTAATATCTGCTAGTTATATCTGTAAGGATCCAACGCGTTGAAACCTCACCCACTTAAACAATGGTTTCGAAGAGCTAGTGGAGATGAATGAGGCTTACTAGGCAGGATGAGGAGTGAGGTAATGTGGCCTTGCTTTCCTCACCCAGTCGGAATATAAGTGAAACAAGCCCATGCAAGCAAACAGTAATGACTAAGAGAGAGAGAGTTCAGTAGCATTTTAAAAGGACAGAATTTAATCACTGCCATTACGCAGCGCCACAAATATCTAAGTTGATTTCACGTCACCAAAGCTATAAGCAAGAACTTGAAAAGAGTAAGATAATGAAGTACTGAAAAAATTTTTTTTCTTGTATGTGTGGTGGTATGTGTATGTATTTAATGTGGTGGTAGGAGCATTATAAACGATACAAAATATTGGTTTGATTTTTGAAGTGAATACATCCAAAGGAGACAGATAAATAATGTTTAGAGAGGCTCGTATTGGAAACGGTTATAGAAGATTCATCAATTTAACTCTTCTACGTGTTTAATGTATCTGTTATTTCCGGTCTTTGTGGCCTCAGTACCGTATATCCGTCGCTTAAATTCATTCGCACTCATAGCGCTCGTGAATCCGAACGTTTATTTCACGGCACGGAATAAGAAGTAAATAGTATAGAATTGAGACCTAGAAAATGATTTATTCTTTCAGAGGATGGGAGGACAAAATAAGGATCAAGGGGTTACGTATTCGTTCGAAATATCGTAAATATGCCGCAATATCGGTTTCGCTACAACTAAAAGTCGTTACGGTTGACAACTTGAAAATAATACGATCTGAAATGGCGCATTTATGACTCGCTGAAATTTTTAACGTCATTCCGCTAAGCGCTGATAGCAGCGTCAAAATTGAGCAGTTTTCAGCGTGAGTTGTAGCGTACGATAAGCGCCTTACAGAGGGATTCAATAGGATTTTCCCAGTTTTTGGGAAAAACCACAAAAACACCAAGTAAATCCAGCGCGAAATAAATTTTTGAGTGATTTACTAATTCGATTCCGCTTAGAACAGAATTTCGGTAGAGAAAAGATCTTTTGAAGAGCAGCCTGTGGAAAAGTGATGCCATCAACGGATCCACCAAAGGACAAATCTTTCCCACGAAAGTATATATTTTATACTTCGATTTAGGTTTTTGCTTCCGCACCTTGATCTTTCACTCACTTGAAGATCTCTCACATTCCTCAGTACGATTATTATCCCACTTTTTTATTTCCCGGAAATAGTGCCCTTCCTGTTTTATTGGGCCCCTGTTGTTGCTTCATTCGCCTCTTATCTTATATCTTCCCCAAGCTAGCTTTTATTTGATCTCCCCCACCTCCTCCTTCCTTCCTTTTCCCTTACTTTATTTTCTTCTGCCGACGCTTGATTTTTCCTTACTGTCTGATCTCTCCTCTTCCGACTAATTTATATTTTATTTTCCTTATCCTTTCAAATATCACTTATTTAGCGTTTTTCTTTCACTCGCCCTTCAGTCTTTCACTCGTAGCAATAAGTTTTTATTCGGTAGTGAATTTCGTAGAAGTACATTTTACATTAAGTCAATTGTCATTTCAGGTTAGCTAATTATTTTCAGATTTAAAAAATGCCACTTTATTCTAGCAACAAAGAAACTTCTTCAGAGATAAAAAAACAAAAAGAAATCATTATTTATTTGATTGAGGATATAAATTACAGGAGAGAAAATTCATTTGAATCAGTTAGTTCAGGGGTAATACATTGAGGTCAACTTTTTCCGACCCCTCTACGTTAAATGCTATGACCAGGGATGGCGTTTTGTTTTATTATCTTGTAAATGTCTTCATGCATAAAATGTAAATATTTAACTCTGTGTAACTATGTATTCTTGTTTATGAAAGTTGGAGGGTATTTTACAAACCAAGTTTTACTGAGAAGAAATTTAAATAAATATTTGTTAACGTTGTTGTGTTGCACAAATTACTGATATCTGTTCCAACAAGAGATAGGTCATAGACTATTCAATGACACTATCCTCAAAATGGATGCATAATGGAACCACTAAGTTTATATAAAGTGGAGTGAGTGACAATGGTAAAGGCTGTAAAGGGAAACGTTTTAAGCGATATCATAAGCGGTTTTTGAATGGAATTGGTTGTATTGATTTTGAATTGAAATGAAGGTGGAGTAATTGGGGCGAAAAGATAAAATTTGAATAATTTTCATTTTCCAAACAAATCAATAAGAGTTTTGGATTGGAATAGAATTATTTTAGAATTGTAGAGGCTTTGTATACAAAGATTAGAAAATATTTAAACTGAAGATCAGTTAAAGGATAATTTTATAATAAGCATTTCAATTTTGGAAAAGAAGATTTCAAAGGATATGTTATTTTATCTATCAAATAAAATTTCATCCAAAAGGTATTTCGTGCTAAATAGCAAAGGCTTTAGATACATGACATACCATGCATTAAAAACTTGACAGGGGGGGGGCGTTCTTTGAATGATGTTCAAATATGATTTTGGAGTTGAAGATTAAAAGTCCTTTTATTTCGTCCAACCGGAGAAATTACCTTGTCAGAAGGACTGCGTGAGCTCTCGAGTGGAAAATATCCGAAAACAAATGACAAACTCGTGGACATGAAAGAATTTATTTGAAAAAAGCTTTCATTAGACCACCAGGAAGGTTCATTTGAACCATTCAATGGAGCAGAGTAATCAAAAGAATCAATTTGCTCGAATATCCCGCAAAACTCGGCACGTGTGACTGTATGTTCGATCTGTAGCAACGACCAAATTGAACGGTAAACACAAAAAAAGTGATCCCACCCAGTGCGTAGCGAAACAAAGTGATTCCTGAAGTGATTGAAAGATTGGCGGATGAATAGATTATAAATTTTGATGTATTCCATAATGATTGCATATGTCATCTTTCATATCATGAAAATGAATTAGAAAAAAATTCATTTGCCAATCGTACGAATGTACGCACGCCTGCGAGAGTGAACTGTGGACGCGATTCTATGATATAATCTCCGAGAATAAATTACTAAAGAAGGGAAAAATCTTAAAATCTGGATTTGCGGTACATATATACTATCGCAGTTGGCAGTTGTACCTCAACAGTCTCATATAGTTATATATTTACCAGGAATTCGGTTTTTTATTAGTAAAAATAAATTTTGAAACACGATCTTAAACCTCTAACAAAGAATATTAAGTCCATTACATATTTAGTGAATAAACAGACAGGATCCCTCATACCAACAATTTCATACTTCTCAATGAAGTCGATTACATTATTCTTTACCCTCTTTTCCTCTTGGATTAATTCCTGTTCCCTTCAGCACCTTCCCCTCTAATACCAACACAATCTAGGTCATCCTTAGTCGACAAACATTTCTCCTTTCTTTTGGAACTATATCTCTTGCAATTTTCTCTATCGTTTGCTTTTTCCTCCAGTTTAGTATATATTAATTCCATTCCAGTTTCTTTTGCGGAATCAGCGGTATTAAAATAAATTAATAAATATATATTCTCTTTTACAACCATTACTACGCTTAACACAGTGTGGAATTCTTCTATAAATTAGAGCAATGTAAAGCCTACCATTCTTTCCTTTGAGCATCGCTAATTGCCTCATTCCCTTCGTGATAGGGGCGAAGTTGAACGATTCCAATGTTAGAGATTTAAATCAGTCGGCGAATTTCCTTCTTCCAGCATTTAGTCGACCAGCGACAAAGAAGAGCAATCTTGGTAGAAAGACCTCAGTGGAAGCTACTTCGTTTGGAATAAAAATTTCAATTATACGTTCAATGAATAGATTTGGGCCTTGGCGTTTCCAGAAAGTAAGAGGGAGAGTGACATTTTGGGAAAGGCATTTAAGGAAAGGAACAGACAATGGATTCGATTCAATTTAATTTGGCTCGATAACGGCAATCAGAGAAAACGTTTAGCCTTGTAGGAAAATTAGGAAATCGAACGATGATTTTTAACTCAATATGTTAACCATTAACTTCAGTTTTTGATGTTACTTCAGCAAATAAGTTATAAACGTATTTTTATAGTTATTAGCTACATATAGATTTCCGATCTCTCAAATAGAGCTCAACATTACAATTAAAATGTTTATCCTGCACTATTTGTCAGTAATGAAACCGTTGTGTCCTGGTAAACTACGGCACTGAACATTTGTGTGACTAACCTGTTTTCTTAACTAATTTTACGTCAACGATGCAGTTATTTACGGCAGAAAGTTGTACAACTTTAATGTTAAATAATGACGACTATAATAAATGAAATTAATGAATAACGTCATTAATTGGTGCGGAATAGGGACTAGATCTTCTATTACGCTGCACGGCACGGTATGGTATATACGGCACGGTACGGCATAGATTTTTCCGGTTAGAAAAAACGCATAACGTGATGTAACAAATGACATAATAAATGAATAACATTAACGCACCATTCAGTTTTTGTCTCTTCCTGATGGCGTATAAGTTAAACAATACTATAGAGACGCGAATGTGCTAGAAATCATCCAGATTATTTCATACATCATTCTACAAAACGGAAACTCTACACTTACTCAGTATTCGATTACTGAAACTTGGAGGGTTAATTTCATCCTTGTATGATTATAAATATCAAAAAAGAGAACTACAGATGTCCTTTCGAACAAATGCTACGAATTTAACAGGAGGTTAATTAATTTGTCTCAAAAGGAGCAATCTGTCGTAAGGGACAATTGGGCAACATTTCCCGTAGCTCGATTCTCTGCGGGGGGCAATTGTCCGGGGATGAACAGGCCTGAACGCAATTTTAATGTGACGCCATAGTCACAAAAAGTCTTGCTGTGAAGTGTTACAGAATACAGATTCGTTGAAAAATAAAATAATTCAACGCACGATTTTCAGGAAAATTTGCCTAACATGATACATCGTATCATACAGTATAGTAATAACACATAATATGAAATTTGCGATGATGGGCATATGTAGGAATAGGAATAATAATTATTAAGAACACATAATTTACAGTCGTAATTAAAATCATACATGTCAACAATCTTAACAACTCTGAATTGATGAAATGAATGATCAACGATCATTAAAATCGATGATTAATCGTCACTCAGGTATGAATCTGCAGATAAAATACATCTGTATATCTACATACTGTAAATTCGAGATGATTTAATAGAAACACAAATGCGACCATTTTCAGCTAAATTGCCCTCATCAGGTCGCTTTGTATGTTATTTTTTATTGAATTTTGTGGCATTTACAAAGTCTTTCTCTGCCTTCATTACGTCGTTCTACGAAATACGGTCAAAGATGATGGATTAAAAACACCGATTTTTTCACCGAACTCACCTTGCGGCCGGAATTATCTAAAAATTAATTTTGTAGCTTCACTGTTGCATCGTATACTAGTGATATAACTGTTTTCCACTGTTTAATCCTTTGGTGAACAGAAATGTATGAGCAAAGAAAAAGCTCAATTAAAAAATTTATAGCAAAAGGATGATTCAGTACTTACTATTTTAAATTAATATGCACTAAATATCTGTTGGTGTAAGCATACATTTTATATGAAAGCCAGAGACAGGCTGCGTGCAATTAGGAAATTTTGAAGAGCTCAATTCGGAACAGTTTCAAACTGTTTTATCAAGCTAGCCTTTAGAAGGCGTTCCTCCAAATCTTATCGATTTAATTAAATCTGACTCTCCGAAGTAAGAGTCGAAGGGAGAAAATCGATATGATGATGGCTGTATGGCCGAAACTGGTCGTGTATTAATAAATTTTTGTGGAAAATACAAAGTCTGCGGTTTATTTTCATAGTCGAAGGGAGTGTTTAGCTCTTATGTCAGTAGCTTCTTAAACTTCAAGATACTTGTGAATTTATGATTTTAGCCACTAATATCGGAGCATATACTTGAAAAATTAGTTTTTTTCTCTAAATGTTTACACCCGGTTTCTTTCTAGTTAAATTACATTACAAAATTTTAATTCGATTACCAGGATCACTGTAATACATATATAGACATATGTAATTTTTATATTTTCAGATAAGGATTCTGCATCAGTTATGATTCTGAACCCTGCGTAATGTAACATTACATGAATTTTTGTAGAGAAGTCAGAAGTAAACTTAAAGATGAACTGAACGATTACTGAGATCCGTTCTGTGACTGACGATCTTTCTAAGTCTTCAACAAACAATAAAAAAGAAAAGTATATGCATTGGTGGATTTCTGACTTTTTAAAAGGTATCCAGGACAAACGACAGTATAGGAATATCAAAAGAAGGTAATGCTTTCTCTGCATTTTCCTGATCTGTAAACGTTGCGCTGTTCGTCAGCATATTGAAAATTGCGGCAAGTAACGGTACACACTTTCACTGTGCAAACGAAAAATGTAGGCGATAATTTATTCGTTGTTTGGTTATTCAAGTAAGAATACGGCGACAATATTTAACGAATGAACTGTGAGGGCTCTCTGAATATTCAAAAGTGTCGCGCTCTTCGCGCCGCTGTATTACTAACCGCTCTAGGGATATGAATCTCTCGAAAAATTCCAGCCGTATGGCCGCTCTGAATAATACGCACGCCTTCACTTTAGAAAACTCACCTCCCATTGGTTCTTTCATATGCGAATTCCCAAAGGTGTTATCTTCGTTTCTCGGTGATTTAAAAAAATAAAGAGCCATGTTTGTTTCAGTTTTAATTGAATATGAAAATGGAGGAGAAAAATTTTAAAAGAAATATTGAATGAATTTTATACGTTCAAGCTCGATTTTGTGGAATGGCGCAATACTTTAACAATATAAGAAACAATACAATTAATGTCCACAAAACATCCCTATGGAAATTACTAATTTCTTATAACTCAAGAGACGCTGAACCAATTTCTTACAGAACCAGAATCAGAACTTCAATGGTAGTTTGAAGTCTCTTAAAACATCATGTCGTTCGTATTTAAAAACTATCTAATATTTCGTCATAAGTTCTTATCATGATAATTTTATCAGAAGTTGGAGCCTCGATGGCGATGGAAATAATACAGATTTTTGGAGCTTAAGTTTCCTTTAAGAGGTAATATTTGGATGGGTCAGACAAGTTGAAAGCAAAGTACAGTTACTATTTGTAATAGCAGTCCTCCGATATTATCAACTTTCAGTTACAATTTCTTCGGATAAGCTATCCTATTGGAATATTCACATACAATACCTTTTTAAACGGCATTTTTATATGTGCATCAATCCATTCTTTCTCCTCAGGGACATGCCAGTACCTGAATTTCACTAGTGCTTATATAATCCCTTCCAGTGCAGTATAATCCATTTCCTTGGAAGATATTTAATTTTTTGTCTCTCTAAATCCTTGTTACAAATCCTTCTCTTATCCCACTAGCATTATTCAAGTATTCAACCAAATCTTAACGCATTGCACTGGGTATCTTCGATACTTAATTATCTGCAGAATATTTTTCTTGCCAGATTCAGCGTTCCACGGAGTATTTTACAATCTTGCAGAGGAGGAAGAATGAAGGAACGCACGTGGAGGAGGCGTCGAGTGGGAAGTAATTGGAGTCCTAAATCACTTGACTTCATCCAAGAAAATTCAGGAGGAATTTATCGAGCGGGCAGTTGAGAGATCCTTCGGTCATTTTCGGCGATTTCTGCGGGAAAATGGTTGACCGCCTGCAATCGTAAATTAATTGAATTTCGTTATAATGCCCGTGAGAAGTACTTAGCTCGCCATATATCTCGGAAACGCATTAAAAAAATTGATCACTAAATTTCCCAATTCAGTCGTTGCGAAGGAAAGCTGGATTCATTTCAGTTTCACTTCTAACGTCTATTACTACAACGAAAGATGCGGAATATTTTATGCTGCTGAACATGCGATGTGATAATTAATGTTATGTACTAGCTGAACTCCGTTGTAGATGTATTGCGGTCAGTGAGCAACTACTCTATACAAACGCCTATTGCTCAAATTATCCCGATAACGAGGTAAAACAACAAGGAATTCTAGAAAACCCGAAACATATACAATTTATCGAAAACAATAGTCGACAACAGTATATATAATCTGATAATGCATGTATTTAAATATTCTTGAGCTAAAATTTATTTTGAAGACCATCTCTAGTTTTATATCTGGTTTGAGATATATATTGAAGTGCTAACAGTTTAAATGTTACAAGGAGTTCCCAATATTATACTTTGATAGGCAGGACATTTTCTGATTATCTATCTTTTTCAGTTTCTTCGAACTGACTTTTACAACTTTCCAATCGGCATTACCTGAATTTGTCTTCGTTCCACACGTCCCCAACCAAATTACGCATCTCCCGAAAGAGAAAAATTTCCATTAAATTAAATAAATAAATACTGAGAATTCCAATTCCAAAATGAACCCCTAAATCCTTCTCTAGATTTTTTAAAATTCTTTCATTGAATACCAGCGTGCCCGTTAATGTTTGGACGAATGAATGCCATACTCCTTGGGACTTACTGGACTCTCAAAATAGCCTTAGAGAGTCAATGTAACGAATGGTAGGCGGAAACATAAAGAAATTTAGCCGCTGCATTATTTTCAATCACGTTGACGTTAATTTGCAAATGCATATGAGGAATATAGTAACGAAGGATTAAAACGGAGTTGAAAATAATGACAGAAACGGACCAAATAACTCTTAAATAATAAAAGATATAAATCCGTATGGTAACCCAACCCAGCAACATTTTACGGAACATTTTTCAGTACACCTCATTTTTGCTGATATTATTATAATAAACCATAAGTTTTTCCTTTTTGGTCCTTGCACTGATAAATATATATTTCCCTTTCCACCTCGAGCAAGACAAAGCAACTTCTCATACAATCATAAGACATTGATTATGAGCAAAATTTGATTAAATAAATAACTCTTCTGCATGGCCGTATGTTTGATTCAGTGATTTTACAATGTAACTGCAAATGATAAAATCTAACAAAAGTGCCTAATTAACTATTAAGTACAATTATAAAATTTAAAAAAATACTAAAATATATAAAATTACTAGCGGAGTGCCCGTTGATTCTCAACGGAAAAATGTCATAGACTGTCTCTGCAACGAACGCCAATAGAAAGAAGATGTACCAAGAAGAGCAAAACCATTTGTCAATATAAATATAGGAATGATTCAATTTTTGTCAATTCTCTTATTTATTTGCGATTTTTTCGGTGATATCGGCAAATAATTGAAATTCAGGGACATGATTCCTATAGTTAAAAAGTTCTACTCATCAGTTTGCTACTCATCTTTTAAGGTGACGATAGGCTTATATCAGACTACGTGGGAAAATGGCAAAGATCAAGTCCAAACCGAAGGGTTGATCCTTTTAGTTGTCATTGATCGGTCACTCCCATCACCATCATAAATTTATTTTTGTGTTCTATCAATTAACGGATAAATAAAACAATCGGAAAATGACGTAGTATTACTCATAAAGGAGAGTTGAATTAATTCGACTGCTCTTTCATTTACTGCTGCTTGAAAAAGAAATAGGATTTTGAGATTGATGTTTAGTGACATTGAAAAAGAATAAGACAAATTAGAATTTGTAGCCAAGGTAACAAAATTGCCTTGAAAAACGACGATATTATAAATTAGTAAACGCATGATAAATGAATAATTAGTTATTTCTTTGAATCTTGGAAGCTTAATTTTTCAAAACTCGTATTATTGCTATATTATCACACTGAGTTTGATTTTCAAAATAATCTGTTTTTAAAATTAATATAGATTATTAAGATATTGTGTTAAGAAATCCAATGAGGAGATTTTTCCGGGAAATTCCTTTCGTTCCTCAGAGCATAACACAAAGAGTAGGTCTAATGATTCCAAAGATGATTTCCATGTTCACAGCGGTACATCATGGCGAAAAAGTAAAAAAAACGAAGAAAAATTGAATTGCATCATAGCGTTTTATAAGCAAAGCGGGATATTATCTTCGAAAAGCCGTATTCGCTGATATCAATAGCTTGTGCTCAAATGAAATATAATACCGACTATCCAAATTGCAATCGATATTATTTATAGAAAACTTAATGGAAACATCATAAACATATTTCATCAATACTATTAGTTTAAGCATTATTACATCTATTAGCCTACAATTAACGATGTCCCCTAAAATGCCCATCATAAGTACTCAATGCAAAAATCGCATACGTTGAAAATATAAATTTCCAGAAAATAAGTAAAAATATATCGAATGAAAAAGCTTTATCAAAAAGTATGTCATTGGAGTCCAGGAGCTCGGGTAACGACGTATCAATAATTAGCACGGATAATGAAGGGTTAAATTTAACATGAATGATTCCACGCTCGGTTATGATTTTATGAAAAGCATCTGAACTACGTCAGTTTAAAACTATTCGAGTGAATTATATCAGATCATATGACAAGTTAAAATATTATTATAACGAATACCTATCACCGAAAGACAATGCTCTGATATGTTGTGTCTATTGGTCTTACCTTTCTCGAGTAGATGTTTTCATACGTTTATAGATTTATTGGTGTGTCACTTATTATCAGAATTAATAAATTTTGAATGTATATGATATAAAAATTTCGGAATAAATACGTATAACAGGAGTTTATTGATAAAAGTAAAAACCATAATAATATGAATCTATATTAAAAAAGAGATTCAATTTCTAAGCATTGCCTAGTAAGCAAGCTCTATAAAAAGGCAATAATTTCAAGCACAATGGTAACAATACATTTATTCTGATGCAATATTTTGAGATCATTCGTTCTTCAAATAAACTGATTCCCATTTTAAAAACACCTTCTCTCCTTGAAAAAATCTAGATCTTACGCTCCTTATCGAAAATTCCCGATAAATGTAGTTTGTGGTCATTCTTTCCCAAGAGTAACTACGTGAGAACTATTTTCTGGATATACTAAATTTTTCATGAAAATTGGTATTTTTCCATCGGAGGCAATACTGTTTACCGTATGCTAGGAAAAAACAAAATAGTTTGGGATCCATACTTCCTTAAGTTCTCCTACATAAAAAGTTGGCATCAACGTTGCTTGAGGAAACATCTCTTCCAAGCCGCTCCTACAGTGAAAAACCTTTTGGGATGGGTGGTTTTTACGGATTGTCTTCAGAAGATTCCGTGTATAGACCATCTTAGAGATTTGAGTTTTTCTGTTGGGTGAATAACTTCGGATAACCTCGTCGGATAAAACTTACAAACTGCACTGCAACCTACGCCTAACTGGATCAAAGGTGGTAGTGTCTGCTGCTTTGGTAGTAGAGGGGTACGTTTGCAGGTATATCAGCGAATGTATTTTTAGGATATCTTTCTCAACAAGCCGTAACGTGGTAGTTCCTGATTCACGTGTATTTTGCATCGAATTACATTCTTCTCATACGAGCTCATTCGACCTCAAGTAATTCACGTGAATTTCGGCTCCGGTTTTGAAAAACCATAAACTCCACCGGAAACTCATCTCATCATTAGAGCATTTTGTCGAAAATGATTTTATTGGATGGATCCCTGAGAGTGACGGTTGATGGGCTCTAAAGGCGGTAAGGTGATAGTTTCTCGGGTGGATTCGGAGAGTGAAAATTACACAACTCTTCACTCTGCGACTTCCCCAATATGACTTCCTGTCAACTACACTTGTTCTCGTGTAATATCGAGCATGAAATTGGAACAATCACCTTCATTGTCAAGGGGAATGGGTTGTTTACAACCTCGAAATTTTGATAAAATATTCACGCACTTTATCAAAATTTCGATTCGTTAACGATTTTTCACGACCAAAATAAGAATCTTTAATCTATTCTCCTTCTTTTGGTGCTTGATTCGACTTCGTATGACTATTATTTCTCATTAAAATTTTCTAATGAAATTAAGCCTGCTGCGAGAAAAATGAACTTTACGTGTTTACTTAACGTGAATTCTAAACGGATTTTACCAAAGCGTATTCACATCAGATTGTAACATAAAGATCCTCCCTAAGGTTAATATACTGGATTCCATGCCAAATATAAGTTTTACGACAGACGGTATAGTTAAAATCTTACGCAAAATTAAGCCAAATAAGTCGGCAGGGCCAGAAGGCATTCCGGCAAGAGTGCTTAAAGAACTGGCAGAAAGCGTCGCCCCTTATCTCAAAATATTTTTTTAAACCGATAAATGAAGGAAGGGTCCCATCCGATTGGAAATTAGCTAATATTACTCCTGTTTACAAAAGCGGATTAAAGGAGGACCCAGGAAATTATAGACCCCTATCTTTAACTTCGCTGTCCAGAAAGGTAATGGAACATATCGTCGTAAGCTCTTTCATGGGATTTTTAGATAGAAATGAATTCCTCGACGCGGTCCAGCATGGTTTTCGAAAGTCCCGATCATGTGAAACCCAACTTGCTCTATTTGTACACGATATCTTAAAGTCTGCCGAAAGTAAAAAGGAAGTGGACGCTATTTTCATAGATTTCAAAAAAACATTCGATAGAGTCCCCCACTACAAACTAACTTACAAACTAAAACTAGCGGGCATAAGGAAGCAGTCGACTGGGCTAAGGATTTTCTCTACGAGAGGGAACAACAATTCGTACTGGATGGCGTTAGCTCAAATAGAGCCAAAGTTACCTCTGGCGTACCTCAAGGCAGTGTAATTGGACCTCTGCTTTTCCTGATTTATATCAAAGACTTGAGTGACGAGATAATTAGCAATGTGAGGATATTTGCGGATGACTCGGTTATATATAGGGAAATAACAAACGAGGAAGACCGGACATCTCTCTCAAACGATTTAGTCCTCATCCAAAGGTGGTGCGAAAAATTGGAATTAGATATTAACGTAGGTAAATGCTCCGTAGTTAATTTCTTCGAAAAGAAAAAATTGCGTCCAAATCACCCGTACAAAATTAATGGAATTAGTATCAAAGTAGTAGATACAGTTGAATATCTCGGGATCAAAATTACTAATAACTTAAATTGGAGCACGCATATTCGAAAAATCTGCGGCAAAGCAAGTAAAAGACTTGGCTTTGTAAAGCGTATTGTCGGTAAATGCGATGAAAAGGTGAGAGAGCGATGTTATTTTGCCTTGGTCAGACCCCTTCTGGAATATGCGGCAAGTATATGGGATCCGGCGGATGAAACGTGTACTCGCGAACTCGAGAAAGTGCAAAGTAAAGCGGTTCGTTTTGTTAAGAAATGCTACGATAAAAAAGCAAGCGTAACAAAAATGCACTCAGACGTAGGTTGGGAATCCTTGAAAGAATGGAGATTGGATGCTAGGCTGCGATTGCTTATTAAATTCAGTGAAACTACATTTTCCAAAGATACAATCGGTATCATGCAACCCCCCTGCTACCTCAGTCGATCCGATAATGACCGTAAGTTAAGAGAAATAGATGCTAGGACGAATCGTTTTAAAAATTAATTCTTTCCGCTAACGATACGTGACAATAACCGAATAAGGAAGTAGTTTATATTCAACTGGTGTTTACACCCCCAGCGACACGCCGAAAGGCGGCTTGTAGGGTATTAATGTAGATGTAGATGTACGTGCATTTCCTATGGAAATATTTTTTCGGCTATTCCTTTTGGGATTTTCCTAATTTTATTTTTTCCTAAACCACTTCCGTACCAAGGCGAACAAAATAAAAAAGTTTATTCAAATCGGTCGAGCCGTTTTTGAGTTTTAGACGACATCACAAACATCATTTCATTTTATATATAAGATTACCATTCAATCCAAATGGGTGTTAATTCTCCATGAATTTGTATAAAAAATGCATAAGCTCGGATTAAAATAAATCCGTTATCGTGAAGGGAACGGGTTGTTCATTACCGCAATATCTTCCAAATTTATAATTCATCAAAATTTTGCATGGAAATGTACATTCCATTAGCAAAAGAAAATTCTTATTCAATTTATCCCTCTATGGTGATTTTTATCAATTGCGTGATAATGATTTGTAAAACGTGTTTTTCCAAAAAAATAAACGCTAGGAGCGATGAAATGGACTCTATATTAATTTACTTTGGTAAAGCTTTGCTCCGTTTGGGGTCGCACTGGGAACAATTAGGTAAATAAAATCAAACTTATTACCTGCGCAGGAAGATCGCTTAGCACACACTCAAGTTTAAAAGTTGACTTTTGGTTTTCGAGTTTTACGTATTCATGCGCGAAAAAAAATTCAAAATTTCTGCTTCATTTATAAGATAACAAAAGGACTCCCAGTGGATGCCGACGAATTTTCCGGATGATTACCTGTGTCTCAATTCTAACAATTCTGACAAATTCTGGGAATCGGCCTTTCCCATGCCTCGTTATTCATTTATTTGGAAATGGGACGTTTTATTTCTCTCTCATAGGATTCAAAATTTTGCATTCCTTTCTTTGTCAGTTATCGCTTAACCCTTTCCATTGGGGTCTCAGCGGCTCTCAGCTTTGTTTTCAATTTATTTCTCTTTGAAAACAAATACATATATACCGATGGAAATATCGAGGTAGTCAATCTCAAATGAAGGGTACACGGAAACTTAAATGAATATAGATATCTTTCAAATATTTACCTTCCTAAGAACACCTAAGAATATATACTGGTAAATTTGAGAAATAACTTCTGAACCTGAGTGTACAAAAATTGTGACTACCCGATGAAAGTTATAAAAATAAATATATATTAGTCCATCCAGCTGAATCTCAAAATTACACAAAATAATTACGTCATACCTAACATTGAGCTCGACTATCCGAAGAATCTGCGGGAAAGCAATTGAATATTTGTCTTTACAAAGCATACTGCCGGCAGATGCAACAAAAAGGATATATACTATTGATAATTCGCAATAGTCGGGACTAGTGTAGTATAGTAGACATAGTGTATGAGATCTTGCGGATTAGACCTTCACCCGCGAATCCGGAAATTTACCGCGCAAGGCGATATTTTTTATAAAAAAAATCTCTACAGCATGTGTAATGAGTAAGCTCTCTTATGCAATGCTTTTCTGGAGGAAAGATTGAAAGTTAGGACGCGGTTGTTGAGTAGAGTCAGAGAAAGAATATTAGCGGTAGATATAGAAGAAATTATGCGACCAATAAGGTACTCCGAGAGAAGCAGCGATGAGGGTCAAAGCATGAGAACAGAAAAACTCATCCTTGCTACGTACAACTACGATCCGGGATTAACAAAATCTTACTGCGTTTCGAGTACGCATCCTCTTGCAAACATCTATATGTACCTTGCGAATGAATGTTGATCTAGAGGAAAATTAATTACTTGTATACGTCAAGTCGTCATCCTGAAGGGGATCTTTATCTACTCCACCGTTATATATCAGCTTTAACGTGGGAATGAGGCGAGTAGAAAAGGTGAGTAATGAGGCAATTTGTCCTTGCGTTCCTAGAACGCTATGAGCCAAAAATGTTTTCGGTAGCTAAAGGGCCACTGCACTGCACTTACGAACTTCTATGGAATTACATATGGAGATACAACGATAAATGTCATAGCTTAGCCTCACTGATACTACAGTAGCTTTAATTTTATCATAGTCATGAAAAGGATTGAGACAAAAGTAAACTAAAGTTAAATTTTTCTTCATTCTGTCCCAAAAGAAAATATGATAAATAATCCATTCACCGTGACATGATATCTGGAACAGAGGAGTGTCTATGAAAATTAAGTTGTTTTTCTTATTTTTATGATCTCCTTCTTTTTATGGGTTGGTTAAGTTTTAAGGAAGATGATGATTATTGATGTAGAGATAATTATTTCGCTTTTAACATTAACTTTCACTGGAGCATTGATAATGTTTTCGTTAATGATTAGTGACTATGGACGTTTCATTGAAAGCCCGAATCGATCTAATAGTGATGGGAAGAGAGCCGAAGAGCCGAAAGACTGAATGGTTAAACTACATTTATGGCGATTGCCAGAATGTTTGATTGAATGCAGAATTGGTGGGAAAAAAGCGGGTCGCACTAGTTTCCGCGAACCTCTTTCAAGGATTGGCCAGTTCGTGGAATAGATTTCAAATAGATTAAATGCAAACTATAAAGATACCCGCACAGAGGGGACAAACACGAGCGCAATGTATAACCACACGTGCAGAACGACACTTTGAACCCTAACTCAAGCAAACCTACTAATGAGAGCCAGGCAAACATGCTTGATCATCTCTCCTTCTCACACTTATTTTCGCGCTTTGACTAAAGTATTAGTCTCTTTAATCTCTGGATGTTTTCCTTTCTCTTGATACTCTACTGTGAGTGAACATTTTCATGTTTTTTAGATATAGGAAACCTTTGCTTTTTCTCTTTGAATATTTATAAAAAGGATAGTTTATAAGGATTAATTGGGGGAAATGTTCAATAGAAATATCATTTTAACTTTGAATGTTGCTGATGTCACATCGATGAATTCTAAGTTTGATGCTATAAGTAATTTTAAGGCTTTTCTCTCTAATCTTACAAAAGACAAGGCGAAGCATCAACCCTACGAGAACAAATGGGAAGGCTTCTTGAACTCATAGATATTATTTTGCTGCACTTAAAAAATCGAATAAACAAAAGTAGTTCCGAAAATTTGAAATTATCATTGCCGTTATTTTACACGGTATAAAGTATGTTTTGCTAACTACACTATAACTCCTCACTTAAAATATATAAAAAAATAGGTTTACAGGGCTCACATAGCCTTACATTATTTGGGACTTGGATTTGAAGATTCCATAACAAGATTTCTACTTTGGAAACACTCCCAGGCCAGATATCATTTTCTTGTCAAGTTACCGAAAGAGGGGTTAGGAAATAATGAAAATTACATCAAACAGGTATATAATAACAGCAAAGGCGAAAAAATGCAATCAGCCATATCTTTCATATCAATAAATACATATTTTATGCATACATTTATTCTATGCAAATACGTTATACGTATACGTATTTTATGCTAAGAAAATAAGTTCATGTACAGCAAACAGCAAAAAAAAGTTACCACCCCCGATCCAACAAGAAAAACTAAGTAAAAATTTCGGGCCGGCGAGCCTTTCTCACGAGAAGAGAAGGAGAGAAAATAAAAATGGAGGACATGGTCCGTTACCTAGCTCGGCTCTCGCGTTTGGATGGAGAATTTTCGTTATTTATATACAAATCAGGTCAATGGTAGTTAATTGGGGGTTATACCCTTACTTTTTTTCAGTTAGAAATTTGGAGGGTCTCCATCCTAATCCGGACCCTTAGCTCGCCTTCGAATCTCAGGAGCGCCCGGCCGTCAGGGGGAACCATAAAAAAAACTGACCGCGTGGAATACGATGAAATGAAGCCTGCAGCGAAAAAAATGAACTTTACGTGCATTTCTTACGGAAATGCTTTGACTCGTCTGGGATCGAAGCAAGGAAGAAGCGTCACCATTTTTTACAATAGAAACACTTTCGTATTTTATATTTCGTATATATATTTGAATGCAATGTTCTATAAAAATTTCAAGTCAATCGACCATGTGGTTTTCGGCGGCGGCGGCCACAAACATACGTAAGCTGATTTTTTATATATAAGATATGTGGATGATTCGATGGATTACTATAATTTGATTGCTTTTACAAACCTTTCGTTTAACTTTCCCAATTGAAAAGCGTTCCATTATCAAGAGAAATAACTTAGGAATAAACAAAAGGAAATCAAATTTCCACAACTTCCACACAAAAAGTCGTGTAATTTAAAAAAAGTTGTTTATTTCCTTGCATTTAGTTACCTATGGAGTTTCTCAAAGTTAAGCTCATTCGATTGATTTAAATAAGGAATATTTTTTTGTAGATTAGTATATCCCGTTACTCTTATGACTCCTACAGATTGTATATTCCATGTCTTTGTAAAATTAAATTATCCTTATAACAACACTGTAGAAAAATTCACACAATTAGTTTCAAAGTAATGGCTTCCATTACTTTGAAATACTGTAGTAAAAGGCCAGCTGTAAACGTCCTTTTGGTAAAATTCTCGAAATTTTATTTCTCGTAAGTTACTCCTCTCGTATTTTTAGCTATTTACTGATCCACCAATCGACTCCGAAGTGTAGTAGAATTTTTTTATTTCGAAGTTCTTATTATTTTAAGAAGACTGTCTTTTATTCTATCAGTTATGAAAAATTATAAGACTGCTGTACGTAGAATTGTCACTTTTGCATGACAGTGGGTTAATGCACGTCTAATCAAACTTAACACTTAGCTAGAGGTATGACTCATTAGTACTTGACACAGGATGGGCAAGATATTGCGTGTGTGTTACAGTAATGAAGATTATAATTGAGTTTAAATACGCATTTAAATCACATCCTTATTTTGTATTTTATAAACCAGGTGAGATCGACTAGCAAATTTTATAAGTGGATCAAGACGAGTGTAACGTTTTGGCTGTCATCAACACTGAGAGGAAAAATGTATTCACTTGCTTTTGGTGTTTTTTTATATTAATTTTAAAGCTTCTTAAAATCTACGAAACTAATAACTGTGTTTTTCATTGAATGGAATAAAATAAATGAAAACACTATAAATCCAATGATAGTGATGCAAAAGAACTAAAGGAACGCTAGTTTACGCAAATAGCTTTTTCTTGAATTTTCCCGATTTGTTGTTGATTGATTTCTAAGAATATCCCGAAGGTTTATGAAAATCATTAGTTAGAAGGAATAGCGAATAACGCCTGAAAAGATGAATGAACGTTATTGAGAACGTAGTATTGGAATTGGCATTTTTCGAAGCTTAAGTTTCTACGGGAGTGATGTTCCTATGGTTAATATATGTTTAATTCTACTCCCGAAAGCAGAGACGAATCGAGACATGGGCAGTCTGGGAGACCGATCACAGGGTTTGTGGGCTCTTCTCAGATCCCTTGATGATTCTCAATGATAAAATTATACGCGTAGCTTAGGTTATTTTAACGATTACACCCGGTCACAATATTTAGTTATACTTTCTTTTATCCATTAAGGGGAACTAGTTCTAAACGTCTGTCTGTCCAGAATGTCAATAATCTTCAGATTATCCCTTTTCAATCATTGGAATCAATTTCCTTCGCAATGGATGCAGCTTTCTTTGGTCCTAGATCTCTGAGTAATTTTCTTATAGTCAAATTGATTGAAGAAGCCGTTACTTGGTGAAACAGCGTTATATAAGAAATTGTGAATCTTTGTCCTTAGTTATTTTCGCCATTTCTTATAGTCGTTGAGCTATGGCTATATTTTTATGGAAATTACATTTAGTAAAACTGAGAAAAAATCTCTGTTAGTAAAACTACTAAACCAGGCGTAATCAATCTGAGTTGCCTTACATCGGTAAAAGCCGTTTAATAACTAAAATTTAGGCTTCGTATTTTCCCCTTCCTTTTTTTAATGAGAGGTCAGTTTAGTCCATTAGCCATTATCAGATACAGCACTAGAAATACTGACATCTCATACTTATTACCAGTTATTACTCTTAAATAAGATAGTTAAAGCTTCCCTTCTGGGGAAATATTTCCTATTGTCAGGAGAATTTATTACTACTGAATCTTAATGCTGGTTTTCAAGCATCGCCTATTTTTCCTTATAACTTCTTGGTTTAAAGATAAGGAAGAGATTTACGATGTACAAAAATCGGAACTTTTTCGAATGATTGATCTGATTAACATTCTCTCTGGCTGAACCATTGAAAAATGTTTTTCCGGTCACCTTCTAGCCTGAATTATTTTGTCTTGAAATGGCTTAAATCGTATTCTCAATCTTGTAATTGAACCATTTTCTCAATCTTATTAAGCCTACATCCCAGGATCTGTGCTGTGCACATCACTTCTGAGCCTGTTTACCATGTTATCTTTATATTTTTTAGATATATGCCTTAGTTTTGAAGAGAATCAGGGACGGATCCAGGGGGGTGGTCCTGGGGGTCCGGACCCCCCCCCCGAAATATCACTTGTGCCTATTTTTCGAAAATGAAACTCAAATAACGCAAATAAAAACACAATTTAATAAGCAATCACTAGCAAAAAAATTCGAGTTTGTCTAACACAATTCTAACGTCACGTTTTATGAAAGCCGAAATATCTTCTATTTTTAAATTTTTCGATCGGACCCCCCCCCGAAAATTTTTCCTAGATCCGTACCTGAAGAGAGTCAACATTCTTTTTTTAGTAAGCATAAAATTTTCCGTATCTCCATTGTTTATTTTCCTATCATCATTTCCATGAAGTACCCCATTCATATTCCTTCATCGACGAACTTTTCCTTATATCACCGTCCACAGCTAAGAATGGCATTTTCAAGCAATTCTCGCTCTCATACAAAACCCCTAAAAGATGCCTCGAATATTAGACGGACTGAAGACAGAAGTAACCTGTGACCGCTCCATTGAAGACCCTTTCTCTTTCCTCTCTCACCTCCACGGAGAAGCTCCCTTTGTTTTCTTGAGAAGAAAGGTATGGATGATACCGATTAACCATTATGTATAGAAAATCACTGAAAGCAGACCAAAAACAGAACTTGCCACATAAACCTTTAGTAATACATTTAAATGTATTATTCATGCATGAGCGTTTATGTTCGAATATTAAGAGTGGAGCTGTAACAGCCTAAAATTGTTGGCTCACACCTTTTTCCAATGCTGAAACTCTTAATCGTATTAGCATTTTAAAATTTTAGACGGAGAAGGTTTAAATAAAAGGAATTAAATATTTGCAAGTATATTATACAATTATTTTTGCGCTTGACTCGACTCTGCATGACTAGTCCTTCTGATTTCATTATCCAAAAGAAATTTTCGCGCATAAAATAAAAAGCGGTTCGTTAAGAGACTACAAGTTAGATAGCAGTGAGTCCAAAATGATCGGAGCCCTCAGCGATCGTCTTACGTATAGTATAAGGTGCGTAAATATGTAAATTATTTAGATAGTTGAGTGTTTCACACCCTCTGCAGTAAGCCTTACGGAGGCTCGCGGGAAGTTAATTTAAATGTATTTCTAACTTAACTATCTTTCATAAATCTTTTATTCTTTATTTTATTATTCTTATTACGTTTTTTATAATATTTCCTACTTCCGTTGACCTAATTTACAGAAGTTCATATTCTCTCAATTATCGTATCATAATTAAGCATAATCTTTACGAAAACGTTCATCCGGAGCATTAACTGAAATAAGCAATTTAATTCTAAATCTGCATTGATGGTAATGTTATGTTAGGAAGAAACATGAGCAGCCAAAGTAATTCATGTCCAATGTTTTATGAAGAAGAGCGTATTACGCTTGAGATTCGAGCCGATTTAACGAAATACGAATTTAAATCTTTCATAATATAGTACTGCTTATACAGTAGCTAAAGTAATGACTTTTAGCAAGTACAGTAGATCCCCGCTAATCCGTACACTCGCTAATCCGGAACCCTCGGTAATCCGGACTGTCCATTGGGAGTTATGCAAACCCACAACTTCTTCTTGTGAACTTATAAAAACGGATATTAGTAACAAGAAACGAGAGGTGGACAGACTATTTGAAAAATTTCTCCATTGGCTGCAATTATGTGATGGAGGGAGAAGTATTTCGTTTATTGTGATACTTTTCTGAGCCAGCATTTTTCCATTAGAGGAATGCTTAATATGTGCGAGACTAAACAATTTCGAAAGATAATAAATTTTCAGTTGCAGCAGGGTATCACTTCTCAAAACATCACGTTCATTAAAATGCTATGAGAGAAGAGGCGTAAAAAACGATCTTTCCCTTTGATAGACGTCCAATGAGGATGACCATGCAGGGGCTATAGAGTTGGTGTTTATAATTGAGAAAAGCTAAACAATTTTAAGCTTTAATGGCCGTGAGAGAGTGGCGAGCTAAGCTCAAGTTAAAACCTCAAGTGGATAGGACATAAATTAGGTCCATTTTTCCAGTGCTATAACAATTTTGCTGAGAGAGACGGCTGGTCACGTGAAAATATGCAATACGATCCATTACCTCAGTATAACTTGGTTCTTCCGATACTCTGTGTCTCCGTTTACTTTTCGCCGGTTTTTAAAACCTAAAGTGACATCCTTTTTTCATCGTTTGACAAAAATCAGGGAGATCGAAGTATTTGGAATCCTGGGGGTATTTATTAATATTGATTTCGTTGGAGGTTCGAAAGTCCTCATAAGCAGAGAATTCGTGAGCCATCTGAATGATGGGATGCAGATAGAGATATTTCGGGAGTTTCATTGGAAGCACACTATTTTGAAAGATAATGGCAGCTCTCAACAGAATCCTTCAGCTCGAATGACGGACTTAGTTCCAAGGCTTGGGGCTCGATCTTATCGATTCAAGCTTTTTATTTCACCCGTGGAATAGTTTTTACTCCATTGTTTTATATACACGGGAAGTAAGCCACTTTCAGGCATAGTAAATCGATTCTTTGGAGAGAGAGGTAAAATCGCAAAGTAATTTTAGTCAGTACTAAATCTTTGCGTCGAAATCTGCAATCTACCGAAAAAATCGTAATCCTAAATTAACGCTTTGTTATCTCTTTTGTTATTACTTTATGTAATGTTATTATTTTTCTGTTGATACTATATGTTTATTTTCATTATTATAAAACAGTTGTTTAGCTCTATCTATGTTGGTAAACATATTATACACGCATCAGTCAAGCAATCATCTTGTTTCTGGATTTTTATACATTTTTGACTACCTTTTGCGGAAACAATCTTCTTTAATATTGATTTTTGTTCTTATTCCATTTTTTACGTTTTTTACACGATTAAATTTGATGGAAAAATTATAAGCGTTTTGAGTCAAAATAAATAAATTAAGGGAGAGGGATAAATATCTCAGGCTAAATATGAGTCTTCTTAGCAAGCGATCATTTAACTTACAAGCGAAATAATTTGATGTAATTGAAACGACTATTATGGAAGTATGTGGCGTCGATGGTATTTAAAAATAAAGTAATTTACACTGAAATCTTGATAAAATGTTTCAGATGGTTATTGCATTAAAAACAGTTTGATGAAGTTAGCCATCAAAAGGCACGCGAAAATAAATCAACCACCATAATTTTAGTCCTGAATTATGATTTACGTAATGTTTTTGTTCGTAAATTGTTCATTAAAGTGATCTACACACAAATTTTCCTAATGCATTTATACATTCGTTTTGACGTTTCTGACGGAAGTTTACAAAGAAGGATGAATGATGTTATAAGTTAATATATTAACGTAAACACTCGTTTATAAATCGAGTTTTTAAGCAATTTTTCATGTTTATATAGCTCTCCTCGGATTATACTCTAGTGAGGTGAGTGACCTAATTCAGTTATTATATAAATTTTATAATTATATACTCAAATACATTTAACGAACTGATGCCTCAATTACTGTAATTTTATTGGAATCTATTTTTATTCTGAAATTTACCAGTAGCTGCTGCATTTCCCATCCTAGGTTTATACTAGAGAAAATTAAGTTTCCCAGTTGTCGTGACAAAATTAGGTGCCTCGGCTTATATTCGGGTCAGCTTATACTCGTGTATATACGATGCATAAGATAACATACATCCTATATTACTTCTGTATTCCTATACTAGCTTACCAAATAGATAATTATGTAACCTTACCTATTCAATAATGCAATATTCTCATATTTGTGTAATTTTCCCGGCGATGATTTCAAAGGATGACCAACGTATTTTTTGTCTTGAGATATTTTCATGGATCTATTCATTTTCTTGGATTATAATGGCTTTTTCTAAGGCGAGAAATCAGTTGGAGAATAAAAGAGTTTGTAAAAGGAAGCTGATACGGATTAATATCGCCAAAGGGTAGTCGTTTTCCGGATGAATGATTAAAGGACCTTCAAGTAAAGAACAACGGAAGCTCTTTATGGAGCGGAGATCCTGAATGTGTTCCGTAGTGAGGAAAAACAGATGTTTTCTTTTTTTTTAATACGTTTAGCGGTGCAGATGCTGCCGATAAGCTACTTCTCCCTTTCATTCCTTTCGAATGGCTGCTGATGCAGGACTGTAATGGTTTTGTAGAACGCCATAAGAAACTATAACGCACAAGCCTATGTCCTAATGAAAACAGAATCCTGTTTGTTAAGTAAACTTTTGCTCCGAAGCCAAGATATAGCATAAGTTCAGTATACACTGTGAATTCGGGTGGTGCTGTGCAGTCCCTTAGGGATTAAATTTAACAGTAAAGACTTATGAGTTCCGAGTAACGGTCATATACCGTCATAAGATAACATTTGAACGGAATAAATGCTAAGATTGTGAGTTGTAATAATGCGCTTTGAGATAAGAAATGTAATCACACAATTTTTCTAAGGCTGAATTCAATCATATATGAGAACCCTGTTATTCATAACATTTACGTATATATTAGCTAATATTTAATGGACTACTTTTACCAGATTTTTGCCCATTCTTCTTGACAATAAAAACAAAATAGGAGCTATAGAGCCCTGCGGAAACGGGGTTTGAAATGTATCATAATACTCATGGTTAATTAAGAATTGTAAGTAATAAAACCTTTCCAGTGACGGTTATGGTAATATATTATGAATATTAATATTATAATATTTTTTCCCAGATAAATAAACAATACGAAATGAAATTTGATTTTGCGAATACGTCTTAAGGAAAGCTTTCCAACCTAGTTAGTGTCGAAATGAAGACATTTTTAAACATACGAAGAACTCTTTTCACAGCAAATAAAAAAAGACGGAGATAGCTCTTCTTCAACAGAATTTTTTTCTATAAAAGAAGTACTCCCTCTTTTTCAATTGCTGTTAAGATGGACTTCTACAACATGAAGGACGTATTGGTGGAATTTAGAACTCTTTAATGTGGAGTGACGAAGCCACATAATCTGCAGAATTTTAAGAGTTTATAACCTTTACTCTTCCAGTTTTATACCTACACAATGCACATATATTTACCGAAAAAATATTCATAATATACCTAAATGAGATTGCCATTTACGTATGCATAAATATTGATGAGGTTATGATAAATATGTAAGTCGGCTTGTTTTCTGGTAAGATTCATGTGGTAAGAAAAATAATTGGAAGACGGCTGTTAATGAATTAGTTATTTAATTAAGGCCTAAATCCAATTTGTCAGCTTCAGCTGAGGCATCAAAGGTTTACACTTTCCAGAATTCTGGAAACCACTGGATTGTCTGGATTATCGAATCTCCAGGGATAATTTCACTAATGGGTGATTGCTGGAAGGTCGGTAACTCGGGAATTCTCGTAGTTTCCAGAACTGGTAGCAACGCAGTACGGAACGCTGACAAAGACGGCTTTGGAGAGTTAACAAATCTCTAATCCCAATAGATCATCAGGGAATGTGAGCTATGTTTGCAGTTAACATTACCGGGCAAGGTTAGAAGTCAATGATCTGAATCGAGTGAGTGGGTGCAGAAAAAGAAAGCGGATGGAAGTGGGTGCGAGAGAAAGTACGTTTGACGTGAAATAAAAAAGAGTATGTTTCGAGTATGCTAAAAGAGAAAAGGACAGAGTTCAAAAAATAAAATAAAGGAAGAGGATTGGAGAATTCTCAAGAGAGCTGAACTGCTAAAAAGATAATCGGGGGAAGAATGTTGTCCAAATGAAAGAGAAAGGATAAGGGTTCCGAACTAAAATCGGAGAAAGAAAATGACCACGAGAAGAAAAGTGACCTTGGAAAGAACATTTTTGAAGCAATATTCTTAGGATGAATTCAATCGAAGAAGTCTTACCTTGGTGGAACTCCGTAATTGGGATCATATTAAATAAAAAATTCGAAATTCCACAAACAATTGTTTTATGGAATTTTACAATTTTTAATTTAATATGATCCCGAATATTCTAAGGCTTCATTCATACAGAAAAAGCAAAATTTCACGTCGTAATCGATGAGAAACCCTGAAAATTTTGCATGATTGGTACAAGATAAGTAATGTATATTCTGATTAAGGTTTTATTTATATAATTCATATATTTATTCTATTTCAAGTATTTATTTTTATTAATTACTTTCTCCCTATACGTAGTATAGAGAAAGTATTGTATTCGCAAAAAAATTCGACCTCCAGATTTCGACGGAAATAGATGTTTTGGGGTCCATAGAGCATGTTTTAGCTATTTTCCCGAACATGTCTGTCTGTGTGTCTGTCTGTCTGTCTGTGGTTAAAAATATTGTGCGCGCTCTATCTTAAAAATTAATTATCCGATCATTTTCAAATTTTATATTTAGAATTTTTATAACAATACCAAGAGTTGATTAGTTTTTGGAGAATATCGCTTAACCGGAAGTTACGTTTAATCCGGAACAAAATTTTGTTTCTTAAATATCTCTGTAAAAATGCAGTATAGTATAGTAATATGCAATATAGTATAGTAATATGCAGTATATACAATTACATACAAAAGTTATAGATAATGTACTTTACTACAACTTTTGTATAAAATATTTTTTCGTAAGACTGATTGTTTAGGAGTTATTCTTCAATAATGGTTAACCGCAAGTTGTTGTTTACCCAGAAAAGGAGGTTTTTCATACATATCTTTATCAGAATGCAATATAGGTATATACATTTACACACAAAAGTTGTAGATAGTGTATTTTACTACAAATTTTGTAAAAAAATTTTTTTCGTAACACTGATTGTTTAGGAGTTATTCCCCTACAATGGTTAACCGGAAGTTGTTGTTTACCCAGAAAAGGAAGTTTTTCATACATATCTCTGTCAAAATGCAATGTAGGTATATACAATTATGTACCAAAGTTGTAGATAATGTTTCTTATTACAACTTTTGTATGAAACATTTTTTCGTAACACTCATTGTTTTAGAGTTATTTATATATTACCGGCGTAGGCTTCTGTTTTCAATAAATACGGAGAAAGTCATGTGTTGGCCATATCAGATTTTTTATTTAAACACGCTTATTATGTATTTAGTTGTGTTTATTGTATGTATGCAAGGTAATATTTTTACTTTCTCCCTATGCGTAGTATAGAGAAAGTATTGTATTCGCAAAAAAATTCGACCTCCGTATTTCGACGGAAATAGATGTTTTGGGGCCCATAGAGCATGTTTTAGCCATTTTCCCGAACATGTCTGCCTGTGTGTGTGTCTGTCTGTCTGTGGTTAAAAAGTTTGTGTGCGCTCTATCTTAAAAAGTAATTATCCGATCATTTTCAAAATTTATATTTAGAATTTTCCTAGCAATGCCAAAAACTGATTAGTTTTTGGTGAATATCGCTTAACCGGAAGCTGCGGTTTATCCGGAACAAAATTTTAATTTCTTAAATATCTCTGTAAGAAGGCAATATATTTATATACATTTACTCACAAAAATGTAGATAATATACTTTACAACAACTTTTGTAAAAACATTTTTTCGTAACACTGATTGTTTAGGAGTTATTCTTCAATAATGATTAACCGGAAGTTGTTGTTTACCCAGAAAAGGAAGTTTTTCATACATATCTCTGTTAAAATGCAATTTAGGTATATACATTTACATACAAAAGGTATAGATACTGTACTTTACTACAACTTTTGTATAAAACATTTTTTCGTAACACTGATTGTTTAGGAGTTATTCTCCAATTATGGTTAACCGGAAGTTGTTGTTTATCCAGAAATGGAAGTTTTTCATACATATCTCTGTCAAAATGCAATTTAGGTATATACATTTACATACAAAATTTATAGATACTGTACTTTACTACAACTTTGGTATGAAACAGTTTTCCGTAACACTGATTGTTTAGGAGTTATTCCTCAATACTGGTTAACCGGAAGTTGTTGTTTACCCAGAAAAGGAAGTTTTTCATACATATCTCTGTCAGAATGCAATTTAGGTATGTACAATTGTGTTCCAAAGTTGTAGATAACGTTTTTTATTACAAAGCTTGTATGAAACATTTTCCTGTAACACTCATTGTTTTGGAGTTATTTATATATTACCGGCATAGGCTTCTGTTTTCAATAAATACGGAGAAAGTCTTGTGTTGGCCACATCAGATTTTTCATTCTTATTTTTTTATTGATTGATATGAAAGTTAACGTTCCCACCAGTCTTTGCGACTAACTGAGAAGATTTTGTACAATAAGTAAATGAGGAAGTCGCTCATTGGCTTCTCACATTTATATATTTAATGTAGTTCTGAAAAACAGAATTGAAATTTTATTTGATTTTATATGATTTCAGAAAAAAAAGAGTTTAAAAAAATATGATAACTTTGGTCCGCTGCGTTTCAACGCTTTGAATTGATATTTCAAAATATTTATAGCCCTCCGACAGCTGTAGTATTCAGTGAAGTAGCAGAACAGTTGCTTAAAAAAGAGATCTAAACGGAAATGTTACAAATAAATAAAAAAAGTGAAAAGAACGAGAATAGCTGATTCCTTATCCCATAAAATTTGTTAAAAATATAATTCAACTTCTTCGTGTTTAAAATTTAGGCTACACAAACAGGATCAATCTTCCTTAGTATAATTCACATTGCACTTAAGATGAGTCATCCGGAGAACGAAATGGTAGTCAATATTAATAATGTTGTATCAAAGTATATCATAATGACGGGAAAATTGAAGAAACAACGGTCTAGCTTTCGTGATTCCTCTCAAATGGATTCCATGAGAAATTAATGAATAGTGCACAGCTGCGTGAATGAGCAATCGCAGATGCGTTCCAAACGATCCTCGTTCAATGCATTAGAGTTGATCGCAGCGGGTTAAAGACCTCCCATTCAGCGGATTTTTAGGCTGCTAGAATTGATAACAAGGATTATGTATCGATTATCCACTACCCATTTTAAGTCGGCGGTAATTCCACTGGCGGCAAAACTCTTCTGCACGACAGCTGTTTGCATTTCCGTGAATAGTTCATACGTGAGAGAAAGAATGCGAGACTTAGTCTTCCCTATTCGAGACTTCCATTACCTTATCAGCAGCATTCTTTCAGTTCCCTGAATTAATTTATATGTCACCATGTCCTTACAGATCCGTTACGTTTTTTTTCTTCATTTTCTTTTCTATTTTTACTTTAATATATAAAACATTAAAAGAAGAATTTTATTAAGCTAGCGAATTATAAAAAATAAAGATAAGTGGATGGTTAATAAAAAATATCAGGATAATTTTATTTTATAATTTATGAAAGAAATTTGGGATATTGTTTTACTACAATTAGTCTATTTTATTATTCATCGTCAAAACTTCTGTAATATATGGTTTTCTGTTATATGCGTTTTTGGTGCTGTTATATTCGCACATTGAAACAGTATCAGTTGATAACACGCTTTTATTTAGGGGAAGGTCCTCTAGTATGGGACAGCTAAGCCTGTTTTGCAAATTGCAAAATTGTAAAGGGTTAAATCAAATTTAAATGTATGCTAAACCTAACTTCAAAGTGTTATAAAAAGTCCCTTTGAAGGAATTATGTCTAACTGGATCGATTCGATATTATTTTTCATTTGAAATACATCTTAAATTTTGTTCATTTGAAAAGGTTTTATGGAACACCTTGCATAGGTTACGGAATAATCCAGTACCGCTTGTAATCCAACCTTCTACCATTCAAAATCCAATAATACATGTCTTAAACCATTATTATAATTATGATTATTCTTAAGAAATTATTTCCAAATTTTTAAACATATAAATGTTTTGCCTCTTAGAGAAATTTAAATGGGTTATGAAAAAAATCTGTCATCACAAATATTTCTTTAACCCTTAACCAGTGACGTGCGGTCTGAGAGACCGCAGCGATTTTTTTATTGTAAATAAAAAAAATATTTGATTTTTAACAAATCCGTAATTTATGGTACCTTCTTAGATACCTTTACGTAGTATATAGAATGCTTCGAATGACTTTCATCTTACTTGTATGTCTATTAAATTGCGATTAAATTTCATGCGCGGTCTGAGAGACCGCACGTCACTAATTCGGGAAAACTCAATTCGTAATATGGGTGAATATTATTACGGAGGCTTAAAAAATTCATCTTCATTTATTATATTTAATTATTGTTTTCACATTTCTTTGTTGCTACTATTTGAAAAGCATAAATTAGGCAAAATATATGGATTTTATGATAGTAGGCTAATGTTAAGGTCGTCCAAAAGAATACATTGTTTTGGTTAGTTTATTATATCAACTCCAACAATAAAAATCTGTTTAGAAAAATATTAAATCATACTTGCATTAAAACACCGTATGTGTATGGAACCGAATATTTCGTCTTTATATTTCGCTGTGATTCTGACCCTAGAATGTCACTTAGTACGGATGCGACCGAAGTGGCGGCAAACTCAGAATAACGAAATCCTGCGAGAATTTCTCTTTGTTGCCACTACTCATTTGTCCCTTTAGTGAAGCATGTTGTAAGCGGAATATGGACCCCCAATGGAAAGGGTGGAGTGATCCTGGGGAAAACCCGAGGCGAATGTTCGAGCAGTACATGACCAAATATATCTTTGTTGTAAAATAATTTGCAAATATGGCCGCAGAAAAACCAATTGCCTGGGAAAATAAGAGCAGGTAACTTATTGTCTGTCGGTGAGAGATCATTATATACGGAGCTAGTACGGAGGAAAATTTTCTACTGTTCTTGAATAACGTTGTCTTCCCGGTGCAATATTTACATAATTGCCTTGTGATCATCATTGTCATTCGTCAGGTAAATTTCTTCCGGCGGTATTCCGTGAAATCAAAATATTTTCCTGTATAAGTAACGTATATCTACTTATGATATTTTCTCAATTTTCACAGCGACATAAGCTCTCGTCAAAGAGTACAAACATGAGTGATAAACCCGGTCCCTCTCGAATACTACGACAGGACGCTCCTGATTTTGAGGAGCTGGTTATGGAATACTTGAGGGAAGATGACAATGAAGTTAAAAGTGAGATTGAGGAGGATAACATTATTGTTAGTGATCACAATACGGATTCCGATGAGAATGAAGAAGACGATGACGAGGAAGTAAGTGTCTCAGTGAATCAGATTTCTAAGTTAGTTGGATATTATTTTGGAAAAAATCTCTATAAAAGGAGTTCTAAAGAGACAAAGAGAAACGTTTGCACTCGTCTGCATAACAAAACCAGGTTTGAAGCAATCTGTTATACCTCTAGATAGGGAATGCAACCTATACATTTTTGGTCGCTTATTTTTGACAACGATATAATAAATTTGATTTTGTGTTGGACAAATGTCAAACTTCAGAAGTTAAGAGAAGTATACCAGAAGCAGTGGCCTGAAATCCAAGATTTAGATTATGTTGAATTAAGAGCTTTACTTGGGTTAATAATATATTCGGCAATATTTAAATCTAACGATGAAGATATTAGTAGTACTTTTGCTGCAGATGGCATGGGAAAGGAAATTTTTCGTTTAGTAATGTATGGACAACGATTTGCTGTTCTCCTTTTATGTCTTCGGTTTGATAACCATGAAGACCGAATCGTCCGGTACGAAAGTGACCCAGTTGCACCAATTTCTGATTTTTAAAATCATTTCGTAAAAAAATCTCATTGTTGCTATTCACTGGGCACAACAACTTGTATTGACGAGATGTTAATTGCCTTCAGGGGTCGGTGCCGATTTAAAATGTACATCCCGAGAAAGCCAGCTAAGTATGGCCTCAAAATGATGTGTTTGACGGATACATCGAATAGTTATTTGTATAACGCCTGTTTGTACGCCGGAAAAAATACCAACGGAATAGGTCTGTCTGAGAAAGACAAATATAATTCGAAACCTACACAATCAGTTCTGCGTCTCTCTGAGCCAATATTTCATTCTAATTGAAATATTACAGCTGATAAATGGTTCAATTCAATTGAACTGGTTGAGAAGCTGAGGGTGAAAGGACTGACCTATGTCGGGACGATAAGAAAAAATTAAAGGGAAATATCCAATGAGTTCGGGCCTTCAAAAGAAGGCACAAAAGGGTCCTCGTTGTATGGATATACGGCAACATGACTCTAGTTCCTCATGTGCCAAAGAGAAACAGGACTCTTTGGTTGGTGTCCTCAATGCACCACAGAGAGCACTGATGACGTGACAATGAAACCTGAAATTATAGCTTTCTATAATTCAATCAATGGTGGAGTAGATACACTAGATAAAATGTGCAGCAGCTACTCATCTAGTCGAAGAACAAGGAGATGGCCAATGGCAGTGTTTCTTAGAATTTTAGACATTTCATTGGTGAATTCTTTTGTGTTCCAGCAGTCTCTAAAAGACAAGAAGTATCTGAATAGGTACGATTTTATTAAATGCATTGCAGCGGAGTTAGTAAGGCCACAATTAAAGAGGATAATGTCAAACAGCAAGATTCCCACACAATAAAGAGCCAATATAGGCCGAATTCTGAACCTAACAGTTGAAAAACCTCAAAATTTAGAAGATAAACTAGAGAAGCGGAGGACTTGCCGACTTTGCCCTCCATGCAAAAAACGAAAAACCTCCTTCTGTTGGTCCAAATGTAGACAACCAGTTTTTTTATAATGCACAAAAAAAATTTGCAAGAGCTGTGCTTCTATGGAGGGGTAGGACATTTTTCACGAAAAATGTAATATCGAACGTTTGCAGAATCCATGAAAAACACAATAAATGAAATATTTTTCAAGAACGTTTTATCAATTATCATCCCAAAAATACATTAAAGGCTTTGCTACAAAAATAGGCACCTGATTTTTAATATGCGACATTATTTTGATAGGATATGTTTTTTTCATACAAATTTTTGACTATCTTCGTAAAATGTTTAATAATTGAAATTTTGTTCATATTAACATAAAATTAAATTTGAATTCAAATTATTGAATAACTGATTAGTTTATTAAGGCTTTTAAACTTTGTTAAATGTGTCATTTAGTAACTTTAAAGATATTTAAAAAATTGCGGTCTCCCAGACCGCACGTCACTGGTAGTGTGACAAAAATTGCACGTCACTGGTTAAGGGTTAATTGGTGCACTTTGGTAAACCTGTGAGAAGACTGCGGTGGAAGTCTCAGTATATGAATGTGGTGATCTTTTGCGAAAGTTATTACTCCCTGTTCCTTATGGCTTACATTACCGTCCAGTATGAGGAGGGCATGTTCTTTTTTTTGGCTGGGTTTACTCTTTCCTCGAACAGATTAAGATTAATCGACAAATTTGTGCATTCCAATTTGTCCCATATGACCCTCACTGCACCTTTCCCATACAACCGGACTGTCCTGCAACGCAACTTTCACTCTCAAGGGCAAACAACCAATCCGATTGGAAAGAATCGCTCATAACTTACTAACAATAACCTTTAGTTGCTACCAAGACCATTAAAACATTTTTGTACTAAATTACAATAAAGGTAGGATGGTCTAGAATTATCTTCGTTCACGAAAATTTGGTGCAAACCCTCTGAAACAATCGTTACAAGAGAACGGGTAGCAACACAAATCCAATATAGCTAGAACTGGTCTTTGGCATCAATGTGCTTATGCCTGTTCCTATGATGTAAATGTATCTGATTGTATAATGTTTCGGTAATGAAGAAAAACACTAAATATTACACACTTTCATTTTGCTTACGACCGATTTCGCTACCGGAGTAGCATCTCACTTTTCATTGCTACATTTATACTTTGAACTAACGTATTAGTAAGGTGAGAAGCCCAATTATCGTCCCTGTCCCTTATATAAGCCGCCGGAGTATTTCGTTAGTAGGTTGTGTTATTTGTCAGGTGACCATCAGAAACTGTCCTTGCAACGCCATATTTCGCTAGTGTAGAAGGTGCACTCCAGTTATATAGAAAGTTGTTAATTTGAAGGTTGAGGATATCTTTTGACCTGCGTTTGGAACTTCATTTGGAGCAAAAAGTTAGTATTTTTCTGATCTCTTCACAGTTGTATTACACCTACAGTGTCTATTTACATGTCGTGTAAGTAAAATTTAATTTTTGTTGTCTGCTTGCCGATGATGGTGGCCATTGCTAAAATGCGCTTTATTCCTAATACCGTCCCCTAACGTGGTTTCCAATATCGTCTCGTGGACGATATTGGGGGCCTAACTTATTGGGAATCCTTTTTAGCATTCGAGTAACTGCTCTACATGTTTGGGCTGATTTTATCAAATATTTAAGTATGTTTATGTAATTGAAAGAGCTCGAAAAGTGGGTATATCCTTTGTTTGCTTGACTCCTCATTCCACTGCAAAAATGCAGCCGCTTGATGTCATCTTCATGGTTCCTTCCAAAACCTACTATCCTAGTCCCTTTTAATAAAAAAATTGGTAATTCTTTTCTTTTAATAATCAGAATCGCATTTTCTATTCTTATCCACCGCTGAGCTGCGCAAAAACTTCAGTCATACCTTAAAATGCATCAAAATCATTTGACATAATACTCAAAATGAGTGATAATCTATGTAAAATAAAATTTTTGGATGGCCCGAAAAGTCAGTTAAGAGAAAAAATAGCTTCTGATAATCATAAGGCCAGCTGCACCTGAATTCTGGGGGAAAAGGAGTTTTTCTTGGGGGCCGATATTAGGAACACTTTATCGTTAATTGAATTTTGACTTTTTTGCCTCTTTTCTGCTTTTATAACAGTAAATCTAAAAACCAACTTCTGGCCCTAAAACTCGATATTTTTGACTAAAAATATCTATAATTGTTAAGGAAAATATTTGTTTGGGCCTGATTTATAGGCAAATTCCCTCAAGGAACGATATTTCGGCCCCTTTCCTTATTGTTTTTCAAAACTTCTGATATTTAGGATTCATATGCCCTCTCAGTGTTTGTTTTTCAATCTTCAGAGACAAACTCTTCCTTTTAAAGTTTTACTACTTAATATTATACAATTGCAAATTTTAATCGTTTTTTAGTCATATATAAGTCAGAATTTTGTTGTTGAATGGGGATATTAGCAGAAAATATATCGCTGTAATATTAGGATGAGGAATTTCCAAACTCTTGCCTAAAAAATTATCGTTTACTTGACGGTTTACGAAACTTTTCAATAAGTCATGAATTGTGATAGAAATACTATGCACACGCTAGGAATTTTTTCGCCGCTAATAGGTAAATTCCTGCTCTAGATTCATTGGTTTAAAAGGTCACTGCCCTTACAGTGTAGAGGAGAGAAAAGTAATCGAAAGAAAAACTAAAGAAACTAGGTATGTGACTCTTCCTTATTTCTTCGAATGATCATTAGGAGACGTCACTAAAATAGTACTGGGTTGAAATTACAGTGTTTCACCCTCTCTATTCCACGTTATTTCAAAATTCTATTGGTTTATATGGAACGCGTTTTCTATGGAACGCATACAAATGTTCATATTCTACCTCTTTCTCAAACTATAGAAGGTTTTCTTTTGGCGATAATAGGAAGATTCGCAGGGACTGGAGAAAATTAAAGGAAGGCTGAGGAAAGAGAAATGAGATATGTGTAGAACACACGGTACCAATGGCAGAGAAATGCAGAAAGGAAGAGGTTTATCTAAACTATTGCTTTATGAGACTGGAATCCTGGCTTTCCTCGAGGAGAACTTGCTCGTATCTGCATACCTAAGCGCTTATGCGGCTGCTGCCAAGGAAATTGCATTTCTTCTACTGATTTGCAGACTTTTTGGTCGGATTGGCTTCCTATGCATCCTTGTAATATCGCTTTTCGATTTGTGAGTCATTCATATCATGTGACAGGTAAATTACAAGTCTTACGCTTTAGAAAAATAAAGTGAGAGGAGGAAGGTAGGTCACGGATTTTAATGAAAATCACTGTACCCTATATCAGACTTTTCCCTTTGATGAAGTAGGGGTTCGATATTAAAAAAAAGTTTCAACATGACACTTAAATACATTGTTATTTACCCAAATATTTGTCCAATAAACAAGTTTTTTGAAATTATCAGAGAATCAGACTAAAATTATTAATGTCTATAAAACCTCCTGCATTTTCCATTTAACAAATTACAATATTTACCTAAATAAGATTTATTGCTACACAAAAAGGAGAGGTCAATATTTTAAGCAAGCTTACAAATTACATATGTATCAAAACACAATTTCTGACCGCTATAATAACAACTGTGATATGATATAATTTAAATGTGAGCGAAATTGGAACAGTACCATCTACTACATTTGTACAAGAAAATATAGCCTTAAATTGTTTCGAGTCTAAATTAATGAAAACTCACCTATTGAAAATTCCCTATTGGAGAAGTTTATTTCAAACTCTATTTTTATTAGTGGCAATGGTAACGAGCTTGAATGTGAAAGGACTTGTCGAAGTTTCAATATTATTAAATAGAATCTTGAGTGATTACAACCTGTGAACATTATATAAGTTTGTAGTTCAAAGAATAAAAAAGCTAAAATATGTTAATTTACTTTAATAATTAGTTACTTTTAACGCCAGCAAGGTTTTTTGATAGCGAGTTCTTGATTTCAAAAAAGTCCTTTAATTCAATTTCTACCAAAATTTTAATCAGTTTCTCATTAAAAATTGATATTATATTCAGCTATATAGTAGGAAGTATCTTTCGCCAAAAAATAAGGTAACACGAACTAACATGATCCGAAAATAAACACAAGTAAATACGTCACATAAATAGAGGAAAATAGAAAATGAATGATGTTGTTAAATTTAAAACTTTAAAGCTCCTCATCCTCCATGAACATCTTTAATCAAAATTAACTATACTCATTAGCCCCACCAAATGAACATATTAGATGAGTCTATTGAGGAAAATCAAAATCGCTCAAAATTTAAATTTTCATTTTAGAGACCTATATTTCCTTAACTGTCATAAAACCTCGAGAAAGATATTAATTTTTTCTTCTAAGCCTTTTTCCCATATTTTATGATGATAATGGTTGTGATTGATAGTTTTGGTAGCGAGGACGGTTTTGGCGATGAACTGAATTTTACGGCCAGGTGCCTTTCCTGCCGCCAACCTTGCACGGGAAAGTCAGACAAACACAGAGAAATTAAAATGACGCGTTTAATTTGGAAACTACAGCTGAACTGAATTTTCATTTGAGTCCTTCTTGCCACAGTAATTTTTAACATGTAATTAAGAAGGAAGAACTGAGGTATTTATATGAAACTTATAACTTGTAGTATCTGTAATTTTGTCCTTTCCCAGAAGCGTTTAGATGATTCTCTTTCCCGCTGCCATCTGTTTACGGCAAACATGGAATATTTGCTTAGAAGAACATTTGGAAAAATCTATTTGCTTTCATTCAGAACAGCGACCTCTAAAAATGAGGTTTTTAAACAATGTTTTGATGATAAGATTTACATCTCAATTAATTATTTTGGTTATACGTATGAAATAATTTTCGAATACATTATTTGTTTTATTTATACTGGGAAAAATCTGAGTGGTGTTTTTCCAATATTACTCTATAATTATGATAATTCTTACAAACTGATTTTCATTACTCGTATTGATGTTCATTTCTTCTGTGCGATTAAACGAAAATTGCTTACCTCATTGCGTATTAAACTTATGGAATTCCTCCTTTAATTGCTTGCTAACTTAATATTACGCCAATTCTTTCCTCATGTGATTATTTCAACTTTTAACAGCTAATATTAAGGATTATTGAAGGACTTGCGATCTTACAGAAATTTTCATTAGTTTAAAAGCCTTGCAAAAAATGTGTTATCATTTTCTACATATTCTACGTTATTAATTCTCAACGGTTGATATTCCAAAGTATATTAGTGAATGGAGACGATTTAAAACCGATAAAATAAAACCCTTCTTTGAATGAATCTTTACCAAGAGAAGAAAAAATAACTAAACCATTTTCGCGTCATAAGTACTAGAAAGTTTTTTTTTATTATCAATGGCGAGACGAATCTATCTCTATCTTCCTCAAAAAGGTGGATATATATCAAAGAACGAATTCTACCTTTTTCTCTAATATTTTAGAATTTTAGGTTTATCGTTTGGCATCGACGGTAACTTTCCGAGAGACGGTCTATGGGGATTAGGTGAGGAATTGGTCGGAGCAAGTTTACATCTGCAGGGTCGCATCGATTTACTTGGCAATTCCGCCTGCGTACGGCGCTAGGACACTAGGGTAACTGGAGAGAGAGAGAAAAATAGAGGACTGTATTCTATTTTCATTGCTTCACTTACTCAGCACCTTTCATGTTCATAGTCAATGATTCTGTTTTCAGAAACCTGCAATGCAAAGTTGACCACAATTTGCGAATACTCTTTTAGAGACAACAATTATCCAGAAAATTAAACATTAGTAAAAATAAAATATCACCTTTCTCGGAAAGGAAATATGGTTTTTAATACGCGATAATTCTTAAAAGGTATGAAATGATGGGTATAGCATTCCAAAATATTGAACGATGGGTTTTCTCCATATAAGTTTGATTTTAAACTTAGTAAAAATATATTTACTTTCTCCCTATACGTAGTATAGAGAAAGTATTGTATTCGCAAAAAAATTCGACCACCAGATTTCGACGGAAATAGATGTTTTGTGGTCCATAGAGCTCGTTTTCGCTATTTTCCCGAACATGTCTGTCTGTGGTAGAAAAGTTTGTGGGCGCTCTATCTTAAAACGTAATTAGGAGATCATTCACAAACTTCATATTTAGTATTTTGATAACAATGCCAAAAATTGATTAGTTTTTGATGAATATCGCTTAACCGGAAGTTCCGGTTTAACCGGAACAAAAGTTTGTTTCTTTAATATCTCTGTCAGAATGCAATAAAGGTATATACAATTACGTAAAAAGTTATAGATAATGTACTTTACTACAAGTTTTGTATGAAACATTTTTTCGTAACACTCATTGTTTAGGAGTAGTTCTTCAATAATGGTTAACCGGAAGTTGTTGTTTATCCAGAAATGGAAGTTTTTCATACATATCTCTGTCAAAATGCAATGTAGGTATATACAATTACATACAAAGGTTATCAAGAATGTATTTTACTACAACTTTTGTATGAAACATTTCCTGTAACACTCATTATTTTGGAGTTATTCATATATTACCGGCATAGCCTTCTGTTTTCAATAAATATGGAGAAAGTCATGTGTTGGCCACATCAGATTTTTTTATTTTCTTACCGGGAACATGTGGGTATATTTTATGTTTAATAATTTAATAATTGCCGATGCTTTTATCACGGTATCAATTAAGTTTAACGGTTTTACGGCATTTATTTAGTAAACGTATCCATAGTATTGATTCGCACTGCTCTAGAGTATAAATGATATCCAAATTTCAGCATAAGAAATAAAAGTTGAATGAGCATTTACAATAATTGAATTAAATATCAATATTTAGTAAAAGAAAATTTAAAATAATTAAGAATAATTATAGGCCCTCGTTCATTTAATCATCAAGTACTGTTTAGAAACAAACAATCTATTATCCCAAATGTAGCTTCTAATCATCCGGAAAAATTCTGTAATTTGATAAGAACCTCCTATCCTCCTCCTGGGCAGTTTAACTTCACGCGTCTTGAACGGTAGGTCTTTAAAGGCGCCCAAGCGAATATTCAAGCCACGTGCAGGTGAGAGTGTGCCTCCTAGTCTGGTTAACTCAATTTGCATTATAAAATGTTGGATTACTGACAGCATCGGTAACTTTTTCTGTCTTTTGCACGTTGATCACGTACATAATTGAACGTGCATCTGAAGGGAGAAAGCTACGCACAGTTTACAGCGGAAATGTAGACAATTTCCCGGTGTTGGATCGATGTCAACTACGTTTTCGGGATCGACTTACAACCGACTTTTGTTTCAATTCTAGCGAGACATGCAGGTCACGGACGCAGAAGTTTCCGTTTATGGGCATTTTATTCAAAGATAATCCTTAGAATATATTCATCTCCTATTTGATCTCTTCTTTCCAATCAACGTCTATCTCAGGCAACCTTAAACAGTTAATGTTTTAGTACTTTAAAACGTTTCCACCAAGAACATATCACATTTTCGTCTCAAATTCAATGAATACCTTCTGTCACTATTTGTATTTTTGGCACGCTTCACTCAATTATCAAGTTATGGGCAAGTTTTTTAACAACTATATATGAATTTTAGTTAGTTATCTTCTAGTGATAACAAATAATGGGTTAAAAACGAAAAATAAGAATTTGAATAATTATGAAGAGTTTTTTCTACTAAGTTTAAAATATTATTACTTTTATAGTTTTGGTGGACGAAGAATTTAAAAGCAATATCCATATGAATAGTAAAGCTTTCTTCGCAATGGAATAACTGGAATATATGGAATATGCCCTGCAAGTGCAGGGCATATTTATATTTACGTCTAATAATGGATTATTTCGCTCCTCATTTACGAATTTACGAGAATAACTTTAAAAAACATTTCGTAGATCACACAAATTTAATAGAAAAAAACTTCAAGGGGTAAAATTGTTATTAATGCAAGCATTAACTCAATAGACATTTTTGTATAAATATTTTTAATTGTAAATTAAATAATTTAATGTGGATAAATTCCATTGAATTAATTTTTTAAATATGAAATTTTGATAATACTATTTAGCTATTGATAGTGGGTTTGACTCTAAAGTAATATCAGTGTAAAGGTTCTCTTTGTTCAATTTTCTCTCGCTTTCCAATTAAAGGCAACTAAATGAAAAACTTCTCTTATCCTATTATCTCACGTCCAATGAAATTGGGAAAGTAAATTCCTTCCAAGAAGCTTGTTGAGCCTAGGATAATTAACCTGCGGGAGTTTTCACACGAAATTTTCAAACTAATTAAGTCATCTGAGAGAGAGTTTATTCGGTTATTCTCCCCCAAAGTTACTAGAAAAAATCCAAAGGAGGATATTCCTCCTCATGAATCGATTATCAAATTAAGGTAATTATACTCACAGGGTATTAAATAATTAAGAACATAACTTTACGTGTCCGAATAAACAGAAGAGAAAAATATAGACGTGACTTGGATTCGAACAGTTTATTGCGCAGAAAATTATTATACTCTATATTAAAAGCGCCGAACTTCATTTACTCATTTAATGTATAAACTGAAATTGTTATGATTACCAGGTGACAACGGTTGAGGAGGACATGTGAGATAACAATACAATCTGTCGGGCATTCGCCAAAGGACGGGACAGAAACCCCTCCAAGAACTCTCGTGGACAGTACACAACTTATTGATAAGCCTAGTTAGTATGGTCCTGGCCAAAATTAACGCAGCACCAGCCGTAAGGATCGCTAGGGAGGTGCTGCGTTAATTTTGGCCAGGAGTGTACATTACGTCAAATATATAGTATACAAACACCTTCACCAAACACAGTTACAGTCAATTGAAATAATTCATTATTGTACCATCTGGAACATTATACATGCATACACAACTTTATAAATATTATAATCTAAATTGTTATACATATGTATGTACGATATATAGTTTTGATCGTCTGCCGTGATGTGCTCATTAGAGGTTTAAAATACTATGGGGAATGGCTCCTGGTTGGCAAACGGTATTTAAAGAACAAAAAAAGATTATGCGGATCATGACCTTTTCGAAATACAAAGACTCATGTAAACCACTGTTTAAAAAATATGATATCTTGACATTACCCTGCGTTTACATTTATGATGTATTAAATTGTATTCATTCAAATAGAAAAGATTTTGAGGACGAATACAACCATCATTATGATATCAGAGGGAGAAACAATATGAATTATCCTAAACATAGACTTTCAATGTATGAAAAGACCCCATATTACATGGGAATAAAACTGTATAGTAAAATTCCAAAAGAATTCAAAGAAAAGTATGGGAAAAACATAACAACTTTTAAAGAAAACCTACATAAATTATTATCTAAAAAGTGTTACTAAACAGTGGAGGAATTTTTAAATGACAATAGCTTGTGAGTGAATATGCTTCAAAGGTGTATGTAAATTGATAAAATATTTTTGATGTTATATATATTTGTGTGATCGAGTTTTCATTTAAATGTAAGAAATTCTTATTGTGATTATGGCAATCATGTTTATGTGCATATTTGTGAATTTCAATGAAAAAATTGTAAAATCTTCAAAGATGTTGTATGTTTAGATATGTTGAATCTTTGTTAAATTGAAAAAAATAATATTTTATATCTTCTTAGGTGTAATTGTACTAGTTTAAGTTGACTACTGTGTATTGACATGTCACCTATTCAGGGAAGGATTATTTTCTGTCTTTGTAATGAATGTTTTTGTGACGCAAATAAATTATTATTATTATTATTGTCTCAAAAAGCCGTCTTTGTCGGCGTTCCTCTTCTTACTTCCCAGTAGACGATATTATACGACCTCTGGTATTTTACGATCCCTGAGGACGGAGATATCGTCTTTGAAAAGTACTTAGAGTACAAGAGAGTGCGACATTCCTTTCTTGCTTTCTCCAACTTCAGGGAAGTACAAAGAGGAACGCCGACAACGACGGCTTTTGGAGATTTTAAACCTCTAATTCATTAACAGCCGTGTTCCAATATTTCTTTCCCTACGTGATGTGCTTAAACTACCACACTTTCATTTAAAAGTCAAGAATTATGTTTCTTCTGAATATTTACTTTAACTTTCACACCTTTATCATGTTTGAGAGCTATAGCTACAAAATTATATTTCCCGCCGTCTTTTTAAGGAGCGGAGCTGAAGATTAGACGAGTGGTTGGATTGAAGAGAGTGCTGCGCATAACTTCTCACGATCCTTGGTTCTCATTGGGTGCTTAGACGGAGTAAACCCATTACCATGATAAATTTGGAAAGGCATTCGAAGTAAGTGAATCCGTGTCCCGCTGGATAGATAGCGCGCGAGCCGATACATTGACTAAATGTCACCCACTATTTTACCCCCTGGCCCTAACTTGGACTAAAGCTGATGTGCTACAGATTTCTGGTATGGTTACATACTTGGATCGATGAATTTAGTTTGACTTTATTTACTTAGTTAGTTTAGTTTAGTTGGTTAGTTAGTTTAGTTTTTTTAGTTTCATAAAAAGAAGTACACGAACTCAGTAATTGTATATTTCACATCTCTAGGGAATAGGTGAAGGTACATCAACAAAAAATTCTGGAGGGAAATATATCTTTTCTAAACAAGACGAAACCTCCAATTAGGATCACAGCTTCCACTTGACACGAGGTAATTTAACTTCAAAATATTGGAGATTAGTAGTTCGGGAATATCTTCTAAAATGAAAGAGTATTCGTTGTAGCAAGAAATTCACGATTCACATTTGAAACTTAATATTGTTGTGTGAAATGTTTTATGAAAAAAATTGAAATTTATCTATATCCAACTTAACATTTGATTCATATTATTTTAATTAAATTTAGTGATTGAATTTGTTTTTCTTCAATGCATTATATAATAAGAATTGAGTGAGCTATGTTGGATCGTAGAAGTCTGGTCGATGTTAGATAAAATCTGATTGCGAAAACAATCATATTTATCAGATCAATATTAAAAGATCTTTCTACTTTATTGTTATCGTTTTTTCAAAGAAAAATCTTTTATTTGGTTATAGATGAGAAAAATGAAAATAACATTTGAGATGCCGTTTAGTACGCCATAGAAAACATAAAATTTAAACCTAAGCAATAATCATTTTTCTTTTAAAAGTATACGATAATATAAAATAATATTATATGCATCAATAAGTACTAATACATTCTTTAAAACTTTTATGAATCAGTCAAATTCTCTTTTATGGAAGAATTCTTAAATTGCTGATAGTTTATAGATGCTTTTAACAACATTAAATACATTCGCTGGCAGATTTCGAGAAAATCTCATTAAAATTTACTTCAGTTTTCCCCTAGCCAAACGTCCAGTTGATTCCAGTGTTTCAGAGAACCTGCAGACTAAGTAATATATTTCATAACATTTCCCTTGCATTTTTAACTTGCAGTCTCCACGAGCTAAGCTGGCATGTCAGATGTTAAGACCATAAATTGGATTTATGTTTCATTTAGCTTTAGTCAGAGTTTTGATTCGACCCAAGTTTTTTTGCATTGAATAATATTTAGATTTTCATATTAAATTTTCTCTGATTGGAAGAGTCAAAGAAGTGACAAGAAAAATAATGCCTCGTCAGGGGAATTTCATTATTTTGCTGTACAGTGATATTTTGTAGTATTATACGTAGGGTTGCAGGGGAACTGCTTGATAATTTTTGTTAAGCGCACATGGTGTTTGTATATTCTTTAGCAGATATAACAATTTAAGTTGTAAATTAGCTTAGTTTGCAAACTAATGTAGTTTATGGACGGGTTGTTAATTTCATGTGCTAGTTGTACACGAAGAACTTTGAAACATTGTTTGTGTTAGTTGTTCAATGTTGTGTAGGTCACTAACTAACTAACTCCGGTGGTATAATATAATAAATATATAAACAAAAGTATCTGATCATCACGGATTTTTCTCCCATTCGTAGAAATGGAAGAATGTTTAAACAAATAAAGGGCGAAGCAAAGTAATAAACGGATGAAATTAAAAACAAAAGCTGTGAATTCGGACAGAATTAGGAAGGAATGAAGAAGATAAACGACGAATCAAGGATTTGAACTTGATAGGAGATAAAGAGAAGTGGATTTCAGAGAAATACACGAGTGATAATAATTAATTGATAAAGGGGAAAAAATTGGATGCTAAGGTGAAAGGGGAACTTGTTAATGAGCTGACTGGAGGAGATGAGAATAGATTTAAGTGGAAGATGAACTGCGGAGTGGCAGTAGGTAGACAAAAATTAAGATAAGAAGTTGTATAATTATGAGATAAAGGAAAACTTGAGATCGAAATGTTTAATTGAATTAACCTTTCAGTTTGTGAAATATTAAAAGTGGAAGATAAAGTAAACGTTCATGTCTTAAGATCACTTTATTATCTCTTGACTACACTTAGTGAGCCGCGTTAGCCATAAGCCAAGCTTAATCTACACGTCGGCTCAAGGACTTTTAAAGATCTGATACACAGCTATGCATTTAAAGGATGGAATCTTACTTGCTGAGATCATTGAAAAGCAAGAGAATGATTGCTTGCGCTGATTAGCTTTTCCATTTCATAATCTCTTCCCCCCATTAGGGGAAAGAGATTATGAAATGAAAAACGAACGACTTCCGGGTAAAGACCTCTTTATCGAAATTTCCGATATCACCTACTCGTGGAATATCCAGCAGGCTGACTCGGAAGTTTGGTCCAAGTGTCTCAACTTGGAAGCACAGTCTGGGAACAAGCTTTTACGGGTTTCATCTCCTTTTTCTCTCGGCCTTTTTCGGGAGAACATTTTCCACCTCGATCTTTTCTCCTCTAATCTCATCTTTTATTTTCCCATTAGTAGGATGTCTCTTCCTTCTGTCTCCTGCAAAGAACTTTCCACCTTTGCGAGTCCATCTCCCTTTTCCCATTTCCATTCCGTCAATTATTTCTCTGCATCTATTCCTATTTTCCATCTAAAGTACCCTTTTGTGGCCCCAGGCGTAAATTCCGTGAGCAATCGCTTTCCCCTGCTCCGACGGAATTGTTTTCTTTCGATGCTAAAATTCTCCCGACAATTTCATCGATAATTCCAAACAACTAGTTGCTAAATTTCTAGCCCTTGCAAAATAATTAATGACATGCCCAATAAACCTCAGGTATTTTAGACGTTATATTGTATAGCCATATTGTAGCCCACTTTTCTCATTGATTGCTATACCATGACTTCCGTTCCACCTTTGTAGATTTCTTTGCCCCAACCATCAAACGTTCCAGAAGAGTAAATTAATTATTAAGAGAGTCTCTGATAAGGTTTGTCTTCAGTCCAATATACTGCAGTGATATATAGTAAGATTTAGCGCGTCACAAACAATAATAAAAAAATTGGTTGAGATTGATTAAATTGCATGTAATGCAATGCAACGTATTTCGGGTCCTCAAATTTCTTGACGTAATAATTTTTTGCGTGTTTTCTACTAATTCATGCCCAAAATCAAATGTAATCTCTGTGAAAGAACTTCAAGATGAAATTTTATTTAGCACAAGGAAGCGTGCTCTTTTAACCCAAAGTTAAACAAGGAGTGAAAAGGTGTGACATGACTGGGACTAGAACCCAGGTCTCTTACTTTCCGGGCAGCTGTTCTAACCACTAAACTACCATGTGGCATGGTAGTTTAGTGGTTAGAACACCTGCCTGGAAAGTAGTTTTTATAAATCTTAGATATGATAATTAAATAAAAAGAAATATCTTACTCTTCATATGGTATATCATTAATTCTTAAGTTAAATTTTAAAACAGTATCAAATCTCAAAGTATTTACAAAGAAAAATATGCGCTCGGTTGTTTTAGATCTCAATTGTACATTATTTTTTACTTTTTTTAACCATTTTAATTTAGCTGTCGTACCGACCGTACCGTACTGTATACCGAAATTCTCGCAATTCCGAGTCGAAAACTATGTGCGTGAGAACCACAGAAATTATTCAGTTCGACTGGTGAACCGACTAGTTTATTCTCTAATCATCATAAGATCGTTTGAGCTCAAGAAGGTCAAGGTATAACCTTCCCTAACCTAGTTTCTATGCGGTTGAAATGAAATTACCATTTCCATAGCGGCCCAGATTCTTCCTGATGACGTTGAAGAGAAGCGTGCACCGTAATTATACGGATGGAATTGAACGTCTTCAAAATTGATCTCTTTCCGACTTGTCGAGGAATGTTCAGCCAAGTTATACTCCCGCTCTTCTTATACGAAGTTTACGGTCTTTCTAACGGAGTTTTCTGTTCAGGTACACCGACAATGAGTTCGGCCATCATTTAACGACATCACTTCCTTTATCCTTCCGGAATTTTTTTAGGCATTCGACTTTAGTCCAAGATCCGAATCGAAAGGACTTCGGTCAATCGAAAGGCCGGTAATACAAACAGTGAGGGACAGATGGGGATCTTATTTACTCTCAGCAGAGGTAGTACCTTCGTTCGGATTCATAGAAACGCGTAAAATTTAACGTCTTAGCCCGGTTGGTGTGCCAGGGCTTGAAGTATTTTTATACGGATTTTTGGTATATTTTTACAGCCTTTTGTCTTAAACGCAACCCAATATTACATCCCCTGCGGGGAATACGAGGATATTCATGAGATAGGATTAAACAGAGTCAGGAGTTTAGTTGATCAACACTTGATTCCCGTCACTAGACTTGACCGACTTGCGCTAGAGCGACGCATCCAAGAGATCCGATATTTTTCTTAGACTTAGTGTATCGAAAAAGATTATTAAAATACAAATTTCAGTAAATAGCCTCATAATTTGTACCAGAAGTCGAATAAATATGAAGTTTCCATTAAGGTAACGGGATAAGCCCAAATTCGTAAGTTATATACACACGACTGTATCTGTTACTGTCAACACTCCATCGTTTATTAGGATCATTGAAAAATACTAGTAGTCGAACAAAGAATGTACTTAAAGGCTTGATTTCTCTAGATTAAAAATTGATTTAGATAATGTGAGAACGAATGTGAATGTAATATTGTTAAATTCGTTTATGTTAATGATTGTATCCAGTGCTTATGTAGTGTTATATTATTATGTTATATTTTAATATTGTTATGTTATATTGTTATGTCATTAGTTGCGTTCTTTACAAAATATTCATCGGAGGTTTTCAGAGACATTTATTTCTTTTACTTGCGCTTAATCTTCGTTTAATTTATCCCTTTGTGCCTTTCGGAAAATTACTCCTTAAATACGGTGATGCTTATCCTATTTTGATTTTCGAGTATATTATTTATAATCTTTGAACGAATGCTGTCTTAATTGGAGAATTTGTTTTGTTTTTCAAAAGGTATGAAGTTGAATATTGAGTTTATGCGGCTGTGTAGGCTAAATTTTGACCTTTTTCCTTTCTTTTATTATATATAAAGTATTCCAGCCTAGCATTTGCTCTGTACCTAAAATAATGAGGCAATTATTACGATCAAGACTGTAAAAATGCTATTTATCAATTTTAATTTCGCCGTTGAGATTCAATGGGCACTTCAGGTAGTTCTTGAATAATGTGGTCTAATAAATGTTTAGTTGCTATGGATTTTTAAAAAATTTTGCCATATTTGGGGTTAGGGTAATTGGGTGGTGGGCGGGGTATGTAACCATTATTTATCAAGTACAAATAGATCAAGTTTTAAATTTTGACACACTGTAGCAGTGGATTACCAATATCGAACCTGTTCCTAAATGTTTAGAGGGACCAAACCTCGAAATAGCAAAAGCGTACTCATTGAAAGGGTGTAACCAACGGTTTTTTCATACCTATTATACTTAAGCAGTTTCGCATAATGTACAGTAATTTTACTAAGGTAGAGTGAATTGGTAAAAAAGACCTGCGGAAATGATAGCGCAATACGAATAATTTTAACCATTATATTTCACTCTTCTTGAGTCGCCAATTCCTACTTGTTTACTGTTTAGAGCTACGTTTTTTATATCACCAAGGTTAGATCATTATTCTTTGGTAAAAATGGAAATTACAAAAACTTGACTCAAAATAAATTAATGCTACAGAATTTTATCACCGTAACAAATTTACAGCAACTCATCGGAAAAGCTTGTAATTTGTAATTCATACGTATGGGAGTCACAAAAAATCGAATACCTTTTGAAACAGATGATAGTTGATTACTCTCGCAGGGAATAAATAACCGATCCGGAAAAAAGACATCGAGGAAAATTTTCATCAAATATGAAAGTTAAGCCCGAAATGGAAATGTATCACTCGTAAAGAATGTTATGAATGAAATACAGAAGGGAGCGTAAAAGTTTGGAGTTTTGAGATTAAACGTGGGGCAGAAAGGCAAACTGCTTAAGTTATAGAGACTACAAATTCTGTTCTAACGTTCGGATCTGTAACGCATGGTGAAAGGAACAGCGAAAAGAGGCCGTATTTATTGATGGTGAATAATGTTCTCTTCGCAAAAAGGTGGTCACTTTAATAATCTTCAAGACCGGATTTTACTCTTCCAGAAACGTTACTTGACAGAAGGGAACTAAACAGTTCTGAGCATACTAAATACACATTTTACATTACTATTAAGTATGTAGCTCCTAATAGTCTGTAGTGATAGTTTAATGACAGTTCTGAATAAATTGGCATTACCTCGCGATGGGTCAAATTAAAAAGATGCTAACTCGTTAGTATAACATGCCACCAAATTAAATCTGCTGTGGAAGGTTCCGAGAGTATTTTCTTTAAATAAAATTGTCTTGGTAGATATTGGAAATAAAACAGCATTTAATCAATACGTGAGTGATAACTTACTCTATGGCCTATTTCTTCCATCTAAGCTACTTAAAATCACTCAAATAATTCGAACAGAAGAAAACAGTGAACTTTTAAAAGGAATGACACTGAAGGTTAAAGCTAATAACGGGAACTAGGTCGACTTGCAAAGTACAGTTCTCCCTTTGTCTTAGAGAAAATTACATTTTCGTGATAATTAATCAAAAAGATTGAACATAATTAGGAATGATAAGAAAATTTCCTAGACTGAGAGCAAAAGCATGTTGTGAATCACACTAAAATACAAATCCAATAGACGAAACGCGTTTATGAAACACAAACTCAAGCATCCTTTCAGCGATCTCTTTCCGATAGTTCAGATGAAATTATTTGTAAGTATGAAATTATTTTGCAAGTAACCTTATACCTCTACCAAAATGAGGCGTTTAAATTCGTTAACACTTGTACCAAGGGGCCTTTCTAAGCTTTTGTCTCAGGTGGTGCGTCCAGAGGTTCATTGCTGGACTGCTTGGATGAGCGGAAAATAAACCGCTTTGAAAATCTAGATGAGGTGGATAAAACAGCATAAAGAGTCAAGTAGGTTTTCGAGGGCTTTAAATGGACATCAATGAAAGGGCTTTCTGGATCATAACTCATGTAGGAGGTACCGGCATTTCATGATAGGACTGTAATGCTTCTAAGATAACCACGACCTCATGAACACCTGTCACTCTCAGCTTGATGAAGATGTTGCTTAGCTGAGCGTAGTTCAGTGTTACTGTCAAGTTTACAGAATGATTCTCTTAAGGGGTTTCCAGATTTAAATTTTAAAGATATTAGTGGCAGCGGTCTTCCTACAGTCGCACATTATATCAAGTTGGAAGAGATCGCTCTTCACGTCGACCTTAAATGAAAAGAAAGACGCTTCTTTGAAGAGACACCAACTGAATAAAAACTGTTATGTTGTCAGACCGATTTTTTCAATTCAATCGAGCTTCATTACCATAGAAGAGATATGAATAATTTAACTAGAATTTGGAGAAAGATTTTGAAGCACTTACGCTACGGTTAATGCGGCGAAAGAACTTTTAGCCGAAGACGACATGGCGACAAAGCGAAACTCATCTAATTGAAGAGGAAACGATTTAACTGAGAAAACACACAATTATGAAAATACTTAGAATTGTATCTGAACCAAATTACCTCCAAAAGATCCCATGTTCTAAAAGAATTGAGAATCCTTAAATACCAAGAATTAGCCTGTTGATGAAAGTGGAAATAATTCAGATTTTCCATTTATTAATTGGCTAGAATGAGATATTTTTGGTGTCTAAATAATGCGCGTTCCGTTTCATTGTATTTAGAAACGCAGTTATTATATATAGTATATACAACCGTTATAATGGTGTCTGGGAAAGAAAGTGTGGTAATGTGGTTGTTAAAAGGATTTTCTTCCCTTCAGAACGCCGGCAGTGAGTTCGCTCGAATATTTACCCAGAATTCTTTTCAAAGGGAAGGAATTCAAAAAAGCGGACATCGAAAATAAGCTTAGGACATTTACAGTACGGTATAAGGTACATAACGATAAATATATTCCTCAAAAAATCATATTTTCTATCTTAAAGAAGATCAGGTGTACTTTTGTAAAATTTAAGAAAAAGGATGACATAGTATATTATCGAGCAAAAATTAAATGGTTTTACTGAAATATAGCAGAAATATTGTACAACGTTTGATAAATAAACCGAAAATTCAGCTTCGAGATTATGGATTGTATACAAACAGCTTTCCATTTAATATATTATTTATTATTGAACCTTCACTCTTACCAACTATTAGATATAAACTCACGAAATATCGTCGATATGAAAACTTGTCAGCAATCAACAAATATGCGGTTGACGGTGGGCGGGAGAACTCTATGTTTTCAATACCAGATACATATTTTAATTCATTGCAATTTATCAGTGTTGTTTAAACTATTTGAATTTCACTAAACTTTCGGTGGCTGCATACATCTACATAAATTTAATATTTTTAAAATGGCGGCGTGTTAAAATTCTGTTTAATTTGCTGGAATTTTTGTTTTCAGTTCGTTAAAATGCATCGCAGGCAATTTTAAAACGGAGATATATTGAAGTGGCACTTTTATTTAAACTGATGGTTGAAATAGTAGAGAAAATAGTAATGGTATTATCGCTAAACGTACTTCCACAGCTTAAGTAATTTCGCAAATGCGCTGAAAAAACGTGTTAATTTTAGGTAACCGGATATTAGAGATAAAGTGCCGTAATTATTCGTTTGAGTACCTAATTGCGGGCAAAAGAGAGGAATCTGTACGTGTGTATTTTTAATTGTTAGAATTATACATAGAGATTAAAAATATTCAAAAAAGGGGATTCGGCATCTTAAGGAAATTCCCATGAGACCCAATTCAATATCAATAAAACTACCCTCTACCTTTGCATTGATTGTTTTTATAATATATTTTTAGAAGAAAGTGGAAAATTTAAACGTGGTTTAATGTTTCTTATTGCGTAACAGATTGATAACCGGTTCTTTGCAAGTTAAATTTTTGGAAAATTAATATCATATATTGATTCTCTATTCTTTGTCAAATTAGACTTTTATGACCCATTATTTCAATGTAAAATTTAAAATAGTGACAAGTGCAATTTGATGCAAAATATTTTTGTGTCTCTCCAGAATAAATATTCTTTTTTAATCAAAAAACAAAAAAATAAACAGATCAACCCCATTTACTGAACCGTTTTATTGCGCTTGTTGAATTATTTTCCTAAAATGTTGATAAATAATCTTGAGTAAGAACTTATCCAAAGCGTAACGGATTCTTATAGATATATCGAGAGATATAAATACTCTATCAGAATCAATGGTGGATTTCTTTTTCTAATCGGTGTCGTACATATTGCCATTGAGTAGATCCTCGTATTTTGGTTATCAAGACAATTTTAACCGTAAAACTTGTTTAAATCTAACATAAATAAAAAGGACAGAATACTGATCAAAAGTAACTTATATTTATATTTACGCCTCAAAAATAAGCTACGGGAAACTAGTTACGCGGCATCTACTTTCCCAATAAATCTCCTTTAAAATTCTGCTTAACGAAATGCCACGAATTCATGCAAAGAAATGCGTTATTAGAAGCTTTTCCAGATGGGATTTCTTTCGGGTCTTGTTGGCTGGATGCTTATTCAGAGAATCACCGACTTTTAACTCTTTGTCCCCGAGTGTCCCAAAAGACCAAATCCTTAGAATTTAATTTCCCAGTTCATTCTGAAGGAGCCAGCTTCAACTTGAATATTCAGAATCTCTTTGAGGAAGGAATGAATTCTGCATCAGTCCACAAATTCATTTTTACCCTCGATTAATAATTCCCATTAATGAAATGAGTGCTTGCTCATCAATTCCAAAGAATCGCTGAGAGTTATATGGGTGTGCTTTCTTTCTTGATTTTAAATTTCACAAATGGCGTTCTTTCTGCAGACAACCGATCAGTTTTAACGGTATTTTTGCATTAAAAAGTTGGAATAAATAGGTGATTTGCCACCACAGAGTTCAGAATTTCATTGCTAATCAAAAACACGGAGGAAACAGTCGCGTTGACGGAAGTCTTGCATTAACAGCTTTGGAAAGATTTGGCTTCACCGAAATTAGTAAATGTTTGATTAGTTTCCTCCTCAAAGGCCTCCGCAAGTTTATCCATAAAGAAAGAAAGAGTATCAGAGTGCCTGCGGTGTTTTCAGATTGGAGGAGGACCGCCTCTCGCAGACTTTTTAACGGTTTAATTCCAATCCCTCCCTCAACCCTCCTGCCGACCCTTTCCTCGTAGCGGAAATCTTGATTAATCCCTTCCTATCCCAACTTCTGCCTTGCGCTCTCTTTTCCGGCTATTCTCTTTTTTGGAAAAGAAGCACAAAATTAAGGGTAATCCTCTGCGCCGATACAGCTTGCTGCGAGGAACTGCTAAAATTTCTGACGAGATTATACCGCCTTCAAAGTCGGGTCGGTGCGGCGTAAAATGTGGGAAGGAATCTGTTGAGAGAGGGATGCATTCCGCGGGGTAAATTTCTCGTTTTCCTCTCCCCCGGGTTTCGATCGACAGTAAGGGAAAGATAGAGAAGAAGAGTATTAGTCCCACGAAAGGAAAACTTTTCTATTTTCCGAAGTCAATCGTCTGCGGAGAATTAAAGAAGACACGCTATTATGGGCAGAAAGGAATCGATTTTGCCGAAGAACCACATTATCGAACGAGACGGGTTACGTTCGGAGGATTGGATTTGGAAAAGAAAAGGAATTTATCCGATCTCTCCACGGCACTGGAAGGGAAAAAACACCTTTTCTACGCCCTCGGTTATCAAGACAACATCGATATGAAATCTGTAAGAAATCCGTGTGAGTGAATGCAGGTTCAGAATAATGGAAAGGGAAAATTTCACGTCCTAAAGGTATTACTTGCCGGGACGTGACAAACTTGTAAGCAAAATGGAAAGTGAATGAATATGAATGATTCTGGGAGTTCGGAAAAAATTTTGGAAGCAAGAAGAAGGAATCGGAGGTGGCGGTGAGCTAAGAATTTATGTTCTTTTAAAACGGAGTATTTCAGGGTCGTGACGTGAGTTAGTGTTTCGGCTTACTCCAGGTAATTAAACCGCTGACCTTTGCTGGAGAAAGGGCGGATTTCGAGGATGAAATCTAACTGCGTTTGTCACGAACGGTGATTAGGAAAGTTTAAAGCGAGATATGGACTTGGAAACATCTTGCAGGGAAAGTGGCATCCCAAATATATTATCATTGCAATTATCCTATTCTCTTTTTCCTGGGAGGAGTCGTTAATAATTTTTATGGACTTTCATAATAGTTATGAGATATGCTAGCTTGTTGATACACTGTTTAAATACAACTTTGATTAATAATCATATTAATCTTCTCTTAACTTGAGCATAGACATTGAGGAGCACAGATAAAGTGAGCCTAAATGATTCAATTAAAGGAAGGATATCATTGGGTTGCTCTTTCCTTCGTTCCAAACTTCTTTATTCGATATGAATGGGATATAATTGAATATACGGAGGATTAAGCTGATAAAGACATAAAGGCTATCCAGCAATAATTGAAACCAATGCTTAACTTTCAGGGCTATTTTGGCTATACCACCGTTCTTCCTAAAAAGTTTACAAGAGAGCGGTATCCGTCTATTGGAATACAAAATGGTTTATTGATGGGAATGATGAATGAGAATGGAGATGGTATTGATGCTTAAAATTAATTACAACAAATATGAGGTTAAACACAGATAGTTAAGAAAATCTTTACTTCCCGAATCTTGATTGAACTTCTCTTTGAATTGCAAAAATGTGAATTCTTTTCAAACGTACTTTAAGTGCTTTAATGTATCATTAATGTTAAATGGTAAGATACCATATAGAGATTTATTTAAAATTACTATATTGGGGAACTTCAAAGAAGGTGCAAAATGTATCTCCAAAGAGCCTTGTGACCATAGGCCAGAGTGGTACACGTTCTTCTGGGATACTGGCTAAAAGCCCAAGATATGGATTGAGACCACTCTGTGAAATAGTACGTTAAATCGAAAGCACACCAGACGAATATGAACTACGACAACCTGTCTTGAGTTGCTAAGTTGTAAGTGCTATACTTTAATTTTCTATTTGATTGCCCTTGGTATTTGAATCAAAGTTATCACCTTTGATGATAAATCAATATAAATAATAATTATATCTCATGTATTGCGTTACTTGATAGAAATTGATTGAAATATACAGAAAAGATGTTGTCTAATGAAAAAGAATTAGTCTAATAAAAAATTAAAATATGCAAGTAAAATTAATTATCAAGGCAAATTTAAATTTTCAATCTTAGGTAAAAATATACATTGGTATCTAAAATTTTTTACAATTCCTAACACTATCCGTAATTCAAGTAAATCTAGTCAAACAAAACTGTCGATTCTCTCAACATTATCTAAGACGTTGGACTTCTTTATTCACATATTTTATTTGAGTTCGTGCATTTCTCGAAGACTTCGTAATAATTTGCCAAATGCAACTATATTTGACTCTAAGAGCAGTATGACTTTAATTTCGAAGTAGCTTTTATTATATGTATATACATATGACTTCATGAACTAACTTTGGAGGTGAAGATGATGACGAAGAAGAAGTTTTACTCAAGGAAGTACTATACTTTTCCTTTTTGGGACGTTTGGATGGAACTTGGAGCATTTTATGTTTACCATTGAACCAATTCTAATTAACAGTTTTTTTAATTTTCTGGTGGATCAGAATATTAATCCAAAAACGTTTGGTTTATGGATTACGAACTTCAAAGATGGAAAAGGTGATGCGTAACGACTCGGAATCAAGTGACTCCATTAGATACTCTTTCACAAGTGAGGCTGTCCAAAAACGGCTATCAGTTTGTTTTGATTGAAGAGGTGTAATCCATCGAACATATTTGCCGTCGGCAACATTAGATCAAAGCGGTACCGGCGGACTGGCGTAGGAAACTTGCTTTAATTGTTTCCTGAAATCAGGATTTACTGCAACAGTAGCTAAATGCTCGGGAGTTGTAACTTTAATCATGGTGAGAACTTTGCTCTGCGGCATCACCTATTCTACTGAGTACCACTGATTATTATCATCCTACTTCCCATGGAACAGTTCCAGGAACTAGTAATTATACTCACGAGATTCTTTCGATCCTTTCACCTTATCATGATCTATGATATAAAAATGAAACAAAAATAAAGTCCCTGCATGAAATTAATGTAGTTAATGAAATGAAAACCCCGAAAATTAACAAAAACGATTCAAGTCATATAAGTCAATAAGGTTTTATCGCAGCCGCCGTTTCGTCACTGTGAACTCCTCTCTCAAAAATAAAAAGCAACCACTAAAATTCAATTCAAGATATTGGTCTAAATCTACAATAAATAAAAATCTCAACAGTCATGCTAATTTAACTCGCGATAAATTCTTATCACGTGAGAAATAAAAAGTTCTAGGAGTCACATAAATTGGGCTACAAAACGGACTTTTCCTGATATTATCCTCCACTTGAACAATTATTTTGCTAAGTTTTGGTTTCTTTAAACTAAGTTTATGTTTTTTATTCATTCTAGTGATAGAAACTGCAACTGTGGGAAAACCTGAATTTTATTTTGGACTTGTAGAGAGTATTAGCAGTTTAAAAATTGATCGCGGGTGTAAAATTCGGGATAAATTGATGGCGGGTGAGAAATTCGGGATAAATGTTTTTAACCTTCAAGTTGATATAATATTCATAACAAAAATAGAGAGCACGCATACATGCAAAGGTCAACACTTTCTCAATGAGATTATATGTATATAATGTAACATTATACGAAAATGAAGCTTTTATGTTGTGCTGTATCTTCTAGAAGATGGAGAAGTGAAGATTAGTGCTGGACGTGATAGTACATACATCGAAAGCAGTTGAGGGTTAATCAAAATATTCAGACACTAACAACTAGTCATTCTGACCGAAGCTTCTCTACGCCCCATAGTTACTAACGTAATGAAACTTGATGCTTTTGGAAGATGAGAAACGGAAATTCCTTCATAGCAATCCGTCCGCAATGAGTATCGGCCATAGAGCCGTTGAACGTGTCAGTTAGATCGATGGGTATTGGGTATACATTCATAACAGGACAGACGATGAAAGGAGATGAATTTTTTTTCCTATCCCAACCAGATATTGGTCGTAAAACCTTTGCGCTATCCGATGAATCGTGCATGCAACGTGGCGGCTTATTAATTTCCACTGCGATGCATTTTTCGCCAGAGGATCTTTTTACCTTATTCGTACGGTGAGCTACGTAAACGGGGCAATGTATATCCCTACTACGATACCGTGACGATAAAAAAAGGCATCACGACATCGAGCGTTTGCCTTGGATCCGCAGAATGAATCCTGATTCGAGAAGAGCGAATGGGTGGTAATTATGCTGACAGTCGTAAGCACATTACTATTTCTTTTATAACGTTTTGGTTGAGATAGAAATGAATTTATTTTATTTGAAATTATCGTTGTACCACATTTCGATTAACGTTCAACTATTTCACATAAAAATAGGTTCCGAAAATTAGCAATTCATGTTAATTATCAGAGGTACTTCATCCTCTTAACCACATAAATTTTGCGAGTAATTAGTTTTGATATATCAAGTGCATATGAAAGGAATTGGATTTGTTCGTACAAAAATGTCAGTTGTTATCAAATATGATAAGTAAAAGATTTTATCCGCTAAAGTAAAGCTTGTAATATGTATTTTATTTTAATTTAAGATAGAAAGGAATTGCGGTTTATTAAGACATTGATTTACTGAGATCATTCATTCATTCATCATTTCAATTTACATTGAATTAGAATTAAATTGATCTATCAGCTTTACCCCAACATTGAGAGCAGAAAAATACGCTTAATGAATTTAAAATCATAATTGAACCGATAATTGCGACTCTCCTATTTTTGGAAAATGCGATTTTATTTTAATATGCTTTTATTTACTCAATCAGGTCGTATCATTTTATCAAAAAACATTCTCCCTCCTTGGTGCTCTAGTATAAAGCTCATACCGACTTAATAGCCATATTTATCAGAAAGAATGACTCGAATCAGTTTCTGTTGGTGCTGACTCCAGTCTTGCCCGTCCTCCTATGGAGCTCTTTCGGGCTGGTGGGCTCCTTCGTTGGTGGTATTTCAACGGATGGTGGATTTTACCTCAATTCTTTCTCCCTCAAGGGGGGATTGCTAGAGTACCTCCTTGTGAGGAAATAGGACTACGGAAACAGTCCCGTGGCTGAGGGGTATCAGAAAGTAGAGTAATGCAACAGCTGCTGAATAACGTCTAAGTTAATTGAGGAAAATAATAGCTCAGTTCTTAATCATACCCAATGAATGAAATGTCCCAATATCCCAAGTATTTAGACGGAAATTACAGTTAACCAAACCCAGCTCCACTTTGGATAGTCTTATACTTAATAATACGTTAGAACGAGTTTTTCTTTATTCTCTATCGTAAAGAGTTTTGAGAAAGATTGTAAACCATACGAAAGAGCTGATATTTTTAAGTAAATATAAACGTGGAAATCTTAATCGGTTCCATCACGCACCCTCCAAGTGAAGGCTCTAAGTTCATGTCCCAGTTCCGTCCAACTTTTTCACTTTAATTTATGTTTGAAATATGCAGACGCATGCCTACAATCCTCTGGAAAATGTGAGTATTTGGTTCTCAAAAAAATTATTTACAGCTCTGTATGAAGACAAATAAAGAACGTAGCTCGTGGACAAGGTTTTGTGGTAACTTGAACAAAATGGTTCCGAGTGGATTGCCTATCATGAATACCATATCTGGGGTGAATCACACGGCAATAGGAATTATTTAAAGCAATCAACCGCAGAATGACATCTGAGAAGAGGAAATTGAGTTTTCTGAGAGTAAAATTTCGAAAAGATAGGTTTAACTTACGAGCTGCAGGAGCGGGGATACGGAAGAAATGAATTAGAAAGGAAAGAATGCGAGAAAAGGGCAGTAGGAAACTCAATGGTGACAAGAAAGAGTGGTAAGAAGAAGGGAAGATTAAAGAAGAAAATTAAAAGGTGCGTAGGAAGGATGCCACTTGTGTGAAAGGATCTCGGTTTAAAGGGATTTATTTCGAAATTGAATGCATGTGGAGGGAAGAACGGTAAGATGGAGGTAAAGAGAGAGGTTTGGGATGAGGTGGCATTAACTTGCTTCCTCATGTAATCTGTTCTTTTTTCCGAAAAGAAGAAAAGAGTTTGATTTGAAGGATCAGATTTTATAAGGGATTCCGTTAAGATGGGAATCACGAAGGAATTCAAATTTAAAGTTTATTGGTAAACAAATTATTAAGTGTATCGCGCTTATTCAGCTCAAGAGAAAAATATTTTTCGACTCATAAGCTCTTTAAAGGATGTAGAAGGAAGATGTGCGAGGACTTCCTTGATTTCTATATACCGTATCTTCATTGATAGATTTATTAAGAGGATTACAGAGCTTCATCCCTTCTGAAGATTCCATTTTCTATAAATTAATTTTCTCCTCCATCTCACATGCCGAGGCTTATTTGAGTCCATTCGCTTGAGCACACCTCGAGGCTTATTGTTCAACTGAAAAAATTCTTCAGATAAGATGGTAAGGCTTAATTCTATCTACAATTTCTCAGGTTCCTGATGAATACGTATACTCGAAAAAAGTATGAGAAAATCGGTATTTAAGGATTTTTGTAGAGATTTCCTGGCAAAGAGTGGATGGAAAAGAATATCTTTTCTGTTACTTTTTCCTGATATCACAAATACCTTGGGGGTAAATCAAGTTGAAAAATAAGGAATTAAGCGATCACAATGCTCACAGGAAGAGGAGGACTAAACGAAAACATTTACTCTTAACAAAGATTAATACCTAATTTTTCAAATGAAATCAGTCAAATATAACCTCAAAATCTTGGCATGTCAATCCGATGTAATTAAGTCGTTTTTCCTTATTTAAAAGTACTAATTGGGCTGAAAAACTCTTCTATTCCGTTTTACCGCATTACCCTGTTTTGTCCCACGTTTCCCCATAGATCTCAAGATTTTCCGATTATGAAATAATTTTCTTCTATTTTTTAATGATGACTTATCTTTTTACGATTAAATTTCTTCTTCTTACCTACCAAGCATTCTTTATCATTTATGTTATAAACATAACGCCGCACAGTGGGCTAGAATCGAAAAGAGCAGCACAAAAATAAAAAAGTGTTTTCCACTTTCCATCCTATATCAACCGCCAGTTTTAAGACTCAAAATTGGAAACTTTTATATCCTCCTTAACAACAGATGCATTTCAGAAATCATTTACACCTACTACTATTAATTTTTGGAATTCCCTCCGCACTACAGTAAAAATATCGTGGACTATAAATAGGTTCAAACACTGATTTTAAATATGTGGCGAGACATGATTATTTTTTGAGCGTATCATTCATGTATTATTTGTATTAAATAAGATTGCATTTTTATTTTGATTGATTTCCTTGTTTTATATCGCTCTAAAATGTCTTTTAACAGGAGTTTTGCTTGTTATGCGAATATAGGATTAGCTTAAAGCTTATTTATATATGAATAACTTTAATATTCTTTTTTGTGACCGTGTGATTTTTGGTCGTATTTTTTCCTAAGGTGAGCAGCTACAAGGGAGAAATAAACCTAATTATTATGCTCGTAATCTCACCTGATTTCCAAGTCTGGTATAACTTTTAGGATTTATAAAAAATATATTTAAAAATAATGTTCTAGATACAATAATTTGGATGCTAAAAAGGATGGGAAGAACACACATATATGGGTATCCCTAAATTAATCCAAAAGAAAATCAAACGAATTTACATGATTTTCTAATGCTTAGAAATAATGCGAGGTTTCTCCGTAGAGCTACATTTGAGAGATGTGTTCAACTCCCCATCAGCCCTCTGTGAATGCACATTGTCGTGACCATGATTTATTACAGTCCCATTTCAAGGATCTAACGATAGGAATACCTTGCGAGAGAAAATTTACAATTTTTCGATTTTTATTGATAATTACTCTACCATGATCCTTTGGGCCACTCTTAAAAAAAGATAATTTAATGCTCTGTCTTCTAGTCCGTAATTTCCGCTTCAAAAATCTTTTCTATTCAGATTAAATGTTGCTGGACGATATTTAGGAGAAATCTTCTGAGACGTAAGCAAGAAAAGACTTTTGTTAACAGCAAGATTGTGGATGGTGAGATAGTTGTGCGGGGACGTTTTCAAAGGAGAGTTTTTGAAGAAAAATGGCATGAATACACGAGAAAAGTCCAGGGAGAATTCGCTTGTAGCCGTTGGAATGAGAAAACGCTGGATAATTTTACCTCCATTCATTGCAAAGCTGACTTCCGTAGTCTTAGCTAGTAGTCGATTGAAAGGAAAAATGAAATATAAGAAATGAACAGTAGAACAGTGAACTATAGAGCTAATTGAAGTATTTTAGGTGATAGCACTTGTAAAATCGAGTCGTTAGATATTGGGAAAAAGGGTTATTTATATTTCTGAATAAATAATTATATAAAAAGCTAAATAATCCAAGTATAATATTAATGTATTTATTTATTATCGACATTATTAAAATGAAGAACGATTTTATACTGGTGAGTAATTTCATGATTACTGAACAAAGAAGTGTGAACAAAAAATTTATTTCAAGCAGAGTTTAGGTACGTCAGAATTGTAACTTTATTAATACGCTTATTTCAATTTGGTCTGACCGGTGCCAAAAAGTGAGCAAAGCTTTGCAAGATCACAAGTTATGAGAGATACGAACAGCGTCGAATGCATTATCATTGCAAGGCTAGTCAGGGTTTGACGTCATCTCGAAAGGTTTCACGTCAAGAGGTGGCTGACGTCGAAAATTCTATTTTCTCCATTCATGGATACCCTTTCGATGCATCAGCCGATCCAGCCTGTGATGCAAAGGCGAATAAGCGGGTGAATTTTAATTTCGTTTCTTTAATGCGACAGCATTCGATTCGGTACGCAACAATGAGATGAATGCTTATATTGATTAATTTAGAGATAGGATCACTCTAAAATTAGGTTTTTTTATCATAGGAAAAGTTTTTCAGTGGTATAGTGTGTGCGTCAACTTGTGTAAAGAACAAAGGCAACGATTACATGTGACGAAACGAAGATGAAAGAGAGTTAAGCAAAATATGGTTAATGAAGGAAAGGTAATAAATATCGTAGAAATATTTAAGGCCACTTATTCGCCTCCTGTTCTGGTCCCATAGAAGTCATCTCAGCCCCATGAAAAGCCATATAAGTGGCATATTGAGGCTAGAAGGACTGTTTTAGTCGTAAATGACGTATCTTCATCCATATAATATTCGTTTTAACCGAACTAGAATTTTTGGCAATTTGAGCATTTCTTGCTGAAATTTCGGAACTTTGAGTAAAAATTCTCACAAAAGATAGTATTTGATTTGGAAAGAAAATTATATTTGTAATTAGGGTGTGCCACTATTGCCGGATGTTACATTTCTATCAGAAAATAAAAGACAAAACGACCCACCCTACTGTCTAACCAACATCCGTAAGGATTTCTGTAAATTTTGCGTGTTTTGACGAATTTTGGTGAACTGAGAATCCATTTTCCTTGATTAAAACGTACTAAATATTTAATATTAAGCAACTACCAAGCAATATATGTATTCATTTGCCATTAAATCACTTCGGAAACACTGAGATACCGTCAGGAAAAAATGCTAAAGTTTTACATTTTTCACAAAAATTTAAATTTTTGACTAAAATTCGCAGCCTCAGGACATGATCTGATCGAGCTAAAATATTTTACATGTTATAAGGACCACCAACCACAAACTTAAAGCATTAGCCGTTGACGGATTTCGAAAAAAAATTCTTTCGATCCACCCTAGTGTACATTGACCCTGGACCACATTGGTTTCATAGAACACTTTATTTTGACAAAACGTTTTAATTGGAACGAGGTGGATTTGCTTGTAACGAAAAGCATCCGATCACTGTTATGATTAAGTTTTATACATATAAAAATAACCCCTCAAAATCTCAATTCCAGCTCCGTGAATCTGTCGCTTAAGCCAGGTTACGCTTGGTTCCCAACAAATTATTCCGTGGAATGTGCACCGTTTTCCTCGTCGGTTTACATTTTGAAGAGAACGAGATGCTCCATAAAACGTGAAGCTGGGCTCTAATCGGCCTGGAGATAAACCGACCTTGGTTTCAAAGCCGATACATTTAATAAATGCCCTATTGCAGGATTAAGAAAAGGTAGTTGTGATATTCTCAAGCTCCTCTCCCGCCTTATCTACCGTTTATACTGCTAACTCACATCCCTAATTACGATAGCGCCTCTCTATTACTTCGTAATATTCAACCTCCATTACGGCTTCTTACCCTCCGCAATTAGTATTTTGCGAAATGAGCGTTATAAGCATATTACTCTATCATCAGACATGAACAATAATCTCCTCCTCCAATGAGCTGAACTCTAGCCAACATCACGATGGAGAATAATGAGGAAATTTCCTCTTCTCTGAACCCCCATAACTTCAGGGCTACTCCATCAAACTTCCGTTAATTTTCGTCGATACACAGTTTTAAAAGTTAAGACTACCCTGACTTTTAGAAATCGAACATAGTGCTCTGTTGCGGCAAGTTTCTTCGTTTCTCCGCTTTTAAAGCTGCAATCCTCGTCGAATGAACCGTGATAGGGTTTGGACAAAGATGTTTTTTATCTTTTGAATACAACTGTGATATTTTCTGCATTCAAGATACGGAGTATTCAATTCATGTCTTCATACAATTCCATAACGTTTCAAATAGTATAGTAAGTTCTGATGATACTGAGCATTGATGTGCTAGTTCTCTAGGTGTGATGTTATCTGAATACTAAAAGAATACTGTACTACATACAGATAAATTATAAGATGCGCTTGGGTGAAACCTATTGCGGCGGTCAACAAGAGAGGTTAGACGAATTCCAACCTTTAATAGAATCATCGATTTCGAAAGCCTTCTAATTTCGTAGGCTGCTTTGGTAAAGACTATAGGATACGGTAGGTGGGACGAATTTAGTCGTAGGATCAGAAAATGTAAATCGTGAAACATTGGGCGTTTGTCCTATGCCTAGACTTTTCGGCTAGCGAATAGACTGCATAGTAATATTGAAAATAATAAACACAATATATAATCACCTACGTAATGAATTTAAGTAGTAAATTTTGATATGTAATAATACGCTTTCAGTGACCATAAAATATGAAAAAAAGAAGACAGGATAAGATTTAGGATCTTCATATATTATTTCTAGACCTCTATTTTCGGCGACCAACACTTTTCTCCCTTTACACTCCATCAAAACATATAAAAAATGTAACACACCATTTGAAGAGAAAGTTTCCCATATCCTGCTAAATATTGACCAGTAAATGAAAAATGGACCATTTGGTCAAAATCTCGAGATTAGATTTGAGTTTTCCCATGAAGCTGAGTAACTGGATGTGTAGATATTGCTATATATCGACACAAGCGAGATATATCAAGACGAGTACTGATACTCCCTCTGCAATACATTTCAACAAACAACCCATTCACTACAAATGAGCACAAAAACACTAAAACATCCCCAATGAACATTTGTGCAAACATTTTGCAAGGAGCAACTAGTCATTATTCAATAAGAGCCAGTACGTGGTAAGTATTCCAATTATGATAATGCACCTATAGTGTGCTATTACTGCTGATACGGCGTTCAAAAGAAAGTTCTCATACAGTTCTTAAAACAGGAAATATTCACTTACCTTGGAATCAGGTAGATGTAAAAGTTCTGATAGACGCAGAAAACCGCCACGCAGAGGTCAGCCACGGCCAGATTCGCCAGGAACAGGTTAGTCGTGGAGCGTAGACGCCTATGCAGGGTCACAACAAGAATCACCAGTAGGTTTCCTGAAAATAAAATCAGTAAAAGGTTACGTCATTGGACGTTCTTTATTAGTTTTTCTCCAACTGTGAATTAATTCGGGTTTTCCTGTGAGATTAAATGAAAAAGCAGTATTAAAAGAGAGAAAGGAATATTTCTCAGCATTTCTTTTCCACTAGCCTTTCGACGATTCAATTAAAATCCATCGATGTCAACCAATTCCATTCTTTTTGTCCTAATCAGAGTTTCGGGAGTAGTAAGAAAGGTTAAATTAAAAACGACCTGCGAAACTGTCGATTTGATTTTAATCTCTTGGAAAAACGCCTGCATTATTAGCCATGATTGTAGACATGGAATAAGATTATCTAAGATTGGAAATTATGGAAATTAAAACTCTTAGCACAATATTTGGCGCTGATTATCTTTCTACTTCGGATGAAAGTGTAACCATATAAAATTATTAAAGATTGTTATGGCGTAAAATACTAATATTTTATGTGAATGCATGGAATAAGATCGGAGAAATATGAGACACTTTCCTAGCGAGATAATCTCGTTTTCTTGTACGGTATTCAATGTCACCTGATTACCGCAGGGTTATGGCATTCACAAGCGTCATCTGTTCCCAATTACACTCTTGAGTGAGCTTGGCTGTTGAAAGAGTCTCAATCAATAACATATGCTCTAATAAACTATTATAAGTGTTTTATTTTACAAACGCTTAATAAAATATTGTGCCATGGCGTGTATAATAGGGTATAATTATATACACTACACGTGGCCTGTATAATAGGGTAGAAGTTGAAAATGTATAATTGTATGATCATGTTGCACCTGACGGGAAATCAATGTATTTCAGTATGCTTACTGAAAAAAGTGAATTTTTTATGTCACAATAACTAACATAATAAACTATTACTATCATAATTAAAACGTTTCTCCTAGAATCCGCACTTAATTGCTAGTTTTTTCAGCAAACATCGGTTGCATCGCGTAGCTATTTTTTTATAATTAACAAGCTAAAATATGAGTCAATATGATTATTAAAGTAAAATTAATATCTATTTTAATGAAACGTTCATTACATTTTTATAACTACTTATATCGCTGCAATGGAAGAGAATATTTAATATGAAGAGATTGGATCGTATTATACCTGATATTTTGATATCAAACCTCGTATCTTTACTAAATAAACCGAATATTGGCAGTTCAATAAATGCTTCGTTGGAATGTAAACATACTATAAATACTTCCCAAAGGTTAAATTTAACAGGTGAGACCATACTGGATCGTGTCTTTTGATCTCCTTCAGGTTTTCTCAAGATAAACTGGTCTGTCTTTTTTATTTCTCTACTTCTATTTATCCCATGTTTTATTCTACCACTGAAAGAGAAATTCCATTTTGCCGCATACGATAAGAATTCCACCTCTATTGTTCTTATCCTCACTGCTTTCCAAAAGGAGAAATGCATTGAGTGTACACGGCAAAGGAACGAAGAAAACGGCTGAGAATAAAACCTTTCTCCGAACACAAATGTACGATTGTTTACTTTTCCCAGCGTAATCGAGTCTCGTATTACATCAATGAAAGTAAAAGTTACTCGACGGATAGCTTCGAACTTTGATCCTTTGTTTGTATCGCTCAGTCTACCTTTGATGTTTGATCTGGCTCGACTCTTTGTTCCCGTCAATATAAATAAATATGACCACACCTGCAGAGTGAATCTAAAGTAACAAGTGCAAATGAGGAGAGAATTATTAGATTCCTAGCATAAAATGATTACTTCCCTCTCCTAATAATAGCATTTAAAACAATTTATCGACAAAAGGAAAGGCTATCTGCTGCAGTTTCAAAGAAGAGAGAAAATATTGAGAGGCACTCCTTTTAAATCTTCAAGGGATACATTTTTCTTGCTTTAATACCCTTTACTTATCTGACTAAGAATTTTTTGATTAGCTCCTATTATCTGTCCTTTGTTTCCTGTGTTTTAGAATACTCTTAGTGTAGTTTATTTAACCTTCATCCGGGCGCGCGGAAGGTAATTTACCGTCACATTCATAAAAGCGCGTGAAATTTTTGCCTGGAGGTGTGCGGCGCGCCAGGATGAGGGTTAATGAGAAATTAACTTTTGTCTGCAAGATATTATTTGGTGTAAATAAAGTGATGAAATTATGAACAGGTTTTTGAATAATTAAAATAATATCGTACTATAATTGATAAAGTCAGCTTGAATTTTTTTTCCTCTGAGCCTTATTTCCATATTTTGATGGGGTCGACTGATGAGTGATGGTGTGGGTGATGATAAGGATGAAGTTGGTTTTGGCGATGATTTTTAACTTTCACGTCAGTGGTCAGCTTTAAGATATTTTATGTAAAATGAGGTATTTTGGCTAATGTGTGTAAATAATTATACGAGTGTAGATGATAAAATAAAGAAGTATTATGTATGATATAATATGAAATACATGTGAATAGTATCATGAGGTAATGTGATGAATACGTAATGGAGCAGAAAGTGGAATTATCTACAATAAGATTATGGTTGTATAGTCATGTTTTATCTGACGGGACATCAATTGAATTTCGGTATACTTATTGATTTAATTTAAATGTATTATGCATACACATACTATTATTATTCCTGATGTTTCGTTTATCTACGCTAATTGCATTTTAAATAAACAATTTTTACGGATATTTATTTCAGCAAGGAATTTTTGCCTTAAATGTACTCCAAATGTATGTAAACCTTGTATTTGCCTTGTTGATCTAAAACATAACGGGTAAGTGTGATTTGGTGATTTACATTCGCAACTTCACAAATATGTTTTGAGAATCACTATGTATAAAAAGTTAACTTTTATTTCATCCTAATCTGTGTGCATAAGGAACACAGGTGACAGAGATTGGCTGGTATCATTGTGAATGATGAACATAAATCATGACACCTGTAATACGTGAGCATTGTTTTACGAGGCTTTAATAAATATTTTAAATCCTTTGATTTTGGTGAGGATTATCGCACGTCACTGTTTCGAATCGCCAATGCTTCATCTAAGTTTTCGAAATTATTAATTACGAACTCGAAATGGAGACGGAATTTAACGCAACACCTTCTTTTAACAAGTCATTCCAATTTTCAGCCCTACGTTAATTTTGCGGTTCTTCATTACTTAGTTGACTACACCCGAAGTTCCCTAAAGAAAAGGCCACTCATCCCTTTCGGATTTAAATCTGAACTCAAATCGAAGCAGCTAAAGCGACTCACAAAAATAGTTAGCGAGGATTTCCTCAAACGCAGTCTTCTGGAAATGAGGATTGAAAGGCGTGGAATTTGCTGCATCACAAACTAAGAATTTGAGAGTGAAATTCAAAGTTATATCCGAAGAAATAATTTAATAAATATCTTTTGAAACAAAATTAAAACAAGTCTTAAAAGTTTATGCCCACTACTCCCCTAATCCACATTTCATAGATTTTTAAAGCTTAGTTTTCTTCTTTCTACTTTATTTCAAAATGATAATAATATTACATCAAAATTTGTTTTTTTAAATGTATCATTAATTATATATGAAATATCTGAGACATAAATAGTAAGAGAAATAGTGTAATAATGATTTAGGATTTACAGTATTTGCCAGTAATTGGCAAAAAACCTCGAAAAACAATTTTGACCTCAAGTTAATAATCAGCAGTTTCGTAGTAGGTGAGTTATTCACTAAAATTTGTATTTACCAATAAAAGTTACTTGCATACTGCGAGCATATTCTTAAAGTACTATACTTTGCAAAGACTTAGTAATAATCCTAAAAGAATTACCATGTATTACTTCTTTTCAACTGCCTGGCGTAGAATTTCCAACTTCTCGGTAAATATAATGATAAATAATTTGAAATTCCCGCCATTACCTAAAAATAGTAGGGCTGTCTAGTGTCAAAGGCAGGACCTCTTGCAATATGCAAATGCATATAACGCCTTTGTAGAAATAAAACCTATTTTATTCAAATTTTGAATTCGATATCATACCGGGAAGATCCTAAAATAAGTTATGGTTATCCCCATTTAAATGCATACAGTACTGTAAATGGTTCTCTGGGATTAAACCTAGGATGATCAAGGAAACCCTTAAACGGCGTATATGAAAATTATTTATGATCTCTATTCACATGCCGAGTTTTAAGTTTCTATCTTTCCTGGAAGGGGTTAAAAAAATCTTAAAAATCATAGCAATTTCTAATTTTAGAGACGCCTGGTGCCGAACCTAGGATCTATTGGCAGAAATGAATACATATAAGGCCCTAGTTGAAATAAAACTCATTTTATTCAAATGATGAGGTTGATATCATACAGGGAAGGACCTAAAATACGATTCAGTTATCCCCATAAGAAATGCATTGAGGAACGTAAATAACTCACTGGGATCAAACCAAGGACCATCAGCGAAACAATAAACAGCGTACATAAAATAAATTCATGAGCTCTATCCACATGGCGAATTACATGTATCCATCTTATCGGGAAATTATTTTTTTTTAACTTACAAATCGCCGCAATGCATTTTAAATGGCAGATATTTGCACTGACCTAGCGTCGAACCAAGGATAATCTTCGAAGATATATTTATGGTGTTCTTCGCATATGCACGGATTCTAGCGATCCCTCCAATTTCAACTATCTAATTTGCCGGAAAGTGTCTCAAAAATGTTTTCGAAAATCCACGCAATGTATCTTTATGGGGAAAATCGTGACTTTGGGGCCTTCTGGCATCGAACCCATGATACTGAGGTTCAAAGTCGCACTTTTTCTGCCAGTTACACGACATGGCCAGTACGTCGTAAAAATTTAAAGTCAGTGACACTTGTGAAACATGGTTAGAATTCTGATACCCTATGAATGAGTGAGTGTATATATAGATATGAGTAAAATGTAGCTCGCATACTGCAAGCATATTGATAACACAAATTTCAAGACGAAGTCATATCGAGAGGGTCCTCAAAAGAAAACGAAAGGATTGAAAATATTCTTAAAGTTCGCTGCAATTTATCCGTCCGGCTTCGAACCCGGGTCTTCCTGGTGATACAAACTATGCAGCACAACAGAAGATCACCATCCCTAACTATGTGTGAAAACTCAAGCAGAAATATTGGCTGCAACTGCCTCAAACGTCGTCCTACTTTTCCCTTATATTCCTTATGTGAGAATTTTTTTTGTGCTCTGGCATCGAACGCAGGAATAGTATGGTCTTATCTAATTTTAGCTTAAACCGAGTCTTAATATGCATCTTCTAGCTAAGAAAAAACTACCTATCATTTTGATACGTGCATCAAAAAAAAATAATGAAAAACTACCCCAATGTATTTTAAAGGGCAGATTTTGTTTATCAGTATTTCACAAATAACTCCTAAGCAATCAGTGATACAAAAATATGTTTAATACAAAAGTTATAGTAAATTACATTTTCTAAAACTTGTATACATAATAGAATATACCTAAATATCATACTTAAGGAGATAGTTTGCAAAAATGGAATTTTTCTTCGAAGAATAAAGCTCGACTTTCGGTTTACTGATTTACTCCAAAAACTAATCAACTCTGACAGCACCAACCACAGTGCTCTATATGAAGTTTGATATTGATACAACTAATAGTTTTTACGCAAGAGCGCCCACAATCACACACACATACACATACATCATTCCGAAAATGGTTAAAACGTGTTCTAGGGACCCCAAAACATGTATTTCCGTTGAAATCTCGAAGTCGATTTTTTCATGAAAACAATACTTTCTCTATACTACGTATATGGAGAAAGTAAAAAAATGGGTGACTTGCAGCCTTCTGGCATCGAACCCATGACACTGAGGTTCAAAGTCGCCAACGTCTGCATATGATAGATATCCGAAGAAACGTCTATATATAATAGATAACCATGAACAGATGAACGATTACTGTATTGTAACTCAATTAAAGCGATTAGTCGGTTTACTTGATCTTAGAACTCCGTTTACGCGTCAGGCCTTTCTTAATAAAATGAAGAGAGCAACGATTATCAGAACACACGTTTCATAACGATAAAATAAAAAGCGAGGGAGAATGATTAATCGAGTACAATTACATTCATTCGACACCAAACAAATCTTTCGTAGAGCATCGACAGGAAGGCAACGGAACATTAAAAGTAAAAAAAAATCTTCTTCTCCACTGCACGTCATTGAGTTCCAAACGAAATCAATTACGCAGCACTGTTTTCGGAGAGCGGAAACTTTCTCTCACTTTCTATCCACGTTATTTGCTGATCCGTAGTTAATTCATCGCCAAAATTATTCTCCCCAACTTCGCTCCGCTTGATTTATAAAGGGATGGAGGCTTTAATCCGCGGGATACATTCGAGGGTTCAACCAAACTCATTGTCGGTAATGCGCGGCAACACTTTCGTCGGATGGGAGTTTGGAAAATAGGTGTTGTAGAGGAAATGGGAGCGATCGCTCAAGCTTCGAATGAAATTGGGTCCGAAATGTACAGCGGAGGGAAAGAACCGCCATTTCCTCTCTTCAATCGGGTGGATTGATTCAATTAAAAAAGGCATTCGAGAATCGCGTGAAGATAGCATTTTTACCCGCATGATTATGCTTCGACGGGAGGAAAAAGATAATGAACGGGGTATCGATCGGGTGGTTAAATGGTTGCGAAAGAGGGATTCGGAAAGGAAATAACCGGAGGAATGGATGCGTAATCATAAAATGTGCCGTCATCTGGAAGCGAGATACGGAAAATCTCCTCTTTCAAATCAAGATCTACGCGGAGTTTGATGCTGTGTGGCCATATTCTATTTGTGAGTGCGACGATGGGTCTTAATTACTTGATTTAACGCGCGAGAGCACGGAAATGGAATAGAAGAGACTGAATATTATTCCCGAATTTATAAAGACTTTGGTCTAAGTTATTCTACTTTCGATACTATGTAAGAAGCGACGTGTATGTACAAATCACTCGAAAACTTTCTACGACAAAATCACCGAGACCTGAATATGCGTATAACGTATCAAAGAAAATATCATGCCTTTTACAATATGCAAATTCGTAGTAGTAGTAGTATTGTTAAAAGTGCTTCGACAGCTGAGGTCATTTTGCACATTGGCTCCCACCGGGAATCGAACCCGGGACCGCTTTCACATGCAAATTCGTGTTTCAGTAGTTTAGCTAATGAGAGAAAAAAAATCAAACTTTTGCGGTTATTACTAACTTTGGGAACAATATCTTGAATTGTAAGTACAACGTGTAGAAGTTACACCAACAAATATAACTAGATTGGTTTTAGTTTCATGACGAAATCACTCTAGCGATACCTAGTAGAACGTATTAATACTTTCATTCAAAAGAATAAACAAAAATTTACAATATTATAGGGGATTCTTATACAGCGGTGAATTTTTGTATATTTTTTAATAAAAGTTTGAAATTCAATTATTTTCAATTCTATGTCCAATTTTCATTCGTTTTAATCTAATGCATGTTTTTAATACGATGAATCTGCTCTAACAGATTCCTCACTGCCCGTTAACGATTTTTTTGAGTACCATTAACTTTAGAATTATAGAGCCCAAATTTACCAGAACTGCGTTATTTTAATGTTAGAAAAGGAACATCCAACTGGTTACATTGACGTGATGAAATCAACCCAAATGTATCGATCATCAAATGTGCGGTCTCAATGGATTTCCGAGGGGTCACTTCCAGTTTGGCTCTCTAGGAGAACTCCCTTATTAATAGGATCACAGGGTTATCAGAGTTCACGCTGGTGAAACAGAATGGTTACGAGGCTATCGCGCTCGATTCTGAGGTCAGCAGTGGAGAATTGAAAAAAAAATCCCCACCCTGAAAAAAGTAACTTAAAAGTAATTAGTTAATGAGCGTCAATATAGATAGCGAGACATAATGAGAATATAATATAGATTTAAAGCTGAGTCTGACTAATCGAAATACTTACATGGATTTTTATTTGATATTCAAAATACGGTGGCGCAATATTTATTTCCTAAGACGACCAAGCTAGGACTGCACCGATTTAACACTTTTAACAACATGTAATGAATACTCGGGAATTTTAATGCTTTCATTCCACTGAAGCAGTAAACACGCTATTCAGGAAAAAATTTAATCTCCATAAGGCGATCCTTTTCTTTCTTACAGGCCCTGTATTATAATGTATATTTAGAGTTGAGTTTGACTATACTGCTCTTAATTGACTTTTAATTATTGTGAAAAAGCTGCTTCTAAAAATTACCGATTTTTTGCACTTTGGTTCAGACACTCCTTTACAGTAAGTACATTTTTCAATTTTTACTTGTGAAAAAATTGCCATGAAAAGAACATTAAATTATATTTAATCTGATGTAAAGATAAATGAAATTTAAGATACGAAAAGCCTGCAGTTAATTCGCAAATTTAAGGGCATGTTATTTTAACTCCGACAGTAGTTGATTCAGATATCATCGTACATTATCGTTGTACATAGATATTGGGTTAATTCCCCCCAAAAAACGCTGCTGGAACTATTGTAGAGGAATAAAGATCTTATTCCGAGATTCAGAACTCTTTTATGGCGATGGAAAGTAAATAAATGAAGTATCATTGATCGAAGCAGAGGAGTCACTTGGGATTAGAATGCTTTTATTGCGTCTCTCATTGTTTACTCCCAATTTAATTATATATGAAAGGTTTATTTGAAGAGGAAGAGAGAGATAAAGGGCAAACAAAAGGTGAGTTGGATGTTAAGGAAATTTTGGGAGATAAGATTAAAAAATAGAATAGTGAATATCGACAAGAGCAGCCGAAGCGTGGTTGAAGATAAGCAGTTAGAAGTAGGATAAAAGTTAGGAAAGATCGGGAGAACATAACAGTGAGTGGAAGAAAACACATATCCATTCAAGTGGTTAGATTCTTCTTTCAAAATCACGAGGGGTTAAATTAAACATTTAAACATGCCTATTCGATCTTATATATTCAGAAATGCATTATATTCTCTGATAATATGCCCATCGATACATTTTCGAAGCAACATAGAGCAATGGAAAACAAACTTTAAAACTCATCGTACATGCTAGAATTTATTTAGTGACGTCTATCACTCTCCCTTTTATTAAATGTCAGAATTCTAAACCGTTCTGGAATAATTCATAATGTGAAAATTTCTTCCTTTCGTACCCTTTTCTTTCTCCAAAAATTAGTTGGTTGTAATTGACTATTTTTCAATTGCAGAAATATAAATTCCAGGAGGTTTAATCACAAGAATGTTATTTTAAAAATACATCTTATAGTTTTGTTTATACGTACTAAGAATTATGCTTTATCGACTTAGTTTTAATATTGTACGTAATTTTTTAAATGGATAAACAAATATGGATGAGAAATTTCCATAAATTATCGATAAATATTTATCAAGAAATTTGTATGTTTATAATGGCTGAATATCCAATTCATTTATGTATCATTTTAAAACTTAAACCTAACAAAAGAAGGAAACAGTTGATGGAAATAGATTCCTATAGAGTGAATACATATGAAAACATGGTTAGTATTTTAATTTATATAATTTGACATTCCAGCATAATCTGCATAATAATTCCAGAAAATCTTAATTTAATCTTAAAATTAATGAATTAATGAAAGTTCTTCAAATTTCCTTTATGATTAAAATGTTTAGCCGAGTGGAAGTTCTGATAGATACGAAATATCCTTCTATAATGGCCGTGAAGGGAAAGTATCAGGAAAGGTCTCCGTTTTGAAAAGGATTTACGACCCTTTTCGTAAATTAATCTAAAAGTTATGAATCATATATCAATTTTGGGGACGAAGTGAATCGGAAATTTCAAGCGTGAAGTTATTGAGCTGTAGGAGCACGTCTCCTATTAACGATAGCTTTTAAAATGTTTCTTATTCTTTCCAGACTGTTATCTTTACAGCTAGAAACCTTTTTGTAAAGTCTCTTTCCGATTCGATACAATTCCAGATTAAGAAATTTAGTTTTTGAAAGCTATCCTCTCTGGGAATTAGATTAACTGTTTTTCGGATTTTTATAAAGCTTTGTAGTAGGTCATTAAATCAACCAAACGAAATCAACTTCCCTTTGATTTTCAAGTTTCCACGTGCTTCCTTTCAGCCCGCTTGAGTTTCGAAATATTTAATGAATACTAAATTAAAAAATAAATAATAAATGAGATTTTAAATGTATAACAACTTATTTTCCAAGTGAACATCGAAGAAGTAGTTAATCAACCCTACTCCACGTAACGTACATTTCATGCCTTCTCAATTGTAAAATTAAACGAGATTATTGAGAAAACATTGTTTTCTTCAAGATTCATTTTCAAAATCATTTATTTCCACATAATAATGATAGCACTGCATCAACATCTTCGTTTATGAAAACTAACTTTTCGTTCCCTTACTACAGTTTTTATGCCATTACAAAGAATCAAGTTGAATTCCTACAGAAGCTACCTTTCATAGAATGTTGCCTGGGAAATTAGTCTCTATGAGTATGTGTCGGCCTGAAATCCTAGCTTTTAATCCCTCATGTCCCTTGTCCATGCTTGTGGACATCTTTTTCTTTAATTATTCTATACTTTTCGCAACACGGATCGCTTAAGATTCCTTGAATATTTAACTCAGAACGCCGTTTTAGAATAATGAAACCGATAAAACAAGCGAAAAATACAGCAGCTTAGATGCCGTTGAACTAAGAGATGGTAATTATGATGTGGTAGTGATGATTGAAAATTTAAAATGCTACGTGTTGGCGCTTGAATTTAAATTAAAAGCTGTGAATCCAGATGTTGACCCAGGCAATTTGCATTGGTAAGGTAAGGAGCTTATGAGTGCCGAGTGTTTTCTATTAGCTGCACAGCTAATTAAAGGATAATACCGAGAGCCTACTCCACTAACTTTCTTAGGAATGATCACTAGTAAACGACATGTAGATAGCATCGCGTAATGCTCGACATTAATCTTTGATAAGTCAGGAGAAGAGATACAGTTGGAGGAAACGATGAGGAGAAAGGCATTGAGGTATAATTATTAATGAGCGTCGAAAACGGTTGAGCTCTCTCTCTCTCTCGCTCCTTGCAAATGATTTTTGCAGCTAACGCGAGATGATCTACTTCACCACGACCCATTGTGGCTCATAAAAATTGTATGGATCCCTGAGTAGACTCCCAACGTTAATTAAAAATTCTATTACTACATATTTCAGACGATAATGAATCTCACCAATTTTTGGAAAAACTTTGACAGATTTCCTAATATCAAAAAGATATATTTTGTAATAAAGATTGACTTATTTCTAGTTGGAAAATTTTAAATAATACGTACTTATTTTCATATTTTAAGGAGATAGATTGGTAAATTGGATGTCTTAATTACAATACCTTTTTCATGGACGATATTAGATTTGTACTGCCCTGGGGAGTAAAAAGGTTGTCAATCGAAAAAATACAGGAAAATATCTGTTCATGATTCTTCTTAAACGTAAGGTACTTAAATAAACAATTTATGGAATTAGAAAGAAAATATTCGAATGAAATAATTAGTATGTAGGTTACATGGGTGTTTCCGATGTTTCAGCGATAATTTATAATTGTGATCTCTATCGTCTAGCTGTATTGATTTCCGTATAAATCTGTATTATTCTAATCAAATTATTCTATCCTAATCACAAATAACATGTTTATAATCAACCTTCTAAACGGAAGGCAGTTACAGAGTTTGCTTCTATATCGTTGAAACACCAAATCAGTAAAGGAATAAATCCTACTGTTGTTTATAGATGAGGTAAGGAATGTCCCAGTACGCACCTGGCGGGCAACAACAAAAGAAACCTTCGATGGACAATGTGTTGAAAATGAAAAGGGAAGTACAACAACTTCGGCATAAAAGTTAAAAAGAAGATCATGGGCGTAATATTTGATCCATTACCCAGCTACAGAATATTTTTTGCTGCCTATTGTGCAATATGCGAATTAGTTATCTATAAATCATCTAAAGGAGGAGGAGAGTTCTTTGGGTTGAGCGCTCAAGGTCTGGTATTTTAACGGATGATTGTGATGCCTGGGAGCCGAAAGGAATTAATTCTTGATCTTTAATTAAGGAGATTGCTTGCGAGATCAACAGGAGATGTTTATTGGCTATGAGAATGTTAAAGATTGAATTGAGGGAAATGGAGAGGTGAAATTATGGAACAACCAAGAGCAATGTTTCTTTCCTTTTATGACTCAACTACGATGTGTGAGTGAAATGGAATTTTTTCACTTAAAGTCATACAAACTTCACGATTCCATTATCCCACCTATAAATTTATCTGTTTTCGGGAGCTGGAATCAGATGCATGTGCTTAATCATATACATAATCATGTGTGCATTTAATTTCCTTTCTTTAGACGTTCGTATTATTTTCGTAAAATAATTTGTGGACGTAAACGTTTATGATTACATCTTATTTAATCTTGCAGAAGATTTAAGGCATGCAGTGAAAGTATTAACTTACATGAAATGTATTGACTCGTATGAGGGTCAAATCTGGAATCTGAAAATTAAGTATAGTCGGCGTCTAATTTTAAATGCGAACCAAGTATGAAATGTTTGCTCTTTTTTGCCTCTTGAGTTTTAAGCAAACACATGTACATACATACCAACATTCTATTATATAAATATTTATTTTTTCTAACAAAATAATTTGACGAATTCAAATTTTTTGTTTGTAATTAAGAATAAAACTCAATAACCTCAGGCTTGACTGAGAGGAAGTTCATTTTCATAATAAAATTATTTTTTATTTTCACAAAGTAAAACGTAAAAATATCAAAAACACTAGTATTTAATTTGAGACAGTTAATTTAATTCAGTTTGCAAAACACCTAATTTGAAGCAAACTTACCCCTTCCTTTCAGTCCATTATCCTTCACCATATAGAGAAAGGACAAAAGATGACATTTCGCCGAAATAGACTGATTCTGATTCGCAAATTTTCCAGGAAAACAGTTATTAAGGAGTACCTTCCAACTTTCCCCGTCTCTTATGCACCCTCCCTCACCCTTCTACAGCTCTACCATCAATACCTACCCCTGTCTACTCTCCCCCTACCCTGATTTCATATGTATGTAGCATTCCGTTTCCTTACTCCGAACGAGCTGGAACTGGTAGTTGTTTTTAGTGTTTTTAACTTGTGGAATTGAGTTGGTGTTTTTTTATTCTTGCTTTTTACTTTGTGAAAATAAAAATTAATTTTGTGATGTAATTAAGCACCCTTGTTATTACTTTCATTGAAGGCTTTTTAAAGTTCATTGCGTTCATTTCTGTGGAAGAATCTTACGTTGAGGAGTATAAAATAAATAAATAAAGCAGAAGCGTAAAATAGTTCATAATGATTATAATTTTTTGTTGAGAGAGAAGAATGAGGCAGGTGCTATAAAGAGCATTTCAGCACCACTATAAAAATGTTCACGTTTCTTATTTTTTGCATTACCCTTTGAAATGCCAGATCATTAATACAGGAATAATAGTATATTACGCAGAGGGATTTTGATTTTAGGCGACCTTCGTGATTCTCGATATATCTCTGACCCTCGACATAAAGGGAAGGTTAAATGACTCTATGAGTATGAGTCTCTAAACGTTTGAAAAAGACCATTAAAGAACTTAGCATAAAGTTTATATGAGGTGTTTGCGTTTGAATGAATTGTTTTTTATGGGAATGCGGTATCTCCTTCAGCTTCATCGGATCACCGAATTCGTTTGTTAGTAAAATGGGGCAACGCGTGGAATTCGATGGGCCCTGTACTGAAATGCATGAACAAACCCTTGGGTCACGGCCATCGCTGCCTCGGTCGTTTATGGAACAAACTAGCGAATAAATGTCGCGCGAGAGTTAATGCTCCTTATCTATGACGGCCATTACGCGGAGAAACTATGTACATGATATTTACTGCGCAACGAAAAACCAAACCTTTTTCACTTCGCAACCAGTTCAAATATCGATTTTCGTCCTTAAATTGCAGGGCGCATTCATTTCTCAAATGAGAACTTTCCACAAGGTTTTGGATTTAAATGTGACTAGGTGGCGTGTATGTAATGGAATGTACTAAAAGAGTAGTATCAGAAAAAAAGATAATAACCAAATGTTTTTTACACACCTCTTCAATGGCGCATTTTCAAGGAATGCGATATTTAATAATCTTAAATTAAAATACGTTATTTTGAATACTAGTATTTATAATAAAAGAAAAATCATTTTGATGTATTACTGAATTACTTTGCCATGGCTCATTAACATTTGCATCAAAAGATAATTAACAAGAATTTCAAGTCAACAAAAGTAAAACGCAATTTTAAAACTATTTATAGTATTAAGAGAACGATAATTACGAAAGCATCACAATTTTCTGGGATGGAAACAAATTAAATTTGCGAGAAATAGACTTTAAAATATTTTATTTTTATTTGCATTTTAATTTTAATTAAATGTAAATTCTCTGAACCTAATGTAGTAAGGTTAACCCGCTTTTAACTACAACTGTAGATACCATAAATTAATTCTCGAGGACTAGTTTCGCCAGCACACTGGTAAACTGGACCTCGAAAATAAATTAGTGCAAAACTATTAAACTTACCGGCTGTTTTCCTCTCAAATCATTCGTCGTAATTGATCGATCTATGTGGATATTCCTGAAGAAAAAAATTCCTAGCTCATCGTCATTCTTCTCCGAACTCATGCCCTTTAAAAATGCAGAAGCGGACCGAACAATAGACAAGACTTTGATGATGCATCGTCGGTACTCGAACTGAATATGCCTCCCACGTGAGAAGGCAGAAAGAAATGCATCTTTTGAAAAAAGTGAATGTAGTAGAGCTTTGATGGCTATTTAAAAACTGCGGCAAACACCAATTTCGTTGATAAATTATTCTTCAGTTCGGAGTGTATTTTCTACGATTTCAATAATTTGAACAAAACTCTTCCATTAAAAGAACTAATTTATAACAAGAGAGAACACCATTATCACAAAAAAGTTTAATTAGTTGTTAACACGAAAAAATAATGGCGCTATAAAAGGTAAATACCAACTTCGCTATTTGGATGAGTGCCATTTTTGATACAAATTTCTTGTCACAATATTGGAATCCTAGATTAATATTTTTGAGCAACTTTCAACGGATATAATACGTCGAACTATGTTGCAGAAATTATCTCAAAATCGATTTTTTCATGTAAGTGATCAGATCACCCTAACTTGTTTATAATAAATAAGAAGCCATGGTTGAATTTTATTTGTCTATGCGTATTCTGGAGAAAAGAATACCCCCACATTTCTGCGTGAACAATATAAAATGTATTCGGAATGAGCAGAATAAAATAACGCAATATCCTCCCAATCTCTCAAAACAATTTGATAGAAATTAATACCTACTAAACGACTACTGAATAGCTTATCAGATTTGATATTTAAAACGTGATTTACTTGGTATATTTGTTTTTTTTTTTTAATATTTGCTTGATTTCAATTAACAGTCACAGTCACTCTCGTTTAACTGAAGTTTTGATTTGCTTGCTTTATATAAATGATTTCAGTTTATAATACAGGCTTCATCAATTAATTTAAATTTAAATTTAAAAAACGAGTAATGCTTGAGCAAAGTATGTGAATAATAGTATCGCGATTCGTCCTCACCCAGGGGACTCGCTAGCGAGGATAAGCGGTAATGACGGATGGGCATAGCTCGTTAGCTATTGTAGTAATGCTTGCCAGCCTTTGTCCTTGAAAACCCAGCCGTTAACTCTTGCGTAGCTCGTTTCATTCAGTTACCCAACTGCGGTAGCAAATCTCATAAAAAAGCTCGCTAATGAGAACGGAATGTAGGCAGAACTCGGATATGTATTCCTTTGTTTAGTATAGTAATCTCCGAAAAATGCATTATAGCCATCCTACTGCCTCCACTTCATAATAATTGCCACGAGAGCCAAAAAGTAAGACGTAAATTCACCTCATAAGACAAACGCTGTCTACGAATCCTTTAACTCCCATAGTAGGCTTTGAGGGAGGGTCGGGGTCTCTTTAAATATCAGAGGTTGGTGAATAATAGGGGATTATGGCGCGAGGAGAATCGCAAAAAAAGAAAAGTGTAAGCGGAGGCGAGTCAGTGAAACGGGAAACAGAGGTGGATAGAGGCGAAGGCGCTATAGGGATGATGTATGGACCGAGTGGGCAAGGGATGGAGAAAGGGAAAGGGAGGGTCGCTAAGGGAAGGAAATTAGAGGCTGCAAAAATAGGGTGGAATGGTGGAAGGACGATATAAGGGTATAACGAGGATTAGAAAGCGTTGGATAGGAAGATGTGGGAGATATGGTGTGAGAACAATAGAGGACCCCCTGCAAAGAGGGAGAAAAAGATATATAGGGAACGTGAGGCTGTCTTTAGCGTTTCATTGTTTACCTCTGCTAAGCAAACTCTCCCATCACATCCTCCCCTTTTCTCAGCCCAATCTTCCTTCCTGTCTATATTGGTTTTCCTCTGACACCATCCTCTTTTATTTACGTGGTAAAAGGGTTGGCTGTGCAGGTTATGCGCCAATTGAGGCTTTTTTGCCTCGTATCTCCCGTGGAAACATCACGTGTCTCCCTGCGTGAAATAACGTGGCTCGAACAGCTATAGGACTGTTTATATAGCCCTAAATGGCATCGATCACAAATATAAGGGATGGTGCCATGACGCATGAGAAACTAATTCAACAGGTTTTCCTCTCGTGGATACGTCTTATAATATTATTATTTTCCCTTAATGTTAGATCCCCTTTTTCTATAAAGACGTAAATACACATACAATTGTCATAATATAATTTTTAAAGTTTGTTCTTTAATAATATCTGTTTTGGTGTTTTTTTATCCCCTTGGTGTTTCTCCGCAATGTGGATTATTTCTTTATCAACCCTCAGTTGTGGACATTTTTTCGCAGGAAAAAATCCACTCATATTGTTATTTTTATCTTTTCAATATCTATTTTAATCCTTATTATGCAATTTACAGTATAAGTACGTATGTAAAAATATACACATGGGACTGGGGAAGAGGCTCATCCCAAATCTCGCTTAGTAAAGGGACAAATTATAGTAAATAATAAAGTCTTTGTGTTAACAAAGAAGTGAAGAATTGCGTTTATTGCATCTATAGATTAAATTAGTTACATGCTTAATTAACATGCGCTGCTTGCATTCAGAAAATTATTTTCGTTGTCCCTCCGCTTGTTTGAAAATATTCTCTAGCATCGTAATCGCTAAACTAGTCCAGACCGCCCACTACTGGGCTATTTAAATTTTAACGTAGGCGGTGAGCATTTCCTGAAGTATTAAAAGGAATAAAAGACATGCCAAAGAGATGACGGCATGTAACAATGTGAAAAAATCGAATACCTATGTAAACTGTAATTCTGTTAAACAATATAATTATAAATGCATTTATTGAAAATAATTCTATGAGAAATAAACAGCAGTTATTGAGGTGGAAGGGAAATTATGTGATAACAAGAGTACAACGTTAGATGATTGCCAACAAAAAGTATGCCATAGGTAACTAGAGGTAGGCGACAGGTTAAAAAGGGTCGGTGGCCGTGGTCAAGCAGTTCATCAAGATATATATCTTGTCTCCATGAAATGTATCACCAGAGTGTGTGGCAACAGAATGCCAAAAATCAAAATTTCTAAATGTAAGCGTTCGAAGACGAACTTTTACCTTAAGAATAGAGGTTAACATTTTATGTACACGTATAGCTAATATACGAGTAAAATGTTGCTTGCATACTGCAAGCATATCGATAACACTAATTTAAAGTCGGCATCATATCGAGAAGGTCCTCAAAATGAAAAAGGATTGATAATATTCTTAAAATTCGCTGCAATTTAATATATATACTGTAAACAAATTTTTCTTTTTGATATGCTTTGATTAACACTAGATTCAATAGCATTTGTCAAAAATCTTCCTTTTGAAGATAAGCTAATGTTTTCCAAGGACAAAGCACAAAACATTGGAGGAACTTTGTGCAAGGGATGTATGAACAGGCGATGTGGTTTGAAATTGGTCTGCCGCAGCGCTGAGGTCAATAGAAAATCACTCAGATTGACTTCAGTAAATAAAATATCGGAGCGGAGTAGATTTGCATTTCCACGTCAAGGGAAATCCAAGAGAGTGTTGGAGGCACAGAAGATGACGGGAATCCTCCTTGTCTAAATACCTTCACACAAAGCATTCATTCTAGTTATTATTATTCGATTAATTTCCTCGTATATTTCTTTCGATATTGTTTAAACCAGAATCGAAGGGAATTGGAAAAATACAGAATAACGTGGATTGGATTTGACCTTTCGGCATCAAGTCAACATCAAGAGAAATTTGAGTTTACAGTACATTCACAGTTTAGTTCAACAACTATATTTACCGAAAGCAATTTAGAGTTAGGACGCAATGCCACTGAAGGTTCACAAATATTTAAAATACTGACTTCAAAGTGTTACGCAGTTTCCAGTTTTATAAATAAAATCCAAAATGGCCTTCCAACTGAATATATTTGCCCAAATATCCATAATTTTAATGCTAGAGGCATCGAAGATAAATATCTTTCCAATTAAATTCTCGTCACATTTGCAAAACACCTCAACTCAAAGATTTTTCCACTGGAGAACGCTCCGCGTTTCATCCTTTCTTTTGAACTGACTCTTAGAAATCGATAGATAGCTTACAAAGAAATACCTATAAGCTATCCTAAGAAATATTATAATAAAATACCTACCCACTAATGATCGATTGATTACTCTTTCGTTTATATGCCCTATCGTACCAATCTACTCCTTCAGAATTAAACTTATGAACCCTTTTTCCTGTCATAATTTGCTATATTTAATTTTTGTCCTTACAATAAATTATAATTAGATGATTTTTCATCTTAACACGTCTACTATTAAACACGGTGGTTCTATGCGTCTGAAGTTCTTTAACCAAGGATACTCCAAGATCCATTTACGGGGTAACAAACTGAGAAGAACCATGAAGTTCATTTCTGAGATTCTATTTACCCAGTATTAAAGCCTAAATAAAAACTGGTGTTTTTCTCGGTTTCCTTTACTGAGTGATACGATAAAACGTTTTAATGCATACAATTATAGATATTCTGAAGTTAAATCGCCATATTTTATAAAATTGTACGCGGAACAACTTAATTCACCAGAGCGTATATCCATCTTCCTTAATACGAGTATAACAAATTTGATCTACTCCATTCCTTTTATTCCTAATTTTATCTACATTTCAACGATAGTTGGAGGGATATTTCCAATAAATTCTGGAAATTATACAAAATTTTGAGTGAAATAGAATCGACTGCTTGGGAAATGTCAGGGGATGTATGAGGCAACACTTTTTTGTTTTACTTTTCATGAGTTAGAGGCGCGGTCACGGTGCGGAGATTTCAATGCATATAAAAAACACAATTTAAATTCCAGAGTAGCTGTTGAGGAGGTTGATAATAAAAACAAATGAATTCCAGATCTTTCTCATCACAAGGATTCGGATTAAACATGGATAAGGGAAAAAACAACTGTCGCAGGCTCAGTAAAAGGGGACGAAACGAAGTGGACACTTTTATCGCACTGAGTTAATTAAAACACTAAGAGGGCCGTATTAAGGCGAGAAAATGAGGAAGTGAAAGCATACTGTTAGATACAGCTGTGTAAGAGAGCGAAATTTTCTTTTCTATTAATAGAACGGGAAATGTAGGAAAATGTCCCTTTGAAATACTTATGTTTTCACGAAGAGGATAAGGGAAGAGAGATATTGGTAGATTAAAGAATTTTAATGAAAAGTTCTCACGAGATATTCGGATATAATATTTTATAGTGAAAAAATATTTAACAAAGCGTTGGTTATACATGAATAAAATACTTACTCAAATAGAATTATTCCTCCATGTTTAGATTAACAATTTAATTTGGGTAAATTGTAAAAATCTATTATCAGACGTAAAAGGATTTGACCACTCTGCTTCTTTGATGGTTCCATTCCAGATGCGAACCTTTTACTTTCTCTTTGGGATTATCGTCTATAAAATTCCACTCTCACTTTTTTATTCACTTTTACGAATATTCATGAATTACTGCAAAACCTCGGTCTCTATTCACGCATTAAACTTATGCTTCCAATTTCGAGGAGTGAGAGCGGTTGAAAATCCTTTTCCATTTACGAAGCGTGGGCACGGATTATCTTCCCTTATACCAATCTAATTAATTTGCACTTTTTTCCGTTAAAATATCAGATCACAAGCATTCTATTATAATGGAATATAATAAACTAAACCCACGTAGGACCTTTTTTAAGGTACTACAATTTAATGTTTTTCTGGTATCCCAGATATCATAATATTAATATATTTTATTACGCTAGTTGATTTAAAATAGCCTAAATGCCTTAAAAAAATATAAAATAATTTTTTCTTAAAGTTATAATATTAAAGAATTTTAAAATTTTATGAATAACGCAGTTCCTATCAACTATAACTCACGTTTTATATTCCTACAGAAAATCTTCACAGAAGATAATTGTAATTTCTGCTAAAGATCCACACAAACGTGTTAAATAAATGTAAATTGCACGTTACGTGTAATATGCCCGTTACTATGCTTATAAATACGGAAAGCGTTTTCTTGATAGCATCAAATTTCGGTTAAACCCAAACATAATTCTTTTTGGGGCATTTTTAAACTAGATCTGTTCAGTGCGTTCAAAATAATACATTTTTGCTGCATTTGAAAGTGTATCAACCTTTTCGCTCGTATTCCTCACCAATGAGATTTTTTTCCATTCCCTTAATGTGAGAGGATTTGGTAAGAATATACATCCTTTTTATCAAACGTAATTACAGAGATATAAAACTTAGTTTGCGGTATAACCTTTAAAACGTGGGTTTCTCGTTTTCACTCAATGCCAAAATTGAAAAAAAAATCATTGAGTTATACCAAACAAATGGATACAACACAAGCTCCAGCGATATTAAATGCAAACGTTATTGCGAATAATTTGGCGGAATCTGATTCCCCTTAGTACCAACTTTTATGCCTTGGCTGAAATTGGCTTCTACATTTTATAGTATTTGAAATATCTCGCGAAAAGACTAGAAAAAGGCAATACAGATGATTTTGAGGAAACTCGTAAAATTCTAATGGATAGAAATGGCACACTACTTCCGCGAGAAACTGGTCGAAATTTTAAGACAGAAAAATCTCGGGCGTACCACTATGATGCGGTCATTGGGCTCTTGCCAAGTAACCACTAAAGCCACTCATAAATACTGCAGTAGTAGTCGACAGTTGTCCCAGTAACATTTGGAAGGCAGCATGAGCCGCAGGATCAATCTTAACCATGGAAGAAATTCACGAGACATTTGGCAAATGAGATTCGAACTAGTTAGAAAATAATTGCGATCCTTAATTTATGTAGATAATTTAAAGGGGCTTCAAAATTCCCTGCTACAAGACGCTATCTTTTTTAATGGCATATTTTTTTCCAAAAGAAATTTCTTTGTTTGAGTATATGTCGAAATTTTCAACTCCTCTCACAGCCTAACTTCCTGCGGAAGAGGAAGTGTTTTCTTGAACACATTTTATTTGTTTTTTATTTCATAGACACAAAGATTTTCTATCTGACAAAGGGTAGCAGAGAAGGATGCACTTCTTAGCCTCAAAATTAGCTGGTAAATTCATTTTGACCATCGAACGTTCCAAAATATTTCCAATCGATCGTCATTGTGTTTTTCGGCGGCAATTGCCTATTTTAGAGGTTCTCCGTCATAAGCCATGGCCATTTTGACTTTTTCGCACGATCAATCCCGTGTATAATTTTTACTTACTTTAGCAAATCAAGGCTAAGGGCAGCTTTTGGAGGGCTTCCAAAAATAATTGGTTGAGGCGACCAGGAAATCCCTAGGTTTTCCTCCTCGATTTTTAAGCTGAAAACAAGCTCAGAATAAACTTTAATTACCCGAGTAGGCGATTAAAAATGTGGCAGCGTTTTCGTTGAGGCGTAATATGATGAGAAAATCAAAATGGATCGTGGTGTAGTGCGTTGTGATGTGAATTTAAATACTTGTTGAAAGTTGCTGTAAATAATAATAGTTTTACTTTTTACAGCTAGTGCTCGCTAAATAATGAATGCGATGAAGAAGTATACTTGACTATTTAATGGAAAAAACAAGAAAAAAGCAAATAACAATAGAAAATTATTCATGAATGGTTTAATATTTCTTCTTTCCAAACTTTATCTACTCTTGCTGCTTACAAGCAGGTTTTGATATTAGTTTCTTTGGTGTTAATTTTATCGTAATTAAAACTCCATCGTTTCTGATATCAATCTTGAAAAGTCAACGAATGAGAGACATCTTATTTAAGATGGAAAGGGGCCGGATATATATGGATATATAAGATCTGGAAAATTCGTCCTTCGGCGGAAAACTGTACTCTATACAGATGTAACTGTCAACTGCATTATATTATCATATTTTTATTTATTTTGATTTTTAATAAATACAGCCTCATTCATATTATTGTTTATTGTTGAAAAACATATCTCATATACATTCAAGATATTTATGTAGCATTTTCCGGACACTGTTATAGTAATATTTGGCATATATTCACCCATAAAAATGTATATTATGACTAGTATAAACAGATTAAATTAGCTAAATTTATAAATTGTACGCAGCATCTATCATTCCTTCCTTCGACATCCTTCACACATAAATTCATGTCGATTTTGTAATATACTTACATATTGCTCTGCTGGTCACATATCAAATGACTAAATGTTGTTTATCTTTATCAAATGCATTATTATTACATATTGTATGTAATAATAATCGGCAATAAGCTTGGGAATTCAAACTGATACTATATATATTGATTTCCCCAAAGCTTTTCATAAGGTAGACCATGGTCTTTTGATTAAAATGCTTGGAGCCTTTGGGGTTGGTGGTGGATTACTGATGTTGCTCCAATCTTACTTAAATGGTAGATTTCAAAGGGTTGCAGTAAATGGTGTCCTCTCTCTTTGCGTCAGTGTGACTTCGGGGGTACCTCAAGGGTCTATTTTTGGTCCATTACTCTTCAATGTTTTTACTAACGACTTGCCTCGGAGCTTTCAAAGTGATTGCCTTCTCTATGCAGATGATCTTAAAATATCAAATAGAATAGCTTCCCTTGATGATTGCCGAATTTTGCAGAACGATCTGGATTCTTTCCTTCGCTGGTGTCAGAAATGGAGTCTTTATCCCAATTTACCCAAATGTAAGACTATTTCCTTCAAATTAAAAAAAAGTTTCACAAATTTGACTACAGAATTGATAGTACCCCCTTAAAACGTGTATATTCTTATACTGATCTAGGTGTTACTTTTGACACAAAACTAAATTTTAAACTACATGTTAGAAATGTCTGTTCCGAGGATTTTCGTCTTTTAGGTTTTTTGAAGCGTAATACTATGGAGACTTTTTCAATAAAAACCATATTTGATACTTACTGTACCCTTGTTAGGTCTACATTAGAATTTAATAGTGTGATTTGGAATCCACCCCATACCACTCTAACTGAAGCAATTGAAAGTGCGATTCCTGAAATGGGTTAATTATAAAATTTCTGGTACTACCTTTCGTAAAGAGGACTAAAATAATGTTTGCAAGCAATGCAATCTTGTTCCTCTACAAAAACGACGTGCCGTAGCGAATATTGTGTTCCTTAGAAACATTGTAAGAGGCTGCGTCGACTCTGGTAAACTTGTTTCGCTTGTGAACCTCAATGTACCACTGAGAAGCTCCAGGCATACCATGCTGTTTAGGGACTCATTTGGGCGAGTGGATGTATGCCGATATGAACCAATGGCCAGCATAATGAGGGCGACAAATGAGGTCTTAAGTAAAACCCCTTATATTGATATTTTTTATGACTCGCTTTCGTCTTTTAAGCGGAAAATTTACTCAAATATTTTTAAAATTTATTTTAAATTTCTTGTGATGTCTATATTTTTATGCATGTTTTATTTATTTTATATATTATATCGCATGTAATTGGGGTTTTCCTGTTAGCGGTAAATAAAATATTATTACTATTATTAGTGTAAATAATTTAATTATTTTTTATTTTCAGCTAAACACATAATCTCACCAAATTCTCATACATTTCATCCCTATTCTTTTAGTAAGTTTCATAAATGCATCACTATGCAAGGCGACCTTGCTGTAAGTAAAATGTTAGACGTGTCAGGTTTACATGAAATGATAACTTTTAAATATCATATAAATACATATTTCTGCATGAAGGCGTAAGATTACACCAGATACGGGTAATTCAATTGGCTGATTTACTTTTCTTACTCGAGCAAGTGACGAGAAAACTATTGAATATATTCGTGAGAGGAATACAAGACCTCTTCGATCAGATAATTAGATTACCAGAGGAAAATAGGCGGAGGTATTGGAGAGGGAAAGCAATTTGAAAGGATGAAATAGAGCGGAGGAATCAGGTCCAGGGAGAAAAAGGATGGTGGAAAATTCGGTCATAAAAAGAAAGCAGGAGGCAAAGGGCAATCGATGATGGAAGAGCGGGCAAAGATGAAAGAGGGCGCGGTACAGCTGATTGATTAAACTCGTTATTGGCAAGGTTAAGCCAACAACAGCTCAAGTCAACGAAAATTTCAACCAAAATTAAGGGAACTTGGCGAGATAGAGGAAAAGTGAAGGGAAGATTCTGGGGAGACAAACTCAAAGAGAGTCCGGAGAGGGAATTCGCTGGAAGTAGGTTGATGGGCGTTTGTCTCGCTTAACAGAATGGCGAGGACGGGCCAATAAAAGTCTAATGCACCCCGAGGAATACGAGGGCCATCCCGGAGTGAAAGCGAAAGCCGAGGGAAAGGGATTGTCGTCTCCTCGTAGAGGCCTGCAGTTTACTTCCCTCCTTTTGTAAATAGAGACGACACCAGATTTACCTTGCGCTATCTTCTGCAAACACTTGTGCCGCCACCCAATTCAAAAGTTATTCAAATGTTACTTTAAGGGGGGATAGATAAGGAAAAAACAAACTGATTCCACTTGATATCCATTACAGTCGTTAGACTAACTTCAATATTGTTTTTTACTCATTGACTGGATATTATCTAAACAGGTACATTACTGTACGGCATTGCTACAAATAATCTAGTCGCTGACCTCCGTGGGAGAATGGTTAGTTTTCCAACGCTCATGTACCGGCTTCAAGACCCAGCTAACTGGAATTTTTTGTTAGGATATGAATTTCTGAATTTATCCAATGTGTTATTTGGAGGCTTTAAGGGATAAATACCTAATTAAAAATATACTAAATAATTTAGCGTTATAATTTTTTTTACAGCTAAACCTTTTCACATCTTACTTGATGAATCTTGGTTTTTATATCCATTATGCTCCATATAAAAGAGATTTGCCAATTACCCTTGTTGTTGTTGCCATCTTATCGAGGTTCTATTTATCTTTCTGTAAGAACGAAGGTTTCTGCGGCGATCGGCTGATTCCATGGTCTCTCTTTCGGGATTCCACCACGATGTACGTAGCAGCAGCGACGACGTTTCAGTTGGCTTCTTCAGGTTGAAGAGTAAAGAAGCCTACTGAAACGTAGGCGAAACTCGTCGCTGCTGCTACGTACATCGTGGTGGAATCCCGAAATAAAGACCATGGAATCAATTTATCTTTCTGTCTAGGATAACTAGGATCCTGATTTTACTATTACTAACTAAACTAACTAAAAACTAACGAACTAAAGATTTAGAGTTTACTATTTAATTCGATAATTCCCAAAAACAGCATTGAAACGTATAGCTGGAGACTATAAATATTCAGTTATATATAGACACGCCGATAAAATGCTTTGAGAAAATTAAACATATGAAATATCAGCAATTGCTAGCATTTTAAACAGCGTTTGCATTTTGATCCTGTGAAAATTAAATGTTGACATGAGAAGTTTAATTTGGATTTATTTTTATTTTTACTAAAACCGAATGACGTATTTGAAAGAGATCTCCTCGTAAAATTGCAACTTCATTATTACTGACGAATTAAAAACAAAAGAATTAATAAACTATAAAAATAAATGAGAAAACAAATAAAAATACATAAAAATTAATAATTCATGACAATGCGAATAAATAAAAATATATATTAATTAATAATTCATATATAAAAATTAATCATAACCATTTTATAGTAAAAAATAAATCTTTTTATATTTACTTACTAAAATCTATTGAAAATTAGAATTGGCGACTCCTTCACGCTTAGGAGAACAAATTTAAATCACCAGCATCGAAGCAGCGTTAAGGGCAATCAAATATTGATAGTGAAAATTACGTCATCAGTTTATGGCGTGACCATTTAGTCAAATGTTCGTATAGAAATAGATCGATCGATCAACATCACGACATCATTCACAGGAGGGCATTTATCTCCCCGGCGTGTCTGCGTCATCCTATTCAACTCCTAGTAATTTGTCTCTCCAAATACATGCAAGAAAACGGGTCCGGAGTTAATTAGAATTCAACAATATGCAGCGTGCGCCCCAATTCCCAAACTTGCACAAAGTATCGAGAGAAGTAAGCGACTGGCAGAAGACTGCTTATAATTCCAATGGCGAACGTCACCTATAAAAGAATACAAGGGAGAAAGAACGGGGTAAGAAGAGGCCCTATTTCACCGAAATCCTTTCCGGAGGTAATTGCATGTGCACTGGTACCCATTTATTTTAACGCCGTTACTTTACATTGCCCCTCACTCGCATGGCCGAACAAAGTTATTGTAAATTGGGGTCTTGAAGGAAGTTTTCGGTGCAGATATGGAAATCGGTTGCGCGGGAATCTTCATAAATCGAGGTGTAGGGATGCATAAAACGCATTATGCTGCCCACAGGCTTTGCTCGCTCTTCACATGAAACATGCCTCGGAAGCAGTATTTTGCCTATGCATTGCCAACGAGTCTTACTGCGACGTTCAAAGGATACCCGCGCAAGAAAATTTCTTATCCTGTTTCACTATATGGACAAAATTAAGTTCAGCTTTTGACGTGTTTTGTATCTCGTTGTATATATCAGGACTCAAAGCAATAATATCATTTTCGTCTGATTGCTTAGTAAAAAAACTCTGAAACTTCGTTAAATTATACCAATATGGTATTCTTATTTATACTTGGATATGGAGATAAAGCAGCTTTTCTCTGTCACAGATAGTTAGAATTTACAATATGCAGTCTACGTTCCAATTCCGAAACTCGCACCAAAAGTTTCTAAAGGATCCCGTTCAAAACTTCTTATTCTCCACACACAACCTCTTTTGTAGCGAAGGGATGGGTCATAATGTGAAAAAGTTAGATAATTATCATGAAAAAAAAATTCCACATAATTGTTATCTTAGGAAGAAGCCTGTTATTCTTTGGACCAAATTCAGCAGTAAAATAATTTAAAATGTTTGAAAATCATAAGATTTATTTTTATCATTACAAAATTTATAAAAATCAGTATATATCGAGTTAAAATGTTGGAAAATGGTAAACAATTCGAAGCAAACTAACATTGACAAATTTCAAGTGAACATCATACGCCATTTTTGAAGTAATTCTCAAAAGTTTCACGAGAGGAGAAAAACGATGTACCAACTCCTACGAAAGTCAGCAGGACCTCGATTTGAGACGAAAGTCATATAAGTTTCTCCAGAACCGAAAGTTTTCATAGGTTATCTGAACAGAATTGGAATGTCTCAAAGCCATAAAAAGGAGTAAAAGCTATAATGTTTATTTTTTGCGACTTTCTCCAATAACTATTTTTGTTCCGAAGAAAGTGAGGTTCGAACCGTAGTAATGACAACACGACTGGCTTAATGGCCCAGAAAATGCCTCACTGCTTCTAACTTTGGGGAGAAGATCTTCAAAGCCTCAAAACAAGCGAACATAGTTTCATCGACAGAAAACCATTACATATTGCAACCATTTACTATCAAAGATCTATCATTGTCACTGTTTGAACACTATTCGTAGTACTTGAAATTATAGTTTTATAAAATAACTAAAAATACTTGTAATAGGTTGAATTCCGAATGAACGAAAGGTTCCCAGAAGTTCCTCATCCTTCTTTACGTCGCGTGATTCTGCAGGAAGAGATCAAGAAGATATAAAACACAGAGGACTTATAATAATATAAGTCCCTTCTTATCCCTTTTTGTTATCCTCAGCTCTACAAAATCCTTTATTTTAACTTTCTTCCCATATTCGTCCTCCTTGATCCATAGAGTAAATCTTGTAAGCCTTCCAACAACTTATCCCGCAATATGATCTCCCTTTCCCTATTCCATGCTACAAACTTAGTTTTGCGATTCTAATCTGCGAGGCTATCACGAAAACTTGATTACCGCCACCAGAATCATCTTCCCTTTCAATTCCTCCCGCGTCTCAGCCTGTATTCAGCAGACGTATTTACAGCGTCTGGCTGATTAGCATGGTAAACGTTGGAATCGGGTACCATTTCATCGTATACCGTCGAATAATCTGTGTACAGGAAATGGAATAATCTGCTGCATTTGATGTCATAATTTACAAACATTCGATGGTTAAACCCTGGGCAGTTGAGAGAGGAAGTGAACATTGTTTTTCCTTTGAGAGCATTTGGGGACGAGACGGTTTATCTTTTCATTGACCTCAGTCGAAATTGCGGAACAGAACATTAATAGGAATCATTAGCACAAGTAGTATGAAGAGTTATAACCTGCCATAGGAGTTTTTGTTGGTGTCAATGATTGTCTTTTATGCTGAAACTTACACGTTACTACTAGCTCTACTTATAGATTTATTATGCCAATAACTTTTACATCTAATTTTTTGTTACATGGATTTTATTATAGGATACATATATTCTCACAATTTAGAACTCAAATAAAATTATGTATTCAAGTTCCTAGTGTAAAATATAATTAAATAATGGAGTTAAAAGGGATCCTATAATATAGTAAAATTTTACAACCGTGTTTTAAAGTTTAGCTTGACAACATGTTTATCTTAATGTTTCGTATGCGTTGTATGTTTGCATTGAGTTTAAATGAAGGCATTTTTTTATATTAGAGATGTTGTACAGAAATATCCCTCAAAAATTGGATAACATATCATCTTCCTTTCTGTAATGTGATGGGGGAAATGTAAAGAGATGCCCTAGGCCAAACACAAGCACACATGCCATTATTCTTGTTCTAAACACCAAAATGTGGAAGTTATGCAAGGAACGTCTTCTTTCTGAGAGTTTATTCATGCATATCCGAATGAAATTAGAGTAAAAATAAGACGAGAGAGAAAAATATCAAAAAATGTACCAATTGTCGCAGAAAATAGTTTGATATAATCTCAAAAACATAAACTTGATGGTCATCAAATACTTTCAAACGAGTAAAAAATGAGTATCTACGAAGAAAATCTATAAGCATAAAATCTATAATTATAAAAAGTAAAAATATTTGAAAATTAAAGAAAATATCATCGACTCTACAGCGTAATGTTATTAAACAGCCAGGTAAATGAAAAAGTCAGTAATTTCCAAGGTGGAAATGGCTTGGAATATGTACCAACGTTTACTTTTAGACTACTTCTTTTTCAAGAGGGTGCAAACCTTACTTCCAGCTGAAAGCATGTTGTTATTTCCTCTACTTCATCCTTAAATTTAGTTTAATCAAGACTGAAGGAGTAAGAGGTTTACTTTTTCGTTTTAATGTATTCACATACATTTAAATAGTTATGATTTTATCTTTAGGAGTAGAAAAAGGATAAAAATGTCGGGGAAATAATGACTAAATGATAAAATAAAACTATTATTAAAATCCCTAATTATTAAAAAAAATATTCGAATAAGTATCGTAATGAATTTCATTTAAAAATTTGATTTATTTAGTGACAGATATTCCATTAATGCACTGATTTAAACGCTAATAACATTGTGAGAATGCCTGAGTAGAACACCCCATTTCCATATATATTGACGTTTTTATGTTTAAAATTATTCCACCTCGTTTAACCTAAGGGTGCAAATACTTGCCAATAGTTTTATTTAGTCTGGAGATAAAATTAAGCAGTTTCCCATTAAAGACGAAAGGGTCCTATAGTAACTTCGGGTATTGTTCTCCCAAAACACCAGCGATGGGTTGGCTGCATCCTATCTTTCCCTAGATTGAAGAAAAACCGCGTGCGATACAGTCGTTGGTGGAATATGTGAGCTCAATAGAATTTAAGCGGTAATGCGGTTGGGTTACAGGCGTGGTGAACCTCTCGATCGACGACAGCTTGGCTATTGTTTTATCTAAAAATGAGAGGGTTTTCTGACCACATAGTGCTCCCGGGATGAAATAAAAAATAAATCGTGACCTTCGTGAAATTTCTCCCACTGGAGTTTAATTTTCGTCCCTTGATTCGAATTTCAGCCTATGCACGTTTTTACGTGCCTTGAAAGCCACGGTTAAACTCATATTTGTCTTTTTCGACGGATTTTTCCAACTCAAGGGAGATACAATCAATTAGGTTCTGTCACGTTTTTGTCACTTTGCGTTATTCATCATCCATTCCGTTTTCGCCCTCACCAATTGAATGTCGTCACCACTGAATTTTGTCACAAGATAGAAAAAGAGCATGTAATTGTAAAAATAGTAATGGTGTGCTAGTAAAGTATTCATCACGAAAGCCAGTTGTTAGCTCATACCCTCGAATGTGGACTTCCAAGAGCTAATAGAGGGAATGATGCATAATAGGCATGGTAAGGAGTGAGGTAATTTACCCGTATTAAGTAAATAGATCCAGTAATTTGGTATAAGTAAGTATTATAGTAAATTATTACTAAGCAAATCATATATGATTATGAGGCACACTTTTCTTGCCATTTTTATATAAAAAGAGACCTTATTTGTTACTATTCAGTATCACTCATACCTTAGTATAGATATTTTTTCTTTATCCTGTGTCAAATGAAGAATTAAAAAATCCATTCATCTGGATTACGGCAGCAGAGTGCTGGAAAGCATACGTACACTCCTGGCCAAAATTAACGCAGCACCTCCCTAGCGATTCTTACGGCTGGTGCTGCGTTAATTTTGGCCAGGACTGTACAATACGCTAATACTCGCACTATTTTTCCAACAATTTAAATTTTTCCAAGGACATGTATTTTCATATCTTTATAACAAACTTCAAAACCAAAACCAAAATTATATAAACCCAAAATAGGCACCTACATACATACATTTACATGTGTGCATGTACTCGTATATGGAGAAATGAAATGATATTTTTAGAGCGCGCTTTTTCATGATATCATGTAAAATGCTCATTTCCATCGGGGAAGAAAAAATAATTCATTTCCCTTTCCTATACTTCAATCCGATAAGACATGAAGTTATACCTCGCGTGTCACTTTCTTTGGCGCACTGTTTTCCTCGCGTGTAAATTTTAGTATATCAGCTTTTGGATACTTAAAACTAACCAAAATTATACAGATTCTCATAGGATAAGGTGAGCTAAGCTAAATACTACATCTTACTGTACGTGTTTGGCTGTATTGATTTCACAAATCAGTATTTTTCGCGTTAAAGCAGGATTATATTCGGATATCTGTACAACGATAGGTACGATATTACGAAGGTATAAATATTCAAAACATTTTATACTTCGGTGCAGTTCCAGCTCATGGCAGTTTTTGGAATAAATGTTAGATAAAACGGTTGATGAGGAATAAAATATATCACATCCACTATTGAAACTGGATTAATGCTTTCATTAATAAAACGGATAAGTTCTCAGAGATCATCTCCGTGTAATTTTAATTTTTTAACATTATATGCATCGAAAGCATTCCAATTACTCATCATCCAATGAAATTATAAAAATTAAACATATTTTATTCGTTGATTTAGTTTTAAAACTATTTGGAATTATTTCTCCCTGGGATTGGATGAAGTGATTTTTATGAGCTTAAGCAGGGATTATTTTGTGCCATTTTTTGAGTTTGATTTATAATGCGCTTATCTAATACATTCTATTAGTAATATTTACGCATCTAAAATTGATAGGTTAGTTTGTAGGCTTATTTAATTATAATGAAACTCCAATAAAAACATTACGTCCGGTATAAGTTTCTTCACTAGCGATGTCAAAGAGGACCAACTCACGTGAAGATGTAACTCTTGACCCATTTCTATAAACTTTTATGCTGTCATTTTACTCTAGCTCGCCCCTTCGCTGGAACTCTCAATTTGTGGTCCTAAAAGATAATGAGTCCATTCCCTCAAGGATAGAAGCCAACCTTATGATTATAGCCTTCAATATGCTTGTTATGAACAGACCGTTTTCTCTGAAAATCCTCAAGGTAGATGGAAGTATACTGTCGCAATCTAGAATTGACTACATAAAATCCATGAAATTGAAATATTAGTTCTTCTGCATTCAAGTGCGAAGGCTGTTGCTAGATTCATGATGTGTCGATATATTCTTGGGAATATTCAGCGTAAGTCACAGTCTAGTTCCCCTAGATTTAATGCCGGCTCTACATCTACAGCAAGGAAGCCTTTCAGCGTATGAGAGTGCATGGAACATGACTATACTTTGCAAATACTTACAGAGAAATATGCTGGAAATTTCAGAGAAGGCATACACATCTAAAGATTTTTTCACAAAAAGACCACTCAATAGAATAGTAACCGACTCATATCAATTTATACTACTTTAATGAATAATCTTGATAAGTAGTGCATTTTTATTCATTTAAATATTCAAGAAAAAGCTATATCTTGATTTTGATCCAAGTAGAAGCTACTACCTCTCGGTTCCTAACTAACTTTTCTCCTATATATTTATTATTCTTGAAATATTCTTTTGCGTTTTATCTTTTTTAATGCTATAATTCTTGCATTATAGAATTAGTGTCATATGTGAAGATATTTTATTTTATTCGATTGCTTGTAGTGTATATGTATTTTTTCCCTGTCTTTTTTGTATATTTTTTATTTATTTTCTGCTTGTCTTTCATAACTCTTTTTATTCACCTTCATCAAAAAATATAGTTTTCTATCTGTAGGTTTCGCAGGTTTTTCACACTCCCCTTCCTGTGAGTGTTTTCCTGCTGTGGAAATTTTTTCCTGAGCCCTCAGCTTAGGTTTTTTAAAATCCACATACTAGTTTTCTTCGTGTACTTTTGCAAACTATCTCTTTCTTTCTGTTTCGCATAAGACGATAGGTTAGGTGTAAGAAGAGACTTTATAGTCTCAATCTCGCCAGAATAAAGGATATTTAATATTATTATTATATATTTGGAAAATTTTCGATCTTAAAGATTTTTAAAATTATACACTTTTTTAGGTTAATTTTTCGGCATTTTTTCTATGCCATTTTCTCTAATGAATCTCTGACAGAACTTGAGATATATGCTAGTATTGATTCATATTTAACTTTAACAAATATGTGAAAATCCACGTAAAATATTATATAATGATCGAATTATTTTTCAGTTTGAAAATTTACTATCCACTTTTTCGAGATTAACCGTAATTTCATTCAAATTTCAAGTATACCGCGCAAAAAGTAGGTTTCCTGGTGTTTAATTTGAGATTGATTCAATGCAGCTTTTAATTTTCGTTCGATAGTCTTACTATCAGCAACGTAAAAGTACGATATTGAAAATGAACGATTGAATTTATCGTCGCTATACACGAGGATGGAAAAAGTTCCAAACGAAAAAGAAATGTTTAAAATGGTAGCAGAAACGCTACGATTAAGTATAAGCAATCGTAGAATCCGGATAATTGCCGAGTACAATTTCGGGAAATGAAGACATTTTCGAAATTTGTGTCAAAGTTCTTGCTGAAAGAGCGATAGATCACGAAATGGCTTGTTTCGTTCATTTAGCAGATTTCATTCACGGCTTCGATATCAATCCGAGCTCTACTGAGTGCTTTGTCAGGGGAAATGAGCTCTATTTTATCATTTACTGCGTCCATCAACCGAAAAGCATGAAGTGCCGAAGTTCTTCATAGGACAAGTCAAAGTGGTATTATTTCCAGAACTCTAAAAATAAGGATGTCCATTATTTTTTACCTTCAGAATAAACTTATCCAACAAGTTTTGGTAGTGGATGGTCTATACCGCAGATGTCATGCGCCATTTATTATAAAAATATTCTACGAGTTTGGCCAAAGTTTTATAAAATCTGGACCATCGCAATTTCATTCAAATAACATCTTTACATACAACTCGGTGATCTTTGAGACATATCCACCAGAAAAAGGGGTTTCTGTAATTGAATCCTTGGGTCCCATAACATCTTCATGCTGCTCTGCGAGATATGGATAACCATGAAAGGAACGCGATTCGAATAAGTTCAAGATATCCAAACCGCTATGGCAAAGAAAGTGACGGGAATTACTTCGAAAGCATTGAAGAAGGGCCTTTTTAACTTTTATCTACGGCGAGTAAGGAATGTACTGCTCAGAAGAGAGTATGCTGAGGGACAATTTATATTATATTATTAATAACAAATTCACAAATTAAAGTCTTACACAATACAATGTTACATACTAGTCTGAATCATAATCGTACAACAAATTTCCATCCCTTTAAAATAAAAAAATAGATCGTTTTCCAAGCATCCATACGTAATTAATTGAATATATGTTTTGGTCATTTTTCGTTTCTGATTTTACTATTTTCTCTTCGATTCAAACCTTCCTTAAAGTTTCATCTTTTCCTATCGTTGAAATCTAAATTTAATTTTCCATTACGTGAACGACACAAATTACTCTTCTACTTTCGCGAGTAATGTTTCCTGTTTACTCTCATCCACTTCCTCTGCTTTCATGGTCTTCTATGGCTAAATCTCTTCAGTCGACTACGGGAGATCCTATTATCCTACTTCTGAAAAATGGTGCATCGATTTTTCGGAGGTCACAAAAGAAGAGTGAAAGTGTAGAGGAAGCGGTCGTCCCTTTAAAGAGCTCATTAAAAGATTGTAAATTCTATAGGAATCCAATTTGACAGGTAATCTATGGTTATGCGACATTCTAAGAACTATTTTTATTCTCGAGGGCCAATCACGAACCCCTTTTTCAACCTTCTCATTTTCAGCCCCAATGGGTAAAAAATACGACACCGGAATTCCTTTGTAAGATTCGAATAAGGAGGAGATCATTATAAAATTTTATGTTATTATTTTTAAATCCTTTTTATAAGAAAATTGAGTAATGACTGTAGGAATTCTTTGAAAATTAGAACAACCTTCTCTAAAAACTCATTTAATTGACGCATACAGTTTTAAAATATACAAAGGATATTCAAGCAGAAATCCCGTAAAGAATTTTTCTACCCGTGGATTGCTTCTGAAATTCCATCATATTTTTATTAGCTTCGAGTTAATAACCACTCATAATTATCGAAAGTAAATGAAACTTTGCAACTAGCAATGAACAGAGTTAATAATTTAAAATTGATTCCATTATAATAATTAGTTTACGTAATATATAAATATATGCAAACGTTTGTGCGTTTCAGTGTCTGTTAAAGCATTGTACTCTGTACATAGTTGAAGTATTCCCTAAATGATGTAAAAATATAAACCCGGTTTTTTTACTTTCTCCATATACGAAGTATAGAGAAAGTATTGTTTTCATGAAAAAAATCGACTTCGAGATTTCAACGGAAATACATGTTTTGGGGTCCCTAGAACACGTTTTGACCATTTTCGGAATGATGTCTGTGTGTCTGTGTGTATGTGTGTGTGTGTGTGTATAGTTTTAGAAAATGTAAAATATATTAACTTTTGTTTGAAACATATTTTTGTATCACTGATTGTTTAGAAGTTATTCATGAAATACTGATAAACCGGAAGTTGCTGATTATGTACTTTGTGGGCGCTCTGGGCTCTATGGGCGAAAGGCCAATTTCATCGTTTTTCATCGATCATGTCCCGAACAACATTATTTATAATGTTTGTGACGTCAAAGATAGTAATATATAAATTAATCGCTCATCTTCTTAGTTTAGATGGAATATAGAGTTCGAAATTACTGTCGTAGATAAATATTTACATCTTATATATGGAGAAAGTCATGTGCTGGCCACATCAGATTTTTTATAATCAATTGAGGTAGCTGTCACAATAAAATTTCATCCTGTGGAACTGATATAAGTCATTTCTTCTCCTTCCACCCAGTTTTTAATCCCAAAATCTTCGCAAAATTTAAGGATATTAGAAAATTATTACTTGAAGAGAGCAAGAGAAATAGTTAAACGAGTTCATTGGTATTTAGCAACGATTTATATTCTTTAGTAATTATTATTGCCATAGCATTAGAATAAGGCATATAAAACTCATCTGTAAGGTATATTTGTACGGGACAGATTGGGTGGTTGAATAAAGTTTACTTGCTTATGTATGCTAAGAAATAGTACTATTTCTGAAGAAATTCTTACCAACATACGACCTCGTATATTACATATATATTATGAAGAAACAAAATCTATCGATATTGGACCAGGAATATTTCAGCTGTACATTCCATATGTGTTATTTCAATTTATAAAAAATAGCATTCATTCCTGAATATCGATTAAAACTTTTCATTTAAATATATTATTTCAATCTGACCTAGCTTTGTAATTATTTTCATTCAAAATAAATCTGCTTGAAAGTAATTGATTTGCGTGCTATTAACTTAAACTATCCGATGGAATATTCTTAGATCTACTCGATATATTTTTGTGCGTATCTAACCGCGTTTCTACAAAAGTCACTCATCATCATATCATTCACATCTTTATCGGAAGGGTAGAACGAGGCTTGTTATTAATTCCAGTGACGTTTCAAGTAAGCGTTCCGCTGACACGGAGAGATATCCGCTGATACGCCTGTGTAACAATATAAATAAATCCCCTTTTTTCGCTTCTGCGCGCAGCTGTATACGAGATAGTTGCTATCAAGCCGTCTCCTCACAAATCTAATTTTCGGGCAATTTTTTTTTTTGCCTCCCCGTCATGAGAAACGGCCGCTTTGGTCTCCATACGGTGTATCACATCTCCCCTATCATTTGCGTCATCGGCTGGAGCACACGTGCGGCCCACGGAAAGACTCCGAAGTAACCAAAAGAGAGAATGTGCCACTTTTGAGCTTTTGCCATCGTATTAGCGTCCGCAGGGTTTGAGCGTTTAAGCTGTTAGAATGGCGTGAATGAGATGCGGCAGCACGGACTCCTCTTTAAACGAATGTTCTTCTGTGATGGTGCCCGCTCTTTATCTTCTCTCTTGCCGTGATTCCCCTTTGCTCAATTTCCTACCTTCCAAACTCTTTCGCCGCCTATCCGTGATTTATGCTCAAAATTCCTGTTTTCCTTACGCGAAATGGCGTCGCTGATTTCATCAACGGGAAGTTTCTTCAGAAGCTTCTATAAGTTGGATAGAATCATTGGAAGCAATGAACCGTATAATAAGCTGTATAAATGAACGTGCGTGACGTAGCTTGGTGAATTCGCTTTCGAAGATACAGAATTCCTGACTAGTACTCGTAAACTAAGATTAAATTAAATATTTTGCTTTCACTGCGTATAAATATATATACTCAATGGATTGACTCACATTTATTTCTACGAAAATACTAGTTTTTCGAAAATCCGCGGTATAAGTATCTTTTTAAATTAATTTATTTTTGTCTACACTAGAGGTTCTCCTGTTTATAGACATAAGGACCAAATAGGAAATTTCACAAGCCAAAAACTAACTCAAGTAGGATATCTTAAATTATTAACACAGAAATCTGATAGTCTAATTTGAACTTCTGCTTAACTATTTTCATGCCGTTGGATTTGTTACTCGTAGAGTCATTGCGATTTGCTTACGTGTATATGCTACGCTGAAGCATTTTGTCTTGGTGAGGAAATCAAAGGACAATTACCTCACTCCTCACGTTGCCAATCATTCCTCTGCATTATCTCTTGGTAGCTAATGTTGGAGAGCGTGAGGTCCAAAACGGCCTTGGGGCTAAATACTTCGTAGACACGTTTATGCCAACAATAGCAGAAACATGATCAAATATCTACAAATATCGATAAAGAAATATACGCAAAAAGATCAAGAAAAAGCTTGGAAAATACAGAGGATGGATTCAAGATTTTGAGGAAGAAAAATTTGGAAAATTTTCACTCAGATACGCAATAGGCTCACAAGTAATACGTACGCGAGACAGGTAGCCATCGTCAGATATGTTGAATGGAGGATTTCATAGTAACGTCAAAGTTGAACGTCTTTAATAATTAAGACATAATATTCCTCTCACGTATACCAGTGAACCTAATTGTTTAAACAAGCGACAGAAGTAGTAGTAACTTAAACAAAAGGAGGCTATTGTCTGTGAAAACAGTGCCCGTGCACGTGCCTTCATTACGTCGAAGTGTGTTAATTGGGAGAAACGAACCAAAAGCATGAGTGCTCGGTGGAAACAGACACGAAGTGCATTCGTGGTGGTATTCGAAGTTCAAGGTCCTCTTTCGATGAAGAAAATGTTCCCTCTGCCATCCAATAGGTGACGCAATGCACTCTATTAGCATTTTCTGAAGTATGAATTCCGTTGGTTGAAATCAACTTCCTCTACGTCCATTCGAGTCACGTTTTTTCCACCAACATAATCCGCCAAACAATTAGCGAAGGGGCTCATCAGGGCTCACTATTTCACCATTCAAATGAAAAACGTGACCTTTCCTGCGATGATTTTTTCTTTAATCAGACCTATTTCACAATTCTCATGAAAATGATTGTTTTTGAACGTCAGAACTATTTTTCATCTTTCTTCGAAGCCATGACTTTCTTGATACTTTACCCTTTTGGCTGAATACGTCTGTTTTTATAACTCAGAACTTACGCTCGATTGATAATATCGCAGCGCTAACAACCACCATCCGACTTTAATCGAGATATTTCGACACTAGCACGATAAATGCATCGTTGATACTGTGTAAATATTTTCAATGCATCCTTGAAATGGTTAAATTTGACTGAATCTGAGTCTGGTAATTTAGTAACTTGTTTCGAAAGAAATTCCAATGACATTAGTATGCATGTGTCATGGGTGAGGATTTCTGAAAGGACGGTGATTTGGGTCTTGGCTCGGATTAGGTGCTTCTATTAACGTAGGATTAATTCAAGGATTCACGCAATCACTTCCTTGATGCTGATGAGAAATACTTCCGAGAAAACCGAGTCCTAATTGGATTTTGCGTGATTACTTCTTGACCATACCTATGCTTGCGTTTACAAGAGTATCTCTTTATTATCCCATTTGAATTTTCATTACGAAGATACTGATTTAAAATTCAGAGAGCTCACTCTTAAATTAGCGTGATTGAAGCGAGAAATTACGAAATATGACAATTTTATAACCTTACGAATTAAGAGTAGTTGAGTTCCCAGGATCTCTGTTATGAATTCTCACTAGAATATAAATACCCTTGTGTTTGAACTGTTAATTACAATATATTTTCAAATGTTACATTATCATGGCCATACAATAAGGTATCACTTGCTATCGAAATACCTCTCACAAATTTAATATACAATTTCTGATATGAAAGTCTACGAAATGTAGAAATTCATGGTCTTCAATTAAAGAAAACAAAATAAATCATGTCGCGAATAAGCAAACTGAGTCAAGAAAAGTATTTAAAAGTTTCATTTCTATATATGATATTTAAAATTAAACGTGCCAAAGTTAGGCTGAGTGCAAAACCCCTTGTTAACTCTGCTTATATTTAGAATCGAAAGAGGATTCAATACGACGATTTCTGACAACAGAGAAACTTTCAAATCATTGCAGAATCTAAGCCTAAGAAGCTCTTAGAAGTCCTCTATGATGGAATTTTAGGTCATTAATTAGAATTATTTCCAGCAATACCTCGTGCAAAATTCTATTTTCTTGGAAATATCTTACGAAAAACTGAAATGATTATTAATACATTTTTGAGTCCAAAAAATCTTCTTTTCCTCTCACTTTAACTGTGATAATATAACATTCTATTTATTATTATATATTAATATAATTTATTTATATCATATATTAATATCATTAATATCACATATATTATGATGTAAAATTATTAATATTTATTGTTTAAATTAAATTTCGTTAATTAATCATCCGATATTTAGATATGTAATCCGGCCTTGGCGGCTTAGTGGATAGCATTCCATCTATTCTATCATTCGAAACCCCAATGTCTCACGTTCGAATCCCGTCTGATGGGATTTTTCCGATCAGGGAAAGGTTGTGTGTGTTCTCTGCTGCTAGTTCCTTGGTGTAGAACCCACTGACAAGTTCACGAGAGCTTAGGGGGACCTAAACGATGAATGACAACAGCGGCTAAGCATGAAAAAAAAATAATTAACCAGACGTAGGAAAGTTAAACAGGCCGAGGGATCATATGTAATACGAGGATTGCACGGTGATTCACGATTATTTGAGGAATCCAATTTGGGAATTGAGGACATTTCCTTTGAATGTATTTATATTCCGTAATTTCGAGTACCTTCTGCTTGAGTTACGGAGAAAGATCAAATGGATGTTATTCCATTACCAATTGGAACCGCCGAGGACTCGAAAGAGATTGTTTTTGCGCCAGCGCAGTAAATCTCCCCGGAATTCCGGGACTGCAGGAAGGAAACGGCTAATATGGATTAAAATTTTAGATATATAATCCTTGTGGCAGAGGAAGTGGGTATATACGCTATGAGAACTTGCTTAGAGTATTAATTACTGGGTACTGTGGTTTATGACTATTACATATGGAGGATATAATGAAGCGGTATAAAGTTTACGAGATCACTTGTCTCAGTGAATTACCCTAAAGCAGATTAAATTCAAGAATAAGAAAAATCTTGAAGGACAAAAGGGATATAAAATAAGGAACAATGGTGGATACAAGTAGATTTGTGTATGTCAGCCTGTATGTAAATATATATTATTTGTAAGGGAGATATCAGTATTGTAATGCCCTGGTTAGAAACGAATTCTATTGTGATGGTATCCTGTTTTAGGTAGATGATAACTATTTTCAACAATAATATTGTCATAACTAGTTAAATTCAATTGCTATTTTAAATGATGTTGTGAAGTGTAATTCATATAATATAAGGTATGGCACTACGTAATTGTGTTAGCAAGTAAAATAGTATTTTAAGAACGTTGCCACCGAACTGTTACCCCATCTGCAACGAATGGGTTAATATTAGATTATAAATAAATAATACATTTCTCACATAATTGTAGTTTATGGGAAGAGAATTTTGTACATTATTATTTATTAGATGAGCAAAATACTAAGATATATAATAATAAGTCTGTCAATAAAATATAGTTGAGCAATAGCTGAATTTCATTAAGATGATTACAGATGAAAATGGCTGCTCAAAATTTTACGGAGAAATTTTAAGAAATAGAATGACATATGTCGGTAACTTTTTCAGAAAGAAAAAGAAATTTTAAGTCGTTTTATAGAAAAATAGCTGAATTGTATTCTAGCTATTATATCGTAATGGATGAACATTTTTTCTTTCATATTTTTTTAACTGAATAAAGGACAATATGCTATTAATTTTCTTTTAGCCTTGTCTGGGATTATATGAAAGTTACTGATTGTGATAATAAATAATGGAGTGGATTACAAATATTCCTAATTTCAGGAATGTGAAAAATTCAACTCGATCGGATTATGTCCTGAGGCTGCGAATTTTAGCCAAAGTTTTAAATTTTTGTGAAAAATGTCAAATTTTTGCATTTTTTCATGATGGTTTCCCAATGTTTCCGAAGTGATTTAATGGCAAATAAGTACATATGTTGCTTGTATGTTGCTTAATATTAAAGATTTAGTACGTTTGAATCAAGGAAAATGGTTTCTCAGTTCGCCAAAATTCGTCAAAATACGAAAAATATATAGAAATCTTACGGATGTTGGTTAGACAGTAGGGTGGGTAGTTTTTCCTTTTTTATGATAGAAATATAACACCCGGCAATAGTGAAACACCTACATAACAGATATAATTTTTTTCCCAAATCAAATACCATCTTTTGTGAGAATTTTTACCTCAAATTTTCGAAATTTCAGCAAGAAACGTTAAAATTGCCAAAGATTCTAGTTCGGTTAAAACGAATATATTTTGGATAAAGATATGTCATTTGCGACTAAAAATGTCCCTCTAGTCTCATCATTCCGCTTATATGCCTCTGTATAGGGCAGAGATGACTCCTATGGGACCAGAATAGGAGGCAAATTAATTTAGAATTAAGTTTCAAAAAGAAACTAAGATCGAGTTGAAATGTTTTATATGTTATAAGGACCACCAACCACAAACTTTAAGAATTAGCCGTTGACGGATTTCGAAAAAAATATTTTTTCGATCCACCCTACTGTACAGCCATTACCACAATGGCAGTACTACTGTGCAGCCATTACAAATATGCTGGTTACCTAGGAAATGGATTCGTGAGAAAGGTCATATGTAGGCGTCCGTTATCTAATATTTGTGACTTATTTAATTGAAATAAAGAGCCACAAAGTGGGTTAATAAATATAGCGTATTTATCTTGTTTAAACTGTAACTTATTTAGCAAGTTATTGATTAATTCTTTTTTAATGGAATTAAAGATGAGCAAATAAGGGTAATACATTTTCAGCCCAATCTAGCGAAGGATAGCAAAAACGATTTCCCTGAGATTGAAGACTCTTATCTAATGAATTTTTGAAAACCTGGATTCTTTCACTTCAGCGTCGAATGAAGCGTGGAGAGCGAGAGCCCTTGAAATTAATTTATTAAAAGTATATTTAAAGAATATAAAAATCAACGGTAGAAGGAGTGGAAGCGGAGAGCTCGGTAGATGATTAACGACTCATTCGATTTAAGAACAAAAAAGGGAATTCCAGATAAAAGTACCTGACTCTATGACGTCACGAAATAATAGAGAAAGCCGTTAAGTGTTCATTAAAAAGGATTTTATTTGATAAATAGAATCAGAAACTACGAATTAGAGGGATAATAAAGTAAGCTGTCACGAAAATGCAACTCAGATCGATTTTAGTTAAGAATCAAGTTATCCATGATTTTTCTTGTACTCGCTATCTTTGTTAATGTTTTCATGCTAAAATACATTCGTTAAATATTTATCAAATATTCTTATTAATAGTTAGTACTGAAATCCAAGAAAGAGAGGAATCCCATCAATAAATGTATACATAGGAAGGTGTTTTACCATTCGATAGGTAGTTCCTTAATATTTCCTATTCAATGCCATTTTTTTCAGGTTTTGGCACTTTCCCGTTTGTCTGCCCCTCTGTCTTTTCCCTATTTTACCCTCAATTACTTTCTTTCCTTCCTTCTTCTCTCAATGTTTGCCCCACTCATGATCTCTGTGGACGTTTTATTAACTCAATTAAAACCCTCTCCTCCTCATCCATCTCCAGCACCTCCGTGTTTGTTTTTCTTTCACAATCGATCTAGCTTTCTTCACTATACGTCATACTCATTTCTAAGGCCCGCAATCTTTCAATTTTCTCTCTTCAAACAGGCCACGTTCCACTCCAACGCAGTAAAATACTCCACTCCAAAGATTTTAAACCATCATCATTAAATTACTTATTTTAGATTTAATTGGATGATTTAATTTAATGATGAGTGGTAAGTATTAGGAATGATTTTTATTCAACATCTTAGTTTATAAGTGGAATGCTGGAATAACTATAATAAGGCAAATTAATGTAAACAAGTCAATATAGAAAAGATCCATATCTAGTTAGCGAAGTAAGTTTGGAAATATTAATGATCGAGTTGAAATATATTCGCTGTAGACATGGCGGTATTTTTTCCCCATATATCCCTTAAAGTAAAGTAATGTTCGTTCAAAACGTACTCATGGTGTACAGCTCCCTTAATTTGCAAAAATAGAATGGAAACATTAGAGTTCCATAGTTGAGGATCAAAATTGCAAAAGTAAGATTGGCCTGGAAAATCATAATCATCTTTCTGAATCTAGGTCGAGGCCGAGCGATCGATTTCGTCAGAAAAAGAGATTATTACATATCGAAGCTGGAACAACTTTCGAAAACGAATATCAATTATCATTAAGACTGTACTTTTCGGGAAAAAATATATGATAAGAATCCAATTTTTATATTTTTGGCTTCTAAATTTCAGGTGAACAGCATGGCAGTAATATCGATTCGAGGCTAACATAGTGAACAAAATGGCAAATGTATCCATTCACTGACCGAGCTCTCCCTGAGAAATATTTATAACCATAGCTTTTTAAGAACGAAACTGCTACTTAAAGTAGGACCTCCTCCTTACGGTTAAAACGCATATATCAAGTGTGCGTCACCAACAACTTCCATCAAAAGCTCACCTATTTGGAGTTTAAGAGGTCTCAAAAATAACTGCAAAACTTTGAGGAGTAGCCGACATTTTCCTAAAAGCCGATGTAAAAAATAACGACCGAATGGGATTTGAGTGGGTGCACTTTCTTCTTTTTTAGTTGAAAACGGAAGGCGATAGAAGAGGGCAGCAGATTAGATGCGATGAAAAGGGAATGGGCGACGTGCGTGGTTAGCGGCGGTTTGGAATTGGAAGTGGGAATAACGGGGAGAGGATAAAGTGCGAGACCTATCCCGCCCACGTCGACTACGCCTACTTTCCCTTAGAGTTTTTTCTCACCACTAAATGCCGCTAAATAGTATGAAAATTTGCTGAATTTGTCAACTGCTGCCGAAAAAAACATGGATGAAGAATTTTGGGCCGCAAAAGAGATAAGTAAAACCTGCGAAGAATTTTCGGGAAACGCTCTGAGGGAATTATTCCCAACTGGATAAACGTAATACTTTGGGGAAGCTTTTACGAGAGATACCGGGTCTTGTATGATCCTCTTTCAGTAGGAATTCTTTAATCGTCTCTAGACAATCCTATGATAGAAAGATGAAGCATTCCACAAATTTATGTTTTAATAATTAAATTTGCTAAAAAGTATACATAATCTTTCTATGACGTATTTCAACAATATCACAACCACCTCTTTAGGTTTCAATTCTATGATAACTAATATCATAAAAAAACACAGGGAATGAATGTTTAACGATCAAAATAACAATCTTCCTTCCATTTCTCCTCGTCTTGTGCTTCTCTATTTTGCAGGAACATTATTTCTAATATAATACCGTATTTTAAACTCTTATAGTTTCTGAGCTTTCCCAAAAATGGAGACGTGCCGTTTATTTTCGAAACAAATACACACTCAAGTTTTGTTAGTCACGAGTTTTTGAAGTAAAGACACTTTTCACGCGGATGAAAAATTTTAGGATAAAACCTCTAGTACCTTAAATTTCCACTGCCTATAAACTTAATTTAAATTAAATATGCGATTGTGTACGAAAATGTATCTGTGAAATGTACGGAATACCTATTTCAGAAGTGACGTGTATTTTTAGAATATGCAAAGGTGATAAAAGAGCGATTTAGCTTCCATATCAAGAGATAATGCATTAATTTTGTTTTAATTATCATGAATTTCCAGTAAGTTGTAAAAACTGTGAAGTATTTAGTCCGAAAGTTGGTCAGAACCTGACCTCTTTAGTAATACATACTAAGAGTAAGATGTAGGGAACGAGGTTTACTGGGCAGGATGAGTAGTGAGATAGTTTGCCCTTTCTTTTCCTTAGTGAGTCAGAATACTATAAGCGGAACATGAGCAAGTAAGTGAAGAACAATAACTATATGAGTAACACTTTCTTAGCATCCCATAAGAATAATCCTTAAGTCAATGCTCACTCACACCTCGGTAGCTTTCATGTCATTACGACAATGAGCAAAACTGTGATGAAAGTAAATGAAAAATATATTTGAATTATCCTGTACGAAAAGACAAATATAAAATATTCGATTCATCGAGATATGGTTAAAAGAATAACAAAGTTACCAAACCTTTATTTATCTTTATTGAAATTTTCCCAAGAAAGTTTTTTGTTAACCAATGTTCTCTTTTTCTTGAATCGAGCAATGTAATGGATTTGCAGACAAGCTCATAGAAATATATATACATTTTGTTGTTGAAGCAACAAATTTTGATATGTATTAGACACAATTAACTACCAAAAGCATAAAGGTCATGCTTAGACTTGTGAAAATTAATTTGTAAGAGTAATTATACATTTAGAGGAAAATTAAATGTTTTTCTGCTAACAATAACAATTATCACATTTTCGCTCGTGACTCTCGGTAGGGTTGAATTTCCTGCTGGGTATCGATGAAATATCTGAAAACGTAATAAGGTACGCTTTGCCACAATTTATGTTTGTACCTCACTGGACGTACAGCAATAATTAGTGGACATAATCTGCGGCTTCAGCTCATATCCCTACTTAACCCGAATAGTGATAATCACGCTACCCGTCGATATAAAACGCCTTTCGATTCTTGACATCGACCATTGAAGTTCGTTCTCTCGATGCAAATCGTCCGGGATTCCAACGCGAAATCTGTTTAACGATGAGGAGGCATGCGGAGGCGAATTCTTTACGAACGATAAGTGTTTCCCCGTTAAGGGGAACGGAAAAGGAGAGGATCTCGGCAGAAAGAAAAGAGAATATCGCGTAAATTTTCGTCAGAGAGAATAAAGGAATTTACGGAGAATGGATTTGATTAGTTCATCGTTATTTTTTACTCCCTTCGACATCTCATTAAAATGGGAATTTCACTCAAAATCTGCTCCAAATCTCGAGGTTTACGATTGAATGAAGTGTGTTCTGCCTCTTTTGGAAAGGGATTATCGAAAGATCTTATCTTTCCATAGACTGAGGAGTCAGTGGAAAATTTCTGGTTTAAGGCTATCGATGTCTAAGCGATGTCTTTTCGACTCAGATCCTGGATAAGAGATCCCAGGTTAGAAGAGCATCCAGCATGCGCTCGGGGACCAAATGTGGCCGTTAGCATTTTCTCTTCCTGAGGCCCACAATTGGATTTCGAAATTACAGTAAATCACGGGGATTACCTGTTATTCAAAATCCGAATATATTTTTCTCTACGCCTTTTCCCATATTTTATGGAGTCGGCTGATGAATAATGGTTAGGGTGATGATGCGGATGAAGTTAGTTTTGGCGGGGAATTGGTGACATTAAGGCCGGATGTCCTTCCTGCAGCCAGCCCTCCACGGGAAAGTCAGACAAACGCACACAACCATTCCCTGATCAGAAAAGTCCCGACCAACCGGGATTCAAACCCGGAGCCTTGGGGTTGGAGCGATAGCGCTTAGCGCGCTAACCACTCGGCCACCAAGGCCGGTCTTATTCAAAAAGTCGAATAAAGATGGAAATGAAAACAAGGTTTTTGAAGTAAAATTTAAGAATATCCATCTTTGTAAATTATGAACAGCTTATAAAAAACATGTAAATGGTACCAATTATATTTTATAAATTTCATCATAAATTTATTCGTAATTATTATTATTATTATTATTAGGGTCTTTATTAGGCGAGATTGAGACTAAAAAGTCTCCTCTTCCATCTAACCTGTAATTATATAGTCGGTTATAACATTATTGATAATTATAGAAACTTAGTAAAATAAAGTAAATAGTAATATAAGTAGATTAAAAAAATCGTACCCGGCATGCAATCATCTATTCCTCATATCTCCGAAACCTTTTCCTTTTTATAAGAAGTGGAAGTCAGCTAAAATGTGCTACAAGCCTCACTCAAACAACTGGAAAGCATGCGACAGCAATAAAATATTTTTAACATTTTTCGACCAATAGAAGATGTAGTCTTTCAATAGTCTCAGTTTTTTAGAAATCATTAGATATTTAAAAATCTGATGTGGCCAGAACATGACTTTCTCCATATATAAGATGTAAATATTTATCTACGACAATATTTTCGAACACTAGATTCAATCTGAACTTGGAAGATGCATACAAATACATTTTTGTAAATTTTGTATATTAACTGTAACTGTATACCTAAACATCATTTTATTTTGCAGAAACGGAAACGAGCTTCGAATAACAAAGCTCGACTTCTAGTAAGCCGATTTACTCCAAAAACTAATCAACTCTAACGACACCAACCAAAGTGCTACATATGAAATTTTGTGTTAATACAAAAAACAATTTTCATGTTAGAGTGCCCACTAAGTACATAATCAGCAACTTCGTACTTCAAAACCTAATCAACTCTAACTACACCAACCAAAGTACTATATATGGAATTTGGTGTTGATTCAACGAATGGTTTTTATGTTAGAGCGCCCATAAAGTATAGTCAGCAACTTCAAAAACTAATCAACTCTGTCAGCACCTACCACATTGCTATATATGAAGTTTAGTATTGATACAACTAATAGTTTTTACGTTAGAGCGCCCACAAGCACACACACACATACAGATACACACAGAGACATCATTCCGAAAATGGTCAAAACGTGTTCTAGGGACCCCTAAACATGTATTTCCGTTGAAATCTCAAAGTCGATTTTTTTTCATGAAAACAATACTTTCTCTATAATACGTATATGGAGAAAGTAAAAATCTTAAACTCTTTCTAAAATGATCACAAATGTAAAATGTTCCACTTCGATTTGAGGGATGACTTTTAATAATCTATATATATATAAAAATGGATGTATGTCTGTCTGTCTGTCTGTCTGTACTCGATAGATTAAAAAACCACACATCCAATCGTCGTGAAAATTTGGGAAATTATTACGTATATCCCCGGGAAGGTTTTTGTAAATTTTTATTTTAATCGGAGTACTCAGTTCGACTCCAGAAGGAAAAAATCTGATGTGGCCAGCACATGACTTTCTCCATATATAAGATGTAAATATTTATCTACGACAGTAATTTTGAACTCCTTATTCCATCTAAACTTTGAAGATGAGAGATTAATTTATATATTATTATCTTTTACGTCCCAATCATTATAAATAATGCTTTCCGGGACCTTTTCGATGAAAAACGATGAAGTGGCCTTTCGCCCCAGCGCCCAGAGCGACCACAACGTATATAATTAGCAACTTCCTGTTTATCAGTATTTCACGAATCACTCCTACACAATCAGTGATACAAAAATATATTTCATGCAAATGTCATAGTATATAATATTTTATAAAAGTTTTATAAGTAATAGTATATACCTAAATATCATATTTATGAAGATATTTTGAAAACCGGAAATGAGCTTTGAAGTATGAAGCTCGACTTCCGGTTTACCGATTTACTTGAAAAGCTGATCAACTCTGACAGCACACACCACAGTACTATATATGAATTTTGGTATTGATACGACTAATAGTTTACACGTTAGAGCGCCCACTGTCACACACACACACATACAACACACACACACACACACACACACACACACACACAAACACACACACACACACACACACATACACACAGACATCATTCCGAAAATGGTCAAAACGTGTTCTAGGGACCCCAAAACATGTATTTCCGTTGAAATCTCGAAGTCGATTTTTTTCATGATAACAATACTTTCTCTATACTTCGTATATGGAGAAAGTAAAAAAACAAATTAATGCGTAGCTCTTTGTTACTATATTGAAACTATATCAACACATATTTACTCAGTCAGCATTAGTTAGGTATTCTGTGAACTGTAATAGCATTTTAAACATTATAGATTCATTCCTAAAATATTCAGTAAATCTTTAAAATATCCCGAAACCTTATGTTTTGGATATTAATTTTCGTCAGTTTATATGCATGATATGGTGTTCATTATTTTTTTTGATACTTACCTATGAATTATTTTATGTATAGGTGCTTAAAAATTGTTGAAATAATGTTTAGATAATTATTAAAATTTATTTCAGTAAATTTGGTAGCACTGCTAAAATTGCATACTTCTTATAACTTGACATTAAGAAAATCCTCAGATAATCATAACATGGACAACATTTTTACAAAACGAAAATTTGGTTGAAATATCTTCATTAGTTTCTGTGATCCCGACGGTAATATAGCGCCTGATGTCACATTGACCCCACGAGACTACTTAAGGTTTAATGGTGAAATGTTTCAAAAACGGAAATTAGCTTCCAAAAATAAAGATCGACTTCTGGTAAACCGATATCCTCCAAAACCTAATCAACTCTGATGACACCAACCAAAATAAAATGTACAAAATTTGGTGTTGATACGACAAATAGTTTTCAGGTAAGAGCGCCCACAAAGTAAATAATCAGCAACTTCCGGTTTATCGGTATTTCACGAATAACTCCTAAACAATCAGTGATACAAAAATATGTTTAATACAAAAGGTGTAGTAGAGTTATTTTTCTAAAACTTTTAAAAATAATAGTATATACCTAAATATCATATTTATAGAGGTATTTTGCAAAATCGGAAATAAGCTTCGAAGAATAAAGCTCAACTTCCGGTTCAATGATATACTCTAAAAAATAATAAACTCTAATCACAACAACCAAAGTAATATACATGAAATTTGGTGTTGAAACGACAAATAGTTTTCATGTGAGAGCGCCCACAAAGTACATACTAAGCAAATTACGGTTTATCGGTATTTCATGAATAACTCCTAAACAATCGGTGATATAAAAGTATGTTTCATACAAAAGTTATAGTAAGATAAATTTTCTAAAACATTTATAATTAATAGTATATACCTAAATATCATATTTATGGAGATATTTTGAAAACCGGAAATGAGCTTTGTAGAATGAAGCTCGACTTCCGGTCAACCGATTTACTCCAAAAACTAATCAACTCTAACGACACCAACAAAAACACTATATGTGGAATTTAAAGTTGATACAACGAATGGTTTTCATGTTAGAGCGCCCACAAAAGACATAACAGCTACTTCCCGGGTTATCGGTATTGCACGAATAACTCTTAATCAACCGGTGATACAAAAATATATTAAATACAAAAGTTATAGTAAATTATATTATCTAAAACTTTTATAAGGAATACAATATACCAATATATCATATTTATGGATATATTTTGAAAACCAGAAATGAGCTTTACACAACGTACATAATCAGCAACTTCCGGTTTATCAGTATTTCATGGATAACTCCTAAACAATCAGTGATGCAAAAATATGTTTCATACAAAAGTTATAGTAAATTAAATTTTCTACAACATTTATAAATAATAGTATATACCTAAATATCATATTAATGGAGATATTTTGAAAACCGGAAATGAGCTTTGAAGAATGAAGCTCGACTTCCGGTCAGCCGATTTACTCCAAAAACTAATCAACTCTAACGACTGTAATAAAAGTACTATGTATGAAATTTGATGTTGATCCGACAAATAGTTTTCATGTTAGAGCGCCCACAAAGTACATAATCATCTTCTTCCGGTTTAACAGTATTTCACGAATAACTCCTAATGAACCGGTGATACAAAAATATGTAAAATACAAAAGTTATAGTAAATATCATTATCTAAAACTTTTATAAGTAATACAATAGACGTATATATCATATTTATGGAGATATTTTGAAAACCGGAAATGAGCTTTAATGAATAAAGCTCGACTTCCGGTTAACGGATTTACTCCAAAAACTAATCAACTCTGACAGCACACACAACAGTACTATATATGAAGTTTGGTATTGATACGACTTTTAGTTTTCGAGTTAGAACGCCCATTATCACACACACACATACACACACACACACTCACACACACACACACACACACACACACACACACACACACACACACACACACACACATACACACAGACATCATTCAGAAAATGGTCAAAACGTGTTCTAGGGACCCCAAAACGTGTATTTCCGTTGAAATCTCGAAGTCGAATTTTTTCATGAAAACAATACTTTCTCTATACTTCGTATATGGAGAAAGTAAAAATAATAAACTCTAATCACAGCAACCAAAGTAATATGCATGAAATTTGGTGTTGAAACGACAAATAGTTTTCATGTGAGAGCGCCCACAAAGTACATACTAAGCAAATTCCGGTTTATCGGTATTTCATGAATAACTCCTAAACAATCAGTGATATAAAAGTATGTTTCATACAAAAGTTATAGTAAGATAAATTTTCTAAAACATTTATAATTAATAGTATATACCTAAATATCATATTTATGGAGATATTTTGAAAACCGGAAATGAGCTTTGTAGAATGAAGCTCGACTTCCGGTCAACCGATTTACTCCAAAAACTAATCAACTCTAATGACACCAACAAAAACACTATATGTGGAATTTAAAGTTGATACAGCGAATGGTTTTCATGTTAGAGCGCCCACAAAAGACATAACAGCTACTCCCGGGTTATCGGTATTGCACGAATAACTCTTAATCAACCGGTGATACAAAAATATATTAAATACAAAAGTTATAGTAAATTACATTATCTAAAACTTTTATAAGGAATACAATATACCTATATATCATATTTATGGATATATTTTGAAAACCAGAAATGAGCTTTATACAACGTACATAATCAGCAACTTCCGGTTTATCAGTATTTCATAGATAACTCCTAAACAATCAGTGATGCAAAAATATATTTCATACAAAAGTTATAGTAAATTAAATTTTCTACAACATTTATAAATAATAGTATATACCTAAATATCATATTAATGGAGATATTTTGAAAACCGGAAATGAGCTTTGAGGAATGAAGCTCGACTTCCGGTCAGCCGATTTACTCCAAAAACTAATCAACTCTAACGACTGTAATAAAAGTACTATGTATGAAATTTGGTGTTAATCCGACAAATAGTTTTCATGTTAGAGCGCCCACAAAGTACATAATCATCTTCTTCCGGTTTATCAGTATTTCACGAATAACTCCTAATGAACCGGTGATACAAAAATATGTCAAATACAAAAGTTATAGTAAATTTTACTATCTACAACTTTTATAAGTAATACAATATACGTATATATCATATTTATGGAGATAATTTGAAAACCGGAAATGAGCTTTAATGAATAAAGCTCGACTTCCGGTAAACGGATTTACTCCAAAAACTAATCAACTCTGACAGCACACACAACAGTACTATATATGAAGTTTGGTATTGATACGACTTTTAGTTTTCGAGTTAGAACGCCCATTATCACACACACACATACACACACACACACTCACACACACACACACACACACACACACACACACACACACACACACACACACATACACACAGACATCATTCAGAAAATGGTCAAAACGTGTTCTAGGGACCCCAAAACGTGTATTTCCGTTGAAATCTCGAAGTCGAATTTTTTCATGAAAACAATACTTTCTCTATACTTCGTATATGGAGAAAGTAAAAACAGTTTCCATAAGAAATACATGTAAACTTCGATTTTATCACTTGCATGCTTCCTTTCTTTTGCAAAATTAGATTAGAAATAACCAACGTATGGATTTAAAAGTAGCACCAAAAGAAGGGAAATTGAATAAAGTTTCTTATTTTGGTCATGAAATATAGTTTACGATCAGAAATTACGAGACTTTGAATAATTAGATGATAATTTTGATGAATTTTGAGGCTATAAACAAACTATTTCTCAGTTACGACGAATGCGATTGTTGAATTTTCTCATAAGAACACATTGAGAATTTATTCCAGTATTCAAATGATGTTTGATTATAGCAACGTAAATATTTACGTATATTATCGTGGAGTAAACGGTTTTTGATATTTAATGAAAATGATACTTTGATAAATTCAAGAGATTGTATGTACTGGACAACTTGGTGAGTTGATGACGTTACCGACTTTGATTACAAATGTCATCTATTTTCAACATTTCAATTTATTTTATGTCTTTGACGAGACTGAATTTCATTTTTAGGTCTTCTTCAGTTGAATATATGTTCTCTTTGAGATTTGCGAGGTGCGAAGTGTAGAGTAGCTCATAATTTATCATATCTTACTCCGAACTGAAAAGGTACTGTGATAATATATTTTCTTATATACCGAATGAAAGTAATGTAGATAGTATATATGATTTCATTATAATAGCCTTGCAACGCGAATAGCTGCCTGCCATTCAAATTGTGAATGGATTTTCTACGTGAAAAATAGAAGTACGATACATGAATTGATCCCATTTGTGAAGAATTTATTTTAACCGCCTTTTTGTTCAAACACAACAACGTGTGAACGGGTACAGCTAGTATTTAATAAAAATTGCTAGAGGTCACTTCTGTTCAAAGTAAACTAAAGTTTTGGCTAAACATTTTCCCTTCGACCTTTGACATGAAGCCAAACGTCCTATAGTCACGAGTTTATACGAATGTTCATTTTTTACTTTCTCCATATTCATAGTATAGAGAATGTATAGTTTACGTATAGGTTTTGACCATTTCCCCTAGAATACCTTTTGACCATTTCCGGAATGATGTCTGTGTCTAGCAGGAGTAGTAGGTTGGGGAAAACTATCGAAGAAGCATCAAAATATTAGCAATTGAAGTAAACCAGCTATTATATTTAATAATAATAATAATATTTTATTTACCGTAAACATAACAACCCAAATTACTTGCGGTATAATATATAAGATGAATAAAACATACATGCAATTAAATAGACAACAAGAAACTTATAAATTAAATTCCATCTAGATGAACCTCAAAATATTATCAAAATGCGGTTATTTTCGACGAGGCTTAGCATTTTTACTTTCTCCATATACGTAGTATAGAGAAAGTATTGTTTTCATGAAAAAAATCGACTTCGAGATTTCAACGGAAATACATGTTTTGGGGTCCCTAGAACACGTTTTGACCATTTTCGGAATGATGTCTGTGTGTGTGTGTGTATGTGTGTGAGTGCTTGTGGGCGCTCTAACGTAAAACCTATTATTCGTATCAATACCAAACTTCATATATTGAACTGTGGTGGGTGCTGTCAGAGTTGATTAGTTTTTGGAGTAAATCGGTAGACCGGAAGTCGAGCTTTATTCTTCGATGCAAATTTCCGTTTTTGCAAAATATTTCCATAAATATGATATTTAGGTATATACGATTATTTATAAAAGTTTTAGAAAATTTAAATTTCGTCGTATCAACACCAAATTTCATATATAGCACTTTGGTTGGTGTCGTTAGAGTTGATTAGTTTTTGGATTAATTATGTTATCCGAAAGTTGAGCTTCACTTTTCGAAGCTCGTTTCCGTTTTTGCATAATATCTCCAGTAATCTAGTATTTAGGTATATACTATTATTTATAAAAGTTTTAGAAAATGTAAATAACTATAACTTTTGTATGAAACATATTTTTGTATGAATTGTTGAATAAAAAAATATGTTAATTTAATAAAATATTACAATGTCCTTAAAAAAATTGAACGGCCTATGTTAAAATGTATGCAAGCGTTTGCGTAGCGGATATCAATGTTCGCCAACTTTCGAGAAAATCCCGGAAGTCGGAAAATTAATAAACCATCACCAAATATCCGCTACAACGTCGTCAGTAAGGGTTACTAGATTTATTGGAACTTCTTTTTCTTAAAAAGCATGAGGAATCTTTCCGATTTTCCGAGGATTAGTGCTTTCTTCCCTCACGCTTACAACAGCTGAGCAGGCATTCACGGGCTAGACGGTGGAACTTTGGCGCGCGGCAAAAACGACAAATTGAAAAATTAATAAATCCCTCTGTAATCAAGATAATGTCTTCATTTCTTCACCAAAAATATCTTTTTACTTTTCTTAAAATTTCATAAGCAGCTCGTATGGAGGTATTTCTTATGGTACGAGATTTAGCTGGCGACCGCTTTTAGGAATGCATAATTCGAAAATTTCGGTTCAAATGATCTTATTCATGTTATAGAAACATTAAAACGAGATAAAATACAAATTAAATGATACTTTTACGGGAAGTAATGCATGAACAATTTACTGTATAAATTTTATGACGAATGTATGAACGCCTCGTTCACAACAGCGTGATAAAGATAAAATCGGAAAATGGTCTCTCCACGCGGAAATAAAAGAAAATAATTTTTATAAATTCTATTTAAATATATGGATAAATAAAGTGCAATATTCGAAGTATCGTTAATTTTTACAACAGTAATGATTTTTTTAATCGACAAATTAAGTTTTTGCTGCATTTGGCAACACCGAGCCATGCGCCTTACGGGGAAATACACGGGAAAGGAAGCTCCATAAGCCCCTGTACTTTCAACTAAATGTGGAGAGCTCTATACTACAGATGAAAGCGAGAAATACTGAAGGTTGAGTTATCGATATGCTCTGCGTGATTGTGATTTTCTTCAGATAATCGTACCGTAAATACATTACTAATTAGTTTATTTGTGGAAATATGGTTTGAGCAAATATCAAAATCCTTATACGTTTTAATATATGATGTAATCTTTTAACCGCGACGAACGATATTTAAAAAATGAGCGTTCACAACTAAATGAACCTTTATAGCTTGTTAATATTTTGGCCAATTTTAACGTAATTTATATTTCAATTTAACAATAAATGTTATTATATAAATGTTTTGTAGTCGTCAATACTAAAGGGATCCGGAAATGATGGGAAGGTGATAAATGTTGGGTCTCCTCGTTACTATTAGATAGGAATCTGTTTCCAACTTACAGACACTGCCCTTTTCAAAATACCTTACTATTTAACGAAAAAGTTCCAGAAATCGCTGGTATAGCATTCCTTGGGACCTCAGATAAGAGCCAACCTTATCTCTTGGCCATACGGTGTTGCCAAGCAATATTTCGGTATTTCAAAGCCCCTCAATCTTATGCAGCTAAGACTACGCCGTTCGATCTTTTTGTGGGGAGCTGTACATACGATTGTCTTCCAAACTACGAAAAGGAGGCTCGAAAAATCAAGTCAATTGGATTTTGTGATTGATAAGAACCTTTCATCTTTATGAAATTTATGCCCTATGATTTCTTTAAAGGAGGAAAAAGGATATTTGTTCAATCTAATTGCAATGGCTTTGATCATATCATAATATCGTTGCCATCTCTTGGAGCATTGAAGTACGTGCTAAGTTATCCTTTTGATGACACTTGTGTTTTTGAAGTTTTTATTTTGAAATTGTTTTAAAGGAAAGAGTGCGTTATTTTCTCATCAAAATTTTACGCATTGCAACTGGGGATCAAGAAGTTGAGAAATCACGTTTTAAGTTACTGAGGCGAAAATCCGCCTTGAAATAATTAATTTCCATTCTTTTAGAGGAGCTTTCCGCACTAGTTAATAATTTGTGAGAAAATTTTCCTTTAATTGGGCCGGGCCGGAGAATCAGAATTAATAATAAGATGCTCGAACGTACTTGGTTGAATATCCAGGAAGTATCCGTCTTATAAAATGAATGCTAGATTTGTTAATTATGAATTAAAGACATGGTTTGATTGAACGTACAGCCATATTGTTCTCAAAATAATTACCGATTTAGTATATATCAACCGTAATTAATCTTTTTCTCATTTATAAGGAATTGATACAAAAATATACTGTTATGGATGAATATCAGAGCTAAAAATAGGAAAATTAAAAGGTTATTTCAACAAAGGTAATGTATTAAATCATAATGAAGAAATTTGTTAATTAAATACAGAAGATTAACTATTACTGGAAGAATTTTCTAAAGAAGAATAACTAAACTATCAGTGTGAAAAAAACGAATAACGCTCAAAATTCATGGTAACAGCTTCCTAGAGAGTTTGACCAGTATATGAAAGAAGGTACCTACTGAGGTAAAGATAAACATATAGGAGCAAGACTTGGACTTGGAAAATAATTATGCCGAGTTCTTGAAATGCTTTAGTGTTTTTTACACTCTTCTTATTAATTTTCTTAGAATGTTCATAATTTTGTTCCATTATTTCCTTAAAATAATAAGCAACATATTTTATTAAATTTATCATGCATGCAAAATGGGTTTTGTTATTGAAATCATTTACAGAGAACAAGAATAATATTTTCTACGACTGAGGATAATCTAAAACCAATTAATCCGTCTATTTTAAGCTCTTCTCACTTATAAAGTTCTTGGAAATAATAGAAAACATTGGTAGTTAAATGTGGATTTTAAATTATTCCTTTTGTAGCAAAATCCGTTTGGCTTTGACTATTCATTTTCACTAATTAAAAATCTGATGTGGCCAGCACATGACTTTCTCCATATATATAAGATGTAAATATTTATCTACCGCAATAATTTCGAACTCTATATTCCATCTAAACTTGGAATTTGAGTTATTAATATTATATATTATCTTTGATGCCAAAAACATGATAAATAATTTTTACGGGACATGATCGATGAAAAACGATGAAATTGGCCTTTCGCCCATAGAGCCCAGAGCGCCCACAAAGTACATAATCAGCAACTTCCGGTTTATCAGTATTTCATGAATAACTCCTACACAATCAGTGATACAAAAATATGTTTCAACCAAAAGTTATAGTACATTACATTTTCTAAAACTTTTACAAATAATAGTATATACCTAAATACCATATTTATGGAGATATTTTGAAAACCGGAAATGAGCTTTGAAGAATTAAGCTCAACTTCCGGTTAACCGATTCACTCCAAAAACTAATCAACTCTAACGACACAAACCAAAATACTATATATGAAATTTGGTGTTGATCCGACAAATAGTTTTCATGTTAGAGCGCCCACAAAGTACATAATCATCTTCTTCAGGTTTATCAGTATTTCACGAATAACTCCTAATCAACCGGTTATACAAAAATATGTTAAATACAAAAGTTATAGTAAATTATATTATCTAAAACTTTTATAAGGAATACAATATATCAATATATCATATTTATGGATATATTTTGAAAACCAGAAATGAGCTTTACACAACGTACATAATCAGCAACTTCCGGTTTATCAGTATTTCATGGATAACTCCTAAACAATCAGTGATGCAAAAATATGTTTCATACAAAAGTTATAGTAAAATAAATTTTCTACAACATTTATAAATAATAGTATATACCTAAATATCATATTAATGGAGATATTTTGAAAACCGGAAATGAGCTTTGAAGAATGAAGCTCGACTTCCGGTCAGCCGATTTACTCCAAAAACTAATCAACTCTAACGACTGTAATAAAAGTACTATGTATGAAATTTGGTGTTGATCTGACAAATAGTTTTCATGTTAGAGCACCCACAAAGTACATAATCATCTTCTTCCGGTTTATCAGTATTTCACGAATAACTCCTAATGAACCGGTGATACAAAAATATATTAAATACAAAAGTTATAGTAAATTATACTATCTAAAACTTTTATAAGTAATACAATAGACGTATATATCATATTTATGGAGATATTTTGAAAACCGGAAATGAGCTTTAATGAATAAAGCTCGACTTCCGGTTAACGGATTTACTCCAAAAAACTAATCAACTCTGACAGCACACACAACAGTACTATATATGAAGTTTGGTATTGATACGACTTTTAGTTTTCGAGTTAGAACGCCCATTATCACACACACACTCACACACACACACACACACACACACACACATACACACAGACATCATTCAGAAAATGGTCAAAACGTGTTCTAGGGACCCCAAAACGTGTATTTCCGTTGAAATCTCGAAGTCGAATTTTTTCATGAAAACAATACTTTCTCTATACTTCGTATATGGAGAAAGTAAAAAAGGTTTGGAATTCAAAGAAAGAAAATTGACTTTATCAGTGAAGTAATATATTCACAATGAAAAAGCTTTAAGGCACATTTATTACATAAGCACATTTCCAAAAATTAAGTAACATGGAATAATAATTACTTAATAATCAATTGTATAATTTCATTGAGCTTTAAGTGTGGTTTGAATAAAGGGATTGATATTACGGTTCACTGATACTCGTAATTTCGAAGCTTCATTGTTGATCACTTGATTTAATAATTTTTTCAAATTAAATTTTATTGCAAATGAATGATTTTTTAACTTAGTAGATTTGAATGATTTTTTTTGTTTTAAGATGCAAAAGTTTAATCTAGCTTAAAGCGTAAATTAATTGATCATATAGTCATTGCTCGTTTCAGTACATATTTCATGAATTGTTCTTCATTTTTTATTATTGTTTGCAAGCTAATCGAATCGAAATATCAAATTAGCGAATCAATATAGCAAAAATTAATATTAAAATATCCTGGAATACGTTTGAATTTATGTGAAAATTTAATATGACGTTATTAATCTTTATATGGCATTGAGACCGTATTAAATTCCTTTTCTACTGCGAGACATTGTTTTAAATCAAAATCATGAATTCGTGAACGGCTAAAACATTCCTCTTGGAGATAAATAATAACGCTTTAATGAATCTGCGGCAGGCTGAATGTGTATTATATATTATGGCAATGGTTGAAGATTTACATTCAAATGGAATATGCTAGAAAACATGTTATTTTATTGTAACACAGAGAAATATGGAACCAGAGGCAACTCCACTTCTGAGAACTACTATGGAAGAGCTCCTTTCGCGTTATTTAACGATTTCTTTTTTCCATTCGTGATCTCCGCTTTCTTTCTTTTAAGTCCAATTGGATTTAAGTCCTTTGCGCTCGCCTCAAAAACCCTTCTCATCAGCAACTCTGTCCTAATGCTCCTTTCTCGCCCACTCCATTCCACTCCTTCTGCCCACTCCAGTCGAGGGCCGGCTCATTGGCACACGACCTTTGCTTCGACCGACTCAACATCCCTTTGAAACATTCAGCTTAATTGCGTAGGCGTAAAATCGCACAAATGAGAGCTTTTTCCTATTTCTCACGAAATTCCACACCGCCTCTGATGTTCTGGGTCGTTGTCCATTGTCCCCAAACAGCCAGTGTTTCCATTTTTTCCGTTTATCTGTCGACAGAAGCTCGAGAAAAAGAATCAAAGAATCTGCCATGAAGTAGAGGCTGATTTATGCTCGAAAACTTAAAAGTAGAACTCTCGTCAACTGTAAAATGAAGCAAGGAAAAAATTTTTCGGCTTCAAAAATTGACTGACTGAGGGCAAAGAAAATCTCCACGGATTATACAGGTTTTATTGCGCTAATTCATGAGTCGTATGTATTAAAGTGTCCAATCCTTGAACATTTCTTACATTTGTAAAGCATATTAATTACCTTTAAAGTTTTTTAAATATATGCGTTTGCATAACTATTGAATGCTAAATATTATTCTACAGCGACCGCTATGACAGTATATTTTTACAGTCCATCAAATCATTATTATTATTATTATTTTATCAGTTATGATGTATTAAAGATCCATTATTCTTAACAGTACAACTAATATTAAGAATTAACGACACACAAGGTGGCAACGAACTCGGTGAATTCGTAGGATTACAATGATCGTGGGAATGAATTATTTGGATAACTTTTTCACAAACAATGCTGCAAAAGAATGAACGTATCTATAACGGCTCCAAATGTTTTAGAAATAATTACTCAATTGATGCAATTATTCCAGCTCTTCTAAAATTAATGAATAAAACACAGAGTTATTAGCTTAACAAGAGAGGAAGTGGTTAAAAAGTACTCAGTAGAGGGAAAGGTAAATAGGGTAAAGGGAGGCTCTTGATCAGAAAAAAGAATTTGGTTTCCTGTAAAAGCGCGCATGTTCGCTATTACAGGTTTAAGTTATCTATTTATGAACAATTTGATGGGAGGAAAAATTTTAAACCAGCCATTTCAAAGGTATGTAAGTGAATCTGATTACTTGATCAAACGGTACAATTAGACCAAAGGAACTGATACTTACAAAAGAAATTATGCAACTCGTTTAAAGATTTAAATTGGAGAGACCGGGTTAAAATTTAACGTTAGTGTTTCTGGAACATTGAGTCAGTACGGCTATCAGTCAGTCAATACGGCTATACTAGATTCCGCTGCATCGAAAAAAATTATAATTTAAGGCAAATGATTCTTACTTGATTTAATTCCGTCATTGTCCACCGGCGCTTTCATCCAGGTGTAGGCAAGGATCGTTACACCAGCATAAAATTTCATCCGGATGAAACTTTGCTAGAAACAAGATACTCGACACTTAAATAATGCCGTCTAAAACTTTAGTGCAGCCGTAGAGATAGCACTCCCGTCAGATCTAGGAACATCAGTCTATTAATGCGTCAGAGCGGCGACACTGCGACTATACTCTCAATCTAGAGAGTCCGTTTAGACGCACCTTTCTCCCCGTTTTGTTTGTTTCCACTTTCTGCCCCTAATTAGTTTGTACTGCTAAATTCGCCCCCTTCCACCCACCCCGTACACAATATATACCCCACACCTTGCTGGTTTTTCTTTGTATTTTACGACCCCTGAGGACGGAGGCATCGCCTTTGAAAGGTACTCTGGGTACAATAATAGTGCGGATTTCCTTTCTTACTTCCCCTACTACCGGGAAGTAAGAAGAGGAGCGCTGACAAAGACGGCTTTTGGAAATTCTAAACCTCTAATTCATTAACAGCCGTGTTCCAATATTTCCTTCTTTACCCCCCTTAGTTCAGCGGGTTTGAATTTAGAAGGCGTTCCATGGAGTTAGGCCCGAACAACTAGATTTTATAAATTTTAAGGTCTTCATTCAGCCGCGCACTCAATTATAACTAACCTCCACCAGTTTTTGATAAATAATTGCATTCTCTCCTTTCCAACTTGATCCCATGGTTAATAACGAGAATCCGACGATTTAACTGTAGTTTTAATTGGCTGCATCACTTTAGAATAAGCGAAAGAGAAGAAAGATTTAGCATTCCAATAGTTTGCCAAGTAGGATTTCTGTTGATTCAAGGAATACCTAGAACTTCCTCTTCCACGAAAGCGAAGTTTATTGGTATTCGGATGGAAAATTAATGACTTTATCCTACAATTGACCTTTTTATCGGATTTAGGAAAGAAAGACGACCCACGTGAGCAGTTTGCACAAGTGCTTTCAGAAGTGAAGACATCACGCCGAGGGTAGGAAAGAAGTGAATTCACGCGAATCTTCGGTATCACTATTGTTATCAATTTGTTTGTATTTACTTTGATTAGCCTCATATTACTATGCTATCAGCCCACTTTAAGCACTACATATCATATCTTCTATTAAAAGAATGTAGTTAAATAGGTCGCTCGAACCTGTGCCCACGGTTGGACACAGATGACTGCTGACAACTAAAATGGGTATTTATCTAATATCAGTATGTTTTTGAAATAAAGTGTAAATAAATAAATATATTTTATTCTCGTGAATATATTCACTGAGATTAAGAAACATTTTTAGCTTCCTAATGTATATATAATAGTAAAGAATTGTCCAAGAAATGATAATATATTAAAGCTTTGACGAAAGACATAAGATTTACAAAAATCTGGCGCGATAAAAAGCATAACTGTTGAGAAATGTCTCTTTCAATGCTACATAGCTTATACTTGTCAAAAGAAAAGAAGAATATTACTGTACAATTTTGAGGATTTGCGGTTTCTCATTTACGAAGTGTTGCCAACAGATTCACGTTCCTTGGGAAATACCTCACCGTATAGTCAAGCGTTGGCAAAATTTCCAGTTTAAATTTTCCGCCATCAAATATAACTAATATGAAATATGAAATTTTCAAAGAATGTTTACGTGCAGCATTCATTAATTTTAAAACAAGACTTAATGCTTACAGTAGCCTAATATCAACGCCTTCAGTTGGCCAATATGAATTTTTTTGGATGGAACTGCGCTGTTACAATTCGATTAGTGGCCATTGAACTGTTAAGAAGGCCGCAAATCGATAACCGATTAATCTCAGACTTAATCGGGAGAAACTCTCTCCTCAAGGATATATTAGAGATGAGAAATTAGGTTACTGTTGGGTTTGCAAAAATATTTACCATTTCACCGATGATATATAACCCTTAGAAAGCGATGTAATAAAGACAGTATTAATTAAAACTTTTTTGCTGTTTTGAATCTCTCTTAATTCGAATTCCGGGGTGAAATATCAACTATATCGCATGTGCAAGTTCTCAGCAAGAATGTGATACTCTGATTTCTTCCCCGAACATGATCACCATGAACTACAATGATAATTTGTTACAAAATGCACGATATTTTTATCTCATTCAATAACAGAATCATTCGGAAAGATTACATTACTAAGCAGATAAATCTTCATTAAAAGGTGTTTCATAAGTGACTTAAAATTAAAGGTAAATGATGCAAAAGGTGAAAACATTGCTATATTACTTTTAGATTGTATTAAACATCAGTAAAGTATGCCCAACTACCATTTTTTCTATTAGAATAATTAAATACTTCGAAATTTGATTTTAAAATATAACAGCAATTTTGTATAAGTAAACGCTAAGTAAATTACAGTTAAGAAACATTTTCTTAAAAGTTTGCGTCCAATCCCCAAATTTAATTGATGGTATAATTCTCCACATATTTTAGAAGCCATTATGTGGTTATATTCAGCTCTTTTTTACCCAATAAGGCATTATATCACGGTAATTGGCTCTTTATGGGCCATTAAAATTCCTAATTTAATGAAGTATCTATCTACGGTAATCTCCATTATGACCTTTATTTGGAAACTCGTATTTTTTTGGTTTCCTGTAGCAGGGAGAGGTGGAAAAGGCACGTATTTTGTCACTTTACCGAGCTAAATAGATGTATTTTTTCCCCCAGCACATCCTTGGGTTTCCGATTAATTTCACCAAAATTAATTCTCGCTAATGGAAATTATTAGACTTTCATTAACGTAGCTCGCGCATTTTTAAGGGCAAAGAGTAAAATTTGTGTTTACGGTATTTGGGATCGGTATTTTGAAAATGGTGTGCTAATGAAATTGAAGAGGAATTCAAGAGATATTCTCCGAAGTATGTTTTCGTGCAAAGTGGGTGAAGTTCGCAGAGAGTGTTAAAGGATGAATATGGCGTGGACTTCCGGGAATATCGCTACCAGTTATCCGCTTTTGGATGAGATTTTTCACACTTCTAGTTCTGCTTTGGCGAAGTCTTCCTCATTCCAAGGAAACTTAAACTGGGGCAAACTATTCATTGAAACAACTCTAGAAAAAAATGCTCGATTCTTTATTCCAAGTTCACAATTAAAGGGCTTGTGAGAATTCTGATAGCGTGGCATTAGTCGTAGGTTATTAAAAATGTAGAAATCGTTAAAATTTTCCAGAAAATTAGTAGAAAAATATTGGAATTCACTTAAGTTCAATTTTGAGATTTGAAAGCAGTAAGATCAATTAATTAATGCAATGAGACGGTACTGTAAATTAGAGAAGAAATTGGATAACTTAGGGAATAAATTTAGTAACAAAATATTTAATATCAATTAATGGGAATTTTTGAGGGGTTTCTCTCCCCTCTTTGGGCTTTACAGAACTAATTATAATCTCCAGGATCGTTGTCATCTGGTCGAATGATCTAATTGTGACGTAATACGAAATAAATAACTAAGATAAACAATTAATTATTTTCCTATGACAAGCTGCCAGATTCTTAATAATAATATTACATTTTCATGGCATCATATTTGATGCAAGATGACATCCAAGAGATTAGATCGTACTTAAAAGTTTCAGTCGTTAAAACGAATATATTTCTCGAATCTGTCATTATGACTTTTGGATAATTTCCTCAATTTCTACATTTTTTATTCTCTAGCTCCATGCTTTACATTTACAAATAAAATCGATATGAACTGACTTTACTTGGTGGGACGCCATTTATGAAAATAAACCGGCGCCTAGGCCATAAAATAGGCGGCTTTCCATTCCATGATCCATAGACTTCTTCACATCCCTTTATCCGCGGAGGCGTTTGCAGATGAGTTGGCCACTATCAAAACAATAGCCCTAAATAATGGCTTTCCAGTAAAACTGGTGGAACGAATTCTTAAGAAGAAAGCTTTCAAAATAGCAGCTGCGTCGGTTTTTCCATCCTTAGTCCCGTTAGAGTCTCCTAAGATAAGATGGGTCAAACTCCCATTTTTAGGAAATATTTCTTACCGTTTACAAAATCTTTTGCCGCCGAACCTCAAAGCAGGATTTTATACCCCGAGGAATCTTTCGCGGAAAATTTCTCATGTTAAAGATAAAAGAGAAATTAGTGACCTTCCGGGGAATTCCTTGTTCCTCAGCGGGAAAGCTTTCCTTCCAGACCATAAGAAATTTATCGTTGATCAATTGGCCTTTAATACCTTTTGGATTCGAAGACGCCTACGTGGCACATACGATTTCTCAGGAAACCTTTGCATTACACTCACTAAAGAATAAAGAATTTCGGGAGCAGAATCTCTTCTCAAGGCGAGTCTAAATCTCTCTAACGGGCTATACAAGCTACGTGTAGTTTTGATATTCAGAAACGCATGCAAATAGTCTTAAAGTCAAGTGGGGAAAAGCACACTCCGAGACGCTGATTTTCTTCTGATTCTTTCACTCTGATCTCCGATAAATTCGATAAGGAAGAGCATCATATAGACAACATCTAACTACCACGCATGGCTCTTGAACAAGATAAGGGCTCCCGGATAGTCATGTGGACAGCGCGTTCGCCTTTGGAGAAAGCGGTCCCGGGTTCGATTCCCGGTGGGAGCCAATCTGCGAAATGACCTCAGCTGTCGAAGCACTTTTAACAATACTACTACTACTACTTGAACAAGATAACGCGCTAAGTTTGTTGTTCTCTTCTAAGAAGCCGATTAGGAATTAGAAAGATCATCACATCGACAACTTATAACTATGGCTCTCTAACAAGATGACACTATAAGTTAGTTGTTCTTCCTAAGAATCCGATTAGAAAATACGAAGATCATCGTATCGACAACTTCTAACTATGGTTCTCATACAAGATGACATTATAAATTTGTTTTTCTCTTCTAAAAAACCGATGTAATACTCATTTCTCTAACAACTTCCACCTTCCTACCAGTAGCGCATTTGACGATTGACTTCTCTAAAATTTCTCGCAGGAAATTTCAATGGTCGCTGTTTGCCGTAAATGTGTAAAAAATATCGAAAATTTCAGAAAATTATGCATGAATAGTAAGATCGCGCAATTAATTATTGTACAGTCCTGGCCAAAATTAACGCAGCACCGGCCGTAAGGATCGCTAGGGAGGTGCTGCGTTAATTTTGGCCAGGAGTGTACGTAAAAAAGTAAAGCCAATGGCGCGATATCCTTTCGAGGGGATTAGGCTTAGCCAGTCGGTATTCACCGTGGGTGACGCGTGATCAGCGCACTTACTTCCACACCACCTTAATTGACTTTTTCTAAACCTGGACCCGCTACCTATTAATTCATGTAGCTTCTCAATTGTTTCGATGCTGGGTAAACGTCATCGCCCCCACCGGGAATCGAACCCGTGACCGCTTCCCAAAGCGACCGCCTTACACTCATTGGCACCCGGGGGCAATTGTAGTACGTACGTATGGAAATTGCTGTTACTATTTATACCAAATCGCTGTTATACTTTATTGCTCTCTGCTGAAATGGCTTATGATATTTCAGTCTACTTATTTTCGAATTACGGCGAAGATAGCGCTCCTAAACCTCAATGTTTTGCTTTTGTAAAACTTTTTGCTTTTTTCTCCTCTTATTATAAGTGATGATACTGATAAAGTGTCAGTTTTTTCCCCTATTGGTAGTTATGTCTTAAAGCTATAATAAATGAGTTTTGGAGTATCGGAAACACATTGGCAGAGGGGTAAAATATGCTATTTTGTAATTGAAAATATGAAAATAAATCTTTTTCCGACTCTCCCTCGATTATTCTGCGGACGGCACATCTGCAAAATTATCATAATTATCATAATCTGACTATAGAGGAAATGTAATTAAAACTTTCCCACCAATATCGACGAAATCAATTTCGGTCAGAATACATTTTTGTCGTAGCCACCCAGTAATTTCCGGTTTTGATTTGATAACGTAGTAAAAAATGTGAACACCAACATTTAATAATCGGAATTGAATTGGAGCTTGATTAAGATTTTTCCCGAAGAAAAATTTTCATACAGTGTCAAATGAAATGAACAATTTCTACTTTCACCATGATTTACCTCCTTGTGAGTATGCACGATGTAAATGATCAGTATGCGTGTATTGACGGGTTTCTGATTGTAGTAATTGCATAAGTGTTACGTTTAGAAACCTGTACTGTGTTTTGGTTGCAGATTTGCTGCACATAAATATGATTTTAAGTATACCTGAACACTTTCAACACCGTCACGATTTCGTTACAGCAGCGATCGACAACATTCTTTACCTACCTCCAACCTACGTACTTTTGTTCAAAATATTTTCCAACCGCCCTTCCATATCCGAATTACTCAATTTTGCGCTTATGAAAATAATTAAAACGTAATTCGTAATTACAATCAAATGCACGATGTTTATTAATATAATACAGCCAACCATAATTATGTAAATTAGTGCCTTCGACTATGGCGAATTGAAATACAATTTAAATTTTAACTAATATTAACCTTATCTATATTACCCTCAGAAATAATTTATTTGATGTAATGTAATGGTCTCTTCGCTTGGGATATTATTATTACTATTCAGGTATCGATACTCCCCATGTTACACACTGACAGGAGGCCAACAGCATGTAAATTTAGGTGCACTTTTATCACTAATGATCTAGCCACTTCAATAGCAGATTACTTAGCTCCTTCAAAAATCTATACTCCTAATGTTTTCCCACCTATTAATTAGAAATTAAAACTTCGATTTGACTCACACTTAATTTCAGGTCGTGACTCTTACCGCTCTTTATCGCGCAAAACACTAATCTTGTTAAATCTTATTTCTTTTAGTTTATATTGCAGTATTAACTGCAAACGCAGCTTGCTTACTGTTTCCCTTGTAACCTTACACAATTTTGTGGCTTGTCTTGGACTTTTTATTTGCTATCGGCACCCACGTTCAGCTCTCCTTCCACACGCCACCACCTAATCATTCCCCTGTCTTCCTCTTCGTCCCCCTCTCTAGGTTTACATTAAAGATTAGCATGTTTGAGCTATGCTAAATAAATCAAAATACAGCCAATAAGAAACTATGCCCACTCAAATTAAAAGTCGCGGTAGACATCATACAAAATTAGTTACATTAACGAGGAAAAAGTTCTATGGTCACGCCTAGAATTATCTCCCTCCGTAATACATCATTTATAGATTCAAAAAGGAAAGATTTTCTGGATCGGAGATTATCGATTATCGATTATCGAGATCGAAGATCTCATCCTCACGAGTCGACCAAGGATAGTTTTAATTTTAGCGGGAGAAAGTACGTTTTCTATTGACGCATCAAAGGACGTGCTTCCGTTCCTACCACTTAGTACTGCAGTGGGGTTCTTCGAAGAGAGAGGAAAAATAGCACTGCACGTGAGCCAAGAAGAATTTTTTGCAGAAGTTTTGAGCTTCTCTCTAGAGATTCCTTAGATTAAACAAGGAAAGGAAGAAGAAATTCATAACAGAAGTTGAAGGCTGAGCTCGGACGTAAGCTGAGATTGTTCCCTTTTTTTACAGAACGCAAGGTGTGGACTTTAACGAATTTGAAGTAGTAAAATAGGTTAATTAAATTCTCTCCCATTTTTATTCATTATTCTGAGGTTAAGCCGCAAGGGATGTTACTCATTGTCAGAGTGGGGAAGGGTTGTTAAATTTTCAGGTGTGGTTTTTACGATGTTTTACTTAAGGAACCATAAAACACAACTCTGATATACCTTTGTCTTTTATTTGACGAACGTTGAGTTATTTTTAATACCTATGAGAACCTCCTAAGGTAGCAGTAGTAAATTTTTATGAACAACTCACTTCAATCAAGAATAGAACAAACAAAGGTTTCCAACGTCACAGTCCAGTTTTGTGATTAGAGATGTTCTAGATAAATATTTCCATACTGTATCTACGAATTCCATTTGGCAGCCTTCATCTTTTTGGAATAAATAAAGATTTCTGTACAGGTCCGAAGAAAATTTTACTAAAAAAGTCAAATTGTTTGTTCAGCATAAACTTAAAAATCGATAATGTAATTTTGGGGTAAAATAAATTTCACTGCCGTTTGATATCGTTTACATTGGATTTAGAGAGCATCATCCTCTTTAAAATTGATGAAAAACGATTCTAACTAGCGTCGCATGAAGCAGATTCCAGTAACTCTTTGAAGAGCTGGAACAAGGATTTATCTCAGCGTAAAAAGTTTCTGGAAAGATTATCGCCTTGAGAAAATATACGGTGTTGATGTTAGGAATATCAAGTTGATAGGGGCGATCAATATTGGTCTCCTTATCATACCGTTTCAATCTCTTTCGACTCTCGAAGATCCTCTAAATGTCAAGTCGCTCTCAATTGTAAAAGTAGCTCGGTGATGCATGGAAGAAAAATGGGAGGCTTGAATTGAACAATTTCCTACGTTTTCTCATCTCCTCCGCTTCTTTAACGACCCTCTCGACTTTTTGTGGACATAACGAGCCCGCTTCTCCACTCATCTTTTTCCCAATGCATCCTTGGATCTTTTTTAACTCTTTCCTTTTCTTTCAAACCCTGAATTCGCCATAGCTGCCGATACCATGCCATCTTACCCTCAAAGATGTTATAGCAATCTTTTATTCATCTTCTACCAAGGTCATATTGAATAAGGTATTCCAACCAAAGTCATTCCTTGGCAATGTAACACTCTTTCACGTTGGAAGAGATTTGCCGTTTACTCTGCAGTGCCCGATCCCTTTATCGGCTGATTCTATTACTTACTCGGTTACGTGGAAATTCTTCGAAAGCGAATTCTTTGGAAGCGAGGAGATCTTCGAATACCAATTCTTCTAAAACAAATTCTTCGAATGATCAACTCTTAAAATGAAAACTTCTTCGAAAAAGAACGCCAATTGCAATCCCCGCACCCAACCCAACCGTCAAGGGGATTCATAAATCTACATCTACATATAGACCTCTCCACATTTAGTTGACAGTATTGCTCAAATGGCCAACGCTGTTGCCAAACCTACGGTGGCGGGGCGACAGCGATTACGCCGTCGCCCCGCCTCCTGAACACCGCGCCGAATTTGAATTCATAACCATGAGTGTTATGAATACGCTAATCAAAAAGCTCCTAGACTTAGGTTTTCGATAAATAAGGGATGCATGCACAATTTTTAAAGTTCGGTGAAGATCAAAGCTCTAAATACCATGTGAATTACTTTAAAGTATTATTTTTATAGGATAATAACGAATTATTGGCAAGCGATAGGTAGTAAGTTTTTTTATTTAAAACCAGTAAAGTTGTTACCTTACAGTATATCCGCATTGATATATATTTTCATAAAGTTACTAATATGAAAGGTTGAATTATGATATTACGTCATTTGATGAAATATTTTTTTTCCGGATGGAAAGCATTAAATTCAATTGACATTCACTCGTCCTTCCTTATCGTTAAGACGACTAAATAATGATATTTACCGTCTGAATGATGTCGTCTTATATCGATGGCATAATCAAATAACCATTTAAAAATGCAATGAATTCTAAGATAAAAGTCTTCTTACCTTTCCACTCAAGAATCCGAAAGATATCCAAATCCCTCCATATAAGTTGATGTGCTTGACTGTGGCTCTGACGCATCTTCTGATGTGCTTGTCGACTGAGACGACGATGACGATGTAAGACGAATAATCAGTTCTTCTATGTCATCTTGCAAATTATCTGCCTGCCACATTTCCTCTTCCACTTTCATCACATGTTTGACATGATTTCGCCAATTTTCAGGAGAAACAGCGCCGAAACTCTCTATTATAAGTATCTCCACATCTTTCTTCTTAAATGTTACATTCTTCATACCCACGTAATGCTTAATTTGCGCCCAAACCATTTCAATGGGGTTCAGTTCGCAGTGGTACGGTGGAAGTCGTATAACAATGCATCCCGCTGATTTTGCAAGTTCGTCAACCCGAAATTCTCTCGAAATTCTCGAAATTTTTTCGAACTTGATCGACTAAAAACAATAAGTCTCTCTTCAAACAATCGTCATCGAAATTTATATTTTTACCAGTCAACCACTCTTTGATGCGGTCTTTCTTCCAACTTGTTGTTGGAAGGTATTCTAATTTCCTAGAGTGATAGGATGCATTGTCTAAAACTATTACCGCGCCTCTGGGTACACTAGAGAGAAGACAGTTTTCAAACCAGCTCTCATAACAGTCTCCATCAACTTCGTCATGCTCGTCCATGGTATTCTTCTTGCAAAGAAAGAATCGCAATGCTCCTTCAATGAAACCATTTTCCTTTCCGGCGTGAATAATTGCGAAACGACCTCCTCGGGATGTCGGAGCCTTTAGTCCCGTACTTAAACAGACAGGAAAGCATCACGAGGTGTTTTAATTCCTTTATCACTCCAAACCTTGTTCACTGTTTGACCAAGATTGATCCACGTTTCGTCGGTAAACACAATTGTTCTCTGTTCACTTCGGTATTTCTTCAGTTGCCTTAAGTAATTGTGACGCCAACGTATTATGTCGTCCCTCTCGATTAGTATGCTCTGCCTGCTCCTTCTTTCGTAAACAAAACCGATGTCGGTCAGCAGACGGTACAATGTAGTTGGTTTAAAATTTGGTAAATCATTGTCCATATTCACGGAGTTTAATATGGCTTTTAAAGTTGGAGGAACGTGTCGAACAAACATATTATGCACTTTTCTTCTCACTCCTGATCTTACGAAATCATCGTAAATTGCATATCTCGCATTCTTGTACGGCCGTGTAATTTTCTTAGTTTTTGACGGAGTCACTAACGCGCCTTGAGATGCTTCTTTCCGTACTCTATAAATTGTCGACTGTGAGCATCCAGTCACTTCCGCGGCCTTTTTACTTGCATCGGAAACGCTGAGGGACTTACGGAGGTAGGTGAAGACGTTCAATACTATTTGCCGTTCACGGCTTCTCAACTTCTCCCATTTTCGCCTTCTCTTCACTTCGGACATGGTGATCGCACGAAGTTAAAAACGACTCACTTGGAGAGAAACTCTACAGCTCTGCTCGACTTCTTATAATAACTACACACGGCTTCTATACTCTTGGAAATCCAAAGGCAAACTAAATACAAACCGTCATCCTTTATATTCCGAGCATCAACATTGAAGAGTTCCAACGGTTTCCCAGATGTTTTATGACTTGACCAGCCATAGCGGTTTTACGTACCCTTTGCGCATCGGGGTTGTTAATCTCAAGAAGGGATAAGCGTGCTATTCCTTCAGTAGCAGGAATTATACCTCAGTTTTAAAGAGAATGTTGTACGTTGTTTTTTTTGCTCTTTATTTTGCGAAGACTTTCATTAGGAGGACCCGAACTCTAATTTTGTTGAAATCGGCGCGATATAAATAGATGTTTCTTCCGACTGAGAACTTGACTGTGGTTGAATTGATAAAATATTTCAATGTCCTTAAAAAAATTTTAACGGCCTATATTAATATGTATGTAAGCGTTTGCGTAGCGGATATCCATGTTCGCCAAATTTCGAGAAAATCCCGGAAGTCGGAAAATTAATAAACCAGCAACAAATATCGGCTACAACGTCGTCAGTAAGGGTTTCTAGAATTATTGGAACTTTTTTTGTTATAAAGAATGAGGAATCTTTCCGATTTTCCGAGGATTTGTGCTTTCTTCCCTCACGCTTACAACAGCTGAGCTGAGCTGAGCAGGCATTCACAGCGGAACTTTGGCGCACGGCAAAAACGACAAACTGAAAAATTAATAAATCCCTCTGTAATCAAGATAATATCTTCATTTCTTCACCAAAAATATCTTTATACTTTTCTTAAAATTTCTTACGCAGCATGTATGGAGGTATTTCATACGGTACGAGATTTAGCTGGCGACCGCTTTTAGGAATGCATAATTCGAAAATTTCGGTTCAAATGATCTTATTCGTGTCATAGAAACATTAAAACGAGATAAAATATAAATTAAATAATACTGTTACGGGAAGTAATGCATGAAAACTTTACTGTACAAATTTTATGACGAATGTATGAACGCATCGTTCACAACAGCGTGATAAAGATAAAATCGGAAAATGGTCTCTCCACTCGGAAATACAAAAAAATAATTTTTATAAATTTTATTTTAAAACATATGGATAAATAAATTACAGGATTCGACGTATCGTTTATTTTTACAGCAGGAATGATTTTTTTAATCAGCAAATTAAGCTTTTGCTGCATTTGGCAACACCGAGCCATGCGCCTTACGGGGAAATACACGGGAAAGGAAGCTCCATAAGCCCCTGTACTTTCAACTAAATGTGGAGAGATCTATAGATATCCCGCAAGCCGCCTTTCGCGAGTGACGGGGTGTAAACACTCATAGCTAAACTTAACAGATTTTTACTTTCTCCCTATACGTAGTATAGAGAAAGTATTGTATTCGCAAAAAAATTGGACCTCCAGATTTCAACGGAAATAGATGTTTTGTGCCCATAGAATTCGTTTTCGGTATTTTCCCGAACATGTCTGTATGTGTGTCTGTCTGAGGTAGAAACTTTTGTGGGCGCTCTATCTTAAAAAGTAATTATCCGATCATTTTCAAAATTCATATTTAGTATTTTCCTATCAATGCCAAGAGTTGATTAGTTTTTGATGAATATCGCTTAACCGGTTGTGGTTTAACCGGAACAACATTTTGTTTCTTAAATATCTGTGTCAGAATGCAATGTAGGTATATACAATTACATACAAAAGTTATAGATAATGTAAATTACTAAAACTTTTGTGTGAAACATTTTTTTGTAACACTGATTGAGTTATTCTTGAATAATGGTTAACCGGAAGTTGTTGTTTATCCAGAAATGGAAGTTTTTCCTACATATCTCTGTCAGAATGCAATGTAGGTATATACAATTATGTACAAAAGTTGTAGATAATGTAATTTACTACAATGTATGTTTGAAACATTGTTTCGTAACACTGATTGTTTAGGAGTTATTAGTGAATACTCGATAACCGTAAGTTGCTTTTTATCCAAAAATTGTTGATTTTTACTTTCTCCATATACGAAGTATAGAGAAAGTATTGTTTTCATGAAAAAATTCGACTTCGAGATTTCAACGGAAATACATGTTTTGGGGTCCCTAGAACACGTTTTGACCATTTTCGGAATGATGTCTGTGTGTATGTGTGTGTGTGTGTGTGTGTGTGTGTGTGTGTGTATGTGTGTGTGTGATAGTGGACGCTCTAACGTGAAAACTATTGGTCGTATCAACACCAAACTTCATATATAGTACTGTGGTGTGTGCTGTCAGAGTTGATTAGTTTTTGGAGTAAATCAATCAACCGGAAGTCGAGCTTTATTCATTAAAGCTCATTTCCGGTTTTCAAAATATCTCCATAAATATGATATATACGTATATTGTATTACTTATAAAAGTTTTAGATAATGTAATTTACTATAACTTTTGTATTTAACATCTTTTTGTATCACCGGTTGAATAGGAGTTATTCGTGAAATACCGATAAACCGGAAGAAGATGATTATGTACTTTGTGGGCGCTCTAACATGAAAACTGTTTGGCATATCAACACAAAATTTCATATGTAGTACTTCTACTACAGTTTTTAGAGTTGATTAGTTTTTGGAGTAAATCGGTTAACTGGAAGTTGAGCTTTATTCTTCAAAGCTCATGTCCGGTTTTCAAAATATCTCCATAAATATGATATTTAGGTATATACTATTATTTATAAATGTTTTAGAAAATAATATATACTATAACTTTTGTATGAAACATATTTTCGTATCACTGATTGTTTAGGAGTTATTCCTGAAATACTGATAAACCGGAAGTTCTGATTATGTACTTTGTGGGCGCTCTGGGCTCTATGGGCGAAAGGCCAGTTTCATCGTTTTTCATCCAGGATGTCCCGAACAACATTATTTATAATGTTTAGAGTTCGAAATTACTGTCGTAGATAACTATTTACATCTTATATATGGAGAAAGTCATGTGCTGGCCACATCATATTTTTTAATATCTATGACAGAATGTGATGTATATATATACAATTTGTACAAAAGATATTGATAATGTATTTTACTAGAACATTTGTTTAAACATTTTTTTGTAACACTCATTGTTTTGGAGTTATTTATATCAACCGGCTTAGGTTTCTATTTTCAATAAATATGGAGAAAGTCATGTGTTGGCCACATCAGATTTTTTTAATAGAACTCAAAAAATAGAAACAGTTCCTTTGATGTAAGTTTTGGATTACTTCAGATCCATTAGAGTAGTCTTTTTTCAAAGATAGAATGAAGTAATTTTTTAACATAGCGCATGAAAGCATGCGACTTTACCCGAGGTTGCACAAGAAGTGAAAAATAGTGATTTGGCTGGAACTCGAAACCACGTCCCCACTTTACGGACAGGTGTTCTTACCAACTAAACTACCGAGCCACATCAGTCTCACTTCTAAACATATAATTCCCCGTTCTGAAGCCACTTCTGAACGTGTAAGCCCCCATTTACAGAAGTGAGGATTAAGTGGCTCGGTAGTTTAGTCGGTAAGAACATCGTTTCTTGTACAATCTTTTCGAAGAATTTGCCATTAGAAGAATTGATCGTTCCAAGAATGACTTTCCGAAGATTTTTCTCTCGAAGGATTCGTTTCCGAAGAATTCGTGTGCGCTTCTCTTACTCGATTCCACTGGATTACATCCGCGCAATTACAGGTTAAAATGGCTAAAATGGGACCCAATGACATTTCTTCAGCGAATTTATTTCGTCTTTTTGTTGCCCATTGTCACATTTTCACCGTTAGCTATCTTCTTGAAACTTCCGCATGCTATTATTTCGGTCTGATAGACCTCGAAGTCCTTCCATATAAATTTCCCTGTTGTGCAAGGGCGCGGTCATTATCTCTTCCGACGGCGGCTAGGTGTGATGTGACGGAAGTAAACTGTTGTCCCTACCAATACGAATTTGAAAAGGCTCGTTATGGTATATTTTCAATTCAATTGGGTGAACTGAGGCGTAAGTGTGTCACGCCTCTCGAACGAAATTGCATAAAATGTACCAAAATGTCGGATGAATTCTGTTTTAAATTTAAAGGACCCTAATCCGTGCACTCACTTGCGGAATTATTACATGATGGTTTAAAAACCTGGTAATTGGTTGCACTTTTTAAAAATAAATTGGTTTGGAGCTTTAGATAATTTTAAATAGCTACCAATAGAGATGTATTAATACGTAAAATTATAATTAAATAATCGATATAGTTGAGAGTTCTATTTAAAAAAATGATGTCAATGCTTTACTTGGTTGTATTTGTTCCCTATAATTTTTCTGTTTTTGCGTTCTTTCTTTAAATTTATCATACGTTTTGATATTTCAGGTTAGGCAGGAAAGTGACTCAATTCCAAACTTAAGCCTAATATCACCTCAATAAAGAGAATTCATTTATTATATTTGCTCTAAATTGTATCTATTTCTGATAAGTATGACTAAAATGTAACTCTTATCTATCTTTAATAATACATATCACAATTAAACAGAGAAAAGACATTGAAAATAAGCCGTCAATGTGATTGCACCTTTCTTGCAATTTTTCCTTAACAGAAACAAAAATTATATCCTATAATGTAAAAATTCTATTTCTTCGCCAGTATTTTACAAACTTGCTATCTTCGGTGAAATACACGTATGATTCATGTATTTCAGTCGATATTAAAAGTCGATTCTAAGCTATTAAGTCCCTGATAACTAACACGAAGGGAAAGGACTATTAATTACTAATGAATAAAATCACTAATAAATCATTGAATGTAAATTAAAAGTCTTAAAGAGGATAAATGTTATAGTAACATAGACAATTAGGTTTTAATTTACGTAAAACATCTCTGCTAGAGTAGTTAGGAGATTTTTCAATATATTTTTATTGACCTTTTGTTTTCATTTCACCTCAGACTTAAGAACCGAAATTATTTTCAAAATAATTAACCGAGAGGAAAAAATAGCTCGAAATTCATATATCACAATCTAAGTGAAACATAATAAATTTGGCACAGACGCTTGAATAGCCGTATTAATGACTTTAGCCAAATGAAAAGCTCTTAAGTTGAATGAAAGGCGTTCAGCAGTAAAATAGAATTTCTGAAAGCAGCAGATATAAATTAAACCACTATATTTTTATGCTCCGATGGCGCTGAAGGCATGAAACAGAATTCTCTTTCTCTCGAATTACAATTAGTTTTAATTGATTCAGGGAAGAATAAAATAGGACTCAATAGCACTAGGCAAAGAATATCTCTGAAGTACTTGGTTCAAAACTGTCGTAGTTAGTAATTTATTCTCCATTTTACCACGCCATGGCTATTAAATATAATGCTTAGTAGGTGATTTATTTTTACTTCATCTTCGCTTGTAATGATTTCAGTTATATTTCGTTTTGAGGAAACTGTAGTATTTCCAGGCCCCATAATTATTCATAGAATGGCAACTTATTCTTTGTGTTTCCGAATTAGCAAAGACAACACTTCCGTGAAAATTTCGTTACGGTGGATTATAAACTGATTTCCGTCGAAGAATCTCGCACGACGTTCAAACTCTTCCTAAGATGAAATAACACCTAATATCGTATACACTATGATATGGAAATGGATAAATGTATAGACTAAATATCCAGAAATCAGGAGATTCCCTTTAATTTTTCTAAAACTTGTATCCACCATTAGTCCAATAAATTATATGATTTGTAGGCTACATAAAACTAACATAACCAAGTATCCATTATTCTATTTTCTCAGTCCACTTAGATGAAAAATAGTAAGAGAAAAAAATGGCACCGATTTCATGCAACTGTAAATATGACTAAGAGACCAAGGCTCAGTCTAATGCCTTTAAATTGATTCTCCACAGAAGACTTGGTTAATAATTTCAGTCTAAGAATATTACCAATAATTATTATTCTAAGCCAAGATAAATGCTAATATCCATTTAAATATAATGAAATAAAAACGGTTTTTAAAATATATATCACAGTCATCACTAAGGTTGTATACTAAATAATGAGTATATTAGTCTCACCTTTGATGTTCAATCCTTTTTCATGCTCATCACATTAGAGAGCACATGATAATCACTCGTGATACATTCCGTGGTTAACTTACCTGAAAGAAAAATAAAAATAGGATTTAATAATTTATATTAAAATTCTAAAGCAGAAATAAGCATTATTGCATATTATTGTTTTTGGTAAAGCTCATTTTACCCCGCAAACATTTTAAATTATGCAGGCGTTATGAACTATCACAAATAATTTTCATAAAATTAAATACACTTTTTACTAATTTTTGCTATTACCGATTGAAGAAATTTATTTCTTATAATATATGATCATCGTATTTCATTAATAAGTAAAATTTTCCATATTATATGCATGAAAAATATTTGCCGAATTTTTTATTCTAAAACAATTAATTACCATGAAATTCTGCTAATTGGATAAATGCCACTGATGTGTACAACAGTAAATTAAAAGGGTATAAAAAACTCCCAAAACCATCAAAATTAAACCTTAAGGTCTGATACCCATTTCGCTATCCAAGAGAGCCTCATCAGAAACAGGAACGGAATGACTGAGACTTGCGTGACGCAAGGGAACAAAGGAAAGATGAAATTCAAGTTATTTCGTCCAGCAATTTATACAGAGTTTTGTTAAAATCTATGTTCTGGTTCATCAATATATCTTTAAATTTATAAATGTAAAGGTTTTCACAAGCATTTAATCCGTAATTCGCTTCATGTAAAAATTTGAGGTCCCTTACTGTAATCCCATGACCAGTTTCAGATACATGTTTGGCAACACTCGAACAATGTTCCCGCCTGTATTTAAAATGTTCTATATGTTCCTTAAACCTAATTATTAATTTTCTTTTTGTTTGGCCAACATATTTCAATCCACATTCGGGGCAAGTAATCTCGTATGTACACTCCTGGCCAAAATTAACGCAGCACCTCCCTAGCGATCCTTACGGCCGGTGCTGCGTTAATTTTGGCCAGGACTGTACCAGACATGAATATTATCAATTTCATCTTTTATGTTACCTAATAAGTTCTTAATATTACTAGAATTTTTGAAGTATAATTTAATATTGTATGTCTTAAATAATTTGTGGAGACCTTTCGTTAAAGATGGCAAAGAATCTAATTTTAAGTTCCTTTTTCACTACTAGGATAAGTTAGGGTGGTATTGCTATTGATGAATTTTTTAAATGTGTATCTCTTGATCAATGTGTCTATTAAATTGAGATTGTAACCCAGTTTCATAGGTATTTTTCCAATGAGAACCCTTTCCCTTTGAAATCTATCTTTGGAAAGGGGGAGGTTGACCAATCTATGGATTAAATGATGAAATGCTGCATGCTTATGTTCGACAGGAAGAAACGAATTACATGGAATATAATTATTTGTGGCAGTCGGTTTTCTAAAAATATCAAACTCCAAGTGGTTATTTGCCCTAATAATTAAAATATCTAAAAAAGGAAGCTTCCCAAATTCCTCTAGTGCCACAGTAAATTTAATGGAGGGATAAACAGCATTAAGAGATATCAAAAAAGTGTCTATATTACTTAAATTAGTATTAAAGATTGTAATTATGTCATCGACATATCGAAACCAAGTGACAGGAAAGTAGTCAAAATCTTCTTTGCACTTATTTTCAAAATTTTGCATGAAAATATTCTCCAGATATGGGCTTAATGGATTTCTCTTACTAAATATATATATTGTAAAAGAGCTTGATTTGCTGATTGCTGCATACAGCTTACCCTTAAAATAACCAAGAAACTAAATGATTTTGAATTCAATACTTGTGAAAATTTTCTACACAAAATGCACTTGGTTAATTACATTAAATATTATAATAAGACTAATTAATTTGATAAAAAATATAATGACTTAATCAATAAATCACAACACAATATAGGTTCTGGCTCCTTTCATAATCACATGATGTCTACACATTCAGATTCCTTTGAGTATGTGAAGAATTTGTCTTCTGTTGACTCTCAAGAGCTATCGTTTCTCAATCAAGGTGTGAAGTTTGCCTTCCCAACTAGAAGACCCCTGTGGATTTTATGGTGGCAACCATAGAAGTTGGCATTTCTAGTTTAGATGAAAACACCAGGAACCTATTAAGGTTGTCATGCCAGTCACAGATTAAGAAGAATCTAAGTTGTTGGCACACACATTCTATAAAAAATCACATTGAGAATTTATTCCAGTTTTCAAATGATGATTGTTTATAGCAACGTAAATATTTACGTATATTTTCGTGGAGTAAACGGTTTTTGATATTTAATGAAAATGATATTTTGATAAATTCAAGAGATTGTATGTACTGCACAACTTGGTGAGTTGATGACGTTACCGACTAAACAAATTATTGTTCTATTGAAATTCGTTTGCAATATTGTTTAATATCACAAGTGAAGAAGCATGTTTATTCTACCATCAACTATGTATATCTATGTTTTGTACATATGTTATATTCAAATGACATATATGTAGGGATAATTTTATTGTTAATTTTCATTTTGATGTATTGTATAAATTTGATCATTAATAAATTATGTTTGAGATATCAAAACTGCCTTTTTGTTCAAACACAACAACGTGTGAACGGGTACAGCTAGTTATATAAAGATAATTACACACTCATTGAACTAGATGATCAACAAACCGTAGAATAGTTATAGAATCCATCATATAATGCACTCCTGATTTAATATTTACGAATTTAGTTTATAAGAAAATAGTTCGGTATCTAATAATGTAGAGGTAGGAAATATAATTTTTATAGCTACAGTAGCGAATTCGGGTAAAAACAAAGGATATGGAATATATTTAGTATATTTCATAAGCATGCGAGATGACAGGCTTACAGAGATACAATCATTTATATTATAAAGTTATGATTCTAGTAGTGGGAAAACTGAAACTAAAAAATTAAAATTTGGGCTTCTTTAGTACATCTAATTAGCAATCCAAACTATGCTAATATAAAACGGACGAAATGGAGAAAAAATAATTTGTTTAAAGCTAAATTAAACCCCTGATTCAGATGCATTAAAATGAGGCACACACGGTTTTCTAAGAACTAAAAATACATTTCCTGAAAAGATCGAAGGCAGGTACGCTCTTTTGTTTATGATTATTCTCCATTAACTTTAAATTCGTCTCATATAGACATTAGACTCGTCATACTAACTTTCTTCGCACTTTATTGTACCTCGTATGTGAAAAGAGAAAGTAGTGGTTTTTATTGCGTTCCTCTTGGCTTGCTTCACACGAAGCGTTTATTCCGGCTCGATGGCAGGCGGGCGATCGTCAACTTGGCAGAAAGATAACTGGTTGACGCCGAAAGGAAAGGTCGGCGAAAAGATATGTGGACTACAGAAGAGTAGATGACATGTTTTAATATTCAAGAGATAGGTCCAAAGAGATTCTCACTTTATATTATTACTGTATAAACTGAGCTGATACGAAAGTGGATGACGAAATGCTGAGAGTGCCGTTGAGATTTGATACTTTAAACAAAGGCAGTGAGAATGCATGAGTTTTGAATTGGGAAGGAATGGATTAATAAAGAAATTATTTGAGAGAAAGATAATCTTTGTATAGTCAATTTTTTTAAGTGAAAGTACCTACTTGTCCTAAAAAAACTATTAGCACCAGCCATAATATATTATTTCCTCGATAACTGTCTCTCAGATTCTTCCTTCGGTTTTATCTCAAGTTATTGTAAGATGATATTTTATGGATGGAAAGATATTTCAATTCTTGATAAATGTCACCTAAATCTTAGATTTTTTTAAGAAAATTCTCCACGAAAAGATAAAAGACGGTTCGAAAAATCATATCAGAAGCAGCTTACGGGAGAGTGGACGAAAAACGGACGTCTGCAACTAACATGAGGCATAAGAAAATAAATCCAGATCCAAACTATCTTGTTCTTTTTTTAAAATATTTTTCTCATTATAAATGAATACTTCTCTTCGGAAATTGTAACATGTAAAAAAATATAACCAACCTAAAAATATCAATGGTCCATTCATAATGAGCTAAAATCAAAAATAAATAAAAATCACCTTTATGATACATATATTTGATATGCGTCTAATTTTCTTATAATCAAATAATTTTCTTTTTTATAATCCATTTTAAATAGGAAAAACTATCGATAAATTGCCAAAAAGACGCTCATCTAATTTTTGGTAATACAACGAAGCTTCAAAAATTTCGGCTTTTTCTCCAAAGTACACTTTGTGAAATTAATTCTTTTAAATAGTTTTTATTTCAGGAGCATTCAAGTCCAAACACATTCTACTTACAAAAAGGCTTGCTGAAATGTATTTGTGATTCATTGTATAAGTTACTTCATACCAACTTTGTCAAAGCTACTATAATGTCATTTTAATTTTTGTAACATTACCTTGGGATATTTCAATTGGTATGTTTTGACATTTCAATTACTTGAAAACATTCGAGCTTTAATCACATACTTTGTGTAGTCTTGCTGAGAAATACCCGAGTTTATTCGCTAGAAAAGGAGGAGAGCGTTGAAGATTCCTTAAGTAGTTAAACAGCTCTGCAGTCTGCTCTTTGAGAATTCAGCGGGTGCGATGGACATATGCTAAACAATCTTAACTCGACTGCTTCTCTTTGGCCATTAAATGGGAAAATAACCTGAAAAGGTTGACGGGTGCTAAGGAAGCAGCTTTCAAATTCGACGTAAGGCTGGTAAGAGACATATCTCCTGGAAAGAAAACTTAACCCTCTGGAGGTTTGGTAGCCAAAAAAGCGAAAGGGATGGACCTTAACAGGAGAATACACCTTCACATCCGTTCCTTTCCTTAGCCTCAATCCTTCCTTTCCTTAGTCTCCTTCCCATTTTCCACGTTAAATCCCTCAATTTCCGACGTAATGTGCTTTAGGATGAATTTCGGGATGGAAACGTTAGCAAAAATCCCTTTGGACTTTACTTTAAACGGGTGGATTTTTACGGCGTTCGAAAAGTGGCCTGATCATCATGTGATACCTCAAAGAATAGCAATCATTTCCATCTGCTTGAGATTGCAAGGTTTTAACCGGATTTAAGTTAGGATGAGAAAACAAAAGATTTTTTCTTCGTATGCGTTCACCCAAAACACCGAAGTTACGAGAATACTGTGAAACGCAACTAATAAATAAAATAACTCCATTTCTACAAATCTGTTACTAAACCACAAGACAAGAATTACAATCAGGTCTGAAGATGCAGCCATGCTGCGAAACCATGGTCGTGTATTGTAATTCTTGTCTTGTGGTTAAGAAACAGATTTGTAGAAATGGAGTTTTTTAACGTTAATAATTATCACAGAGTTACGCCTGATTCTGTTTCGTTTATTAATAAATACATTTTATTTTTAACTTTACAGAATCAGGCGAGGTGTTGCGGTAATCCACAATGGAATGAATCTAAGAGTGATTTGTACTTTTACCAACATTTGTGCATATATATATATATATATATATATATATATATATATATATATATATATATACATATACACATATATCCATTAAGGTCTTCAAAAAATTTTCAAAATTTTATGTATAATAGGCATGGCTTTCATACCAAGACAAGGCAATTTTACATTATTTGAAACCAATAAGAAGATAAAAGTTTTTAAGGACATAGGCAACTTCCACCGTATATTTTGAAAACAAAAGTTTTGGAGGTGGGCAAGTGAAAGTGTGATGGCATCTGCGACTAAAGCTACACAAGGTATGGCAGAGATGGAATTGATGAGGCTTTTATGATAAAAGGAAGGACTGGTATCCAAAGCGTTTTACTCTTCTTAATGCAGAAGTTATCTTCTAGTAAATACCTTGATCAAAAATATTTTGACGTAACGTGAAGACATTTTGATCGAGTTAGAGTGAATTTAAAATCATCGAAAAAGATGAATTCTTTACACTCAAAGAAAGTATATCACATTATATAATCCTAACGGTTATAATTGATTGTAAAGCTACAGCGAACTCATGTATTGCTACATGCTCTGGATATATTTCATAGAAGAGTTTGACGAAAAGCATTTACGCCAAATCGGTAGAAAAATATCAATATAGTAAAATATCACAAACTTCAACAGTACATAGAACAGTGCAATTATAAGGAATATTTACTTTCTCATCTATAAATATTCATGGAAACTCAAAAGGTAGAATTGTTTGCATACGCATAATCTGAAATATTCAATACGTTCATATTTCCATAAATATCCTAATTTGTTAGATATACAATAATAACGTTCTCGATTATTTTGACTGAATATATTTTTATGTATGTGTGATATATGATTTTTAACATGTGTGATCATGGCTCTTTTCTACTGCAATTAAGTTTTACTGAAAACGATAAAAATTCACATTAACTTATTCTCAAAAAAATACAGTAATTATCAGCCGGCTAATTATTGGTGGATATAAATACGTAAACATTTCTCAGTAAGTTATTTCATATTCTATACTTTCCAGTATACTACTGCTGATTTGAGCGCAAAATACTTAAGTAGAATTTCCCCTTCTCAAAGAAATCTTGTGATTTTTGAAAACATTTATAGCCTATAATATACTAAAAACTATTATATCGATGTATATGCAATAAGTATTCAATAAGGGTGTAATATTCTCAATAGCTTATCCAGGGTAAAACTATTAGGTAGCATTTAATGATTAGCCAAATAACTAAGGTTTAGAATTCATTAATGGCCATTAAGGTATTGATGGATTTCTGATCTATCCAATCTGCCCTTCCCATTTTGAATACTATGTATGGTTAATGGTAGATATCTGGAGGTTTCACCATTACTTTTTTCAGGTAGAAATTTGGAGGGTCTCACTGCTAATCCGGACCCTTAGCTCGCCTTCGCAGGTACTGAGCGCCCGACCTTCACATCAGGGGTAATCATAAAAAACTGACCGTGTGGAATACGATTTAAAAAGTTATAAACAATTCAAATGAGCAATAATTTATTACCTTCGTCGTCTCACTAGTCCAAAGAGATATACAAGTCTTTTGATCGACACTCTACGTGAAAATTAAGATTTTTCGTGATTTTGCTAGAAATGACCCGTTGACACAGGGCAACGCTGCCCCTGGGATAGGTTGGGTAGGGGGGGAGGATTTCTAGATTTCTAGATTTTTGCTATAAATCCCTCCCCCAAACCCAACCCATCCCCGGGGCAACGTTGCCCTGTGTCAACAGGTCATTTCTAGCAAAATCGGGAAAAATCTTAATTTTCATCGTAGAACGTCGATCAAAAGACGCTTGTATATCTATTTGGACGAGTCAGACGACGAAGATAATAAATCATTTCTCATTCTGCTCATTTTAATTGTTTATAACTTTTTAAATCGTATTCCACGCGGTCAGTTTATTTTATGGTCCCCCCTGATGGGAAGGTCGGACGCTCAGTACCTCCGAAGGCGAGCTAAGGGTCCGGATTAGGACGTAGACCCTCCACATTTCTACCTGAGAAAAAGTAATGGCGAACCCCCAGATATCTACGATTAACCCCTAATATTCAGGTTAATTTCAACAAAACCTTGTTTGAAGCTCAAAACAATAAATTTAATTTCTATGCAGACAGCTTTTTCTCTGTGGAACTCCATCATAGGTAAAATAAATTTGATTTAAATTCACTTACATTAACGCTTGGAGTGAAAGCTAAAACCTTGGTTGACTACATTACGAAGATAATAACATGATATAATTTTTTTACTCCAATCTGCATTCTTACTCCCTAAAATTAATAATTACGACATAAAACAGGATTGCGTGTTAGACTACAGGAAGGAGATAACTGCTGTGAGAAACACCGCGATCCTCTTTAGGCATTCTTTTGCGGAGATGTAGTGAAGAGAACTTCCAGTCGAGTACACGCAGTCCGAGCTGATTATCTGCCATTTTAGCAGACGATTCAACCAGCAGAAAACCCTCGGAAAGAAAAGGGCCGGAGCACGAGTCTCGAAAATATTTCTGGGCTTTTTTACTCCTCGCAATGGGGCAGTACAGAATGCGGCTTTCTCGCAGAGCTATCGACCATATAATCCGAAAAAAGGACGGGAAGAGGCGTAACGCAGGGTAACCAAAACAGAGTGGGCACCGGGGACTAAACAGTCGCAAATGTAAGAAAAACAAAAGAGGGAAGCCGAGCGCGAAGAGGAAGACGAGATATGGGAGGCGACGCGCGGGGGAGCACAACTTTGATAAAACGTACTTTTTACCCTCGCAGGAAAAAGGCGCTTTACCCGCATGAAAAAGGCGCGTCTGGGCACGTGGAAATTACATTTGCATGCTTGTCTCAGGTGCTTCTCTGGATTCCAGGGGTGCGAAATGAAAAAGTGAATTCGAGTCCATCTCTCTCCCTCAGCAGATTTCCTTCTTTTCCCGTCCCAATCCCATCTCCTTCCCCTCCATTTAACCGGCCTCTTCCCATCAGCACCTCGAAGAATGGCCGTTGAGGACGGAAGGGGGTGAGGAGATGAAGTAGCGAGTGACGGATTGAATTGGTATTGGGAGAGTGGAACCGGAAGAAAATGGACGGCGGCGGATTCGGAAGAGGGGATATCCGCGCGGATGGGCTAAAGCATCGAGTTATTTGCGACAAGCCCGTTTAAAAGGATGAACATCTGGAGGGAGGAAATTAAATAGGTGCTTCCGCTAAATCCTTCGTAGTCTTCCGTGCGCTGTGCTTGGGCAAATGTTTCCGAATGATGCACTGCATTGTTTGGTTCCCACGTGTTCGAGTGAGTTCTTTCCTAGTTATCAGAATTTCGGAGTATTTTTGTGCTTGATTCGATCGTAAAACTAAACTGGAATTCATTTAATCAAATTAACATATAAAAGTAGTTTCTCCCACGGGAAATACCAGAGCAGAAGAAAGACATGATTGTCAGCTATGCAAGATGTAGCCACTGCAGATGTTCCCGTTATTTGTCATCTTCACTACTTTATTTCGCTTAGCTGCTAAGATTCTTATCGCGGAATAATTGGATCCATCTTAATTTTCAGAATATTCTATCTAGCTATCTTCATTTGGAATCTTCAGGATCAAGTGGAACGATTCTTGCAGATGACACGATTCATGAAAATTCGATTTGAATTTATTTTCATGTGAAATTCGCAAAATCCTGTAGCATTAACCCGATTCAACACCGCATGTTTGCAGAAATATAGCGAGTGTCTGAGTAATTAATACATGGAGAGGGAACGTTAGAGCGATTCTATCTTGCTTTTAAAGCTAAATTTATATAAGTGGATGAGTTGAATCTACTTACTGAAGAACTGAAATAGTAAATATTTTGTCTAAGTATCACTATAGTAGGTTGAATCTGTAATATCTAATGAAAATGTAAATCTGATCTTTGTATGAAGTAAACTTTATCATCCATTGAATCTTTTAACCTGTTAACCGAGCGGGACGTATAAATACGTCAAACGTAATCAATATCATGTACGGGAAGGACATATAAATACGTCCTTGAAATACATGTTGCGCCCTGGAACGGGCGGGACGTTTATTTTCAAACGACTAAGTTATAAGTCATTTATGCATTCTCGACTTGAATTTAGGACGCGCAGGGAATCAGTATCATTTCGTGGCGTTATTAAAAAGGGAAGTCCCCGGTTAACAGGTTAATAAAATTATATACGTAAACATCAGAAATGGGGTTATTTAAATAAAATGTTAAAAAAACAAAAGTTTCGAAGGTGATTGTCGGTTTTTCTTGGAGAAATATACAATCCATTATATTCAGATACTCTTATTCTCGTATATTCGGTCAAATTGGAGAGTTTCTGCTCCTGAAAAACGGTTTGAAGGCTCTTCTTACTCCTGGTAATTTAATCTTAAAAGAGACTAATTCCATGCGAAACGAATTAGATTTAATTCTATAGAGAAAGAGTCAATTTTAAACCGTTCAATCAATTGATGCAAATAACAGTTTATTAAGAAGAAAAAGAAAAGTCAGAATCATCGCAATGTGAAGAAGTTATAATAAAGAAGAATTTAAAAGATAAAAACTCAACGTAATAAATGAAGAATTGGATCATACGGAACAATCGATTATAACAAAAACACTTTTACAATGATATTCAGAAACTTGAACAATTCCACACTATTTTACAGATACACAACCGGTTTCGGCGTATTACGCCATACGAAAAATATTAATTAATGAAAAATGAATTTCCTGACGATGGCGTAGTACGCAGAAACCTGTTGTGTATTTGTTAAATAGTGTAGAATCGTACAAGTTTCTGAACATTTGAGTACAAGTTTTTATGTTTACATTATGTTTAATTTTTGCCTAACGCAATAGGCGAGAAATAGGTGGCGATTAGTAGTATTTATATTTGAAAGATGAATTTCACAAAAATGAATTAAATCAAGCATTTATTATTCTATTTGCTGTTTTGGACCTCATAACCGTCCTTGCATTCAACCCTTTCCGATGTATTTGGAACTTCTTTCTATCAGCGACTGTAAGCCATCTCTTTTTCGCTTTTCTTCCTCAGTTTACAACCATCCATCTCGATTCCATCCGAGGGGTAAAACACTCCGGATTTGGGAAGATAGCGGTTAGAAGCGCTTTTGAATTCTGTGGATCCACTGTCTAGAAATCGAAAAGGGAGGAAATGAGGTTTATTTTTCCATTTACATAAAAGGATGCCTTCTCTGTCTCCCACTCTCATGCGATATATAGGGAATTTTGCTGAAGGAGCACCATAAGAAACGGTAAGCCCAAAAGAAGAAATTCGATTTGGGGAAGAGGGAAAGACTAGATTGAATTGCACGAAATAGCGACACTGTTAGCTATAATTTGAACTACAGATGCTCTTCTACTTCCGTTTGTCTTCGTTTCTATTCTTTCGTTCGATACTCTTCGCTGATGGATTGGCCAAATTAGGGGAGCAGAACCTTTTCCATCGCAAGGACGCATTTAACATTCGGTCGCATAAGAAAGACAGCACGCGAAACCATCTGTTTCCTCATTAGACGCGTGCTACTTACATACATATGGTTTTACTACGTAAATGATTAAACGAATTTATTCTCTGGGTGAAATATGAACTAGAAGACGACTGAAAGATGTGTATCTCTCTTTATAAACAATATTTACCCATATTGTTCTCAAGATTTCAAAATTGGAAAGTTTTTAAATATGTGCCATACGTATGTATATATGATTGCACAGAAGAGATACAACTGGCAAAGATTTCTAAAACTTAGGACTCAAACGTCTCTCTGCAAAGATTTTGCTAAGCTTAACAGGTAATTTAAATGATATTTTTAAAATTAGATTTTAAGATTACTTTCCTAATGTAGGAAATGTATCTGCCGACGAATCATCATTATTGTATGAAAATAAGGGTCGTAAAGAAAGAAAATTTGGAAGACGGCTTTTAAAAAATACGTGGTTAAAAATATCTGATAGCCGTCTTTGTCGGACACCCTCAGCTTATCCGCCGGTGTTCGGAGAAAACAAGAGAGGACGCCTCACTTTTAATGACACTCAATATACACTTCGAAAGCGATGCTTTCCTCTTCAGGAATGAATAGAACCACTCCATAATGTTGTTAATTTGAAGAGGACAGCGCATTAAAAATGCGGTGTTCTCTCTTGTTTTCTCCGAACAACGGCGGATGAGAAGAGGGTCGCCGTCAAAGATGGCTGTTGGAGATTTGTAACCTCTAATGAAATAAGAATTGATCATTTTTCCCATCCTCTCTCATGTTATTCGTCGGACAAACGTCCTCCTTAGTTACAAAGTTTACCGTACCAAATATGCAAATAATCGTAATGCATCAGAATTTTTTGCCATTCTATCTCGAGTTACGAATGCTAGTATCAGGGCAAAAATAGTTGCGTTAAATTACTAAAAGATCAGTTTTCTTGAAGATCCATACAACGATACAATATACCTGCAGTAGCTACACTAAAAAATATAAAGCCGCACATACAGAGATCCTCGATACCCGCGTTTTTCAATTGATGAATTTTACAACTACCTGTATGACGTCGTTGATTCTGATTTTGTATAAGAGTTTAAAAGAGAAAATTCCTATTTCATAAAAAAAGTTCCAAATTTTAGATACTCCCGTTTCCAGTTTTTAGATCGAATGTCGTTTTTTAGGCCGATGAGGCTCGTCAGGGTGTCTTCCGAACCGTCTTCGTATAAACACCATATTTTCCTTAGTATTTCACATCCCTCACTCCACTCCCTCACTACATCAATTCCATATTCTTGACATGACTTTCGTGTAGGGCGGTCGCAGGAATAAAACGAGGACGATAAGTATAAGAAGCGTCAGCGCGAACTTTCACACATCGGGTTCATGAGATAAAGGACGGCGGAGGTCCAGTAAAGACTCGGAGACGGATTGGACGCGGAGGGAGGAATGAAGATTGAACGATCCTTTTAAAGAGGGAGGACGTTCACATCTCCGCAAGCGTGCGAAAGCTGATAGGTGACGGAAAGAGCCAGTGTATTTATCTCCGAATGGAAGCAAATGGGCCTCTTGCCTTTAGAAAAAGGACGCGTGGTCGTTGACATCGGGAAGGCGTTTTTTTCCGAATCCTCCGTTGTTGCGAAGAGGAAAGGAGATTGAAGAGGAACGGGGGGATAGGGCGATGAACCTTTGTTGTTTCCCTTCGTAAACGAAATTAGTCCCGCCCTGCTTGCGTACGTCGTAACCGAGGGTCTAAAATCGGGAGGGTTCCGTCTCATCTGCGAGATTCGTGGGATGAATGCCGCCTCCGTGATTATGAGCGCTTAATTTTCAGGGATTCGAGATCTCTTTCAAATTAACAATGCGCTCATAAGTAACTCTATCGTGCCATAGTTAGATTTTACTGAGCGTTGCATGCGAAATCTTCAGGCGCCACCTTTTGTCCCTGTTAAAGCAATGGATACATCCGAAATGGGCTTCGCTTCATTAACATTGTTACGTGCGTTGCGTGTTCGTATAGTTAGACTACGTAAAATGCCTTACATCAGTTTCACCATTCCGTCGACATGATTTTCGTGGGTGTGATATTTCTTCTTTTTCTACTAGTATGATATTACCCAATGCCGAAAGTTAGTTCTGCTCTAATATTAAAGCAGAGTTAAGAAATAAAATCTTTGTCTTGAAGATATTGAAAGTTAAAAGTCTCTTCTTCTATCCAACCATATATTGTTCTCATCAAGAACCCTTACCTTTACCTTAACCTTAAGGAAAATGGCTAATTTGTGTTCTTCGTGTAAAACTTCATTTACTTCTTTAAAAATATTTAAAAAAATTTATTAAATGTAATTCAATTAGGTACACCATTAATACTGTGATTATCTGCCATATTGTAAAAAAATCAGCAAAACGTTATTGTTGATTGGTTAAGAATTAAGGAACTTGAAAGAAAAGAATGAAGAATTCAATAAATTTTCATTATTATTGATGGAATTAGCCACCAATGTGTAGAATTCAATCTAAAATGCGAAGATAAAATAAAAATATCCAACTAAAATGACTATAGATTTTTTTGTGAAACAAAAACGAAGTATTTTATTTTATCTTTATCTACCTCATTCCAATAAAATTTCATTATGATGGGACATATTATCATGCGAATTATTATAATTAAATATAAATGCCAAATTCTAGTTCAAACAAGAAGTGGAATTGCGAGAATAAAATTCAGTACCTATATCCGAATGGAAAATTAACACCGGGATTACATCTTGATGAGAGGCTTGAAGTGAACGAGCAAATAGGAATCTCGAGATTTTAGGCAGTAGCAGAAGATCGAAGCACACAGAATAGATATATAGCAGAAAGCTGAATAACAGGAAGCGATTATTCAATGTATCAGGCAGGTATTCTAGGAGAGGCAAACCTCGACAACAGGAAATAAGATAGGGACGTCCGCTTGATTTATCCACGATTGAGAGGTATAAATGAGAAAAACGACTAAACATTATGTCGTTTTCTATTTGAATGTCCTTGGTACATAAGAAAATCAATATCAATATTTATAATAACAAGGCTAGAGGTCTATAGAGATACTATAAACAGATGGATCATTAAGAAATTCGGAGTAAATATTTCTAGTTACCTGTATAACTAGTGGTAGTATTTTTTAATGTTCTTCGCTAAATTCGAGGATTGAGTGGAAATGGGTGCCCCTGGTAATCGAACACGGATCCTAATTCACCGAAGGCTCTACCCGCTTGTCTATCCGGGAACCTATTTCCTATACTATACTGCACAACATGGTGTATCAGGAAAAACTATTTTTTTACATTCAAAATTTCAAGTCGATAAAAAGTTGCCTCTATGGTCACATGTTCACCCAAAAAACATTTAATCAAATTGAAAAGTATTTAGGTCTCCCGCAATGGGCCGATAGTATGATTGTTTTGTCGAAAACAAAGATTTTCGTTTTTGACGAAAGTTTATAAGTTTATAGTGTAAATGAACAGTATAAAAAAATTATATCTGTCATGTAACATTTACACCTCCAGGATTAGCAGTAAAGTTATAATTTTTTTGCAAAATTAATGTCTATTGTTGACCATTTCATTTACTTCTAGTGTACGTTTTCATTTATAAATTTGTTAAAATCATAAAAATAAAAAGTATTCCAAATAATATAATTTTTTTATGCTGTTAAAAATTCTAAACCTAGCATTTTTGTATTTAAAAAAAATTCTGTGTTTGAGTTTGAGGGATCCAGATTCTACATTAATCCTCAGTCAGTCGCGCTGTTGTATTCTATATACGGACGGTTTTTCGGGACCTGTTTCCACCTGGGTGGTCCCTTGAGCCTCGTGCCCGGGTCTATTCCTTTATCGCACTGACCATTAACATGTTAAGTTGTCAAATGCTTCTTTTAAGTCTTAAACCGACTGCAAAAGCGTGTAAATCTGTGAAGTGACGACTGTTGTAACACATTCAATGCGCGACCGCTTGGGTAAGTTTTTCGTTGGTGAACTCTATTTTTGCTTATTATAACGTTTACTTGGAGTTTTTCTCTTATTTCGTCTTAAACATTATAGGACACATTCCAATTCCGGAACTAACAGACATCTAGCTTTTTAGGTACTCTATGAACGCATGTAAATAAATAAAGGTGAACAATAATATTTTTTACTAAAGGTTGTTTACTTCTTAAATTATTCCTCTTAAATAATATTATTACATAAAGTTTAGTACTCAGAAATAATAATTAGTTCAATTAATTTTACAATTTTGGCCGAAAAACGATCTGTTGTATGGAATACAACGCGCGACTGCTCGTGTTATGAAAATAGGCGCGACTGATGAAAGGTTAACATGATCTTCTAAGTAAACTACAAAACTGGATGAAAAATAGAAGCCCAAAAATAATCGGTATCGTGGTTGTATTTTATTAGCATGTGTAAGATAACTACCATTTGTAGGTTATCAATCACTCATAAAATACCTAAACAGCTCAAAGATTAGATAAGCAAGATGACTAGAAAATGATCAATATCTTTACGTGGGTTTTGAAATGAAAACATTCGATAAAGTCATCGTGATGTAAGCTAAAACAAACAAAAAGTGGGTAAACGTATGCATGACCTCCTTGAATTGACTTTGCGCAGCATGTTGTAAGTGCTACTAAATAAATTCGAGAAAATTAAGTCTATTGTAGCCATGGAAACATTGGCAGCAGCAAAACTCCCTTGAGATAAATCATTCTATCTTCATTTGAAATTACTCAAGCAAAGTAGGTCATGAAATGGAGGAATATATTGATGTCGATGCGACAAGCCTATGTTTTCTTTCACTTGTGTAATTGAAATTCTCACTCTCCTAGAATGATTCTCATGCTTAATTGCCATGATTTCCACTCTAGAAAATTAATTCGTGCATATAAACAAGATTTTGCGCTCCGAATTATATATTTATATAAGAAGGAAAACTCTAAATTCGCAATGCAGAAAGTCAACATTCTAAAAAAAGGTCGCTCTATGGTGGATTTTCTTATCGGGAACTTGTTGGATACAACAAAAAAACATGAAAATATTTCATTATTATCCTTTCCGGTCTTTCTCGATGCCACAATTGATATAATTTTAATTAAAAATGTATCAAGTAATATTCGTATAAAGAATCCTACTTAAGGGAATGAAATAATTTTTAAATTAATTTTTCAAAATTTGTTCATCCTTACATATGTATTATCTAAACAACAAAATTTTGTCAGCCAATTAACAATTATATTTGTTTTTTTCAAAGGCTTCGTGAGATGGATTTATAATTAATTAATTAATAATCAATTGAAAGTAGTAGTAGTATTGCTCATAGTGCTTCAACAGCTTATATTTTTTTTCACATATGGACTTCGATCGGAAATCGAACCCAGGACCGCTTTCATCAAAGCCAAACGCGCTGCTTTTCGGAATTTCAAGTAGTTAAAAGCCTATATTTTTCGCCAACTATATTTCCTATGCGAATTTTGTATTCCTGCTCCATAAATTATTTAATATTACAACTCAACGCAATCATATCGTAGACGTAGAATCGACGTATCCATGAACGAAACAAGCGATATATTTTCGCTAAATAATGTAACCGTTTTTAAATAATGAAATTCTTGCACAGTCTCAAAGGTGACAGGTTACTCAAAATGTTTCAATAACTGTGGGCGGATTCTATCACCTTAGAGTCCTTTTAACAACCACTATGACGCGAAATGAGGATTTATTCCTCTGGTGTGACCTTTATCCTTTCGGAAAGGAGATAATGATCAATTAAGAAAGCTTTCAGTCTGTCGTCACTGTTTCGAGTGGTGAGAAAAGTTCGTGCTTTGATCGCAAGGTGCAGAACCGATTTTAGCACATCCTTCCTTTATATTGAGCCTCACCTCCGACTCAGAAGCTACGTTTTCATTTGAATCAAAAAGAAAAAGATAACGGAAATTTTTTCTTCCTTATTGCGGGAATTTTCTGTTTTATCACCACCTCAAAATAGAACGATTACTTGGACAAGACTTTGAACTGCGAAACTTTAGATAGCTGCAGATATAAAACACGACCAAATGAGGTTTGATTTTCTTTGACAACTTATTTCCTCCCTTTGTCTTATAATATAGTTTCCCTTTGTGTTCCCCTGTATTCTGCCCTCAATTACTTCAGTTAGCACTAGCTCTCCTCTAGATATGTGCCACATTCATTTTCTCCATCGACGATTAAATTACTTCAATTAAAACCCTGTCCTACCCTACTATAGGTAGCATCTCCTTGTTGTCTCCATTTTACATCATATCCACATCTTGAAGGTCTCCGATCATTTCCGAAAATTCCGTTTTCCGATATTTGATCATTTCGTCTTTTCTTAAAGTCCACAATCAAAATGTCCCAAGATGATGGCTAGGGTTGGAACCCCCTCCCTGTCTTTATTTGTGTTTCAGAGGCAATTTTTACTATGTGCTGCATTTGAGACCTCACAGTTCACGCTTTCCACATGCTGAGCAATAGTTCGCCTATTGAATGTGGAATGGTATCGAATAATTGCCGAATTTCCGTTTGTGCGTCAAGACTCTTGCGTCCATCCACACCACCCTCGCCACTGCAAGGTCTCAAAGTCTCGATTTTTCCGTAAAGATACATGGCGGGGATTTTCAGAAAGTTTTTTGAGGCACTTCCCGGCAAAGTAGAGAGTTGAAATAAGAGGGATCGCTGGAAATTGTGAATATCCGACGGAAACCATAAATATTTCCTCGAAGATTATCCTTGGTTCGAAGCAAGGCAAAGGCAAATATTTCCCCATTTATAAAGCATTGAGGCGATTTTAAAGATAAAAAAATCACTTCCTGATAAGATGGAAACTTGAAACTCGGCATGTAGATATAGATCATGAATATATTTAAGATACGCAGTTTACCAATCCGCTGATGGTCCTTGGTTCGATCCCAGAGAGCCATTTTAATTCCTCAATGCATTTCATATGGGGACAACGGAGTCTTATTTCAGGACCTTTCTGGTATGATATGGACTTCAAATTTTGTTACATGTATTCTCATATTACAAAGGATTCTGGGTTCGACACAAGGCATCTCTACTATTTGAAATGAATGCTGGGAATTTGAAATTACTTTTGATTCGGTATCGAAAATATTTTAAGCTACATCCCGGTGGGATAGGGAATAAAAAATCATAGGGGTCACGGGGAACGCGCTCTTCTTTCTTTATATCTATGAAACTGACCCAAAATGTGCGTGAGTTTGCCATCATTTGGGTCCAAATTTCTCCTAATTAAAATAAATTTTGATGATTTTTAAGAATAAATTTAATGCCTTTTTTTTCTTTAGAGGACCTTCTCGATATAATTTCGAATTGTAAATTGTATTATTAATATGCTTGCAATATGCAAGTATGCAAGCAACTTTTACTCGTATAAGATGTAAATATTTATCTACGACATTATTTTAGAACTCTATATTCAATCCAAATTTGGAAGATATATAATTGATTAATGTTTATACCATATTAACTTTTACGCCACAAACATTATAAATAATGTTTTTCGAGACATATTCGATGAAAAACGGTGAAATTGGCCTTTTGAGTCTACTACAAGCACCACTATAGGATGAATCACAAAACTGGTTACATATCCAACTGAATATAATGGGCGATGGGAACGAAATCAAAATACGAACAAAGAGCAAAATAACACACTACCGATACAAGCTATTAACAAAAATAAAGACAGACATCATTCCGAAAATGGTCAAAACGTGTTCTAGGGACCCCAAAACATGTATTTCCGTGCAAATCTCGAAGTCTATTTTTTTCATGAAAACAATACTTTCTCCATACTACGTTTACGGAGAAAGTAAAAAAACCAACGATCTCATCAATTAGATCTGAATTGATAAATTTATCGAATAGCTTCCGTTGGAAATCAAGTCGTTTATCTTTGAATGTATCCTACCCGAGGAATTCTATCATAGGTGAGACACCACTGTCGAACCAGTATTCTATTATAAGAAACCCAGCTGCCGTATGCTATAGGTTACTGAAACCAATGTAATCCATTTAAAAAAATCTGATGTGGCCAGCACATGACTTTCTCCATATATAAGATGTAAATATTTATCTACGACAGTAGTTTCGAACTCTATATTCCATCTAAACTTGGAAGATGAGTGATTAATATATATATTATTATCTTTGATGTCACAAACATTATAAATAATGTTTTTCGGGACATGTTCGATGAAAAACGATGAAATTGGCCTTCGCCCATAGAGCCCAGAGCGCCCACTAAGTACATAATCAGCACCTTCCGGTTTATCAGTATTTCACAAATAACTCCTACACAATCAGTGATATGTACAAAAATATGTTTCATACAAAAGTTATAGTAAATTACATTTTCTAAAACTTTTATAATTATAGTTTATACCTAAATATAATATTTATGAAGATATTTTGAAAACCGGAAATGAGCTTTGATGAATGAAGCTTGACTTCCGGTAAACCGATTTTCTCCAAAAACTAATCAACTCTGACAGCACACACCACAGTACTATATATGAAGTTTGGTATTGATATGACCAATAGTTTTTACGTTAGAGCGCCCACTATCACACACACACATACACACACACATACACACACATACACACACTCACACACACACACACACATACACACAGACATCATTCCGAAAATGGTCAAAACGTGTTCTAGGGACCCCAAAACATGTATTTCCGTTGACATCTCGAAGTCGATTTTTTTCATGAAAACAATACTTTCTCTATACTTCGTATATGGAGAAAGTAAAAATAAAGGGCGAATAGCACTAAAATTGCAATAAAATATAATCAATGAAACCAAACTGGCAGAGAAATCCTTCAAGTATGGATCAATCAAAATGGGCAGCATAAAGTAAAACTTTGAAAATAACACTATTCCTCCCCTTAACTCCAAGAGGACGCTACGCGTGATGTATCCAATACGGGTGCCTCAGGTGTCCTGCCTTAGCCATGAATAAGAGTCGTTTGAGGGATAAGGCGAATCTTCTGGACTTAGGAAGAGGGGATGTAGGAAGCCCGTAAAGAGAGTGGTCACAGACAAGTAATTCAGCGTGTGACGATCCACTAGCCTTCACATCACTGTCAAGTAGCCTTGGAGCACTTGTCCATAAAAAAGGAGGCAACGTTCGCTCCCCTCTTCCCCAGAGATTCACCGCCTTTATAAAAGGTATTTCATTTCCGATTTTATAACAGGTTTCTCGGTTCCTGGAAGATGAAGACATCTTCGTTCTTCAATCGGACCTGTCTTTGGATTTCAAAGAGAGCAGTTCATGATTTGGTATTTAAATAATGATTTCCTATTTGAAAATAGAGTTAAGTAAACTGTCGTGGACGTGGATAAGTGATGTAACAGACAATTGCGAATAAACACAAAGCTATTTTTTATGGAGAAGTCGTAAAGGTCATTCAATGAGGCAAGACAGATATAGATGATACGAGTAAAATGTTGCTTGCATAATGTAAGCATATTGACAACACTAATCGACATCATATAGAGAGGGTTATCAAAAGAAAAAAAGTATTGAAAATATTCTTAAAATTCGCAGCAATTTATCTGTCCGGCATCAAGCCCGGGTCTTACTGGTGATACTTACTATGCAGCACAACAGAAGATCACCATCTATAACTATGTGTGAAAATTTAAGCAGAAAGATAGGTTGAAACTGCCTCAAACGACGTCCTACTTATATTCCTTATGTGAGAAATTGTAATGTGCTCTAATATCGAGCCCAGGAACAGCATTGTCTTATATATTTTATTTTCCTTAAATGGATTCTTAATATACATATTCTAGCAGAGCGAGAACTTCCTATCATTTCGATAATTGCATTAAAAAATAATAATGAAAAACTACTTCAATGTATTTTAAAGGGCAGATTTTAACTTATAATAAATAAATAATTAAGGAATTATGTATAATAGATATCCCATAAGCAGTTTGATGACCCTCATGCAGTACCTTATTAATCGTATGGAGCTTATAATTGTGGTCAAAAAAGGAAAATGCTTGCCGCATCTGAAAACATTTGGTAAATTTTTAATTTAATATATGTTTATACTAATTAGTAGTATATATTTCTATTTTATTAATATCTACGGAGGAATACGTTTATTTGCAGAATTCTATCGTAGCAACAACTGAAATTCATAATTAATGATATTTTACAAGCAAATTGTCATGATGATGATGGCGATCATTCGTTGAAATCAATCTAGTATAGTAAACATTGTAAAGTACTATTCCTTCTATTTTTCTGTTGCTGTAATCTATTTAATCTTTGTGAAATGTTAAAAGTGCCTAGCAGATTATTCTAACTGATTATATGTTGGATCTGCAATTTCATCTTCGTGAGCATACTCTATCATATTTATGAAAGTAAATAAACACAAGAGCTATTTAACGAGAAAACTTGCAAAATTGTAATTTGATGGTAAATTCAATTCGTATTATCTAGGATATCAAAATTAGGGGTGGCAAAACTCACAGAGGACGGAAATTATTCTTAGGACTCGGCCAACGAGTAACCAGGCTAACGAAGGGTTTATTTTCTGCGTTGCCTTCGGATTTGGCTACGGAATATATTTTACGATGCGTATGCCTACGTAGGAAGGAACAAATTGAAATTTTAATAAACGTTTTGGAAGTTGTTTTTCCGTCAGCAAACAAAAGCATTGATCTGAGGAATGTTATTTTGGAACGGATTATTTTCTTTACCCGAAGTATCAATTATATTCGTATATATAAATACAAACAATTTTATTCCGAAAAAAATGATTTAATGCCACAATACTCTCTCAAAATAACCATATTTTTGGTTCCAAACATAATTAATTTCCGTGCTTATTTCTCAACAAGGGTATGCAAGTCGTACTAGGATTCACGTAATTTGTGGCTTATCATTGCTTTGAAAGCATAGAGCGGCGATATTGTATCGCAATATGGCTTTAAGCTAACACCGATTTTACCATTTACTATTCCACTCAAATGAAAATACTCCGAAGCGATTTTTAAATGCCAATCTGGTCATCACCTTACAACAACGAATGTAAAAAGTGGTGTCTGCGCCATTGCAGTATGGTGGATTTTCCTTCTGAGGTTCCCACTAGTAGTGCAAAGATCCGTACGAATTTTAATTACTTTCTGCACTAGTCTAGGAGCTCAAGTTCTAGGCAGAAACAAAATGAAAAAGATATTTGAGCCGCAGTAGCCCACGTCTACCTAACTCAGAAGTTTAACACTGAATATCTTTAAATTTTGGACAAATATTCTCTTGTGTATAGTATATTAAAATAAATTATAGTATTAGACGCAAGTACCTCGGGAAATTTCATTTTCTAAATGATCATGCTGAGTTACAATAAAATAACAATGCTTGGGGTAGTTGAAATACCCCTGGGCAAGGCATAGTTAAACGTGTTATTTACCGTGAACAATTAATTAATTGCCATCATAGCATCAGAAATTGAAGGAGAGAGTGTTCTGCCGCGGAAGCTTAATTGGCTAAAGCATCCGCCCGGCAAGTGGAAGATCCGGGTTCAAGTCCTGGCTGCGGCAGACTTTTCCCCTTTCATTTCTTCACAAAATTCAAGCTTGTGTTTCATACAAATATTCATTTATCATTTAAAATGAATTAAATAGTGAATTTGCTTCACGGTATAGGTATAAAGAAAATACGAAAACACGAGCTTAATTGAACCATATTTAGCTGTAACGGCATATTTAAATGGAGATTACGGTTAAAATGAATGTGTACTTATTTATAACATCTCAAAGACAAATATGAAAAGGCATGTTGAAAATAAGAACAAAATTTTTAGACAGCATTTTCGCAAAAAAATTAAGCGGAATAAGAACAAAAATTCCTAAAATATGAAGAGATAATGTTTGGTTCAATCTTATCCGATGTTAGGAATCATTAATTTGACGTTGCATAAGGAAACGTAATAGCTCATAACTTTAACGTCGAAAAAGGTAAAGAAGGCAAAGGATGGTTCTATGCTTTGCATCCTAAGCTGATATGTAGAAGGCTTCACCCATGACTCGAGCGGAAGGATTCAATAAATAAAGGTCTGCAAGTACAGAGAAATATAATAATCTGAACTGTAATGGATTCACTTAGTTTCAATTAAGAAGAGTAAATGTGTGGTCTAATTTAGGAAACCACTGGTTTCCTAATGTGTACCACTTGCAGATACTTATAAATTCAGAGATATTTTCCTTTTAACAGTGTGATTTTGAACATAAAACTAAAGTATTAGATTTTATGTAATACATCCCAATGAACAAAATAAAATTATTTCAATCACTATGTAGCTAATAATTTCAGCTGTATAAAATAAAATGTAAAAAGTGGTACAATATAGGGAACGGTTTCCTATGTAATATGTAAAAAAAAGAAAAATGGGCCGAGGATGTTTGACGTTTGAAATGATTTAGAATTAGAATAAGTTAGAAATAGAAAATCTCAACATTACTGTCCCTTTTTTAGTGAGTAAGTTATTCAAATTTTTCCAATCTATAGCATGGAGGTGAAAACTTATTCTTATATAATTTAACAAATATTTTCTACCGATGAACAAATAATGAAAAGCCGTTATTACTCATTTTTCAGATGGCCGATTTCATGTTTTCAATTCTTTCCTTTCAAAGGTCTTTCATATTTAGAAATAGAAATTGGAATTTTCATTATAAAGCCTCTGTCAATTTTTTCTTAAATCTCGGAAAGGAGAGAAAAACTGTTTCCACTCCTTTGTAAGTTCGTGTTTCTTTCTTGGAAATTGACTTTGACGATTAAGCGGATGGAAGTTTGATTCTTATATATATGGAGTTCGACATCAGCCCATTCATATTGAAGGACTTTTTGCGCAGTTTAGAGATAAAATATAATGTGATATGTACGGTGATTTATTTGTCTTTGAAACTTCTGAAAGATAAGTGTATATTGTGTGTTATGTGGTTTCAACATTTTTTACCTACTCTATTTCAATAGATTCATATTTCTCTATTAATATGTTTTATGACACCTATGATGAGGTCAAAGAAAGAGAAAATATCGTTATTAGAATGTAACAAATATATTCTAACCATATTTTGAATTTCCTCCCTTTTTATTCTAGGTAATGTTTTTACTCATGATCATGATGCCCGTAATATTTATATCTTATGTTCGATTAAAAAAATGACTTGGCATTAACTCAGCATAGGAGTTTAATTCCTAGTCTCAATTTCACCATGTACGTAAAATATTTTTCCTGTCTATCTAATATCCATCCACCCCTAACCAATACTATTTTTTAGTTTTTACATTCTTCCGTCATTCTTCTGAATTTAAACTAAACTTTCTTGAACTGAATTCTGAAAAAGTGATTATTATGAACAATAAATGGATATATCTCAAGGGCATATGCATCATCTCTCTACAATTTATTTAGATTACAAGTTACTTCTTGGAATTCGTTTACAAGATAGCGAAGGAGGTTTTATGCTCTGCATGACTATACTGGCTAATCCTCTAACCATCAATTTTAAAAGCATAGCTTTTGATGGGCCACTATAACAGAAAATAAAGGCCCATGATTTTTGAGTTCGCCACGTTATCTCGGTGACCTATGTGACTCCGAGAGTGACACTTTGGCGTAATTCCATTATTTAGGATCTACACGGGGACTGAATGGGAGATAAACAACTAGTAATTACTTCACATCTCACCTGAGATCAAAGTAAATGCTCATTTCGGCACATATGGCTAAACATTTAATTGAACAAAGCTAGTCAATTAGATAAACAGACGATATGATCACAAAAATGAGTAAAGTAATAAACATCAAATGTAACTCTTAGTTAAAATAAAAAAATATAAGGGATCGAGATTTTGGATATTATTAGGATAAAATATGCGTACTAGAACAATATATTTAATCTTGCCAACTAATAAGTCTATGAGATTGGAAAAATACATGTGGTATATATAGTTTCCAATAAATTTTTCGCCAAGTTTCACAAATTACAAATCGAACCATTATAATCCTATATTTCCTAAGAGACTACTATTCTAACTAATTCGTCAGAAAAATTATTTAAGAAGATAATTAGTTATTAATCGATTTCCTATAACATGAATTATTTTTAATGAGATGAGAAATTGAAAATAAAGAAACAGTAAATTGGTAAAGATAATTTCTGGAAAATACGAAATTAATTACCTTTCAATGAAACTGTATAATTAGCAAGTATATTTAAGTACAGAAAGACCTTGACTACTTTGCAGAGTTGATTATTTAGTTACTTTCATAATAATGTATCCTTTCACTGCGCGGGCTATATTCGGCAGTTTCAAAGGGATGATATTCAATAGGCACTATAACCCCTGTATTCAGGCTACCAGCAGGTCCGAAATCCTTGGTTTATGCAACCCGCTTTTCGCATATGGGATAAAATTTCTTGGCCTTTTACTGTGGATATTCTACAAACAGTATTTAGTCGCATATTACGACGAGGTTTTTTCACTTTTATTTGTTTCAAACATCGGGGTCATCTATGAGCGCGAGTAAAGGATTCTTTGCTGTTCGGGTTAGTGTCAACGTCGAAATCAAAGTAACCTTTGTTGGATAGTGCTAAGATAATTATGGGATTAATGGGTTAAAACTGCCTGCAAATTCACTAAAACTCATTTCACTCATTCACTCATACTCATTCACTCATACTCATTCACTCATACTCATTCAATCATACTCATTCACTCATACTCATTCACTCATACTCATTCACTCATACTCATTCACTAATACTCATTCACTCATACTCATTCACTCATACTCATACTCATTCACTCATACTCATACTCATTCACTCATACTCATTCACTCATACTCATTCACTCATACTCATTCACTCATACTCATTCACTCATACTCATTCACTCATACTCATTCACTCATACTCATTCACTCATACTCATTCACTCATACTCATTCACTCATACTCATTCACTCATACTCATTCACTCATACTCATTCACTCATACTCATTCACTCATACTCATTCACTCATACTCATTCACTCATACTCATTCACTCATACTCATTCACTCATACTCATACTCATTCACTCATACTCATACTCATTCACTCATACTCATTCACTCATACTCATTCACTCATACTCATTCACTCATACTCATTCACTCATACTCATTCACTCATACTCATACTCATTCACTCATACTCATACTCATTCACTCATACTCATTCACTCATACTCATTCACTCATACTCATTCACTCATACTCATTCACTCATACTCATTCACTCATACTCATTCACTCATACTCATTCACTCATACTCATTCACTCATACTCATTCACTCATACTCATTCACTCATACTCATTCACTCATACTCATTCACTCATACTCATACTCATTCAATCATACTCATTCACTCATACTCATTCACTCATACTCATAAACTCATACTCATTCACTCATACTCATTCACTCATACTCATTCACTCATACTCATTCACTCATACTCATTCACTCATACTCATTCACTCATACTCATTCACTCATACTCATTCACTCACACGTGTCCACTCTGGACAAAGATGCTCTGTAGCGAACCATCTCCAAATATACAACTCCTAACGGAAGATTTACAGGCATTTTCGTTGTTCAAGTTTCATTCTGCCAGAAAGGAGAATTTCATGTTGAATTGGATAAGTTAGGAACTTCTGGAAAAGTATGGGATTGCTTGACAGGGTGATGTACAGTGGGGTTCTACCCGTGACCGCTACGGTAGCCGGGAAGGCCTGTCATGAACCCCGAAAAAAACAGTAAAGCAATTACGAATGTTATTATAAATTAATTAATAAGTTGTCACGTAAATATAATATATGTATTAAATCATTTTGTAGGATTTGTATGTTTAGCAAGTATTTATTTTATGTTAATTATGTTTACCACTAGTATATATGTATGTAGGTATAAAAAACTGCCACCAGGATAGCAGCCTATCTGTAGTTATATGTAATAAATACATAATATTTTTCAGCATAGTAAAACCACGAAACGCCAATTTTGTAAATTGTAACAGAAGTTCAAAAATGTTAAGAGTTTAATTTAGTTAAAAGGCTACATATAATATTCGATACAATGAGGTGACGATTTTCTCACAAATCAGTTCTAGGAAAATCAGTTACCTGATGGAATAGAATTTGGCTTTACTGGAATGACGTTCCGTTGGAAAATGTATGGTACCAACCAAATAGCTGTGCTATTGAAGAATGAACTGGATAATACATCCTAAGAAATGCAATGAATTCACGTTAACAAAGGCAACCAATTCCACAGGACTCCAGAGATTCAAAAGCTTTAATCCAGATAACGGACGTCACACATGAACTTGGCTCATGGAGTTTTCTCTTCTTGGAATCGCGTCTTAGCAAACCTCATGCCTCATCGGAGAGCCATTCTTCCGACACGGGCTGGATTAAATGGAATTCCATTCGGCAATTGGAATTCCATTCGGCAAATGGAATTGAGGATATCGGTCGTTTTAGAAAGTTGCGAACAATTTGATCAATGAAAAACTCAAACTAAATTTTCAGAATCAAATAAAATTAGGTACATTGATGCTTAGTGTCCTTTATCTTAATATGCTTTTGGATTAACAGCGAAAGATCGTGAATTTATTCCAATTTCTTATTTTCATATAATTTCACCTTACTCTCGAGGATGACGACTATTTGTATGAATTCAACGTGGCTAAAAAAATTAACATCGATCTGTAATCGTAGTTTAACCAAACAGATTGGTTATTAAAATACGTCATTTATATGAGTCTATTTTATTTCTACTAAGAATGGCTGATTCTATTTATTCATGAATGAGTTGGGATTCCCATTCCTCTTTTTCATACAGCATCGTTTCCATAATCAAAGGATGATACACAAAATAAGACTATTATAAGGCCGGAGAAGCTCTGATAGAAAACTTCTTAAAGGATTTTTAACAATTCGCAAAAATATTTAGCTAAAATTAATTCAATAAAGTCTTGACATTATTGCGCAGATTTTTTTCATTTGCGGGAGGCCATTGGCATTTGACATGGGTTAGATGGAAGAAGAGACTTTTAAGTCTCAATCTCGCTCAAATAAAGACGATTTATTATTATTATTGACTGGGGTTTTGCTCCTGATAACGAACGACGACTTTCTGATAACGATTTTTCTCCGTAGTAACTTCCAACTTTTTTTTAACTCATCCTGTATATCTTAGCATATTATTAAAAGGAAGGATTCAGAGGATGAGGTGGCTTTTGATTCGAAAAGCGGCGAGGATTTTTTGAATAAATTAATAAATATCCGAATTTTCAAAATATAGACTTTTGAAAGGTAAATTAGAAAGATAAATCTAGATATATAAGATACAAACATTTAAGAGAGGCGAAACAATTTTTCTTTTAATCCTTATCAAATCCGATTCTATTACTTCGTTCAAAATATAATGATGTTGATAAAAGATGTCATCAAGAAATTAAATTTTTTTTCAGATTTTTTTGCGGAAAATAATATGAACATTTTAGAATGGCTAACGTCAGGTAATTTTGCGTTTGGAGAAATTGAATTTAACTTTGATGTTTACTTTTACACCCAATAAAATAAATAATATAATGGATTACTTACAATCCATTACAATAATAAAATTGTTATAATGGATTGATAAATCTTCACTGGAATTCAAAATGACGATTTGCGAAAGTACTAGATAAAAAGAGCTTTAAATTTATATTAAATTATAACACTCTTCATGCCGGTAATTATGATTACACTTTATCCTTCGTTTAGTTGATAAGTCGATTTGACGAGACATCATAGAAGCGGGTTTTATTCTAATGATTGTGTGAATACTCACTCACGTGAATCATCGGTTTAATAGCCCATGAAGGGTTTACTATCAATTATATCGATAATACGGCATGTTCGAAAGAGAAAAATACATTTATATTTCATTTTAACTACACATCAAGATTCCGGGCCTCAGTCTAAATACCTCTCTTTCATCTGAAACCATGAATATCTTGAGAATTTCTTGCTTTCGAGCAGCAATCTTTAGGGTCGGCGGTTTTACGATAGGTGATATAACTAGCCAAGATTTTCGAGATGATGAAGTTTAAGTTTGCTAAGAGCGATAAATTTCAAGACCTTATACTCTTCAAAGGAAATATATGAATGAAAGGTAACTACTCGCCCAGCAATACCCTTTGCAGATCGTCATCATAAGCAAGTCGTTGACCTCCGAAATAGGAAGTGATTATCCAAGAAAAGGTTCCCTCCCACGTTCGACTTGCTGCTAATAGGATCGAGCAGTATGTATGCTACTCTGCGGGTGGTGTACCGAAAGCAAGCTCGACGCCAATATTACACGAAAATGTTTTGCTACTCATCTTGTTAAGTTACGAACGACTTATATCAGACTACATGGGAAAATGGCAAAGATCAAGTCCAAACCGAAGGGTTGATCATTTTAGTTGTCATTGATCGGTCATTCCCATCACCATCATTAATGAATTTTGTGTTTTATCAACTAACGGATAAATAAAACAATCGTAAAATTGCGTAGTGTTTCTAATAAAGGAGAGTTGAATTAATTCGACTGCTGTTTCATTTACTGCTATTTTATCCACTGCTGTTTTATTTACTGCTGCTTGAAAAATAAATAAGAATTTGAGATTGACGTTTAGTGACACGGAAAAAGAATAAGACAAATGATAATTTGTAGCCAAGGTAACAAAATTGCCTTGAAAAACGACGATATTATAAATTAGTAAACGCATGATAAATGAATAATTAGTTATTTCTTTGAATCTTGGAAGCTTAATTTGTCAATACAACTCGTAATATTGCTATATTATCACACTGAGTTTGATTTTCAAAATAATCTGTTTTTAAAATTAATATTGATTATTAAGATATTGTGTTAAGAAATCCAATAAAGAGATTTTTCCGGGAAATTCCTTTCGTTCCTCCGAGCATAACACAAAGAGTAGGTCTAATGATTCCAAAGATGATTTCCATGTTCACAGCGGTATATCATGGCGAAAAATAAGAAAAAATGGAGAAAAAAAGAATTGCATCCTAGAGTTTTAAAACCAAAGTGGGATATTATCTTTGCAAAGCCGTATTCGCTGATATCAAGAGCTTGTGTTCAAATGGAACATATTACCAAATATCCTAAATGCAATCGATATTATTTATAGAAAACTTAATGGAAACATCATAAACAGATTTCATCAATTTATCAATTTAAGCATTATTACACCCATAATCCCACAATTAACGATGTCCCCTAAAATGCCCATCATAACTACTCAATGCAAAAATCGCATACGGTGAAAAAATAAATTTTCCAGAAAATAAGTAAAAATATATCGACTGAAAAAGCCTTACAAAAAGTATTTCATTGGGTTCCAGGAGCTCGGGTAACGATGTATCAATAATTAGCACGAATAATGAAGGGTTAAATTTAACATGAATGATTCCACGCTCGATTTTGATTTTATGATTTACATATGAACTACGTCAGTTTAAAACTATTCGAGTGAATTGCATCAGATCATATGACGAGGTAAATATTATTATAAAGAATACCTATCGCCGAACGACCATGCTATATGTTGTGCCTATAGATCTTACCTTTCTTGAGTAGATGTTTTCATACGTTTATAGATTTATTGGTGTGTCACTTATTTTCGGAATTAATAAATTTTGAATGTATCTGATATAAAAATTTCGGAATAAACACGTATAACAGTAATTTATTGATAAAAGTAAAAACCATAATAATATGAATTTATATTAAAAAAAGAGATTCAATTTCTAAATACTGCCTAGTAAGCAAACTCTATAAAAAGGCAATAATTTCAAGTACAATAGTAACAATACATTTATTATGATGCAAAATTTTGAGATCATTCGTTCTTCAAATAAACTGATTCCCATTTTAAAAACACCTTCTCTCCTTGAAAAAATCTAGATCTTACGCTCCTTATCGAAAATTCCCGATAAATGTAGTTTGTGGTCATTCTTTCCCAAGAGTAACTACGTGAGAACTATTTTCTGGATATACTAAATTTTTCATGAAAATTGGTATTTTTCTTTCGGCGGCAATACTGTTTACCGGATGCTAGGAAAAAACAAAATAGTTTGGGATCCATACTTCCTTAGGTTCTGCTACATAAAAAGTTGGCAACCACGTTGCTTGAGGAAACATCACTTCCCAGCCGCTCCTACAGTGAAAAACTTTTTGGGATGGCTGGTTTTTACGGATTGTCTTCAGAAGATTCCTTGTATAGACCATCTTAGAGATTTGAGTTTTTCTGTTGGGTGAATAACTTTGGATAACCTCGTCGGATAAAACTTACAAGCTGCACTGCAACCTACGCCTAACTGGATCAAAGGTGGTAGTGTCTACTGCTTAGGTAGTAGAGGGGTACGTTTGCCGGTATATCTGCGAATGTATTTTTAGGATATCTTTCTCAACAAGCCGTAACATGGTAGTTCCTGATTCACGTGTATTTTGCATTGAATTGTCAGCATTCTTCTCATACGAGCTCATTCGACCTCAGGTAATTCACGTGAATTTCGGCTCCGGTTTTGAAAAACCACAAACTCAACCGGAAACTCATCTCAAAATTAGAGCATTTTGTCGAAAATGATTTTATTGGATGGATCCCTGAGAGTGACGGTTGATGGGCTCTAAAGGCGGTAAGGTGATAGTTTCTCGGGTGGATTCGGAGAGCGAAAATTACACAACACTCCACTCTGCGACTTCCCCAATATGACTTCCTGTCAACTACACTTGTCCTCGTGTAATAGCTCTCGAATCTCTACGCTCAGGGGCAACTACCTCTCTCCACTTTTCCCTCAAAACATCCATCGATCTTACTTTTCGCTTCGACACGTTTGAGGTTTCACGCCGAGCGGAACTCAATACCTCACATTTTCACGAAAGGAAACGCGACTCTGAATGCTTAACGTTGAATCGCCACTTCTAACCTTGTTCACCGGGAAAACACGCTATCGACGCAACGCTAAATCATCGGGTGGAGGTATCGGTCAAAAGTTTTGCTCGCAATCGCGACCATTGTCGGCGCAGTGGAGCATATCGATTGGCGCCTGGACATACCGCCGTTTCTCGGAAACTCCAAAGTCCTTTCCTTCCATTCCAGACATTCTACTTCGCACTGCAGACACCACCGTCTTCAGCGGGAGAAAAATTCAGTGGTTTGATTCAATGGAAACAAAATTTGACTTCGTCCAAAGAAAAACACGATCTGTTTCTAGGCTTTTATATCGTATTCAAGCAGCTAGAAGAACTGAAAGAAAGGATATATACCCACCCAAAACAAATATGTATCACTTAAAACTTATGTTATATTTCGCATATCTTTCATTTTCTTAAAGATGAGGTAGAAAACTCAAGAAAAGTAATCTTTTCAAATGTGCTTTTGCTAAATAGTTAAGTATGTACATACAAAATCAAAGAGAGAGCTATAATATTAGGATTCTCTAATCAACAACAGTACAACTACAAGAATGGGATTAATAAAATAGTTAAGTAAACTGTTAGTAAATTAATCAAAACAAAAGAATCATAGAGAAATAAAACTCGCTTTGTAGAATCCACTAAATAATAATTATTATTATTTTCTGGAATCTATAAATTGAGTTTTACTTTCTTTATGATAATGAAGGAGCTCTGCCTAGCCGTACCTCAATCCGTCTTGTTTTAGCATACGATAAAGTAACTCTCTCCCTGAGTGTAATTTACGTTCTATTTATTTTGATAGTAAATGAAAACTGCTTCAAATTTATATTTATAATAAAAAATACGCAACTTACTATGAAAACAATTCATGAGATATATTCCTCGTTCAGTACCAACAAGTAGTAATTATACTATACGAAAATGCGTAGATGTCGTAAAATTGTTTTCTGTGGTCGTAGTAAATTTGGTTTTCATTGAATCAAACACGAATAAATTCCACCAAATATCGGCAGAGTCAATTAATTAAGTTCAGTGGTTTCCCGGATTACCTAATCGTCCTAAAAATCAAATCCTATGCACTTGTGCAGTTGTGTTCAACAAATAACTTTAGGAGATTATCTTGCCGTAATACTTGGAATGTAGCTTTGAAAGATCACCTGTAAGTTCGGAGGGAGAAATGGAATCGGAAGAAATAAATTCGCAGCAGCAATATTCGTAATCTGCTGGCCTTTTCCTTCGCCCAGGAAAGAGCCACATTAAGCCATGGAATGTTTTCAAGTCGGATGAGATTAAATAAGATACGCAGAACCCTTTTTTGCAGGAGTTTGCGACGCTCTCTTCCATTTAACCTCGTACTTCGTTCTAATATTTTACACAACTTTATGTAAAAAACGAAAGAGCAGGTAAGTGAGAAAAAATCTTGAATTTTACGGAGAAACCAGGTTGCGGTTAGGAATCCCTAGAGAATGGGGGTGGTTACAAAGACCGCTGCGGCTAAAAAATTGTTGATCCTGGATTCTATTTCAATGGTTATCTACACCTGAACCGAGCTTTTTATCTTGGTTTATTCCTCCCTAAACGTTCTCGAAGGGAGAAGCTGTTAGTGTAAAAGGAAGAGCAGAGTACTTTACTGTCTACGTCTTCAAACCTCCGGAGCTTAACTTTGGAGAATGAGAAATAGTTGTGACCCAACAGAAAAGATATGCTTTTTGTTGCAAAATTCTATCCTCAAATTATTTATACAGGTAGGTACATTAAGGTAATGTTAAATGTGTAATTTCTGGAATAAAATATGAAAAATAGTTCTAGCCTGTATACCTATAGGCTATACTTCTATGCGTACGAAGAAAATTTTGATTTTAAAAATGATTCGCAAGCGAGAAATATGTGTAATTAAAATAAATATTTCGAATAAATTTGATACATGGGAGCAATATTTTCATAGAGCTCAATACAACAAAGCTGTTGTGAAAAGAAGGTTGAGGGGCAGTAATTATAGGCTATATGGTTTTTAGTTACATAAAATGTTTGCGTCTTAAATCATTTTTGGATGATTTATTTTAAATCTAAGTGAGAGTGTAGGAATCTCAGCCGATGAAAATTTTCTTTTTAGGGAATTTAAAATAACACATGGGAATAAATATCCCTAATACTCCATATATCTTCTAAGTTTATGTTTTATGTTAACCTGTAATTTCCAGTAGAGGTTCAAACTTCAGCCTTTGAGTTGTACGAAAAAATCAATAAACAAAAGCGATAAAAAATCAAAATAGCAATAAACAGCTTAATATTGTGCGTAGGTGGGTAGAAAGTACTTAAATGAATATAAAAACACCTATTTTTTAAAATACGTAAGTGCTTTAAATAGTAGGAAGATTATTGAGAGTTTGAAGAGGTTGAGATCCATAAAATTACGCTCCCAAAACTTTAACAACTAGTCGTAACGTAGCATGAAGAAATTAACAACATTCAAAGTACATCAAGCCACATATATCAGTGTTTGTATAGGAAGTTATTCCGGAAAGTCATGAAACTGGGTATAGTCATTTCCAGAAAATATGAGACGGAAATGGGACAAAACTAAACTGCCTTAAAGCGGATTTGATATCTCCATATTGCGCATAATATCTGGAGCTAAAGCGTCTTTTAGTACTTAGATTTGACGACCTTATGATGCTAGATGTACTTTATTACCGACCCTTAACTTTATTCCCGTCAGAGAAAAATAAAAGGGATGGCATTCGAGATTATAGCCATGAGCAGGAACATTAATTAGGCCATCACATAAACTCAGCCAGTGAAATCGCTCGCTTTAAAATTAAATTACAAAATAATTAAAATAAATAATTGAATATAAGGCACTCTACTTGGGTGTGATGAATAATATAAAATATTGCCGCTTCTAGCAAATTTAAACTTAATATGAGCTCATAATGGCGAAATAACTTATATCTATCAGCTTCAGATGCTTAATTATGAGTAAAGATTTTGTTTTATATACGCACGAGATTGCTTTTCTGCGTATTTTTCTAATAAATTCCGTTTTGACATTATTTTAATCAGAAAAGCTAACGATGCCAATTGGATTTATTGGAAAATACTGATCTAACCATCATAGGAGATTAGCTAGCTAATCTTCTATGATGGTTATAATCTCCTATATGATAATAACCTGATTAGTAAAAGATTTTAGCATGATGTTTAACTTGTTAGTTGTTTAGAAATATTTGGATAACAATAATTTTAATTGACAAAACTCATCACTGTAAACATCTTCTAAGTAAATTTGCTATTAACTAAGATCAAAAACTGATTTAGAATCTATCGACTGTTATACGAACGTACTAAAACTAGGATCGAATACGGAAGATGCATACTAATCTAACAAAGAAAAAGTGTTATCGACAATTGATGGTGGGCGTTGATCCTTAACTTATGGTAAAACGTAATCTCAACCTTTCACAGGTTTTCGGACGATTGATATAAAAATGGAGCGCTCCATGACTTCCTTAATGTCCTTCACAAATAATAGAAACCTGAAAAATCTTGTATGATAAGTGCAAGACAAGTAATGCATACGCTGTTTTGAGGTTATTTAAAATTCATGCTAACTTAAAGCTGATTCACAGCGGTGCGTGTGCTTTTTAATTTATATATGTATTGTATATTTATATTTTTTGTTTTTTATTTACGTATGCTTACATTGTAAGTAGTCGGTTTTTGTATTGATGCATGAGCATATTTTTTAGTGATTTTATATAAGTAATTATAAGCCCCTGCGGGAGTTTTGTATCTCACAATAGAATAAATAAATGAAAATAATTCCTATTTAGTCACTCTCTTAAGCCACAACATCAAATTAGCAACAAATATAATATCTCATTCTACCAAATTTATCAATAAAGCTTTAGTCGCACCAGCTCAAGAACTTTCTGAAAATAACTCTTTAACGACAGCTTTCCTTGTTTAAGATAGGTGATCAAAAATGTAAAGCAAAGGTTGCAATCATGGTGATGCTTGAAAGTGAAGGAGGTTTTAGTTCTTTTGAGATTAATGCGGGAAAGTTCCCACTCGCATAATCATCGTAGTTTATGATTAGAAATAATTTTAAAACTGAACAGCATATCAAGAATAAGAAGAGCGGATTTCAGAAAGACTTGGGAAAAGGTGTCTACAGCGGGAAAACTCTCACGAAGAAGGAAGTTGTGAACCCTATGATAGTGATGGCTGAAAAAAAGCGAGAGAGGCTATTTGTTAGCATTGTAAGGATACAAAACAAAGCCATGAATTCGAAACCAATGCATAAATTATAAAGCAACCATTTTTAATCTCAGGAGAATATAAATTTAAAATGAAGAGAACAGTAAAAATACATGCGACAGCTAAAAGATATGAAGGTGTCGAAAATGCCTAATGTGAGTACTTAAATTTGATGTTAAGTCAAAAGGAAGGTTATGTATGAGGAATTTACTCCATTATATGGAATATTCATCCATTATCATGCACATAACATCCATTTGAATCCTCTACTACTAGTACTGATTTCGGTGTATCTAGAGCTTACAATGGTAATGTGCATTAAATCCTTGTCAATGCTAGCAATAACTCGGTTTGAAATTGTGTTTCAATGTTAATGAAGGAATTAGATGGAAATCGAGGAAGACAGCGTGTTCATATAATCCCTGAGGGCCTAAAACTATTCCAGGTCGATTAAGTACGAAGCCAACGCGTGGGCTGTGAGAAGAACAGCGCCTCGCTTTGACGGTGAAGATACTCGTTCCGTCTCCTTTCCCAACACACAAAACAGAAATTAAAAAATCACTTTCTTAGAGTTTAATTAGTTTCCGCTAGTTTTTATCTATTAAAACCTGAGGTCGCCCAATATAAGATTTATCACCATTGAAATTATACTTCTTTTTTCCACAAATTTATTTATATTTACCTTAAGGGGTAAAGTTCTTTTTGGATAAACTTATTAAGCTGTCTTTTAAAATTAATTGGAAGGTTAATTATGAAGTAAAGAAGACATCGTATCGATTCCTCGGTAAATTCAAAAGATAAATGTCTTATATCCGTGAAATGACATTTAATCAGGATACAATTTAGGACATTGAAAACAGTTTACGAATTGCTAGTATTAATGAAATAACACACTTAATTTGCCAATCAGAATCCAATTTCAACAAAAAATTACTACTAATTACAGGCATATTGATTTATTCCACAGAACACGATTGTTAGCTCAAATATTCTGAATAATATTTGAAATCTGTGGATAGATCCATGATATTTCCCACTCAAAGCTTTTTCGTTTGCGCAACTGAAGTGACATAGGAAGTGCGATAATTTCTGAGAGATTTTCCTCTTTTTCTTGCACTAATCCACTACTCCGCTGTTTTTATGCACTCATCCTTCTACAATTTCTTGGCAATACGAAACATTTTTCATCAGAATCGTCTTCCTTCCAGGGTTAGGCATTATGCCTGTTTCGGCTTCACTTGTTCCGTGGAACTTTACCATCTTTTTTTCGGTCATCCAACACTTCCAACACTTCCAGGAATTCCATCGCCTGTTTTGGAATTTTCCCATTTGGAATTCGTAATAAATGTTCTTTCCATCAATTATTGTATCCATCTATTATCTCTCTAATCTATCAGTGATTGCCTGGATACCTAGTTCATCTCTTATATAAGTATTCCTTACTTTATCAATTCTTGCGCAACTTTTTACTGGTCATAAAAATTTCATTTCAGATGATTCTATCTGCGTCAGTACATTTATTTTTGGTGCCCGACATTCTGAAAATTAAGATTTTTCGTGATTTTGCAAGAGATTACCCGTTTACAAACGGCAACGTTGCTCAGTCAGATAAGCGGGTGTTTTAATTATCTCAACTGGGGTTGGGTTGGGTTGGGGGGAGGATTTCTAGATTTCTCGATTTTTTGATAGAAATCCCTCCCCCCTAATCCAACTCAACGGCAACGTTGCCGTTTGTAAACGGGTAATTTCTTGCAAAATCACGAAAAATCTTAATTTTCATCATAGAACGTCGATAAAAAGACACTTGTATATCTCTTAGGACGAGTTAGACGACGAAGATAATAAATTGTTGCTCACTTGAATTGTTTATAACTTATTAAATCGTATTCCACGCGGTCAGTTTTTTATGGTCCTCCCTACTGTGGCGGCCGGGCGCTCCCGCGGAGCTAAGGGTCTGAATTAGGATGGCGACCCTAAAAATTTCTACCTGAAAAAAACTAATGGTAAAAACCCCGCTCAGCTATCATTAACCAAATCTTCTTCTAGAATCACCCATAGACCCTTTTTCTTCGCGAACCTCGTTATTCCCGCGTGGATATGCATGTTCCACAGTGCATGAAAGGGGAAAAGTAGAGCGAGAGCTAAGTTCGAGGGGTTTGGTCAACTCTCTCCCACGTGGAAAAAGCGCCCCGCTCGGGCTTCCTCTGATAATACGGGAGAGTAAGGCATGGGCGGTTAGATTGAGGAGGGCAAACGAATATCTTTCAATAGAAAATCCAAATTTTTCTTCGCGTTCCCCACGTTCCAGTCTTTGCCTTGAGAGTTTCCTTCGTGAATGGGATTCGTGCGTTTCTTTAATTCGAGAGTAGCGGATACGGAGGAAATGAAGCGGTCCCCGCGAAATTTCAAGTGAGACTCGTAAAAACTTGCGATGGCGCGCTCCATTCATCGTGCTGCGAGTTTAAATTAAAAAAGCGGAAAAATCTCGTGAGGGCTTCTCTTTATCTACCGAAGGAAATTAAATTCCCTGTTCTCTTTGAGGAGAAATAAATGATCCATTAAGGAGTGGGGCTTCATTAATACGTTCTTTGGCGTTTCCTCGATGAAAGTTGGGATACCATTCGGTGCCGTAACTACGTCAAGGTATGAGGTGCAGCTGCACTGGAGATAAAAAAATAAGTCAATAAGAAACAGCGCAAGAGTATTGGAAAAGTCTGCCAAAAGGCCATCAATTCGGGAGAAATGAGGAAGTCAGGGCATGAAAAATGATTTTGATTTAGTAAGAAAAACTGTTATGTCAATTTTACTATGTTAAGGGCGTATTGCCCTTTGATCTGATGATTATTTTAGTAATAAATTTAAAAAGGATATTGTGCAGCAACATAGTATGGTAAAAAGACCTAAAGTCAGATATCATTTACCCCATTACTTCAACAATCATGATGCCCAAAATTTAAATTCCAATAATTTCAATACTTTTTAACCAACTTCCATTACACCTTAATGGCCTGGAAAGGCTAGGTGAGGTAAATAAGAAAATGAAAAAGTGGTTGCTTCAATATTTTAATCCGCTGCAATAATTATTTAGTAAATCCTCAAAAATTTGTAAATATTATACTTTTACATTGCTTACGTCTTTTATAGTTTGGTTTATAATCTATTGATTTCTTGAATTATGTTTATGTGTTTCTTGTCACCTTACTTGTCACTGTAATTTATACCTTGAATGAATATTTTTTACAAGCTTTAAACTCAATCATGTATTTTTAGATGCATTTTTTCTTTGTTTATTATGTTTAGTAACACAATAGTCTGTCATTCTGCACCTCCTGATGAGCTTCCAAGTTCAGGAGGACCTTATTTCTTCTCTTCATTGCTAATTTTATGACTCTTTTACTTTAATTTTTGGATTTGCTTCTTTGTTAGATAATTGTAAATACTTCAGTAACTTCTGTAAAAAATATAATTTTATATATTAAAATATTATTTTTCTATCGTATAAAAGGATCAACTAATTAGAAATAAAATTAATCCCCCATTGGTGTGCAATGGAATCGTAATTTTCTATTTGGGCGTATATTTTGAGTATTTTGAATACGGGAAAACATTTAATTTAATTACAAGTTTTAATAGAAAAAAATTTCTTCTTTTAACAAAGAAAAAAGAGCGAATAAAATATAAAAATAGCTCTATTTATTATCTCTGAAATTCTTTCAATTTTAGAGATAGTAATGACCCTATAAAACTTTTGTAAACCTTTTTCTTTATATCGCCATTGAAAAGCATTTCTGTCAACAACTCTATAAAATTACCAAAATACTAATTTAATTTTTCTTTATTAGAATAAGAGTATGCCTGATTTATTCTGCCAACTCAACATCTTGCCTTTTTCCTAACTTTTTCACCTACTTCTGTCAAGGTAGAGAATTCGTGGATCACTGATTTATCCTCTACTCATGAATACGTTCCTTAATTTTAAAATTATATACAATAATTATCAATTTTCTTTCATATGTATAATTATGACACCCCTGATTGCTTGCGATACAAACTCAAAACAATGACAGGAATGCACAACAAAAAATGCATGAATTTAATATCAAACGCATTGATCTTATATTGCTAAAGATAATTACTACAAGCATAGCTTTCAAAGTATTATGGTTCACCAGGAAAAAAGACAGACATTTTGCTAAGGAGAATGAATCTCATTGCGTAACGGTTACCTCATCATCAATCAAGACAATGTACGCAAGATGAGATTAATTTATCCCGAACAAGGCAATTTAAGTATTTTACATAACTTTTATACTTTTGAGTGGTAATTTATAATCTTCTATAGCAAACCTATATTCCGAGCAGTAAGAGGAAAAGGGTTTAAAAATCATCAGCTTTATTTAGCGTGTAATTGCAGTGTTAGATACATAATTAACAAATATCGTAATCCTCTCCGTCGACATATTCCAACTGGATATATTTCATCCCCTTTCCTACGTGAATCTACGGATAGAAAACATTTCCAGCCCAAAATTTTCGGTATCGCATACGAGGAATCTTTTTCTTCGACTTTTTAACTTCTCACGTTCGCGGGTCAACATTTTTACTGCTTCTCCACCTGGAGAAAATCCGACGCGGCACCACAATTCCGCAGAGAGGAAAAGAGCAACTCGTCGAATCTCTTTACGGTTCGACGACGCGCGCTGACATAATTATGAGCCATCTGTCGTATAAAGCAACCCTCTTCCGCTTACGGCGATATTAAACCGCTGAGTGGCAATTAGCATTCGCGGCACTCGTTTCTTGATGGCTGGATGAGGAGCCACTTGCGTGTTTCTGGAACTCCCTCTCAGCTCTAAATCTCTTTTTTTATTCCTGTTCTCTTTTCACGCAGAAAGAGAGTTTACGGTCAGCGCCGCCGGGAGCAAACAAACTTTGTGGTGCGCCGTAAAATGAAACCAATACAACATTTTAAACGGCTTGAGAGCGCCGCAAAGCTGCGCGTGAGCTGGTGAGAATAACGTTCATATTTCACGTTCCCCATTAATAAATTTCAGACATGACGTGAATTTGGAATAACGGCAACATCTGCGTTAGGATTTAGGAAGTAAAATGCTCATTTTATTTCTCCCCTGAAATGGCTGATGAGTGAAATTGTGAAAAAATAAACACATAAGGACAATAAACGAGCCCTGTGGTTCGGTTATCGAACCATGATTATTATTTCAATATTACAAATATGCAAGTTTTCTGTAAATCTCCTAAGATCCTCTTATGAATTGAAAACATGCAGTACTCTTATCTGACTAGCGTGTCAACAATATTCAATGGACGCAAAGAGTTAATATGAGCTCTATACACATCGTGAATATAAACCGAGGACAAAAAATAAAAAGTCAAAGTGATATTTACTGAAGATATGGGAACATAAAGTACTCGTAGAAACTCCAAATCTCAAACGAAGCACGTTTTGAAAGCCTGTCTGATACGGGGAAAACTTTGATATCCTCAAAAGAATATGTGCATACTTCCACAATGAAAAATAATTTTTAGCTGCTGTGAATACCTTCGAGGTAATGCTTTCGCATCCATTTTCAAAAAAATCAGAGTTTCTGATCCTTCGGATAAACTAATATGGACTACATCCACCTGGATTTGATTCAAACAGAGTAAAGAGGATAAGTTTATCCCAGATAAATTCATCGGTATCCCAGAGCCTAATAACCCCGTTTATATATCTCCTTTCTCGACGGAATAAATAAGACAGGACAGCGGTGGAAAGCGACATAATATGCATTTTAGAAATAAAATAAAATATTTAGCAAATATATTGATTATTTTGCGGCCATGTGTCACTAATTACAGCAATGTTGAACATAGCCGAACTTCATTCTAGGATAGAACGTTTTCATAAAACGTTTGAAAAGCTAGTGCAAATATTGGGCACCATCAAGTTATGAAGATGCCCGCTTAACGGTGCATGAAGGATGGGTGAGGGTGATGATACTATTATTGCAGAGCAAGATGACTGATAATTACATTTTAGAGAAATTCTACTTCATACTGAGGGTTGGAAACAGAAACGAATATACGATTTAATATATCACATTAATTCAAATCATAAATTTAACCTTATCACTTATTTCCTCTCATATTAAATGAAACAGCTTTCCAGGGACGGTGAGCATCAAATCCGGTCAAATCTTGTATTGAATGCATGAAATAATTTAAAAATATGTTATTAACCTGAGCGATCTGGAATAACAAGCAGCGAAGGCATTATCGAAGGATCGAGTTTATCTTTGAATTTGAATTTTGAGCTGAACTTATAAATTTTTGTCTAAATTCAATTCAGGGATTCCAATTTGTGCGGCTCTTGGTAGAGGTACACTGTATTCTAAAAAAAGGCAAAATAAAACCTAAAAATCGAATGTAGCTATTTGCACAGTTAGCACCTAGAACATTTAATGGTAAAATAAAATTATTAGTTAAAATTCAAATTTCTTGTTTGTGTTCTAATTATTTTTGAGATTATAATCGTCATACATAAATTGTAAAAAAACATACATTGATATAAGCGATAAACACTAATTGGTGGTTTTATGCAGAATATACGTACCGTACAAAACCTACATAAATGTAGGTTTATATATTTACATACATTGCGGCCGTGGTGGCAACCTCACGGTCCCGGGTTTGAATCCCGGCCAATCGAATATTTCCGGTTAGGGAATGGTTGTCTGAGTATGTTGTTTGTATGTGTGTGTGTGTGTGTGAGAGATATTAATAAAAATGCAAAAAAGGAATCAAATTAGTAAAAAGGGGTTAATTGGAGGAATAGCCTTCAAAGGCTAAAATTCGCCCATAAAAAGACGGCATCATTATTACTGTTATATTAGGGATACTAACTATTCACTTAGGTGGAAGTCGAAAGAAAAAATTATTTTTCACTTAAATTTTTTTATGTTAGAAAGCACAATAAATGCGGAATAATTTATCACCAGCTTTCTTTTACACCGGGGAGAATATGTATTCTAATTTCTTTGACTACGGAATATATTTTTCGCCGCATACATGCTTAACGCGGGTACGTTTATAATTTTTCAGGTCAACTAAAGCGCGGGATATATACTCCGAAATCCGAAGAAGTTTGAGCGGAGTGCCCTGCAGTGAGAAAGATTCCGAGTTATTCTCGGAAGGATGTATTTGATTGGATTCAGAAGAGCGGATGCTTGTAAGTGGGACTTTCTCACACAAACTTCCACAAAATGAAGGATACGCTGAGTGGTCGCAATCCAACGAAAATGAAATCCAGAAATTTTTCCATCTAAAATAGCTTATTTTTATTGCAACTTTGCGATAATAATTCCTCATGCGCCCATAGCAACAAGTAGCTATATTCGTGCACAGAATTTGCGAGCGTTGCCCTGAGATACATTTAAACCTGAGATTCCAAGTGATGTATGGACGAGGAAAGATCTTAGCAGACAAGAAGGTGAGTCTCTTCTTTAGACGCGGCGCCAAATAGATGGCATTTTCCTTCCACGAAGATGATTTGAGGGTTGACATAACCATTTCCACGAACAGAACAAAATTCTCCCCTCTCGTTAATATATCTCCGGGATCTCATAAGCGGGAGAATGTGTGGAGGTGTGGGGAATGCTGGAATAACAAAGCAAGTTTGCGAAGATTCAAAAGAAGGCATTAGAGAAGTATGCATGGCCCTGGAAGGAATAAAACAAATAAAATTTCGTGCAACTAATTAGGGAAAGGACCTGTAATTTGAGAATTAATTGAATTATAGCTTTTTAAAGTCTAATTCTTAACCCGCAGTTACTCGCGTAGGGTATTTCTACACCCCAGCCGTTTTCCTTCAGTGACCATTTATTCCTGGTTTGGTTTTATGACTCCATCTCCTCGTTAGCTTCAGTTTATGATGTTTTCAACGTTTTCTGAGAAAATTTTCAGTTTTTGGATAGAATTTAGTGAAGTAAGACGTTTTTTCTAAGACAGTGCGCTCTTTTTTTTAGATGAAGTTTCCGAAGTTCCCGTATTTGCATCTTTTGAACGGCTTACTGTTGAAAGTTTTCTGTTCTCATTCGTGTTTTCCATCATCTTAGTTAATCAAGGAAGTGTGAAAATTAGTGGATATCGTTGGTAAGTGCATTTTCATAATATAATCCCACTTGTGCTGATTGAAATACGTTCAACTATTTGGTTCTTCAATGCATCCGAAGGATCTCGTTTATTTTTAATCTTCTTATAAGTGAAACTATTCACTATATTCAGAATTGCATATATTTTAAGGAGGCTAATGGTCACGTAGTAAGGATGTATCATTCTATCGCAACATAGTGTAACCCTGTGAAGTAATATCGCCGCAAATCATCGCAACAACTTTGATTCCGCAAGGTAAGTGTTTGTATCATTTCAAACAAAATGTGAATGGAAAATTACGCAAAACACAGCGATAACTTGGATATATCTATTTTTTCCTTTCTAGCTTTAAATGAGTGATTTGCGTTCTGAGAATGACACAGAAACGTTAGCTCTTCTTTCTGGAGGACTCTCAGATTAAGAGCAGTTCTACGATTCCGATAGTGAAATTTCAGAAGATTCAGCAGAAAAATCAGAGCGCGACACTTCCAGCTTTATCGCTCCAGCGTATATATTTATCGAGACACTAAATATGTGAAAGAAAATAATAAAATATTCTCTATTGGGTAAAGACAATGAAACCAAGTGGTGTAAATCTGAGCCCCGCCGTAGAGTAAGGAAGCCCGCTTACGACATTCTATCTCAGCCAGCGGGATTCAAAGGGGATAGGAATAATAACAAAAATCCACTCGCTTGTTTCAACATCATATTCCACCATAATATAGTAAGGATCATTTTAAACAATACCAATGTCGAAATCGCAGTAATAGCCCAACGATATTGGAGGTCTAGAGATGCACGGCCTACCGACGAATTGGAGCTGGGGTGCCTAATTCGGCTACTTTATTATTTAGGGGTTAATAAATCAGGTCGTCAGAATTTACCAGATCTGTGGGATCATGATGGTTTGGAAGTCGAAATTTTTATAGAATCCATAAACTTTCAAAGATTTAAATTTTTACTGCAGTACCTCCGATTTGACAATGCTAAAGACAGGGAAAACAGGAAGAAAATATACAAGTTGGTGCCGATTAGGGTAGTATTTCATTTGTTCGTTAAAAGTTTCAGGTTCAAGTTCAAAGTTCAAGTTCGTTCAAAACTATACAGTGTTGGCGAGTACGTCACTGTTGACGAACTATTGATTGCATTTAGAGGCAGATGCTCCTTCCGACAATATTTACTAAACAACCCAGCGTAATACGGAATAAAGATTTTCGCTCTCGTGGACACTGCAGTGTATTATACTCAAAATTTAGAAGTATACGTTGGCACTCAACCAGAGGGTTCTCATAAGCTAAGCAATAGTCCCTAGGAAGTCGTAAAGCGGATTGTCGGACCGATTGTTTGTAAGCGTGCCACTCGTGGAAGATTTGCTCACTGAAAAGTTGACCCTAGTGGGGACCATCCGTAAAAATAAGAGGTAAATTGCGCAAGTAAAAAATAGGGAGGAATATAGCAGCTTTTTTATTTATAAATAAGATTACCCTGGTATCTTACATAACAAAAAAGAAAAGGAACGTACTACTGATTTCAAGTTTGCACAAATAGATGCCCATTGACACATCCACGGACGGAAAAAAGCCAGAGATGATAACATTGTATAATTCAACCAAAGGTGGATTGATACTGTGGATGAAATGCGTGGAACGTATAGCGTAGCAACAAACACAAGATTTTCCTTTACTTATTCGTTCTAACTCGCCTCGGAGATTTTCCTTCCCGTTTCAGCGTCACGATGAAATTAGAGAAAAATTATTTAATTTAACGTTAAATTGCATTAATCTAGTTTAATATTTCACTGTAATCGTTGTAAAATGTCTGCTTTCAAAAATGCGTTAATTACCACAAAGAAATTTCATATATAAGGTATACGAGTCAAATTTTCGTTTTATTGTACAATTTGTTTTGAGTATTATTATTGAATAGCTCATAAAAAATTTACAAGTCGTACTATCAATGTAAAATTGAGATATCATATCCAAAAAGATCTATAAATGGTAACAGATAAAAATAATCAAGAAAGTTTTCGAAGGAACCGTGATAAATGAAAAAGTCCGGTGGGGTGTAGAAACACCCCGCGCAAGTAACCGCGTAACTAAATAGAGCGCGAGTAACGGCGGGTTCAAAAAGTTTCCTTGGAAAATGAGATTTGAATAGCTACCTATTTTTTCTTTGCCTCAATATTTCCTCGAAAGCTATTCGCTCTAATTACTACGTATCACTCTGCGTGAGCCATTCGTTGATATTCACATATTAATGGTTTTTGTATTTGGATTGCTCCTGTGTCCAAAAAGGCACCCTCAAGTAAAGAGGGAAGAAAAACTTAGTAGTATACGAACAGAGCTTTTTATTTAGTAGACGGGTTTCGGCTACACTGCCATCATCAAGTGATGATAGGTTTGTAGCCGAAACCGGTAGACAAATAAAAAAATGTGTGCATATAACTGAGTTTTTCTTCACTCTTCAGTATGCCTTTACGCAAAGTACATAAATCCATCCTACATAAAGCCAAAATTTACTCTAATGTGCAAGTAGCAATGTCACGGAAAAGAATAGTAGCTTCAAGATACAAAGGTTGACCGGAAATTTCTCGACTTTCATTTCCGAAGAAAAACAATCAAATTTCGATCGTCATCATTATGGGTCAACAAGCCGAAAATTGTTTTTTTGAGGCTAACCAAAGCCAATCAGTTCCCTTCCAATAACTTCCTTCCTTCTTCCTACGCTTAGCACTAAAAACTACCAACCAACAACAACCCACACAATCTAGCCAGGGCCTTCTGTAATCTTTTCATTTAACTGTTTCTCCGAAAACAGTAAAGTTTATACATTTGAGTATAAATATTGCAAGGTAGGTATCTGTAAATAACAGACATGAAAACGTAGAACGGATGATCCTATTTTGTAAATTCTGTAACGCTGAATTATTTTTCGGTAGCTTCATTTATTAACTTGATTAATCTCTAATTACATGCCTGTAAATATGCAGGGATTATACAAAACGTTTTGAGTTTTTGAAATTTTTACTGGATATTTTAAATGAAAACGTCGTATATCATTTCGCTAATTTATTTCGACATGTCAGAAATTTTCATTCTGTTAGCTTTAGAAATACAAAGATAACAACCCTGTTTTACGATAGAGACAATACTAATCGATTTTTAGTCCATTTATGAAACCGGTCAGTTCGTTTCAGGCCAAACTAGAAAGACATAACTATTCTTTATTCTTTTATTATTCATTTATTCTTTCCATTCAGTGTTACGTAACATTTTATATCTTTATTTACATTTAGCGTATACAAAAAAGTAGTTTTAAAATGCTAGGAAATGAAAATTTTGATTACGAATACTATATCTGGAGCTAAAACAAGGAAAGCATTTATTTTTCTACATTGCCAACATACATTATAACGGAAAAGTCCAGCGTTTAATATTATGATGTTTCTTGTATTATGTCACAATATATCTGATTAAATATTTTTTGGGATATGTTTTCATTATTTGTCTTTTTGTACTGAAATGTATATACTCCGTATGGTAAGTAGAAATTACAAAATAAAAAGAGCAGAGAAAAAAAGCCAATGAAAGATTGATTTAGGTTGAATCCATACAAGAAATATAATGAAAACCAAGAATATTAACAACGAAAAAACATCTAAGCAATTATATTTGTCAAATCAATAATTCAATTTTCAAAATTTCACAATTACATAATTTTTAAGTGTTAAAAATCCAATGGCTTACCGAAGAGATGATTATATGGAATAATATTACAGATGAAATTTTTGAATAATTAAAATTGCCTGCATGCATACGTGGATAATTCACTGCTAATTAAAGACTATGATTTAAAAAAGATCACGAGAGAAGCGTTTTGTAACTAACCACATATCACAAGGCAACTGTACATTATTTTCCCTTTAATAGGACATTTTCACTTTCGTTCCCAACGGATTAAAGGCAATTTATCCCATATTTTGAATAATAAATTGTTAAAAAAAGTCATTCAATTTATTCCTTGAATAAAACAATGCAACATTTCTGGTCACAGCATATGACATTCTTGTAAATATTGTTATGGTGAGTGTATATCGAAGAAAAACCATACTTTTACAGAGCTTAATAGTACTTATTAGATGAATAAACATTTATTTATATGAATTTATATTTATCATCCTCGTGAATCAGCAAAAGATTTTCAAAAGTTTTTTTCTGAAAAGTTCAGAGTTTGTATTCGTCATTACGAGTAATTTCGGGGTAGCACAGTTGTTCTAGTTAACTATCCAGGGTTCTCCCTGCTTACAATAAAATCTACGTCTCATAGGAATTTTATTCAACGAAAATTTTCAAGGACTCACTGCGGTGCCACTTATGGTTCCAGCTAAGCTCGTTTCTCAAATAATAATTGCGAACGCAGCTTGTTCTGCTACGAAAATTTTTCCTCAGTTGACCTTACTTTCTAAACGAGATATCATAGTACTCTGCAAACGGGACTTCAAAGCTTTTATAAGCACCGGCAATGCAATAACAGCGGCAAAAGCTCTTTTGCCGCTGAAAAACATTTAAGTAATTTTGAAAATTATTTCCAATTGCCCCTCTGTATTCCTCAAAGAGCTCTTTTACATTACCAGCAGAGTAGGACCAACAGGATTTAACTCGTGTCATCTTTCCTATTACGAAAATAATTTAGGGATATGAAATTTTAACATAGTTAGTACAGTAATATACATTTTTTTTATTAATGGAAAAAAAGAATATCTTGTAAATATATAATCAGTAATATAAGAGGATAATATAAATTTTTACTTTTTTATCTCTTGCTTAATACACGTAAAATATCGGGTACCACTTGGATATTAAAATCCAAGACAAGGCTGAAAAAACATTTGCTGCCCGCTTACAGCAATTAGCAGAGAAAATAAATAGTACTTCCTTTAGATTTTCCATTGGGATATTCACCTTCTTCTGGCTTTCTCTAGGGAGAGGTACAACCATTCAAGGTTCTGTAATTTGCTATCCTCATGTATTAAATGAAAAATATGATAACTAGTGAATGATCATTTAATTAAAATTGAAATAAATCTTACAAAAATGTGATTAATTATATATATTAGTTTGATTTCTTACGCGTATCTCATTGGTGTCCATTTAACTTAAAGCTGTGCATAGATTGGCATTATAGAAAACATTAGCGGATTTTTTTATTGATACTACGCCATAAGTTTACATTTTTTACGAGAATGCATTTCAACTCTTTGAGTTCTGATGGAGTTTAATCTTTGCGTAAGACTAACATGAAGTGTATTTTAAGCTGATGCTGACCATATACTTGTCTATTGGTGACAATAGCTTATGTATTTATGTTTACAGTGAGGTTTAAGGGGTTGAAAATAATTCTCAAAATTCGAGAAGTTCATGGAGTTATTGAAGATTATAAAATAACTTCAAGATATAGGTATAAAATTTTGGTTGGGTTCGTGAAGAGAAAATTTCATGCTATATATTTACCATATATTCTCTCTCATTGGAGGACGAACATACATTGGCGTTGCTGAAACAATTGAATAATAAGACAATTCTGAAATACTACTTCCTTATCACCATAAATGTAGGAAGCGCTGATAAAATTCCACATAATCAGGTTATTTTCTAACTTTATTCGGAATGACACTCCTATCGCTCCTGCACACATCCTTCATTTCGTGCATATCAACGCACATTTCAATTATTAAGTAACGCATGCCTATTTTCCACAACACATCCATACGAACAAAAATCTAATTCTATTTCCGGCTAATGCCTAATTATTCAGTAGGGATGATAATGAAAGATAAGTGAATGGGTTGATACAGATGATAAAAATGGAAAACGTTCTTAGAGGGCTGATGATCTAAAAAGGAGAGAATTTTAAGAAAGAGAAGTGCCAGGAAAGAGAAAGATTTGTTTCTAAGTGTCCTAATTATAGCTGATTGTTTTTAGTAAATATTCTGAAACAGTTGTCCTCCAAATTCTTAAATATTAATTCTTACTTCAGTGTATATTCCTATGGTAATCAATTTCAGATTGGAAACGACATCAAACGAAAAGATAATTATAAAAAGTATATTAAAAATGCAATGATTTAAGAAAATAATGCACGTTAAATAGAAGGGGATTATATCATATGAAAATTCTAGCGAAACAATTTAATTATATTTGATTAGAGACTCTAGGTAAACAGAATTTCTTGCAACTTCTTGGTTGTCGTTTTCCAGGTAAATGTATATTTTCGATTAATTAACGAATTTGTCTATATTATTTTTCTGTCAAAGTATTTTTTGAACTGGTTTAGAGGAAACTTGATTCAATATTTCTAAAGGAAAAACGGGGATGAAAGAGTGACCCAGAATCGAACTCAATCCTTTAATCAAATATATTACGTACATGGCTTGAACTACACGGAAAGTGGGAGATCACGGTTTTAGTTCCGGTCGCTTCAAGCTTCGTTTGTCATGTCCATTTTTCCCGCAGAATATATTTGAGTGCACGTCTTTATGTGCAGAATTACATTTTTCCATTTACATGAGTGTACATCGGTAGATTCATGTGCATCGATACTTAAAAATCTCTATTCATGCCATCTCCTTCATTTCCTTGTAGCTTAAACCCTATACCTGAAGCTATCTAAAATCTTATGTCTTTGTCTTCCCCTATGTTTTTTCCCTTGAATTTTACCCTCAATAGCATACTTCAGCAGCCCTTTTTCGTTTCTATTTACCTATTAATTAAAAACCACAGAAAAGTTATGTTGAATTGATATCTTTACTTTCTACCGAAATATGACTCTATCCTAGAAGTGAAAATATTCCAGTGATTCAATGTTTAGTTAAGCAGTAGTATATGTAACTCTCTATACAGATGGCGTATTTCAAAATAATATTTAATGGAATCTACTTACTTACTCTATGTCTCTATAAGAACATTTAATTAAACTAGTACCGCAGAAAAATATAAACTTTTATTAATAGAATATTCTTGAGCGCAATCTGTAAACCTAAATAAGCAAATAAGGGGCGTTTTTCCAATTATGATACAACTTTGACCTCATGATTGAAATATTAATTGTAAAATTCATTTATTTCGGGGCAACACTGAGACGCAGTAGTCTCTTCTGAAAGAGCTTTTAGGAACTACACAAAATAAAAAGCAGTAAATTAGAGGGCACCTCTTTGTAGGTTTACGAAATACCTAAGTCTGCACTTAGAAAAAAGGAAAAAAGCCTTAAGGAAGACGTCCACGAAAAGGGGGCTTGAGAACCTTTTGATAGCTACCGACAGTTGCAACAAAGATTTAAAAGGATGAAAGAAAGAAAAAATGAGTAAAATGAAAGTGTGGGCAGCAGAGGTGAAAAAATAAAATAGATTCACATTTAAACAAATAATGCAGCCGAGATAAGATTTTGGATTTTAATTACCAGAGATAAGCAGAAGAATAAAATAGAATAACGCAACAAGGTACAAAAACAAAAGTATCAGAGAAAACCATTATCATAACTCAAGGCCCAAAAGCACCAGATCAAAGGGGACTTAAAGATATCTAACTGTGAGCAGAGGAGACTTTGGATGCGATTACTTGAAAGGGAGCGAGCTTTGCTTGAAGACTCAAGTGGTACTGTGGCTGAATCGCGGAGCTCTCGGCTCGATAAAATGCCTCCAGGCTTAAGAGAGTGCCCGAAGAAAGACCTGGGAGGAAAGGGAGGCTGCGGGCAATTTTATTGGTTATCGTTAACACATGAGCAAATGCACTGCTCTTTGGATTTCTATCAACTAATTTCCTCTGTTATCGGTTTGAAATTATGGAAACAGTGGAAATAGTGGTATACAAATAAAAAATATTCGATTGATAAATCACAAAATGAATACGAATTTTGAAAAAGATACATTAACGAACACTTCAGTTGAATACAATTATCGTGAATGTGATAACTCCTGAGGAATATTAATATTTAATTTAATGCATTTGAAATTACACTACGTTGATCATGTAGGTGAATGAGTGAATGAGTTTTAATTGTAATTACTACTCTATAAATAAGTACGGGAATTCATCTATATCTTATTTTGCAGTACCTATATAATGATATTACATTGTATTCAAATTATAATTTCCAAACGCAAGATTCCTGGGATAAGTCTGAAACACAACTATTAGTTCCTGGCGAATTAAGCGCGAATTCAGGGAGATTTTCCACTTCTATTACGACTATTCCCTTGTTTCTGCATATTCCCTAGCTATACGAAGCCAACGATATGCAATTCAAATGAAGAAATATTTCCGAGATGTCGAATCTTAACTAAAATAAGAACAATAAAATATCGTTTATTTATCAGAATTTCCATAGTATTATAGTATTCCATTTCTCGAGCGCTTCTTAAAGGAAGAAATATAATGGGAGACGCCCATTTTTTTGCGAAAAATTAATCATTTTATTCATTTCGAGACTTTAAGCGGTATCACTTGTATTCGCGTAAATTGGAGCCGTAATTTCATCTAGCTGTCCTAAGCGAGAATATTTATTGAAAGGACTCCTATAACAGTAAACACTGATTCACGTACAGTTTGTTATGAACGATGAATATTTAATGCATCATCATAATGGTTTATGCAGCTTGGATCAGCCCCTCAGCTGCGAAACATGGATATCGAATAAATTCTGATTCCAACTATGGCTCGATTTTAATTACCTTTGATTTCAGCGCATCATAAACAAAACTCGCAAATAAAGAATGAAGACTAAAACCCTCGTTGTTCAAGGGGAGACAATAAATATCGCGAAATGCGTTGAATTATGACTGGTATAAAAAAGGGTACAGCCCGATTTCCACGAAAAATAGATCGTGCGTTTACCTTTCGGAGCATCACATCCGAGTAATTAACGATTTCGTCATTGCTAAATTTAGCCGAAAACCTTTAGAATATCGGTAATTTATTACATATTTGTAGATGAATAACACTAGCTAATATAAAAGGCACAATATGCAGATATTATGTGAATATATTTAGTAAGCACAAGGCAGTCATCGTCGTATGAATTGAATTTGTGGATAAGAAAAGTTGCAATGGTATGTTTTGTAAGGAAATAAAATTTGGAATACGGCCGTTGATGAATTAGAGTTATTGGGTAATTGGGTTACTTTTGTAATTAAGAATTCATTATTCCGGCGGTAAGGTACGTAACTCATTAAAATTTCGTAACTATGTGTCTTTCTTAACATTTACTGAAATCACGATCATCGGTTATATTTTATTCCTCTTATCACGAAAAGTTACGTAGATACAAACAAGTATTAAGTGTAAGTACTCTTAACATCATTCGGGAATAAACAAATATTGAAGGCCATGATATTTATCGTACTTTGTAGAAAGAAATTATTGACATTGAACTGAAAAACTTTAATGGGTTTTTGATACTGATCGGTGTGAAAAAGTGTAAACGTTTTGTGACTTTGGAGAAAATTAGATGGCGGTCCAGTTTTATACAGTCATATGGCTAGGAATTGATTTAAGATAGGATTGCGGATTCTCCACAAAACACAATAAAAACAGTTTATCCTTATAACATATAACACAATTTTCAACTACATCGGATTATGTGCTGAGGCTGAGATTCTTAGTAAAAAATTAAAATTTTTATGAAAAATGTCAAATATTTGCAATTTATCCTGACGCTCTTTCTCAATGTTTCTAAAGTTATTTTATGACAATGAAATATATATTTTGCTTGAATATTGCTTAATATTAATGGCTTAGTGTGTTTGAATCAGGTAAAATGATTTCTTAGTTCGCCAAAATTCGTCAAAAAACGTAAAATATATAGATGTCACGGATGTTGGTTAGACAGCAGGGTGGGTCGTTTTGTAATTTTTTCTGATAAAAATGTAATACCCGGCAACAGCGGCACTCCCACATTACAGATATATATTTTTTCATATCAATTACTATCTTCTGCGAAAATTGCCGTCTCGAAGTTTCGACAAGAAACGCCAAGATGGCAAAAATTCTAGTTCGGTTAAAACGAATATTTTTTGGATAGAGATGTGCCATTTGCAACGAAATCTATCACTCATCCCTACATATGCCGCTTATATGCCTCTGTATAGGGCAGGGATTCTTCCTATGTGACCAGAAAAGGACGCAAATTCATTGAAATTAAGCTTTTTTGTAACTCCTTCTGTCCTCGTCTATTCGAATTGGGTCCATGTTAGTACTTAAATGCAATGATGATGATGATGATCAGGTTATAATACATGACAGAAAAGACAAACTGCAGATCCTGAAAATTTCAAAAGATAAAACGAAGGCTATGGAATTCTTAGGAAATAACCCGATACGAACAAAATTTGTTATAGAAGATCAATCCCTGAAACAAGCGTGTCATTTCCAATATTTAAGATGCGATATAACATACAACAAAGACAAATATATTAAATAAAGTTAATGCTTTCCAGAGAATATGTGACACAATAAGAAGAACCTTAAAAACAAAACAAGTAAATAAACGCAAATAAAGTTTTTTAAAGTGATGACAGTCCCTACTTTATTGTATGGGTCAGAATGCTGGGCACCAAAAAATGTATTAAGGCAGATAGAATCATCCAAAATAAAATATTTTAGATCGATGAAAGGTTGCACGAGAATTGATAAATTAAGAAATGCCCATTAAGAGTAAGTAATAAGTAAGTAAGTAAGAGATAAACTAAGTGTCCAGACAATCACTGATAGACTAGAGGAGTAAAAGAATAGATGGAAAGAACATTTATTACGAATGCCAAAAAAGGGTGCGGAATATCAAGCAATATGCTAAAGAAGTTCGGAAGACCGAGAAAAAGATGGTAAAGTTCCGCGGAACAAGTGACGCCGGAACAGGCTTAATGCCTAACCCTGGAAAGAAGAAGTTCAAGAAAATGCTATCTGCTCGATGATCAAAGCAGTTAACTATTGTTCAGAAAGGTACTATTACTTTTTTCCATCAAAAACAGACCAAATTCTGTCGAAGTGTAATCAATGATCCAACTAGAAATTAGACCCACGAACACTGAACTACTTGTGCACATCAACAACGTTATATAAAGGGATCCTAAAGGCGTTTGAGGTGAGGATGTTGAATTGAGATAGTTTCAAGAATTTCTGAGCGCAACAGTTGCTCCAGATAGCGTAAAGAGGAATGTTATCGGCTCCCGCAGAGCTTTTCCGCACGGCAAGCTCTACATGTTCCACTGGTGAGGCTCCGCTGGGAAACTTGGTTCGGAATTCAAGCGCTCTGGCGACACGAATAGCGTTTCTTTCTCGAGGAACCACATACATGCATTAACGAGTGGACAGCGCTTTCTGCTGTTCGTGGAAACGAATATGTTAAGACTCACTCCTGCTTCCTCGCTAGCGAGGGGAATACCGCCAATGCGGCGCCACATTTTCGCCAGAGATTTAGCTTCCTGTTTGCGAAGATTTCTCTTTCGCTATCTGTGCCTTGAACTTTAAGAGAAGTACTTCGAGGGAGCGAGAGAAACCTATATATTTACAAGGTTAAACTCGGATACTTTTAGCCATTACCAGTATTTTGTATTTTACACTCAGTCTTCACTTTACTGCATTATCTATATTAATATCTAAGTTATCTATCTTGTTTACTTAATTTTAGGTTCAATTTTATGAAGAACTGGTTATTCAAAAATAGAAGACTGTTCCCCAAAGGAATAGTTTTGTTCCCCAAATTAAAGTTTTTTTTGATTCGTGTTTTTACTATTGGAAAAATTATAAAATATACATTTGTATTATATCATAATCGGTGGGCTTTTACTGGTGGCAAATACATTCTACTCACTTAATCACTTTGAAACAGATTCAAGAAGATAAAAGTCTTTCGATCTTTTCCCAATTTTACTCAGTATCTACTCCGTTGAAGAAATAAAATTAAAATATTAAAGGAAGGCATTAATTATTAGTAAATTCAGAGTGAACTTTTCTCTACTAAAGATTAAAATGATTTCTAACGTCATAAAGAATCTTGATTCTGACTGTACCTCATTAAATTTAATTTGGCGAGTGAGAAGGCGGTGCAAGAAAAACCGTCTTTACGGGCAAGGGAAGGGAGATGAATCAGATGCGATTCGATTAAAATGATTTATCTTAAGCTTTCCTTCAGTAATCTGCCCGCCATGAATCCTATAGATTTTTTCTTTCTTTGAAAATAACGTATCATTATATTTAATTTAAATTTGATCATGGACTTCAAATCGTCTCTTAGTTTCACCCCCCCAAAACGACATTTAGTCCATTGCGGTTGATATAGATGTATTAGGAACAGCAGGATAATTGGTAGATTGTTGAAAGTAAACCTTACTCTTACGAGCCGGTTTGCTTCCCGTGAAGTTTTACTTCCACGTGATATTATATGCTGATACATAAATTTCATAGGTACCTATGAAATTTATGTATCAGCATATAATATCACTATAATATCAATATAAATGACTTTTCTTGCGGAACTCTATGGAGATAATGATTGAATCCGAGTTTAGAGATAAGCCGTTTTAAAGTACACACGTTCTATTGTCGTTCCCCTTCCCTGTGTCCCAAAATACATTATTTTCTCACTTCGCATTCTCAGACGTGAAGATGATTTTATTGAGGAACATTGAGAAACATTAAGCCTTTCAATGCAATCCTTCTGATTCATAAAAACATTATTTGTTCCTTATAATGCACAAGAGACGCAGCTAATAGGCCCGGTGTAGCAACTTTCACTTTCATAGTTCCTTCTGATGACTTCCCTATCGCGGCCAATTGCCTTTTAAGTCTTGCGCATGTTTTGGAAGTGGTATTCTATGCGTAATTGTTAGAGAGAAAAAGTCCGAGAATACATGTTCGTTTCCCATTGAGAAATCTCGCGGTCGTATCAAAATCAATCGTTATTGATTGGTGGCTACTTGTTTGGAGACCTTAAAGGTGCAAGATTGTTTACAGCTGGAATAACTGATAGCGCATCGAAGATGTTTACTGGTTAACTCCGTGATCTATAGGGCAACTTATCAATTTCAGGCAATGATGAATTTGGGCGTAACAAAGAAAATCTACGATAAATCCTTACTCCGAAAATTCTTTATATATTTTATAACTTCCTGTTTATATCTGTGTATTCTTTAAGGGTTAAATGGAAGATGAGACTTTTTAGCTAAATTTCTCCCAATAAAGTCACCAATAACAATAATAACATTAATAATTATTCATAGACACAAAGGAAAGATAGTTCGCATCCTTCACTTCTATTTCCATCCTTCGGAGTATGAAGGCTCATTACTCTCAAAGAATCTGCTACTTTCTAATTATTTTCCCACTTGTATATTCTTGATATCGCATTTCCTCATTTATTAAAAAAAAAACAGATGTGGCCAACACATGACTTTCTACATATTTATTGAAAACAGAAGCCTATGCCGGTAATATATAAATAATTCCAAAACTATAATTGTTACAGGAAAATGTTTCATACAAAAGTTGTAGTAATGTACACTCCTGGCCAAAATTAACGCAGCACCTCCCTAGCGATCCTTACGGCCGGTGCTGCGTTAATTTTGGCCGGGAGTGTACATTATCTATAACTTTTGTTATAATTGTACATGCCTACATTGCATTTTGACAGACATATGTATGAAAGACTTCCATTTCTGGATTAACAACAACTTCCGGTTAACCATTATTGAAGAATAACTCTTAAACAATCAGTGTCACAAAAAAATGTTTCATACAAAATTTGTAGTAAAGTGCATTATCTATAACTTTTGTATGTAATTGTATATACCAAAATTGCATTTTGACAGAGATATGTATGAGAACTTTCATTTCTGAATTAACAACAACTTCCGGTTATGCATTATTCAAGAATAACTCCTAAACAATCAGTGTCACGAAAAAATATTTCATACAAAAGTACATTATCTATAACTTTTGTACGTAATTGTATATACCTACATTGCATTCTGACGGAGATATTAATGACACAAAGTTTTGTTCCGGTTAAACCGGAACTTCCGGTTAAGCGATATTCATCAAAAACTAATCAACTCTTGGCATTGTTAGGAAAATACTAAATCTGAATTTTGGAAATGATCGGATACTCACTTTTTAAGATAGAGCGCCCACAAACTTTTTACCACAGACAGATACACACACAGACAGACATGTTCGGGAAAATAGCGAAAACGAACTCTATGGGCGCCAAAACATCTATTTCCGACGAAATCTGGAGGTCGAATTTTTTTGCGAATACAATACTTTTTCTATACTACGTATAGGGAGAAGGTAAAAATATATTAGCATACAGGACAAGGCTAATTGCAGCTGACGATAAACAATATTTAAAAAATTATATTAACGACTGAAAAATGACGTTAATTACAAATTTGTAAAATAAATACACAGATTCAATGATTAATCAGCATGGATTAATCAGACAAATCAGATCAGACACATTTCATAGATCAAACTCTTGCAAGGTTATTCAGGATAAATTTAAGGCGAAGATAAAATAGATAAAAGATTGGATTTAGATTGAGAGACAAAGGGTTGAAAATAAAATATATTCTGAAAAAGTGACCGTTTTATTATTCAAAGAGAAGGTATTAGATAAGTGAGTTTTTCCTAACAGAACCCGAAAATTGGAAAGTTTCCCAGATAGATATTTATTTTCACCAAAAAGAGATATATTCCTAATGAAATGAAGCTATCAAAGTAAAATACCAACCGAGACATCACTCAAATAATCGAATCGACAGGAATTGAAAGCTATTTTCCATATTTTATGTGAGTCGTGACAAGGGCGACCTAATTCCGGATTTCCGGAGACATTTCCTTCTAATTAATGTGTCCTTGGACGTATTCGTGGGTTTTTGGAATTTGTCCTCCTTCGCCCTAGTTATTCTATTTAAACTTGATGTTTAAATAACCTTTAAATTTTAACTCTATCTGTATCCATTTAAGTATCACTTGATAATGATGATGATACTAATAATAAGATAGTAGACAAGTATGATTTCATGATTAACTGTTGCTCACGGTGGATTCAGGTTTTCATTAAATATCACTGCAAACATATGCGCTCTTCTCTATGTGAGAGGAGATTATTATAGCTTATTCGGTTGCTTACAGATAACGCAGATGTCACAGTATTTATGACAGAAAGCACCTTAATACACACTATCGTTGCCAGTTACTTCAAAATAACGTTCTAAGTTTTTATTTATTTCAAGTGGATAGTAATTATTTAAAAAATAAGTTTATTTGTATATGTTAATATGCAGATAACTAATACGGAGTTTTTCAATAAAATTATCAAATGTTCTAGTTTTTCCTTTTTCTCTGTTCCTTAGATTAATTAATATGTGTTTTAGATTCTCTAAAATTATGGTCACTCTAATCTTGATTGATCATTATGTAATTTTCAATTTTTACTCACTAAGCATTCAGTACTTGAATTTTCCGACGCATTCAACAAGAAGTGATCGGTAATTGAATAATATGGAATTCCATTTTTCGTTATTCGATTTTCATAGACTAATATTAAAAACCCAGTTATGAATTACAATCTAATAATATTCTTTTGATCGAGAAGCATTTCAATTGTAGTACTCTTCCCTGATTAATTTCATCAAAACGGCTATTTCATGTTGCAGCCGATACAAGCTTATTCCTTCGATTGATGAGGTAAACAAGATTCGCAAAATCAAATAAAGACAGGTAATTGCATTTGCCGTATAGAGTACAGAAAGGATTTAATCTTTTCCTTATTTATACAAATCACAGTTAAGGGGAACCAATACGTAATAAATCCAAAAAAATACGATGATTGTCCAATTCGAATCCGACAATCCGGAAATGCATCCATGTAATTTTTATCTTGTGTTTCTGTGCCCTTCCCAAAAAAATAAGGGTAAGTAATAAAATGCAGTGCATGGTTTACGAGCGTGAAAATCAATCTTGAACAAGTAAAAGCATTAAAAGTCAGATATTGACTTATTTTACATCCTTTTTGTGATACGAACAGCGTTTAGCTTTCCTTACGAGACTATTTATTTACCAATTCCCATCTTTAAATTTGCTTATAGTTCTCATCTTATAAGAGAAAATAATCATCCCAAATCGAGTTATTTGCGTATATTGTTAAAATTCAATGAAAAACCCATGAAAACTCCAAAGTTTCTTATGTAATTTTACTCAGCCTTAGGAACTCTTTCCACGATTACAGAACAGTCATCATCGCATTTCGAGTTATGATATTTTGATTAAAAATCATTCGGATACTTTTAAAATAATGTTATACAATATATCAATAGGGATAGTGATTTGTCTTCGTAGTTTTCTTTCAGTGTTAGCTCAAAATCTAATTTACCACTATTTGAGAGTAGACGGATATAAATGGCCTCTAAAAGAAAAGCTTCGTCACTTATTACTTTCTCCATATCCGAAGTATAGAGAAAGTATTGTGTTCATGAAAAATTCGAGATTTCAACAGAAATACATGTTTTGGGGTCCGTAGAACACGTTTTGACCATTTTCGGAATGATGTATGCGTGTATGAGTGTGTGTGTGTGTGTGTGAGTGTGTGCATGTGTGTGTGTGTGATAGTGGGCGCTCTAACGTAAAAACTATACGTCGTATCAATACCAAACTTCATATATAGTACTGTGGTGTGTGCTGCTAGAGTTGATTAGTTTTTGGAAAAAATCGGTTAACCGGAAGTCGAGCTTGATTCATTAAAGCTCATTGCCGGTTTTCACAATATCTCCGTATAAATAATATATATAGGTATATTATATACCTTATAAAAGTTTTAGATAATGTGATTTACTATAACTTTTGAGTTTAACATATTTTTGTATCACCGGTTGATTAGGAGTTATTCGTGAAATACCGATAAACCGGAAGTAACTGTTATGTACTTTGTGGGCGCTCTAACATGAAAACTATTTGTCGGATCGACACCGAATTCCATATATAGTATTTTGGTTGGTGTTGTTAAAGTTGATTAGTTTTTGGAGCAAATCGGTTGACCGAAAGTCGAGCTTCATTCTTCAAAGCTCATTTCCAGTTTTCAAAATATCTCCATAAATATGATATTTAGGAGTATACTATTATTTATTAACGTTTTAGAAAATGTAATTTACTTTAACTTTTGTATGAAACATATTTTTGTATCACTGATTGTGTAGGAGTTATTTGTGAATTACTGATAAACCGGAAGTTGCTGATTATGTACGTTGTGGGCGCTCTGGGCGCTGGGGCGAAAGGCCATTTCATCGTTTTTCATCGAACATGTCCTGAAAAACATTATTTATAATGTTTGTGACGTAAAAGATAATATTATATAAATTAATCACTCATCTTCCAAGTTTAGATTGAATATAGAGTTCGAAAATACTGTCGTAGATAAATATTCACATCTTACACATGGAGAAAGTCATGTGCTGGCCACATCAGATTTTTTAAACTCGTAGACGTGAGTAAATAAAAGATGATTCTCCCGATCACTTTGTTAAAAGTATTTCTTTGTATCAATACCTCACTCGGAGAGAAAATGTCGTATTTCCAGGACGGATCAAAATCATGTAGTCGTGAAAAATAATTGTAAAAACATTTAAATTACTCCACTCTGTAAAGAGATTAAAGTTGGAACACGGTTGTTAAGCAATAAGAAGTTTAAAATCTCCCATAGCTGTTTTTGTCGGCGTCCCTCTTCTCATTCCCCGGTATTCCGAGGAAACAAAGTGCGGTGTCCTGGGTTGTTTTCTTGGAATACTGGGGAATAAGAAGAGGAACGCCGACAAAAACAGCTATGGGCCATTTTAAACTTCTAAAATCCCATTTCTATGCCCCATTTTATATTTTTGACGTATATTAATAGATTTAACTTCAAAATAAAAAAAATCTAACATGTAAAATAAATCCTAAACTCGTCTTCCATAATGATATTAAAGTTTTCAGATAATACGCAACGATATTTTTTATTAAAACCGTCTACCGGAAATTAATTAAGCCCAAAAGCCCTTCGATATGTCAGATTTTAAGCCTATATATTAGGGTGGGCCGAAAAACGTTTTTTCCCAGATCAAATTTGCTCTGAGCGGGAAAGTTGTGTATGAGTATGAGTGTACTGATATGAGGATCTCGCATAAAATTTTTTTCCGAAAACGGATTATATTAACAACTGCCACCCGAGCCCTAAAGTTTAAAAATTTTCGAAATTACTGGCGGAAATGAGAAACAAACGCCTAGGGAGACTGAGGTATTGTAAATATTGGCACTTTAATAAGTATCAACGATTAGCTTATATCTCTGTATCACGTTTTTCAAATTTTAACCATATTTAACGCAATTTATGGTTTTACGACTCCCTGGAATGATCAACAAATTTTGTGTATAGGCAACTCGCAAAGCGACCGAAAATTCTAGCGAAATGGAACATCACCTTACATTTTGCCTTTTGGAAGCCTAGTTGTCATAATTTTTCTATTTTATGAAATTTCATTCCTTAAGAAATGTCTCGGTCATCGCTTGGCGCAAAGTTATCCGTGGAAAATCCTAAAAACCAAAAAACAAAACGCTTTTTAGGCCCTCTCTAGTATATACTTTTAAATTTAAAATTGCATCATGTCAAGTTTGATCAAGTTAAAGTAACATCTATTTAAATTTAATTTTCAATCAGATCCTTAATATTTTAGATACACTATCTTTTGCAGAGGAGTTATATCATGCATTTAATATTTCATTTCATTAAGAGAAAGTCTAATATGGGCCTTATTTTTCAAAAGTGACTTTAACACTACTTGATCTTTACAAAAAAATGCAAGTTGTTCAAACTAGTTCCCTGAATGTATCTAATTTTAGTTTTTATTTTTGGCAAATTTTCGCGCCCAAAATAACACTCTTGTGGTCTTGTTCATCCCAAAAATTGTGATCCATTGAAATACAATATCAGCCGCTGGTTTTACTAATTCAGCAATGAAAACAAACATCCGCACGAAAATCACAAAAAATAGGGTGAATTCTCCTTGATATCCGCTAAATATTTCTTAAGCATTCGTCGGCTTCACAAATCCAAATTAAAACCTACCGAAGGTGGCAAAATCCCATTTTTAAGGCTGTTTGTTTTCTATTTAAACTTTAAACAAAGTTAAGGGTGGGATTACGCTATTTCTACACCGTTAACACAAGAGAATTCGCATTTTCTTCGCTCTTAATTCCCTCCTGACGTACATAATAACTTCCTGTTATAAGTCAGCCGCTTAAAAATATTCTCCGGAAAAAGATTGCTATCTCAAGGGAAGAAAAAAAGAGCTCTTATCTTTTGCACATCGCCCTCCTTCCTCTGTTATCCGTAATTCAAGACCTATTATTAGATGTAAACCCAAAACAGGCCTCTCGCGGGAGCCTCGGATAGTTTGAAGGCCTTTTCACTCAACTCCTTGTACTCCTCACCCCCAACGCGGACGCCGAGCGCGAACTTACACGCGCCCACCGGAAGAATGGACTACGAGGAAAATAGAGGTTAAACAAGGACTTCTAGGAAAAACTGACGTATCTAGATTCCATCTCGCTTAAAATTAGATCCTGAAAATTTTGTTCGACCATGAAAACAGTCAAATAACTATAAGAGGTGGATTTTTGTGGGGATGAAAAAGGGAAAAATAACTTTCGGAGGAAGCGTTAGGAAATCGTTAACAGATGAATAAAAGCTGTTTTCCCGCTCAAAACCATGGAAAGTACCTCTTCAGCCGAAAATTCAACCTCATTTCTAATTTGGCACGAATCTGGGTGTATCTAACTGTCCGCTAAAATGGCAACCTAAACGAGTACCATAAGTTCTTCTTTTCTATATCCAGCAATCGAGGAATGGAACAGAATACATCCAAGGTCTTCGAGACTTTTCCAAAATGTTTTGCTTCTCTAAGAGTGATCATGTGGTAATCATTATAACGACTATGAGAGCGTCCTAATTTTTAATTTTGTAAGAGTCTTTTACACTTAAAATTTGGGAAAAGTCTGCCTGGCAGGAGTAACATGAGAATCAAGAAATGATTTTTAATTTAATGTGCGTGAATCGGAGGTGATGTTGACCCCAGAACTATCACAGATGACTGGAAGTTCCATCAAGAATACTAAAATTATCATTTAAGATATAGGATATATTTTTATGGTGAAAAACAATGATAAATTTGATTATAGTCAAAATTATTTATTTTCATTGAATGAACATAATACGGAAACTCGAAACCAAAAAATGCACTGTATACCTCATTCATGTAACTATCATGGTTACAATCAACTTGAAGTCATAATCCTGAATGACAATCAATAATCTAAATTCAATGCAGAACATGACACAAGCTAAGATGAAAATAAATGCCTATATGTTAAATGATACCTAAAACATGTATCAACGGGATTTTTGTTTATTACTATGCTAAGCTTGTGGAGTTTATTTGTTCTAGTAATTATCTTTGTAGGTGACATTTTAATTTATCTCTATATATCATTGTCTTGAATGACCTGGCTTCTCCTGATGAACCTACCTTGAACAAGGAGGGCAAGACTAGTCTAAATTTTTTTTATATTTCACTTGCTGTCAATAAATGAGAAAATGTGATGATATATCACAATTTTTACGTGCACAATAGCTTTAAACTATGGCTAAAGAATCTTAACGTAATTTCATTATATAATAATTCATTTAATTTATACCGTCGTGGTTAAGCGGAACACTTGTTGTGAAGGAAACATGATAACGATAGTTGTTTAACATCATTGTATTAAGCGAATGCATTTACATTTTGATGATATGGGAAGGTAGGCTTAAAATGGATGAGGGTGTAGACGCTAAAATGGTGACAGAGGAACACAATGTAAACATTTTGTTCCATCGACAAACAAATGAGGTTCATAAACCCGCGAGTGGTAAGCGTTCACACCTTGCCGGAAAAGGAGCTATGAAGGGAATCCATCCTCGTCTGCATCTTGTCTGTATATTTAAGCATCTTATGGTCGGCTTTTTCCACTCAACAACGCGTCACAGGAATTACCCACATTTACCCGCTTAGATAAGCTGGATCAGCTCCGTTCAAACGGCGATTTCCTTCACTTTTAATTCAAACACTCGCTACGAAGACCGCGTATTGTGCTCATTCGCAGCCTTTCAGATTCCACGAGAGAGGATCCTAACAAAGAGAGAAGTTTTGTTATTTGAAATTCCTAAGGCCAACCACAGCACACGCGGAAGTGCTATCGCTTATATATTACGATCTCTTCCGTGGCTCGAAGACATTAAAAAGTTACACCGACCAGAAAACTTGCGGCGGTCGCTCTGTTGCAGCAGCTCTATTTCGAAGGGCCAAACGGCCGTAAAAGTTGAGCTCACGCGCAATACTCGCTCGTGTTGGGCGAAGTGTCTGCTTTATGTAATGAGTGTATGACGCAAAGGCATTGTTCCAGGCTTTGGCCTTCGCTGTTGGGTACTAACGACAAGGTGGCTGAGCCGATGTGGGCAGACAGGAACAGGATGTTCGAAGGTGGCCTAATTTCAGAGCAGCGGAAAATTACAAAAAACGCTCGAATACCGGCGCATGTGGGGACACGAATATTTTTTTCGGTCCAATAAAATTTACGGATGACATTGCGTAACGGAGTTCTAAAACAGTTTTGCATCACCTTTTTCAAGATATAACGTCAACTCGTTTCTATGCTAAAATTAATTTAAATTCTTTGAATGCATCCAAATCGTTATTTCCGTTAGATATCAAATAAGAGAAAACTGCAGTCACGAGTTTTACAGTTGAATGCATCCTATGACTTTTATCAATGACAGAATTTTTCATCTAGTTTTAATTCAAACGAATGCCAATTCCCTCCCCTTTACGAGCGTAGCTCACATCGTTTATTCCGCGAAAAGACTGTCTATCGCTACTATCGAATAATTTGAGGGGCGTCTTTTTTGCTCCTATCTATTCAGTTCTATCAGTCTGTTTTCCATCCATATTAGCTGCCACTACATGACAAGGGTATGATATTATCGCCTCATCTCCACCATTGATATCCCTTTATGTAGATTGGCACGTAATTAATATTATATCATGTTTCGCCTAGATAACTCAATATCCCTTCTTTACTTACTTTCTTTTTTGCTGATAAAACAACAATATACGTACGCTGGCGTCTGCACTCGATTTTTTAAATCTATGATCAATGATTTTGTTTCGTAAACTTGCTCTTTGGCAGATTTGATCCCTGTTATAGCTCCTAAATACTCGAATCATTGATATCATTTCACTTTGAAAATGCATTTCGCTCCCTTTTGATTGTGTACCTTCAAAAGTGATTGTGCAAATTAGTAATCATCGATTGTCTTCCCTAATTGGAGAACTACCCTGGAAGCATTCGTTTGTGGCTAGGTTGCGATAGGAATAACTCGGTCATGGTTCCCATCATATATCAAAGCTCCTAACTAACCCACTTCAATTTGTGTTTTGTCCTGTTTGACCTTGCAGAATTACCCTTAGAAATCATTTGTAAAAACTTTTTAATGGTACCTGAGTTTGAAACACACTCATAGTTCTAAAGCACCTATTCTTCGATCGATAAAAATAGTCATTTTGAGCGAGGAGATTTGGCAACCTCAAAGAGCGATTCCCTTTTCTATTTACCTCTTCTACGCTTTCCAAATAACGGTTACGTATGTATGCGGCTACGTTCAAGGCCATTACGTCCACTCGCGTTTCAATTTGCTTCGCCACAAGTCATGACCAACGTTTCTACTTTCCTGAAAGAGAATTTCCACGTTCCACTCCAAGCAAAATGGACAATGCAGAGATACAGATATGAAGATACTCATCCATTCGGAGAAGTCTTTTTCGTTAATTCTTGAGGGCGACGAATTTAACCCTGTCAGTCACTGCGTGCAATATACTGGACACGATTTTTAGTACTTTTTTGAATTAATCATATTAATTAAATATAAGTTTTTATAGTTCTGCTTCTTTCATTTTAATATTATGTCATTTCAGAATCAAAGAAGCCTTATAATAAAATTTTATTGTTTATTGAAAACTCATAGAAAAACTCCCGATCTGAAAGGGTTAATTACCTAACCGTACATTTAATTCAAGGTAAAACGTGTTAAATTAGCTGGCGTATCAAATAGTTTGGCAGTCAAACATTTTCGAAGTGGATGATGATAAAAATTGGGGTTAAATCGATGAGAACGATGTAATTTTTCTTCCAATAGATTTCAACACCTTGTATCCGAAAACTTTATCAAAGGATATCCTGGCATTATTTCTCATTCCGAAACTATCTTTTAGCAATTTTTCTAACTCAAAGCGAAGCTGCTAGCATGCGGAAATTAATTCCAAAGTCAATCTTATATGCGAAGCGTTTTAAATTTTATTAGTCCCTCCGTGATTTCACTTGATACATCTCCGCCCAAAACAATTTCAACATCCCATAACTCTTTTATCTTCTATCTACAACAAATTGGAATTCCCTACCATACAAATGAAAAAATAGTGTAAATCTTCAAAATTTTAAGGTAAAGCTATAACATTACTTCAAACGTTCAACTCTGTATCTTCATTATTTCTTGCTAACTTTCTAAGCTTGATATTTTCTTTTTTATCTTTTTGGGCATTTAAATCACGAATTTACTGTTCAATGTTTCTTGCTCTTAAGATTTTTTGTATCCAGAGTACATTAATTAAGTAGTTGTATTATTAAAAGTGCTTCGATAGCTTAGGTAATTTCGCACGTTGGCTCCCACTACACGAATTAAGTATTGTTATTATCAATGGGCACGATTAAAGATAAATCTTTCTCGATAGACAACTTGATAGAAAATGTGGCCTCTCTTACCTAGTAAAAGTATTTTCAGTTGTCGGTTAGAATCCCGAATTCTTTCAGATGCAAAAAATCGCGAACCTTTAATGCTTAATTCGGTTAGGATCACACAGAATTTCGGTTTTGGACTAGTAGATAGGAATTAAAGTTTCCTCACTTCGTTGCACCCTGACTTTAAAGGCTTTTCATTTATTCATGGATGCCGAGCAAGTTAAATTGGGCAGCTCACTCAATCAAATGCTTGATGAGGAGCACCAGTCGACTTAATCTATTTCGAGGAGTTGTTTCATAGTGCGAGTTGGTATCGCCACCTGATATACAAAGTGCAGTTGTATATCAGGTAGATTTAAAACCACAATTTAAATGGTAATAAATTTTATCACCTATGTATTTTTCCACTATTCTTCTTCAAAGAAAAAAAAACATGCTAAGACTCGTCAAAAATAACCGCATTTTGATAATGTTTTAATGTCCATTTAGATTAAATTAAATTTTGTTCTTGTGGTGTATTTATTATGTGTGTTTTATTGAAATATAATAGCTGTTTTACTTCAATTGATAATATTTTGACGCTTAATCTTAATAGACTTCATCATTTTTACTTTCTCCATATACAAAGTATAGAGAAAGTATTGTTTTCATGAAAAAAATCGACTTCGAGATTTCAACGGAAATACATGTTTTGGGGTCCCTAGAATACGTTTTGACCATTTTCGGAATGATGTCGGTGTGTATGTGTGTATGTGTGTGTGTGCTTGTGGGCGCTCTAACGTAAAAATTATTAGGGATATCAATACCAAAATTCATATATGGTACTGTGGTGTGTGCTGTCAGAGTTGATTAGTTTTTAGAGTAAATCGGTTGACCGGAAGTCGAGCTTCATTCATCAAAGCTCATTTCCGGTTTTCAAAATATCTCCGTAAATATGATATATAGGTATATTGTATACCATATAAAAGTTTTAGATATTGTTTTACTATAACTTTTGAATTTAACATTTTTTATCCCCGGTTGATTAGGAATTATTCGTGAAATACCGATCAACCGGAAGTAGCTGTTATGTACGTTGTGGGCGCTGGGGCGAAAGGCCATTTCGTCGAACATGTCCCGAAAAACATTATTTATAATGTTTGTGACGTAAAAGATAATATGACATAAATTAATCACTCATCTTCCAAGTTTAGATTGAATATAGAGTTCGAAAATACTGTCGTAGATAAATATTTACATCTTATACATGGAGAAAGTCATGTGCTGGCCACATCAGATTTTTTCACTTGAAAACGGACATTTGTTCAGATATCCACCTATTTTGCTTAAGTGGGGTATATTGATAAAGTGAGGATATTATTATACCTTGATAAAGAAAATAACTCATAGATTTGTTTGAATAATCCCAACTTGAGATCTTGTTAGTTTAGAGTGTCATAATTTTTGCTGAGATATTTTAAAAGAGAATCCCGTCAAATCCGGCAAGCATTAAATAACCCGAGTAACCCACTATTAGGAGAATATATTCCTCCCTTATCTTTCAGATAAGCCAATTAAAAGAGAAATGGCTATTTTGGTAAATGATTACCCGAAAAGAAGAAACAGGACCTGAAGGGAAATAATAATGATTTTATAAAATTTATTAAAAATCAATAACGCCTTTTCATGATGGGGTTCTATTTTTAAGGCTTAAAATAAATATCATAGAATCATTATCCAGCAAAGGTATCTTTAGGGAAGTGTGTAAGTTATTCAATACCCTTGTCGGAAGCGTGATATTCTAGATGATAAAACTCTTTTGATAAACTTTTATACAAGATTGAGTGGTCGAAGGTAATCTTTAGAGAAGCTATTCTTATTTCCATTCGTTTAAACTCAGATATTCCAAACCAAGTTCAACGAAAAGAGCGTACATTTAAATATATAAATTAAATTATTGACAAATTTTGTATCAAAATGGTGTAGATTAAGTGAATTTTTCTTGGTGATATTTCAACCAATAAAATAAAAATATTCTTCCTCATTTATATTAAGAATATCCCTTGAAAAGTAAACCATTTTTTCGAATTTACAAGTAATGCTACCGTCCATTTTTTAAGTAACGTTTACATCGCTAATTCACGTATATAACTAACCCATTTTGAATAATCAAATATTAATATGCATTGTTTTCAAACTGTCAGCTCTAGTTGATTAATTTTACGTAAATGTATTACTTATGTCCTTCTCTTTCTTTAAACGTATTAATTCCGCAAGTAATTGTCACGGCCAACTGGAAATATAGCTGTAACAAAAATCACTGAGCGGCATCGTCTGCGGCCATGGCCTCATCGAGACACACACACACAGTGCCTCGATGAGGCCATGGCCGCAGACGATGCCGCTCAGTCGGACGAAACTGCACTTGCCCTTGCACACAAAGTCCCCAAAACGGCTTGTTAAAATGTTCTGGTCGGGTAGCCTAGGTGGTTAAGGCAGCCTCCCGGTTAGAGGAAGATCCCGGGCTCGATTCCCGGCCCTGTCAGACTTTTTTCAAGTCCGTTTTTCCTTAAGAATTCGCAATTTCGTTAAATTTATCATTATGCAAAATAATTCCATCAGATATTATCATTCCAGAATAAAATTGAGTAAAAATAGCATAAGAGATATTGAAAAAGGCTAATCATTCAAAAATGACTAAAACATCCAAAAAGAAGTGTACATGTGATGACTTTTTTTTGGATAAAACTAGCATGGAGTAAATTAGATTCACATTTATGTTGATCAGAGACCCGATAGTATCTCTTCATTATGAATAAAATGAGATACTTCAGAGAAGGAATGTGGGATAAAATTGAGAACTCAAAAATAGCCAAAGATCTGAAGAAGTTAATAAAAGTTTTAAATGTCTAGAACTCGGTGGTTTTCATCAACTTAGATTTTCATTAAGTTCGTCTAAGAATAAACTCCGTCATAGAAGATCAATTAATTGAAGAAAAAAATAGTGTACCCGGGATTTATGAGAATGAAAGAGCAACGTAGAAGTTAGAGGACCACAATTACTTAATATTCTCTAGGATGGATGAAATTGCAATTTACAGCACAGAAATTATTGGTAATGAAGTTTTTCTACTATAAATGGTGGAATATTTCGACAATTAAAAACAACTACAAATAGTAAAATGTCAAATTATCAGCAGAAAACAGATACTTTCGTCGCTATGTTTGATTTATTTCAATATTTATAAAAATTCAAACATTAATAAAATATTATTTGATAATATTTTATTATTTCGTAATCGAATCACCCTCATCTACTGATCCTGAAACTAGCGTTAAGGGAGAGAGTTAGACACAAAAATGAGTAAAAGATTTTCGATGTTAGGATTCTGAGGTTATCTAGCAGTTGCAGAAAAAAATCTAACAATGTTAGATCAATAGTAGTAGAACAAAATTTCCTTGAATATTATCGTATTTATTAAAGAGGCGTATCATTATGTAAAGGATGCTTTTCCCTCTATATCCTGAACATTTTCGGAATTCCTCTTGCCAGGGACAATTTGTTAGTAGGAAGACAAAGGGCCTCTTTATAAGGTTTGAAGTCTTTACCGATTTCCTTTAGGCCGATGCACAACCGCCGCTGGATCCGGAGGAATAGAGACGACGACTCGACACTCAAAAGCTTTTGAGCGCACACAAAGGCATTCTACAACGATAGTTTCTCAGATTTAGACGAAAGACAATAGAAAGGAAGACGTATTCCAGAGAGATGAATTTCCCAAGATACAGATTAACTAATGCAAGAGCTATGGAGGGCAATGCTCCAGGAAAAGTTTACTTCAGTGATTTAGATATGTAACAATACTACGTTCTTTTTTCAAATCACGACTTTCTATTAAAAGTTTGCTCATAACCAATGCGGAATTTTTAACGGCATAAGTATATAGCGACCTTTCGCTGATCGAGTACGCTTGAAGTTCCTTAGGTATGAATATGGGGTAGGGAGATCTAGCTCAGAATCACTTTTAAATTTGGAATGAAAACCAATTTATAAATAACTTGTTGAACTGACAGTGCACGGCTTCATACAGGATTTGCGAAATCCATAGCCAATTCCGGAACTTGATGAACTCCTGGGTTTGGCCATAACGTATGGATATAGGGGAGACTGGGGTAAAGTGGCCATTGGCCTGTACTTGCTGGAAACTACTGCAATTTGGTGGGAAAGGTTTTGAACTAACTTATTGGAAAGCTATAATTGTTATGCTTAAGTTTCAGTGATAAATTTGCGGAATTGTTAGAGTTACAACATATTTTATAATTTTTCCAGGATTGATCTAAGGTAATTGTTTAGTCTTATTGTCATTATTTTCTCATTAATTACTGACACACTTTTTAAATTAACATAGCTGAAAACTCTGTCTAAGCACCTTTAAAACAATATTGTTTATGATGAATTAGAATGTTTTAACTGTAACGAGAGTTATTCAAAATCAGTAAACGAAGGATGTTCTGGTTGCCACACATTGGCTTATGAAGCGTGCTGGATTTTACATTTACATTTACATTTACATTTAAACCCTGCAATCCGCCAGTGGCGCGTGGCAGGGGGTGTAAGACACCAAAATACCTATCTAATCTGGAGAGCTATTTGCTTCTCTAATACTACGCGGAAAAAATGACCAAAAGTAGCTATCCGTCCTGGCAACTACTTCTCTGTATCGCTTTTTTGTTTTCTCTCGAAGGTCGCGTAGGTATATAACTGGGATGACAATATCTGTTATCTCCTCCCCGAAATCGGTAGAGATAAATTTATCAAAAAGCTTCCGTCGATATTCACGTCTTCTATCACTAAGAGAGTTCCAACCGAGGGATCCTAACATAGCCGAAACACTGCTGTCGAATCTGAAATCTCCCTTGACGAACCTTGCTGCTCTACGTTGAACCATCTCGAGATCGGAAATTAATCCTACTTCATGAGGATCCCAAACCGCACAGCAATACTCAAGTAGAGGTCGAATTAGGGAAAAGTACGCTATTTCTTTTACTCTCGGTGAACATCCCCTAAGGATTCTGCTGGCTAACCTTTGCATTCTATTCGCCTTTCCTACTACGCCTCGAATATGCTCTTTGAAGGAAATATCACTGCTGAGCGTAATTCCTAGATATTTATGATGCATCACGAGCTCCAAGGGATTTCCTGAAATTCTGTACGGTACGCAGGTAACGTTAGTGGATCGCGTGAAAGTCATGGTAACGCACTTCTTTACATTCAGCTCGAGCTGCCAATCACTACACCAACCCGAAATCATATTCAGATCGTTCTGCAAACTACCAATGTCATCTTCAGTTACGATCTCCCTATACACAACAGTATCATCAGCGAATAACCTAACCTTGCATTTAATATTATCCATAACATCGTTAATATATATTAGGAACAAAATTGGTCCTAATACACTTCCCTGTGGAACACCGGATGTGACGCGAACCTCATCAGATAAAATTCCGTCCAACGCAACTCGCTGCGATCTTTCCCCGAGAAACGACTTTATCCACTCAACAACTTTTCCGTTAATCCCGTAAGCCGTCAACTTGTGAATTAATTTTACATGCGATACTCGATCGAAAGCTTTTCTGAAATCTAGAAATATGGCGTCTGTTCTTATACCCTTATCAGCTGCTCTAACTACATCGTGGAGAAAAAGGGCTAACTGGGTATCACATGACCTACCTTTACGGAAACCGTGTTGACATTGACTAATTGCCCCCTTGTCACTTAGGAAACGCATTATTGAACTCGCTATAATGTGCTCGATAGTCTTACAAAATATTGACGTTAAAGATATCGGACGGTAATCTTCAGGTTTCGAGGAACGTCCTTTCTTAGGAATTGGAGTGATATGCGCTCTTCTCCACGACATTGGTACAACGCCTTCGTCCAAGGTTTTCCTATAGAATACGAAAAGAAGGGGAGCAAGCTCATTCGCCAGTGTTTGAATGACGAACGATGGTATACCTTCTGGTCCTGGCGCTTTTTTCTTGTCTACCTGCCGCAACAACTTTCTTATTCCATCCACCGATAACTCGATTGGTTCCATTTCTGAATCAACACGCACAGAAAATTCGTTCGCGCGTCCATCGTCTAAAGTAAAGCTTTCCTGGTAGTGTCGATTAATTAGATTTGCTTTCTCTAACGATTCAGTAACCATTAAACCCACGTCATTAACAAGGCTGGGTACTGAAGACTGACCTCCTCGAGATTCTCGGACATATGACCAAAATTCCTTCTGGTCACCTCCTAAAGACTCTAAAAGGGTTTTAGATCTATATTCCTGAAACTCATTCTTCGATTCGTCCTTAACCAATCTTCGCATCTCCGAATATTTTTGTCGCTCAAGATCAAAGTCTACTCCGATTTTCTCCAGCTTCTTCATCCGTGCGTGTAAAATCCTTTGCTTCCTATGCAACGCTCGCAACTTAGGTTTCATCCAACGCGGATCCTTACGCTCCCTAACGGTTTTAATTGGGACAAACCTAGCTAAACCTTCCCTTAATATTCGTAGGAATTCCATCCAGCCATCGTCAATAGTATTACCGCACAAAAAACTACAGAAATCTTCCCTCTTCGCATTAATATAATCCCTGAATTCTGAAAATCTCGCTTTGCGAAACATATAAACCTGCCGTGGTGGCTTGAGGGATTTTACTATTTCCGCTTTCATAACTGCAGTTAGGACATCGTGGTCTGAAATTCCAGCAATAATATTAAGATCATCGATCAAGTGAGGATGCGAAGTTGCTAATAAATCAAGTACACTACCTTGACCTTCGCGAATTTTCCTCGTAACCTTCTTATTAAGTTGATCTAAGGCGTGAAGCGAAAACGTATCTATCAATGTTTGCGATATAGTCTTCTCTCTACCGGTGTGCGAGCTCGATAAATTCTCCCAATCAATATGGGGAAGGTTAAAATCCCCTCCTACAACAATGATGGGATCCTTCACTTTCTTCCGAATATTCTCTAACGAATCAGCTAGTTGCTCTATACATCCGTTGTCGCCATCCGGAGGCCGATAAAAGGAACAAAAGAATACCTTCTTTCCACTCGGTCCAATAACCGAGCACCATACCATTTCGCATGTACCGTTCTCCAAGAAGTCAACGCACTGACTCTTTAAAGAATCCTTTACAGCGATAAACACCCCTCCACCTATTCTACAGAGTCGATCCTTACGATAAATAATATAATCCGGAGGAAATATCTCACCTGATGAAATATCTTCGCTTAACCAACTCTCGGTCCCTATTACGATATCCGCATCATTACTTCTCGTAAGATTAAGGAATTCTATCTGCTTTTTACGTATACTTCTGCAATTAACTACTATGATTTTTAAATCTCTCGCATTGTTCTTTAAGATTGAATTACTAGAGGCAAGTTCCTGTTTCCTTACGCAATTATTAGCTCGTTTCTTTGTTCTAAGCTCGCACCTATGCCCTTGCTCATTACTGTGGGTGTTAATCTCACAAATAAAACCCGAAACCTCATTTATCGTTAACCTAGTGTTGCAGTCTAACCTAAAAAAACACCCACATCCCTGAAAACCCGACCCGCTACCTTCTCCGCAGCCTCGGAAGTATAATGTACACCGGAGCGGTTAAGGGGAACCCTACACGAGTCAAGGACGTGGCTCAGATCGACAAAGCCCACCCCTTTGTCCCGACAGAAATCCCTCAGCCGACGGTTCAGACCCTCCACCCTACTCCAAACCATACGGCCTCGATCAATCCGGGGAACTATGCTGCATATGGACAACGCAATGTCCACCCCAGACGACCCCTTGACTCGAGCAACCTCAGATATCAGGTCCTCAAAAGAGTCCAAGATCTCCTCGGATCCACGAGCCGAGGCATCGTTGGTGCCCACATGCGCCACCACATGCAGCGAGGAGCAACCTGTCTCCCCGACCGCCGCCCTCAACTCCTTCGTCACCTGGGGCACCGTACCTCCAGGTATACACTTGGAGAACACCCGCTCCACAACTCCCCCCCGGCGGGCCCTTCGCCGCAACGGAGACATGATACGCCGAACATTGGAGCTCCCTAACAGTAACACTCCCCTCCCCCCACAGCTTGCCTCCGGCCCAGCCTCCACCGTGACAACGGGCGAGTGCTCCAGCTCAAGGTCCGTCAACACCTCAAACCTATTGCTGGCGAGGAGAGGTTCAGCCGAAGCATCCCCAGCACACTGCTTCCTCTGCACCGCACCACGATTGCCGCGATTGGCGACCACCTTCCACTCACTAGCCTTCCGGGACGGGCAAGCAACGATTCGCGAGGATTCCTCCGCAGCGGACCCAATAGGCCTGCCAAGTTGAGTACTCCGGCAAGAGGCGGAAGCACGGCAAGCTTTAGGGCCCGCAACAGATGAACCCCCACGAACCGAAACATGGCCCAACCCAGTGAGCAGCGAACGGAGGTCCACAACTTCCCTCTCAAGGATCGCGATACGAGACATAAGTGCCTCGTAACGAGCGGTCATCAAGATGGAATTTATAGGAGTCCTCGGGGAAGCCATCCTAACTTAATAATTAACTGAGCGATCAAGAATAAATTTAATTGAGCTAATTTAAAATGAGGACTGACTTTACACTTTACAGCTAACGAGAACGAATAATCTGAACTAACTTCACCCTTTAATCCCTCCCTAACTAATAAACACTATATTTACACTACGTTAAACTGAAACGCTGATAGCACTGAATTACACAAAAGTATCGCGAAGGTAAGGATGTGAATCAAAGCAATGTCAGTTATCACGCGGTAAAAACAGCTGCAACACGTCAGGCGAAACTCTAACTACTTTAAAACTCAGTAAACACACAAGAAATAAGTCACTAATGCACTGATTGGAAGACAATTAATAAACCAAATGAAGCAAGAACAATAAGTAACTTAAATTAGCACAATCTAAGATTTAATGGATACTTATCGGCCTCGTGAACTCGGACGATCTCCAACGGACTTCACGCCAACAACTTCGACGTACACAAACACTCGTAGAAATCACAATTCTCAACTAATTTACATGAAGATTCGAATTCGAAGATGAAGATTATGATTTTGTTCGTGCACAATGAAAGAAGATTCCTAAAACAAGATACAGTTTCCTTTAGCAAAAACATATTATTTCATAGTGATCTATTGTTTATTGTAACATTAATTTAGATTCATAATAGTTAATAATACAAATATAGTTTGATTTTGTATGTAACCATGTTCATCATCTCAAAATTTCTTTTTCGGGCTAAAATAGCTACCCCTGGCCACTTTACCACGTATAGTGGGGCAACGTGGCCACTTTACAAGTGTTGAAAAAAGCTAAAATTGGGAAAATATCTTTCAAGATATTGTTAATATGTTGATGGTTATAGTTTCTGATCTAACTAAAATACATGCTTAGTATTTTAAAATTAGATTTCCTTCTAAACAAGTAAACTAAACAAACATTTTGCCTTGAGTGGCCACTTTACCCCAGTCTCCCCTATATATCGGAGCCGGGCTGAGTGGTGTGCGAACCAGGAGGTCGCCCAGGTCGTTGGGTTGCATACAATGTAGGTCGTTATTTGCGTCATTCGATTCTTTGGAAGAAGTGTAAGATTTAATGTACAACCTCTTCAGGTATTAGCCTATCAAAGGACACTCTCACAAGTCACAGTTTGTGGAGTTAATATGCAGTGTAGATGGATGCTAGATCTGTTTTTATTCAACAAGGGATATTTAATTGTACACGGAATGCACGGGAGGGATCGCTCACGTTTTTGATGCTTCGTTGGTTTCTTAAATACAGTAAACGGAATTATTAAAGATATCACACAGGCTTTGGGAATTTCAATAATTTTATTACTGAATCGAATCCGGGTAGGGAGTTTAATTAGTGTATCTTTCGCAACAGATAATTATTTCAGATTGCAACGGAACATTCGCTGTCTTTAAATTATAAATCTCTTCTAATTTTTTATTTATCTCATATTTATCCTGGCTAGTCGGATTTTTCTGGCTAGGGAATGGTTGTGCCTTTGTAAATAATAATAATTGTTGACATTGATATAATTGGGATCTTCCTGTTTCCATTAGAGCAGTTATTATTAGTATTATATTATGGATAATATCTTTCTAAATTTCAACGCTCAATTGATGTTAATTTGAGAAGTAGGAGAGACAAACCGTTGTAAATAATATTTTAGAATCAATTCTAAAAAACACAAAAATGATTTTATCAGAATATTAAGACAGTCGTTGATTAATGGATATTTAACAAGTTTCTTTAGAGAGAGCAGGTCTGAATGACGCAGCCCTGGGGTGAAAATGCCCTTTGGTGCGGTTCAGATATACACTCATAAGGCGTCAGTTGCTTACATTTTATTTATATACAATAACGCCGTTTCGTAGGAGCATAAAACTTACCATGATTTACTCCAGTGCCAAATCGAATCATAAATCTGTCTTCACTTCTAATTAACCAATTTTATTCTAAAACCTAATCGTCCGCACATGCTTAGCCTCGGCCAATATGCCGCAGACCCCAACTTTTGATGACACGATTAAATTCCATGCACGCTCATAACGGTTTCAAATTTCATTTTAGGAACCGTAACTCATTTAATGAAATCCTCCCAACTTGTCGTTAGTTTGCTTAACTCAGGTATCCAGGAAAGTGGTCGTAAAATAAATTGGCAATTACATAAAAGGGACTTTGTGTTATGAGAGCTACTTCTGCTATGGGTTCTAATGAATCTGAGCACACGAAATAAACTCGCGAGAAACACATTTTAAGCGAGCTTCAGTATGAAATACAGGACACTCATGCATTTAAAATATGAAGACGTACGAACACAGAACATGAAAGAACTGACGTATAGCTCATTTGGAGAAATGACTCAAAATCTGTTTTCTTTGAAGAACTCTGCGCACATTCATGACTAAATGGACAATGAAGCTCAAGCTTGACTTGAAGATTATCAATTAACATATTTGTGGCTTACTTTTTTCTCATTTTCCTTGATAATAAAATCCTATCCCTACACTTTCACAGCTAATAGATATGCTTTTAAGGTACTACTTTTCTCTCCCAGTTAAATACTGAATTGAAATCCTTACAGTTCAAAACTTGTGTTAATATTTTCAAAATTACTTCGATGATTAGTAAGTACATTTTACGTTTAATATCTCTACTTTTAATATTAGCTTTTTCACTTATTTTCAATCTCTCTCTTGAATGATTTTCAATATTCTTCTAATAATATATTCTTCTTTATATTAATTTTTATAGGTGAAATGGAAGATAGGATATCATAGTTTCAATTGTTTCCCTATAAAGTCCTCCGTATTTACGGATGTGCGATTCGGAGATTACCTTCAAATCAGGGACGGATTACTGAAAATAACAAGGTTGCAATCCCTAACTGGAGAATGCAAGAGATAAGCTTAATTTTGCTACATCAATTCTGCGGATATTAAACTACGAATCTGATGGAATTGAATTATTATCATTTGCCATTAAAAATAATCGGTAGACATTTAGTGATTGTCACAGTTGGAACTTTAAATGCGAAAGAAGAGGGGAAAGTTTAGTATAAGAAAGAAGATCGTAAGGACCCGGAAAGCTATCCGACTTAATGAGAGTTGTATTTTCTGTTGCAGAAAGGTTAAGACTGCTTTCGTGGCAAATAATAAGGTTTTCTGATGCGGCTTTCTCTTTTATTTGGTTTTAAAACTAAGGTAGATTTGTATCTTACAGTCACATTTTAAATATCGTTATTAATTTGAACTATGTGTTTTTCAATACATCTTTAAATTACATTATAAACATAAAATTAATATTAACATTTACAAAAATATTAAATTAGATTCTGAGATGACGAGCGTACTTAAAAAAGTTCTAGAAATCGAATACAAAGCATCAACCAAGATGAATGAGACAATTCTTTAAAGTCTATCAACACCTTCTGGTCTTACATTTATTTCCTCGATGTTTATATTCATACACGATATTTACATATCATATCGTGTATGAATATTTATATATATATATATATATATATGATTGAGAATGAAATAAGTAAATCAGTTCCACTGAAACAGTTCTTTACTATATATAAAGCTGCAATCCTGACTGATTCATACAAACTGTTTGGCTATTTCTAATCTAGCTAGAAGGCTGAAATTTTCAGGAGAGATTTATAATTCAGACTCAACCTGGGGAAAAATAGAAAATTCCCAGATTTTGACCTAGAATTAAGCCCAGAGACGATTATATTTTTCAATGTATTTAAACGGGAATAACGAAAAATGGCCATGCAGAGAAAATTTCTTTCGTTAATTAAAATGTGAAAAAGTAATCGTAAAGCAGTGGGACTTGGTCTATATTACGTCTAAAAGATCAATATTTACTTTTCTTGCGATAGATTTTAACATTCCTGCACGAAATTCGCAAAATTTGAATTTGAACACCAATTTATTAGTTTTTTTTCTGCTCATTTCGAAAATTAAATCTATGGCAACAACCATTGTTTGAATCGAAAAAAAATTTGTTTACAATACTGAATTCATACGCCATGATGAAGGTTTGATGCATTTTTAAAATTTTTAATGTTTCTTTCGATATATGTTATTACTGAATGTTACAAAATGTAACCTTAATCGAAATGAACCGCGAATATCTGCACGGGAATGGATATAATCGTGAATACATACTGTGATAACATAAGTTTATGTAGAGAATACGGGACCATTTATCAACGAAGATAATCGGAAAAGTCATTTAAGTAGTGAGATTATTCGAGGATTAAATTGAAAAGTCTACACTGAATCTATATAAGAGGGATAGGAAAGCAATTTGGATAAAAAATACTCATTAATTACTGATGAAGGACGTATTATACCGGATCAAGTCTACCTATGCCTGAGTAAAAGTAAGTACAACTAAAATTTACTTAACCGCAAAATATTACTATCAGAATATTAATGCAAATTAATAATGTTAACGGCAATATTTATAGATAATAGAAATAATAAGTTATTTTTCTACATTTATTTAATTAATACGTAGTATATTACGTAATTCAACTTTCATCGAAATGAAAAACAAAGATCTACACATGAAATAAACTGATTTTCTTGAACGACCTTCTGATTACGTTGTTCTACACTGGATAATTCTTCGTTAGTATAAACAATTTTTGCATGTATCATTGTATGAATATTATTTTCCCATCTTCTCCAAACGGGCTTTAGAATAAAGTTCTTTTTCTACGTTTTTTAAAACTATTGACATAATTACGTTGCCTATTGTCTGTTTGTTTACTTAATTAGAAACGGAGCTCATTGTTGTGGTAGACGCCATTTAATGAATATAAGATTATAATGCGATATGTCTTGCACTGAACCGAATACTACACAGGTAATCGTCTATTTATTTTCCGCTTTTTTATCCTATGTAGATTTTTATTCTAACTTAACATTCTTAAGCATATTTCTTTAATTTAATTTTACTAATGCACGTTAAATCGTCGTCGTCGCCGCTGCAACATTTATCGCGGTGGGATCCCGAAAGAGATACCACGGAATCAGCTGATCGCCGCGGAAACCTTTTACCGTACATGTTCATTGAGGACTGAAATCCAAAACTAAGAAAGTTAGGAATTGATTTGAGAAGCGACGTGTTTTCACATTGCCAGCTGTATGTCGCGCTAGGAAGAGTACGTTCCTCAGAAAATATCAGGGTGTTAGTTTCACCGGAAAGGATATTTGATAATATTCCGCACGCCGTCAACATTGTCCTCATCATCATATGGTGATCTGCCAGGAAGCAGGCGCCGCGGCCATAGGATTCAATTGGAGTATGTCTTGCACTAAACCGAGTACATACCACAGGTAACCAATCGTCTATCGATTTCTCGCATTTTTATTTTATGCAGATTTTTATTCTAACTTTACTTTGGCGTATTCCCTTAATTTAAATTTACGAATGTGTACTCATGAAGAACTCAACTCCAAAACTCCAGTATCAAATGAACGTGAAGCACTTATTCTATTATTATATTATTTAATGAATCTCGATCTTAGATTTAAAACTATGTATGCTAAAGAGAATGGCATAATTAAAAAGAAACGTAAATATAACATTAAGACCGATAACACAGTATACAGTAGTATCCTTGATAATTTTCTTTGCTTGCATTATGCAAGCACCCATTTACTAGTTTATGCTAATTTTCTTGAGAATTCTTGTTAAAACCATGTAAATTTTAAATCACATCATAAATTAATTTTAAGTTTATCCTAACAATTAGATTAACTTTGAAAAACCATTACCACAAAATCAGGTAAGCATATCCTGTATGCAAAACACACATTAAAACATACTATTGAAGATGGTTTTTTCAATTTCTTGAATGATTACGCAAGAAATAACACGATGCAATAACATTCATGAACGCGATGATACACTGTTTTGAAGTAAATGGTGGGGCAGAGCAATGAAGTCAATTAATTTCTGGTGATTCCATTAAAACCATCAATGATTTTTGAAGTTAAATTGATAAAATCGTGCAATAATGTATTCTTCTTCAATTTAAAGCCTCGTTAGAGGAAATATTACTATCATTACTAATTGTGATAATATACGTACAAAATTTGCTCTAATACGTAAAACCAAATGGTGCAATACATCACTCAAATAATTATGAAAATTATCAGGAAATTTAATTTATTGTCTGTACGCTGTTAACAAATACATCAGTCGGAAATACAATGTTGTAATGGAACTGAAGTATTTCATTGTTTGTTTTGAAATGATTAAAGGATGATAATTCAGAATAAAGATTAAATTAAATTAAGTAAAGAGACATGGGTGATATGAAACATTGTAATTGATAAAAGCTAAAACTCCACTAATGAAGCTATATTTATAATTTTTAGATTTTAGATTTTCAATTTAAAACGGTAGAATTGGATGAAGAACTGGTTTGAATTAATGGAACACATTCAATAAATAATTTTAATGAATTATGTAGGAAATATATTCAGACCCTCAAAATGAAGTACTCGCGTTTCGCCTGTAATAGCAATTGAAGCACGAACTAGATTATTAACTAAATTTAGAAACATAGCAGTGAATTCAAGTGTCTCAATGCTTATGAAAGTAATCCAGAAATACGAAATAAAGGAGGTATGAAAGTAATATTCTGAGCCTTGTCACAGAGATCAAGGCTATATAATTTCAGGTGGATTAAGGCCATTCATCATAAGTGGACTGTATCCGTTTTATTTCAGCGTAAAAACCTTTGGATCCTAATTAACGCAAAGTTGAATCATAAAACCCATTTTATGCAAATGTAGGTAATAAGCTATAGAAAGGCTATAAGATAAAATGATGTGCTGCGCAGTAAACATAAAATATAATTTGCTATTGTTAGCCATTAAAGATAAATGCCTCACGTATCTTATCTATTCCTTCATTTTCCTAAATTTCTTTCATTTCATTTTCGTACCTACTATATCATCTATACTACCATTTAAATTCCTACTACTACGTTCAGAAAGTTCCCGAACCTCTTTTTTTCCGCGAAAACCCAGAGCAGGAGTAAAGTAAAATTCTTTTGGTCGATAGCGACACATACTGTGGGCACAGCTACCCACCTACCTATCTTCAACCAGCATTTTAAATTTCTCCTGCTTGGCGTTTCCGCGGGAAAGTATAAGTTCGGGAACTGTTTGAACGTAGTAGTATTTCTCAATATATTCATTGCTGATGTACTCTTTTGCTCCCTCGTCAATTTTTTCGAGCTAACAATCTAAGATTCAACCTCATGTGATATTCATTTTCAGAGAATCCGCTATCTATGTCATAGATTTTTTACCGTTCCAAAATCTCTCCCACGCACATCCACTATTTTCCCCTACGTTATTATATCTTCTTTCACCGCCTAACGGCACCGATATTGTTTTTTTGCCGTTTAAATGCATAGGATTCAGTGTCGAATATCCGAGCTCCCTAATGAAAACACCGAGATCGAATTTCCCGAGATTTGATGGCGTATCTGAAAGACCTGCGAGTGTTGGTGATTCTTTTTCTGCTCGGAGTTCTTTCGAAGAGAACTTCCTGCGGTTGCGATACCTTTCCTTTGAAGGTGAGGGTCTATTTACTGAGGGGCTTCCGGCCGTTCTCTGCTTTTACAGAGTGGGAAGTGGAGGTACATACATCACTCTCCGTGGCATGTGATTGTAGGCCAACATAAACAGGATGTAACTCAGATAACTTTTCTAATGTTTTTATCCTGACGATGGAGACCTCTATAGGTTTCTCCACAAGTTATTCTTTGGCTGAGTTTTGAAAGTTTTCATACGGTATGTCTGTTTGCGTGGCCGGTGAATTGATCCTGGGGGGATTCGTCCGCGGGGAATTCATACGCGGGGAATTCATACCCGGGGAATTAATCTCCTGACCGATTGGTACGCGGGAATTGATCCCATGCGCTGATGTTGTACTACTGTTATTCAGTCTTATGTTAATTTACACGCCCTGAGTATTGGTTAATGATATAAATAAATGGAATGCAACATTTTTAGTGATAATTATGATCCTTTAATATAAAAATACGATAAACAAAGGCAAAACTATTGCTCAAATTTCAAGTCTGAGAGAATGAATGAGTGTTTTTCTCCAAGATTTTGTTGTTGCGTAAGGATAAACTGCACTCTATAATTCATGGTTAATTTAATAAATAAATAAACATCGCGCAATGAATGAGTGGTGTTTACGAGGTACATACATAAGGAGGAAGAGAATAAGAAATAGATGATCAATGCAAGTATTAGAGCGAAAAGGGGACTAGAAATAAACGCGTAAATAAGCATCAAAGAATTTACAATGCTGACAATGGTAGAATAATTTATATGAAGCCGGAGAGGGGGTTGATAAATTACTATTCGAATAGGCAAGTGAAATGTGAGAACAATAGCAAATTATATTTTATGTTTACTGCGCAGCACATCATTTTATCTTATAGCCTTTCTATAGCTTATTTCTACACGGTTTGGCTTAAACACATCAGATTTATATAGTAATCGTTCGTGTGTATGTTTTTAACATCATTGTTAACTATCAGTTTTATATGAAAGAATGTGCTATTATAAAAGTCATATAGTGAGCAACAATGAAGACGAAACTAATAGAAAGTAAACTTAACCATATTCATCAAACAATGTCCATTAGAGACAGCTTTAAATATCACTTGTACTAATTAAAACCAAGTTAAGAGTCTAACTGGGTGTAAAAAATAAAAAGTATTTTAATTTTTTTGTGCACTTACCAAAATGATAGGAAGTTGTCTCACCGTACGTAAATGGATTTTGAGGCATTTTTTAACATAAAAAGTATGCTACGCCCATACTTTTGATGCCCCCCTGGGTTTGATATCAGAGCACACTAAATTTTCTCTAATGAGAAATATATTACAAAAGAAGGACATAGTTAGAGTAAGTTACATACAAGATATCAGCCTGATATTTTACATATACATAGTTGTAGATTGTTATTATTAAATGATATACATAAAGAGATTTCCTCCGAATACCATGGTTTTATACCAGGATGGTCCCAACTCACCCATAAGGAATGCATTGGGGAAAACTTGTAAGTCATTAATAACGACTAAGCAGTAAGATATATTATTGTTTTCCTTGGAGATGATCAACTCATTGCCTTTCCTCTGAAGATTTTACCTTATTCTTGCTGTATACTAGCAGACATTACTCGACAAATATATGAATATTTAGAATTTAGATTAAAATTTAGAATTTTACCCCGCGAGCCTCCGATTGGCGTATGGCAGGGGATGTATCAACACCATATATTCATACCTAATCCATCCTGTTAGCCTCTCTAATGCTACGGGGAAAACAACGACCAGAAATAGTTATCCCTTCTAGCTATTATCTCTTTATAACGCTTTGTCGAAGCCTCTCGTAGATCGCGTTCACTTTGGACTAGAATTAAGTCCATCTAAAACTGAATTATTTTACTATTATCAGCATTGTAAATTCTTTGATGCTATTTACGCATTAAATTCTAGTCCCATTTCTCTCTATTACTTGCATTGATCATCTATTACTTATTCTCTTCCTTCTTATGTATGTACCTCGTAAACACCACTCATTCATTGCGCGATGTTTATTTATTTATTACATTAACCATGAATTATAGAGTGCAGTTTATCCTTACGCAACAACAAAATCTTGGAGAAAAACACTCATTCATTCTCTCAGATTTGAAATTTGAGCAATAGCTTTACCTTTGTTTATCGTATTTTTATATGAAAAGGATCATAATTATCACTAAAAATGTTGCATACCATTTATTTATAACATTAACCAATAATCAGGGCGTGTAAATTAACATAAGACTGAATAACAGTAGTACAACATCAGCGCAGGGGATAAATTTCCAGCGTAGTAATCGTTCGGGAGATCAATTCCCCGCGTACGAATTCCCCCACGATCAATTCACCGGGAGCCGTCTGTTTGTAGAGCACGAGAATATTTAAAAGGCTTCTTGAGGATCGGACGAGAACCTGAGTATACTCCACAAAATAACCTGATATGGAAATTACAAATCAATAATCAGTTTTTCTATTTAATTCATGTTCTTCTACATCCGGTCCTCTTGTGATAATCCGTCATCAGCTCAACCAGTAGTTGGATTTAATTAATCGCATGATTGTTTATGATATCGTATAATCGTATCTCACATTGGATGTAATTAATCGTATGATTTACAAAACATGGCGGTTGGATATTTGATGGCTTAATAAACGCTAGGGTACGCTGCCTTTGCAAGGTTTCGATCCCCTTTTTCGGTCGTATCCCATGTGTACAATAACTCAGTACATCAATCTAAATGCCGGTTTATTAGCTAAATATAGGTTATAATATATTCATTTATTTTTTCCCACCAAGAATGTGCATTCATTTCATTGAGCGTAATAATGGATAGAATAACATCATGGGTATAGAACTAGAATGTTCTAGAAAGAGCATTAACTGAAATCCCTTGACAGAATTAACTAAAATAAATTCTTAGCGTATTAAGTTTGTTTCATCCTTGTCAAATTATTGAATTGTATTATTCACAACTTTTTTGCTATCGTTCCTCTTTGTTTTACTAGAAATTTGCATTTACCACCACTTTGTCGCCCTGAATTTTGTATCCCACCTTTAAGCAATAAAACAAACTCGGGTACTTATTTTTGAAAGTTGTAGCTTAAAGAACTTGGATTTAAGTGATTTTTTCTTTGCAAGTTTTGAGAATTTATAAATAGACCTTTATGAACTTAATATTTGAAGAGATCCACTGTTTATTTCCCAAGTTTTTATGTATAAATAGAGCTAAAGTTAGTAAAGTACAGTACTTTATTTTCTGTGATTTTTTCCTCTAGGATTCAGTCTTCTAGCTGGATGGTATCATCTGTTTCTCTGTTAGAATCATTTCGTGGAACGTGCAGCTAAAAAACATTGAGCAATCTGATATCTAAAAGGAATGAGAGGAGCTCATTACATTCTTAATTACCAAGAGATTCTGGCTTGCTTTGGATACAAATGTCATGATAGATTAACTCGATTAAGTCCTCTGATATTTCATTTCCGAAATATCAACTAGAGAAGCCATTTTCACATCGATATCGTTAAAATAATCAAATCTATTAGCTCGCACATGAAATACTCACGTTTTTCTATTTCCTATTCACGTTTCATATGCCGATTTGAATATAGGGCATTCGTTTAATCGTTTGAGTCTTGCCAGAAGGATATTGAGAGCTTTTGAAAAGAGCTGACGCGCAGTTTATGGGAATCTGCGTAAATGTTCGGCCTTTAAAATTCTCCCTTGTAACAAATTAAAGTGTACATTCGGCTTCTATCGAAATTAGAAAATCCATCAAGGGAAAGAAATAGCATTTGAGTTGACATAGGAATATAGTAATCTCATCAATAATGATTCATAATCACGGACAAACTTATGATTAATGTTTACAGTACTCAAATAATTCATCCACCTATCATCCTATGAAGGTAACAGGCGAGAAACACTTATAAACATATCATGAAAACATGGTCGATTAAGGAGTAAATACATACAAAATGAACTTGTTGGGTGTTCACTCGTAGAAACAGCTGATTAAATGTTTGTAACACAATATATGTTAATATCCCGCAATAAAAAGAAAACAGGCAGCGGTAACTAAGTAAGCTCCAGGAATAATATCTACAATGTTATTCCTATCATCTCTCACCTACCGTAGTTTTTCTCAAATCAGAACCGCAAGCCCTCAATAGGATTGGCGTTCACTGCCCATCGCCCACTCCACATCCGCCACACACTCCTCTTCTGCCTACTCTTCCTCGAAATGTAATCGCCAGAACACACCCCTTTCACTCACGTAAGTGATCAAACATTTCTTTTTCCATCGTTCCCCAAGAAATTTTAAATTATATACTTTGTGAATATTTCAACTGATGATGACATAATAGCTATATAGCTTAATAGCTGATTACGATTGTATTTTATACAGATATTTTCACAGAATCAACTATGTTGGTCTTAACTGGTGGTACAATTGTACAGTAGAGTAACAAAGGGACAAATTTTACCCGTTACCACCAACTGTATTATTACACGACCATCATCATCAGGTGTATATGGGAATCAACGGGAACAAGAAGGAATGGGAAGGGAAATGAGGGATGCTGTAATAGGGGATAGAGGTCAGGGGTTAAACATGCTGAATGAAAGGGGAAAGAGTTTGTATTGTGGAAGAAAGGATTGGGAAAGCGTAGGGGGAAAAATGGAGAGACATACATAGAAGGAGGACCGCGGGAGTTCTTTTACTATGGGACTCCTCCACTTTGTAGATAAAGGACGCACCATGAATAAATACAAACATTTGGAAATCTTAAATATTTCGCTAACCCTTCCTTAACAACTACTAACGAGAACTTTTAACCCCTACTCTTCTCCAATACTTCTTTCACAACGCAAACTCAGTCCCTTCCATTGAAACCCCACATCTCTCACCTTGTTCCTCCCTTCTCATTCCTTCTGATATATATGTACGTGTGACGGTTATATTTTCGAATAACAGTAACAAAACATCTTTTTTCGAGTGATATTGAGACTAAAAGTCTTCTCTTTCACCTGATGATCACGCCAAACCTCAAAACGTAGGTCGTGTCTGATTATAAATTGTAGGAGCGGGTAGCAGTATGGAATTCTTGAATAAATCATGAAATGAATTCAACCTAATAATATTATAAATTATATTAATAATATGACTTAACATTTTTATTATTATTAGGGGTATTTATTAGGCGAGATTGAGACTAAGTAGTATCGTAGGAATATATGACAACATTAAGCAAAAACAGCATAGAAAAGCTCCGCTCTGTTATCTGTTGAGCTATTGCTTACGAATCATCCGATACCAATATCTCCTTCTTCAGACGGACGTCTGAACACAAAATAAACCGATGGCAATCATTAATAACAATCAGACACATATTGCTACTTCCTTTATCTTAGAATAACTTTTAGACTCAATAAATGTACCTCCAGAAATGGAAAATGAGAAAATGTATAAAAAAGACGCATGACAATCGATAATATAAAAAATATTCCTCCTTAGCAAACTTTTGTGAGCAATACGATTCGCTCATGATTCTCATGATATGAGCCCTAAAATCACTGTGAGAAACTGAATTATCAACCATAATCTACGAATCGGAGGACTCATCCTCTACGGGAAAAGTTAAGTTTATTTTGCGGGAATATAATTAATACTGATTTGGCATTCTGTATAATTTGAAACAAATATTTTCCGATGGGAGGGAATTTGGAGAGGGGTTCATTTATAAGGCCGGTACCTTATTTTAATTGGAAATATGCTACCGATAGTATTTAAGAAGGTATCTTTTAATTATTTAATATAATAACGAGATGCCGTAGTTGGGTAATTATTTGCAGTAGATAATCAGTTTTCAACATCAATAAGAGTGAATTCAGGATTCATCTTCCTGAATGCTCGAATATAAATTAATTAATTTACTATTCAAATATTTCATTCTCTACCAATTTTAGGAGCTAGTTGATTAATAGCATGACATTTTAACTCCCCAGGTAGAAAAATCTTTGCTTCTGCCTGTAAAATTATATTTTCAATTCTGTTAGTTAAAATTTCTTAATTTATTAACTACTTAATAATAATATACTTAATTATTGACAATTCTTTAATAAAAAGTTAGTAAAAATAAATGAAAACTATTATATTTTTTCAAAATTAAAAGTAACATTAATTACATTCATCCTAAGTATCTAAAGGCATCTAGACACGTACAACCTACTATATTTTATTGTGTTCTCAATTTTTTAGAGTAAGCGATTAAGTATACTAATTTATGTGTATATACATAACCAAAAACACTATAAAATACACATATAGCATAAAAATACTATGTTTGTAAGCGGTCATTTGAAACACCCGGAAATTAAGCTTCAGTATGACATCGGTGATTGTTTATCTAAGCAAATTATAATTAGACTTTGTCCATAAAGTGGAAATTCTAGAAGTATTTAGTCACACCGGTGTTTTCCTTTCTATTATTCCTCGCATACCTTGAATATTTAATCTTTCCCCGCCGCATTCCATCGCATTCCGTTTGTTTTTCAAACGCGCTGTTTTGCATGCTTTGGCCATGAAAAATTTATGTCGCGTTTACGTCCTTCAATGCCTTTTCCGAGAGCTAAATTAATAACCTTTCCCGGATCGTAAATTGCTCTCCCGAACCCATTCTCTCCTAAGAGATACACAAGTGCGTGGCTGCGTGACGTTACGACCACCTAAATTAGCTGAATTTCCGCGGAGCAACCTCTTCAGATGTTTGGCATTGGTGGACGTGCTTGCGTCGGCGAGAAGGTATTTTTACCGGGCTGAGCTCACCTAAGAACTCTTTCCGTGATGATTTTCGCATGAGAAAATTGTTTTCGAATCGTCGCTGATTTCGGACATAGTTTGCTTCCAACAGTAATCACGCAAGCGTGGCTTCTTCGCCGCTTCATGGTCGCATTTTACTGGGCTCCATTCGTGCGATTATGCCGTTAGAGAGAATTATTATTTTAACAGGTTTGCTTATAAAAATTTTTAAAGGTCATACAGTCAGGGAAATGCTGCATAGAGAAGCTATGGTTAACGAAGCTATTTTGATGTGAATTACAATTTTTAATTGACTGACCTTAAAAATAATGGCTGCCCATATAAATAAAACATCCATAACTGTGCTACTTTTCAACCTTAATTTTGATGTATTATTATATCTAAAGAAGGAGAAAAATTGGTCCACATACTCGTTATCTATGATCACAATGACATTCGAGTTCGGTGATGAATAAAAGGGAAAAATTTTTGCTATCCATTTAACTATCTATTTTGATGGCATTTTGAAACGTAGATGAGTAATATTCAATGAAAAAATCCTTCTCAGGTGTCGGTGTTTCTGTTTAGCGATTGATGTTAGATATAAAATGCGATGCCATTTGAATTCACTTGGATTAATTGATATCCAATGCATGTAATAGAAGCTCCGGTGACAACAGCGGTTTTAGTTTTTTGCTTCCGACACGAGATTTTAAAAAAACCCTACAGAAAACAGAACAAATAAAACATAGAAATGTTTTACTAAAATGATACCTGTCTGTCAAACTATTAAGAATTTTTTCAATCCATTTATTCTGGACAGTAAACTAAAATATCATCGCACTCAAAACTTGAGGTGGAAGAAAAATCAATTTCAAACAGTAAAAATGATGAAATTGAACTGCTTCAATGCTTTTTAAAATTTTAATCTACAGCTAATGATGGCGTAGTACGCCAAAAACGGTTATGTATTAAAAAGAGGAATTGTTCAAGTTCTTAATTACAAGTCTACAAGTGTTTTGTTACAATGCATTGTTTTGTAAAATATAAATAATATTTTATTTATGCTTTAATTAGAATACTATCCAGTAGATACATATGTAACTACATAAAATATAAAGAATAATTTGATGAAGGTATATATATTAAACATAAATATAAAACTAGAGAATATAATAGATAAAAATAATAAACGGAGATATAATTTATAAAATGTCACATAAACCTTTCTGCAAAATTATTTCGCAGTGAATAGTTATATAATCCACTTAAGAATTGTTTCCATCATACTTTTCATCATGAAATGAGAGATTTGAAAATAAAAAATGTGAGAAAAATCATGTTTATTTGTTTCCTACATTTCTGTGTAAATGCGCAAGTATGGGAGAGTTTTCATAAAGAAAACATTTCATCGGAAACCCAAAATTATCATTTAAAATTTTCTTGTTTGCAATTCGTATAATGCAATATTTTCGTTTAATTGCAATGTGAGTGGAACGACATTCACAGAAATTTTGCAACCATGATAATTAGCATTATGTAGCAATAAATTCGCTATTGAAGTGCCGAAATGAAATTTAGCGACCTTTCAAAATTGTAGTTTCATCCATGAGGGCAATTTTGAAAGTATGCAAATCATCCATGACAATCCATCTCAACGCTCAATAATTTTCCGTTAATATAAAACCTTCACAAAAATTTTCGAACTATCAAGCAATCGTCGCCTATTTTATTTTTCCTGAGTCATTATTTGATGATTTAATATTTGTTTTTGTAAATCAGAAAAAATAATTTTTTACATCACGACTGTATGTCATTCCCCTTTCTTTCATCCTCATTCCATCGCTTTTCCAGTCCTCTCCAAGACTGACCAAAATTTCCACATCCCCATCACCTATCGTCCGTTCTATAAATGCCCTCATCCCGTCCTTCACTTTTTCGCCTTTTGCGTTGTCTTGGAAACGAGTGTTTACGGACGAGTAAAAGCATGCATAAGCATCCGCTTTGAGCCCCTGTTATTTGCCCGTAAGTCTCTTTCACTCCTCTGCCCCATACAATTAATTCCTTCGCCGCCCAACCTCACTTCCTTCCACAGACCCTCTTTCACTCCTCTGCACTTCCCTCTTTTTATTCCATTCATCCTGCGATTTTCCATTCGAATCCCACGCATTTCCTACCATTTCGGTTCCCTTCTTTTCTTCATTCTTATTCTGCCTCTATTTCTAGGACCGCTGAGCACTCAATTCCAAGGAATTTGTCGATTTAACTTTCCCGTTCCTTCTTTATTCTGTTTCCCTTTTCACAGCTCCTTTCGGTTCTTCTCTTGATAGATAGTTATGGCCGGAATAGCCTGTTGTCGAATTTTTCCTGCGTAAGCTCGTTTGAATTTACTCTGCAAGCCGCATTTCGGCGTGTGATGTGTTGTATTTAACGTTTAATTTAGTTGTAAATATCGGTCTTTTTGTATTTTTTACCTATGCCATTTATTTGGATGATTACCACTTGGCTTTCTGCTCACTTGTAGTTATAATATACAAATAAATAAAATATGAATAGGTATAATATAATAGTAGCAAAATAATATATATAAACAAACACACACACACACACATATAAATATATCTATTAAATATAGATGCTTCTCCGGATTCATTCAAGGATATAGATAGATAGATAGATAGATAGGATACTAATTCACAGCCTAAACTAGAAGCGTTATCGACTTGAAATTTTTACGACGTATTGGCCATAACGTATAACCGCCAGAAAAATTGCGATTTTGAACCTCAGTGTCATGGGTTCGATTCCAGAGGGCCCCAAAGTCGCGATTTTCCCAATAAGATTACATGGCGGGGATTTTCGAAAATTTTTTTGAGGCACTTCCCGGAAAAGGAGAGAGTTGAAATTCGAGGGATCGCTAGAAGCCGTGCATATCTAACGAAAAATCAAAAAGACATCGCCAAATATGGTCTATGGTTCGATGCTAGGTCGGGGCAAAAATCGGCCGTTTAAAATACATTGTGGCGAATTTGAAGATTTTTTTTTGGATCCTTTCCCGATAACATGGATACTTGAAACTCGGCACGTGGATATATATGTTGAATATATTTCATAATTAGATTTTACATGTTCGCTGATGGTCCTTGGTTCGATCCCAGAGGGCCATTTGCACTTCTCAATGCATTTCTTACGGAGATAACGGAAACAAAATTTAGGTACTTCCCGGCATGTTATCGACTTCAAACTTTGCATGATAGAAGAGCAAGTCTTTACAAATCAAACTGTGCATTCAAATTTATCAATGTGTCCTGGGTTCGACACCAGGTGTCTCTGCAATCAGAAGTTGATCCGATTTTTAGGAATTATTTTGAAACCTTTCCCAATAATATAGAAACTTGAAATTCAGCATCTAGATAGAGATCATTAATAACTTTCAGAAACATGTTTTAGATTTCCAAGGTCGTCCTTGGTTCGAATCCAGAAGGCCATTTACATTCGTGAAAAATTAGAACGGCTTTTGAGGCAGTTTTAGCCAATATTTCTGCTTGAATTTTCTCACATAGTTAGAGATGGTGATCTTCAATTGTGCTGCATAGTACGTTCACAGTAAAGACCCGGGTTCGATGCCAGACGGTGAAATGTCTGAGAATTTTAAAAAAATTTCAATCCTTTTTTTTTTCTTTTGAGGACCGTCCCAATATGTATAGTATATACATACTGTGTGCATTATTTTGATACTGTTTTTTATAATAATATTCTTTTATTTTATTTTTTTTTCTCTGATAATGTACGTTTTTTTTCTATTTTGTTTTTTTTTTATGTTACTTTGTATATTGCTATCTCTTTTTAAATGTGAACTGATTTATGTATCGCATATAAGTACTTATTGGTAGTGTATTTATTTATTTTTGAATGTTTTTCTCTTTTCTTATCTTTCTGCTATTACTATTGGTAGGTTTGCGCAGGTTTTTCACACCACCCTTCCTTGTGGGTGTTTTCCTGCAGTGGATTTTTTTTCCTAAGAATCTCTTAGGTTTTTTACCTCCACAATTCTTCTAATTTTTTCTACTTCTTATTTTATACTTAATGACGATGGGTTGGATGGAAGAAGAGACTTTTAAGTCTCAATCTCGCCCAAATAAAGACGATTTATTATTATTATTATTATTATTATTAATATGATGCCGATATGAAATTAGTATTGCCGATCTGCTTGCAGTATGCAAGCTACATTTTACTCGTATATATATAAAGACGTATGAATAAACAAAAATATACAAATAAATAGATTTTAACTAGCTTTAATTTACTCCTATAATATTTATTTTAAACTTAATTGCATTTAATTTTTGTTCTCTTAGTACCTATTTGATGAAATTGAATTAATAATATTCGCATAGTCCTGAATAAAATTACGTTTGGCTGGTAGAAATTCAAAATTTGACACCATTTGGTTCCAGCTTCTCCTTAAATTGATTGGAGTGTCACCCTATATTTAAATAACATTCGGTTGTTGGTTAAACATCCTCGAGGGTAGATTTGATCATAGGTTGGATTCGGAGAATCTAATCTCAAGCGTTTGCTAAGGTTGGATTCATATGCGGTAGATATTTACATATCAGTATACATAAGAGTTCCCAGATTCACTGAAATACTTATTAATTAGATTATTCATATTACAGACGTTGGAAAGATGAAAATAGAGAAGGGCTCTTTAAAAACTGTCCAAATATTCTAAAACAGTTTTAACTGTCGGCCTTTCTAAAATGTGTTGTAGTTATTTATTCATTCCATGAAATATTAGACTTTTTGTAAATCATTTTCTATTTTCTTCCTTATTTTTTCCATTTCAGACACCTACGAGACTTTCTATCTGATATTTTCACAGGAGAGTTACACTCCCATGACATTTTGACTTTTCTTAGCCACCGAAATCCCTCTCCATCCACCGAAACATGTAAAAAAACTCAGGGTGTAGCTTAAATAAAAACAAGGTGACCACTTTTTTGGGAGGGAAAGCGTTCACAAAATCTTTTCCGATTCAACTCGCCTCACTAAATTCTCCTTCCACATATTTTACGTCGGTTATTTTCTCAATACTGTTTTACTACCTTTGCTTTTCCCCTCATCAAAGCATGCCATCATTAGAAAAATCTTTACGCTCTACCCATTCCTGTTAAAAATCTCCGATTTTCGAAGCGAAAACCTTTTTATCTTCAGTGTTGAAAAAACCTCAGAAGAACTTGGGAAGTTTATATTTGCGCTCTGAAAACAGTTTCCCAAAATATTTCTTGTGCCGGAATAACAGGCGAGTGGGATGAAAAAGTCGGAAATGACTGCGATGGCGATGTCAAGGCTTCCTGCTGCGGAGTAACGGTTAGTATCAATCGAATTTTCGCTCGAAAAAAACTTCGGAGCATTTACTCTGCTACCTCTTGCATTCACGTCGAAAATCGAAACATGGTACAATACCTCCTCTACTTATAGATCACCGGCTTTCTTCAACGATTTCTCTCCCAAAGTTTTACTTTCTGTGAAGTGATCTACAGTTCTGTTTTCTGTTGACACTAATTTTGAGAATCTAGAGGAATAGTTTCCATTAACGCGATGATAGATTTTTTTGGATTAGTTTCCTGTGGAATCAAATAAGTTGGCGGTATGAAAAGAAAAGTCTACCATTTACTTTAACATCCTTTGCCTACTCGAAATGTTTCGCTAGTCCAATATTACTTTCACAGGATTTCCTTAGTTACTTTCCTCAAGTTATAATTAATCATATTTAAATCAGATACTCGCTAGTAAGAGAGAGATCTAAAATAAACATGAAAAACGCTGTATCTTTACTGGGCAGATGAAGAGAGGTTTTTTACGATATATTGCGGAATTGAATGCATAATTTACCTCATATAAAATTAAGTTTATTTGTTTAAATAATTATTATTTTTTTTTTCTATTACATTGCATAATATTCTATATTTTTATTCTATGTTATTATCCTGTATTATTATTATATATTATTTTATATAAAGCTATAATTGAAAAACCAAATCGTTGTTCAGAATTTGAGTAAGAAAAAATGAAAAAAGGTAGTTAAAAAAAGCAGTATTGTCTGTTAAGGAAAGGATTTGCTTTGTTGAGCAAGTAAAAATAAATTTCCGAGAATTAAGAAACCCTGGATCGGAAAAAGGGGCAAATATTTACGGTTTAAAAGAGCTTTTCTCACACATTGAGAGTGAAAGAGAGAGAGAGAGAGAGAAGTTGGTTGGACTCATCCACACATAACGGACCGGTTCCTCGAGGAGGAATAATATTCAATGTGAATAAATAACTCGATTTTTCCTTCGCCTAACGATTTGATAAATCTGTCGTCCAGAATCTCTGTATCTTAATCGACAGTGTAAACCCCCAGCTTCCTGCTACGTTTTCTGGGGTCTTCCCGCATCAAATTTTATTTATAGAGTTCCCCTCTCCCTGACGTTTGTAAACATTCGTTGTATTTTCCGTGCACACCGTTCTTCCCTATTAAATCAAACTCTGGGCAACATGCAGCGCTTTTTCCACGCATTCCAAGCCTACCAAGGGAAAATAGACGGAGCTATATTTGCTTCGATGGATAATGGAAAAAAGGGGATTTTTAATCCGAGCCTGGAAACCCAAATATTACTTTTTCGAGTACACATTGGGGTATAAAAAGAAAAGGCGGACCAGAATAGAATTTGCTGCCGGAGAAAGCCAAAATTCTAGCCTCTTATTTTAATCAGGGATTCAGGTGCTATCTTATGATATTTGAATGGAAAAACTTCTGTCCTAATAAGCATATTAAGGCAACAGTCTTCCCAAACGTTTTAGCTAAATTTTTACTGTAAATTAAATCACGAATTTCTCTGAATTTTATTGGCACTGGATTTAACTGGTCACGTGTAAAATTTCTGAAAATATTCTATTGTAGCCGTACTGTTGTTCTGTCTGTCTTAAACTAATTCTAAAGAAAGATCTTTGGCCGATTTAAGTTCCTCGTTAAAACTATTGAATCATTTTTTTAATTTAACTTAAATATCTAGTTTACGGGTGACGTAAAGATGTACATTTGACCTTTATCTCCTTGTTTTAATACACAACACATGAAATACTAACCACACCCAAACCTTCTGTCTCTCAAAAGAAAATTTTAACACCCACGCGCTTTCTCAGTGGGCCTTTTTCACCCTTAATCCCCAAATGCCTTCCTTTCCACAACTTCCCTTTATCTCGATCTCTTTTACTCTAATTTCTTTACCTTTCAAGTCTACTCCTTCCTCATCCACTGATCATTCCCACCTAATTCTGTTCCTCTCCTCTCTTGTTTTCTTCCTCCTCTGCTAACCTTTTACTGATGCGGTTAACTTCAGGAATTTCAGTCGAAGGCTTTTAAATGGGAGTGAGGTAATCTACGTGGACTTTTATTTTTCAAGGCAGAGCTTACGAGGCATTCCGACTTGTCCCTTATAAACTTCTTCTTCACACTTTTGCCGAAATTTTAATGGCGAATTCCATCGTTTCTATGGAATACAGTTTTTACTCGTGGTGATGTTCTATATATTCAATGTTGATATTGATTTTGTTTTTTGTTATAAGCTATAAATAGCGTAGATTGAATGGATCCATCACAATCTATAATTTATAAGCGAATTCTACATGACTATGAATTATTTTGATGGATTCGTCATTAAAAAGGGATCATTTTAAAACTGTTTTTGCTAGTGATGGTAAGAAATAATTGAATTTGCACATGAAAGTGCGCAGTTCAACCCAAATTTATACAGAGGTGAAAAATACTGACTTGGCTACTTAGAATACCTACCGGGAAAGTGGGTGACCTGGGTTCGAGTCCCAGACTAGTCACTATCTTTTACCTCTGTACAACTATAAATATTTTATCTGATGTTAGTTTATGTATATAAAGTGTTCATTCAATAAAAAGAGACATTTGGTTTTTATCAAAGTTCATAGTAATTTATACCTATTTATCTTTAATAACAAGTTATTAAGCATTGTTAAATGATTTGCTAAAATTAACGTGATATTAAAGATAAAAATAAATATAATAATGAAATTTGATAAAAACTAAATGTCTCTTTTCATTCAATGAACAATTTATATACATAAACTAACATGAGATAAAATAGTTATAGTTATACAGAGGTGAAAATAGTTAATTGGCATTGACTCGAACCCAGGTCTCTCACTTTCCGGGCAGGTATTCTAACCATAGAATTACCGAGCCACGTCTTTCTCACTTCTGTGAACGGTATGCTTCATGAGCAAGAAAGTGGCGCTCCACACAGTGGCACCGACCACCGCCAGAGGTCCTCACAGAGGCAATCGACCCACAAAGCGATGTTGAGAATATCCCATTCTTTATTAACGATCACTGAAAATTCGTGCTCTGAAGCGCAAAAGAGCATGGAATGGCGAAAATTCATTGCACACTAGTTTGTCATGCCAACCAGATGTAGTTGAGTCGTTATTCCTTATTTGGAAGCACTAATCGGGCTGAAAAACCCCAGTATCCCTTTTTTGAAACTACCCCGTTCTGCCCCACGTTCCCCTTCATGTGGTTAAGCTATTTTTACATTAGAGTTCAGCTGCAGTAATTATTTTTGACATTTCAATTTATAATATCGATGGTTTCAGCCTTCACATGGTTGTATGCCATATTAAAATAAAGAATATTCGAGGAGGTAAACAATATTCTTCATTTTGTGTTTTTTAGATTGCATCCTATGACACGTATTACTTTAAATTATATATTCTATAGTATCAAATATCGATTTAGTTGACAACGATTATCGAGGTAAATAGAAAAAGAGAAGCAGTCACATCTATGCCCCGCAACTGAGACAGAAAACTGATAGTCCTCTCTTTTGAAAATATTTTTAAATCGTTGCACATATGAAATATATAAAAAATCATTGATTGAACTCAAACGCATTCTCTGTTAAATCTATACTATGACATAAATTTGCAAATTTGACTTATTTATACGGACTTAACTTAGTAGAAAAAGTTCTTATAGACGATGGTATTGAGTAGAATTTAAGCTCATTTTTGGTAATAATTAAATTTTTTTGTAACGATATAGAATCAAAAGTGTAAATTTAGTTGCTGCTCCATAATATATAATTTACTAAAAGATTCTACGAGGCTATAAATTAAATTTTAATTAATTCTTCATTAAACGGGATGTATCATTAATTTACTTATAAAAGATTTTGGGATATAACGGGGTCTGATCCACATAGAGATGGATCAATACATGCGGTTTAGAAGATTTTTCTATTAGAGTTTAGCTGTGGTAATTACTTCGGACATGTTTATTATTTTGTATCATTTAGAATTCATCAATTTGAAATCAAATATTCGGAGGTATCATACATAGATTTTCTTGGCAATGATAATCGAATTAAATGACAAAAAAGAAGATGCTGTCACAGCTGGTCTACGGAAAACAAGATGAAAATAATATTGAAAAATACCACCTTTTAGAGCAGTGAAATATAATTCGCCAACTGAATTTTCTGATGTTCTCAGTTGTCTCCTTTAAGATTCGCCTTATCAAAATTCATTTAATTGGGTCTAAACTTTTTCAGTTATCGTTTCCGGCGTTAATTAGAGTGACGTCATACTTAAATGATTTTTCCCATTGAAATTATTGAAAAACTCATAAAGTAGTTTCATATTGAAGAAGGTTGAAGCCATTTCATGGATGTTAGGGATAAAAAGAACGACAAAGACAAATAAGAACTAGAAATATCTGTTGCATACGGATGAAACATTTGAATTTATTTTACTGAGAGTATTGATTCAATGGAGAAAAAATATTGTTTTGCATCAAATATCTGATGACAGAAATCGTCAATGAGGTTTCAACTACCAATACGACACCTACATCTTTTTGATTGAATCAAATGTGTACACTGAGCACTTGAACAGGGCAAGTCTTTGCTCATCAGGGTTCAGTATAATAGCAATGAGAAGAGCTGTCAAAGGAACAGATCTAGTTATTTGTTTGCAATATGGATTCTTCTTCTTCGAAGATATTAGCTTCACCCTCAGATAGTAAAGTAAATGACTTAAACTTTTGACATTAGATTCTAACTCACTCAATGATGTCGAAATATAACTCTACATAAGTATACTGACATAATGATGTTGAGTGATGAGTTTCGTAATGACCTTTTTATATAATAAAATAAACATTAAACAGAGAAAACAGCGCTGTGATCGTTCTGTCTGGAATCGCGAAAGGGAAACATTCAAACATAAAGTATTGAGGAAATCAGAGTCCTGCGATTTCTTAATTTGAAAGCATATTCTCCTTTCCCACTCCACTTGAAATTTGAAAGTTATGAACAACTATCAATAAAAACTTACATACACCTGTAAGATATACTCACACCATTATCTTTGACATTAAAATTTCCATATATTCAAATTACTATTTCGTAATTCATCACAGGCACATATATACACATAATTGCAAGAGGAAATTAAATTGCCTTCTTAACAGAAATAAAGAAATACAAATACGTTTTGTGGTTGAGTAATTAGTATCAAGGTAATGAAAGTAAGGGACACAAATGCGCAGCAGGAGAAGAGGGAATGACACAGAAGAGCGTTAAACACCGGCGTGGGCGAGAGAATGTGTAGGAGGACATGGGATCTAGCCTTCGCTTTTTTAGCTTCTAAATTAAACACCATTCCATATTCAGAAGATAAAACAGCGTTATCGAAGGATTCACTCGAAGCTGGCTACATACATTTAAATGCGATTGTTTGCCTGCACCTTTTTTGAAAAAAAATAACCAAAATCTCAAAATCCCCAGATATATGCATTATATTTGGCGTTCACTAACTTAAAAATTTTAAAACATTTAGGAAGATTGAATCAGTCGCTAATCTTATTCGATATGAAATACTTAATATAATTGGATAATTGTAGTAATTTATACTTTGTTGACTGAAATAATACCTATCCTTAATTTCTCAATCTATATTGATTTTAATTTATATTGATTTTTCATGATTCTAAACCGTTTTTATGCTTTTATTTTAAACAGATATGCATTTAATTAAATACGTTTTTCTATCCATGAAAATAGGGGAGGTATCGTAGTACTTGTTAAGCTATTCCGGAGAAGATAGAAAGATAAATCTCTAATAAAAAGCATTCAAAAATCAATTCAAATTTCAACAGCCCACTACCCAAAAATTTCTGAAAATCAAATTGGATTTATAAGTCGCGCTTGCTTTACGCTCTGTTAACAAACTAAAATAATATCCTTGATCTTCGAGCAAAATTTTAAATGGTTCAATTTTTTACTCTTAGTCAGTTAATTCTTAAACAAGTAACTGCTTTAGAAAAAAAAGGAAGGAGAAAGAGTCCACCGCAGCTAGAACTCGTACCTGGATCTTGCACTTGCTTGATTTTTTATTGAGCATAAAGCATCCGCCCGACAAGTGGAAGATCCGTTTTCGAGTCCTGGCTGAAGCAGACTTTCTCCTTTATTTATTCTCAAAATTCAAGCATGTGAATCGTGCATTTTTCACCGCTTGTAAAGTAACCACTGTTTGAAAATATAATTTACGTTTATTACGGCGAATAATTGATTAATCATTCATATACGCTATTCTTAGCAGTGTTTGAAATTACAACATCAACAGCCTGCCAAATAGGTAATCACGAAGAACTGCAAATTTATACTTCTATTCGAATTTTTACACAGCAGAGGTTGAAAAGTGAAGTAGTTCGGTTTCAAATTACCAGCACCGTATGCACTTTTCACGTGAATAAGCACCTGGGACCTTGCCCTCATCTGTCCAAAGGAAGCTCTTGGAAACACCTCCCAATCTTTTTCAATCAAATTTGCGTTAATCTAACTCCGAAAAATATTCAATCAGAGTGGATTCTGTTTCGGACTTTTTCAATAATTTCTAATTTTCATATTAATCATTCATCATTGGTCATAACTGAATATGATTTTCGAATGCTACATACATTGTATATAGGTACTGCAAGCATAGTTTCGATAACAGTAGAACATTAATTCATACCCAGTTAAATTAATATTTATTTTATTTAAAATTTCTACTATTATATGTAAGGTTATGTTTTTATTTGCTTCTGAAAAATTATTTCCCAAGTTTAGTGATTATCTCTTAAACTCTCATCGCTCTTTACTCAGCTATACAACCTACAATAGAATTTAACGTAGGAGTTGGTATTCTCTATTCAAAAACATATATGGAAGAATTGTATTTTCTTATTATATTTTCTCAATTATTATATGTATCTGTTATGAATTAGTGATATAATGAAGTGAAGAAGCATAGCATGGATGGAGAAACAACGTGGGAAACTTATACGCCGCCCATTTCATTCCTTGATTATTGTTACCCTCAATAAAACCTTTATTGAATTCCCTTCAGGTTCATGATGGAAGGAACGGATGTTTGTTTCCATTATCCTTTCAGCAGATGTTGATAACATTTTTGAAAGCTGCCGATTGCAAGAATGACCTTCTCCAGTTCTGGCGGCGACATACGGAGGCGGTGCGCTTGATCTTGACCTGCATTATAACTTCAGGTTCATAACCTTTCCTGTTCTCTTCACCTATATACCAGAGACGACATTTTACGACCGAAAAGACACTCGGGACAAAAATCGTTCGTCATTGATCCTCATTTGGAATGAACGACGCCTCATTTGTTACTTATAGTATAGAGTGGGGAATGATTTCTGTGCTCTTATGACCGACAGTTACTGCTACCATATTTTGATGAATGGGATATTTTTATTTGTCATATGACACAGTATAGAGAAAAATGTATCTTTCATTTACGTTTATCACAGTCTTTACCATGACTGTGATGAAATGAAAGCTTCTGAGATGTTATTGGATAATTACACTGATCAATGTCTTTACTTATAGAATGGCAAGAAAAGTTTTACTCGTAGAGTCATTGTCCTTCACTTGCGTGGACATGTTCCGCTCGTACCATTCTGTCTCAGTGAGAAAATCAAGGGTAAATTAACTCACTCTTCATCCTGCCTAGTCCTCTTATTCTTCTCTGTAAGCTCTTAGAAGCTGATCAGAGGGAGCGAGGCACCAACCGGCCTTGGTGAATGCTTTACAGATAATAACTCAAATATTAATTAATGATTCAGAGGTAAAGAACATCAAAACGTTTGTTTGTAATGCTTAATTCACTGGGTATTTAGTAGTTTACATTTACATTAAAACCCGGCAATCCACCAGTGGCCCGTGGCAGGGGCTGTAAAACACCGACATCCCTATCTAACCTGGAGAGCTATTAGCTTCTCTAATTATTCGCGGGAAAAACGACAAAAGTAACTATCTGTCCTGGTAGCTACTTCCCTGTATCGCTTCTTTGTTTTACGGGATATTGAATTTGTAGCCAATTACGTTAGGAAGAATTTTTTTTATCATTTCAATACGGAATAGTATGTAATGGAAAATTACTAGAGAGATATACGTCGACGAACACACGCTCTTACAAGCACGCACACGCAGCAAATAAGGATGATATATCTGGTATGAGGACCCACTTATGGATAAGTAATCTGAGAAAGAGAAAGATTGAAGTGAGGAGAAAAGCAAACACTGGGAAAGGGGACTAAGAAGAGGGGAAGATGGGATGGAAAGATGGATTGTTGACTGTTGTCACACCGAAGTTCTAAAGCAATCAATTGATTGAGGTTGCCCAAGACCATCCATCCACCTATTCCGCTTAACACCCGGGTCTGAGACAAAATCTGATTTATGAGTTTCATCTCTAATTCTGTTCGCGGAAAATTAAGTCGCATCGTAAACTAATGGTTTGTCATTTACAATCAGCTAGTAATTAGATTGCATTTTATCCATCGAAAACATCAAGGATCACTGTCTTAAATCCATGACACTTAAAATCATCACTGATAAGGAAATATTAATAGATTTACAAAAAATGGTACTGTAAAAAAACACTTGATAATAATATTCAGAAACATGTTGCAAGTGTTTCGTTACAATACTTTTTTGGTATGATGGAATTCCACCGAGTAACATTAAAGCAGCGCAATTTTATTTATAGATTCATTCAGATGTGCATTTCTGTCATCGATTGTCTATACTTAAAAAATAATTTATATAGTCAAAATAAAATCCTCCATAATCAACGTAATTGATGGATGGTAAAAAGAATCTACCTGTTAAAGAGATACAGCGATTTGCCTTTAATTTTAGCTTAGTTTCACATTAGCTAACTTTACCTCAATAGAATTACTTTAACCAGTTCTAGTTCGACGAAGTAACGCTCCCATTCACCTAGTAATTGTCATATCGAGAAATGAAGAAGGCACTTGGTAGTTTTCACACTGTTTTATTTGAATACGACCGGTTTCGGCTAACGCCATCATCAGTTTGGCGTTAGCCAAAACCGGTCGTGTTTAAATAAAAGTGTGGAAACTACGAAATGCCTTCTTCGTTTCTCATTATGGCTTTCCACGAAGTCCGGCCTAACACTATAGAAGTTAATTGTCATATCCTACTCTTTACCCAATTTTATTTAAGTTATTTTATATCTTTTGGGCCAAATATCATAGTATAAATCGTCAGCCTAAATCTAAAATGAACGTAACAATAACAGACAAAATTAAATTTAAGAGGAAGAAATATTGGTAGCAACAAATGTGATAACATTTTATCTAGCATAATAGATAACATATAGAAACCTCTCCGTTGTACAGAATAGACCATCCTTGACAGTTGCACTTATCAAGATTAGGTTTCTTCAAGGCATCTTATTTTCTGAGCATCTGTCATTTTATTTCAAAAGGGCACGGTTTCTATGACGTAGCGCGGCCGACAGCTATACGGCTGCAATTTTTCCTGCGATTTTCAACCATCGAATACCGAATTCAATTTCAAACCGTTCGAATGAAAAGTGGAAATAATAAAAGGAAGGAATATAACTGAGCGATGGTGAGTTATGGGATGGACGGTTGCTCCTCCGTGTCCCGTCGATGGCTGCTCGGTGTCTGATTTTTATTTTGAGGATTTGGATACGGAATGGAATCCTTTTTATCAGCTGCACATTCAGGTATGCACCGGACGCACGTCCTAAATAAGACTTAGGGTGAATGTTTTGAGACATTTCCATGAGATTTGGTAAGGAAGTTCTTTTCGCGGAAAAATTTAACCCTTAAAAATATTGTATGCTTTGCGTCTTGGTTGTAAATTTCATGAATATTAATTTTACACAGAATTTCAGTATCAATTTTTATTGCTACATTTTTTTAGCTATCTGACGAAAAACGCCATAGTAAAGTACATAGTGTTGACGTAATTTGATCAAAATTAAAAATAAATTGAAATTTCATGAGTCAGAGCCGAAAAGGACACTTCGGCCAAGTTCGCTCAGGCACTACTCTGAAATACTAATGCATGAATGAAAAACTATCAGCCTGGAAGCTATGAATGCCTCTTTGAGATCGTCTGATAGTTGTAGAGGTCAATGCTTGAGTCAATCCGATAATATATCTATGCATTTCGTAAGCAAACTATTCCTCAAATACGTAAACATTTATTTGGAAATCTTTGCATTTGTAACAATAAGATCGGACTCGTACGGAAAACAATGGACATAAAACAATTCTCTTATATTCGTAGCAAGTCTATTCAAACATGCATAAGTACCTAATCTATTTTAGAAGCAACTTAAATCATGCTACAGATTTGCAGGTTTTTCAAACCTTTCTGAGGGTGTGTTCTACCAGTAGGTATTCATTTACAGAGGTTTTCTTAGGTTTTTAAATCCACTCTTCTTTTCATTGTTTTCTAAGACTATCAATTATATTAATTATAATGAAAGTCATGATGATAGGTTAGATAGAATCGGAAACTTTTACTCGATATCTCGCCTACTATTATTAACCTATAAATCACTGAGCGTTCTAAGAACTCCTTCATATGAAAATTGAGTTAAAATTGTATAATTCTCTTTTGATGAAATTCAGATAAGCTTGAATAATATTATTCACGGATATTCATGGAAGCTTGGTCTGTTTGGAAATAGTTCGAGCTTGCGTGACTGTACTGAAACGGGCATTTTACGTTTGTTTGGACGTATGGAAGGAGAGTGGTGGAGCACGTGAGATGGGAATGCGATTCTATGGGGAGTTTGAGATATGACTGCTCGAATGCGGTGAATGATATCCGGAAGAGAAGAGCGTAGTTGAAGGAACGTATGAATGCATGAAAAGATACGCGGAAGCAATGGTCTGAAGCGACGATTTATGCAACGTTAGAAACGTTATAATAATAGTAGGATTTTATTCAAAGCTAGATTGAGACTATACAGTCTCTTCTTACATCGTCAGGCAAGATGCTAAAAATGAGACAGATTGGAAAAGTACACAGAAGAAGATTTTGTGGATTGATAAAACCTAGGATTAGAGCTTAGGAAAATTTTCCACAGCAGTAAAACACTATCAAGAAGGGGAACCTGCGAAACATAGAGATAGGAAAGTAAATTTATTGATTAAACCAGATTAAATGAAATGTTAAATAAAAGATGATAAACCAATAATATCGTGCAAAAAAGAAAAAGAACAAAGAAAAAGTAAAAAATAGAGTATGGTGTATAGAAAGTTAATAGCCTGGTTATCAAAATACAACGGCGTGATTGAAATGTTTGTATAAAAGTTAGTGATCCAAAATTCTTCCGAACTGACCTTTGATAAACCAAGACAATTTTGAGCGGAGAAAGAAAATATTATAGAGGCTTTATGTAATTCACCTTCGAATTATAATCTTCAATCATTTGCGTGGTTTAAATTCGATTGCTAGTGTATTAATTTAAAACTGACGCATACTTTACGTTAAACTACGATTGAAAATTTTGAACCTTCCCAGCATACGAAGAAAGCAATTTTTCCTTGGATAGTCTAAAGAATTTGCGAATGTTTAATTCTCTCTCAAATAGAGAGTCAAAAAATTAATGACGGCTATACACTGATGGACTGCTTGCAGAGCACGAATGTTGTAGTAGATATATGATAGAATATGAAACATTCTGTCCAGGGAATAGAAAATAAGCCTTCAAATTATCTCTACGTTCCCTCGCAATAAAATGGATGTCGCCAATACACGTAGTAAACTTTAGATCGGAAAGCAAAACTAATTTGAGCGAAGGAGTATAAAACTGTTCGGGTGGTGATATTACTTTGGGCAAAATTAAACTTCAAATTTTAAATCTTCTCTAGGTATGGCTTAACCTCATCGATTTTATCGTGGGTTACAAGTTCTGCGCCGGCATCACGGATTTATATGATCGATGAGAAAGGAGCCGAGAAGTCATCTGCTTCCTGGCGAGGTGCAAGCATCAAAAATAGAACAGCACGTTCCGGGTCTACGTGATTCCGAAAAATGTTGTTCTACTTTTATATTGCAAAAAAAAATAGCAGCTAAAACGAGCGTTCCACGTATCTGAACTAGTTTGGTTTCATGGCCTTGGGGTTGGCAATATAATAAGATTTGAATCAGAAACTCAACTTTTTCAATATCAAAAATGCTCACGTGATTTCCCAATACATAATTAAATATAATATATCATGACTAATATATATTGTGATATAATATTATTTTTCCTTTTCGTTCAAAATTGTCTTGGTTTATCAAATATCAATTCAGAAGCAACCAAGCAAGCAACCAAGCAACCAAAGAATTTTGGCACGATAACTTTTATACGTACATTTCAATCACGTCGTTGCATTTTGATTACCAGGCTATTAACTTTCTATACACCATACTCTATTTTTTATTTTTTCTTTGTTATTTTTCTCTTTTGTACGATATTATTGGTTTATCATGTTGTATTTAACATTTCACTTAATCTGATTTAATCAATAAATTTAGTTTCCTATTTCTATGTTTCGCAGGTTCCCCTTCTTGATGGTGTTTCAGCAATATTTCAGCAATTACGAAGTCAAATTCCAATTCAGTAAAGATTTTATTTCAAAATTTTACGCTATGGTTTAACATATTGGACGAATTATGAGAGGGAACATAAACCCATTTCTAGTGCTGAACATATACATCAGTGGGTGACGTGGTGAAAGATTTTCCTCAATGAATGCTTTTGAATGCAAGATTTCCCAAACTTCATCACATAGCGCTAGTCGAGATGATTACTAGATCCCAATTATAGAATTTGGGGCAACCTGATTCGCAAACAAACCATTATGCGCCCAATAAAAGTCTCCCAAATGTCTGCGATGTACCCCTTTCTCCCTTCCTCTCGACTCCCACTCCCCCTCTCTCATTCCCAGGTAAACTTCCTTTTTCAAAGACTCTCATTAATAATTTGCTTCTGTAACTAGGCGTACATCACGTGGTACTTTGTGGTTCTTGACATCGTGATAATTTCATTTGGAGGAAAAAAAGCGGATCCAAGACATTTTGCGCAGTTTTAATAAAAGAGCGGCAATTTTAGGCCTTCCTCTGTTTAGAATTCAGCATAGGTTTTTCGCAACTATTTCGGCGCGATTAATTGCATATTTACAAAGATATTCCAAAATCCATTTCCGAATTGCAAAAAACTTTAATTTCCTACTTTTACCTCTCAATCATATTACGAAAAGCAAATTTTCCCACTCTTACGATAATTTAACCATTTCACACTAATCCTGTTAGGTCCAATTTAATACGAGGATGATTCATTTAAAAAATTTACAGTCCCTATGACTAAAAATTGAATTTGATGAAAATCTGAAACTACGGTATATTATAAATATCTTTACTGTATAAAGAGAGACTGTATAAAATTTTCAATATTGCACTGAAGAGATTATTTATGTTGACATGAAAAGTATTAATGATTGTAAATAAATAGATAAAAATTTTGTGTTATATTCACTTCAGATGTTTATAATGCATAAAACAGACCCAATATAATATCCGAAGAAAATATACTTGCAAAAAATATATATATTTTTCAATAAAATCTAGACGATATAAAAGATTCCTTATATTGTTTGAAGTAAATATATTAAAAGTATAGTGGGATGGGATGTTGGTGATTTCAAGCGTAAGCAAAATGAGACTGACTTCTATCATTTAAGTTTTGTGTTAGCTTTGTTCACACAGAATTAATTCAAGAATATAAATAACCTTAACCATGGATGTAAAATAGCATTATAAGATAGAAAGACGATCCGCATAGTTGATTGGATATACAATGAAACGCATTTATTAGAAAATAAATTCATTTTCAAAACTATCTCAGCATATTGCAAACTTCGTGTCGTTAAATTTGCCGTCGTAAAAACTAATTATAGAAGTGCAGTCAAAAGCTTGTAAAAGCAGAGAGATTAAGTCTAGTGCAAATAGCTGCAGAAGAGATAGAGGGAGATTTAAGAAGAGAAGCAAAATTTTGCAAAGGCGAAGAGAAAAAATATTTCCTTGCAGAAAAGTGTCATAGAAGTCGCCTTTTTGAAAGATGCATTTCGCGAAAGGAAAGGAAGGATTAAACTTTAAGGATGTGTAGGGTTAAAATCAGAGCCGAATAGCTATTCATAAATAGTAGGATGGAGACGATATATACTGCGACCTTTCTGATTAACTAAATAACCAAGAATTGGAGTGTAAAACTGCGTAATGGAAAAGTAGTGCTGAAGTAGTTGCAAGCATTTGGTGCAGACATCCTATTGAAGACATACAAGCTCTTTAAGATCCTTATAGAAAAGGTGAGGAAATTATAGAAATCATTTAAACAGGGATTTGGCGGTAGCATTGTTCTTTCAATAACGTTGTATAGGATTATTTCAACAAATTCAAACGATATAATATTCTGCAAAATCAGGTACTCACGAACACCGAGGGAAAGCAACCAACTATTAAAGATATTGCAAAAAGTAAGGCTTCGGAAATTACAAAAATTAAGTAAAAATGAAAATGCATATAACTTATGTAATTAACTGACACTGAAAGGAATCATCACGTTGTAATTTCCCTGGTTAATTAACCTATTAACTACAGCCCCATTTAATATTAGCCTGTTCCATTCAATAGATAATTTAACACAAATTTTCCCTGCTACGAACAATCTACACTCATAGTCAGCATGCATATGTTTTTTAATCCATCCTCAACCAGTTATATTTCAATCTTTTCTATCTTCGTCCTCATCATTCTCTATAATGAACATTTTCTGATCTGTTTTGGGGAGGGTGTTGATGTAATGCTACTGAATTTAATTAATCTGCTATCCATATCACTGCTCCCGCAACGATCCAATAATTAAAACACATCCAAAAATCATGACATGGAGAAGAGATTTGCCTGTAGGTTTGGAGAACGCGTTCAAAAAAATGTTTTCACGTTAGCCCGGAATTAAACCACAACGATAATAACACCAACAAGAAATATTTTCGTGTATGATAATTATCTCCATTTTAGATCCACTATATGCCTGGAAGCCAAGACTAATATTTCTCATTTTTTATTTTATCTCAGTATTGTTTGGCTAACATTAGATGGTACGTATTAATTGTACGTTGTAAATATATTTTCAGTACACAAAAAATGTGATTGAGAAGTTATTGCTCCTTCTTCTAAGACCCCCATTTTCACTATAGCACAAAACTCTACAGATTGTTCCATGGGCTGGGCTTAACATGGGGGTTAATTTACATTATTCGCACCTCCTGAAAATTTGGCGTAAGATGAAATCACGAAAGAGAAGTTATTGGGCTAATGATGACAAAGATGTATTTTCTTTTATGCTGATGGGATATGAAAATAAGGGAGGATTAGAAAATTAATTATTACTTAATTAATGGAAATTGAATTATTAATACTACTTAATTAAATGGGCAATTTAATGTAATAGAGAGGGATTCGATGACATAAAGTAGATGAAAAAGTAATATGTTTATCGAGCTTAATACTAAATATCGATTAAAAGAGCGACGGCTGTCTAACTTTAAGGGGTTATTTACGTTGGTACAGCAGAAATGAGAATTGCAAAACAATTAAATGGGAAGCATTGCAGATTGAAGAATAGATGAGACAAGAAAGCTGAAAAGTTCAATTCATACTTAGTTGAAAAAGCTGAAAAATTTTTAGCGAGATGGAATGCAATTGGACGTAATTACTTGATGAAACTAATTACGTCCGATTCTAATTCTAAAAATGTATAGTCTTAGAGGAATATCAAGAGCACATTGTGTGAATCCTGTGACAAAAAGATACAATCGCATGAAAATGTGAAGAAGAGACCATTCGGCCTATCAAAAACAGCAGTCGTTCTAATTACGGACATGTCTGGCTTGTATGAAGTGTCTCGGTAACTAATAAGAGAAGATTTGGGATCTATTGAAAGATTTTCCAACGATTTTCTTTTAAATAATTAACCGTTCAGCAGTATGGCTTGATAATGTCTGCTTATAATTGTTCTCATCAGTTTTCTTCCACTGTTGGGTAGCACCCCTATGATTTCTCTACATCTGAAGAATTTAGCAAATTGTTTTCGTGCGATTCATTTTCCTTAGTTAATTTCTCAACAAAACAAGCGCCATATCGCGATGAAAACTGCGATATAATGGAAGGCTCCACTGTAAAATAAGAGTTTGGTCGCAAATAATGTACCGCGAAATAAAGAGGCAGAACTTGAATTGAGAAAGTTCATAAAAAGTATGTCAAATATAAGAAATTTTGCTGAGTTTAGCTATTGTGGCCCTCTATGCCATAATTGAAACAATTCCTTCACTTAAAATAAATCTTTAAAATTTAAACGTAGGATGTATCCATTTCCTACCTACACTATCATAATATCCTATATAGTAGAATTTTTAATTTTAATAATTTATTTAGCTTGATTAGGAATTGATTTACATTTTTGCTTTATAAATCTCAAAGAGGTGGAAATATTTCAATTGGCAAGGGAAAATAATTTATTTGATGTATTATTTTAGAACAGTATTAATGAAAGTTTCTTTTGATGCTAAAATTTTCACGCTCAAATATATTTCGACATAGCATAACCCGGAACGCTATAGAAATATTAAAAGCTAATCTCATGGAGATATGACGTAAATTGTTGACCCCAAAATGTCAAAATTCCATATTCTGAGGGTTACTTCAGTATATGTAAGTCTGGGATCATGAAGTAGGATTCGGGAATCGCCATAAAAATCCTTTTTATCAAGCGTTCTTACGGATTGAAACTATGAAGAAGAAGCGGTCGTCTTTGTGCATACGGATTTACATTCAACTTTCTTCGAGTGATGTTGCCTGAATACGTCACCGCTTTCCACTCATCCTCCAATCCCCAGTCGCTCTCGCGGCTTCTTTCAAAGTTACGTGACCTGAAAAGCACTCTGTTGGTACGCTCGTTTATCAAAGTCAGGATCATGCATATTGGTTTCATGCGGATGAAAGTACGAGTCATCACATATTTTGTGTTTTTATTACTATTTCATAAGGATTCCTCGGACTCCCCCTTCTTTAGAAATGTAAAAAGGGAAATAGGTTCACAGGATTGGAGTGGAATCTCGTGGGATCAGAGAGACGATGAGAAGCGAAGCAAGGGAAGGAGTCGAGAGAGGAAAAAGTGGTAAAATGAAAGAAACCGCTAGAATACGTAACGAGACTGAGACAAAGAAAAAAGGCTACGCATAGATATCTTTTCCGACTAATAATGATCTGTAAAGAAAGAAAATATGGAACACGGTGGTTAAAGAGTACGAGGTTAAAAAACTCCAATAGCCGTCTTTGCTGGCGTTCCTCGTCTCATTCACCGTTGCTCGAAGAAAACAAGAAGTGTACTTTAAGAGCGGTTTCCCGTCTTGTTTTCTCCAAATAGCGGTAAATGAGACGGGGAATGCCGACAAAGACCGCTATTTGAGATTTTAAACCTCTAAAAATAATGATCTGTTTCATAAGTAATTCTCATTCTTATTATTTGACGAAATGTACGAACTGTCTATAACGATTTAGAATTGAAAATCATAGTCGCTTAGAAGTCAATTAAAGTGGATGGGAGATCCAGCTGCTGAAAGCTAAAGGACTGTTGTTCTAAAAAAAGTCTTAAGGATGACTTTGTACCATGTGTACCAAGGGGAATTTATCCAAGGGAAAAAATGAATTAAACCATTTCTTATCCTTTTTCTTTTATTCTACGAATATCGTTCTATCTATCTCTCACTCTTGCTCTAAGAATTTAAACCATTGGGAAACATTTTAAAATTCAATCATTTCGGTAAATGGTGTCAACTGCTAATCTCCTATAGAAAATGTCATTTTTTGGTCAGAGAGAAAATATATTTCTATTGTAACGCTCGCGACCACACAGATACTCGATTAGGACGGAGCGCTCACGTATAACATCAAAATAACTAAAAATAAATCCAATAAAATCAAGCACGTTTAATGAGTAAGGTCGTCAGATAAACAACGAATCAAACAAAGAGAAAATAAAAAAATCCTTAGAAAATGAGGGCAGGGCCGCCAGTCCGCCGGCTATCTCCTCTTCGACTCCCGCAATCCTCCTTTCTTTGTCCTCGCTTCCAACCCGACTGCCAGTCCTTCTTCCTCATGCATTCTGCCTCTCACACCGACCACAATCCCTTAATTTTTTTGTTCTTCATTTGTCCTAACTTTTCACTTTCACACGGTCACCATGTCACGGTTCTCAGAGCGCAAGCTGATCCGTTACTCTATGCGACACAAAAGAATTCTTCCACTCCTCGGTGGCTTTCAAATTCCTAACAAACACACACCATCCATCTTTCTATGAATGCATCTATTTAATTTTAAACAATGCCACCGAGTATGCCAATTGATCGAAGATGGTGTGTCCAAAGCTTTTTTCGCTTGTGAACCTCAATGTACCACTGAGAAGCTCCAGGCATACCATGCTGTTTAGGGACTCCTTTGGGCGAGTGGATGTACGCCGATATGAAGCAATGGCCAGAATAATGAGGGCGACGAATGAGGTCTTAAGTAAAACCCCTTATATTGATATTTTTGTGACTCGCTGCCGTCTTTTAAGCGGAAAATTTACTCAAATATCTTTTAAATTTATTTTAAATTTCTTGTGATGTATATATTTTTATGTATGTTTTATTTATATTGTATATTATATCGCACGCGATTGGGTTTTTCCTGTTTGCGGTAAATAAAATATTATTATTATTCAAAGAGAGGAAAGAGCCTTAATCGAGCATTGACAAATTCAACAAACTTAACAAACACATACAGAGCCGCCGATAAATTTTAAAATTTCGATCTGGCGTAAAGAATTTCATTACGTGATTTGTTTTCTGATTTACTCCACCTTTGCATTTGAACGAATTTTTTTCCTTTACTTTAACACAAATTAAGGCATTAATACATTCTATTGAAATCCTAGTGATAGCTCTCTAGAATTACCTAGAGTATAGGCCGTCAAACAAGTTGTTAAAAACAATGGATTAATGTTATTCTCTAAACTGAATCTGGAAGATGATTCTCCCGTCAACTTAAAAATATATTCGAATTAATTCAATTTTTCTCACTTCATTTAAACGAAACGTTTCCCTGGAACCATACAAAGAAGATGAACAGTCTGAAACCAAGACAAACTCTGGTATAGACAGAGAAATTGCTCTCTGAATTTAGGACATAATTTGGAATCTGAATCACTCATCCAAGGAGCCTTTCTTCTTTCCCCTCCTTTCACCTCGTTCAGAAAGTGGTTAGAGCGCTATCATCCGCTTATTTCCTCTAAGCGAATCGGCCCAAGCGTCAATTGCGCCGGAGAAACCAAAAGAAAGGCTGACTCCGAGAGGAACCGACGAATCGCTTTCTCGGCAGATAACTCCATTTTCAACTTTTCGCCGAAGTGAAAATGAACGGCAGGACTACCTTTTTATGGCCCACCAAATGAAATAGATCGATTGCCAGTTTTATCTCCGTTCACAGAACTGAAAACAAACCAGCGCTGATGGTCTTCGACGGAGTTACTCTTCATTTTACGTTTCTGCGGACTTTCCCTCGAAGGACCGAAGAGCGAATGAGGAAAGAGCTGCGTAAGGAATTTTTAAAGAACGGGGTTTGGAGGTATTATTTTCTTCGAATGGAACCAAAAGATGGACTATAAGGAATTTATAAATCGTGGAAAATCAACAAAATTATATTTCTCTCCTCAATTGTCATCATTTAAACTAAAAGAAAATAACTTACGCTTGGGAGAGAGATAAATAAAAATAAAAATATAAAGCTACTTCAGATGTTTAAAAACTCTCCAAAAGCCTTTGCTTGCGTTACGTACCATGCTGAAAATCGGTTAACTGAAACCACTGACCTTCAAAGAAGCACTTAATGCATGTTTCAACACCTATTATCTTGTAGAGAAAGAAAATTTGGAAATTAGTGATTAAAAAAGAGAAGAGATACTAAATTAGAGATGTTAAACATCTGAAGCTATCATATTGAGGGATATAAGAGAAAAAATGTTGAGTTTTTTCTTACCACCTTATTATTCATAAACAACCTCGTTCCAATTTATTTCCTTAAATAGATAGTGATCTGATAAACGTGGAAAGGAAGGCAAATATAGCTTAAAATAAACGAAAGAGATTGGCATAATGAGCAATTATCAATGCCTGATTTAAGTTTTAATGATAATTGACCTGCCTCAGCAAAATAACACGACGTTAATTGGAGATCTAATAGGATGTTTTGCGGATTTTATTTGAAAGCAATGAAATGGGAGAATAAGATGAGTAAAAACAGAGTATATGGTTGAAAAAATTTCTCTTAGCTTCCCCTAAGATTTTGGGGAGCTAGTGTTCCAAATCGACGGCGAGGATTTCGCGAATTTCTGGAAATCGATATATGTGCGGTGATTTTTAATGCTGCATCAACTCGCAATTTTTAATGAAAATGATAAGGAGAGTCAATGAGTGCGGCTGGATAAATCTATCGTTAAAGTACTATATTTACTAGCTTAATAAATCGTTATCGAAATTTATTCACTCTATAAAGAACATGATACTACTCTAAAACTATTTTCTACTCCAGCAAACTGACAACTACTTTCTTTGTCTATTGGGAGAAAGAAATGAATAAGTAAATATGTATTGTTACATGGGAATGTAAACTTTAAATATTTGCCAGGTTTCGATGGAATATATTTATGCTGACGTAGCATATGTATTCATAACCATTATTTAGGTGATTTCATTTCGTTTAATTGAAGACAGTATGAATTTTGAATCCTGAATTCCAATACGAGAAGGTATTACATGCGGTATAGAAGTCGAGAAAAATGAGCACGGCAAGATTCGAGATGTTAATAAAAAACATTCTCAATTTATATGGCGAAGACATGTGGATGGACCTGACAACTACAGAAAAAAATGAGAAAAGTTTCGGAATGAAGGAGCAAAAAGATTGGAAGAGACATCAGGAGGGACTGACGGAGAAAGATTAGCAAATTAAAAAAGATGGTAGGTGAGATAAGACAGATAAGAGAAAATCAGATCCGGGAGGAGTCACAACGAAAAGGGAAGAAGACGGAAAGACCTCGCGCGAGAGGGGAAATAGAGTTCATGGGAGTGGAAGGAAAAAATTCGGAAGGGGATCGCGTAAACTTACTTACGTCCCATTCCCAAGTTAATGATGAAGAGATGCAAGAAAAATGTGATGCCACGCGAGGAGACGACGAGGAAAATCTCATCCGAACCGGAAATGGAGGAAAGGAAAAAACGGAGGGTAAACCGAGAGGAAAGGAAAAGATTGCAGGATAGAAATTGGCCTCCTGAAAGGAGAGCATACGAAAAATGTGGATTTGAAATTTTGGGAAGGGAGCCAAAGATAAGAATGTTATTGGGAGGTAGGGTGGTCGAAAGAATGAGATTATCTTCCATTTCTTTGAGTGAAACGAGATACCGTATATACTCAAGTATAAGCCAAGGCACCTAATTTCATCACAAGAAACTGGGAAAACTAATCGACTCGAGTATAAGCCCAGGTTGGGATATCCGACGACATCTGATGTCACCCTATCTGAATGTCCGATCAAACATGATTGTTTTAAACCTGGAAACTCCCGATGAACGGCACATGATTCCCGATAAAATGAACCACGAATTATTAAGTGAGCAATTGAGGAAGTTGCGAGCTTATTTTCGACAACGACAGACTTTTTCGACCTGAGAAAAGGTAAGTGAAACCCTCAAACTACTCGAGAGGGGGGCTTTGCCGCATAAAATATGTGCAGAAAAACTCGGCTCGTATACAAGTATATATTGTATAGTATTCCCTGCATCAGACAATCCCTTGGAAACGCCGCGTAAGAATTAATGAGAACGTATTTTGAGGTGAATTTTGCGCGATGCGGGTTGCGCTTGAAAACCTGTGATGATATACTCGTCCAAGGTTCATTCCAATCCATATCTTCGTTGAAATGCTTTAGAGGAGCTTTCCCATCCTATTTTTGCATGTTGGACGGTTCAATGAGGCGCATAGTGGTTATACATGCCGCTGAGTCGAAGCCCAACATTCGATTTACAATCTAAACCTCTCAGAAAACGGATTGGAAGTATATGGCGGGAGATCTCGATTGGTTGTGGCATCGATTTGAAAATAGGGAAATCTGGGCTTGAAGCCCAGTCGCCTCCGGCTTTTTGCAACCTTCTACTCCTTGGCAGATGCCCTTGTTTCGGGAAAAACAGACACCTACCTCGGGAAGGTCTAGGAAAAACGATGAACGATAAAATAAAAATAAATTAAATCTACAGCAATGAATTAGCAAAAGTAATAAAAAGGGGTGAGGTATTATCTCCAACAAGGATAAAAAGTAAGATTCTACAATGAAAGTTGAGGTTGATTGTATGTTAAAGTTTATTATTTCCGCAATGTGTAAAATTATATGGTAATAAACACATAAGGTAAAATTAGTTTTTCCTTTATAAATCATTATTTATTTTTATTTATTCCCTTATTAGCCATTAAGGTGCCGAAATAAATAAAATGCAATTAAAAAATATAGATCTCAATTGTTAAGGGAATATCTTAATTTTTAAATTTTGAATTATTATTACAATGTATGAAAACAAATATATATATAAAAATAAATGAGTATAATATAAGTTTTAATATATTTACACACGTGTATTATAATAATATTTAAAAATTAAGATTTCCCTATAAATTTGGGAAATATCTGAAATTTTGACTTTTTAATTGAATTCATTTCAGAATTTTACCTGCTTCTAGTGTACCAACGAGCCAACAAATGCTTAAAAAGAAGTTGCGATGAGCAAAGGGAGAAAAGGGATCAATCTCCACTCAAGACATCGGTGATGGAACATTCCGAAAAATGAATGAGGGAGTGAGTCGGAGAGAGAAAGAGGAGAAGTGGAAATTTGACGTTGAAGAAGGAGAAAGAAGTGGGTAGAAAATAGTATTAAGTCGAGGGGTGCGTGGAAGAGGCGAGGAATAAAGTGGTGAGATGACATCGAAGGAATTGCTGACCCCGTAAACGTCGCAGGGCCGTGAAAGAGAGTTGATGGAGAGATGGCTGAGCAGAGAAGGAAGAGAATGAAATAGAATTGAAGAGAGAGAGAAAAAGATGTTTAGAGATATTAGACAGACCGAAGGGGACGCGCGCAAATAAAAAAGGAGGTGTAGTTGATGAGGAGAATACGGTGGAAGACGTAAAAGAATGGGGAGAGGGAATGAAAAAGGAAGATAAGAGAAATAAGGAGCTTGAAAGAGAGATATTTAGGGGGTAAATAGAAACGGAGCGAAAGAGCGAAGCGAAAAACAAATTAGAAAAAAAAGAAAATGAGTGGGAAAATTCGAAACAGAGAGAAAGATGCGGGAAAGAGGGCATGGAGAAGATTATGGACGATGAGCTAGAGAGATAAAAGTGAGCGAAGGGAGGGTAAACGAGGCGAAATATAAGGGGAAAACAGACATCTGGATGATGTAGGCACGGCATAGAGAGATTTTCCCTGGATAAATGAGATGCGTAATGAAAGGGTAAACGAGTAGCGAAAGAAAGGTCGTGAAGAGAGAAACGGCCAAATACCGTAATCATGAGTCGGCTTTTTTGACTAAATTCCTTACCGGAATGGAATTGTCTCATTTAAATTTGGGCGCGGGTAAACAAAAAAGGCTACCATGAAATTGACAGGAGAGATACGGAAACTTTAGATGCTCTTCGCGGAAAAAAATGTTTTGATCCGGTTTTGTTGTAATTTTCCTCTTAAATCTCAATTGTTTGCACTCTTTTGTGTTGCGGGAAGAATATTTGCTTTCGGCAAAAAAGTACGATTGAGATGGTCCAAGAAGAGATTGTGAGTGGCTTTAGGAAGAGAATTCCGCGCTGAAGAGGATACAAATAATCAGTCAAAGGGAATTTATTTCGATACATTTGGATATGCTTGAAGCAAAGGATGCGTAGGAGGGCTAAAAACTTCGTAAGAGTATTGGGGAAAAACAAGGCTAGTAACGTGCTTATGGCGAAATAGAATAGAGAGAGATATCTATGCATGAATATTTATATTCACGTCTGAGGATGGATACAAAAAGTCTTATAAAAAATTTCTGTCTCAATAGATGTGATTACAAATCTTCGTATAGGTGAGACGCTCAGAGTTGAGATGAAGGCGAAATTTAGTTAGTAGGGAAGGAGAGCAACGCTTCCAAATGCGATTTCTCACGGATCTCTCTCTTCAGCTATCATCGTAAAATGCGACGAATGGCAAATATGTGGTATATCCAACACAAACTATCCAAACCATTCCACGTCCTGAATACACATACTTATGTAGCACGAACTACATTACTTAAAATAGCCATGGTAAGGCTTGGTTAGTATATTCAAGAATGAGTGAAAAGTATTAAAGGAATGCCATGATTATTGTTTTTACTGAAAAATCTCTACTAATTCGTTGCTTTTTGGATGTTCCATTTGTTGAAGTACTATTTACTCTGATTAGGGCAAGCACATTAAGAAAGTTAAGAGGTTCTGTTTCTCACTGGTTTTAGATAAAATTGCGGGACATTCACAGTGTAAAGGCAAACTGAAATACTTCATAATCACAAAGACGGCTAAACCTTATATATATATATATGAGATAACTAATAGGACAATACTGAAAATTCAATACTAAGTTTAGGGAAACAGAAATCTCAAAAACTTAATGTTCAAGGGCATATCTATTTGTAGTCTCAAAAAGTTCTTATTCGCATTCTCAATCGCAATTACAAAGGATTAAAATTCACTCTTTTTCACCTTAATCGATTATTTTCATAGAGAAAATCTTAGTGAAAACGTTATTTTTCGTTAATATTATTTTTAAATTAAACGTTAATATTATTTTTGTCAAAGTTTGGGGAAAATACTAAAGGTATCACACTTCTCAGAATGCATGTTTGATGGATTTATAATTTAAAAAATCAATTCTAGCGTCAAAGTACGACATCTAACAAGATAATTGAAATAATTAACAAAAGTTGTTACTTACAAAATTTGTACAAGTTTTGTTATAAAAAGAGTTTAAAAAAATTAATTTCCACCAAATATTGCGGAATGCTATTGATTATAAAATGTGTTTTAGTTTGGTAATAGAACGTATGAATGCCTATGGTTCAACGAAGCTCATATATTACACATCAGTAAAACCGTTTTGTTTATAAGGTTTGACTCCACCTATTGTTTTGGTAGTGAAAAACGGAATACATTACTATTCCGCGCGCACGAGTGAAAGTCAGAATCTCAATGCGTGTGATACCCGAAGAATGGGCGTACGCGTCAGCTGCTGCCCTTTGTAGATAATTCAGCACGTGGTGTATGCAAATTAGTGAAACCAAGCTGAGCGTGGGAGATGAAAAAAATTACGCGACAAACTGTTCTGTCGATGTAATATCTCCACGCATATGTCACTCTCGAAATACTCGCCCCGGTGAAATATTCATACGCCATGCTCAAGGAGGGATTTTATCAGAAAAAACTTAAACAAAATTTGATTTTTAAATGATAAATTATGATTCATCATCTATCATAACAAAATCTGAAATACTTACTTAATAAATGGATCATAATGATATAAAGTGGTATTTATTAACTACCCTAAGAGACATTAATAATGATTACTTGACGAATGTTGATTATTTTTCTTAAGTATAAGAAATAATGCGCGTATGTACCAGGGAGGTCCTTATTTTCGAAAAGTTTGAAATGCTTTGGGTACACTCGCTGAAGTTGTTCCATATGGTCAGAAAATAAATTGTGTAAAATATTATGTAAATCGGAAAACGGAGAGACTTAAGATCGCACTTAAAGTTTATATTTTTCAACATTGTTGGCCTTTTTTCGGTCATCACAGGTGATTAGGGATTCTTTTCATGTTTTAACTGTTTTGATTAGTTTATCAATACATTATTAGACACTAACAGTGATATTTGTCAAATGTTAATTAGATCAACGCAGTAGTTTTCGAGTTTCAGCCCAAATAGTGAGCGAGCGTCATACAAGTGGCGCCGTACACTCGGCGCCCCCGCTCGAATCTATGAATTTCGCCGCTTTGTATTCTGTCTTGCATTCATCGCTCTAAATTAATTTTAGCAGAATTTTTCTGAATAGAATATGTTAAAGACATAAATATACGTTACGTACGTTAAAATATTGAATTAAACTATGGATGAAAGGAAGAAAATGTTTCTTTCCGGCATAGATATTGGAAGCTAGTTTTTGGTCTTCTTAGTTTTGGCAAAAGAAATGATGCAATTTGATGATAAAAAATGCATCATAAATGATTAATAATGTAATGACTTAATTGTTATTGCAGTGTGGGAACTTGCTTCCTTATTGAGGAAGACTTTTAGCACAAATTGTTTTTGCGTTTCATTTTTAGTTTTTCTTTGTAGTCCTTGGTCGACTGAACTCCTATTACTGCGTAGTCTCTGACGACTTTCAATTCTTGAACAATCTCAGGTTCTTGTTTGTATCTTTTGTCATCTAGCCACGTTAGTGGATTATGGACAAAAATAACATACAAATATTAAACCTTTTAAAAAATTACTTGGATTTGCTAAAAATAAAACTTTCAAGTCCTTTTTATATGAATTGATGAATGTCCTGAAGTTTTTTTGATGCAGTAATCTGAAAAATCGCTAAAGCTTGTTACCAGAACCGTCACCATTAGTCGTTTTTTATTAACTACTACCTTCTCACCAAAGAATCCTAAGGCCGCAGTTTCTAATGCAAGGTACTACAAATGATTGCATAATCATTTCATTGTAGCCACAGAAACAATACTACCTTTTCTACAGCATTCATGCAATTTTTAAAAAAATATTATATTTCTTTTAGGAGCCTCGCTGGCATCTTAATCCAGCCTTCCACGTACAGTCTAACACTTATATCTATGCATCGCGTATTATGCTTTCTTCTTAGCTGGATAAGGTACAATAAATACAAAAAGAGATATTTTTAGGAAATATAGTGCTTTTGTCATCTACTTTGCATGGTGCAACACGCCGGGAAAGCAAAATGATAACCCTCCCCACAAAATTAACGATTAGCTCACGGAGCTCTCAATTATCTCATCTGAGCTGACTTTATTGTAGATGCTGAATCGCAAAGCCTAAAATTTTTCCCACTTTTCCCACTTAAGCACACTTCGAGCACGGCAATCTTGCATTCCAAGTTTAAAGTTCTCTCTGTTTATTAGAGGCCATGCGCTTTGAAATCATTTGATAAGATGGAAATTTGTACCTGATGACTTCCCAATTCGTCAAAAACATTCCGTAAAATTATTTCATAAATATTGTGCCCAAATATTAAAAATAAAACATCCTTTTCAAGTCTTTTCTCTAATAAGAGACAAGCGGCATACATTCTTCCTGTGTTTGCTACAGTCGTATCGCAACGGAATGCTTGAACCTAATCAGTGAGGTCTTGAGCTCTAAGTGAGTTCGTGAGTGAGTATACTGCTATACCAGCACACGAGCGTAAAATTAAGTTTACTCTTTGGATACACATACACAAAAAGCACTCTTAGCACTTGGTTATTCGATGGCAACTTATAGCCAACAATTTGATTCGTGTAGTGTCAAATGAAATAAATTCAGACAGTAGTTCTAGTTTCCCTTTCGATAATCGCTTCTGTTTTCTAAAATAATACTTATGCCGAAACGCTGTATTTTTAGCTGCTCATTTTAGTGAAACTACAGCACAATCTGGTTCGCCGGTGGCGAGTGAAAAACAAGGGTTTAGGTAATCGCAAGCAGTACAGCTCAGTACAGCAGTGCAGCATTGCTCTTTGGTATTTGCTCTTACACACGATGTATCAGAATTAAAGTATACAGTAGAATTCTAGCTTCCATCTGTTAATAACCGTAGTAAAATCATTTCGGAATCTACAATGGAGAGATGTATAAACTGGCATCTTTCAGAGATGAATTCCCCTTGATGAAACGTCATTCCTGTAGTTAAAATAGATCGTAAAAGATTTCCCAGTCGAAAATTAAATCGGTAATTCAAGAACTTTCCCTATACTTATAGCTTCGTTATTGATAGTTATAACAGTTTAGATGAAAATCCAGGCGATGTTAATGATCACTTGGCATACATGTGATACGGAAACAGGGCATAGGCAGTTCCCATGACTCACAGGGTTTATTGTAAAATTTTTAGGAAATATCATATGCTTAACTAGATGTAATAACAGTAATAATACCAAAAATAATCAATGGTTAAATTTTTTAGCTAGTAGTGTAATACAAGACGAGATAAACGGCAGCGAAAGTCATAGATTCGAACGGAGACGCCGAGAACACGGCCACTTTCCTTCAAAACTTTGCCCTTCCCTTCTTCTTTCGTATATTTGATCTAAGCCCTCACATTTCTTAAATACTAACAGTTCTCAGAAAGAAGATACTAGATCAACAGAACGGAGATAAACGAAAGACAATGGAGGAAAAATAAAAAGAGTTGCGACGGGAGGTGTGATTAAGGCGATAAATGTGCGGGGAACGTCTCATAAGTTGGGAAAGTCACTGGGGATTCAATGAATCCACTTATAGGAGAGAAAATGAACAGATGGCACATTGGAAGAGAATTATCACAGGATCTTGAGAAGTTTTGAAAGTATTAATCAAAATATTTGAGTTGACATTCACAGAGTCAATTATCCAAATTTATGTTTTTAAGAGATGAGCGAAACTTATTTGACGGTGATGAAATAAATGGGGAGGTTCTGGAAAGGATCATAGAATAGGAATTGGCGATAATCGTAAAGGGAAGAGGAGGAGAAAAGGAAGATAAAAGATCTCCGTTTTTCGAGGAGGGCACGAAAATAAAAGGGGTTGAAAAAGTCGTCGAGAGAAGAGTTATAGAATTGAAGAGGCGGAGTACGGGTTCGAGGGGCATAAAAATGTTGGCATAAGGAGAGTATTTTGAGAAGTAGTGGGAAAACGAGAGGAGAGGATTCCAAGCTAAAGGATGGAATTCCAAGGCGAGGGATCTTGGAGAGTCGCCTAAGCCTAGCATAAATAAAATAGGCGAGCAAAAGAGTTTATGAACACAAATAGTTTTCCTTCCTAAATCCCAACTTTTGCGATCTTAAAATGAAACAATTCCTAAGAAATCGACGTTCTATGCGTTTATTTGACTTCGAATGTCTAAATCATCCCTTACTTAAAGTTATTAACATTGTTAAAAAAGTTGTGGGAATGAAAAGTAATACTAATCCCCTATTTTTTTCTAGCATAATTGTTGAACACTCGTTTCGTTCCCTTGCGTTGATGGATTACTCCTAAAAAAGGTTAATTTTGATTATCATCAAATCTGCATACCTACAAATTCAATAAATCTACGTACATAATAATACAAGTTACCTCCATTCTTCTTTTATAAAACCGAGAAACTATGTAAAATGCAAACTAGTAGTAGGAGGAGTATTGTTAAAAGTGCTTCAACAGCTTAGGTCATTTCGCACATTGTCTCGCACCGGGAATCGAAACTTCTTTGATAAACAAAGTTGATCAAAGAAGATTGATAATAAATGAAAATACTTCCTTAAGGGCTCCCGGATAGTCATGTGGACAGCGCGTTTGCCTTTGGTGAAAGCGGTCCCGGGTTCGAATCCCGGTGGGAGCCAATGTGCGAAATGACCTAAGCTGTCGAAGCACATTTAAGAATACTACTACTTCCTTAAGATAATCTATTTTGGCTATTACAATTTTTAACTCTTAGCGCTGTATTTTATCTTTGTCAGTGAAAATTTAGCTGCAGTCAATACCTTTTCCTTGTCTTCACAGTAGATTGTATATCCTTTCCCTTTTTCACCCTTTTACCCTTACACCAATCAAACCTTCCATTCTTTGAAAAAAAAACAATCAATTGAGGGGAAGGTTGCCGATATTGGACCGTATCCTAAAATGGACCGCACTTGTATTTCCCGCCCTACGAGTATATCAAGCATTTGAGTGGGCAGCACTAGGTGGTGGTACCATCTAGGGCACGTGACTAGACGGTCAGAGTGTTGGAGTTATTTTTCAGGTGTGGGTGGTTGTTACCGTGATTCGATTGGTTGTGCTGAAATTATTTACCCTCAGCACATAAGCTGCTGTCTAAAGTAAAAGTAAGTAATCACTCTTTCTGCGGAACACTTTCAACCCGAATAATGTTTGCTACTAACAAAATACTGCATATGTGTGTAAAGCCTCGTGTATTCATCTGGTGTCATTATTATTTTGACGGGACTAATTGCCTAAGTCAGACCACCACGTTTTGGGCCGGTACGTTTTAGGAGACTATTGGATGATATATTTGGAATTAAATTACTTTTTAAAGTGTAATAATTTTACTTCTACAGTAGATATCTAATATATATTGGTGAATTTTTGTATAGGTTTTTCATGATGGAAAAAATAGATACGTAGGGGAAATGGGACGAAAAACATTTTCAGTTGGCTGAAGGATAAATTAACTTTGCTTTAGTCCACAGAATTTTTAATGAAACGGCTAGTTTCGAGGCATAGGCGTCATCAGGCACAAAATTTGAAATTCAATTTTAGATATTTTATACTCAAGATAAGGGGGGAAACGGGAAGCTGAATGTGGGAAAGGATTAGGGAAGGGTGATGGTATGACGAGGGAGGAATCAAGTGCATTCTGTTAAGATTGGCGTGAGGGTCAGCGGTCAGTAGAAAGGCATAGGGCGTCGATTCAAACATCTTATCCTTATTGGCTACGCAAGAGTATGCAGTGGGATGAGATACATTGTTTTTCGAAAGTTTGGACACACAAAATTTAACTCACCTCACAGCGAACGCTTCCCTAATAATTAGGGGCGGGATGGTTTAGGGGAAACCCGGTCCAACCTTGGAAACTGAGTCCAAATTAGGCAACCGGTTTCCCAATTTGCACCATTTCCACTAGCTCGGTTAACCTGGTCCAACCTTGGAAACTGAGTCCAAATTAGGCAACCGGTTTCCCAATTTGCACCATTTCCACTAGCTCGGTTAACCTGGTCCAACCTTGGAAACTGAGTCCAAATTAGGCAACCGGTTTCCCAATTTGCACCATTTCCACTAGCTCGGTTAACCTGGTCCAACCTTGGAAACTGAGTCCAAATTAGGCAACCGGTTTCCCAATTTGCACCATTTCCACTAGCTCGGTTAACCTGGTCCAACCTTGGAAACTGAGTCCAAATTAGGCAACCGGTTTCCCAATTTGTACCATTTCCACTAGCTCGGTTAACCTGGTCCAACCTTGGAAACTGAGTCCAAATTAGGCAACCGGTTTCCCAATTTGCACCATTTCCACTAGCTCGGTTAACCTGGTCCAACCTTGGAAACTGAGTCCAAATTAGGCAACCGGTTTCCCAATTTGCACCATTTCCACTAGCTCGGTTTTTCCACTTAATTTATCTCACGAGTTTTAAATTGCAAATATAAAGCTACAAGATGAAAGGGGAAACAATGAAGTATATTATACAGCTTTAAAGTTTGAGGTTGACTAATTAGTAATGGAAATATATAAGAAAATTTAAAAAATGGCCCAAATTAGGCAACCTTCCCCTACATGAAACAATTCACAGATTCATTTTTACTCGTCCTCGAGTTTCAGACATTCAGATGAATCAATCTTCCATAAACTTCCCTACATCCGTCCTTAGATCCATTCATTCTGCAACCAGAAACAAGAAGTAAGTTGATTGAAATAGGTATTTACATGTTTTTTGTCAGAGATCGACGAAAATTGTTGGCTGCTATTTTTTCCTTCCCTCTTTTGATAATAATCAGATATTTTGCTTCCCAAGAGCAAGGCTTGGGGGCGGGCTTTCTCACATATTTTCTTTGTTCTCAAAACATTTTTTGGCTTCAACGCTTTCTGTCATCAACAAATATTCAAAGAAGTTCCCAAATACCTTTCCTAGAATTTCTCCAACAGATGTGGATGAAAGCCTCAACCCAAAGATTTTTTTCCAAATTCCTATGCATTTAAAATTTATTGATCGTAATAAAATCCAACTAAATCATAATATACGATATATACATTCCCTGCTATCAGCTCTTTCGTAAACGGTATACTGTCGTGGTTAAATCGTAATGTGAACAAAATTACCTTTATAATCCTAATTTGAATTCCTACGCAAGAAAACGTCAAACTGTTCCTAATAATGTTTTTTACTATTGTTTCCACCGCAAATTTACAGACTAATAGATTTAAATTAACCAAATTACTTCCCTGAAAATTTAAACTTGAGTGTGAAATTCATCTATTTTCGCGTTTTTCCGGCTGACTTCAATTGTGGAACAAAGCGGAATAATCATTTCATACGTACTGCAATTATGCAGTTCCCACTTCAATTACTCTGTCATAACTCCTCGTCTTCGGCATTCAGTGGAGGTTATGACTCGTCACTATTCAGCCTACCCCGCCATGCATCGCCACATTCCACAATACCTCTGCCATTATTTTCAAAATTGGACGATTATCGTCGACATGCGCGCATTCTAAGTAATGGAGCCCATTAAGCATTCCTCGTCAATATTTTCGAATTCTCCATATCTTTCACCAGCAATCGCTCTAAAATAAAAATAGCGCTGCTAAAAAAAAAGAAATTGAAATTTCATCGGAAATGAAGTGGTTCACAATAAACTCATCAATTCTCTATTAGTTCCGCGAAAAGAACTCAAATTACCCGACAAAATGATCGAAAATTCGTCGTTACAAGGGAGTGGTTAAATGAGTCCAATTATCGAGATCCTGCAATACAACAATGAAACCTTAAAAATTTGTAAAATCGTCTTTGAAGGAAAATAAAAGAGGAACCAACATTCATCTTCGACGGTGAAAAATCCAGAAATTCCGCTAAAAAAGAGAGAATTACGAGAACCAAATCTGCAGATGTTTTAACTTGTCCTAATCATCAGGTTCGCATTGTTCAATACCATGTTTTACCATTCAATATACCCGAGAACATAGTGATTGTTCGTGAATTCACCTTTTCACCAACCACTCTCCCTTATTATCTCTTTTCAACCTGCTGCCTCCTCTTCCTCCATCCACAACTCATACGCCCAAAATTTGTTGCATTTGTATCTTGTGCCTGATGATGAGACGCTAGCTCAAAACCGGTCGTACAGTTAAAATATTTTTGTGCATTGTTTAAAATTAATAGTTTCTGGCGTTATCTTGTGGATCCAGGTTTCGCTGCCGTGAAACATAATCAGGTGTTAAGGTTGCACGGCAATGAAACCTAGGTTGTGTAATTAAAGTACATATGGAAGTAACAAAGTGGCTTTTATTCCATAATATTGCATTATTTATTTAATATGATCCCGATTTCAGAGTTCCGCCGAGTTAAGGCTTCTTCGAATTAATTTACATAAACTTTTAATATTAATTACATAGGAAAAGCGGACTTGAAAAATTTCTCACGGGGTCTTACTCTATCTAGAAGGCTGCTTTAACCATCTAAGGTACCCGCGCAGAACATTTTAACAAGCCATTTTGGGAACTTTATGTACAAAGGCAAGTGTAGTTTTGTCCAATTGTGCGGAATCGTCTACGGCCATTGCCTCATAGAAGCACCGGCAACACAAAGAGGTGTTAAGGGGAAACCTCTCTCAAGGAATCACAAGCAAAGGGTTAAAGGTACTTTGCACATAAGGGCGTGCACCCAGGAAAATCCCAAAAAAACGGACTTGAAAATTATGTAAGGAGATCCCGGGTACGATTCCCGGCCCCTCAGACGTTTTTCAAGTCTGTTTTTCCTTGGGATTTTCCTGGGCGCAGGCCCTTATGTGCGAAGTACCTTTAAACCTTTCCATTAATTATATATTTAATCAGAAATTTAAATTTAAGAGAATTATTTCTCACTCTCTATGGGCTATCTATTTCATTCTGCGGGATTTTTGTACTATAAATGTATCCTTCCTTTACGAGCAACTCTCATGCCCAAGGCGACAGAGAATACGAATTTTATATTTTCAGGCTATTATCATAGAGGAATGGAAATCAATACAAATATTCTGGCAGAAAGTTACCATTTGTTTTAAATAAAATATCGGGGATTCAAATAATTCAATTTTCATTTTGCGCTTCGCGAATAACTCCGAATAAAGCCTGAGGCATTTGCCGCCATTCCCATCGGCACGGTGTTCTAATAAAACACAACGGACTTGCACGCCTTCCATTCGTTATTTAAATGCGAGGAACGAGAGAAATAAAAAAGATTCGCATTCTGAAATTGGGAAAGAGGAAACCAAGTGATCTGGACTTTATTGATACAACTTAAATTGTTTGATCTCCGGTGGCTGTTGGAAGGGGAGCAAATATTCTCTCCAGCCGTCGAGTAATTGTCTGACGAGAAATTGTCCGTAAACGGGTTATCGTCTCTTTAACGAGTATTGCCAGCTGCTTTGATCGAAAAAAATTCTACTTAAGCAAGGGGAAGCACAAAACGCCACTAGTAAACGTACCACACGCATGGGGACGCGACTACTGAAGGTTTACTCCATGGTGCATGCTTTGTGTTCTTCTCGTTTTGTTTATAACATAGATAAGTTTTAGTGACAATGCTCTAAAGAAAACAAACTTTTACTGCACCAAATCATGTTAGCGTCAGTACTTCATACGCATGCTCGGCTTGGATTCACGATACTAACAATTAATAAAATAAACTTAACACGTTCGATAAAGTTCGATAAAGAAGCATTATTACGGTGTTTTTAAAGGCTTCGCGACTGACAGGTAGAAAATTCTACACTTCCCTTATAACACACAAATAATCCTGTTTCATGTTAAAACTAAGAAAGAACTTTAAAAAATAATTTCCAAATGGCGCCGACGTAATCATTTTAAAAAATCTGATGTGGCCAGCACATGACTTTCTCCGTATTTATTGAAAACAGAAGCCTATGCCGGTAATATATAAAAAACTCCAAAACAATGAGTGTTACAGGAAAATGTTTCATACAAGCTTAGTAGTAAAAAACATTATCTATAACTTTGGTACATAATTGTATATACCTACATTGCATTCTGACAGAGATAGGTATGAAAAACTTCCATTTCTGGATTAACAGCAACTTCCGGTTAACCATTATTGGGGAATAACTCCTAAAAAATCAGTGTTACGAAAAAATGATATGTACAAAAGTTGTAGTAAAGTACATTATCTACATTTTTTGTGTGTAAGTGTATATACCTATATTGTCTTCTTACAGAGATACAGACAGACAGACAGACAGACACACACAGACAGACATGTTCGGAAAAATAGCTAAAACATGCTCTATGGTCCCCAAAACATCTATTTCCGTCGAAATCTGGAGGTCGAATTTTTTTGCAAATACAATACTTTCTCTATACTACGTATAGGGAGAAGGTAAAAATAAGTTTCATACAAAACTTATATTAAATAACATATTCTAAAACTTTTATAAATAATAGTATTTACCTTAATATCAGATTAATGGAGATATTTTTCAAAAACGGAAACGAGCTTCGAAATGTAAAGCTCAACTTTCGGTTAACTGATCAACTTCAAAAATTAATCATCTAAGAGCACCAATCAAAGTGCTATATATGAAATTTGGTGTTGATACAACGAATTGTTTTCATGTTAGAGCGCCCACAAAGTACATAGTCAGCTACTTCCGGTTTATCAGTATTTCACGAATAACTCCTGAACAATCCGTGATACAACAATATATTTAATACAAAAGTTATAGTAAATTACATTATCTAAAACTTTTATGAATAATAATATATACCTAAATATCATACTTATAGAGACTTTGCAAAAACGGAAATTTGCTTCGAAGAATAAAGCTCGACTTTCTGTTTACCGGTTTACTCCAAAAACGAATAAACTCTGACAGCACACACCACAGTACTATATATGAAGTTTGGTATTGATACGAATAACAGTTTTTACGTTAGAGCGCCCACTATCACACACACACACTCACATACACACACATACACGCAGACATCATTCCGAAAATGGCCAAAACGTGTTCTAGGGCCCCCAAACAAGTATTTCCGTTGAAATCTCGAAGTCGATTTTTTTCATGAAAACAATACTTTCTCTATACTACGTATATGGAGTAAGTAAAAAGGTGGAGCTATTCAAGGCGTCAAAACGAAGTTTAAGATGCCTAAGTGTGCAATTAATTTTTTAAAACTATCAGGAGACGAATTAGAATAACAAAATCATTCATATATTTTCCATTCATTAAAATTTAAATTTATATGCATATATACATATGCATATATATATATATATATCTATTATATATACGAGTAAAATGTTGCTTGCATACTGCAAGCAGATCGACAACACTATTTTCATGTCGGCATCATATCCGGACGGCCATCAAAAGAAAAAAATGGATTGAAATTTTTCTTAAAATGTGCCTAAATTCCATCGTCTGGCATCGAACCCGGGTCTTTACTGTGAACTTACTATGCAGCACAATAGAACATCACCATCTCTAACGATGTGTGAAAATTCAAGCAGAAATATGGGCTACAACTGCCTCAAAAGACGTTCTAATTTTCACGAATTTAAATGGCTCTCTGGATTCGAACCAAGGACGATCTTGGAAATCTAAAAAATGTTTCTGAAAGTTATTTATGATCTTTATCTATATGCCGAATTTCAAGTTTCTATATTATTGGCAAAGGTTTCAAAATAATTCCTAAAAATCGGATCAACTTCTGATTGCAGAGACACCTGGTGTCGAACCCAGGACACTTTGATAGCTGTGAATGCACTGTTTGATTTGTATGGACTTGATCTTTCTACATACAAAGTTTGAAGTCGATATCGTGCCGGGAAGTACCTAAAATTAGTTTCCGTTATCTCCGTAAGAAAAGCATTGGGAAGCTCAAATGGTCCTCTGGGATCGAACCAAGGACCATAAGCTAATATGTAAAATTCGATTATGAAATAAATTCATGATATCTATCGACGTGCCGAGTTTTACGTATCCATGTTATCGGGAAAGGATCCAAAAAAAATCTTAAAAATCGCCGTAATGCATTTTAAACGGCCAATTTTTGCCCCGGCCTAGCATCGAACCAAGGACAATATTCGAAGGTCTCTTTCCGATTTTCGTTGGCTATGCACGGCATTTAGCGGTCCCTCGAGTTTCAGTTCTCTGCTTTTCCGGGAAGTGCCTCAAAAAAATTTTCGAAAATCCCCACCATGTAATCTTACGGGGAAAATCGCGACTTTGGGGCCTTCTGGAATCGAACCCATGGCACCGAGGTTCAATGTCGGCTTTTTCCTGGAGGTTACACGTTATGGCCAATATGTCGTAAAAATTTCAAGTCGGTGGCACTTGTGGAACATGCTTAGACTTTTGATCCCCAGTGTATATATATATCTATTATATATAGATGCTTCTCCGGATTCATTCATATATATAGCTATATAGCTATATAGATAGGATACAAATTCACAGGCTAAACTACAAGGGTCTTTGCCTTGAAATTTTTATGACGTATTGGCCATAACGTGAAACCCCCAGGAAAAAAGCGACTTTGATCCTCAGTGTCATGGGTTCGATTCCAGAGGGCCCCAAAGTCCCGATTTTTCCCATTTAAATGCATTGCCGTGATTTTAGGGAATTTTTAAAAAATACTTCCCGGATAGGTAGAGAAATAAAACTCAAGGTGCCTATATTTATGGTCATGATCTATCGAAAACAGTAATGACCTTTACGGAAAATATCCTGGGTTCGATGCTAGGACGATGCAAAAATCGGCCGTTTAAAATGCATTGTGACGATTTTTAAGATTTTTTTTGGACCCCTTCCCGATGGCATGGAAACCTGAAATTCGGCAAGGGTTTAGATATCATATATATATTTAATAATCAATTTTTTTACATTCGCTGATGGTCCTTGGTTCGATCCCAGAAAGTCATTTACATTCCTCAATGCATTTCTTATGGAGATAAAAGAAATACGTTTTAGGTACTTCCCGGCATGATATCGACTTCAAACTTTGTATGAAATAAGATGAAGTCCTAATAAATCATACTGTGCATTTACAGCTAAAAATATGTCCTGGGTTCGACACCAGGCGTCTCTGCAATCAGAAGTTAATCCGATTTTTAGGAATTATTTTGAAACCTTTGCCAATAATAAAGAAACTTCAAATTCGGCATATAGATAGAAATCATAAATAACTTTCAGAAACCTTTTTTAGATTTCCAAAATCGTCCTTGGTTCGAATCCAGAGAGCCATTTAAATTCGTAAAAATTAGAACGACTTTTGAGGCAGTTGTAGCCCATATTACTGCTTGAATTTTCACATATAGTTGGAGATGGTGATGTTCTACTGTGCTGCATAGTAAGTTCACAGTAACGACCCGGGTTCGATGCCAGACGATGGAATTTCAGCGAATTTTAAGACAAATTTCAATCCATTTTTTTCTTTTGATGGCCGTCCCGATATGATGCCGACATGAAAATAGTGTTGTCGATCTGCTTGCAGTATGCAAGCTACATTTTACTCGTATATATATAAGTATATCCGGAGAAGCGTCTATATATAATAGATATATATATATATATATATATATATATATATATATATATATATATATGCATATGTATGTATAGTGAAACACAAAGAAGGCTAGGAGCCACTCCACAGTATTCCGAATGGGAGAGAAGTTCAGTTCAGTTCGCAAATAAGTTTTAACAAGTATCACTTGAATGAGTTAAATTTATATAGAAAGATTGAAAAATATTTTGCGGAATACTATTCCGATTAGTTAATATAATTTTCAAAGATATAATATATGAGATTTTTAAAATAGTGTAAAAAAAGTAAAAAGAAATGTTTTTCGAAGTCAGCACGTGCCAACGCGGACCGGTGGCTGTAATTTAATTGCGTTACAAGCTTTTAAATTGAATTTTATCTGAGTTTAATGTGATTTACGTTATTTTCATTCCACTTATCCATGGAAAAAGAGAAATGCCTTTAAATCTCATTCTGTAATTTTTGCTTACGTCGTATAAATACGGGCAAATATTATTTACTCGGAGTAATAAAAATTTGTTTGATTTAAGATTTTTATTTGATACATTATATCGAAGAAAAACATTTATTGGGAAATAATTCAACAATTCTTATAATATATTTTCTAGCTTTTGATACACATTTTGTGGAAGAAATTTAGGCGTATTCATGTATAATGTCGTTCGCTAAAAGCATGCAGAAAATACCCACACACTTTCAGAAAAAAACTTGATTCTATTGAGCTCATTTAATGACGATAACAGAAATGTGTGATGTTTAAATCACATATTTACTTTTTAAAAGTTTTATCTTCAACATAGATCGGAAATAAGTATGTGTACGAACTATTCATTCACTCGTGTACTGTACTCAGCTACTTTGAAATAAATGTGATTGTAGCATATTATTTGTATCTTGTGATATATTACATGATGGTCAGCTGAATAATATTTTATGATAATGTTTTACTAAAAGTAATTTAAAAATTGGAGAGCTAAATTTAAAAAATATATAAATATACATAATAACAAGAAATTCGTTGCTATGATGAAATTCTTTCTGAAATAAAAAATACTATCTGCTACTAATTCTGATTTTACATAAGAGCGAATATACCAGAATCTTAATTTATTCTCATGGTAGGTACTAATGGAAAATGAAATGAGACCTATATAAGAATTTGAGTAAAAATTGGCATTGCAATTTAACAAAGAAAAACGTGGAGCCTATGCAATGATAATAATAATAATAAAAGGACTTTATTAGGGCGATATTGAGACTAGGAAGTCTCTTCTTACATCTAACCCTGTGGGACGTTATAGAAGGACGCCTCTTCGTAAGAGACAGCTGAAAATTAACATTTCTTTGCCTTTTTTTTAAATGTCACTATTTTAGACTTTTGTATTATGTTGGGTTAAGTTGCATACTTTCAAGTGCGAATTTTAAATTTAATATCCATCCTTTGTTTGATTCCTATAGAAGATATTCTCTTAAGATCGCTTTGTCGCTGTCGGTTGTCTCGATGAGGACCTCTGGTAGCGGTCAGTCAACTTCACGCAGGAATGCTTCAAATTTAACTAACAAATCGACAAGTTGTGTGAAATAAGGGAAAATGATGAATTAATTACAAGTTAGTTGCATCCGGCTCAAGTTGCTCTGATAATTACTATTATTCGGGAAATACGGGAGGCTTTGATAAGTGGCTCGGATTAAATTAGCATCATAATGAAAAATAACACAAGTAATGTATAAGACAGCACAGTTAATTAAATTGCCTCTATGGAAGAAAAGTAATCATTAATGACGACGCCTCTTACAAAACCAATCAGGTTAAAATGTATTCTTTTCCTCGTGAAAGGGTTTTTCTCACTGTAATATAAACGGAAACGGAATGAAAATAAAAATAACAGGGAGTTGAAAGAAGGTGACGAAAGATTTTCCAGTGGGCGTATCGAAAAAGAATGGACCTTTTCATTCTTGGTTCACAGTAGTCTTGTTTGAGGAAAGGTCGAAATTGCCTCATTTTACATGAAATTTTCTTGTATCATTTTTCTGCGTAAATAAATTGAACAGACTGACGAGAAACTAGAATAAATTATGGAAGACAAAATAGATATCTGCTACTTTACGTATTGAATTTTAAATAAATAATGTTACACCTTTTTCACATTATCCTCATTCATACTTTTTCATCTAAACAGTCTTTCAAGGTAAACTGTAATAATTGTCTGTCTTGGGTTTCAATCATGAAAGTAATACAAGAATGATGTCAGAAGTGATTTAATTGTTGCATTTTATACTATGCCCAGGAATTAGCTGCATAAAATGCAATAATTATAGAGATAAAATTCAATATTATTTTGAGGATAATATGATGATGTATCTAAAAATCCAACCTCTTCCTTTCACAAAGTAGGAGAACCGAACAAAGTAGTGGACTGCCATTAGGGGTAAAACACAGTTTATTTGACAAAGCTTATGTTTGGAAGAGACTTGAATACACAAATACACTTGGATGGGCAAGGCTATGATAATATTTGTGGCTTAAAAATATTTTGATACGGAATTGAAAAACGAAAGCTTACTATATTTCTTTAAAAGAAACGGGCTGGTGATAGTAAAATCTTGGTAATATAAGATATCGGACAACCATCAGGTAAAATGGTACAGCAGCGACTTGGAAAGAAAATCTGAAGTACACTACATGATAATAAATAAATAAATAAGTAGTTGTGTAACGGTCAGAAAGGAGAGGAACTGAGTAGCAGGATAAGAAAATGAAAGTTTCAAAGTTGAAGGATGAAAAGGATAAAGCAATATAAGGAAGGATTACAAGGAGTTGATTGCCCACGGGAGAGCAAGATATAGTCAAGAAGGAGCGGATTATGTTTAAAATTACACGTGCGGATGTGTTGTGTAGAGGAAAAGAAATTCAAAAAATATGGAGAAAGACAGGACGATTGAACGAAATAATAAAAGAAGGAGTTGGAAAGACCTTTATTTCGACAAAGGACTCGGGAGATAAAGGAAGATATCAACACTCAAAAGAGAAGGAAGCTAAGAAGAATGCGTGAGCAAGAAAGGATACTACGAATAGAACATTCACAAAAATGATGGTGGAAGATAGCAGAGGTATAAATGATAAAAATGGGAAGAGAATCTTTGAGAACACTGCCATGGTACATGAGAGAGTGCACAAGAGTAACCCCTACAGGGGAAGGTAGAGATAGCATTGCGGAAATGGTTTGAGCGTTGCAAAAGGATAAGAAAGGACGGGACAGCAAAATGAGCGTAGGAAATGGTGATACGAGGTAAAGGACCGGGAGCTAGGCCACAAGATAGAAGGGAACAATGGGTGGAGTAGAGTGTGGAGGAGTGCTGGAGGATATTAGAGACATTGTGTCCCTCTTTGGGCCCCGGTATGGCTCCGACGCGAGTTCACTAATACTTAGTGTGTTTGGGCGCCAGTGCGAGAGAAAAAAGGACGAGGGGTAGGCCTCCACCCGCACTCGGAGGGGGTAACGAAAGGGAAATAACAAAGAAAAATACTTGGTTCCCTCAGCTACGGGGCGCGGATCATTCTCTCAATGATTCTCGACGCCGATCATCATAGAAAACGGGGGGGAGATTAATAGGAGAGGAAGAGCTAACGGGGGTAGGGTAAATAGAAACACAAGCAACACTAATAACCCTTTCCGCAGACTCAACAGACACGAAAACTAGAAAAAAAGATAAAACGATCCGGGACATCCCGAAACTAAACTCCTAAATGCATTTGGGGACATTCCCGTAACTTAACTTATAACCACGACCATGGAGGCCTTCTCAGACGCGACCTTGACGATAATTCCACACCTGAGGACCCGATGCCCAAAAATCCGCCCTTTGGGCGACCGACGCCTTGCTTCTTTTTTAATAGCCATGTATTTTTCTCTAGCTTATTGCGTAAATAAAACTGAAATTATGAAAGGTGACATTTTAGAAAATTTTTCTCTTGTCATTTGAAAGGAATTTTGTAAGAAATTCAATTTTAACGTTTCAATTCGAATTGCAAAGAAAAACACAACAGCTATTTCCACAATAAGAAAGATCACATAATGTATATTGTATATATACGTGAGAGCAAGAATTGCAATTATTGCTGTTCAATTTAACTCGGGTTCTTATCTGTACATAAGGATAACTAGCGTTATTTCACGGAGAACTTCGGAAAAATGTAGTTGCAACATCACTTCAAGCTCAGTAGTCAAGTAATATATTTAACGAAAGAGTAACTTCTACGTTGAAAATGTGTATTTTGAGTGATTAATATTAACTTATGTAACTTTATTTGTAACCGCTTCAACATAATTTCAAATATTAATAGGATAGGAGAAACGAAAGGAAATAAAAAAGGAATTCTAAGGAGCAAGCATTGCTCTCGGCAAAACTGATAACCTCAAATTCGCCGTACGCTATTGAGATAATTCAGAAATTCAGAATGGCTCACCGTCATCTTCTATCCCTCGGTAAAAATGACAGGCCGAACGAAAAAATTCCCAAGCTCGAAAGGGTGACCTGATTAGACTCCTTTCCAATTGAAATAGAATCATTTCAAAATCCTTCTTCAAATATCAATTGAAAGAGCGAAAAATCCAACTCAGTATCGACTGAGGTCTGGATTTGGTTTTCGGTTGATTTTCATAAAGTTTTTCTACTTTTTGTAAGTTTTTCTTAACTCCTTTATCAATCCTCTCTCAAAATCAAACGAAGGGTCTTTCATCAAACATTCAATGACTCTTACATCCCAATGGACTCAAATCTCCTTCATTTTTTGCTTATTAATCTTCTGCATGGCCCTAAATAATCGTTGGCTCCATACGAATTCGTGTGCTACAGCTCAGAAGTCTAGAATTTCCTTCAGAGAGATTTCCTCCTGATATCGATTACTTCTATTTTTTTATTATGTGTATTTATTGGATACCTCTTGGAATTTGACCGAAGTATTTCCATATAGAGCGTCATCGGTTCCAATACGTAATATTGTGATGAAAAAGATATAAAGTGACTTTAAGTGACTCATCCTAATATAAACTGACAAGTTTGTGAGAAACACCGCAAAAACGAAAATTTTGAGCAAATTACAACTTGTTTACCATTATAACCATTCCTTTTGATACCTTTGCCTTATATTAATTAAATGATGGAATATTTAACTGGATTGGGTAAAATCGTAATCGATAATAATTTATTATTTCTTCTTTATTTCCATACTCACTACAGGTCATTATGTAAACAATAATTGCTATACTTACATGCCTTCATTGTTACTGTTGCATATATGTATAACTAAAACAACTAATAAGAGAGTTATTTCAAAATTCCAGCTAAGTGTGATTTAGCTCACATTGGAGTAAGAGTGGAACATGTTACCTATTAGCTACATAAATGACTGCTCACTACAAAAAAATATTCCAAAATTCAAGTAAAATCTATCGAAAAAGTCGTTATTTATAAGTTTAATCTCACAGACATGTATTCCGATGACCTATTACCACTAGGTTTAGTAATCGTCAGCCTTCCTCAGTCAGGGTAAAGAAAAGAAACAGGAAAATTCGCCGAAACAAGATATTTCTACGATATATGAACATTATCACTCTTAACTGCCATTGTTATCCCTAATTCAGTCATTTATCATAAACCTCTTTCCCCCTGTAGCTTTTCTTAAATTTTCTTGCCTTTCTTAAGGTACAACGCTCACAATTTCCTGGTTCCCGTTGTTCAATTCTCCGTGAAGGTTTCCTCATACCCCCATTCTTTTAATATTAATTCTCTTCTTCCTGAATCCAAATTTATTCCTTTCCCATTGTTAGCAGTCTAGAGCCTTAAATCCAACTTGATCCAATCGTGGTATGCGATGAGCTTGGCCAATATCGGCTTCTTTCATCATGCTCCTAAAAAATTTATTCTGTTAAAGGGGAAGGATTCCTATTAGTTTACGGTAGTCGGAAGAATTCTGTTCTGTTCACATACACTCTTGTACGAAAGAATTTTTATTCAAAATCATTTCTCGTTCGGTAGGTTTTTTCATGAGGAGAAACTTTTTTTTCTTATTACAAAATGGAATTTTAATTGTCTCAAATGGCCCTTGTGTTCTGATTTTGCAGCGGCATCAATTGAATTGATCTCAACTTTTGTGCTGCCGAAAGCTTCTCATGAAGGTATTACTCATATTCTGAAAACAAAATCAAGGAGAGTCTTCGTGTGAAACTAGCGATGTGCAAGTGGAATTCAATATTCTTCGTAGCAATTTAAAGAAAAATGTGAGATAGTGATTAAATAATAAGAACGTAGCACGTTTTGCTATTTGATTTTGATTTTAATTTTGATAATAATTTTACTAATTGATGAATATAAAGTTTCGCAGGCAACTACTTTCGATCAATGAAAGTCTTGCAGGTTTTGGCTACTGTTGACTTATGTAATAGTCTTGAAATTAATAATATAATAATAATAATTAGTAATAATAATGATAGACTTGAAGACAACTATCATTGGTCGAAACTAGTCGCCTAAGAAACGTGATATATGTTGTTTAGTAAAAGGTTTTTTCATAGTTTTTTAAAACATTGTTTTATTGAACAATATGGGTCACAAAAAAGTATATATCCATGAGGTCCATAAAAAATTGCATAATATACTTTTAGCTTTAACCGGGCAGAATATTATAAGTCGAAGCTTAAAATAATATTTTCAGAAAAGATAGTACTTCTATCTGCTGTGAATAAAGTAACGATACGCTATTATATGAAACATTCACAAGAAATTCTGGATGGGAAAAATATTACGAAAAATGGCGGGATGAAAACCTCATCGCAGTGAAACGCAAAATGATGGGTCCAGATTGCGAATCTAAGAGAGAGGAAAACAGTGTGTTCGACAAGTAGGCGGGAAGAATCTAGTCCTTTTTATCCGTGGAAACGGTGGAGGACATTAAGCACAAAGGATACGGCGATCTCTTCGAATCGTGGGCCACCTCTTGAGAGAGGCGTTGATCCGCAAAATTGGATTCACTTGAGCGTGAACGCTTCCCACAGGTCTTGATACGCGATCTGAATAGTTTAAAATCCTCCTCATTTCATTCTTCCCACTTCTTCTACACGTACCACTATCTCCTTAGCTCTACTCTTTTCTTTATACCACACTCTATGGATTCTCTTCCTTCCGGAATATTGTTCCACTTCCATTGAGATATAATCGAATCATGGGACAATAGTTCACACGCAGTAAGCTTTCAAGTAAACACATTTCCTAGCGTGTGCGTTAAATTCTTTCTCAAAGACAACATAATAATATTACACGTATGAATACTAAATTATATTAGTACGTTCAAAAAGTCCCCGAACTTATTTTTCCCGGGAAAACGCCGAGCAGGAGAAATGTGAAATTCTGGTATTAGATCGATAGGTTATGGTAGGTAGCTATATCTACAATATATGGCGCTATCTACCAACAGAATTTTACATACCTCGTGCAATTTTCTTCCCATAGGCTTCATAAAATATAGCCTTCAGCCTATTTCAGAGATATGGATACTAAAGGAACTTTCTACTTTTTTCTACTTCCTTACAGAGATTAGGAGGTAATCCAGTAGGTTAGATAAACAACGAATCACTGATTATTGAATTATCAAAAAAAGGTGCAATCCCATTGAAATTTATGTATACTTTTTAGTACATCGCGATCAATTTGGGAGATGAGGGAGATTATAAGAGTGATGCATCATATTGGATTAAGTACAGCTTAAAAAACACTAGCAAAACGAAACGCTGAACCTATTCTGGAGGAAATTACGAAGTAGGAAGCCAAAGAACTATTTGAATGGTTTAATTGGAATAAATGTACTTCAACAGATTGAATCAGAGCAACTCGAAAAACAAAAAAATCACTTGAAATTATATAATGAATGAGTTCATCTTATCTAAAGTAATTCTTTGAGTATTATTTAAAGAATAATTATGAATTTGATATCATAACTTATAATTCACAATTTACCATACGGACTTAGTTAAGTTAGAGCAGTCTTCTTGGAAAAAAAATCGCATCTTTTTGGTGCGCCATACACGTTTCTTTTCATATTCCATACAGCAACCCAAAATATAAAATTGCTCTCGGATTCATAATTTGATTATGCGAGTAAGTTCAAAAGTTTAAAACGACTACAGTATGCATTTTCAGTCCATTGGGTAAAGTATAAAAGAGAAACGCTAGTTTGGAATATCTCATGCATATTAATACTGTTTTTGCACCAGTTACTCTGTTTTGTAGTCTGATTTTCCAGGTTTTTCATAGTCTTATTCACACCAAAAACGCATGTCCGGTTTACTTTTCATTACTCCAGATTTTTACAGAGAATATACATATGGTTCCAAGAATAACTCTTAGCACCGTAAAATGCACACTGCAATATAATGTCCAGATTAGTCATGCATGCGCAGTAAGCATCGGAAATAATGTACTAATATAAATTGCTATTCAGTTAAATTTAGTACATCAAACAATTTTTATTCATGAATAACATTTATGAAATAGATAAACTCTTCTATACGATCGGCCGATTAAATTATAACGTTATTTCCTTTTAAAATCAAACTCTTTATTATAAACGTGAAAATAATATTCTCTTTGGAAAATTAAATTAATTTAAATAAATAAGACTTTCTACTTAAAATTATGCAGCCATATGTTTCCATGTACGTACGAAATTGATGAGGTATCACTAACGAGAAATTATAATAAAATCCAATGTCTAACAGACGTCAGCTTCATTCTTCTATGAGCATCGTGCGCTGATTTACATGAAGTAATCCTTAAGAAAATTTCACAATTCCATACGGGAAGCCTTCTTTGTGAATCAATTGAAATGGAGTAATTTTGTTTTCTTATATTTTCCGTTCACAGCCACCATAAAAAACTACTCATGTAAAAATATTCTCCATTTCATTTTTTGTTAACCTTTGTGTTGCTATCCTGAGCTCCTAATAAGTTTTCAAATTTCTCTTTCCCTTTGACTCATTCACCGTAGGCACTCCATGAAACGTATCCAACCTCAGCCCGAAACTCGTTTACTTTTCTGATATTAGCCAAATATAAAGGTCATGAGTATTCAAGTTTTCTCGAGAAACTTCGTAAAATCTTAAGTTTCTCATCTTTTGGTCATTAAATTAAATTAAATTTAATAATAAAAGAATTAATGAAAAAATTGTTGATTTTTTCCTCATCCTCATCCAGCCACCAAATCAATTTGCGATCGACGAAATTATAGTTTTCAAAATTTGACAAAAAATAATAATAAATAGAATATTGGTATCAAAACTATGGACGTATTGGATTTCTCTTCTAAACCTAAATATATATATATATATATATATATATATATATATATATATATATATATATATATCATCATCATCATCATCAGCCATTTTCAATCCGACGTCGGATGTAGGCCTCCCCAAGTACTTTCCAATTTTCTCTGTCCTGAGCTTCTCGTTGCCACGTTACACCTAAGATATATATATATATCTGTTTTGAGTAAATATTCAGCTTCAAATTTTAATTTCAGAATGAATTACAAACATCAAGTTACATTTAGTACTTACGAGAAATAAAAATCTACGATTCGGTATTCGCTTCTCTCCAATTACCAGAGGATTTTCTTTGGTTAATCTAGTTAAATTCTTTGTAATGGCTTTGTCAATTCATCATTTCCTTTTACGAGACAATCTGATTTTCCGCCACCACGAAATTTCGCACGTATTTCAGTTATATATTTCAGTTATAAACCTTTTATATTCGCAATATATTCTACTTCTGGAATTCCCGATATATGAATTTTACAATCACTGACTTGGTTCTTTAATGACATCCGTTATTTCCCGGTAATGTTGCGAAATACATTTTTGCAATTATTACTTCACAGAGGCTAAAAAATTACCTTTTCAAAAAATATTAATATATTATCGAATTAAGTTCACTGGATATTTGTTGGGTCAGGGAAGATTTTTAGACTTTCACGAGCTACCGTGGTCTAACTAAGAAATATTTCTCTCCACGGGATTCTTGCAATCCTTTTTATCCGTCGAGGCAGGAGAATATAGGACTTGGGGTCCCTCATCCAGCATCATGCTGGTAATTAGAGCCACCGAGCAACAGACTAACGGACAGATTGCTGCTTTTATTCCGAAGAATTATTGCCACTTTAATAGAAGGCATCCTGCGCCCCTTCCTTCACTTCTTTATCCGAAGATGAATAGTTTTCCCGAAATTTCCCTAAACCTTACCCTTCGCTCTGCATTTGATTCCTTTCTCTTCATCCTTTGTTTCGCACCACCCTCATCTCTGCACTCCACTGTATTGCAAACATCAATCGCTTGTCGCAATACTTTATTTCTCAGTTCCAATCCTTACTTTCCAGGATTCCAGGGAAATGAAACCAGTGCGTCCGCATCTGCTTGCTTTCTGAATCGGGGCACGATCTGATGCAAATCGGTACATTAGCATGCACCGAGCTTTCATTCTCCGTCATCCCCCGATCCACGCCGTCAATTTTACTCATTTTCAACTTCCCTTTCCTCTGCCGCCAATTCCCTCCGGGATTTTTAGATTTGCAACAAATTTAACTCAATCAATCGGTAGCAACAGGTAGGCATGTATCGGAAGATCAAAGTAAGTTAACCATTATTTTTGCAGATTAATCCTTGGCCGTGTTACTAGCAAATCACAGTGAATTGCTGGGATGACTTCTGTAACAAATGATTACTTTGAAATCTCTGGAAGAAATCTTTTAAAACATTCTCGTATTCTATCCATAAATGCCGTAGACACTCATTAAAATAAAAAACTGGTGAATTAGATTTTAGTTTTCTGAGCAAAGATAAACAGTCTCGATAAATTTTCTCCAAGATCAGGTGGGAAAGAATATGATATAGAGTAAAAACGTATATGAGAAACAAAAAGTTGTCGCCATTAAATTAATAGAAAATTGATAATTACGTAATTTTTCACAAAGAAGTTTTATCTAAAACAAAGTTAAACTGGATTTTAATTCACATGTAACGTTTCGCATTAAGTAACCGAGCTTTAGTAGTGTATGACTTGCTAAATGAAAGATAAGGTTGCGCATGGGAATAAATCATGATGTATTACACGGGAGAACGATTAGGTCGAACGTTACTGAGTTATCAGTTACTGCATAAATTTAATTGAGATGGATGCAATATTCATTGCCACCAAGAATATGAAACTTTTTCTAGCACCAAAGCCAAGTAGTCGCTGCTATTCTATTATAATATTACTCTAATATTACTCTGACACCAACCTAGCAACGATATTACCCTAACAACCAAGTAACCTGGATTAATTTTGAATTTTAAAATTGAGTACATTCATCCCATCACTCGAAAAAAAAGTTGCTTGAAAACATTTTCCCCTCTCAGTTATCATTTCATATAAAGTGCTGAAGCAATAGTATCCTGATGATTATGCAACTGAAACGCCTCAAGCGATACACGTGATGTCCACAAATCAGGCGCAATGCTCTTGCTAGGGGGTATTTACTTCGTGAAAAATATCATGCTCAGGGATGGTGCCCTTTAATTAAGAAGCTAACATGCTGGATATTTAGCTAAAGAATAATAGACCTGCTTCTCTAAGATTTAAGATTGCAGTGAAGATACATTAAAGCTTCCGTTAGCGAAGGTAATTTGTTTCCGTATGACATTTTTTGCCGGAACCTAAAGTTGCCTCAGTTAATGCTGTTTAAAAACACTAAAATACACAGTAAATCGTCAAAAACAAAGGCGATAGTATTACTTTAGCAATCTCGTGATCATAATAAAAACCGAATCTTATATATTTTCGTTTGCTGAAAAGCGGATCAAAAATGTTTGAATGAGTGATCTTCTCTTTCATTAGCCAACTATTTCCTAAATTTCTTTATTTTTTGATCCACACTTTATCATGATCTTTTAGAGCTTCATATATTAATGAAAAACGTTTCGTATTTGAAATTTCTGAATCTATTCAACAATAACGCACAGGTTTGTCTTACTATGAGCCTTATAATGTTGATTTTATAAGAGCGATAGTCATGGATGCCGCACAATGAAAAAACTTTGCAGGAAAATAGATATTAGGCAATTAAAATATAATGAATCAGTTTTTATTTTTTAAATTACCAACTCATTTCCCAGGCTAACTTTACTTTAAAATTATTTTAAAGTCTACTTTGGGAATTGAATCTCAGAATAATATTTTATCGTAACTTTTATTTATGTATTATGATTTTTATCATATAGCATAATCTTGAATATCGGTGAACAAATAGTAAAAACATCATTACTAAGGGAAAATTACATGAAAATTCGATAATTGCCCGAGGCTAGTAAATGTAAGCTAGTTAATAACTGAATATTTTTATGAATGAAAAAAGAATCCTTTTTTGCTGGAAAGTGAAACTCATTGCTAATGAATGAGGAAGGATTTTTTCCGTATTATTTAGAGTCTAAAGGAAGCTAGAGCTCTATTAAATATCGTAATTAAAGCAAAGTTTTATCTCCTTTGATCAGCACTTAAATTTCTCAAGCTTGATCGCCTATTACACACCCCATCTCCTTCCGTTTGGCAACTTCATTAAGTTCTTCCCCAAAATACTCCTAATTACACTGAAATGCCTTTCTCTTCCAACTACGCAGAATTTTACCACTCATTCTTTCAAAAATCTACTAAAAGATGGAAATTATTAATTAAATCTCCGTTCTGCTTTCCCTCGATTAACCGAAAAACTGATCAGTCATTTATTCTGGAGCTGATAAATTTTGAATTCCAAACTTATTATTTGGGGACTGCCTATTATGATCAGGAAAGCATGAAGCAATTTGGACTCGAATTGAATTACGTCAAGAGTAAAAACTTCTGTCTCCGATAAGTGGCTTCGTTATATCCTTTATATCCCTATGGCTTAAATTTTCTTGAGTTCTTTCAATCTCAAGGTGGTGATAGAAAGTACTATCAGAAAGGAGAGTGATGAATGGATCACAGAATTCAATATTGGGTGAGATAATTGGGTGATACAATAGGTGTACCAAATGCAAATAGTCTTCGCTGGTACTGAAGGTCAACAATTAACTGCTTTAAATATTCTTTGCGTGGTATTCTTAATATAATTAAGTTAAATTTTTAAAAATAAGTAATAAAAATTTGGTTGTTGTGGACAATCTTCACATCACATATGTACATTCATCAATTATTTAATTTTCATTGAACGTTGAAAATAATGTGATATAATGTAATACAGTGCATGTGCTCTCTGAATCTTATCGTTAGGTTATATTATGCTAGTAAGTATTTTTAAATATGAGAATATGTGAATTCCATACGAAATTCAGTTTTCATTATTTTTTTAATCAATTCACCACTTTTAATGATATGTTGCGCTATTTTTAGCGGACGCACCCTTGGATTATCCATTCTTACTCTAAGTTTTCACCATTATAATTAGGAAATATTGGATGTCAGGGAAAAGACAGAGAAAACAATTCCAGTACATAATTTTATTTCTATTCGGAGGGAAAGACAGCGAAAGAAATATAATTTTTAATCCGATTCCTAAAACTAAAGGAAGAATATTAATAATATATTTATGATTTGTGTTATTTAGTTGGAAAACAAACTTTGAAATTTCGTTGCTTAATTGTCAAAAAGCAATATTAAGAAGAAATTTTAAATAAATACTGAGGGAGTTCTAAAGAATTAGTCATCACACCAAAAATCGTTGTTTTACTTAAAATAGTACTGAGAAGTCGTAAAAGAGTAGTACTTTGAGGAAACTGTGTTTACGGTGGTCGTAAGATAGCGTGAAAGGATTTGACTTTATATCCAGCTGAATAAAGTGTTCCTAAGAGTTGCATCTACTCTGAGCTGAATAATTCATTCGTAATAGAATTACTTCCCTCTTACAAAAAGCTATTTAATTTAATCTTAAGAAGGCCAACAATATACTCCTGTAACTAAAACATCAGCTTTGAAGAAACAGGGAAAGATATTTTTGAAGTATTACCTGAAATTTCCTGAAACTTAATGAATAATCATGGCTTAGGGCTGAGATTTATATCATTACCAATCTTTAACAGGCAAATACGGTGATAAATAAGTTCAATGACGTAAAAAATTACAAAGTAAATATAGTGATATATATTAAAATCCACGGAGGAAGGCGTATTTTTTAGTGATATATAATTTAATAGTTAAAATGTAATTGAAAGCGCTTTATTGAAAGGTGTTACTCTGTTACGTTAATAATAAGTCAATTATTTGGATGAATTCCAGTCAAGCCTCTGCTATTATCTGACAGGAAAAAATGTATGGAAAATACGGAAAATGTAATCCACGTTTTTTGAGGAAATGAATGGTATTCCGCGGGAATATAGATCAAAGGATGCTCATTTTGATGCTTCAACGCAGAACTCTCCCGGAACTTAGACTTTCCTTGAATGTGACTTGCAAATTTAAAGGTATGAATAAATATCGTTCAAAATCTACTCTGAGTTGAAGCAGATATGATAAGATCTACGGTGAGGTATCTCATTCCATTTTTCAAATACCGTCTTAATCAAAGAGGTTTCAGCCAATTCCATTTCCATTCTTAGTCCAATGGCATTTAAAATATGAGAGTGCATTCGTTTTATTTATTTAATGAGATCCATACGCCTACGACCGAGTTATAAGATCAAAGACCGCTTCATGACATTTCCCATGCAAACTATAGTTTAAACCCAAAAAATTGCTATATGGCATAATTAACGATTCTGACACGATAACAGCTTAAAACTGTATAAAAGAATCCACAATTAAATTTATTATTGAAGTCCATTTTCGATAGCAACGAATTGCGTAACAGTTCAAATTGTAAAGTAGAAGTGTTAGAGAACATTGTTGGGGAAAATACATCAGGAGGAAAAGTTTATTTCCGGAAGAACTTAATAACAACCAAAAACAAGTGAAAAGGTAAATCTTAAGCATCTTAAGCTAAATCTGAAGCATGCAACATTAGGCCACGGAAAAAAATAACACGTATAAAGTGAAAATAATGTGAGAACAGAATTTGAACGGCCTAACTAGCTGATAATTAAATAAATATATAAAAATCTAATATAAAGACACTTTATTGCAGATAATCTAAATGTAATAGTTACATATACGAATATTTAATAGGTGATATAATTTTCCAGCTTAATTGATCGGATGTCACTGTCATCTCGAGGGTTTTGTAGGATTGCATCAAAATTCTATTACAATTATCTTCGTGGAAACGTTTTGAACGAAAAACTCCAATCTTTAATGTAACGAAGGATCTCGCATTAAGGATGATAGCAAGGGAGATGATATTTCAGCGTAGTTTTAACGTAGGAGTAGGGAAAAGAGGAATTAATTACGCTTTAAAGTTAGGTTATTGACTCGCTGAAGACTTGAGAAGTAAAATAAGGAAGCGGTGGCTGTGAATACGAGGATGATGAAATTTCCTCTATTCGTGCAAAGTTGAGGTCCATGTTAGGAAGTGAGTCTGAAGGTTAACATGGGGAGAATCAACATTAAAAAGAGAGGAATAAAGAGAGGTTCTTAATTTCCAGCATTTCGGCAGTCCTGGTTACATTTTCTTGATATGAATCTCAAGTTCTACAAATTCATTTTTTATGTATAACAAAAATTTACAACGTTGCGTTCTTCTGAAATGGTTCTTCACAACGTTTTGATTGTATCAATATTTCATCTAATTAGAAACTAGTTTTTATTATTATGTTTTTCGTCTATTCTTACTTTTACTTTTGTTTCTGACTTACTGATATCGATCGACAACGGTTAAATGTGGGTACAAAATGTAAGATCTTATTCGATACTATGGTATACATACTCAGATGGTCCTTGGTTCGACCCCAAAGTGTCATTTACATTACTCAATGCATTTATAATAGGGATATCGGAATCCTATTTTAGGTCCTTCCTGGTATGATAGCAACTTCAAAATTTGAATCAAGTTTATTTTGAATTTTAAGAATATTTTCACACCCTTTTTTTCTTTTGAGGTCCTTCTCTTTTAGGTTGGGGATTAAACCCCAGCCCTCTGCGTGGTAGGCGAGCGCCTTATTCGCTACATACATTAAATTAAAAAATGTTTTAATTCTATAACACGGAAATATTTTAGAACACATTTTAAGTTTATGATTAAATTTTAAATACTATATATAATATATATATATATATATATATATATATATATATATATATATATATATATATATATATATATATAATAACAAAAATGTGTAAATAGAAGGCGCCATCTCTGCCAAATGAATCCAGCGTTTGATTTGTTCCATTGGCCGTATTGGAGATAGCATTGAGGAACCACGGTGTGCACAATTTGAGATAATTAAGCCGATCAGACAATGTTTTTACAGCAAACATTTCGGTAAATTTCTGGAAAATAAAACTTGCGCTGATCAAAGGATCTCTTAGACCCGCTTAATCAATTCGTCACAAAGGTCCGCCTCCACCTCCTCGGTTATTCGTGCAATTAAATCTCCCTTCCTTGATTTCACACGTTGACTTTGTGGCACGTTGACGAAATCTAATGTTCTGAACATAAACTGACACAAGTTGCCGATAAATATCACCAATAAATTTTTCTTGCTCTTAAGGAAACTTTATAACGCTATTCATCTCGCACTCAGAGTAATCAGCAATTAAGGTCTCTAATCAAAATTATTCACTGATCAATTTTTTGATGAGACTTTAATCCTGTTAGGTCTAATTTATCCTCTAGAAGCTGATCATTATCATATAGGCGTTAAATTTGTAAAAGAAATGTCCCACTGGATGCGGCAATATTGTCTACTAACCGGATGACCCTCTTTGATTAAAAAAAACAGTAAATGTACACGAAAGCAGCTGCATAATTGCTTGCATAAGACAGTATTGGCGCTGAATAATTAAGTACGTATTCAAATATTCGCTGATATCCTTGATTCTTCAAACATTTAAATGAAACATAATATGCTATATCAGATAATTATCAAATCTAGGTATCAATATAAATTCAATCGAATCATGTCAACTGCGAAATATTCCGAAGGTTTGACGATTTAATGACGTCATATTTGAAATCCTTCATTACCGGAGGACCGAATAACCAATTTTATTATCAAATTTGTTTCATAGAATTTCATGGTGACGCTATTCCCAAAAGGAACTGTTAATTCATGATGTTAATCGTGATTTGTATATTGCAATTGACAGGTATGAAAATCGACGATCAAATTAACTCGAGAATTTATTTAATTCCCATCCATTGATCATTAAAATCTGTATTTGCTCTCTAAATAATCTTCATTATTGAAATTCCTGAAACCTTTGAAGCTCATGATTTATTTATAAACTATGCCCGCATCACATTACGCGAATCGAGTTCAAACATCACGTACTTTTATCTTTTTTGTCCGAATAAATGGATGAAACATAAAACGGTACTTGGTATTTTAATTGCTCAACAGAGCAACTTGCATGCCTGCAAATTATTCCACCGTACATTTTCTAGGAATTATCGGTAATATTGATGAACACTCGCAAATTTATGAGATGTAAGCTCTTTATTTTATCTTTTATTCACTTAGTTAATCCATTCAAAAAGTCAGGAATCTCATAAATCAGTATTCAAATTGAAACTCTCATTTAATGATATCTGTTCACTTGAGGACGGAACGAATGAGATTACAATATTCTCTAACATATGAGGCACTAAGCCATTTATTAAGAACATTTGCAAGGTTATTGTTCCCGGACATTTTCAGTGATGTTTAAATATTTATAGGATATGAACCTCTTAAAATGCTTGATATACGATAACCACTGATTAAATAAAATGAGAATATTATAAATTGTATTGTTTAATCACGTTATGAGCCAATCAAAGTCAAGGAATCGCCTCTTTTATCAAAACACAGTTGATAATTTAATACAATAAACGTAGGTCATTATTAAGTTTTAAATTTTTAAATACTTCCCTGAAGACTGCGAATTTGATTGTTTTTTACATTCCCAGTTTTCTCTCTCTTTGTAATGTATCCAAAGAATACATTACAAAAGATATCGTGGAATATTTGGAAATAACGACTATCTAATGCTCCTCCAAGATCCTCTAAAACGGGTATTTTTTCATAATTCTCCGATAACTATAGAAATGAAGTGGTGACTACGTATACGAGGGCCTCAGAAAACTCTCAGTCATGATAAGGCAAAAGAGTATGTTTACGTGACATCAGCTCCCGAAAGTATTTACATTCCAGAACTTGAAGAAGGAAGACGAGGCTCCCCACACTGCGTTAAACACCGAACACTCTCACGCAATGATGACGATCGTTTACATAAGAACATGGTGGAGAGTGGAATACCTAATGAATCAACGAAAGCTACTGAAATGGTGAGCCTCGCACAGCGTGACCGAAAAAAATAAAAATTTCAAATATTTGCTCTCTAAAGACCTTGAAAATAGCAACAGAAGAACTTTTATCAATGATGTTAATTTTTGCTAGACGGTTAACTCTGTGTACGCAGCTTACAAAGTTCAACTGCACAGAGAACCTACCTAGAAAAAAGTACATTGTATATAAATGAAATATAATTATATTTTAAATTCTGGAACTTCTATAAACTCTATCTACATTTTGAATTGAAAATTATTGGCTTGCCCACTTTAATTGAATACCCGTCTTCATTAGAACAACACGAATAATTATCACGAAGCGCAATGGACGTGACGAGCTATTCATGTCTATCTATGTCACATAAAATACGATTTTATAATGTGAAGCATGAATATCCTTTCAAAGATGCCTGACTTGAGTCTCAGATATTATAATTATTTGTATAAAGTCGTGAGTGGGCCAAGGTCACGTGATAAAATTACTGGAATCACTGGGTAATGGAATTAATTAATTTTCTGCATGAACCTATCTCAATGTTTCGCATATATATGCAATGAAACAAAATCAATTGCGTAATGCTATATTGCAAGCTACTGAATACGTCTTTGTTGTATACTCCCCCTTGATTTCTTTGATTTAAAGCGTAATGAAAACCACGTGAATGGTTTGATGTAGCAATATATATTTTTAAACATTTTTATTTTCAAAGAAGGCACTGAGAAATAACTTTGGCAACCTATACCAATAGAAACCTGTCTAAAAAGATTATATCCACAGTCTGTATTCAGAGCTGCTTATCTCAGATTGTATGAATATGGTTATATTTATTCAGAAAATTTGGCTATAATAGCGCATCGTTTAGATGATTCCAGGACGATTCCTCTATCCCAGGGTAGAATGGCTTGTACCTTCCTCTTCCACCATTCATATATTTTTAAGGCGATATGTTTCTATTTCTACTCAAGGTAAGTATGGTTAATCTGCAAGATCTTTTTGTTAAATCAGTATTTTGGTGAAATGCTCATCTTAAATAAATCTTTAACCACCTGATGTACTAGAAAATTAAGTTAATATACACCTGTCGATACGTAAATCATAAGACGAGCCACTAAATTTCTCTAAGTAAGAAATCCTCGAATTGCAAAGCATTATTCAATCTGTTCTTTATTCGACGAGATGATGTAAGAGAGAAGATATTCCTATTTTCACGAAGCTTTATCCCTGATTCCCATCTAAATTCTCATTTCCCCATAAACATTGCAATCTGGTGAAAAAGACGTTATTCGGTGTTAGGTCGTATATTCCAAGAAACACATTTTGCCTTCGTGTCTATATTTACAACATACGATGAAGATAAAATTGCTTGAATTTCCGTATACCGTTACGGAGAGATTGGCTTACCAATTTCTCTAAGTGCATGGGCATTCAAGCCATATAAGCCTAGTTGATAGAAAAGATTAGCGAATCTTCTTGGATTTTTTTTTCAAGGAAAGGATAGAGTATATCGGAAACCGTTTTGCAAATATTTACAGTAAAAATAAAATCTCCTTGGCTGAGAAAGGTTATCATGATTGGAAATGTCATCCGGGTAAGAAATGACGGCGCAAGTGGTTTCAAATCTAAACTCCGACGTAGACCAAGAGGAAGAACTGGGATTACTGATTAAGGTCACGAGAGCGTATCCGCTTCAATCGCTGAACTCTGTTTCATCTACCGTAATCTCATGGCTTCAAGGTTGCCTTACATATACTAAATGTTGTATTATATAATGTAAATTATACGATAAGAAACAAATGTTGAGCAGCAAATTCTAGGATTGTAAAATATTTAAATTTTCCATGAATGCCCAATGATGAAGATAATTGATCGAAAGATGGAATTGAAGTTATACTTAGCACAGGGACGCGTGCAACTCGACCCAAGGTTGCACAAACCGAGGTCTCTCACTTTTACGGGCAGGTGTTTTAACCACTGAACTACCGAGTCACGTCCTTTTTACACCTTAAGTGGGAGATTTTCTCACTTCTTGCACAACCTAATGTAATATTTAGTTAAAGGATAACTTGTCTCTATTAAACATTTAAAATTATGCTTCTTTCATGTAATCACTCTTATAAACAAAGTACATGTCGATATATTTACTCAGCGATTTAAATATGTCTTATTCCGAGCTGTTTTCCAATATTGGTCTATACATAGACGTAATTGTATGTACGTGGATATCAGGATTAGTGAACATTTGTATCTTTCTAATTGATGTTACTGTATGAACTAAAATTAACATAATGTATTTCGCAATTGACTTCCCAGTCAATCGTGTCGTAAAATATTGACAAACTGTTGATATACTATCTCCATCTTTACTTCATTAAATTCAATAGTTTATGGAAGATTCAAAGTTATATTGTAGGGTGGATGAGTACGTAATAATTATAGTAATATAAACATAATATAAATTGCGTACATGTCAATTAATTTCATCGATGTAAAGAAAGAGAATTTGGAGAGGCGGTTAAGGAATTAGAGGATTTAAATCTCCACTAGCAGTCTATGTCGGCATTCCTCGTCTCATTCACCGGTATTCCGAGAAAATAAGAAAGGACACCGTGATTTTTTAAGAGCACCCGATACGTATTTCAAATGCGATGCATTCATCGTCAGACGTGAAATGTGTTGTCCATTATTGCTTTCTCGTAACGCCAGTGAATGAGACGAGGAACGCAGACAAATACGGCTATTGGATGTTTTAGACCTCTTATTGCATAGTACTTAAAAAATTCACGGTAACAAACTTTTACTAGACCACTAATTTAATATCTGAATAACACGACCTAGGTTTCGTAGCGTCGCTGCATCATCAGGACCTGATGATGCAGCGACGCTACGAAACCTAGGTCGTGTTATTCAGATATTGAATTAGTGGTCTAGTAAAAGTTTGTTACCATGAATTTTTTACATATTAAGAAATACCATAATGTTAACCCTGAGATGGTTTCGTTTATGCATAATACTTTTCTAGAAATCACATATTATTATTGAGTGACCATTAAAACATTTCAACCTTCAAGGTCCCTTTAAAAAAAGGATAACTATTATAGAATATCGAGCTTAGAACGAAAAAAAAAACTCATTTTCTACCGATGCATGGTAGAAAATCCTTAATTTATTTAGTTTGGCTCAATATATCATGGATTGCATTCACAAGAATCAATTATTAAAATTCCCTTCCTAAATTGTAATTGCTACGCTTAATTTCGTCATATTCGAGATATAAATTTATGAAACCTAAAAATCGATTTGTTGATCCCAAAACTCGATAAGCTCTAATTAAAATTTATGGATCAATTACGGGAACTGAGATTAATTAAGGCTGCTTTCCAGGTGCTAAAATTGGTTTTGCCTCACTCATTGTCAGTTAGTCCGCAACAGCTATTAACCCTCACACACTTGGCCGATATTTCATGCCCCTTTTCGGAAGAAACAAACCCATTCATAAAAAATAAAGCGAGGGAGATGATGTGGACGCGACATACAAATCTCCATGTTAAAACTCCGCTTACTACGTTGTTTTATTTGATTTATGTGAGAAATCTAAAATTCATCAACTGCAATTGCTCCTCCGTGGTTAATATATCTTTGGGCGGCTGACAAGTAAACGGTGGAAGGTTTTTCGGTCGACTGCACGCAATTACCCTTATTTCTTTCATTTTCAAAATAAATATTTGTACGATAGATACTGCCTTTGCTCTTGGATGGGCGTGATCGAATATCTCAATCAAAACGCTTTGAATCCCGTCTAATAATCGAAAGTTTTTAGTGGGTAAAGTTAGGGTCCATGTTATCAAATTTTCTATGGTATGCTCGCCTACACACTTTACTTTAACATTTGAGTCGAATTCTTATTCCTTTCCAAACTGCCACATCTATATTTCCTTAGAATTAATAACGGTTGCTACCATTTTTTCATCCATAGCACACTAATAAAAACCAAAATATTTCGAAGCAAGCGTTAAAACTATAGGTTTTTACATCTGAAGCTCAAAAATGCAACCACTTTGCAAACGAGTGACAAGTTTCCATTCACAAAGAGTTTTAAATTCATTTAGTTGAGTATACTGACAAAAATATGCAATTATTGCAATAATTAACGTGATTCTAAAGTGCTATTATGGAATATAACCTAGATAACTTATTTTTTGAATCTTTTGGCGACCATCATTAATACACTGAATTATGTAGGTTCCGCACGATTATTATGAAATGTAAATTTACTTTTTCTTTTTTTTTTCAAAAAGAGACCCACAGTTTTTCTGGAAACTTAAATAAGTACACACAAACATGAAATGATACATTTAAAGGTATGCTCCACGAACACATATGTAAAATAATATAGGCAACGTTTACTTTAATTTATAAACGATGAACTAGTACTAATAATAATTAATAACCAGACTGATTAGAGAAAGTTAAATTACTGGGAGTGTAAACGAAAAATAATATTTAACTTCGAATACAATCTATCAGGAATATGTAAGGAATTTTTTACTAAAAAGATAAATGAATATAAACTAAACTCCAATAATTTGGCATGTGGTTAAATGTTTTCATTGTTTTAATAATTAAATAAAGTATTACCTGCATCTACTAAATTAACAATGATAAAAGCTCTCCTTCACAAGCTAAAATTTACTAATTCACATAATGACAATTTGAAGAGAGGTTAATTTATAGACACTATGGGCCACATTCATGAATCCCAGGGACACGGAAGCCGCAGAGAAATCTATGGACTTCGGCAAAACAAGGAAGATAAGGTGGGTAGCAGAAGGGAGATAAATATATTGATATATACTTCCTGATTCGAAAAAGGGAATGTTTTGTTCGTAAGTTAATCCCTAGCCTTGGGGATTGATGTTTCCGTAGATTTTTTTAAGAATCGGTCAGAAGCTTCCAGTTGGAATCACAACTTCCAATAACTACCTGCTATATTTACGGCATACGTGAGTCCAACAAATGGATTGTTAATTTGTAGCTCGTTTTAACTGTTACTGTAACGAAATTTTCATGAAACAACGTTCACTTCCTTTCCATTTTTATCAAAAGTCCATTTAAATCTCCAAAATGAAAATTACAGTGAAAATACCCCCAGAAAGATGTAACGTTGATAAGTAGAATCAACGAGCGCGAACAATATTCGGCACTTAAAAATATTACGAGAGAGATGAAGATGTATACAAAAAGGTTTTGTTAGAATGTAATTATATTTAATTCTCAAATCCCCTTATACTCTTCCCTGTCATTTTCTCGTTCAATTTAGTTTTTTAGTCTAAGGGATACACTAAGATAAGGATAGAATTTCTTATTACTTTCTCCCTATGCGTAGTATAGAGAAAGTATTGTATTCGCAACAAAATTCGACCTCCAGATTTCGACAGAAATTAATGTTTTGAGGCCCATAGAGCTCGTTTTCGCTATTTTCCCGAACATGTGTGTCCGTGTGTGTCTGTCTGTCTGTGGTAAAAACGTTTGTGGGCGCTCTATCTTAAAAAGCAATTATCCGATCATTTCCGAACTTCATATTTAGTATTTTCCTAACAATGCCAAAAGTTAATTAGTTTTTGATGAATAACGCTTAACCGGAAGTTGCAGTTTATCCGGAACAAAATTTTGTTTCTTAAATATCTCTGTCAGAATGCAATATAGGTAGGTACAATTACATACAAAAGTTATAGATAATGTATTTTAGTACAGCTTTTGTATGAAACATTTTTCTGTAACACTCACTGTTTTGAGTTATTTATTTATTACCGGCATAGGCTTCTGTTTTCAATAAATATGGAGGAAGTCATGTATTGGCCGCATCAGATTTTTTTTTCATGCTAAGCTACTGTTGCCCTTCACCGGTGAAGTCTTCCTAAGCTCTGATGAACTTATCAGGAGGTGCTTCACTGAGGCAACAGTAGCGACGAACACACACAACCATTCCCTGATTGGAAAAATCCGATTAGCCGGGATTCGAACCCGGGACCTTGGGGTAGGAGCGATAGCTTAGATTGCATGCTATCTATCGGCATGGCGGACGAGTGGATAGCATATTAATCTGCTAATGATCAGAATTTTGAACTTGGGTGTCTAAATAGCCTCTTTTGAAACTATTTAGAATACTACGGGAATTTAATGCATTTTTAATGTATAATCAAAGAAAAAAGTTCACAAATGCGCTATTTATAAAATTGGCTGAATTTAGTCGAACATCTATTATATATAGATGCTACTCCGGATTCATTCATATACATAGATAGATAGATAGATAGGATACTAATTCACAGGCTAAACCACAAGCGTCATTGACTTGAAATTTTTACGACTTATTGGCCATAACATTTTAACCGCCAGAAAAACTGTGATTTTGAACCTCAGTGTCATAGTTTCGATTCCAGAGGGCCCCAAAGTCCCGATTTTTTCCATTTAAATACATTGGTTTGATTTTCGGAGTTTTTTTTAATATAAAAATATAATATAAATAATAAATATAAAAATATAATAAATAATAATTTTTTTAATAATATAAATATCCCGGATAGGTAGTGAATCAAAAGTCTAGGAGCCTATATATATATGGTCATGATCTATTGAAAACATAAATGACTTTTACGAAAAATATCCTGGGTTTGATGCTAGGACGATTCAAATATCTGCCCTTTAAAATACATGGGAGTAGTTTTTCGTTATTTTTTTTTTTGAAGCACTTATCGAAATGATAGGAAGTTCGTGCCTGGCTAGAAAATGTATGGTGAGAATTGGTTTAAGAAAAAAAGTTTCATAAGACCGTTCTATTCCTGGGTTCGATGCCAAAGCACAATAACTTTTCTCTCATAAGGAATTTAAGGGAAAAGTAGGACGTCGTTTGAGGCAGTTGCAGCCAATATTTCTAATTGAGTTTCCACACATAGTGAGAGACGGTAATCCTTTGTTGTTCTGCATAGTAATTATTACCAGGAAGACCCGAGTTCGATGCCGGACGGAGAAATTGCAGCGAATTTTATGAATATTTTCAATACTTTTTCTACTTTTGATGACCCTCTCGATATGATGTCAACTTGAAATTTGTGTTACATACAACATTTTACTCGTATTACTATATAATTACCATACGTAAAGCTACACTCCTGACTCACTCATTCAAATTCCTGGGCATTTTTAATCGAGATAGAAAGCTGAAGTTTTCAGGGGGGGTTTATAATTCACCTATGAGTTGGGTAAAAACCGAAACTCTAGAGATTTTGAACTAGGTTTGGGCCCAGAGAGGATTATATTTTTCAATGTGATTAAACGAGAGAAACGAAAAATGTCTATGTAGAACAAATTTCTTTCGTTTATTGAAATATGATAAAATACGAGTACAACATTGATATTTTGGCTACATCAAGTCTAAGAGATTATTTTTTTCTTTGATTATTGCGTAATTTGGAAAATTTTAGTTTTAATTTTTGATTTATTTAGTTTTATTTTTTTCTCCTTTCGAAGATTGAATCTACGGCAACGATCATTATTTACGTAGAATACAAATCTGCTAACAACCCTAATTTCATACACTTTGGTAAAAGTTTGACGTATTTAGAAAATTTTTAATGTTTCTTTCAATATATGATATCATTGAATATCAAGAAAATCTAACTTTCATCTAAATGAACAACTAATATCTACACATGAAATAGAATGATATCCTTGAACGATGTTAGGATATCGTTGCTCTATGTATGTGGTGGATTGCTTTTTGTGAGTGAATTTCTGTGATTTTTATTACATCCCTATTATGTTTAGTATTTTCTATTTTAATTACTTATAATTATTCTGTCGTCCTCTCCAAACAATTTAAAATTAAGTTCTTTTTCTACGTTTTTTAAATTAATATTTAGTACACAAGTAGAACCTTACATAATGATACTAAATATTAATTTACGGAGTGACGGGAGTAAATCTTCGTAAAATTAAAAGTATTATTAATTTATTTATTTATTCAAATTACGCTGCGATTAGGCCATCAGGCCTGGTGGCAGCGGTGTAGGGGGATATCAAAATTACAAACAATTGCCTGGCATTCGCCCAAAAAACGGGAGGGAAACCCCTCCAAAAACCTCCCGCAGGCAATGAATTACATTCATATATGTATACACACACAATAGATAATATAACATTTATATTACAATTATTTACACAATAGATAATATAAGACCTTTCGCTTAATAAGCTATTGAATTTAATTTTCAGTGTACAGAAATAAAATTGCATGAAGTTCTTTCCCGTTTCCGGATGCATCATGGAAGTCACAGATCACATAGCACATTGCATTGATGAATCTTAATCTCACATTTGAAAATTATGCATACGTAAAAATCATAAATATAACATATAGACCCATAACCAGGGAAGTATTCCTTAATAATATTTTTTGCTTGCATTGTGCAAGCACCCACTTACTAGTTAGAATATATAGATAGATAATATTCTTGTTAATGCACATTCGTGCACAGTTGAAATTCTTTCTTTTACTTTTGAAGCTTTACAGTAAGAGCGATGGACCCAATACACTTGTATTCAAAGCACATTCAATCCTTTTTAACAAGTTATCTACGAGAGAAAATGGGTATGTGGGCACCAAAAAACGCCAAGTTCTTTCTCTCCTATTAAATAGTTTCATTGGAAAAATTACAACCTACAGGAATAAATGCATAAAAAAGCATCTTAGCAATAAATGCTCAATTAATTAGCATGCATTATAACATTCAATGAGATTAGATCTTACAAGGCAAATGTGATTTGATGGTTTTTTATAAACACGATTAGCAATATACAATATTGTACATATTGCTTCTGATGTTCAATCCAATAGATTAAAGGCCAATTTATTTCTACAACATGAATTAATAAGAATAAAATCATAATTTTATTGATCATTCCATAATTATTTCATGGGGTACTACAGAGAGCAACACTCTTCAAAAAAATATTCTATAGTCACCCCCACATTGCATTCAAAATCAGTAGCAAAAAAACGAAGATTTTTAACGTTAAAAACTTGTCCACTCTTTATTTCAACTTAATTTTCAGATCTAACTACTCTTTAAATTAAACATATCCCTTACGATCTTTAATGCTAAGTGTACTAGCAATAAAGCGCTTGACGTATATCAGTACTCAAGAATTATAATCGTTTATATACTTAAACGATCTAAAAGAAAGGTTACTACTACCTTCAAGTATCACTAAATAAGAAATGTACGAATTAACAGTAAAATATGCAATTTGGTACAGAATGAAGCTATAAATTTTCACTTAATGATTTGGGGAGCAGAATATTCTGAGAACACGTTGATTGGTTGAAGAATACTTTTCAAGCAACTCAGAATAAATTTAAATGAGTTTGAGAATTGATATCCGAGTCTCTTTCCTGGTGAATGAAATTTAATTGATATTTCTCAGTTAAAGGCTCAAAGTGAGGCTACGAATGAGGGTCTTAAAGAAGTTTCCATAGCAAACTGCAGGAACTGAGTAAAAGCTTTTGAGGTAAAAGCGTGGAAAGAAAAGCGACGAAGAGAAATGACGGAGAGCGGTAGGTAAAACTCATTAAAAGAAAGAAAAAAAAATCGGGGGTAGGAGGCATCAGAGTTTCCCATATCCACAGGGAATTAGATTCATTATTGTGGCTTATCCCTCAATTACATTCCTTCCTCTAAATTCTAATCATTACCCAAAAAAACTAAGATTTTGTTTATTTAAATTGTTTTCTGTTATATGGCTACTAGTAAAGAGTTGCTATCTCATCTTCCATTTTAAGATGCCAGTAAGATTTGAAAACATTACAAAATGATCATTAGTGCTTTCTTCAAAAATCTTCCATATTATAAAACCTCTCGCTTTTAAACTGTTAAAATGAGTAATCCTTAACAGCTTAATTAATCTTCATGGGCGCTTTTAATTGCTGAATGATTTTAGTAACATACATCCAAAAATATGTGAGAAATTTAGATGAACCAAATATATTCCTCAGCTATTAAGGTATTAGTAAGTGGTTTTTTTACAAATTTTACTTTAAATTTCTCGTTCCCATTTTCATATCCATATTTATTCTTTACATTATTTCCCATTGTGTAAAGTATTCAACCTGAAGGTTGGTTGGCACTTCACCTTCTCATCTTCATCTTCATTTTCAGGTTCATCTCTCCCTCTTTCTGCTGAGATAAATTTGAAAGCGTCGACTTTTTCAAATTTATCTCGGCGTCCTTTATTTATTTATTAATGTTTTTCTTAAACGAATATTAATTAGTAGGAAATTTAATTATAACTGCGATTTTTTTCTCAATTTTCTTTCTCACTTTAGTAAATGTTATATTATTCTCTTGTAATTAATAATATTTTTATTTTTCTGTAAATTCATTGATTTATGTATATGTTGTATGTAATTTTATTATTGTCTATACTTCGTTGTTAATTTTTAGTGTGTTTTCGCAGGTTTTTTTTTTCACCTCCCCTTCTCTGTGGGTTTTTTCTTTGCCAAACTTTAGTTGCAAAGATTTTTTCCCTACACTCTACTCTGTCTTTTTGTTTTAATTTAATTTATACTTGTTCATATTCTGACGACATACGATGTTAGGTGGAAGAGAGGCCCACTTGAGCCTAACCTCGCCAATAAAGGGTCAAACTAACTAACCAACTTCTCTGAGATAAGCTACTAAGAGCTTGCAGAGAGAAATGAGGTCCCCTAAGCAGGAATAAGAGTGAGGTAGTTTGCCCTTGCTTTCCTCACTGAGTCAGCGCTACGTTTCCGAGAAAGCGAAGCACAATGACTATACGAGAAACACTTTTCTTGTAAGTCCATAAGAAGAGAACTTACATTTATTTTATGAGAATCTATTCAATTCCATTTAATACCGTATTTATATGTAAGATTCGGTAAGAAATAATTTTAAGGTACTCATTTTTGTCATATACAAAGTTAAGTTGTAGATCAAGAAACACTTGAAAGAAATTGAGAAACTAAAAAAAAACTATATTTTGATCTTGCAGTGCGAGATTATTACAACAGCTCTGCTTAAACTTTACTTCATACTATATTTTACCGAAAACTTCATATGTCACGGAGAGAACTCTAGAAAAAAATTGAACTAAAATGATAGTTTTCTATGACAATATGCAAAGTATAACTAAAACATTAATGTCATGGAGATTTATTCATACAATGGAGTTTACACAAAAGTCAAACATCAGAAATTTTATTTCCGACCCCAATTTCTACGATAATCTTCAGCTGTTAGCTCCATATAAAATGTACATTAATTTTTTCTATCAACAAGTCAAAAATATGGTCGTTACAATCAATAATGCCAATTTCAGTTTCGGAGGTATAAGAGATCACCACAGTTTCAATATCATCGTTTTTAACCACTCTAACCTCTTCTTATTTACAGATAAGATCACATCAATCACACATTAGATGAAATCTGCAATCCGTAAGACCTTTCTTCTTAATTAAATAGCACAGAGTATTTAAAATAGGTTCACAAACTTAAATATCTCTAGCTTTGGCTTAGGTGAGATCAGGATATAAACTGGATTGATAAAGTGTCTATAAAACAAAAGACGACCCAAATCCGAAACCAACGAATGGAGAGGAAAGATTCGTTCGAACGGGATTAAACGGATCCCAAGGGAAGGCTTCCGATAAAACTGAACCGCCGACAATGAGTGTCAAAGCTTTTTGTATAGCAAGAAGAGGAGAAAGAAAATTTCTTTCCGTAAATGACACTTCCTCCAAAACGGAGCCAAGATCGAAGCTTTTCTATTGGCAAACGGATCAGGTGCTTCCCACACGACTTTTTGAGATATTTTCCTTAAGGTCGTTTTTTCTTACGGCTTCTGTTGGAAAGCCAACTCACTTTGGATCACCTCAAGAAAATTAAGACTGTATTTTCTTTGGAGAGATATGCACATCATCCATTTCCCAAATAGCGACAACGTTCGCTTAAAATTAATTGAAATCCTAAGATAGCATCGTCAATGGGTAGGAATTTAATAGACTGATAAGAGATATGAGATATTATTCACTTCAGTTCAATCGCATTCCTTCTCCAAAGCCCATTGAGGATCAACGCTTCCAACCCTTTAAAGTTTCTATGAAAAATTAAGTTTCCTCCGGAAAATAAATTTGGTATGACAGGAAATGATATTTCCGTTATATCTCTTGGTCAGAAAACCGTAAAATATATTTGACACTTTATTTCCTGAGTCCTGCCATTTAATTATAATATAATTTGATTTAAATAAGGTTAATTAAGCATCCATATGATACCTAGAAGATAAATTGCACCTCTAATCTCTCGTCGTCCATCTTGAAGAATTCATAGCCGACCTATATGAAGTTTAGATTTTATGATCTGATGTACAATCTTAAATTAAATATTAAAAGATATGTCACCTCATAGATTAAAAACAAGAAATATAATGGGTAAATATAATGAATCTGATTAAATATGAGGTTATGACTGTGTACTGTGATTACAATAAGAGATTTTAGAAGACTGAACTAGTGTTTTCTAAGTACAAGAATAACATTTATCTATTAAACCGATATTCTTCTTAGCACTAATAATGGAAGTTATGCACATTTCCTCTAATTGACCACACCAGCAGTTATGCTGTAAACGTGATTTAGAAACTTGTTTGCTGATGTATAAATCAATACTTAAAAGCAATCAAAACATAAACGTGGTACCTAGAAATCGAAGATAAAATAAATTGACAAAATGATTTGAAACCATTAATGAGACACAACTAATTAATAGCTCCCAAGATAATCGAAAGTAATAGACATAAGAAGAATTATTTACACATTTTCTCCAGCCTCTCTTACTCCACTCTTAGACATATTTTCTCAATAACCAAATCAAATTTTCAATAATAAATAAGCAATCAATCGATGATTAGAGCAACATTATAAATGCTGATTATTTATGTAATATAACTAGCCTCAATTTTATAGTAAACGGTTATCGTATTATATGGGCATTTTGTCCAATTTTTTACGAGTAGAGATAACACTTCCCTATCGTTTAATTCCTCGTATATGTGTTTATTGACCTAAAGGGTCAACATGTAATCATTTCTGAGTGTTGAATGTGCAAAAGTTTTTATCTGCGGTCTGTACGGTCTATACTGCTTGGGTGAGTTATCCCGATTCTATTCGCATATTTTAAGAAAGCGGTGGACAAAAGAGGGGGTGCTAAGCAAAGGAATGGAAAGTATCGAAGTATAAAAAGTTTTCCACGCTTCAGTAAGTTTTCACACGGACTTTGAAACTCATATTTTTCACTCTTGGATTGCTTCGCATTCGGCAGAGGGCAAAAAGAAAGGCCTTTGTCTACCATCTCTTTTGTTCTCATTGAAAAAAAACTCGGAGTGTCTTTTCCCTTTCGTCTCATCCATCCATTTGTCTTCTTCTCTTCATATTACAATTTCTCTCCTCTAGATATACCCTCTTTAAATCGTAAGCGGTTCGCCCTGGGCGAGGGGAGGACATAAAACAACCCACTCCTATAGATCTAGAGGTTGTTGACATCCCTCAGATATTCTTGATTTCAATAAAGAATTCCGACTTACTTTCCATTTTATTACGGACAGGGAAAATTCCGGACGTTCCTGCGATCCTATCTGGATCCCATCCAAGACTCTACTTTCACCCATTTAATCTCCCTCGGGAATGGTATGCTCGAAAAAATGTAAAATCGAGCAAATACGTTTACTTACGAGTTACTAACTGGCAGATTAATTAAGGAAGAGTGGTGTGAAGATTGGCTTACCTGAAACGAAAGGATGTCAAATATTAATTAATTATTCATGGAAAAAGCTCACAGATGATAAAAAAACTTATTAGCTACTACAATCATACACATATTGACTTAACAACTATAAATTAGAAAACATTCACGAAACGAGTCAAACGAAAATGTAAACTAAATTGATATTTTATTTAAACACAAACATGCATTTAAAGATATATTTCCAAATACCTACATACCTCGTGGGAGTAAAATTGATATTAGAGGTATTTATTTATCTTTCAACACATATTCTTTTATTGTTAGTGATATCCTGGCATTCGTAATTCATCAGCCATGCGAATTTCACGATAGTATACTTCTAAAGTGAGAAAATTATGTTATTTGAAAAATATAATAGCTTCATTCTAATGCCAACTACAAACAAAGAGAGTAAAAATAAATAGGAGTTGAATATAAAGAGCATTAAGTTATTTACGAATTATTCCATTATTTATCAAGTTTTATGAACACTTATGAGCTTGAAGTATCATCCTCTATAAATTTAAGTGTTTTAATTTCATTAATGCTCAAACAAATACTACTTTCATTATGTAATTGCTTTCCGAATAGTCTCTTGCATTTAAACATGATATCCTATTTTTGCAGAATAATGTAACGCGGAATTAAATTTTTAAACAATACCAAGACAAATTCACAAAACATTTTCAGACTTAATACCATCTTTAGTATAAGAAAATATAGTTTCTTCTACCTTGAAAAACACTTAAGAGCAGTATCTATAATCATTTTATTAAAGAAAAGTATCCTGTCCGCTTTTACGTCTGCTGGAGAATTCTGCAGATTCCAAAGAATTGATTGTAAATATCTCATTTAAACAGTAGATTCCGTACGGCTCGCTTTAAATGGTTCCAGGAATTTCACTCTCTTCTTTTACTCTTGTTGATGATTGAATTGCACTAAATCATTCGAGATAGAGCTTCAAATTTCTATGGATGAAGGTAAAAATTCTGATGAAGGTAAAAATTCACGGAAATATGTTGGCACCTATTCTATATATTTTTCTTTAATCATAACGTAATTAGGTATTTTTAATTCAAAATAATTGCTCAACGAAGAACTAACATGACCTGAACTAATTTCAAGGAATATAGTGATATAATTTGGTATATTGTATATCACAATTTTTATGAGTTGTCATAGTCAATTTGAAGCAGACAATTGAAAATTCCTATGCGAATTAGTAATAATTGTGGGAATTGTTGGATTAAATAGAGAGAAAATAAAATATGTGCATTCATAGGGCTTGGATTCCATTTTTAACGAAAGAAAATCTCTTGCCCTCATTCCAAAGTCCCAGAAGAGAAGTAAAATAATTCTCAAATTATTTTTCCTTGAGCCCTTCTTTGATTTTGCCCTCATTGACTGTACCAGGTGTAAAATTATGAAACCGGAATTTCCCTAAAGATGGTGCTCACTATCAGTTTAAAGACCGTAAGACCGCTTCTGCAGCGCCATCTTCTCCCTCTAACAGCAAACAAAGTTTGTCAACTCGCAATAACCTAAGTTTCATACACCGGTATATTTTTCTATAACCTCAAACATGTCGAGTTTTGTGCCTACGAACTATGATTTGCGGACAGCATTGGTTTTCTGCTATCATTTGAAGAAAACTGCTGCAGAATCGCATAGAATGCTTGTCGGAGCATACGGTGAACATGCTCTTCGCAAAACTCAGTGCTTCGAGTGGTTTAAAAAATTTAAAAGTGGTGATTTTGACGTGAGAAACGAGGACCGTGGGAAACCTCCGAAAAAGTTTGAAGACAAGGACTTGCAAGCCTTATTGGATGGAGACGATACTCAGACTCAACAAGAACTCGCGGAACAATTAAATGTGGCACAGAAAGCAGTATCTCTTTGTCTGGAAGCTATGGGTAAGATTTATAAAGTGGGAAAATGGGTCCCTCATGAACTGAATGAAAGACAGCAAGAAAATCGAAAAATCACTTGTCAAATCCTGCTCGTCAGACATGAAAGAGAATCATTTCTCTATCGAATAGTGACTGGTGATAAAAAGTGGATATATTTTCAGAATCCTAAGCGTCGTAAATCATGGGTGAATCCAGGAGAACCATCGACATCCAATGCAACACCAAATCGTTTTGGAAAGAAGACAACGCTCTGCGTTTGGTGGGATCAGAAGGGTGTAATATATTATGAGCTACTAAAACCTGGTGAAACCGTTAGTACTCATCGCTACCAACAACAAATGTTTGATTTGAATCGAGCAATACGTGAACAACGACCGGAAAAAGCAAAAAGTCAACATAAAGTCATTTTGCTTCATGATGATGCCCCCTCACACACAGCAAAACGGGTCACGAATACGATCAAGGCGTTCAATTGGGAAATACTATCACATGCGGCTTATTTTCCAGACTTGGCTCCGTCCGATTATTATCTGTTCGCATCATTGGGACACGCACTCGCCGAACAACACTTCGATTCGTATGAAAGTTTACGAGAATGGCTCGACAACTGGTTCGCTTCAATGGAAAAATTGTTTTTTCGGCGTGGCATTCATAACCTACCGGAGAAGTGGGAAAAATGTATAAATTTCAGTGGAGATTAATTTGAATACAATATTTTTTATAATTTTCAAATAAAAGACGTGTAATTAAAAAAAAATCCGGTTTCATACTTTTACACCTGGTATTTGACGATCGAGTGGAGAGTATGTCGATATCTCTGATAAGAGATAAAAATGCCTTACCTGCATCTCAGTTCTTTATAGTCTTCTTATCATTCTCGATTAACATCGCGCCAACCTATCATTTCCCCTCCCGTCCCTCACTTTCTCATGAAAATATCACGTGCTGAACTATGAATGCACTAAGATGATATCCTATATTTACCATGGCTATACTACCCCCTTCTAAAAGTAAATCTTTTCTTATCTTTCACTTAAACTCTCCGGTTCCTCCTCGTCAGCCTTTCCACTCCAATCCATTTTGCCCACCGCGCGCAAACACTTGCACACATATTTTCAGAAGACTCTTTGGTAGTTTGTGTTTCCTTTGCTCAAGACCGGTTATATGAAAAAAATAGAATGCTCAGCCAAGAAAATACCCATTTAGTATTCTCTACACAAAAAAACTCATCTTTCATATAATTTCCAATAATTTTATTTTTTTAACTATCAAATCTTCCAATCTATGTAGTAAAAGCTATATATTCATGAATTGATGTTCAAATGGCCAGATGCGGAGGTAATTTTCAAAGTGAATACGGTTTGCATAAAAATGTGAATGGCGACGAGCTGAAGCCGAAATATTTTTTTTTTAGAAAGTCCTGTCTAGCAAATGGGACTCAATCCTCTGAGGTTCAAACCCACATCCAAATTGCCGGATTATTTCGGGCTATGGGAAACGTGTCTTTCGCTCTTCTGATAATTTCCCAAAAAGGGCAAAATTTGACATTGAACATACTCTCTTTTATTTTTACCGACTACTCTGAATACTCTCAACCCAACTACTCTGAACCTCTCTAACACCTTTTCATTTAGCTTCCCCGATGCTATGCCTTCACCTAATCTCAACTAAATTTTAACAGAAATTGTTTGCAAATCTCTTAAAAACAAACGGAAAGTAAGAATTGACCTTGCACATGAAAGTGTGCAGCTTGAACCAAAGTTAAACAGAGTTGAAAAATAGTAATATGGTTTGTGAGGTGGTAGGTGAGAAGGACGTGGCAGTTCAATTTTTAGAATACCTGCCCGGAAAATGGAATACCTGGGTTCGAGTCCCAGCCAAGTCCCTTATTCTTTTAAATTATATTATATTAAACATTGATAACATAATTAACTCTACAATTTTAAATTCTATATAATTCATTTAAGAACAACATACGTGCAAATCTACACAAATTTCCCGTTGCCACCCAAACAAATACTACAAATACTAAATTCGCAGCTTTCTTTTCTCACCTAACAAATTTCGGTTTCTGGAATTTTTCTTTCCCTTTAAAAACATCCATTACCAATTTTTTTTCTGCCCCACATGCCCCCACTTTCATTCAGACGCTCTTTCACCTCAACCAACCATTTTTTCCCTTTTACTTTACGACCGTTCTCAATCTTCTTTACCAACTTTGCTTTTCTGACTTCATACTTAGTCTCCAAGGAATGTTAAAAAAATGCGACAGACTTTCTTTCGATCCGCGGTCATTTTTTATCTCGTCATCACTGAGTCATTCAATGGGATACTGTTTGAGTTACTCTAAGAGGAGCAAAGAATAAGGATGTACCACAAATGGAGTACCTCTCAGGGTGTCCTAAAACTTAAGAGAACACATTTGTGATCCGTTAAACGACCTCACTCCTCCTTAGTAATTCCAGATAACTGAAAATGAGGTTTAAAATCTCCTGTAGCCGTCTTTGTCGGCGTTTATCGCCTCGTTCACCGGTATTCTGAGAAACCAGGAAAGGTTTGCGCGTTTAGAAACACTCAATGCACATTTCCAAAGCGACACTCTTCTTATTAGATGTTCCTTCATACTTTATGACCCTTAACAAGGAGGCATCGCTATTTAAATGTGCATTGGGTGTTTCTAAAAAGCGCGGCGATCCTTTCCTGGTTTCTCAGAAAACCGGTGAATGAGATGAGAAAAGCCGCTAAAGACGGCCATTGGAGATTTTAAACCTCTAATTTATTAACAGCCGTGCTCCAATTTTCTTTCATATACATTTAAGACAAGTATTGAAACGCCCACCACAGAATGGCCACCGATATCAAGATTTGTAGGATTTAATTAAAATCCTGTCATAATTTCCCACAGATGAACATGGTTAACCCTTTATTCTAAAGGAAATTCCATAATTTCTAAGTTCTGTTAAATATATTTACTTATTTATTCATTCTTTTTATTATCAAGTGGCTAACTTCTAATAAACATATCTTCAACTGGGAAAAGAGTTATTAGCAATTGAAAATATTAAGTAAGGTTTTTGAGCATATCCTATGAAAATATTTTTAATCCATGTTTAACTGAAATTCTACACAAAAACTGTTATATTTGCATACAAATGTAAGTTTCCACTTCAATGGTATCCTTCATTCATCGCCATCATTCTCTCCATATTACAGAGATAATATGTAAGGGAGGAACGGTAAGAAATCGAAAAATACGGGAATAAGATAATAATAATCATCAAAATTTATCAATCTATAAATTCAGGAGAAAAACGATTTCGGTTTATCCAACTAAAGGCAGCCAAAATGGCTTTATAAATCAGATCTCCACGGAATTGCAATAAAAAATATCAGCTGTGATCGCTGTTTGGAAATTGAAGTTTTATAATCACACTTTCTACCGATTGATAGCTAACGATATCAATCTATATCTACCAATGGGAATAGGCTAAATAACGGACGACTACTGATTCTAATCGGCCCGAAAAACGGTGCGTGTTTTCCGACCCCTTGGACTAATCTACACGCCTGCCTTACGTGCTACGCAGGAAGAATGCATCTACGGGGCTATAGCGAAAGATTTGATGCGAACATCTCTCTCTAGTACGCGGATGGATGCCTCAAACATACGGAATACTATTTTTTTAGGCGCAACATCAAGCGATTGAAATGCCGCGGCTTGATTACGCTCGGGTCTCTAACTTACGAAGGCTCTCGCACGCATACCCTTGCCCTATTTGTCGGCTTCTCCCTCCTTACTCAGGGGGAAAAATAATCCTCCCCACATCTGCCTGTTACGGAATTGAATTCTGAATTCATGCACGTCAACTCAGGGGCTTCGAATACAAAACATTTTACCTCTGCCGACAAGAGTAGCGGGAGGTTTGATTGCACCTCACCTCCGTGAGCGAAATGGAAATCTTCTACATGAGCGGTTGAAGGTAAATTCATGGATATGGAATATGCTGAATCAGAAGCGTTCATCCATGAAATAGTTCACTTTGATTAAAACGTAGTTTACGTTAATTGATCACGATTAAACGAAACCTAAGGTTAGAATTTACTTATTAGCCGCTGTCAAACAGTAGTTACAAGAAAATATAATAGAATATTTTTTAGCAGGAAAAAAATGTCATGTTCTAAAGCAAATGACACTGGTTCATACATGAATAGTCAGTTTATAATTTTAAAGATATTTTTTCCATTAGTTTATCTATTTTTATATATTATTAGTAAACAAGATTTACGTGGTAATAATTTACATATCAACTCAATTATCTCACGAAAGAAAAACTCGTTCTTCTCAAATTCCAGATTTTTAAAATCTATAATGAAATTATTCCATCAAAGTGTTGAAAAAAGTGAATGTACTATTTAATTCAAAGATTTCATTAAAATATTTTATATTCAGGAATGAAATAACTATTTATGCTGAAATATGACCTGACTGATGACTTTGAATGTCTGATGACATTTCATGAACCACCATATCAAAATGATCTTGTCATAGGAGTTAACTATGCTTTGAGATTAATTTCCAAGATTTTTGGGAGAAAACTTTGGTTTCCCTCTGAGCAGAAGCTTCTGAGATATTTACATTTGAGTAAAATAGATTTTGAAAAACATAAATGCAGGTCTATTAGAAACTAAATAAATAGCAATACAAAAGATGTTCTGTGTCAGGCTCTCTCTTTAAAAATTTCTTTTTAACTTCACTTCTCAAAATACCTTCAGGTACCAAGATTCAACTTACTGTAAACAATTATCAATACATCTAGTTTGATTTTCTTTTTATGACTTACAATATTGGCTTAAAATTATTATGTTTTAATGAAACTTGCGCTGAATTTTCTTTGCTTTTCGCATTGGATAATGAAAACGAAATTTATTTTAATGATGATAACAATTCGTAGTATATCACGAAATAAATGTAAGCCCCTTGCATTCCCTCTGTAATATGCCTCTAAATCTTTGTTTATGCTAAAAAAGCATGTTTACATTCTGATTCTCAGTTCCTAGGAACGATATAAAATCTGGAACGACAAATCCCTGCGCGAGTTTCTTATGTAAATACTTTAAGAGGGATATTTTACATTATTCCCATTATTGTCTAATCCACCTTATCCTTCTTTTGGTTGGAAGAATGGCAAGATACTATTCCCATTTTCTTCTAAGATTAATATCTCATGCATTCCATTATTTCCATTTTCTTCTAAGATACTACTCTTATGAAAAGCAAGATGCATGTGTACTCCTTTTTTTATCACAGGACGTGAAGCACAAATAATTTAATAATCATGTTCTAGGAAGAATATTCGAACGCTCCCAAAAATTTTATGCATTCATAATTCCACTTGATGGATTTTGATAGTTATATTTGATAGTTTTTCTTTAGTATAATGACTAAAGAAAAATATACACTCTTTAGAATAAGAGTGTTTTGCGGAGCCCGTTCTCTTATCTCAATTCATAAGGCATCGCACTACTCATTCGTCACGTGACATATTTATTCTTTATCGTTTCATGCTTCCTATTTCATTTAGGGGTTCTTCGACGAGATCCTACCCAGAACTCGTTGAATCGTAACTTAATATTGCTCTAGAAATATCTCTACTACTTTGAATACTAGTTTCGGATTGCATTTCCCATCAGAAATCAGCTTTAATTTCTTAAATTAAGATTTCATCGCTACGTAATTGAAATTCTCAAACCATTATACATCCAAAATCACTCATTCCATGTTTCAATCGAGTTTAACTATTATAAAAGAGGGATCTCATCAAATCTGAAAATATGTATAAAGCTACCATTATATTTTGATAATTATATATGTATTCATAATTTTAAATATCTATATTCATACATAACTATATAAAGTCATACAATATAATTACAAGTATCTTTCAACTTCAAATTATAAGTTTATAATTTGAATGAACATGATTTTAATTTAATATAGTTTTTAGATTTCAGAGTTTCTAAAACTTTTAGGATCCCATTGTAAAATAACTAGGAGTTTCGGTGAGGATGTATCTTTGGCTAAAATACAATCAGATGGGAAATTAATTAGCTATCTCATCTCAAAATACCGATACAATATTCAAATAACAGAATTATCACAGGGATAGCTGTAAATGACTATTATCCAGAGAAGGTTCATTAGTACGTGGAGTGATGTCATCTGCAGAAATGAAGCCGGCGAATTTTACAACTTATCATTGATTTTTATCGAGAGACTGGTTTTGAGAACTCTCATCATCGATAATCTGATATCTGGAAATCCGAGATTATCGTGGTTCGAGATGGAAATCGAAAATTGAGTTTCAAATAACCATCCGAACGAGAACTTGTTCTCAACACCGATCGCGAGGTACAAATTTGTAGTGCGTTGAAATTGTCGCATATCCTGTTCAAACGAAAATGAGTGTCTTAAAATATTGTTCCGGAAATTAATTTTTCTCTTTCTAATTTAGTAAATGTTTACATATATACATATATCTCATTTCAATATTGCAAAACTTCTAGAAAGAGTAGGGTGCACTGCACTGACTTGAAATCGTATGGCATCGAAGAAATACTATCATTGATTTTTATTCTAACAAATATTTATTTAATGTCGTTTTTTTTCTGATACATCTCTTTTCAAAATCGCGATTGTGTTCTCTCTGCATTTCTACATTATTACAAGCCATGAGTATATATGTATGACTTACCAGAATGTCATCAAATCGATTAGGAATTCGAACCTAACCAAAATGTGATTGAAAAATCAATTTTTTATCCTAAGTTTGAGATGGAATACCCGAGAAAATCCTGAGACCCTTTGGTGAACTGATCGAATCTTCTTTACGAAAAGAAAAAATGGAAAAAGCGGTAAATAGATTTATGGTTCCTTATTGACTTACTGGTCGAGCAGAGAGATGAGATTTTAATCTGGATTCGAGCCTAATGAGAACTAGGATTTAGAGGCCGCAGGATAGCAGGATCATCCTCTAGGGAGAAAAAAGACAAGAAAAGCATTTCGGTGGGTACATATTTGAGAAAATGGATGAGAGGTTTAGCAAATGAAGTGAACACGTTGAGATAAAGTGAAGGAGCAGTTTATGTGAACGTACTTACGGTGAGAAGAGAGGAGGGATTTTTGAATTACGTTAACTTCGATCTGCAAAAAAAGAAACTGTAAGAAGAAGTTGTGAAAATTTCGAGTGAAGGTTCATGCCTAGTTTCAAGTCAAAATCAAAATCAAACCTCGGTAAGATGATTTGGTCTCTAAAAAGAGTATAATTTCTCTCATTTCCTATTTATTTTATTTATAAAGAGTACTACTGGTGCTACAGACTTAGAATCTCGAATTATGCCGATTAAATATTTTTTTAATTTCATCGATGCATAATTTTCTTTTATTATCTCAATTTCAGTTTTTCGTTGGTCTCCTAACTTAAAGTAGGAACTACTACTAGAACAAAAATCTCAAAACCTTATTATGAAACCTGAAAGAAAATGCAACCAAAAACTTGCAACAGATATCAGAGTACGATCAAATATTCCATCGTCGCAATAAAGTCCCGACTCTAAAATCCTACAGATGAATATTTCTCACTTAAGATTCTGCAAGATCTTGATACATCCGTATCATTCTCATTTTCTCGAGTTACATTATCCTTATTCTCTTTCCACATATTCCATCGCTATGAAAGATTATTAACTTCAATACTATGAAATATGACGACATACAAAATATGAAATAATCCCCACAAAGTCATATGCAAATTTCGATTATTAGCATAGAGTCAATAAGGAGTTTGTAAGGAATAAAACAAACTTCCTTCTTTCCGGACAGGTAAGTTATTCTATTATCTCTACCCAGTTTTACACCTGACTGTATCTTTAGACCTCAGAATTTCATCCATTTCGAAATGAAGAAGCAATACAGAATCTTACGCCTCTCTCTTGAACCTGTAATTGCGTTCCGTCATAGTAATCCAAGAAATACTCTCCGAAGTTATTCATTTCGCACGTCACATGAAATTTTGATTTCAAGATTTTTTCTCATTGCCATGGAATGAATTATACGAGCATGATTAGCCTCTATGCTCTGAATATTTTTGAGTCTTTCACGAAAGATGAAATGAGAAGTTTTAATGTGCGCGGAGAATATTAATGAAGTTCTGAACGAATAAGCAAATGCCTGGAAATACTATTCCGATGCAGTTCTTTCGCTTAAACTTCAATGAAACGTCATATTTGCAGTGAAAAATTAATGGGGATCAAACGCCGTGGGAATACGACTTAACGATTTCCGAAATTAACTGTCGAGGGAATCAAAATGAACTTTGGGAATTTTAAAACCTCTGGGAACATATTCTTCACGAATGTCACGCCTTCGATGAAAAGCTGAACACATCAACACTAATCTAGTTGACGCAAGTTGTATTTATTTATAAAAAAATGTCGCTGAACCGGCGAATAGAATTTCTTGGTAGCTGAAAATGTTTCTTTCCTTAGGTATCAGATGAGTTGGCAATAAGTAGAAAAATAGTCAATAGGTAGGATTTACCTCTTTTTACCAATAGAATGGAAGTAAAATGCTCTTATCAATCTCGCGGTTAAGTAGATTTATTCGGAGTTTCTTGGTGTGACCCAAATTTCGGTCGCGGGAAGATAAAAGTTTGCACAGTTGGTCTCGAAATGCTGTAGATTCAACCTCCGCATAATCTAAGACCAAAAAATTACTTATCAGCTCAGGACCGCAATTTTTGCTGCAAAATGATACACCCAAAGCCGTTTACTTTAGATTAACAAGTAGATTTGTTAAGTATATATTAGTAGCAATATTAAATCATGAAAGACGAATTCACAGATGTAAAAATTAACATTTTTACTTTTTCCCTATTCGTTTCCCTATGAAAACAATTCGTTGTATCAACACCAAATTTCATATATAGCACTTTGATTGGTGCTCTTAGAGTTGATTAATTTTTGAAGTTGATCGGTTAACCGAAAGTTGAGCTTTACATTTCGAAGCTCGTTTCCGTTTTTGAAAAATATCTCCATTAATCTGATATTAAGGTAAATACTATTATTTATAAAAGTTTTAGAATATGTTATTTAATATAAGTTTTGTATGAAACTTATTTTTACCTTCTCCCTATACGTAGTATAGAGAAAGTATTGTATTCGCAAAACAAATTCGACCTCCAGATTTTGACGGAAGTAAATTTTTTGGGGCTCATAGAGATCGTTTTCGCTATTTTCCCGAACATGTCTGTCTGTGTGCCTGTTTGTCCGTGGTAATAAGGTTTGTGGGCGCTCTATCTTGAAAAGTAATTATTCTATAATTTTAAAATTCATATTTAGTATTTTCCTAACAATGCCGAGAGTTGATAAGTTTTTGGTGAATATCGCTCAACCGGAAGTTGCTGTTTATCCGGAACAAAATTTCGTTTCTTAAATATCTCTGTAAGAATGCAATGTAGGTATATACAATTATGCACAAAAGTTGTAGATAATGTACTTGACTACAACTGTTGTATGAAACATTTTTTCGTAGCACTGATTGTTTAGGAGTTATTCTTCAATAATGGTTAACCGGAAGTTGTTGTTTATCCAGAAATGGAAGTTTTTCATACATATCTCTGTCAGAATTCAATGTAGGTATATACAATTATGTACCAAAGTTATAGATAATGTATTTATGAAATATTTTCCTGTAACACTCATAGTTTTGGGGTTATTTATATATTACCGGCGTAGGCTTCTGTTTTCAATAAATACGGAGAAAGTCATGTGTTGGCCACATCAGATTTTTGTATTTCAGCAACTGATAATGAGCAAATGGATCTAGAGAGGTACGATGTGATAGTATATCGTACAATCATGAGTTCTGTGTGTCTTAACTCCAATGATTACAAAATAACACTACTCATGTAATAAAATAATAAATATGCTAAATGACTTAATACAATTGTATGTACTCATTTTGAAATAAATCAATGATATTCATATATAAATACCTCATTTTATACAATTTGGAACTAAAGGATATATTTAGATATAACTGAAAAATACTAAGATGGAACTAGAATAAACTTAAATTAATAGAATAAACTGTATGTATATATATATATATAGAAAGGACATTTGAATGTAAAAAATAATTGATTAAAAAATATCGTAGAATGAGTATGTACAACTTGAGTATGTTTATTTATAAAAGAAATCATTTCAGACCCCTATTACAAAAATTCAAGAAATTTTCAATTATCTGAAAAACAGCTTCTTTTGAAATTGAAATGTCAATAAAAATTGGAAGGATCATAAAGATTTCCCTGGGGGAAATTTAGCAAATATTTGTGGAAAACTATTTGAGAAATACATGCATAAATTACCCAAATGGGTGTTTCACTAAATATCTCTATTTCAGTGATATAAATACAGACAAATGTTACAGCTCGAATTGGGGAATGTAGTTCGTGGATTAATTCTGTATTCGGTAAAATCTCGACTGAATTTCAGCGAGATGTTCTCTTATCCACAAAAGGAAAGACTTCAATACTTCTGGGTCCGTAAATAGGGAATTGAAAATGTAGATAAGTGTAACTCCCACGGGAAATTCTGAGCTCGAGGAACGAATGAATGCGGGAAAAATTGTAGGTATGTTTATATATCCCATTTCCCCGTTCTTTAAACACCCGTCAATAGAGAATGAATGAGAGTATAATGGATCGGCAAAGTGAGAGGCAAACTTTTATTCCTCGCTCCCTTGAGTCTCACAGTCGAAATTTCGAAATTATAAAAGCAAACTCGGTGCTTTCAGATAATCAGGGAAAGGGCTTGACAGTAGTTTTTCGTCCGTTCGACGTTTTTAGAAGGTGATGAAGAGGACAAAATTCACTTTTTAGCCTCTACTTTGTGGCAGCTCTCCGTGATGAAGGAAGAATAACAGACTTATATCCGATACCACCAGCTATATTTAATGTAAATCTGGGAGAAGTGATAAAAGAAACTGAAGGAATGAACATGGAAGGAATCTCGGTGAACGGGGAAGAAATTAACAGGTACCGCTTCGCAGATGACATCGCAGTAAAAACGGAGATGATTTGCAGGCTTCTCTGAATGCAATGGATCGACATTTAAGGATATATCATGGAAAAGAAAACAAAAATCCTAATATGTGTCAAAAAGAAGTTGAAAGCAAATATTACCCTACGAGGGGAGAAATTAGAGCAAGTCGAGTCATTCACCTACCTTGGAAGTAGCATAACATGGGATGGAAGAAGTACCACGGACATCAAACAAAGAATATCTCAAGCCAAGGAGGCATTCATGAAGAAGAGGCCACGGCTATGCTCAAAGAACATACGGTTACAGACAAGTAAACAATACCTGGAAAATATTGTATGGAGTGTGACACTCCATGGATCAGAGACATGGACCATTAGAAAAGCGGAACAGAAGAGAATAAAAGCCTTCGAAACCTGACGCTAGAGGCAAATGGTGGAGATTAAATGGTCAGATAGGGTGAGAAACAAGGAAGTATGCAGAAGAATAGATGATGTTAAAACAATATAAAGCATCATCCGGGAAAGAAGAACTAGATGGATTGGAAATAATAATAATAATAATAAATGGCCTTTATCCGGGCGAGATTGAGACTAGAAAGTCTCTTCTTACACCTAACCCATCGTCATATGCGAAACAGAAAGAAAGAGAAATGTCTTGAGACACAATGGATTTGTCAGGAACATTCTAGAGGGGAAAATATAAGGAAAAGCGCCAAGAGAAAGATCAAGGGAAAAATATGTAGATAAAATAAATAGGGATGTAGGAGAGAAGAGATATCAGGATATAGTAGAATTAACACTAGATAGATAGGAATTTAGGGCTTCAGTCGACGAATCTAAGGAATGAATGACCAATGATAATGACACAATACACAGGGATTAATGCACACGACCAAGGTTTCAGCGCGTAGCTTCATCATTAGGTACAGAAAAGAAGAAACAGTCACATATAAAGGTAGGAAAAGGGGGGAGAGGGGAAGTGTTAGATCCTGTGGTATCGTGTGTAAATCCCTCCTTCATCCTGATGAGCTACCAGAAGTAGAGGCCAAAACAGTGGGTTTTGTTATCTCAGGCAATACTACTTTTAAGGCCAAACTCTATAGGAAACTTCTAGTGAAGTTACATGTTGCTTCATTGAATATTTGGTTCAACTTCGTGTGTCTCAAAAAAGGATTGACGTCGAAATATGTGAATATCCGCATGTCGACAAACAGTGCTGCCAGAACTACCAAGAGGAAAGCTGCTTACATTCGGGTCCGACAGGAGACTTACTACCAGAAATGGTACGTAGTTAGAGACAGTCTCTCTCTCATTACTTATGTTTGTTGCATGTGGAACTTCTGCATGAATTTCATTACACGGAATGGACCCTACTGGACGATTTAGTGCGCCAACGAGGAAGTGAAGCGTGTTAAAAAAACGTGTTATCTTATCCAAAGAAGTTGACGGTTTAAGGATAGCCAAACGCAGGAGCCAACGATCGCTATGCACTCTTTCCGAGATAGTGTTTAAATCTATCTAAACACTCATTTAATGACGGGGAGACATTCTTATTAAGTAAAGGACTGAGTTACGCGCCTTATTTTCCCTTAACTTCTAGAGATTTCGAAAACCTAGCGGTGGATTGCAAAGCCACCCTGAGCAAGAAAGACATTAGTTTTAAACATACTGCCGCCCGCCCTGCCACGAACCATTTTTCTCACAGTGACCATTAAAATATGCACTGCTGAGACACCACTCGTGTTCCCTCTAATATTTGCAAACCCATTGCAAATGAATATTTAATTTTACAAAAAGCCGACAAAGATAATAGTATAGTTATTCTCGACAAAAGTGATTACATCTACAAATGCATGAATTTTGTCAATTGTGCGGATTTACAGATCATGAAGAAAGATCCCACCTTCGAGTTCCAAACACGACGAAACCTAGGTCGTGTGCAATAAATCCTGCGGTATCGTGCATAAATCTTTTGTTCTTCCTTCATGACGGAGAGGATTTGCTCAGTCGAGATCGATTGAGTACATTTGCGATTTTCTTTGTGCAAATCAGGCCGTCTATCCCTTTGAATCCTATCGAAATAGAGTTTAAACGCAGAAATCGACGCTGCAAATATTTGGGAATATAGGATGTATTCAATTGGGAGCCATTGAGGTAAATCCTTCATACATATTAGGGGAATTATTCAAAATGGAGATTTAACGATGATGCCCCAATTTATCCCTACCATGCGCAGAGTGTTGAAGACAAACTTTCATCAGCAAGTTAAATTTTAAGTCATAGTTGAATAATTATTTCGCTACACCCTCTTTTTTACACTTTCTGAATTGTTTTACATAGACATCTATAACTTCTTGGGTTAAGTTTGAGCTCTCTACATACTGTAAAAAGATACGTTACAGAAGGAAGCCTCTAAGACCCCGTATTTTTAAGGAGCTAATTACAGTTTCTCATACTTTTTTGCACCGTAAAAGTTCCTCGTTGAACCAGTTGCAATTGATGAAGACGTATCTTTTCGTAAATTTCTATGAAAACATGCAAGTGCCATTTTAAGCGATTCATATAATTTGTTAGTACATCTTTCTCCGCTGTTTATTAAAGATGTGAGCACCTGATAAGTAAAATAAACGGCAACAGCGTTAAATAGGTCCTTTCCTCAATCCGAGATCGAATTATCATCCAGCGGTCATGAGGTTTAAGATAAACACTACACTCCGTTTTGTTTCTATCAGAATTTGGATTAGGTAGACGCTAATTGATTGGTCCGAATGTTTGCATTTGAGTGTAAACTGACAATTGCATTCAACAAAGGATACTTTAGTTGCCATTAATCCCAGAGGTAATCGAACTGATTACCTTTTAGGAGGTGATTGGTAGAAGTGAAATTCAGTTAAGACCTCTGATCGCATCAACAAAAAATACGTGGGAAAGCTGCCGCAGAATTACCATGGACGTCATTCTAACAATGTGTCTTCATGAAGGTCTTGAGGATAAATTACCCGGAGGAAAAAACGAAGGAATAGCATTTTCACTATAGAAAGCAAACTTATAAATTGATCAACTCGACAGACTTCAATTACAACGTTACCTTACGTCACCATTTTCTATACTACATGAAGTATATTACTGTTTCCGAGAGTATTGTTAATCTGTAAATTATATTAAAATTATATAAACTACAAAAAACTAATATTTCTGCTCTGAATCACTATTCTTCATTTTCTTTTACATTAAGCGTTTTAATAAATGACTCCGGTTCTAAAGGTATAGTTGTATTCAACTAAAAATTATAATTACGAATATTTTAACTAGCCTAGTTTCACAAATGGATTAACGTCGATATTTCAAGCTCTTATATATCCTAAATATATTTTGATGATGATGAAATTTTATCGGCATTTAAGAAGAATGAGGTAAGTTATTTATCAAGCAGTTCTTTCATTTCTTCTTAACGAGTATCTATATTACGATTCAGGTATGATTATTTTCATGAATGAATACCAGCAATTGAACTAAGCAAAAAAATAATGACAAGATTCAAATCATAAAATGGCGGATGCTGTATCCTATTTGTATATTATCAATTAAATATTACATATTATAAATTTTAACAACAATATATTCTCTCATTTGTTGTCCAAATATTGTATAAAATATGCTGACAATAATAAATTATAAATCATAATTAGTTTTTTCCTTCATTGTCACAAAAAATCACTTGTTTCACAAAATATGATTCAGCTTCTCTCTTCCCGTTCTCTTCTTAACGTACATGTATTTTTCCCTAGGCAAAAAATGCAAATTTCCCTACGTTAATTTTTACGAAAGGGTAGGAAGATCTATATTGACTATATCATGTTATAATCAAGCGTGAATTGATATATTAGCAAGTTTATATCCTGTTTACACAAGTTTATATCCCGTTTACGGATGGTTTGTAGGTATGTATGATTAGTTTTGTCATGTTATAATCATGTGTAAATTGGTATCTTAGTTTTCACTCCATCCTACCGTACGAATTTATCGTAAGATTATAAAAAATTATACAGTTAAGTAGCCTTATTTAAATAACATTTATATATTGAAATCGGTACATAAACCTTATGGATAGAATCAATTTCCGGAATTTTAATATGTATGGATAAACGATTTTCAAATTTGATCAGACACCTAAGCCAAATGTGGCTTTAACTTAATGAAGAGGAACAATAATTTTTAGATTTAATAGTTATTTTATGGCAAAATCTTGGAATTTGGTACCTTGAAAGTTAAAACAACTCTTGAGTAGTAATCACAAATCATATGGACAATTGTGCGAGCTCACAGTCGCAGAATTTGCGAGGGACTGAGTGCAGAGCTGGAGTTCATTATACTATTTTTCGGAAGGAAGATAAGAAAGTCAGAAAGGAAACTCCACGTTCATTATACCACATCTAGGGAAGCAATCTCGTGCATGGTAACCTTCCGATAACCGTTACATTCTCAAAGGGGAAAATGTCCAACGTTCTACAATAGCGCATTCTCGTATGAATTGTTAGGAGAAAATATGAAACTTCACCTGGAAGTTCCCTGATGTATAAGGAGAGGATTTCTTGGAAAACTAAACAGTGTTCAGAAAAGACGTTATCCCGAGATAAAGGATACATACAGGTCATATCCAAGAGTTAATGGGGTAAACAAATGCGAGATGAGAAATATACGAGGAAAGAGAAGTTTCCGCTACAGTTAAAAAGGTATGAGAAAACTAGGTTAAATAGCAAATGATGTATTTGCATCATGTTTTGCCATTGGTGAGATCGTCATAGAGATCTTTTTCAACGGATGAAAGTAAGATTTCAAAAAATTGTGCTGGCAGTGCAATGAAGCAAGTATGACCGGCTTTAATGAATTATTTTACAGAAAAATTGAAACAACTTAGCAAGAATCATTGGTTCTAAAAGTAGTAAATAAGAACTCTTCAAAGTGCTTCGATAGCTTGGGACATTTCGCTCCTACCGGAATCGAACCCGGATTCGATTTCACCGAACCCTAACGCGCTCCCCACTTGGCTATTCGTGAGCCCTCAATGGTTCTTTTCTTTGTTTATCTATAGTTATAACAATGACTATTTCATTAATGATAGTCTCCCACTAAAATGGAAATAATTGCCAATGTTTTGATACAGTTTCAAGTATTTTTTTCATCATCATGAATTTGAAAATAAAATGAACGAAAAGTTTCGTTCAATATGTTGTTAATAGTAAAGATAACACTGGGGAACAATTTTCAACTTTATTTCTGTTGAGTTCGATTTTTGAGCTGTCGAAGGGTAAATGAGACGTGCTGATTTCAAATCTGTATTTAATTTTCTTCTATCACGTCAAGTTTTTTCTCTACGCTTTATGTGAATGTGACCATTCTGTCGGAGATACTCCGGTACCGTCAAACAAAGATACAATTTCGGCTGAATTATATTCCATTGGTTTATTTGTTTGTTAACTACAGTTACATCTTAATTACAATATAGTACAATGTGCTTACATTTAATCCTTTTGTCCCGCAAAAATGGTGAAATTGACCATTGTGCACCTTTGGAAACCAGCGACAGGTTCATATTGCCCATACTTGTTCAGTTACACTTGAGATATTGCAGTGAGACGTTGCGAGTTGCTCTTATATAGTGAAGCACTTTCCAGCATTTTAATCTGAGTTCTTGTTTGTTTAGATTGTGAGAAAAAATTTCTCGAAAAAGGAGCTAAGGTATCCTACTTTCGATCAAGAGAAAGTGCGTTTCTGCTATACTTCCCAAGTGATAATGAATTTGTATGTTATCATAACATGCATGGTCTAATGGAAGAGTTGGGAGGTTTAGCCTAAAATGCAACTGAATGGCGATTGTTCATCGATAGTTCAAAGCAGAGCATGAATTGAATCCACAATGGAAATTTATTTGGTGCATTCCCAATAGGCCATTCAATTTGTCTGCGTGTAGAATATGAAGATATAAAGAGAGCCATTGATTTATTGCAATATAACATGCACCAATGGATCATCTGCATTGATCTTAAAATGGTCTACTTCCTCCTTGGCCAGCAACGCGGTTACACCAAGTACCCTGGTTTTTTGTGTATGTGGAACAGCAGAGCTCGCGACAAGCATTGGGTGCAGTCGAATTGGCCACCACGATCTGATCTGAAACTTGGTGATCCAAATATTCTACATCAGCCACTTGTTGACAGAAAGAATATTATATTTCCACCTCTACGTATATAGAAATACACAAGTCAGGATTAAGTTTAACCATTTCCCTGTAAAGCTTCACAATATTAAAGTAATTGGTAATACACTTGATAGACGTTTCACGAGAGATATTTAATCACTCCACATATTTTCCCTTAGTAATTGGCCCACTTATACTTTCTAAAACACAGCGTGAGAGGACATTCCGGAGAACAACAGCGTTGTTAAGCGATAGATAGACTTTCCAAAATTTTAATGAAGTTTCATCTTTCAATTATCTTTTCGGATATTATCAAGATTGTTCCCGACAGCCTGTCCCCTTTATCCTCCAATTATCCGCGGAATAAGAGATACTATCCATGAGTCTAAAAATAATGAGTACACAGATAACTACTACTTATTGTCGCTGTGATTTTACTTCGTTATTTATAATTCAATCATGAAAAACTTAATTGAGAGTGAGATCGGAAACTCCTGGAATATTGTTCGTAAATATAATTAGTGGCGAACCCACACTGTAGAACCTAATGATTCATTACTAAAACACGGCAATAGCGGGAACGTAAATCCTTTATGAGTTATTAAAGGGTTAATGGTAGATATCTGGGGTTTCACGCTTACTTTTTTCCAGGTAGAAATTTGGAGGGCCTCCGTCCTAATCAGGACCCTTAGCTCGCCTTCGCAGCTACTGGGCGCCCGACCTTCATATCAGGGGGGACCATAAAAAAACAGACCGCTTGGAATACGATTTAAAAGGTTATAAACAATTCAAATGAGCAAAAATTTAATATCTTCGTAGTATCACTTGTCCAAAGTGATATGCAAGCGTCTTTCGATCGACGTTCTACGATGAAAATTAAGGTTTTTCGTGACTTTGCTCACTTGCTCAACGGGAGTTGGGTTGGGTTGTGGGGAGGATTTCTAGATTTCTAGATTTTTGCTAGAAATCCCTCCTTCCAACCCAACCAAACACAACAGTTTTAGTATGGTTTCAGTTTTTTTATGGTCCCCCCTGATGGGAAGGTCGGGCGCTCAGTACCTGCGAAGGCGAGCTAAGGGTCCGGATTAGGACGGAGACCCTCCAAATTTCTACCTGAAAAAAAGTAACGGTGAAACCCCCAGATATCTAACATTAATCTATTAAAGTATTTTTACAAAATTTTCAGATGAGCTAAAGAAATACTATGTGTATAAATAATGTATGATTAACTATCTAATGGCATAACCTTCTTGTGGTTTACATAGTAATTACTATTTTTGAGTAAATTGATGTAACATAGAGAATAAAAGATTGAGAATTCACCTCGAAACTATTTAAGCGGAAGTCCTTTATCTTAAAGTGAAAACACTAGATCTCTAAGTGTAAAAAATGTGGCATTAATGTTTTTATAAACTGGTGGTAATTTCCGTTGAAGAGACTGTGATACCCTCAAACAAATTTTACATTATAGTTAGGCTTGTTCATTATGGATATTGTCTAGATGCGGATTCATTCGAAGTAAATATAACTGGTATTCACCTGTATAATTATTTCATTTCATAAAATGACGAATTTGTTAGTTGGTAAGTTACTATTCAACTACAAATTTCAAATTCGCTTTAATTAATTAATTTTCATAATTCCTCAATTTCACTATCGAAAGAATTTTAATACTATCGGGTTACAATTTCCTGATTCTTAATTTTATAGGGAATATTCTATTGGACGTTAGCTTCTGATCACCAAATATTTCGCCCATTTTAGAGCTAAGATAGTAAAATATTCCTTTTTACCAATTATACGATCTCTGCAAAGCGTAAATAATTTATTGATGGAGAATTTTTCAAACTAGTTCCTTTGCTTGATTAACAGAGAAAATCCACGTATCATCATCGCTATTTCCTGGTATTCGCTTGATGTTATCTGAAAATGCAGCTGACTTCAATATTACTTTCAATCAAGCCTTTGGTTAGATTGAACAGAATGATAGAGGAAATCAATGCCATCCTATTAATAAAAAGAGAGGTGCTGTGAATAAATATTGGAAATCCACCAGGCGACGGGGAAATGGAATTAAGAATGGGTCGAGATAGTCCTCAGCTTTTGATTGCGTTTCCGTTATTGGAATTTATGACTCTTCTTAGCACTGGCTAAAGAAGCGACTATCAATCGACCATTTCTCAGAGATTCGATTGTATTAGAATCGAATCCATTGCAATTAACAATAAAATTGACATGACCTAATGGTATTTTCCTCCAAAATTTTATAAATAAGTATGCAAAAGTTGTTCTGATAGGTGGTGGTTTTAGTCCATTCCAGAATAAATTGCGCTCTATCTTTAATACTTAAGCCTAAAATTAGTCCTAACATTAAGGAAAAATCAAATATCTAACATCAAAACCAATGTGTTCCATGATCCATAAACTAAATCGCAATTTTCAATCATACAGTAATATAGATCTACAGTAAATAGAGAATAATAGATAAATCTTATCATTTCCATATCCGAATGAATGATTTCTATTGAGGACGAAAATAAAGATATCGATGATAAAAATTCATTGAAATATTTTTTATCTTTACTAAAATACATTAACTACCATAAAAATACATCCTACATAAATCTCTCAATATAGCAGGGGATATATTAAAAAATTGGAATAATTAAAAAACTATATTTACAACCTTTGTGAATAATCGCTATGATTAAAAAAAATTATACACTTTGCTTGATAGAACGGTGTAATTTTATTGCAACGTATTCTTACAAATCCTTCAACAACTATACTCAGAATATAGAAATGGTGAATGATTTTAATACTGGAATCCTTGGAGAAGAGAGGCAATGTAAGCATACATATCTAAGTAAGTATTTTATTTTCCTAATCTCTCAAAAATAAGTTTTTTAATCTGAAAAAGTAATTTAAATTTTCTCCTTGAAATATAAATTTCGTGTAATTTTCACTTAGCATTCGCCATCCCAGGACGGCGTTAGCCGAAACCGGTCTTTTTTTAAATAAATAATATTGTGGAAATTACGAAGTGCTTTACCCATTTCTTTTTAATAAAAAATTCTAAAATATATCCTTAATGCCCCTTTTTTAAGTTAGGTTCAACCATTTTTCTATGCATCTACTTTCAAATTGTTAATATAGTATATAGGTAATATTAACTAGCTCATTCATATAGACATTTTCCGAAAGTTATGACGAAATTTATAATTAATGGTAGAATTCTTAGAAAAAATACTCCATCATGGTTCAAAATCTATGCAACGAAAGCTCTGAACTAACGACTTAAACGCGTTTCTAACATTGCATATATTTTTTTGAAAAATCTCAGAGTAATCTAATGTAATTACAACAATATAATGTCATTTTGGACGAAATTGAGGCTAGAAGTCTCCTCTTCCGTCTTACCCATCGTCATGTTTTATTAGGTAATTCATTTCTTAGTGATGTCCTGAGAAAAAAATTGCCGTTGATAAATGATGATACTGAAATATATATAATGAACAAAGACTGGTTTTACAATACCATCGAAATCGGTAATGGGAGATTATGAATCGAACAGAATAAGCAATAGACTGAAAATTTGTCGACATTAAACCATACGAAGCTTTTCTCGCTCCAGTAAAGCGCTATCAATCATGAGAACAGAGTCCATTTCCACGTTACAGAATTATCTGACTATATCCGTAATTCCACGGTCATCCACCGTGAATTAGGTATCTAAACACACATTACCATGCCTTTGTGAATTTTACTACTCGCAAATCCTACTGCTTGCTGAAGCTAAAGCCCACAGGATGGGGTACAAATTTCATCGAAACACAGTCTGGACGAATTACAAGGACTGAGATAGTTTCCGATACAGCGATAACTCGTGGGGTTAAAGCAAGAATTGGAAGTGTCAGAGGGAGAGTTGAATGTATTGGATGAGTGGAAATAACACCCCGAGGAAAGTTTGAAATGGGGATCTCGCACTTTAAGTCACAGGGGTTATTCGCAAACCCCGCGCAGCCGGTTTAGGCCCATCGAACTTCGATCATTGGGACCCGTAATTTACGAGATATGCTGTCCAACGCGGCGTAATACCTACGTTTGGATTGACAGTGTTTCTGCCGCCAATAACGAGCTCGTCATATTCCTCGAGAGCCCTCGTCTTTAAGTTTTTAGGGATCGGTGATGACAAAACACTGCGATATTTTTAGGAGCCAATCGATATTTTCGTCGCCTCCGAAACTAAAAATACGTGCTTCTACGAACGAAACCTAGCGATCCTCGGATAAAATATCACATAGTGCGAGTGATAAAATATAAATATTAATATACCTCTCAAAATAGGCGAAGTGTTATGGAAATGCATCATGAAAACCCAATAAGTCATTCTAAGTTTTACGCAAAATGTTTTGAAGAATAAAGGAAAATCACTCCTATCTTGAATACAGATTTTTTTGAAGGATCATGTGTTTACCCCCTTGGGTTGTCACCTGATCATGATGTGTTTTTCCTTTAGTCTTCAAAATGAAAGCTACCACAAAGTAGAGACCTAGGATTGGGCTTCATTTCAAAATATAATTTTTATTTGACAAAACGCACGACCGATTTTGACGAATGATCGTCATCCTCTGGAAAATGTAATTCTTACTTCTTGCTAACATAGAGGAGGAATATTTTCTCCTTTATAAAACGGGACCATCCAAGCTGACCTCTTTCACAATAACAATGAGCAGAATGTTAAGCAATCAATCGTTTTGATTTCCAATTAGACATAAATGAGATTCTATTAGTTATATTTATAATAAAGAGTAAGGCATCATAGATACACATGGATATTAAATTCGTTAAAATTACCTAAAACCACTAACTACACAGAAAAAATAACTTCAGTTCGGTAATAACTAATTTATAATGATAAAAATAACTACATTAATCCACCAAAATAATGAACATTTACGTTCGTAATCTGACCTACCTAATTATTTATTTCTATGCTAAAGTTTTACCACCAGAAATGGCTACTCTGTTCAAACAAAGGGAACGAAAGAATATATTAAACCAAGGATGTGTGTACACTAAAAATAAAACCACTCGTTCAAATCCACAGATTCCTCCCTTTTTACTGTTCACATATACTTGGTGCAATAAATTATTTTATAAGGCGGAAACCCAAAAAAAAATCGTTTCATCAGTTCAACTTAAACATAGAAAATTCACAATAACGACTGGAAATACTGTGTTAGTCGAATGAGATTAAAACCAAATATGTTATATAACAATCTCATATTTAGAATTCAATTAAAATGGGGAATCAAAATTAGACTCGTTCTCAAATTAATGGTATAACGCATTCTAAAAGAGAACAAAACAAATTTTAGGGGAAAATCAGATAATGAAGTAAGCTTCAGCATCCAAGACATTTTTTATCCTAATTATTTAAAGTGCATGAAATATTGTTATTTGGTTCATTTTTTATTTTATTATGAACACCTTCCCAATTTAGCAGAGATGATCATGAATTGAACATGATAATTAGAAATATTACGAGGAATTTGAGTACTAAATTAAATGTAATAGAAGCGATTTATCGAATATAAGGAATCAAAAGCAAATGTGAAATAAAAATTACTTAAGTTCCAATGGAACAAACTTCTCCAAGCTACAACATTTCAATTGGATAGTTATCACACAGTTAGATAAGTTTAAGCACTTTTACTTTGTTTTTCTGCTTTTACTCAACTTTTTATCTATACAGTATCTAATATCTTATGCTTGTAACGATCATATCTCATAGTTTAAAAACAGTGAGCAGTACAGCAAAACGAATGAGAAATTAATGAAATATTGAACATTTTATAAAACTAAATGCTGCATATCAAGTAAAATTCTTGCAGTGGCGATAGTTTTTTAGATATTCAGTAATAATTTTCGGAGACTTTTTATAACATTAAAATAGTAATGCGCATTAGAGTTGCTGCTAGTTTCGGATTCCTTGCGAGAAATTGGGATGTCGTAAAACCGAAGTTCCCACTTACGCGGGTGCGGATCGGCTGTCCTTCTCAGTTATATTAGGATATATCCTAAAGAAGACCCAAACCTACTCCTTTTGGAAGGGAACGTCCAAAGATAAAGTCTTTTCTACCATAAAAGGACTCAAAATTTTTACTTGATTACGAAAAAGCATGATGAGTACTAATACTCACGCGAACAACCACAAAAGCTTACAATTGTAGCACTTATTTTATTAGATGTAGCCTCGACTTTTATTGAAACCAGAAATATCTTAATTATTAAAGAAAATTACGAATTAAAAATATTACGAGGGATTTAAATACCGCATTTGTTGTAATTTATCGAATATAAGGAATCAAAATCAAATTTTTCATAAAAATTACTAAAGTTTCAATGGGACTAACTTCTCTAAGCTACAACGCATCAATCAAATAGTTATCACGCAGTAAGATAAGTTTAAGCACTATTGATTTGATTTTCCAGCTTTTACTCAAATTTTTATCTTTAAATCGCTAATATTGCTTTCAAACAAATCATTAAAGGTACCTAAGAATACAACTTTACCTTCTCACCATTTATACTGAAGTTACCATAACTCGATAAATTGATTAAATCGATCACATTCCCAGTAATCACATTCAATGCCCTTATCCGTGCATTTACCTTCCGATCCATTAACTCTACAACTATGGCATGTATAAAAAAAATCCGCGATACTATATCTAAGAGAGTATCAACAGATAGGCTTAAATCGGCTATCCCATATTGCATACCGTACCAACAGCATATACATCATTGCACCTGCAAATTTTAAGTTTTTCATAAGTTTGACATCCACGTAACACTCACTCTCGTTTACTTTACCATTACTAAATCTCATCAACAATCAATCAATAAAAATCTCATCAACAATAAGCACTCGAAGAACGCCGCTGGCTGATCTTTATTAAATTATTTTACTTCTTTGACGAATATTGAGTAGTAGGAAATATTATATCTGTGGTTTTTATTCCTCAATTTACTTTCCCACTTAGGTTAAGTAAATTGTGGTTTTTATTCCTCAATTTACTTTCCCGCTTAGGTTGAGTAAATTTTATATTTTTCTCTTGTAATTAATACTATTTTAATTTTTCTGTAAATTTATTGATTTATCTATATGTTATATATAGTTTTATAATATTCAATACTAAATTGTTATTTTAATGTGTTTTCGCGGGTTTATATCACCCCCATTCTCTGTAGGTGTTTTCCCGCAACGTGGGTTTTTTTTCTTTGCCAACTTTCAGTTGCAAAGATTATTTCTCACACTCTACTCTGCCTTTTTGTTTTGATTTAATTTATATCTATAAATATTCTAACGACGAACGAGGTTAGGTGGACGAGAGTCCCATCTGGGCCTATCCTCGCCAATAAAGGGTCAAACTAACGAACTAACTAACAAAATCATGTAATCTTAGGCTGGTATTGGAAAGATATAAACTTAATCTGGAGGAAAATACAATGAAAATCAGGCATTTAGTATAAGCAGGGGGTATGGAAAATGCCGTGCTTTAATCAAAGATGGGCAGCGTTTCCATCCAACTAAGTATGTAAAAAGCGTCCAAAACCCTTCATTCGATAGAGAATAAACGCCACGTTTGGCCGTGCGAACCATCCCCCATTGTCTTTGGCAGGAAAATATGCCACGGCTCGCAGCGATACAAGCCCGGGCGCAAATCAACTTTTTGCTGGAGAAAATGGCCGCCCACGCGCAGTCACGCGCTCGGGATCAGCGATCTCGTGAGAACGGGAAAACATCCTGGGAGGATATCCGGCGAAATTCGACAGCTAGTCGCATCAACCCGAGGCGCACACTTCAACGCGGTTATTAGCCAAAAAAAACACAAAAATATCCAATCAATCTCCCTGAAACCATCTCCAGCAAAAAACGAACAGATCGCGTTATTTTCAAACCCCCGACATTGAAATTCAGTCCACATCCTCGGCAGGAGATGCACTCGCAAGTGGAGGGGATAGACTCGTAGGCTACGCAGAGGATACGGCAGATGATGAAATAGAGAAAAGAGCGACACAAACGAGTCCAATATATGGAGCTTCATGCTTAGGTCAAACATGGACGGAGAACATGAAACTTCTCTCTTCCGTGATAAGGGTTCGTACTCCCTCTGCTTCGCCTCTCTCTTCTGCTGGACGAGAGCGTTCCGCCTCTCTGGAGGTGATGCGGTTTTCTCTCGACCAGATGTCCGGATCTGCGAACTCCTCTCAACTCCGCCTTATCAGTTTTCGCGGATTTATTCATTCCGGCAGGAAATATTGCTTTAGCTCCCGATGCTAGACGGCGATAATTAATTTCTATGGGCTCAACTGTGATCAAAAGAAGGACATTTTTTCCATTACTCGGAGTGTCACAAAAACCACTCGTTTGGCATTGGCATTTTCATACAATAATAAAGTCTTTGATGGCAAAATGCTATTGCGATACTGGAGAATTTGAGCACGCAACGGATATAATTCAGGAATATCTTAAATTTGGGAGAGGTGTCTTAAGTCCCTCATATAAACATATAACTTGAGTTTTTCATAAAATCCAACAATTTGCGAATTCGATATTGATACTGCCACCAAATTTCTGTTTTGCTTCAGGGGAAAACAAGTAAATGAATACATTTCCAAAACATGAATAACATTTGTGGAATTTGAGATTCCAATTAGTTGGAGCAAGATCAATTTAATTTCTTTTTATTACTTATAGTTCCTCGATTATTTATTTATTATTTTATTATTATTATTATTATGGTTGTTTACCATTTGAGTCATTATGTATTCAAATAAAAAATTATCTTTTATTTCATAATTTTTAAGTAATGTCAGCAAGCAAATGTTTTTAGAAGCTCCCTGTACCCTAATAAACCGAACCGTCTTGAAGAAAATGAGGTCCTTACTCAAGCCTGCATAGGTTAGGGACCTCTGCTATAATCCATTAATTAAATCTGAAAAGTTCTGTAGCGATCAGAGTTTAATACAGCGACTTGACTCAAGAGTAATTTGTTGACGCAAACTACTGATACCGTAAATATTGAATTAATGAAGAGTAGGACGGACCCCTTTTCCAAATTTTAATTAAAATTTCGATCTTTAAACAAAACAGCCATCCTTTTAATTTGAGGTTCATCTCGGCGTAAAAATCAGTCCACAGAGCTTCTTCCGGCAACCTAAACATCTGATTGGAAACCATCACTCACGACTTCCAACGGACGGACTAGGATTTTACAACCCGAGGATGTGGACCCATTTAGTTAAGCCTTTTATGCCTATGTTACTGCATCCTAGTTATAAAACATCCGCACTTCTATTCTCTTCCTTCCAAAGCCGCAAACTGTGGCTACATATCACAATTGATGGGCTTCATGAAGCGGAATAGAACTTTTCTACTTTCCTTTTTGGTTGGTTCCGATTCTATCGACCATTAAAACGATCTGTCGCGGAGATATTTATCTCTTTCTTCGGCTCGATCGTTTGATACTCGGAGCACGGACATAGGGCTCCCGCAGACCGGACGTGTACGTTCTCTGAAAACATTCTATAAAAACGTTTGGCCGTAATTTGTACCTTACGAATGACTCATGATCCTACTTGATGCTTAAAACTGGCAACAGATTTATATCTCAAGGGATACTAATAACAAGAGCGTGAAACATCCAGGGTAATTAGAAGACACGTCTAAGTCATTATATTTTTCTGGTGCTGTGACTTCATCAATGTTGAGTGTATGAGTTTCAAGTCTGCGCATATCATTTTTATGATTTCTTTGTTCCCAAAGTATAGATTTCTCGGTTTTTGAGTTCCCTCAACTGCATGGTTTCTTCTCCTATGGAATTCAATCTTCATTTCAACGCTTATTTCACTTTTTTAGACGTTATTTTTTCACTTTACTAGAGTTCTGTAAATATCAATACCATTATTTTGTTACATTCTTTTAACTTTTGGTATTACGGAAAGTAGAAATCTATTTAAGAGCCCGAGTCCTCAAACAATATGAAACTAGCAAGGACTAAACACGAACCGTAACAATATTTCCTTACATATTTCTATTCACTTTCTCTACAGTCTTCAGTCATTGCCATTATTTCGTCTCCCATTATTAACAATAGGTTTTTCCTTTTCGTTCTCAAGACTGATTCACCATCTATATGCTTTTTTATCTAAACAAACTTACTGAAGAATGAAGAAAAATGTATTAATATGTATACATCTCTGCCTTCGGGAGGATTTAGGGAGGTTTTCCTTCAGACTAGGGTGAATACCAGGCATATAATTTTATCTTTGCCTTCCCCACAGAAATGTATTCCACCTGGCCTGGTGCTTAATTTAAGTACTCAAGAATAAATAAATCAATTAATATACAAACACAGCTTATTTAATTAGTCGACCGGTTCCGACTATAAAAAAACATTGTTTGGATATTACTAAGTTTTTCTCCACTCTTCAGTATGTCCACAAAGTCCGGCCAAATAGCATAGAATTGAGCTTGCTAAACATCCATGCAGTACATAATACGCTATGTTACTTTCTGATTCATTAAAAGTGTAGTTCAACTTTTACCCGTTAATTTAAACTAACACTTTCTAGATCCTCCACATGAACAACTGAGTTTGAATCAACATCTCAAATATGGGTGAAAAGCTAATTTTGCATTCCTCGGTAAAACCCAGGGAAAATGGTGAACCAATACCTTTCATCTTGTGTGTGTAATACAGATTTTTCAGTTACCTTCAATTAGAATTTTCTATAGCTATCTGAGCAGTTCCACATTAAAATTGGTGAAACTAAATTGACTCAGTATATGATGTATGAATACTCTCTGAAGTCTGGAAAAGATTTAAAATCCAATTCAGTGAGGAACAATGAAAAATTTCAGCATGAATACTTATTTTTTACTGCCACTCCATTAACATCCGGGGTGACGCCAACGGAAAGAGACCAAGTATTCGATTTTGTTCAATACAAGAGAGCAAAATTAAATGATAAACCGTCTAATATTTATTTCCCCTTAATTTTCACCACGATTATGAATAATGTGAAACTTTCTAATCCGTTCCATTCAAAATCATTATCGATAATAAATGTACGTATATTTAATTATATTTAATTTGTTTCTGAAAAGTTTTTCACTCAGCTAAAACTTTACTTATACATACGCATAACTCTGTGCAAGCTAACATAAACTCACGTTCAAAAAATAATTTGGAACGATTTTTTTAGTAAAATTCATCATATTTGAAGCTGAAAAAAATATCTGTACATCGCCATAACCTAAACGCATGGTTCTTAAAAAGGTGCGCGTTCGTTTGGGTACCAAATGTTTTCGCTCCACTGTTTAACTTCAAATAGTTCCATCTCGTCCAACGCAAACTTAAAAAAAGGTGGCAACTAAACGCGAATTAATGTCACATGCGTCAGTGATCCAAAATTTGCGTAACAAGAATAAAAGAATCTCACATGAGATAAAAATCGTGGAGTCTCTTTTTTCGCTGCTTTCTCTTCTCTGCAGTTGTTTCATTGTCTTATCTTTCTCTCGATCTTTTGGAAATGCTGGGAAAAGACTGGCAACTCTCCTACCCTTCCCACCGAAGCAAAACCGCATGAATTTCAAAAAAGAAGATAATGTTAGCATTTCAAGAGTAATTTTACTTTTGTGACAATTTCAACACTTACTAGTTCCTATCTATAATTTCTAAAATGGTTGAGAAAAATAGCTTCCTTCTCAAGAGAAAAAATATTTTAAAACTAATGATTTAACCCTTGAATAATATTCCTTCAGTAAAATATATTCAATTATCAGCAGTAGACCAAAGGGTATGCGCTCGCTGATTTTATAAGAGTAAGAGCAATGCGTGGTTATTTCTTTTTAATAAAGTTCTACATCAAAATGTGTCAAAGACTGAAGTATTATTGCAGCAGCAACTTTCAATCTTAAATGGAAATAAAAGATGTTAATCGTACTCTTTTTAAAAAAGCAGTCCATGTAGTACTTCACTGTATTACCTGAATAATTACCTTCCTAGCTGACAAGAAGTAGTTTCAAAACAAATTAAGTCATTTTCACTGTATTTTGATTAACTGCCAAGTACACTGGATTACACGCAGTAAGAGCGGGTATAGTTACATGTATAAGTTTACTTTCAAACAACCCAATTTGAAATATTGGATGGCGTTTCATAAACTTAACATTACACAAAAGATCACTGACAAAGGGAGAGCTTCTTAAAGGTTTCCTTCTATTCATTGAAGAATTCCAAATACACTAAGCCCAAACTTCTCACATTCGAAACATTAAATGCTGATTCATAATTTTATCCAAAAAATTATATACGATTCAATTTTAAAATTTTATTAGGGTTTATGTACCATTTGAGAATAGTGTGTACCTTTAATATTTTACGGAACACTATGCCATCCTTTCTTGTGCCAACCAGCAGTATAAAATATACGAGGGTTGATCGGAGGGTAACGCACAATAATGCTTTTCCCAAAAGGTTTAATATGTACCAAAACTAAACAAATCACAAATTAACTTACATCTTTGACCAACTTTTCTACATAGTCACCAATTTTCTCAACACATTTCTCCCATCGTAGTACCAGTTTCAATATGCCCTGTTCGTAGAAGTCCGGTTATAGCCATCTGTGGACTGCTGATTTCGGAAAGTAACGCGCAATATTTTTTTCTCCCCTGGTATTGCAGCTGAAATGTTGAAATTTCACGACAATATAGTTTGAAGTTGAACTATATTGTTACTATGTAGAAAAGTAGGTCAAAGATGTAAGTTAATTTGTGATTTGTTTGGATTTGGTACATATTAATCTTTTTGGGAAAAATATTATTGTGCGTTACTCTCCGATCAACCCTGGTATAAACCTTAATAATCGTTTAAACATTAATAATCATATAAACCTTAATAACACAATGACTATGAATTCGTAGGTTTTATATATGCTAGGACATTGGAATATAAGCTTAATTTAGCGTCTTTCGTTCCATAAAAACTCTTTCACAGACTTAAACTGTCAAAGCTAAATCGATCTAAACATCTAATCCCTTAAATCCAAGACTAAAAAATCTGATGTGGCCAACACATGACTTTCTCCGTATTTATTGAAAACAGAAGCCTATGCCGGTGATATATAAAAATCTCCAAAACAATGAGTGTTACAGGAAAATGTTTCATACAAGCTTAGTAGTAAAAAGCATTATCTATAACTTTGGTACATAATTGTATATACCTACATTGCATTCTGACAGAGATAAGTATGAAAAAATTCAATTTATGGTTAAACAACAACTTCCGGGTAACCATTATTCAAGAATAACTCCTAAACAATCAGTGTTCTGAAAAAATGTTTAATACAAAAGTTGTAATAAAGTACATTATCTACATGTTTTGTGTGTAAATGTATATACCTATATTGCCTTCTTACAGAGATATTTAAGAAATAAAATTTTGTTCCGGATAAACCGCAATTTTCGGTTAAGCGATATTCACCAAAAACTAATCAACTTTTGGCATTGTTAGGAAAATTCTAAATATAAATTTTGAAATTGATCGGATATATACTTTTTAAGATAGAGCGCACACAAACTTTTTAACCACAGACAGACAGACACACACAGACAGACATGTTCTAAAATAGCTAAAACATGCTCTATGTGCCCCAAAACATCTATTTCCGTCGAAACCTGGAGGTCGAATTCTTTTGCGAATACAATACTTTCTCTATACTACGTATAAGGAGAAAGTAAAAATGAAAATTATTAGCCCAGTATTGAAGACGGAGGGGAAGTTCCAACTTGACGGACTCTTGACGGAATAATAGTTACCAAGTATAGAAATTATATCTTAGGGTATTTCAGACGAAGTGTTGTTAACGCTTCGATTGAATTTATTGGGCACTGATTGGGACTAAGAAAAAATGTTGTCACCGGAAAACCTTTCACTTTCATACGTACACAACCAGCCGAGTTACAATCGGCTTCAAAGGAAATTTTCCGAGGGAAAATTCTGTGCATTCAGAAAATTGACACGCTCGCGCTCGGCGTCCACATTTGCCATTCAAAAACCCCAACTGAACTCGTTTCCACTCCCTTCCCTTAGTATCGCATTTTAGCAACCCACATACCCTCGACAGCCGAGGCTTTCCTCCATTAAACTCCTGATAAGCTCCTCTCAACTTTCTCCCTCAATCAACCGACGGAGCTCCATTGCGCAACCGACGGAGCTCTATTCCCTGCCTCGGTTTTCGACTCTCCGCCATTGAACGAGAGCAAAATACATCCGATCCCCAAGTGCTGCACTCAAAAAATAACAGCAGTATCCTTTAAGGTTAAGTGGGATTCGAAGCGGAGATCTCTTTTGTCAAAGCCGATCACGGTCCCCGCTTTAATTTTGAATTACAGCAAGTCTATTAATTATTATATAAACTTTTACACTGGTTCCTTACCTGTTCTATTTAATCATGTCAGTACTTACAACACCTTGAAGTAGAATTTTAGACCCAATAAAGCAATTCCCAATTCCTTGGAAAATTTCCTGGGTGCACATCCTAATGTGCAAAGTTGTCTTAACCCTTTTTAAAGCAGTGTATTATCCTGTATGAATACAACTTGAGTTTTATTTAAGTCATGTAGCTAGTTGGCGCAACGTCAATAATATGGTAAAATATATACTAGGTTGAAAAATGTTAAGTCTCCGAGAATAGCTTAGAAAATATTACTCGCGGATTTTAGCATAGCCTATTAACTTATATACGTAGGATACGAGCAAAAAAAGGTTTCTTATAAATTTAAATCTAAAAGTTCTAAATGCGTGGGGTTTAAAAGAGCATTCTCTTATTGCAGAAGAGTAATTTTAAAAAGTATTTTTCAAAGAATTTAATATAGCATGCTTTTCGGAAAAATATATAAATCTATTCTCAAGCATAAACTAATATTTTCTTTTTTAATCGATGCCAAATAGTCTGGGAAAGCAAGCTCTGAAATCACAAAACTGAATTAGCAGGTGCATTTTACTTAAACGTAAAAAAATAATTTGATCTGTTGTAATTCAAAAAATAATTCATTAATTCAGCTAAATAATAGGAGATACACTTATATTGAAGAAGTCATCAATGGAAGGCGCAATTCGAAATTTACATTCACAGCTTGATTGAATTATAAAAACCGATATTTTGATACAAGTAATTTGATTGCCCCTAATTTTTATGTTAACCGAAGAGTTATGAATATGGACGACAACGTCACGAATCCGTAAACGCCACTAGACACCTCATGGGCACAACAATACTGAATCCGTCTTTAAAGAGGAGGAATTTAATGGTTTTTCATTAGGAGGTGTCATGCTAGTTGATCTTCTGGCACAAACTGAGAAGTTACGCAGATAGCAATTCTCCGATGTGTTCCGCTTGTATTAGCCAAACACGAGCTTTCGTGTAACCGAATAAAATGCACCTTACGGGCGTGGCATAGTGCATTAAACCCATTTACGTCGACCTTATTGCCTCCTTCACATGCTAGTCTCACACAGCTCATCCTCTGACGTTAGGGCGCCGCTCCACTTAGCTCTTCCTCGCATCGTTTCTAGGTTAACCATCCCGCTGACTTTGAACGCTAAATTTCGTTGTCAAAATTACCCATTCATGGGCGCAAAGTGCTCTTTTAAAGAATAAAAAATGTTGAGCGGCTTTAGTTAAGCCTCCTTCAAAACACAAAAATAGCAGTATCAGGATATTAAGCTTCCAGATCCATCTAAGGCATGTTTTATTAGGCTTTCCAAATCTCGACCTTCTTGCATGACTCTCAATTAGACTAAACTCAAATATGTTATTGTATCAATCATATGTATTTTATAAATAAAATATATCATATATGTTAAAATTTATTTGGCATTCTATTTCTATTATTTTTCATAAAGCTTTTAATAATTATTCTCTTCACAATTGCTGTTTATGTTTATTACTTGTAACATCTTATACGTAAATTTTATTACTTATAATGATGATAGTGATATTTATGCTTAAAATCCAATAATTTGTGATATTAATTTCCATATTTGTGATATTTTATACTTATAAAATCCAATTGTTTATTTTATTTTATACTCTTAAATTCTCTTATGTGATATTGGTGCTGTGACATTTTTTGTAACAAAAGGGTACATCCCGTTGAATAAATAAATAAATAAATAAACTAGAGGTTCGCAAAGTGTGGTCTGCGGACCGCCGGGTGTCCGCGACAATATTTTTGCGGTCCGCAAACGCTTTAACATAATATTGTTTGCATTAAATATCCCATAATGTTTGACCATTATATTAGGATTATGCTAATGATACTTATTTTCCTGTGCGAATGTCTTAAACTAATATTTTTTTCCTTTGACTTGGAAAAAAAATAAATATATGATTTCGTAATACATATTATTGTTTGGTTCATGCCAAAACTGAGAAGGGATCCCTGACTTTTTTTCTCTTTCGAGGAGTCCACGGACTCAAAAGTTAGGGAACCACTGCACTGAACTATTAAACGGACGCTAAATTTAGGATTTTCTAATAAAGGCTACGCGCAATAACTGAGGCTGGAGTTTGTGTGTGCATTCATCCTTCACTAAATCAATTACCCGCCCACACACATGGCAAGTAACAGCCTTTAATCACGTAATCCTTGTCCTAGATTATATAAGTCGAATTAGTACTCTTAACAGCTGCTATTTGTGTCTCTGCCTCTAAACCTCGTCCACGAAAAACCGTTTTCGGAACATTTTTTTCTGAACAGGAGAATAAAATTAAAGATAATCATACTTAAATAGTCATAGAACTTTTAATGCACTAATCCAATCTTCTAACCCCTAAATTTGGAATTTATTTTAATCGTAGTGAATTTGCAGGATTTCATTTCATACACATAAGCTAACTTTAACACAGAGATTAGAGACCGAAAAATATGAAATTTTTCGGTGAATATTCGAAATTCCGCAGAGTAAGCGCATTTTTCTGAATATAATTATCTTCCAACAAGCTTAAATAGCAATAAAACGTCGTCTTCTTTCGTACCAACATATTTTCTACTGAGCTTGAAGAACTCTTTTTTTACGAACGAAAAATGCACACAAATTAAAAATTAAAATTCAGAGTTGAAAAATGAGGTTTCGGTAGAGATGGAGCCTAAATTAACGTAATTGGCGAAAGAAATAATGGATAAAAAGTGGCATTCAGGGTAAGAAAAAAAATTCCGAAAATCGGAAATTTGTGATTCAGAAGCAGAAAGGCCAAAAGCGGATGTAATTGGGCGGGGAAAGGATACCAAGAGCAGAATTGAATTAGGGAAAGAGAAGATAAGATGGGACGCATTCAACTTCCACTATTATGATCAATTAGGGAAATACACGACAAATTGAACGGATGTATTCCAAAGTAAAACGTAGAATTTTCAAGTAGGTCCTTCCTTCTGAGGACTTCAGTTGCATGAACTGCAGTAATTATTAAAAATCAGACGTACGTTTGATTATTAGGCGATTCCTAGTTGTGTTTAGTAACCAAGTTTCCAAAACTAAGGGAAGACGTTTTCGGATTAATTTATCCATTTCGTAAAAGTTGCAGAATACCGCGTCAATTGATAGATTAATGCATTTTTATAGGCAATATTGCATCCTAGGGAAACATTTACAAATATCTGTGAAGAATTTCTATCCGATAATTATCGGAATATTGCCGACAGAATTTTAATCCAAATAGAATTATAGTAAAAAGTGACCAATAATAAAAGATTCATTTCCAGAAAGTAGAATATTTTAAAGGAGGTGAGTTAAAATTTTGCAATTTCATAATTTGTGAACATCTTCAAATAATAATAAAAATCTAAGTTGGTGTTATCAAACAAACAGTAAATTGATTTAAGATAAATGAGTGAATGAATATCGAAAATGAGTAGATTTTTTGTCTTCGGTTTTCTTTTGGAAAACAATTATCACACCAACCAATGGTGAGATATGAGTATAAAATGTAAGAGTAAACATCATAATATATAATTATATTTTTTTTCTATAAAATTTTTTATATTAATATATTTCGATTGACAAAATTTGTCATCGCTCACTTAGGAAATCGGTGTTTATGATTCTGCTAAACAATAGTAATAACTTTGGGAAAAAGAAACAATAAATGTACACGTTAAAGTTTCATTCAACTTTTCGTTTCTGATGGTGACGGAATCTGCACCTCCTAGAAAATTATGGTTCTAAGCAATCGCTCTATTGTGCGTAAAAAGTCAACTCACGCCGATCGACCTATTACTGCAAGATTTGAAACTTCGTAAACGGGGAGAAAAGAGAAAATTCGACCTAAAACGTTTCAGAAATCTTAAACATAAAAAGAAAAATCATGAATCCACCATTTGTATTAATTTACAAATAGATATGTATAAAGGACCAAATTATAGTAAAATACTGTTTACAAAAAATAAATTGTGTTCTTATTTCGGGCGACTTTGAGACTTAAAATTATCATGTGACCCATATTTACGATTAAATCTACATTAATACCCTGCGAGCCGCCTTTCGGCGTGTGGCAGGGGTTGTAAACATCAGTTGATCTAAACTGCTTCTCCCGGTTATTGCCGCTTATCTTTCACGGAAATAAAGAATTTTTAAAACGATACGTCCTAGCATCTATATCTCTTAACTTATGTTCATTATTGGATCGACCGAGATAGCAGGGGGGTTGCGAATGAATTTACTGGCAATACGCTATACAAAGCATTTAAATGCTTTTCCGCAGATTTTTATACCATTAAAAATTGGTCTAATTAGAAAATAATCACATATGTATATATAAATTGATAATAATAGCAAAATTCATTGTGGATTCAAAATACTTCATTGAAACTTAACATAATTCAAATTTTTTCCTACTAATTATCAACTACAGTATTAAAGGGTTGATGACAATACAAACACTACGAAAAAAATCCAATCTATTTAATATAACATTGTATCCAATAGTTGAATACATGCGCTATGAATGCAAAATAACGATTCTCTCAATAGATGTATAAATATAAGGAATAAAATAAAATTATAATATTATGATATCTACAAAACGATATTCATCTCTCTCTTGATATATGAACACGTAGGACAAAATAAACTTGAAATGTACGCACACAATTCAGAGATCCTTATTTTATATCCAACAACGAGCAAAATGTTCTCATAAAAGCACTTAACCCGAGGCAAGAGAGTTTTAAACAGCAAGAAAGCATTGTTATGCCGAAACGTTTAAAATAAGGGATGACTCGAAACGTCTCGTGCAGAGAGAAAAAAGGAGGTACCGAAATGAAAAGGTGGGCTATCAGGGCGAGAAAATTTTAATGGAGGTGGAGACGAAGAGGACATGAGCAATGTTGGAAGGATGAAAGTGAGAATAAAACGATGGAATTCAGAGAAGAGATGTGGAGACGAAACAAAGGAAAAAAATGAATCTCCCTAAAGGCATGTGTAAAAATATGGAAGCTCTGAAGTGATACATATCTGTGGACGTGGAAAATGAGAAAATTCTGCCGGATCAACGTATAAAGTATAAAAATACGATGTAGAAGAACGGGCAACTAAGCTAGAGATGAAATTTGCCTCTTAAAAACATTCCGTAATATAGGGGAATATACATTCTTCACCTGCGATCAAGCATATGAAGAAAGATAATTTCAGTTCGATCATATTGATGGAAGTATCTTTAACAATAGAGTGAGATGTTTGATGATTCATGGGAATAAAATTCGCTCATTGTTAATTTGTGTATTCGTCAAATAAGGATATGGATAAATATCCCATTACCATATATACACCAGTATAAATCGATCCGAATATAGGGTGGGAAATCCAACATAAAAGATGTAATGAAAAACTCGGCTTAAACACGAATATGTATTGTCACCTAGAAAAACTTTCGACAAATTAAATAAGCGTTTTTAAGTTTCCTTTACACTTCTAGAACTCCAAAGATATCCCAATACATTACAGCGATAAAAAATAAAAATTCTATAACAAGCTGTCACTACATCGAAGAAGCATATCTTCCAAATAAATAACTCTCAGTTCTATCAAAATAAATCTCTATTTAAAAAGAAGATTTACCACTTGAATTCACAAATATGTATAATTTAGAAATAAAAATAAATTTCGTTTTATCGATCATGTCTATGATGTCTAGATGATATATTAAGACGACTTCAGCAGAGAGCTTATACTGAGCCTACGAGCATGATATGAAAGGAATTGTATCAACTTTCATTTTCTTAAAAGGAAAAGATCCATGTTTCCGGCTTTGCCTTCAAACGACAATTGATGGAATGAAACAGAAGATAAAATGCGATTCTTCCTTATGACAGAGGAATGTAAACAGAATAATCATTCGAATATACACAACATAACAAGGAATGCCTAATAAGGCGATCATAACGAGACGTAAGAAAGTGATACAGAAAACGCGGAGATAAGGAAAAAGGGTTCGATATAAATTATAATTTTTGTTGATGATAAGAGAAAAATAAGGGAAATAAATTCAACGGCATATCTTAATTGCCAAACTTAATTTTTTGACTGCTCTATCCCATAATTGCAAATTCATCATCCCTTGGAAAAAAATTCTTTACAATTTAGAAATACATTGATACATACCAACAAAATAAATTAAATTATTTCTCCGTGCAAACCTTAATTAATACCAAACTGCATAATAGATACCGATCCTAGTTATTCCAATAGAAGCTCTCCCGGAGATAGATTGAAGTTCGAAAAATAATATTTTTCTACATCAAAAAATGATTAAAGTTTATTCCTACTCAAAATTTAATATGATTTTGACGTTGAAGAGAAAACTTAAAAGTTCATACGAGCTTTTATATCGACACTTTGATCCATCCAAGTCTCTTAAAGGTAAACGTAGTAGGACTAGGATTGCGGGTTCCCTGGATACCCAATATCCGGGAAATGCTGATGGCTCTTCTGCGCAAGAGAGAGATTCTAATCCTCAAAGTAAGGGCTGCACTACATCCAGTCTAGATAGGAGTGTTCCCGGGATTACGCATCGGCCTACGCATCAACCGCAATGCGTTTGCTTAAAGCGTTGTCCAACATCTAAGTACATCGCCAGCTTACAACAAGGGCGTATTTGCCGTGAGTTTTATTCAAGAGTACAGTAGATTAACAGAGATCCGCTCCATATTAAAACACTTCCAAACAAAATTCATAGTCTTAGATAGCATATAATGACTAAAATTGGGTGCACTTTAAATGTTTCCTGTCAAAACAGTAACTTTACTCTTCGGTGTTTCCGAGAAAATCGGTACGGAGAAAGTTTGAAAACATTAACGCATTTCCCATTGCTACATTGATTGATTTGATTGAAGACATACGACTAGAGATAATAGTATCTCGTTATTTTATGCGGGAAAGCTGAAAATTACAAAATTTTTGAAGGAACAGTAAACACGTTTTTATCTCAGTTTCATTTCACTAGCTGCTCGTCAGAATATATTAATAATTTTTGAAAATGAGAATGAAGGAAATCACCATTGAATAACAAATGAATATTAGCAGAACCATCACATGATACAAAATTATGAAAATTAAGTGAGTAATTAAGGGTTAAAATAACTTCGTGATGGTAATAACTTAGTTAAGTCGTGCAAGAAAATAACCGATTTAAATAAATAGTTGCCAACTCTTCAAAAATACATCATAAGAAGATTTATTCCATCGCTCATAAATTAGAGATTTCCAAAAGTGCGGTGCCCTATCTTGTTTTCTCGGAATTCCGGGGAATGAGAAGAGGAAAGCCGACAAAAACAGCTATGGGAGATTTTAAACCTCTAATTCCTTAACAGCCGTGCCCCAACTTCCTTTCTTTACATCGCTCATGAAAGTATCGACTATTATCTATCTACTTTATATTCAATTCTTTTTAATAAAGCAAAAAATCCTAAAATTGAAATACATTTTCGTAGCTATTGTGCACTTTGATAAAAGTTGCGTATTTAACACAAGAATTAAGAGGCATACGGCAGACAGAGAATTTTTGGGTCATAAACAGATAATTACGTAAATTTATTCAAGAAGTCGCCTTAAATACACATTTTAGGTATATTCAGGTTGCCCGGGTTAAACATATAATAATACAAAATGTAATAACTTAAAAGTAATATAGATATTTATTAGCGGTTTGCTTCTACAAGTTTTTTAACTCAAAATGTTTTCTATGTTTGCTTTATGATGGCGCACCTTGCCATTATGCAGTAATTGTGAGGGATTTTTTGGATAATGACTTCCCAGATCTCTTGAATGGAAGAGGTAGTCCATCGATAGCTTGACCCCCTAGAAACCCAGACATGAGGCCACTTGTTTTTTTTTCTGTGGGTGTTTATCAAGAACCAAGTGTACCAGACACCAGTTCAAGATTTACCAGAACTGTGGCATCTAATTCCTACAGTTATTGCAAATGTTACGCCAACAATGCTGCAAAACCCCCGAGTAAAATACAGATTAGGTGTCTTTCTGCCACTAAATCTGCACATATCGAGGTGTATTAACTGCGTGAAAAACATTATGAGTTACCATACCAGAAGAAACAAACCGCTAATACATATCTTAATTAATTCTCAAGTTATTACATTTTGAATTACTATATGTTTAACCCGGACACCCTTTATACACATAAGGCTATAAAACAGAAAGAAAAGTAAAGTTTCAATGAAAAAATATTAAAGAACAAAAGAAAATCGAATTCCACGTAAAATTAAAAAATCTTCAATAGTAGAACAAACTTTTTCTGAAAATATACTACATGAATTCTTAGACATTTAAAAATAAACGTAGCTGCATACACTACGATTTATTTTGATGTTCCTTTCTTTCCTTTCGACATTCATCATTCTCGCAATCACAACAGAAACGTGACAAAAACCGAATAAAGTACATATAACTTCAACCTAAATTCTATGCAAATATCATGATATACAGAATGTACAGTTAAACTGGAAAATCTAGACTTTTAACCTGTCCTATATGTAATATGCATGTATTTGGATAAATAAAGTTATCGTTATATTTTTTTCCGTTATAGTTTAACTGTCAATGCGAATTTTCTCTTTAGATATTTGAATAAAGTAGCCGGAGATGGCACACACATTTTAACCGTGGATTTCAGTGACCTATGATCTTCCCAAAATGATGCTAAGACAAATATTTTCAAACATTAACTCGTATATAGGAACAGTTCGCTGTAGTTATAAACCACAGAGGATTGTTGATCACTCTGTGAATACAATAACATCGAAAAGAAGATTTGGTCATAAGAGCTGGGAATATTTACAAATGATGGAAATGAATGGAAAATTAAAATTAACAATTTGGACTTATAGATAATGTCGTGTGTTATTCCGATAACCTGCATTTTCTAATCATAATGTTCCACTTTGTCAATGGTAGCTTGTTTGGGTGTGGCCGTTTTGTATCTCCCTCTAATAATTTGCGTGTTCTAATTATAATGTTCTTAATGGAAATTCGTAAGAACAGCGCTCAAAAATTTACAGAGAAAATACCAATGAAAAATTAATGTTCGGCGGCAAAAGTCACCTGTCTCTCTCATGCAGCAGTATAATGTTTCATGCCACTCGATGCCAATTCTCTGAGGAGACGCGTGCATCTCTCGCAAACAAATGACGAACGAGGAAAGTAACTTTGCGTCGAGAAGAATATACGCGGGAGCTGAGGGAAAAATCACCCAGCTCTGGGGTAAAAGCAAATACTGCGACGCGGGTTGTTGAAAGAGAGAGTTCCCTAATGATGGCACGGAAACAAGGAAGTGTAAGAGGCTTACCGTGTGCCTAGCCTAGTGAAGAAATAAAATGAGGGAAAGTCCGGTATGATATTCGCAATTTAGAAGTTTTACGAGGAGGGATTTCCCGTTGGAAATACCTGCGGTCGACTCCACAAAAGTTCTCTAACTGTTATCCCGATTCCAAGGCCATACGCATGAACGTTTAAAGCGAGCGAGCTAGCCATGAGGGAAACTTTCCCTCAAAGAGATTGCAAGCGCTTTAAGTTTTTCTTCCTCCTATTCTTGGTCCAGCGGAGGCAACAACAATGACTCGAAAACGCCTCCATATCATTTGCAGAACATTTCCTCATTGTAAGTAGCAAGAAAAGGTACAAAGATCAGAGTTTACGTGAATTCTGAACAGTCTTCCTGAGTGACAAGTGTTTAGAATAAAAAAAGGTAGGAATGTTGAAAAACTGATTGATTAATGAAGTTGAAACATAGGTAAACTTATTAATGACAACCTACGAAAGGCTACCATTAATTTGGATGAGCTAAGGAATCCCTTTTGCTGTATATATTTTTCAACTTGCTGACCTCCAAAATTAAACGATTCCAATTTTATTCACGATTTCCATCTTTACGTTTAAATTTGGTATGTACACTCCTGGCCAAAATTAACGCAGCACCTTCCTAGCGATCCTTACGGCCGGTGCTGCGTTAATTTTGGCCAGGAGTGTACCATCACAACCGTCTGAAGGGTAACGGAGGTATTTCATCCTTCGTTGATCTCACGGAAAAAGATGTAACCCGTCATGCCTCTCGCCCTTCTCAAAGATCTCGCCAATATAAGCAAATACGCGATACAAATTTATACTTCTCAGAAGGTTCGGCAAAGTGTACTTAATTTTATCGATGAAAGTGCGAAAACAACTGGAATGTATACATTACTATTAAATTCACCTTAATCAATTTAGCTGATACTAGCAAAGCAACGAAAAGACTACTCCTGGAAATGGATGTTGGATAAAACCGGTTGCATCCCATCTTTACGGGAAATTTGTCTAAGTCACTTGATATTGGAGACGTGGAGAGGTTCAATTAAGAAATTCATTCACAAACATTTATCTTTGAACTCTATTGAGTTAACGGCAGTTCAATGCCCAGAATTTTGGCTGCCTAATGCTAAAATTTAATGAAAACCATAAATGCAATGTTTTGCTTTCAAGGAGTGGATGAAATTTATCAATTTACCCCTTTAACAATAGAGAATTTTTTAAAAGAAATGTGACACTATATACTACACCTTAAACATGACAATCTCAGAAACATTAATTTATGTAAATTTAAATTATTTTTAAATTGCCTTAATATGGTTTTTAATTCACCTGAAGTAACCAAAAAATATAGTATATTATACATATTCTTGAACTAAAATTTAACCAAAATTTTCTTCCAAACTCTAAAAAAGGTATCATATTATACAAATGTAAATTTCATGAAAGAATTGGTGGAAAAGAGAACAACAAAGAAAAGTAATCAATAAACTTCGTTCTAAAAATGAGGTTAGGTAAGAGAAAAAAAAAATCAAAAGATAAGAAAGGCACTTATTCCTCAAACCTCCAAAACCGCACCGACCATTTTATGTATAAAGTCCCAGAAGGAACTACGATAAGAGAAAACATTAAGGAAAAGATATAAAATAAAATGAAGGGATCGCGGTAAAAATAATATTCCTCTTAATATCCCTTCAAGTTCGGAAGAAACTTCTATCTGCAGCTGTTTTATGTTATTCTATCGCACGTATCTGTATTCATTGAAATCCATTTAAAATAATTAAAATACTCAGCTTCTTGTTGGTAAACTGAAATCTTTAAAAATGTGTAGAAGACGGATTATAATTATATAAAGTTTTACTGAGTAAAATATGGGAAAAGATTTGTCTCTCATAAGTACAAAAATTTACATAAAACAATATATTTTTTAAATTTAAGCTCCGTTTGTTGAAGACTCCAGCTATGTCAGCTGCGTGACTTTTCGACGTTCTTAGGAATTTCCCTTCTCTTCATCATTGCATAATACTTTTACATGACGAAACTCATAGAGAAAACCTACTTTATTTTATGATATGCTCCTAAAAGACTCTGCTTGGGTTAAATCATAAATGCTGGTAAGGCTTATCTTGGCAACTTGTACATTTTGTCGCTGACAAATCTTTCCTATGGAATATATATTTAGGAAAGACCTTTAGACACAACAGGAAAATTCGAACTCTAGGTTTTTTCCTTCTTCGATATTGTAACAACCAAATAACACCTGAAACTTAATTGCGTGTGTTCTTGTGATTTTATAGCTGTAAATAATGTTATATATAGACTAGCAGTTGCCTACTGCCTGCTCCGCAGGCAGGTTAGTTCCCTTACGTTTGATGGGGCAGCATCGAAAGGTATTCGAGGCCTTCGTCAAAGATTCCGAAAAAGTAGATAATGTCAGAGACCGCAAGGTCGGGACCTCACCCTCAGCAGTGAGATCAACTGATAAAGACTTAACTATGTTAAATGACGCGCAAGCGATAGGTAAGTTCGTCATCCCAAAAGAAAACGTCTCCCACTGCCCTCATTTTTCCCGATTTTTTTCAGTTTTTCGCCCGTTTTGCACCTCTAAACTCAAACAAAAAATTTAAATTTTTGCACGCCTGTGCGTGCAGGCCGTCCGCCTCTAGTGCATTAAAAATCGTTGCGGTAGATTGAATTTAGACTCAGATTTTGCTAAAAGTGTTACATCCCTTTTTTGAGACAGACGGACGGACACGATTCTGTCTTAATATATATAGGAAAACTAATAACATTCCTTTTAATGGTACTATTCGACTTGCTTTTGTGCTTTAATGACTGAAAAAATCTACGTTTTGGCTACCTGTTTGATTACCATAAGATATTCTCTTACTTTATTAAATATACATAAATTACTTTAAATGCGTGATGTCAAATAGTCATGGCCATAGATGCTATCGAATGATTTAATATTAGCTACAATTTATTGATAAAAATCAATATTTGCTTCAAATCATGACCCATATCGTTAAATAATTCTTTAACAGGTATTTCAATTCCATAGAGGATTCTACCAAAACCGGTAATTAGATTACATTTTCCTGCGACGAGATTCAACTTTATGTTATAAACCTCTCTTTATTTAGGAAATATTAAGTTTAATACTTTTATGTCGTAGTATAAAATATCTGAAATGAATTCTTCCTTCATTAAAACGTATATTTCTAACTTTATCTATACATTTAAAACAGAATCTTCCGAATTCCCTTTTTTATTAATTCTTACTTATATTGAAGTCCAACTGTTTCAGACAATTTGAAAAGCAGGTTACTCATAACTTATACTTACTAGCACTATACTTTATTGAATTCGAAGGTTTCCTTTCACTCCACAACTCACGAAAGATTCCAAAATGGAATTGAGATTTTTCATGAAATACTGAATGCATACAAGCTCACTTAACCGCTTTTTATAAGCTATTTTCGTTTTACCTTAAATTTTCATAGTCTTCTTTAAATGTAATTTATTTTCCTATCATTCATATAAAGGATTGGATAATTCGGCGCATAACTGTAGAAAGAGTGAAGAAGAAAAAGAATTTTATTTTTATTATTGTAGTATTTTACTTTCCGATGATGATTTTATTTTTCATTCGATGATGTATTAGATCTTATCACTTGCCTTTTTACTTTCTCCATATACGAAGTATAGAGAAAGTATTGTTTTCATGAAAAAATTCGACTTCGAGATTTCAACGGAAATACATGTTTTGGGGTCCATAGAACACGTTTTGACCATTTTCGGAATGATGTCTGTGTGTATGTGTGTGTGTGTGTGTGTGTGTGTGTGTGTGTGTGTGTGTGTGTGACAGTGGGCGCTCTAACGTGAAAACTAAAAGTCGTATCAATACCAAACTTCATCTATAGTACTGTAGTATGTGCTGTCAGAGTTGATTACTTTTTGGAGTAAATCGGTCAACCGGAAGTCGAGCTTTATTCATTAAAGCTCATTTCCGGTTTTCAAAATATCTCCATAAATATGATATATACGTACATTGTATTACCCATTAAAGTTTTAGATAATGTAATTTACTATAACTTTTGTATTTAACATATTTTTGTAACACCGGTTGATTAGGAGTTATTCGTGAAACACTGATAAACCGGAAGAAGATGATTATGTACTTTGTGGGCGCTCTAACATGAAAAATATTTGTCGGATCAACACTAAATTTCATGTGTAGTACTTTAATAATAGTCGTTAGAGTTGATTAGTTTTTGGAGTAAATCGTTTAACCGGAAGTCGAGCTTTATTCATTAAAGCTCATTTCCGGTTTTCAAAATATCTCCATAAATATGATATATAGGTATATTGTATACCTTATAAAAGTTTTAGATAATAACATTCACTATAACTTTTGTATTTAACATATTATTTATCACCGGTTGATTAGGAGTTATTCGTGAAATACTGATAAACCGGAAGAAGATGATTATGTACTTTGTAGGTGCTCTAACATGAAAACTATTTGTCGGATCAACACCAAATTTCATATATAGTACTTTTATTACAGTCGTTAGAGTTGATTAGTTTTTGGAGTGAATCTGTTAACCGGAAGTTGAGCTTCACTCTTCAAAGCTCATTTCCGGTTTTCAAAATATCTCCATAAATATGATATTTAGGTATATACTATTATTTATAAATGTTTTAGAAAATGCAATTTCCTATAACTTTTGTATGAAACATATTTATTTATCATTGATTTTTTAGGAGTTATTCATGAAATACTGATAAACTGGAAGTTGCTGATTATGTACCTTGCGGGCGCTCTGCTCTCTATGGGCGAAAGGCCAAATTCATCGTTTTTCATCGAGCATGTCCCGAAAAACTTTATTTATAATGTTTGTGACGTAAAAGATAATAATATATAAATTAATCACTCATCTTCTAAGTTTAGATGGAATATTGAGTTCGAAATTACTGTCGTAGATAAATATTTACATCTTATATATGGAGAAAGTCATGTGCTGGCCACATCAGATTTTTTACTTTCTCCATATACGAAGTATAGAGAAAGTATTGTTTTCATGAAAAAAATCGACTTCGAGATTTCAACGGAAATATATGTTTTGGGGTCCCTAGAACACGTTTTGACCATTTTCGGAATGATGTCTGTGTGTATGTGTGTGTGTGTGTGTGTGTGTGTGTGTGTGTGTGTGTGTGTGTGTGTGTGCTAGTGGGCGCTCTAACGTGAAAACTATTGGTCGTATCAATACCAAAATTCATACATAGTACTGTGGTGTGTGCTCTCAGAGTTGATTAGTTTTTCAAGTAAATCGGTAAACCGGAAGTCGAGTTTCAATCATCAAAGCTCATTTCCGGTTTTTAAAATATCTCCATAAACATGATATATAGGTATATTGTACGCCTTATAAAAGTTTTAGATAATGTCTTTTACTATAATTTTTGTATTTAACATATTTTTGTATCACTGGTTGATTAGGAGTTATTCGTGAAATACTGATCAACCGGAAGTAGCTGATTATGTACTTTGTGGGCGCTCTAACATAAAAAATGTTTGTTGGATCACAACTAAATTTCATGTATAGTATTTTGGTTGATGCCGTTAGAGTTGATTAGATTTTGAAGTAAATCGGTTAACCGGAAGTCGAGCTTCACTCTTCAAAGCTCATTTCCGGTTTTCAAAATATCTCCATAAATATGATATTTAGGAATATACTATTTCTTATAAAAGTTTTAGAAAATAAAATTTACTATGACTTTTGTATGAAACATATTTCTGTACCACTGATTGTGTAGGAGTTATTTGTAAAATACTGATAAACCGGAAGTTGCAGATTATGTACGTGGTGAGCGCACTGGGAGCTGGGGTGAAAGGCCTATTTATCGTTTTTCATCGAATATATCCCAAAAAAACATTATTTATAATGTTTGTGAAGTAAAATATAATATGATATAAATTAATCATTTATCTTCCAAGTTTAGGTTGAATATAGAGTTCGAAAATACTGTCGTAGATAAATATTTACATCTTATATATGGAGAAAGTCATGTGCTGGCCACATCAGATTTTTTTATATGATTACCAATTACTTGTAGACGACATTCATGACTGTTTATCGTATGGTACCAAATTCAGCCATCTGGTTTATATCTACCTGCAGATTTGAAGGTATAATAATACTAATTGCAGCTATAAAAGGAAGTACTCGAAGCTGTAAGTTTCGTTTTAGTGATGCAATGAATTAAACTTCTGGAAACAGTGATGGCAACGAGAGATAAAGAAGAAAAGAACATGAAGAAACAAACATCAAAAGGGTAGCCTTTCACGCGAAAAAAATAAGTCGACGGAGGATGAAAATAGCGCAATCTGTTTGCGGTGAAGAAGCTCGGAGAAAAGGAAAATGGGTTAACCTGAAAAATGAAAAAGTCCCGAAAAGAGAAATAGAAAGAGAATGGGCTGACGCGAAGATGGTGATGTCTTAAGGCGGAAGATAGCGAAGAGAGTGAAGGCGAAATTGGAAGGGCAAAACACTCCCGCATCAGAATTGAGAGCATCAGAAGCATCGCCGCACGCCGTTGCGTTGCCACGGTAAAGGGATTTGCCGTTTTACTGCCCTTGCTATCCTTCCTCAACCCACTCAAAAGGTTCCATCTCTTAACACGAAAGAAGACGGAGTGGAATAAAGGAGAGAAAAATGTCGAGGAAAGGGAGAAGGAATTCTCGAAGTAAAAAAAGGAGGAGGTGAATTCCCCAGATGTATTACGTAAGACGCTCTCTCTCTCTCTCTCTCTCTCTCTCTCTCTCTACAGCTGGGTGCCAAAGACGACGGACGTAAAACCGTATCAAAAATTGAGGGACTCGGGATGTGAGAGGTACGGATTGCAAAAAAAGGGAAAGAGGAGCTGTTAACGCAGCAAAGGATTTTTAAGGAAGGAAAGAAGATAACAAAACTTTGGCGGGGCTTAGTCGTCCAAAGTAAAAGAAGAGAACTCAGGGGACAGATTCAGAGGAGAGAAATGCAAATTTCAGTTTTACAAGATCGCCAACGCATGCTCTAAAAATCGGATTGTGAGAAGATGATTAATTGTTTGTTTAAGAATAAAAGGATCTAACGTAATCAGGATGCATAGTATTTTTCAACACTATTACATGATAAAATATGATGTAAAAATTAATGAATGCCTAAAGTTGCTAATTCATATCTCTGAATGAGTAAGTAAATGATATTGTTTTCCTATACGGATTCATCTTTGAAAAGCTAAAAGCAAAAGATGAGTCGAATTCTATTCATTCGATACTATAATTTCAATATAACAGTTACTAAGATATTGTTTTCAATTATCGAAGCTTTTCATTTTGGTGCAAAAATATGTATAACTGTATAATACAGTGTGCATTCTACATTTCCTCTCATTCCAATAGATAAATATGACTTTTCTCGTATTTATCAATCGGAATGAGAGGAAAAGGATTTTTTCTTCCGGTCAAAGCCATAAGTTTACGTTTATTGCCCCTACTGCCTTAATTCATCAAACATCATATAATTTAAATAATATATAACGGCAACTTTCCCTCTCAAAAAATTAAATAAATATTTCACGGCTGCGAAAATGTTTGACTTTATTCATGCTCCTGTAAATGTTGCCCCCTTCTTTTTCTTGTATTAAGACTACTTGAGTTTCTTTTCATTACTCCAACATTTTTATGAGAGTATTTAGATATTTATCTGAAAAACTATATTTCTTTATTCCTAGTTTTTCGTGAACTAGTCATTTTTATTCCTAAAACAAACATGGCACTAATGAGGATGACAAAAAATCATAAATATGAATTCAGGTGAAATTTAGAAAAATATTTGTGCTGATTTGTTATTTTTTAATTAATTATCAATTTATTGTGAAACTGATGTTGTTATATTCATTTCTGTAAAAAAACTGCCTTTTTCTTCGATAAATCTTAGTGAAGTTTTATTTCCCGGGTTAATTCCATTTTAGTTAATCCGTTCGTCAAAATAAATTGCTTTTTATTGTTAGTAAGTCATGATGACGTCGATTATTGAATGAATTTTTTTTAGTTCTGTTGAAAATCAAAATGAGAATAACGCGAAACGAACTTACCTCTTCACTTGCGGTAATCCGAGAATTGGAAGATGGATGTTATCTGTGATATCATAGTAAAGTAGTAGTCCGATCAAACAAAGAAATATTTGCACCTTGAGGATAAGCAATAGAGATCTAACGCTCGCCCATATTTTATAAGTTATAAATTTACCTCAGGAATATTAATGTTATAATTAACTAAGCCCCTCCCCCGTTTCCAATTGGGAGAACTCGTACTCAAATTTATCTAAAATAGTTTTCTTTTGAGATCATAAATTCACAAATTAAGTTAAGCATTGCCTGTTTTATTGGTCAATTAACTCTTCATGAATCTCCAATTAGCGGGGATTCATTTTGATGTGTCAGTATCGAGATTATAGCAATCAACACCGAGAAAAGAAACCTAATTCCTGACGTAAAGCGAAAATTTCACTAAGAATCAGTTTGCATTGGTATAAAGCATAATTCCCATCATATTGGATGGAACATTGAAAACATTAACAACGTCACGGATCAGAAGTCTCCCCCATTCGGTTAGGCAACCCTTGTTTCACGCAAGAATTGCGAATTGCCGCTTATTAATGATGGGTCTCTTATTCTCTACAGTAAGCACATACAGCTGAATGATTGCGCAGAGGTATCGTTAAAACAGTATATCCAAGCGAATTAACGAGCCATTCGATCTGCAGATTATATAGGTTTTACAGTGAAATTTATATGGTCATGCGTTACCTTGTACGAGTAGAAGGCCAAAGCACAGAACAAAGAAGAATGTTAAACTTCAACACGAATTTTGTCTAAAATCCCCTCTGGCCCCACCGACGTACGTTTGACAATCTTTCTCTACAGCACAGGAAGAGTAATCGATTCCACCTCAACTTAGAATGATCGCACATATAAATCTGACTGTGAAGTTTCTTTGATTAGAGGAAACGTTTTGCTTGCTTCAGATTATATTAAAAAGCCTCATAGAGAGAAAAGCCATATATAAAATGAAGCAAAAGAAGCAGACTTAAAATAAATGAGAGTGCAATAACTGAACTTTTTAGAGTCAAGTCACAATTAATCTTTTATGGATCCGAAAAAAAATAAAACAAATTTTCTCCTATGATAATTACTATTATATATAGACGTTTCTCCGGATATATACAAGCAAAGTATATAAGCGATCAAAATTATAACCATGTTCTACAAATGCCATTGTCTTGAAATTTTTACGACGTACTGGCCATTATGCCAAAAGCGATTATGAATCTCAGTGTCATGGGTCGATGCCAGAAGGCCCCAAAGTCCCGATTTTTTCCCGTCAAGATACATGGCGGGGATTTTCGAAACATGTTTCGAGGCTTTTCCCGGCAAAGTAGAGAAATGAAATTCAAGGGATCGCTAGAGGCCGTACATTTGTGGATATGCCTATAAAGGCATCTTCGAAGATTATCCTTGGTTCGACGCTAGGTCAGGGCAAATATCTCCCATTTAAATTACATTGCGACGATTTTTAAGATTTTTTAAAATCACTTCCCGATAAGATGGAAACTTGAAACTCGGCATGTAGATAGAAATCATAAATATATTCTATGTGCGCTTTTTACCGTTTAGCTGATGGTCCTTGGTTCGATTCCAGTGAGTTATTTACATTCCTTAATGCATTTCTTATGGAGATAAAGGAAACTAATTTTAGGTACTTCCCGGTATGATATCGACTTCAAACTTTGCAGTAGATAAGATCAAGTCCGTACAAGCCATAATGTGTATTTACAGCTGCCAATAGGTCCTGGGTTCGACACCAGGTGTCTCTAAAATTAGTAACTGATACGATTTTTAAGATATTTTTTAACCCATTCCCGATAACATTAAAAAAATTAAAACTTGGCATGTGAAAAAAGATCATAGATATATATTATATGCGGTGTTTTAGGTTTCCCTGATCGTCCTTGGTTCGATATCAGAGAGCCATTTACACTATCCTATTCATTTCAGATTGGGAGAACGGAGACTTAATTTTGGACCTTCCCGGTATGATATCAACTTAAAAATTTGAATAAAATAAATAATATTTCTATCAGGGTGTTATATGTGTTCACATCTTCCAAAATATTATGTTTTCGACACCAGGCGTCCCTACTATTTAAAAATGTATGGCGGGAATTTCTAATTATTTATGATCCGGTTTCGAAAATATTTTAACGTAAATCCCGGTTGTATAGAGGATACAAAATCATAGGGGTCACGAGAAACACGCTCTTCTTTATTATATCTATGAAACTGACACCAAATGTGTGTGAGTTTTTCGCCAGGTGGAAGCAAATTTCTCCTATTTAAATAAATTGCGTTGATTTTTAAGATTATTTTCAATCCTTTTTTTATTTTCAGGACCTTCTCGAATTGATGTCGACTTGAAATTTGTATTATCAATATGCTTGCAATGCAGAATGCAAGCAACTTTTACTCGTAATAATTATATTTCTCCTTTAATAATACTAAATCAACAACTTTAGAAATTGTAGCAATTTTGATGATAACTTCGGTTACACGATGGGCTAAGAAATCAGCAAACCGTAGCAAATAAAAATAAAAGCCAAAAAGAATGTGGATGGCGTCACAAACAAAATGTCTCTACAACGTTCATGAAATATGGCTTCACGTGAATGAAACCGTTGTAGTAGTGTATGCATACAAGTAGAAAGTTGTTAATTTAATTTATAATAAATGATCATCGATTTTAATAAGCTATTATTTTCAGCATCGTTGAGAATCGATCAGAAATATCCATTTTCTAAGGAATTAAAAATGTAATTCATGAAAGAATAAGCAGGTGCACTTTCAACAATAGATTACAAATAAATTAATCTATTTCGTTTCATAAATTCAAACTGGTTATTACACTTAGTAAATGTCCCCAGGTTCAGGAGTAAAATAATTCTGTGGGCACGCTTTGATTGACATTGAATATCAATTGCGTATGATATTATGGACCGAAAATATACCAACGCCGTGTTTATACAGCTCATATGATAAACGTGGTTTCTTTACTTAAAATTCATAGCAAAGCTCCATAAAAGCCAATTATTGCAAATTGGGTGGTTGGAAGCGGTCAAAGAGGTTTTTTGTGGCTTTTTGGCTCGTCATCAAACGATGTAGATGGGTGGAAAGTGGAAACTGGACCGTGACAGAAGCAATAGGCAAACAGTATGAGTTACTGATTAATGAGCCGCTTTGGTTTCCTATCCGAATAACAATGCGTTAACATGATCCAATCCAACCATCTCCAATGTTTTGAAAGACTAGTTGAATGAAATTTGCCGAAAAAGCAAAAAAAAACATTTATGTTAACCTTTTCCCAAGCAAAGTTTTATTCTCAAAGCCTAGACTTATCTCAATAAAAACCTTAAACGTGAAGGGTTAAAATATAAACTTCGCCATCACCTATCTCCGAAATAAATCACGGGTAAAAAAACCGGAGTCTTAGGTGTGCATAAAAGTGAATGGAGGAATCGATGCACGAGTCAACAAATGAAGGGCAGAAAAGAAGAAACTAGGCACCTATCTCGAAAAAGAAAGTCGTAAAAGAGAACCTAAAAGTAATGAAGTTTACGATGGCAGTAAACGATTTCCTAAAAGAACCTACGCTCGCGTGGTAAACGCTCAACCCATGAAAAGAGATATGGCGAAATTAATGGTAAGAGAGGAAATCTCTTACGGACAAAGTAGATTAGATATTTTGTATGGCTATCCACTATAATGAAATATTTCCGCAAAATACCTGTGAAATACCAGCAGAGCCTCAAAGAGATAAGAGGACGACCGGTATCTCTTTGACCACAAGAATCTCTTAAATGAGGCTTCTAAATTTTCGACAACCACGTATTTTCAAAGTTTTGAAACACTTAACCAACAATAGAGCTTACATTCGTTATTCGTCATTGAAAAACTTTAAATAATTCAAGTTTGAGACGAAATTGATTGATAAATTGAAGGAAAAGCTGAGGCACTCATTTGCATTTACATTTAAACCCCGTAATCCGCCAGTGGCGTGTGGCAGGGGGTGTGTAAAACACCGAAATCCCTATCTAACCTGGAGAGCTATTAGCTTCTCTAATACTTCGTGGGAAAAATTACCAAAAGTAATTATCTGTCCAGGCAAATACTTCCCTGTATCTCAATTTTTGTTTTTCTCTCTCAAAGGTCGCGTAAGTACATAACTGGGATAACAATATCAGTTATCTCCTCCCAGAAATCAGTAGTGATAAATTTATCAAAAAGCTTCCGTCGATATTCAAGTCTTCTATCACTAAGAGAGTTCCATCCGAGGGATTCTATCATAGCCGAAACACTACTGTCAAATCTGAAATCTCCCTTGACGAACCTTGCTGCCTTACGTTGAACCATCTCGAGATCGGAAATTAATCCTACTTCGTGAGGATCCCAAATCGCACAGCAATACTCAAGTCACACGACACTTATGGAAGGTAAATAAAGCCTAGCGAAAAGATATATTTTCTCCGATTCAAACATATGCAAGGGTAAAAATTTTTGCTAAAATCTCTGCTTTTTGAGAGCTAACAGCAATTTAACACGTAAAATTCACGTTTTCCTCAAGTCTATCATAAGTGTATTCCTAAGAAAGACACAATGAATCTGTTTTTATTTACAAACAGAATGACTCCCACTCCGTTTGTGAATGATGAACTCATATATTTAATATTGAGATGATATAAATAATTAACTATAAACTTATATAAACGAATACTGTAATTTATAATTCAAAACGCTTTTGCAATGGGTTTGTCATTCGTTCTCAATTCCTTTTCCTCCTTTATTCCCCATAAAAAACCCTTCTAACAGAAAACTATCGTTATGATTGTATTCAGTGATAAAGTTGAAAGCTCATTATCACCTACTAATCAAGAAACGAATACGAGCTAGAAACCTTGGTGTTAGTAGGCTTGCATGGTAACTATTCCGACATCGAAAACAGCAATTTTATTTTTCCCAAGGGCAGAAAATTTCACCGAAAAATTATTTATTTCATCAAACTTTTCTTGGTTCTTAGGAAGGCCAAATTAAATATCTAAATGATAATCTTATAAATCATAATCCGTTTCATTAAGGTCTATTTTCGGATAAAGTTTATTAAAAAATAATTATTTAATTCAAAAAAATAATTCCGAGAAGCTAATTTTAGCTTCTATTGTTACATTAAATTTTATAACTGGTTAAATTCGACCCCAGTGAAGCTTAAATGAACCTATATTCTTTCAAATGACAAACTTTAACGATTTGAGAAGTTTAAAAACCATGCAAATAGTGATAATCAATAATAATATTCCTTGGCATGTTTCATGGGTGCACGCCCTTATGTGCAATTTACCCTTTACCCTTCCCTTGTGATAATCAAGTTTCAAAAGAACTTGATTCCATTAAAGGCGTTTGCGTCCAGATACCACAGCTTTAAAAGAAGAATTTCAGAATAATACCTGAAGCATTTACCATGAACTGAATGCATTTACAGCTAGAAATGCACAAATTTCGTCTCCGATTCTACCCAAGTTTACGCATGGAGGACCTAATGAATATCTCGTCACGAAAGTGCTGATTCAACTGGCAGGAATATCTCAGCTTTAACGCAAGTTGTTACTGCGAAGCACTGAGGGATTTATTGCAGCAGAAAATGATCGCTGGAAAGGTGATCTGGTATGCAATATAGAGGAACGTTGATGGAGCGCACTTCGACCTTTGTGACCACACCGAAAGTCATCGATCCATCACACATGCCGAAAGTCACGTATCGCTCCCGAGAAAAGGGACAAACTTAATTTCTCGTTCATTCGTAAATTGCATATCCTATGTCCAATAAAAATCATACGAAGTGCATCTCTCCGTTGACGTTGATCGATAGGACTTAGGACGATATATGTAATCCAATTCTCTGAGAAAGAAACGACACCGAAAATGTTCTTCATATTTTTCATAGACCCCTTAATCCTAAGAGCGATTGTTGACAAATAAATTGATGTAAGCAGATTACTACACTGTGAATTCAAAACCCTCTAAAATAAAATTCGGTTCTTAGGTTCATCTGTTTTTTATATAGTTTATATCCATGCATTCCTTTTTATTCTGAAAGCCACAAATGTCTCTTCTCTTACAAAACTCATTCACCATTTTGAACACCTTTCCCTCTTAAATTAGAGGTTTTAAATCTCCAATAGCCGAGTTCGTCGGCGTTTCTCGTCTAATTTACCGGTATTCGGAGAAAACAAAAAAAGGATCACCGCACTTTCCTTTCTTGTTTTTTTTCGAATACCAGTGAATGAGACGAGGAACGCCGACAAAGACGGCTGTCGGAGATTTAAAACCTCTAATTCACTAACAGCCTTTTCCCAAATTGTCTTTTTACACCGTTTCCTCGTTTTTCGATAACCATCTCTACTCTCTCTCACATAGTCCTCATAATAATTCGCATATTCTACTTCTCATACCTTATCATTCTGTTATAATCCATCATTTTAACAGTACGACAGCTAATTGGTGACATAACGCAATAAAATGCGGCATTGTATCCTACTGGTTTACAAAACTGATTTAAAACTAGAAAGACTGCTGAATTGAATAACTTAGAGTTTTCCGCTAAATAGAATTAAGCAAAAGAGATTGGACCCGATTTATTCAGTGTATGATCACGAAAAGTACCGAAACTTCAGAGAATTTTGAGTTTTAAGAGACGCAAAATCAATTAATAATCGCTTGCAGGGAGACTTAAGTAGCCAAGTACTCTTTATTCCAAGTTTAAGAAACGAAACAAGTACCGAATCACAGCAATTTTTAGCTCAAAATATGCAATTCAGCAAGTCTGAGTGGTCCAGAACTTCCTCCTAAGCGGTAAAAGATGGATTTAAAGGAAGCACTACGAGTACAACTTGCAATCTTATTAAAATATCTCGCAAATATTTCAGATATGACTCATAAAATTATAATTATTATTAAAGTATTCTTTCTTCAGTCTAGAGAATGAAAAATTACATTTTATTTCACGAGAACTGAGTTATTTTATGAAAATATTACAAAGATATGAATCTCATAGGCTGATAAACTTCGGGAATTTACTGTTTACTGTTTATTATTCATCTCTTCTTTTTAATCAAAATGTCTCCCTCGTTCGAATTTTCAATTTAATATAAAGTATTCTTTCTTCATTCTAGAGAATGAAAAATTACATTTTATTTCACGAGAAATAGTTATTTTACGAAAATAACCAAAACCTTTATACAATTTGTACAATTCCGCAAGAACATATATAAAACTCAGTTGACCAGCTTCAGTGAAATTACACCATCCTCAGAACTCACCGAATCCAGACAACTGAGTTTTATATATGTTCTTGCGGAATTGTACAAATTTTATAAAGGTTTTGGTTATTAAATTATGAAATTCCACCAAATATCGCTTATCAACATTCTTTTTATGAAAATATTACAAAGATATGAATTTCATAGGCTAATAAACTTCTTGATTTTACTGTTTACTATTCATCTCTTCTTTTTTAATCAAAATGTCTCTCTCGTTCGAATTTCCAATTTAATATACTCGTATGAATTTGGATTGACAAAAACCCAAAATTTCGGGCATTATTACATTCCAAAAATTTTGAAGAAATGTATTAGCCAACGTCTCCATAAAATGATTTTTAAGGGATATCTCGGTTTGATCCCAGCAAATGTTTCACGACCAAGCGCTTAATTAGAATGAATGTATGATAATAAAAACATTCTTTCCAAGGTTAATTGTTTGACTCAGTAAAGAGGCTAAATATTAATCAAAAAAGTACCGCAATTTGAAAATATGGCTAACTACATCCGTTTTTTATAGATAAATAATTATACCAAATACTTCCGAAAAAAACCTTTTTCTTATTAAAATCTATATATACACCGAGGAGACAATAAAATCGATTCATTTGTAATATAATTTCTTACAAAGAAGAAAAGTTAAATTTATGATACACGAAATGTCACGTGGGCTAGTGTAGTAGTGTAGTGTAAAATAATTCTGAAGCTGAAATGAAATAAAAATTTCTTTCTTAAATCAACGCAGGTTTCGTGAATACGAAGATATTTACAAAGTGCCTTCGATTATGGCTTCCCAGGAGTTAGATCTGTGTTGCTTGAGGTAGCGCATGAATAAAGATCAGAGTCAGCACTCACATGCGCGAAATCTCAGAATTTCTACAACAGGATGGATTCTCAAATAAAATCCAATAATGTGTCAGCTGAGTTCGTCTATAATCAACGATGGAGCGTCTATAAGATTAAAAAAGAAAAAGTAAAAGTACCACTTCTGAAGATATATGAAACTTTATATAGGAGAATTTATCACTTTAGGAGAGAGAAATCTGTAAAATACATTCCATCGATTATTCATAGCTATTCTGCAATGCTAACATATATTATTATAAAGAGTTAGGACAAAAACACCATTTTATACTTAACTGTCATTAACGCTAAGGGAATATTTATTTAAACTTTCTCAACGAGGATTAAGAAAAGGAGGAGAACATGTTGCGGATAAAGATGTTGGCTGAGAATGCAAGCTGATAAAAAATCTAAGACATAGAGTGAGTGGTATCAGAGGAAATGAAAAAGACAAGTTTTTTTCCTTCAGCTACAAAGATGTTAACAGTGATCGAAATATTAAAATATCTCCTATGATGTTAACATACGTGGAATCCGAGATATCTTGTTCAAGTGTGTACATAAGTACACACTTGAACAAGATATCAGACGAAACAGACTTTGTTTTTCGGATTCAAGACTAGCCAAATGTTCGTGTTTGGTTAATAATCTCCATTTATTGTATAAAAGTAAATAGCCAGATAAAAGGCATATAATAAATAGTTTGCTTTGCTCTTAACGAAAATTAAAATCTAATACGAGCGATATTTACAATTAATGGAAAATTTATCTCAAATTTATTATATTAAATTCAGTAATTGTAAACAATTGAGGTATGAACAAGTTGGGACACAACCATAAAACGCTAATGAAGAAATCGCATTGAGAATTTGATTTAATTTATCGTAAATAATTGAGTTGAGTAATGTAATGGTTCACGAATGCGAGAGAACTGCAGGGTGAATGGACTTCAAAGGGGATTTTTTTTTCAAAAGATGGGACACAGAGAAGGTATCCTTCAAAATTTGAATGAGTGATTTTTGAGGGACTTCGAAGCAGGGGATTCTATAATTAAGGAATAAAAGTTCAGGAAATGTGAATTCCAATAGGAAATTGCAAAGAAGCATTAACGCGTGAGGAGTGTAGAGAATAGATGTAAATGAAATTTAGTTTTTGGAAGCTAAAAGGAAATTAAAAATTAAGTCCCAAAAACTTTTCGTTTTTTTCTTTAATTAAGTGCTATGTTCAACAAATAATCATTCGATGTATGAATCAATCGACATGTATGTACTCAAAGTAGCAATATCCTGATATGATGCAATAATTGGTTGGATGAATTCTTTTTCAGGAGTAATTAGATAATAGTATCTAATAACTCCTGAAGAAGAACGCATCGCATTCGAAAAATGTATAGAGTGATCTCAAAAAGTGCGGTGTCCTGTCTTGTTTTCTCGGAATACCGGGGAATGAGAAGAGAAACGCCAACAGAAACAGCTATCGGAGATTTTAAACCTCTAATACCGGGGTACTCAGTCTTTTTTGGTGCCGGGGCACCCAAGGGCACTTCAGAAAGCGAAGCGGGCACCACGTAACATTTTCGTCCTGGGTGATATTCAGGCCACCCCTTGGCAATATTATTACTGTACTAGTTAACCGTAGGCCGTTTTAAAGAAACGCTCCTTGGTAAATAAGACCGAGAAAATTACAACTTTTATAATTGCATCACAACCTCACAACGAGGGAAGGTCTTCATCTCCGATGAAGATTTAATTACGGGGAATAAATCTGGTATGAAAGTTTTCGCTGCATGTGCAGCACTGTGTTCCGAAAAGCAGCATTTAGTCATTGATTACGGAAAATTACCCTGATAATTCAGCTGAGCCGATCTGAATCTTCGGATTCGCATAATGAACAAAAAGGCATAGATAGTTAATCTTGACAGAGGTGATAAGAGGGATAAAGTTTAGACACGCCATCACCCTCGATGTTTACGAAACCCAAGCCCAAGCCGACCAAACTTCTGACCTTCACCCCTTCCCCATCGAACCTCCACTCTATCCCCGCTAGTGCAATCACAAGAAATAATGTTGTAGCCTATAAAAAATCTTTTTACCGAAGCTTGGCGGGCACTGTGCAAGGTCGCTTCGGGCACCAGGTTCAGTATACCGGATCCAATATATTGCTGGTGTTACGCGCAATCATCACACAGAGGTCGTGATATTCCATGAATGCCTTTAAGCTGCGTTAAAAGAAGCATTACTGCTACAATAACGTCCCTCAGGTGGAATCCGCTCCAAAAGAGATCAGATTATCGCCAGAAGCTTGATGGCAAAACAATTCCAGTGAATGGCACGATATCCAAAAGGCGTCACACAGTAGGCCAAAATGAAAAAAAGTTGCCAAAATGAATAACTCTAACTAAAAGGTACTTAAGGCTGATAAACGTGATTTTATTATTTTTTTTTCAATATATTCTACGCGTTCAGATTTCTACCAAATGTTTGTTTTGTGAAGATTTGTACTATCTGAGAATTTCGTCAATTTTAAATAATAAAAACTATTCAATTCTAGCAGCATTACCAAATTTACAAAAATAAATTTAAATAATTACCTTATAAGTATAAAAGAAAATTTTAAGCGGTAATATATAAAATAAATCATTGTTAAGTACTAGGTGAATTATGAACACCAAATCATGCATAGCAACTGCAAAAAATAATTTCCAAAACATAAGTTTAGCAGATATTTCTAAAGATATTTCCTAATAGTTTTCAAAATATAACTATTCTGCTTGGTTTAAGAATTCAAATATCTCAATTCTGAAATAAATAAAAAAACTTTTATGTTTTACCAATAATTCAACTTTTATATTTTAATAATAATTTAACTTTTATATTTTACCAATAATTCATGCAGGGCTACCACAATTACAAAAAAGTAATATGAAAAAAATTATTACATATCGATTTATCCCATATTTCACACAATATTTTACATAAACAGTTATTTATCATTAAGCAGGAATAAAACATTGGCAAAGTTCATTACATTATCATATTCAGGATATTTTCTTCCGTTTAAATTTATCCTATAAACGTTTTCGTTATAATTCTGTTTTTGTTATCAATTACTGTATCATCAAACTATTAGTAAAAGGGCTGAAATTGTTCCGTTTTTCTTACATAATGATTATATGAAATCATGGAGCATGGTAGCACTGTTTTTGGAGTTTATAGCCATTATTCATTGACAAGAATAAAAATTTAACTACTTACTAGGATATTCAAGTTAATTTAACCTATTTTGCTGGAACATTTTACTTCAATCATCTGTTTCTTCTTGGTGATGTTGGTTACTTTGGCGACCGGTAAATTGGTACGCGGGGAATTGATCCCTCTGATGTCGTACTATCAACCCGACCCAACCCAACCCAACCCCCCGGTTAATTAATTTATAACATTAACCAATAATCAGGGCGTGTAGATTAACATAAGACTGAATAACAGTAGTACAACATCAGCGCGGGGGATCAATTCCCCGCGTACCAATCTATCGGGAAATCAATTCCCTGCATTACGATTAGCGAAATCAGTAATAGTATACATAAGCATCCTTTTCAGCATAAGTTAAGCAACATTCAAACTCCATAACGCTATAGGAAAAACGAAACTAAACTAATAAAACTTAGCATGTATTTCTGCTGTTATTCACAGAGGCCCTGATGGTCATGCGTCACAAAAAAGAGAATTCATCTCGTGAAGAGCTGCAGCCAGGTGACGTTTTCTGAGCTGGACAAGTATTTTAAACTCCCTGAAAATAAGCTGAGGGATGAGCGTAAGTGAAAAAGTTGGACGTGACTGGGTAACGTGAAACGACTTTCACTTCCGTTCATTGCTTTGGTATTCCAAGGATTAGGCCTCGTCTTGCAAAGTTCATCCCTTTTCTCGTCGTTTGTAAGGGGTTCACCACTTTCAACCACTTTGAGGGTGAATGCCTCAATGAGGATGGAGGCGGCTAATGGTGCCGCTGAGACACCACTCGCTTCAACCACAAAGCCACACGAAATATCTGGCGTTTTAGTACAATTCAAAGAGCCACTGTGCAAGGGAACGAGGAAGATCAGGGTTTGAGAACCTGTCTCTTAAGACTTATCTAACTCCTTGCGTTCCTTGGGTTTCTCAGGACCTATTACGAATCCATCGCAGTTTATTCTTTTGGATTTTCTTGCTGGGAGAAATTAAATAAGCAGATAATTTCCAAAATAAATGCAAATTTAAAGAAAAATCAGACAATCTCTGTAAATCCTATATTAATTAGGCATTAAGTCAGTCATTAAAATGTTTACAAAATAAACAGCTAATTCCAATAATGATACATAAAAAGTCGTAAAAAATTGTGGGCCTTGTTATTAAAAACATTCACTTCGGAACAACTTGAACGAGTTATCACTATAATAAGTCAAATTTTAGGATACATTTTTTACAGCTGTGTGAATGGTTGAACATTTAACATAAATTCAGAAACGGTATTTGCACAAAGGGTGGCTTAAGACAAGGGATTGGCTAATGAGAAATGAAATTTTATCTGCCAAAAGATCATTAATGATATGCAAATGTAAACGTAAAGCTTGAGGACTTTCTAGAAAAGATAAAAATGGTCCCAATTTAAAATGTATGCTTCAATCATCTCAAGCAATGGGGATCATTTACGAAATACATAATATAGATCTTTTTGGAAGAGAGGAATCCCTGATGTTTGATTAGAATGGCGGATTTTTTAAATGCTTTTCCTTTTTCATTCTTTAAATGAACTACTCACGCGCTAAAATTATCTCTTCACTGGTAAATATTTACCACAATCATGCAGGTTTTAAAAAACTCTACCCCACCATAAAATATTCAACGGAAGTGCTTCTTTCTTCTCGATATCTATAGCATGTCAGATGTTTTGTATATAAGGTGATTCCGGTCGAGATGCCCCACAGGGAGAGATGCCTCAGTAGCAGTATTTTTAAGGAAAACCGCAAAATTGCTCTATCGATGGTGTGCGTCAGTCAGTTGGAAGGCACCCGTGTATCTGCCAGAGTTTCACGGCGATTTATTCTTTTTACGCTGTTTTATAACAATTTCAAGTAGGCACTGTTTTATTCCACCCTGTTATAAGATAGGGTATAATGTTTCTGGTTGGCATCTGTTTAAATGTTTGAATATTTTGAATTAAAGGGTGAAAACTTATAGCTATAGGTTTATCTAATATCTACGTGCAGTGACTGGCCATCTTGGACAAAGTGTAGCCTCACTGGCTGTAAGAGGATCCCTCCCGTTCTGAAAGGATAGACGCCCTCCTCTTCTCGGGATAGATGCCCGAGTGGTATCTTTAGGAATATGATATGTGCCCTATTAGTATCAATTTAACTTTAAGGTGATACTGATTAAGGCTTTCTTCAAGAAAATGTTTGTTATCTACATTTAAACTTAAATACACGGTCGAATACATGTTATGCACGATCAAAAAATGATGCAGTGTTTAGTAAGCACTACGGTGGTGCGCTTTGCCACTTTTTTCTGATCGAAAAAGTGGTCCACCCAAATTGAAATTGCAGATATAATTTTCTTTTTCGAAATCAAAAGATATTTTCTATAAGAATGTTTGCCTCGAAGTTTTAAAATTTCGACAAAAAAATCAAAATTGTCAAAAATATTTTCGGTTGAAAGACAATATTTTTGCGTGAGAAGATGTCAATGTCAAAAAAACTGATGACCAAGCCTCATTATGCTATTTATATGCCCCTAGAGGAGGCTGAGATGCCTTCAAAAGTTTTTACAAAGGAAACTTTAAATAGGTTTTAATGTTAACTTAAACGTTTTGCTGGATCCTAACTTCAAGTTATATTTAACAATTTTGTCATATAACAAGCACTTTCCAGATTAAATTCAGTTGAATCTCTCCCACAGAGGTGGGGCGTCTCACCCGGACACTCGGGAGAGATGGCCAAATAATGGATGCAGAAAAAATTTAATATGTTGCGTAAAAATGTTTTAAAACAAAATTTGTTTATATCCTGTTAATAATCAATACATATTCTAATCGGTCACGCAGTTTCATATTCTTTTTATCACTTAAGTCATTGTTATGAAATCATTTACTTATGTGGGGCATCTTTACCGGAATTAACTTATATATATATATACACGAGTAAGATGTTGCTTCCATTCTGCAAGCCTGTTGATAACACAAATTTAAAGTCGACATCATATCGAGAGGATCCTCAAAAGTAGAAAAAGTATTGAAAATACTCTTAAAATTTGCTACAATTTATCCGTCCGACATCGAAACCGGCTCTTCCTGGTGATACTTACAATCCAGCACAATAGAAGATCACCGTCTCTAACTATGTGTGAAAACCGAAGCAGAATTATTGGCTGCAACTGCCTCAAACGACTTCCTACTTTTCACATATATTCCTTATGTGAGAAATATTAATCTGCTCTGGAATCAAGCCCAAAAACAGCATGGTCTTATCTAATCGTTTTTCTTAAACCGAGTCTTAATGTACATCTTATATATATGCAAGATCTTCCTATCATTTCGATAAGTGCATGAAAAAAATAATGAAAAATTACCCCTTTGTGTTTTATATGAGAGATATATTTACCTCCCGGCATCGAACCTGCGTCTTTCTGGTGACACTTCCTATGCAGCACAATAGAAGATCACCATCTCTAACTATGTGTGAAAATTCAAGCAGAAATATTTGCTGCAACTGCCTCAAACGAAGTCCTTCTTTTCACAAATATTCCTTATATGAGAAATTTTAATCTGCTCTGGCATCGAACCCAGGAACAGCATGGTCTTATATAATTTTTTTTGAACGGATTCATAATATACATCTTCTAGCAGAGCGACAATTTCCTATAATTTCGATAAGTGAATTAGAAAATAATGAAAAACTACCTCAATGTATTTTAAATGTCAGATTCTTGTATCGTCCTAGCATCGAACCCATGATTTTTTCAGTAATAATCATTTATGATTTCAATAGATCATGACCATGTTTATATGCTCCTTGAGTATTGATTCTCTACCTATCCGGGAAGTATTTTTTCAAAATTCCCGAATATCAAAGCAATGCTTTTAAATGGGAAAAATTAGGACTTTGAGGCCCTCTGGAATCGAACCCATGACACTGAGGTTCAAAATCAAAATTTTTCTGTTGGTTACACGTTATGGCCAATACGTTGTAAACATTTCAAGTCATTGACGCTTGTGGTTTAGCCTGCGAATTAGTATCCTATCTGGGTGTCTGGGTACATGAACTAGTATATGAATGAATCCGGAGAAGGAATTATATATAATAGAAATATAATAATGATAACAGTTAGTAATACTTTCGGCTGAACTCCTAACAGGATGTTTCAATCAACTTCGCCCAGGTAACTACATCGTCCCAACATCTTCTCTCAGTAGGTGATTTTTCGCATTCATATTTGAGCCTATATTATATTTGAAGTATTGGCTTTCCCTTGACCACTCAGGGGTAGTCGGTGGCTGTGGAATATCAATTTTCGAAGGTCCTGCCTCTTCCGGAAGGGAAATCGGCCATGCGGTCTGATCAAAGGCTCCTTTACAATGAAATGGGTCCGCCGAAGACTCGGCGAAGAGCGGAAGATGAAAGATGCAGAGGGGGAGAAAAGGACGAGCCATCTCCCATAATAATTGTACCATTTCGGAAAAAAGAGCAGAAAAGGATGCCTATTTCGGGTCTGTACCATTCGATCCGGCCTAATTCAGCCCCTTTCGTATGATTTACTGTTTCATGCCTCGCCCCCCGAAGGGGTTTTTCCCCCCTTTTAACTACTCTGCATGGGAGCCTTTTTTGTGAGCTTAAAGGTACGTTTCCACACGTCGGCTTTAAAAGGCGAATTTTACAGCCGCGTTATCAACCCTGCGGTAGAAAGAAAGTAATGAGGGCGAAAAATAAAGCGCTAAACTTTCCTGGTGAAATTCGACTGGCTCGTAATTATCCCCTGAGGGTGGCGTTAATAAAAAAATGTATTATTTCTTTGAGCTGACTATTAAAGAGGGCAAATGGCGTTGATAATTTCCTAATAACTTTGTGGAAAAGACACGGCCAGTTGAACCAGAATCTAATTTTACCCTACTAGATATCTTGGGTCTTAAGTTCAGATCATAGATACAAAAGTTGTCACATAAATCTTTCAGCGACCAGGTGATAATCAGGAAAATTAACATATGAATGAATATGCTTTGAGGCAAACTGCATTTATCCCCTTTACAGTTTGAATCATTGAAGATGTGTTATAAGTGTTATAGCACGTTAAACTCTAAAAGTATCCCTCCTATAAAATTTACGCTGTAATTCTTTATCGACCACACAGCAACTAATATTATGTCACGAATTACCTTCACACATTTTCAGATACATCTGATATGCTATAAATCACCACTTAATAATTGTTATAAATATTACGTGTGATACTTCGTTACCGGTATAAATCTTTACCTTTAAAATTTAATATATTGGTGTCCAAGAGGTAGTTAGAGGAAATGCCTTAGTAGGAAAAATTCTAACACTTTACAAAAATGAACTCGCCAATGTCATTCCTTTCTAAGGTCGTGAGCATATAAGTCTTATTATGTAAAGGGTACTCAGATTTCATATCTTTTAAAGTGAGGTAACATAATTTCCCACTGAGGTGTAGACAACTTTCCGTGTGCTCTTAAGCTGAAGATTATTTATGTACACTTATGGCCAAAATTAACGCAGCACCTTCCTAGCGATCCTTACGGCCGGTGCTGAGTTAATTTTGGCCAGGAGTGTACGTAGGCACTGCATACTGAACCTTTTAAAATAATCTTAATATTGCCTTGGAAGGAAAAGGAAATATTTAACAAAAAGGATGTGGATCTTAGATTCATGTCACTATTGACGAATTTTTAGAGGGAAATTTATAATTTAGAGGAAAATAAAACTGAGATATACTACGCAACAAAAAAAATTCATTTTTCCGGAAACCTATTTCCGAAAATAAGGATCTGCTCCGAACTCGAACAATATCTGCCGAAGGGGAAACGGTTATTGAACACGATGATTTGGTATGCGATTACTTTCTAAAGGATTCGGGAGTGGAGAATACGACCGGCTTCTATCCCTGAATAGCTAAGTGAATTCTGCGCACCGCTACGACATTGGCAATCCAGAGAAGATGGAAAGGGAAAGGTAATGTTCTTAGCACTTGAGACCCATATGGCTGTGGTAAGTTTATAGAGAGGCTCTAAGGAAACAAGGTTCCTTACGGAGAGACATCATCAGGAACTGTGTACTTACATATCTTACATGATGTTTGGAGTAGCATTCACTTTTCAAGTAACGAAAAATCTTAGCAAAAAAGATGAAAGAATCCATAAATTGCTCTCAACACAAATTTAATGTCTTGAATATCCAAAAGCGTCACAGAACAAAATGAATAGAATTAATCGAATTTAAATAGTATATTTTTAATATTCTTAGAGAAATAAAATATGATCTATTTTGGAGAAATATATTTACGAAAGAATATTTTCCTATTAAAGAAATTACCATAATTTAAAGTGGAGATAGGTTAACTGAATAGCCTCAAATTAGGCAGAGAATAATCGATTCCCCATGGACTGAAAATGAAAAAAATATCTGTAATATATTTTATTGAAGTTTTTCTCAAGAAATAGAACTATTCAAAGATAGATTTGTTTGTGTGCCTGTTAATTTATGTCAGTATCTTTTTTCTATAGCATGAATATCTCTTCAGAATAGGAGAATAAATTAGAATTAAATCAAAAATTAGTGAGGAATGCTAAATATCTGATAGTTCTGCCTGTAAAGGATTCAATGCGATGTAAGTCCAACCCCTTAAATATTATCTGCGAAGAGTTGGCGGAGGGGAATGAGATTTCCTAGGCAAAATGAGGATTGAGATAATTCGACCTTGCTTTCTTCACAGCCAGAATTCAATGAGCGGAATATATCCACATAAGTGAAGCAATATATCTCTGCGATTAATGCTTTTCTTAGCAATACATAAGGAAATACCTTAATAATTGATATTCTTTAGCCGCACCCATTCCTCAGAAGCGTTTGTCTCATCACTACCAAAAATAAGATTGAGATTAATTTAGATAAAAGATTAATTTTCCTCAATCCTGCAGAAAAATGAATATCATTATGCTCATAAAGATACGGTGGTAAGAGCTTCTGATAGTTATCCAACTCAAACTCGGAACGAAAGATGACGCCAATATATAACGAAAAAGCGGAGCAGAATTAGAATAGAAATAAACAACACTCAGGGTTATGAGAGCCTGGAGCAGATAATAGATTCAGTTCATACAATGTCCATTGGGTCAATAAAAGACTTGATAGGACCAGCTACTGGTTCTTTGTCGGCTGAACCTAAATACGTGACGCGGAATATTTCAAAGGCCTTTTGTTCTGGAAGTCAGGCGATTGATGAAAAAAATTAAAATATGCTCAGATCCACATTTTGGAATGCGTAAAATAAATCTGTAAAGGAATTCGAAGTGAAAGTGCTTTCGCTTTCACCGACAGGCACGTAGGCAATTCAAAAATGTTCGAGTTGAAATTACATTCTCTCGCGCCTGCACGGATTCTTTCAACGTCACCTAAGGGGAAAAAAATCTTCCAGCGCATGTGACCAAGGCATAACATTTACTAATGTTGTAGCGGGTACATCCCTAGGTTTATCCTTCACTTTTAATAAATATCGGAAACTACATAGAGAATTCCTAGCCTTACATTTTTAAAAGCAAAAATCAAAAATGGAAAAAAATTAATCCGAAATCAAAAGGTGATAAAATGGAAATAAAGCAATGACTTTTTGAGCAATTCTTCAGTATGGCTAAAACAAATATGAAAGAAAAAAAACAATTAGGAGGAGAAAATAGGAAAATGATAACAATGCGAGTTGGATGAAAACTACCTGAAGCAGACTACAAAGTAAAACGACTACAAAAGCTCCTCGTGAGTGTCATGTTAAAATACCTCAGCAGGGACCAGCAGAACGACATAAATTATCGCGAATGAGGTTTTAGAAGTCCGTACATGGTATTCTCATGGCGAAGTTTAGCTAGGTTTAGCAAGCTTGTTTTAAGGTACTCCGCAAGTACACCACTTCTGCCGAAGATTTATTATTAGACTGTGGAGAATGAAATGCACTGCTCCAGTGTAATTCCACGAAAACAAAATCTGACTCCACCCACACATAAAATACACAGACTAAAAGCACGAACATTTCGTAAATCATTCCTCATCTTCAGGTAAACAAAAAATACAACACGGCACATGCATGCAAAAACGGGTCAGAGGTTAGTGGGGTAGGAAGGGAAGGGAAAAGGGTTAAACAATCGAACAAGGAAATAAAAGAGAATTTTCCCAGGAAAAGTATTAGCAGTAGTATAAACTTTCCTATTTAACAGCTACTAAATAGGAAAGTTTGTACCTAAGCAAGATGTGAGATTTTCAGGGAAAATGTATCAATTTGCTAGATTCGCAGAAAACTTCAGGTGGCTTTGAATTCATATTTGATCAAGTATTATTCCGCTATGGCTTCCGCTATAATTTTGAGGATTTATGGGGTAAAGGAGGAATTGTGATTACTTATTAGAAGTTTAAAATACCCAATAGCCGTCTTCGTCGGCGCTCCGTACCTCGTTACCATCTGTTTTCGGAAACAACCGAAAGACATGGAAAACCGACATTCTATGAAACACCCGGCGTACATTTCAATAACGATGCTATCATCGCCATGGATACAAAAGCGTAATAATTATAAGAGAACTTCCCATGATGATGACCACTGAAGATATCATACATAACGATTACAGGGGTGGAAAATTGCATCAATATAAACGAAGATTATATAATATATTGATCTGTCGCATAACTGACATCGTAATAAGCACTTTCTTCTGTTTTAAAATGTCCGCTTATCACTTTTATTGGAATCAATTCATTTCTACCAAAAATTTGAGGAATTATATTATTCTTTGAAAAACCTGCCAACCCTAAAACAACTTCTCGGTATTCTTTCAGAAAATTCGATTTCAGTCCGTATTTTTCTGGCTCCCGCGAAAATGAAAAAAATCAAGGAAACTCCAATTAATTCCGTAAAAACTACAGATATCGGAAAATCAAGACAAATATAAGAATTAAATTATTTGAAATCAAAACGTATTTCTAAAATCAAATCTTTTGGAGTAAATTTCCACACAAAGCTGATCCTCCAATATTCTTTCAAAATTACCTATTAAAAAGATTTTATGGCTATAAAAATAACATCTGGAATAATAACAATTACTTTAGTGTTCTCTCTGATACCAGGAAGGATTTTTTTACTTTGCGTGTAATGTGATAAAGTGATATCTCTCTCGCGATTCCCGACTTCCCTTATAACTTCCTTCTCTCTCCGCTATCCTCAAAATTATAAGCCTACGAGATTCTTAGGTGGTATTTTTTTCTGGAGGTGTGGAACAAAGGTAGAACGGTTCCGAAGAGTATATTGTATGTGGGCTTCTGTTTGTGATAAGTTTGCTTGCACGAATCGAGTATTACCTTATCGTAGCAGTAGTCAGATTAAGGCGCTTTAACTACAAAGTTTTTTTGCGCCTGTGTTTAAATATAGCTCAGCCGGGTGTGCTAGTTTAACTGTATCCTTTCATATATAACCTGTCAATAACCAAAGAGATTATAAGTATAAATAAGTCGGTAGATACATAAAATGAATAAATATATAAATAAGTAGATAAAAGAAATAGATAAATAAATAAAGCCAAACGTATGTTAAAACAAAGTTGTATGACAAATAAAAATCCAGTTAAAAACTGAGAAGTGCTAAATTAAAATGTTTATAAATAACTTGTCAAAGAATCTCTGACAAAATTGATTTCCCAAGAAGGGTATTTGTCATACGCGGTTATATAAAAGAAAGCCTTTTAAAAAGTTTAAAACTCTATTTACACTTTCTGTGTCACTACTTAAAACATCTCTAAGCTCACCCCTGATGTTGATGTATGACGTAATCAAATCCATTAGGTCGCTAAGTATGCATGAATCTAAAGAATTTGCACGATTATTAATCAAAACAGTGATTTATTTTTGTTCACGGGAAGATAAGAAATATCAATGAGCAGTGTTACTAAGACCTTCAGTGAAGGACTTAGGGTATGTGGCAACACTAAATTTTCAGCGTTGATTGATGATCATCTTTGAACATTTTAGCTTTTTTGCTTGCGGACAGTTTAATAATATTATCAATATTTTCCCCAAGAAAACGATAAAAATTATCCTAAACATAGTTGAGTACGAAAAAATCTTTTCGGTATTCTATTTGCCATTTAGATCAATAAACCTAAATGTAAACTGAGGGGATTAAAATCACTTGCTCTTAATCTAGAAATATTGGTAAATGATAAAATACCAAAGTTAAGGTGACATAACTCAATAAACTGAAAGTCCTTGAGATATCGGAACTTTTAAAGGATCGGATATTTTTCCTCCCTCACAAAAGTAACCAATTTTACTTTAAAAAGCTGTTTACCTGAAGCTATACTCTTGAAGGTAATCCAACAGATTCTTAAAATGCCAAACCGATAATATCTAACGATATTTGTTCAGAAATCAGGATGCCATCAGGTCTCTTTTTTATTAATTTCTTTATGATAACTCAAACTGTGATTTCTATAATGTTAATACTTAGTTCACTTATCTTTATAACTAATTTAAATTGAAAATGTTTAGTTTATATTCAACCACAATAATCTTGGCCCGGCTCGGTAACGAAAACTCTGCTAGTAATCTTATTTCCACCCAAAGATGAAAAAATAGCGCGAACTACACTCGCAAATTCGCTCGGTTGCCTTTCACTCAATCTATCGTCAACTAAATAGAGTGAGATCTATTTTTCCACCTAGGGAGACATTTACTTCGTTGATTTATGATGAAACTGTAACGACGAAGAGCGAGAGGCTGAAGAAGCAAAAATTTGGAACATTAATCCCACATTTCAAAGTATTCCTCTCAGCTCTCTATCTTCTATCATACCTGCCTTTTATTGCCTCTTGCTTTCATCATTTCCGGCGCCTTTTCCATCCTGCTTTCCTTCCCCATTCATCCATAAACCGATTCCGGCCTTCTGTTTTTTTCCCTTTCTTGCCGCACAAAATTCCGACCAAGTCGTATTCAGGGAGCGCTGCCTAAGTAAGCCTCTTAAGTCTTCTTTTTGACCTCCGTTGAAAAGAGACCTCCCAGCCGACGCCCACCGACGCGTCGGTGGACATCGTCGCGACGCTTCTTCACATTCAAGTACACCAAGAAATATTTCGTACCTTTCTCAAAATTTCCCTTTACTTTCAACATGATTTTCTTTCTCTGTCTATGCTTCAGGGCTTTGTTAACCGATAAACATGTATGAAAAGTACAACAGGAACGCATCGCTAATGGTCGATTCGGCGACAGTGATACGAAATATCTAGAAATGTAAAGTTGAAATTAAATTAATAAAACGTTCGAAATAATTGGAAAAATTACTTTATAGTCCAAAACATGAAAATTCAAAATAATAGTTTGAAATATAAAATATCTTAACAAGAGGATTATTTGATATGCTATCATTCGAAATAAGTAAGCACAAAAGAGGTGTGTTCAAAATCATGTCTCAATGAGTGAAAATGTAAATAATACACGCTTTAATATAATCAATTATTACATGTGAACTAATGTTTACAAACATTAATAGTCGGCTTTATCACGTAAACAGAACGGACTCATTGAGCTCGAAATTGTATCTATAGAGTTTGCTCTGTGTGCAAGAAGAAGCGTGTGAGAAGAATTGTAATAGTAATAATAATAAATCGCCTTTACCTGGGTGAGTATTGCAAAGAGGATAATTAAAAATATAATTAGTTGGCTACCTGTTACTAAAACTAAGCAATGTTATTTTATCGGCAAACCAAAGCGGTATAACATCCGTTAAGTAACTCTACGAACGGTCTTTTTGTAAAATAAATTCAGAGAAGATTCTGGATTGGTTGGGTTGGCTGGAAATTCAAAGTGTAACTTAAACTCTTGGCCTCGTATCGTTTTCAAATTCTGAGAAAGATGGGAATGTAAGCCCTCATTTTTATAGAGGTACTCATCATGCCGCTGGGTAGTCTTTTATGCCAAGTGACTTTTGTCGAATTTTATTTACAAGTTATCAGTCGGTATCCTCCCATCTAGTCATAAAAGCATCATCTACCATTTTCAAACAATATTTTAAAGTTGTCCATAAAATAACTGTCTATTTTTATTCGATTTAAAAGGACTGTACTCCTTAAAATGTGTGTAAAGGACTAAATACTGCAGGGAAGATGTAGGATATCAATACTTAAACAAGTCGCTTCAAGAATTAATATTTACCGCAAACGATACGAGAAATTAATCGATTAGGGAAGTATAGTCATGATGCATATACCCCCTGCCATGCGCCTAAAGGTGGCTTGCAGGATACATATATCTATTCAGATAAGCAAAGATATCGAAAGTACATCGAAGTTTTCACTTAAAAATTATTTAATAATTTCACCTTCAATTATCTTCAAATACTCTCAGTTTCAACAAATAGCAGTCTAATTCCTTAACGATCATGACTTAATAACAAAAAATATTCAGATTTTCAATCAAAATGAAAAAATTTTAATGGGAGAAAATACAGGCTGCTGCTGCTGCTGAGTAACAATTCGATTCATATGTCCCATCGCAGATCACTGCCAAGTCATTGGCCTTGAAGAAGACCAGCTTCCGCAAACAAAAATCATCTCCTCCAATATGAAAATAAGGGATAGGTATCTCTCCCTCTAGGTGCATAAAGCATGAACATGACGCTTCGTAATGCGAATTTCCCTTAACTCACGAGTGATCATCGATATCGCTCTCGGCGCTAAGTGATGCTTATCGAACTGTCAGATGCGATTGAAGTTAAATTGGGGAGTGGAGACGAGGTTCCTCATACGATAGCATAGTCACATTAAAGCTTCTTTAATAGGGCAAGATTGAGGAAGATGAGTTACTTCATTGTGGTACGTAGTACAGCTGCCTCGATTGTGTTTATGACGTTTTAGAAATCATACATTGCCAAAAGATTATTTCAATGAAGTTCTAGTTATGTTATTCGAATTTACTTTATGATTATTTTAAGCCTATTTTATAAGGTTCCCCCTTTTATCTGTGGGTGTTTTGGCATCGTGAGTTTTTGGACATATTATACCAGCATAAGAGGTTAGTTGGAAGAGAATTCCGCATGAATCTAACCTCGCCTATCTATTTATTTCCAAACCATTTATTACTTTCTAAAGATAAACTTCTATATTAATAATGCATGTATATTCACAGCGAAAATCAATCCACAAAGAAAAAAGATTAGACTATGATTACAGGATATTGAAATTTTTACTTCAAATATAAAAAAAACAAACCATGTTTTATTCCTGCCGTCAGCCAAAAAATAATAAACTTCGCTCTCATTTCATTCTGCAAGAAATTCATTTCTTAGATAAACATCCCATAGTTGGAAGCGTAAGCTCTCACCATATATTCTTCTGCCCTTTATAAAAATAGGATTTCATTGGAAACCGATTGGAAATAAAATCCAGAGAATGAAAGAAGACAATCGGAGCAGAAGAAAAAAATTGGGAGAAAATAGTGGTTTGACTTCAGTCCTACACCCAGTCAAACATTTGAGAAGAAAATAAAGACCCATCAATACTGTTTTCATCTGAACTCAAGAGCAGTTATATCCTATTTTATGGTATACTATTATATGTGTTATATTTTTTTGTATATTGCAAATATATTACGATAGTGACATATTGTTGGGTCTCCGGCTAGGTTGTGTCGTAATATCGTTTTAATGTTGTATTACTAAGCACATACACACAGAAGGGTGTCATCACATGAAACTGACATGTCACCCATGCTATACAGTGCTACGTTGTGTTGGAATAAGGAGCAGTTTAGTTGATTGTACATGACTAACATACACTAGATGTATATCAGAGTTGATCACTTTAACATGTGTATCGTGAAAGTCATTTTAAATTAAGGGGGGCACTCTATGGAATGCCTTGAAAAATGGTCGTTTTGTTGAAAATTGTTTGAACAAGAAAACAATGCGACAGCAAAGTGGTAATTTGTGTTTATTAAGATACATGTCAGAACTTAATTTTTTTATTTTGAACTTATCAAAATTTTTCAAAATGGCGGCTGTGGCAGCCATCTTCTGGAGGCCCTACTTCAAAATTATTTTTTACGGTAATCACGCTGCAGCCCAGACCAAATATCTGAAACACATAAAACATTTTTCTTTTTATAGGTAAGGGTTGTGTTGTGTGCTTAAAACTCGCAAATGTTAATAATAATTGAAATTTATTAACAATTTTATGCAAGAAAAAAAGAATTCGGATTTTCACCCTTTTTTCGTTGTTATTAGCGACTGAAAAATTGTTTAAACAATTAGTTTTTACTGATATCAAAGTTTTAAGCACAAGCAGTGACTTTAATCTAAAAAATGAACGTAGGTTGAGCTTTATAAGTGTAGCGGTTTGTTCGCAATCGTGATTACCGACTGAAAAAAAGTGGTTTCGAGAAAACGCGCTCTAAAGTTTTTGGACGGAAAAAAATGCTTTTAATGAAAACTCACGGGTACGATTTTTTAGTCAGCTATGCCAGCACCATAGAGCGACCCCTCGCACTAACAATAACCGATGATCGTCGACACGCCGTACAATGATGTGTATCCCCGCTTCTTCCATGACCCGTCCCCAGAAACTTTCAACTGAGTTTCGTATCTACCATTCTCTACGTTTTTCAACTTTTCCTCCTCAACAGCTTTATTGATGAATGCGTTAAACATGGTACTTGCAGCTGCGTGAATATGCTTCACGGCACTCTCGTATGCACCGCTTGACAACCCCTTGCAGATATCCATGAATCCACAGAAAAAGTTGAGTCCCTCGCGCCCAATGCCAAGTAGTCGTGTCACAAGAGCAATTCGCTTGTTAATCTCATATCCCGTTTTACGCACTGGTCCAGACGGTATTTCTCTTCGGCCACACACGCACGAAACAACAATTTTAAAGCCTAGGCTTCGTTGCCCACATTCCGCGAAAGTCACTTGTTTCAAACACTTTTCACAAACAAGGAATGTTGACAATGTTATGAAAACTGTCAAAAAGTCAATGATTCGGTAGGCGTGCGAAATATTGACAGTCACATCTTCCACGCGCGAACCTGACATTTTCCGCGCCTTGGTACTCTCGTTCGGGTCGGCTTCATCGGCGGTGCTATCGTCTTTGACTTTTGGAACATTTTTCCTCCCAGTATTTTCTTTCTCGCGGACGTTTTGCATTCGCGTCTTCACGACTTCCTTTATGGCAATTCATAATGCAGCTCGTCAACGAACGGAGATGAGAGCAACACTGGCGCGAGGAGATTCGGAAATATCATAACAGTTCACACACACATACGCGCTCACACACTCATTCACAGGTATTGAAACTTTCCTAAGTACAGGGGACAATACGCAGTACTTGGAAAAAATTGTTAGAGGGAGCTAGAAACACGATAAAGGTAGGAAATGTCCCGTCAGACGTCCCGTCAGAGCCGCGGCATGACTGGACGTCGCGTGGCTCCACGCGCGCCGGTTCCTGGATGGATAACTCCGAAAATATTCTAAGTACGAATTTCAAATTTCAGGATTATATCCTTGGATAGTATGGTTATTGATTAAAGGAATGAAAAAAAAAATGTAATTTTTGAAAGTTGTAAATAGAGTGCCCCCCTTAAATATGCATACCTGCATTGCCTATAAACATATAGGTCTAAAATAAAAAAAATACATCAATATATAATCATTGGGATAGAGACAGACGCTATTATATGAAGTATCGCATTAACGCAGCATCAAATATTTTCAAACCAAGGTTACAATTTTCTTATTTACAACCCATAAAATGACTTTATTTTATTTTACGCATTTTATAAGTACATGCGTGAAAATTACATACGAGGTTACGCTGAGGAGAGGTTCAGTAGGGTCTAATCTCTCCTAATGAAGGGTCAAACAATAATACTAATGGGAAGACGCCTAAGGGCATCAACCAACTTCTAAATTATATGCACCGTAGCAATTCTAGAAGTTTTACTTGAACGGACCTCAGAGGATTCTAAGAAAATGTAATTATTTTACGATCATAAGACAAAATATGCGTTTATGTAATGAATTTGATGTAAAATCTCGTCATCGTAGACTACTTATCTACCATTTTTGGTAATTGCATTGACGGTATCGGATTCCTTCATAAGATAATCCGAATCGTAGAGCAAAATTATTGTTACCGAAATTAAAATATGGGACAAATATGTGGTTAAATCCTAATTTACCGAACAAAACTTCAAATCGAAAGTAATATCAATAAAATAAACGGAAACTCATAAAACATTCAAGCGTTTTTTAAAATCGAAAAAATATATTCATAAATTTATTTTTTAAACTAAGATATACCTTTCTTCTTCCGCTTTAGAGACTGCTATTTCCTTTAAAAAGTTTATTTGAAATTGAAAACTATGCTAAATTTGTTCACATTTTTTATCTGAAAACAAAATTTGAAGTACGCCTTATTTATTTTAGATAAATGCATAATCTACAATCTGAAAGCGAGAAAGATCTATGAACGAGGCTTCAGGAATAGAATACGGCAAGGCTATTATACATGTGCGATATTTTAGACGAAAAATCACAGCCATGGATTAGTGAACATCGCAGTGCTTTCGCGATTATGCATGTATGCATGAATTGCGCGCATAAACAATGACAAAGAAATGAGGTGAGTACTGCACTTCAAGCAGTATAGAGTAGCTGGAGCTAGGAACTTCCATTGAATATGTATTTTCTCTTCACGAATAAATTTAGGTGGAACTAGAGTTACCTGTAAGAAATTGAAAAAGGATAAATCTAGATTGAACACAAAGTATTCAGAAACATAGCGATATCTATAATATCAACATTTAATCCAAGATTCCAAGTAATGCGGTTATGAATAACAGGGTGGCACTATTAGACTTTAAATAGCAAAATAAACGTTAAAATTGTACAATTCTATGAAATACTAATCGAATAATGGAATCTATGAAATAATTTTATTTATTTATTCATCCATGAATGGATATATGCAAAAGAGTAATCAGCTAATACTTCTCTTAGTTTCAGCAGGGTTATTTCATACAAAAAAGTATTACGTAGTTCGTTGTTTTTAAAGGTAATCAAAGTACTACATCATTTTCTTTGATAATTAACAATGAAAGTGTTATTTATCAAATATGTAATAAATGTACACATACTCCTCTAGTTACTCTTTCCACCATATATAGTCAATGTCTTTTTACCTTTTATGTTTTGCGGAACTCGGTTTAACAAGGAGCACAAGAATTAGTAGCATTAAATTCCTACTTTAGATTGTTCTAAAACTTTATTTAAACAATTGAAAAACTAAGAAAATATGAACTGACAAATTTCCAACTTCCATCAAATAATCGTCAAAAATGAATAACCAGTGCTATTTCATTAATTCAGCAGATAAATCATAAATATCATAACACACAAAGTGATACAGGAAAAGTAAACCCTTTACATTAGAAAGAATCTTTTTGGGCTGTAAATATTGAATCGATAAGAGAAAGTGGCCCTCTAAAATCTTGTTAGGGAACCCTACTACTGTACATTCTCTTGGAGGTCGCCGATCCCAGAGGGGCTACTTCTTGGTCATTAGGGAAAGTAGGCTGAAAATGATTGACACGAAAGCAAATAAGCGGCAAACACGTTGCGGATAAAAGTTCCTTGAGGCGATGAATGGCCACGGGAAGAACATTCGTCCATCACGGCGAGATAATTAGAGACGTGCATGTCTTCGGAAGTGGAGAATTGCCAAGTGATGAATTTAGGCTAATAACATACGTTATGAGACCCCATTACGATTATGATCATGCAGTAATTAAGGCCGCGGATGAGCTGGAAATATTAGCGAGATGATATTTAATTTAAAAAAATACACCACGAAAAGATACATTAAGGGAAATGCATGCTCGTCGCCAAAAATATTGCTATGCCTCCATCCTGTAAATATAACGAATACTTATCGTTCTCAACGCTTCCTGGAAGAACTATATAGACAATTTCTCAACTTCCTATGCGGAAACCAACGAGTCAAAAAATTCGTATACGTTTCAGAAGCATAAGCCGATTAGATGTGTATCAGTTACATCACATTCATTACGCCCACATTTCATTACTTTTGTGCCAAATTTTATATGAAAATATGTAATCACCGAAGACAGAGATTGACTTTAGAGGGTTCCGATAAAGGGTTGGTAGCATTCCAAATATACTCAGATGGGAAAAATACAGCGTGACTGGGAGTGGAACCGCAGTCTCCCATTTACCGCGGAGGTATAATCACCAATGTACAAAGGAGCAGTTGGTTGAGGGTATGAAAGATAGGATAAAATATTGAGAAAAAGCCGTCTTTAAAGAAATTTCATGGGCACATGAATCTAGATTAAGCTTAGAATTATATTTTGGTTATAATATTTTGAATTACTATATTTTTCAATTCCAAATCGATAAAAAAATACCCACTTTACTATAGTTAGATAGATGGACCATTTATTGGCGAGGTTAGGCCGAGGTGGGCCAATCTTCCACCTCACCTCGTATGTCGATAACATTTAAAGTAAACTAAATTATACAAACAAACACAAAAAGAAAGAGTACTGTGTGGGAAAATATCTTTGCTACTGAAGGTTGGCAGAGAAAGAAACCCACGTTGCGGGGAAACACCCACAGAGAAGGGGGGATGAAAAACACCTGCCAAAACACAGTAATAAAAAAATTAAAAAGCAATACAACATATATATTTACATATAAAAACAATGAGCTGTAAGATGCAGTACATATAAAATAGAATTATTTATACAAATAAATTTAAATAATATAAAATGAGCTAGTGAGAGAGGTACCATATAAGAACATTAAGCTTATTGTGTAACTTATTATAGAGCAATTTGAAATGGAAAAACATATAAAGTCAAACTCTTAGAGACAGAAAACATACTACTCAGCATAATGCTGCATTTTGCAGCCCATCTTCAAAAATCATTGAAATCACACTAAATTATCCACTCAAGTTGTTATAAATGCATTGTTGAAAAATATTCGCATTATTATGGAAAACAGTTTGAGTATGTAATTTAGTATGATTTCAAAAATTTGGAGATGGAGATCAAAATGCAGTAGATTTCCAATATTCTCTTTCACGAAATTTCATTTTGGTTTGAATTTCAAATTCCAGGAACTGCAGCCGATGGAACTACCTCCACCGCTTTCTCCGCCTACAGGACCAAATTCTATTCGAATATCGAATGGAGCGTAGCGGATGGTATCTTTCACATCGCGCCTTCAAACGGGGAAACGGGCCCGTGGCAATTTCATATTCAAAATATCTCGCAAACCAGATACTCCAATCGCCCACGCATCAAATACTTTCAAGAGCACTACACTACGGATGAAAAAGAGTGAACTCAAAGAATGATTTTTCCAATAAATACGAATCAGGTAATTTAAATTACCGCTGATATCCAATATTAATATTATTTTGGATATTCCGCGTTTATATTATTGAATTAATAATATTGTTAATTTCATAGGCGCGGTATAATAATTTCAGTTTCGGACCGCCACTGTCCAAAAATGGACCGCCACAAAATTTGAGGAAGAATCAGTTCCTAAAAAACGCTTTCCTTGCAAACAAAAATGAAAAGTCTGCTTCACGTTTATGCCTCTGGAGGCAAATGATGGGTCAAAGGACGAGTTGTGAGATTAGATGAAACCTTGCCATGGGTCTTACAAAAAAATTGTTACAGATGAAAAGGTCGTATCTATGAACAATTTTGTGCCCCTACAAAGGTTTCTTTGATGTAGGACTGGACTTTTATAGCTCCTCGACAACATCAGACGATTTACAACTTAATTTAACAGATTATTAATTAATTGAGATTTTTTCTAAAAACTCTACGGAACGTAAGAATAGCTCTCAAGGGAAAATAAAATCTTTTTGATCCTTTTAAATAATTGGATATAAATACCTTTTGAGGGCTCAACCCCATTAACTTTCATATTTCTTCGACCTGGCTCCTATCGAACCTCAGCGGTAGTGCTTCCTAGGTAATGGGGAACAACCGCGGCAGTACTTATCAAGGGAGACGTTCCGGATTACTACACCGGTTTACATAGTTAAAAGATAGTTAAGTTAATTAATGGAAAATATTTCTCACTTTAATCTGCAAGGAACAGAGAAGCAAAACAACTGCCCGAGTTTCTAAGAAAAAGGCAAAATACGGCCTCTGCCTCCCACTCTCCGTCTTGGGCTGTCATATACTGTGACGAGGGGCAATTCCTTTTCCCTGGAACACGATTAGATAAACGAAGTCGCTTGGGTAGGCATAAGGCACAAGTCTCCGGCAAATTCACGATCCGCAAAGATGACTCGGTCTGTGAAAACGTCCGAAAGAGAAAGATCCACCCATCCGCGACTTGGAATTGTAAAGTGTGATTTTCTCCCGCATTGCCGGAGACACATCCTCACCTCCGTCGGACTTTCACTTCTGTTTCGTTTAGGGGCACCGTAAAAAGAGGAGGGAGGCTGGAAATTAAAGCTCTGAGTTGAGGAGAAGAAGGAGCGGAAATGGCGAAGGAATGGAGCGCACTGGGAGAATGTGAAGTCTCTCGGGAATATCTCCACCACGCCTAAATGAGTGAAGCATTAGTCTGTTCATTATTATTCTACCCATGAATTCAGTAGGCTGCCTATACATACAATTCAGAAGCTACTACGATGTACGGAGAAACAAAGGTCAAATCGATTTTTTTCCGATTCTTTCGCCGTATTTTTCATACTATTTACTATAGATGACATTGACAAAGTAAGCAAATTAAGCAACTATTAAGATGGATGGAAGTTTCACATGGCATGAAAAATCGTTATCCTTGAAACCAAAAGCTAAAAAAAGAAAGAAAAAGCAATATTATAACCCCCTGTTAGATTAATATTCACTTTAACAGAAGTAGAATTACGTGAAATGGTGGTTTAGCAGTTAGAATACCTGCTCAGATAATGGGAGACCTGGGTTTGAGTCCCTGTCAAGTCTCTCTATTTCACTTCTGTTTAGCTTTGAATTTGATGGAATTAGAGGCATATGTTAAAATGGCACGTAAGGAAACACAATTGCAGGAATATCGCTTGAAGATGATACTTTGGATGATTATATCCAAGACCAACGCGTCAAACTTGAGGAAACCCAGACCAGATTACTTCAAAAGGGGCGAAATAGTGAGAAATTCCTTGCTATGGAAATGAAAGAGGTAAAGCCCGGAGCTAAAACTCGATCTACCACTTGCTGGGCAGTTGTATTAGCCCATTGAGCTACCACGAAATAACAGTCTCCCATTCAATATCTGAAGCCATATTCTTTAACAAGATTCAAGCTACAGAACCATGCTTACAGCTAACAGAACCATTTTTAATCGCCTATTTACCTCGTAATTCCTGGAAATCCGCTATGGCAATTATATTGCATCATTGATGTCTCGAGGCTATATTAACCGCGCCGCTAGTGAATTTGAGCCCCGTATACGTCTGACTTCTATTCACTGCGATTTATTTTGATTAATCAAGCCTGTGAGCCATTCATACTTTTCAATTTTTTCCTCCAATTTTAATTTTAGTTAATTTTTACTGCTATTATTTTAATTTTAGTAGTTTTCTAAAGCGTAAGATTTAAAACTATCGCTTGCTTTGATTCCTTTTTGGATGGTCTGATAGATCGATTGAATTCATGAATACTTAACTTAGTCAATAGACTGCAAGCTCTTTGAACGATGACGGCTAAGTTACTTTTCACATATCCCGCTTATCAAGAACCCTTCAATGGGTCCAAATCCAGGCATCCTCTTTTGCACTTCGTCGTGAAATGTGAAAGTTAGAATAGCTTTTGTAATCTATTGCGGAATGAAATTTTCACGGGTTAGTTAACCGCATTCGCTTATCCACATTAATGGGAGATGAGTTTAATCATCCAATATGCTCAAGCTAGGCTAGAAATGTGAGATGATGTGAAATGAGAGAATCCCTGCATTCATCCTCATAAAGCTTCTTAATATCTCTACTAGCTTCCTTATGGTTTCAACCCGCTCATTCACTTTAAAGCCGACGGAGCAGATAGAATTCGTAGCCGCTAATCAACCTACCAACTACCCCATTTCCCCCGTTTTTTGTTCTTGCTCTCTTTACCTCCTTCAATTATCCTTCATTCTCCAAACACTCTTTAAAGTGAATCCTCTTGTTGAACCGTTGTCTTTTTTAACCCATATCTAATCACAAAGCCATCGTGGGCCGATGTTTCCATAATTTAAAAATATAATTTAAATTAAAGTTACCAATGAAAATTTTAAATGGATTTAATTCTTAAAAAATTAAAAGATATCTCATAAAATTTGTAGAGGTGGCCGAGATGTATTGGATATTGACCTTAATACTGGATGAAGATAGGTATATAATTTTCCATACATTATTTCTATTCGGAGACTCATTTAGTAATAATATAACTCATATATTTACGAATGAACCTCTTGCAGAATTTTGATTTCGTTATATTCTGCTCACCTAAATGGTTTTAAATATAGTAAATACTTCTTCTATTGATTATATAACTCATAAAATATAAAATACTTTCGTGACTTTCAACTCTAAATGTTTTGCATTCAAAAAAAATATTAAAATAAAATCAAAAACCTTCAAGATACTTGATTTACATCTTTTATAGCTTCCTCCGGGTAAGAGATTTGTGGGAACGATAAATTTAGCTAGCTCATGATACATAGCTTTGACCTATTTTAAGGTTTTCAGATAATTTTAAACAGTCTAAAAGTCATTCTACGGCAAAATAATAGTAACAGACAAGCAAGCTGAACGAAATTCCAGTAACAAGTGTTCAGCCGACAACAGTAACGAATCATCCAATCCAAGTAAACTTATTTTGAGATAGTATTTTGATAAATTAACTTTGGTGAAGGATCATGGTTCTTACGTAATTACAAAATATGTGCTCAAGTTAGGTTATTAAGTATCTTTCCGCAAAGTAATTTCGTGGATTATAGCCGTATTTCACTATTAGACTACCTGTGAATATTTGCATGTATCTAACTGTTGGTAAAATAAGTTTTTTTTTTAGAATGTGAGAACTAAATAATCTCCTCAAATTTTTCAATCATCTAATTCCTAGTAAACTTTTGGACTTATCTTCTTCAGTTTACCAGAAGACAAGCAAAGGAAATGATTTGTATTTAAAACACATGGTTTTAACTCCGGCGATGGTTAACAACAATATGCAGAATATTCAGTAGCAAATAAACTGTATCACCTTGATGAACAGAAATCCTAATGTTACTTTTGATGCTTTTTTACATACGAGACAGTTATTTCATTGGAGAATTAAATGACTGTGAACAAAGTTATTCTTTTCTATCAAATAAAATTTATTTGTATAGTCAGGTACTGATTCCCAACTATATCCAAAGCGAATATTACGACTACTCCCTTTTACTGCGACAAGTTGGTTTCATAGATCGTTTGTGGTGGCGTTGGAGGGATTAGGGACACTTGACCACGAAGCGGAATCTCGTTGGTCCGATTACGCATGCTGATGCATTTTCCTTAGCTCATGGAAGATATTTTTTTAAGATATAAAGCAAATGGGGAAGAATAGTTTTAAATGTGATTAAGAAATGAATACCGCTTCCAGATGACGCCAATTCTAAGCAATGTTGAAAGTGTTTCATAGTGCCGATTCATTCTTATAGCAACTTTTGATTTAATATATTTTTACAGTTTGCGAATTAATATTCATGCTCAAAATCATTTCTGAAGGACACCCTTCAGAAGATCTAATTGTTCAAAATACTGTAAATAAGTCGGCATTAAGGAGAAAGCAAAATAATTTTTTTTTCATATTTAGGTATGAGCCAAGAAACAAACCTAGGGGGGAAACATTGACGTGATTGAGACTCTAACCAAAGCTTTCCACTTACCATTTGAATGTAATTTTTAGGCAATCACATTGACAATTTTAACTTTCATTTTTCGTTTCTATTTCGCTTCCTTGTAATCATCTTCCTGTTTCATTACAAAGGGCAGTGATTTAGCCATTCTACTCCTCACCAAAGTATCCTATGTTGGCAAAAGCTCTCAACATTTAGATTAATTTTTCGCAAATTACTTTTTGTTAAATCCATTGATTAGACTACAAAGAAAATGTACCAAATCGACATTAAATAACAAGGAAATTCGCTTTTGATTGTTAAAATAGAAGCGTAAAGGAAAAAATTATCCTAAGGGTTATAAAAGGTTTCCCACTGATCAAAGGGACTATTAATATTCTGATAAAGTTAATTTTTGCAAAGAAAAATTCCATGTTGAGAACCGTTGCAAGAAATTACTGAATATTGGCATCCTAAAGGAATTTATATCTTCTTTCCGCTCTATTTGAATGCAATTGAAGTGCAGTTCCTCCAAAGAGAAACGCCAGCTAAATTTGCTCTAGACGAGACACATTATCATAGAGGCTAATGATAAAAAGTGAGTGGAAACAAGTTGGTTGAAGTGAGAGCTAAAGGCTCCTCCTTCCGAGCATAAGAGGCACTTCATAACATCCTCGAAATGGAGAGTGAAGAATTCCAAAGAGATGAATCAGTGATTTTATGAGGAAGGTATCTTGCAGTTCAATCAACATTCTCTCATAAAGGAAGCTACTGAAAGGTCGTATCTTCCTTTGTAGAAGGCTCCATTAATTCGAGGTTATTTCTAGAGGTAAAATTATCTTTCTTTACGAAGAAAGAAAATTCTTCTTACAATTTCCTATATTAATATGCTTGAATAGCGTTTTCTTACATTTTCATAGTTATCAACGTTTGGCAACTCGAAAACGAACCATGTGAACCATAATCAGTAATAAATCAGTCCCAAGATTAAACAAAAGTAAAAAAAGGAATATCTTTCCAGAGACTTGGGTTCGAGTTCCAGTCATGTCGATATTTTTCACCTCTGTTTAGTCTTGAGTTTTCAAAGCGCACGCTTCTCCTTTCTATTTCATTTCTATCATCTTTAATGTTAGGCTACCCCAAGCAAACTTCAGTTCTTTAATATGAATGTTACGCCTAGGCATTTGATGATGTAGAATCTCTACTTTAGTTTTCTCCGTAGTAATATCATATTCATCGATTTAGGTAAGCTTATGCATAACGGTCAAACATTGGATGGGTTTTACGACTCTCTGACAAGAAATACTGAGCAAATGTTTCCCTGTGGAAACTCATAAAATCTGATACAGAAGTAAATTTACAAAGATTTTAATAAGGACTTTCTTCCTTGATAAATTTTACTACCAAAAATTTATGGAGAATCTGTTACATTATATACATTTACATTTAAGCCCTGCAATCCGCCAGTGGCGAGTGAAAGGGGGTGTAAAACACCGAAATCCCTATCTAACCAGGAGTGCTATTAGCTTCTCTAACTTCGCGGGGAACACCCCTTGAAATCGGCAGTGATAAATTTATCAAAATGCTTCCGTCTATACTCAAGTCTTCCATCACTATGAGAGTTCCATCTGAGCGATTCTCACATAGCCGAAACACTGCTGTCAAATCCAAAATCTCCCTTGACATACCTTGCTGCTCTACGTTGAACCATCTCAATATCGGAAATTAATCCTACTTCGTGAGGATCCCAAATCGCACAGCAATACTCAAGTAGAGGTCGACTCAGAGAAAATTACGCTATTTCTTTTACTCTCGATGAACATCCACTCAGAATTCTACTGGCTAACCTTTGCATCCCATTCGCCTTTCCTATTACGCTTCGAATATGCTCTTTGAAGGAAAAATGACTACTTAGCGTAATTTCTAGGTATTTATGATCCATCACGATCTCCAAGGTATTGATAATAAATAATATAATTAATATAGGTATAATATAGTGAGTATACCATAATGATAAATGTATTTAGAGTATAACGACTTAGATTACAATCTTACCAAACATCTTTCGGGCGTCAGGATGTTTGCATACCGTCCTTGCTTGATATTTTTCTTCAAACCCAGTCTTGAGACGATGTGTTTGCAAACCCTGACATTTTAGTGAGGTCATAGACGAGCGACTTCCAGCTTAAAGTCTTCGCAACCGTAAAGAAGCCACAGACAAGCCGCTTTCAAACGCTAGTTGTTGATGCAAAGGTGTTTATGACGAGGAAGTTACTCGAATACAAGGATAAGAGTATTCAAAGAGCCTCTTTGCGGGTCTGCGGATCATTGGATGGAACACTTGTCAACGCAGATGGCAAGGGGATCAGACGTTTATATCTTGAACAGTGTTTCCCGAACGTTTTCAGGCCACTGCCCCCTTGGCTCCATAAAAGTATACCAAACGCCCCCCCACTCGTAATCTTAAATATTATAAATCAAGAAGATAATAGAATAAAATATTGGTTAACATGATATTCATTTCTAATTCAATAGATACTTATCTCAGTACTTGCATGCACACATACAGACAAGAATTATTTAGAAATAAAAAAAACTCATGGGAATCATACAATGAATAAAAATAAATTGCTCAATAAAATGTCCTATGAACTTTTGCTATTTGTATAAACAGTCACTTCAATCTTTAATTTAAATTAGTTTTAGAAATTAAGCGACTATTTATGATACATCTTCAAGTTCTTAAAGTCATTTATTAAAAGTATGCAAAACAATCTGACCGAGGTTGTTGAATTGGAAGAGACTATCTTGCCGTCTGCTTTATGATATGTGATGGAAATACTGCTCTGGAGGAAAAAGGACTCAGAAAGATAAATAAATTCGACCGTAAACATCCCCAGTCAAGAGCCTCTCTCTTAAGACGTAATGTTGGTATTATTGGATGTCATGAGGGAAAACAATCTACGATTTAGATGGGTGTAGATCAATGTAGTATAAGTATGTTACCAAAGAAAATAGCTTACAGTTACCTTCCAGTGCCCCCCTAGCGCCCCCCTGTCGCCTCCTCATTCCCCCCCCCCCCAGATATTAAAATAACGCCCCCAAGGGAGTGGTAACGCCCACTTTGGGAACCACTGATCTAGACCCTTGTGGTAAAGGTATGTAGCAGCTTGAATTCTGAAACAGACGATTCAGTGGGACCCAACAAATATTTGTACATTCGCAGCATCGGATAAGAATATTTCCTTAATGAAATAATACAGACGACCGTGTTGTAAGAATCTATACCAAAATATAAATATGAATTATTTTCCAGAAAAAATACTAAAACTAGACAACCGGTTTCTACGTTTAGTTGCCAATGTCAGGTCTGCAGTAAAACTTGTTGTTTAGTGTAAACGGGAAGTTTTCCCACTCCTAATGAAGTCTTACAATTAGTCTCCATTTCCATTCACCTATATATTATTTGTGAATTTACTAATATCATCGATGAGAGATTGGATGTAAGAAGAGACTTTTCGTTCTTAATCTCGCCCAAATAATACCTCATAGCCCATATACTATTTAAAATGCAAACCTGATTATGAGATAACTTTACGCCGAAACCGGTTGTCGAGTTTTTTAAGCATTTGTGTAATAAATGTTGCGAAGATTTTTGTTGATTATCGCATAAGTAAAATGATACTTCCTCTTACCATTTATTCTATTTTCTGCCTCGCAGTGGACTAGGAAATAGTTGTGCAAACATTTGTTTAACTATTTCCTTTTTCAACTTTGTACAAAAGTACTCCGGCGCAATATTTCTCTGAAGTCGGAATCAGCGTTACCGCATATTCCGGATATTCATTCATACGATAAATACTAATTCTTAGAGCGTATTCCCTTCCAATTTCCAAGAGCTTATCGCGGCATGATATCCCTCCTTTTAGCACCTGTCCAGCCGAGAGAAGGATTTATTATTCAAGCCCCGAAAAGCCTTTTTCCAGCTCATAGGTAGCTTTAAGCCGCTTCCTTCACAAACGAAATTTTCAAGGGGAATACAGGCGTTGGTTCCGATAAATGCCTCCCTTTACTTATTCCTAGCTTAGCGAGGTCGTTTGTTGGCTTCTCTTGATTCCTCCTCATCTTATTCCAATTTCCTTCTTTCCTTACCGTTCTTTCACTCTCTACATTTCAATTCTACACGAAATCTCTCTCTCCTCCTCAAATCCTAAATTTTAATTTATTTCCAATTTTTACATACTCCTTGATGCAGTTGATCAAAGGGAAAGTGAGCGGAGAATCAAAAGGAAATGGGTCCCTCTTTTGTACACTAGGCCTCTTAATCGTTGAAAATTATTAAACGAAAATTCTGACTTACGAACCGTAATTCAACAATTGATATAGAATCATCGTTTTTAAAATTAATCTTGATACGCAGCCCTTGATATTCATCTCCGTGATGACATATACAGCACCGAGTGATAATTTTGGTAACAAAAATCTCTTTAATTATTTATAATTAAGAGATAATTTAATCAGAAACGTTGTGAATTCTCATGAAAAGTAGACAGAATCTTTTAACAAGATAAAAAAATGGACATAAAATTATCTTAGCATCTTTAGGGAAGAGTTTCTATATTGTACCGGCGCCTAATTTGTACCACCTCCAATACATGTAAGAGCTTCGTTTCTAGCGAGATTTAATCTAATTTATTTACTTTACTTTCAATTTTCACAGCAATTTGGCCATTTGGCCAGGTGGCATCGTTGGAGGGGGACATACCATATTACGTAGGATTGCCTGGCATTCGCCCAAAGACGGTAGGAAAATCCCTCCATAAACCTCCCACAGGCAATTCATTACATTATACAATACATAGCATTACCTTACTTTAAATAACAGATCATAAACATTTAGTACATGTACATAAAGAGAAAAACAAAGGATATATACATTCAGAACTTCCTTATAGTCACACAGCGAAAGATGACAATCACAATACAAAGGTAATTATGTAAGTAAGCTACTTTAAATGGTAAATGATCTGTGTAGTCTTGTGTTATTTTATAACTGGATAATGTCTCATTCTACACACTATGAAACTACAGAACATTATATTTATCATTATTAACATTTTCCACCTTTCCCAGACTCCGTCAAAGTAGGGCTTCTGTAATTAATTGACCACCATCTTGCTATATCCTCCCACCACATCTCCTCTGTTTCCTCCACTCTTTTGCTTCTTTGCAAATCATATCCTACCATCTTCTTCCTGGCCTTCCCCAAGGTCTTTTTCCTCTCTTCTTCGGAGTTGCGATTTCTTCATCCTCATCATATGTCCAAACCATCTTAATCTCATTTTCTCAATCTGTACTTATGATGTAATGAGCCCTTCTATGCCCATACTTTCCCTAATTCTTTCGTTTCGGATTCTGTCTCTCCATGTTTTCCCTAAGATACTCCTTAAGAACTTCATGTCTATCCCTTCGATTCTACTCTCTTCTCGACTCACCATTGTACAATATGTTTTAAACATCTTGCATTTCGGACATCACTTTACAGCATTCAAGCATGAAATATTAAAAAGTAGAAATAGACTTTGGTTCATTTTTTAATTTTTTTGGCATTGGAAAGAGAACTTCTCCAGGTGAGAAATTCCACTCTCTGATTCCCCTATTAACAAATGAATATTCCACTACGTCTGTTTTCAGTTCCCTTTCTTTGATTTTTCAGCTATGATGTCCGATATAACTAGGAAGCTTAAACCTGGCTTTCAGTTCGCGCCAGCCCTCTGCAGAATTCCATACTTTGTACATCCCGGCCATCCCGGCTTGCTTCTCAACTCTAATGATTCCCACTTCAAAGTGGGAAGTTTCAAAGCCAGCACGGCCGCTAATGATATATTTTATATCGCAAGGGAATAATAAACAACTAATATTTTCACAAAAACGTTATAATGAATCTTGTGCTAATTCCAATGATTTTATTGAACTGAAGAAATTAGTATCAATTAAAAGTAATCTTTAAGAGAACTACAGAAATATTTAGCCTTTTTAAATGCGCTTAATGCTAATATGAAAGTAAATTAGGGAGTTGGTGATAGTGTCTTAGTAAATTATATTAGTTGATTTATTAGATGAAAAGTAACTGTTTTAGTCATACATTCAGAAGGATATGCTTTCTAAAAGAGATGACAGAAGGAATAGGGAAGAAAAGAACAGGAGAAAAATAATAATGATATTAACATGATAGTTAGAAGACTAATTATAATGATGAAAATATATTTTAAATTAAAGAAAGACTGAGGATAAGGGAAGACTGAAAGATTACACTTAAGATTTGGGTAAGCAGATTGCTTGTGATAATGACCATGAAACAATTTCATCTCAATTAAGCAATCGTTGTCTGTGATTTGTAAGTTTGAATGAATTTAAATGTTTTAACTCTTTTCACTTCAGTATACAATCTATGAAATTTATTTAAGCTTAAAAGAACATTATTCAGCTATATTTATGCACGTATACTTTTATTATTAGCGAAAGCGCGATAACGTTTTAAATGAATTTTAAAAATATGACTTCTCATCCTTACAAATCAAATATAGCGCTTTTTGGTGGTCTGTCCTAGAGTATGTCATTGTCTTGTATTGTATACAGTTATAAAATCACTAATCAAATAAATTATTAAGCAAAAATTTAGTCATAATTTTTACTTGTGTCATCGTTAGTAGAAATGGAAATTTTCCATTTTAATGGAATGACCTGCAAATTTAAGTAATACTTGAGGATAAGGCATTATAAAATCTCGGGCGATAAATTTCACATTACTCAAACCATTCACGATTATATTGCGTTTACATTCTCTTCCTGAGCGGTGCCACCTGCTTCGTGGTTTCATGCATAAACGAAAGGCAATCTGTGCAGAAACAAAAAAATAAATATACGAGTATGTTATGTGGTGGGCACCTCTTGGAGGTACGGAAACGATAGGGCGGAAGCTTTTAGAGGACGAAGCGATGAAATCTGTGGGATAAAGCGGAGAACGAGTCGGAAAGAGAAAGAGATTCGAGGAAGATATGGAAAACGGGCTCCGCGAGTGAAGGGGATAAATGAGCGCCGTGCAGTGAAGGAGTTGAATGGTCGGATGGCTAGAAAGCCACGCTTGATGAAAACGATACCGCGAAAAGAATGAGACGAGAGAAAGTAGGCGATATTCGGAAGATTAAATGGAGGAGAACATTCGGGGAAAGAGGGATTTTATGCCCCGTCGTCAAAGGTGAAGTTTGAGGTATTCAAATGAAGCAATGGGAAATAGAAAAAGGGAGGGGGATGTGACTGATCGCTGGTGGAGATAGGGGAGGCGCGAAATCATGGGAGTTAATGGGGATGACAAAAGTGGGAAATGTAACGAAGAGAGGCGGGCGGGAGAGAGAGTTTATGGCGGAGCGTAAATGGGATCCCAGCGTAAATGAGAAGCATTCTTCGGGAGCACAAAATGGGGAAATATTAATTTGGTTATCGGACATGGAACCGATGCGTGATGCAAACCAACGAGGCGCTTAATATTTGTGTAAAGGAAAGGAAAAGAGGCTTTGGTCAAAGAGCATTCGAGTCTGGTTTTCAGAGAAGATCATTCACAGAAACTATTTCCTCGAAAGCGATTTTATGGTTTTATGAAATGATGTTAGCTTTAGCAATCCCTTCTTTGGTTTTTCAAATGTCTGGAAATAATGTGTGGTCGATGACATTTGCCACAAAAGGCTGAGAGGAATCCACCCGACTACTTTCATCACAAATGACTAGTATGCCATTTCTAATTTACGCTTTTGATCTCTCAGAATAAAATAGGATTTATTATGTATTTTTAAATAAAAACAGAAAAATTCTTCAGACATAAATAAATCTTATATTTATTGATGACGCTTTATCGTTGAAGCTAGTCGTGTTTTCTTGTAAATGTGAGTGTGATATTTTTCAAAGTTATAATAAAAATAGAATCTAGTTTCGTCTAAAAGGTTATTTACTGTTTCCTCTTTCAACGTCATGGAATACCGCCAAGTTACTCACCAGTTAATTGATTTCATATTTTGAAATAGTATGGTTTAAAAACTACAGTTACATGAAATAAGAACAGTATCGAGTGTCTTCTACCGTATGTTAATTCAACTACAGTGCTACAAAAACTTAGATACACATTGTGTTTCAGCATGTAATAGTTTAGTAGTAGGCAGAAGTAAGATATAAAAGTTTTTTTATAAATTGTGCCTGAGATCTTTGTTGTTTAAAGGAACTTCCTTATCACGTTTCAGTATCAGGAAATCTGGCGAGGAAATCTGAATGCTGTTCATGAGATAATGGATATAATATATTCCAAGATCTTTAATACGGAGAAAATACGTATATTTACCTTCATTATGCGAGAGATTTCTTAATATGAGGAAAATCGCCGAAAGCTCAACCCCATACTTCCGCCTTTCTATCAGTTATTATTAGTTAGAAATTAGTTAGGTTAAAAACATTCTCAGCATTTATCAGGCTTACATAAGAAGTTTAAATGTTTTAAATATCGATTCAAGCACGTACTTCAAGGAAAATGAAATGTTTACACTCATTTTTATATCAATTGTTATTGTTACGCTTTCTAGAGTTTTCATTCAAATAGAAGGAAATTAATGAAACGTATCCAGCGATACTTGGTGGAACTATTCCATAATTCATTAAATTATATTAAAAAATCTGACAATTCCACAAATAAATTATTGTGGAATTTTCAGATTTTCTAACATAATTTTATAAAGAAAGAAATTGATAAATTGGAAATATAGAAGTGTTTTTTTTCTGAGTGTATTAGGGGATTCACCTATATTGTACCACTTTTTAGCACAAATTAAAAAGTGATTAAAACTATTGTATATTGTTCAGAGTGAAGTATTACATACAATTTAATAATAAAATGTTCAAAATCACACCGATAAAAGCAATATATTTCTGAATTTATAAATAAATGCAAGTGGTACAAATTTGGAAACTGGTTTACAAATTCCTAAATTGAACCACACATTTACTCTTCTCAATTAAAGCTAAATGAATCCATTCAGAGTTCAGATCAATGTAATTAATACATTTTACTGTACTTGTAGACCTTTTATTTACCGAATCCTTTGGCCCGAGCCATGGGTGAAGCTGTTTGCATGACAATTTAAGGTGCAAAGCATTGAACCATCCTTTGCTTGCTATGCCTTTTTCGACGTTAAAGTTAAGAACTATTCCGTTCCTTTTTGCAACGTCAAATTCAAGAATTCTAAAACTGGACAATATTAAACTAAACATCTCTTCATATTTTAGGATGTGTTGCTCTGATTCCGCTTCTATTTCTTCCGAAAGCACTTTACTGCAACCAAAAAGTTTTATTTTCCCATTTGCACTTTTGTTCTTATTTCTAGCTTGCCTTTTTATAGTTGTCTCTGGCACGTTGTAAATATGGACGCATTCATTAAAACAGTAGTCTCCATTTATATTTACTGCCACAGCTAAATATGGTTCAACTACGCTCCACTTTCCATATTTTTCTTAGCGACCCATACTGTAAAGCACTTTTTCTTTTATTATTCACGGTAAATGACACTTTGATATTGCATCACATCAACTAAAAATATCGTTCTTTATTTAAAAAAGCTAAATTATTATTTATAAGGTCTACGGTATCTTAAATTGTACCGGGCAATAAAGAGAACTGCAAACGGTACAATATAGGCAACTCCGCCAGTTTTTCTCCATCACTTCCTTCCAAACTAACCGTCACTGTTAGAGAATCATATCTACATAAAAACTTAAGCATATTCATGTGTATTTATGTGATAAATATTGCAGTTTATTTCCACAAACCGTATTTCCGTTATTTCCTTTGCCACGCGCAGAAAAAATTGCTTTACAACTGCCAAAAAAGTAAATATCTCACAAACAGATCGTTTTCGGACAAACAAAGATGACGAATGGAAATTCGGCGTATAGTAACATCTAGCTGCAGTTACGCACGACAAATTAAGTGGAAGAAAGTCTATGATTCATCATTGCTATTCACTAAACAACGAAAACATTAATACCGTGATCAAATGTAGATATCTAAGTGTCAAGCTAACCGAGAATTTAAAATGGGGAAGGCACGTCGAGGACATAGTCGCGAAGGCATACAGGAGTCTCTACTTTGTAATGAGGAGCCTGAAAGGGAGCAGGTCAGGGAAAGCGCGTTCAAATCACTGGTTAGTTCGATTGTAGAATATGCAACGAGCCTATGGAATCCCCACGAAATAGGTCTAAGGAGGCAAAGAAAGGCAGCTAGGTACGTAGTCGGTAAAGACAAAAAAGTGGAAAGTGTAACTAAAATGCTAGCTCATTTGAAGTGGGAATCTTATCTCTGGCGATTAGGGACTAACTCGCAATTTTTACTGTCTTTTCCTGTGGTCAAAAATACTTTAGAATCGTTCTTTTTTATTTTTATAGAATGTTACATGAGGTTAGTTTGATTACTTTTCAATCACAAAACCGAGCTACCAATATGATCTAAGCCTCGTTTAGAGGAAGAGGGAATAGAGGAAGTGAGAACTATATTTTGTTTTTCTCTTATCACTTCATGCCATGCTCCAAAAGTAAAGAGAGTTAACATCAATATTGACAGAAGGAAAATTTGCCAATTTTCATAACAAAAAAATGTTGAGTGTTTAATATTATGTTCGTATCAACAAGTAGTGATGCGAAAGATTTATCGATAGAGTTTGTATTTGCATGAGAAGCTTTAGATTGTATACAAAGTGAATCCCCCACCCCCTGTCCTTTAATTTGAATTGAGCAGATTTATCTCCTCTATTCCTCAGTGGCCCTATGTTAATAAATGGATTCTCGAAGCGAGAAGCTGGAATTAAATGCCGCTGCTCGCACTAGGAACAGCGCATTTTATTTCACAGAGAGGCAATTTACAATACTTTTGCAAACCTGCTTTCCTACTCCTATCATTCCTCCTGCGAAGAGTCAATGCTCAGATTTGATACGTAATTTACAGTTTCCATGACGATTTTAATAATAATAAAAATATTATCTACTTCGCCAAAGGAGATTATCATAAAGCAATGTATATAAAATAATTTACTGATCTCTCAGTGGAAACAATCTGAAACAGAAAAAGAACAAACGAAGTTGCTGAAAGTAAAAATGTAAAACATTAAAACGAAAATTGATAGTAAAATTCTGGCTACTTCAAAAAATAAATTTCACAAAAATAATATTATACCTTATTTCAAACAAACATTTACTGTTCGGAGACAGTTCAAAAACCGCTCTGTAAAAACATGAAATGCCATTTTTTTCCTCCATTGTCAATGTTATTGTAGTGGTAGTTTTGAACATAAGCAACGCCATTGAAGTGCGGCATAATGGTTTCTTGTTCAGCTATACGCTCTCTTCTGATAAAATTGGCCGATAAAATGGCAACCTTGCGCACCGATCTTTTTACGTGTAAATAGTTCAAAGGCTTAGGCAAGCTCAGAGTAATGAGGTAAAAAATAAGGAAAGGGACTTTTCAAATACAAATATACAGAGAAATACTTTGCAGAACCGCTAACTGCCTGAATCCGCATTAATTCTCTGAGAAGGAGTTTGAGGAGATATGGAAAGATATTTGCCAGAGAGGAACCACACTTCTGAAGGCGGATTTGACAACAATTTCCTTTCCAGCCTAACTAAATATCGTATTAAAATTATTTACTTAATTTGGTAAGGAAAAGTTAATTTATTCATGACATAAATTAGGAGTTGGTTTTGGAATCATATGAATCAAGAAATGATTATTTGCAATATAGTTTAAGGCTTCCAACCAAAATTACAACGCATCATTTTGAAGCATCTTAAATACCATCAGTTTAGAAATTAAAGATAAAGAATGATTAAGAAAAAACATAAAAACAGAGATAAATAAAACTACTACAATCGATTCTAAATCCTGCCGTAATCCTACGTAAATATAGGAACAGTTTTATTAATATAAAATTAAGTTTATGAAAAGTGGGAAAATCTATTCATACATAGATATTAAAAATGTTTTCTAAAAAAGGTAACAATATATTTTATCGGTTTATATCGAAGCAGAAATAAATAAAATAAAGATATTTTCTACACAAAATTTGGATAAGAATTCAACATTCTTCATGTTTAATGATGCAATCCAACTTAAATCAGCAAAAACAGATGAACAGGAGAATCGGTAGTTTACGGCTTATCAGCAAATCTGAAATGAATTTCGGTCTTATACACGGCTGAATTCTAGAGCGTCGAAGGGAAAAATAGTTTGAGAGCGGTTTTTTGATTTCCCGCGGGAAAGTTCAAGAAGCTCCGATATTCCACGGCGATTTAGGTATTTTGAGATAAATTTAGCGTCCGAAGAAAAGGGTACTCATAAGGTAGAAGGAAGCAGATACCCACATACAACCTATGGGATTAATCACAGATTCCGAGAGTTCGATAATATTGCTCTTCTCTCTATAACGGATGCCCTGATTAGATTCCCGAGATTGTTTTTAGAATACCAATACGTGCCACATGGAGTATAATTAAAAGGAGTGGACGCGAGATTCATCCATGCGGTTTACTTCTTGTCTGGCAGATTATGCGGCTATTCCTGTTATTTTTACTCTAATATGATACCGTAAATAGAAATCAATTTTAAATATGTGATTTAAAGTAAGAATAACTTTCGTAAACCATTTAAAATTAAGATATTCTACGTCATGCTAATTGAGGGATTTTGGTGGGGTATCTCCGGACATGCGTGGATTTGTCGTAATGAAATTCAATAATTAGACGTAGTGTTCTTTCCTCAATAGAGGTATAACTGAATGGAATAAGTTACCTGGATCACACTTAAGGCCAATACCTTAAAAAAATCCTCCAAAAAGAAAATAGTGAGGTAAGGGATTGCTTGACACGGTTGTTTGGTGGGGTTCTGGCAGCGGTCTACCTTGTGACCGCTGCCCAGAAAAATTCAGTAAAAACGGTTTAAATAATATTATGCACGCATTATTTAGTTGTAAGGTAAATATTATAATATATGAATGTGAGGATATAATCATTTTATGAGAACTGCCTATTTATCATGCCTGTATTTTATATTAGTTAAGTTTATAACTCGTACGTATATATGTACGTAAAGGTTTGTAGGTAGAAAAAACTGCCACCAAGCTTACAGCAGTTCATACTATAATAATTGTAAGTTTTGATTTAATGTAATGTATTGTAGTGTGATACAGGGTAAGAAGCAGTAAAATTTCAACAAGATACTTTCGGTAGGATTAATACCGTAGAATTGGGTCATAAGCTCTGTGCTGTAAAGAGGAATACATGATAACAGGAAAACAGTGGAACTTTGTAAATGCGTTGATGCGGGTAAGGTGACAAGGCTATTGCTCAGAGAGGTGCTCTTTAATATGGTGATTACCAGACAAAACTATTCCCTCGTCAATCTCAATGATTCCGTAACCATATACGTCTAAATAGATGTGGTGACTAAAATTTAGAGTCGACATTATAGTTCTCAAGAGACTTGTGTGTTTGCCATTTAGAACAGCAGCATAACTGCAACATCTCAGTATACAGTGTATACTGCATATGCAGTGCAATGCAGTATAAGCTGTATTTTTTTACAGATCTTTCGCCCTCGCCGCATTAAATGTCTCGTTTTGCACCAATTGTTTCTGTACACCTTGCTCATGTGGAAAAAGGAACTTAACCGTGAACAGGTGAAGCAGGTCATCCATAGTCTGAACTATAACGCAGAAACCTAAAATTCGATCGGCGGTGGACGCATGCAAAGGAAAAGTTATATTCTGAATATCTTAATTAGTTTTTCAGATAAAAATATAATATTGAAGAAAATAATTTACAAATGATGAATAATACATTAATATAAATTAGACAATAAACGAACAGGAAATATGAAATAAGTGATACATACGTTACAAATATAAAGAAATAAATTATTAATAGTATAGATGAAGAATTGGCTACATGGAAGGCAACAAAATAGCTTTACACCTGAGCTATCTCATTAGACTTGTTAAATTAGGATAAATACATTGATTTTCTCAATGGTCTATCGGAACTTCGTAATGTAAAGTATCGAAGAGCTATCAAATCCAAAAGTAAGAAATTTAATCTAAATTTAATCATACCTGAGCACTAAACCAATCAGTTCTTTCAGTTGGTAACTGTATTTACAGGTACCATTCATCTGTCAGTTACCACATTCAATAACAACGGCTTAATTATTATTTACGAAAGTCTACAATTTATCATTAGATTGTATGAATGGCATAATGACAACCTCACCTCACGATCATAAAATCACGGGACTGCCATGAAAATGAGTATGCCTTAGACCAATAAAGGTAGTAATTGAGCCATTCGGTCAAAACTTCAGACAATGAACATCACACATAATGCTCTTATCGAAATCTAGTATTATATTTGGTTGATGCACTTCCACAACGTGCGAGGTTACTCAAACAGCCAGAATTAGGACACCCATTAAACCGCGTGGAATTTTACGGCTCAAATAATTTCAATTTAATGGATATATCCTCATATTATTGACATAGTTAGTGACTCCTATTTGGTCTGGGCAAACATAGCCGTCCACCATAGTGGCCATGATCTGAAATTACTAAATTGAACCTATTCTCTCATTCCAAAGTGGGACCATTGTGTGAACCTTCGCTGGCCATTACCTAACACCTTAGCTTGGAGAAAGGACGCTGCGCCGTTATTAAAGCTCTATTTTCCGGAAGAATTGCGACAGATGAACGCATTCGCTGTTGAGAGTGCACCGTCACACCCAAAAAAATCGGGATCCGGTTTCAGGAAATGAACTTCCATAGTGATTCTGCAGACAAAAACAGCTCATAAACCAACGGATAAAGTTAGGAAGAGCAGGAAATATAAACCACTAGCACACTTCCTATTTTTGAAAAGGCATCAATGGTCGAAATGTTATCTACGGGGGAACGGTGCCTCAGACGAGCGTCGTCTTAGGAAAGCGGTGCTGAAGTTTCATCTCGCACACACCTCCACATCGAGTTTATCTCCCTTGGTTACCGGACAATCTCATTTCCTCACTCTCCTCTTCCTTCTAATCTCTTTCCTTTCATCATCGTATTCCCTTTGCTGCAGTAATTCATTCTGAACTACCAAAGGAACCAAAGCCGATCACACGGATTTAAAAATAAATTTCTCTCTTATTCACTTCTATTCGTCCTATTTATACGTTATCTTCTCGCGTTCATATTTAAATTTTATATTTATCAGCACATTAGTACAATCATACTGAAATAGCACCACGTCATAATTCGCTGTCACACAAATTAGTTAAGACGCTAATATTATTAATATAATGTACAATAGTAACCTATTACTTTCTTTTCATAATTATTTTTTTAACCTTCATGAGGTAATTTTATGGCCTGACTATGAAGCAATTCATTCAGATGTGTTCATTATAATAAATCTGCTAAATTTGTGAGTACATCTGCATGTATACTACTTTTTGTCTCTCGTTCTAAAATTGCTCGCTGTTGACTATCTGATCTGCTTCTTTGAGTTTCTATTACTTATTTCTTTGAATAGATATATTCCTGTAAAGAATAATGGTTAGTAGATCCATTAAGATTATATTCATTCCAACTTTTCATCTTTAAGTAGGATTTCGAAGTTATTTTTCATTACCTTCTTATTACATTACGCTTTTATTAATTATCCTACCTAAATAATAGTTATTAATCTATCATATTCATGACGAGATTAAAAGGGATCAAATCCTATCGAAAAAAAATTGATTCGGAGAATTTATTAATGCATTTCTGTTTTCGTTTCATTTAATCTCCCAAATCCATCTGTTATTCTTAAGTATTACGGATTTTTACGGTAATATTCATTATTAAAAACAACGTTTGTGGCATTTTTAAATAATTCACGAAGTCTTTTGTTAGATTGCGACGAGTATCATTTTCCATTAAATTTATAGCGAAGTCTTATTTAGACAGGCTGATTTTCCATGCTCAGAGCTTATTCAAACTATAAATAGAAGACTGATTTTCGGTTGCCTTATTGTGAATAAAGGATCACCGGCTAGAAAATAGGTAACTTTGCTCTTCAAACTATTAAAAGTATTTTCTCTTTCACAAACTCTTTTATGATAATACATCTTGTCTAATTGTCAGCTGATGGAATGAACAATGGAATATAACGAAATGACCGGTAGGCTTCACCAACGGACTAGTTTTGGAGCAAACCTACTCAATTTGACATTTCCCTCGTCTGTTTGTCTTTTCGATAAAATAGTTTTGTGACTTTCCTTTGATGATGATAACATTGCTTACTTAAACTTCAAAGAGCCACAAAACTGACATTTCATTCGTTCTTGTCGTAGCTGTTGGAGGAATAGGAAGAGGAGTATATTATACGGACTTGACACTTCCTCGAAGGAGATGTCCCAGAGCAAATCGTCTCTGTTTACTGCAGCAGTAACTCTCCAAGTTTCACAATACGAGGGCTAAACTCCTTGTTTATGGAGCAATCAAAGACAGATTTGATATCCAAGGCCATTCTTCCAAGTGGAAGTGAGGCTCTAATTTAGAATTGAGATCTGGTTTGAATTCCCTGAGCAACCTACCCACATCTTTACGTCGTGCAAGATTGACACGAACTTTTCTGTCCTTTAGATGATCACATAAATCTAGCACCTTAACTTTCGAGCAGTATATGAAAGGACAAATCTTCAGCTAAAATTTAAACATTTAGGCTGCGTATTAGATATTATTATTACAATAATTCCTAACAACCTAGTGGCAATCATATGAATCAAAACCATCGCAAATACTAAAATACAGAAACAAGCATGAATAGATAAAAAAAATATTAATAAAAAATTATTCGCTATATTATAGCTTATAACAGGGAAACATTAATAATTATTCAAGGAGTTAAGTTCACTTTCTGAATAAAAAATACACAAATTTCTACAGTTCAAGTTTATGCCTACATTCGGACCAAATTGCCATCAATTAATTCCTTAGCATTTAATAAGAGTAAGAATTTTTTGATTTTAAGCATATTGAAATCGGAAGTAGTAAAACTCCATCAGTATCTTAATAATACTACTTACTCAAGGCAGCCCATGTTAGTGCTTGGATTAAATTTCACTTCAAGAGTCAAAATTGACTCCCCAAAATACTGATACCCGCAGTAAGTGAATTACAGACAGAAGAGGCAGTTCATCGATAACAAAAAACCTCACCTCGCAGTTCGTTACAAATAACCGACGAAGAAAAGTTCTATGAAATACATGGAAACCCGCACGTTGAAAATCAACGGGATTACATTAGGCCCATGATGTTTTCGGACACTTTCAAGTGAGTTTGATTGGGTATTAGAGACGGAGAAACCGAAAACTCATCTCCGTTTCCAAAGAGATAAAACTTGTCTTCGAGAGATGAATTCCGGCTCTCCCACGCCGATGTCCTCTAAGCCTAGGCCTCTTATCTGAAGGAGATTGAGCTTTTTCCCCCGTAAAACGCATGATAGAGAAAAAGGGAAAAGAATTCCCCTTGAGATCCGATTCTTAAGAACGGTTTTCTGTAATGGCTTTCAAACGGTTGTAAGTTTTGTTCTACTCTGCATAGGCATTTTGTAACTGGAATTTCTTCCTAAGAGTTCAATGCTTACATAGTAAACAGACCTGTTCTGTATTTATTTCCCTATCGAAGCTTAGACATCTTATGAAATTTTCCTGATTATTAATACACTATTGTCGGTCATCGGTCATTATTGGTCAGTTGCTTGCATAAATTACATTTGGTAATCAAATCGAATCTTTCCAGTGCCTTTTAATTCGAAGTTAAAGCTAGAACAAAATTCTCTGATGAACTTAATATTAATAAATTTAAAATTTAATGACTGCAAACTGAAACAAAATCTCGAGCATGAACCATACTCGAAAATCTTAATTTCACGCAATCTTTCGTTGGATAAATTTGGAAACTCGGAATTAAATTAGCATAAATTAATAAGAATTAAGATATATCAAATTTATGAGTTAAGTAAACGTAAAGTATATATAACACTAAACAACAGAAAGAAAGATCTAGGTTTCAGAGGTTAGCTTCATCGACCTCGCTAAGCAGGGCGGAGCTTCCTTGTTTTCTTAACATTTAATACAAAGGAATTCGGGCAGGTTAATTCGTTACTAAATTTCATCCCAAATGAACAACTTCATGAACAACCGATAGTAATCAGATGAAAAACAAACCGTTGCCCTGAGCTGGTAGAATTTTCCCAGAAGCCAACACCCAAATTCAACCCAAAGATACAACCAGCCCTCTATCGGCATAGCTGTGACTACATGGCAATGTACCGGAGACAAAAATCCAACTTCTACAACTCTGAAAAGAATATTTCTAAATGAAAGACACCGAAATTATAATATTCTCATTCCACCTTGGGCACCCATTAGTTGTTTGATTCTTCCTATCTTGTAACCTTCACCCAACCTTTCATTATCAAACTCGGAAAATATAATAATGAAAACGTAACGGAGAGTGATGCAACAACACATAATTCTGCGAAGTGATGTTTACATGCTCTAGTTGAAAATCATACAGCGTTTAATAGGTTACGCATGTAAACAAACACATCAATTCATCATGATCGGAAAACAGACATACCGCTGTCTACAATATACGACAGTCTAATCAATTCCGACGCTCCTGTAACTACTTTTCTGTTAATATATCTAACAACATATCCCCGATAAGTTTATGGATCGAGCGACAGTCCTTGTTCCATTATGAAATGGAATAGCTTTTATTGTTTTCATTGTAGTTGGCAGAATATCACTAGGTATTCAGCGGGTGAAATATTAAAAGAGCTTCTCATCTAAAACTAAATACACGGAAGTGAAATTATTTAGACCATTTTTTACAGTATACTCCAACCTGCAAATTCAGCGTTAGGGGGCATTGATTAATTAAGTGAGGTGATTTTTGCGATTTTTTACCACCCCTCCTCCCCCTAGTGAGATATCGTGAGATTTGGCTCGACCCCCTCCTCTAATCTCACGTGAGATCTACATCTACATCTACATTAATACCCTACAAGCCGCCTTTCGGCGTGTGGCAGGGGGTGTAAACACCACACGTCGTAAACCACGACGTAAACACGTCGCAGCGCTCTTCGAATCGTGTGTTCGGCTAGCCGTTGGTTAAACAATCGAAGGGCTACTATGCTACTTTGTGGCGCTCGCATAAACGTGATAAATATTATTGTGTAAAATTTAGTCATATTTTAGTAGAGAAACACGTTTTACACAATTTAACCCAGTTATCTCATAATTCTACACTGTTTTTTGCGGATAAAAAATTACGTAATATTTGCGAGAACCCCCCTCTCCCCCACGTGAGAGTGAGTGAGATTCGGCTTAACCCCACCCCCCTAAACGCCTCACGTAATTAATGGACGCCCCCTTAAAGCCTAAAATCTGATTAGTTAAAATTGAAACTGTCGACTTCTAACTTCATCTATTTTTCACCATAGAAATATATTAAATCATTATAAAAATTTATTGTTACTTACGAGTTAGCGACATATAACATTTTAGTAAGGCAAATGGAGCGGGAACGCAGTTTATCAGGGACGCGAGAAAATTACATAGGATTGTGTTCCTACCAGTTTAAAATTACTAAATCTTCATAAGAACTACTTCTGTAGCTGCGATTAGCGGCACAATAGTTTTTGGTTAATATTCTTAAACTAAATCGATCAAAATATGCAAGTTAATCATCTTCGAATTCACCTCAAAATGCATTGAGACTAGTATTACTAGCGTTCACACATCGCAGAATTATAATTATATCTACGATATAATTAAAATAATTAAATAAAAGGGCTCTAGATCTTGAGTGGATTATTTACCAAAAGAAATAAAGAGATCACTTTATTTATTTTTCAGTTCCCTTTCCTTCCTCCCAACTTTTCCTACAGCTTTCATTTCTCCCAAATGCAATTTTTAACCTCATGTCTCTACGATCGATTTCCAATGATTGTGTCGAAGCAGATTTGTTTAGAAAGGATCTTCCATTATCTTCGGATTTTTTTTACGAATAGGTCTTCATCGGCATTTTCCCAAGAGAGTAACGCAGTTTCGCAACATTTTTACATCTTATATACTTCCAAACTTACAGACACGATGCGGACTACTCACGAATCGTTGGTTACTACCAATTCCACTCGCAATTTATGTATGAAAAGGATTCTTAAAGTAGAGGTCCTAATATTTTTATACAACTTCGTAAGCTACTAAAAAGCTATCATCAAAGAGCAAATTCTTTACAAGTCGAAGCAAGTCATGGCTAGTTTTCCATCACATCCTTTACTTCTCTACACCATGTATATACGTCTGGAAAATTTATATAAATAATTCTTTATTATCAAAATCTTATCTCATATCATCACAAAGTTTCGGTAAAATAATCTTATCGGATTAAATTATCTAATTAATTGTTTAATTTGTCCCCTGAAAATCAAATCACCATCTAATTGCAACAACGTCACAAGCGCTACAACTTCATTGGCCTCGAAATCATTACAGCCGTTAACAGTTTTGCATCCTAAACTTTATTAAATAACAAAGATTAATTCAAACCCAGTCATAAAATACACATTCCTGAAAACTTGGCCTATCAGAAGCTTCGGAAACGTGGAATAATTGGAAAAATATGTGACTGGACCATACGCACGACAAATTCTGCATTACTGTTTCAAAATCTACGCATCTTTTTATTTGAATATCAGTCCTACGTCTGTTCATAATGTCATATCAGGAGGTTGAGGTAACGAGTGGATATAGTCAAAGGATATACTTCGCCATCTTCGTATATTTGTAATAAGAATAAAGTTGAATCTTTGATCGAACAAGTGCGGTTCAACAACTATGTCTGATTTATAGGTTTAAAATCTTTAATGCCTTAACAGCCGTTTCCCAATTTACCTTTCTTTACAACTATGCCTGATGTCTAGATTAAAACCAAATCTTTCCATAAATTTAGGATAGAAAATTCGACGATATAATACTCAAATATTACCCTACTGTTACAATTTAATCTACTTAATTGTCTTTGTTAGCCCATTAAAACAGATCCAATCAATATTTGATAAAATAAAAATTTCATTTAAAAGATCACTTAGTGCTAACATATTTTCAAATCAACTATTGAGTGACTTATAGGAAAAGGCATAGAATGGTGCATCAAATGATATAGAAGGGAAAGAAAATTCTTTCAGAGACTAATACAGGTTGAGTGTCCTATAACCAATATGCTTCAGATCAAGGTTTTTATAGAATGTGGAATCCAGCGTATTTTGAACTAGGCGAATCGGTGGAGTTTAAGAGGATTGATACAGAGTAGGACTTAAAGGAAAGTTCCGTGGGTTTTTATTTGTCATAAAAACGGATACAATTTCAGCAAGCAAAGAATGCAAACCTATATCTATTTGTCGAATAAGGTTAATAGACCAAGGTATTCCTCTTATATGAAAAGGGGCATCGTATTGGATGAACTTTTTAAGAAAAAGACAAAAAAATAATTTTCAATAGACCAGATACCAAAAGATACGTTTGCCAATGAAAATTTGAGAGGAAGACAGATGGAATCAGTAATTTGGCCAATATTCCTATTATAATAATCAGATTAATGATAAGTGAATTGATACAATATAAATTATTTTCGGTATATTTCAGAATGTTGATTGGGAACCACTCAACCCGTAATTTCTCTAGAATTGAATTTCTACGACTAAACTCATTATGCTCAACTTACATATTTAGTAAGTTGGAATGCTCGATCGGCAAACTGTAATCCATCAACTATGACCTACATGATAACCGTTCATCTTCGAATCTGTCTAGGATTATCTACATATTTAATTTTCAATAGTATCTTATACGTACTTTTAAAATGTTTCTATAGTGACTGAAGTAAAATATTTTCCTTACATTACCTAACTATTATCGTAATAACTGTAGTACAACATTTCATCAACTAATCCAGGTGGAAGATCAACTACAGTTCCCGAAAGCTGAATTTACATGAATAAACAACGATCCCAAGGTAAATTTAGGGAAATCTCTTTCAATACCTTCTCCATATCTATCCTTTTATACGTTCCTTGGACTGGATTATTCCTAAGAAAGTTGGCTCCCGGGAGAAATCAAAGGGGAAAGCCGATTTCCACACCTTTACCTCATTCTAAAATAAGACAGCCGAGAGCAAACAATCAATGACTCAATGACGGCATTTTCTCGGTGGGAGGGAAAATATCCAAACTATTTGCTTTAAAGAGACTGAAAATCCTCAAGAGTATCAACGATCTTTCGAAAACAGAGTCTGGAGGCATTTCATCGATTCCGAGAAAAATGTGAGAGAAGACGAAAGTCGATTTCCCCAGAGAGAATCTAATTTTGCCATTCTTTTGACGCTATAATGTATGCGAGAGAACCATAAAGGAAGATCTTTAATTTAATAATATGAATAGATTCCGCCAAGATGGAAAGTTTCCCACGCTTGCGAGCTGCATTAAATTACTACTTTATTATTCATATCAGCTGAAATGTAAATTATGAATGACTTACAATCACACCCGAAAGCGATTATAAAAAAAGTACTTCATATATATATAGAGAGAGAGAGAATCGATTGCAGCGGCTTGATTTAGAGTTAAATATTGGACCTGAGATGAATCATAATACTCTAAATCAATGTTATTACGATTAATGCTTCGAAATGACGCAAGAGTATGTATTTACATAGTAATGAACCGTTGCAAATAAACATAAAAAGCTTCATTCTTAGAAGCACACTGGGATTTGGACCTGTCACTGTTTTTACCCCTAAGACAGATGAGCGAGAACCATCCTTTTGTATAAAGTACATTTTTCCTTTTTTTACCGACACTCATATAAACGTGCTACCTTCCACTCCTTCATAAATGATTTCCTTTTCCCGGAGTATTTAGTGTGAATTACATACAATAAAAACTATATAAATTTAATAAGATATTGATATTCCGCAATCCACCATATGGCGTATGGCAAGATATGTGGAATCACTGAGCTTCCTAATTAGCACTCAGGTACACGAACTATTGACACTCGATTGAATACTCCGGTTACGTAGTCTCAGAATCCTGTCAGCTGACAATAGTACCACATTTTAACGATAAATTACAACTAAAAGTACAGCTAAATACTTTATTAACTAAGGAATTCTGATGTCGCGCCACTGACATTGGAGTTTTAGTTCGGGGAGTGATTCATGCTCATTGCTACATTTTTTAATGTTAGTCAAAAAATAGTTACTGAAACTAGATCGATATAAATTATGTTATTCTATTTTTTAACCTTTCATCAGTCGTGCTTATTTTCATAACACGATCAGTCGCGCGTTGTATTCCATACAACAGATCGTTTTTCGGCCAAAATTGTAAAATTAATTTAACTAATTATTATTTCTGAGTACTAAATTTTAGGTGATAATATAATTTAAGAGGAATAATTTAAGAAGTAAACAAATTTTAGTAAAAAATATTATTGTTCACCTTTCTGTATTTACATGCATTCAGAGAGTACCTAAAAAGCTAGGTGTCTATAAGTTCCGAAATTAAAATGCGTCTAATAAAGTTTAAGATGAAATAAGAGAAAAACTCCATGTAAACGTTATAATAAGCAAAAAATATAGTTCACCAACGAAAAACTTACCCAAGCGGTCTCGCGTTGTTACAACAGTCGTCACTTCACAAATTTACTCGCTTTTGCAGTCAGTTTAAGATTAAAAAGAAGCACTTTACATGTTAATGGTCAGTGCGACAAAGGAATAGACCCAGGCATGTGGTTCAAGGGACAATAGTACAGTATTTAGTAAGTACAACAACAGTAATATTGTACAGAATACAACGGCGCGACTGACGGAGGGCTAAATCAGGCACCTGCTCACAATTACTAGGTATGGACTGTCTGCATGTATGTATCACAACAATGTAAAATGTACGTACTACAACTTAATGTAATTTTGTGCTGTAAAATATTTGAATATTAATATTATGTAAATAAATATGATAAAAGTGACATTCAAAGATAGATAAATATAGTCTTTTCAATTAATATTTAATTGTCTTGACATGTATGATTTTAATATTTTTGTTAATTATCATTTCTTTGTTTATTAGGCACCTACTGACAAGTCATTTTAGGCTTAGTAGGACCTATAATGTTTATATTCTTATAAATTGTATTTAACTATTTTGTAATTTTTAAAATTCTATATGCAATCTGTTTATCATATAACTTGTTGATTATAAAGTGAAAAATATATTTTTGCTAGAAGGTCAATCATAATGTATATACAGTATTGTAAATTTATTCACTTAATAAATGTATAAATATATATTTTTTTAAAATTTAGGTGACAATCTTCGCACATTTGAAAATAACGCTAAGCTGCCATGATAGATGGATGTTTCCTCCTCATATTTAGTTTTTATTAAGTTAAGAATTCCGTCTCTGAAGAGCATCACATTACTCTTTATATTTTTTATTATAATGTAGAAACAAATTAGGAAGGAGATGACCCTGATAACATTACCCTGAGGAACTCCTAAAGAACCTCTCTTTCCGTTCGAAATAAATGGCATCTAAAACCTCATGTTGACTTCTACCTGTCAGAAAGAACTGAATTCACTATAAGGTTTGATCGTTTTAGACTAGAGTTTCTGAATTAAATTCACGTTTGGTAATGCAAAAACAATTACAATAAATAATAATAGTTACTTAAGTGTATTCGCAGATAAAGTTGTTGACAAGAAAACCAAGAAAATTATATCTTTCCTACCCTTTAGTTCCCAAAATCTTCGTAACCCAAATGGTATAACTTCCATTCTTGGGAAATACTTCGTTTAAGTTATCTAATCTCCTCCCTAAGAATTTGAAAGCTTTTACAACCATTCCAAACTACAATGCTTCTTATCTTAGGACAAAGAAACCCGTCCTCACTATCGGATGTCTATGAATTCAGATATGAGGACTGCCCTCCCACCTATGTGTACCAGAATGGCCTAAAAATCAATGGGCCCAGAAGATCATTAGAAATAAAAAGCTCCACTGAAACTATAAAATATCACAGTTTTACAAGTGGGAAATTTAAAATGTCTACATTTGATGATACAGGCGACATAAAAGCTTCTGAAAAAGTTTCTCCTAACACACGATTATCTATAACTGGATTTATCATTCTGAAGCTATTAAAACCTGTTAGGAATAAATTTAGTATTTTTCATGCATTTAAAACATGATCAGTCTTCTCAATGTGATCACTTTTAATATCTTAGAATTTACTTCTGACAAGTTCTCCTGCCGGAATGACGGAGCCCACAAAATGCAATTGAAAGTCCATATACACTTCAACTTGCTTTTGAACACGTAAGAATAGGATAAGATATTTCAAATGAGGTATAAATGAATTTGTTATAGAAAATTATTTATTCTTCGCAAAGCGTAAAGAAAATTTGCGGAGGATACACGACTGATAAGTGATTGAAAAATATAGTGGGCAACATTTTTTCTCGAGAATTCTCAAAGAATGTTAAATAAAAGAAAAAAAGAATCAATATCTAATGGACGGATATACTATTTCCATCAGCTCTTCCTTGTTTGTAACTGCTTACCACAGAAAATAAAGATAATTAGGAACACGACTGTTAAAGCATTCGAGGTTTAAATAGCCGTATATGCCGGCGTTTTTCGTCTCATTCATCAGTATTCCGAGAAAGAACACAGCACTTTTCTTGTTTGGACGGCTATTGGAGATTTTAAACCTCTACATCTTATCATTTTTATGGTCTATTAGTTAACGTGAATAGCAAGAAAGTAAACGAAGTATCAAATATGTATCAGTTGTACGGTCATTTTTAAGCGAGAAAATCAAATCAGACAGAAAGGGGAAATAGTACTTTGTACTTCAGTTCTTTTGAAGTAGCACCTTCATTCCACAAAACTCGGCGTATGTTTTTCTTGTAAGTGCTATCTTCGTCGAATCATAAACCATCTTCTCCAATTCAATTACCATTCAGCCTTCTAAAATAGCTTCCATCTCTGAACCTAAGATAGATATCGCTTCAAAGCGATTTGCTCATCTCCTGTTACTTCGTTATACTCTAGCAGTACCCGACAAAACCATACCGGTAATATATAATATCCATAATCTTTTCAGTTTTGCGGAATTGAAATGGCTAGAATTATTGATGGATGTGGCAGATTAATATGATGAAATTGAAGTATCTTTTCATGGATCACAGAGATTACCAGCCGTTTTAAAGGTCTACTCATAAGCATAACTTAACTGAAAATGGTGATAGTAAAAGAAAAATCAATCCAGGATCTTAGAAAAACAATAAAACTGAAAGAAAACAATAATAAAGCGTACACGTTCGAAGAGAAATAGCCAAATTGAAAAAAATGACACTAATACGTATGGAATACTGGTGAAACTTAAAATTTTTGCTCCAAATACTAAATCTATTGTAACTGAAGAAATAATTATCTTGAGAATATCCATACTTAAAATAATCTGCAACAATAAGTATGATGTGTGCGACACAAAAGAAGCTGCTCAAACATCTGGAAGAAAAGAATGAAGTCCAAAAGAGAAGAAACATTTATTTCAGCGTGGTATATGACACCGTATGGGTCCTCTAAAAAGATTGTCTAATAAGATACTTATTTATCTTTACGCAATAAAAATACAGGGAGTTAATTTTAGTGGTTGTTATGGCTCCTCTAAAAAGATTGTCTAATAAGATACTCATTTATCTTTACGCAATAAAAATACAGGGTGTTAATTTTAGTGGTTGTTATGGCTCCTCTAAAAAGATTGTCTAATAAGATACTCATTTATCTTTACGCAATAAAAATACAGGGTGTTAATTTTAGTGATTTTTATGGCTCCTCTAAAAAGATTGTCTAATAAGATACTCATTTATCTTTACGCAATAAAAATACAGGGTGTTAATTTTAGTGGTTGTTATGGCTCCTCTAAAAAGATTGTCTAATAAGATACTCATTTATCTTATTGCAATAAAAATACAGGGTGTTAATTTTAGTGATTTTTATGGCTCCTCTAAAAAGATTGTCTAATAAGATACTCATTTATCTTTACGCAATAAAAATACAGGGTGTTAATTTTAGTGATTGTTATGGCTCCTCTAAAAAGATTGTCTAATAAGATACTCATTTATCTTTACGCAATAAAAATACAGGGTGTTAATTTTAGCGGTTGTTATGGCTCCTCTAAAAAGATTGTCTAATAAGATACTCATTTATCTTTACGCAATAAAAATACAGGGTGTTAATTTTAGTGATTGTTATGGCTCCTCTAAAAAGATTGTCTAATAAGATACTCATTTATCTTTACGCAATAAAAATACAGGGTGTTAATTTTAGCGGTTGTTATGGCTCCTCTAAAAAGATTGTCTAATAAGATACTCATTTATCTTTACGCAATAAAAATACAGGGTGTTAATTTTAGTGATTTTTATGGCTCCTCTAAAAAGATTGTCTAATAAGATACTCATTTATCTTTACGCAATAAAAATACAGGGTGTTAATTTTAGTGATTGTTACTGAAAAGGATGATACTCTATTTTTTGTAGAGAAGTTCATGTTCAATATAAAAGAAACGTAGATGAAAGAAATTATTGGAAAAATGCCGGCGCTGAGTACTGTGCGCTGCCTCCTCTAAATCGACTCCAAGTATTGGGAAAGAAAGTTCCAGGAACGTCTTCGTGCCTTCCTTAAATCAAGAAGTCATAGAGGAAAATACATCACTACGTGATACATCATTCTAAATGTAGATATGTGATAAAATTATGCCTACGTAGAGTGGAACCACAAGTACTCAGAAAGCAAGGAAATGCAATTTACGTCACCGCGATCGCATTAAATATAAGATGGAGCTCCACTAAGTTAAGGCTAGTTCGATTGAATTTATTCGAAATGCTTGCATAGCAGTTAAAGCCAAATTTCAGTTTTTGTGGAATTTGTATCTTTAATTTGATTTGATCCCGATTATGGGGTTCCACATAAATTTGGGCTTCTCCGATTGAATTTACGTCATGTTCACGTCAAAATTTACCCACTTGAGATACTTAAATGAAAGAGGAAAAATTATAAATTCTATTATTGCATAAAGCTTTCCATCAAAAAGTTGCAAACGAATGAGCCATGCTATCAAATTCCTGAGTTAAAATTTCACCTCAATACATTGTATTGCCTAATTGAAAACCTCCTTCAGATGAGAACATCTGAGGAAAGACAGATTTTTATTAACTCGAACAAGACATTATTTCTGAATAAATGTCTTAAATAATTTGAAGTCAAGATATTCAGAGATTTACATTTCACAATTACTTACTTCTGAATCAGTGACCGAATAAATTACAGGGATCCTTTCCTCAAATTTATCCCACCGAAAATGTAAAACGTACACGATATTCAAAGTAAGGAAATTTCAGACTGCTTAAAGCTCTTCTCCAACCATTTCAGTCAGCGTATAGTATTTGTATACACAAACGTAAAGTTTGAGTAAATTTAAAACAGTATGCATGCCTTACTATCAAATGTAATTTAAAGCGAGTTAGTTACGTTTCAAGGAGTTTCTTAGGAAAACTTGTGTGGCCAACAGCTTAAAGGAAGATACAGGTCACATTCGAAGTACGAACATGTAAATAGATTAGGAGAGGGTGGGTTAACTTCAAAGAGGCCGCACTTCAAATGCGTTCCGTATATCCAAGAACTTTTCACTTCGATAAGAAAAAATAAAACCAGGCAAGTGAAAAAAGGAGCGCTCTATACGCATGAAATAGCGAGGAATAGCGAGGAAGCGTGATGGCTTCCAAATTACGAGGAATTTTGGCGAATTTATGCTCTCAACCTCCTTGAGAGATTCACCGCATAATGTTATGGAAGACCTAATCCCGTGAAGTTTTCTTAATGGTTTCTGTGTAATAACACAGGCTGACAAGGTTTTGTTAACATTGACGTCGTTACCTGTTTCTTCATTAATTTTTTGCGGTAAATTCAGTAATGCTTATGAAAATTGTCCACCACGTAAAGTCTTAGAGAATTTTGCATAAACAATTAATAAAAAGCAATTTCTTTGTTAATTTTTATCTTTAGTTTGGTTGGTAACACCCTAAATGTGTATCAGTTCATAAATTCACTATATTTACACATAATTTATATTCCTAAGCCTAATTCGAAGAATAAAAAAATGGCGAGTTGACATGATATCCAAAAAAGGGGTGAATTTCGGTGTCCGCAAGCTCACTAAAACGCTCGTTTTGCAAAGAATTTTAAACTTACAGGACATCATATACACTCATCTTAAAGTTCGTAAAAATACTTTTATTCTATTTTACAATTTTATTTCGTTCCCATTAGTCCTTGCCCATTTTAAGGCAAAGTACGGTTCTGTGCCGCTCGCTACTGAAAGAAATACTCCAACCTTGAATCCATCAATGGGTTCCAATTTGCAGCCGTGCTTTTTTAGTTAATTAATTTTTTTTAATTTTTCGTAAGGTGATACTCAACACCACGCAAACAAAAGAAGTTAGGAAGAAAAGAGATTCAGGAAATATTTTAGCTGAATTTTTGGATTTTTTGGCTATGTTCAAGGGTAAGTTCAATGCTCATTTATACTTCGTATAGAAACTATTCATAACATTTCAATTATATTTCCTATTTTATATTCATAGCGTTTTCTTACTTCGAATAACATTGATTAAACGAGATAAAAATACTATAACAAGATAATGGCAAACACATGTGGAATTTTGGGGGAGAAAAAGGTTTTTTATCATTTCTAAATGTGGTTACACAAAGTAGTGCCAGATAAATTAGATTTTATTCGTACGTAGGGTAGATCGAGCCTAAACGGATCACTCCGCCGTTTAGTTCTTATTTTTAAAAAATATTGGGAATATGTTCCTTTCAACTTGTTTAAATTACATGCCAACTCTTCATAAAACGAATGAGGTAGGTTATATATGTATTGTTCTGAAAACTTTCATAAAAATTGCAACTAACCATCAACCGTCCAATATCCGTTTAGTCCCCATTAAGGGGATTAAACGGATCATGGTGCGTATGTATCAAAAAAGGAATAAATGTGAGTATATTATATGAGTTAGTGATAAAAATTAAGGAATTTAAGTTATTTATTAATAAAAAGTCACTATATTTTAATTGGCTTCCCTATCTTGGTTATCCACTAGCTATCCCTATCCCCAGCGTTGGTATTACTAGACTTCACTAAAGCATTCGACTCAATCGATATAGACATTATTTATTTATGGATGGATATGGATTATGGATATCAAACTTAAACTGTTAGGTCTCTCTAACATTTCAGTTTCTTGGTTTTCCTCCTACCTTCACAATCGATTGCAGAAAGTAATTTCCAATGAATCGGCGTCCAGATGGATTGAAATCGACAGAGGACTTCCTCATGGATGGATTCTAGGCCCCTTACTCTTCTCAATTTACATTAACGACTGTGTTAAGGTTATTAGAAACTGTAGATTTCATCTTTACGCGGACGATCTTCAAATCTACTAGGACTCTATCCCCTCAGAACTACCTCAATCGTTCGATAAAATTAATTGCGATCTCCAACTCATTAAAAACTGGAGTGAAGATAACTTCATAAATATTAATCCAAATAAATCACAGGCAATTCTGATCGGGAACCCAATATTATTATCCTCTGTCAATAGAATCAGCCTACCGGCGCTTGAATTAAATGGAACCGCAATCCAACTCAAAACAAGCACACACACACATACAGACACACACACACACACACACACACACACATACACACAGACATCATTCCGAAAATAGTCAAAACGTGTTCTAGGGACCCCAAAACATGTATTTCCGTTGAAATCTCGAAGTCGAATTTTTTCATGAAAACAATACTTTCTCTATACTTCGTATATGGAGAAAGTAAAAACGGTAAAAAACCTTGGTCTCCACTTGAATGAGACCCTTACATGGTCTGATCATGTCGTGCAAATCTGTAAAAAAGTTAATTACTCGCTGTATTCACTTCGGCGCTCGGGAAATTTCCTTCCTCCCTCAGTGAAAATACAACTGGTAAACTCTTTAGTTATGCCCCACTTCGACTATTGCGATATAGTCTATCATGATCTGTCCGGTGAACTAGCTATCAAATTACAGCTCTTACAAAACTCCGCGGTGAGATATATTTTCAACTTAAGAAGGACAATTACATTTCGGATTATTACACGAAACTCTCACTACTAAAGCTTAATCTCCAGCGCAAGCATTACTTTCTTTGTACCACGAACAGATTTTTATCCACTAAATCTCCCAATTACATTCACTCTTTATTTTTGTTTTTGGATTGCATTCATGACCGCAATACAAGAGGTCGCAAATAACTATTAATTCCTCAACATAGAACCGAGATCTTTCATAATTCATTTACAGTTACAGCTATTAACCTCTGGAACGCACTTCCCCAAGTAATATAAAACTCATCCACTATTTTTATCTTTAAGCGTAAAAGCCGCAATCATCTCATAACTATCCAAAGCAGAACCTGATATACAGATGACAATGTCGTTTGAGGAATCTATAGAACCAATCTTGGCCAGCCATCTTTGCTTCCTGGTTAAAATTGTTTCCCATGCGTTCACAATAATCAAAGGTATTTTCTTTGCATTTTTGGTGTCAGCCTAAATCCTAGTTTTGACAGATGTAATATTCTAACGACAAATCTTTTTTCAGATTATCCATTACAGTTTTAGTCCCCATGACTTGGACTATACCAGTAAGAAAAGAAACACTTCTTTGCAGCGATGTGTAAGGTAGTGTACGGCAGCTTGGAGCAGAGTTGTAGCTTTAGATTTTACTTTCTGCACAACCTCTTTCATGGCTATTTATAACCACGTATGTCGGGAATAAGAATAATTAATAAATTTTAAAGATATAAACATAAGTAACATTTAAGGTTATGATCCCTCAAGCTCCATTTTTCGTGATCCGTTTAGCCCCGAATAGCAAAAGTCAATTACAAAAATCTTAAAAAAATAACTCAATACTTAATGATTGGGCAATAATTAGTATATCATTTCCTCTAAAACTAGGATATTCGCCTAAAAATTGCTGAAACAAGAGAAGCTGAAGGTAGTACTACAAATGGGGTTTAAATGTTTAAATTTGCAATGAACCCGATTTTACATTAAGCACTGAAATATTGGGAGTCATTTGAGATCCATTTGAATGAAGAACAAGTCAGAAGATAATTGAAATAAATTTAACTACAAAGGAAAATGTGTTTTTGAAGACGATAAAATGATAGGAAGAAAAGCTTTCGAAGGGCTTGTAAACAGGATGAACGAACAAAATAATGTGGCTTAACAAGTACATACAAGTTTTTTGATTCCCTGAAAACGTCTTAAAAAAACTTAAAAATCATTCAGCGAAATAACAATTTGAGTGCTGCTGAGTTTTCTCCGAACGAACGTAACAACATAATGTATCCTTGTAAAACTAACTTGAAAAGACGAATTTTCTTTTAAGACTGACGTATGTTAATTGAGCTGAATTTATTCCACGAAGCTGGAAAGGTTCGATGCAGATGCTGGTGATTTTTTTACTACTGAGGTTTAAAATGCTGATTAGCTATGCGAAGATTTTATGGTGAATAAAGCTGAAGATAATACTCTACGGACAGATGTTGACCGTATGGCCAAGGCACTGTTATAAAGCAAGAGAGCTCCCGCAGTCCAGTAATGATGCATCCCTCATTCATCTTCCCTAAAATAATTATGAACATATATTTTCATTGGTCCCCAATTTCCCTTTTCAACAAGACCGATATATTCGAACGATTTAACAATTGTTAACGAAAAATCATCATAAACTTCACATCACCGACTTTTCTTAGAAGCAAATCGGTAAGTTTAATAAAAATTCAAACTTTGAGAAACAAAATGAAAGTATCTCTTAGTAGTTTAAATGTAATTTTCACTTTTAATGTAATAAGTCTTATTAAATTTTAAAATTTAATATGCACTGCTATTTTAAATGATAAGTATATTATCAGGTTGAAAGAACTTCAATTTTCAATCTACGTTTAATTAAAATACACGGCTTGTCTTTAAATTACACTAATGCCTGAACTTTTGTTTAGTAGATATGCCTAAATTTAGTATTTATTATTACTTATCTTAATTATCATTTAAATGTCAATAATGGTTTGCTTGTCAATTATAATACTGTTTTTATCCCTAAATTGGAGGTTACAGTAAAACACCACATTAACTTTACATTATAATATCGGGCCTAATCGGGTTTTCTTAAATTCGAGTTTCAACAGCCATTATGATATCAGAAACGAATATAGAGTTTCCACTCGAATGCAACTGATATTTCATCTAAAATTCAACATGGAAAAGCTCCTGCACTATCGAGGCCTAGAGCAAACACTACGCCGACAATTCTCTGACGTAAAGATAATCGTTGAGTATTCTAGTCTATGGAGATTCAATGCTTAGTGCCTCTCAAATACCTTGAAATGACACTCGCGAGCACTCTTGAAACTTTTCTCCCACGGCGATATTTTCCTCCTACGCCCACTCCTCACCTCGTTCTTAAGAGGGGTTTGCCTCTTTTAAATTCTCGAAATCAACAGAAAGTAGTCTTTTGGGAAAAAGTACGGCTCCTCCATGAAGTCTTCTGCAAATCTTTAAGACTTCCAGGCTCTTCGAACTTTTTTAGACTCTTTTAACAGACTTAAGTCATTCAGGAATATTGCCTTGATTTGCTATTTTCCAAGCGCTCAAGCTGACGAGGACTGAGTGGGTTGGACTATAAAATAAGTACTCAATAATAAACTCCTCATGAACAAACATTTTCAACCAAAGGAGATGAAACGCAGGTATTTTTCCATGAAAATTACGAATAGCATAGTCTCAAAACATTCTAAATTAAATCAATCTGGGAAGTTTTAACTGTGTGGAACTCTATCCTAGTAAATGGAAGGGAAATAACTTAACAAACAGTGGAATTTTGTTAAGTTATTTCCCATTTATTCTCAATGACTTTCGCAAAATTCAATTGCCAGTAAAGTGTATAGTCCGAAGACCATTTGGAACCTCACCCCCTCTAGCATAAGTTGCCAAGAGTTAGTAAAGTGGAATGAGGCTTACTGGACGAGATGAGGAGTGAGGTAATTTTCCCTTGCATTTACCACCTGGTCAGAATGCTATATGCGGCATATGACCACATAAGTGAAGCAAAATCACTCTAGGAGTATCACGAACTAAACAAGAATGTGACAAAGGTAGATGAAATATATTTATCTCCATCCAGAATCGAAACACAAATGCAAAATATTCTATACATCGAAACATGGTAGCAGGAAATAAATTATATTGAAGAAAAGCAAAATATATAAGCGATGATAACCGTAGTAAAATTGATAAAAAACAATTCTGCGCGGAAAGATTAAATTTGATTCTATTAAAAGCATAGGCAAAGCTTTTTCTGCTATATTCCTGATAAGGTTCTATTCAAGAACATTTCTTAATAAAGATAGAAGAGGAAATATGGATGCAAAACATCAAATGGTCAGATACGGTAAAAAGTAAGAGGTCGATGAGAATTTGTTATGCGGAAGGAAGCTTCAAATAGCCATTAAAGATGAGAAAAAACCGGACGGAAAGCGAATAAAAAGGATATCCTAGAAGACCATAAAAGAAAATATATATGGAAGTGAAAGGACATGAATAATAAGTGAACGAAGAATTTAGAGTCTAAGCTCACATTTAAAAATGTAAGCCTTGACGAAAAAGACCGAAGGGATATGAGGTTTCCAGAAAATGGTGTATATGTTACACCCCAAACGTGAAATTGCCCATTTCATGAAATAGGCAACTTTTTTTGCCCAGTTCATGAAATGGGCAACTTTTTGCCCAATTCATGAATTGGGCAATTACACGTTTTGGGTGACAGGAACCCTACCTACCCTACTCAACCCATCGGCGCCGCGCATATTTAATTAATTAATTAATCTCCGCTACAAATCGTGAAATATGCGCGGCGTCGATGGGTTGAGTGTGGTAGGTAGGGTTCCTGTCACCCCCAAACGTGTAATTGCCCAATTCATGAAATGGGCAATTACACGTTTGGGGTGTAACATATACAAATGTAAAATAAATATAATTAATTTCTGAACGAAAAAATGTTTTCGGGAAGAAACTGGCAGGAATTTATGTACATACGTTGACCACATGATCACTCCCATTAATAGCAAAAAGGAATTCTAACTTGCGAAACGATAGCACTTTCATTGATACAACCAGTATGATTAATTTGAGATCTATTTAGTTCCCTGCTTCATAAACTTAAAACAAAGATGAATAATCTCGAAATATTCAATATTTATCCTTATGAATCAATGCAAAAAATAAATTTCAACAGTTAAAAGTATTCAACCATAAAATATATGCCATAATATCATAACCTTGTAAAATTTCTGGAATTGAGGCGATTTAAAGCATTTTTAAAGGGTAAATTTTAAAGACTTGGAGTTCAAAAAGAGCATTTCATTAATAAATAACACAATTTGTTTTTCAAAACATCCCAGATACAAACTAATTCAGTTACGAAGACCGCTCTCATCATATATTTGATTTGAAAGTAGTGTATGAACGTGCTTCTATGAATAGGAGGACTTATAATAACCATTAAGGCGGCGCACTGAGAAAATACCAAGCGTTAATTTATTTTATGATTTAAAATTCTTTATAATACTTATATCTACACTTTCATGGGTGAAAAGATAAAAGAGAGACCGTTAAATTTAACTTTTCCTCTACTATCTACTTGAAAATTAAATCGACGGATGATGTATGATAGAAACCAGCGAAATTTATCATATAATATTCTTGTGGATTTGGAAAAATTTGGATACCGTGGAATCAAAATCACCTAAAACAATTAATATCCGAGTATTCGTAGGGAATTTAAATTCACTGTTATAAATATGAAGAAAGTTGTGTAGATATGAAATAAGAAAATTTAAAGTAAATGTAATGTAATTTCCTTGGAGGAGACCGAGATGTTGCGGAAGTTAAATTTCATAATGAAAGACAAGATATGTATACTTTTCTACAAGATATTTATTCGGAGATTAGCGGTTTCGGCCAAAATCCACCATCAGGACTCAAAGAAAACACAAAACATCAAGCAATTTATAGCGAAAGTGGAGGTGGAGGGGTGGATATAGAAGAAGAGGAGAGAGGAGAGGGTTGCTGATGATGGTTTGCGAGCCCTTGCCTAATGGTGATGTCTGTCTGATGACCGCGGCGCGTCAAATATATCATATCATACGTATATCATACGTTACCAAAATGTTTCAATAAAGTTAACCACAAGATCATAAGTTCAATCAATTATTATACAAACTATGATTTAGGAACAAATTAATTATTATTACCAACCAGGTGTTAAATAATCAACAAAGCATCTAGAATAGTTCATGTTTTAATTAAGTATGCGATTAAAAATGGAATTTCCGGGATTATAGGAGAGCTCCCTACATTGTACCCCTTTCTACATTTTATTTTATATATCTCAAATTGTTTATTACACAGTAAATGAAACTATTTTATTTTGTTCATTGTGAAGTATTACGTAGAATCTGATAATAAAATGTTCAAAATCACACCGATAAAAGCAAAATGTTTCTGAATTTACAAATGTTTGCAAGCGGTACAGATTATGAAATAGGTTTCCTAATTTGTATGAGTGGTTTTTTTAAATTGATCACACATTTGCTTTTCTAAATTGAAGCTAAATGAATTCATTGCAGCTCAGATTAATGTAATTAATATTTTTACTGCACTGTGACAGAGGAGCTATAGTCAATTAACTTTGAAAAAAGTTTCGCATGAAAGTGATAAAGATCATGGAGAATTGTTTGTGAAATTACAGAAAATTAAATAAAACAGTCGCTAGAGATTTGATAAATGATTATATAGAGAGAAATGGGTGGACAAGTTGTGAAATTTGAGGGACGAATAATTAGTAAAAACTTCGTGATGTTAGTTTGGTAATTATAAACTTTAGAATGTGATCTTTATTTCTAGCTGAGATTTTGACGTTCGTTTTCTTTCAATTTTTCCGATGGCTTTGACACAGAAAACTAAGTTTATCTGCAATTATCAAGATTCTCGACCGAAAATACTGCAAAGAGCAAAGGTATAAAGCAAAATTGAAAGGAGCCTTAAATTGTGAGTAAAAGGTGAGGATGCAGAATAAAAAAAGAAAAGAGAAAGTTCAAGGGACCAAAAGGTGCAAAATTAATGGACCGAGAGTTTTCCTTCATCAGATATGCTGAGTTACCACCAGTATAAAGATTAGCTCAGAAGAAGACAAACCGATATGACCTCTACTCAAATGAAATTGCAGTTTTACTTCGTCTACTCTTAAAGCTGAACCCCAAAGCTGGAATTTTGGGCATCCAATATTGTTATCCAGCTCCTTACTCAAATAAATCCCAAAATATATATATTTCCCAGAGGGGATACGCCTTAGAGGAGAGATTGTGAGAGGTATTCCAAGAGAAAGGTCATTGGAGTAGAAATAAAGTGAACCAAGGGGGGAATATGTTGCTTCTTTAATGTAATGCTCTAACAAGGGTTGGTTCGGAAAGGCGTCCTAACGTGTCCATTTCCAGAAGGCTAAACATCTTAAATATCTGAAGGGTAGATCACTACAAATTTACTATCGATACTCATTACTTACTAATCTCAGAAATTTTCCAAGAATCTTAGAAAGGAGTGGCCCATCCATGTAGGAAATCATAAAGATAAAATAAGGGAAATCATTGCTACGGCTTTCACATCATACAACGGATCTGCCTCACTCAATCGAATATTAAACCGTGTCTTATTTGTAGAATTTGGAAATTTATTTGTTATAAATTATCACTAAATACCAATAATGCGTTATGTTTTATGGAGCGTTATGTTATATGGATGCAAAACATGGACCTTGGTAAGAAAAGAGAAGGATAAGAATGATGCTTTTGAAATGTGGGTATGGAGGAAGATGGAGAGAATAAAATAGATGGATGGAATGAGAAATGATGAAGTGCTAAGAAGAGTTAGGGAGGAAAAAACATTACTCCGCACAATACAAAAGAGGAAAGGTAGCTGGATCGGACATATTGTAAGAGGGAAGGGGATTCTAACTACTGCAATTGAAGTAACGGTGAAAGGAGAAAAGAGAGGAGGAAGAAGAAAGCTGAAATTAATAGATGAGGTGCAGAAAGGAGGATACAAGGAGACAAAAGAAGTGGCCCGAGACAGGATGAAGTGCAAACAGTTGTGGTGTATGGGACCTGTCAACAGGCAGAACACCAGATGATGATGATTAATAATCACTCTGTATTATATTCGATACAATACTCAAAAATATAAAATAATATTAATGGCTACTACAAAAGAGAAAGAAGGGTTTACTTTCAAACATTCATATTGTTTATTGCTCTAAATAAACAATTAAAAGAAGAATTTTTTTAAATCAGGGAATATATAATAAAACTTACAAAATTATATTGCTGGTGAATTATTCGATATGCTCATCGCCTATTTCAACGGTAGAGTGAAATACATCATTCTGGATGTCGAAATAATCTACACCCTGTGTTTAGGGTTGGGTTTATGGTACGAGTTTTCTGAAAATCCGTGATTAGACTTATTTTCGGATAAGGTCTTACTTTCGTGGATGAAAGTTGTTATTGAAAGACAACTAAGGTTGTGTGTTCAGTGTTTTTATATCCGCTATGATATGCAATGGTAACACAAGGGAATAAAATTAACATACAAGACCCCACTTTATACCCTCGCTTTGATTTAATGACGGAATTTATCATAAGAAACAAGTGATAGCTAACAGGAAATAAGAGGAAAACCGACCGCGAGAAGAAAGTCGTGGGCGTACACCCGAATTTAATTAACGCTATGCAGCCCACAAAACATGACCTTCGATTTAAACTGAGAGTCTCAAAATTTCCTTCCAGGAAATTCAGGTCATCACCCACTTCCTATTGAGAATCCATCTTTGGATATCTAATTTTGACTCACTTCCTCATTTTTAATTTAGCAACACGTAGAAACACAAGCCTCATTAGCCGTAGACACTTAGAAGTGTTTATATGAAGTATAATCAAATGAGGTGGAGTAGAGATAAATAAGAAATAGGACATTTTCATCCTACGGTAAAGGGAATATAACTATGACCTAGTAAAGCTTACAAATTCTAGGTCACAGAAATAATTTTAATCATTCTTTACTATACATTCATACTTTTTCAAAGGTTACTTTGAATCAAGAGACTAAACGGTTATGAGCAGTCCGATTTTGTACCGTTTGTGAAAAATCGTAACTTAAATGATATGACATGAGTCATCAAGGCAGAATCCAATGATTAAAATTTCACAAATGATGTAAATGGAGTTAGACTTAGTATTTTAAAGCGTGCGACTTACCCAAAGGTTGTACGAGAAGAGAAAAATATCATAAAAGCCCCCAGCTACAGAAGGGAAAAGGACGTGGCTCGGTAGTTTAGTGGTTAGAACAACCGCCCGGAAAGTGGGAGACCTGGGTTCGAGTCCCAACCAATTCACTATTTTTCTCTTCTCGTACAACCTTTGATTAAAATTTCAATAGACGTAAGTCCGCTTTTAACGTATTTATAAACTAGGTGGTATAGTCCTGGACTTAGTGACAAAATTAAATAGCAAAAATTATAATCAATATCAGAATTATTATTTCGAAGTCGCATTGGTTTATCTTTGTACGAAATGGAAATAATATGGGTTGTACAAGAGGTGAAAAACAGTAACTTGGGGTCCCAGCCAAATCTCTATTTGTCGCTTCTCGTAAAACCTTGGGCTAAGTCGCACTAAGTCCTGTACTTAGTTTAAAACTCATTTACACCATTTGGAAATTATACATTCAGCTAGAAATACATTTACAATATTTTGCATGTAGATTAAAAATTATGATGATGTTTGTAAATAGAACTTCGGCCATCACTCATACCACAATCCCATATTCCTCATTTGATTATTAATCTTGATATGATAACTTGCTTCAGAATTTGCATAAGGTGAGGTTCATGGGATAAAAGTTACAGTAATAATACTTTATTAGTTCCATTAGGTAGAAAATAACTACTTTAGCTGCAGTAGCATCATGAAAAGCACTCTAAAAACACTAAAACATGCTTATCAATTCCTAAACTGCATGCATCACATTGGGTCCTTCACTCGCGAGAAATATCGTTTCGGATAAACTGAGCTCTTCCTTACCTTGGAGGATAAAAATATTTAATCTGCTAAGATTTTGGGGAAAGAAAACTCACCAATTAATAGGTGGCTGAAGTTTTAAGACCTTCCAATTTGACTTTCCAAGGGTAGGCTTAGCCTTTGCATCACACCGATAAGCTCTTAGCGTAAGGACAGCAACCCTCTTAAGGAGCCAATATTCTCATCTGGACGGTCTGAAATCTCGTCAGCGACGTCCAAGTAAAGTAAATCTCACACCAACTAATAACGAAGAGATTGATTGAAAGGAAAACTTAAAGTCGATTTCAACAGCTGCTGTCATCTAATGGCTCATAATTTGGATTTTCTTCGATGTAAACAAATATAAAAATACAGTATCATCAATTACTTCACGCAAAATTTTAAAATCAAACAGATACACAAATGTACTAAACATTTGTTGAATTAACTGTGTTTCTCTTCTGGATATGCAAGCTTACTAAAGATGTAACAGTAAGCTATTATTTTTATTTTTTTCTGACTTTCAGGAATACTTTACTTGGATTCTCCAGAATTGCATATATAAATCAAGATTTCCTCAAAAGTGATTTTAATAATTGCCTTCGATGAATTTGATAAAAGTTTGATACAATTTAAATTCAGAATACCTGAATTCCGAGATATTTTATCCCAAAACTTCACAGCATAAGCTGTACGTACTCCATTTCAGTTTAAGGGCTTATTAACTGACCATTTTGCCGAGCTACATTATGACATTTTGACTGATATATTTCCTACAGCGCACGATCATCATTAAGATACTATTGCTTTCAATTATCACTAAATTACTTGAATAAATTGTCACTAAGTACCAAAACTATCAATAAATTGGTACTGAATAACAATTTATTCTATTACTTTACCATCAATGTTATACCTTTATTACTAAATTACTTAGTAATTATGATTTTTGGAGGTGGCATATTTATATCATTCATTCTAAAGCAATCCGGAATAACTAATTAGGTGAACAATAAAATTTATTTTTCTTTATCTTTTCAAAAGCTAGTTGTCTAATTTATAATATTAATTGTTGCATATAAATGAAAATAGACATGATGTTCGCCTCTAGCCTTGCATTCATAGTCACTCAAAGTTTTTCTCTGACCATGATTATATACCTATCTCCGTACTCTTTCCTAATTTGATTCATTAGACTTTTCCTTCTAATATCAAATATGAAAAGGTAAGAAAACGGTGGAAATAAGAACAACGATTATAGATAATCCGCAAAATAGATTTTCGCATGATATTTCAAGCACAGTACGAAACGTTAACAGCATTCTGAGGCGTCGTCAAAAGATGAGCTGAAAAAGTGAGGAAAAATATCTACGATTTTCTGGATTCGTTTAAAAAATTAAGAAAAAGTTTCTTCGAGATTCAATCGACAAATGTATAACTTCATTCCAAAGGAAAAGAAAACAGAAATTATTTCCTTCTCACAGGTCCTTTCCACGCTCATACTGGCCCAATTCTTAGAGATATATTCTTATTCTTAGATAGAATAAATGCTTTCGCTCAAAATACTTCTCACTTATAAATCCAATGTGAATTCTAACTAGGCAATAAATGACAAAGATTTCTCAAAGATAAGTTAAATTCTCAATATCAGAGTTCCACTAGTAGTAAATAAGGCATTATGATCTAACATATCCTGAACAGTAACATTTCTCAAAGGTTTACCCTACCTGGCAAGTGACCTTCGTGACTTATATCCACATTGCATTCTGAGTACTGCTATATATTATAGTCTACTTCAAATGATGATAAGGAAGGTGTCGTAAATATTACCATATACATTGCTAGTTTTGATATTTGAAAATTTCTGCAGAATCATATTACTATTAATTACATTTATTACTACTAATTACAATTATTACCATTAATTGCATTTTCTTTGTAGGCATCAATCTACTTGTTACCTAGTTTATCTATAGGCGTATCTAATGCAAACATGTATTCTAAGTTTTCAAGTTTAGTAACGGCTAAAATACGCGGGTTAGTAGCTACGGAAAACTCAAAAGCTAGATGTAGTATGACGAAAAGAAGCTGTTTCAAATAATTTTTAACCAAGCATAAAGATTATTAAAGAGACATACCAGGAAGTAATATTTAAAAGTCAGAGACACTTTTTAAACCGCGCTTTCTTTGATCTTATACTTACGAAAGTTGGATTCGCATATGAGATGACTTATTAAGAAAGGCAAGTTAGTGGGTATTCCGTAGTTCGTACTATTTCAATGATTTCCGCGTCGTAATCTGATATCTACGTTACGTATCGCGAATTCTTTCATGGTTTTAGAAGATAAATTACCTCCAAACTCAGGAAGAAAAAGAAGATAAAAATCTGCTAAAAGTAGATACCGTTTTCTTAATTCTTTATCTATAAAAATTACTTAAAATTTAGTCGATAACTTTCAAATTTAATCTGCTGTAAGTCATGGTTCCCACGCCAAGTGCTCCTCTTATAATATATATCTGGCACTCTACTTTTCATTGATAATAATCATATAAAATGTGTTTTATCTCCTCATTTGGGTAATTTCGGAAAAATGGATGCGAATAGTTATGTTAAACAGCAGCTAGATAAAGTACATACAATTCCTAGGGAAAAGTGAATGAGGTCGTAGGATAGCTCTGCTAACAGTAATCTTCGTAAATCAAAGTCAAGGATGGAAGTCTTATAAGGAAAGTACTTGATATTCCAAACTGGATTTGAAGCCGCATAGATTTATAATTGATCATACGCATATTTATGTATAAGCACAAGTAAACATCAGTTTTCACTGAGGTGCGACTGAAATCAAAGAGTGATTGCAGTAAAAGGGACAAAACTAGGTGTTTTTCTAATAAATTGATTGCAAGCGTCAGGAGGCGTTTTATTGCGCTCTATCATTTGTAGCAAGAGTTTAATTACTGTTTGACGTAGAGAGGGCGTTTGGTAATACAACGACGCATATTGCACAGCACCTAATCAATTGTTCATGCAATGATATACAACTTCCTTCTACTGCATTTATGGAATGTCAAATGAAGCGAAGGTATGGTACTGATAATGTTTCTGTGAGAATTTAATCTAGTTTAACAAGAACTGAAACTGATTTCCAATAAATATTTCAACAGAGATGACTTTACGGAATAAAAATGTTTTTCTCGCTCAATATTTTTAATATTATTATTATTACTAATGTTTTTGTATTCCTCCATTGTCCCTAACCTCGTCACAGAGCTACATAATAAAAACATTAACATACTTGAAGTATAAAATGAGATCTGCAATTTTTAAGATAAATTTAAATCTCGTTTCCTATTAACTCCTGCCTTTTATGTCATCTAGAAACATATTATATACTCCAATCATTTATCTTAATTAGTTATTGAAATGTCAATAGCAGGAATTATTAAAAACACAACTGTAAAATTCTTACCAATTTATTTTCAATATTACTATATTGATTGAATTAGTTTGATTCCATAACATAATCCATAAAAATCTAAAGAAAAATCCTGGCGGAGGAAATGTTTTTCCTACGCCTTAATTTTCTACAAATGTTACCGGACTACGTCACGTTTGAAGTTTAGTTTCTGTGAACCTTAAAATGATATTGTATCGAAACCGGTAGTTTGGAAATAAAGTTTATGAGGAAAAGTACACATCTATCATTAATTATGTTTTTCCACAACATCACGGCTGCATCCATTGATTGTACCATGAAAAAACTATAAATAACTCTCAACAACTGTTGGAAAATATTTAAATGGAAGCTGAAATTTAGTTTATTCCCAATTACCAGCAGCAAAAATTATTTCAAAAATTTTACGGCTGCGGGACAGAGCTTGAAAAGTCAAAGTTGCTTTTGCTATGCAAATGCATTTCTCGTTCATTTTCCGAGCCCACGCTATCACCTCAAAAGCTCACTGAGCCTGATGATCTTCTCAACATCGAGGTCTACATGGCGAATGAGAAATTCTTCCGCTGAATTTACTTAACACATTCTGCTTTCTCAGAACTCTCTTGGCACGCATATTGACAAAACCGACTTTCAGGATGGTGACATCAGGTCAAGAAAGTCACCTTGAATGCGCTTCTCAAAAAAATAATGTTGCGTAAGTAATTAGCGGCGTGATATTAACTTTTATACTCTGAGATGGAACATGTGAATAGTATGCTTTTGAGCTGACCGGGGCTTAGAATGCACCTTTGCGTATTTACGAGAACATGAGAAAAATTTAAACACAGCTTCTGGCCAATAGAGGTTGAGTTACTGATTTCGTCCTTCTGTCCAGGTACGGGAACGATTTATTGGACAACTACGACCCGCTTACCCCGACCTTCTGTTTAAGTCAGACTCACCTACCCAAGCAAAGTTTTACGCAGTGCCATTTTTCGGTGATTCACGAGGTCCAGCGAGACCAACTGGGGAATTTACCACCGTGACGTCTCCGGAAAAAAGAGGTGTCTGAACACACTGTGAAACATACACTCATCGCAGCCTCACATATAAAAGTCGCTTTTAAAGCAGCGGAGGAAGAAGTTTGGCGAAAGACATAAAAAAACCCAACCCATTATCCTGTTTCGGCCGCCGTAAAAGGCGTCAGATGCCAGCGCGTCATTTATTGGGGGAAGGGGTGATAAATCGATGCTTCAGACGGTCAGCGTCCGTGGAAAAAAACCCCCGAGTTTCTGCACAATGCCCTTTCCCGTCCATCTCTTCTCAAAATCTCATTTCCTCCGTCTCCTTCATCACAACTCATTTTTCATCATCCGGTCTCTTCCTATCTATCGAACCCTTTCTTTATCAACACCTTTCTCTAGCCTTCTCATCCCTTTTTCTATTTCTCGATATCTGTATGTTCTGCACGATTCAGCCTGAAAATTTAGCACAGATGCGTCTTATTAATATTTCACGGCATTAATGTCTCCTAACTTTGAGCTCGAAATTTTAAAATGTTCGTTTTCATTAAAAAATGTACCTAGCCTCTCGCTGCTGCAGAATTTTAACTGCGCTGAACTCCGGGGAATAGCGGTCCACTTTAACGATTCCGTTCCTTTCTATTTTCTTTCCCGTTTCTCTTCTTTATGCCCTCCACTGCATTTTCCCTTAAATTCTCCTTAACATTGTTCTTTGGATTCTTTAATTTTAAAATTATCGCTCAGAACTTTCATCAGAATTTTATTAAACTATAATCAGTATCAAATATGAAATTTTTTAAAATCGTTAGGGAAATAAAGTATGAATATAGTGAACAATACTATACTCCATTGGCTAAGATTACCACTTACAGTAGAACCCCGGTAATCCGGACACTCGCTAATCCGGAACCCTCTGTAATCCGGACGGTCAATTAGGAGTTATGCAAACCCGCAACTTCTTCTTGTGAACATATAAACACGCATATTAGTAACAAGAAAAGAGAGGTGGACATACTATTTAAAAAATGTCTTCGTTGGCTGCAATGATGCGATGGAGAGCGAAGTAATATGACGAAATTATCAGAACAGTAACGGCAGAAGATGATGATGATGACGACGACGACCACCACCACACTGTGGACTCCGTCAAAATTTCTCATTATGAGGCTTTGGCGGCTCTCAATACATCTTTAAAGTGGGCCGAGGAGCAAAATTTTGAAGCACATGAAATTGTGCTCTTTAGACGTTTTAGAGACACGTGCACTTGATTTAAAAATAAGAACGGTCGCGCAAAAGAAAATAACTGACTTTTTTGCTCGCTGATAATATTCATTCACTTTATATGTTGTAATACCTTATGTAATATATACATGCATTTTCTATACAATATAATTTTTGAGAAATAAAGTTTTTTACGTTATTTTTTTGGAAACCTCGCTAATCCGGAAACCCCGCTAATCCGGACGCCTATGTGCCTGGATTCGTCCGGATTACCGAGGTTCTACTGTACTTGCACTGATTAGATTAAATTAATTTATGTGAATAAATTAATTACAGTTAGATTTTAATTCTTAAAATCTGAACTCTTCAAACATGGTATTCAAAATATATAGGAGCATTTTAGGAGGGAAAATTTGTCTTTTCCTCAACTTTCTTCTCATGTATTAAGAGATAAATAGCAAATATACAAGTTTCTTGGTGAAACGTTTTTGGTTTACACGATGGGATTCGAGAGTCACAAACATATGGGCAATCAAGATATAAACCATTCATGTTCTTTTTACTTTCTCCATATACGAAGTATAGAGAAAGTATTGTTTTCATAAAAAATCGACTTCGAGATTTCAACGGAAATACATGTTTTGGGGTTCCTAGAACACGTTTTGACCATTTTCGGAATGATGTCTGTGTGTATGTGTGTGTGTTTGTGTGTGTGATTGTGGGCGCTCTAACGTGAAAACTATTAGTTGTATCAATACCAAACTTCATATATAGGGGTGCTGTCAGAGGTTTTTAGTTTTAGGAGTAAATCGGTTAACCGGAAGTTGAGCTTTATTCTTCGAAGCAAACTTCCGGTTTTACAAAATATCTCCATAAATATGATATTTAGGTATATATTATTATTCATAAAAGTTTTAGATAATGTAATTTACTATAAATTTTGCTTTAAATATATTTTTGTATCACCGGTTGATTAGGAGTTATTCGTGAAATACTAATTAACCGGAAGCAGCTGTTATGTAATTTGTGGGCGCTCTAACTTAAAAAGTATTCTTTGTATCAACATTAAACTTCAGATATAGTGTTTTGATTAGTGTCGTTAGAGTTGATTAGTTTTTGAAGTAAATCAGTTGACCCAAAGTTGAGCTTTACTTTTCAAAGCTCGTTTCCGTTTCTGCAAAATATCTCCATTAATCTGATATTTAGGTTTATACTATTATTTATAAACGTTTTAGAAAATAAAATTTACTATAACTTTTGCACGAAATATATTTTTGTATAACTGATTGTTTAGGAGTTACTCATGAAGTACTGATAAACCGGAAGTTGCTGATTATGTACTTTGCGGGTGCTCTGGGCGAAAGGCCAATTTCATCGTTTTTCATCGAACATGTCCCGAAAAACATCATTTATAATGTTTCTGACGTAAAAGATAATATGATTTAAATTAATTACTTATCTTCCAAGATTAGATTGAATATATAGTTCGAAAATATTGTCGTAGATAAATATTTACATCTTATATATGGAGAAAGTCATGTGCTGGCCACATCAGATTTTTTATTTAAACTGTCATCGATTCACTTGCCAACTGAAGATGAGCTATACTAGAATGTAATACACATCGTGAATTAGTAAATTTCTTGATGGTTTTTGGAGATTTTCCTCTGATTATAACTTAACCATCTGTGACATCACTGTATTCTAATGTATTCACCCCATGGTAATTTATAGAAACTTGAATATCTGCTTCGGTTGAGCTCGAAAATCACAGTCGTTCTGTCCTCCGATTCATGACTTTAACTACTCCAATTCAATCTATTTTCTTACATAACGATCGATGCCCGGAAAAAAAGAGAACATTAAAGCAAAGGCCTTTGATTGACACCCTATTCAAAGTTGGCAACGGAGAGCGAATCGTTTCCGCTGTTTTATTTCGGAACTTCACTAAATTTTTATCTATCCACCTTGTTTATGAGGTAGACGGATTTAGTGCCCAAGGGTTCCTCCTAGATAACAAGGATATCAGAAACAAATGCATTTATAGTTAACATATATAATAGTATCTGAAACTAAACACATGTATACTTTAAACACAGCAGTGAGTTTTCCCGTTCCTTGGAGACATTAAATTTTACATTTCTAAATAGAAAAGAGAGTCGGGATTTTATCTGCAAAAGTATAATGGATTTAGTTTTTATTCCGGTTTTGTTTGGAGAATAATTGCCGAAGAAAATGAAACGTTGAAAACAAATAATGTTATTATAAGGGATAGGATATGTATCTTATTATTACTGAATATCTTATTATTACCGAAGATTTAAATAGGCATTTATTTGGAGTATTTATGACACACTAACAAACCACAAGATAGAATATGTATGAATTTCAACATAGATATTTTTAATCACATTAAAGTAAATGACGAAAAATGGCTGACTTACAAATATTGATATTTCAGAGTAGAGATAAATTACTGTGTGAAACAGAGCATGATATGTTTTCGCAAGAAAAAGATATAAAATATCATTCGATTTCCAAGAAACACCAACGCGAAAAAAGTAGAGAATTGCGACGATAATGGTGCACATAAGGTACGTTCGTTCAACATGGTTCAACGTTCTGAAATACCGGGAGGAAATCAGCTTAGCAACACTTCTGTGCGCTTTCGATAGTGTGACAGGGTAACAGGGAAAGACCGATAACTTCGTCAAAGAGATAAAATTGGGAGAGAGATGAGTTTCCGGTTTTCCCTCGCTAGAATCGTGTATGATCGGTGATGGCCCTATTATAGTGACATGCTACTCTTCGTAAAACGCAAAGCAATAAAAATAACTCCGAGAGACTCGATTCCCAATAACAATCCACTTCTGTGGCTCATCGGAAGGGGGAAAAACAATTTGTCCAATATAACCGACAAGTTTTCTCGGATGTAGCAAAGTTTGGAGTTTACGAGTTTTCCTTAAGAATAAGGAAGAATTCACAATGTAAGGAATCACGCAGTAAGAAAAGAGGTCAGCATATGACGTGTTCAACTGTCCACATACAGACTAAAGAAAACAGTACATATAAATTCTACTGAAGAATGAAAGCTTTTGAGGAAATCTAAGAATGACACAAATGGTGAAATGATTTTCAATGACAATAAAAATTTGCTATTTCCTACCATATTTTTTTAACTGTTAAAAGTATCTGTGTATGAGGGTTGAATTAAAAGTAATGCCCTTACCTTCGGAACTTGGGCTTCTACGGAAATATTTTGATAAATTAAAGGCAAAATTAATCCTTAAAATCAGCTCTATGGAGGATAGGCTTACATATCTGACCACTACACCACCAAACCACACAATCCACGAGCCAACACAGTAGATACTGAAGCTCACACTGTCCTCCTCATAGTCTAGCTATGGCGTCGTCTGACCTCCAGCAGCTCTTAATATTGAAAGAATGGGGACAACGCTGTGCAAGAGATGAAAAAGTGACTGTGAGAGGATGGATGCGGAAACAAAAGGCCAGCTTGGGGAAAACTTGTTCATTATTGGCAGAAGTTTATACTTTTATCTAGTTATTAGTTAGTCCATATTTATCATGTATATATCATTAGTTATCTAGTTTAAGTCCACAACGAATTTAGTTTTATTTTCAGAGAGTAAAATAAAAATGAAAACAACGGTACACTTCCACAAGTTAAACAAATAATTTACGAGCATAACCCACCAATCTGCTTCTATATTCATCAGTCCTACGATCTCGTTAAATTTATTTTTGGATATCCCTTTATTTGAATTCATTAAAAACATCTGAAACACTATTGAAATATTATGAACTGCTTAACATACGAGGAAATTGGTTCACATCTGCGTATTTATGTTGAAACTTTAATGGAGATTTTGAAAAAGTCTAAATAAATGTGAGCTTCACTTGGTGATACAATGGGGAAATAAATCCGCTTTTGAAGGATATCAGTTAAGCCATAGCCTGTTGATTGCGCTCCACGAAAACTTGTTTCCTAAACTATGGTATTCAATTCAAAGAAAAGTTAGAAAAGAAAAAAGAAAAAGTTAGTTAGTTAGTTCTTGATGCACGTGCTGCTCAAAAAATGTCCATACTTAAATGAGTAAAAAGGTTCATTTACACTCAAAATAAGAGCTAAAAAATCCCTCAAAGTAATAACAGAAACCATACGTTCTTTCTTCCAGCAGCTTTAAGCTCGCCTATGCAGTTGAACTTTTCCCGTAAAATATTTTACTCGCAGGAAAAGCTAGTAAAATGAAAAAAGGAGCTTCTATATAAAATTGAATGACGAAGGATGATATGCCAAGTCAACATTTTCAATGCTATGGTGGAGAAGTTCCGTAAAGTGAATAGTATATATATATACATATATACAAGGGTCTTGTTCATGTAGCTATGTTTATCTTGCCTTTGTAAGCGTCTCAGTGCTGAAATTTTTGGGTCAAAATGAATCCTTAGGCCGAGAACAAATACATGCACTTCAATTCCTTAATGGAGGATATATGTACTTCTAACAGGGGAAGGAGTCCTGACATCAATGGACTGGCAGTAACATCATCATTGTGACAGTGACATCATTTTTCTAATTTCACTCATTCGATAATATATATTTACCCCCATGGAAATGAGATGAATGATGAGTAAAACAAAAGAAAGAAGGTCAGAAATGATGATAACTCGAAAAATAGCAAATACAAGGAAGCTTACCATCCCCAAAAGAAAAATGAATTAGTGAGTGAAATTTATTTCCTTATTTTACTAATACTAGAATGTATTTATACCCATGAGCATACTTAAATAAAAAATACTGCTTTAGTTCGAAGCCATTTTGGGCGAGACGAATTACTTCTTTTATTCCAAAATAAAATCTATTCAATCGAATTCATTCAAATAGAAAAAGAGTACTATCTCCTGACGAAAATCTTTCAATTTTTCTAATTGAAACATCAGAAATTGTACTTGGAACTACAATATTGCATATTCACTTAAGCGATCCCTACAGGAGACATCTGCGAAGTTTTTATTTTCGTGTAACTCATTGGCATAAATCCAATCGAAAGAGAAGTACTCCGCCTTATGATACACAAAGGCATTTAAGTCCAAAGAAAGAAGAACGCTTTGGCACAACGTGTGGGCACCGAAAAGAATGATGAATAAAACAAAGGGCAGATGAGACATCAGGAATGAGAACTCGGAAAATAGCGAGCAAAAGGAAGCTCATCCTGCACAAAAGAGAGAATAAAGTGAATTAGATACTGGGAGGCCGAACGGAAAGAGAAATCGTGCTGAGAGGCAAGAATGATAGAAAGTCTGAGAGAAGAGCTGCGAACAAGGAAAGATATGAAAAAATAAGAAATGATCTGGAATCTAGCTTAATTTTTTTATGAGAAGAGTGACAAATGAAGAGAGAGTTTCATTCATACCTCATCCAAGAACTTATCAAATAATCATAAGAGTTTCCTTGAGTGTGAACTTGTGATGGCTGTAATCAAACCTTCAGCTATTTTCATAACTGAAGTAATATCAAAACGTATTTCCGATTAGAATGAATGCTTCTGCGAGAAGTATGCGTATTAACTTAATGCGAATACGGTATAAGATGCAGAGATATTGCCAACAGAAAACATTTGTATTATCTGTAAGAGTAAATCAAACACTTACAAAGCATCTTATTCAGTAAAGTAGCGTATTAATGTAAACTTCGCAACATACTAAACTACACATTCATAAGAAAAGTTGAGTAAATATTTTAGAGCCACAACTACCCATTCAAAGGCAAGTACAAAATATCTCGCACGAAATTTGATTTCTTTAACGCAGAATTCGATGATTACACTACCCTTGCTCATAAAAATCATAGATCGTCATTCCAAAGACAATATTAAATTTGATAATTCTCTTCAATTATTGATCCCTTCGTCTTAAAATATTTATATGAAAGTGATAGCAGTTGAAAAAGAAGAAAATAACTAAACTACGCCACAGGCCAAATGCTTACAGCAAATGTGTCTACTACAAGTACCTGATCAAACCGGTTGGGAAGCACTGTACACCGGGTACTATAAACGTATAAAAGACATACGACTATAGACATAGAATAGCCTTATAAATCTAAGTATTCAGCTGCTATTTAGAAGCTGTCACACATCCAAATGCAATATTTTGAAACAGAAAAATTACAGTAATGCGCTATTTACTGGAAAAAGAGTACGAAAATACTGCAAAAATCCATTCCTCTACGACTCAATTTTATTTATAGTACAATTTAAATGATCGATTCAAGGCTTATTGCTGTCCCTATGAAGTGCATTTTCAGATTGATGACTTGGAACTGAAGCCATTCAGTATGGACGAAGGAATCATTTCATGACTAGATACTTTTCAATTTAACCAGGCAATTCATTTTTCATTGACTACCGCATTACTTTGTTATCTATAAGATAGAGAAACAATTTATATGGGCAATAACATTCCTTGAGGTAGTCCTACGTTATAAATGGCAAATCCTACGCAATATGTTCCAATTTTTACGGCATTCCCTGCATCTTGGCAAAAGGTTCGCATTACATTGCAGCCAAGTATAGCTTGCGACTACAAAATTTTTACCGGAACCTATCGGCCATGGCCCTTTTTAGAACATTTTGAAAATCTTCAATCGTTGAAAGTCACAGAAAAGCACTGATAGAGAAAATTTCCAAGAAATTATTGTAGGCTTAAAAGGAGGAATAAAAATAGTTTTTCATTTCTAGAGGTGCTTTGATGAGATATCAACAGAATTCAATGAAAATGGAATGTGAAATATTCTATTTATTTTTTATTCTATTCTATACAATAATTTATTTGTTGTGGAATGAAATTAAAATAAAAATCCGTATTTCTAGAGTTAACAAAGTTGAACAGAAAGAGAATGGAGGCTCAAAAATAAAATCTGGATCCTTTTCTATGTTAGAAAGGTGGGCAAAGAATGGTTTGAGACGTAAAACGAGCGATGAAATTTTAAACATAGTGAAAGGGTGAAATAAAGCAAGTAAAAGCTGGAGATATGTCTATCAATAAATAGATATCGCGTCCAACGAAAGAACATGACGTGAGATTAAAAGGACTAATCGTTTGATCCGTGATGTGAATATAACTTTATATAACTAATTCTTAGTATCGTTATGCAGAAAAAAGAGTCAAATCATAACAAAATTAAGAATAAATTGTAAATCGAGGATTATATTAGTAGGAAATAAACATAAGCAAAATATTTTGATATATTAACAGGTAAGAGAAAAGATGTCGATGTTTTCAATAGTATCAATGTTAAACAAAGCTGTGCGCTTACACAATTTTACCTATCTAATTATCTCACAACTCGTTTTATAGCAGGTTTTATAATTTTCTGGTGCTGTAGATGTGCATAGAAACTTAAATATCTGCAATATCATAACATTTTACAGCACTCAACTGAAAAACAAGCAAATTCTATGATACAGGATTTAAATACGCAGAAATTTCAGAATTGAATCCTCGAAACCAAGCTAAAAACTACTCTATTTAAAATCAATACATTTTAATTACCAATCCATATTGGGCAGATTATTAGAAATGCAAAAATGGAAATCTAAAAATAGATAACTCTGAAATAAATAATTGCACAAGAGCCTTATTTGTTCAATAAATCATACCGAGAAAAATATATTAATGCTCAATTTTCCTAGCTTGGTGATGTTCTTAAAAAACTATGTAGGAATAAAGGAGTAGAGATGGAATTAGCATAGATTCTAAGATTAAGAATACTTAATAAGTTCATCAGCGATTCAAATGTGACACTTAGGAACGCAGGAATCTCAGTGTCTAGGAAACATTCTTACGGACCATTTTAATCGGAAAATTTCAAACCGAAAGTTATTGCAATTCTTATACGAATGAGTTTGGCCTAGGGAAGATGCTAAGGGTATCTCTGCAATTATAGCTGTGTTAAGTGAAAAGTCAATACAAGGAAAGAAATTGGTAGAAGGTAAAGCAAAATTATCGATCGCAAAGATAACAAGAGAGATGAATGGGACATGAGTTGGAAAAAATTTAATCATACCGGCATTGACAAAACGATGCATGACAGGAAGATGGAAAACGCAAATGTATATGACAAACGACAAGGGAAAATAGGATGGATGAGGGAAGGACGATTTTTTCTTGAGAAAGGTAAGAATAAAGGGAGCAGAGAAACGTTTCATGCTCTGAATGGTAAAATTTTGATGATATTCTTCTCCGCGAGGATTACTTAAGATACATAAATGAAATAATATTATGAGTAAGCCCTCTTTACTGTAAAAACATTTGTTTAGAAGATCTAATGAATGAAGTAGGTATAATAATTTCTACATTTGATTCTACTAAAAAATAATAGGTTTCAACTATAAGAATTTGTATTTGCTTAGCAAATGACTACATCTTTTTATATCCAAATCATTGGATTGAATTCATTTTAAATGAGTTTTAGAAGAACAATTAGTTCTACGTAGAAATTACACTCCGAGTAGCTATTATCTTCCTTCATCTAACTTAATTTGAAACTTTATTTTTCACGAAGAGCACTGCAAAATGGTTCTACAATATAGACGCAGATTCATTTTGTTATGTAGAACTAAACGCTGTTGAGTGTTTAAGAAAAATTCAAACATCTGCACCAAAAATATAGCTTTTGACGAGTCCTGTACGAAAACTTAGTATATTTTCCTTTTTTATTTCATTCGGTAGCATTGCTTACCGAAAGAAGGTTTTCTTCCACGTTTGCAGTTTTTATGCCTCAATTAAAAAGTGAAATACTTGCTCACCTGAAAGTGTTAGAAGAATTTTTATCGATTGGTCTCAAACTTAAGGTATTGCAAAACTTCATGTTATCAATACTATTTTAAAGTCAAATTTCATTTTACTCTTCCCTTATAGTCACCACTGTATAGTTCAGCAAAACATCGAACAAAAACCAACCATACTTTCCCTTTTCTCTTTTGACATTATTCAGTTGTATTAGAGTGTCCCGTCAATGTAGCATTTGAAATATGTATGAGGAAAGAGTAATCATTAATTCAATGTAAGGTATTTCAAGAAAGTATATATCTGCAAAAACTGATTCGTTTAAAAATCAAAATATTTGATTCGCAATTCATTTCAAAATGACGCGGTTTCTTTTGTGAATTTGGCAGAAAGATTAGTAACCAGTAGAAAAAACCCTAATCTATAAGCCAATATAAGTTATCTATTTATATCTTCTTATATCTGAGTAAGATTTATTTATTCCACATACTCAGGTTGATAAAAACGATACGGAGCTAAAAGAAATTCAATAAACGTCAAGAGAAAATCGTAAATGGACTGACAGCGTAAGAATGAAAGTCCACGTGGCAAAATGCTTCGGAAAGAGGATTCAGATCAGTAATTGGAAAAGGGGAGACAAAAATAGAAATTGGGAAGAGTTTTTTAACAGACGCATAAATTGGAAAAAGAAAATACACGGAAAGACACATGAATGCCAGGAATTCCGAGGATACAATAAAATATAGTAAACAAGTAGGAAAAGAATTCTTGGATGCTGAGAGATGCCAAATGTCAAAGGTTAGATTTATGGCGGAATGAATTGCTTGTTGTTTGTATCGTTTCACTTTGACCCTCAGAACAATAAATCCCAGTAGCATATCATTACAAATCCACAAATGCCTACAATGGTCGAGGCCGGAATGGCATACTTATTTGTTACAATCGCATTATCTGTTATTTAACAAAATTTCCGAGAAAGTATGACCATCAAGGGATTATTTTAATTTACTAATTAATAACTTTGTCATATAAAATCTTCTGCAGAATTAAATATACCTGGAAGACGACGAGGGCGTCAAGAAATACGCATAAACCATTTCAACAAATGGAAAAGGAACACGGCGGTAAAAATAAAAAAATAGTGTTGAAATCAATTTTTCACAAAGAAACTAAATCCTGATTAATAACACAATACAAAACTTTGTAAGTAGTTGTGATGCTTAAGTATCATTTTCAAATGAATAAATCTCCAAAAACACAGACATTTAAGCCCAAAAGAAGGAAGAGAGCAATTGGTGAGGGTGAACGGGATATTAATTTTCTCGAGATAATTCCTGCTTTATCTTTCCTGTCATAGAATACCACAAAATTACTCCTGATTTAGCTGAATTTATTCAGGTAAATGGCAGAGTTAAAATGTTAAAAGTTATAAATACTCTGGCGACCACTGATTCAGGCCATCAAACCGAAAAATTTCCAGAGAGATTAACGATCATGGTGTTTACCTATGCTGAAAGCACTCCCGACCTAGATTTCCAGTAGAAGATTGATCTTAATCTAATATTAAATGAAACAGGGCATTAGTCTTCAATAATTGGGTATTAGTTCCATCTCGCTTTTGAATAACATTGATAATAACGTTAGAGACAAATTTTGTATGTATCATCACACACAAAATGCAACCAGGCCTAGTTACTCGTGTCTATTTAACGTTAAATGAATTCTTGGTTATACCCTAGTTTCTCTTCAATCCTCGATTTTATCTAGGGTAATTGGTTAGCGTATTGTTAAAAATAAAAACCTTAATGATATAACTTCAAAAGAAGGAGATTCAATACTTCGGCGTGACAGTTTCCTTGCTAGACTTTTAATACCTCAAGTAGTAAGAGATGTGAAAAACCTGAGAAAAAACTGCAATAATGTCTTTGCTTCACGAAGTAATTCAAGAACGAAATTACGCATTGGATTGACATTAATTTATACGGCGAAGCTGAGAAGAGGAAAAGATAGCGATTCTTCAAAATAATTTTAAAAATCAAATCCGCCATTTAACCTCCATCACAGATCAGAGGCACAGTACTGTTGAAAAATTAAAACGGTTGCGAGCGATTTAATTAACTTAATTTGTCGTTGATTCAATTTGCAGCGTTGTATAGTTGAAATTGTATCAACTATTTTGTATTCAATGGTAGCAAAGCCTTTCTATGCGGCTTTATCTCCTTCCTTGCTTTCATCTTTTGGTTTCACGCGGATAGAAAATCGCATAAAACGTCTTCTTAAATGGCTTGATGTTGGGAATAGTCGGAATAAACTTTACGACCATGTTAGTCTCTAAATCGGGATGTAGGTCGATTTAAATTTGCATGTGAGCTGGATGTTCTTCTAACCTGGTTAAAACATTGAAACGCAATCTTCTCTGTACGCTAATTTTAATGGCTATAGTTTGAGGACCGCGTTAAATGCAACAATTCAGTCTTCATCTTCAACACAATTCTAAATCAAGAATAAATTGAATAACCGAGGCAAATAACAGAAAAGTTAAGCAGTAAAATAAAGCTAAACACAACTTTTAGGCATGCATCTATAGGTTATACTACAGAGTAAAGGGAACAATTTTATTTTTATTAAACAAAATATGACGAAAGAGAACAATACGCGTCGTTGGTTTGAGAGCATAGATTCATCATCAGCCATCTGAAACTGAAAGTGGGGCATTCTCTCTTGCTTTTCTCAGTGGTGTTGTTGAAAATTATTTCCCTTTTTAATGGAATAGCGATATACAATGGGCAGTAAAATCCAACGTACTTCAACACCACTCAAATCAAGACGCACTGGGTGAACGATGGTCAAGAAGAACAAGCGAAAGTGCTGACACAACTCATTTTATATTGCGATGGCCATTTGTGTATGTGATAGCTAGTACCACCATATTTTCCTTTGATTTCATTCCTCTAAAATTCCCTTCTCTCCATCCATATCCATCCTCGTGTTCCTACGATTCAGTATTTACGGGCAATCTCGTCTTTTTCTACCTTTATGAGTTATTTCCCACGAGTTCAGAGGCAAAATAACAAACGACCACCCGCAGCTGAGCTGGTAATTCGATTAATTCTTCGATAAAAAGGTCCGTATTTCTTTTCCGGGGCAACGTTCGCATCTGCTCCTTATTTAGGAGCGAGCCATCCTTCCAAACGAGTCATTTAAGAAGTGTTGCGGATTGGTCCAGAATCAGCGAGGTAAAGGGATGCTGCATTCGCGACGTTACGAGCGTCTAAAATTGATGTCTTCCCAGATTTTTATGGCAACGCCGTAAACTCCCCAACAGTTGTCATCGGAAGCCAATAACTTAGGAGTAGCCTATTCTATCTTTACTATTGCGCTCTTCATCCTGAATTTTTGGCTTGGCCCATACAACGTATATAAGTCATTGCCACGCAAAAGTTCAGTATAACCCAACTCTAAAAAAGCCATTTGTTAGTGGATCACCATGGCAGTCATACAGAAAAACTGCTATTAAACGAAACAGTTTTTGAGTACTTCGAGATGCAAAGGCCTGCACCTTTTTAGACGTATCGGTTCAAAAATGATAAAATTTAAATGTAATATTATTATAAGGAAAAACGGTCTTGAATTTGTACGAAAATCCTTGGGAATTTTCCTGGGTGCACTCCCTTAGGTGAAAAGACACCTCAACCCTTTCCTTATAATACTATTATCATTAATTAGACAATTTGATAAAGAAAATAGTGTATTTTTTATTTTGTTTATTTATTTCTCAATACTTCAAAGGGAGTGAACTTTGTCCAGCATTAGCCAAGAGACGGGAGGGAAACCACTCATAAATTTCCAGTTCTCAAAAATCCTCCAATAAATAAATAATTTAAAAAATCTTAAATATCACTCTAACAAACCAAGACGTAAGTTAAGATATTTTAAAACATTATTTAGAGGAAGACATCCTTTTGTGAAAATTTAAAATATTTCATTGACATTTTTTAAAATGCTGCCTACAATGCTTGCACACTGAATTTCGGTCACCTACGGTGAAAACAAACAACTTACTACGGCAAACCACGATGAAATAAATATAAATTTCAATAAATCTAACTAACAGGAAAGCCAGAAACGGTTGAATAGGTGGATAATTTAAAGGTTAAAAGGAAACGAGACCTCTGATATATTCGAGATGCTTTCCGATTGGTTGACGATAAATGAACAGAGAATATTTGTATCCCTTCCCAATTCGTCATCCTTAAATAACAATCAGCAAATTAAGAAGCAATATTTATAAACAAATATTAATGGAGATCGTTCGTAATTGATGGGTAAATACTGAATCCGCAGAAGATACAAACAGAGCGAAAACTCTAAAGGATATTTGCGGATTATTTAAATCCTCTTGAGGATTCTCCTCAAGAGGATTTACGTATCATCTACACCTACATCCGCATTAACACCCTGCGAGCCGCCTTTTGGCATGTGGCAGGGGGTGTAAACACCAGTTGATCCAAACTACTTCTTTATTCGGTTATTTTCGCGTATCGTTCGTGGACAGAATACATTTCCATACATGCAGCATTAAATTTCATTTTCATACCTGCAATTGCTTATTTGGATACATGCAATTGCAATTGCAATGCATTTTACATACATGCTGCATTAAGCTTGAAATAAAACGGATTTAAATGAATAAATAAATCCATTCTATGTCTTTTCAATGCGTTTGTACTTATTATAGATTTATTTATTGATTTTCCGCAGCATAATTTTTGCGAAAGGTCAAGCTACAACAGGAGCACTTTCAATAGTGCGAGGAAGATAACGTAGTCACCAATTTTCCTCCGAATAACGCCAACGCATAACCAATTTAAGGCTTGGTTGGGAAAAAATTGAATAGAATAGTGTATTGCAGTTTGCATAATTTTTCACTCATTTCGCGTTCAGCGACATACACAAACCTTCGTAGACCATTTCGTCCTAATCTGATTTCACTAACAGAGGTAATTCGTGGTAATTTCCTATGCATGGTATTTGCATACAGAGCTATAATTACTTTGAATCCATACATTTCTTAAAGTAAATGCTCTGCGATGTAGGATTTAATTTTTGGTAATTGGTAATAATTTGAATTAGTATTTATGGAAATATATCTTCCTTCAGATCTTGATGGAAGTGGTGCTATTTTGTTCCTCTTTTGGTATAGACAAATGCATGTATACTTGTATGAGGCTTTCATATTTACTGTTATAACTCAATCTTGAATGTTTTTCATCTATTACATACGTGCCCTGCGAGCAGCATTTCGGCAAGAGGGAAAAAAAGATCACACGAATGCTACTGAGACAGGAGAGAGTGCATTTCAAATTGATCACTTTTTTTGCATACAATGAAAATGTTCATACATTCGGTGATGTTGCTACAGTCATAAGTTTTTGTCCTACGGTTGTTATCCGGCATATTAGGAATGGAACAGCAAAGTACAATATACCTCATCTTTGGAAGTTCACTCACCAAAAGGACTTGACAACACTAATGAGATATCATTCCATTCTGCACCACTAAATTAGCAACTGACTGGGATACCTTTCATCTTCTGGGAATCTACAACCCACGTACCACATTCTCCCTAGTGTTAACATATTTTCGTGTCACGACACCGCCACCTTTAAGCTTATCCATTTGGGTGCTTACTCTTCAAGTTCCTCTCAAAGATTAACATATTTTCCTCCAGCGGAGCCTATCAAGTTCCTCTGATGCGTAGAAACACAGCGATGGGAGCGACAGATGTGAAGAGGATAATAAGACGCGGCACAATCGCATCTCATGCAGTGGAAGGGAAGTTCAAAAGATCCGTTCGCTCACATGCGTACGCCGTTTGTGAATGGGGCGAACGCGGCGAAGAATAATAGGAGAGTAGAATGCATGAGGAAATCTCAAATACGAATTCAAGTCTCATCTTATATCTAACCCTATTGCAATAAATATTTCAAGAGAGAAAGTTGCGGGGATGGATTAAAATGAAAGTCAATAAGAGGGAAATATATTTTGGGTTAAAGAAATATCAGAGTTATCATTTAGGGCAGTGGTTTCCAACCGGTTGGCCGCGGAAGGGTTACAGGAGGGTCGCGACTCTATCCTAAAACTATCAGAAACCATCAAATAAACCATCGATACCTCCAATAGCTGATGTTAAATTATATATACAAAAGGAAGGGGTACGATAAAAATTAGGTTTTTTACTCCACCATGGACCGATGGACCGTGGAGGTATTTCGATATGGAAAGGTGGGTCGCCAGCTGAAAAAGGTTGGGAATCATTGATTTAGGGAATAAGTAAAAACCCCGGAAAACTGGAAACGTGGAAGAGTAAAAAAACCCTACGAAACATACTGATATTTTCCACTAAACTTTAAAAGAGATAAATACATTCATAGGAACTTTAAAAAGGAAAATTACATTTATCACGAGGTATTCACTTTTATGAGCTAGAATTTCTATTTCGAAAACTCTCTTTAATATTATAAGCAATATTACTATGTAATTTGATGCATATCTTTATTGATTTTATGCTGTAGTGCTGAATAGTTCTTCAACAAAAGATATATATAATTCAATAACTTGATTTCATTTCATGTTTCTTATTCGTTTATTTTATCTCTAAAAGAATTTTGATATTATACAATATCCTATTATAGATATATTCTTCATAACATTGCTCATTTGTCTCAAGAAAATAATCTAACCGTAATTCAGTTAATTATAGAAACTTTCTTATGTAGATAAGACTAACGGACATAAATAATTTTGTTGAACAGTAATCCCAAGAGAGAATTGAATTGAAACTAAAAGAGTTCCTACATTACTTTATTCAAGATGTAACAAGTATTGAAATGGTGTAAGTAAAGGAATACATAAGTTTCGATTAAAAAGATTGTAATACGTTGGAAAATTTAGAAAGCTATATAAAGTTGGTATGAAAGTAAGTAGAATGAAAAACACACCAGATTAAAAGGAAACGATGGGAAGTATCAGAATATAAAGTGAACTAAATGAAAATTAGCATACAAGGTTTCAACTTAGATCGACCAGATGAAAAATGCAACTAGGTAAAAATACTTTCGAAAACAGATGAGTTTGAATACTTATAATACCAAACTTCCAAACTGTCGAATGTAATCGAGAAAGTAAGGAATTCCTCGCGACCTTTGCCAAAAGAAAAGATTTGCTGCTATTTGAGACATTTCTCATTCTACGAGTAAAACTTGGGAATTAAATTTTCACGAATATTGCGTTTGAAGGACTAGAAAATTCCCAGCAAACTCAAGTCCCTCAGAAGTTCTTGATATACGCGGAGACGATTTTAAGGAAAAAGGGATCTAAAAAATATGAGTCATTTTGATAACTACGAAGTCATATTTATGAGAAGTTGGTGGTAAGCTAGCTGGTATAAAAACAAACCCTTCTCCTTATAAATTTTTCTAATCTAAATCCATCTTTCTTTATAAAACATGTGCCCTATAACATTGGTTTACCTGAGCAGCCTATGTTTTCACTGTAGACAAGAAGGACTTGATCTATCAGAAAGGAAAATATATTAATAATAAGGGAGAAGTAAGCCCTCCGAAACACTGGTCACAACTACAAAAAATGGACATGGATTTATTAATTTATTCTGAAATTGAGAGAAATAGTTAAGGACGGATGGATCAACAAAGAGCTTTTTGTTTAATTTCAATATTTTGAAAACGATGTTTAAAAAACTTTGAATATAATTTTTATTGATTTCTTAAAACGTATTTATTTCAGTAAACGATTGAAATCGGTAGATATATCGCAGTCAAGAAAGGTATATTATATGTAAAAAGAATATTTGTATGAAAGATAACACTTATGTTTTGAGATATCCCCAATCATAAATAGGCAAATAATTGGACTTGAATACGAAATTATAGTCAATATTTTGATGAGAAATTAAATATTCATCCAACATAAATAACATACACATATTATTACCATAAGGGTAATTTTAACTTTTTTAGCCAAGAAAAAGATTAAATGATGGTAACCGAATTTCAGAATCTCATATGAGGGCCTCCAACGGTAAGTTTCATATCGGATATCTATTTCGAGAATCTGCAGTTATTTTTGCGGATTCAAGGAAAGACACAAAGATGAATAGGTAGATTCTCTAAAGGAATACATCACTGCCTCCCATCTCAAAGATGGATTGCGTGCCATAACGATGACATGCGAACATAAGCAAACACAAGCCTCGTGATATGACCCCTGAGAGAGCGTGCGGATATTAGGGGAGGAATGAATAAACTTCAAAGAGTCTGCTCTTCATTTGCCCTTCAAAATCTCTAGACGCATTGAATCGGGAGGTGGGAATATTCTCAGATTGAAAGAGAAGCGCGGAATGGTTGTGGACGAGGATTGGAGGGTGAAATAACCAAAAACGCAAACGTTGCATTCCGGTTCCTTATGCACACCGGAAATAGACTGACTTACGTTTCCGTCTCAATCTAAATGCATCTACATTTATGCATTATCAAAATTATTCCACTCGAATTATTTGAATTTACTAATCTAGTTCGCTGGATTTCCATTTGTAATTTCTTAGAAGGGTAGGAAGTTCCAGCCACTATTTTATGAGGAATAGACTATTCTATTCATTTGTCTTTTTGTTTTTGCCGCAGTTTTGTAAATTGCTGTGGTGGCAATAAAGCTACTGAAGTACGAGTACGCTGAATAGCGGCACTGAGGTATTTTCTTATAAATACAAGGGAAAATGTTACTAATAGAGTCATTGTGCTCCACTCACATGGACACTCATGGCATTCTGGCTTGGTGATGAAAGCAGGGGCAGTCTACCTCACTCCTTATCGAGCCTAGTAAGCCTCATTCCCCTCTACTAGCTCTTGGTAGTTAATGTTAGGGAAGGTGTGGTACCAACCAATCCCCGGGATGAATAGTTTAAAGGCAAGGGAAGAAATGGAGCCAAACAGACATCCTTCAGAGCACTATTACAAAAAAGAAGAGGAAGAAGGGCTTTGCTCATATGAGTTGACCCTGACCAATAAGTGGTCGAACCAATCAATCAAATCAGTAAAGCGATTCTAAACGAGTTATGCATGAACTCAAATTTGAGTCCAAGGGCTCTGAATCGTAATAAAAAGGCTTTCAGACGCTGCATTTATTCTCGTCAATTAAAAAAGATGTCTGCCATACGATGCTTCGGGCTCATCATATCTAAAAAATATGGAGTCTATGTAGATTAATAAGGTTATTAACTTAAGGTAACATTCTCAAAGGACTCCTTTTCGTATAATAAGACTATAATATATTCCCTTAGATTTCAACTCAAGAGTTGATTAAAATACGATAAACATATATACCCGCTATATAGCAGAGAAAGATTATCTGATCAGAAGAATAAAATAAAGATAAAGGTCTTTTTGATCGACTGATACCCAGCTCTACGGCCATTTCTTTCAAAAATAGCAATTAGAAGTTAAAATAAACTTTTTTAGCTCTCAGTAAAGGCTGTCGCATACTGCTACTATACTACTGGATGCTTTACTCTTTGTTACTGTAAACTCATACCAGGCAATATCTTTGCAGTTGATTACTTACCTACGAGATTTGTTTCCAATTTATAATGAGAAAACTTCCAGCATATATTTTGGTTCTATTTAAAATATTTAAAGATGATTGGACAGTGAACTAATAAAATCGCTGTAAAACACTAGGAGACTTTTTACTTGAGGTGTGTGTACTTATGAAATTAAAATTCTATTCTTGGAATTTACATTTTAACTTGATGAATATCTTAATTCTAACAGCGAGATCCCTCATCTGGAATACTCTCGACTACTCTTCCTTAGAGTCTGCTATTTTCCATCAGTATTCGTTGTAGGAAAATCAGTTGTTTCCTTCCTCAGAATATTAATATTGCTTCAAAGGACAAAATTCACCTTCCCTTCCTATAAAATTCCTCTATCTTTACGATTTCCCAAAATATGTATTCCATAAATTGCTCCTTTTGTCAAATAGAGCGAAAGGGAATCTCTCTTATATAGTTCCTCACAGGCTTTACAGAATATTAAAGCTTTAAAGGAAAATAAATCGGAGAAAGAGAACTTTAAAGCGAAATTGAAGATAAACAACGCTGGGGAAAGACAGATGCGGTTAAGTCCGAGTCAAAACCGATCCACGTTTACTGAGATGGAGCACAAGTGAGCAAGGAGAATCAAACGCAAAAATAGGCAGAGACAGAGGGTTGTTTACTTTTATTTACATCGAGTAAACGATTGAGAGTTGAGAATATTTGAGACACTCTCTGTGCCATACCTTTCGACTAGACCATCACCTACAAATTGGAATTGAAATGTAAGCTTTCGCAGAACAAGAGGCTATAATTAAACTAAGAAGTAAAGGGCTCTAATGATACTTGATTGGGCTAAGAGATGGATAGAATGGGAAGAGGGGAAAGTTAGTCGTACAGCTTTGTTTCCATACTCCTTTGTTCATGGGATTCTCCGGAGAGATATAATTTGAGGCAGATTTTAGTATAGGAAAGAGATCATGGGGAACCATTATAGATAACAATTGATCAGGAACAAAGAGATAATTAATTTAAGAGAAGGATGTGCTCAAATTTCTGAAAGTGGAAGAGTTAGCGCTAAATACTCCGTAAATCAGGGAAAAACTATCTATCAAGGCCATAACGTGTCTTTTTAGCTATTGAACTCAACTGACTAATTTCTCTGATCAAATAAACGATACCATTAAGACTGATTTTTACAATATCCAAAAATTATAATGGAGCTTTGACAAAAAATATGGACTGCATAATACACTATCTCATGGTGCAGTAAGAAATGTCCTACACGTAATCGTTACTTTTGACCTGTTCTGAAGTGGCCATCGCGGTTAAGTGAATGCCCACTTTCCTTAGCCCTACCCTGATTATTTACTGTTTTCTGCTCTTCCATCCTTTAGTTGCAACAGTTGCTTGTTTGGAATGAAGGGAACCCCCTTAAGGAGCAGGAATTGCTCGAGAATGCTTCAATAAATTCATTTACGATACACCACAATATGATTTTATCAAAATTTCATTCAATTGTCATTCCAAAAGAATTAGTTCCGAATAATAGTAAGCCACACACAAAGCTTTTTGACAATTAAACACAGTAACATGAATTAAAAATCCAACGAGAAAAGTTGCGGCTTGACTGGGGCTGGAAGGTTGGGCTTACTCGCGGCAAATTATATATTCCAATTCTAATTTCATTACTCTTTTACTGAAATATGTTATCAGCTATAACTATCATAGCCACAGCCATAGAGAATAATCAAAGACATTATACTAAAGAGTAATTGTCATTAATCTTATCCACTACCTAAAACAGAAACGTAATCTCAAATCGTTTTCACTCCTTATTCAGAATACCATTCAAGGCAGAAATATCGAAGCTGGTCATTCATTAAAATATCTAGAAAATACGAAATCAGGTTTTCATTCATTAAATGGCGTTCTTAAAAGTAAGATCAATTCACACAGACCAAACCATCGTTTGACCAAACTCTACAGCATTACAAACCGTGTTGCATTGCATTACCGCTGTAAGCGTTAATATTTGAAGGGAAACATTTTCAGAGGAGGAGATAATTCAATGAATCATGACAGCGCAGATGTCGGTGCCTCCGGGAAGAGGAAATGTCCTTCCTCAGCTTTTGAATGTTTCGGAAAATAGCAAATCGCTTGATTTGTTTGCGAACAATATAATGGGTATTAATATTATATATACAATTATAACAGGGTTTTTAATACCTGCAGCTCTTGAATTGGCAAATTCCACCTGACAATAGGATAAATTTTTCCTCTTTCCATCAAATACATCTTATTTAGAGACCATTTGCGATCCATGGAATAAATAAAAATCACAGACAAACTTATGATTACGGCGCACTTCATAAAAGGGTAATTTTGGCGGAAGAATCAACAGAAACAAGGGGTCGTGGTTTGCTCAGGCGAATTAATCGCAGTCTCCCCATCTTTGAAATCAGTTTACATTCCAGTAAAGTTCGGCTCTATTTGAGGATTCATCGGCAAAGAACATAGGCAAACCACCAGATGCCTCATAGAAGACTACCGAGATGCCTAAATACAAACGCAACCCAATAAATCGTTGATGGTGTTTAGCAACGCATCTGGAAATGACTATTAAACACTCATCACTGCTCTAACACCTGCTCTAGTCTAGAAGATCTGAAAAAAACTTAAATCGCGATAAAAATTCCAGAAATGAAAATGGACTTTGCAAAAGTCTGCGACACGCTTTGAACTGCGTAAGTTTTTTTTATGGTTTATCTGGATACTGGAAAAATGATATAATATTAATTTAGTAAGGTATTCAAGCGCAATATCTTGAAGAAAAAAAGAAACAGTGGAAATCATCTTAACTATGGCAATATTTAAAAATTATTTCTTGCATTCAACCCATTTTTTCTACATCTAGTCATTAATACCTACCACTAAAGTAGGAAAACGAAAATCTAGTTTGAACTAGCCCTACTCAATAGTGTAACTGGTGGTGAAATTAAAATAAGAATACGAAACCAGATGATTGAAATATATCAAATTTTGGACAGAAAAAGCTTTGGACTCTACTCTTAAACATCGATTTCATAATTTATCGCAAAAATTGTTAGAGGTAACGCTTAGGCTAATGCTCGTACATAATCCACATATCATCGTTGAACTTAATCACTCACTGCAAGGGGTATAGTATGAGGTAAAAATAAAACAGTTAAGAAGCTATATTCAGAAATTATAAATCTTGTAGATGGATGAAATAAAAGTTGCCCTAAAAAAAGGGAAAATTAACTTTTTATCGTAACGTAAGTCAGGAGAAGATGTGAGTTACACAATAAAAAAGTAAGCAACCAACGAACAACATATTCAGGGGGTTATCAGATATTAATCTTGTTCTCCTTAGACTACGTTTGTAGGTTATCGTCGGAACTATATACGTGACTGAAAGAAAAAAATCTCAAGTTTGATATGAGTAATGGTGATAAATATTATAATTTCTGAAAAACTGGTGATGGCGAAACGGCAGCGTCATGAAGTACCACTCGGCGAAGTGGCGGCGATGAATCGTCCTGTTCCCTTAGTTTTGACGATAACTCGCACTAAATAACATGCATACTATTAGAAATGTTTAGATGTCTAAAAGATATATTGATTTTTGAAACGCCAAGAAAATATTAATAATAAACCATAGAAAAATAAAAATTTTTCTCTATATAGACCATTTCAGTGGGACGCTATCACACTATCAGGCTACTAAACAGTAAAATTAACTTTTTCTTCCAAAACACATTTTATTTCCACACATGATATAATGCTCAGCGCCCAAGCTTCCACCTCTTTAAATAAATACGCCAACATTTCCATTGTACTTCGTAGATTTTCTCCGAATTTAGTCGCCGCAAACATTAACACCTAATAAAGAAGGATGCATTTCTTCCCGAAGCTATACTACAGCTTTTGTTTCCAAACTGAAATGCCATGCTCTCTAGAGGCCAAATGCGCCTTTTCATAACATTTGCTTCTAAGAAACGGTGCTTGAAGTACTCTGCAAGTAGTGCTCTGTAAACAACGAAGAGGGGTTTCGCAAGGAATTGCATGAGAATCTTGAGAAAGAGGAATCCGCTCTGCAGCTCACGTTTACCACCTCATCGTTATTCCATTGTGTCATTCACGCTTGCTGCACAGCACACGTTTCACAGGTACTCCCAAATCGGGACAAACAATGAAAGGGTTATCAGCTGTCCACGGCAGACCTAAGAGAGTTATGCGTTTTGTGAGGAGCGGCAAAGAGTGCCAAATGGATTGACCAAACCCAACCGTGAAATGGAGCTCAGTTCCCTTTCTAAAAAATGTTATTCGAACAAAAGATTCCACATTCAAATCTCTCTCTCTCTCTCTCTCTCTCCTGCTCTGATACTTAGTGCGGAGGGAATCTCCACGCTTTCTACTGAAACGAGCAGAAATGGCACAGCTCGACGTGAAGTAGCCTTTACGATCACGTGTAATTCGCATATTTTTGCGGAAAAATTTCTCCCTCAATAGATTCCGTTAAGAGTTACACAAGAGCTCTTTCTGGTAGCTTTAGCTGGAGTATTTTCTTGGAAATGTTAATGAACTTCTTGCGGCATGACAAAGTATTTTCTCTTACAGGCATTCGTATTATCAGAGGGGAAACTGTTTGATAAGCCCGCTCTACAAATAATTTCCTTTATAAAATCATACATATTTAATTATAGTAACGATTATACTACTGTAACATTTTTTTAAGCATACAAATATGAATAAAAGAATTTCGTTGCGCTTGAACGTATATAAAGATTAAAATGTATAAAATGTATACTAATGTAATTTGAGGCATATTTCGGATTTTTTCAATACTTTGTATTCATCGGATGAATAAAATTTAGGCCTAAAATTAATGTAAATCTATGATAGTGAGCATGAAATTGACTCCGCGGTATATTAGTTTGAATAGATCTTAATACACAACATGAAGGTTCCCCAAAACGAGTCATAAAATTCTTAAATCACATACCTTAAATAGTTTGCCTCACTTAAATAGTTTGATATCTGCTGGAACCTGTATTATGGGTGCAAATTCATAGATAAACCATTCACAGCTTTAATTTTTATTTTTTTTCTATAATTGGCGTGACGAGAATTTTTTCAAAAAAATTACCACGAAGAAATACTACTCCTACTTAATACTATTACTTAATATGAAAGAAATAAACTTACGCTTGAATGTTATATAACTGCTACCAATGTATCACATTATAATCTGAAATTCTTAATCTCCGGGATTTGAAAATGATGCAAAGGAAAGACAGTAAAAAATTCGAGTAACTAATGAGAGAACGTAAGTACTTAGGAGCAAAATTTAAACATGCCACACACACTAAAAACACTCACGAAGTACGACAAAGGTATGACGGTTTCGGCGAAAAACCACGTCACTATCAAAACACCATACCTTACTCCATCCAAAAAGGATAAGTTTTGATGGTAGCGAAAATCTTTGCCGAAATTTGTTAACCTCTTCATTCCTTCTTAAGATTTCCAGGGGCAAAGTGCAAATTTTGTAACTAAATTCTTATATTAATTATGAAATCCCACCAAGTATCACTAGAGAATGATTATTTTATTTATAACTCGTAAACCTTGCCGTAGATATCATGACGTTTTATCTGTAAGGCTGAATTATGAGGATATTCATATATCCTAGAAGATTATTCTCACAATGGGATTGATAAGTATTTCGTTAGCAGAGAAGTCCTAAATCGTTGCATAGAATGAACAGTCATGCAATTTGGATTCGACTCTTGACAGATTTCCGCGTGACGCAATCTGGCTTCACAGCTTCAAAGGGAGGGACTCTCTCCGAGTGTTTAACCTAAAATGATGCTGATCCCACACAATCGACTCCTAGCCAAGATATCAGCAATTTTAGGGCACATCGAGGACCAGATTTGTTGTCCGATTCGCACAATCGGCCTATTCAGCAAATTAATGGATGATACGACCAAAAACCAACATGGTACTGCTACGACTTCGTGAGGCATGTGCGTTGCGGTCATTATCTCCACAATTCCGAAGAGATGAAAATGAAAAGCAAGGCTATAGACAAATTGCACTCAGTTATCCATAATTTTACCGTTATATGACAAGGAGAAAGTACGCCATTTTTCTTGGTTGCAAATGATTATCACTATACTAAAAAGGAGCATCTACGGAATCATTGCATACAGACGCGTTAATTCATCATCGATAAAAATAAATATACAAATCGAAAGAAAAAATTGCACGTTGTGAAGATTAGAAGTGCAGAAAGGCCGCTCTTGCCTCATCAAATACTTTTAATTGAGCTCGATTGTACGACCAGCGTTAAAAGGGTCATCAATTTCCGATTTAAAATCGACTCACAACGAATTCAATCATTTAAGAATTAAGAAAAACCTGTTCTGTCAACCACAAACCTAATAACACGTAAAATTTACTCATTTTGGAAGAATTACATCACTGAACTCATGATTTCTCAATTTCAATCAATTACAAAGGAGGACCTCTAAGCGTCGCACAGTTTACTGTGATTGCCGAATTAATAACTTAGGGAAATAATACTTGAAGTTCTCTTGCATGAACGAACGGAGTGACAGTAGGAGAGGCTGAATTATAATGAGCAATAATAATAGCATTTTGAGAGAGGTTTCAACAAAGCACTCAATTGCTTCAAGCGTAATGATAATAAATATATATATAGACATATAGTTTGGATCTAAAACAAATACGAAATATAATCATTAACTTTCAGTTTTCGATTCAGCACTCTAAAAGGTCAAATGTCCGTTTTCATAATCATGAGATTGCTTATTTATTACGCAATAGGATTGATTGCAAGGTACGGATTATGGCCGCAAAAATATGAAAACATTAGTTTTTCTCTTTTCATTAATTATCCGGTATGTCAAATATTCTGTGTGACTTTTCCATATGCGACATCAATATTTACGAGAATTGCGCTAAAAGGGAATACAAAGCACTCGTTTAAATAATGATCGCGACTTGACCGACCTTGATCGCGAGCCTAAAACCATTAAGTTGTATATTCCGATTATTTTCCAAACATATTATTGCTTGGAACAGTTGGCCTTAAGTGTTCATTAAACAAAATATTATTGAAGCATGATCGTCACTATTTTTAAGAGTCATAATTAAATGATAGAATTAAAACAGTATGAAAGATGATGGAGTAATAATAAACGTTTAGAATCACAATAATACCCAACGAGCTGCAACACGGCGAATGGCAGGGTTGAGATAACAGCTAATATTTAATTTAGACATTAATTAACAAATTTACATTTTATGAATCGTGTTCAAAGGTAGTTTGATAAATTTTTCATAACTTTCCACTTCTTTTCCACCACAGGATGTACAGATATGCTGATAATTTTATTTTGCATACGAAAGATACGATGTATCAATTCCTTTGTTGGAGATAATTCACTCAATCCCTTTGAAAATTGGTTAATTACCCTGGGACACTGTTCTATCTAATCTATTCCGCGGTAAAAGCTCGGATATTGCCTATCCTTTAACTAAGAGCTATTTCACATCCTTAAAGCCGAGGACAGTGGGGAAACACAATAGAGAGAGAATTTAATCCCGCCTTGACGTTAAATTAAGAACACCGCTCATCACGCCACCCGTCTCCAAGCTTAACTGCAGGATATACGGTTATATCAGTTGCAGCAGTTATTGATCGAGTATGCGATATATGATGATATAGCAAATATCGCAATATTGCAGAAAAATTATAGGCTTCATTCCAAATATTTTACAAAAACATTTATGATGGCAAATAGTACCCATTCATAACTTCGAGTGCTAAGCTCAATGTGAATTTTACTAAATGCTATAATCTGGAATAAAAAATATGACAGTGCATTTAATAAAGCTTTGTTTTTTTGTAATTAAGCTTTGTGAAAATATTATTTATTAAATAACTCAAAGTAAAGCAAAAAAATTGCTATAAAATTTCAAATAACTGGGTAACTCATATTAAAATTGAATGAGATAAAAAACACATCTCTCTCATAATTGAGTTAAAATTATGAACATACTAATAAATGAATGAGATTATTTTCTTTGACATTTAAATATCATTTTTATGACAATGAAAGTACTACAATAAGCAATTCGATGTTTAAATCAGCCACTAAATTTTAATTAATCAGACTGATCCTAAATTATTTTTGTAATTAAAGAACTGATCCGAGCAAATACGATTCAGTTAATTTTCATTATATAATATATCATGTCAGGTCAAAATAATCCGTTGTTAACAGAAAGATCAAATTTAAAATGTATCCTATTATTATAATAGTAATATGAACATTTTTATGCTATTGGAAGAATTAAAATTCCAGAATTAATTAAATAATCCTAATATTACTATTCACATTTTTACGTGATAATAAATCTGACGAATTGGAACGAACATTCCAAATCTTTAAGATCCAAAATTTAATATTCATTTACATGATAACATGTGTTAGTGCCACCATATTCTGACGAATGAAATATATTCAGTTGTCATTTGGTATAGGATAAATAAAAATGTATTTTTCATTTACTTTTGTTAAAGTCTTGTTCATGACTGTGATGAAACGAAAGCTACTGAGGTATGAGTGGATACTTGCACTAATCAATGTCTCTCCTTATGGAATGATAAGAAAAGTGCTACTCGTAGAGTCATTGTGCTTCACTTGCGTGGACATGTTCCACATGTATCATTCTGGCTTATCAAGGAAAGCAAGATCTAACTACCTCACTCCTCATTCTATTAGTGAACCTCATTCCTCTCTGCAAGCTCTTAGTAGCTTATGTCGGAGGGGGTGGGGTACCAACCTGCCTTCGGGCTGAATACTTTGCTCATTATTTATATATAAGCAGCCATTTCGCCAGATCAATCAGAGTGACGTCACAATTCTCAGCTCAACTCCGCTTCGTATCCGGTGGCCGCAGCTGCATTCAAAAGTATTGGTTCGATTGTGAAAGCTTAGTCCGCTTGGCATAACTTCGCTCAACTTACCTTTGCTTCTCATTTGGTGGCCACCCAGCCTTTAAGGTCTCAACTCCAAATTCCCGTATCAATTAAACGTGAAAAGCTTTCGAAATAATTATTCTATTATTTGATGAATCTCGATCTCTCATTTCAAAATTATGTATACGATAGACAGTGGTATAATTAAAAAGAAACGTAAATATAACATATAGACCGATAACTCAGGGTAGTATCCCTTAATGATTTGCTTTGCTTGCAGTTTGCAAGCACCCATTTACTAGTTTATATATAAGGAGCCATTTCGCCTGTAGCCTGGCTTGCACGATTCTCTGGATTATTATTTATCATCTGTGAAATCTTTGAACCAGCTTGTCTCAAAACCTAATTTTTTCTCTAACTCTACCCATCCTAACATCTTGGTAACGCTTTTCGACTTTTGGTAGCAATTATTAATTTAACTGAAAGATGGCTAGAAGCTGTTTCTTTACGAGCGATCGGCTGTTCCTTAAATTTCACAGGAACGAGTTCCAGCCACCTTGGTATATAGTTGGATGAGGCTATTCATAAAGAATTGAAATGGGTTACAGCGGGGGCGTGGAGGAAATCCCCGCATGGGGAGACATTCCCTAAGGGGGCTAAAAACGGATGTTGACGAAGGCCAAGTGAAGATCGTAGGCAAGAGGACTGAGAGTAATCGGCTACGTCACAGGAATAGGTACATCAAAAAAGACCCAAAAGTGTATTTCTAAAATTCACCAAAAAATATCATGTCTAATGCGAAGATCAGTAAACAGCTGTGCATTTCTGGAGCCTGCTATGAAATTATTCCGTATGAACGCAAACATTGCTATGAGAGCAAGCGATCGGTTCTAGGAAGTCTTTTATCTCACTCGCGGAATACCTGTGAATGAGCTCAGATTTATCTTTCTCACTAATGGAAAAATGTCGTATTTTTAATCAGCAAATTATCCTTTATCAGCAGGTAATGCGAGTTTTGTTTTCCTTTTAATATAGTCAAGAATGCTTTCACATACTCATGAGTATTCTTTTCTGTTTTCTGACAGAATGGTAATTCCATTCTGTGTTTCATTTAACCATAATTTCTCTAAATAGTATTGAATGGAAATTTCTAAAACTCTCTATAGCACAAGAAAGAAGTACTCTCAATTATTAAAGTTCAAAAATTCAAAGGATAAATTTACTAAATAAGATCAAAGAAATTACGATCTCAGATGATGTAAGTGATATAATTTGACCCATCTGTTATATGGGCCGTTCTGATACTGCTAGGAAGATTAAGGAAATGGATGCTGGAACGAATCGTTTCAAGAATACATTTTTTCCGCGAACGATGAGTGAAAGTAATGGATTAGGAAAATAGAGCCGAGGTGCCTGCTTCCCCTGCCACACGCCGAAATGCTGTTCGTAGGATTCTTACATAGATATAGACATACTTAACTTAATTTAACTATTATCTGAGAGTTTTCAATCAATCTTCATTTGCGTCCGCATTACTTGGACTATTTATTTCTTTAGATTATATCACATGAAAGATATTAAAAAAAGAAAATAAAAATAAGTACGTACAAGTACAGCAGGAAAATGTATCTTCATCCTCTACATAATCTCCCAATGATAAACCAGCAATTAATTTGGTGTTTAATCGACTGTAAGAGTTTTTCTTTACTGTTCCGTCCGTTCAACTCTATCGTATATTTCTCAAAGAAATGAAACAGTTGAGAAATGTACATTTCTCTGTAACTCAAACTACGAAATGAAAACTTTAGCAATTTCTTAAAATGTTTACCAAGTATAAGATTTTCCTTTCGCAAAGATCGGAGATGGGAGATTGTTCATTGATGTTTTCCCAATGTCTAGAAAACACCCCTGAGGACTATTTCAAGCAGCCATAATTGGATTTAATTAGGAAGTCTCGCAAATCAAATCGAAGGCGCCGATTTGGCTCCGTCAAACTCAAACTATCACAGTCCAAAACCTCATCGAAGACTTTGAATGCTTGAATAAAAGAGTTTCATTCGATTGAAACTCTCAAGCTACAATTTTAAGTGAATTTTTGAGGAGCAATAATAGGCGGTATTTGCTCCTGTAATTGAATAAAAAATCCAATTCGATTGCAGGAGCGTGAATTCCGTCAATCAGCGATGAAAAATTGCTCTCTTAACTTTGAGAAACGACTCTCTTGAAAAATTACGGACTGAAAAACTGGCGATGAAATGTCTAAAATTTGACATTGATTGACGTTACATTTCGGAGATACTATAAAACTTCCTGAAGTAACACAGCTTCTTTATTATTTTACTAAACACCTTTCATATATTTATACACTAACTTTCCACATACAACTGCTAGTTTAAAATGAAAATATTAAAAATTAGAGAAATAAATTAGATTTAACAATTAAAAAATCAAAAAAGGTAATTAGATATTTGAATATTAATAAAACGGTTTTTACTTTGCGTGAGATCTCATGCGAATAAATGTTCATTTGGACAATGCGAAAGCATTTATAGAGGGTGGAAGAGAATTCAAAAGAGAAAGAAGAAGAAAGAAAAGAGAACGTTTAAAATTTGAAAGTCTGGGAGTGGAATATGAAGTAAAGACGTCATACGAGTATATCTGCCAGGAACGGGAAAGGCTGGGGGAGAAGTTAGGAGTGAATAGTAAGAAAGAAAACAAAAAAGAGAATACATTAAGGATATCATATTAAGATCATCATTTATAGATAATATTTACTTCAATAGATCATACGATAATCCAAAGAGAGAGAGGATAATATAGTGTTATTAGATCCATGGCGAATAAAAGGTACTAGGGATTCCACTACTCGGAGAAAAAAGCTAGTAATTCCGTCCAGTCTGGAAATATATGAAGTGAAAGATGTGTGTTGGATCTTTCATTACCATTTTTAATTTCCATCATTAGAGATTTAACTCATTTAATTTTCACAGCTTCATCTATTGTCTCGATCAATGATATTTCCTAGATAATATACTTCTCATTCTACAACATGGTAAACAAGACGAATCTATAAACAGCATACCTACGAATAGCATTAGCTGGGTTAGTACTAATGATTTATCTCCTTGATGATTTACGCAGCCATCATCATCAGGGGGATGTAATAAATTAAGGAGCAACTCTGCTATAAAACGATAATCGAGAAGGACGAAGCCATAAATAGATATTAGATACTTCTGAATATCTTAAAGGAAATGATGACGGCTCTATTTTTAATTAAGTTATTTTATCATCCAACGATGATAAAACTTTAAATGTAGGCTAATATTAGCTAAAAGTCATATTCACGGTAATTAGCATCCAAAATTAACAGTTAATGGAGTGACATATTGCATCAATCGTAATTCAAGATTGTAATTTAAAAAGTAATTGATTGAGTAACATATTTTGTTTTCGTAGCATTTATCGACGAAATGTAGGTTAAGCGGCTGGCTTAATACGAAACAAAATTCTAACTGGATGGGTTATTAATTTGGCTATCGAACGCTGCATACATCACTTTTTGCGACCATTCTGAGGCGATATTAACTAGCCTGGTGACTGTAATATGCTGAGTCGTACCACGTCCCAATATACCAATAATTCCAGCACCAAATGCGCAATGATGCTATGTTCAACAATGCAAACAATGATTCATAGCAAAAATAATAGTTAGTGTTAATTTAAAAAAAAATAATTTTCGGCATATGTGCATTTCACCAAACATAACTATTTCGGCATATTCTCTTTCTGAAAACAGCTAACAGTTATAAGCTTTCAAACGGTCACTTTTGGGTAGATTAATAACTCTCTTGCTCATTCAATCTACGAAGCTCCATTAATTACTGCAACCTGAAGCGATTCCTCTTTTGCTTTCTGTCTGTACCAGGCCCTGCATACTTGTGGCTAGCGAGTAACTTAGGAACTTCATTGATAATGATGTTGGAACAATATTGATTTGGAGCTACCGGGAAACTAATATTCTAAAACCACAAAATTAACCATTCTCTGACCTAATCAGAATAAGAATGTAAACTTTCGATGACCTTGAATCCTTGAATACGAATGCAAGACCGAACGATACGTCAAACTGAAAATATTTAGATCCTTCCACTTTGTTCTTCGTCTGGCGCTTTTTATATATAGTTTTCCTTTGGAAGGCCACTTTTTCTGAAAAAAGGATTACCCAGCTGTTATCTCAAAGATATCGGAATTAATCACACCAAATGAAAGCAAACCAAGGTACTTAATTCAAGATAAGAGAATCTAATCAGTGTTTGGTCTCGCATGCTATGGAGATAGTGACAGACAAGTATTTAGATAGTTCGGCATTGATTTTGGGTATAACTATATATTTAGCGATCATCACTTATTAGCATTTTCCATGTTCTAAACGCAGCATAAATTGTAGTAGGTTTTACTTACTGCATTGGAAAAATGACCAAAACGTCTCTACATTTGTAATCATTCAAGAAAATCTTGGCTGCAGAAGAACTGCATCGGAGAGAGGATGACTTTCAAAGTAAGTTTTTGAATACTTCGAAAATCTTTGAAATTTCACATTTTCCTTGGGTTATTGCTAAATTTTCAATTACTATAGCCTACAAAATACTTGCACCTGTACAGTAATACATTTCATCTCCATAGAATTTGAAAAGTCAGACGGAAAAAAAAACGTTATTCCACAAAAAAACAATTTGTTCTCAATCAAAGTTTATTCCAGGAAAATGAAATTCATTCATGAAAGGTACTCTTGGTCTTCTTACAAAATCAATTTTCGGATTTTTCAGAGGATAAAGAAGCATAAGAATTCTTAAGTGCTGATGGATAGGGTATACAAAAAATTACAATTTAAGCTTAGGGAAGTTGAATCAAAGCTTCAGGACAGGCATTTTGTGTCTCCTTTATCTAATAATGAGAGTATTAACGCTTGGTTTGTAGAAGAAGTTGATGGGAAGAAATATTCGTTCAATTTTTCACTTTGTAGAGATTTTGTTTTCTGAAATAAAGTCGCATGAATACAATGTAAACATTTCGACACTCAATGGAAGTTCGCGAGGACCATTTCATTGAAGGAGGGAAGAAGCGATTTGACTCACCGAAGAAGCACGTGCAGAAAACCAAGGAGTAGAGCACCACGAAAATCACCCTGACCTCGAAGCGGTCGAAGATGTATTCTTCGGCCGGGAATCCGGCGTCGTACGCGTCGGATTCATTAGCCGTCGCCGGCGTCGTCATCAGCGAGTCGTTCTGCCAACTCATACTTGTGTTTTCTACAACGAATTTTTCATCATAGGACTCCATCCTGTCATCGGAAAAGTTTGAGTCTACCAAATACTTCAGATTCGTCTGGAGATTATATCACTGTCACTAAACACTTATTTCAGTCACTGCTGAAAATGTACGTTTTGCCATCCTTCTATCAAACACTATCCTTCTAGAAAGACGAGTTCATTTCGTGCACCAAGTATAAGACATTTAATCATATTTGTCAAAATGGGGTTAGATAGAGAAAAGCGTTGATTTTCTTGGTGAATGATATAAATAGAGGAAAAGTATTTTCGCAGGAATTACTGTTTATACATTTCCATGTCGCACAGAGATAAAACTGTTCGCCTTTTAGGATGGAGTTTTAGTGACTTTCAAGTTGTAATACTGCATTCACTCTGAGATTTCTTCCAGAAGTTCCTGACAGTTTGTATCACTTGGATAAAATTCTTGATGGAATAAATGAACGGAATAAGCATAGGATCACGATCCGAGTTGAATATCTATTCCATTTACATAAGCCCGAGGAGAAACTTTGGCAAACTTTAACCAAGGATTTCACTCATAAACATACGAAAAAACCAAGCACTTTCTTCACACATTGGGATTTTCTCTTGAATAGAGTTTTAAAAGATATCATTTCCCATTTTCCCGCTCATCCGCAACGATTTTCTTATTTTCCTTTGACAACCATGTTCACGCATTTTATCTCAGTGAGAAAGATAACAGCGGAAGATTTCTTATCATTGACGCTTCAGATATAGCTCTCCTGTAGCGTTCAAATGCTAATGCTCACCGAAGGAATCGTACTCGACAAATAGGAAATTTCGAAGGAATTTATTTCTTTCTATTATCGGAGACGTCTCTTCGTGGGCGAATAACAGAGGGAAACTTGTCCGTGGCGTGGATTTCAATTTCCATCAAGGATGAACCCTTTGGGGCACACGTGGGGGCCGTTTTTCCAATTCCATCCTCATCACTACAGCTCTCGGGACAGCTAAGTGAACACTCACCCCCCGCGGGAAGGGGGAAGCCCCATCCCGGAGCGACGATGCGTTCCGACACCGAAAAGAGCTAATTTTTGGAAAGAAGGAAATGGAACCGATTCTACGGGATCGCAGGCTGGGAAACTGGCATCGGAACCGCCAAAATGCTCACCCCGGAAACTAAGAGAGAGAAGGATACCAAACAGGGGGAGACTGAAAAAACTTCCGCGGAAAGTTTCCCATTTGATGGCGGACTCCTCGGGCCTTCCGGATGTTAATTCCCTCAATAAAACTCGCCCTCAATAACTTAACAAGCATCTCTTGAACCGTCTTCACCAATGTTAAACTTCGTAACCTTCCGAAAGTTATTTTACTCAGAAAGGAGGGATTTTCTTCTCACTCTTTAACAGCCTCTAGGAGGAGGTCGTCGAAGTCTTCACACCTGTCCAGAGGGTTCCCTAAGAGAGGAGAAACGTTTTTGGCTCGGCCGCACGGACGAGCAGATCGGGAGTTTGGCGCGGATGAAACAGTCGCACGTGCCTCCGCTCCCACGAAAATCAGCGGCACTGAACTCCCGCGCCTCTTGTCCGGAATGAAGCGAGCGAGGGGAGCGGGGGCATACCTCCCCTACGTCGCGGCCAATCCGAACCCGAGCGCTGCCATTCTCGCCCCCGCGCCTTCTCGGTCGAGAGTTGCGCACGACCCTGCCTCGGGTAGAACCCCGTTTGCGAAACCATTTAAGTCTATCTCGGCGCGTCCACGCGGCGGAAGGCGTCAAAGGATGAATAGGGTCACACGGGGAGGTTTGAATAAATGCGGCGGGGGGTCATCTTTTATCAACTTTCCCATATCGCACGGCGCGCATAAGTAGTTTCCTCGACACGGATCGCCGAGGACGAAGAATGATCAACTCTTCCAGCCTTTTGACCGCGTGAGTCGGATATCCTCGGAAGAATATATTTTTACTCAATCGTGAAGATTCCCAAGAAGAATTTTGATTTTTGAGAAGTGGGGATTAAAACACCCGGCTACTGGCAAATTCTTGGAGAACGAATTCTTCAAAAGCAAATTTTTTAAAACAAATTCTCCAAACGATCAATTATTCGAATGACAAAAAAACAGGAAGAAATTTTCCGCAGGAAACTAATCCAATTTCAATGATTTTGCAAAATATGAATTAGTTTCCTGTAGATATTTTTTTCCTGTTTCTGTCTTTTATCGTCATGTAATATCATTAAGTTACTCGCTGATCCGTTGATCTTATTCTTCGAAACATATGGCTCTTGTGATACCCAACCCGAACCCAACCTTCTAGCAAATCATAGCTTTATTGAACTGATTTAAACTCTGAATCAATCGTTTAATGTACATTTTGGATTATTTCAGATCTATTGGAGTGGTTTTTTCCGAATGATTGATCTTTCAGTGAATTTTTCTTCAAAGAATTTGCTTTTGACGAATTTGTTTTCATAATATTTGCATGCTCCCGAACACCTTCGGCAAAAGCAACAGTAAATTTTTACTTTCCGTGTAAATGGCATCAATGAGGACCCTCATTTTCATTTAATGCCAAGGTTAAAGGGTTAGAGGGTGAAATCTTTGCGTGGAGAATTCTATAAATGACGACTCGTAAAACTGATCTTATCAATTCCGATCCCTCCAGATAATACAGAAGGAAATACGAGGCGACCGCTTCGGGACGGAGAAATCAATGGAGCGTTATCCCTGAAAATATCCGAGGTCTGTGAAAGCCGCATCGGAAAGATTAGTAATCTCACAACTTTAAAGATAGTTCTCAGGTGCCAAATTAAGCTATTTTTAGGAAACACTCGATTTGATCAACAGGGTTATTACAATTGAATTTGCGAATTATCGAAGATCAAATGATAACTGCAGATATGTTAACGTTTGATTTTAGATTTAGATTTAGATATATACCCCGCGAGCCGCCAGAGGCGTATGGCAGGGGGTGTAATACACCACCATTATTCATTCCTACCTATTAGCATCTCTAATAGCTTGGGGAAAAAACGACCAAAAGTAATTATCCGTCCTTGCGATTACTTCTCTATAACGCTTCGTCGATGCCTCTCGGAGATCGCGTTCGCTCCTTACTGGCACTAACATTTCACTTACTTCGTCTATAAATTCTGAACGATTGAACTTTTGGAAAAGTTTCCGACGATATTCAGATCTTCTCATCTGTAGTGAATTCCAACTGAGGGACTCTATCATTGCCGTAACGCTGCTATCAAACCTGAAATCCCCGCAAACGAATCGGGCTGCTCTACGCTGGACCATCTCTAAATCTGAGACTAAACCTACTTCGTGTGGGTCCCAAACCGCACAGCAGTATTCAAGACTCGGGCGAATAAGAGAAAAGTAAGCTATTTCTTTGACTCTCGATGAGCATCCTCTCAACGTTCTACCAGTTAATATTTGCATTCTTTCCGCTTTTCCTATCGCATCTCGAATATGTTCTTTAAAAGATAAGTTACTGCTAAACGTGACTCCTAGGTATTTGTTGTCCGGCACTAACTCTAACGGATGACCTGAGATTTGGTACTGCGCGGGAATCATGTTTGTGGAGCGCGTAAAACTCATGGCAACACATTTATTTATATTTAAATCCAGCTGCCAATCTTTACACCATCCTGATATTACGTCCAGGTCGTCTTGAAGCACATTACAATCGTTTTCTGTCAAAATCTCTCTGTATATCAGGGTATCATCGGCAAATAATCTTACCTTACTCTTTACGTTATCTACGAGGTCGTTAATGTAAATTAGAAATAAATGTCCGTAAAGTCTGTGCTCTAAAGGCTGGTGGAACCTCTCTCCATCCAGCATTAGCGAACAAGAGTTAGTAGAGGGAAATGAGGTTTATTAGGCAAGATGAGAAGTGAGGTAGTGTTCCCTTGCTTTCCTCGACAAAACCGAATGCTATCAGAGGTCATATTCCACTACGTCAGTGGGCAGTACAATGTCGCTACGAGTAACGCTTTTCTTAGCACTCTATAAGAAGAGACCTAAATAACTTCCACTATTGAGAATCATTCATACCTTAAGTACTTCCTTGTTATCACAGTTATTAGTAAGACTATGATAGAAGTAAAGAAAATATACATTCTTCTATCCTGTATCAAAGACATTAAAAATGATCCCTTAATTAAAATTAAATTTATACCATACAGCTAATACTAAAAGAGAGCACTAACAAAACTTGTGCAAATTCCAAAATACAAAAGTAATGTAAAAACGTAAAGACTCTTTTTAAGTATGAAATTCCACCGAGTATCGTGAAATCTTATTCATCGCACAGCTTATACTTATAATTGGTTAACCTAAAGTACGTGCTGTAAAGAAAAATATTACGTCGACGATAAATTTGCAGAAATGTAAGATGGAACTGTGAAGGACAACAATCAATTGAGTTGAGATGGCCTTAGGATGGCGAAACATCTGTTGCCGGCACTGATTTCTATCAATTGAACTTCATATGTAAATTACACTTATTCGCTACTTAGGGATTAGAGCGCGTCCAATGCGCAACAAAGTTTGAACGTCTCTCAAACTAATGGCTGGATTCGTCGGAGCTGTATTTCACGGCCCTTCGTAGATTTAGAGAAAGTTATCTGAATCACATCCGCCTCAGAGGTCTACCTAAGGTCGACTTTGACCCCGTTAATCATCTGCAGATAATCTACGATGCAAAAACTTCTCCGCGCAAATAATGCGTTCCAAATTAAATCAATTTCTGCTCAAAAACATCGTAAAACGACGGAGGATTTTCACTTCAAATGTTCATTGCTAAATATTTGGAGATATTTGATACTGTTTAAGAAACAACTTAAGTATTTATGTCACGTAATGACAAATAATTAAAATATTTTTTTGAATAATAATTTAGAAAAAATCACTTTAGAAACATCCATATTAACACAATTTATTATAAAGAATAATTTTCTTAGAAAATTAAGATACGTTACCCTAAAATATGCTACCTAAGGATTTTTTTCGTAATTTATGTCTGCAACAAATATTAGCCAACAGACTGGAGAAAACAGTAAAATTGATAACACTTATTTTGTAAACATCACCAATCAGTATGAACCAAGTCGTTTATGATGATACGAGAGTGCAATGCTCAGTTGATTATATTCAAATTGAATCAACTTTACCAGCTAAAATATTATATTAAAAATGTTACAATAAATTAATCTCAGAACCACTGCCTTTTAGTTTTAATCATCGTCATGAAAAAATGCTTCAATAAGAAAATATATCTCTCATTGTCGGGTTCCCGGATAGTCATGTGGACAGCTCGTTTGCCTTTGGTGAAAGCGGTCCCGGGTTCGATCCCCGGTGGGAGCCAATGTGCGAAATGACCTAAGCTGTCGAAGCACTTTTAACAATACTACTACTCTCATTGTCAGCTGACAAATAATGGGATGCAATATTTTATATTCATGTACACTGTCAGTAAGCGAAAGATTTTGACAGTCTCTCGCCATTGGTAACACCATTTGTATTCATTTCAAACAAATATTATTGAATATTGCAAAAGAATGGTTGTTATATTCTTTCTACTTGTTTTTCTAGATTCGTCGTATCACATGCATTTCTCGTCAAATGAGATAACATTCTCTGCTAGATGTAAAACTCGTTTTCAAAGTTTAAACATTGGCATTTGTACCATTGGTTATAATTTCTTGATTTATAAATAAATCGCAAGTCTATTAGAGAAAACTTTATTTCTTCTTCAACCTCAACTGACTCATATTCTGGTTTCTCTGTATAATTACGTGTTTAAGATACGTTTGACTAGAATGTTAAATTTTGTTGAATCTTATAATCGAGGTGATATTTTTTCGTCTCGTAAGGATATTCGACTTTTAAGTTATTGAAGTTATTTTTCATCTTCTATTTATGTATGCGCCCAACAAGCTACCTTTTGGCACAAGGTAGGGGATTCATGCCCCATTAAACCTATTTTCCTAGATTATTGCTGTCGCAAATCGATAGCGGACAAAAACGCTTGTCTTAAATAGACTTGAATTAGCATCGATTTTTCTATTTTTCTCATATCCTCTCCTATGCGTTGGATGCAAAGCACCTACAGTTTCTTCTATAAAAAAATCTATTCTGTTTTTATCTGTAACTAATAATTAGTAATAGATAAAGAGGATTTCAATAATAGTTCCACGAGCATATTTAGGTTTTATAAATCATATCAATTGTCCCGATATCATTATTTTAATTTCTACCATTAGTTATTATATTTCTTTTGATAAGAAGTCGGACTGAAAAACGAAAAAGAAATTCTGTTTAGTGCTTAAGTAGAGGTATCCAGTCGCAATGCAGTGGCATTAATCAAATTTAGAGATAGGACAGGATGAGAAAGGAATTTGAGAATTGTAGGAGCACATGCGGTCTTGGTACATGCTTTTCTCCTAGGCAGAGAAATCTCATGGCTGGATGGAGCCAAGTTGCTCACGGTAAAATCGGATAAGAGGCTTAAGTAAACCACAAATGTATGAGGGAAATCCTCGAATCACTTACAATAGAATGAGTAATTTGATGATTTCCCTAGAACATTCGACCGATTCCACCGCTGTCCAAATAGAACTAAAATCTACTTATTAAGGACTAAAATAGTTCTTTTGGAGAACGAATTCGATGAAAAAACCTTGAAGATGTCGGAGGTCAAACTTTATGACTTTCTCGCTCCCCCGAATAAAACACTCCCAGACGCTTCCATGACTAATGGGATGTTACTCAGGCAGTGAAAACATTCTATCGGGCTAACTAATGAGGTCAACGTCCCTATTTTTCAAAGCTCTCGAAGTCTCGGTTGAGATTTGAGAGATAATTCGATCGAGGAAATGCTCATTCCCTGGGACCATTCTCTGACCCGATATGCTCCGTATTTCAACCTGCTCGAATACACTTCCATTATCATCCTCATTATGACCGGCTCTATAAACGTACATCACCCACGTATGAGAGACAAGAGAAGAATCACATTCCAAGGCTTGGCATAGCGTAAAGCAATAGTATTTCCGAAAGCGCTCTTTGACGAAATATTTCGTCATAAATTATTCATTGGTTCATTGACAGTAGTATTTAGTAGAGAATTAAACTTAACTATCTCAAATTAATACCAATTTGAATAAATAAAGATGTAGCAAGCCTCAACTTCGGTAATGACTAATTAATCTCTTAAGTTAAGTCTACCGAGTTGTGGAATTCCACCAAGTTAATGCATCTTCCATGGATTATGTTAAACTATTCTGGCAATCTATCCGAACATAATTTACAACGGTAAAATTATATAAGATTTTGTGAAAAAGCTACCGTATTCAAATTAAGAAAGAGACATTTTCAACTTGGAATTGGATTGAATTTAACGTTAATTGTTGGTTAATTATATTATCGCGATTACAATTTATTAGCAATAAATTTCAAAATCATTTTAAGGTTAATTTATTTTATCTAACTAGTTTATACGTTTTAATACACTATATTATTTAGTATTTAGTTATCTTATTTCGTTTATATGTTTTTATACATTATATCATATTTTTATATCACATTTTATTATAACTAGTTTATACTTTCAATTATCTACCAATTGATTCTACAGCTATACGAAAATGGTATTGATTATGAAGCAGCACATAATATTTTTACATTTTTACATAAGTTGTACTTATTACTGTAATTGTGCGCTACTAATATTATCGATAGAAAGAAACGTGTGAAACAGGTATATTTTGGATGACGGACGTTAAAATTGAAAAACGATGATTTCATAATTCGCGCACAAAAGACCTCTCCCCTAATACTCTAATTTCATGCATGCGATACGTTCCAAGCCGGGTAATTTAATCAGTTTCAAAAGTTTCATAGATTAATCCCTCTTGCCTCTTTGCAAATTAGCTTTTTTATGCGCAATCTGTAAAGGCAAACGAGCTGATTTCAGTTGCAAATGATGATTGAAAAACTCTTCAGCAGTGCTTCGGATGCATTGTTTTCTGAGGAGCAATGCTAGTCTCGTAAGGCTCCTTCCTCAAGAGTCGTTCTACGTCTTCCTCTACTTCCCGGTGTTTCGCTGCAGCTAGGCATGTTCCTAGCATCAAAACCATTATCGTTCTATCCAACGGCCAAGGCACGGGAATTCCGCCCGTATTTCTCCGCTAATTTGATTACCATGTCCGAATTATTAGAATATTTAACGAAACTCCGTCCCATCTTAACATCATGACACACTTGCCTTCTTTCTACATTTATATATCATCCCCCTCCATCTCAACCTCTCAAACGCATCTACTCTTTGCTGATTCCCTCCTTCCTTGATCATTATTCCTTCTTTCGTTATTACATCGTGAAATTTCTTTGCAAACGGAATCTAATTTACCTCATCTTTGCCTAGTGGAAACTTACAAAACCGCAATGGGCTTCCGCTTTAGAAAACAAAGTTTCCCTAATTCACGAAATATGTTTCTGTGAGTGGTAAATACATGATCATAAGCGGAAAACCGGCTGCTAATACCGGAGTTATAACATGTGATTACGAACATAACGTTCATCTCTCCATTTACCACTTCAGCTTATAAATTTATGCATTTACGAATACAGAATCCATTATAAAAGAATCAAACAAAAGAGTAAACTACAGATGGATCACCATTTTACTGATTTATAATTAAAAAAAGAAAAAAATATCAGTCTCGTCGACCTTGACTTTGTTAAACTTCATCTTCAAAAACAAAAGATCAATAAGCAACTTTGACAGGAGATAGATTCAGCTTTAAGCTACAGAAAAATTAAAGCCATGTTAGAAAAAGAGAAACAGCTTCTGAGAATCGGATGAGACAAAATTTATTTATTTGATTTTGCACGGCTACGCCGGAAGGGACTCCAAAAGATTTGATTTGAAATCATTTCAAACAGAGAAACAGCTGCCTGAAAAAATGCAAGTTCTGCGATTGACAACCTCGTATCTTCTCACGGTGCACTCTTTGATCACAAGTGTCACTAAAAACAGAGACCATATCTCATCAGCCGTAGGCCACCACATCACGCCTACTAGAATTTTCCTCCACCAATCTGCATATATCCTTTGGTCGGTTTCCTACCCTTGTCTGCCCTTCCTTTCCACACACGCCCATTCTTCCTCGTAGCCCTATTCGTAAATTACGCCGTGTCCTACCTCTCCTGTGCCTCACAAACAAGGGCCCTCCCTCCGAGAGGAATTGGGTGAATAAAATTTCCCTTTCGGTAGCAAGGATAAGGGGCGGTGTGGGACATATCGTACTTCTATGGCGGCAGGCAGATTGATTTTTAAGACGCCCTAAGGAGGCAGGAAAAGGTACCCGTTCATGTTTTAAACAGGTCGTGACCTCACAACGTCGACTATTCCCTCATTTTCTTATTTTTCCCTTCGTCAATAGAGGGCATCAGTAGCTGTCCTAATTGGTGTTTCGACATCTAAAGGCCTTTTGTACTTTGCATGAACGAGTTTGGAAAGGGATTCACTGGGATTGCAATCCATTCTCTGTCTGAGAAAAAGAGGTAATGATGTACACGGGGTAAAAAAGAAAGGCTTGCTGCGAGGGAAGAGAGAAATAAAAGCGACTTCTTTTTAAAACGAAAATATTTCCGTTTTTTGAAACGGAATGAAAAGGTACTTGTTCGATGAATATTATTTAACTCCGTAGTCACGATAAATTAAAATTTTCAGCAATTGTCACACGTCGGTCAACTAGAAGGACGATATGAAAAAAAATTCAATGGAATCACTCGACACATATGCGGAGGATTGATTGATACGCAATCCCAGAATAAGAGATATCATAATTTATATTCATAAAACAATAATGATATCGGCTCCAATACATGTTAGGAAATCTTCAGTATCGTAATTACATGGAGCGCAGAATTGTGGCATGACTGGAACTCGAACCCAGGTCTCCCACTTTCCAGGTAGGGGTTCTGACATACCTTGGGTTAAGATTCGCGCTTTCTTGTGCATAGTGAAGTTTCATTTTCTTCATTTGTGTCATAATAATGCAACTAAAGCCAAAATAAAACTGGCTTAAAATGCCTAAGAAAACTTGACAAAATATTTCTTTCAGTAATATGGACTTCTGATCATCACTCCTGAGATTTCCAATCTTTCTTACCGACTTTCTACCGACTAAGTTTTTCCATTCAACGGTATTAGGGGTTATATGGGGGGTTGTTAGGGGGTATCTTTATATCTATCTACAAAGAAAACAAATGTCACATATAGCTAGGGTTCGTATTTAGGCAAAAAGCACATAAAATATTTCGTTTGGTACCTGTTCATGAGAGATACCTCAAATATGAAACTAAGCTATTATTTCTTGATCCCTAGCGATCCTCAAAACTTTTTCCACGATCTGGGGTCGGAAACCCCTGATTTACATAGGTAAGGAACCTCTGGCGTCAACTGACATAGCATAAAAAGATGTTGGGCGCGTGATTGCTATCGTCTCCAACTTCGAAAGTTAAGGCTCTTAATGTTGGTCATCTTGAAATCTCCGAGAGAAAATTTAATAAGGAAATTCAGGATATTCCGCTACTTTGGAGAGTTTCGGAAGTACTGGGAGAGTTTGGCAAACAAGTCCTATTTTTAACCCTAATTCGCACTTTAATTCCGCCTTGATTAAAATTCAATAGTAAACAGAAGACATCTGAATATCGATTCACCGCAAAGTTAAACAAAGGAAATAAACGAAGAAATTTCCATAGATTATTCCCCACCCTACTTCCGCCAATTTTTATTTGAGCGTTTTCAGTTTAATTAAGGAACTGAAATATTCATAAATGGTCTCAGACGGACCGTTTCTTCATTATCTGCCAGTTGCCGTTTTCGCCTTTGAACTTAAAACTAAGGCCATCTGAAATGCAAATTAGCTTCCCACGAGTTTGTTTCCTTAACATGCAGTTAACAAGAATGCAAAGCCCACATTCGAATTCTCATTCTCAGCTTTTTATTAACTAAAATATCCACAACAGTGACCTTCTCAACTCTTTGAGGATGTTTCAGTGGTGCGTTATATCCCATGACAAATAACCTCTGTACTAACAGCATTTTGGCCTTCACTGAAAAATTAAACACCGTTAATACTAAAGCCCCGCAAAAGTTTGCCGCAAACTCTCCATCAGTTTAGCGATACAATTTCTGTTGATGCGATATAATTTAACCATAATCATCATTTATGAGAAAATTCATGGTGTCCCGGAACGTTTGGGAAACCCATATTTGAGTATATGACAGACTACAAAACAGTGAGAACATACGTGTAAGAAAAAGAGCACAATACTGAAATACAAAATTACGAAATATGAACAGCAATAGGCGATGTCTTTTGGGAATATAACGCGCAGTATACAGAGAGGATCTACGAGTTATAAAAAGAGCATAATACCGAAATGTAAAATTACGAAACTTTAACAGTAATAGGCGATGTCTTTTGGAAACGAATCGCTTATTATATATAAATGATCTAGCACTTTTTTCCCTTTTTTTTAATATAACATGGTCCTGTATTTCATTAAAAATGTATGGAAAGAAAAACAAGCAAGGTTTTCTTTATTTTAGATCAAAATTAAAGCTAAAATTTTCAACCACTCGACAAAGGAAATCATACCTTGGGCAAGAGGATAAACTTCGTCATAATAAAACGGAACAAACAGTACACGCCTCTTTTCATATTTGCGTAGTTTTAAACATGTTTGACTTTCTTTAAAAATACGTTAATTAAATGACAGAAATGCATAATTAACATAATATTAAACACAATCAGATGTATGATGAACAAAGGAAGATATTTTTGACAGTTTTTTACATATTGATTATCATAATTAATCTTCACATCGTATAAATCAACAGTAGTTAGTACTCTTGTTCAGGATACGCAATATACTGTAATAACTACAGAATGAAGGCTTTTGGAGTTTCCGGGATCCTCCGCCTGGAGAGCTTATTAGATCTACAATCCGCCCACGTTTCAGAGAACTTCAAGAACGAAGTAAAATTAGCTGCTTACTTTTGGAAGTCTTTATTTATGCAAGTACACAGAGGATCCCGGAAACAACCCCCATGTGCATTAGCTAACATTGAATTAAAAATCTTTATTAGCATGAACATCTCATGCGTACTGGTTCATTGAAGTTCAATCATTGTTTATTCGTGAGTTTCCTTGGTACGGCATCAATAATTACTGATAATTGCAATTACTAAATGTTAAATTTCATAAATTTTACAAGTAATTGCAATTACTAAATGTTAACTTTCATAACTTTATGCACAAAGTATTTCATTCACTTTAAAGCTCTATTTTTTGTAAGTATCGTAGGATCGGTTCTTGCTACCATATCTTGATGATAAAATTATTTTACATTTGTTTTTAGGCACAGGGTAGCGAAATATATAGCTTTCACATGCTTTTGCCACAGTCTTGCTAATGGATGAAATGTGATGAAATTAATGCTGGTGGGGTATGAGTGATGCTGTATAATATCGATTATTAAGGTTCATTCTGGTAAAATGCTAAGAGGTGTTAGTACTAGTGCTATTAATGTATTACATCTAAAGCCATTGTGCTCCATTCCCCTGAAAATTCTTTGCATATAGCACTCTGGCTAGGCGAGGAATGCAAGGACAAACTACCTCACTCCTCATCCTGCCTAGTAAGCTCTATACCCCTTTAATGTTCCTTGTTATTATCAAATGATATAGGGAGAGGGGTTCCAATCAGCTTTAGGGTCGAATACTTTACAGACAAGGTACCTCTTACGTGATCATAAATGTTTGTCCCTCCAAAGTACCTACATCCTCAACCTATCTCTCAAGCTTAGACTCGGTGTAATATCTACTTAGCACTATCCTTTAACTTAGCAGTATTTTCGTTTCCCATTTCCGTAAGAGAGGGTCCCATATATAGTAAGCTTCTTGTGGGGGCTCTATCCCTCTTGGACCCTTTCACCCGTCTAGGGCTCTCAAGTCTGACGACGTCCATCTCCAATTTATTTACAAATCGATTATTCCGATATGTCGTCAAGGTGGATTTCACGCAAATTTTCAGACATATGCCTCTTGAATATCTGAGAAGTCGGCAAATATTGCTGCAGGGGACAGCGCTAAAATACACGTCTGTGCTTCCGTCGGCCTCTTCTGAGTCTCTCTCAGAGTGAGGGAATGTCCGGAAGGGGCTCAAGGGACGCTTAGCTGGAGAAGGATTGGGACCTCTATCTTCCGAGACTGACAGATTGCGCAGGTAGATATTCTGAGCTTTCATGCTATCATAGAGTCGATATCATTCAACCATATGAAATCCCTTAGCCGCTTTGAAGGCTTTCCGATGTTTATATCACAGCTATCATTAATTCTAATCCCCACGCGTGCTATTTATGAGAGAGATCTCTTCATTTATAATTCCAGAAACATCGTTGAGCAAAGCAAACGTCAAAATAGTTATTGCATCTGGAGTAAATGGATAATTCCAGAAAAAATAGCTAACCTTAATTAGTAAATATTCTCGAATGTCGCGATAATAATGAACTGCACTCTAAGGAAAAATAAATCATTGGCAACTTCAAATACTTGCAGATTAAACTACTACGAAGTAATCTATAATAATATATTCTCACATCTTTTTTACTAAAAGATATAAATTGTTTTTAAGTCAGTGCAATCAACTTTAACACTAGAATATGCGCTAACCAGTTACCTATGCTAATTGATAATAGAAATACCGTTATTTATGTTAAATCGTACGTTTCACATTCATTGACTGACTAAAATATTACACCAATTCAAAACCCGGTATAAACACAAATATATAAAATTTCTTATCGATTTTAAGCTCCTGCAACCATGTCTTGATATATACGACATTTTTCATGTATTTTGTTCGACTATAGAGAAAACATACTTTATCCCTCTCAAAACCATCTAAATTTGGTCGCATCCGCATAAATGTAGTAAATAATTGTTTGGATGGATGACACTCTTTACCCCTGCGATTACTTACTCTAGTTTTTTGAATGAAATTGAGAATCGTTGAAATCTAAAAAAAAAAAACTTCTTACATGTTCGTTTTAGGTACTACTATGTGACACATTTACAGGTGTTTTACTTTTAAATTCGCTATAACTTCAAAAATCTTACAACCCGTTTATTAACGTGTAGGAGTAACTCGGGATAGGTACTTAAAAGCTTTTAAATTACCTTGAAAGTTTTAGGACTTGAGATGCAGACGAAGATTAATTTTTAAGGAAAGCAATTGGAACACGGCTGTTAATGAACTAGAAATAAATCTCCAAAAACCGTCAGCGTTCCGTAGAAAAAAAATTCTTAAACCTCTAAAGCAGAAATATTAATTGTTACATAAATGGTTATCAAAAAGTTCGTTGTAACAAGGAGGTTCTTGTTTAAAATGAGATACTTTGGTCCCACACACATCCACTGTGATTTATAAAAGTAACTATGAAAACGAAAATGGTTAAAACCTATTTTTGTTTCTATAGCATCGTGTACCCTTGGAGTAAATGGAAGGCTGGCAGTGAAGCATTAGCTTCTGAGCGAAATAAGCGAAAAGAATGTTCACAAAATACAAATGAAATACGCAGTAATGGACTATCGTTCATACGCCCAATAGACAAGGGGTAAGAATAATGTCTGTGATTGTAATTGCAATGCGCATCATAATGTAATGTAATTGCAGCACAATCCTGGGGAAGCAACATTGATACATGCATTGGATAAAGCGGATGTCACCTTACCAAAATACCAAATGTGAAATGTAGCATACCGTATAACTAATAGAATACGCATAAGAGATAGGAGAGTTTAGGCTATACTATTTTCATTTCCCAGTGCGAGGACATAACAACACACGTGGATCATTTCTCTCGAAAATTTAGAGCATAACGTTTGCTATGCAATACCTGTCTCATTTTCCATATTGTGAATCCAGACCCAATTTCAACCTCAAGTTTGAATGATACGGAATAAGGAAAAACAGAACTCCACGCAGCGGAATGGAGTTAATCTTGCAGTGGTAGAAGAAATGCTCGGTTCTAGAAGTAGAATAAAGAACGAAAAGGATACTAAGAACATGTTTAGTTTGGAAACTAAAAATCCATTCTTGGAAACTTAATCATCATGAAATGCTGAATAGCAAAGATATGGTAATTCCGGGTGAGATGCCCCAGTCGTAGTATTTTTAAGGAAAACCACAAGATTACTCTACTGACGGTGTCCGTCAGTCAGTTGGAAGGCACCCGTCTATCTGCATGAGTTTCACGGCAATGAATTCTCTTTTTACGCCGTTTTGTAACACCATTTCAAGTAGATACTGTTTTTTCCGCCCTGTTATAAGATAGGGTATAATGTGTCTGGCTGGCATCAGTTTAAATGTTTGAATATTTTTAATTAAATGGCGAAAACGTGTGGCTATAGGTTCATCTAATATCCACGTGTAGCGACTGTCCATCTTGGAAAAAGTGTGGCCTCACTGGCCTTAGAGGCATCTCACCGGTTACTGAAGGATACGGATACCTCTTCTCGGTATAGATGCCCCAGTGCTATTTTTAGGTATATGTGCCCAATTAGTATCAATTTAACTTTAAGGTGGTACTGATTAAGGCTTTTTTCAAGAAAACTTTTGTTATCTAAATTTAAGTTTAAATCCACAGTTGAATGCGTTTTACGCACGATCAAAATATGACGTATTATCTCATTTATTGCATAAATATTTTTATTATATTTGCGAGTATACAATGACCCAACTTAAAGGTGACGAGATTAATATTCTTGGTAGGAAGGAAAGAGGAAATTTATAACTACGCAAGAAATTCCATGAAATGAAAGACAAATTTAGATTTCTATTCCCAGAATAAACAGATTTTAATTGCTCGCGGTATACGGCTTAAAGCAAAAATATTATACTCCTTGTGATCTTTTCCATGAATTTCGTAATTTCATCATTCCAAACTCGATGAATATTTGAGCAAATTCCTCGGTGAACTGAAGAACTTCACAATATATATGCCTATTTATATATAAACAGCGAAGTGTCAGTCTGTCTGTTCCCCCCTCTATCTTGGAAAGGTAAGGTGTAAAGATACGAGGTAAATTGCGTTGGATTCCTACCTGCTGAAAACCCCAAGGAAAACTATTTTCATTCCTGGAGTCACCCGGAATCGAACTCGGGAATCCATTATTCGTTTCCATTTAAAATACATGTAAACCTCATTTTCGTCGTTTTCAGGCTTTGTTTCTTTCGCAAAATGAAATTAGTAACACAAGTTGTACAAAGTCGAGACAAGTACCAAAAGAAATGAAATCGAACGAAAATTCTTATTTTAGTCGTGGGATATCGTTTTCGGTTTGAAATTGCAAACATTTTGATAAAATAAACCAATAATTTGAGGTTGTAAACAACCCATATCTGACGACCTAAGTAATTTTTTATTTTGAGCTCATGAGTTTATCCATAAGAAGAAATTTAGAATATTTGAGCTGTTAAAACTGATGCTGAAAATAAGAGATATTAGATAGATAGACTATATAAGAGATTATATTTATAGATATATATATATATATATATATATATATATATATATATATATATATATATATATATATATACGAGTAAAATGTAGCTTGCATACTGCAAGCAAATGGACAACACTAATTTCATGACGGCATCATACCGGGAAGGCCGTCAAAAGTAAAAAAATGGATTGAAAATATTCTGATTATTCGCTGCAATTTATTCGTCCGGCATCGAACCCGGGTCTTCCTGGTGATACTTACTATGCAGCACAATAGAAAATCACCATCTCTAACTATCTGTGAAGATTCAAGCAGAAATATTATCTGCAACTGCATCAAACGACGTCCTACTTTTCCCTTATATTTCTTATGAGATAAATGTTAATGTGGTCTGGCATCGAACCCAGGAATATTACGGTCTTCTGAAAACTGTTTTCTTAAACCAGTTTTAACCATACATCTTCCAGCCAAGCACGAACTTCCTATCATTTGGATAAGCGCATCAAAAAAATAATGAAATACTAACCCTATGTATTTTAAACGGGAGAAATATTTACCGCCCGGCATCAAACCCGGGTCTTTCTGGTGAAGCTTCCTATGCAACATAATAGAAGATATTATTCTTTAACTATGTGCGAAAATTCAAGCAGAAATATTGGCTGCAACTGCCTCAATCGAAGTCTTACTTTTCCCTTATATTCCTTATGAGAGAAATGTTAATGTGCCCTGGCATCGAACCCAGGAATAGTCCGGTCTTATGAAAATTTTTTTCTTAAACCAATTGTTACCTTACACTTTCCAGCTAAGCACGAACTTCCTATTATTTCGAGAAATGCATCAAAAAAAATAATGAAAAACATCTCCCATGTATTTTAAAGGGCAGATCTTTGCATCGTCCTAGCATCGAACCAAGGATATATTTTGTGAAAGTCATTGATGTTTTCAAAAGTCCAAGACCATAAATATAGGCTCCTAGAGTTTTATTTCTCTACCTATCCGGAAAGTATTTTTTTTTATTTCCCGAAAATCACGGCAATGCATTCAAACGGGAAAAATCGGGACTTTGGGGCCCTCTGGAATCGAACCTATGACACTGAGGATCAAAGTCTCTTTTTTCCTGGGGGTTTCACGTTATGGCCAATATGTCATAAAAATTTCAAGTCAATGACGCTTGTGGTTTAGCCTGTGAATTTGTATCCTATCTATATAGCTATATATATGAATGAATCCGGAGAAGCATCTATATATAATAGATAAGATATAATTATATATTAAACATTTGCAGTTAAAAACAATATCTTCTGAAGAATCTCGCGGAAAAATATACGAAAATTTGAAAAAATCCAAATTATGTTTAGCTGTCTGTAGCAACCAAGCTTTATTTATATCAACGTAATTTTTAACAGTCTTTTCGTGAAATAAAACGGTTTGATTAGTGTCCGCTTCTTATAATTGCTTTCTCTTAATCAATTCCACTGAATACGTATAAAGAAACAGGTAAATGGCGGGTGTTATTAATACGATCTTCTGAATTAGGTATTAAATCTAATATATTTGCATCGATGCGTATTTAGCGATTTACAAATGTGTAGTCAGTGAAGATCATAAAGATTTCCCCTGGTTCGGTATTTGGGTTCTTCAAGGAATTGAACAGTGAGTTATCAAAATGTAGCAAATCACTAACCTGTCCTGTAAATACCTGTCCAAAAAGGTAACGCAATTTTATGTTTTGTTATAAGCAGAATACAAACAGTGATTCATTTGTGGCAATTTTGATTGCTTTCACTCCATATACATTTACTATCTTTTCGTTGGTGTTTAATTTTCGTTTCTGTTTTGGCATTGTGATAGAGTTTATGTTATTTGAGTGTTTTCCGTGTTTATGATACACATTTTAGTATTTGGGTACAAGTAAGCTCCACAAACCACTTACTTTCTGCAAATAATATTCTTCGTTTGTTTTTAGAGGAATATATCATTTTTTTCTGTATAATCATCGTTTCCGTTATCTCTTTATACCTTTCTGAAAATGTCTCTTTATCATAATGTGATCTTAATACATATTTATATTGCTTAAATGAATGTTGTCTCCGTTGAAGAAATTGTTCATTCAAAAGATATGAGATTGGATATTGAGTAGATATGGCTTTATAGAAATAATTTTCATTTTCATTTCTTGGTTTGGAAATATTCTAGCCTGATATTTACTATCTACCTACAATTATGAAGCATGTGTTAAGATCAAGGCTGTCACACTGTTATTAATCAATATTAATATTCCCGTTAAGAATCGCTGGGCACTTCTGCTTTTGCTATTATTCATTTTTTGTGTGAATGAATTACATAAGCAAAATACCTTTCCACTTAGCTCTGCTAACACATTGACTATCTTTGATCTCACATTCATTAGCGATGTATCAGCAAATAATTTATTCCACGCATTTCATTAAATTGTATAAAATATAATGTGCACAATAAGATGCATCATAATCTAAAATGGCCATACCAGGAAATTGAAAACAATTGAGACATTCGGTGGTAAAGAGATACGTTTCTCGAAGTATAAAATGATCTCATTTGTGTAAGTTTTGTCAAACATTAAATATTCTAAGTGCGGAAATATTTGCGCGGGCTCAGCTATATTTCTTAACAACACAATGACGTGTACTGTCTGCGACGCGTAAATCAGTATTTTAATTGGAAATTCGTTCAATTATCTTTTTGGAAAAGTTGCATAATTTATAGTTAAAGGGGTACTTAGAATTGATGAAACAAATTTTTAAATGTAGGTATGTATACATTGAGACTGTAATATCAACATAGTGCTATTAGCAAGGATAAATTGTGTATCGTTAAAATATGATACAATGCTGTCGTTTTTTTTTTGTTTACAGCTCTCTTTGAAATTGCAGCTAAATTATTTACGAAACTGCAATAACAGTTAAATGATAATAGTAAAGAAACTGGCATTTACCTGGGTGGTATCGATATGTAGACAATAGGTCTCGTGATTAAATGAAAGGGGAATTGTTTACATACTTGAGTACTCTAACGCTGATAAAAATACATCTATGTATTTGTGGAATTCTATGATGGCGTACTATATTTTTTTCTAAATGAATAAAATGCAATGTTTGTCTTTCATCTGATTTGAGTGTATCGCTATCTCAAAATTTTTCGAATAAATTTAAATTCATTGCAATTTCGCCTTTTCAGATCTCATTAAGCAACGTCGACACCTTAAACACACACTTGACCCACACTTACATTTCTTTTTGCCCAATGCGTCATCTTTACTCCCCTGTGGAGGTATCTTTGCCTCGGCTGTCAGTGATGGCCTCACTCTCCCTCCCATTTTCATCACATCCTTTTACTTTCAATTTTGACAGCTCAATGGCTATGTGGCATGGCTTTATCGACGGCCTCATCACTGTCATACCTCGATCGATGAACTATTTCTGTTCAACAAGCCTAGCCATGCTCTATCCACCACTATGTCCTGAAATTTCTCCACTATACTTTGCCATTTTTAAATAGACGGGGAAATTCTAGCCTATTTCCATTACTTAGAACATTAAAAGCACGTGCTTCATGTATGTACTCTCTTAAATGGAAACACACTAAAGAATTAGAAGATATCATGTTGAGTTTTCCCTAAAACCCTTTCTCCCTTGCGTAAAACCAATCAAATTTTAATTTTAAGGTAATTTTTTTATATTTGGACTAATTTTATGAACTGATTAAAAAAGAAATTAACAGAATGATATTCAATCATGACTATTGTACAAGTACGTCAACTTATGACTGCAAAATAAAAAATCTGATGTGGCCAGCACATGACTTTCTGCATATATAAGATGTAGATATTTATATAAGACACTATTGTCGAAGTCTGTATTCAATCTAAACTTGGAAGACGTTTTTGTGTTTAATTTATATTATATCAACAAACTTAAAAAGTAAGAGAGAATGGCGAAAATTTTTAATAAATACAAAAGAAAACAAATAAAGAAGACAAATGGAGAGAAAAAACAAAGATTAAAATCTTTTAAGCCTTATTATGTAAGTTCATTCCAGTCAATTCTGAAATTTATAAGCCTTACCGCAGGAAATCGATAAATCATTTGAAAATTCATTGCAAATTAATATTAATTCATAGAAAGGCAGGCCTTAAATTCCATCATGAATTAAGATCATCCAAATAAGATGAGATTAGATGAGGTTGAGTTAATTATTGAATTTCCTAATAATATTTTCGGATTATAGCCATTTTTCATTTTAAACAATACTTTTTCATTGCATTTCCTCTAAGGGAAATCTCTGAACCATATTTAGACTCTGTCTTACTCTACTCTTTACTTCTCTATTCTTTCTCAACTATGTTACATCTCGACAAATGGGATGAATCCCCTGCAACCTGTACGAAAAGGACGAACACTTTTAATTTCATCAGAATAAAATGATAATATATCATAACCGATATCTCCTGAATTTCAATCTTTTTGAGTGTGTATTGAACATCCGTTAGAACTTCCGCTTTCGTTGAACCAGAGAAAGATGACGCGTATTCGATTTCCGCTGATAATTCTGGAAAATTTAAAATAGAACGCCCTCAAGAAATATAATAACACGTGATCGTGTATCGGAATGATACAGAGAGAATTCATTTCGTCCTCGGAGAGATTCGTGGGAAAAAATAGCGGAATATCCTTTGTTCTCATACAAAAGCATGCGATCTTAGCATTCCTGGATCCAGCAAAAAAACACCTTACCTGAGTTTTAATATATATTCGGTATTAAGAACCAACTGTGTTCCGCCACAGCAGACGTGAAGAGGAATGAATTTTAAGGATTTAATTATGCGTTCTTTCTTCATTCGTAAGCATTCGTATGTATATGTGGTTTTATGTACATTTTTCATTTGATGATAGCACCCTATGCATTTTTAGTTTCTTTTATTTTGCCCATTCTATCAGAAGTTTCTTTGAGGTAACTTTTTTGTGCTTAAGATATTATGAAATAGAAGTATGCATGTTTCATGTAAAACCCTTGAGAAAATCATTAAAATCTAAGATTTTACTTTCAAAGCACCGAATTCAGGATATTAAAATAGATATAAACTAACAAGAGAGACACTGTATCCAAAGGATAGCTACACTAGGGAGAGGGGGGGAACCAAGTAATTATAAAAACCAAGGTTCATGAATATGAGTTTGAAATGCGTTACGACTTAACTTTCTTTCTCTCAAGGTAAAGTTTAAAATTGAAAATGTTATAAAAATCATTAATCGCAGTACACATTCGATCGCCACAAAACATTTAATTTTCCAGCGAATTCAAGCTTAAAAATATGTTACGCATGTTAATAATTGCAACACGATATTCAACAAAGGCATTTGAAAATATATTTAATGTCAAGCTACCGTATTTTCAACCATGAAATGGTACAGCTCCCCACAAAAAAATCGAACGGCGTAGTCTTAGCTGCATAAGATTGAGGGGCTTTGAAATACAGGGCTTGGCAACACCGTATGGCCAATAGATAAGGTTGACTCTTATCTGAGGTCCCAGGGAATGCTATACCAGCGATTTCTGGAACTTTTTCGTTAAATAGTAAGGTATTATGTATTTTGAAAAGGGCAGTGTCTGTAAGTTGGAAACAGATTCCTCTCTAATAGCTACGAGGAGACCCAAAATTTTCCACCTTCACATAATTTCCGGATCCCTTGAGTATTGACGACTACAAAACGTTTATATAATAACATTTATTGTTAAATTGAAGTATAAATTACGTTAAATTGGTCATAATACAAACAAGTTATAAAGGTTTATTTAGTAGGAAACGCTCATTTTAAAAAAGTCGTTTTATTTTCATCTCTTTATATTTAAAATCTATTGCGTATTGATTTATATATTTGATTGCTATAAAAATATCTTTATTCGTCATTTTATAATCTAAATCAGCTCCAAGACGATACTTCGAATATATATATAACTGTAGAATAAATTTATTAATCGCACAGAATAATTGTACTTACTATAATTATAATATATAATTAATTATATTTACCCTATGGTAATAGTTAGCATATTTGTAGTAATTTACTCGTAGATATCCATTTGATTGGATCTTACCGAACGCAAAGATTTTTGTTTCGTAAAATACTTTGACAAGCCTAACTAAATATCCAAATAGCTCCTCAATGACATAAAAAAATTTCCAAGATATCAAAGAATTCCACTTTCAGAAGGAGAACAAAAGGACGTTATTGATCGAAATAGCTAGAATTCTCCAACTCACGATTCTAACCGCTAAAATTTTTCATCATAAAAGGTTAAACTTTTTAGGCATTTCTCAGCAAATATTTCAGCTGACCATCGTACTCCGAAGTGTGTCAATTTCCCTTGACACTTCACCTAAGTTTTCCATTTTCATCCCTCTCCGTTCTCTCATCGACGAACTTCATTAGTAAACCGGTCTTTTATTTTCATCATTCTTCTGTAGCACCTTCTTTTTAATTAAATCAAGTGTTTACTTTTTTCTCCACATCTTCTTTCGTATCCATAAAATAGAAAAACCGATACATTGGTATCTCCGTTTTTTAAATAGTTTTCATGAACCCAAGGCTACATTTGTTTGCTTACAACAAATGTTTTCCCAGGTATTTGCTTTTTTTTTGGTTTTTCATGAAATATTTCTATCACTTCTTCCACTGCTGGTGATCTACCTACCTAAATAGTGCTCTTCTTCCATTTAAAACTGCCATACTTCCTATAGATTTGCCGGAAAAATTTCTTCCTGGTTTCAGCTACAAGCCATTAATCACGTTGCAAGTTTATTTATTGTTGGTAGATATTATTGATGGGTTGAGTTACCTAAAAGTACCTGTAAAGAGCGCTAAGTGGTGCGTTTTAGAGTAGATGAACCTATACTAGAATGCTCTTTCACTTCAATGTGGCGTGGTGACGTGACTGTTGCTGTCGAAATGTTGATGTTGACAATATTGTAATATTTCTTAGCTATGGAAGAGTTTCTAATCTATATTTTACTTGTACCATCATGCTTAAAACCAAGCAGTTTGCTAAGATGAAATGATATACTGTTTCTCAGAATCATTTTAATGAGAAACGGCACGCTCAGCTTCTTTCGTGTGCTCTTGAGGATGTTCCCGTGGAAAAGAAAACATAAATCGAATATGTCTTAGATTTTTCGATGATTTTCGAAGATATTTCTGAATCAAACTCCACAGTAATAGTAAAGGCTTTGCAAAAATCCTTCTAAAGAAAGGGAACTACGATTGTCAATTTTTCAGCAAATTCAAATTTTCCTAAACGAATTATTTTTATGACTTATTTATCGGAGGAAAAGGCTCAAATAAGAAGCCTAGATTAACAACAGTAGAGTGGTGGGATAAGGGGAAATTTAGAGGCACGAGAAATGGAAAGGGATATCAAGGAATGCATGAGGTTGGAAATGAGCTATCGTCTGAGGGAAGTTTGGAGTGGAGTAGCGAAAGTGGGAAGAGGAGAGGTAATCATTAACTAATGTGTATTTTGCGGTAATGGAGTGAAACTGCCCAAGAAATTAGGTCTTTGTCCTTCGTTGGCGATATCCAGGATATGCGAGTACGAAATCGGAAGATGGGCTCTACTCCAGGAGGCCTTTCGTGAAATGTGACGTATATTAATATTTCAGGAAAATCCTTTCGTGTTTTTTTCTATCTTACGATGAAGCTATGGCCTGTTACGCAGATTTCAATTTCTGCTGATTCATAAAAAAATTAAATTTGTAAAAAGTACCAATCATAATATCCTATTCCTCATCTAAATTGTATAAAAGTAACCACCAGATGCCTCAATTGTATTTTATTGAATAACGGGATGGATTCTATATAGAGCACTGCTTATACAAACGAAGCGAAATAGAGGAGCAGAAAATATTTCTTCGCTAACCTATAGTCGAAGTCAAATGTGCATTATAGCGCTGAGCTCATACATCTCGTCCGCATCTAAAAAAAGGATACCAAATTTTTAGATTTTCCTCCTGGGAATTGGCGAAAATAATTATTTATTTGCAGCGTTCAGAGCTAAAATGAAGAATCATCGTCCCATAGCATTATAATAAATACTACTCCGTAACCTAAGCGCGGAAAGACTTCTCCGTTCCATGATTATGGTGAGAAACGATAACTAATGATCCTCAGGGTTCAGTGAACCCACGGATATATGGATGAGTTATGATCTTTCCCTGTTTCATTTTTTTCATTTTTCGCTTTCTTCATTATGATACTGAATCAAAAGTTGTTAACTTCGCAATAAGTAGAAAGAAATGTTTCTCGGTTGCCCAGCATCTCATTTTTACAACGTAATATTTCTTAAGAGCGACATCTATGATATGTAAAGTTTAATATCTCAGCACACTAGTAATTCCTACAGCAAAAAGGATACAAATATGATATTTCATTTTCTTGTAAAGGTGAAATTACCTTGTATTTGGTTGTATCATAAAAGATCGGCAAAAACGGCTTTTGGAGATTTTAAAACTCTAATTCATTAACAGCCGCTTCGAAGCAAAGGATATACAGAAATACTTCACACGAAGCTTGATTTAAATCTCCAGCTTCCTCAGAACACCCTCCACTTAAATATTTATCGGCAATTGTTTCAAAGCTTATGCAGAAAATAACACAAATCATACATGATAATACCTTTCTTTACTGTGAAATGATGGATATTACACTCAAATTGAAAACTGTTTGATCATATTTAGAATCCAATACTTAAGTTGTATAATGGATAACCTTCCTTTGCTTTATGACATGTGAAAAGTTATTTCCCTTTTGTGTTTCAATTAAAGACCTAGACTGCGTCTATATTCAATTTTGCACGCAATTACCAATATCATTTCTCTCTCCGAACTACATAATTATTCCCGACCGAGGCTCTCAACGTCTTTAAATCGATGCACCATCTCTTCAACTTCTTTGTCTATCTCGTAGAACTTTAGAAAATTCGCTTCTCTTTAAGGCATCATTAAAACTGCTCAGCTCACTTGCTTCTATGAAGTTTAATGAGGACTCTATTCGATAGGTTACAGATGAAATCAAGTGATATTTACCATTTAATTAGATTCGCCACTATCAAAGTGTGTATTCATAGATAATGTTTTTAATACCCACGGTTTGAGGTTCGTACTTCTGCATGCATCAAGCGTGATTAAATTCCAATATTGCCCAATATCCATCGTTAACTAGGATTAGGAGGCTCCGTATGTTCAATTAATATAATAATTAGTTCCCTCATAAATTCAGGCTCTCAAATGGTGTTCTTGTTTTGCCATTGTACATTCTCTGCCACGCAGGTCAAAGATTTTCCTGTGAATCTACTCAAATGGCCATCCAGTGGCTTCATGTCCAGTTAATCATTAATAACGACACAAAGGGTGATTTTAGGGCATATTCTTTTCAAGGATTAATTGAATTTGGAATTATTTTCTCACCATTTCTCAATTCAATGTTCCCATTGCTTCACTTTTGATTTTTTTCCGTAAGAAATAAGACAATAGATACGGTCCCATCATTAACTCAAATAAGTATTATATATCTGTACCAAAATAATTTACTCTTGCGTAAGCACAAAGTAGAACATAATGAAATTGAACCGCGTCAATGATTCCTGATGGAATTCCTTCATAAAAAAATATTATAACAAAACACTTGCACGATAATATTAAGAAACTTGTACAACCAAATAGTAAGGAATTGTACAAGTTTCTTAATATTACTGTACAAGTGTCTTGTTATAATTAATTGTTTTGTAAGAACGTAATGGTTTTGGGATCCGTTTTCTTTTCTTATTTCTTATCCTGAGCTATTTTTCGACACGAAAACTGAAAAGAAAGAAAATCTCTCCAAAAAGATTTCATTAAATGTTCCATTTCCAGGGCCGCGAAATGGTTAGGGGTAAGAGGCAAGAGGCGTTATTTTTTGAGTATGTTTCCAAACTTGGGTCGGAAGAGACAAAGCGTTTTCAAATCATTTGATGATGGATGAGCTCTGTGCCGAGAATATTTCGCGATTTTGCCCGCAGCTGATTCTAGGAATACGAAAACCACTTTCCGATGGAATGCTTCTTCATTAGATCCTTACACGCTCAGCTCTTTTCTTTTGTACGAGCATCCTCTCGTAGAATATAAAAGGTTTTAGAGAAGTCGCCACACTTTAAAAAAGAAATGCTATATTATTGCACATCTCTTAATGTACATTTTGATTTATAGCAAGCTCTATTTTCATGGAAAACTATTTAATCTGCGAACTTCATAAATAATTTTCTGCGATCCAATAAAACATTCTGCTGCGCATCTACATACAATGTTCTGCAAATTTTCATTTGGGTAATATAAATCTTCTGATCCATAAATTATTAACAATGTTCGAGAAAAATCAATTTTTTCGAGATGAAGCTGACAGTTAGAATGTTACATACTAAAAATTTAGACATAATATAATATATTGTGTACAATACAGTAAATTGTAAGTTATCAGAGCAAGGATGAAGAAATTAGTTTCCAAAAAGAAATGCCCTTAAATGCTACTATCCAAAATCATAGAAGATAGATCAACGTCAAGAGATATATAAAGAATGTCATATCGGAGATTTACCTTAAACATACCAAGAGACTGCTAATGGAGTCGAAGGATTCTACCAACCAGGTGACTTTTAACTGACCAAGGTACTAATATATCAGGATTTCAGAGATGAAATTTTTGAAGGTGATATAAATTAATCAGGCTATTGAGGTGAAAGAAATCTGTAAAATCTTCAAAGGATATTTTAAGAAATATTTGGAGTCAGTAGAGGAGACTGGGGTAAAGTGGCCATTGACCTGTACTTGCTGGAAACTATTGAAATTTGGTGTGAAACTATTTGGTTGTAAACTAACTCGTAGCTTTTGTAGAGGAGATATAAGCATTCTGTTAAAGTTTCAATGAACAGTTTACCAAATTGTTTGAGTTACAACAGATTTTCTATTTTTCCAGATATATAGATATATCTAAGGTAAGTGTTTAGCTTTATTTTCATCATTTTGTCATAAATTCACGATGCATTTTTTTTAATTAATATAGCTGAAGCTAAAATAATTTAGTTTATGATGAATTAGAAAGTTCTTTATTGAAGGTCGTTGTGATGTACGGAAATAGCGTGTAACGGGGTAAAGTGGCCAGTGCCTCTGATCGCTGCCCAAATTGAATTCTTAGATCAATTTAATATATCATATAAACTGCTAAGCTTTTATTTAGTTTTTTATGCTCAGGAAAATGAATGCACCTATTGCTTGAAAACAGTTTTTTAATTTTTTTAATTTGACAATTATAATAAGAAATTAAACATTTTCGACAAGAAAAGAAAACAAACAGAATTAGTAGACCATCTATTAGCGTTAGAACAGCATTTCTATGGTGTGTCAGTAAACGACCTACGCCGCTTAGCCTTCCGGCTTGCGTAAAGGAACAATTTGCCTCATAGATGTGACAAGAAAAGAGACTGGCTGGATGGCTGGTTATGAATGGATTAGATGGATGGTTTTAGAAAGCGTAATCGTAATCTGAGTCTACGAAAATCAGAACTGACTTCATTAGCGAGAGCCAAGGGTTTTAATCAACCTAACGTCGATTAGTTGTTTGAAATCTTGAAAGAGGTCCAAGATAAAAAGATATAATTTTATATTCATCTATTTTTAGTTATAAAATTAATAATTACTTATAATATTTAATAATACAAATATAGTTTGATTTAGTATGTAATCGTGTTTATCATTTCAAGATTTCTTTTTGGTGTGAAATGGCTACCCCTGGCCACTTTACCCCGCATAGTGGGGCAAAGTGGCCACTTTATAGAAGTTGAAAAAAATAAAAATTGCGAGAATATCTTTCGATACATTGTTGATATATTAATGGCCATTGATTCTGCGATAACGAAACTATATTCTTAGAATTTAAAATTGTATTTCCTACTAAAATAGTAAACAAAAAACACATTTTGAACTTTGAAACACACTTAGAGTGGCCACTTTACCCCAGTCTCCCCTACTCTATATTCTTAAATTTCCCAATTTTTTATCTACCTCACCATCCAAGAAAGGTTAGATTTTCTTTGAAAAATTAGACATAATTTAGAATGTCTTATGCGGAATTTGCCTTTCACCACGTGTGTTAATTTTCGGTTGCTTACTCAGCCCAAATATAAGCAATGCGAAGATTGAATTCCCATGCACCGTTCTCCAAGCGAGGGAGGGAGGTTTCAACCGACGTTTACGCCGAACGTCTCCTCACAAGAAAATTACCCAGCCCTTCACCTTCCAAGTACATCATCAGTCACGCATAAACAACGTAGTGCTTATGCACATCCAAACGACCGACTGTCAAAACACGATATCTTATCTTCAGCCATGATGGAAGCAGGAAAAACCTAAATTGGATAATAAATGAAGAGCCTCGCGTACGAAGGGCGTTTTGCTTGGTAGAAATTTTAAGGCCAGGTGAAGCCGGATATTGTCTTATTTTGTTTTGCGGGCTTCGGAGGACCTCTCTCTCTTGGCAGATAAGAAAACAAACTAGTATTGTTGACCAACGCGGGACTGGCGGTAGGAGGAATGGGCAGATTCCCAATCTTTATATATAATTTCCGAAGTGTCCGTCCGTCCGTCCGTCCGTCCGTCCGTCCGTCCGTCTGTCCGTCCGTCCCCCCCTTTATTTCAGAAACGGTTTGACTTAGAGATTCGAAACAAACTGCATTGTGTTTCTACGAGTTAGAAACCCCTAGGAAAACTATTCCCATTACTAAGAAAGCCCGGGTTCGAACCCAGGAGTCCATAATACGGTTCCATAAGGAATACACGTAAACTTAACTTTTATCGCTTGCAGGCTTTGTTTCTTTCGCAAAATTAAATTAGTAACACAAGTCGTACAAAGTCGAGACAAATACCAAAAGAAAGGAAATTGAATGGAGATTCTTATTTCAGTCGTAGAATATCGTTTACGATTCGAAATTGTAAACATTTTGATAAAATGCACCAATATTTTATCAATATTTTGATGTTGTAAACAACTCATCTCCATGACGACCTAAGCAATTTTTACTTTCTCCCTATACGTAGTATAGAGAAGACCTCCAGATTTCGACGGAAATAGATGTTTTGGGGCCCATAGAGCATGTTTAGCTATTTTCCCGAACATGTCTGTCTGTGTGTCTGTCTGTCTGTCTGTCTGTGGTTAAAAAGTTTGTGGGCGCTCTATCTTAAAAAGTAATTATCCGATCATTTTCAAAATTCATATTTAGAATTTTCCTAACAATGCCAAGAGTTGATTAGTTTTTGGAGATTATCGCTAAACCGGAAGTTACGGTTTATCCGGAACAAAATATTGTTTCTTAAATATCTCTTTAAGAATGCGATATAGGTATATACATTTACACACAAAAGTTGTAGATAATATACTTTACTACAACTTTTGTAGCAAACATATTTTCTTAACACTAATTGTTTAGGAGTTATTCCCAAATAATGGTTAACCGAAAGTTGTTGTTTACCCAGAAATTGAAGTTTTTCATACTTATCTCTTTCAGAATGCAATATAGGTATATACATTTACACACAAAAGTTGTATATAATGTATTTTACTACAACTTTTGTAGACAACATTTTTTCGTAACACTGATTGTTTAGGAGTTATTCTTGAATAATGGTTAACCGGAAGTTGTTTTGTTTTATAGTCTCCGAGGGGTAAACCTAATGACAGTAGAATCGGTAAAGTATCTTGGAGTAACTCTCACGAATAATCTATCATGGAGTGCCCACATCCGAAATATATGTGGAAAAGCACTTAAGAAACTCGGCTTCGTTAAAAGAATAGTCGGTAGGAGCGAAGAAAAGGTTCGCGAGCGATGTTACTTAGCGTTAGTTAGGCCTCACCTTGAGTATGCATGTAGTGTATGGGACCCCGCCGAGAAATGTCATATTCGGGATTTAGAAAAAGTACAACGAAAGGCGATACGATTTGTAAAGAATTGCTACGATAAAACAGCGAGTGTCACTCAGATGTTACAGGACGCGGGATGGGAATCATTAGAAGATAGAAGAAAAATTCAAAGGATAAATTTATTAACTAAGTTCAGAGAAATTACGTTTTCAGATGATGTAACCGATATAATGCGACCCCCCTGTTATATGGGCCGTGCTGATACTGCCCGAAAGATTAGGGAAATAGATGCTAAAACGAATCGTTTCAAAAATTCATTTTTTCCGCGAAGTATACGCGAAAGCAACCGTTTAGGAAAATAGAGTCAAGGTGCTTGCACCCCCTGCCACACGCCGAAAGGCGGCTTGCAGGGTTCTTACATAGACATAGACATAGACATAGACATACCCAGAAATTGAAGTTTTTCATACTTATGTCTGTCAAAATGCAATGTAGGTATATACAATTATGTACCAAAGTTGTAGATAATGTTTTTTACTACAAAGCTTGTATAAAACATTTTCCTGTAACACTCATTGTTTTGGAGTTATTTATATATTACCGGCATAGGCTTATGTTTTCAATAAATACGGAGAAAGTCATGAGTTGGCCACATCAGATTTTTCATTTTGAGCTCATGAGTTTATCCATAGGAAGACATAGAATAAATGATCAGTTAAAACTAATGCTGAAAATACGAGATACACTATATTAGATATACAATAGAAGAAATTATATTTATACATTTATATATATAATTATATTATAAACATTTGCAGATAAAAACAATATCCTCCGAAAAATCTCGCGAAAAATATACCAAAATTTTAAAAAATTCAAATTTTGTTTATTTCTCTGTAGCAACCGAACTTTGTTTATATCAACGTAATTTTTAACAGTGTTTCCGTGAAACAAAACAGTTTTATTAGTATTGTGCTTCTTATAATTGCTTTCTCTCGATCAATTCAACTGAATACATATAAATAAACAGGTACGTTGCGGATGATTTTGATATAATCTTCTGAATTAAGTATTAAATCTGATATATTATCAACGATGAATATTTAGAGATAGACAAAAATGTAGTCAGTGAAGATCGTAAAGATTTCTCTTGATTCGATGCTCGGGTTCTTACAGGAGTAGAACATCCAGTGATCAATATGTAGCAAATCGCTAAGATCGCATACCTGTCCAAAAAGGTAAAGCAATTTTATGTTTTGTTATATGCAGAATAGAAAAAGTGATTCATTTGTGGCAATTTTGATTGCTTTCACTCCATATAAATTTACTATCTTATCGTGAGCTGTTTAATTTTCGTTTCTGTTTTGGCATTGTGATTGAGTTTGTGTTATTAGATGGTTTTCCGTGTTTATGTTACACATTTTAGTATTGGGGTAAAAGTTAGCTACACAACTCACTTACTTTCCGCGAAAAAAATTGTTGTTGGTTTTTAGGGGCTTATAGAATTTATTTCTATATAATCATCGTTTCCGTTATCTCTTTGTGCCTTTCTTAAAATGTCTTCTTATCCTAATGTGATCTTAATAGTTTCATTTCCGGAGTCGCCCGGGATCGAAATCCGGAACCCATAATTCGTTTCCATTTAAATTACAAGCACAAAAAACCTACTTTAAATCGTCCTATTTTTATTCTTTTTAGTGATGCATAAATTAATATCCTACTGTTATTGGTTTAAATGCCATGGTTTTTACACTAGTGTTCCTCTCCGAGACAATTACCTGCTGACGATGTCACAGCATTATTTTTTTTATTTTCAGCAACTGACCTGCTTTTAACTATTTAATTTACGAGAAACTTTTACTAGGCAGTAGTGAACCATTCAGACGTAATTTTCACAGTGATTGCGTTTCACGAAGACGAGTGAATATTTTAAATTGGTACTTAATTGAAGTGTAACCACATGGGAAGCAATTGAATTAGGTGGCCCGATGACAATTTTCATAGATTGACTGAAAGTGATTACTTTTTATGAAATGGAATCGGTCATCAATAATTACATTAATGCGTCTGTTTATATATTATTATTAATTAATGCATTCAGAAGAAAAGAACTAGGTATACTTTGACTGATTTAAACTAAACCCTCCTGAGGAAACGTTTTCGTCTGAAGTACCGAAAAGCTTAATAAATAATATACATTTATTTTAGTTTCCACAATTGTAAATTTAGTTTTGGAATTCTGTGCATTGTTACACCCAAAATGATTACTTTATGATTATTTTAGTAATAAGTTGATCAATGAAGTATCTTAATGTTTGTGGTAATATAAACTACTACGAAAAATAACTTTTTTTGTATGATAACGATCAACTATGTTACTACAAGTAAGGTATACTTACTTATTGCGAGCTAAAGGTAAAATTTTAAGTAAAAATGCAAGAAATTGATCATCATCATGGTGCATAGTCGTGCATCTCATCGATTAGAAGTAAAGAATTACTTTTAATATTTCTCCCATGTATTCCACATGGGAGAATCGGGTCCATCCTGGCATCGAACCCTGGGCATTTAAGAAATATCTGTAGATATCTAGGTCAGTACAAAATGACCATCTGTAATTATGCGTACGATTTCAAGCTGAAATCTCACCTGTAACTCCCTCAATTCACGTCCTACCTTACCTATATATTCCTTATGGAAGGAAATTTACTGTAGCATGGCTTCTTACCCCTGGAACAGTATAAATTTAAAATATTGTCAATGGACGTCTAATAAGATGTATATTAGTTTCAGGTACCTAAAATAACACTAGTGAAAAGTTGATTTAGAACTATGTACTTTTTATGAAGTATTGTCTAATCTTTAATTTCTATGTGCGCAAATATTTGCGCGGGCCCAGCTAATTATTTGAAGAATGTAAATAATTAAAAATATATCAATGCGATAGTAATTATGACTTATTGTCACTATCAATTACATAGTATTGATTTATATTTAAGTTAAAACTGATTTTCTAAACTTAGGTCCGGTATTATAACATATATTTAGAGTCGACCTTGACTGTAATCTTCACGTAAACTCTAAAAAAACGTATTTTTGTCGATACTTAAGCCTTAATTGGTATTTAACTCTTAAAAGTAACTTTAACCGCAATGCATCATGGATGTAAACAAACTATATGGCGGAAATTTAAAGAGCTAGCCTCTCGCCTCAGTTGGTTTATCGCTGAAAAATAAGTTTGTTAGTGGTTTTTTCGGTTGAAAATCCTCAAAATATTTTGAATAAATTTGTCTATTTCCTTTAAACAGATATTTCTCGCGACATTGCCTTTTTCTTTATTGTAAATCATATCACAGACGTAAGGTGCTGCGAAGTATTTTTTATGATTCAGATACTTCAAAAGTGTTATAATTAGTTATACATTGGAAGTGAAATGAATTTATATAGTTTAGAACTGCCGATTAAAGTTAATAAAGATTAAATTATTGCATTTATTACTGATGAAGTATAAGCAGAACTCAGTTTTACGTCAACATAGACGAATTGGACATAGTTAATAACATACATACGAGTATTGTCATTAACTTATTTATTAGTACAATTAATCATGGATGCATAATGTAATTTACCTATGTTTTTAATTGAAGTGTTTCACTAAGATATAACCGTGATTTTGAAAACTGGCCATCAAAATTTCAATATTTTAGTATGTTAGACTTTCTACCAGTACGTTCGTTAGGTTACGCACCTTAGTTAGTATTATTGCAACCTTTTATGACGATAGTGTGTGTGTGCTTTACGCACATATAAGCGTTGGAGATTTTCCAAAATGACACTAAGTACGCGTACAGAAGATTTAAACTTTAGTGAATTTAAATATTGTCTCATAAGTAATGTACGGTATCTGTAGAATGGGAGAAATGAGAGGCATGTAGTGTTGGAATCTATCATTAAAGGTCTATAAAACTTCTTGGCTTTCTACAATCGTATAAGAGCCATTGTAACTGTATACTCTTTTATATTGAATGCATACAAATGAAATACCTACAAGTATATGTATACTTATATACTATCCAAACGTCATAAATTTCATTCTCAATCCATTTTCCTAGATTAAATCTTTAATGCGAACCAATATACAAGCCATAAAGTAATCCACCTAAAGGCTGAGAGGGTCTTCTACCGGTCAACCATTAGCTGCTAAAATCGTGAGAGAGTATAACTTCATATATGTTTACTTATTATCCCCGTTGAATTTCAACGGGCACTCCCGCTAGTTAGGTATTAATTTCCCAATGAAAACAAAGGGCAAAATAAATTAGAGAACGTACATCAATCTTCCACCTGTATGTTTAACGTAACAAAGTAGAATCAAATTGAAGTTTTTGAATACTTCAATGCCTCGGACGGTAACATTCTCTATTTTCCCATGGTTTTTATTTTATTTTCCTGGAGGGAAAGAGAAAAGCTTACTTTTTCCACGAGAAAAATTCATCTCCTATCGTAAGGAGATTTTGTTTCAAATTCACCCTTAAAATGGAAAACTTTAATATATTTTAGTTGTATCGGAACATTAACGTTTAAAATTAAAATTTTCCTGATTATAACCTAGTACTCTAAATTATGCTCGTTGATGGGAAAAACAATTTACACATTGAAGTTTTGAATTTTTAATTCTTTCAATTAATAGACGTAACTTTATTATTTTTTAATTACAAATTCGCGTCAATACGCTTCGACTCCGCCAAATTCTAACTTTTTCAGATAATTAAATACCCACGCTAGCCACAAAATGAACATCTAGGTAATGGGGATAGTATATTAATGGGTAAGTAATTCTTTTAACAGGTTTTTAAACTATTTTAAACAGCGATTATTTTTGAAATGTAACGATGATAACTTAATATTAAATGGACAAAAATCCAAATATTTTGCTTCCGCTAATGATATTCTACTCTCGCAAATATCAATCTACTTCCACCTCAATCGATTTCAGATTAAGATTTATGTATCCTAACATCAACGAAATAATCACCTGGAGTAAGGGCTAAGAGTACATTGCACATAAGGACGTGCACCCAGGGAATATCCCAAGGACAAACGGACTTGAAAACAGTCTGACGGGGCTGGGAACCCGGGATCATCCGGGAGGCTGCCTTGACCATCTAGGCTGCCCGGCCAGAACATTTTAACAAGCCGTTTAGGGAACTTTGTGCGCAAGGGCAAGTGTAGTTTCGTCCGACTGAGCGGCATCTGATTACTAAACATATTATTCGTATTATCGAGCCCTAGCTGAAGATGATATCATGAGCAAGGTTTTTCCTTAAATCCTTTCTTATTCTAAAAAAAAAACACTGATAGTGTTCACAGTATCTAATTTTGACTAACTTGAAGTTTAGTGGAATGGTCATAATAAGTGCTGAATATTGAGTTATTTCATTGATTCAACTTATGATTTTTGTACTGGTATTTATAGTAGCTCTTAGGTGGCTTACCACAGGGGATGTTAAAAATTATTTATTTATTTATAATAAAGAAAGAAACATTCATGAACAAATTGTTTTGGAGCTTAGTTTTTTCTAATTAAGGTCACTGATTTGCATACTCTAATATAACATCAAAATTATGTTAATTCTTTCATCAAGGGAAAAATTGGAGGTAAAATTTTTAAACAATCAATTAAAAGAGAGAACTCTCAGTGATTGAGCAATGTATTGAAGAAAAAGGTTCAATGAAGGCCACGCATTCTCGCTTCGTATATTACGAATACAGAAGCAGATGAGCGAGTTTTGTTAGAGAGCGAAAAATAAACTTTAAATATAAGTGATAGCATACTTCTTTCATATTATTGTTGATAGAAAGCGTCAATCATTAATTCTTAAATTGGTTTATGCAACAGGTATGAGCTAAAATATATCAGTGTTTACGTTACTGCTTGGAAAATGCAGTGCGATCAAAGATCTATTCCGAGAAACGTACCGCTCTTCGAAATGGTATGGCACTTTACGAAGGAATCCGCCCTATATCAGGAGACTTTCTCTCCACTTTTTATCCTCATGAATTCTTTTACACCCTGCCCACTATTCTCCACCTTCATCAGTCATTGTGCTACCCGTCTTCCAACTCCTCGAATAAATGAAATTCCTCAATAGATTCTAAAAGAAAAACCCCGTTACTTGAGAAATTCTCCGCGAAAAAAAATGAAAAACAGTAGAAATTGCCGCGATTTCAAGGAAACACATCAGAATGTCATCCAAATTAATATCCCATCCTCTATTTCAAAGGTATTTCCTGGAAAGCTCATCTTTCAAAAGAAAAAGTTCATTAATATTCTTATATATTACGAATGTTACTTCTTGAGCATTTTCTACTCGAGTATTTTTACGGGGAAATGTTTTTAATGAATTTCTTTCCCTACGATGGAAAATGGTATTGAGTTGTCGAGGATTTTTAGGAGATTCAATTTCCCCTTCAGTCTGGATGAGTCCAAAAATAATAATCATATCATTCGATGTCAAAGGTGCTGCCATCTTTACGCATAACGATCTCAATGGAAGCTCTTGCGGGATTTTCCAGGAATCCAGATGTAGAAAAAGATTGCGAGAAGATGTCACCAGCACTCCTGATCGTGGCCTTTTCTACCCTCTCGCTACTCCAACTTTTCTCTCTGTACATACTTTCACTTTCAAATCCCCTCTGCGTACCAGGATCAAGATTTTTACGGCAATAATCAAACCACTTGGTTTGGATGACAGCTTTCTGTTACGCTCTCAGCAGAGATTCTCAGAAATCAGAGTCAAAGGTAAACAGTTTGGGAAAAATATCTTAAAAAAGAAATTCATGAGGCTCCGACATCTAAGAAACCTGAAGTGACCAAGAGCTCCAATCCAGCACTCTTTCCTTAACACTGGTAAACAGCCCTATACATAAAAGAAAGATAGAGCAGTTATGATGAGTAGAAACATTAAGAGATATCTACAAAATTTTGACGGAGAGTATCTTCTTAACAGTATGAAGAACCTATGTCCTCAAATTATGACCAATGTAACCTTTTGCTGGGGAAATCTTCGGAGAAGAAAACTTCGCTACTACCAAAAATATTTTTTTAAATATAATTCGAATGCCTCCCCTTAAATTTAATTTAAATTCTCCCTTTTAAATTCAAGTTGTTTACGCATGTTTTACACTTTTAAACATAATTTTCATTGATAATGAAAAGTAAATAGAGAAATAACTGTGTGAAGTTGGTAGCATTTCAGAATAAATGTGGAGAGTGAAAACGAGGAGGTATATCAAAGCGTTTTTCTTTCATACATAAAGTACTTCAAATTTATGCAAGAATTTTCAACATTAACTTTATTTTAACTTTTCCATGCCTTCCTATATTTTATTTTAGCTATTTCAGCACACGTGATTAGTATAAGAACAATTTTAATCTATTTACTCTTTTCAAACGTATATTATCCGTGGCTATACCAAGTGCAGAGCATGAATAATAAGAAAAAATGCAACTACTTGTTAAGCGCTCTTGTTGACAAGCAACGATTGAGAGTAGCATTTACCTTACTGTTACTGTGGGAAAACGGAGAATCTGCTATTGGGATGTTTTCAACAATCGATTGAAAAAGGGAACCATTGATTTGCGCATGATAATTTGAATGGTTTTAAAAGTTTCATCGTGGCAAAGAGTGTTCAACTCTGGGTCGATGAAAAGCAATTTGCATTGGAGGCGTTGAATGAGAAGTTACTGAATTGGTTCAAAACAATGCGTTTGTTGTGAGGAGAGTATTTTAAATAAGCAACAACATAAGATAAGTATAAATATTTCTTTAAATTTCACAATTATTAAGTCACCTTCTGATAAAGACACTTTCACTCTCTGTAGGGCAACAGATATACAACAGGGCAACAGATAGACACTACTTCTACATGCTGAAAGGTGGCTAGTAGTAAGCTAGATGTAATTGAAGGCTAAATATAGTTGTAGGCTAGACGTAAGCGTCAAATCGTCTATGTTAACACTAATCATCGGTTTTGGTATCCTATTGATTAGCATAGGTGTTAGCCAAGAAGGCTCGTGATTAGGGTGTGGTTATATTTTAAGTTGAATTTAAATATGGCTTTTATAAGACTAATTTCGTTCTATAAAGTTATATTTATTGTTATTGGCATTATTAAATGATATATTATAATAACAAAATAACGAGTTGAATCAATATATTCTTTTGTTCAAATGAAATAAAAGCGTTTAATTAATATATTCAAATGACGTATAAGAGCAATAAGCAGTAATATTTTATCTTTCCTGAATATGGTTTTTCCTTTCTCTGGAAACAATTTCATAAAACCGCATCATTCGGATCGAGTTACACTCGACCCTTTATTGATACAATTGGAATAGCAAACGAGACTCGTTCGAAGGAAACTACAGCTACATTTGACAGAATTCCTTGTAAAGAGAGAACAAATTACTCCCATCCACTTTTAATGTGCCCATGTGGAAAAATCCGACGCTTCGAGTCCCATTGTGACTTATGTAAGGGTCACTCAAAGTCCTCTCGGATCGTCTGACATTACAGGGCCAAGAATCTGAAGCACGCTCTCACGGACGAGAGCGGGGTCTGAAAACCGAGGACTGAGGAAATGAGAAGAATAAAGGAAAGTGATTCGTTTACTGTAAGGAGGAGAAAGGAACCGACCCTGTGCTCCATTCGTAAAACCTCCTTTTGTTTCTGAAAGTGTGAGAATTAAGGCCTTTGATCGTGAAGTTATAAACAGAGAATACATCACGAGCCTCTGAGTTAAACAGTAATGTTTGTTTGGGTTGAATTTTTATGGAAAGTCTCTCCTAATGCCAACAAGCTAAAGAAGAAGAAAAACTGCGTTCACTCGATCACGTTTATCACGTTTATTTTTATACTTAAAATTTCTTTAAGGCATTTTTTTCTACCTTATTTCTTATTCCTCAAGTTCATGTATTTCCTACTTTCCGTACTTTCTGTATTTATTTATTGCCTCACCATGTTTAGAAAATAATTCTCCCAAATGCAGGTTATAGCAGCTTACATGTTTCTTTTAAGTTGGGATTCAGGGATATAAGAAATGAAAATAATTGTAGATCACATTATTAACTTCTTGTTTTCAACAGCAATATTATTTCCTACTATAATATATGTTCTTTTTTGTTGCCTGGTATTTTCTCGTAGTTTCCCGTTTAAATGATGGAATTGATTATATAGAAGGTTGTAGATGATTATAAAAATTATGCAGCCTTGAAAATCGAATCTGAGTAAATTTTGGTTGTTTTTTAAGTAATAAGTTTCTGTCTCTAAGTAATTGAGGATAGTGAGGTGTGAAATAAGATAAAAATTATCTCTTTGATAATGTTATCTTTTCGAAGATGTGATAAGATCATTTCTAACAAAATAATAAATCGAGAAGAAGAAACGTAAGTATACGACCAATCAGCAATTTACCGAACTCATGGGTGAGATTTAGTTACCTCCACGTTTAGTAGAAATGACAATACAGTTCAGACCAAGAAAGAAACAGAAAAGTTCGCTTTCCCCCAACCTAAATTTACACAAACGACTAGTTTCAGTGGCGGATCTCCATCATCAGGTCCATCATACTCCTGGTGATGGCAATTACTCGTTTTTTGTGTATAAAAGGGTATAAATAAATCGTGGGAAACTACTTTTTTGTCTCCTTTCTTGTTTTTTAATGAATTTCCGCTAAGCTTTGCCTTTATTTGTAATATATAAAACAGTTAAACGTTATTTTATTTATCTATCTTCAGCTGAAGAAATTAATATTTTTCTATATTGTACGTCCCTCATCCTTTCCACGAATTCCCAATGATTATCAATATTTGCTGATGTTCAAGCATTATTTTTCTTTTCACAAAAACAAATCAAGGCATGATTCGCTTTGATGCTAATGCAAATTTGTTCAATGCTGAGTGATATTTGTAATTTTTTACATTAGTAAACGTATATACGTATAAAATGCGATTGCCAATTAATCGGTAAAATGTTTACAGAGAATTTAATTATCACAAGTGCTACAAATGCTAGAACAAAGTGAATAACAGAATGATAGCCCATGTACTCTGGATATGATTGAAATACTCATAAACTACTAAGAATCAGCTGATTGAATGACGTTATTAACGCGGGATCGATATTCATGAGAATTTCCCTGGAGCATGACACCAGCTTACTGGTAATAAAAAACAACAACAATAAAACTTGTTTACATGAGATATCTACTTCTTTTTTGGATTGTCGTTTCGGATTGAAACCTTCAAAAAAATATAAGGGTTTCCATCAATAATTTAAGAGGAAAAAATTAGGTTAGTGATAGATATCTGGGGGTTTCACCTTTACTTTTTTTCAGGTAGAAATTTGGAGGGTCTCTGTGCTAATCCGAACCCTAAGCGCCCGACCTTACCATCGGGGGGAACCATAAAAAAAACTGACCACGTGGAATACGATTTAAAAAGTTATAAACAATTCAAATGAGCAACGACCTACTATCTTCGTCGTCTCACTAGTCCAAAGAGATATACAATCGTCTTTTGATCGACGTTCTACGATGAAAATTAAGATTTTTTGTGATTTTGCTAGAAATGACCCGTTGACACGCGGCAACGTTGCCCCCCGGGATGGGTTGGGTTGGAGAGGAGGATTTCTAGATTTCTAGATTTTTGCTATAAATCCCTCCCCCCAACCCAACCCATCCCGGAGGCAACGTTGCCGTGTGTCAACGGGTCATTTCTAGCAAAATCACAACAAATCTTAATTTTCATCGTAGAAGACATAGTCGGGAAGACAAACAGGAATCTCCATTTCGTTATGAGAAACCTAAAAGGGAGCGGGAAAGGTGTCAGGGAAAGAGCGTACAAATCTATCGTCAGGCCTATTATAGAATACGCAACGAGTGAATGGAATCCCCACGAAACAGGCCTTATTAAGACTCTCGAAGGGCTACAAAGAAAGGCGGCTAGGTATGTAGTCGTTAAGCACAAAAAAAGGGGAGAGTGTTACTAAAATGCTAGCCCACTTGAAGTGGGAATCATTAAAATCGAGAAGGAAAATCCTTAGATTAGCCGGGATGCACAAAGCATGGAATTCCGCGGAGGGCTGGGGCGAACAATATCAGGTTTAAGCTTCCTACTTATATCGGACGTGGCGACCATAGCTTGAAGATCAAAGAACGCGAACAAAAAACAGACATTGCGAAGTATTCATTCGGCAATAGGGGAATTAGAGAATGGAACGCCTTTCCTGGAGAAGTCCTCTTTCCAATGCCAAGAAATGTAAAAACTTTTAAAAATAAGCTTAAATCTGTTTGTACTTTTTAAATTTGTGTAATGTTAATAATTGTAATATTTAATGTTATATTATCTATTTTGTAAATAGTTGTAATATTAATGTTATATTATCTATTATGTACGTATATATAAAAGTAATTCGTTGCCTGCGGGAGGTTTTTGGAGGGGTTTCCCTCCGTCTTTGGGTGAATGCCAGGCAATCGTTTGTAATTTAGTATTTCCCCCTTCACCGCTGTCACCAGGCCTGATGGCCTAATCGCAGCGTAATTTGAATAAATAAATAAATACACCCCTGCAATTCTAGCTTTTAAAAACCTTAATGAAAATATATGTAGGGTTGGTAATTTATTTAGAAAAAATAATATTCTGTGTATCCAAGCAGAATACATCGCATTTCAGTGATTATTGAAGAATGTTTTCACGGCGACAAAGTTACCTGTGGTGTGGACCGAAGAATAAGGCAAGCACTTATTTTTCGGATTTGCTAATTTGTCCGTCTTATTCAAATGTTTTGTATTCAATTTAAAAGTGCCTATTGATGGATAAATCAATTACTCTTAATTCTATCTTTGGTACATATTACTCTATATTACATATGTATCATAATCTTACTTTTTTACCGTTTACTCCATATAAGATTATGATTTCAAAGAGAGAGTCTTCAGCAGTAGAAATTTCCAGTCCTATACGTTCTTAGTTCGTGGTCTTGACATATCCTTAATGTTTGCTTAAGAAAGAGTGATTTGTTAGACATACCAAATATTCGGCTTTAAACGAAAACTCATACGTATAAATATCTTAAACGTTTTTTGTTGTAATTGAAAAGAAAAAGTCGGAAAGATTTCGACACGTAGTAAACTTTTAAAGTAGAAGCTGAGAACCAGAGAAAGAGAACTATAATCTTTGAAAACTTTAATGAACGCATTTCCTTGACAAAAAGAAGCCACAGCTCCTTTAATTGCATCGAGTATTCGTGGCGCAGCCAGATGGAGAAATGACCTTGGTCTACTTCTGAACTTCCACCACGAAACAGCCATCTCTAGAAGGTGGCAATGATTCCCTATAGTGTACCTATACCGAAGGAGTACAGCGGGCAATTTCATCAAGTAGAGAAAAAGTTTGGAACTTGGTTAATTATTACCTTAAAAATAGAAATCTCTTCCAAAATTCCAACCTGGATACAGTATTAGAGGAAGAAGGTAATTAGTAAATAATTGTCCCACGTAACGAAGGAAACCAAATTTCTTTGCTTTTAAAAATTAAGCTTCGTTCGAAAAACACAATTAAATTTTTAAGCAACAATGAATGCGGCATATTCCGCTACAAAAATGATAAAATCGAGCAATATCCAACTATTTTTCTTCTTCGTCCGTATTTACTATTTAGACCACTAAAACGCATCTTAAGAAACTTTTCTCCCTTGGCCACTTTATTCAAAACGCAAAATTTCCAAGACACCTTATTCATCAAACGTAATGCGGTATTTTCCGCATTCGGCTAACTTTCTTTAAGAACATTGTCAAGAAAGAATTATTCCCAAATTATCAATAACTCTTTCTGATTGCATTCAAGTCAAATAATAATCTCTCATTATCTACGTTCCCTCTAATTTATAGTGTACAAAGAATACCTCAGGAAGCACAATAGAAAATACAGAAACCTAAATATTTACACTTCCTCGGGAAGTTAAGCACACGATGGAAAACATTTTTGTGAGTTAAAAGGATATCGATAAGAGAATTTGTCGCTATTCATCCTGTAAAAAACAGAAACGTCATACAGAAACTAACCACATTAGACATTAGAAACATATATCTAATAATCTCTCATTCACAGAGTACAAAATCTTTTCATTTTCCAACGATAAATGCTCTTCGGAGTGCAAGACAAATTCTCAAAAGAGAAACCATGATTAATTGGAAAAATATTAAAAAGCTTCCTCATTGTTTCTCAGCCTCAAATAATAATTGTTCCATATTATTTATATTTATTTATTCCAATTTATTATAATTATACTGTTCGCATCTCAAGAGAAATAACGTTTAAGCGTATTCTATTCATATAAGAAAAACATTAACCCATTAACTGTGGCCATGGAAATAAATAGCTACAGATAAATAGCTAAACCAGATAATAAATAGCTATTTATTCCATCACAGCGTTCTCTATAATTAAAAAATTGCTAATCATGAAAGCAAATACTTGACGATTAAAGCTTATCTATATCTACACACAAATTTTCAACATTTTAATTTCTAAGATGCGCCACACTTTATAACATTTCACAAGGATCAATGAGGATACTTAGACAGAATATTGCACAAAAACGTATGCTACATTGGTAACTCGGCCTTCAGAGCTTTCATTCACTCGTTATTTTCACCAAAATGTGTGTCAAAGGACGTTATCACCAAGCAATCGACCAATTTCTTTTAAAGGGCATCGTTTTCAAATCGATGCCTCCTAGAATAGCTTTGTGGGAGGGATCAATGATACAGAAGAGGCTGGAGGGAGATAGGAGTTGATAGCCGCTGAGTACTAACTATGTCCGCCCACTAGGGGGTCAAGGGTCAGTCTAGCGGGAACCTTGACCTCCGGTCACCACCTGGAGAATGACCACTGCCGTAACTTGCGACCCACGCAACAATTACACAAGACCTTTGCAAAGGAGATTAAAAGAGGTAGAAATCTCAGTAAGGGATGTCATTTCCAATTCCAAGCAAGCGCTTCACTTCGTACCAACTTCCATTCACAATGCTCTCTCTTTATCCTTTGCCTTCCACCCACGCCACTTCGTTAAACGCCAATAAACATTTATATGATGACGTCAGCTAAATGACACAATATGTAACGAATAAACTACTCTTGAAAGCAATATCTTCGCAACATGTACTCAAGTTGACTAAGTATAATTATATACTATATTATTATACGTCGTGGCAATTAAAATAATACAAAATGAAATTGAATTGAAAACACGATATAAAAATAAATCATAAAACTTATGGGATTTTAATTTTAGGAATGCGAAGCCGTGCTTCTAAGCTAGTAGAATCTCTAACTGAAGTGCAATCTATAATGTAGAAGAGTAACTCTAACTGAAGTGCAATCTATAATGTTAAAAATATATCCACAAAAATAATGAGCTTTAACGGAGTAAAACGCTCTCCAACGTTTTATAATGGAATTCAATACATTTTAAATAAAGACTTTATCTGACCACGTGGTTACAAACTATCTAACACTTACCGCAATTATTTAACGTGAAAATGAAAAACAGAATACTCAATGAAAATGTTAGTTTTTAATCGATTTCCAAATGAGCATACTCGTCTATGAAATATATTATATTATTCTAAGGGTAATTTCGTAAAACAAAAGGCCATAAGTGTCAAAAAAGCATGGATGGGTAAAGACTGGTCACAAACAGAATTTTTCACATGTTTATGATTTTTTATATAACGAGTCCTCCGACACGGCAAAGAGTAAAACAGATTTTGACTCTTTGACAAATCTCTCTACACCTTCAGCTATGACCTACTCACAGAAAGCTTTGCTCAATAAAGTCTGAAAAAGCTATTAATTAATTTTTATCCAAAAGAAACTCCTAAAAGTATTCTGCGAATAACAGTAGAACAAAAAATTATGTATGTAATTGAATGAGGGAGAAGAAAACTCTTCGCTCAAAAGCAAAAAGATGGATAAACACATTTCCTCACATGGACGAGCAAAATATTGCTATTTAACAAATGAGAAAAATATCAGAAATTTAATTGAAATAACATTATAGACATTCTTTCCGTTAGTCAAAATCATTACTTCAAATGGAAAGTAGTGAGCGTGAATAAGGACATATTTATTTAATATATAATATTCATATATAACTTTAATTTAAGGATTTTATAATTGCGGTTTGGAAATGATTTAAGATTAAGTTCAAGATAAAACTATTCTAGGGATTGTATTTTCCTTAGCTCACCATTTTCCACTAAAATGTCTTTCAATGAATCCATCACAATAAAAATTTAAAAACATTAAAAAAATCTAAATGGGAATTCCCTCATAGAATGCAGGTAATTCAGTTATGGAACTAATTTTTAACGTGATTTTTACTTTCTCCCTATAGGTAGTATAGAGAAAGTATTGTATTCGCAAAAAGTTCGACCTCCAGATTTCGACAGAAATTAATGTTTTGGGGCCCATGGAGTTCGTTTTCGCTATTTTCCCGAACATGTCTGTCTGTGTGTCTGTGTGTGTGTGTGTCTGTCTGTCTGTGGTAAAAAAGTTTGTGGGCGCTCTATCTTAAAAAGTAATAATCCGATCATTTCCAAAATTCATATTTAGTATTTTCCTAACAATTCCAAGAGTTTATTAGTTTTTGATGAATATCGCTTAACCGGAAGTTGCGGTTAATCCGGAACAAAATTTTGTTTCTTAAATATCTCTGTCAGAATGCAATTAAGGTATATACAATTATTTACAAAAGCTATAGATAATGTACTTTACTACAACTTTTGTATGAAACATTTTTTCCTAACACCGATTGTTTAGGAGTTATTCTTCAATAATGATCAACCGGAAGTTGTTTATCCAGAAATGGAAGTTTTTCATACATAATTATGTACCAAAGTTATATATAATGTATTTTACTTCAACTTTTAATTGAAACATTTTTCTGTAACACTCATTGTTTTGGAGTTATTTATATATGACCGGCATAGGCTTCTGTTTTCGAAAAATATGGAGAAAGTCATAAGTTGGCCACATCAGATTTTTTTACTTGCGTTCAACGTCTTATTCATTGCACCTTTCACTCGATGATAGTCTACATAGATAGCAGTGCAGGAATGTAAGTGAAAAAAATTAAAGAAACTAACTGAAATAAAAATTTAGCTGTCGCTATATTTCCACGGAGAAAATTATAATTAAATTCTGTTTTACGCATAGTTACGTTATATCTTGTTAATAATTGGATCGATTAATTTCAATCACTCAGCCTAACACATTTTTTTACTTTTCAAGTAAATTCTTCTTTTTCTATAGTTTAATATCTACAAAAAAATATTATTTTAATATGAAGCACCACTGCAATAATATACGTTTTTGAATAAGAAAAAAAATTAAAATATGTACAAATAACAAAGGATTCTAGTTAATGGGTATGAAAAATAATCTATGTCACATTTGTAATCCGCAAAAACTCTGATCGTAAATTTTTTCAATATTAGGACTAACAATAAGTGAAAGCGAACTGCCGATATTTTTGAACGATAATACAGCAGTAGTTTCTGAACAAAAAACGTCGTTCCATTAAAATCTTGAGAAGTACGACGATATCATACGGATATCAGATGGAGCTACGCACGCAGTTTTGACGTAAATGGTAAGGTAATTGAAGAAACAGAACTCTACTTCTTGGATCGAGAGAGAATTCGAAGGTACAAAAATTCCTAAAAAGGAAAAAAATACGGGTCGCCAACTTCATTATTTATGAGAGACGAATTGATGAGAACAGAACACAGAGTCGAGGGACAAAAAAGACCGTGAAGAATATTACAGTTGATAGAGCATCGACGTATCGATTTCCAGTGAAGAGGATAAAAAGAGCAGAACATCGAGAACTCGAAGAAACGACTGAAGCAATTTAAAAAGTGATACCTATTCCCATCCATTTTGCGGAGAGCAGCTCTTACCTCCTGTTCGTGCAGCGTGCCGTCTTCTCGGAAAAAAATTTTATTGCAGCTGGTGGGAGGGAATGGGGTAGAATTTGCACTGAAACAGGGCTCCTCGGAACTTTGGCCGAAATAGTTCGAATCCGAAGGTATTTACAATTGTTTCCGGTAATTTCTCCGCGATTTTCGAAAAATTAGGATCCTAGGCAGAATTTCTCCCTATGCAAAACTTAGCATAGAGAGAAAACTCTAAGAAAAATAAAGCAGCCTGAGTTGCATATGAGAACGAATGCAATGCTACTTGACACTTATTAGAAGAGAGTTCGACAAAGTTGATTGGAAAACTGAAACTTTGGGAGCATAAATCTATCGAAAACGTAATTCACCTTGTATATTCATTCTTTCCGATATTTTAACCTAAAATTTTAATTTTTACATAACATAATGATGTAGACCTAGCAAAACCTCTCATCTCCATAGTAAAATTCTCTGGATAAGTATCCATCTCCCTTCATTAAGTATTAATTTAATTTTCCACAGCATCTCGGCCATCTCAGTGGATTTTTAAGTAAAATTTATTTCATTAATCCCTGTCAATATGTTTTATATTACTCCGAATTCCTGCAATGGTAATTCGATTGACCTTTTGCCTCCGTGATAATATTCGTTCAAATATTTCTACATTCAATAGCAAATATTACATTCCCAGCGCAAATAAAGCTTCAATGCTTAGCTCATTTGGGTGTATTTGAGGATTAAATAAAAACAATTTATGGGAAAGACTGATCACAAATATTTGTCTTTCCTTAATTGTTATCATGTAATGATTAGATTTAAAATTTAATTCGGAGGAATATATTTATTCGCGTAGCACAAAAACAACTGAAGTTAGTTTTCCTGTATACATAAGTTTCTGCGATTCTGCAAAACAAGTTCAGAGTAGTTCTGAAAAATTTCCTCAATAAATGTAAATTTTACAATATGATTTCTCAGATATAGCTAACAGTATATATAGTAACTATAGTTATCCTGTTCCGATAAATAAAAACTAGCAAATTAATTTTACATACATTGAAAAGTTTTAATTAACCTTCTGAAATATTTGGAGAATAACTAATCCAATTTGTATTGGCCTCATATAACTACCACTTCCTCGTCCGAGATGAATTTTTATTTGCATATTATTTTAAATAAAAATATCGTATACAATTTGGTCGTAAAATATCTTAGCAAATTAAGAAACAGAGGAGACTTTATAAATATCAGTACCGCTCGTCAAATTCAGCATCGAATCACAAAATGCATTACGGATGAGGTAATTTCGTTAGTGAATGGTTACTTTAGTGAATTTGAAATTTAAGTGGGTCAATTCCAAGTAATCACCGTGCCCCAGTTTCGTTCTATCAGCTTTGGATTTTGCCAAAAGTTCGGAACTACGCGTGTATGAAATGACTCCTCCACACTCGGAATTACAGATGGGAACGGAATCTCCCCGAGAGAAGAATAGAATCAAAGTCCGCAAAAAGCCTTTACGTAATCTGGATTCGAAAACGGATTGAAGGGGAGGGGTATGATGACTGCGCTATTGGAATAGAGTATTCAGAACTTAAAAGACTCTTCCCGATTCTGTGGCTGAAAAAGAAACTTTAAACGATTTCGGAAACATTTTTAGTTCTGGGAGATTTAGAAGACATACACGGATGAATAACTCATGAAGTCACAAATTTTGATTTTCGATGGATTTTTTTCAACTGGTTGTGGAAATTGTGAATATAAACGTCATTGTGTAAAGGATCTTATTAATTAAAAATGATTTGCCCTCAAACCAAATTCTAATGTACTGAATATGCAGTTCCAAATTTGGATAAAAATCATAAAAGCTCAACTGAAATTCCATTCCCTATACGAAGAAGGGGATTAATTATAGTGATTCGAATTCGAAAACAAAATATACTCTGGCAGCAGTAGGATAATCAAGGAGAATCGGCATTGAAGCTATTCTACAGAAGGTTATAATCCTCATAGAGACGCAGTAACTGAAATTAAGTTAATTATTGTGACATTACTTCCTTTTGAGGCACGAATCTTCGTGAGAAGGGGAGAGAAAATTAGCTAAAAATATCTACAACAGAGCATGTTTTCATAAATATAATTAGGGGAGACCCGAAAGGATACCTTGAAACAGTAATTACGGAGCTAGTAATACGAGCTAAAATATCCCAAATAAAAACGTAAAGTAAGCGAAAGCGTGGCAAGATAACATCAACCGACTGGTCGTTTCCGACCAAAAATACGCATAGGGCGGTTAAAAATATGAAAGAAGTAAATAAATTCTCAGTTTTCTACCTGTGAGTTGCATTTCATCTCAAAAGATATATTTTCCAAAACACTTTAACAACTATGCATGCATGCATACAGCAACGCAAAAAGGTAAACTGATAAGATAAAAAGGTGAGAAATTAGGGAAGGATATAACTATATTCTTTAATTTCCCTGAAGTAATGAAATAACACATATGGAGAATATTTTGAGTGACTTTACAATATATACGTGCTATAAAATTTTCTTTGGGTATGCTACGATTAGCTTCAGGTACCACTTTGTGGCAATGCTCCATTGTATTGGAGAAGGAGAAAAAATGAATTTTTATCCTCACATCAAAGATTTATTTAACAAAACAGGCAACAACGCGTTGCGTCACCAGGTTGCTAGGTTGGTAATTATTTGCAAGAAACACTGAATCTTGTAACAGTATGACTAGACAAATAGAAACTGGTTATAAAATATGAATGATGCAGGAATCATCATACTATCTGGATGTATGGTTTCACAAAATAAAATAAATAATGACACTAGAAAACCTTTGCTAGTGTAGAAAAAACTGGGTGCACAAAGGACAAATGACTAGACACTACAAAAGCCTTTGGAACACAATGACTTGTTGCATACAAAATCTCCAAAAAAGTAGTAACTGAGGCTAAACATAAGTGGAACATTATTAAGGAGTACATAATGTATTTCGCAAAGGAAAACATAAGAGAATATCGGAAGAAAGTAATTATAAAACCAATATCATGTTGCTTGGAAGTTCAAGAAATTGCGCTTACGGAAGACAGTTGAGATAACTATCAAGTATTTGCTAAGGCAGCCAGTCATCCCGAAAAATCTTTTAGTTTCAGAGAGTTCTTCTTGAGCAAAAGATTTAAAGAGAAGTCATAACTCTCTGCAGAACCGTCATTTCGAGTGAGAGGAAGGCTAGTGTCGAATGCGTAGTAAAATGAATATGATGCTTCAAGAGATAAAAATTTGCGATGATATTTATGGGATTCCACCATATAAATGGTATTCATCGTACAATTGGGAGAAAGACTTTTACTTGCTTCGAAATAGGAGGAATGCAATAGATGAAAGTACAGAAAGGAAGTGAAATAAAAGCCATTCAAAAGTAACAACCTTCCAGAAGTATCGGACGTATCTGAGAGAAGTAAGTACGAGTATGAGAAAATTATCCATTTCTACCATACATCTTAAGATATTAAAATCAAATATTGAGCTAATTTTATTTGCAGTAAAACTTATTGTGTCGGTGTAGTAAAAGATCATCAATAATTTGTGAAGTTAAATTCCAATTTGGAGACATAGTATAAGGTTGTCCGACTTAGCTCTCTGCAAGTAACTAATCGAGGAACACAATCATTATCTAAATCTATTTCGTCAAGAGAATACTTTATTCGCGGTGTAAGTTTCAATTGTATACGAGGAACTTTATATAAGTCGGTGGCTTTTGAATAGAAAAGTATTATCTAGCAAAAATCCATTCAAATTTTGAAGATCATTTACTTCCAGCTCAATTTGCTTCGCAAAACGTATTTTCTGACTTATCTAAAGAATAAGATTTTCCTAGCCAAAATATGAGTTTGTTTCAGACGTGACCTCTTCGTTTGACGTGAATGTCCTCAAACCGAGTCATTCCTTCAGGTTTTCTGAAGGACAGTAGTCACAAGGGGCCAAATCTGAACGATAAGGTGGTAATCGCAGCGTAATTTGAATAAATAAATAACGAAGCATTTTTTTTCACCCTAATTCGATATTTTGGCTGTATTTAGATAAACTCTAGTGTTTTTGTGTTCTTTGGCGTGAAAATCCTGCATAAATTACGCATGGAAAAATTTCAGTAGAAACTCTCTTTTAGATGAAATAGAGGCTGTATAATTTAAGGAGACTCCGCTAGGGCGTATAAATGATAATATTCCCCATAAGAGCAACCAGCCAATGAGCACCAAAATATCAGCTTTATCGTATTATGAATTAGCTGCAAGAATGAAACAAACTTTATGATTTTTAATGGTAAATCTGGAAGATAAAACATAAGTCAGAGAGCAATGAAAATTACATAAAAGTATCTTAGTACATGCAACAGAATAGCTAAGTGCAGATGGTCTTTAGGATTCGAAATAACGTCGATTACTGCCATGTTATGTAAAAAAAATATATTTTTATTTTTCTATTTACTACCTTTTGATAAACACAGATTTATGAACATCGCAAACAAAAGAAACGTTAAGAGCGGTGATAAGGTTACAACTGCAGAAAACGGATAAGAACTTAACTCCATCAATAAACTTTTCAATAAGGTTTTCTAATCTTGAGTGTCTGAATTCAATATTATGCATCGGTATTTCAATATCGATTTACAAAAGAGTACAGCTCCATTTTTTTTGTGGAATTTTTCCATTCTCCGATAGTTAAAAGCTACAATTTTTTTTAATACGGTTTCTCCTAATACCTTCGTTTGAATTATCAAGAAAGGAAGTTAAGGGAATACATTCCTTTTACTAAGCTAAATAGTTAAGAAACACAACAAGAAGATTACTTAAAACAAGTCGTTTCTAAGTTTATCAAACCCAAATAAAAGTACTAGTGAAGTCACAATGCTACACCCTTGCTCTATTTCCATCGTTTGCTCGGAACATTAATAAGTTCTGATTCGATTCCAGTCTACCGGACGATTCTGCGTTTTTTTCCCTCGCGATCTCAAAAGTGTTGATTTAGAGGTCGAGGTTTAAACAGGAGCCTAAGGGAAAAGTTAAATATACCCGGAGGTGTGTGAATGGCTTTGTAGAAGGCAGGGTTTAAAGTTGATCTACCTAGATTTGATGCGGTCGCCGACAATGCGAAAATTACCCTTTTAGTCCTTTCTTCTTGTTTACAAGATAAATTAAAAAATAAGCTCACCGTTTTCTTACAGAGTCTTATATATACATGGAATCTAGGGGAGGTATACATTTTTTACAGAATAGGTTGAAAGATATTAACGAGTTGTTGCTGTTTAATTTTACGTGTTTCCTTATTAATCAATTCAGGGAGGAAGATAATAATTTAAAGCAACTGCCCGAATATTTATTCAGAATTTTCTAAATAATTAAGAATTTGATGTAGAATTAAATTAACTGATAATATATGATCAAATGGAGTATACAATCATTATATATTTAAATGAATTAGTACATAGTAAATTATCCATGGTGAACAAACTTTTACTTGACTAATATTTATTATCAGAATTATTCTGATAATAAATAGTGGTCTAGTAAAAGTTTGTTCACCATGGATTTTTTACAAGTTAATAATTACCACAAAGTTAACCCTGAATCTGTATCGTTTACATAGTAAATTATTAAATAAATTTAAAAAGTGTAAAGAAATTTTTTTAATAAAACCTTTATTAAAAATTCATTTCGAGATATGAAGATCTTCGGACATTGTCTTTTATATATTTTGCAATCATAAGGTGAGTTTTTAAGCCTACGTATATGATGTAATTTCCTTTGATACGTAGGTATTCAACTAAATCTTCTATGTTTTAAAGACCTCGCAGATCAACAGTCATTACCAAAATCAAATAATCACTGCAAGAGAAAAGAAATAGCGGAGCTTTTCACTTTTAAGGATGCAATTACGGCCAAAACTTGCTCTTTCTCCTGTTAGCTATCAAGAATGAAATTAACATAATGTGAAACTAGCGAGAAAATCAACTTTTGGGCTCTATTCCATTGAAACTGTGGCACGCATAAATATATAGATATTCGTAGTTTATCCCGCAATATAGCTATATACTGGTATATAATAACGGAATCAATACTCCAATCGAACGGCACCCATAAATTCTTTTAGTGCATTACCTGCAATACTTATACGTAAAAAAATAAACTTAGGTGCATTCATTTCCAGCTCACGAAAAAGAGCCTAAATTTTTAAAAATCTCTTCGATGTTCATTGCCGTATTACCTTAGAGAATCAATTTCATTACATTCACAAGGAGGCCCCGATAAAGCATTTGAACTAAAACGGAAACACAACTCACGGAGGAAACAAATTTTCGAAAAAAGTGGCATGAATACTGAAAATAGCAAACATAAGAGATGCTCTTGTTTATCTCAAGTGAACTATGGTATTTATAGAGAGAATCATCGGTGGACGATTCTGCCGGACTCAAATCCCGGAGGAGAGCGTTCATTCAAGCAAGCCTTTTTGAACCCTACAGGATTTATGAGTTTCCGCATAGACGCAATACTGCATTGCACGTCGTAGCTTCGAGGTTTAATGGCTCTTCGCTAAAATTTTTACATCGAATTGATGCGTTCCGTTTTATGGTCGGCCCAATCGGCTGCCGCATATTCCCTAAAGTGATAAAAGTAAAATTTTCAAAGTTCACTCGACCCACTCAAGCCTTCACTAAGTCCCTTTTTACCAAAACAAACGATATTTTAATATTCCGATCCGAAGGGAGATCCTTAGTGATATTAACCAGGAGATATTTAGCCGACTCAAACAAACAATGTTTATTTTATCGACATCAAGTTCAGATTTACATTTTTCTGAGTTTTTTGTGTGTTAACGTAAGCTAGCTTCCCTTTGGAGGAATATAACGTGACCTTTGTACTTGCGTATGCGTAACTCTAACTTTCGTTAATATACAAACATTATTTATAGCCGAGAAAACAAATAGAGGTCATGAAGAATGAGGTTCGCTTCGAAAATATAAAAGAACTTTCAAAATAAAAATTAAAATTTTACAGAGACTCATAATGTTAATGGATTTTCATTAATGATGAATGATAATGAAGCTTGGGTTCTATACAAGAGTAACATCAATTTGCTTTCAAGAATAAAAAGATTTATTTATTATTGAATAATCCCAAAGAATAAAAATATTCAAAAGAAACCTTAGGAAAACTACAAAATTATCATCACAGAGTTTTATACAACAAGGAGTAAATTTCTCTGGGCTTATATTAACTATCGGTTGATATTATGATTGTATCTTTTTTTAAATCCATCCAAACGGAGAAGTCATATAACCAAAACTATTCACTTAATTAACATAAACTATAATTAATATGAAATTTCGTGAGAAAATTGCAGTTCTTCGTGTTAGGTAAATTCAGACTAAGATATGTATTCACCGAAAATTCGAAAGAAAATAATTTTGTTTTTAAACCATGTTTCTGTGATGAAATTAAACTATTGTATGATTACTTTTTCACTTATTTAGTGCTAGACTAACTAAGGTTAATCAGAATAAAAAAAATTTAGCCTGCCAAAAAATTGTATCACACATTTAGGTGGCAAGAGATTCTGGTCAGAATTCTATCTTTTTAAATTTAATATTATTCAGCAATTACAAGATATTCACACGATAATCCTGAGACTTTTGCAACAATATAAACTTTCTATCTTTAGTCCCATGACCACTCTAATACTATAATGTTTGTAGAAATGAAAGGGAAAAACTAAAAGCATAACTAATACAAAAATTTGGAGTAAGGAGTGAAGGGATTATTTGCCGTGATTTTGCATGGAAAATATACTAAAGAATAATATACTAAAGCAAACAGAATATTCTGGTCTATTCCTCAAGAAACCACTCGCGCCGGATGTAAATGTTTGGATGTCTAGAAGTAAAAACCAAACATACGCATCGAAAGTTAATAATTCCCTTTCGGAGCGGAAGTGAGGCGGCAAAAGAAGGAAAATAGTCAAAGAGGAAAAGAAAAACGAAAAAGAGAGAAGTCGAGGACCTAAAAATGAGTGGGCAGAGAATAAATACGCACACAGTGGGAACATTAGAGGACTTGCGTAAAAGGTATGAACTCTTCATAAGAAGGAATATTATTACTTCCATTTGAGTAACATTCGCGATGTTGACACATCTTTTTATTATTTTCCTATAAACTTCTCTTGACTCTTGATTTCTCACAACTTGCCACGATTTGGAAACCGTTTTCAGTTAACTTTTTTGAATTCTCAATGATGTTTCCACTGTCTATGTTTTATTCGTGCCGCTTGAACGACATATAAATCGTTTTACATATCATTACAATTTACAATGATATTTTAAGTTAATAAAATCTCATTTGAAAATCCGAAAGAATACAAATGGAAATTAGAAAACTTACGCCAACAAATTTAAAGTTAATTCATATAAATGAAATTAGCTAAGGTGTCTTTAATATTTACTACTTGTAAAACAATTGAAATTTTATTTCCACAAATGTTTTATAGCAGCCATGGTGACTAATATTCATTATTTATTCCTCATTTAATTTATGTCAGTTGGTCTTACCATGTTATCGCCGAGAGGATATGTAACGCATTTTATATTCATAGTAACGGTAGTCCAACATTTAACATATTAAATCAAAACAATTAAGAAAGCTATATTACTCAGGGTCAATATTCACTCATTAGTTGAAACTTCTTTCATTAAACATTTAACCTTCTTTTGACCTCAGAATGTTTTCTAAAAGGTAATACAAGAGTTTACATTTTTAAACTTAATTTTAGAATACCTTAAGAGCCAGGTACCAAAATTGCGTCAATAGTGTGGGTAAGCGATATCATGTTGAATCAGTCGATAATTCTTTCCATTTAGAATTCAGAATTTTTTTCGGCTACCCCTACCGAAATTCCACACCAGCGATCACATGTATGCGATCAATTACCTAAAAAGTCATCGTAAATTAACGTTACGCGTACAAATATTAGCAGCCTGTCAATCAGGCTAAGTTTTTTCGACACGAGAACGTGAATTACTTTAATTTAATCGATTTGAAAATAAACCAAACCCTTATTACTTTACGGAATTCTCATCCACATACTTGCTGACTTGGATCAATTTCAAAATAAAGTTTAATCGTGTGAACTTTTCGATATCGACATTTATCTCACATAAAAATGCAAGTTTCTGGGATAGAGCGATTAATAACGATGGGTAAAAAATTATTGAGAAAGGGCGTGATATACTAAGGGAAATATTTCGCATTACTCGATGTATAATATGGTTAAAGGATAGATTCTCGAGCGATTATCCTTAAAAGGTTAAAAAATTCATATTTAATTGCTCCTGAATTTATTTAAGAGTTTATGCAATAAAATAAAATAATAAAAAAACAAATCTTTCAACGACCTAAATAAACATATCTATTTGAAGAAGAAAGTAAATACGGGCGCTGTGTGTTGCTAGGCCAGTACAATAATCCCAATAGCCCGAAATATGGTTTTTGGGAGGAAATGGGGCAATAGACCAACTGTGTAGAATCGTACATGGTCTTTGCATCACTTAAATATCTTAAATACTCGTAATAGCAATCATGGTAACCAAGGCAGATACCAAAAATCAGAAGTAAACAATGAATGAATACTTTAAGCTGAGTTTAATCGATACAAAATATCGATTAAGCCGCTTTCTGTACACACAAAAAATATGTGACAACTGCATGAAAAATCGATAGAAAATACGTGCAAACAATCTATGGGAGACAATACACCATCTGAATATTTTATATTAAAGCGGGGAAAATCTTCGCATTCAGAGTAGCTCGAAAATGAAAAGATAATGACGCACGACGAACAGAGATCATAAAAAAATCCGTAGCTTATGGTGAGTGGGTGGGTGAGTTATTCAACGAACTGATGGGCAATTTCTGATTGAGATAGAGTATAACCCTACTCATTTTTACGCCCACTAAAATAAAAGAAATCCTTTCCAGGATTGAAAGAAAGTGCTAGTTGATAATTTCGCGCTCCATATGGAAAATAGAACAAGTCACTCTAAAACCGATTATGAAGAGTAAGTATATGCTCAGGTGTCCTTTGAGCTTCTTTGTTCCTTTCTCAAACCATTCCCTTTTTTGCCAGAGTACGTATCAAGATTTATCTACTTATTAAGCTAAAAGTACATCTGAAGTTTTTGTTGCTCCTTAATGTCTTTAGCTCCTGAACCAGAACTCTTGAATACGTATTTTTATTCTTCCAAAATTTGAGAAACTCAATAAGTATTCTTTAAACCAGATCTCGTTATGTTATCTATTAAATTACCTCCAAAATTAATATTAATCCCTTATTTATTAAAATAATCTTACAAATAGAAAAAAATTCAGGTGATCAGATTTATCTGACACAAAAACATTATAATACCTTATAGTATGTTAAAAAATATATTCCTAAAGCCTTTTTTTCTTTTCGGATAGGGTTTGAGAGCCTCTTCAGGTAACATGTTCCAATCTTTTATCCCCTTATTTATAAAAGAGTACTTCGCGATATCTATTCGTTGTTTCCTAAGCTTAAACTTATATTTATGGTCACCTTGAGTTACATAATGTGGTTCCTCTATCCTGTCTTTTAATTCTGTCCACGCCTCGCTTCCGTTTCTAACCTGGAAGATTCCTACTAATAGGTTTATCCTTCTTCTTTTTTCTAGTGATTCCCAGCCGAGCTTCTCCAGCATCTCCGTAACGCTGTCCATTTTCTTATGTCTTCCTAATGTATATCTCGCAGCATTCCGTTGCACTTTCTCTATCTTTTTAATGCTGATTTTATCATGAGGATCTCATACGTTGGTCGCATATTCTAATATCGGTCTAACTAATGTTTTATATGCTAATTCTTTCGCATTCCTATTACTAATTACGAAATTTAATTTTTTAAATGCTTTAGAAAAAATTTTACTTATATAAAAACTCCAGTCCAAATTTTTCGTAAGTCCGTAAGGAGATTTTATAAGAGACTATTTTGAATTATTCATACCACGTTAAAGTACAATTTTATCTAATTCTAAGAAGATTAGAATATTTATCAAAGCACGTAACATATTCAAAGATCTGTATCATCATAAAGTGGAAAGCGCTAAAATGCATGGCATTATGGTAATTATGGTAAACTTTCTCCCATTGACGCAGGGAATGGAATGCAAAATAGTAAAAGAAAATGACGTGAGACTTTGAAGAAAAAGGAGCCAGAGATGAATGGAATTATTAGAAGGGCAGAAAAAAATGTAAAAGCGATAAAAAGATACGCTGCCTCGGTTGAAACGTTGACATTGAGACGGTTAGTGATTGATTTATTAAACTAAGATTTATTGTGGGAAGAAAATGAAAGTGACAGAAATTTATGAGATAAAATGATAGGAAAGAAGATATCTTAGGAGAAAGTGAGCTCGCTGAAAACTGTCCGTAGTCAAATCCACCTAATTGAAGGCTTCATGGGAGCGTATAATTTTGCAACGTAATTCACGATGAAAAGCTAATTAAAAATAAAAGGGTTAAATAAAATGGAGAGAGAATAAAAAGCTGAAATTATGAAAAAAATTAAATAGATTTTGATATCATTATGTGGAAATTAGAAACTGCAAATATATTTGAGCAGTTAATTCCTTTAAATCCAGCGAAGTTGTAAACTACTTTAAACGCTTAAAGGCAATGAAGTAGGCTAGGTGGTGCATCCTTTATTTCAAAAAATAGCTTCCCATTCCGTTTAAAACTATGGCATTTTAAGTAATTGATGTCCATGTTATACTGAGTATCTTTCACTTATAAATTTACAAAATATTTTAATAATGGCAGTTAATTATAAATAATAATTTATTAAAACCTTTAAATTGTATATCTAAATGGTAGTGTTATCTATACTGCATTACAAAATTATAATACAGTACGAGGCAAACGCATAGATCACACTGCTGAATAATTACTGTTATTTTATTCATTTACTTATGTTTTTCTTTTGCTATGGTTGGTTTTGATTGATTATTTATAATTATTCTTACATTTCACAAAATCTCATAAAGAACAAGAATATAGTCAGAATCAAGTCTTCCTAAATATACATGTATCGTTTGGAGATCTTCCAAAAACAAAAAATTACATATCTCATCCATTTTCTTGCGTAAAGTATAGTCGATGATAAGAAGGAATCTTACTTTCACTATTTTTTCTATGGAATTTTTCCCAATATACTTTTATTCCTCCCTTAATTTTATGAAATAAAAAAGTTCTCAAAAGATAAAATCTTAGATGTATTACTTACGGAAATTTGTTAGAGCCGCCTTCATTCGAACTTGATGCAAAATAATCAGTGATAGTCAGTAATATAAATAACGATATTTAATATTCCCTTTCGCGACATTGCAGCGCTTTAACCAGGATATATAAATTTCATTAGGAAGCGTTTAGGCAGAGTAAAAGTTCCTGTATTGCCACAATACATTCCTGACGGAAAATTACTGACATAAATGAGCTAATATCATGCTGATGATATTTTTAGTATTAGATAGATTAGGAAACTGATTATTACAGAGTAACTAAATAGGATACCCTGATATCTTAAAGTAGAGAGAACGCGGTGGGCATGAGGAAAATAAAACCTCTGAAAAATCGACCGAGATTATGAAGAAGAGTGTGCCATAGAAATATATGGGGAAAACACGATATATGAAGGCCTAGATGCTCTGCGACGTCGAAAAAAGAAAGAGAAATTGATGAATGAGATGAAGAGGGGGAAAACCTGTGGCGTGGACAAGCACTTCCGAGGGCTCTCGAGGCAAACGATAAGCAGGAAGTAACTTATGGATCCGTTAGGCAGTTTGAAGTCCTCTCCGATAAAGCAAAATGAGCGAAAGGGCCATGAGGGGTAATAAGAGTGTATGAATACGAAGTGATAGATGCACTGGTTCATATCTTGATAATATAAAGGCAATGGGATGGAAGAGCTAGTCGTAAATAGCGTAAAATATCAAAATTTAAGCGTTCATTTCTATTTGTAGTGATGCGTGAAGGAGAGTATACGTAAATTCTAGGTGACGCAAATTCTACGAAAGCAAATTCTACGAAAGAAGATTTTTCGAAGTTGTTTAATGCATACAGATTCTACGAAAAAAAATACTATAAAAGCAAATTGTTCTAAAACAAATTCTTCTTCTTCTTCGAATGATAAATTCTTCTAAAATAGACCACATAGACATAGACAACTTAACCCAACGTAACCCATTCCCGACAATTTACTGAATATATTTCATCTACAAATCAGATGTACGTTTTTAATAACTTTGGAATCATTAGAGTGGTCTATTTTCGAAGAATTTGACATTCGAAGAATTGGTCGTTCGAAGAATACGTTTTAAAAGAATTTGCCTTTAAAAAAAATAGAATTTGTATGCTCCCAAATTTGATCTTTACTTTACTTGCCTGATTTATACTGAAAACTGTGTTTGGTGGGTAGCAGTTCTCCTAAATAGGTATCGTCATGCTTAGCCGCCGAATTTCCAATGTCTTTCGCTCAGTCAGGCAGTCGCAAGGGAGACATAAAAATCTAAAGATCCGCACATAAGTACACAAGGCAGAAACGTAGAGCTGGGCATGGAACCCTCACCACGCACAGTTGTTTACAGTAGGAAGAACAATCGGAATTCATATGATTTGGGATTCTATACGCAATGACGAACCCATCGTTTTCATAAACACTTAAAGAGGCAGCCTTCATCAGCATGGCATATGAAAAATTCCAGTCTATTTGAAATGAAAAAGTAGGTCTTCTGACAGAAATGTGGGATATATGAAGTTTTGTCTTAGTGGTATGATGTGAAATTATGGGAGAATAAGTAATATCCTACGTAACGCCCAAAAGTTTAATGTATCCTCTGAAAATTGTACATGTTTTTCAATGATTTTCATACCTCAAAAAAGTTTAAATATTTTCCGTAAACTCAGCGATGTTTACAGCTGAACAATTTTATTTCTTCGTCTCTTTTAAATTGAAAATTTAAGTTAAATTTAATTTAATATTGATTTCCGTGTGTGTAAATTACACAGCCTTTTGTAAATTCTTGTAAATTTTCACAGCGGAATAGTTTATGCATAACTTTTGCATGCGCGCTACAAGTAGTACTACCCTTTTTAATGCATAGAAAAAATATTGGGCTTGCTGTCTCTTTCAATAGTTTCACAAATGTAAATATTTTCCGACTCATTATTTAATTCTACCACACACCTATTATAAAGCAAGAATGAACTCTTCTTACAGTCTAACATAAGTACGTACCATTTCTTAACATTCTTTTCTAGGTAAGTAATTTAAAGATATGTTCTATAATTTTTAGAAAGTAGAAGTAAATTAAAGATATAATTTAGGTAGAAAATGAGACGGCATTTGCAAAATGTTGAAGCTGCGTGACAATACCGCTTACGTTGAAGGAGTGAAGAAACTGAAGAAGAAACTGCAATTCTTCGTTTGCGGGATGCTGAAAGAATGAGACGTAGCAGAAATGAAGAAACTGCAAATCGTTGTTCGCGGAATGCTGAAGGTATGAGACAATACCGAATGCGGCAAAATAACCGAACCAGAACACGAAGTGTCAATGGATACCATCAAGAAATTGCGGAACATGACTGCGGACAAATGAATTTGCAATATCAACATTGCAATGCACTGCAATAAAAATCATTATTATCAATTATTTATTTAAACTATTTATTTTAATTAGGCGGTACTGCTAATATGGATAGGACTATTAATTTAGAATATTTTACTGTTGCAAATTTATTTGCAACGGGGTTCACGAGTACAATAATAAGCCACTAAATAATTATGATATACTCTACTGAATTTTGAGTTAATTATCTACTAAATTACAAATCAAGCATCTCCTCAATTACAAATAAACAGTTTCTTAAATTATCTTATTTAAAAGTTGAGTATAATCTATACAAGGTGAGCTAAGCATCCATCATATAACTCCTTCAATCTTTGATCGATGTGGAATATTTTCCATTATTACTAGACGTAATAAACGAGACTGGGGATCAAAAGAATCGAAATGCTTGGGATTTTTTGAGGAAAAGGTCTCATTGAACGCTCTGAAGGGCCTCTGGCTCCCCTAGGCGGAAATAACTCCAAGCGGTAAATCTCTTTCGAATTTACTTGGATGGGAACTGCTTCTATGAGTGGTGACGGCGAAATATGCGCCTGTCTCTTATAGGAATTTCTCCTTTCATATCGTCACATAGCATTCAAAAATTTTACAATCCAGCGATGCTGATCTGGTAGGTACTACACAATCGAATCGAAATTTTCTTTTCAAAGAGAGCTCCTATACTCTTCTACGCATATCCGAAAGGGAAAAATGTTAAGAGGAGTACAGATAGCTTTATAACGGTACTCCCTGAGAAGAGCTCGAAAGGATAAAAATACTGATGTTCATTCTGGGAATAATGAGATTTTTCTATTATTGAGGCGGATATCCGAGTAGTCCAGTCAAATCTTATATACAAAAATTCAGCCTGCGTATGTTTGTGACCGCAAAACTCGAAAAATACTCAGTCGATTGGCTATAAATTTAATACAGCGTTGCATTCAAATACTACAGTGTTTCTATTGTAAAAAATGTTGAAGTTTTGTTCTCGGTTCGATCCCAGACGAATCCAAGCATTTCCACAAGAAATGCACGTAAAGTTTCACAACGTGCACATTTTTGCCGCTGCAGGCTTTATTTCTTTCACAAAATTAAATTAATGAGATGGTCATACAAAATTGAGACACGCACCAAAAGAAGGGAAAATAAAGTTTTTAAATCTTATTTTGGTCATGTATTATTCTTTTCGAAATGAATTATGGAGATTTTACACGAAATAAACTAAATTTTTGTAATATTTTGAGGGTGTAAACAACCGGTCCCAATAACGACAAATGCTATTGTTGAATCCGAGTTTCTGCATTTTAGCCTATTTAAGGTTAAGAAGAAGTCTATTTGTGGTTTTTTGATTTCGTTCACATTGATGTGCATATTCGATCATTGTAAGTGAATTAAATAATCTGTTTCCAAAAGTCAAAGTGTGAGTTACTTTTTATTTGATTGATACATTTAATTCGATTTATTTCTTCCGTTATATTCCAGTTGATCGTCGTCTGCGTTTTCGCGGGCAATAGTTCCCGTTTTAGTAGTTGAAGAGGAAGAGAAAAGTTGTTGATTTCTTTCACATTGATGTGCTTAATCATTCGTTGGAAATGATTCAAATGATCTATTTTCGAAACAGAAATTGAGTTGATTTGATACCGGATGTTGTATTTAGTTCGATCCATTTGTTTTGTTTTGGAAATGATTTAATTATCTGTTTTCGAATCTCAACTTGTGAGTTACTTTGTATTCTATTGCTGCATTCAATTCTATTCATTTATCCATGAATATCCACTTACGAGTAATCGTGGTCTTTTGAATATTTTCTAAATAAGTACTAAATTCGTTGAGCTTTAATTTGAGCTGAAAACGACTACTGCATCCACACAACAACGCTTCATGATTATATATTATACTATACCCCTTCAAATTAAAGCTAAACAAATATAGTATTTATTTATAAAATATAATTTTCCTCTTTGTATGAGTACTTTTTCCCATATTTTCCAAAATACACGACCAAAACTAAAATTCTTCTCTTTTTGGAAAAATTGCCAATTTTCGAAGAGCTTTCTCAAAACGTTATCGGCGTATGGAGTTGAATTTGAACTTAAATTATAGGAAATTTTATCTTCTTTAAAAAATGTCTGAACTATATTTTCTGTTAAACGCATAGCTTAGAAGATATTTAAGAAAATCTGAAAAAGTACACAAGTTTCACAGGTTTTTTGGGCATTACTCAGCCCGCACAGGTCTTTCGTAGCTGCAGAATCAGTCACATACTACTGGTTTAGGTCCTCACAACATATAAAAAAATAGCCAATCCTAATCTTTTTCAAATGCCGGATGCATAATTTGACTGGACGAGAGAGCGAAATGGAGCATATGAAAGTTAATTGATCCGGAGAGAAATAATGGTCGTAAAAAAAGCAGAAAATTCGATTTAAAAGATACGAATAAATTTATCCTCAGACCTACATAATTGCCAAAGCCACTGCGTTCAAAACAGACTATTTGTGGCAGTCTTTCATCCAAAAATAAATCGCAAAAAACTGCGATTCCATTAGGATTTTCGTCAGCGGACGTAAATAAACGTTGAGAGATGCTGGGAGAGTTTACGAAAAATTTGCGACGCGAAGACGAAAGAGCGTAAGAGTACAAAAAACGAGGTCAATAGAACGGCTCGTTGGCACAGAAAAGGTTAAATGGAATTGTACGGCAATTGAGTAACATTTATAACGGGGAAAGAAATAAATATTTAAAATAGAGAGAAGAAATAGAGATTAAATATAGCGAATAAGAAAGAATCCTCAACGTTTACGCCTACGTTATTACCTGAAATAAGTTTTACTTCTAAACTCTCTTGAGTTTGTCCTATGCTTTACGAGGTTTTTCGTCCATAGCCTCCTTCTTCTACTGAATTTGTTCCATTAGATATTTTGAATTGTATATTTAATTAACCAGTAATGGATGATTATTTTCGTCATCTGCGTTATAATGAATATGAAGATTATTATTTACCAGGTAACTGACTTAATATAACTAATTAGTTATATAGCTAGCAAATAATTAAATCCTTTAATAAGATATTTAGAGGAAATAGCCCCAACTGATGTGAGAAAAACAACAGATGGATTTTACCAACTGATAAAATGTAGAGTATATTCTATGAAGGTATCGACTATAGAAGTGGATAATCCCATTTCTTCGATACAACTAGACTCGAGTCACTTCCTCAAATAATCGATAGAACATGTCACAATGCCCATCAGCTAAGGTACTTCAAAATCACGTAACTTACGTGGTGTTTTATGTATCTTAGCACTAACTACCACTAGCACTAGCACTATCCAAGCTGTACTACCCAATAATTAGAAACAGATATGTATAAAAATATCTAGATAAAGAAGTATATCCTACCTAACATGCAACATGTAGGAGAAAATGAAGATGGGAGGAAATCAAGGAAAAAAGAAACCTTCATGCATTGGTGTTTAGGATAGTATGGGCCATTAATTACGGGAGGTTAGTTCGAGAGGTTTAAGAACTTGGCAAGGAACCAGGCTGTTACGAATTTACTAGCGGTCGGTGTCAACTTGACCCAGAAATCGAATATTATATCCCAGCGGGGAAGGCGCGGACACCGCCGCAAACCAAAGGTATTAGGAGAAGATAACGCCAAGGCAAATATTCTTGGCTTGGGCTCGTGCTACCTGTTCCTGGTAAGCGACAATCCACTATGCGACGCGGAAGTTTGCAATGCAGTTGAGAGGCATATCTCTACAGGGTTATTTACGGACAGAGCTCCCACTAGACCGCAACAGCTTCTACTACGTGAGGATTCATATCCATTAAACCTAAACAGTACACACGGAGTTCTTTCAAAGGAATTCACCGTGAGCGTTTGATACAAAACCTGTTTTCAAGTGAAGTATTAAACACTACATTATAAATAATCCTTGACAGCTCAATGTTCATTTCATATCGGATTGGGTAGGGTTACCTGACGTCGTAAGTCCCTCGTAAGAATATATTAATCCATTCTTTTAAATAAAAAATTGAAATAATCATTTAAATTATCATCAATTTCGTCCCGAACATAAAATTGTCAAATAATAGTTTAAAAAAACAATAAATAAATAATCACGTTAAATTTTTATCGCAAGGCATGAGATGACCTTATCAAATTAATTAATGATAATTGGAATCGAATATAAGTGCGGAACAGGTCTTGCTCAAATAAGCTGGTATCAATTTCAGTATAGGATATTAAAGGAATGATTTCATAACATTCATTTGCGAATGTACAAATTTTCCTGTATAAAATAATCAGTTCGCTTGCTTTCTTCAATCCCCACAGAAGAATTTATATGAAACAAAGTTATATACAATTTTAATCACTCCCTTCACGCTTAATCAGCCATGCATTTCTGACATAAATCAAGGATCAACTAAGTATATACACTATTACAAAGAACCACCGGAAATTATGAAAGAAAAGTTATTCTTGAAATTTCGTACTCAAATACATTTTCATGTCAAGTGTCCATCAGGATGGTCCTAAATCGATCTTTGTCATCCACATTTACAAGGCATGATTGTGGTCTATATTATCACTGTAGCGTTTCATGGTTGGTTGAATTTTTGTATCCAGGATGAGCAAGCTTAAAATGTCACTTGATAAAAATCCCTCATAATATGGAAGAAGAGGGTAGAATTAAGATGAGTAGAATAAGCAGAATTTCAGTTTTTACAAGATTACCGAACTCAAGTGATGACTTGAAATAAAAGCTTATCCGATAAGAATTCCACAAAATTACTGAAATTATTAAGGTATGAATTATACTAATGTCTTTTTATGGGGAATACGTTTTGCTTTATATTTCATTTGCAGAGCAGGAAGCTGAGCAGAGTTTGCTTCGGACTCTTAGCAGAGGATTACAACAGAAATTATATACTCTCCTTGTCATGGATTATTTCAAGTAGAAAAAGAAGCTTTCGGCGATCTGACACAATATGTTTTTTATACACGACCCGCTATACAGCGCTTCATCCGTGTACGTAAAAATTATAATATTCTCTCAAGAAGAAAATATTTAGTTACTCCAACCTGATATTTTACAATGTATAATGTATCGTGCAAAAATAAATAATCGTAGAGATCTAATGGATTGCATTATACGTCCTGAACCAAAATCACTTATTTTATGAGGAAATTTCGAGTGCTGCGCCATTTCAAAATTAAATATGTTATAATTGATTCCCATATCACTGATTTGTTTAATGGAAAAGATAATATTTAAATGAAAGGCTCGGATGCACATACAAATACCTCGGCAATTTTAATTAATTACGTTATTCATCATAATCAATTATAGCAACAATTTCAAAGCAACAATAGAAGAAAATTTTTATATAAAAATATTAACATTCATATTATGTTGTTTTACGTCTTAAATCCGAAAAATTGTATAATTTAAACATAGTTCTTCTTCTTTTGTAAGCAAACTCAACTTCAGCTTATATTATCATAATCAATTAGTTTTTGAAAATGCCAATTTTCCCCTATAATAAGACAATCCGAATAGGGGCCTTTTCAGAAGGCTGGTTTCTAATAGTGGTTGTCAATTTCCTCGAATTAGTCAGCTAGTGAGTTCTTGTGCATCAATGGGTGTAACATACCATCATAAGGAACATATTAAAAATCTTTCCCGAATATGTCCTAACATGGTTTTCCAAAATACTCTTAATTCAAGCCAAAGCCCTAATATATTACCTAGCTAAGATTAGCTAAAGTTTAAGAAATTGAGACTTTTCTAAATAAAAAACAATAACTCTTCGACACTCTAATTATTCTTTTGAAGTAAATTTCTATGAAATACCCAAGCTTGTGTATAAAACACTATGGGTAAAGATTTCTACGGAGATTTTTATCCAGCGTGTTTTATTATATAAGATTAGGTCTTTCATAGACATTTGTGAAAAGTAATAGACTAGCAAATTCTCTCCGATGCAAGCAAATTTTAATTGGTTCTTACAAAATCACGAATCCTTTCTTCAGGATTTACTATTTCAACATAATTGTTTAGAGGATAGAAATATAAAAATTGATTACCGCAATTTATTTTCTTGCTTTGCATTTTTATATAGATTCTCTAAAATATGAATGGTGTAAATCAATTTTTGACCAACTGTAACATACTCTCAAACTGTATTCTATACACACACATGGAAGAACTTCCAAAAATTATCATGAAAATCCTTAAGTGTCACTCCATCGCGTCTTCGATCCCTTTATTTATTTCCCCAGATCAAGTGCTTCTAATAATAGGTCGGTTGGCGAGGAATTGACCACTCTCAACCAAAAATTGTTTTTCTTGATGAGAAAGTTTCCCACTCGCTCGAGTACAAAAACTTGGTCTCTCTCGATGGAAAAATAGTATTTGGTTTCCTTGAGGAAGTAGACGCACCCGCAAGCACGACTTCCTCTCAGCGAGGCAATTACGGAACACGGAAATAAACTGAGGATATGGCAGCGAGCCCGTGGCCCTTCTCTCATTGCATTTTATTGGTACATTACCGAGTCATACTCGGCCGGAAACTTAACTGCAATCCTCCTTAACTTTGCATGTGTTTACCCAAACTTCCTAGAATCGGATATTAGACAGAAGTTCAACCATATGCGAACGATAAACTTATTTAACTTTCCAGAGGCGAACCATAGAACTGAATGTACGAACGATCTGCCTATTGTGGAATTGACTACTTTTACACAAAATTAAAATTTCTGGCGAAAAGCACTGTTGAATAATGCCAATTCCATGCATTAATTACGAAGGGCTGTAAGAGGACGGTCGAAGGAGGCGAGGGGATGGAAGCATGGGTCTGGGACGCGTCGGTGAAGGAAAAAATTCCGTAACTAGGACAGTTTATTATGACCCCTAGGTGCGGACAATAGGAGTTGCTCCTTACGGGCAGCTGCAACGAAGCGTATCCTGTTTCCAGGAAACCTCCACCCCCGCATCTTTCTGGAAGTTTCCACGTCACAATCTTTTGACCGGAATCTGTATATAAGCCCGTCGATTTTGGGGAAAAGGCAGAATAGCTCTCGCTTGCTGACAGTCTCTGCTTAAAGACTGTGTGTGCCATCCCATGTTACCAGAGGCCAAGACTTATTCGCCATACCTGCTTCAAAAACTAATTACTCCTTTAATTCACTTCTCAGTAGGTTAAATCGAGTAGCAAACAATCATCTTAAAAACATTGACATCTTCCATTGTAGTTTACAAACTATTAAAAATATAAGTCCCCTTTAATGTCAGATATAAATTTCAAATGTATCATTGAACACTTACTGTGAATAAATGTAAATTGCATTGTATTATTTCATGTGTATTCATATTTGCTACCAACAATTTATATAATATATGTTAAAATTTATTCGAAATTCTGTTTTCATTATTTTTCATAGAAGCTTTTAATTATTACTTTCTTCTCAAAATGTGTAATTTACGTATTTACTCATGTTTATAATTTGTAACATCCTATATGTAAATTTTATTATTTATTGTAATGTTAGTGATATTTATGCATAAAGTTGAATAATTTGCGATATAAATTTCCATATTTGTGATATTTTATACATATAAAATCCTACTGTGTATTTTATTTTTTACTTTAAAATTCTACTATGTGATAATTGGTGCTGTGACATTTTTTGTAACAAAAGGGTACATAAATACATCCCGTTGAATAAATAAATAAATAAATCTGCCACTACAGACGATGATTGCCTCATCACCCTCCAAGCAAAGCACTTAGTACTGCCCCTCAAGGACGCTACTGAGCGACTAGGGCGAGGATCTTGGCAGTGACCTCGAAAGCCTTGTTCCTCAACTCCTTCAACCATCTTTCACTCCCACTTTCCAGCTTCCCTTAGCTACGCTCCCCGGGGAACACGCTGCTGCTCCGCGGAGAGTTCCGTGAAAAACTTCGTGAATCGATATGACCCACGAATGGTTCTCCACGCTGAGCATATTTAAAACTTTAATAGTTCGCAGGATTCTATATTCAAGTGCGGATAAAAATAGCGCATTATCCTTTAAACATCCTCTTGTTTCAGTTAGCCTAATTTTCGTATTTATTTATTCATGACAACCGCCGTTAATGTTACAAACTAAAACAGGATGCGCAAAATAATCTTCAGATTCTACTCAAATTTCAAAATTTATTATTTTCGGTGAGAGAAATAATAAGGCAACCCAGGCCCAAGAGATTGGGAAGCGAAATGCTGCATCACGAAAATTTTCTCAAGATTGAAGTCACTGAAAATAATTTCTTGCTCAAAAAAGAGAAGGAAATAAAATTTTAGAATAATGTTGTACAATTCCAAGAAATTTCCAAAACGCAAGACTGCTTTGGGAGCTCTATGACATCACTCCCTGCTATACCTCCCTTCCTTACCAGCGCCTCAAACATTACCGCGAACCAAGTGATGGCGTATTACACCGAAATCAGTCTTGCATTTTTAAATATTGTTGAATCGTACGTACAACTGTAAAAATGTCATTTTATATGAACTTATGGTGCAATAATTCTTTTTATGATAAAATTCGAGTTATTTAACAGGGAGTATAATTCAAACCCCTTGTGTGAGAAAGGAATGAAACATTTTTTTAATATCCTGAGGAAACTAACCCCCTGTAAAGCTACAGTGATGGAAACTATTTATAAACCAGGTTTCAGTAAAATATTTGATGGCTATTTTGATTGTTAGCTTACGTTCTATATTTAAAAGATGAAGAAAGGGTGCTATCGAAGGATGCCTTTCACAAAGTTCACAACAAGAGATCCGGATGTTTATTCTTCTTAAGTTAAAGGAATTGTAAATAAGTATAGAAACATGGCATGCTTTATTTCATTTTCACCACACTAATCCATCTTAGAAGCTACAGTTTCAGCCATCAGCAAACTGACTTATGCGTGGATAATGAAAGAAGTGACTTTAATTTATATTCAGTTTCTGGAAAATTACAACGTATATATTCGTTATACTTTTTCATAAAAACCTACACATAACCAGTGATTGTGATGAATCTTGTTAAAGAAAGAAACTAATTCATCAACATCCGAATATTTCAATGTCTGTTTCAGAATCACTCATTGAGGAAGGATCATTTAATGGCGTAACTGACAGACGACATGACATTCGCAGACGAAGACCATCCATCTTTTTACTCCATGTGAAAGCCATTTAGCTCAGGTTAACGATGCCGTATCCAAGCGTCCATCACCCATATAAGACAAACAAAATCAATTTATACATAGCATGAATAGGGCCCATGTAATTTTGATACTTCATATGATTCTAAAATGGTTGAAATCTTCTCACCAACAAGCTCCGGCAGCAGCGAAGAAAATTGAGGTTATATTCCATGTTTGCTTCTACTTTGAATTTAGGAGTTTTTATTGACTGGCCCTGGTCGGAGAAGGTATCTCAGTTACTTTGTCTGCCCTTTACGAATGGAGTATAACTTGGTGACGTTTTTGTGACTGAAAGGGTGAAGGTGAAGGGCTATTCAACTTTCAGAGCGCAAAAACAATATCTGAACAGCTACTCTACTCTCCCAGTGCATTCACTCAACCGAATGCAACTGAAATTTCGGTTGACTCTTTAATGTATTGTTTTATAATGGAAATATTCTACGTCATTTAATCTGCCTTCGATTATAAAAATAGCCGAGGAACAGTATAGAAAAACGAATCACTGTATTTTTCTGAATCAAAACTACAGTCTCGATTCCAAATATAATCCGAAATGAATCGAAGCCGGTTCACTCACATGTACCAGCAACAATAATATTAATAAAGGCGAAAATGCTTATGTGCTTAATACCATTTTGCCTGATTTATTGATTGAATAATGTCGTCACTGTTGTCAGTTTACAAAATGGTACATGTGTTTAGCCTGATAGTCATGCTTCATTCCGAATCGAATAAAACATAAATATAGTATGGGGTATTATCAAGAAGCTAATTGAACCTACTGCAATACTTGTAGTGATTATAAATCGTATCAAAAGGCGAAGCTTAAACGACAGCCGTAGGTTTATAAGCTTAAAGGAGATTATATTAGCCATACACACATGCAGGATAATATTACCACCAATTTCCTGTAAAACGAAAAATTTCATGACGGGATACTCGAAATACTGTTAACGATGGATTTTGAAAAGATCGGACAAAGCGAAGGAATGCAGTTACACTCGCACACAATTTGATAGGAGTACTCTTTCCTGGAAAATACACAATCTAGATTTCCGGGTAAAAGAGCATTCATCCAGTTCGAGGAAGATGACAAGGAATACTTCCACGTACATTGTAAAAAAAAGGCTCGCTCAAACGAAAAGATGCAGCAGTAGTGCAAGCTCATACGCACAACTTTTGATTGCAAGAGCTCGTTTGGCTCAAGGCCGAAATCGTTACATCTATGCAATTGGGAGGATTCGCAATGTTGTGATATCACACTCATATTTATTCGGAGACACTAGTCAACGAGTGAAAAGTTCCACGCCAAAGGATTAATTTAAATTATTTCCCAAAGAGGGAAATCCGTCGAGGGCGGGCGTACGAAAATTGCGCGCAACTATATAATCTATAACTGTCTGAGAGTCGTTCATGAACGAGTAACGAGTAGTACGAGAAATATCTCCTCATCGCTGAAATTTTAACGAATCGTGTAAATCCCCAAAGAGCTTCGACGATAATACGCAACGAGTGTATGGGATCCCCACGAAGCAGGCCTTATTAAGACTCTCGAAGGGGTACAAAGAAAGGTGGCTACGTATGTATTCGGTAAGTACAAAAAAGCGGAGAGTGTAACTAAAATGCTAGCCCACTTGAAGTGGGAATCATTAAAATCGAGAAGGAAAATCCTTAGATTAGCCGGGATGCACAAAGCATGGAATTCCGCGGAGGGCTGGGGCAAACTCAATGCCAGGTTTAAACTTTCTACTTATATCGGACGTGGCGACCATAGCTTGAAGATCAAAGAACGCGATCAAAAAACAGACATTTCGAAGTATTCATTCGTCAATAGAGGAATTAGAGAATGGAACGCCTTTCCTGGAGAAGTCCTCTTTCCAATGCCAAGAAATGTAAAAACTTTTAAAAATAAGCTTAAATCTGTTCGTGATTTTAAATTATTGTAATGTTAATAATTATAATATTAATTTTATATTATCTATTTTGTAAATAGTTGTAATATTAATTTTTTATTATTATCTATTGGTTATTTACTGTAATATTAATGTTATATTATCTATTATGTACGTATATATATAAAAGTAATTCATTGCCTACGGGAGGTTTTAGGAAGGGTTTTTCCCTCCGTCTTTGGGTGAATGCAATCCTTTGTAATTTAGTATTTCCCCCTTCACCGCTGCCACCAGGCCTCGTAGTCTAATCGCAGCGTAATTTGAATAAATAAATAAATAATAGTTTAATGGAATCCTAAGAGGGACAGCCCAATAGACGAAGTTTGTCTTTCTCTGACCGTACCTATCTCCGATCTAACCAAACTACATAGTTTTGGTAAACAAGAAGCGTGATATTTGAACAAAGAATCCTGCTATAATAGTCACGACGAAAAACATTCAAACACGCACACATCAAAAACTTCTTCGATTCGAACAAAGAGGAGTTACACACATGAAACTTCGCTAATTGAATTCCGAGCATGATCAGAATTTAATTAAAAACGTATAATATACGTTGGTAGTACTCACTCCTATCCCAAGATCCCGGGTTTGAGTCCCGGTTAATCAGCATTTTCGGGTCCGATTTTGTTGATGAGGGTAAGCGGAAGGAAATACACATGTACAAACATCTTTATAGAGCGAAATTAAGACTCGGAAGTCTCATCTTCCATTTCATCCATGAGTGATAAAATATAAGAACATGATAACAATAATATAACCACAAGGAAAGGTTTAAGTTGACTTTGGATAAGGCCGTGCTCCTAGGAAATAATTCCGTATGGTTAATAGTATTCTTATATTCTTCACTTGAAATAGTGTTATTAATAATATTTACAGATTTTTAGCAATAATTTGGAAATTGAAAGGAAATATAGAATGTAAGAATAATGTTGAGCTACTAAAACGGTGATGATATTTATAGCAGAAAATAAACCACTGCAGAAATACAAAAAATAAGGGGGGGGTGAAAAACCTGAAAAAGGTGTAGGGAAGATAGAAATAAATGGATCGTGCTGTAGAAATCAAAACCTAAACTCTTCACCAGAAATCATCAATCGACCCCGTGAGTGATTGGGATACGACCTCGAAGGAAAAAATACGTTGGGAACGCACTCTATTTTCATTCCGAAAAAAATCTATTTAACCTTCCGATGTTTCCCCAGTAACAATTTTAGACCTTCAAAATTACACGGATAAGTTGAACAATGTTGCGAAATCTATACTAATGTCTGTGATGGTGCTATTTTGTAAAAGAATCATAGGAATCCTCAAATTTTTCATTATTTATCTAAATATTTCTCCGGCGATATTAGACTTTAGTTTGAGAAAAACAGAAAAGAGCCAATTTTACCTTTCAAAGATGCTTTTCCGCGTTCCTTTCCTTCGCTAGAAGCAGCTTCTGCGTCGAATTAAAGCTGACCTCAACGTGTGACGAATCCATCGGCGAATCCTTTCCTATTCAGGTCACTTTACTCCACGCTGTTGAATAGTAACCGTGAATCAGTTTAGTATGCGCAATTGTTTGAAACTATTTATTCTAAAAAATAATGTTTATTTTCTTCGCATGTGCTGATAATGATTGAGGGTTGAGTATAAATTACGAGCAAAATATAAATTACTACGTAAAAATGAAGTCAACTTATGAATGCTTCATTTCACGCTAAGAATAACGATATTTAATACAGCCTAATAGACTAACCATTTCTAGTATGAGTAGAATATTCCATTACTGGCTTTATAGAAAGTAATTTAAGCGTGGAAAACAAAATAAACAAATTTACAGGCAGGTAATATCCGTCTCCAGCGGAATGAGAAATAAAACCAACTCCAGCAAGCAAACGTAGGTAACAAGAGTATGAAGCGTTGAATAGCACGTAAAATTAATATCTAACCATTCCTATAATCTAAATAAACATCTAATACTAACTCCTTTAAAGAGTACAAAATTCTAACGTGTTACACTATGATCAGACGAATGATTCTTCGCCTGTCAAACTACATTCAAATTCAATGAAGAAGGTCGATCGATAAAATGAACATATTGACGATCATCACAACGATGCAAACTGTTAATAAATTATCGGTTTCTCCATCCAATATGTTTTTACGATTCTTAGAGGATGTTTTCAATTTGATGGTGAAATGATGTAATCCCTAAATGATGCATCAACGCGAATGTGATGATTAAAACGGGTATAGAACATTTCGCTACTAGTTTTACTAAAACAATCGTTACAAACAGTAAAAGTAGGAAGTACTCTATATAAGACTCGGTAATTCTTGAAAAATCTCCGATAATTGAATCCATTATTTCAATCCTCTCTTAATCATGATGATCTTGTAAAGATGAGCTCTTGGGCAATACTACCTACGCCATATGAAATTAATTTGAACGACATTTACCTTAATATTTCCAATGAATTGCGTATTAAATCCTTGCTCAGAATTTTTCTGTCTTAAACATTATTAATATTCTTCCATTTATGCAAAAACGGTTAAAGTTATAAGCAGTAAAATGTTACTACACTTAGTTCAAATAGTTAAAATATTACAATCTCCTTCTAACTAATTACCATGGATAATTTTGGAGGGGGCTTGTTCCAGCTTCGTGATGCTGCATCTTCCTTGGCTTCCTTAAGTTCCTTCGCTTCAAAAGTAATAAATGTGATTTACTAACTGAAAAAATGAATAAGATAAAAATCTTAGTAAATCTTAGTAGGCAAGGATTAAAAGAAAATATAAATAATCGAATTTGATATGACAACTTATTACTCATTAGCAATTACGGATATGAAAGATGATTGTAATTAATATTGCAAATACCACACTGCGAGTAGGAGTACTGCCTGGTGGCAGTGGATTCAATTCAAAAAAATAAATGTACTCATATTAATAATTCAAATTGATATCATAAATGAATGAATATGAAAGTATATGATAATAAGGGGAACAACTACCACTCGCCTAATGTTTTCCCGAGATACTACATTAATATTAAAATACATTAAGAATGATTTAAGTATTATTAATGAATATATGTAAATTGTTTGTATACTTAGTGAATTAAGATTACAAAAGTAGCATATCAGAAAAACTGTTGCTCAAAAATGTGAATTGTAAATTTTTTGGCATGGTCTAAAAAAGTGTGGAATATTTTTTTTAAACTTTTGTTCCAATTTAACAAGACAATGGTTATAAGGCAGCCGTAAATACATTTTGAATAAACTATGTGGGTCCGTGGCGTGCAGACTCAGCTGCGCTGGTGGAAAAAGACCTTTTCCAAGGTAGCTGGTATACGGAAATAATTTCTTCATGTTTATATTCAAAATGATACCAGAAAATGACATTTAAAAGAATCTTGATTGCTCGCCTTCCTATTGTTAATTTTCTTCCACCATTTTGTCACGAAAAATAAGCAAATACTTGAATTAGAGCACGAAAATTAGGACGACTAAAAATATCAAGATACATAGATATTTTAAATGCAGCATCTTTATTTCTTGCAGCAGGTTTCTTTTCTGTGAAAATTGGTCAGCTTTAACTACCTGTACCTTTTAAAAACGTCCAAATAGCTAAAGATGGCTGACATCATAAACACTACTTTCCATATTTTCTGAATACCTACACGAAGTTTTAAGTATCGCTCAAAAACAACGTTCAGCTTTCTAGGCCAACCTTTTCCTATTCTAGTCCACTATGCAAAACTGTAAAAACTGATGTGGCTTTACTTCTTTCGCGATCAATACAATCTCATAGCCACGATTTGCTACCTAGTTATAAATGTAAAACACGAGTTTCGGTGCCAGTGGTTGCACACTAAGTCTTTGGTTTTCATCAAACTTAGGAGTCAAATATTTGAACACAAGTTTTGAATAAAATTATAGCCATGAAATAAGGTTATTATAGAACACAAAAAATTGAGAAAATGTTAACTTTCAGACGATTGCTTACCAGATAATATTCATCGAATCCGCCACCACCAATTATCCACCAAAAAATTCTAAATTTCTTCGATAAGCGAACGAATTTAATAATAATTATCGTCCTTATTTGGGCGAGATTGAGACTAAAAGTCTTGTCTTACATCTTACTCATCGTTATTCATTATAGAATAATTAAATTACAGATCACAGTATGAGAAAATAACTAGAATTTTGGATGTAAAAAGCCTGAGAGATTCTTAGGAAAAAAACACTGCTGGTAAATGCCAAAAAAGTAGAGGGAGTGAAAAACCTGCGCAAACCTTCCAATAGTAGTAACTAAAGTATGAGAAAAAAGAGCATGCCAAAACGTAGAAATACACTTGTAGAAATACACAGTGCTTGCATGTGATGCATAAATAAGAATCAGTTCACATTTATATAAATGGTAGCAATAAACAATATAATAATATAATAAACATGATAACGTAAAACAAACAAAAAAGTACATGGATTTGCATCCATTAGGTGCTCAATGAAAGATAACACATTTTAAATAAAATAAATTATTATATGATCCAAAAGCTAAAATCTAAGTCATAATGATTACAAAGTATGGAATTCCGATATAAATACATTTTATATTTATCTTGGAAACAATCAATGACGCTATTAGCTAATACATACATGCTGAATATAACAAATTTTATATGCATTCATTTCGTACATTCCCCCATTAGAAGGAGAAATGCAAATAGCTATTAAAATAGTTTTGTAGACACAATTCATTTTTCTGGGCTTCAAGCTGTAAGTGTATTAAGGAAATTTGACGTAGTAACGAAGTTAAAGATATTTAATGAGGGATTTTCACATTAATGCAATTTTTATGCAATAAGTACGATATTACGGTAAGTTAAATCATTGTTACGCTAAATTATTGAGCAATTATTTCGGAACAATAAAAGAGCGATAGGAAATAATTATCAACGCCTGAATTTTTTAAAAACGCGCGGAAACGATTAGCACAACAAAGGAGATCACGAAGAAGATACTGCAGTGAAATCTGCAAGAAAAGGATCCGATTCCACGATGTTCGCTTTAAGGCGGTAAGTGGGTCATAGATCGCCATAAAAAACGAATAACCTTGCGATTTCGGTGGCACATACGGTGGGGTATGAGAGGGATGAATCGTTGGAGGAAGGCATAATCGTCAAGGGTAGGCGGATATTGAGATCCAAGAAAAAACGGTCGTTATGAGAGATGCTCACTTGAAGAGGATCTCTTAAAGTGAGGTTTCGCTGTAATTGGCTCGCAAAGTGAGACCTCAGAAGGAAGCTGGACCGTATTATAACAGAGATTAGTGCGAGGCGAAAATTGCGGAACGGCTGTGATTAGTTTTCGGCTGCAGAGAGCGCTAGAGACTTCTCATTAGTAACACATGAGTCAAGAATACTGTTCTAGAAAGAAGAGCATTATGACTCTCCCTATCCAAGGGTATTAAAATAGACAATTATTTTAATTAATATGCTAACCTAAATAACATTGATATAGTTTCCATTAATAAAAAAGCTTTATTCCAATTACTTTAAATTCCTTCAGTATGAGGTGAATACATGACGTATACACACAGACACACACATGTATAAATACACTGTACATACTCAGTATCTTCAAGAGCCACTCTTGGATATAAAATGCTTTGATCAGAATATTTGATAAGGTAAATTTAAAAGTCATAGCATTCAGTAAAAAAGATTCAAAAAATCTTTCTTCTATAAAAGAAAATCTTAAACTATTGATGGTAGCGGAAGCACTATGTGCGAACGTTAACTTTAAAAGAAACTAATAAATAAATGAAAACGTGATTATCTTAGGATAGAATGAATACTCCAGAGGAATGTAGTACCTCTGATTAAGGAAGTTATAAATCAACTTATCATTATGAAACGATTAAAAGTAATTACATGATGTGTTATGAAATCGAGTTAAATTAAATGTGTACAATATTTAATGATTCTTTATCAAAGGAAATCAATAGAAGATATGCTATAATTTTCTATCCAATTACGTAAATCATACTTTATAATCATTACTTGAAGACCTCATACCTACGATGGAGCCTTCAACCAAAATAGAGATAATTACATCAGCTTCTATTTTTCATGGCTACCAGGCTTACTAATCCTCACACTTTGTCGTACATACCCGCGCCTCTATGCAAGAAAATATTATTTTTTCCTTTGCCTTCGTAGTTGAATATTGAAGTGGAGTGCTGCTCCCTTCGGAATCTGTATCACCACGCGCCTGTTGCGGGGAATCAAAAAAGGAAGATTCCCGGAATTAGTTGTTGAGGAGCAAAAAAGGGCAAGTATGAAAGCATTCACAGTGTGTTCACAAAGGAATTTTTTCAACTGAATGTAGACATAACTGTTTTAGGAAACTCAAAAAGAGAAAAGAGCCGTATCGTTTGACTAATTTTAACAAATTTTGGAAATGGCAATGTTGATGCCAATATTTCAGCAGTCTCTGATGCCTCAAGTCTTACACAGGATTAAGCCAATTTAAGCTCAAACCCTGCTTTTCACTAACAGGATGAGTTTTTACCGTACGTGCCGAGGCATTTTCTGAAAATTAAGATTTTTATAGGAAACGACTGAATTATACCTTATTCTCCAAGCTGATGATTTGCATTATACAAGAAATTATATCCGTTACACAAATTTATCACAAAATTTCTATAAGATTATATTGCACCATTACATGTGAGTATCATGGAGGAGGCAAAGCAAAAATCATCTTATTCTAAGGTGTACTAAATTTATTTTATAAATAATTATGGAAATGATTAAGATGAAATTTCATCATAGTCATTTCCATCATTCTGAGTTTATTTTCAATCGGCTACTATTGATGTAAAATTTCCACCATCTTAGATAGTTCCGTATCATATGGAATCAATGTTTTTATATAAAACCTATGTTTTATGATTAGAACCATCAGAAGTAATGACCATGAAAAAGAGATACAATACAAATAAGTAACGACAATTTTTTGCACAATATGTTTCTTAACTGCTATTGGTCCATGTCTAACCAAGATTCTTAATAAGATACTTGAACTCGATTTTCCATCAAATTTGCAATTTTCCACTCTGAAATCAAAGTTAGCAACAATTACGCAAATAGGGTGTAAATAAAAATACGTCTTATAATGCCTAAACTCTTGATTACTATCTCCAATGCAATCGTGTGGAACGTTATTATAAAAAAATACAATGTCCATCTTCGTAAATAACCTGTGCACAATTTATTTATACTAATTGAGCCCCCGCAAATAATTGGGCGCATGGAATATTTTATGCTTGACATATCTTACACAATTGTGATCATTTTATATTTTAAGATACTTATCTTTGTACAATTTAATATCTCAATTATCTTCAATTTCCTTGTATGGCCATCTCAGATTATGTTCTATCTTATTGTATACATTATATTTAATACTATTTAATTAAATGTGAAAAATACATTATTATTTGCTAAATTGCTAATGAATTAGTGATCAAAGGAAGCCAATGAGTTAGTAGAGCTAAGAGGAAAGGTAATTCGCTTGCGTCATTCATTTACACAAAAAATTAATAATAGCAAAAGTAGAAATGCCCCTTGATTCTCAACTGAATCATGCTTCACAATTGAAGGTAGATAGTAAATACCAGGCTATAATTCTATTCAAACCAACAAATCAAGAAATTAAAGTTAAAATAGTGCCTACACAGCCATATCAACGCAGTATTCAAGCTCACATATTTTGAATGAACAATGTCTTCAATTGAGACAACATTCATTTAAATAATATAAATATATTGAGATCACATTAGGAAAAGGAGACATTTTCAAGAAGGCACAAAGGGATTACGGAAACGATGATTAGAGAGAAATAAATTATACATCACTCTAAAAACCAACGATGAATATTATTTGCGGAAAGTAAGTGCATTAGGGATCTGACTTGTATTCCAATACAAAAATGTGTAAAATAAACACGGAACACAATCAAAGAACACAAACGCAATCACAAAGCAGTAACCAAAATTAGACACCAACGCCAGAAAAATAGTTAATGTATATGGGTGGAAGAACGATAAAAAAAACAGATGAATCACTTTTGCATTCTGCATATAGCAGTACATAAAATTGCTTTATCTTTTTGGACAAGTATGCGATGTTTGCGATTTGCTACATTTTGACCAGTCACAGTTCAACCTTAAATAAGAAGAATACGAACATAGATTAAGGAGAAATCTTTGCGATCTTCACTGACTACATTTTTGTCAGACCCCAAATATGCATGGATACAAATATATAAGATTAATAATTAATTCAGAAGATTATATAAAATACTTTCGCGACTTACCAATTTATTTGTACGTATTCAGTTGAATTGATCGAGGAAAAAAACAAAGGAAAAACAGCACATTACTTATCCTACCGTTATATTTCACAAAAAGGCAGTTAACAATTACGTTTATATAAATAAAGTTTGGTTGCTACAGAAAATTAAATTAAATTTGAATTTTTACATTTTCGTATATTTGTCTCGACTTCGTACGAATTGCGTTACTCATTTAATTTTGCGAAAGAAACAGTCTGCAAGTGATACAAGTGAGGTTTACATGTATTTTTAATTGAAACGGATGATGGGCTACGGGGTTCGAATCTGGGAGATTCCGGGAATGAAAATAATATTCCCCGGAGTTTCTAGCGTCTAGGAATCCAACACAGTATACCGCGTACCTCTAACCTTACCGTTTTTGAGATAGAGGGGGATGGACGGACGGATGGACGGACGGATGGACAGTTTGCTAAATATTTAAAACTTTCCTTAGGCTTTAGGGGGCTTTCCAAGAGCTCCCGTGATGACCAGATCAAGGAAACCGACATTCTTCGGCAAAACTAGTTCTAACAAGAATACAAAAAGTATTACAATAGCTAAGATATCTTCTTCAGAGTCGTAAAATACTGTCCGTGTTGAAATGTTAATTTTTTTAAAATCCGTATGGGGTAACGAACGAAGTTCTTGAAAATTTGACGGTTTCCTTGATCTGATTACCGTGTAACCTCTAAAGCAGCCCTTATAACCCGTTAACTTTATCGTGGAAAATTATGTTCATGAGATAATTAGTGAGGTTTCCCATTGCTTTCCTCAACGGTGTTTCTAATGCGATATCAGCATTTGTAATGGCCCCTTACAAGGGTGTGGAAGCCTTTTCAGCTACTTTGCTAAGGTAAAGTCACTGATAATAGTTGGGCTAATTTTGCTCCTACCAGCTGACCTAACTGGAATGAAGGAATCTACACCGGGAACGAACTTCCAAATAATTTAGCTCTCCAGCTCATTGAAACACGCAAGCTCTTCTTTTACAAGAGGGTCGTAGTTCAGAAAAAACTAACATGGGTAATAACTCCTAACCAAAACAAGCCATTTTCCAAGAGTTTACGCGAGAGCTTCGCATATTGAATTTTCCACGCAGACCTTCCCGTGGAATTCTAGTGAAGAGGGAAACAATAAAGCGTCACGTGCGCATTTTTCTGCTCAGAAATTCACGGTCACGAAGGTCACTGTTAAATTCTACTCGGAAATCCATATCATGCAGAAGGGAATTTATTTTCACTGCAAGTTGATGTTGAAACGTTAAAACAATTCCGATTGCATTATTATAGTGTTGCATAGTGGAGAGCATACGCGCTTCACTTCCTCGTGGTTGCCAGCTATTGCTAATCGTTAACTTTTTTTTCCTCAAAATATGCCATACGTACGATAAGGATTGTCAATAATGCTACGCATAGAGACTCACTGCATGAGAATGGGGTAAGGGATGCCTAAGGTGCAGGAATTAGGAGCTGGGATAAGTTGTCGATACTGGTCCACTGGTACCGAATAAGGGTTTTTACTACGCGGTGCTATATTTTACGTGCGCATTTTCCTGCTCAGAAATGGACGGTTGCGAAGGTCACACTTAAATTATACTCGGAAATCCATATCATGCGGAAGGGTATTTATTTTCACTGCAAGCTGATGTTGACACGTTTAGCAATTCCCATAGCATCACCATCCTCAAATACGTTACATTTCCGACAGGGTATAAATGCTTAAGGCGAGTTTTACGATGACTGCCATCTAGGAAAACATTTCGGCTACTTTGCATTGAAGGAGCCGGCAGCGCAGTACGCTCGACGTATTCCGTTCTCCGCGGCGGATAAATTTCGTCGCTAGGAGACCCGTCTTTAAAAAAAGTCTTAGGAAAGGCTGGGCAGCCCTGAAGAGCTATAAATAAGTCCCAGTTACATACTTCAGAGAAACATTCGAAATGGGAGTAAACTCAACTCTTTTCTTTGTCAAGCCATCGATGAGAACAAAATAGCTGTGGAAGAAGAAAGAAAGAAGGGGTGGGGAACACATAGCGCCTTCTGCGTGACCCCAATTTGTGCACCAATCTCAAAATGAAATGAAAGACTGCGTGGACTCAAGAGAGAGATGGCGAGAAGCATTTGAGAGTTCCTGGAAATTCCCGAAAGAAGAATTGAGAGGTTAAGTCGCAATGGACGGTAGGATCTTATCCAAAGAGGATTTGGGTGGGCAGTTCGATGAACTTGCTGCTGAATGGAAGCGTGCCCTCGCAAAATGGAAGAATTGTGAATCGGACGTTTGGGGGTGAAATGAACGAAAATACTAATGATTTTTATCGTTTCTCCGCATTCTTTTGCTAGTTTTTGTCAGGACGTAACGATTAGCTGTCAAAACCGATGGCGAATGAACTTCACATAAAAAAGGAAGTTTTTTAATTTCATTTATTCAATTCTTTGGTGAAGGATTCCCTCCGAATATCTCCCTCCTGTTAATTCAAAATCAGATGCTATAATACGGAATCGACTTTGGTACCAGTCTTGTATCTGTTTATGGCTCATGTGTTGTAACAACTGCACGAACAATATTGTTCTCTATAAATTGATAAAGGCATTTGAGTCGCATTCATGTTACCGTGATATGAGTTTATCTAGTGATTCGTAATATTTTAAATAGCAGCAAAAATTTTAAGACCCATCTAAGCTACATATAACTCTCCCTACTCTATAAAACTTTAACTAAACCTCAAAATAAATTCAACATAACTAATAATATAATCATATATAAGTGCAAATTTTGAGAAAGGTGATTATACTGAAAATACATGATGAGTTATATCTAAAATACGTGTTTTCTCACTAATGGGATGTAGATGAAGAGGATTAAAGTAAAAAATACTCAGAAAACAATTGGTAGTTAAGCTTAAATAGTATACTTTGACCACGTAATCGGAACCAATATTTAACTGTTATAGAAATAAACTAATACTAAAAATTACTTGATGACATTAAGCCTACATGAATACGATGGTGATGATTCTTTTAAAAATCAAAAATATTTTTGGCGCTCATTTCAGTAGTAACCAATCTCTCGCAACACATTTTATCCAGAAATTCTTTTCATTTAGACTTCGATCCAAGATGCCAGTCACGATGACACTTCCTTTATAACATAATGAAAAGTAGAAATGACAAAGAACAAAATCAGGAAACAAACACTATAACCAGGTCACGAGCTGTCAACGACTGCTGTAAACTGTTGCGTCTTAAGCTACTGACGTGAATCATGAGAGTATCCTTGAAGAAGAACAGGAGAAAGTTCTAAAATAAAATGGAGAACCGGATTTAAATATTGATGGCTGAGATATAGGGCGAGGGAGAAGACATCTCCCAAACACACAGGGGAGAGATAAAAAGAAGCCTCTCACACACAGTTCTCCATTCCTTTCTTCGCCCAATTCCTATCTTGTGTATGTTTCTGTCTTCATGAATATATCATTCTCCTGTTTTCCACTCCATTAAGAACCCCTTTCCACCTCGTCCACGACCATCTGCAGATGTATTGCAACAGAACATCTTTTTCTTTTATTCTCTCCTCTCGTCACCTTCTGTCTCCCCTTCCCCACTTGTTTTTTCCCCGTTTCTTTTTTATAAGCTTTGCGTTTCACCCTTAATCCGCACGTTTTCTTCGTCTACTCTACAAAGAACCTCATTCGGGCCGTATTATTTACTTTCCGGCTTCTATTTCTGTTCTTTTTTCATTTTCTCGCTGCGGCACGTTCAACTGCTTTCTTTTCGACGAAATGTGATGTCACTCGGGCTAATTGATCACGCAAACTTTTCGACGCGTCAACTGAGTGAAGGAGCCGAGAAGACTATTCCTATGGGCAAAACAAACATTGGAAATCACCACGAGTGATAAAAGCCAGGCATATACTCCGTCTCTTGTAGTTCTGTTTGGCGAAACGACATGGCGAAAAACCGATAGTAGTAAAAGTTTTGGAATTATTGCAAATGTAAATACAACTCCTGGGATTGGCATTGAAAGGTTTCCCTAAGCAAGAGGCATCCAGTAAATATTTAATCAAACTGTACTGCAACTTTCAGGAGGTTTGTAGAGGTTCCATGAATTCCTTTCCGATGATTTAGCTTTAAGCTTGGGATTAACTTGACAAAAATTGATCCTCCATGTGTTACTACGGATGTTTACATTTCATATGGTACTTTTGAAATACGATCGAGAGACGATTCTTTGCTTTCGTGTGAGCCAACGATGATCGTCCTTAAAAATAACATTCGAAAGCAAAAAAGACAACAAGATAAATCAAGATTTTCTAGGAAAAACTAAATTAAAGATGTGCGATCAAAACTTTAATATTCATAAATTGTTTGATGAAAACATTTCAAAGATTAAAATTTAATAAATAGCCAATATCATGCTGTATAAAGGATTCGACACTCATTCGAAGAAAATGTTCTTACATTTGATAATTCAGCGCTAACAGAACTTCATCTCGTAATAAAGGAGGTCCTATCAACTTGTTTATTTCATATAGTTCACAAACTTTTCTAGAATTATTTAGTTTAGAGAATGAGTCAGAGATGATAGCATTCATGATACGTTAAATTTAAACATGAACCTTTCGTAAATATGAAACAAATATTAAAACACCTCATTACATTCAACTGGGTCAACTTAGGCTTCAATACAATACAACACAGTCGGCCTGATTAGGATTCGTTTTAGATAATACGGCATAACGGAGAAGTTAACAGACCATTTTTTTAAATGATAAAAATATATTTAACGGATAAGTTTTTATTGCTAGTTATTTTGATATTTGCTCAACTATAACTTTACTGCTTTATCCAAAGAAGTTCGGCCATGTTTCATATTACCCCTTCATGATTTCTACAAAATAAATGCGGGAGATCTTGAATGAAAATGTGATTCTTGTATAAAAAATATTACTACACTCCAGATACACTGAAAATACGCTGATCCATCCGTTTTTTTCCAATGATCCAATCGACTTTTTTTTAAGAATCCGTTTGGATTCTTAAAAAAAATGTCGATTGGCCATGTAAAACATGTTCTTTAATTTATCAAATCTCTCTCAGAGGGCATTAAAACTTTTACATCTAATCCAATATTCGTTCTTAGTTTCTTTTCCAGTAACTGTGCCATCAAAAGACGATTTCAAGGTAAAATTTTTGCATCAATGGCATATACGAAAACTGAAGTTTCGAGAATGGAATCTCATACTTGATTTAATACTTAAATTGCAAGAAAAAGAATTTTATGGTTAATGATACTAAATTACGTAACACTATCTCCTGCAGATCAATATGATAGTCAAGTTTACCTACACTATTCGAATGAGATACGAATACTTGTATTGCTATTTAAACAAGAGACTGATGGAAATCACGCCGAAACGCATTTTTCAAAGAATATGAAAAGTAACTACAGGACCTTTCCTTTGAAGGAAGGACGGGGATCCCCAAAATAATAAAATGCAAAGTAGATAGAAAATATCGTGGGAAAGAGTCATTTCTTGTCCTAAAAAGAGAAGGTAAAAGGGCTGTTTGATTTAAGATATGATACATTTATAAACCCTATGGTCATGAAAAAATGTAGTTTACTCGACGAAACTTATGACAATGAAACGACTCGGATAATGTCACCTGATGATGACGATCAGTCACTATAATTGGTTGGTAGCTGAAAAACACGAAAGAAAGAAGCATCAAAAAATCTTCAAGTTCAATTCTTCGGACATAATAGATTTCATGGGTGTTACATCCACCTCTATGAATTTCAATAATATCTTTGTGTGGAAATGAATTAAATTTAAACTACCTGTATTAAGAGAGTTAAAAACTCTTTATCTTCCTTGTGTTACAGTTCATTAACCTATTTATATGTTTCTGGAATGAATACATATACATGAATATATAAATTAAAAATTTTGCTGGTTGATTAATTCTGCAAGTCCCACAAAATAACCAAATTACGTGGTATGATCGGTAATCAGATTAAAGAAATGACTATCCGACAAAGAAAGGATGGTTACATTTTGTTAGATAAAGGAAATCAACACGGACGTGATACATTGGAGCTCCTTTGCTGGAATTAAAACTTTCTCGTATATTTTACGTTATCTTTATTGCCAATAATAATCATTTCTAAAAAAATTTCATTGGAAATATAATATGCAAAATGTGAAAGAATATGATTTATAGTATATATAATAGTTACGTCTGACCTCAGTAAACGAGGCCAAAAATTCACACGAGGTTCAATTCAATCCCACAAAGGAGTAGGAATATAAAATTGGGGTTAATAATGTTTCCAACGTTTATATTGGCCAAATATAATATAAATAATGTTTAACAAAAGTACGACACCCATTAAAGTGTAAAATTATTTCTAAACAAATATTGATAAATGCATACAGCCGCCGGTATCACATTATTTTGAGCTCTACAGAGAATTAACCTTGTGGGCCTCTATTTAACTCATAGTAATTAAGCAGCGTCTGAGTTATTCTTCTCTCTAACCGAGCGTAAACTTGGGCTAATCGTGCATTAGTGGATGTAAACAGCATGGCCAGAAGTAGCAAATAAGAATCACACGAAACTTCATTTCACAAGCTCTAATGCGTATTGGTCGGTTTTGTCGTATAAAACGTTTCGGTAATCATTGACCGTAAACACTTCCATCATATGAGACTAAAACTATAGCAATTCCCATTTACTTTTCGACGGTATATGCCCAGGTAAAAATATTTTCTTTGTGATAAGGTTTCACTATTTTAATTGCATACACGAATGGGATTGAAAAATTGTTTTCGATTTATGACTTTTGATGGTTGATTTTCTTTACAAACCATAGCAACCATAGCCATAGCAAAATGCGCCCGTCCGTCCCCTCTCTATCTGAGATACTACTAGTCATAGAGCTATGAGACAAACTTCATTGTATTTCTAATAAGCTGAAAGTCCCAAAAAAAAACTATTCTCATCTCTATGCAGGCTCAGGTTCTAACCCAGAACTCCATAATACATTTCCATAAGGAATGCACGTAAAGTTTGTTTTTGTACCTTGCAGCCTTTGTAACTTTTACAGAATTAAATAGGAAATAATGGTCTTACGAAGTCGAGAAAAATACCAAACAAAGGTAAATTAAATAAAGAACATTATTGCTGTCGTAAAATACACTTTTTGAATCGAAACTACGAGAACTATGACATATATACGAAACTTTTGTAAAATTTCGCGTTAGTAAACAACCAGTCCCCCTGACGACCAAGGTGATTGTTGAATCCGATACATTCATTTTCCCACAAGAATACACGGGGATTTTAAGTACATACCGAATTAATGGTAGGTACTAATGTCAGAATTTATGAATAGGCAATTTACTGAGATTTCAGCGAATGTTAACTATGATATTTAAATAGCAGGAACAAAATTACGGCCATTTTGGAATTTTTCTTTATCACACTGATTTACTTTAGTACATTTATACGTTCGTTTGCGGTGATCAAGATGAAAAAGAAATATTACGTCGAGGAAGAGGAAGATTTTTAAGAGGCAAAATTTTAACGCAAACTTGATTATATAGCTGAGATTTAAAAGCAGCATCTTTTTGTGATTCTCATAAGCTGCATAAGGTTCAATGGAATCGAATTCGTAATTTTTTGGAAATTCGCTAGTATTCTCTGATTTAAATTCTATAATGATTAGTATTTATCAAAACAATAGTGTATGAATAAGTTATATATTAAGTCATCTATATTTAAATGTTGCATATTTATTAAAAAATTGAAATTAAGACCCGACATGCATGACGGGGGAGTTTACTAGTTAAGCAATAAAACTGGTTGTAAATGTACTACAATGAAGTACAAACATATCAAAGAGAGATAAAGTTGAAGATTCTACATAGGACTAAATATTACATGAGGATGATTAATTACTCCATGCTGGGTGTATGCTCAGTAAGCATTGCTCAATAATATACATATGTTGTATACTGAGCAGTAAATTATTTATGCTTGCGCTTTTTCCGTGTTATGTTAGCTCATCTCTTTTAGAAGAAAAGACTAAAGGAAACCTTTCAACTGTGTAACAAAGGAAGCACGTAATAACACTATCGTATAAAATCTGGGCAACTTCAAGGGAATTAATTGTTATTCTGTAATATAACTCATCAACACGTTCTAGTTCAAATAAAAACGTAAAATCCCGGTGAGTTCAAACGAATGCATCATCATGCTAAAATTTCATTTGCAAGAAGATTAAGGTTCTATGTAAAACATAAATTTCGTTTCATATTCATAAAAATCCAAAATAAAGGAATTGTTATTTTATATTATTACCTGTAGACACATCCGGGCTCAATGGGAAGGGTATGCATATCTTAAGGAATACATGCTACTTTGAAAATTGATGGAAAATATTAAAATGGAATTTTTCTCAAAATTACTCCCAGTAGCATGCCAGTCAAAAGTAATCTCATTTCTGGTTTTGTCACATGAATCTACAGAGTAATAAACTTAGTGATTGAGAAAACGTTTAAAGTAAAATCGACATACGCTCGTATTTCGGATCAGACATCTCATCAGCATCTTCCTTGATATTTCTTGAGAGGGATTCTTACCCGAATAGATCCTAATTAATTCTAATAGTAAGTGAAATATTAGTGCCAGTAAGGAGCGAACGCGATCTGCGAGGGGCATCGACGAAGCATTATAGGGAAGTAATCGCACGGATGGATAATTATTTTTGGTCTTTTTTTCCCCAGGCTATTAGAGATGCTAATAGGGGGGATTGAATAATGGTGGTGTATTACACCCCCTGCCACACGCCTCTGGGGGCTCGCAGGTTATGTATCTAAATCTAATTAATTTGTTTTCTTTGATTACTTCCTGGTGTGGAAGCTTATAATTAATTTGCTTTACTGGTCGTTAACACATATAACGGAAACTGATTCGGATTTTGAAAAATCCTCCTTAATAGGAAAGGAAAAATCATCATAATTATTGATAATGAGTTCGACATCAGATTAAATTGAAGACTGGCATTTTGTAAAATTTGACCATGAAAATCTTATAGTTCGCAAGAAACAAAGTAAATGGCATGCATAGCCGTGGGCAGAATTTCTCCACGAGTGGCTACGTACATTTTTCTACTTAGCAACAAAAAAAATGTTTACATGAAACCAGGATTTTTGTTCTTCAGCCCACTGCGTATTCGTATCACTTTTCAATGTGAAAATAGCATAGTCGGCTGTGTAATAATTCACTTAAACCAACGGAAGGGAACGTAATTACGATAAATATGAATTTCACATGTGTAAATTGTTGAAATTTCTTTGATAAGTCTTTCTGAGTCAATAAATTTTATGTAAAGAAAGAAATTTTTTAACACGTCTGTGAATGAATTTGAGGTTTAAAATCTCCAAAAGCCGTCTTTGTCGACGTTCCTCCTCTTACTTCCCGGTAGTCAGAGAAAGCAAGAAAGAAATGCCGCAGTATTATTGTACCCAAAGTACTTCTCAATGGACGATGGCATTGACATTATAAAGTACTTTGGGTACAATAATACTGTGGCATTCCTTTCTATCTTTCTCCGACTACCGGGAAGTAAGAGGAGGAACGCCGACAAAGACGGCTTTTGGAGATTTTAAACCTCTAATTATTAAATGTTATATAAGTTTACATCTCTAGCACTCCAGCTTAATCTACTCTATTTTGTTATAAATAGATAGGGAACTAAGCGATATAAAACAAAAAACATAAAAGTATAGCGATAAAATATTTAATATGATATGACCATGTATTTGGCCTAGCCATTCCGCCCAACTAGAGGTTTATTCGTTGAGATTTTACGAGTTTAATTGACAAAGCTTTCGAAAAGTTATCGAAAAAAGGTATGGCAAAGGCAATTTTATAGTCCAACAATTTAACTGTTAATCATATCAGCCAGAAGACTCTCTTCATTCGTCCAATGATCGTTGCTGCAAATTTGGGGACGGCTTTCTCGAGAAATTGCTGAAGTAAAGGGGAGATATCGAAATCGAACGCCGAAAGTAGCCATAAAACTCTTACATCAATCAAAATGCTTTACCGAGTTTTTCTGATACTGTCACATATAAAACAGAGATTTTCTTTAATTATTGCCAAGGACGGTATATTTGCCCTTACTTCTTCCTCTGAGAATCGTTTCGGAAATAACTGAAATTAATGTAATAAAGTGATCATATAGTAAAAGCAGTGTCATACATAATATACTAATTTCAATAACAGAAACAATAACTCCTTTCACCTTGAAAGTACATAAGGTATCATAAGATACAGATGAGATGATTTATTAATTACGGTAGATTCCGACTTGTCAGTGAGAGAGACATGTTCTGTCCTCCCGAAATCCGAGAGATTCCCATCGTTTGTCGAGAGATGACAACTCCAAGTACGCAGTAAATTCAGTGTGGTCCAGAATCGATAATATGAACGATGAGACCTCCTATGATCTTCATCCCTAAATTCATGGCAAATAGAGACGTAAGAAAACTGTCTCATCCAAAGTATATATTTCTCAATAAGAAATGGTTCCATACGATGCAGTGTTTCTAGTTCACGAAAGATACAAGATTTTAAAGGAAACGTTTCCAACCTCATCGAATGACATGCTATGAGAATCTTTATAGGCCCTAATAAACAGTATCTGCAGAATTATATTTTTAAGGGGCTTAAATTACTCTTGCAAAATCATCTCGAATTCCCCTACACGATGAAATTATTGTAGTTCACAACATCGCTATAAATTGAGCGGTAAGTTTATAATTTAAGCGTATTTTAAATTTTAGTAAAATTAATTCAAATTAATTTCACAAGGCAAAATCAAGAACGTTAAATTCAAAAAATCTTTTTAAATAGCAATATTGATTTTTAAACTGTGTCACCGCACTACTTTAGAAAATATTCTTAACTAAGATAAGAAAAATGGCACCAAAATACGAAAAGTGATAATTTTTTCATGTTAAATATGTATTGTCCTCGTATGTATTGGTCCTGATTTTGCATTGATGATGAAAGTTATTTTAGTTTTAACGAAAACTTCTTCATAAAAATCTATTTCACAGAAAATAAATTCAAGGAAAATAGTTTGAATGCATAATTCACGCAGTATTATAATATGAATGTTAAGAAACTAAACTGTAAAATTTCAGACATTTTCATCAAAGAATACAGCTTTCGGTTATTTTTATCTGATATTAAATTTATACATCTCAAATAAAAAATGCTAACGTGAATTTTAAGTAGGTCGGAAACCATTCCACTAATAAGGAATCATTATTAGGAGGTGGGAAACGACGTCTTTCTGAGAGAAGGAACTTGACGATGTTATGTCTCTAATAGGATTCCTTTAAAAGTGTTTCTGTGCCTAGCGCGGCGATCCTTGGAAGCTAAAGTAGATAAATGCCTTAGCCTGAGGGTATGACGAGAAAGAGAGCCGTATGGTAAGTGAAATGGTTATATCGAGCTATATTACCGAGTTTGAGAAGCTTAGCTCTTTTTAATTTTAAATACACCTACCTAGATTGAACAGGAATCTCAATTATTAAATTCTTTACAAAAATGTTTTTTATGTAATTGAATATTCCCTTAAATTGCAGAGATATTCATTACACCTTTTTAATTTTAGTTTATCTGAAAAAATTGCTTCCTCGGGATTCACTTCAAATTTTGCATCAGCACACTTACTTTAAAGCAGTGTGTTCAAAATTGTATGACACGAAGGGTAGCAACTGTAGCGATAAAAGTTTGAAAGCATCTTCCAGTCCACCACCAAACAGTCCTTAAAATAATATATTGTAAAATTATACTAAATATATTCATGCATTTTACCTATTCATTTTTGCTCATATAAATTTAAAGATTTTATTTCAATATCAATTTCCAAATTCACTGAGGGGTGAAAAAGTTTAGCAGAAGCTGCTTTGAAGTCATGATAAAAAGGAACCCATCTCGTCTTAGAACATGGCTTCAGAGTTAGAGACTCCTAGGCAGGTATACGAAGTTTCCCTCGGATTATTAGAATACTACTTTCGAGAGTATCGTGCTGTCGGTGTTTGTCTATGCCCTCTCCTTCGCACGGGACAAGCAATTCGATTTTCGGTAGCTATGCATTTAATTCCGCTGAAGAATGTACACCTCCTGAACCCGAGAGGTTTTAAGTGTCTATCCCTTCGCAATCTCTTGCGAAAGAATGCATTCCAATATCCTAGGAAAGAATATTGGACCCGCGATGGTAAATCTTTGCCAGGAAAATGCAAGTTTCTATGGGGATATTCGTGCAAACTGGGTCACACATGTGTAAGAGGGAAACTTTTTGTCTACATTTATAAGACAACAGCAGAAATCAAGCGGAAGATGCATGTTCGGAACACATGGCAGAAAGAGTAAATTTACTCTCTTTTTACCAAAAACCTTTTTAGTAAAGCTGCTTACTTGCAGTACTTCTAAAACAACAGTCATGAATTAGGTCGTGTCAACTAAACATGTGAAACAGCGCCTAGCACTTGGCTCACTAAAATGAATGTATAAAATTTATATAAATCTTATAAAATAGTACGATTATTAATTATCTAATATTGCGATCCCGAAATTTAAGATCATCATGCAAATGAAAGAGCTAAACGTAATAACAATATTTAAGAAGGATATAATATTTTGAGTATCCTGGTCGAAACTGAATCGAAACCAGAACTGAAACGAAATTTATATTTTCATTTGATCCAAAATTAAGCAATGTGAGGATATTTGCGGATGACTCGGTTATATATAGGGAAATAACAAACGAGGAAGACCGGACATCTCTCTCAAACGATTTAGTCCTCATCCAAAGTGCGAAAAATGGGAATTAGATATTAACGTAGGTAAATGCTCCGTAGTTAATTTCTTCGAAAAGATAAAATTTCGTCCAAATCACCCGTACAAAATTAATGGAATTAGTATCAAAGTAGTAGATTTAGTTAAATATCTCGGGATCAACATTACAGTAGAACCCCGGTAATCCGGACACTCGCTAATCCGGAACCCTCGGTAATCCGGACGGTCCATTAGGAGTTCTGCAAACCCGCAACTTCTTCTTTTGAACTTATAAACACGCATATTAGTAACAAGAAACGAGAGGTGGACAGAATATTTGAAAAATTTCTCCATTGGCTGCAATGATGTGATGGAGAGCGAAGTATTTCGTTTATTGTGATAATACATCTAAGTTGTGATACTTTTCTGAGACAGCATTTTTCCATTACAGGAATGCTTAATATGTGCGAGACTAAACAATTTCGAAAGACAATAAATTTTCAGTTGCAGCTGGGTATCACTTATCAAAACATCACGTTCATTAAAAAGCTATGAGAGAAAAGGCGTAAAAAACAATCCTTCCCTTTGATAGACGTCCAATGAGGATGACCATGCATGGGCTATAGAGATCGAGGGCAAAAAGACACTTGTGTCACACGAGAATTATTTTTGGATTGGTTTAAAACAGAATTCGTTCCAGCAGTTCGACAACATATGAAATCCGTCAATTTACCACAACGTGCTTTATTGTTACTTGATAATTGTCCTGGCCATCCTTCTGCAGAAGAATTGTGCACTGATGACGGTGAAATTTCCGCAATGTTTTTAGCCCCTAACACGAATGCGCTGATCCAACCCATGGATCAAAATGTTATTCAAAGCATTAAGTTAGGATATCGTAAGTTGCTTCTTACGAATATTCTTAATGATCCTGTGCACAATGAAAATTTGGAAAATGTACTGAAAAAGGTAAATTTAAAAGATGTAGTGTTCAATTTAGCAAATTCTTGGGCATCTTTGTCTAAATTATTGATCAGCAAGTCGTAGAAAAATTAACTCCCAGATTTTATTGGTTTGGAAGTTTTAGAAAATGTGAAAACTGAAGAAATCCAGCTTGCGCCACTCATTAATCAGGTACAAAATTTTGAAGCACATGAAACGATGCTCTTTAGACGTTTTAGAGACCGCGCACTTGATTTAAAAATAAGAACGGTTGCGCAAAAGAAAATAACTGACTTTTTTGCTCGCTGATAATATTCACTCACTTTATATTCTGTAATACCTTATGTAATATATACATGCATTATCTGTACAATATAATTTTTGAGAAAAAATGTTTTTTATATTATTTGTTTAAAACCTCGCTAATCCGGAAACCCCGCTAATCCGGACACCTATGTGCCTGAATTCGTCCGGATTACCGGGGTTCTACTGTACTAATAACTTAAATTGGAGCACGCATATTCGAAAAATCTGCGGCAAAGCAAGTAAAAGGCTTGGCTTTGTAAAGCGTATTGTCGGTAAATGCGATGAAAAGGTGAGAGAGCGATGTTATTTTGCCTTGGTCAGACCCCTTCTGGAATATGCGGCAAGTATATGGGATCCGGCGGATGAAACGTGTGCTCGCGAACTCGAGAAAGTGCAGCGTAAAGCGGTTCGTTTTGTTAAGAAATGCTACGATAAAAAAGCAAGTGTTACAAAAATGCTCTCAGACGTAGGTTGGGAATCCTTGAAAGAAAGGAGATTGGAAGCTAGGCTGCGATTGCTTAATAAATTCAGGGAAACTACATTTTCGGAAGATACAATCCGTATCATGCAACCCCCGTTACCTCGGTCGATCCGATAATGACCGTAAGTTAAGAGTAATAGATGCTAGGACGAATCGTTTTAAAAATTCATTCTTTCCGCGAACAATACGTGACAATAACCGAATAAGGAAGTAGTATAGATTCAACTGGTGTTTACACCCCCTGCCACACGCCGAAAGGCGGCTTGTAGGGTATTAATGTAGATGTAGATGTAGATGTAGATGTAGATGTAGATGTAGATGTAGATGTAGATGTAGAAAACTAGTACTGATACGAAAAGCATTAAGGTTCGATGCTCTGGCCTAAACCGACAGTCGTAAATTCCTATACCGTCCTTAGGAAATGCTGCATTTGTTATGTTGGTACGTTAAGATGGGTAACCAAACCTGCCTTATATATTATAAGCGTTACATGTAGATAACGTGGTATTTAATATCGCGAGAGATATGACAATAAACGAGGTCTACACACATACGTTAATTTAGGCGGACGGTCGCTTCCTCATGCATAATTATGTTAAACTCAGCTTTGCCAAGCGCAATGTTGAAAAGGAAAAAGTCCGTCAACTGCGCTATTTGTGATAGAACTCTTCTGGAGTTAGCGTGCGGTATATGAGACCCCTGCGGGCAAGATCTGCTATCTGGTGCAGGGAAAGGCCTGGCGTAAGTCAGCGCGGTTTGTTTTCATCGGTATGATAAGCTCGTGAGCACTATCAAAATCATCCTCGGCTTATAGTGGGAATCTTTGGAGGAAAGGAGATTAAAACCCAGATTATATTTGCTCGATAAATTTATAATTATATCGTTCTCGGTGGTCGACCAATCCGCTCCCACAGCTATATTGCACATTCAGATCACGCGCATATAAACAAGGAAATATGTAATGCATGGATACTCTAAAATTAAATATCTAGGTATAATGGTTCATGTATCCCATACCTCGCGCCCTCAAGTGACTTGAAGGGTATCTATCTGGACGTAGATGAACCAGAAATGTTAAATATCACTTAAAAAGTAAATGTAACCTTAAGAGTAAAATACCTCAAAATATTCCATCTAATGGAATTGGTTTATACAGTTCGCATTTAAATGCTCAGAAAATTAGTTCAAAATTCTGTTGAGCTCATTATCCATTGGTCTACAATACAAGTCCTTTTACTTAATCCTTTAGTCCTTTAATTAATAAATTTCAGGAAGGTTCAAAAGAATTACCATTTCCTCCATAAAATCTGATTTCACCATACATGGGTTGTCTCTCGTTTCCAAATAACGGGATAAACTTGGAAGAAACTCTGCCTAAGCAAAGGATTTGCAAAAGATTGGAATTGAAAATATCCATTTAGCACACACTGATTTTCCGAAATGCATTTAACATTTAAATATGAGCCTCGAAAACCAATTCTTCCTTTCGCAGCTTTCTAAATACCAAGGACGACGATTTTCATTAATGATACTAATTTCGAAATAAAATCATATAAAGATTTCCATTAAAAACAAAAGCAATGAGGATGTTATTTCTCTAAATAATTTATGATTAATTTGGAGTAAATTATTTAAATTAACATTTACCGCAACACAAAGTTTTATTTCGTGCTACCGAGAATTCCCTACTGAATTATTTAGATGTAATTTTGTGATTTAGGGAATTCAAGTCGTCATGTTTGTTTAAATCGGTTGTCATTTCGTTAATTGCTATTTAGCTACCGCCATTTACGTCATCCGTCTGCCCTTGTCACTGATTCCCCGGAGCGCACAGCTATAACACTAATGCGTTTACTCATTCCATCAGTAATATAACGGTTATTTCCTTGTTAGACATGTTTTAAAAAATAATAATTAACGATGAAAGATCGACAGTTTTAAAATTGATATAACGAGGAGAGACAATTTTCAAAGATTAAAAGAAGGAAATACCTTGACAAAAATAAAGAAACACACTAATCTTAATTTAGTTACTAAGTATAAGTTCAGTGTTTCTTTATTATTGTCATGATTTTCCACGATATCCAACTAATTTATATGATTATAGAAGTACCTTGATTTGCTAATATGTATTATAAGGATTCGAAAAATGCATTATATTCTGAATGTATAGGTTATATTACACAGACAGTTTCAAAAACCTTCGAGTTCATACGTCAAAAGAAATGTCTGGGAATTAGTTTTAGAAGTGGTTTATCTTAAGATTTCGAAAATATATTCGAATGCAAAAGGAAGGACGAATAGAATGTAAAGAATAACAGGTAATACACTGATGGAAGTGAGAGAAACAGCTTATTTTTTTGTATTCATCCTAGTCTCAAACGCAGCTGCTCCGTTTGGGATCCACATGATAAATAACAGATTTAGAGATGGTTTTACGTAAAGCAGCTAGTTTCGATAGAGGATTCAGATTCGACAGCAGCGTACGATACGACAGAATCCTTCGTGTGGAATTCGATCCAAGTGAAAACAGCTGATTAAAGACAGTAGCTATTCCAAAACTTCATCAGTTCGAAACTTTTGGACGAAGTTAATGAAAATTTAGCACCATTAAAGAACGAATGCGATCTTTGAGAAGCATCGAAAACGCGTTTCAAAGAAGTAATCGTAAAAACGATTAACTGCTTCAGCTCGTTCCTCCCGCACTCTGTTAGACAAGCTAGCTTGTAAGATTAGGTAAAGATGTCGGTATTAATGCGAACTACACCACTTTCTGCTTGCGAGGTATATAAAATCTAAAGTCGTGGCTTTTTCACCATAGTCCATAAACATTAGGCCGATCTTGCAAGTAAATATCATCCACTCTTATCTTGGTGTATTCTAACCGAACCTTGTTTCGTAAGGTGCAAAGTATCAACAAGGAACATATTTAAAGTTAACGAAGAATAGTAGATTTTTTGACCATTTTTATTATTCTTCCGTCACGAATCTCAAGAGTTTTTGGGCTTTGGGACTAAGACACTCCAATCTGTAGTGACGTCAACGTATTGCCCTAAACCATATGTTATATCGAGTGTTACAAATTTAATAAGCCGAGGGTTTTACGGGTAATTAAACCGCACGAGTAATATTACGGATAAGTTCCCGTTTTTGAGTTCGGCATTTTGAAGGTAACTTCCACTCGTGTGCCATCTGTGTATTCTCGGTAGAACTGATTCCTTCGAGTCAACGTGGCGCACGGTAGATGCCGCCCAAGTATCTCTAAATGAATCCACTTACTTCTAGCGCTTGTTTGCAACGAAAGTTAAAAATTCTCTGATTTTAAACTCACGCTGGAAAAACCTAAATACAATATTTAGTAGTACATTATTAATACGTGATCCGTCTGTCCTTGTTACTGATTCCCCGGAGCGCACAGCTAACACTAATGCGTTTACTCATTCCATCAGTAATATAAAGTTATTTCCTTGTTAGATAGGTTTTAAGAAATATTAATTCACGATATATAATAGAAATAAAAATATATCACGATAAATAACCATGCGTAGTTATGTTCTATGCGTAACTATGCGTAGTTATGTTCCACCTTAAAAGAAAATTAGGGGTGAGTCAAATACGAAACTTAGGTAATGGAACGGATAATCGAATGAGATTAAGGTTACAATAAGAATTCATAAATATCAATTCTAGAAAAATATTCCCAAGCCCTTATCTAAATCATGAGCCAAGACCGATTAATTAAGTTTTATAGATCTATAAAATACTGAATGTGGATTAAATAAAATGAAAACAATTCCTTTGGTCAAAAAGTCGCAGGTATTCCGAGTCTGGTTATGAGGGTGATCGGTGAATAATCTAATAAACATATCTCACATATTCTGCGAACAAGGAAAATTGTCTAACTTTCGTATTCCTCCGACGGGACCTAGTAGCAGTTACAAAGCAAATATTAAAATAACAACCCACAGCCTAAAGATATGAATCGCCGAAATCTAATCAAGTGCCGCAGGGAAACTAACTTTTGAATATAATGCCATGAATTTGAAAATTTCATGGAGTTTTTCTTCATTATCTTCTTTCATTATCTTTATCGTTTAATTTTCGAATTAACAGGTATTTCACCGCTATTCTATTCTCACAAATATTCTAGGTAAATTAAATACTTTAGTTGATAAAATAAAATTCAAAGTGTCCACGCATCGCTTCGTTCTCATTTACAGTAGCTTAGATGATACAAGACAATGTGAGATATGTGCGATAATAGACTACTACAGTATTGAGATCTCAACACACTCAGTGGAGTTATGCACTATGTAGTTAACTTAGTTCATGTTAAGGAAGTTATCATGCAGTACAAGACAGAACCTTCTAGATAGAAGTATAAGTATTCTCTGAGAGCTTTAACTAAGATTTTTTTCTCCTATACTCAACTTTTAATCGGGCAGGAAGATGTATCAGCAGTTGTGTGATATCGACAACACTTAGATAGAAGGTATTCGTTAAATTTTCTTAAATCTAATTTATTTTTTAGTCTACTGAGCTGTATTAGTTCAAGTGAACGCCGATTTTTATTGAATCGAATTACTTTAAACTTCTAAATTACTTTAACAGCCTTAAAATAGTGATTATAATCCCCTAAAATATTCTGGAGCAGCCAGAAAATCAGTGACTATCTTCAGTTTCTGTTATATGAGCTACGCGCTTAGAATTAATTAAATCGAGTCGACAAACTTTTCACTTAAAAAAAAACATTATACTTTGTGAATTGAGCCAGAATTCGTATTACTTTTCTTTGTCCTCAATACCGAAATTTAAAAAAGTCTAAAGATGCATGGCATTAATGGAAATTTCAATAACATATGTGTTGATATTCAGTAATATTTTCAAACAAATTTTTCACTCATTTGAAAAAAAACTTCATACCATTATAGGTGCATATTTATTTCCGAAAAATTCACCAAATATTTCAATTTTGTCCGAATGTATAGAAATGTCTAGTAAATTAGCATAGGGAGTGTAAGTTTAGAGAGGAAAGGCATGATTACGTTTCTTACGGAAAGATATGGTGAAAGATGGAACAAGGATGAAAAACATGGTGAGCTAATTTCTAAAGACGCTCGGATTATATTTATCGTGTGTTGTTGTAAACCATCAAAAAAGAATTTATAGTTCGATTAATTAGTCGATATTCATTGATGTTTATCATCCGTTGAGCTCCCCATGAGGAAAACTCATGGTTATCAAATGAGTTTAGAAGACAGGTTTTTTCTTGTTATGAAAGATTTTCATCATTAAGGATAGACTATTAGTATCTTCCCAGTAAAAACGACCCTAGAGTCTTCCGATATAGAAAAATAACAAAATTTCGCATGCGAATGTGTTGAATTCAGATTTGGCCTCAGGATAAATCAAATTAATTTGTTGTCATAGAACGATTGGTACCCCGTCAGAGTTAAAAATATCAACCTTGACTTAAGATCAACTCAGGCGACAGAGTTGTAGTAAAATACAATGGAAATTAATCTTTTAAATCGAGCTAAGTACAAAAATCTTTCTGATAAATAAGTTTATTTTACCTCTAATTATCGACGAACAACCGTATTCTTTATAATCAAAGGAATTTGAATATTTTGGCACTCGAACATATAAAAATAAAGATATTGTATAAAAAGTGAATAACTTAGAGCCCTTTCCTTTAATTCGTCTGATTAACTTCAACGCAGATGCGTAATGCTTGGACTACCCTCTTGAATATTTTCCTAGGTTCATGTAGGTATTCCTATTGGTTTATGTTGGTTATCATTTGCTTATATTGGTTTCTGTTAGTTCCTATTGTTTCCTATTGGTGACTTTGTTGGTTTGTAATGGTATTAATAAGCTCCGCATTTCCTATTGGGACGTTTTGTAGCATCTTATTGGTGCCTATTGGTTTTCCGCTGTGTCTTCATTGGTGTGTATTAGTATTAGGAAGCTCGCTTTTCTTATTGGATTCAGTCATATTGGGGAATATTCCTGAGATATATCAATGAACATTAGAAGAGTTTATGGAACTTTAACATATTGTGTCTTTCGTAAACTATAATTTCAAATGCGCGTGCTGTTTTACAGAAAGTTGGCGAAAGTTTCTAAAATGTATTCGTGAAATTCGAGATCACTTTCGATCAAGATTAACCATTAGAAAATCAATAGGAATATTGGTATAAAACCATTAGAAAAACAATAGGAATATCGGTAGAAAACCATTAGAATAGCAATAGGAATATCAGTAGAAAACCATTAGAAGAGCAATAGGAATATATGCGGAAACAAATAGGATTTTGTTTAAAACAATAGCAAAACAATAGGTTTTCGTTTAAATGAATAGAAACTAATAGCCTAAACCCTATAGGAAACCAATAGGATTCGTATTAGAAATGTATTGGAAAATTTTAATGGAAACCATTAAGGATTATTACTAGGGTAGGATGTATTCGCTACCTCCCAAACGATAATAATAATAAGTCGTCTTCGCTTGAGAAAGATAGAGTCGAAAAGTTTACTCTTCCGTCCAACCCACGAATTTAATTTACCTATCCCATCCATCAATGAAATCGATGCTGGGTAAACACTTCAGCTCTCACTCTGGACGAAATACTGAACCGCTTTGGCCAAAAGCGAGCGCGTTCATGAAAAATATTGAGCGAGTTCTAATGATCTAGAAAAAAAAGAAGGTATGTCATTTTCGCTGGCATCCGAAAGTCACATCATCTGCAATGAGAATATCTGATTAATAGTAACAAATTTTCAATAAACTGTAAAAGAAATAGGGAAAAAGTGCAAGGTAAAACTAAAACTATAGGGCGGTTGTGTCTTAGGAAGAGTTGGAATAGGAAGACAAGGAATGCGCTGTGTAAAACGTATACTCTGAGGTAACGCATTCCCAGCTGCAAATATTTTATCTAAAACACGCAGAAGCGTCCAACCGAAAATTCATCAGAAAGATAACGAGTCTCAGGGCACTTCAATTGGTGCATTGAGTATAGAATAATTAACAAACCACTTTCAAATGTTTTAAGGAAATTTAAGATTATTTAAAAGAAGGTATTTAACTTCGGTATGTTGAGGAATGTCCTCTTGACCACCCATCCGTTATTTGTAGATATTAAAAAACTTTTAATCTTTAGCTCTACTTTGAATTTCTAATCACTAGCACCTTAAATTCATCAAAAGCCCCGTTTTTTCATCTAGTCTCTCTTTTTTCTTCCTTTATTCTGAGTTTTCCTCCTTCATTTCACCTGTCCCTTCTTTCGCATCTCTTTTCCTTATTTCATCCATTTATACCCTTCCAGTCCTACCGATGACAGCTACTTATTTCAATTAAAATCACTACTACGTAGTTTCTCTAATATAACCCATACTTTCAACCTGAAAGTTCAAACCTCTTATACTCGTTGTCTTACAACCTCCGATTCAAAGAAATATTTAAGCCCAAGATCGACTGTCTTTTGCCCCGGTTAGACCTATCAGACATAAATGTGCATTTATGACGAATTGTGACAACAAATAGTAATGCTTAACCGAATTGTTCCTTGAGAGAGAATGGGAATTGTCGAAAGACAGGATATTAGAATTTAGGCTTACTTGCTCTATGAATACTGGAATAAATATTCTCTAACAAAGACGGTATTGTATGTCAAACCTGTTACATGTACCAATAAGTTAATGCTTGTGCAATTACGGCAAATAATAAAACAAGCCTCTTTAAAATTTATTTTTCAGCTGACGATATGCGAATATCTTAAGTGAATAAATCTGGCTGATAGAATGCTGTATTTATCATTGGAAGGGGGTGAGAATAGGAAACAGGTTTAAGGGAACGTTGTGAAGCGAACGGAATGTGTTTCTTATGTACGTGCTTGTAATTATTATGTTTGCTGGAGAATAAAATTCAGGAACAAAAGTTACAGGCAGGCAGACAAAATGTATGAAGTTGGCCGAAGATATGATACATTTTGCAGAGGATATCTAGACGTTCAAAATGTTAATGGACAATGGAAAAAAGGGTGCAAAAGATGTGGGACGAAATTAAATGAAAGATAAGTAAGTAATCTGGCATAGTAGAAGGAAAAGTACTGTCTAGCGCTGGAGGAGATAGAAAAGATGATCTCATAATTAACAGAGGAGAGTGCAGAAGAAAGTAATAGGAAATGCGATATTAAAATAAGAGAAAGACTGGGCATGGAGAAGACGGCAATCTGTTAAAAAAGAGATTGCAAAGAAAGATAGATATTGGATGATAAAAAGGTTGAAGAGATTCAAAATATGGAATGATTTTTTCCAAAGGAAGCAGACAAAGAAAATGGAGACATTAGGTAAGTGGAATAAATGCATTGGAGAGCATAGGTTTTTTTTAGATCGTAATGTACAGGAGAGAACAGAGTGTAGATGGGATGATAAAAAATAACAAAAGAATTAGATTGGAAAATTTTAAGATTGGTGAGAATACTGAAGAGTGCAGTAGAGAGAGCTGTAGAAACAGAAAAAAAATAGACAACATAACTTTTGGACAGTTTAAAGGAATTAAATGAATTGAAAATTTATGCATTGCTTTGGTACGACGATTCAACGTGATTCTGCAGAATAAGGGAGCACGAACTAAAAACTGCTCTATTTTTTATCAACTTTTCTACTAAATCAAGCTTACCGTCCTTTTATCGATGAAATTATTCTAGGTAATGAATTCCGGAGTAGAGGGATATAAGTCTTACATTGTAGGCAAGACAAAAAATAAATACGTAGAATTACTGCTGTTCTGTTCCGCGAAAAAAAATATCCTTAGAGGAACATTATATAAGCAGTATCCATTATAGGTGTAATCCATTATTTCCTGATATTTAGGGAAACCGCAGATAGCAATCATCAGTTTATGAATTGTGAATGAGATGAGTCGCTTTCGGGAAAATAGATGAGGACTGAAATAAGCATGCAAAAGTAAGAATCCAAAACTATAAGAAAATATCCGGAAGACGGAAGGAAAAATTGCATCTTAAGAAAAAAATATACTGACAAGTAGTAGTTTCCTTTCCGAGGAGCTAAATAAAGGAATAGGTACGATGAGAATCTTGACCTGAGGGACAAAAAATACGATACTTAATGAATATACGGAAAGGTTTTCGATAAAGTATAACGATAATCATACAGAAGGACAGTTATGAACAGTAAATATGGTATGTTGAGAGGAAAATTCATTTGGATTAGATCAGCTCTATAGCCTGCTATCTGATGAGGGTGAAAACATCGTAGTGTCTTAAGTGACAGGAGTCGTAATTCTTGATAATCGTCTTTCCTGCTCGAGAACAAGGAGTTATTGAAACGATCTTCCCTTGCGACAATCTTCTTCTTATAAACGTAATGAAATTTTGGCCGATAAAAACTAGCCAAATAAATGTTTCGTTTTCCGAAATGCATGATTAATTTCGACCATAAATTAACCGTTAGTGTTTAATTTCTTTACTTCCTAATATTCAAGTATTGCTATTTTGGATTTTAGAAGCCAGCAGAACTATTCAGAGCAGGGATTGCGGAACTTTGGGAATTGTGACGAAATGGTATCGCCGAAGGAATTTTCAGTAATGATGCTTATCAGTATGGAAATTGATAAAAGAAACTATACCTCACAAAAATAACGCCTTAATAATAATGGAAACACTCCGAAGTAGTATAATATAAGCCGATTTAACTAAACTACGGTTTGGATGACTTTTGAAAAAATTAAATTATAGCCTTTGAAACATTTGAAGTAAATTATAAATTTCAACGCAAGAAGTAGTGATTCTGAATTTTATGTAGTGCAGAAAATGTTATGTGTTAACTAATACTTAACTAAAATCAAATTTGGAGAGATACTGAAATGTTTTCCTTCGTTTTTTTTCTATTCGATAAAAGTGCATAGATTAATATAAAGAACACTACAGCGTATTTGTAAGCATCATCTCGCGGATATGGTCTTTTGGAAAATTTCCATTATACCGGCTACTCTATCCAGCTCTAATTCAACCAGTATATATATATATATAAACCCGGACTGAATAAATAATAAACCAAGTGAACGAATAGGTTAAGATTGGGAATTATATCAGTCAAAATGAGAACGAAGTATAGCGGAAAGGATGCGAATTTGAATAAACGCCACGGAACCGGGAGTAACATCATGATATTCCATGACAGGATACAAAAAAATATTGATGTTTCTTTAGTTTATCACTTAGTTTTCATTAAACCTTTCCTTATGAATTCGTCTCCTCAAAAAATTGATCCCTGCTTTATTTAACTTGAAATAAATTTGATAACTCAGAAAGAAACAGCCCCTTAATCCTTGATTAAGAGTGAGCTTCTCAAATAGAGAACTATTCACAGTTATATGGGGGATAAACGTGTGACAATTCATAGCGTTTTTCATTTACTCGTGCAGAGTATTTTAGTTTTGACAATGAATATCTCTTAGAAAGAAAAATAAATGCTTATGTGATGGAATGCAAAAGTGTCTCCCGGGAGCGAAGGGTCTTGCAAAAGGAATGCCGCCTAATTAACCGGATGCAAGTGAGGAGTCTGTGGAAGAGAGTTTGTTGCCGTTGGCAGAGACCATATGAGCAGCTGAAAAGTGGCGTGAAAAATGCAGCTGAAATGTATAAGCTTGCTCCTACAGTTTCCATGTACCCAATTAAGCAAAACATTGATAAAAAACAATTAAGCTTCCTCTACAAACTCCCAACGCTGTTCAAAGTAAAATGTGGGCACAAGCAACACTCCTCGAGGACATTAAATATTGCTGAAGCCGCAACTTTGAAATAACTTGGTAATTGGTAAAGAAAAAAATCCCTCTTTAAATATTTACTGAAATTAAATTTCGGTGAGACTTTAAAATTCACTTTGTACGTAGAACTGCCTGAGGACTAACTAAAACATTTTCCAACGATTTAAAGTTCTCAGAAATTTAAATTACGAGTTATTTTTTAACGATAAAATTTTGAAAAGAATAAATAAATTATGAAAAAGAACTCGGATCCCTTTCGGGAACATTCTCGTAACAAAAAGTCAAAATGTTACTCAGTAAGCCTCCAACTCCTGAACATGGCATTTTGGTTTTCAAAAGATCTATTGAGTCTCACAAAGAAAAGCATAAAACAGGGCCTTATAAGCACCAAACTGCGTTCTTGAAATCGGCCACCGCTGAATGTCCTGCGAGTGGGTCTATTTGAGAATGTCTACTAATATATCTCTATTCAATCCAAAAAGATACACAATAGCGATTTCATTTAAAAATCGAATTCCTCTCATCCAAATTTACTTGTTGAATAAATTTTCCTATTATAAGAATAACTTATCAAGATTTTTGATTTGTAAAGGATTTTCAGATATTTTCACTCAGCAAATTTTACTATGTAGAGAATCTCGTCTGCAAATGTGTGGATCGTTTCTAGATATTAAATATGTGTAAAATAAAAAAGCCTCATTTACTCAAGCAGGAGACCGTATATATACTATAGAACCTTCCTTCAAAGGACGAACACTGATAAATTCTAATTTATTTAAACAATTATAGGTCAATGGAAAGATCTCCCACAGGAGAAAAAGTTAGTTATTTTACAACAACTTTTATTAAGCATTCTTTAAGTTTTCCCTCTAAAGAGTGTCCATCATAAAGTAAGCTACAATTGCCGAATCTTCCCAACGAGAATTATATGTTGCTATAATGACAAAAAATGACATAAATGATCGACTATTTATCTTGATTCGAGACTACGAGAAACATCGCGCTACTCGTTCATTATTTTAAATTTCCAAACTTTCAGAATAAGCCATTTCCACGTCTTGAACATGTTTTTGAAGTCAGTGTTTCAACCACGTTGGACTTATTTTGTACGCCTGCTTGCTACACCCACATTATCGTAAAAACATTCGAGTTCATTTACACGAGTTGTTTGTGGTATTTAATTGATTGGTATATTTAATTGGTTAAACAAAATTATCCCTAAGGCCAGTTATCAGAGAAATAGAAAATGGTAGAACAAGCCAAATAGCTTATGAAAGAGCTGGACGATCTAGAATTAGCAGTTTCTTTCAGTTTTCTAAAAATTGAATAACATGGACGAGCAACAAGTAGACATGAGCCTCAATTCGCAAATTCATTCCGCTTAATTGAGACAAGAAATATGAACTGAAGCCCGGTTTCGCGCAGTTTATTGGATCTTAAATTTGTAAATAAAGTGCGCGTCTTGAAGGGGAACGGTTGTGAAGTCATAAACCCTTTGGCGGCATCATTCTGTGTTCTACCCAACACAATTGGTAACGTGGGATAGCATAAGTAGCAGGCGCCACTATCGTCTGCCAGCTATATGATTCCCTTCACGTAGGATTAACTCGCTCAATTCCATGCTATATTCCTTGAGAGTTCTCCAACCCTTAAGATTCCTGTTCCGTAGCACAATTCGAGTACGAGTCAAGAAAATAAAGTTTCCCAAATATAAGATATTATTTTGATAAAATGTTATCGGTAAGAGCAATGAAAAATAGATCCAGTAAGTCGATTCGCAATTCTGTTTCTTTAGTTTCCGAATGACGAGTTCTTACGATAAGATAAAAATGAATTTATACATAAGGCAGAATTGAATTAACATAATAATTCTTCATTATATACTAACGATTTTTTATTTCTACAACCATTACGATTTTTCAGCTGCAATTGTGACGGATTCGTGACAGCAGCGCGAAGTATACAGCAAAAATATAAAAGAATATTTGATATTAGAAAAATTTTAAAATTATTTTTTAAAGTAATGTATCAAATAAAATATTGTTTAATTTTAGATTTTATTTGTGAAAATTAATACAACAGTTTGTGGGTTCAAATTCGACAAGACTGCAATTCTGTTCATCGCTAACGTTGATGGGTAATTTCTTAGTTGCTGTTAAGTCTTCTCCTGGTGAAAATTGTTGCAAATGCCATTGAAAACAACCGTACAAATTTGAATCTGCGGACGTAAGTAACTTTCGGAACCCAGTGAAGAGGAGCAAAATTAAGGGGGAGGAATCGATTTTTAATACGTCTGTATGTCCGTTGTCACCATCAGGATTTCCTGTGCATGGCATTTTTTTGAAATACTTAAATGGAATTTGTTTCTTCTGCTCTTTTGGAAAAAAAGGTATTTCTGTACGCTGGAATTGTGATAATTTATGTTTCACCATCGAGTAATATTAATGTACATCGTTCTTGAATCTGTGAGTGCTCATTCATCCCCTTAATTAGAGAAATATAATTTGCATTTCATATTGTATATTATTTAAATTCAGCATGCACTTCTGAAACGAATCTCACCCCATTTAGTATTTGTCGAAAACGTTTTTCGTTTCACTATCGTATTCGATTGTAGTAAGCGAATGAAAAAAATTGAATTTATGTTTGAGTTAGCAAAGAAAAATATTCGATATGAGAGATAATCAACTGCTCAGCAAAATGAAGATCTTAGTTCATATTCTTTCATTTTCAATGAATCCCCAGAGCCATAATTGAATTTCCTAGTTGTTTTTTATTACTTTGGCATTTGGGAGACATCGTAAACGTTGGTTATAACGAAATTATTCGATGAAATATTTTGCTTCCGTGGCTGCAGATGAAGCCTTCTCGTGTCTTCCAGGTTAGGTATTCCAATGCCAGTCAAATTATTCGTTTGAAATTAACGGAAATCGGAAACCAAAACTGACCCGTTACATACATATTTGGTATACTCTTTAATATTTTACTCTCCATCATTGTACACTTATCATCAATTTTAGAGATAACGTGTCTTAACTAGTTTTAGTAACTTAATTGTAATAGTTAGATCAGAGTACGTCGTTCAATAATTTATCAGAGCGTCATTAAATTGAAATACCTAATATTATTACTTATTACTTAATAATATATATTTTTTTGCTTATGATGGATCTATTCGAATTCCATTTTTTTGATACTCATCGGTAACGATAAGCTAGTTTTCCATTTGTAGTTCGAACTTGAACATTGATTATGGTAAGTGGATGCCAGAAAATCCCATTTGTTCTTATCAACACCCAAATAGCAGACGATTTTAGCAACCACTCAGCAACGTCAATAGTTTATAAAAAGGAAATCTGGGTTCGAGTCAAGCCGAGATCAATCAATCCTAAGTTCAATAATTGTATTATTACCTGAATTATATGCCTGAATTGTTCTTTCATTTATTACCGAGTGTCATTCGGGAGATGTCTAAGACGGTGGTCATAGCAGAACTCTAGATTTGAATTTAGAGGATATTGGCATTTCAGATAGACTTGTTGCAGTTCGTACTTGCCTAGGAGTAGAATATAGTACTGAAATCTATAAAAGAATGTACTGATAATTGCTTTAGCGAAACGTTATATGGTGTATTTTTTGCTCCTTCATCGAGTTCAATCGGTGCATATCGCTTATTTTTTATTAGGCTGGTAATTCAGACCAGTTGCCTCGAAAATTAATGGAATAATTCTTTCTGTGCATTACGAACTCAATTCAAATATATTCCGCATCCATTCTGTTGAATACTATCCGATTTGCTATCTCGGAAAGTTAGTTTCCCATCTCTCATTTCAACCTCCACATTATCTTACATAGACGCTAGAAAATTTGATCAAGGCTTCCTTTAGCTATCGTCACAGTTATAGTAATTTCATTTTTATAAGTATACCATTGTTTGCTTTTTTATGTATAACGTGATACCAAGTATATATCCTGAAGCTATGCAGGTAACAGATAAACTTGTTTGAAAATAATGGAAATACGCCTTTTGGTAATTTACAAATTCTCATGACTGTTAAATATAATACTTATATGATTGCCATCATTTGATATACAATTAATTTGTTTTTATTTCTTTCTCCAGGTTTAGAGAATGTGTATACCTACCTTTCCCATACTGCTAAGGATGTATGAATCACTCGTGCTTCAAAAATTGACTTGTGTCACGGAAGAGTCCCAAGGACCAAGATTGATTTAGGTAAAGAGAATTCCACGTTGGGTAAGTATAATTTATATTCACATTTCATCTGCACTACTTATTATCTCTGATACATGTCGTTATTTTTAGGACACTGAAAAACTGTTGCTCTTTGCATTTCTTACTAAAAGATAATATAGAGCTCCTCAAATATATTATTATTGGCAGCACAAAAATATATATTTTATAGCCAATTAAAATTTCGACAAATTTTACATTAGGAAGAGGCAATAACGTCTAAAAGCAAATTGGTAGTTAGATTGGTGCAAAGTTTGTAGAAAAGTGCCCAAACAGCATTGAAGTATTTTTTCCTCATAAATAATAAGTAGAAATACGAAATATAATATAATATTTTGTTCTTTTGTACATCCAAAATATCAAACAAGGATAAATGGGATACACCACAATTTATTTATTTATTCAAATTACGCTGCGATTAGGCCGTCAGGCCTGGTGACAGCGGTGCAGGGGGAAATACAAAATTATAAACGATTGCCTGGCATTCGCCCAAAGACGGAGGTAAACCCCTCCAAAAACCTTCCGCAGGCAATGATTTACTTTTATATACATATATACATGCACAATATAACATTAATATTACAGTAAATACCCAACAGATAAATACACAACATTAATATTACAACTATAAACAAAATAGATAATGTAACATTTATATTACAATTATTAACATTACACAAATTTAAAAAGTACAAACAGATTTAAGCTTATTTTTAAAAGTTTTTAGATTTTTTGGCATTGGAAAGAGGACTTCTTCAGGTAATACGTTCCATTCTCTAATTCCTCTATTGACGAATGAATACTTTGCAATATCTGTTTTTTGATCGCGTTCTTTGATCTTCAAGCTATGGTCGCCACGTCCGATATAAGTAGGAAGTTTAAACCTGGCATTGAGTTCGCCCCAGCCCTCCGCGGAATTCCATGATTTGAACATCCCGGCTAATCTAAGGATTTTCCTTCTCGATTCTAATGATTCCCACCTCAAGTGGGCTAGCATTTTTGTTACACTCTCAGCTTTTTTGTGCTTACCGACTACATACCTAGCAGCCTTTCTTTGTACCCCTTCGAGAGTCTTAATAAGGCCTGTTTCGTGGGGATCCCATTCACTCGTTGCGTATTCTATAATCGGCCCTATAAATAATCGGGAACAGAACGCTTTATCCAATTGCAGTGTCGACAGCGGACAAAATTAACAGCTCCAAATTGTAAGGCTTTTCATAAATAATCCAAGGCCCTTCGAATTCAAAACCTTTCCCTTTTAGGCAGATCGGAACGATGAAATCAAGCAATATGGTACCACAAGCCATACCAACTCATATTTGGTTAATTTCTTTGAGTTTAGTCAACTTCCTGCGGCATAATCTCTCATTTAACTCCCTGTTGTGCGTTTCATAATTTATATTCATTTGGTAATATACCCTCATTTTCTATTCGATCGTTCTTCGTATTGTCGTAATATGTAAATTGAGACATGCACCAATCACCCCAAATATAGATAGGAAGGACAGTGTTTTTGAATTTTGCTTACTTGGCAAAAAAAAGAAAATATTCTTGTCGTGAAACATTGAATTCCAAGATTATTTCCGTCAGATCATCATGATTTGCATTCCATTTGTGTTACGAAGATTTTGCAATCAATTTTTAAAATTTCCTTTCAAAATGTTGTTCTTGAAAACTATAAAGCAAACCCTAGTGCCTTCACAACTCTGAGCTCGATTTTTGAGAATGGTTAATTTCGTCCTGGATTCGTATTTGATTGCCGCTCTTCTACATTACATCGTGTCTTACAAACAACCACTTCCCTCTTCGTGTTATCAGTACATATTCTGTTCTGTAAGTGAATTTGGAAGTGAATTTACATACATACAATGATACCTCTAGAATGCTGACTGATATTTTGCTTTTCCTTTCCGTTGCTTTCACTGAGAAATCATTTTCAGGAAAGAGAGTGCAAATATTTCTGTATGGGATTTGAACGTCCTCCAAGGCAATTTACCTCGGTTTTCAGAGTTCAAGGTGGTAGTTTTGCTAATTCTTACCCAACTGAGGTGGCTTTTTTTGTTTTTGTTTAGTTTCTTATTCATCACAATTAGGATAAACTAGTATCAGTAACATTTGGATTATGATCCGTAAATATGGCCTCCTCTTCATAATTACGATTTATGGTCACATAAATTCACATTATACTTTCGCTTACGAGTGTCAGTTGGTTTTTTTCGTTTCGCACTTCCACTTTTTCGTTAATTCGCTAGGCCATAGATTTCGTACCTCCTCTCCTATTATCAGACCGAATCTTTATCCTTAAACTAACAGCAGTTCTCATAAATCCGAAAAGATCCTTCAGAGCCAATCTTAAAAAAATAGTTCTTCTCCTAAGACATCGGCTTGAAGTTTAAAAATGAAAGATTACGAACACAAAAAAACATATTTAAAATGGAAAAGTAGCACTTATTATTAGAGGTTTCTTGGTATTTTATGACCCCTGAGGAAGGTAGCATTGCTATTGAAAAGATCTTTGGATACAATTATAGTGCCGCATTCCTTTCTGGATTCATCCGACTACTGGGAAGTAAGAGGAGGAACGCCGACAAAGACGGCTTTTGGAGATTTTAAATGTCTAATTCCTTAACAGCCTTGTTCCGATATTTCTTTCCTTACAACAAAAGAGCACTTAGCACAATAAAATACGGTTAAAGTGATAAAATAAGGCGTAATACCATTTTCAACGGTAAAGAACCTCAAAACTTTCTGGGAAACTGCAATGAGTTGAGACAGAAATTAAGGAAAACAAGCCAAAAGAAAACAATAAGATGCGATTCACTGTAGAATATAAATAAAGACTATTATTGTAAAAGGCTCTTAATGTAATGCTCTTACCTTTCGCTGAGTTTCAAGTCGTTTATTCCTTCCAAATGTGACACATCTGCGAAGATTGCTGTCATCTTTTGATACCCTGCTGCAAATGACTGCTTTTTGGAATTTGGAAGATACCGAAGGCCAAAAGGTGGCAGAGGAAGATGGCCATTTAAAATAGCCGTATTTATATATTATATATATAAAATTGTCACCTGAAATAGTAAACACTTCTATTCAGACAGTTCCTTTATAATTCAACTCAATAATTAGCTAATATATTTACTCATAAAATGGATAATTTCATAATAATTGCGTCATATATTTAAATTGAAAACTTAAATTCGATAAATCAAAACTCACTTCAATTCAAATCAAAGATAAATTAATTTTATCAAGTCCTTCAGAGCTATTTTGAGTTTGATGGTGCAATTATATAAGGAAGCAAATGCGTGAAATGGCGCAGCTTGAATGAGATTCCCTTTCATTCATTAACTTGAAGCCAATCAGAAGACGGGAGAAATAGAAGCGGGATGTCATAAAAGAATTCAACAAAGAAACAGGTAAGAAAACTTAAGACAGTTGGATTACTGCAATTAGATGGTAGGCGAAACTAAAATACAACTGAATGATCTAAATTTATGTATCCAGAAGAACTATGTGATGAAACGTCAAATATTGGACCTTACTTTGAAAAACAATATGATTGGTTTATTCGGAAAAAATATTGACATATTTAAGCACTGCTTAAATGTTTTACTGAAATAAAGCATTCTCCGATAAATTTCAGTTTCATTGAGATTTACCAGTAATATGTCATTAACATTTAAAAATTAAACAATTTGATGAAGATTAATGGGCATTTTGAAAATTAGGACTTACTACATACTTGCGTAATACGGTTTAAGCAGACATGGGAAAGAAGGCATGTATATAATCTCTTATCCATTGACGATCACCAATATTGAATCGCCTCTGCTCGAAGACCAGTTTAACATAAAGCCCTCAACAAGTAGCAAGCAAAGACTTCCAACTTGGTTAAGGGGACCTCGGGCGTCCCTCAGGGCAGTGTAATTGGACCGTAGTTATTTTTAGTATACATCAACGACCTCAGTAATCACATTGAAAGCAATTTTAGGATATTCGCAGACGACACAGCCATTTACAGGGAAATAGAGAGTTCAGAGGATAGATTAACCCTTTCGAACGTCTTAGATGGTGCTGGTGATGGCGATGGTGGTGATGGTGATGGTCTTATGAACTGGTGCGATGATTGGCAATTAGAGCTTAATGTAGAAAATTGTTCAGTAGTTAACTTCTTCGAAAGAAAATCTATAACAAATTATTATTCTTACAGCCTTCGAGGGGTAAACCTTATGACAGTAGAATCGGTGAAGTACTTGGAGTAACTCTCACGAATAATCTATTATGGAGTGCCCACATCCGAAATATATGTTGAAAAGCACTTAACTCGGCTTCGTTAAAAGAATAATCGGTAGGAGCGAAGAAGTTCGCGAGCGATTTTACTTAGCGTTAGTTAAGCCTCACCTTGAGTATGCATGTAGTGTATGGGACCCCGCCGAGAAATGTCAAATTCGGGATTTAGAAAAAGTACAACGGAAGGCGATACGATTTCTAAAGAATTGCTACGATAAAACAGCGAGTGTTACTCAAATGTTACAGGACGCGGGATGGGAATCATTAGAAGAAAGAAGAAAAATTCAAAGGATAAATTTATTAAATAAGTTCAGAGAAATTACGTTCTCAGATGATGTAACCGATATAATGCGACCCCCCTGTTATATGGGCCGTTCTGATACTGCCAGAAAGATTGGGGAAATAGATGCTAGAACGAATCGCTTCAAAAATTCATTTTTTCCGCGAAGTATACGCGAAAGCAACCGTTTAGGAAAATAGAGTCAAGGCGCTTGCACCCCCTGCCACACGCCGTAAGGCGGCTTGCAGGGTTCTTACATAGACATAGACAAAGACTTAGGAAAGGGAATGAGGCGACTACGTAAAATGGGGAGTGAAGTATTTTGCCACTGCTTCTTCATTGTCCCGGATAGCTTTAATTGGAACACATCAAACTTATTGAAGTAAACTGACGCTATGAACAATATTTTTCATAGTAGGTAGTCAATATAATGAGACACAAAAATATTGCCAATGTTCAGCGTCAGTCATAACTCAGTAGCTTCCAAATCATCACAGCGATGAACAAGATGGAGAAAAATACCTATTGTTACAATTAATACTTAAGAATATTTGTAGGGAAAAACTAAGTCCTTAAAAATGGAAAATAAAAACATTTTTGATCGAAAACTTGCAAGGACCGAAAGATAAGACCAGAGGAAAATCCTACTTCCTATGTTGTCTTTATCAGTGACAGTTATTCTCAGAGGCAAAGCATAGGAAAAACGAGGAAGAGTAACTGACCCAGAGAGTCTTGGCAACGCCCAAGTCCTATCGAGAGGAAACACCCGTAGTGTGCTTTATCTCTTCTTTGCCGGTGCCCTCAGGCATGACGCAATGCTCTCAATGTCACAATTATCTCAATATCACAATTACGCTTGCCGCAGTATTGATTTTTGGGTCGCCAGGGAAACAAGTCGTCATGGGACGTCAACGACCCAAGTTACGCACTCGGTTACTTTTTATGTCAAATATTAAGAGTTCGATACTAAATTGTCGTGATATTTTATTGAGATAGAAGGCATATTTTATATTTTATAGTATGACTGTATATAAGATGCATTACCTGAAAATCGACGAATGCAGCGCCTATTTTCATCTTCAAAGGATGCTGGTTATATCATCGATTCTTATTTCATACGTGCCCTTCTCTCTTCCGAAGGATTCAAAGAAAAAATTTCGCGAATAAAATATTTCTAGTGACTCCCTTGTCAATTACGATCCCACGCATCTGCAGGAGAGGAAAATAATGTAGAAATCGGCCATTGATAATCACAACAGATAAACTTAGACATCCTGAACGTCGAGATTTCTTTGTTTGAAGGATTCCCGTTGACCACGGCGTGTTTATCATCTTTGGCTCGGCTTATAAGCTCGCGTCATCATGCACTTCCGGTTTTTTACGCATCTGCACAAACAGCTCAGTACTGTGAGGTTTCTTGAAGCGATGACTTAAGGTGACTGAATTTCGGTACCTTGTCCTTCACCACTCCCGAAAATAACTCGGTCATCAAAAATGTAGTGAGAACTGCCTGCGAGCCCTTCTTTCGAGCTTGATTGTGGTGATTTGAAAATTCAGACGAGAAAAAGGGGGTGTTTTGACAACAAAGAATGTAAATCATTTAATAAATTCTTATACTGAACGTCAAGTTTCAGACATGAATAATAGATCTGCAAGGGAGGTAAAGAGGAATAAATGAAAGGAAATACGAGTTCGGTTTGGAAAATTTTTCAGTACCCAGTATCCATTCATTGATTATTTCGTTGTGATATTTCAGAATTATTTATAACTGTAAAATAGGAGATTTTTACAGACGATTTTTTTCGATGAAATATTTTGAAAAGATAATCGGCAATGTGAAATGAGACGTTATAATTCATTAGCATTGAAAGTAAAAATAATTTAGAAATTCATGTATGAAAAGACAGTTATAAAAATACATGCCATCAGAAAATCAAAATAATTTCGACGTTTGAGGAATAATTTTTAAGCTATTCATTCAAAGCTATAAAAAATACCGACGAAATAGCCTCTCTAATTTATCGATAATTATTAAGTAATGAAGTTATGCATGATTTTTATATAGTAACTGGCAATGAAACTATACTACCCTTTTATGTTATAATGATACGAAAATACAAAATATATTAAATTTTAATTCAGATGTCAAATTCCAAAAGGCTGCCAGTTTTGAGGATCCATTTTAATTCAACTTAGTTTCATAATAGTATGATTTACGAGTTTTACAGGAAATTAACATGCTAATTAGCAGTTTTATAGAATGACTGTCAAGGAAGACTACTAGCGCTGACATAGATCAACATTATATTTTGACAAATTCATGCAATAACCCGACAATATTTGGTAAATTATACATGTGGCAAGGCTAAATATAATAACTAAAATTACGAAGTAAATATAATTCATCAAATATAAATTCTGAAAAATGGAACAGGATTCGATGTATTCATATTTCTATAATTTATTCCTCACGTACAACCGTATTGGCGTGATATGTAATCAGTTGACCCCACTTTCTACGTAGAGCGTGAGAGATCTCTGAATCGGTGGAAATGGATGGTATCTCAAGGAATCATGTGTTTCCTCTCTTGGTTTGGAATAGATTAACATTAACCTTAGAAACGTTTATCAATGGGTTCCTATCTCTTTTCTCTCTGATATTCTACTCACAAAGAAACTGATACCTTTTGAGCGCAAAATTAAAATCCACTTTCTTGGTGAAAATATAAAAATATTTTTTTCGAACTAAGTGAAAGAAAAACGATCGAAATCTCGACAAAAAGTCTGGATACATTTCATTCGAGTTAGGCTACGCGCTGACATGCAATTTTTGATTTTGCAGCCATTTCATTTCCTGAGTGACTACCAAGGTAGTTATGAGACTGCGCTCACATGAAACTGTTTAGCAGGTCGGTTTGTGCTTTACCTCAAATTGAACGCAACTCAATGACTCACACATGCATTATCGTGGTCAACCGATTGTAAATAATTACGTTGCTATAAATAACGACTATCGACAGATCAAATAGTCGCTCAACTAAAAATTGCATGTCAGCGCGTAGCATTATGAACATAAGACATTCCTGCGGTATTCTAAACTCCAGGAGAAACAGCGTGACCATTGAAATTAAAGATAAATATTTATTTCCAAATAATTCTAAGAATGAAACATAGCCTAGGAGGTAATCATACAGCAAATTTACCCGCTTAGTTTGTCATTAACATATTGAGTATCAAACGAAGAACGATTTGCGAATAAAGAAGAGGGGACTAAAGAAAAAGTCATAAATAACTGCCAGATGTCAATAAAAAGACTTCACGCTCTATTTCCTGCTACGCTATTACTATCAGAAACTGAATTTTCGTGTATCTTATTGCACACTGAAATATAAGATACACATAAACATACTTCCCTAGATCTGAGGAAGGAAACAAACTTGTGCGGTCTTTTAAGTTCATGTATAACAAGAGTCATTGCTTTATGCTAATACTTCATTCGTTGATGGAAGCAATAAAAATCATATACAATCGTCATACATCAATGAAATATAAATTTAAATTATACCTTATTGTTTTCTAAGAAAGGTAAAATTGACCTCTCGTTCGTGAATTTATGTAACAGCAATATTTAACAAATTTATCAAATAGTGGTATAAAATCTCCAAAAGCCGTCTTTGTCGGCGTTCTTCGCCTCATTTGCCGTGTACCGTGTATTCGGGGAAACCTGAAAGGATCGCCGTACCTTTTGGAAACACCCAATGCACATATCAAAAGCAGTAATTTTCTCCTCAGGGATCATAAAGTATTTCATTATTCATTTGAATAACTCATTTCACTTATTTACAGTATTATTTCATTGTAAATGTATCAATATAATCAGCTTTGAGTGAACGTTTTTAAATGATACTTAACATAAGTCATAGGATTCAGAACTCTCAATTAGAATAGTTGCGGAAACATCAACCCGGTGGTCCCTTTCAAAATGCCAATCTTGAGAATTGGGTGAGTTAACTCGATAAGTTCATTCCAACTACGATTCCAGAATCCTATAGCATTGACGTTTGATTCTCCAAAATCCATTCCTGCTCATTGCCATTCTCAAGTTCAGCTCGTTAATTATCTCGCTGATCACTCTCACGCAAGAACATAATCCAGGAAGAACTTTTGCTCGAATTTCCTTCTGAGGCGAGCGTCGGAAATGAGAACTCAAAGGAAGACAAATTCTTTGTCTCCGTGATTCCTTTTGTCTCGAGTCAGCCAAACAGGCATTTCTCCCGTGGCCAGAGAAATAAATGCTCCAAGCCAAGCGACACTCAAAACCTTCTGAGAACTTAGTTTCTTCCCTCTCGAATTCTGGCGTTCAAAGACAAAGATATCTCTTTAGGGAAACTTTAAGAATATGCGTCTTCTCCGGAATTCAAAAAGGTAAACGTTAACCTAAATAAAGGGTGAACGACTGCATTTATCGTTTCCACGAATGACGTCAAGGGTATCGAGTTAAGTTCTGAGTAAGTCGGGACAAAAGGAGAGACATCTACAAGTCTCTCAGTTGAGAGAATTGAAGCTGAAATATTAATCCGCTACGGAAGCGGAGAATTCTAAGAAAGCGCTATTGTGGTCTTCCATAAAACTCCGACTGACAGATCTCTTTCCGAAAACGGTTCCCTCACGTAACTATGGCTATAAGTAGTTTTCTCCGTACCCATTTGGGACACAGAAATCGTTATCGGATAAAACAAACTTTAAGGAAATTCGGTGGCATTCAAAACCATCCTATCGCGATACGAAAAGGAATTACAATAATGTGGATTAAGAAAAAGTTCATCTACGATACACTGATTGGAGGTAGCTTATAAAATAAGGATATGACTAAAAATGGAAATCTATCTTAAGAAATTAATTACAAAAAAAAGATAAAGGAAAAGGACTAATGAAAAGGAAAATTGGGCATTACTATTGCGTACTTTTTGTATGCGCTAAGTGAAATAAAGACGATTTATTATCATTATTATTTAATTATTTTTATATTACATCGCCTAGCTCTTAATTCCGCTCTATTTCAAAAATCTCAATCTAATTGCCATATAATATGCACATAACCATGTCAACGTCAACAATGACCATAAACTTACTAACTTATTCAAATATCTCAGTAACGAGTGTTTTAAAATATATATAAGGCTTGCTTAACAATATTATGGCATTTTTAATCTATATGTTTACCCTGAGTAGTATTAGGCCGAATCTGCTAGCAAATACCTGAAAAATGAATCTTGCATTGGCATTACAAATACTGTATTGTTTAGTTATATAAGTGGAAGAAAAAAGGTAAAAAGAGAAATATTTTGAATAGCAAAACTCCCTTTTGAACCTTGGCTCTGTGCCAGATCCACAAACAAATAAAATATAAATGCCACAGATTTACTATAAATTGTGCGACCAAAATGTACAAAAAAGCTCAATGTATCTAAAATTCTAAAATTCAAATCTAAAATGTACAATATCATGACGTTTTTAGGATAAAGATGGTGGAATTTCCTCATAGTGAATGATTCACACGTAAATAACGAGTAACGATAATGGAGCTTAATAAATTCTTTCTTTTGTTTGATATGCAGATTAAATTATTTTAAGAATGATTGTGAGAATATTTACCCAATGTGTGTAATGGAAGAACTTATCAAAAGGAACATTGTATGAAATAATGCATTGAATCTCACAATATATGAATAATGCGAGCGATTAGTCCTGCTATATTCATTTTAAAATAGGAAAGAAACGAATTAAATCTTGGCTCCCACCATTAAATGTTACTTTAAAAATAAAAAATTATTTTCCTTCTACATGAGGAAAGTTCACGAATTTTGATTACAACGAAAAAATACTGGAATAAGGTTCAGATGAAACAGTTTTTTCGCAAGATTCGACTATTGAATGTAAAAATGAATACTATTATGTTCTTTTTCATTTTCAAACTCATTCTCCTCGTTCGATTTCAATATCCCGATATTTCTGAAAGCTTTTGAATACCTCAACATACAAGCTTTATAACAAAAAAAAGGTATGACTAGAATGGATGTATGTTAAACTTTATTTTGTAATTATACTATTCCTCCAACGTTTGAATACTTTCAGGAAATCCAATTAGACCATCAAGAGAATTTCGATCAGGAATAGCATTTAAATTCATCCTCATGTTTCCTTTTCCGATGTAGGGTATGGAACAAGTAATACCTTTCACATCAAAGACCACTCCTTCCCAAAAAACAGGCGTTAGGGATCGGTTCGTATCTCACTGTCTCATCCATTTCCTCCATCCATCTCTTTTCCTTTTCTCCAGCGCATCTCTCTTCCCCTTCTTTCTCTCTCAAAGATCCGGATTTAGGATACCTGGATTGCGGCATCAGTTCCACTCGAAACGTTCCGGGTATCTCTCTTCGGCATCTTACGCAAGAGTGGAGATTTCCAGCTCACCCACGACTTTTTTGTCGTTTTTTTATACCGACGCCCCTTATCAAGGTTTCACTTCCGCGGAGGAGCGGAGAGAAACATAAAGAAAAGCCATCCTCGGAAACACTTCCGCGAATTTCAATGATGACAATTGTCCGCGCCGAATTCGCATTTCGCCATCTCTTGCAAGATTTCAGCATTTTATTTTTTCTTCGCTCCTCCCCAACTTATTCCGGCAGAATTCGCCCCAAGTCTCCTAGGCTCTTGTTGAGAAATAGTTGCGCGTCTTTCCCTACGCTAGAACAAGCAATTTTGAGAGTTTGCGCGCGATGGAGACCCGGTTGCTAGGTTACGGAAGGTCATCGACTGCAGACCTGAAATAACCCGGCGCTGAGCAATTTTTTCGGGAGTTCCTCTTTCTTTTGTTTTCGAAATTTCCCAGCAGGAAATTCGAGACTTGGTTCATCGTACTGGATGATGTAAGAACCGAAGGTATCCGGCGAATTTCGTATTGCCTTTTGAACAGCATCATTTGCCTTCAGATACAGTTACTCAGGCGTGTATAATCCGGGGTGGCTTTAATTACTTTTGGTGCTCTTGTTCGTTACAAATGGTAATCGAGCTGTTATTATTCCAAAAATTCTAATTATTAAAACACAATAAATAATCAAATTCATTATTTTATCACTAGAGTAGCAAATGAAAAGATAGATGCATTCAGCTTGGCGATGCTAAATACAAATTCGAAATGTAAAAAATAACAATCGGATAAAACAACAAATATCGATTCGGACACGCAAAAGGAGATATAAATTAATACTATCAATTCAAACTGCGAAATATTGGTTTCATGATTTTCAAATTTTTCACTCTTTACATAATAAAAAACTAAATGACGATCTGTTAATGACGGATAAACCAACAACATGTAAGAGCAAAAACTTTCCATTTTTATATTATTTTATACATCCCCTCATTCCAGTTGTAAAATCTTGGTATTTTTCAATTTAGCATAGGGCGATTTTAGTAAAGTTAAATGAAACTTATTATTTTCTCCGTCCATCTTAAACAAATTACTTACATCTGACAATGAAATATACGATTATTCATTAATAAACGGTGTAATAAAAAAATCGTATTACATCCATTAGCTTAAGTTTTCTTTTGAAGGAACGGAATCGCATCTCATTAATTTAGATGTGGAGGCACTTCTTTAAGAAGAAATTACTTTGCGAAAACGAGCTCTAAAGGTATAAAGATAGAAACATGGCTGTGACAGCCAATTACTAGTCTTGAAAATTGTTTGGCGTTCACACTCTGGAAATACAGCGCTTGATTGCGATTATATATTTCGAAAAAAGAAAGTTCTTCTGCGTATATTGATACATTCTTCAACCTAATCAGAAACGATAGGATTGGTAAAAGAGGTGGCGGCGTATGCGTATATATAAGAGAGGGCCTTCAATATAAATTAATCTCTCACTCTCAACCTAACTATTGCGGTCGTCCCGAATATATCATGCTTGAAATTAGATTAAAAAAGAAAAAACTGCTCTACTGCATAATCTATAAGCCTCCAAAAATAGGATTTTTATCTGACATAGAAGACGCTTTGTCTGAACTCTTACATCTTTACGATGATGTTATAATTATGGGAGACCTCAACACAAACCTCTGTGTTGATAGTCCCGAATCGAATCAATTGAGATCTGTATTCAATTCCTTGAACTTTGATATTCTCCCTTTAAAACCAACGTTCTTCACTAACCACTCTGCCACATTATTGGATCTGATCCTCGTAAGCAATCGGAGTAAAGTCTTAAATCATGGGCAATTATCAGCACCCGGTATTTCGGCGCACGATCTCTTGTATATCAACTACGCAATACGCTCGAAAAGGACATCGCCAAAACTGATAACTTACCGTAACTTAAATAATATAGACTTCAGAGCTTTATATCATTCGATTTCGCAACTCCCGCTTGATAATATTTTCCTTATTAACGATTTAGACGGAAAGGTTGAAATGCTTAATACTTTTTTCAGTGAATTAATTAACGAGCATGCTCCTCTTAAAACCAGACGCGTAAAAAATCAACCTACTCCGTGGATAAGTGAGTCAATTCTGTCTTTAATGCGACATAGAGACAAACTTCTAAATCAATATAAACGATCCAAACTAATTACGGATTATGAGAGATTCAAATATTTTCGAAATAAAGTAAAAAGTTCAATTAAAAAAGCCAAAGCTAAATTTGCAGATGAACTCCTTAAACATTCCTCTGGCAAGTCCTTATGGAAAGGATTATCGAAGCTAGGTGTTGGTAAATCTAAATACTTGTTCCCGCATAACTTAAGCTCTGATAGTATGAACAAACATTTTGTTGACAACTTCACGAAATTAACACCCGATGAATTCCGAGAGTCGCTGTTGTCCATAACTACTCAAACACCTCTAACTAAATCTGAATTCAAATTTAAGCCAGTGTCCTCCAGTGAAGTTAAAAAATCTCTCTTGGCCATCAAATCCTCAGCTACAGGCATGGATGGTATTCCGATCCAGTTCATCCATAAAATTCTCTATGCCTTTCTCCCCCACATAACACATATTTTTAATTTCTCCCTTTCTCACGGAATCTTTCCTTCACAATGGAAAACATCTGTCATACATCCTATTCCTAAAAAGAGTACTCCATCCGATTTGAACGACTTCCGCCCAATAAGTATTCTTCCATCATTATCCAAGAGTCTCGAACGCCTAGTACATATCCAATTTTCAAGGTTTTTGACCGAGAATAATCTCTTCGATCCTTACCAGTCTGGTTTTAGACGCCACCACAGTACTTCTACGGCACTTACTAAAGTCACTGATGACATAAGGATCGCAATGGACAAAAAGAAAATCACTTTTCTTGCCCTAATTGACCTCAGCAAAGCTTTTGACTCAGTACAGATTGATTTACTCCTTGCCAAACTAAGAATATTTAACCTCTCTCCCTCCACCTTATCATGGTTTTCTTCATATCTTACAAATAGATCCCAAACGTGCTTCGCTAACAATATATACTCTTCTGTAATAATAAACAATCATGGCGTTCCGCAGGGCTCTATTCTCGGGCCTTTGTTATTTTCTCTTTACCTCCAAAATCTATCCTCTTACTTGAAACACGTTTCTTACCACCTATACGCCGATGATCTACAAATATATCTATCGTCGGAACCGCAAAACTCTATTGAAGCCATCCACCTAATTAATAATGATATCACCCTCCTACACTCATGGCTTAACTCATTGGCGCTTAAAATCAATCCAAGTAAATCTCAGAGTATAATATTTGGTTATCCCAAGATACTGAGAAACATCAACACTCTTACACTACCCAAAGTAAAAATTGACAACATTGAAATCGATTTCAGCTCATCTGTAAAGAATCTAGGAATACTTTTAGATCAATCCTTTACTTGGGTTCCTCAAGTAGCGGAAGTCTGCAGGAAATCATATTCAACTCTTCAAAATATGAAACGATTGCAGTATATTTTACCATTTAAGCTGAAAAAATTACTTGTTCAAGCGTTAATTTTTCCTATCTTTGATTATTGTGACACACTAATGAATGAAGCAAACAAAACGGTCACCATTAAATTAGACAGAGCTTTTAATCATGCGGTCAAATTTATCTTCAACGCCAAAAAATTTGATCATGTTTCCCCACTTTTAAAAGAATTAAAGTGGCTTCGTCCACAGTCAAGAAGAAAACTTCACACTCTTAATCTCGTGTATAAAGTTCTGAATGAATGTTGCCCCAGGTACCTCGATAATTACTTTACTATACTGAACAACTCGCAAGGACTAGGAACTCGTCCCACTGGCAAACTCATGATACCAATTCATAGAACCGAAATTTGCAGTAAATCTCTCCTTGTCATCGGAGCAAAATACTGGAATGAAGTTGCTCAACCAAAATTAATACAATCATCTTTCTTTTCATTTAAACGTGAGATCTTTGAAAAACTCTATCGGTCAGAACAACAAATACCTACTTAGCTCTTTCCATCATTCCTTCAAATCGTCGTTACACCCAATCAATACTCTTCCTTTGTGTTTTTTTTCAAATCTGAGTAGCTATCTATACATCTCATCTACGCTTTATTTCTCTCTTCATTTTCAGGTTCATCTCACCCTCTTTCTGCTGAGATAAATTTGAAAAAGTGGACGGACGCCGCTGGCTGACCTTTATTTATTTATTATTTTTTCTCTGACAAATACTATTTAGTAGGAAATTAATAATGTTTTTATTTTTTTTCTTTTTTCTTCTGTCAATTCATTGATTTATGTATATTCTGTATGTAATTTTATTATTGTCTGTTTTTAATTGTCATTTTTACTGTGTTTTCGCGGGTTTTTTTCACCCCCCTTCTCTGTGGGTGTTTTCCCGCAACGTGGGTTTTTCTTTAGCAACCTTCAGTTGCAAAGATTTTTCCCCACAATCTACTCTGTCTTTTTGTTTTAATTTAATTTATAATTATTCATATTATGACGACATACGAGGTTAGGTGGAAGAGAGGCCCACTTGGGCCTAACCTCGCCAATAAAGGGTCAAATAAATAAATAAATAAATACATCCAATTCTTACAAGTTAAATTAAAGTAATTTTCTTATTAATAACTTATTCCGAATTGAATTATTGCGAGATATCGCATAGATAATTTGGAAATTTCTTTATAAAACAATATTTTACAATCACGGCAAATCATCAACGTTACAATTTTAATGTTGATATTTAGGTTATAATTCGTAACTTATTTCTTAAAAATATTGACTTAATAATAGTAATTTTTCGATACCTTCCGGGATGCATCTCCTACAATACGCAAAGGCTTGCGTGTGGAGAAAATATTATCCAAATATATTGATTTTTATTCCCCTCTGGTATTAATATAATAATCCATTTCCTCTGCTCAAGTCGTATTATCTAATGGTAGCATATGCCCTACTCGACTGAAAATCCTAACGGGTGTGTAGAAGAGGAAAAACGCACCTAGATAAATTAATAATGGAATCCCTATATTTCCCGGTAAAGGGACCAAAAAGGATCGAATCCGGCGGAGTGGAAAATTAGAAGGGTGACCGATTCAATTCGTAGCATTAGCGAACGTGTTTTATGACGGGGGGAGATGGGTGTGAGAGGATACGAAGAAATAATTGATTCGCGGGAGCTGTAAAACGAGAGAATGGCACGAGCCTTTAGGGGTTGAAAGAATGAATGAGGGGTAGGCGTGTCGGAGAGGTGAAGTAAAAGAATGGGCGAGATGTAGATAGCGAGGAAGGCTCCCGGACGGTACTCATTGGATTGTGCTGGTAGTGGCAGAGTTGAAAAAGGGCGACTGAATAGGATGAGGAATGGTATGGACATGAGGTGTTTAGTGGGTTACAACACGGGAATGTCGTCAGTGAATGGTCAAGGGGTAGGGAGAGGGAGATGGAAGGGTTTGCCATACAAACAGAGAGGGTGGACAATCTATCAGAGCGGAAGAGGAGTGCGGAAGGCAGCTAAGTAAACGAGGAAAAAGGAAATTGGCAATAGGAGATGGGAGAGGAAATTAAAGGACGGATGGAGGGATGAGAGAGAAAATAGGAATCCGAAACGAGGAAACCGAAATTTCATTATTAAAAATTGATTGGATGAAAAAAGGTAAAGGCAGAACATTGACTTAATTCATTTCTTTTTCATTTCCATGCATTCATATGAACTCCCTATTTATATATTTTATTTGTGTATTTTATGATTCTTTGCAGTTTGGCTATCATCAGGTGGCTTCCACAATCATTGCCTTAAAACCCTTCACAAACACACTCCAAAATCCATCACACTAGGTCTCCTACAGATTTCTATTCTGAAATAACATCACTCTATTTACAAACAGTATTTGGAACATATACAAATATAGCAACAAGGCTAAGATTAAACAACATCCACCCGGTACACAATCAAAAACATATACAGCACAGTAGAGTATTCAATGTATTTTGTCGACTATAATTGTCATTAGATCCGCTACTCAATGAGATTTAATTAACTACTGTGTCTCTACTAATGCGTTGTAATAATAATACTAATACTCTTCATTTCTTTGTGTTACTCTAATAGGATACATAACTCAGAAAATGTACTTAATGTCCATTGTTAAATTATTAGATAATTACCATAGAGTTTACATCGTAAAAATATCAAGTTATACCTAGTGACGTCAAATTCAACAAATGCGAAAGCATTTTTAATCTTCTTTACGATGCTTATCCATTTTCGTTGCTCATTTGAGATAGATCATGCTTTCATACATTATATAATAATGACGTAAAAACCCCAAAGCTTAAAATGGTACGTCCTTGCAGGTGGTTTGCTCGAGAAACCAAAAAGAAGAGACCAGAAGACTTTTATAACGAGGTTACCAGGAGGAAAGAGAGAAAACCATGGAAAAAATATCGGAACTAACAATTGAAACCGAGATGCCAACAGAGCGTGACCACGGAAGAGAATAGCCATTTCGCCGCGTACAGAATAACAGAAGGCGAGATAAGATCGACGTTAACCGGGTGACCGAGACGGAAATAAACACGCGGAAAAAGTGAAGATCGGAGAGGTGGAAAAAACCGAGAGAAAAGCAAACCTCGTGAATGGAAAAAATAACAATACCGAAGAGGGAAAAAACCTCTTTTCTGGGTTGGAAACAGAAGCAAAAACAAAGGGGGTGGATTAGGAGAATCGGAGAAGAGGCAGAGAGGTAGAAGGAACGAAATGATAAGGGAGGGAGCCCTCACCACTCCTTCCAGGCACATACGCGCCACACCACCCCGGTCGATACGGTGCCGGAGAAGGGAAGGGGGATAACCTACAGCGCTTTGGGGGGTTGGAGAAGGATGCAAAGCGAGGGAGGGATGAAAGGGGGAGAGAGGGTGGGAAGTAATGAGGGGAGTGGAGTAATCCGTCCCTCGGAGGGGGGAGCAGCGGGGAAGCGAGGGAGGGATGCTCTCGGGGAGGGAGTGGGAAAAGGTTTTCGGTGCTGGCGGCCGAGGACTAGCAGCGCAGAAAGCCCCACGCCGGCTTCAACGGAAGGCGCGGAGAGGAGCGGAGTCTCTGGAGATAGGAGCGTGTGAGTGCATGGTGTCCTCGAGTGAATTAAAACGTGCTCTCCAACGAAGGGTTCTTCCGCGAAAAAAAAAGTGAAGCGATCGGAAAAGCATACGGGAAGCGATTGTCGTTTTTTCCGCACCCTCGCGGGACAGTGTTTTTCCTCTCGTGTCCGAGTGATTCGGTGAGTTTTCATTCGCTAACCTCGGAAAGACCTTTTTTACGAACCTTTATAAAAAAGAGTGTTTCCGCGGAATAAGACCAACCGTAGGATTTACACATTTCCTGCTCCTCCCACGCGGGAAACGGAAATAAATCTGAAGGCCTGGGGAGTGGATAGTTTTCTCCGGTGGAAGCCTGAAGACAAAGAGGAGGGAATTCCCGATGCGGATCATCTTTCCTTTCTTCACGGAGGCGAGGGGAATGGCGCGAAAGATTCCCACCTGCGACGGGCGTTCCGAGAAGGCGGTGTGATTGCGCGGGAGGAACAATCGGGGAGAAATCGCGGACCGGAAGCGAAAAAAAGATCAGAGCGGGGAAGACGACGTGCACCTCGTGGTCGTCCGAAAGGGCAGGAGAGCGAGCACGTGGTCTCCGAGAGGGAGGAAGCAGGGGGAGAGAGGGAGGCGAGAAGTAGGAGCGGAGGCGGAAAGGGGGCGTAACCTCATCCTTGAAGACAGTAGTTTAATAAGACCTGAGGAAACACATTACCTCCGCCCTCTTCTCCTTCCCTCACGTAAGTCTTCTCGCACGAGATATTAACCCACTTTCATCCCACCAACTAATCCGGCACCCCTCGCGCTGCAATTTTCGTTTGTTACTCATTTTGAGGGATTTCGTCACTCGCATCCGAGGAAATATTCCCGCAGACGAGTACATCGGGCCTTTCAGAAGACAGAGAGAGAGCCTTTTCTCAGGCTTCGCAAGGTAAACAACTTGAAACTGCTCGAGAAAAGGAGCTCCCTTCCTCATCTTAATATTCCGCGCTGAAAGACGAGAACCGCAGGGTTGTTTTTTTCTGTCTCTCTCCTTTCTCATCCGTTATCCTCTCCTTTCACCTTCTCAAGTGCTCCGCCTTTTTTCATTCCGAAATCCGTGCTGAAACGGCTTCAAGAGGCGCTCCTCGGTAAATAAATTGCCGCTAGCGAATAGTCTAAATAAAGTGCTGCTCCACTGTAATTCATAACCGTAGTGAGCTGAATATTTTCTTAACCAGATCCCTTCTGCTCCCCAGATCAAAAGGGAAGGATCTTCGCTCATTTCAGCAGCCTTTCTTTTTCAAAGGGTTTTTAAATATTAACGCTTAAGAGTTCGCTCTAACGGGAAAGAAATTCCTCCGCTTTTCTTCGCCTTTCTGATTTTTGAAGAACTCTTTTGATAAATTTTCTACCATGGCAAGCGGAGAATAGGGATTAGAAGGAAAAAAAGCGCCGGGAATCTTTCTCCTCTCAGTCTCTACCTTCATCAAAGACTGAATCCCCAGCCTCTCATCATATCCGGAAATTTATTTAATTAAAACGTCTGCAATTTCCTCATCCAGATTTGCTATGACACACATTTCCGAATGTCTGTCAACCTGAAAGTCAATTTTAATCCACAAACTACTTGAGTTCTACAGTTTTGGTTGATATCTTTTAATTTGATTCTTAGATCCATTTGAAAGTATTTTTTTCAAACGAAAAATATTCAACTTCAGTAGGAACTTCGCTACGAAGTTTCTTCTTCTTCAAAGCCCAATCAACTTCAAATCAATTTTTATTCAATCCGCAACAATTTTTTTCACATATTCCCTAAGCTTCGTCGTATTTCTCAGGTGTAAAACAATCTTCCATACGGTAGCACGTACCATATACCTTTAAACCAAATTTCCATTCAGTTCACCCCCTGCCTACTCTATCCAACTGCTTTCGTTCCATTCCCTGTTCCTGAACCGCACTGGAAGGACTCCTTAATCCCTGAAAACAAGTCAAATAAAACCCCTGCCGTTCTCTATCGCATCACGTTCCTCCGAGAGATGTAAAGAAAATCCGCCTATTCTTTCGCCCCGCAGACTCCGTATCCTTTGAGGAACGCTTGCCATACTTTTTCAAGCTCGCACGGACTTCAAAAATCTTTTATTACCCGACGTAATCCTTTATAAAGCTGTTATCACTGACCTTAAGAAGATATTTCATACTTAGGCCCATTTCCTTCCCCAAGATAATCCTAATTCTTCGTCTTTCGAGGATATAAGACGTACCACCTCCAACCGGAGAACTGTTCCATTCCCTTATATTCATCCTTTGTTCCACGATAATCTCCAAGTTTGGATGCTGGGAAATGTGTTGAGTGGTCCACCTTCATCTGATCACGGAAAAACAAAAATGATTCTCGTGAACTTTGTGAAAAATGTATCGAGTAAGTATTAACTTATGTGATGTAGTGACCCTTGGGTGAAACTAGAAGAATTCCTGTACTTAATAATTTAATTAGTGATTGCATTCCTGGTTTGGAAAAGCATTACATTCCCAAAACACCACGGAGGAAGGTCGAGGAAAATAAGAAAAATTTTCTGCCTATCGCCTCCACTCCAAAAAAACATTTCCATTAACACCTAAGAGAAAGGTAGCGAAATGGCATCGACATTGTACTTGTTCTTCGGAGGCCGGGGTTCGAGAGGAAGACCCTCCCTCTTAGTGTTTCTCCTCGCCGCCCTCTTTTTGGCAACCAGCACCTCTTCCTCGGACGTGTACAACACGACGACATCGACGTCCACCGTCGGGAATTCCTCTTTGGCGTCGACAGACATCCTCCCCGCCAACGCCACCGCCCACACAGGCGCCGTGTCCACCACAGTAACTACATCGATCGGTGAGTACTCAGTGAGTGGGAGGAATCCCGCGACGCCAATTTCCTTCCAAACTGCGCTTTTTCCCTTTTCCCAGCGTCGCCTCTTCCCCTTTTTTTAATGTTTTTTTACGTCTTGAATGGGCGACGATTCGTCCCCCACCACGTACGGGGTAATTCCAGTAGTCCGTTCCCTTGGGTGCCAGGGACCCCAGCACTCCAAAGGGGTAACTAATTCAATCGATATACGCCCTCGCTTGGGAAACGAGTTTTTGAAAGGGGCAAAAAGACAGTCTTTGTACAAGTGCGAAGCCTTGCAACATCCCCGAAACCTCCAGATTTACAAAAGAATAAAATCATTCTAGAGTTTGCCTCTGGGAGACCTATTAACATGGGCCCGCCGTTGGTTTTCTATAAAATTTTAAGAAGTAAAAATAATAAATGCAAAAACAAAGCGATGAAACGTTGATGCATGCAATCCATAGATTTAGACGCATTACAATGGAATCGCATTTCATAGATGTGCTTCATATTAAATTAAAAAAGACTTATCGTTTTTCAAAAATTCTCTGTTATCCTTCCTCCACTTAATCTAACTCGTATATCACAGTAAATTCTACTCCAACTGAAAATAGGATCATGCACTAAAACCAGCCGAGCGTCAATATATATATATTAAAAAGCGCAGCACCATACCTTCTTAAACGCTTTTAATTCACTAAATCCACGATACCAAAGCTTAATGAACTTCACTGACTTTTTTATGACATAATACATTATGTTTCATCATTGAAATGTCTGAAAAATCATGGGTGTAATAAAACAAATGCTGTATTTTCGAAATAATTATCCGTCTTTCCTAAATTTCTTCAAATTGTGAGCGAAAAATATTTTAAGAAGTAACTCGCTGGCATTGTCCATTAGCGCAAGGACATAACTGGGTTTATTGGAGAGGAGGTGCAATACCTCAGAGCCGCAGAAATATCGATGGGGAGGAAAGCAGGGCATTTAGCTTATGGGGCGAAATTAAAGCCTTCTCTACACGATGCGGGCATGTATGGAGGAAATGGATGAGGAACTTATATAGCAAAGAATAACAAAAACTAAGGACCTAATTTGAAGAATTGAGATGAAAAAAAAAAGAATTTCCCCCTGCTGCACGCTGAAATACGGCTTTCTGGGACCTTACATAGACAAGATATTTCATACTTGCAAATATCTTGCTATAATATCTACACTTGCGTGCGGACTAGGGGGGGTCTAAGAGAGCCATGAAATTTTCAAGGGGAGTCATGACCCCCCTTGGCCTCCCCTTAGTCACTTCTTTGCATCTGCATATCATAATACAATTGCTTTGATTTTATTTTCCTTGATTTGATTAAAATCGCCCCTTCTTCAAATAAGATAGCTGCTTGGAATCTCGGAAAGAGAAAGAATCAAGGCAGAGAGGTTATGCGGGCTCTCCTATAATCTGCTTCGAGTCCAAAGCAAAGAAAATTTCGAATTCATTAAATCTTTGAATAAGTGGTAGGATAACATATAGATGTCTCGAAGAAAAATTATTTTATTTGAAATTAAAACGTTTAATAATTGATCGAATTAATAAATTCTCTTTGCATCATATTTCATACTCTACACCAGAGGCTCCCAAAGTGCGGTCCGCGGACGCCCGGGGTTTTTTGGGGGTCCGCAAACGCTTTAAAAAAAGTATAGTTTACATCAAGTATCACAATTGACAATCATATTATAATATTGCCAATGAAATTCATTTTTATGTGCGAATGTTTTAAACTAAAGTTTTTTTCCTTTGAATTAAAAAACAATAAATATATGAGTTTGTAATATTATTGTTTGGTTCATGCCAAAATTGAGAAGGGGACCCTGAGTTTTTTCCTCTTTCAAGGGGTCCACGGACTGGAAAGTTTAGGAACCGCTGCTCTACATCCACTCAACTCTCATCTCTTTTACTAATAAGTAAACAAATTTCCTTCTTCAATTTAAGTTACCATCCTGTACTATTTTAACGACATTCTCTTGATAATCTTTACAATTGAATCGAAGACACCCAATCTACAGTCATTTTACTAAATGGAACATATTGATACATGCATATCGTATCTATTATTTTTTTCATTCCTGACGATAGTGATGTGAATTTAAAAAGCAACTTCTTGCGGAGAAATTCATTCTAAGAGAAAAATTATTTTTGATACAAAAGTACTTGATGGAAATTTCTAATTGAATGCTAAATGAGTAGGGCATTCTCTACTCTTTGATACCCATTTAAAACCACAATATGTGACCAGAAATATAATTACAGCTCACTCGAGTAATGCTCATGAAATGGATAGCTCTGTCAAAAACAGAAGTATCCACATGACATAAAGCCAACCTTGTTATTTCATCCTCATACTCAATCAAGGAATGTTATTCAAATGTTTACGTATCCTTTGGGACCTAATGGATCGCCAATTAATGTCTGGAGGATAGTAATTGATTATTTCCATGGCGCCTCTGTTTGCATAACACTGGCACCGATGATACGGGGGGAGATTGGCTAGAAGAGACACTTCCCTGGTCTGTAAAAAAGAAGAATATGCTCTCGTCCAGGATAAACACGAGATCGATCGGAGCCGGTGGAGGAAGGAGGCAAAAATTAATTTCTGCTATTCGATAACCTATTCGCAAAAATATCTGGAAAACTGCAGCAAATAAAAGAAATGTTAGTATCGAACTCGCTTCATTAAACTAGTTATAAGAATAAAAATAATTTTATCCTCGCATTTCACTCGACCCTAGCCCAAAGGAATATAGAAAAATATTTCCATCCCGTTGGAGTAATTCACTACTTTTGAATTCATAATTAAATTAGAATCTTAAAAAAAATACCTTTTTGGATGTTAAAAAACGAGCATCTATTTCGGTTGTATTTCACTCGACAATAGTCTAAAGGAATGTAAAAAAATATTTCCATCACGTTTGAGTAATGCGCTATGTTTAAATTCATATTTAAATTAGGATCTGAAATTAAATACAGTTTTAAAATTTACTATCTAGCATCTATTTCGGTATTAGCCTCAATAACATTAGTTTATAAGGTTTTATCCGCATCTACATATGTCGGTCAGCATCTACAAAGCCCCACTGCTAGCAACCACAAAGAGGCTAGTAAATAGCGATCTCCCAGCTTCTGCGAGCTTTTGGGGAATATAAGCTTCATACGAATGATGTTTAAAATATATAATCAACAAGAGAATGCTTTGCTAAGGATAACTAGACAATAATGGTACAATTAACTTGTTTAAGGTAAAAATATATAATTTTACACTTTTAATTTTGGAATTTGTCATGAGTAAAACTATATTTTATTTCACCTCAAACAAAAAAATTGTTCCTTGAATAATTAACTCATTTTTTTGTACACAGACGTAATATAAGCCCAGAAATTCAAAACGTCATTTATAACTTTGAATTGCAGATGAACGAAATAAAAAATACCTTAAAATCTTCGTTCAACCTAGTTGATAGATAACGAGTTTCGTCTAATAGTATTTGAAAAAGACACCATAAAGAACATTCTGAAATGTATCTTGAGAGTTTCCTCTTGGAATAAAAAGCTAAGGGCTTATGACGTCAGCCCGTGTATCCAATCCCCAGAACATCTTAACTTTTCGCTGCATTTTTTGTGGATCAATAACGAGGTTCGTTTAATATAATTCGAAAAAGCTACCATAAAAAAACATTTATTCTCAAATTTAACTTGAACTTTTTTCTTGGAATTGTAGGTTCTGAGATCATGACCTCAAGCCGTATATCTAATCCCCGAAATATCTAAACTTCTCGCTGCATTTTCTACTGATCGATTAAAAGTTTTGTTTGATCTTATCTGAAGAAGGCACCATGAAAACATTTATTCTCAAATTTATCTTGAATGTTTTTCCTTGGAATTGTAGTTTCAGGGATCATGACGTCAAGCCGTGTATCCAATCCCCAGAATAACTGAATTTCTCGCTGCATTTTCCGCCCGTAAAGCCATCCATCGACGAAAGCAGTAATTACCAACTCCTACGCCTCCCACCCACGCTGCAGTTAACGTCGAGAGCACAAAAGCGGCGCTTCCGCGATCTCCCTCAAATAAAAGTCAATCCCAGCTTAGTGGCCGTGAGGAAGTCACCAACCGCAATGGCGGACAATAGGAACTTTTGGAGCTGAAATCAATCCAAGAAAAACAAAGCCAGTCTTTTGAAAGAAAGATATCAAAATAAGGGGAAAGGGACGGGTCTTCATTCTAAACTCGTCTCCAGCGATGGAGAAAGATGCACAACACATTGAGTACCTTTCACGACTTCTCCCTCGTGAATCTTTTCGAAATTTACTGCTGATGAGAGATAATGCCCCACGAGATGGAGAAAATAGAGAAGATAGCTCTATTTTCGTGCATGAACCTTGGGTCGTTAGCACTTCGAGTGTGCAGACGGAACGATACGTCCGTGAAACCGATCCGTGAGCGAAAGTGGCGAACTCTATTTCTGTCCGTTTAAACATGCATTACTTCCTATTTTACACGCCTGATAATTTATGGAGCATCCAAGAATAGAAGGCTATAATTCATCGCGCTAGAAACATTTCGTTTTCCGAGAAGTGGCTATATCGACTGCGGAAAAATTAAAGGAAAACAAGAATGCTGACATAGAATGTCATGAAGATTGATGGCGGTTGGAAAATACAATTAACTTTTTGATGGATTTGGAGGAAAATGGGATTACCCCTTCTAGTGAGCAATTCCAAATATTTTTCATCTCAAATTCCATTATTTTGGCTTAATCTTGGTGGTAACTTTCAGAGGTATTCAGAGTACTCACTTTTAATTGAGGTTAAGACAGAAAAACACCAAAAACCATCAAAACTCAAATTACAGTTATCTCGATGAAATCATCTTCAAGGCAGGACAGACAGGACTAGATTATGTTTTTGGTGCTTTTCCTATCTTAGTAACGTAACCTTCTGTGGCCATTCTTCCCTAATTATTTAATTGATGTATTAAGGCATAACTTTTACCAGTTACTACAAATTTAAATTACACGCTACCTAGGTTTCTCAGGTCAACCTTGGTCCTTCGTGACGTATATTTATGATGACGGATGAAAGTTATGCCTCTATTCCTCAATTTTTCAATATATGCCACACAACCAATGGAGCGTAGAATCAGCCAAAAAATTGCTTTCAAATGCATGAACGTTTATTTATGCTACGTTCCCTATTATATCGACTTTCTTCTTCTAACCATACCTTCCTCCATAGACTCTTTCGGACTGATACTTAAGTCCTTTTTTAAAATAATGTAGGAATAAATTTTCCTGCGTATAACGTATTGTGTAAATAGATTTGTACTTGCACCTATTTTTTAAAATTTTGCTAACTTTTCTTTTATTTTTTAAATTATGAAACTGTTGATATTGATTGTAAATTTAATTCTTTGGTATTCACTCTAAATTTGTTACATTACTGTACTTGAATCTTTAACTAAATAAATTAATTAATTCATGGACTTATATCAATGACTTCGATCTACTCGCCAAATCTTTCAATTAAACCGATGCCTTATTTTCGAAAAGCTTGATTGATATTTTCCTCTTTGAAAGTCTTTTCCTTCTTAACTCCTTGGAGGCTGATGACATTTCAGAAAAACTTTGCGTATAAATTTATATCCGGAAGTAAAAATGCGGAGGGTTCTGAATGGCGGTGTTGACTTAACTCCCTCGTTAAAAAGTTTTCTATTCACCGGAGTTGAATCGCGACAACTCCCCAGAATGAAAAATTTATTTCCCGGTCCTCTTTCCCCAGCCTCTCTCCAAAAATCTCGAGAGCAGCGGAGATTGGATTTTTCAAAAATTCCGAGTCGAAAAATCTCGGCGCGGTCGTCTCGTTAACAGGTCAGCATATTAGGAGGCACCTGTTCCTTCACCACAGGAGTTGTCGTGGGGAGGTGAAGAGCCGAGTCGAGATGTGGAGCAGTCTTAATTAATTACTCTTGCATTGAAAAGGAAAAACAGAAAATGTAACACGATTTTTCCTTTTCCATTCATTAGTAAATCGTCATCTCTGAATTTTTTGAGCAAGAGAGGAAAGCGGTTTTATTCCCGTTATCCTGGAAATGTAAATCGAAATGGTGCTGCATAAACTAGGAAGAAAATGCTCATATCCATTCTTAGAATAATTGGATTCGATCCTCTTCATTTTTAAACTGCGAGGACTGAATAGGCAGAACAGCGCTTATTAGGAATACAATTGTAAAGCTCCGATTCCTCATGAAGTTAATTATCCTTCTATGAAACACGTGCAGCCATTAATTTTTTTTAAGTATACGCGCACCTCGAATTTGCGATTATGTTTGTTTTCTCAAATCCCATCGCTCTTATTACGTTTCAAAGAATGATGTGCAATTTAACGTTCTATCGAAGTATTTATGTTGTCACTAGTATGAAACCTTTGATGAATGGCATTCTTCAAGAGCGCAATCGTCCCTTAACGAACTCTGGGAGATTCATGGAAGGAAACAATTGACGCTAGGGTGTGTTGTTTTGATAATCACATTTTTCCTCCTAAAAAGATTACTATAGGTTTATAGAAAGCTAAATATACCAACGAGTCACTTGTTGGTAAAAATGGATATGATATGGAACATTGATATAATAATACTATAATAATGATTGAAATTTTAATATATTGTTTGGAGGATCGAATTTGAGGAAGAATGAAGGGATCAGTAATGAAATAATATTGAAAACACTCTTCTAGATGTAACGTGTTTATCTTTAGTTGAACTTTGGAAATAAATTTCTACAATTTCGCTGACTCTCTTACAGATAGCATTAAACTCGTATAATTCACCTACAGATACTAGTTAAAAGAATTCAACATTTAATTTCAAATATTTCCATCATCTACGGGTCGCTGTGGCGAATGGACTGCGTGAAGAAAAATCCTTATGTAGATAATTTACGTTTTGATAAAGTAACCAAACATGGCTGGACCGAATAATATGTTCCTTTTTCATTTAATGCTCAGCTGAGAGTAGTCTCGGCAGCGATGTTAAGGCACTCGCTTTCCTTACCGCGGATTACCCGGGTTCGATTCTCAACCACGAAAGTCCACCTGTCGATTTTTCACAGGAATACGATAGAAAGATACAGGTCCACTACGTTTTTAAAAATGAATCTCAGATATGAAACTCTGGGTAATTATAGGCGGTTGAATTTTAGCGTTGGCCCCATTAGATTCTCTCTAACTTTAGACTAAGTACAGGCTTTAGAGGTTTAAATCTCCCATATTGGTCTTTGTTGGCGTCCCTCACCTCATTCGCCGATATTCTGAGAAACCAGGAAGGAAACGCCGCACTTTTTATATATTTTATTTTTTAATCTGGTTTTATTATAAATTCCTGATTTTATTATATATTTTATATTCCTGGTTTCACGAAATATCGGTGAATGAGGCGAGGGACGCCAACAAAGACGGCCATGGGAGATTTTAATTCAACACCTATGTTTCAAATTTTCTTTGTTTATAGATTATAGGCTTCCTCAACCTGTCAATCTCCCAAAACTGACAACGAATGCTTATTTATATTAATAGGAATTAATGAAGGTATTTATTTTGATTCAGGTGCTGAAGTGGTCGAGGAATTTGGTTGTGAAGATACCGAGTTTCGGTTGACATGCCGCGAGTTGGACTCCACGATAGCCATACTGGATGCTCGCTTCTACCCTTCCGAGTTAGCGTTCAGCATAGACCCCGGTTTTGGTGTGAAAAGCGATTTCCTCTCTCCGAACGACACGGCGCTTCCAGAGGACGGAGGTCTTCCGTGCCCTGCTCCCAAAGAGTGGGCGCAGGCGGGACAGTGGGCCAGAGTTGTGGGACCAGACGAGGCCCCTGTTGTGGACCCAGCGTTCGAGAACTACTCTCTACCGTGGCCCATTCAGCCGGGACAAGGAGAATATCACTTCAGGCTAGCGCTCAACCATAGGTAAGCAAACTTTTCATGAGATGCGTCCACCTCATCTCCTTTCCAAAAACCACACACAAATGGCATACATTATTTCCTTCATAAATGACTTCTTTTGCTTCGTATTTGTTTTAAAATTACGGAAATACGTAACGTAGCCACAAAATAAACCTGGAGAAGCATATTAATGCCATTACCGAATTTTACAATTCTATTTTTTTCGTGTACCTGAGGTTCCCAAGTTGTGTGTCTAGAAGTATTACATCCAGATATTCTACGATATGCTAGGTAACCAAGGTAATTTTATGGTTCGTTAAATAGGAAAAAACTAAATTTAAAATCTACCTTGCTAAAAGGAATACATTTTACATGATAAATACGTATGTATAATAAATAATAATTCAAAATATACGATTTCAAGAAAAAAGGTCATTGAATTATTTTCTTCGGTGCAGTTATGAAATAACGGCATTTAAGAGCTAACTTAAAGAAAATATATTATTGGAAAGCGGTTTTCATCTATAGTCGTGTTATTTCTAGCGTGGCGATACGTTTACAAGTTTGAGTAAGGAACTTTGTTAACTTTCATCATTCCTTAGCTCTTGAGATTCTTTTATTATTGCTGAATTATTCTGAAATTAATTCTGATTGATCAATTCTATATTGCAAGGGATTTCCACCTCATCCCGAACTCTACAGGTTCAATCTAGAAGATTATTTTCCACGAAAAGATACTGTTCGTGCATTTTTAGTTTCAGCTATTTTTTAAGAGGACTCGAGCACTTGAGGTAAATAACCTGACTGCTCGAGTGCTTGAAACTAGACTAGACTAGAGTACTCGGATATCCGATAATCGATACAGGAACTCTTGCCTTACATTCGTAGTAAACGTAGTAAACTTTTCACATAGTTTGGATACGTTGGTCTAAACTATTTCAATTATATTAGTGGATATATTTGTTTTATTTACAAACTACGAATCATTGATGGATTAGAAGATTCATTATAGAGGGGATAAAATACCTTTATTTAATTTACTGTAATACGTGAACATTTATTGGATGATATTTTCTATCGCCATTTAAATTCGAGGGTGGAAAATCTACAGGAAAATATAAACGAAAGAAATAACTTGATTTTCAAAAGATAACATTAAAAATTTTAAAATGTTGGTATGGAAGGGAAAACTGTAAGATATAAACGTGATACGAAGAAAAGGAGACGAGAAGAACTTAAGTAAGTTTAAGTTATTCAACATGTTATATAGTCCGTTGGCCAGATCAATGAAGTTTTCACATAGGGTTCCTCGGTTAAGTAAGCGGAATCTCGGATAGCTGTGAGGTAATTTTCTTTCGTATTGTGGTTTGAAGAAATTCTGTAAACTCAATCTCTTTCCAGCCGAAGTACTTCTTCAATTTTCTGTTTCCCAAATACATTATGACTTTCCTCCAAAATAAAATTATACGTTGAGCATTTCCGAATATTTCCTAACCTTTGTGTTACCAATGATTTAGAATAATCTCAACAAGTAGGTATAGATAGCATAAACACAAAAAGCTTTAATGTAAAATAGCTTAAACTCAAAGTTTACGCAGTCTCAGAATAGTTCTTGGGAGGATAAATTAAAACGTTTTATTAGCATTAATCCTATTCCTATTTCTAGTACGTTCAAAAAGTACACGAAATTATTTTTCCCCGCGAAAACGCCGAGCAGGAGAAATGTAAAATTCTGGTGGTAGATAGCGCCACATATTGTGGTTACAGCTTCCTACCACCTACCTATCTACCACCAGAATTGTACATTTCTCCTACTCGGCGTTTTTGCGGGAAAGAAATAAGTTCCGGAACTTTTTTAACGTAGTATTACAAAAATCAAATGAAAATATTTCATCATATGGTATTATTCTCACTCAACCGGCCTTGATGGCCGAGTGGTTAGCGTGCGAAGCCTTATCGCTCCAATCCCCGGGATTTTTCGATCAGGGAATGGTTCTGTATGTTTGTCTGACTTTCCCGTTCAGGGTTGTTGGCAGGAAGAGCATCTGGCGGTAAAAGTCATATCATCGCCAAAACTAACCTCATCATCACCCAAACTCATCAGCCGACCCCATAAAGCATACATGGGAATAATGCTTAAAGAAAAAAAATGGTATTATTCTCATTCAGATACAATTATCCCATTCTTTCTTTTTTTATGTCACCACCTATATTTATTATCACTTTATCCTTTGAACGCAAAAGAATATCCACAATTTACTACTCTTCCCAAACATAACGCCAGAATAGGAGACCACGACCAGAATAAAACATCACACTCATCTGCCCTTAATACCCAATATACCAAGGACATGACGTTTTAAGCACAAAAATTACGACGTACTATTTAGCTGTCTCTCTATGGTTCTCAGCTAATAAATCAACTTGCTAAGGGTTCGAAATAAAAATGGAGGCTTTGGTGGGGAATCTTCTACGTCCAATCGGATGCGACGTCACGTAGGGATTGATGGGTGAAGAGCGAGGATTCTTTTGTGCCCTGTCCGATGGACGATTGTTGTCGGGCACTGAGGAAGCTGAAGAAGATGGGTCATTCAGAGGGAAGCCCCCCGCTGCGGGCTTCCTTTGATAGGGATTCTACGACCCTAGAACCCGGGCGCTTTTCTTTTCACCGCCACGGCAAACGATGCACGCTAAACAATGCGTGATAAGACGGTTTCCCGTGGAAACCTCCCGTGCCTTGGAAATACGTGCTTGGAGGAAAAGTTTTTCTACACATCTCAATATGAGACAACGAGAGCAACGCCATTGATGTGAGTTTTCATTTTACTTGTTCTTCCTTTGCGGTCTCACTCACCGGTAGCTTTCCATTCTTTCATCGCAAACTACAGACGCACGCTTCTCTCCCGAGTTGGGTCTGATAAGGTATGGAAATATTTTACTCTACCTGCAATCGCCCTTACAGGGGCAACGGAGACTACTGGGAAAATTTACATACATCCACTTCTTAGAAAAAGTTAGTTTGTCCCTATGTTATAAGTCTATATCGATTTTTGATTATTATATTAATGAGCAATACAGTGTTGTATCATATACTATGTTCTAGTAGATTAGTATTTCTCGGCATTTTAGGACTCACGGATCTCTTTTTCATTATCCAACATTGAGCATAACACCAACATAATTTTAACAAAATTAAAGCTATAATTATTAACGGAAATACTTGTTATTATTTTTCATGGATACGATCGAAATGTCTCCCATGTAGATAAAATAAGGAGTACGCTGGCATCCGATCGTTAAATAAATGGTCTGAAATATTTTCCTTATTTTCCTGTACTCTTTGTAAATGATCTCCATTGGCCCACACGTTATTGGATTGTCGAGCTGAAAGATTACTTGCTATGAATATTGTTTCGATGAATCATAACTATCCCTAGCTCTGTATTTATATGGTTTCTGTAAGTAATATGCAAATTTATAGTACTGAATCATCAATTTAAGTGGTGTTAACGTAGTTTGCAAGGCATTAATCCAATAGCCCAAATATTATAGTTACATGGTTAGGTAATTCAATTATTGCTACGCGAAGGCTATATATTAGAGTGAGATAATCATAAATTATGTAATTTTTTCCTAGTGATAAAAGGAAAAGAATTTTTAACACAACTTTGAATGTAAAACAAAATAGTATGACTGGTCTTATATAATTGGTAAGCCGTAGTTGTATTTTTATGCCAAAATCGATACCAATGATATAAAAGGAAAGAAATTTCGTGTAAATATATCGGAGAAAGAGTTTCATCAATGCTCTTTTTAATGGAAGTACTCCTATTTTTAGTTCCCGAGTAATACTTTGAGTTACTCAACACAGGATGGTATGAATAATACCATAACACTTTTCGAATATATTACCTTACAATTTTGCTGTAAATTTTACCCGCGCATGCATTAATCATCTCCACTGCGGCCTGTTGTGTACGTTAGACACCGCTAGGATAACTTCTGCTTCACTATGCGTTCTTCAACGCGCGCCCTCGGCTTTCCTTTCAAAAACTCTTTATAACTCACTTAGTTCTTGATGGAGTTCCAATTTAAGCTCCATTCGCCATTCCTAGTTGCCCGAGGTTCTCCGCGAACTGATCGAGTTACTGCCTTTTAAAGGGCTTCGAGGAAGTTCCTCTTCCCATCTGCGCGATGCGCATACCGAATTTCTCATATTTTCGATTAGAGACCAAAAGTGAGTGACAAACGCTAATTTTATATCTGAAAGCATCACGAAAAAAACCTCTTTGGTTTTAATAAAATGAAGAAAATTAATTAATCGCAAACAAAAGCTCTTTTAAGTTTCTCGACGTTGAAGTCTGTTGTGTCTATTTGGTGTTATTTTTAGCACCGAGTGAATGATAATACATATTATTTCCTGATAAATCACGAAAAATTAAAAAAAAACATGGCAGATACATCGTATTGGAAGACACGCTGATAAACACCACCAATCTTTTTTTATTTATTTTTTTATTTTGGTTATGTTTTGAAAACTAATATCTGTGCCAAAGAAAATCCCACTAAAAGGCACACATCAATGGAAATTACTATAAAAATTATGACTGAATTTCAGTGAAAGACTAATATACACCACTAATTGGAATTTCATTCTTTTAAATGTTTGTATAAATACTCAGCCTATCGTATGCAGCAGTGATCCCAACAAGCGTGCCGTGACTTAAATATTTTATTTAAATCTTGGTCTACCGCGTTACGTCGGGGGTAAAAATATTCTAATTTTGCCTTAAGCGTAAACTGCATTTTCCGATACATACTTTTGACTAATAGATATTCGTTTCGAAAATACTCAAATATTTTGCTTCACAGTCGTTTTCTCCCATTGAATTTGACTGGGACTGAGTCAAATACAGACCTGACTTAGTGTCGCTAGGTTTGATTTATTACATCAGTGTGCACCGGATGACGAAGTTTTGGGAAGCACTGTTGCACAGGATCGACCAAATAACTCCGTAAGCGAAATTAGCACATCAATAACCAGCCTGACACTAATTGAATACCCCTGGCTTATGCCATGGAAATATCTGGGGCACTGCATTTGACAATTCCACCGCCCCGAAAACCAAAATATAGTACTACAGCACGTAACCCAAGCCTCCGGACATATCTGCAAACGACGTTTTGAAATTAGACACACATTCATGCGTATATCACTTCAATTTAACATGTTCAAGGGAGAACATGTTCCATTCGGTAACGTAGTAGGAATTGTGATCATTTTCCCGTAATACCACTCATCGCATGAACCGAGAGCAGACAGCTATGATAAATGCGACAACAAACGCTTGGTCATGTATTTTTTTCAATTACATGAATCCATCGCCTCTTCATAAAATATACATCACTCCAACCAGAACGCTTGTTTAAATCATTGAGACGAAACATTCATCTTTGCTCTTTCACTCACAGCTGCAAAACATTTTTGTCTAAAATAATCATGTCATAATATTTATCTTATTTCCATAAATAACGTTATAGTTACGTGAAAAATTAATAACATTTTTGTGAAAGTACTTTTATTCGGAAACATCTTAAAATCGCTATAGGTATACCGTTATTATCTGTCCTATTAAACCAGCTTTCTACCTCTCAAAACATAAATAAAGAGCAAAAAAATTAACCTACGCTTACAAATTCATATGTAACGAACAAACGCTAGTTATGAAATACAGGTAAAATTTAAGTATCAAGTAGTGCAGTATTTGGGATAGATATAACTAAGATAGGAGAAGAAATATAGGATATTTAGGGACTGCGGAAGAGGATAATTGTACGCATTTTTGGAACATATTTCAGCAGATCTACGCAAATTTCGATAATAATTATTTTTTATCCAATTTAAAGAACACGAGCATTCCTTTAGGTACTCACTACTAGGTACAGGTACCGATTTTAGTCTAAATTTTTAATTAACTCCCTTAATCTTAGGTAATTAATTTTATGCAAGTAAAATTAATACCGTAAGATACCATCAGGTATACAATTCAAATCTCTCTATGTAAATGAAGACGAAATTATCCACCATACTTGCGTATCGTAACGTAATAACTTACTGAAAAAATCCCAATGGCTACGACCGTCATCCCTATATTTCAGAAACCCGTTTTCACTTTACCACAGCTCTCGGATGAAATTCGCGAGAATATTTTCTGGCCATTAATTTTCCCTCCCTTTCTTTGCGAGACACATATATATCCAATAACACGTTGCTTATCCTAGACTTGGACCTACCCACAAAAGTCATTCCATCAATTCCGCATGTTAAACCGCAACTCGTCGATGCTAAATCTTCGTTACGCAGCAATGGGGAGAGAGGTTCGCTACGAGGGGAGAGAAGCCAATTCGTCCCTTCAAATGCTATCGGAGATGTTTCGCTGAAAGCAGCATGAATTATCCACGGTTCCGATAAGCCCCATAGGAAAGATATGCGTTACGGAAGGATTTATTTAACACGCGACCAAGAGAGGTTTATTGAGCGGAAGGCACATATGAATAATGCGCACGATTTAATTCCACATTCAAACCGGAAAGCGGTCTCGAAGTGAAGACGAGGGATAGTATCGTTTAGGGTGAATGAATTAACACGTCTTTAGTATCCGAGCTAAAATTTCCATTCTCCCATGTTTTTTTTCAATGCTCGTCCACTCATCTCTCTGCTGAAATGAAGTGCATCTTGACGTAGTTCTGCACTGGTTACGAGGAAAAAGAGAATAAAATATAATCCTCAGGATATGCATTTACTACTACCTCAGTTGAAAATTAAGCCGCAGCTAAAAGCAGAATGAAAAGATTAAAAACATTGCGTTACATTTTTTAATACCTCAGTTGAAAAATAAGCCGCGGCTAAAAGCAGAAAGAAAAGACTAAAAACATGACGTTAAATTTCAGTTATGAAGCGAGGCGAGTTACAGAAAAAGAGGTCTTCAGATAGAATTTTTTTTCTGACCGCAAGAGCTTCCTCTACAGCTACATATATGCAGGGAATGTAAAAACCAGGTATTTGAACAAAGCTTTTGTTATTTGTGCGTATCTTTCGCAGAAAGAATGAATCTTTACTACGACTTGTCCAAGCATTTGATTCTCGTAATTTACGCTTATTATCGGATCGACTTAAGTAGCGGGGGGGTCTCATAATACCAGTGTTATGTATTCAGCAAATGTACTTTTCCTATATTTATCAAGCAATTGCAGCCTATCTCTTAATTTGGTTTCTTAAAAAGATTTCCGACCTCGATAGAAATTTCTAAATGTATATTTAAGCTGAAATTTATCAAGTTTCGATAAGCATTGCTGGTAACGAAATATGAATGGAATCAGTATTATTCAAGGGAAAATTACGATTGGATCTGAACGAGAATTCTGTAAATATAAACAGGAAAATTTAGCGAGAATTTAGCCCTGTGTTAAAGCTGGATATATGGTGACGCAAGTAAACTGTAGGAACAGTAGGAATAGAAAAATTCTTGGCAGTTTGCGCATTAATAATGAACCAAGGCAACGAATCTCATTCATTGTCATCTTTCTTTTTCAATGAATGCGAGTTAAAAAAATTACTTCCAAACAACAAATTCCATTCACCACTTTAATTAATTTTATGGAAAAGAATATGAGGGCATACAAAATCCAACCAAGAATCTCCTTAAAATTGTTCTTGCACGAAAAAACTCCAGGCCGTGTTATTCAAACAAAGCACGGCTGAAAATCTCCAGAATTCTTCTTTCTTACGTTCACGTGAGAGCTGCAACTAATCTGAATCCTTGAGTTAGTTCGAGGGATATCCAGGTCTTAGCTAAACACCTAACCGACGTCAGCAACAGACGTAAGAGGTTTCGGCGCCAATAATTTTAGCGCGAGAGAAACTCCTGCACTCTGTCGCGCATCGACGTAATCTTTCGCATCCTTCCCTCACGTAATATCTCCAGCTCCTATCAAAGCAGCCACCGCGTCACGCCGGCTGAAAAGCGCCGTCATCCGCGTATCTCAAACGCCTTTTCTCCCACGCCTTTTGAGTCGACAACATAAACACGATCAAGGAGATCTTACCTCTCCACCTATTTATAGCGATAAGAGTATATTCGCGGTGGCGGAATTTCGTTTGCTTAGCTCTTCAAAATCTCTCCCGCGGCAACCCCAACGTGCGGATATTCCCAACTCCTCGCCACAGTCTCCTCCGTCTTCAACCCTCTTTGTTACCGCTTCCCCCACATTCTCTTAAGTAATGACCATACCGAGTTTCTCCCGCTCTTAATAACTTAATGCCATTTGCGAGAATCACGCAAGTCCCTGTGGTGGAGAAGTCGGCCAAGGGTGGGTTGTGGAAGATATCCCTTAAGAGGGGAGAAGAGGGGATGAAGCAGGGGAACATATGGTGGTGGTGGAAAGGAAGGGCATAAGGAGATGGATAAAGGATGGACGTCTCCAGAAGGGGCATTGTGTGTAGGGCATTTATCCTATAAAGCCCCTCTCCCTCTTTACGATAAAGGAAAGTTTCCTGAAAGAATAAAAAGGATGTTTCGACAGTATATGACTTGAAGAAACACTTCTAAGTGCTCCTTTCATTTTTTTTGGCAATCTCCGAAATGTTTTGGAACCCAAAGAATAAACGAACACAAAATCTCAATGCGAAGGTGTTATTTCGTTGAAGGCCATAATAATGGAATAGAATTACTTCGTAGACCCCCACAGAATTTATTGGTGCCTGGATTGGATCTATAGGTGCCCTACATTCCGTGGGAGTGTATGAAGTGATTCTTTGCAATCATAAGGACACAAAAAAGGTTGCCAAAACTGGGAATCGAACCATTGATCTTCTACCTTAGGGGAGGGTGTTCATACCTGTAGAGTTCTATTGCTCTCAAAGACAGCTAAGAGTAACAGAGGTCTGTGATTCGATTACAGGCCAGGACAGACTTTTTCAAGTCCGTGTGGTCTTTAAGATTTTTTGGTTGAATACCAACACGTACAATGTTCACTATCAATAGGGTGCTCTTACTTAACCTAGTTCTATTGCTCTGCATCATAGTTGAGAGAAACGGAGGTCTTTGGTACGATTCCGGGCCTTAAAAGACTTTTTCATGTTAATAAGCTTCTTAAGAATTTTTGGTTGAATAATAACACATGCAATACCCATTTACTTCCCATTCTAAAAATTGGTTGATTATTAGAATACAGGAAAAATAGTCCTGAGTTTTTAGACCAATGATCACCAGCTATCACCAGGTTCGTCATAATGCTGCATTTCGATCAATTTTAAATCCTCAAATTTTGAAGGTTGATACCCTTTCACCATCTCCAAAAGATAATGCACTCCGATGGCGACGTTTCGTTTATACATATTGGGAGTTCTGTTTGCTTTGGAAAGGTCAAGAGGAGATTCCAATATTTCGAGAAACCCTTTCCGGATCGTATAAACGTAGAGGCTTTCGCTTTCCCCTTTGAAGTTGGAGAACGGAAACGTTATCTTTTTTTCCGATCGCTGCGGTCAATAATATCGTCTGTCGATGAAACGAAATCCGAAGACGGATTGAATAGCTGATTAGATGAATCGCCTGAAATATTAACCACTCCGCTCCTTTTGATGTGTAGAACGATATTGTGGCGCTCTCTTTCAGTCGAAAAAAACGAGCGGAATTTAGTAGAATTTTGGATGCTAGGGAATTTGATATCATAAAAGGGTGGCAAAGTAAGATTTAAGGCCACCCAATAGAATTGAAATTTCAATACAGCACGAATTTCAATTGTTTTCCTTTTTTCAGTCTTTTTAATAAGACGAAACTTCAAATCAAAGATTTATGGTTAGGTTTAAAAGGTAATTCTATAAATTGGGAGAATGCAAAATCGAGTTTGCGCATCAGCATGGAAAGACTAGACGGCTGGACCTACAGAAAAAATTGTTGAAGGCCTTCATATCTTAAAATAAAGCCAATAAAGCTTCCTGCGAGTGAGAAATGGGCTTTATTCAACCCACGCCACACACCACCCAAGTCTGGTACGGTACGGATGTTTATAATAAGTCATAATGAAAACCCTTCCATTTTAATGAGTTTCCGGTCAGGATTAATATTCAAATCCAGAAATAATATCCTATATTTTCACCAACTTTATTTCTTTTGTTACTTTTACCTCATGCATGATGTAGCAGTTATTTTTACGTGAAGAAAAATGACTAGCCGCTTCCTTATATTACTGCACGATTCAGATTTTTTTATGAATAACGCTGTCTATGTAAGGTCCATGCAAGCCGCTTTTCGTCGTGTGGCACGGGGTGCAAGCATCTTGACTCCATATTCCTAATCGATCACTTTTGCGTACTGTTCGCGGAAAAAATTAATTCTTGAAACAATTCGTTCTAAAATCTACTTCTCCGATCTTCCATTCAGTATCAGACCGGCTTATATAACCGGGAGTTGCATTATTTCGATTGCCTCTTCTGAGAACCTAATTTCTCCAAAAATATTTGGTAAATTTATCCTTTGAATCAGTCTTCTATCTTCTAATTATTCCCATCCCGCGTATTGTATCATCTCACTGCTTTATAGTAACAATTATTTACAACAGCAAGGCAAAATATCGTAGCAATTCTTTACATACAACTTTCAAAGCTGAAAGGGATGAAGGTCTAATCACTCTATCGTTAGATTCCCAGATAATTGCAAATGTATTAACCTTTCTTTCAATATAAGCTGATGTATTGAGATATAACTCCTCTGATACTTGAAACGTGAATAAAGCCAGCGTTTTAATTTAAATTCATAATAGTGCCTACTCCTGCTTAGTAAATTTAACTTCACTGTATTTCCTTGTAAATTTACAATAATTTAGAAGTTACTGTCAAGGAGCGCAGATGGAAATTGTAAGGTCCAGTAAAGACTACAGTAAATTAAACTCGCAAAATTGCATTATTTAACGTGATTTATGGAAGAAATTCTCATGTTATAATGACTGATTAAATACTAAGAAATCGGTATCTTTCATTCCACTCCAAATCAAGCTTCAAGTCTGAATTCGAGATAATATCTAATAACGACACTTCACGGGTCCCTATTTTAAAGACCTCGATAGATGGATTCAAAAATAAATCATAGCAATAGAACGAATGATTCGATAAATTAAAGAGATTAGCTCTTAGAAAATTAAAATAAACCTATTTCTCTTCTATCACTCCCATTTACAAATCCGTTACAAACTGGGACATCTCTGATCAAATAGCATTGTTCCCTTTAGTTGGGTCAACCACAATAGCCACTTCGCAATTTTATACTTCACTGAAGCGAAATGGCACGTTTTGCGATTTTCCCCATAAATTCTGCAAAAAACTTGAGCGTAATCGCTTCATTCATGACCTCAAATATGAGCCTCTCGGTTGCCTATTTCACGTGCTTCAGCGTGAAACCACCGAATCGGAATTAATATTTCATCCATAAACGGCTTTTTGGTCAAATTATATATTTGTGTGAAAGTATACTTCCCTTCTGTGAATGGTGAATTGAGTTATGTACCAATAAAATTCATAAGTATAAAATAAAGTCCACGAAGGAAAGATGATGACTTGTGATATCTAAATTTACGGTCAGGTAATGTTAACGAAGCAACGAAAGAAAACATACTATGTTAGCACTAACTACGCGGCGCTCTGCCAAAAAGCAGACTCCGTAAACCCACGAAATATAAATCTGAAATATTTAATATCTTTTACGACTGGCGTAAAATTTCAGTTTTACGATTATTGTTACTGCGTCGCTAAGAATAAAAACGGACAAAATACAGTCGCTGCGGTCGTCCAAAATGATAACAGCGCCTCTAAGAATGAATTTTTCCTGCGCCAGTCGTATGGGATATATATCCCTATAAAACGGTTCCCGAGTGCATTGCCCCTTTAGTGAGAGGGCGGCTAGCTTCTTTTTGTAAAAAGAGACCCAGCGTTAGGGGTTACGGCGTTCATCTTCCTCCTATTACCCTCTTTAGGGTTTTCTTGGGAATTTGCTGTTCATAACCCTTGCTTTGCTGACAATTATTTACTACCCGCGGGTCTTGGGTAGAACATGATGCCTCTCATCAACTTTGGAGGTTGCAGTATCAGGAACCACCAAATAACCGAAGATAACTCTCTCTAAATGTCATAGAAAGTTTAAATATGAATTTATCATTCCCTTAATGTCCTTCTCGCGCGGATATTTTTATCGAAACAAAATTCTAACCGAGCGAATACATTCAAATATTTTAATCAAATTTCGACTAACTGTAAAATTCAAACTATACTCACATTACAACACAAAATATCAATTATCCAGAAACTTTTCATTGAAATTCAATCAAATACGTAGTTAGATATAGAGTTATTTAACCGAAATCTTATCAAAGAAAAATAAAATGCTTATTTTCTTCAAGTCCATATTATTTGTCCATCTCTTTCATGAATAAATTATGCTTGTAAAAAATTAATCGATATCTAATTTGAATTAAAAACTCTATACAGTATCAAAGTCAGTTAAGCGTAAGGAAGACGTTTAATTTTCTGCAAATTCAGTGAAATTCACGAAAGTGTTCCTATTATTTTAAAGAAGCGTATCTTAGAATCAACTGCTTGGGCCGTGACTTGGTGGTATGGATATAAGAAGCGTATCTTATTGGACAGTTTAATTCCACGTGTGACCCTAATAATAAACTTAATTAATTGATTCACGTTAGAGGACTATTAATTTTTAAAAATGGATGGGGGAAAAAAGACTCTTAGCACTTATAGGATTGCACCTTAAAAAACATAGGATAAACGGAAAAGGAAATTTGCGCCTTAATTCGGAGTAGAACCCTAGTCTCGAACCCTGGATTCAGCCAATATTCAACCCTCATATGAAAGAATCACTTGATCTAGATTATTCAAATTTATGCCTAAGTGGAGTCATGTCGTACATGAGCGATAGAAATCTAGTCCTCATTCGTCTTAACCGGAATACTCATTTAAATTGCGATTTCCTTCGATGGGGATTTAGAAACAAACAGGGATTTACGTAGAGCATTTAGGGATCTGTTGTGATAGTAACTAAATACGGATTATATAATCTCGGCAAGATCCGATAAATCTTTCTCAGTATTAATTACTGGCCAAACAAAGGAAACCCTAGCGGTAACCTAGACCGATTTGCGTGACTTGGGATCCTCCGTCGGAAGTTAAGGAGTGAAAGATGGAAAAGCCTCTGGTTTTCTTTCATCCCCTGTCCCATGCATCAAACTAAATAACAGATCAATCGGGGAGATGCTAGGGAAGGCCACGCGTTGCGTGGTCCAGGCTTCCGTCAACAATGGCAGGGTACGCGATGCGAGTGGTGAATCAGACCCTCAGAAACCCCCACGCACGATCCCCTCTCCCCTGCGCTCCCTAGACGAACGACCCTCATCCTTACACCCACCGTTTCCACCCTCCTCTTATATCAGTAAGGAAGCAATGTTAATGGTCTCCCTGTGTCAGCGTCTAAAGGGAGAGAGGGTTAATATCGAAGTAGTTTTTTTCGTAAGGTCTCTCCCCCAAAACACTTTCAGCACCTCATATGGCCCTGCTTCGGTCTCTTTTTCGGCTCTTTTTTATGAGGAAATCTATAATTCTTCATCTTTTCCCACTCCCATCAAGAGATCAGCCTTCCTTTTCATCTCTATCCCAAAGATGACGATGCTTTATATGACGATATCCAGCTGACTTTATCACTTCTTCTTTTTATATATCTCCTAGAATATTTAAATTCTGTTCCCTACAAGCCAAATTCTTCTGAATTGAAACATGGACTAATAAGATGCTGTTGCAGGTAATTAAAGTTCCGACTTGATCAACTACCAGCGTTCTCCGAATTTGGCTTTAATTAGTTCCTCCATTAGATTCTCAAGGAAATTTTGAATCATCAGCTTTCATACCTTCCGTGCAACAACAAAAGGATACTCGAAGTATAAATTAAAACATAATATTAAACCTTCTTAGCATTACCAAATATAGTCTTGAATATCGTTTCACCTAATATTCTAATTAAACTAAGTAAGTAACTTAAACTAGAATTACCGAATTCTTTCTTGTCATTCCTTGGGAAATGGAATCTCATCTTGAAACGTTCAAAGCGTAAAATTTTGATATTTGAACATAAGTAAATTTTTCTTACCAGCCAAAAATATAAGCACATCTTTTGTTTAAATAGAATATAAGTTTACGTTTATAATCAGGCGCGATCTAGTTTAAATTTATGCTATTATGACTTTTTTTCCAAAAAAGATGTCAACACAACTGAACAATATCGAATAACTCAAACATCTACGTGAACTTAATATATATACCAAATACAGAAACATCATACCCTGTCAAACTAATACTTCTTCAATGATCTTTTAAAAATTGCTAAACAAGGATTTATTAATAAAATCAGATAACTAACATAAAATATTTTCTGAAGTCCATTTCATTACATATATTTTCATTTCTACTTTCATATACCTATTACATATATTTTCATTCCTACTTTCATATTTCATATGTCTTTAGAAGTCACTGATGAAATATGTCAATAAATGCGAGCTAAAGTAATTTTCAAAAAATGTCTCTCTTGATACTACAACAGAATTTAAGTGAACCAAGTAGTGTCCACAGGGGCACAATGATACTGAACGTTTTTTTTTTTTTCGAAAAATAAACTTCATCTTTTCCAATTTTTGCCATTCATTCAATGAACTACTCAGACGTTTTCATCGAATCACCTTCAAAACATCGATCATCTTCTTTCATTAACTCTTCCATTGGAACAATAATTGCTACACTTCCTTCACAACAGCCTCTCTTACTGTAACACACTTTTCGGAGTGACAACGACTTTTCGCATTCAGAGCTGAGAGAAATTATCATTTGGGACATTGATTAGCCTCTTCATACAAAAAAGATAAATGAATATTGACTTCCGTGCATATACTGCCATTAGTGTTTCCCTTTGCTAATGGAAGGGCGATGTTTATCAGTAGGCAAATGTGCTTGATCATTAAAACAGGCGGCGAGGAGCATAGCTGTCCCGGGAGAGAACCGTATCTAGGCAACGTGAAATAGAGCCAGATGAGAGAGAGTTGGGGTAATACGGAGAAATATCGATCGATGAAGGAGTTCAGAGAGTGCTTTTTCTTTGATGGCCCCGCTTCCTTTGGGTGATAACTAGAAATTACAGTTGCGCGGCAATGGCGGCGATAATTGCTTTTGATAAGCAAAGTCAAAACAAATTTCCTGAGGATTAAAATCAAGCCTACGGAAACTTGTTTCAACTGTTGCGAGAGATAATTATGCGATTTTCTCCTTCTCGGAATAACGAGATTCCAAAGCAATCGGCTTTGTAAATTATTAATTTGTTTACGACTTTGCGTGATGTTCTGGGTTTTCATTTTTATTTTTCACTTTTACTGCGGTTTTATTTCTACCCTTCTCTTCTGGATTTTTCCCACAATTTTGTGTTTTCTTTGTAAAACTGAAGCTACGTACACCAACTGCGTTTAGTTATTAATATCTTTCGAATGGTAGATAAAGAAACAAGGTTTGGAAGAACAGGGGTTCTCAACGTATCATCGTTCATCGAATTTAACATATACACCTATCATAAACTTCCGGTTAAAATTTTGAAGAAAAACTGTCCTGAAATTGACAGAAGTAACGCTTTACCGATGTGGACTACAGTAATCAACTTACTAATATGTTCTAAATCCCGCGTCAAAATTATGCTACAAAATCGGAATCATTTCGGAATGTCCAAATATTTAACAGAATATTGTAATGTAAGTCACATTAAGAAGCTTCAAAATTATTATTTAAAAATGCATCTGAGTCTGATTTTTAACATCTTTGCATTTGCGCGCAGTTAAAAAAATTAATACGGTATACATAAAATAAATTCATTCGCTATTGTCAAAAATTCCAAAATTTATCATTTCCAGAATGCTTAAAGAAAATGTAATGATTCTTCATGGATTGAAGCTTATAAGTCATGAGTATAAGTGTCTCCTTCCTTCTATATTTTCCTACTATCGTAAGTCTAATTTCCTCAATATGTTTGTATTATATTAACCGGTTACAAATTTACAATTCCCAGAAATAATCGGCTGAGAATATAAATAATAAAAAGCTATGATGCCTTTCGAAATATTCAAGTGCTCAATTTATACTTTTCTCTTTTAAAATTAATTTCATCTATAAAATATAGCACATCTTCACTTCCTTCAGTTAATAATATATATGTATTTTAGAAATTTCTTAGGATATTACATTAATAAGTATAAAAATAGAAAGCTTTCCTATGGAGTAATTTCACAAAGTACCCAACAAAAGGTACTTGCTCCATTAACGCTAACAGCTACCAAGGGACGAGCGGGATGCGATAGGCATAAAAATACTTCGTTTACGAGGGAAAAAACGTCCTTATGGCGTCTCCTCGTTACCAAGAGACGAGGGATACTATCGGATTTTACTAACGCACATTTTCTTCCCAAATTAAAAATAAAAGAAGCGAAACTCGTCGAAATTATGATGGTGTTCCAACAATTTCTGGCGCATTTTCATGCCAAGCGACGTTATTTCCATGATACGCTTTCTCTCAGACGACATAATGACTTTCTTACCCTTTCTGCGAGGCATTTGGAAGGCGAAAGGGCCATTGCAAAGTCTTGATCGTTTATCATTACACTGAAGTAGTTATTCCATTCACAGCCAATTTATTTTGGCTCAGATGTAAAGAAATGTCATGAATGAAGCGAAAAAGGAAATATTTGGGAATCTGAAGTTGTGTATTGTAGGATCCTCCCGGTAAAAATCTGCGATTAAGTCTTGATGTAACATGTGACAATTTTTTCCTAAATCACGTCAATAGATTCAGTTAAAAGGGCTCAAAAAGGAAAGATGGTGGAAAGTATCTCCTCATTGAACTTTATATTTTTATATCAATGAAAAGTACAACAGTTTGAATATAAATAAATACACATTCCGACCAAGGCTTTCGCCTCGCCGTCTCGACATTCCTCACGGACTTATTAGTACATCATACTAAGCCGCAATCAAGGTCATGGAAGAGTATCAATCACAGTAAACAGTATTAGGTAATATCTGTATGAAGTAACATGCACTTAATAATACACAACACGACTAAGCATGAAATCTATGTATGAGAGCATTACGTTGAGCATTATACATTCTTAACTCACAGATGTACTGGAGGTATGTAATGTCAATTTTATTTCTCATTGGTCAGAAAACAATTTCTTTGTTTTAATTCAGTAAACCATGTGTATTTAGAGTCTTATAAATATCCTAAAAAGATGAGTTTAGAAGGAAAGTCCTTTTCGTATTATTTCGTCGACAAACAGGCTATTTTTCAAAAGCTAAATAGCTTAAAATGCTCTTTAAGCACCCTCACATCCGAGGCAAAAGCGGTAGGATATAGAGCCGACTAGGTCTCACAGACCATGAAAAACAAAGGGCAGCGGAAGACAAAAACAAAATGTTTCAGATCAACATCAGACGGTGAGATAAGGTGCGGTAGAGGAAGCGGAGAAGATAATTCTAACGCACGCGTGGAAATTAATTCTAAGGTGAAATAAAACAAGGCTCGAGGTCGCCAGGTGACGGACAGGGGCGAAGAAACCATGGCAGCGAGGGGAAAAGGGGTAAGGTCCGAATAGTAATGAAGAATGCAAGGGAGCGGGGCAGGTGAGTGTACGTGGATGGATGGGGCCACTGTTTAGTGGGTTGCTGGACACGTGGCGTACACCCTCGATGTGTGAAGTTACAAGGTTGAGGGAAAACACAACGCATACGCTTTGCACAGTCTATTCATTCGAACCTTAATATAGCAGAAGCTCTATTTTGTTTTCATTATATTACATGGCGATTATGTTTTACATCACCGAACACACCACCTTGCTATACTATACCTTACGGTTCTTATCTTGTTTTCGTTTACAGAGAAATGAAAGTTGGAAAAATGTGTATGGAAGTAATCATTTTTAAAGAGATACGAGAGATAATGCGAGAAGTTACAGCTTAACTCTGGCAAAAATATATTCCAAATACACGAATTAACTTTGGAAACGACGAAACTCATTAGACCTCAGAATATTTCTCGAACCTTGATTACCATAGAAGTTTGTTTAAAACAATATAATTTCAATATTATAAACTAAGAAACCCAAGTATATAGTTTTATTGTTAACGCATTCAGCTAATTTTAACCTGTATATACGCTATTTTTCGTAAACTTTATATAAAATAAAATATTCCCGCTAGTCTCTCTCGCTAAAGATTTTCTGTTAAGATAACGGACACTGGTGGGTAAACTGATTATTGATACTATACTTTTGAAGATAAATTACACCTTATAAACGATTAAGATTATGAATAGAGCAAAAAAATTAGCATGTTTAATAAAAGTTGTTCACTACAAATAATTATCAACTTTTAAATAGCTGCAAAGGCTACAACTCTTTCATATCTTTTATCTTCGGGAAATCCGAGCAGTTGAAACTCATGCAACAAGTGCAATTAATTGTAGAGATGCTGGGTAAGCTAGTCCGGGGAATGGTTTCATCTACCTTCATATCTACACCGCAGATGATCATACTTCCGCAAGCTAGCTCATAAATAATCTCTAGATCTGAAAAATCACTTCTATAAGAGGTAAAAACAGTTGTGTAAGTTGTAATAATGCCAATAAATATACCATTTGAAATTATTTTGAATCGTAAGATAAGAGAATCTTCAAAAAATCCATCACACTGCAAGCGTATGAACCACTTCCGAAATCTCATTTAAAAAGATGGTTTCTTAATGTAATTAAAACGCTGACCTTGCAGAAGAGTTATAAAATCTTTCCAAAATTATATAAACATGAAATTTAGCGAACTCCTAGGTATTCACTGATGCTACATCGTCCCTCTCTAATTTAGATTATCTCCGTCCTTTGTTAGATATCCTCATATACCACATCGTGCATTCTTGAGAAATGCATTTCAAATCAATAAACTGACCAATCTTCTCTCTTGTATTTATTATTTAAGTGTCTCCATGGAAATCCTACTATTCTGGAAGCATTTTTTGCAGTTGGTGAGGACCATGACGCGAGAGACACAACTTCCCTCTCAGGACGTACACGAGCTATATTCTTTTTAATTCCTATTTTTTCTCCCTGAATAGTGTCACCCTATGTATCATGATCGATCAGCTCTTACTTATGCGCCCCAGATATAGTGATGAATATGTACAGACCGGGAGATAGAATTGGAAAGAAGGACAATGAGGAAAAACAGAAGTGAGTCGTGGGAGAGGGCGCAGCTGCCACTCTCCGAAAGCTTTTCCCTTATCCCAACACCCTGCTGCCCTAAAAGCGCAGACCCTAGCGCAACCCCTCCTCGCATCCCCTAGCAGGATAGAACGGGGGCGTTCCCTCGACACCCACGTGCTCTGCAAATCCCTCGTTCTGCCTCCACGCACTCTTCGTGGATCCGAGCCATTGGGCAGGGTGATTCCGAGACCAAATCGTTTGGCGAGGGAGGACAGAAACGTGGAAACGAGGCCGAAAGTGGGGAAGGAATATTAAGAGAGGCGAAAAGGGTCGGACTATTGACGAAGTCGTTCGACGTGTCGCGTTATTGCGATGTCCACATGTGCCTGGATCACACGAGAGCGAATGAGAAAATTTAAAGTGCTGCCGTAATGAGTTTCAGATGTTGTTAAAGCTGGACTTCTCTTTCAAATGTCGCCATCAAATTCAAGTTCCATACAGAATCAATGTTTCCTTACTCCACTGACTGCGTATGTGACGTCCTGACTAATGATTAATCACACAATCGATTACGTATCAAAATTTATTTAACATCATTGTGGAGTGATTTTGATATTTTTGACAATTGAGGTCTTTTAGTACGTAAATAGTTCATAAAATGACAATTTATTTCGGAACATTATATTTAATACAAACCAGATCTAAACTGCGCATCATACGTGAAAGCGAGCGAAGAAAAGAGAGGAAATATTCATAGTTTCTGACTAAAAAGTGAACCTAACATAAGTTAAATTTATTGCGAGTGTAGCTCGCCAGTTTGGCATAGAGAACTCAAAACGAGTTAAACCCGCAATTTCAAGCAAGTGGTTAATTGAATGCCTCAATATCATTGTTAGATAATATTTCAATAAAATATAGCATATAATATTATCCATGACATCATTTTTCAGAAAAATATAATACTAGATGGCAATGCGTGAAGCTAGTCCACAACTCGTAGTAAAGGGCAATTTCAAATAATCTCATTAAATTTGATTCTACGTAATCAAATACTACAGTGGTGTAGTTCAGCTGCAGAACTCCATCATAAATCTAATTATATAACTAATTAGATTGTTTACATGAATCTAAATAAAAACCTACTACCGTTAATTGATGATTCTCTGACGAAACGGTGGAGTTGAGGCAAAAATGGCTGCGAGGAATTATTTGAAGGATATCACAGTATAAAATCGATCTAGGAAAGCTAATGCCGCGGCGTGGGAGTAAAAGAGCTGACCGCGAATCACCCACTTTAAATGTCGCCTGGCCATTATCCCTGAATGGGATGCCGCGCCATGAACTTCACTTTTAAGCGTCAAAAATATGAAATCAACTCGGCTTTAAATTTTTTACTGCATCCGATGATAGGGTGATTCGAAGAGTCATTGAGAAATAAATGGCAGACTCTCGTGGAGGTTCAAACCAGATGAAATAGCAAACTAAAATAGAATGATTTATCACTTAGTTCTGCCATTCAAATGTACTTCGGTAAAAACTATATTTTTTGCGTAACATTTACAATACTGATTTTTCCGCAATAATTTCCCTTCTTCTCACAGATACACCGACGAATTCAAATGGCGAAATTGAGATTCGGCAGTTCAATTTAACACAACAATAAAATCATAAACGCAAATTAAAAGAGAAAAACGAAATCAAACCCAACTATCATAGACTGGGAGTAACTTCATGAGGTTTCACGTGATTTTGGTTGTAAATTATTTCGGAGTAAAACAGTGAAACGCACACACATTTATGCATTCCCTTCGCTTTGCTCAAATTAGAAGAACTTCTCTGAATTGTTCCAGCGAACAAATGGCATGGATAAATCATTAAGGGCCGTAAACTCTGCCCGTTAATCCGACTCTGACAATGGCTTATTTAACTACTGCCACTAAGTTACTCGCTGTGAAGTTTCAAGGGAGCTTTGTTTAATTTACGTCCGGAATAAGCGGTCTTAATAGTAAATCAACTGCAGACGCAACTCTCGGCAATTTTCCTCCCAAAAAATCCCTCTTTTTACTACCTCTAATCGCAACTCATCCATCAACATCAGCGGAGAGAAACATCAAAACATCACCTGGGATTCTCAACCCTCAACTCTCACAATGGAGACCATAAACCTCGACCTCCACAAACAAACTGTTCGGAGCATCTCTGACGGATCGATGCCTTTTTTCCCACAAAAGCGAAAAACTTTTCGCACGACCCAAAGCGTGAAAATCTCTCGAAAAGTTTCTGCAGCGTAATCGCCCGTAAAGAGGAGAAAGAATGCTACGAGTTTAATGAGAAAACCCTCTCTTTTTTCCCTATCTCTGGAAGGGATCCCTTGATGCCCTATCCTCGTGGCGTCAGATTACCATCTGAAAAAGTGAAAGAGAGAGAAGTGGTTCTCTCGCTCATCAATCCTCCCTTCGCTATCGCATTCTGCTGCCGCCCTCTGGGCCCAAAAAGTCGCGGACTCGAGGGCATAAAAGATCGTCAACCCTCATCGAGACCCGTGCCAAAAAGATCTCGTCTCGCCAAACATTGCGGCAATCTGTATTGCGAATGTAGAAACCGTCTCTTTTTCTACCTTCGCCCCCCGATTTTTCATTTCATCCTTCATCGATTCCCCGTCAATCCATCCCGGAGAGATCCGCCCGAAAATACAATTCCTCGTTCAAAGCTGCAATATCCCGACCTCGAAGGGTCGTCGATCAGACCTTCCCAGAACCGTGCCTAATCAGTTTATGGACGAGTGAAAGGCAGGGAATGCAGAACGGCAGACAGCACGCGCCCTTGCGGACAAATCCCTCTTGGCAAGGGTGACTCGAAGTCGCGAGGAAACAGATGAAAGCTAGAGAAGGGATGAAATAGGAAATCGAATTTTACGGGGGTTTGTATGTTCCTTCCGTCAAAGTGCCGGGTAGGGACCAAGGGATGACACTAACCTTTATTATGCCACACCCGGTATCACAAAGAATGTTTGGTAAACTACCACAATACCGTGAAAGATTAAGAAAACCGACACAGTGCTCCCATTAACTTCAATATCACGCAAAGATGAAACATGACTGAAAACAGAGAACTTTTTTCTCCGTGTGTGGATTTTGTTATCACGTTAATGCTTGAGGGTTCATCTGTTATTAGAATCCAAAGAGCAAAATTTTCAACCACATAGTAAATACACAGTTACTCTATGATATAACCAAGATATTCCGAAATAATTCAGGATTCTTTTGCAGCCTTCCGTCAGAGGAATTTTCTAGGAAACGCTAACCTATTAGATTTCATTTGCATTTCATTTCTTTCGCAAAAACCTTCATTTTCAGCTTTTATTTGCAATTTCAACATCTAGTTCTTACCCCATGACGTTCTATAATGCATTAAATGGATAACATTGCATTCATTAGTCCTCTAGTAATGAATTGGAATAATTGAAAGTTAATACTGAATTTAGATGACATTAGTTAAAGCCATTTGTCGGAGAAAATTTATTTAGAAACATGAAAAGCCAGAGAGTACATATGAAATTTTAAACTAACAAAAGCGTATAAGCTTCGTCAATTGCCGTATATTTTCCTCATTATTAAAACAATAAATTGCATTTGGGCCTTCTTCTCAGAAACATATCTTTGTCTAGTATAGAGTTAATTTAACGCTATCCTCCTCATCACCCGTAGTTTACAATACTTTTTATCATATTCTTCAATTTAAAAATCTGGTTGCGTTTTAACTGGTTTATCTAGGCATAATAAACTTCTTTTACGGCAGCAACACTGCAAATAATATCATCTATTCCTGGCTGTCAGATTCATTCGAAGGGAAAAATCTTATAAAAAGTACGCAGCGAAATCAAACCATTAGTTCATATATTTCTTCCAATTCCATGCAACAAAAGGTAATCTGCGCTCAGTTGTCTGGAAAGATACGAAGGAAAGTCGGGATATCCAAGGATTTAGGCGGAAGGCGATGGGAAATCAGAGAGGGCGGTGGGGATAAAATCAATGGAAATAAAGGACGATTTTATTTCGTGGAAGGAGATCTATTTGGAATTGGCCTCCATAAGCCAATATTCCCTCCAAATCCTCCTTCCTTCGAACTCTCGGAGCCGTTTGGGAAATCAGGTGATTATGCACGAAGAGGATAGTTTTTCCCAGATGTCACGTTTGCGTGTGAATCCGACCGAAGTTTTCAAAACCGTCCGTTCCCTCTCCCACGTTTACGCTCCGGATTATATGAAACTTTTGCGGCTGACTTCCTTTATCGGAATCGCTAAGCGACGAAAAACTTCTTTTCTTGTTCGGAATTCAGGGAAAAGATTTTTCGATCACCTTGTAAGTTGCTGGTCGCGCATGAGGCTTCTTGTGGTACGGAACATTTGAACTATCTAACCCCTGGGATTTTTCGGAAAGTACATAATAAGATCAAAATATATCTGTTACAAAATTGATGATTTCTAAGTTATGAATTTTGCAAGGAATTATGATATTACAATACAATTATTCTATTTTCATCTTAAATTTCCGACCTATAATTGAATCACTGGTATCTGAATACATAAAAGTAATTAATATTCCCATAAAATGGATTTCCCAGAACTACTGAATTACTAAATTAGGCTGAAATCTGAATCTGTAATTCATAAATAGAGCAGAATTGTAAATTCTGTCTACATGCAAAACTGACAATTAAAAAATTATTGTATCTAATTGTAAGACAAGAAAACTTCTTCGAGGCATCTCAGAAATTTCAATAGAAAATTAGTCATTACACATCACTCATCAAGGTAACAAAATACGTCTTTATATTTTCTTATGATGTCAGAGTTTTACTATAAAATAAATGGAATAGATCGCGAGTGATTATAAAATAAGCTGGACCTTTTGCCAAAAACCAAATTTGAAAGTTTTTTTAGGGAAAAGTAAAATAACAACAACTGTTACTTCACGATATATACTAAATATTTTATCTTAAGGTAACTGACGTCATTTTTGTATCTTTTTCTTTTTGCACACTATGGATCTTACCCATGATAAGAACGGAATGATAAAACGGGTTTCCGATCCTATATCCTAATTGGATATTTATGCTGAATCACTCCAGACAGAATAAAACGTTATATATGGAGATAGGAGATTATTCAGCTAAAACACTAATATAATGCGAAGGTTATAACGATACAAAAACACAACAGAGGAACTGATTCAGAAATCGAAGTGGATAAATCGACGAAGCGGTAGAAAGAGAAACTTCCCACGGTAAAATAGCTCCCGGTTTCATTTCTTCCGAGGAAGGTTTTGGATATCGATCACCATGCGTGCCGAAGGTGCATAAACGTGATAGGGAAAATAATTTCGAGAGATACGACCAGAAATGGATATGAGACAAGTTGTATTGATGGATCATGACAAGCAAAAATTGATACATTATCATCAACCACAGAAAAACCTCAAGTTTAAAATTGTATCAAGATGGACGAAAGGTTATTGGCCGGGGAGTAACAACGGAAATTATGCAAATCACGAAGTTCAGCTAGGGACCATTAAGATAAGATAACCTTCCTTTCCTAAAAGCAATCCTATCATCCTATCCTATATACATATCTTCTGTTTTCGCATCTCCTACATATGTTTTACGTCAAGAAGCACGTGTATAGAGAACAATTAAATAAATTGCGAAATAAATTATGAATGCAATTACCACAACATGGATGACAAATTTTAGCAGTAACTATAATAATTTTGAACAATAAGCAGGTAAGCCATCATTAATACTAAGTAGGTGATAATACTTTAATAATAATTGGACAATTAGTAAGTTTTCGAAAAAACCGTTTTCAGCTGGTAAACATACCAAATTGCAGCAATAACATTAAATAAATAAATAAATAAATTACATGTACTGCATCTACGGATGCGGATTTAAAATAAAAGCTTATTTTCCAAAGTTTATGAAGGTTGGCTTATCGGTTTAAAACCTTCTACTGACCGCAATCAATCAATCCGCATGAAATATATATATATACGGATATCCTGTCCTATATCGAATCCTGCATTCGGTCAACCTCTAGAAATAAATGTTTCAGTTTTAGAATCTGCTTCAAGAAAAGAGTTTCATTTATATTTATTCAGCTCGTTTCCTCTCCACCAGGTGTTCCGGAGTCAACCACTGCAGCTTCATACTCGCTTCGGATTTTGAGGAAGCGAGGCATTTGTGGGGAGCAGGTGCTGTTCGCATACGCTACGCGTGCATGCGTCACGGTAAGCACACTAAAAATTGACCCTAATCACTCTATTTCAAGTACTGGACGTCAACTGGAAACATATTAATGGTGATTAGACCCATTCACGGTAAACTGTCACTAACGAATTTCTCATGCCGTATTTATATTTGACTAAATTAGTCTAATGCCCTCGAGAAGATCAAAGTACCCTTTCAATTATACATTCATCAAATTGACCAAAGAACGTGGTTATTTAATCGAGGCGATTATACGGCCATTGGATAGTTTTACGCTTCAGTAATTTCTAAAACGTCATGTTTAGTTTACGTTGAATCCATAATTTCGAAAATTAACATACAATGGGGTATAGTTCAGTTTTCCGTTGAACATCTCTGTATTATCACACAGATATATAACATTGAAAATAAAACAAAGTAAAACAGGAAGAAAAATTCGAGTATCGACTTTTATTTCGATTGATGTTTTTATCAAGCTCTACTAGTCTATCTATCTATGTACAATGTACACTGTGCGTACATTTTCGATTTTCGAGTTAGCAAAATGAATCCTTTGCTACACATGATTTTATTCCGGATATTAAATTATGCATTTCTCACTCTGTATTCCTTTACTGTTAGAGCAGAAATCAAATAAGAAACAAGCTCATTCGGAAATGAATGCCATAAAATTAAGATTTATATTCGGGAACAAATTCAGAATATCCTATAATTATCCTTAACCAGAGCTAACTATCGTCTTCAATTTATAAAAGTTTTTAGTTCTTCTAAATTAATTTAAACCAGGTAACTAGCGTAATTTTCCAGAATTATACGAAGTAATATTAACACTTTTCCAGAAGGGAGGTACGTACATTCATGCATTAGTATGTTCTACAATAAATTGAAAAATCAGTACTGTGTTATTATGAAAATAAGTATTTTAATACTAGCAACCTTCTGCTTTGTATCTCACGGTCTATATTCTCAGTCGATTACCGTCGCGTGTTGTTAGCGGAATTAATGAGTTTTGAAGCGACATGCCGGAACATGTGATTCCCTGGCTCATCTCGCAGTGTCAAAGCATCTGTAATTAAGAATCGTTTCAAATGAGACCTTTTGTTTTGATGTTGAGCTTTACTGTGTGGGATGAAGTGCCGATTTGCGTTATTGGCTGCGGGCGCATCGATTTTCATCTCCTCTCGAAAGCTGTTTGTTTTCGCTGTCGTCTGCTTTGATGTAGACGGGAGTTCCGTGGAGAAGACGGCAGCGGGATTTCATAAGCCATACCCTAAATATATGAAGATGTTGCTCGGTTTGAAAGGGAAAGTTATGAGACTGGATGAGTGTTTACCTCACCGCTCCCACAGCACGGTGGCATTGCATAGAGGAGAGGGTGCTTACACGACCACAGGCCAACATTCGCTGGGGTGGGTGTATTATCTCAGTGCCATCTCAATATTGCGTGCGCGAATTGCCGTGTTTGCTACGTATCCAACACGAACCATAGCGACGCTTTTAGTCAAGCACGTCATGAATTTGTATCAAGTTGTTTCAATGCACCTGGATGCCGAAAATTGGTAGGTACGGAGCAATCTGAATTCATATGAACCTCCTTTGAGGATCACTCTAGGTTTGAAATACTATATTATGTTCAGAAAGCTTCCGAAGAATGCCTTAGCTCTCAGCTTCATTCAAGCGAATTATTTGAGCTAGACATTAATCTTATATCTTATAATTACTTTTAACTACTTTAATTCTTGAATTTGTAGCAATTAGTATTGACTATTCAACAACTGTGGCAGACATAAATGGAGGATTAATCATCATTGAATAAATTTAAAAACATTGAATCTGAAGTTTAAATATGCACAAGAAGGTGTGCGACTTAACCCAAGGTTTTGAAGTGAAAGATATAGGCATAACTGGGAGTCTAACTCAGGTTTCCCACTTTCCGGGCAGGTTGTCTAACCACCTAAATACCATGACACGCCCATCTCACTCAAAACCAGGTAAAAAATTGCCATCAATTTTATAGCTTATGATATGAAGAGGATGGTTAGGTACTTGAAATTCTCCGAGGCATAAAATTTTCGCTTTAGAGGGAATAAAGGCATCGATAGATGATTCAGCCCACAGCCTACTGCACAGGAACGCTTTGTATGGTGAATTATAAGACCAATAAAGGACCAGGAGTTATAGACTTTGAATACAAGGGAAGATGAGAGAAGAAAAAATGCATATGGGACAAAGGAAAAGTCGTACATGAAAGAAACCTTGTGATCTACGAATTGTGCATGTTAGTTTTCCGAACAGTGAAGGAAACAAATATATTCCCGCCTATTTTAAACCATAAGAAAAATTATCGAAAATTTGAACTGGATCGAGTATATAAACTTTGCGAACGTGATTGTCCAAACGATAATAAGAGTGAATATTAGGGTGGGTCGTTTTGTCACTTTCTTTCTGACCGAAATGTAATATGCGAGAAAATTGATCCAACCACATTTAAATTATGCATACAATATTTTTTCTAAAGAAAATACTATTTTCTGAGAGAATTTTTGTCTCAAAATTTCGAAAAAACGCAAAAATTGTCAATAATTTTAGTTTGGTTAAACCAAATATTGATAAGGAGAAACCATTTGGGAAGAAAACTACCATGCTCACTGAGAACCCAGATATTAACGGAAGAGATGATTACCTCAGCTTCAAGTATATTGCCTCTCGAAATTAAAATCTCGTCTTGGAATTCGTGCCTTTGTGTCACGCTTCCGCCCTCTGATGCGGGCGAAGTATATAGGATAAAAGAACCCTGGTGTATTTCAATTAACGAAAAAAACTTTCATTAAGCTTCCGACCGCGGCTACTACAGGCAGCTTGCGCAGCTACGTGAGAAAGCGGCGATATATGACAAGTGCACATCGGGAGGAAGAGGGCGAGTCGCCGCGTGCGGAGTAAAAGAGGAAAGAAAAGGAAAAACGAGAGTTCCCTCCATTAACTAAGTCTCTTCTAAAAGATTAGCATATTCATGTGCCATACGCGGCCTAAAACTGCTGGTGCAAATAAGGGAACCTTTTTTTCGACCCTATGCGGAAGCGTGCCTTTATTTGTGCACGAGGAGGGATATTCTTTGAAGAGAGGGTGGCAAAGGAAATGCGAAGGTTTATGAATGGGTGGAGGTATGAGCTCTGGGGTTGAAGTCTGGAGAACGATCAATTAGGAATGCGCAAAGAGGGAAGAGGTGGATGATGTGCAAACATCGTGCGTCATCTGTCCAACGAGTGTTTACAGATTGCCAAAAAAAGCGTGTGTTAAGCAAGAGAAGGGCGAAACAGTTTCAATAGTCGATACTTCTGGAGCTGACTTCAAAAGGATATTTTCCGCTCATTAAATTTGATGATCTCGAAAGGCTGCTAAACGAATGCCGGAGTGTAATTTCATGGAAAATATCCAATAAGGTCTTTATAAGCTCCGGATCGATTTCGATATCTTTTTATCCGTATCTTTTTGTCATAAGCTTTTCATTAAACTTGAATTAACTTTTCCAAGCGAATTTAATCTGAATTATCTCCCGAATCTGTTACGAGCAATGTGAAGGGAGTTTCCAATGGGGTATCTATCCAAATATTCACGCTCCCGTAAATATAACCTCATAACCAAACAGGAAAGTATGACGAGAATTTCGTGCTGACGCAAACCATAAAACATGCGATAGCTTTGAAAATTTATTAATGTTTAGATGAAAGATCAAGCGTTCAACTCTTAATACATAGCGTGCTGAATCTTTCATCTGAGTAACTACGTTCTTTATCCAAAAGAAACAGAACTCGTAATAACCTCAGTTAGTGCGACAGTTATCGCCTCTGAATTTTAGCAGAAGCTGTTACAGAATCGACATTTTAGAAAAGGTGCGCTGATAAACTGAATGAGGCAATGTGTAAAATAATACACAGGGGGGAAAAGCACCCATTAACTCAAGTAAACGAAAATGTTCTACGTAGATAAAACCGCAGTTTCTCAAAGCGATAACACAGCACTCTTGGGGGCATTTTGAGTGATTTAGAGCTAATTCTGTTCCCAAGAAAAATTCTTCAGGAGTGGAGTTTAATGTTAAGGTACAAAATAACACCACATTTGATATAGATAATTTTCCGAGCGATAGGAAAAGATTTATTTATCCGAGATATAATCTAGTAGTTCGAGACACTGAGTGAAGGTTAATCTATTCATATTATCGAGCTCGCGAGGGTAAAAAACCGGAAATGTATAACATTTCCCTTCGCTCAACGTCGAATATTAATTTGAAAAAAGCAAATCACTTCTTTATGTACGGAATGTTATAAATTTTACCTAACCCAAAATATTAACTACTTTTTCCGCTTTGAAAGCATGGTAGAATGTAAAATTAATCGGATTCCAATTTTCTGTCAACAAATAATTTTAAAAAAGAGAAAAGAGAAAGTCTATTTTTCTTTAAATGATCAACGTATGGGATAGAAAAATTTCTTTATGATAGCAACAGCGGCCAAATGAATAAATGTTATTAAAATTGCATCAACGACAATTAAAATCAGTTTATGAAGAAGAATTTACAGCACTATCTCAATGATTTTTGCAAGAGATTTAGTGAATAAATTCAAGAAAATAATGCCAACAGTTGCAAAGAAAAGATTGACTCAAACAAATAAATACATACGGACCTCAGGAATAAGGGAATATTTTCACGCCTATCCTTCCCCCCATTCCGAGAAAATCGTCTGTTTTCTCCCGGATTAAATTTTCGCTGCAGGTACAGCGCGCGTGGGGGTGGCGATTGCCCGTGGCACCTCGTACCTTTGAATTTTACATCGACTGGTCTCTGTATTCCACGCTTATTGGCTCGGTAGATGCAGGCTGCTGTTGCCCCCGCCAAATGCAGATGGGCTCATATTTGCCCGGGAGCGGTGGAAATTGATTGTTAGGACTCGAGTTTCAACTCCACCGCTTTTGTAGGTTTGTGTAGTTTGGAAATGGCTGTCGCAAATTCCTGGAGGTAGCGTGATGGAATTTAAGATAAAAAAATTAATAAAGAGAGAGACAAACATCAGGAAAATAATTTTGTAGTAAAAATATTTTTCTCTACTAACACAGGTGTTGGAGGTTTTTACTTTTTTCGAGTTTCGGAAGAAAAATAGTCTTGTAGCAAAAGGTTTGAATGGGTTTTCCACTGCTTATTTTAGGATCTGGTAATAATACAATTTACTTTAATTGAAAGTATGTATATATTGAGTTCATTTATGTCTCTTATAAAACTGTCACACTTCACTCAAATATTCATTGAAGATGAGAAGCAAAAAAAACTACAAGTGATAAAGGATTTGAGACATTTATCTAGTTTCAGTGGAAAAATAGCCTTTTCGTAAAAGGACAGTGGCTGGGCAATGCTTTCAACTGTTTATTCTAGGAGCTAGTAATAACATTATTTTATACAAATCTGTGTAAATAGGTATATAGGCCTTTTAATTCTCTTATTAGATAGAAACTCAAGGTGTTTTGGTCCTATATTGTGGAACGTTATTTAAATAAAAATATCAACAAGAGATTTTCGTTATTTTCCACGAATTTAATTTTTCGAAAGAACCGGTTTCGAAAAACTAAATATGTGGTAAACTACGAAGAACTTTTGTTGACTAATTTATTTACTTTTGTTAAATTGTCGTACTTAAATATTGACTGAATATTAAAGGCAAGAAGATTGTAAATCTCCATCATTAAAGGTCTAAAATAGATCTTTCCTACGATTTAATACAAATTTATTATTCTCTGAAATATCCGCTACTTTACCGGGGTCGCAATGAAACGTAATATCTAAATTTTAAAATGTACAAATACTAATAAAATGAAAGTATAGTGAAGGCGGTAAAGAGAAAAGCTGTTAGATTGGAAATATTCTCTGCACAAAGATTCTGCGACAGCAAGGGGATTGGAGCATTATTTCAAACTTGAGAGCTCAAATGGATCATTCATCACTATCGGACCTTTCGATCAATAAGGGAATGAAAAATGGCTTTCCATATTCTTTTAACTCTATTTAGAATGAATTTATACGGAAACCTTGAAAGGTTCCGGTGTGTTCCGAGGACGTCCACTTATTTATTTCCGATCTTATTATTTTTGCAAATGTAATGGAACCTCCCTACCATATAATTTTCAAATAATCTTATAACAAGGGATAATATGTAATGATATAATGATAAATAAATAGTGATATAATAACAAATCTAAAGGAAAAACAGACTTGACAAAATCTGGCGAGGCCGGGAATCGAACCCGAGATCTTCCTCTATCCGGGAGGTTCCTTGACCATATTATATAATGCCATGTAATATAAAATAATTTAATAACAAATATATAATAATAAACGAACATATCAGCCGGTTCAATGCAGCAAAAAAATATGCGTATAAAACGAAAAGGGGCGCCTTAAATGCATATCCTAATCTCCGGGATTTCCGAACCAATAGTGTTATCTAGGATCGATGCATTTGGCAAAAGATTTAAGGGAGAAAGGATAGCGCAGAAAGGAGTGGTTTCCTAAGAGAATTTACGATGCAAATCTCCACATCCATTTTCCTAAAAATACATTTCTAAAAAGAGAGGGTTTCTTCTCTAAATGCACTGGTAAACTTCAAAAGAGCTGGTCCGATAGCCTTGAGGCGAATCATAACGTAAGACGATCGATTTTAGAGAAGCCAGAAGAGAACTGAAATTTCTACCGAGCTATGAAATAAAAGCGGTGGAAGGGAATGGAGTTATGAGAAGCGTTCTGACGGCTTTTTTCCAGGAAAACACTCTTGGAAAAAGGAGAACTCGCATTTCAATGCATAACATTCTCACTTCCATCGCTGTTTTCCTTCCTTAGTATCTCCATTTCCGGCATGGAAGCCCAAACCTTCCAATTTTAGAGACAGAGTTAGGAATACTTCGGTTTTATTCGGCGGCTATCCTCTTTTACGTAGTTTACGTTTGGGTTATAGTTTGAATCATTTAGCAGGCGTATCGCTTAAAAAGCTTCTCTTCCCTACGCTTCTATTTTTTATATATTCCACGCAAATAAAAATTTGTATACGGTATTCAACTTGAAATGACAAAAAATCCACCTCAAAAAATTAGCTTAGTTAGGAGAGATTATATATAAAAGCATGATATTTTCAGATTATTAAAAAATGAGAGAGGCATGGAGCCCCGAGCTCTTAATACATGAGATTCAGAAGAACACCCTGCTATTTTTTAAGTATAACTTGAATTTAAACCACATTTACGAAGACTGAAAAAAAAATTGAAAATAGATGTGGGATATTTCCTTTGAAACAGTATCAACGGCAATTTGAACTCGTCGAAACACGAGTTGCTATAGAAACTAAAAATTAGATGGAGCTTTCTTAGAAGAAATGTTTTCAGTTTGCCAATTTATTTCAACCAATCCCTCTACAATAAATCATCACGATTTAAAATCATAACAATATCTAATAATTCTGATAAATACGTCATCTTTTTAAGATTTTCTTAACAACTGAAATGATTACAATAAATATTCTATGATCTGCAAATTTTAACTGAATTTCTCAGATACGACGAGTTTAATGATAATTTACTCGAATTAGTGTAATCAAACAACAAACAAAAGATTAAAGGTGGAAATTTTGTGAATGAGATAACCAATTGAAGTTCAATTACTATTGACATGTAGGTACATGTACATGTCATTGTATTATACAGGACATTGTAATCACTCTTTCCCTTAGGATATAAATGTATATTTCACATCTAGTTTAAACGATACAGCAAATATCCTTGGAGTATGAGGATGGGAGGTGGTGGGGAAGAGGTAAACAGAGGGGGTGAAGGATAAATAGTGAAAATAAATCAATTACGAACGAATTTTCTCACGCTTACTTTAAAGGGCTGAACTCTCAAACGACCCCCAAACAGAAAACGGCATTACAGAAACCAAACATCAATTCACGTACACGTCGACCAATTAGACGCAAACTGAAGACAGTTGCTCCAATACTTCGCACGTATTCCACGCAATTACTCAACAAACTCCACAAACGCCCTGGCCCTCTATTCAGCATCAATAGCACTCGAACCTCGGCAGAGCTGAATGAAGTTGCGTTCCCCCTTGAATGATCGTAGGACGAAGAATGGGGGCGCCGACTGCAATTGGCTTTGCGGTGTGGGGTGTGCGCGATTGAGTTGGAAAGATCTTCGGGAATAGGTCAGGGACAGAAGGAAGAACGGCCAAATCCCTTGGTGCGCCCTCTTCCCCTGGGCTAACCCATTTCCAGGGAATTGTGGGATAGAGAAAGAGGAACAAAAGGGAGAGATGGGGGACCTTCCGAAAGACTTCGACCCCGGTTCTGCGTTCGCTCTCTCACTTACTGGGTCGTGGCCATCAAGCGATAGGACGCCTATCTCTCCGAAAGACGTGTTATTCACCTCCCTTTCCAAAACGGGGCATTGTACGGCTCCCATTGAACCTTCACCGAAGGGTGAGAAGGGGGGAGAGAGAAAATCGATTTGCTTCTTCCTAAGTATATGCCTCGAGCCATTGGAGGAGATGGGTTTCCGACACGCATCGCATTCCACGCCATTCTATTGTCTACGAGATAATTATTTCGGATTGAAATTTCGTTTACGAGGAGGATAAAGGAGAGATCTTTCGCGAATTAGAGGATGCATCTCTGAAGGAAAATTGCTCCGTAAATCTCTCTTTGATGTTCTTTCCTTTGATGAAACCCTATAAGGATATTAGGTAAGCCATCGCGTAGGTGATCCATAAATCCTAAGCGAGTAATGAGAGTTTCAAATATTCAAGGTTGGAAAGTTCCATGTGCTACACTTTAATATCCAGTCATCTGACATCCTTTGGAAGGAGTAAATACTTACATTAGTAGCCAAATATAATTATTGAAAATTCTTTCAAATTAAGGTAGTAAAATTTAACATAAAGCAATGACGACTTCCATTCTTTGCGGTTTGGATAATAATTTTTAATTGCAAGAGCTAGAAAATCATTTCCCAGACAAAAATTCTTCTTCTTCTGACTATCTATTAATGGATGTTGGCGATCACATTTAGCATTTCGTTCCTGCTGGTTGCTGTGTGTAATAGTCTCTTAGCAGTTGATAATCCAACCCATTGCCTTATGTTATCTATCTAAGATGTCCTTCTCCGTCCTCTTCCTCTTTTACCTTCAATTTTCCCTTCAATTATCAACTGTAGGAGATAATATTTAGTGTTCCATAGGATGTGCCCAAGAAATGCTGTAATCCTTTTTTTAATTGTTAATAACAGTTCTTGTAGTTTTTAAAATTAGTTTTCTTAAAATTTAACTGTTTTTTACCTGTCGTGGTGAATACAATATAGATTTAAAACGATTATGAGATATATCTTTTGAAAGGCGATACTTAAGGACTCCCATTGATCAGATAAGATCCATCCAAAAGATATAGGATTGAGGGAATTTAAAGGACCGCAAATTTTTAAGAAACTTAACGTTCTCGTAACTCTTCATCATTTTCATTTGCATTTCACACACTACTGCCTTTACACAATTTCTACGTTTTCCTCTTGACTTGAAGTAAACAAATCAAATAGTTACTTTGTTGAAAATTTCTAAAAATAACTTGCAGAATTACTTGGGATGTACCTTATTCCACATTCCTACTTCATACAGGCTGTTTCTCGTACGAATAAGATCTGAAGCAGCGATTCATGGCCAAAAGGATACAAAAATACATGGAAACGCTGCAAATATCATGAAAACAATGGGCGCAATCCGACGATAGCCCTGTTTGAACAAAATTTCAAATTAAGAATAAAATAGCAATTAAAAATTCCCCCTGAAATTTCTCTTTTATAATAGACTGCACTGCATTTTTCGCCATAAACTCAAAGGCAGTAATTAATTTTCCATTTGATAATAACTACCTTTCATAAAGAATCCCCAACCCATACAAGAAAACTATAATCTTTATATATTTAATATTATTAGTATTATCTTTAAATTAAATGAGATCATATTCTTGCAAGGCAGTGAAATCGAGCGGACTAACTTTCCGAGGAATAGAAAATATGAGAAGCTAAAACGGCCGAAATAAAAGCAGCGATGAAACTCCATAAAAAGAGCTCGAGCGCGGTGACAATTTTCCGCAGCCATCCCGGAAAAAGGAAGAGCAAAAGGAAAAAATGTTTCGCAAAAAGTTTCCACTCCTTTCACCGGAAAAAGCACCCGAAAATGAGGAAACATAGAGGTGGGAAACTACCAAATAGGAAGACAGCATCGGCGGAACAAAAGGGTTGAAAAAAATGAGACTCCTGAACGGGGGAAGGCATCAGTGGAGACGAGCCTCTTGCGTGTTTGAACAGAGGGCTCAAATGACGGCACACTAAGCGACCTGTTTTCCAAGTGCCACTTACGAAACCCTACCGCCATAGCAGCGAGATCTGTGGCTGATTGCATTTCCTACTTGAAAAGATGGGTAGCGCGGTCCTCATTATCCCAAAGTGTCGGGGAAGAGTCAAAGGAAAGTTGTGCAAAAAACTACCTGGGTGTTCGTTGGAAGAGAATCAGCAAGAGGTCTTAGGAAAAATGTTTTTAAAATTAACTCCGATTTCATGAATATTAATAACCGATAAGAGCGTTGATCAACCATATTTTAACATTTTAATTTAAGCTTCAAAACTTTTAAAGAGACTTTCAACGCAAACTTTAGAAAGATGCCGAGGATTATGCAAATTAAGGGAGAAAAGGTATACCTATAGTTCTCTGTGTTTCAAATGGAGATAGTAAATAGACTGGCTACGTTCTGGATCTAGGCTTTCAGTATTACTTAACGCAGTTAAATATTTAAAATATTAATACTACGCGTACGATCCTTTCTCTTGCAAGTAATGTAAATGATTCTATTAAATCTAATCGGTACCTTTATTCTTCAAAGGCAATGGTTTATCACGGCCCACAACATATTTGATCCAATTCCTAAAAGTTTTCTATAAAGCACAATGGCTAGAGAAAACAAACGGCGTTAAAACACCCATTAATGAATAGCGTAACATCCAACGTTGCATGTAATAAATTTTAAATAGAAAAAATAAAAAATTTCATTTTTTAACATGACTTGGAAATTGATCCTCAAAATGGTTGAAATTAGGTATCTAAGAGAAATTAAAGTTCTTAAGGATGAAATGTAAATTAGGAAACTACCAAAATAATTCTCGGAATCATTTATTTAGCACTAGTTTATCATTCTTAATAGATGTAAATTTCCAAGATGGCAGTGATTATTTATTGAATAGATATACTGAATGGAACAATTCTCAGAATTTATATAACTAATCATCATGATACTCTTCTATGATACAAATAAGCGATGATAAACAGTTTATTCCAAATTCCGCATTTTTCCAAATAGATAGGTACAACAAATTTCCTCATTTTCTCTAGATACTTTAAAGTGTACAAAATATTTATCTCTTTCAAGTCTCAAATTTCAATCGCACATAGCAAAATATACCTTTTACATGTAAAATAAAATACATTATAAAAAAACTTCTTCAGTTTATCACAGTTACACCAATGCTTGAAATCGACTTAGCTGTTTTCTTGACCGACGCAATTCTATTCATTATTTATTTATACCACTAACAATTGTATTATAATGCTCGATATAAATATGACGGAATAAAGGAAGAACTGAAAAGCTCCTTTAACCAACATGTGTACTCACGTAATAGGTACTCATTTAACTAATACGTAATCGTTTTCTTCCCTCCTGAACTAGATACATATACATAAACCAAAATATTATCTGAAAATTAAACTCTTAAAAATACGAGAAATTCAACTTTTACCGGGAAATTTTGGATGGATCACCTCCATTGTCTAAAATAAAAATCTGATGTGGCCAACACATGACTTTCTCCGTATTTATTGAAAACATAAGCCTATGCCGGTAATGTATAAATAACTCTAAGACAATGAGTGTTACAGGAAAATGTTTCATACAAGCTTTGTAGTAAAAAACATTATCTTCAACTTTGGTACATAATTGTATATACCAAAATTGCATTCTGATAGATATATGCATGAAAATCTTCCTTTTCTGGGTAAACAACAACTTCCGGTTAACCATTATTGAAGAATAACTCCTAAACAATCAGTGTTACGAAAAAATGTTTCATACAAAAGTTGTACCAAAGTACATTATCTATAACTTTTGTAAATAATTTTATATACCTACATTGCATTTTGACAGAGATATGTATGAAAAACTTCCATTTCTGGATTAACAACAACTTCCGGTTAACCATTATTGGGGAATAACTCCTAAACAACCAGTGTTACGAAAAAATGTTTTATACAAAAGTTGTAGTAAAATACATAATCTACAATTTTGGTGTGTAAATGTATATACCTATATTGCATTCTGACAGAGATATGTATGAAAAACTTCCTTTTCTGGGTAAACAACAACTTCCGGTTAACCATTATTGAAGAATAACTCCTAAACAATCAGTGTTACGAAAAAATGTTTCATACAAAAGTTGTAGTAAAAACCATTATCTACAACTTTGGTACATAATTGTATATACCTACATTGCATTTTGACAGAGATATGTATGAAAAACTTCCATTTCTGGATTAACAACAACTTCCAGTTAACCATTATTGGGGAATAACTCCTAAACGATCAGTGTTACGAAAAAATGTTTTATACAAAATTTGTAGTAAAATACATAATCTACAATTTTTTTGTGTAAATGTATATACCTATATTGCATTCTGACAGAGATATGTATGAAAAACTTCCTTTTCTGGGTAAACAACAACTTCCGGTTAACCATTATTGAAGAATAACTCCTAAACAATCAGTGTTACGAAAAAAATTTTAATACAATTGTTGTAGTAAAGTACATTATCTATAACTTTTGTATGTAATTGTATATACCTATATTGCATTCTTACAGAGATATTTAAGAAACAAAATTTTGTTCCGGATAAACCGTAACTTCCGGTTAAGCGATATTCTCCAAAAACTAATCAACTCTTGGCATTGTTAGGGAAATCCTAAATATGAATTTTGAAAATGATCGGATAATTACTTTCTAAGATAGAGCGCACACAAACTTTTTAACCACAGACAGACAGACAGACAGACAGACAGACACACAGACAGACATGTTCGGGAAAATAGCTTAAACATGCTCTATGGGCCCCAAAACATCTATTTCCGTCGAAATCTGGAGATCGAATTTTTTTGCGAATACAATACTTTCTCTATACTACGTATAGGGAGAAAGTAAAAAAGGTTCTCTGAATTCCCATTTAGTTGAAGGAAACTGTATTTCTATATTTATATTAAATAAAATTTTCTACAACACGGCTACAACGATATAAATAGAGATAGATTAGTAATAATACTTGTTTTTACTTAAATTCTTATTTAAGAGAAGATTGCATTCGCACCGCTGATTCTGTTCAGGCAAATACATAAAGTAAACTGACGCAACGATTTCCTGCAAATTCGACTGCAAAAACACATTCATTTCCGCTCTACCGCAGGGAAGGCAATTTTCAAGAGTTGTTCCAGCAACAGCGCCCACAAATATTGCTCCTCGTAAATAAGGATTTCGAATAGGAGACCTTCCGGGAAGAAAGAGGCGGGAACTAGAGAGAAATGCTTCCAGATATGTTCCAGGCGAGCCGAAAAAGAACGAGTAAACAACGCCGTGTTGATGAAGAGAGGAGCATTCCGGTGCATGGAACTAATTTTGGAATGATTCCATTATTTAATCAAGATATCGGGACTGCTGCTCTGCTGGTTTTCCCCTTTGTGCACTACTATGCGATGTTTCGCCTTGAAATAAAAATATCTCTGAAGGATACATTCTACATGCAGGTACACGTACACCTGCCGAATTTTAATCTATAATTGTGCGTGACATGAGGAAACGATTTATAAAACGAATTTTTTAATATAAACTCAACATGTAAAAGAATAAGGAAACCCAAATTATATTAGATAGGGCAGGAAAAGATAAAATGGAAAATTAATGTAGGGAATGATTAAATTCCTCTCCATTCCGACAAAAAATGGGTCCAACTATGACACAAAAGAGGGGTTATAATTTATCCTTGATGGTGAGTTAGTTCTCTACATTCCATACATGCCATTTCATAATTCAGCCAAAATTTAATCGCAAGATTTTTGTATTCTTGAATTTAAAGTCGTTTGAGTTTGCATCGTCCAAAAATATTCGTAAGTCGAATACGGAATTATGCAAATTAAGGGAGGAGTGGTATATTTTTCCCTGTGTTTCAAAGGAAGATAGTAAAAAGGCCAGCTATGTTCTGAATCTAGGCTTTCAGTATTACTTAACGTATATTTAAATTCTCGAATTTAAAGTCGTTTTCGTTTGCATCCTCCAAAAATATTCCAAGATCGAATACCGAAAAACGGCTTAAGTATTTATTAAATTAATATTACCATATTTATCATTAAGAACTCCCGAAAATATTTTTCTATTGAATCCCTTTCTTAAAATAATTCGTAACCATTCAAAACTTGAAGGGAAATTTTAAGAAAGGATATAGATAGAAACCCTTCCGTAACTTGTATAAACAACATCAGATAGAAGCAGCAATCAATCGTGTCCTCATATTTCTGTATTAACAATCGCAATATTCCTAGAAATCAGTTTCCAAAGGAAGTAGGCATGAGAACACATAAATCTACTCGCAAGGAAAAAGTTCTATTTCGAGATGAGATGAGTCAATAAGATTCTTTGGATTGCACACAGAAATACACCCATCTTTGTCATGCAGACATATCGTGCAGCCGTTGCATTTATCCTTCGCGAATCTCGGAAACCGCGATTAGTAAACCTCTTCCCCGAAAACAGAAATAGACTCAATGCCGTCGCTGCACAAAAGACGGTAGTTTACGCACAACCAGCCGAAAGCCAGAAGAGAAAAAAATACGGAATCGACGGAGCTGAGCGTGTCCTCATCGGAAACAAAACACGGAAGGAGAGCGAAGTCTCATAGGATGTTCGGGGATGACACAGAAGGCACTATCTCCAGTTCGCATGCGGTGCAACGGGACATACTTTCCGAGAAATCCTCGTGGGATTCAAAATTGCTAGAACAGAAGTGAAGGGAGGGCCGGACCCATAAATCTGCGGCCATCGAAGGCCATGGCGTTGACTAGGGACGAGTGGCTGATTCCACGTAGTGTCCACAGGAGGAGGGGGTGAAAAGGGACGACAGTTGCCCTAGCTCGATTTATCACCACTTGGACCATCCCAAAAAAGGAAAGTGAATTACGACATTGTACGTAAGAGACGGGGTTAGTATGTGAAGCAAGAACTCTCGTGCTAAGAGTGAATGTTACGTTGCAATTCGAAGAATTTTTTAAAAGCTTAGTGTTTGGTAAAGTAGATATTCTAGTCGGAATTCGAGTCTTCTAGGAATCAATTCATCATTTCGGGACTGCGACTCACTCAGCCAAATAATCGTTATTCTGAAATCTTACTTACTCAATTTCGATTATATGAAACCAATCAACGCAAATGTTGAAGTAGATGAGAACCACCTTATTTTCTGTTCAAATGTAGCGTGGTAACAGCTCCGAAATTAAACACCAAAATATTTTGATGATTCTTTGATTAAAAGTTCTTCCCAGCTAGCCGTATACTTTAAATCAGATTCTCCTCCAGATATTTATATGGTTCTAAAATTTTAACACACTTAAAATCATTTATAAGGCCTGATGGATCTGTAAATATAATTAGGTTTTCTTTTATTTCAACTCTGCCCTTCAAAGGAATAATCACATTCATGGATAATTCTACTGAAAGAATTTTTAAATCCCAGCTTTCCTAAAATAATTGTATGTAGTTTTTTAGTAGTGGTAGACCATCAATTTCTTCTGAAGATAAGGGTATGGTTCCCTAGTATGGTGTTACTGAAACCTGTTACCAAAATCATACCTCATTAGCTTTCTTACGATCACGAACAAGAATGAGACGGTGATATAAAAGTTACAGTTCTCTATCTTATATAGAAAATAGAATTTATTCCATTTATCGAGACACGATAGTAAGAACAAAATCGTTAACAACTAGTATTAAACTAATTCTTATCGTAATAAACCTAACAAATGATTATCAAGCACAATAATGGTAGTGAAAAATAAATAAATTCGTCAGAGTCAGATAAATAATATTATTATTTTCTAATCCATATTAACTAAAACTTAATGTTTTAACTTGTTAAGACCATAAAAAATATAAGCGTTGAGATGAGTTTGTCAATTTTCTCTTTTAAACAGTAAATACCTAACGAGGTCATAAGAACACACCTTTCAAGACTAATTTTCATTTAATTTTCCATATAATTTGAATTTGACCAAAAATGAAACAAAATGGTCAAAATTAAACTGCTCCACATTGTAGCTTTCAACGGTCGCATTTTACCTCCGCCAAATTCATGAATATTTATTCTCACGCCCGAAAAAATCAAGACAGCTCAGCAGGTGGTGCACGCAACGCTATCCACGCGAAAATACCAACTTCCGAAAAAAAATCTTAGTCGGCATTTCAAGGGAATGTTCCCTATCACAAAGTGAAGCCAAAAGCTAAAGCGCTATTTCCTTGCATCATCAACATACTTGCCACTCTCATCCGGGGATGCGAATCATTTACATAGTCGATAACCACCATGTTTGATTTGCATATTGGAGGCGCAATGCATTTTTAGTGACTTCGTGTACATCATTTGAAAACGGCACGCAAATTTTGCAACGTGTAGACTAAAACCTTTCAGCCCACACTGTAACTGAACATAATCGTTATTGAGTAATAGCAATCACGATAAATGCAGAATAATTTAATCAAGAAAAAATTCCAAAATAAATAGCTAAAAATAGAATAAAAAATAACAACGAAACGTAGTAATTTCCGCAATAGTTATTAGAAACGTTCCTGTGGAATTATTACTAGCAATATTCCTGTGGAATTATTACTAGCAATATTCCTGTGGAAAACACTACGTTACGTTGATAATCATTTAAATGGCGCTCCACCTTAGGCCTAAACAATTTGAGTTAGGCCGAAAAGAGATCGATTTTACTGATTGACTGACTGATTCTACGGAGAGATTTAATCCCTTTTCCGTTTGAAAGGATGCCTTTAGTTCCCTTATTTAAGAAGCAGACAAAGAAAAAAGAAGATTAGCACCACCTGCCTTCGTGCGCTGAAAGCAAACCAATATCGACACTGCAGACAGACTCGGTTCTCCAAGCGACTCAACTTCTTCGGTGTAATTCGAACTCAAATCCTTTCCGTACATTTTTTTAAGAGCCTCAATCCTTTCCCAAGTTAAATCCTCCAAACCTCCGGGAGAACCCGAACGCCACCCTCGAAATGCTGAGCGTGGCCGAGCACGCATGTGTGGGAGATTTCCGATCGACCGAGGGTTGGATTCCGCGATGGGGACACGGCGAGGGTTGGTGCGGGGGGGAACCAATGCCCTCCGGAGGGTTAGACAATGGGATGGGACCGTAGGGGTGGAGAGGGGGCGCAGAAGAGATGGGGGCAGGAGTGGAGATGAAAGATACGAAAAGGGTGGATGGCGGCGCGTAATCGTGGAAAAGAGAAAACGGGAAATGCGTGCGAGAGGAATTCTGTGCAGAAAGGGAAGGTAATGACCACGGCAGTCCCAGTACGTTCGCTGTAGTGTGTGCGCACTGGGTTAGAAACCGAATAGGATTAGACTCGCTATCATTGCACAGTTGCTGCGGTTTAGCATGCGTAACTGACCTGATGAGATAGCGTCCAGATAATTGAGTTTCCCGCGAGCTTGGCTAGAAAGATTTGCCGCGTTTGGCATAGAAAGTGCACACGGGAGAGGGGATTTCGTAGCTAGAATGGACATAAACATCGAAACAGCTCGCCTTTAACTCGCCATCAAACCTTTTTTTAACGATGAATAATTCCATTCGCGGATTTACATTCCGATGATTACGAAATATACAGCAATCGGTATGGTAATTTTAGGTTTGTCATTTTTGGGAATAAAATAGCTTACATCTACGGTTTGATTTGATAGATAGTCACCAAAAGCTGACCTCTTCCATAAACAGTAATTTTGCAATAACAGATGTAAAGAAGAAAAAGATTAAAAGAGAAACACTGATATTGATTATTTCGCGTCAAAATATTATATGATTATAGAATGTTACAGGAACCCGTTCTAAAATATTATGGAATGCATTTTTTTTCTTTTATTATAGTATTTCTGAAGAAACGACTTGAATGTACATACTTTTTCACGAAAGTTGCTCAAATTTAATTTTAGGAAAATACAAATTAGGTTAAAATTGAACACGGTATTCTTATCACGGAAGGATCAGCGGATACATATAATGGAAGGGAAATGTGCTTTTGGATGTCTTTATGGTAGTTATCTTTAGAAATAATTCCATTCAGTATTTAAGGTGTTACGTATAAAACCATTCTTTCAAAGCAATCCGAGTAATTTTTCATCACTAGTCAACCATTTGATAAATATAGCATTAAAATGCAAATAGGATTACCGAAGAACCTAAATAAAACTTATCTTATGATTACATGGCAAATTTGTCATTCTTTTCTTGAATTATGCTGCATTCTGCTTGACAAACCATCTATTTTCTAAATCGTGCCAGGATGAGGTATACCTTTGAGATTCCAGTACAGGGAGAACCACTGTACCCTCACTACCATAGTTACGCAACGTCTCATGAAGCCGAGGAACCGGTCTGACCACGCTGATGCCTGAGGGGACCGAAACTGTTTGCATTCATAATACCGATTACTTAAATGAATAGACAAGATTGACTGAATGCTGACTTTGATGAACTCAGGAACAGAGGATATTAAAATTTTACGACTTTTAAAACTACCAATTACAAACTGGGGACAAAATGGAATATCGTAATGATATTTTTATCCAAGGTTATACGAGCTGTTCCCCTGGGACTCGAACCCAGGGGAACTTTCCAGGGAACACCTTCCCGGAAAGTGGGAGGCCCGGGTTCGAGTCCAAGTCCAGCCAAGTCACTATTTTTTCCTCTTCTCGTACAACCTTGGGTTTAGTTGCACGCTTTCCTGTGCTAAGTCTTTCTTCATTTACATCATTTGATTTTTGATCATTATGAATACACATACAAATGAATCAAAAGAATGATTTACAATTACGGAAAACAAATAGTTAGAGCGTTGAATTTTTAACAGTTGATTTATTTTTTATACAGACAAATATGTGATTGTCTACGGGCCTATTCAATAACAACAGAACTGTTTTATTTATCAGTTGGTTAATATTTTATGTTTGATTGGGGCTAAATCTTTTGCCTTGTCATTTTTCTCTCTTTTCTGCATTGGCATTCATAAATAGCAAAGCAATCAATAGCTATTCTTGAATGTGGTTATTTGTTATACTAGGATTGGACTATTTCTTTTATTTAATATGATTTAACAAAAAGTAACTCATAAATTTGTATAGGAAGTTAATATTTCATCGTTCATGGGTACTTCAAATTTTGTAGCGGTACGATGAACAAAAAGAGTTGAAGAAGGTTGGGCTTGAAATAGACTTCTGAATATCAGTCAAAAAATTTCACAAATCCTTAAGCTCCATTATTCTCCCACAAAGTGACGTTAAGTAGACTTTTGACGCCTCATCATCCCATGGAGGCATTTTCAAATACCGCAGATCAGGAAATCCAGCTTACAGTTCGTCGAACTTTGGGGAATGCAACGTTTTATGTTCCTCATATATCTCAGTGGAAGTGCGTCATAACCATTAGATGAATGGCGGTCTGATGTCATTGTTGCCAGAGGAATAAGTACATCCGCGCGGTTTGAGAGGATGAAATGGACCGTTTGAGATAGGCGCGGAATATATGGATTGACGCTCCAAATGAATATCTGGGTCGAGACTATAAATCCCCCATCGAAAGGAATCCTAGCGAACACTCTTCTTCTTAAAGACGAAGGATAAAATGAATTTCTCTCGTGCGAACTTCTCACAGGACGATAGCGTTAAAGAGAGACAAACAAAAAATTTAAACTACTACTTTCTTGTCGTGCTTTTTAACTTGTAATAAGAGTCATTCTGAGAGCAACACTAACTCTGAGACTGAGTCTTGAAAGGGAAAACCACCACTCGACCATGTCTATGTTCTTCAAATTAAAATCTACTAGTACACTGCCGGTATTACTTTTCCGCGAATATTATTTTGTTTACGAAGAGAATTCCAACTAAATGATAAAATAGCATTATTGGTTATATTTAAGCGAACAACACGTTCTTTTTTACCAAGAAAATCCCGTTTCCGGCACTACCGTTCCGTGCCATACGAGTACATCGACAAAATATGCACATTTTTACTTTGTCTGGATAAGATAAAATTTCCTTCAACAAAGTAACCATGGATTTGTTCATACTATCTGCATTGAAGAAAAACATTACACGAGAATATTAAAGCAAAGATACTGTCCCGTTCTACTGAGGTATGGAAATATGATGTAAATAAATGTCCCATTTGCAGTTGGGTGAGTTATGGTCAACCTACTTAAACTGTAAATAGATTGATAAATGATGCTCAATAAATGAAAACGCTTCGTAGATTCCTGTATCCCAAAAAGTCAGCCTACCCGAATTAATAGCTCCCCCATACTAGAAGTTAATAACGCTCTTCCCCCTAAGGGGAATTCTCACAGCTATTTTGCTCACTCGATTCATTGTTTTACAATAAATTAGACAACAAGCGCGCGGAACGAAACATACGGTTCTCTTTCAGATAACAATCAAAATACGGTCATGATTATTCAGTATTTTGACGTACAATTCATGAAAACAAGACCACAAAAGTAAGAGTAGATTCCAGATGCAGGAGGTGCTGGAGCAGCGGGCTGGAGGTAAAAGGAAAGAGATCATCTCGATAAGAGGGTAACACCACGATGAGGTCCAGTGTGTCATCAGCAGAGGTAGGATGGGGAGGACGCTCCATTTCGAATGAGTTTGTCGACAAAGGCGACGATTTTAGGTGGCAGATGTTGAAAGGAAGAGCCCCACCTGTGGAGGGAGGGGAGGTCAAGGGGGTGGTCATAATGACGATGCTATTCTCCTCTGCCTTTCTTATGCATGCAACGGATGCACCCTTGGGTATTTCTCAACTTCCGAGGTTGTGTCACGCGAAAGGAAATGATTTCCAAGTGGTGAATACCCTACTATTAAATAAGTGTTTCTGGTTAAGCTTCTTCTCGCTTTTCCTGACGGAATCTCTTATCGCTTGATAGAAATGAATCACTAATCATCATCATTTATCGGGTAGCTACAAGTTCCGTAAGAGTATGTTACTGGTAGTTACCACTTTAACTACTAAGATTGAGCATTTTTTATCAATCGTTGATATTGTACAATCATACTACTAACAAGTGAATGAAGACAATGATGAACTAGTAAAATGTTATTTCCGTACAACATTTTAGTCTGCATTCCTCTGTTTCAATGCATGCTACAATCCGTTATTATTTTACCAACGTAATCATAAATTAATACTTCCTAATATACTTCAGAATCATAGGAGTCATCCAATATTACAAAGCCAAGCTTAACTTCCTCTGAAACTTGGATCTATAAGTATTTTTTATATTACACACAAAGGCACGAAAGATTTGAATTTTAACATTGATAACATATTTTTTATTCAGAACTATGAAGTATTCTCCTACAAACTTAATCTTTACTTAATGAATCTTTTACCAATTTTGATTAGTTTAATTCAATTAGTATTTGATTAAATCCTTATAAAATTTATATAAAATTCGAGAAATCTTTCCAACTAAATGTTTGCACTTGAACAGTGTATTGTTATTGTATTTTAAATTTTACAGAGTTGGTTGAGGATCAAGCAAAATCTGAATGCTATCTGTCGCCCTAATATGCCAAGTGGTCTAAAAAAATGCATAGAAGCAACCTCCGTGGAAGCCTGCGCTGTATTCGAAGTGAATTGCTTAAAGAAATATTTCATTATCACGAAAATAACGAGTCAAGAATAACATAAATTACATATTTTCGCTTTTGTAAGTTGCTACATGCGCATATTTCAAATAATTATGGCTGAGGATCACTACAAGGGTAGTGAATGTCCGATAAATTTATTTATATACTCTTCTGCATGGACTCGCATGCCGTGAAAATGGCCTTAATTTATCTCAGCTTATTTTAGCGCAACTAATTATAGAAAATAGCTTGGCACAGCTTTGTTTACGGAGAGAAAAATTCGCGATCCTAAAGAAGAGGCCGTTGAAAGCGGAAATGACCTGCAAACCAATCCTGAGAGTAGACTCAATGATCTGTGAGTAAACAAACTGAAGTATGCGAATTTCGTTCGTTTTAAAAATTCGTCTAAAAAATACTAACCCAAATTTGCGACGTTACTTTTCAGTGAAACACTTGAGGAGTTATTATTTCTTCATTCAATAGAAAAAATTTATACCAGTTCTAATATAAGAATCACCAGTACCTAAATTTATTATGTAATGTATACTAGCGTATGTAGTATGTTTGCGTTTAGTTATAGGTATCTATAACAAGCATGATCTGTCAACTATCACTTGGGTTCAACAGCACTATAAAATATTTTTTAGTTGCTAATTTTCCTTTAGTAAATTTTTCGCATTAATCGTATAAGAAGGTATATAAAAATAGCGATATGACTGGGGCTCGAACCCAGGTCCCCCACTTTCTTGGGTAGGTATTCTAAACATTGAAATTTATTTTAGTCTCCCCCGGCAAAGTCAATTTCCATCATCTTCTCCGCGTGAAATTTCATTCATAGTCAAGATTTTTATATTTTATAGCAACCTTGGAATTGAACATTCAGGTAATCCTCAATAAAGTTTTTCTTCTCTTATATCTCTTTCCAAGCATTAGATTAATAATTAATATTTTTATTCTGAATTATTTCGTTATGGACGCTTTTACATTAAAAACACTATTACCAATCAGTTATTTAAATAAATAAACAACATTTAGAAACAAACTATTCATATCAGATAGAATACGTCTTCGTCTTACGTGTTAATCCTCAAACGCAAGATTTTCAGAAGCCGCAAAGAGACGCTGAAGTTTGTCTTATCTCGTGGGCAATTTCTAAGTCGCTGAGTGAGTTTTGATGCACCTGGGGAGGTTTACCACAGTTCTTAGAAGCCCTTCCAAAACGAAGTTTTCAACGACGAGAAGCCTTTCCACAGTTTCTGTCATTCCATTTTTCCTTCCTCGTTTGCATACCTTTCTCTCCACGGTAAATTATGCAAAGCCGAAATTCCCCCGCGCAACTTCAGTCACACGTGCATTCAATTTCTCATCGATTTTAATGAGGCGCCGCTATCTTTTGAACTTTCCAACTTTTAAGCAGATCTTCTGTCTTAGCGTGAAATAATATAGCCTCATATGCTTAGATCACTTCTCCCACAATGGAAGTATCCTTGCTGATATCTGATACATATAAGCCTCGACTCAAGAAGAAAATTGGTTCCGGAATTATATTATCTAACCGAACCATCGCTTTTTGAAACCCTATTTCCCTCTAGATGAAAAATCTTAAAATCAACGCTAAACTGCCAAAATATCTCTCAATTTCTTTCACTACTAAAGCAATAGTTAGACAAATACATATTCGTTAGTTGCGTCCAAAAAAAACATATTGTATTCTTTACTAGTCGGCAGCTTTTTAGCTGTATTGCACATTGACATGTGTATCATTTAATGGGTATCATTTTTCTCATACAATACGTGAGTGCTTAAAAGGAGAGTGTCGAAGCAGAATTCTAGCTTACATGTCTACTCGCGCGTATATTTCTAGCACAACTCTGAACAACTGGATCATTATTTAATGCATTTTTTATGACGACGGAAGTGTGAAACACCACTTAGAAAGCAGATACCCTAAAATAGGCTTCACCGGACCTTTTGTTACATACATAATCCTTCCTCTTGTGGCAACCCTTCAGATTTGAAACAAAGCCGTAATACTCAAGGAAATATTCTGTATCGGATCTTCCGAGCCAGTGAGCAATTGGTATCCCATACGTTATGGAAAGAATTTTCCATGTAAAGATATAACGTACTCTAATAATCTTGAATCTCACTTAAATTATTCCAACTGTAAAATGTATCTAGTATATTTTAATAAATCTTCCGATGAATTTTGATGACATATATATCTTTCTTGGTCTCAGTGGTATTTTACTGAAATTTATAGCACCATATTAAAAACGAAGTTTCGGTCATCGACTGCCAATTTCTCTTTCAATCCTATGCTTGGCGATTCCTCCTACATAGATATGGTAAATTAACACATTCCTCAAAGAATCAGCGACTCTAATAGAATATTAATAATATTAATATTAAGTCGGAAGGACCTGGGAAGATGAAAAGAATACAAAACGGAAAAGAAGTGGATAAAATAACAAACTTAAAGTGATTGTTAACGCACTCAATTGGGATAAATGCAACGCGTAAGTCACCTAAAGATGATATTCTAAGCTAAAAAATGATTCATGAACTTGTAAAAAAGCTCCAACTGTCCAATCCTCATAGAACTGAAAGATGAAATGGCTGAATCTTGACTTTAAGTTTTATTTTCCTTTGAAAATAAACACAAACCCGTGGCGTAAGAAATGTGCGCCCGTTAAATTTTTATTATAAACTATAGACTTGCAAAAATAAGGCTGCCATGTCTATAAATAAATTAAGTGATGGTAGTAAAACCCAGCCAAAGAGTACGTTATAGCGGAACGTGACGTGAATCCGACGTCATTACCCGTCATCGATCATATTTTACTTTTCTCTTCTTCCACTCCAGTGAGTGTCATAAAATACCCGGTCACTTTTGCAGTTTTACTAAAATTCCTCAAGATCCGTAAAATTAAACTATTCTTATGACAGCGTTAAATATTCTAAATATTTACAAAATGTGTTATTTTCTCTGTGATGAGAAAGTTTATCAATATTAGTTGGATTTGTTAATGTAGTTCTGCAACATGAATTCACTTGATATAAAAAAATCAGGAGATGAAATTCATTATCTTCAACGGTAAAAATTATAAGAGGTATCAAAAATGCCTAAATAGAAGTGTGAAAACTTATTGCTGTGAAGTGAACAAGAGCCGAAAAGAAAAAATCTATAGCTAATATAACCCGAAAGGTGGAGGGAAGACATAGATTGGGAGGAGAGCGTTTGTAGAAGAGGTAATTAATTACAGAGAGGAACAGGGAGTTAATGGAATTGTTTCTCTTTCTGTGAATGTTCATTTCAGTGTGATCCTAAGTATTGTAATTATCTCTTGTTAAACATGATAATGTTACATGCATTTTTTTTAAAAAACATTGATATATGCCACCAAATTTTGTGAAAAAAGTATTTACTATATTTCATTTGCTGCTATGGATTTCCACATCTCGGCCTTAGATTTTTAAGCAATGATATATCTTTTACGATAATGGGTAAATTCAATCAAAACGAAAATAAAACCACTTCACACAAAGATTAAATTGAATATTGTTCTTCAAGAATCTATATTCATCAAAGTCTCTTGTATGATTTTCTCTATATTTTTTAAATTTACATTTCGGAGTCTGTGGCGAGAAATTTCCATTTTCCCTTAGTAGTAGGGCTTATTTTATTTACTTATCCACCTAAGTTATTGGTCATTTCATCGATATATAATGGGACTAATTTATGATCAATAATAGTAATAAATAACATTATATAATAGCGAGATTTAGATTAACTTGTCCCATCTTAGATCTAACCTTATTTTCATTAAATCTTTCTTGAACAGAACTTGAACTCTATGAAACTAATGAAATATTTTATAATTACCTCACCACGCATAATTGTATACAAATATCAATATGATTTAAATGTAAAGAACTCCCCAAATAAACGCTAACTCAGCGCGGCAAAGGAAATTTCCATTAGAGTATATAAATAATATAAGCTTGCAAAACTATTATTTTTATTTTGGATGAAAAAACCGATAACTTATAATTTGTGGTAAACAAACTAAAAAAATACATCCGTATTAGCAGGTCAAAAGTCACTTGATCGAATTCACAATTTCAACCTACAAACGGTGGCAGAATCCTTCCAACATCAGAACTGCTAATTGAGAAAAAAATAGTAGAAAATAAACGCAGTTAAGACATGAGGTCATACATCACTTGGCCAAAAAAACGGACTAATGGAGGATGTAACTCTCCAATTAACAAATACGGAGTTAGGGCTAAAGAAACGAACGTTAATAAAAAGAAGATTCCACGGCCGTTAAACGAAATGGGATGAATTAATTAAAACTACTTACGGGCGATCGAGTCAGCAATTACAGAAAGCCATTAGAAGCGGCAGTTATTTCGGATGGGGGCACAGAAAGACAAAAGAATTGCGAGGGAGGAGGTGCAATCCACTTAACGGATGTGGCAGTACGACCATAGGGGTTATATCAAGAAGAGGAGAATTGGGCTCATAGAACAGAAGGGAAGGGCTGCGAAGAGAAGGGGAGGAGAGGATAGATGGTGGGAAGAAACTGGATAAGGGTTGAATTTGGAGGAGGGACAAAAGAAGGAGCGTAGGGGAGAAAGTGCAAGTACGATGGGAATATAATACTCAGAGCTACTCAAATTTTTAATACACCAAACTAACTTTTTTTATTTAATTCCTCTATCTTTCAGTTAGTTTTATCAGTCTTTCCTTATCTCATTTTCATATTTATGTTAATTAAATTATTAATTATCAATAACATGTTCATTGTAAGACGGGACTCCCTCGAGTCTTCCGACCAGAACTGAGTCATTTGTTTATAAGTAGGTATGTATGTATAGGAAAATGTTTTCAAAATAAAAAGGTTAAAAAGGTATAAAGGATAGAAGCGATCCAAACAAAAATTTTGAAATTATACTGTGTAGTAATGTTGAATTTTCTTTTTTACGGGAGATAGAAAAAGTTATATGATTAAATAAATTGCTTCGTAGAAATATATTATTCAGAAATTCTTTAAAAAAATATTCTCTACTATGCATTTACATAATTTATTCAAAAATATCCCCATGAGAACAATTCATTGTAAAGTAATTAGGTGCCCATTCCCAATGTCATTTTAATTTCCATAATCTAATCAATTCAAGCATTTCCTAAAAGTAGTAAATTTACTTTTCGATTTAAAAATGTACTTCGCAATTTCTAAGGAATAAATTTCAAGTATAATAAGTTGAACATGTTATTGAGTTGAATAAATTTTACTAGCTACTTTTTCTTCACTTCTTAATCTCTCATTGCTGACATTTATGAGAAAACTAAACCTGTGGATCATTTGAGCCTTTAATCCAAACGTGGGAGCTAAGATTTAGTCTCCGCTGCGACAGGGGGTGATGCTCTAAAATATGATCTTTAAGGATTATAAAAATCTCCTGCGAAATTTTTCAGCCTTTCCATTCAAGACCCCACACCAGAAAATTTAAGCCTTATATTTTTTAGCGACGCACGAAGCGATGTTGCAAAGAATAACCTGCAGTGAAGGTGAACGTATAAACGTTGGACTCGGTTCAAGAAAAAAGGGCGATAAGAAAAACGTGAGGATTATCGTTAATTTCAGGTTGACCTCTTTTTAATGAGGAGGATTCCGCGGACTACGTCGCGCGGCAAACAATAGAAAGCTCACCACTAACAATCGCGCCCTCAGCACTCAGCTGCAGTCTCACGACCCGAGGCGATAGACTCAAGAACCTGGGAGACAGTCGAAGGAGATGGACAAAGCATTCCTATGATAAAAATTAAAAACATAGGAGAGCGACAAAGACTAAACAACAAAGATCGATTGTTCCAAAACTACAACTAGGATAAGTTCTACAAAGATAAAGTTAAACCATACACACATTGCAGTATTCTATTCTCCTTGCACTTTGATTTATTTAAATAAAAAGTAATAAGTTATAAGTCGCTGAAGGTACTTTCTTAGAATTCAACAGCTTCTTGTTCTTACAGCGACCATACTAATTATATACCAACAACAGAATTCTTGCGTTACAAATACAAAATTAATTTTCGCATATTGAGCCATTTTCTGTCGATTAAAATATATCGAGTAACAAAAACATAAAAGATTTAAACCTGAGATAACGAAGAGTTTTAGCTATGAAAATTTATAAATAAGAATTCATTTACGGTATGTCTTCAATTCCAATGAATTTTTTTGGAAAATTAATTAATTGCAAGAAATAAATCATCTATTTCTAAATTCATCTATTTCTAAAATATTGATTCATTTACGGATAGTAAAACGATAGTCAAATTTACGAGATATTGGAGCCTTAAAATAAGATTACCAAATTTAAGGAGAGTGGACAAACTCGAAAAAAACTGAGGTAGAATATACCACTGAAAACTTACTATATAAATAAAAATGGATGCCAGTATTCCATAGAATATGTCTCCTTTTGCCGGAGATAATGACTATCCTAAAATTACCAAGAAATTATTGCATAGAGTTGGTGGTACTGCAGGAATCATTTTGCCCAAGGGATATGAGTGGTCCCGAGGTATCTTGGTCATTTCGAATTAGGAAACAATCCAACAGATGCTTTTGGAAACGAAAAAAACGAAGAGAAGATATGAGGAGGAAAAGATAAGAATAAATTAAAACCGGTGGTATTTAAACCAGGGTCTCTTAAAGTAAGACCGACACAATTTTCAATCGAGCACGCACCGCATTCCAGAAAAATGCGATAGAGCCTTCGGATTGACTGAAAAGAAAGTCATAGTTTCCCATGGAAATATACTCGATCAATTCTTATGCTTTTCACTCGATGAATTCTTATGTTATCTTATATTTTGCACAAAGCAGAGCAAAATTTTGAAAAAGTACAAATTGCTGAATCTGAACTGACCTGAACTTTTTTCGGAGGGATCTCACGAATTAAAATGGATTAACTCATGAAATATGATAAAAACGAAATCAAACAGTAACTTATTTGAATGAGGTACGAATTGGATACCCACCGTTAGACCCTCCGAAATTTTAACTGCAGTTGATGGCATTGCAATATAATATGTATCTAACTTACATTTTTTCATTGAAATCTATATACCATTGATATCTATGACTGAATCCCCTTGATAATGAAGAAATAGAATACCAAGAATCCAAGAAATGGAATACCTATGTGAAATTTGTGAAATTTTTTAAGTGAAAATTATGTAAATATTGGAGTATGGGCAATGAATTATTCCTTGTAAATATATGATACTTTTAAACAAAAAAGGAACTGTTTCATTTAAATATCTATAAATACACCCTTAATAATGATTAAAGTCTACTAGTATATTCCGATATAAGTGCTACTTGTTTATTACATAGCCGACAGTAAATTCTTCCATCCAGTAGAGAATTCTCTTGCACCCATTCCGACCCCTCTATGCTGATGTCGATCCATTCTGTATGAATTCTTAACACCGCATCGTCTGTATTCTCTGCCACTGCTTACCTTCCATTGCCGACAATTACGGAAAATTCTGAAAGATAAGGCATAAAAAATTGTAATAAAGAGAAATAAAAATGCCAGGTATCTTGCAAATTATCTCTCCATTTTATTGTATAATGTATGCTTTATAGGAGCTAACTACTGAAGGTAACAAATACATTCTATTTCAGTTCGAGGTTGAAAATAAATTACACTTCGATTAGTCTAAGGATTAATGTCTAAATACGTCTTCAATTATCTATTATTCTCTCAGTCACTATGATTTTGTTATTTTAGATACGTAGATACCTGTACGAAATATTATAAGTCTATATCTACTCTATATCTCATAACTCTATATCTCCTTAATTTAAATCTTCTTCGTGAAAATTTTATATTTTTAATTCAAGCCCTACACGAAATTAGGGATTTTTGAGTGCTTGAAAAATGAGATGCCAATACAACAAACTCGAGCTAGGTCCGGTACAATTACTTCTTGATATCTTACAGAAGAGATAAAATTATTACTAAGAATTTATCTACAAGATGAAAACCCTCTTGGAAGTTCAAATCCCTTCATTTCGAAAACTCGTGGCTAAGCTGGAGAAGAGTAACCTATTGTAACTGTAAGGATATATATCAAACCTTCAGGCTGCAATAGAGTTGCGTGGTTCCTATGTGTAAATAATTTGCTTGGAAAGAATACCAGAAAACGAATTTAAATGTAAGTATTCTAAAGAAGAATGTTTCCCATTATATTTTCACTTGTGATTTGATTAATGAGACTTGGAAACAAAATTATATTAAGACCCTGAGGGTATTTGAGGGCCGGAAAAGAACGCAGGTTCCCACCTCTGCTCTGAACAATGCCGTATCTCAAGAGGAAACGAGACCCTTAAGGGATCGCCTTGATCGTTAGATCTTTAACGAGATGCAAAACGTAACGAAGAGGTGACGAATGGGAGATATTGCACGAACAATTAAATTCCTCTAAGCAATCTCACAAACAAAGGAGACTCTCGTCGGTCCAAATCTACTTCGAACAGAAGACAACTGAGAAGGCAAAGCGAAGGAGCCCCCTCATTTGCCACCGAAGCCATTATTAAAGGAGAACTCTTTGGAACCTTAGCCTTCAGTTATTGTCTCTCCTTGTTTATCCAATCTGCGGAACATTTTCCACACAAATACACGTATCCTCGCTCTCAGCTATAAAGGACTGATAGAAGAATAAAAGAAAGGTAGAAGTCCATGGTTGATGGAAAGGCCTCATAGAATCATTTAATAATAAAGATTTTATATACGCGTGAATGAATTGAAAAGCTAATAAAAACTTGATATTTTTCTGCTAAATGATTTCACACAGTATAAACATCGCGAATTAGAAAGCTAATGTATTTAAATAAATCCATTAAAATGTGGATGAATTCCGTGCAGTATTTTTCACCCGTTTAATTTTTAATGGTGTTTAAAGTTAGCTTACCTAAAGATTGATCTAATTTAAATCGTAATATCAGACTAATTGCAGAGTAATTCCAATATCGAAATATGTATTAATTGTGGCCGCAATTATGACTGCTTAAAACGAGAGGATGACTAAGGTGAAATTTTCTCAATTTTATTTTTCTGAACGAGGAGATTTTTTGAAAGCTTGGATGTTAAGGTTATTTGAATTAATCCCGAGTTAATTTAATAAAACTAGCCATTTTTAATAGTTACAGTTAATCAAATTCTCATTTAGTTTAGGAAGAAAAATTAGAATAATAGTCTAACTTTAATTTACAGACAGTCGAAGAAAACAATCTCAAATTAGAGCAAGGAGATTAAACCAGTAATTTTGAATTTTCATTCTTTTCTTTACTGTGACCCTTTTCACTCTTCATGCAGAAAATTCAAGGGTAATTTAAATAAGATTTCCCTCACTTCCGCCTAGATTTAGGAAAGAATGCCGTTGGGTAGCGGAAACCAAATTATTTCCATCCCTTTTCTTCCGCTATCTCTCGCGGAAAGAAAATTAGCCGCCCAACTCGAATTAATCCCCACGCGTACCAGGGAGACATAAATCAATTTCATCTCCAGGCTTAGTGAAAAAAGGTGACCTACATTAGGAAGGTAAATTGCCACCGAAACTGGAGAAAAACTAGGTGCCTCCAATTTCAAGAATGTTCCCTCTTACGACACTGCTCGCAACGCTGAGTTCTTAAACGGCTTCTCTCCGGAAACAGATTGATGCCTCCCACGGGTATGGAGTAGATGGAGCGGTTCTGTTATACCCTCCATTGAACCCCACTACTCCTTCTACCCCTCGCACCCTCTTCCTATCTCCTCCCCCCATTTGTCCTCCGTTTAACTCACCGAGAGACCACAACTGCCACCTCCTAAAGTCCTCCCATCCTACACACATGCCACCGGCCGTACATCAAAACCCTATTCCCCCATGGCCAATCCTCTTGTCTATCCAAGGCTGAAGCCCCCTCCTTGGACTCATCCCCACTCGCCCTGCTTCCTCATAAACTCGACAAAGACGTTAAACATTTTAGCCGTATAAAAAGCCCGCGAGGCGGGTTTTATTTTTTCTTAATCCGACCGGGAGAACGATGAGAAAGCGCCGCTCTCGAGGAGCGCCCCTGGCGACGGTCGGAGTGATTGCGTGAGGCATTGATCCGATTCCTTCACGGAAAGGCATTGACGGGAAGAATTCGAACAGGAACGCATTAAGGGAGAGGAAATAGGTTGGAGCGTGATCCACGCCGGAAGCACAGGAGCACACTCAAGGTTCTTCGCTTTAAGGATACTCCTAGAGTGGGATGGATCGCTGTGAATACGTAGAGGGAAAAACTCCCGATTCTATGCTTGCAAAGGAGAAACTTTGAAACTGTTACGAGCAAAATTTTCCTTTCCTCTTGAAAAATGTATAATCTTTGTGAGGATGGGAATGAGTTACATTTCTTATCTCAAGCCCTTCAAATGGCTGTAACATGCATGAAAGAAATTGCAAGAGGTTAGGCTACTAGCTACATGGGAGTTTTGCTAGAATATTTCTATCATGATGTTAAGATATCAATACCATGAACAAACAAATTAAACTTAAATGGGAATGAAAAGATTTAAACAGATTCTTTTTTTCAGATTTCATTTGATCAATCGTACCTACGTTATATCATCTCCAATGTTAATTATCTATATGAAATCGTACAATTCTTAGGGGAATACATGATCACTTTCACGAGCCTCTATGCATCCACTACTAGCGAAATATTGCGAGAATATGAGCATTATTCAATAAACTCCCAATAATTTTTTATCGTCCGATCCTACCAAACCCTTAGGTAAGAATTTAACTTAAAAATCACCTTTTATGGAAATTTGCCATTAAAAATATATTAAAGTTAAACTTTCATCAAATTAACTAAACAATTTTTGTCAATTCCTTTAATTTATTTCAACATTTAATATTTATAATAAGCATTCATCAGCGGTATCCTTGATCTTGACAACTTGAATACAAGACAAATCTTTTATCTGCGATAGCAATCAAACAAATTATTAGGAAGTTGATTTTATCATAATTAACTAATGCTGAGTTATGCCTTAGCTGCGAATTTAACAAAATACAAGTCATAGTAATCTTTTTTAACAATATATTACAACTCTGTAGATTTTGTCTTCCCTTGGCATTATTTAATCATTATGCTCATTAATATTTACAAATTCTTTTCCTTTTTTCTAGGCATTCCATCTTTTAATTTCCTAATATTCTTCTGCTATCTACTCGTCTCTAACTCCATATTTTTCTACGCAAATGATTGAGTTAAAAGTAGAACAATTTTCCTCTCAGCACGTTTTGTCTTTTTTCTCCGCTTGTCACTCTATCCTTTTAATATTTTCATTTTATCTGTCTATCTCATTCGCTAAAAATTTCAATCTCCTTCACAACGTTTGGCCATTTGTGTCCAACATCAAATTACGAATTTCATTATTATGTGATTTATCTCTTTCTATTGATATTTGTTATTAAATATGGTCATCTAAGGGGAATTTAAAGTCAATAAATGTGAGGTATTAGATCGTTGGTTATCGAAACCGTTCCATTTCAATCTCTCCTGATATTCATTTTTTGCTAAATTCCCTCCCCTTCCTTTATCTGCACCATGGATTCCATGTTTTACACCAAATCTATGGGTATGATTTTATCTCGAAGTGCGAAGAATTTCGTTTAGAAGCTTAGAAAGCGATGCTAGCCCAGGATTACATTAAACTCTCGCGTTATCAGTTTTGCAGCTCCAATTTCACTAGTGGTAAAAATCCGATTCCATGCGCTCATTTCGTTTGGGGATTTAAAAGCGATGTTTGAAAGCGCGCGATCTCTTGTCTCGTGCATCTGGCGATTCAGCCGTTTGCTCGCATTCCCATATTGCGGCGGTCGCCCATTTTTCCATGTCCCTTTGACTAACTCAACGTTTCTTCTCCACGTATTAATTTCCTCTTCCTTTGTTTTGGCTCCTCTTTGTTTTTCACTCTCTCTCTCCACCCACTTCCGTGATTGAACGTTGCTTGCTCACCTCGCCTCAACGAACTAACGTATTCGCTCCCGCCGCCCACTCGACTCTGCTCTAGCGAAAAGCATGTTTCGCTCAAGATATTTCCTATGAAATGAGCAGTTTGAATTTCTAAGTTGAAATATGCTCCCAGCCAATAGAGTTAGTCATTACTACATTTTTTACTAGAGGCAAATGTGAAAGGAATGCTTTACTTTGTGGGTGTAGTGATCATACTGAAATGGGACGACTCTTTGTAGTCTAATTATAAAAAGCAGGTGTGGCTTACGTCAGACAAATTCAAGTCATAAAAATCTACTTCGGAAAGTTCAAGATGATTGACGGCACCTTTGCGAATATATTCCAAAATCTTTTGATTTCCCTTTAAAGATTTCAATCGAAGATGGCGATGTAAGAATCCCCGATGACGAGTATTGAGCTGAACGAATTTTACTACCCTTTACCTCTTTTTTCTCTCCCATTCTCTACTTTCCTTCTACTATTTTACCGCCTCCCTTCCCCCATCTTTCCTTCCTTTGCCTTTCTAAATTTGTATTTGCGCTGCACTTTGTTGGACATTTAATAAGACTGCTTTTATACTTCATCACTCCTTGCCTTATTGATGGAGAAACGCGATGTCGCGATTAGTATCTTTTGTTTATTGCGGTTCAAAATTTACATTAAAATTATCTTTACTTTGAATTTTATATCAATCAAAAATACAGAAGTTGAAATAGTCAAAACAGGGTATTATCAACATATTTTATAATGTATTTTTAAAACAATAATAGGTGGCTAAAATCTCCCTGTTAGATGCAGGAGGTTTGAGTTTCTTTTTACAAAAAAGATTTTTGCCCGCTGACGAAGTATCTTCCTTTGTAAACTTACAACTAGCAAAAACGTATTTAATGATATTAGGATAAATTTCTGAGGTTTTATCAACCATTGTATTATTCTAAAGGTAGAAAATAAGACAAAAATTAAATAAAACTCACTATTCTCTAACTAAATTAAAAATGATGACCTCCTTCGTTAGTTTCAACAGACTTCCTCGAATCGTAATTATGCGATTCCAGAAAATAGAACATTTTCAGCCTTCCCTTGCCCCTTTGAAAGCAGTTTTCTCTTCATGATGTTCTTCAGTAATTTAGAAGAACAAGTATATTCTCGCAACCGTTACATGATTGATAGCATTCAGCATGCTATATATTGTCTATCAAAGATGTTCTACTCGAAAAACCCTAACATTCCGTTTTTTTCTGTTTCGGTCTTTTATTTTATGATTACCAGTAAAATACCACACTTTGGAATTCATCATTATTTCAGCAGCAAAAACACGATCAATGCAAGCTATTCATAATGTTTACAACGCATTCAGAGATCAAGCAACTCCTATTGCATAATTTTCTGTTTTTAAATAGTAACTTACAAAATGAGAATTATTTTCTCCATCCCCCTCACCGCGATTTTGAGGAAGTAATATATAATTTCAAATTTTCCATCTCTCTCTCGCTTACGATTTCAATTTCATTATCAAATGCATCTGGTGCCAATGCAGCACAATTCCTCTATGCTAAGATAATCTAATTCGCTCTCTATTCAACATGTGTAGAATGGGAAAGGTGTTTTGAAAGCTCGAAGATGAATGTAGACTTAAAAGGCTCTTCTATTTATTTATATCAGAAGAGTTATGCTTCAATATAGTTTCAGAGGACTATAAAAATGAAAGTTTGGAAAGGGGTGTTTAGTATTTAACGAATAAAACGTCTAAATCTTCCGGACGGTACGCGGGTTACCCCAATCCTATGGATCTTCATAAGAGAGATTATAACATAAATCTAACATAATTAAGAAAACAAATATACAAATTGAAAAACCATTCATTCTTGGCCATATAAGGATGTGAGGGATGATTTCTTTTGCCAACAAATGAAAATATTTGAAGAAATTAGAAATTTTACACAATGAAATACGGATGCGAACTAATTGATCAATTGCACATACCGCTACTAATAACCACTTTATACTATTTCAAATATACATCGAAGAAGAGACGAATGCTATGCCATGACTAATCTAATTAAAGACAAAATTCATCTGCACAAATATATATTTTTATCCTCTTTAAGGATTAAACCTGTTTAAGTGAAAAATAAATGGAATTAGGCAATTAACTGACTGGGCCGTGACTTCGTGGTAGTGTTCCATGAAAGAGAAAAAAACTGTATGGTAGGGTAGTCGCTTTTATTCCTCGTCTTAATTAATGGTAAGTTTGAAATAAGAGAAGCAGAGGTACAAAAAATAAATATTTAAAAAGAAACGTAATTGCAAGATTACTGAGGCAAATCGTATTCAGAAAAATTTTTGTAATTTAATGTTATGCAAGGTGGCAATGATTCGAAGAATTCTTTAAATAAATAATCGTAATATTTCTTGCATTTATCTGGAAATCAATCCACAGAGAGTGGAATTCGAAAAGAATAAACAGGGGCTACGAAATAGGGTGCATGATAACGCAGGGGATAAAAGATATCAAGGGAATGAATTAGGAGTGAGCAAATCCAGCAGCCGCCTCTGCAGCCCTCCCCCACTCCCAATTCCTCCACTTCCCTACCGCACTACAAGCAGATTGCGAGACTCCCTGCAGGCTCTCATTTCCGGACGCCGAACGACAAGAAACCCCATTCACGGGTGTGATTGTAAGCCAACTCGTCTGCATGCGTAGTCGGCACGTAAAGGGCGCGTGGGTGAAGGGAAATGAAACGAGAGACCAAAGGAGGGCGGGGTCACGTTTAACACACGCGTGTTTTTCCAACGTCCCCTTAATATATGCTGCGGAACTTCATTTTTCCGTGCGATGAAAGCGGATATAAAATCTGCTTAATTCAAGCATATATTAAGTTTACTGCGATGGATGATTCGAGGAATGGCTTGAGGATCGTTTAGCTGTGACCAAACAATTCGCTCATTTTAAAACTACAACATCAATCCATCAATTGAGGCTGGTGATTTAACAAGTTATTTTATAATACCGAAATCAATTCGAGATTGATCAAACTTTATTGATGTCATAAGGGTGAAAAAAATTGGATGAATCAATCTTAGATCAATTTGAACGGTACGAATATTCAGCAAAGAAATTTATTCGAAGTCCATTTTCTTGGGGGTGGTTTCATAGATCTCTACCACTTATTCCACGGTAATGTAGAATTTATATTTCATAGAGAACTCTTCCCGACTTTCTTTATTAACTCGATGTGGATTCCACGAGATGATGATGGAATTTTACTCAATTATCAGTAACTGATCGTCAAATCGTTCAAATATAATTAAATGAATATTCATAAATCGAAAGTTATTATTAACATCATAGTACCTTTCTCTCAATCAACAGCGATTAAAAACATTTTATTTTCCTTATTTCCTAAAAACCAAAAAATCTGTTGCAACTCTGTGATTGTAAGCTGATAAATCTTCGCTTTGAAGTTAAGAGCTTTAAAAAGAGCATTTTTCGGGATATGTTTTAACTGATTATTTCTTACGATGTCAGCAATGACTTCATTTACATTTTATCAGTATTTTTAATAAAATCCCCAAAGGCGACCGAGATGTTAAGGAAGTTACACTTCATAATTAGATAAGAGAGACTATTGCACAGGAAATATAATGAATTATTAATTAATAATATTTCCTTAGCCATTATTAATTATAATTAATCAATAGTGATTAATTATATTCTTTGGAAAAGTATATATAACCTTCATTATAACAGTATTTTTAAATTGAAATTACCTTAATTGCCTTCTTTCAATTTAAGATTCGTCGTTTGGTATTCAACTTCTTTTTTCCTCACACATTTCATTAATTATCATTTGATTTATAGATGATTTTTATCCAAACATGATCAATTTGACGCCAAACCGAAGGCGTTGATACACGGTATTTTCAATAGTCTCTGCAATTCTTCCAGGTCAGCACGTTGTACGGTACTGTAACGAGCACCTCGTGGCCGGAGCGAGCTACTCAAACAAAGCGGGGACCCAATGGAAGGGAATGGACAGACGAAGAAAAGGAGAAGGAGAGAAAGAAGATGTTAAGAAAGGAGACGAATGGTACGCGGACGAAGAAGAGGATGGCAACGAAGGATGGGCAGAAGGAGAGGGGTTCATCGCGAGTCCCGGTTACCCCAAGTTTTACATTGGAGGGAAGTCGAAGGGTGGTGTCGGAGAGAAGAAGGCCTGCGAATGGTTGATACGGCCCAGGTATCTGGGACAGAGGGTGCAAGTGACGCTGTTAGACGTCTCATTGAGGGGTGAGTAAAAATATATATATTTTTTAGTTGTTATGGCATAGAAGTTTATCGTCAATAAAATTAGGCGAAAAACTGATACAGGTAAAATTCAACGTCCCACTTCCCAACATCACAGATCTCTCCACATTCGTACGTCAATTTATCGTCGATATTTTTTTAATGACTAATGTAATAGCAGCTCTAAAATCTTGGAGGACGGCTCCATGTATCGGAACTCATAAGTCCTAAGCAAAACAGGTAACCCGAGTTTAAAGAGTAAAATGTAAATGTATATGATCAAGAAATTGTGGAGATATATAAAGTTCAATCTTTATTCCTACATTTTCTGGCATATATTTCCACACAGAGAAGCTTTCCCTGGTTAATTTCGCCAATTTTAACCTCTGTTAATCTATATCAAGCTATGTTGCACTTCCTGGACAGCTAATATACCGTTAAATAAAAATAAATACTGTACTGAAGCCACAGTCTTTCTTGTTCGGAGGATAATAAATTAACTGCACTGTGTTTCTAATAAGTTGAAACCTCTGCGAAAATTATTCTCGTCTCTTAGAAGCATCGGGTTCGAACCCAGGACTCCATAATATGTTTCCATAAGAAATGCACGTAAAGTCCGTTAATGAGCCTTGAAGGCTTTGTTACTTTTACAGAATTAAAATGTGGTGGAGTTAAATAATGGCCCAGCGAAGTCGAAACGAGTACGAAAAGGAATGAAGTTAAATGAAAACTTAGTATTTTCGTACGTTCCTTCATGCTTGACGGCGGAGTTTACTAGTGTAATTATAAAAATTGAAAACAGGTTATTGGATACCCCAATTGCCTTTTATTTCCTCCATGTGTCATATTCATCTTAAGTTTCTCTTTCTTGATCCTTTCTGAACTTAATTCAAAGTTCATAAAAACGTGTGATTCCCAGTGATTCCATCACGAATTTTCTAATTCGTGACACCGTAGAAATCAAGGCGAGCGAACATATTTGCTTAAAAGCAAATTAATTAAATTTGATTCGTAACTCGCTAAGGACACGCAAAGTCAAAATCAACGGGGAAACACACGCAGATTGAACTTCGCTTTGGGTCTTCGTCACGTACTAATGAGCCCTACTGCTTTACCTTGTTGGATCAAAGGAACCCTTTTGCCATCAAACCCTTAATTCTCCTTTGATTCAGGTGTTGCTCATTCCGAGGAGGGATGCTCTGATTGGGTGGAAGTGACCGCGGTGCAGGAGCAGAAGGAGCAGGGAGGGGAGGAGAGGATACTACTCACCGGGTGCGGCGAGGCGCCGGAAGCCGTGAAGATTGAGTCACCGGAGGAAGCTCCAGGACTTCGTATTGCGTTGCTATCCAATTCCGGCTCCCTCTTCCCCAAGAGAGGAATCCTCTTCCACTATAAGGGTCGGTGTTCATTCAGAATTGATGAAACGTGACACTGAACGACTCCGAACCAGAGATTTTGCTAATAGAGAAAAGGGAAAAGATAATTTGACGGAATTCCGTCCATTAGTAATTCAAATGGGGGACAAACTATCTCGATTCATTCGGTGACTCGTGTTTTTTCTCCAATATTTACGTTAATTATAACCGAGGAAAGAATGCAATCGGAAAAAATGAAAAATAAAGTCGTTCATTGTCACTTTAAATAAATTTAAGTTTATATTAAATGAAAATACTTCCTTGCATAACTAAATCGGAGATAATTACATTAAAGATTAATTAAATTAATTTTAAGTTGTACTTGAATATTGACTTTCTCTATTTTAAAGTCTAATTTGGAAAAAATTCATAAACTTCTCCTCTACCTTGAAAACAAGCATAACAATATCGTAAATTAAATTTATATCAAGCACATCTCATTATAAATGAAATGCCGTTGATTCATGACATTTTAAAAACCTAGTCGGAAGAACAATGTAATGTGTGCGTCAAAAATAGGGAAGGGATAGCAAGCAATATTCTTTAAGAAAGAATCTAAAATATATGAGTGTTTCGTAATTAACTGAATGGTAGCAATTTGCAATACTTCCGAATGAGATTCACGGCCAGTAGTTGTATTTTGGCAGCTAACTAGATTGATCCTGGAGAATATGCAACCGTCCATGATTGGTACGGGTGGAGCTCATTGGAGAAATGGTATTCTTATCGGATTTTCAAACAAGATAAACATGTCCACACAGAAACAAATATGAATAAATTTTAAATTTCAATATCGCCACTAACTTGCTCCATGCTGCGTTTAGATATAAATTTTCTTTATTTAATAGTATAAACCTCAGGTTATGATAATGGCTCTCTATGGATAGAAATCAATTTGACTCAATAACACTTCGGATTGTAACGAAATAAGAACATAGCAAATTCGAATTGAAAGAACAATTTTCTATGAATTAGTGATGAGTAACTTTGTAATTTCTACAGTATATTTTATTTCGATGGCCGATTTCGGTACAAACAGTACCAAAAAGGCACTTATATATGTATCTATATACATCTACATTAACATTCTAAAGGTCGCCTTTATCTTAAAAAAATACATAAATGCTTGAATTTCTAAGCCGGTCCAAATAAAATACAATGTGGAAATTAAAAATTTATTGTTCACTCATTTATAATACTTACTATCCACGAAGTCTGGCTAAATATAATTAACCTTCAATTAATAGATTTTTCGTTTAACTTAGGAAAGTGAATTTAGTAGCGAAATACAAGAATTTAATTATTGCGACGACAAGGCTATATGATGTATTGAATTTTTACGTCGCTCTATAATACGATCTACCTAAATTTGAACTAATCTGAATTGAAATAAATTAATTAGGTCGACCTGATGTTAATAATTTTGCTACGATTGAATTTCTTTTGCTTCAGCTGTCACTCCTAATACGTGTATGTTTTCACAGTGTTTAGCTCATTGTCAGAGTAATCGGGTATATTTAATAAAAAACGTACATAATCTCGTCATATTTTCATTTCATACCGATTAGTGAACCGTAGTTTACGTAAGTCCCGTATTTATTCTTATGGTATGATAAAACAATTAGTAAATTACAAATTAGTCAATAAATAATAAAAATTTGTTTGTAACAATCGCAAATACATTAAATGCATCTTCTTCTTAGGTACTATCCACATTAATTTGACATGAATTTATGTCCAAAAGCGCATTTCCCAATCGGTGTTTGTAAGATCGTGGAAATTTATCAATCAAATTAAATATTTTATCCTTATGAAATTTGAATTTTCAGCTCTAGGATGCCGCTGGCCGCCTCCGTCACCTCCGAAGGACGGCTACTTAGTCTCCAGAAACTCCACCGCGGCGCAGTACATGTGCTGCGTGGGTTTCAGATTCCCCGACTCCGGTGCTCGAGAAAGAGAGCTCTACTGTGATGAGCAACGCAGCCTGTGGCGAGTTCGCGTACCACATCAGAATCCCTTCCCTCTCAAGTTCCTACTGCCAGATTGCATCGGTGAGTTGCGCGGGAAAAACATATACTTTTGATTGAATCAAGAGCGCAATATATTAACAAAACCCAGAAATTAATACAATATGGATGTAAAATTGATAAATTAATAACCAATACACATTCACCTCCTTCTGCTCGAGCTTCTTTCCTATTCATAGTAGTCATAGGTCTTCAAAAGGAATGTGAATTCTGTTTTTCGGAAAAAAATTGATGAATATTACAACGATAGACATTAATATCAGCTAAATCCTTAATGAACGCATTCGATATCCTTTCATTACTTTTTAGAATTCATCAAAATACGCATCTTGCTATTAATAGATATGGCAGGAACTTGTGGATGATCAGCAAACAATTCGAATTAAATTTCTTTCGTAACATAATCATTACGATAATTACATACTTATATAATGATTACGATGTTTACATACTTATATAATCATTATGATGGTTATATAAGTTCCGACGCAATTTGCTACCTCAAGAAAAACAGACAATTTGTGATGAGGCGCCTTTACTTTGCCTTCAATGCAGTCATCAAAATAACTTAGTAATAACGTAAAACAATATGCATCGTTACCTTGAAAAATCATAATTTTTCGAAATGGAACGCATAACGTTATTCATAATAGATGAAAAAATATATTGTTGCGTATTCATTTCGGCGTCTCTTCCAAAGGACACTAAAGATGGTTGTCTATGCCCTCTGAGTATTGTATGCACATATGCGGACACATTCCTAGCGTGGGTGGACTTTCTTATCCACCTAAAGCGACACATCTTGACAACACCCTATCTCCGTCCGGGAGGGAAGGAAGGAAGCGGTAGTGATAAGAAATTCCTGAAACCCTCGGACGGTAAAACTTCTAAAATTAATTCCGCGAAAACAAACAGCGTATAAATTTTCATCGTTAAATTGGCGATTCGCTTGACGGCCACGCTCGGTCTGAAGCTGTTTCTTCTTCGATATGTATACTCCACTCCCACTCTGATAGTTAATCTTATTTATCTTGGGGGACCTTCCCTATCTAAATAGTAATAAAATTTATCTTATGGCGAGATAAAAAAAAGATGAATTGTAAACCACCACTATTTGCTACTTCCGTGGGAATAGCAACGTGGTATTTCCGTTCACCATTGTATATATTTGAGAGCAACAAATTTCTAAATCAAAGAAAAAGTATAAACATAAAATACATATTAACATAATCTGTGGCTACTCTTTGAAAATCTAATTCTGAGTATTTATTACAGTGCTGCGTGATACATTATTATCCTTCTTACATTATATATACGATCATTCTATAAAACATTACCAAAGTCGATGACCATGGCCAATTTACTTTCGTCAGTTGAAATAATTCCAACGAAGGCAAATGAATCTTGCATGCAATGAAGACAAAATTGAAGTTGACAAGCTATTATTTTGTATTTCAATGTCTCAGAATCCAGATTGGATACCATTGATGACATTATATGTACAAAAAGTACGTACGCATGTTGGGTTAGTTTTTGGCTTTGAATTCTCTTATTCATTTTCCTGAGGGAAAGCGCCATTTTAACTGATGAAAATCAGTTCCAATTATGCCTTCTCAGCACCTTTTTAGTCTTCTTCGTTTGCAATAGCATGATTTAAGGACTGACGACAACGCACGATAGCACATAAACATAGCCGATAAAAATACACTCATTGGATATTAACTCATAAAATATATCTAAAATTTAAAAGCTGCATTCTTTTCTCTGAGTAATAAAAAGGTTGGAACAGCTGTAGCAGTTTGTAGTGCTAAACTTTTAAAGAAATAATCTTTTGGACCTTTTAACTATTATGCTTTCAAGAGCCTCGTAATCAATAATCTACGGGTTTTCGCTGAATTTTTAGGAAAAATATTCACTAATGTTCTTCTCTCGCTAAAGTTATATTATCCTGAGTCTTTTTAGTAGGAAAGTTAACTTTAATATAATTTAGGGATCTAAAAAAGAGGTCACGGTAGGTTTTTTTACAATGTTAGTGCAGAATTGCTGATTTTGGAGGCAATTTTCTTGGGACAAATCGCTAAAATAGGATTTACTTTTAGTGATTTGCGTGTTTTACTGCACACCTCGACTCTTTTTCATATAATCACTCTGATCCGTAACGTCTGTTCCTAACTTCTAAGAATTCATTCACGAATGTGGAAACTATTAAACGGGAAAAAAGTTGCTTCATTGTGTAAGAATAGTAGTAATTTTTCCTTTATTGACTATCATAAAGATTAATTTTTGTTTAAGGAATTCCAAGGTTGATTTACTCTCTGTTTTGAAAAGTTTCTATGTTTATGTAAGAACCCTGCAGGCCGCCTTTTGGCGTGTGGCAGAGGATGCAGGAATCTTGACTCGTAGAAAATATGAACATTTGAAACGATTCGTTCTAGCATCTATTTCCCTAATCTTCCTCGCAGTACCAGAACGGCTCATATAACAGGGGGGTCGCATTATATCGGTTGCATCATCTGAAAACGGAATTCCTCTGAACTTATTTAGTAAATTTGTCCTTAGAATTAGTCTTCTATCTCCTAATGATTCCCGTCCCGCGTCCTGTATCATCTGAGTAACATTCGCTGTTTTATCGTAGCAATTCTTTACAAATCGTATCGCTTTTCGTAGTACTTTTTCCCGAATATGGCATTTGTCGGCAGGATCCCATACACAACATGAATACTCAAGGTGAGGAGTTATCTTATTAATTGCAATTTTGAGAATAAAACTGGCTTTTATGACATGTAAATATCACTTGAAGTAAAAGAAATACAAAAAAGACCATCGGATTTCTCATCCATCCAACGTTGTTTCAAGTCTGATACAATCTATGAATTAAAACAGAAAGAAACATGTATCGCCAAAGTATTCCACGAACAGGAAAGAACGATTTCTAGGAGATATTTTGAAAAAAAAAATCTGATACAATCTGTGAATTAAAACAGAAGGAAAAATTTGTCGCTAAATTATTCCACAATAAGAAAAAACGATTTCTAGGAGATATTTCTAAAAAAAATCAAGTCTGCGTCCTTTGACCCGTATTTAAGTTACGGATCCTCGATATTTTCGATTTTCTCTATAAATGCCCATTAATGCCAGAATACTTCTAGTCTGTAAAAGTTGCTGTAAAATTAAAACGTTCGTTAATGAAACATTTTTGCGCAATGAAGATAATCTTTGACAGATAAAAGACTTTAATACAAAAGAATGAAGATAATATTTCCGAGAAAACAATGCTTATACAAATACATAAGATAATCATAACAATGTAATCTCTTGAAGTAGCGAACGAGAATTTAAAGGCTCATGTCAAAACAATCTGGTGAGGAAAGAAATTTAACCAGTAGTAACAACAGCATAAGAGCAGAATATTTACATTATGTTAGTAAAAGTGCATATCCCACGAAAAAGCAATAATCATGCGAGAATTACATATATAGTATTCATGGAATTTGCGAGGGTAGATACAAGATAATTAATTGAAAGGAACGTATCTTAGTTTCGACATTCTCTCTCGAGGCATGAGAGTTCCAATACTAGGCATAAATTAAAAGGAGGAAATGTATAAATATTCTATAAGGAACGATGAAGTGTGCGCAAAGAGTTACAGTTAACAGGCATTAATATTCAATCGTCAGAGAATACAAAAACGCATTACATAATACAGCCAAACAGCTTCAAATGATAAATTTGAGCGAAAGCTACGACGAAGATGAATTAATGTATTTTTAATAAATTTATTATTACAAGAAATAAGAATATGGAACATATTTAATTTATTTAATTTAATTTTAAATCACTAGATATTTAATATGATTAAGACTAAATGTTTTTCTTTTTCGGAGATTTCCGTACGTGATCTCTCACAATCGGATGAAAATTAGTTTTTAATAGTACAAATGTTTCTTTATCTTAATACTCCATATCTAAAATCATGGAAACGAAAGCAAGACGATACTGGAATTAGATAGAAATACGGCAAATCTAAGTTAGGTTTTAAGTTATGTAATGATTTTTTTCTTTTGCCTTTTATATTTCCCTGATTATGTTTTCCATTTAAGTGAATAAAATTTTAAAATAAAGGAATTCATGGATAAAGGATATGCTTTAATCTCTCTGAAAAACAGAACATTTACGAGAGAAAATTTTTCTGGTAATTAATTGTTCCACCTACGCTAAAGCTGAGAATAGCTTATTTTGCTCATTTAAATCTTAAACTACAAATATCTTCGACGTTGCTTGAAGGAGTGCCCAGCGATACTTTTCTCAATTATAATAATAACTGATGAGCTCCTTTTCTTAGAGGTTTCTCTTGAGGAAAATCGACTTCAAGATAAAGTACACGTATTCTTGCTGAGCAATGTCCAGTTGTCTATTCACGTTGCTGAATAACATTCCTCCAGAATTATTCACCCTTCAAGTTTCAAAGGTGGATTTTTTCTCTCTGAGTCATTAACCGTCCTCCATTGTGATATTTTATGTAATGCTGACATATGCTTGCTCGCCAGATCCTTTGCCCCTGCTCAGATATTAAATCTTCAGTATCAGCAAAATCGCAAACTGCAACCCAAGCAAACAACTAGTTAAGAGCTAGGATGTATATTTGGAACTCGGTCAAGAAAATTGATTGGTGGTTGAGGTATTCTTTAAAAAATTTCCCCCTTTACAGAGATTTAAGTTGAAGCTGAGATAGAAGATATTTAGTTCCACAAACATTTCTGTTAGCCTTCAAAGTTAAGTTAGTTAAACCTTCCTCACTCTACATGGTATTCATAACTAATCAAAACAATCTGTGAAACATTTTCTGAAATTTACCACTTTCTTTTTCTTGTAAGCAAGAAGTAACCCGACCAGTAGAAGCAAGCAGTTCGCATTTTGTTTCGGCCGTTCATTAATGTTTGCGCATACGTGAGAATTCTTAAGCATCCTCCAAAACCTTCGATTCCAAATACCGTATCCTTTTGTCGAATATTAAATGAAAAACGGCGAAAATAATATCGTTAGCCAAAACATTCGCTAGCAGACTCACTATTTTACAGATGAATCACCGGATTATATTCACAAAATCTTATTTAAAAGAAAAAAAAGACATTGGCGAACGCATCGAACCTTTCATTATGCGTGGAATGGCAATATTATGTAACACCTCGACATTACATAATTCGACATCGTCCGATACGTAGAATTCCTCTATCTCGAGGAGACCATCTCATTGATTTCTTGCGATCAGAAGCGAATGCTCTGCTCTCGTCAAGCGAATTCCAGCGAAGAATTCGTCTCACGATTCTTCGGTGGAAGGGGTGGAAGTAAATGACCCTGGCGCCACTGAGCGGCAAGTCAATTTCACTTAAGGGCAGTTACGTCATAATTCTGGGCGCACAATAGTCTAATGAGCGAAGAATAGGAGTTCAGAGATGGAAGACGAGTTCTTTTCGTTCGTGTAGACAGCGAATTCTCACTGAACCTTTTCTTTGTTTGAATGCATACAATTTAATACTTATAATACAAATATCAGATACTTTCTTCTTACATCGAATCATTTCAAAAATTGAATAAGGAAATAAGAGAGGATAATTTGCGAAGTTTAGAGAGTATATGATAGCGATGGTGGTGCTTTAGGTATAATCGGACGAGTAACGACTATTATAATGAGCTGAAGTTTTTAGGTTGAGTTGCGACGATGAAAAAAACATGAGGATGAGGAATGAAGTAGCTGAAGATGACAGATGGATGAGTTGGGAATGGAGCAACGTGAGAAGTTTCTTTAATGGACTATAGATGCATGTAAATGTGCATGTAGAGGCATCGCGAGCGAAATGATTCGATTTTTACCCCAGCTTGTTACTTGAGGAAATAATAGAAAAAAATTAATGAATAACACCAGGGATATATATTTTAAAGATCACGTTCGGAAGTTTCGGAGTGTCTTAAAAGAATTTTTTTTCCACATTGTTACACAGCTGATAAGTTAGTATCAGAGCATGAGAAAGGGAAGCTTATTCTCTTAATTCGTAACCCATTACTCAACAGCTGGAAGAAGAGCCATTTCCTCTTTGCGTCCCTTATTTTTTTTTCGTTACCAAACGATATTTTGTCCGCATCGTCCATAAAAATAACCGCCACTTCCTATACTATTTAGACACTTTTTATCCATCCTGATTTTTAAAATCACTGTAGTATTAATTTTCCTCCTGAAGTATATTACAGAATTGATATCATCATGAGTTCAGATTGGATTTCTCCATCACTTAAAAGAAATAAACGATAATACTTTATTTTAGGAATGAAACTCAGAGCTTCGTCAGGTTCTAACTCCTTTCTCTATGGTTTCATCACAAATATAAATGAGAAACATAGTTCGTTAATTTAAAATGAAGGTGTAGAATTCTTGTAGGAACGTTGCCAACTCAAGAGGGAATGGATAATTAATAAACTCCGACCTCGCAGACGAGAAAATCATTGGCAAAACCAACAAATCGGAATTCCATCCTTTGCTGTTTGACGAACTTCCCGCAGTGCCTCCTAAAGGAGCTCTTCAAAGACCCATCTACTTCTAACGCCCCCACACACAAAAAAACGGGCGACAGGACGAAATTAAGCCATCCCAACCCACGTCTCAACTTTTGGCATGAGCTGTGTACACGGACGATGAATAAAAGAAGGAAGACGTCCACTGCGCTATGCATCAGTATTAATAAGTAGTCCCTCGAGAGCGGGCAGTGGGAAAAGGCGGGCTCCCCCCCCACGTCGTCTCTCGGTCTCATTATGGACGAGACAGGGGGAAAAGGGGTAGCAAAGGGGGGGAAACAAACGAGAACTTCCGTAGCGAGAAGAAAAAAGCCTAGATGCGAACGTAGTAAACTGTAAGGAGAGAGAGAGAACACGGGTCGTGCGAGACCGTTGAGAATGAACGCGGGGGGCAGAGCACTCGATACGATGCCGATGTAGAGAGAGAAGAGGATAGAAAGAGAGGCTTTTGCGCCAAGCGAGTCGCAGGAACATCGATATAGAGGGACGAGAGTCGGACGGCGTGAGACGCAGCGAGGAGCGACTGAGGGCCGCATGTCCGTGCCTCTAGCGCGAGATTGGTGAGTAAAAAAGCTGCAATTTCTTATCTCGGTGCGTGCTATAGATAGAAGTTGGGAATGCAAGTCGGAAGAAACGTGGGATATCTTAAAGAGCCACTGTCGCAGTCCACGCCCGAGTGAGCTGAAATACCTCTTTCGACGCTTTATAACGAAGATGAGGGCGGAATTTGAATATTGAGGTTGATAAACGTCACGTCCGTGAGTAATCGCCCATTGTTCGTGATTGATAACAATCGAAGTTTCGCTATCCGGTACGTTTATCTCACTATCCTTAATATATATTGTCCCCCTTGAGGTATTGATATGTCGTATCCGCATCACTCTCGTGGGGAATTTCTCAGATTTTTTCTCAGTCATCATAATGGTCGTAGTATGGTAAGAATCCTACCTATGCTAAAATAAGATCTCAGCCAGTAGGAAATAGTCGGCAAACACGTGCGCCGATCACCTCCCGCGTGATCACGCACGTTTGAGCTAGGAATGATTCTCGTGTCGAGAAGTCGCCTTCTTTGATTGAGTTTTTGGTCGAAATTTCATAAGTTTCTCGACATTAATCATGAAAAGTCGACCTTTGATCCCGTGCCGTAAGGAAATACGATCTACGAAAGTGGCCTATCTTCAAAAACAAACAAGAGAGGTTTATTTTCTTTGCGGACTTTATTTAAATGCTGCCGGTATTCAACGTTCCGCTGTAAAGATGAATCATTACATCCTCGTGAGACAATAAAACTTACAATTCCCATCATAATATACATTATTATTAATGGTAAACCAGGTTACAGTGATAAGTTATCACCGAGATCTGTTATCAACGAAAGATCTTCCCCTCCGTCATCTCATTATCTACAACCGCCATTAATCTACAGCTTTGATTTTTCCTTGATATATTTTCCTTTCCTTTCCCTTCAACTCTTTTCGTGGAATTTTTTCGAAAAGCTATTAATTGGTGAAATCTCAGAAATATCTAATTTTCTGTGTTGACTCAAAAATAAAGAATGTACGGAACCAACATTTAATTTCTTTGTTTTTTCTCTCGGTTACTGTAATTTATTTTTAATTAGTAGTGATGGTATTAATAAATTTCCATCTAGAAGTAATCACTTTCATAACGTATCAACCAACATGCTGCCTCTCCCCTTTGCCGTGTAAACCCCCTTACATCGCATCTATAAACCTGTTAGGTAGGCGGCTGTTAATGAACTGGCCACGATCTTTTGTGAACTACTATTCAAAAATTCTTTTAAGCTTCTGTAACGAAAAACTGTTCCATAGGTAGTAAATTCAGCACGTTAAACATTGTTACGCAACCTGAGATAGAAATAAATGTTATAACAAATAAGAAATTATAAGCCACAACTCAATGAAATATTACGATTTTTTATCTTCGAGGAAGTATGGTTCTTTCATTCAGAAGTGATGAAGGTGAAAATAGATAATTGTAATTATACATAGGAAATATACGTACCTATAACGAATCATTTTACGTCATTAAGGCCTTCGCACTTAATTTTAGAAGTCTTATGAGCTGAGATAAATAATATTTTCGTAAAACATTTTCAATTGTTAATTACGTTCATGTCTTCACTTACTAAAATAAAAATTCGAATTTGAGCAAATTTTCAATTATCCTTTACCTGAAATTCCTCAATTGATAATTATCTTTTTCGTCCATTGATAGAATATTCCCATTTTATTTTGATCTGGGAATGTAAAAAGAGAGCTTACCAGTAGGTTTTGACCCCAAGCTTACATCTGCTATGCATGAAGATACAACGCAGCAGCCGATCGCGAATTTTATTTTGAAAACCAATATGAATCAAATATTTTTCTCAAATATGAATAAATTCCATAGAATAGCCTCGATAATATTTCTCTTGCATTCAATCTGAAATATTAATTTTGGCCAATATGAAACCCAACTTAGCTTTCTAATTTATTTCTTTTAAGAGAGTGTATTTCTTTGTAGAGAGTGTATTTCTTTGTAGAGAGATTATTTCTTCTTAGATTTCGGAAGTTATCTCGGACCAATGTGGTCTATCTTTAGTACAAATTTAGTGCAAACATTGGTTTAAGAAATTTATAATCAGCCTTGCTTAGGTTTTGAAGAGGTTGTTCTTTTATATGTTCTACCAGTAGAGGAAGCTACAAAAACCTTTCTTTGGTATGCGAGTCCTGCAACAGCATTTTTTTGGAACAGTACGAATTCTAGTGTCACTACTACTACACGATGGAAAATTTTCCCCTCATTTATCAAGCATCAAAATTGTTTTGAGCTATTATTTTTTTCTTTCAAATGTAAACAAACTGTTGATGGAGACCATGAAGACAGAACCATCAGAACAAACTTTGGATTATTGCCTTTCGCTAGTCCATAAATAAGTGTATTTTTTAAACGAAGCATGAGATCCCAAATACGCTAACGCATATGTAACTTCCTTAAAATTGTAAAACCTGCAAATCCTTGATATGAATTATTTTGCCAAGCAGAATTCTATCTCGCAGTAATGTTCGATGAAATATAACCATGAAAATAAAATTTAAGCGACTTGTTACCTCTGAATAAAACCGTGGCCACTTTCGCTAAAACATCGCTCGCGCTCCACGCACTCGAAACGTTTCTGTACCGAAGTCATGAAAATAGAATGATAAGTCGTCGATGTATAGACTGCTGAGCGAGGAGAAGCAGTTCCGTTTGTGCTGGTCTCGAGGAAGCAGCTGCCGTCCAAAATGAAAGATTGGGATACGCCAGTTGACACTAAACATTTCCACGAGGCTATTAGACCTCCCTCGGATCCAGGTATCGTGTGTTATATTTCTCAATGAAAATCTGCCTTCAGATCCAATCAGTATCCAGTGAAATCGCGTCGATATCTTTTATTTTTGTGTTAATAGGAGCAGCGATGCTAATTCAGTTTTTGATGCTCATGATTCGTGTGTTTGGATCCGCGGCGTTTTTATAAAATTTTAAAGTTGGGACTCATGTCTTTTCGGTATGTTGAAATTTCTGATCATATCCTAGAATCGAAAACTTAAGAAAACGACTTATTTCATACACTGCCTCTTAACTCTAAGCAAATGAGTTAATTTTAAGTTAGCGTTTTAATTATTTTAAACTCATTTTCTACAAATTTTTTGTCTTCAAGTTGCTTGGCTTCGCCGTCCTCTTCCTTAAATAAATAGTTTGGTGAATATGTTCGAACTTTTAATTATTAATATTACAAGGTCAATCAGCAGTTAGAAAGGTTTTTCTAACTTCTCAGTTGAAAATACGTTAAGCCATCGTCGACGAACAAAGTAAATAAAAGGCAACGCCTAAATTAATATTTGTGAAACTTTTGGTTTGTAAATAACACTACGTATACATTAATGTTTCCGGAAGATACTCAAAGATTAAAGGAATATTAAGACAGCACATGCATTTCTTACTTGGGCATTTCTAGCTGAGGTTTTTCATAAAACCATACTGTCCTACTCTCTATTTGCTATTTTTTCTTATTAAACTGACACGTTTATGGATATTTTTATCGAGGAGATTTTCAAATCACTTTATCATGAAATCAAAACCAAAAGGAAGAGCCTTCCAATTGATTAAAGTATATTAGGCACTATGATGTTTATAGCAATCTTACTGTGTTGATTCTTGAAAGACAGAAGAGCTGAAGTAATAGCTTTCTGTAATATTACCCTAAGAAATGACTCGCTTTAATGAATATTAATATGATAATTAGATAAATCATTACGTAATTTGATGAATTCATTTGCCTTAATACTCCTAATTTGACCTTAAATACTAACCTTCCAAAAAAGGTTAATTTTTATCATTATAATTGCTATTATTGTACAGTCCTGGACAAAATTAACACACCACCTCCCTAGCGATCCTAACGATCGGTGGTGCATTAATTTTGGCCAGGTGTGTACATTGTTTACATTAACGATTTAAGTAAAATAATAATTATGTTTTTAGTTTGGTGTGATGGTACAATTGGGTATATATTGCAAAGCATAACTCTTACAGAAATATTCTTTTCTCCTCAATACACTACTTGAGTAATGGAAAAAATACTATTTATAATGTTCTGTGAATACTTGCCTATGGATCAATCTGTAAATAGAAAATTATTATGAGCAGCATAATATGATTAAGTATCCAATGTATCATTGAAATGATTGTCATTTATTTAAGTGAGATAAATCAAGGTATAAAAATAACCATCTTCCTGTCATCTGAAGCTTGTTAATGCATTTTCCAAATTTCATACATATTAACTCAAACAAAAGGACTGCTAAACTAATGCTATTCATATTATTGTGTTCAAAATGCTTAATAATATCTCTTTATCTCTATTCATTGAAGATATGCATTTGAAAAAGGTCAAAATTTAAATTAATCAAATTATTTCATTCACTTCAATCAGCTTAGGAATGTTTAACAATTATGGAGAATATGTAAGGCTAACTTATGCATGAGTTATGCACAAATTATATATTTCAATTTAAAATTTGGGATTATTCCTTTGCAAGAGAATAATTGTAATGAGTATATGCAGGGTATAAAAAATAATTGCTGAAAATTAAGTTAATTGTTCAAAGATATCTGAATTAGTGTATAAAATTTCCTTTTGAGGCTAAAATAATACTTTTGATAACGTGTGCAATGCTCAAAGTGTTTTATAATTTAGATTGAACATTTACAATGTTTTTAAATATTACAATCAGATTCAAAAATATATATGTATTTAACATGCTCTTTAATGATCAAAACAAATTACTTAAGGTGCTCTACAAACATAAATTTCCCCATGTGATTTCAACATTTAACCTTAATAAATAGTTGCTCAATGCTGAGAAAGAGTAGACTGAGAATGTACTTTATCATATCTTAGTTTTACTTGGTTTTCCATCAGCTTCCGAATATGGTATCAACCCAGATTTCATGAAAATTTTAGCTCATACCAACAATTACCTTGCTGCTTTAAATCTGTGATATGGTGTTTATTTGTTGGTTTCAATGTTTAAATTTTGATTTTAGGCTATAGGATGGTTAATGTTTGATATTATTAGGTTAGTAAAAAAGTTGTATGCAAAACAAAAGTTGGAAGAGTTGGCAGCCATGCTTGAAACGTTAATCACTCTGGCATTAAGTACAAGCGAAACTCTGGCTAAATGGGATAGTGTTTGGGTTAATTAATTGTCATTGTGGTAAAATATTATCAGAGGAAATCATTGATTTTGCAGCATGAAAATGATTCTTTTTTTAAATACAGAGTATTTCACCCGAAATTTACAATTCACTGCTAAATGAGATTTCAGGTTTTCTTAACATATAAAAATTAATATTTAAAATTAGAGACTCTTTATAACAGCGAGAGGAAAATAAATACCTAAATTTAATATTTCACAATATACCCACCATCACTTTCACACCTGTTTCTAAATGTAAAAAAATTTCATATTTGTAATTCAACTTATTTTCATTATCTGGGTTTTTTGTGTCAATTATTAAATTATATTTCATTAGTGTCTACCTTCTGTAATATTGGTGTCCAACCAGCAGCCTTTGAGCCACATGTAACCCTTTCTGGAGAGTTTTATATTTTTTTCCTTAAAACTTTGTTCGATAAATATTGATATATGAAGTGGAAAAGGCATATTAAACAGAATCTACCATTGAAAATGAAAAACTAGGAGCATATTAAACATCATTTCAATGAAAAACAAACCAATGATTTTGAATGCGTGATTGGAATTTATAAATTCAACAAAGAGCATCTTCAGCCAAGAGATAGGAAAAAACGTAGACCACTGACAGTCCAATGTTGGACACCTCTGCTCTATATTGAAAGGCTTTTGATTATGGAAATAGTCTCCAATGAATTTTCTGAAAAACTTGTCTCAGATAATGAGGACATTTTATTTGCGCTGAATGTGGTACGATTTCTAATGCAATAAAATTAACTTCATTTCAGATGCTGAAACAGTTTTTTGGACTGGTAACGGCACAAAGAGGGTCATCACATATTTGAATGAAAATTCGACATTCTCAGAAAAAAACGCAATGATGAAAGAAGCAGATTTTATGATAGGTAAGATAGATGGAAAATACCATGCTTGAAAAACTCCTTCCTAAAAGCAATGTATGTAAAATAATTCTCTTTTATTTTTTAGATGTGCTTGTTCCTGCCATCATTATTGGAATCCTCCTGCTTGGGAATGGAGTCATTTTATATATCATCTTTCATTTCAAAAAGAGGTAAATAAAACTATCTGCTCTGTTTCTGGAATATCTATAAGGGAATCCTTCTTCTTAATTAATTTAATGGCATATTAAACTCTCTGGCTGGCTTTAAAGTACAGAAAAATTTTCATAAAAATTTCATTTTGGTAATCCATCATTGAACGGAAAAAAGACATACTTTTGATCTGTCACGTTCATTTTTGTGTTAGTCTTAGAATTTATGAAACTAGCTCTTCCAGACAATAACTCAAAAAAAAAAAGTTTTCACATTTTACAGTATCATTTCTTTAGAAATTTTCTCTGGAATATTTATTAAATAGAGACAAATTAGGGCCCTCAGGATATTTGAATGGATTTCTTTTGCCTATGGTGAAACAGTCACAGGTTTGTTTTCTGTGGGAACCAACATGCCAACGACCTAGATTGAGGAAACATATTCATAAAATACACAGAAGATAAAATATGCAGTTACTTCCTACCTAAAAACAGATGATCTAAATTAAATGAACGATTTATATACTTGCATCTTAACTCGCTACACTATGCATGATTCCTTTCCTTCAATTATATTGTTTACTATATTTTACAGACTATAAGAGGTACTTCTTTCTTCAAAAATTACCTCCAAAATTCAGGTGCACCTTATACTCGAAATTAATATAAAAATTTCCAGTGTTTGATTTAAAATTCCTGCCAGTCTTAAAAATGTATAATTGATAAATATAATTATTAATTGCATTGGCCGTAAATTCGATTTTGGAGGGCTAGTAAAGAAGAACTGAAAAAAATGAGGAGGACTAAATGTGCAAATAGAGGAATAAATGCAAAATGGCCAAAACTAGAAGATGGCGTACTGAAATGGATTCAAGGACACCTTCAAAATGGCACTGGAATGAATACAAAAATTAGTCAAATACACGCTCGTAAGCTAGGACTACAGTGGAACTAAACAGACTTAAGTGTGGAGTTTGTTGGTGCAACAGGTTTATGAAGCATCATGGACTTAGCATGCGAACCAATTTTTTTTAGTCCAACTTTGCAATATAATAATAAAAATGGTAAAAATGTTATTTCTTTAAAATTGCTTAAAAATTAAGGTGCGTCTCAAAGTCCTTAGCATCTTGTAGTCCATAAAATATGGTAGATTAAGGCACTTGAATATTTTTCATTTAACATTATCCTTATTTTCGTAAGATGAAAATATCTGTAGTATTTATTATATTTTCCTTGAATTTCCATTTTCAATTCTGTTAACTATTTAATTGTATTGTAATAATTATGTACTGATATTTTTTAAGAAAAAATTACCACTCTTCAAACTTGGAGGTACAAAAATCAAAAATAGTCATTTATTATGTTTTTAACGACTTACCTGATTCTTACTGCCTAGCTTGACCATTTACACAACTATCATATGAACTTGAAGATGTTCCCTTTAATTCATTTTTCAGAAAACTTGAAACTGAAGTTCCTGAAGAAGAGCTTAGGATATCTCAGAATGGACTTAATTCAACAACAGGAAGACCATCAGATGTATAGGAGGAGTTCTCGCTAAAAGTAAAACCTTTATGTCATTTTCATGTTTTGAGCAAAAACAAAAAATGTGTAAAAAGATTTATATTGTTGTAAAGATTCGTTAGAGATGTTTTTAATGTCAAATGTAAGTATATGCTGAAAATTTGCATAACTCATTTTATACTTTTGGATTATCAAAAGCACATGTCCTTGATAAGAAGACTTTTATTGTATTTATTCAATTATTATGGGCTCTCAGGGAGATGATACTGCATTTTACTAGGTATTACATTAATTTTGTTAAATCTTTGGAAAGACAATGCCTGATTGCTACTTATTCTTTCATTCTCCTATCCTTGAAAGCCTGAAATGTAAAAAAGATAATAAAACTGGATTGTATAGCAAGAGCAGGTGTTAGTCACTTGGTTAAACTGAAGAGTTTTGTTATCATTAAAGATTACATATCTTTAATTGCATTTTAAACAAATTGGTTAAATATTTCTATTTCATACTCAGTGGTGTCTAAATTGAATTTATTCCACACTAAAGTGCTTTCCAAGAGTGATTATTTTCTTAACCACAGCAATCTCTGTATATGAAGTGAAAATTGCATGTATCACAAAATAATTTCAATTTTTCTGTTATTGTTTGCATCAGGGTAACATAGCTAAAATTCAAAATTTTGAACAATTTACATTTGCAGTACATGTATTCTTTGGATAAAAAATCTCTGAATCAAAATTATTCTGTAGATATACAGTTTAATAAATTAGGCCTAAGTTGTAACTTTCTTTTAGAACATTCCAAAGACTGTTTAAAATTTTAATTATATTAAATAAAAGTATATTAATCTACCAGTTTCATGATTATTTATGTGAAATTCCTTCCCATATATATGTAAATATACATCCATATGCAACCAGATAATAACTTAACATAGTAAATTAAACTTAACTTCTGGGTTTATTCTGTTCACAGATTGTTTGCAAATACATGTATCTAACCTACAGACACAATGTACCCTTGGTGTACATGTATGCCAATGATATAAATGAATTCTTGGGATTAACTCCTTATATTTTCACTCAAAACTTTCACTTTGACTAAATTTTTATAAGATTCTCTGAATAGGATTCAATCTCAGACAAGAACAGTTTAAAATTGTTTTGTATTATTTGCCAAAATGCTATTTCCTAATCAATTTTAGGATACAGAAAAAATACTTTATCAATTAATTAACTAAGAGATTTGTAACAAAAAAAATTTCTGCATATCAATGCAGTGCCAGTGAGGGTTTTATGGATGCCTAGCGCCTAGGGTTCCCTTTTGAAAGTTTATCATACTTTTTTTTACTTTGTAAATAGCCAACAATATGTCATTAAGAAAGTTATTTAACAACCTTGTTTGGCTAAAATTCTTATAAATACTAATTGTCAGAGAATGGGGTGAACATTTGTATGCTCTCACAGGTAAATGTGCCTGTACTGATGCAAAGCATTCACTCTTACATTCGTATTCTTAAGGAACTGTTGTCCAATTTTAGTTAACTTGCTTAAGAAAGTAAGAAATGTACATGTAGAATAAAGATCATGGGCAAATAAATTGCTGACGACGATTATAAGATTTATAGTCAATACTCTTCCAGCAAAGGAGATTCTTCACATAAAAAGAAACTGAAGCATGATCAGCTGACCTCACAAGACCCTGTAATTATGAAAACCAAAGTTTAAAATAACTAAAACCAATCAAACACAAATAGATTTCAAGGTGATCTATCTCTAGATCTTTAGAACGCAATCTCGCGATTTCCTTCTAAAGATCTAGAGATGGATCATCTTTTTTCAAAGACTAATCTAAAATAATGTTAAGCCCAAATTCATGAAAATTTTAAAAAAGAATTTTTAGGAGTTCACCAATAGAGTGCAGAAGCCTTTCATTAGTAGAATATCTTATGAGAGATTAAATCAATTTCTTGGTTTTATAACGAGTAATAAAATATTCTAATAATGACAATAAACACATATTCTATCTGGGTAAAATTTCACTTTCACAACTCTATGGTAAAATAAATTTTGTACTTTAATTTTACCAAACCAAATTATCTAAGTTCGATTCCCATTGAAGATCTGATATTCACGTAGTAAGTTGACCATTAAAATGGACATTACATCTTGAAATTTTCCATAAATAATACATGCTGATTAGATTATATCAAGCCTTTTGGACTTTCCGATTGCATTCAACGAAAAATACAAGCACTTATTTGAATTATCATTCCATTCCTTCAAAAATTTAAAGGAATGAAAATAGCATAAATCTTGAAATCGAAAGTCTGCGGTGGAATTCGATTTGACTGAAAAATTGAACATAAAAAGGCCTTTGTAAAATTAATATTCAAATTGACAAGAAGAGAAATTCTCAATTGCGAACTTCAGAACTTATTCACAAGTTTTGCTCCAATGCCAGGTAAGTAATAAGTTTTCTAATTTTTGATTATCGACAACAAAAATTGTTCAAATCGAAATCGAACATACGTCTCCTGCCGTCTTTTCGAAAATAGATCGACAATCCCTGCGTTTGAATGATTTGAATTCACTCCGCATAATTCAATAGAAATGAAACAAACGAAATGCGAAACAGGATATTTGTGAATAATTGTAGTGGTTTTACGTTTTATTGGTGATAAATTCAGGTAATATCTCGTTACGTATAATTGCGTACAGATACATTATTTGAATATCTTTTTTGTTAAATGAAAGTAATCCGACAGTCCTTAATTCGATTCTACTCGGAGTAATACGAGAACGAATGCTGCCGTTTCTTGGTGGCAAGGTCTCGCGGAGCATTCTTATGTATCTCTTAACCCTGAGAAACCAATATTCGTCCCCAGTCCGTAGGCTTAGTCTCTGCAATGCTGACTTTTGGAAACGTTGTCTGATTACGATATTTTTCGCTGCAGATGGCATCTGTGAAAGTTCCCGAGCAAAAAGTTATCCTTTGTGGAGAATACGGAGTGGGAAAAAGTTCGCTATTTCGTCGCTATACAGCCAATACATTTATCACCTCCACGGACAGACAATCTACTTTAGGACTTGATCATTCTGACAAGACTTACAAAGTAGAAGATAAAGTAATTAAGGTAAGTTTCTCATACAATACCATGCTTCTCTCGTGGTAATTTCCTTTATCTTGCGTTGAGCCAATTATAGATTCACTACTAGCCTAGAATGAGTATCATCGCCTAAGTATGAATTTTTCTATTCCCCAAATGTTCCCTTATTTCTCAAAAACATTTATTTCCTCCTGCCATATTCATATAAGCTGATCTACTTTTCAAGGTAAAATATCTCCATAAGGATGCACCGATTTCATTTCTGTCTTTTTCTTTTAGCTTCAGCTATGGGATACCGGAGGAATGGAACGTGTTGCATCTATAACCTCAAGTTATTACAAATTTTCTGAAGCTGCAATTCTGGTTTTTGCGCTGGACAATCCTGCATCTTTCCATGTTCTCTCCCAACATTTGCTAGATGTTGTTACTTATGCTGAAAATGCTAAGATATTTCTTTGTGGAAATAAGTCTGATCTTCTTCCTACTTCACGGAACAGCTCTAGTGCATTAGATTCCTCAAGTCATGTTACTGATGCTGATGTGGAAACATTTTGGTGAGTTCTCTCTTTGATATTTGATTTATCCTGATCACTTATCACATCATAATTATCAAAAGGGATTATTTTCCCCTCTGTCTTTATACTCTTGATTGTTTTAAGTAATTACTGTTGAACATATCAAGCATAAAAGCATTTTTAATTGTATTTCATTGAATTATCTCTTCCTTTGTAGTTTCTTATTTTATGTAGCAATTCTTGTATAAATCCCATCCACAGTTTCTAAAGTCTAAAATTAATTTATTTACTTTCTCTCATTGATTATAGAAGATTTACCTCTCAGCTTATATAACACCTGTTAACTATTTGTTTTGTTTGAACATTTATTTATATTGCATTAGTATTATTGAGTGTTTTACTATTTTTACTTAAGTGACTCACATTTCGATTAGAATATATACGAGTTATAGCTAGAGCCATTGTTGGAACTTTTTACATCTGATTCAAAAGTTTTTCATGCCCTGGGGTTAATCTGCACTAGTGCACACTCACTTCTAAATCCAGTTCCCAAACATTTTAATTTATTCTCCAATGCTCCTCATCACATGTCTACAGATTATTTTCCTGTTCTTAGTGTTTAATCTCAAAAGATAAACGTTTCAGGAGATGGCAATGCATTGGTCTATTATTGATCTCTTTTATCTCTGCAGTTGGTAACTAAACAGAAAATTTCTTTTTTAGTACCTGTCTAACCTCACCATGAAATCAGATGAATCACTCCCCTTAAAAGTCTCTACCCTGTAGTTCTGCTTGTTTTCTAACCTTAAGCTGTATTGCTGGTACTTAATCAGTAATTCTTATTAAATAAAAGGAGTTTGAATTCAATGTATGTAAATGCAATCTAATGAAATCAAATAAAATTTATGTAGATCATCAGAAAAGGTGATGTAGTCTTAATTATTGTGAAGATGGAATTGTTTTGGAAGCTCATTTTGATTTTGGTAGATATTTCATTTCATTTAGACAATACACATGACTTTCTATTACCCCTAATGTTTTCATCTTTTCGTTATTGATAGTGAGCAATGCCACAATCTCGTGAGTGCCACATACAGAACTTCATGTCGCACAGGTGAAGGAGTTGAAGAAATGTTTGCTGATATTGCTCGTCGCCTAGTACAGTCAAACAGGTCAAGGATGGAATTGCAAAGTGTTGACAGAGATTCTTTCAAGATTGTTCCACCAGAGGAAGCCACAGAGCCATCTTGTTTATGCTAGCTTAAATTTTTATTGAAAACTGTTGTTGAACGTGTTGACCGATGAGTGGAGTGAATGACAAGGTTGTTAAGATAAGTAGCATTAGAAAGTTTTTAAAGCAAACTAGTATTAAATGACTAAATGAACCAATGTGCACCACCTGCGTGATTAGGGTCAGATCCAGGTGAAGCAAAGTATCTCATTACTACAACTTTTCATATAGTTTATCACAATTTTGTGAGATAATGAAAGCCATTGCTTTGGTAATTGAGTCTTAGTATTTATTCTGAGCAAAATACATTAGGTTTGATTTATAGTGGCATCAATCAAATTTGATTAAATTTATTTATTAGTTATCCTTGATTTATGATTCATTTAGTCATATTTTATTGCATTTCACAATAGAACAAGATTTTATTTTTTAAATTTATTGTATATATCCATTCAATCACTCGACCTAAATTGCGTCAAAAATGTTCCTTGCCCAGTGTGTTATCCTTCTATTGTGTTTTCATCATTAGCTGCCTTGATCTGACCCTACCTTTGGTTGCAATAGAATTAGTTATCATAACTAAACCACAAAATACTTGTTTTTCCATCAGGATTACTTTATTGCATATTGATCTCAAAGTGTCTCAGAAATTTTTTAAATTACTGTAAGTTTATGTTGTAACTATCTTGGTTACTTTTAATCGTATATTTTGAAGGGAGTGTGATTGGAATTGTTTTGGACGAATAATTCAGATAATCTTTGAACAGTAATGTGACATCAAGGTAAGACTTTGGAAAGAAGATATCAGTACCTTTTCAAATAAATGTTTAATTGAACAGTCTAATGATATAAATTAAGGCGAACTTTCAAAGGTAAAAGTAAATTTATAATTCTTACTTGCATGAACTTTCAGTTCAGAAAGTGATCTTATGAATGCAGATTTTTTATGATGGCTTTAAAGCCTAACTATAATGCAAGTATTTAAAGATTATCCTTTAAATCTACATTTACGGATACATTTTCTGTAACTATATCCTATTTTCAAATTGTGATTAATTCTGAAATTTTTAGAAGACAACTATACTAGGTAATTACAGTAACATAAATACCGTATTTTGCATTGTTTTAACATGTGCTTTTATCCAACATCTTTGACATTAAATTTACCCAAATCTTGTATGTTAAACATAATTATTTCTTGTGCCATATACTTTCTGCTTGAAACAGAATAAATACACCTTCAAATGTTTATTGGGCTGTTGTTGTGAATTGAAAAACAGGAGTTGGCCTGTTTTAGAAAGCCACTCACAAAATCTTAAATTAATTATAGAAAATGGAGTTGTTCAGCCCAATATTCATGATGGGTAGCCAGAAATCCCTCATTAGAGAATTGAGCCATTTGAGCTAAAAAGCAGTTTTGAATAGTTAAAACCTTTGTAGATCTATTTTAGATATGGTTATTGAACACTATCCAAAATTTCTCTATTTCCCTTTCAAAACCCTCATTGCATCAAGTGCTAGTTAAACTTATTCTCTTGGTTGATTCATTTCAAAATTGTCTGTCAGAATGTCTTATTTGTCACAAAATACGGTATTATGGATGTTTCTGTTTAAGGTAATTATTTGCATTACTTATGCCTGTCTCAGTAATCATTTCATGATAGTTATTATTCCTGGTCATTATTTTTGACTAACCTTTGTGTCTTTTAAATACGGTTGCTAAGGATTGTGATCATGGCTCTCTTTGAATGCATACCTTAAACGTCATATGTCTAAAGCCCGGTTCACACGGTGCATGTTTTCTAGCTTGATTCCTTGCGTGGAACCCTGCATGCTCGTTAGCAGTAAATATTTCAGCTAGCAACGCATAGCAACCAACCATCAGCGAAACATGCAGGAAAAATAGCACCTGTCCTATTTCTCAAAATCAAGCAAGGGAGCATGCCCAGCAGCAGGCAGACACGAAATTTTCATGCTAGCGAGCATGCAGGGTTCCACGCAAGGAATCAAGCTAGAAAACATACACCGTGTGAACCGGGCTTAATTCGGTCTGGATCTGCATGAAATAAAAAATATGCATGTAATTCTCACCTAGCGCTAAGTCAACATGTATAAAAGATGTAATCTTCCTATATTGGAATAATGAATAAGGGAGTTATGATTGTAATTGTGCTAAAAGTTATTATTACTTGAATCGCAGGCAGGCTGGTGAGGGTAATATATTCTAATTGGCTGGTATCGGCAGATATATTATTTAAAAAATAAAAATTGATATCATAATTGGTGAAAAGGATAGCAAATTTGCTAATGAAATCAGTTAAAGTAAGATTTTTTACTTTCTACAGTTTTATCGAAGAGCATATTTTGTATTTCATTTTAAATTAATTTATTGGTTTATTGACCAGAAAAAGTGCCAGCTGATGTTTGTGTGATTGCTTGGATGTAAAGGATGACAAGAAATTAGCCTAGTCTACTGTTGTTGGTATGATAACATTTCATATACAAAGGTGCTGTTAGAACATAGCTAGTAGATTTTTAAATAGAGTATTTATACAAATTCTACAGCAAGCCACTGCTTGAGAAATACTTTCTTGCTTCTTTATCGGCCAAGTCAACTCTTGACGTGCCCTGCATTTTAAGATGAATTTTTCAAGTACATGCTAAGAAAGACAAGTAACTCTTAGAAATTACTAAAATGTTTTGCTTAATTTAATTTTGTATCTTTGATTTATTTTGATTTGTATTTTTTTATTTAATCCCTTTGGCTTTTCAAAGATGCTCAAAGTATAAGATTCCATCCATTTAATGTATGGTAAAAAATTGAAATTAGATGAAAAATTTGTATGATTATGGTACAAATTTTTATTTGAAAGTTATCAAAGATTTTATCCTATGGGACTATATAGTTTTCTTTTGATTTTTATATTCAGCCCAAGCATAGGTTTTTATGACAAAAAGAGCATTTTAAATATTAATGTTAAGATCTGTTGTTAAGAGGTATGTTTAAATGTGCATATCCAGTCTTTCAATGGATTTATAATACTCCATAGACCTTTCTACATGAAAGAGATCTGAAATGTGTGAATGAAAATGTGTGTAATATTCCTTCACATAGTTGTAGTAAATGACAGGATTGCTTGGAGGTTTTACACAAACTTTCAAAATTTTAATGTTGTAAACCATGCTAATATGAAACAGATTAAACTTTTTTTATCTTAAAATTTTCTTATGATTTAATAAAGGCTTGTTAGATCTTTAAACTAAAATAACATTAAATTACCAAACCCTTTACTAAGCAGTTTGGGCTGTTTTCATAATCTTTAAATGAAAGCAAATCCGTGGCAAATGTATAATTCAATACTAATAAGGAATATGAATCTCTTGAGGACAACAGTTGAATTTCTCCAAAAAGATCCTGTCATAAATGAGCTTAATAGTGTTGTTTGACTGCCTCTAATGGTGAATGGCAGATGCACACATTGAGGTTTTTTATACATTGATTACGGAAACTGCCAATTAAACAAGATGTATGTAAGCTCCGAGATTCATTTGTCTTTTTAATGGATGGTATGCAAAATTCAATTTGCATATAATAGAATGCAGCATATGAATTGTGTAATTGGGCTTTGTACCATTTTTAATGTAAAATTAAGTTAGGGTTGAATAAATCTATAAAATATGAAGAAATTGATAATTCATTTTCTTAAAAACATTTCAAAAGCAAATAGCAAAACATGAAAAATGAAAAGTTACTAAAAATTTAAATGAACTCACAGAAGTAAACATTTTTCAAAAAAGTAAATGAGTAAATACCAAATAAATTGCTTAGGAACAATAATTTTATGTCATTAATCACAGACGATTTTGTAATTAAGCTGCCTCTACCTTTATTTCATAATTTATATGAGTAATTCAGTCATGTAGAGGAAGCCTATTTCTGATAACAAGCTATATACAGGAAATGGGTTCAGCATCAGTACTTGCATTATGTTTACATATCTCTAGGAAAATAATAGCTATTCTGAAATTATACTGATTGTAATCATTAAAAAAACACAATAAAAGTAGTTGATTACTAGTAGAGTCTACATGTTACACCTTGGAAATATTTGCTAACTGTACAGTCTTGTTCAACCAAAGGAAAATGTATTTTTTCTCTAACAAGGCAAGAAACATGCATCTCTAACACATCTCTTTCAGTCGACATTTGGATGAAGCTTTTAAAGCATTGCTTTTAATATCAATTCCCTTTCTGCTGATGAAATAGAGACCAATCAGTGCTGGGTCCACTTGATGGATTTCAAATCAATCCCCTCTTGCACCATTTCCCACAATGGGCTGAAAAAAAGGACAGGAATGAAATCTTAAAAATTATATAAATGGGTAAATATATCCTTATGTTGAGCTTTTTGAATTAACCCCTTCCGCTACAATTTATTTTCTAAATATCCTGACCTTATCCTCAAGTTTTGTAAGTGCATTATAGATGGTTTATCGCTATCCAACTTCAAAACATTAATGTAGTTACCTTACCTTATGCATCAATAATTTAAATCTGATCACTGTGATTTTGCATTGAAAGTTCTAGGAAAGAAGACCTAGACTTGCCATTTCAGAGGAAGGAGTTAATGCTTATGATCATACAAAGGTTTAATTTTATTACCAGGAGTAAAATATATGTAAATCGAAAGTTTTTAAAAGTTATATAAATTCTGAATCCAAAATTTCTAAGTTACGAAGAATTAATATGCGTCAAATTTATTTAAAGATATGAAATGGTTTATTAATTCAACTCTTTTATTATAAAAACATGCCATAACGTAACATACTTTTGGCCACAATTATATTTTATGATGAAATCGGTTTTATATGTTATCTACGTAAATTAGACTTGCCAAAAATTAGTTTCAGTAAGAAATAATTGTGGTGAGTTGCGAGAGTTTGTGTACAACAAGTGTTAAGCAGGCAGTTACACTTAATTACCCTTTGGTGGTAAAGGGTTAAATTTTATGTCTGGCGTGTAAGTCAACCCCTGGTTTTTGAGAGATTTTTTTTAGGCTTTAAAGGTCAACTTATACACCGGTATAAACTAATTAATTTTAATGCAAATGCTATAATTACCTCATCTCCCTCAGACGTTTTGCATGTTGGATACATTTTTCAGCAGTATAATCTACTTCCTCAACAGTGGTGAATCGCCCAATTCCAAACCTAATAAAGGAAAGTTAGAATAAAAACACAAAACTCAAAATACTTCCAAACTATAAACCAAGTGAATGAGAGATTGGATGGATGGATGAAAAGAAGCTATCCTTAAAGGTCATCAAAATGCATTCCTAATTATCTATATGTTTTTCAGTCAAGTTTGAAAGTAGAGAGAATTACCTTATTGATGAATGGGCAAGGTCTTCTTCAGCACCAATGGCACGAAGAACATATGATGGTTCAAGGGAAGCAGATGTACAAGCACTACCACTTGAAAGAGCTATATCTTTTAGGGCCATCAGCAAAGATTCTCCTGTTTAGGTAAAAAAAAGTATTATGACATAATTGAAAGGCTCCACGAAAAGAACTTATTTTAAATGTGTTATTTATTTAGATTCTAGATGTAACTTTAATGCAAATCATACTCATTTAAACTCATTTTTAAAATTGTGAAATGATTTGATTTTTTCATTAAAATATAATTCATAGAACATTTTTGACACTTTCGAATCCACATGAGTTATTCATTTATTAAAGCTATTTATGTGAAAAAATAATGTAACACTTTTTATGTTAAATAAGCCTTGCTAAATATTTTTCAAATCTAAAGTATAATCTTTAGGAGACATGAGTACATGTTAATTCTCTAAATGAATATCATAATAATTATTAATGGTGAGCCTTATACAAAATATGTCCACCATCGAGTAAGGATATAGAGGGCTAACCTTATGGGAGAAAGTGTCCCAACTTTTTTCTTTTGCCTAACCACCACAAGATACCTTAGGCAGCGTTTTTCAGATCGAGAAGGATACCAGCTTTCATACCCTTCTGAAGGAATGGGAATGTGGTTAGAGAATGGGGGAAGGCTCAGCAGTTCCTCCTCATACTAGTCCTTTCATATTTTTATTGTCCTGCCTCTGAAAGAGACCCTTGGTGTCTCATTCCTCTCTATTGTTCTGGATTGACGAAACCAAGGGACTTCTCAGTTCTAGAAAACCTAAGTTTTGTATATATCCTCTCGTGCATTCTTCTTCACTTGTCTTTGCGTTTTGGCTGCGATCTGCTGCTTCCTACAGTAATTACACGATGCAACAGTGTAAAAACTTTCTCGCAGAATTAGGTGTTCTATAGGAATTTCGATCTTCTGAATTCGGATTAACATCTGCAGATAATACTTTCGTCAGAAGTGAATATGATGATGATGATGAACTATTGCATTTAATATCCAAAGGAGTGAATAATCTATGACGAATGCAGTTTCCCTGTGAAGGGTTACATCTGCAGTTTAGGGAGAATACACAAACACTGTTTTAATTTTAAACAATCAACAGTACTTAACGATTTTGATAATTTAAAAATTTAATGCTAATAAAAAAGTTTAAATACTAATATAATTATTTATCCTAAGCACATTCATTCAACAGCCATTATTTTTTGTTAATCAGAGAATATAATTTTGCCCTGCTTTTCCGAATTTACATCATCTTTGGCATATGATGCCTAGAAATCACCGGGAGGTGACTGCAATTCGAGTTTCATGCTTGTTTCCACACAAGTTTTAAAAAGTTACACAATTATTGACAATATCAAGATATCTACAAAGAGTTTGGTATCAAATTAATCAGTAAACCACAAGGAATTTTATTGTGGACTGCTTATACAATTAAAGCTAATTATTAAAAACATTATACTTAATATTAACCATTATTTCCAAACAATAACCGCTGACCAGACCAATAGAAAAAAGGTTTACAACCTTCTGGAGTTTTGGCCTCATGTTTAGTCTTGGGCCTCGGGTGGGGAAGGAGGGAGGCAGTGGAATGGGAATATGCTCATCTGGGCGTATGCAGTGCCAATTTCTCGCTAAATTGTCATACTCCGTGATTTCTCTAATTACTCTTCTTGTACGAATATCATGTACCTGAGTAGTCTCAATCCAAAGATAAAGAATACAGCTACCATGCAACTAGAGTTTTACTCGCACACTTGCATTTGCTTGAAGGTGCTTTTAAAAGCCCTGCCCTTCGTTCTTTTTAAGTGGCCATTTTCTAATGTTATAATTTACAACAAGCAATAAAGTGCTTCAGCAGTTTCCCTAATCCCCCCTATGAGGGGACTCATTGCCACGAGGAAGATGCATGAGGGTTGGCCACCGCCCTGACCGTGATGAGGGTGTTCCATCGTACCTGCTGTGCGACTCTAAGCTGGATGCAAGCGGATGCAACGACGTGCAGCAACATCTACGTGTTGCCTCCGGAACTGCATAAAAAAGTTGGGACACTTGGATACATGGAGGCAAGCCCTCTAGTTCCTTACTCTATGATGTCCACTCAAGTGAAACACACTATCTAAGAATGACACTTTTCTAGTCAGTCCATAAGGAAAGATCTTGATCAGTGCAATTATCCACTCATACCTTGCTGGCATTCATTTCATCACAGGCATGATCAAGACTGAGACAAAAGTTAATGATAGATATTTTATTCTCTATCCCCTACCAATGACTATATTCAATTGTTCAGAATACGGTAACATTAATCAAAGCAATGACCTAGAATTTATCGAAGGATGAATACGATTGTTTTGATTAAACATGATTGACTTTGATGCACCTTTAGATATGCATATCTTTCTGCATAAAATCTTAGAAAAATAATTTTATGACTAGGGTACAGTTTCTGAAATAAACACTTGAACAAGATTATTACTCATGTAGAAAGAATGAAACCAAAATGGAACAATAAGCTTCAAGTCTGTTAATGCTAAAATTTAAGGAGGTAATTTTTTTCCCCATACTTCTCTTTAGAGCAGAAATTTTGTCTTTACCTAAAACATGAACATTTACCTTAACTTTATTCTAAAATTATAAAACTTAGCAATGATAATTTATATTACCTTCAATGTAAGCAAAGGAAAGGTTGAGGCATCCAGGATAGGTGTGAACTGGATCTCCATTTCTGATTACATCAGGAATTTGAGAAGTTATACGATTCAACAATCTGTTGGACAGTTTCTCAATATACTTGTGGTCATACTGTTCATGAAGAGTAAAATTGAGCATATTAGAAAGGAGTTGGGAAGATCAAAAACAACAAAAAGTTAACATCTTGGATATCATTTTAAAATAAAGCATGATAATTATGATATAATATCCAATAAAATATCACAAGTTCATCATGACCTATATTTTTTCCTGTCTATTCTTCCTTGGAAATTTTCCTTGAGCAAAATAAACTTCACCCATAACTTGTGAAATTCATCTAGATATTAAGGACTTGTTCAATTGGGAAGGCAGAATGAGGGATGTTAGAGAAGACCTTTCCTTCCCTATCGACAATGGATGGAAATACAATGGTTTTAAGATGACAATAGGCTTCCTATGTAATCTTGTTTGATAATTCTGAAACTGCAATAGCTCTTGGACTGGCTGAAGTCATGCACAAACAGTTGAATGATTATGAATGAAAACACAATACCACAAAACATCCACTTTAACTTTTAGCATATTATTTTAGAAATTCAAATGAAAAATATAAAGGACAACTTTATGGGTTATGCTTGATTATTAAGATGAAAATTCAAATAAAAGCTGCGAGTTCTACCTCCATTTCCCTTTCAGCAATTTCACAAGCAGCCCCAAGACCAACAACAAGGGGAGTAGGAACAGTGCCACTGCGCATACCCCTCTCCTGTCCACCTCCACTTTGTATGGGATCCACTCGAACCCTTGGTCGTCTCCTCACATACAGAGCACCAACTCCTAACGAGAGAATAAGTACTATTAGTGACAAGAACAAATACATCTCTTCTCAGAAGACGTACCTTAAAGATGGCTAATTTACAATCAGTAAAAATTCTTGAACCATTTTAGGTGAAAGAATCATCCACCCAACTAGCAAAGCATTGACTATACATATAATCAAGCAGTAAAAAAATATTGATAGAAAATATACATTGTTCCTCGAAAGATATCCTAATTAATTTACTGCCTTTTAGTTTATGAATCACACCTTCTTTAATAATCATATTGAAGAAAAGGTCTGAATAAATAGTAGCCTTAGATATCAGACAACTTTTCCAAAACCAGAAAAATTAGATCAGCATGGAACCCCAACATGAGACTTAGGGGTTGAAGTGCTTGAATACTAACCACTCTGCCACAGTCGCCAATACGAGTATAATAGTAAAAATCGGAATCATAAGACATCTGATTCCACATATTTTGGGCTCCCGGATAGTCGTATGGACAGCGTGTTTGCCTTTGGTGAAAGTGGTCACGGGTTAGATTCCCGGAGGGAGCCCATGTGCGAAATGACCTAAGCTGTCAAAGCACTTTTAAAAATACTACTACTACTACATATTTTTTCAAAATGATTAATACAGTGGTACCTTGGTTAACTAAGGTAATTCATTGCAGGATTACAGTTGTTATCCAAGTTGTGATATCCCACGCATATAATAATGGTGATTGATTAATTTTTTTCGGGTCTTCCCCACAAGCATAGTGTATGTCAAATTTATTCTCAACAGCTACTGGCTGCCTATGCTAATAATCTTAACTTCCTCATCAAGTTCATATTTCACTGAAAGCAGCTGCCAATCAATGTAACCTAAATCATGCATCGTTACCCTTACTTAACCACATGGTTAACTAAGGCTGTTGTTAACCAATGTATCACTATACTTTATACAAAAATTAATATAACTGACTTGAGGAAAGTTACAAGGTCTCGGGCTTCCGGATAGTCATGTGGACAGCGCGTTTGCCTTTGGTGAAAGCGGTCCCGGGTTCGAATCCCGGTGGGAGCCAATGTGCGAAATGACCTAAGCTGTCGAAGCACTTTTAACAATACTACTACTACTAGTTACAAGGTCTCTCAGGGATGGAAGCTTATTTATTTACTTCTTAAATTTTACTTGATATACATGACCAATAATGTTGGTAATAGCTTTTAAAAATTTCCTTCATACACAGTTATTTTTTTGTAATAACATGAATCATACCTCAAATATATATTGAAAAGTTGCACTTACCTTTTGGTCCATATAATTTATGTCCACTGATAGACATCAAATCTATATTCATGTCATTGACATCCAAAGTTATTTTTCCTACAGCTTGTGCCGCATCTGTATGGAACAAAACTTTTTTCTTCTTACAGATTGCACCTAATAAAGAAAATAACAATTTTTAATTATTGATTCAAAGGACATGGATATTATTTTCCCGACAATAACAAAAATAACATGTGATTAAAGTTGATCAAAATAGAATGATTTGGTTAATAGTGTAAACAACACAGTATATAACACTGTGGGATAAATTTTCAATGAAATGAATCTGCAATTATTGATGGAAATAATAAATCAAATAAGGTAGATCAACAGAACTAACAGAGGTTATAATAGGAATTACATTAAAAAATATAAAGTGACTGAAGATTTATGTCAATCTTGTACTGCAATAAACTTTGTTTTAAATTTAACAGAAACAATTTAAGATTCCGAGATTGATTTTATAGATGGTATACACATAAATAAGAAAACAAACTGGTAAAGTCAATACATTGCGCAAAGAAAATTAAACAAAAAATGGTAACAATCAGAGAACCACCTCAACTTACCAATTTCCTTAATTTTCTGTTTAACGCCAATTTCGTTATTCACAGCCATAATAGATACAAGGGAAGTATCTGGCCGAATAGCCTCCTCTAAAAGAGCCAGATCCACCATACCTGTGCTCTTTCCAACAGGTAAATAAGTTACAGAAAATCCTTCTGCTTCAAGTGCACGACATGAATCCAGAACACATTTATGCTCCTAGAGAAAGAAAACAGTTTCAGTTTAGCTTCTCGTGATTGGATTGAGAGAAACCTAACATAACCCTATCTACTATATCTATAATTCTAATATAATAAAATAATACTTCCTTGCTATTGATTAGAATAGACTATACTAGTATATACAATAATGTCCACTTTAATACACTGCTGAGTTTTATGAAAGAATATCAAGTGATTCATTCTTTGAACATCACAATTTACTTAAACAAACATAAAGAACATGATTCTATCATATATGGAGAAATAAGTAACAAATAATTAACTAAACTAGTTGACAGAGAGAAGAGTTTTACCAGCTGTAATCCTATTTTTCCTAACGACATTTCAAACAAAATAAATAACTAAAAAATTATGAATCGAGTATTTTTTTTAGGATTGAGCAAGATTGGAAATATATCTGTATTTATTAAATGTATAGCAGACTTTGGACTTCGGCATAACAATATCCTCTTCGTGACATACATTCCAATTCGGCGAGAAAATATAACCTGTACAAAAAACATGCGAACTTTGGGAAATAGTGCAGTTACTCACTGTTTGTGTAGTGATGACATGCTTCTTCTTACTTGCATAGAAACGTGCAGCACCCTTGACTGCAATATTATTGCATTCCGTGGCTCCTGATGTAAATATGATTTCTTTGGGATCACAATGTATCAAGCGCGCTACTTGCTGTAAGAATAAAACATCAAAACTCCCATCAATGAAACATTGCTATTTAAAGTGTGAAGTATTAAAAATCTAAACTACCTGAACGAGTCTTACTAAATATGGTAACATTATGCAACAAACCTTTCGAGCATCTTCAACTGCTTGCTCACTTTCCCATCCATAGGCATGAGTTCTCGAATGTGGATTGCCATAATATGATGTTAAATAAGGTAACATAGCGTCCAACACTCTGGGGTCCTAGAAACGTAAATGGAAAGGTAAAACTCACCAGTTTAAATTTCAAAACGAAAATTCTAGTATCGACGCTATTTACCAGTGGTGATGTGGCCTGGACATCAAGATACAGCGGCCTTAGTTCTTGAGATGAATTTGCAGAGGCTAAAAATATAAAACAATCTCAATAAAATAACTGTTATTTTAATAAATAAATCAGCATAAAATTTCTTAAGGATAAAAATTATGAAATGATAATCTTATGAGAGACTTGATCAATACTATCAATAATTCTACAATACCTTTGAGTCTACTGTCGCTGAAAGGATCTTTACCAGCATTGAAATCTGAAGATAAAGATCGTACACAAGGATTGTGCAATGATGAAAGCTTTTTAGGAGAGCAATTTCTTAGGAAAAATATTCGAACTTGATGAAACATTCTTCTTAAAAGGGTAAGAACACTTCAGCAAATAATCCTTGTTTATATTCGAAACCTATAAATAAACAGCGACACTTGCTTATCCCTTTAATACTGTTTTACGTGGTTTTACGCTGTAGAATTACAGCGGCAGCGAATCGTACGGAACGAAAAACAAGGTTCGCTACTTCGACCGTCACTTGTGATCTCACAGGGGAGGGAACGGAGGGAACGTTTTTTGTTCGATTTATTCTTTCAAAGCGGACGTAATATAATTTAATCAGGAATTTTAATAATGTGAAAATTATAAACACCTAGAGAATTTTAGGAGTAGCAAAAATTAAGAGAATAAATATGTGCAATAGTTCTTTTTTATTCCTGGAATGAGAAAGTATTAATTTATAATACTCTAGTTTAGGGACTACATAAACTATGAAGGCATAATATTCCTTGGTAAAATTTCACTTTGGTACTGTTTGGGAGAAAAGTGAAATTTTACCTATTCCTTAAGTAATAAATATATTCATTAGATAGTAAAGAATCATCACTGAAAATGCAGATTTTTCAACGTCATTCAAAATTTATTACAAATATTTATTCGCTCATTAACAATTATAGATAAAACACATCAGGGAGCGCTGAGTATTTCCGATCGAAACATTTTCCAATCCTCTTTATTTCGATCATCCTATATCTATACAAATTTTTGTACACAAGTTCTTTTGTTTTAGCGTAATATGTTTTTCCCTGGAAGTAGGTAGAAGTTTACACAATGCCAATCACCATGGAAACAGATCTTGATCGAAACTACAGCTTGCTACAGCTAAACAAATACTTGTATCGTTCTCACGATTATACTTACCTTTGTGAACTACAGTTCCTAGCATACTGATCATTAACTTATGTACTTCCATGTGTATGTCTTTTCTTAATTATACCACAACAGATAATAAATAGTTCGCATGGAACGAGAAAAAGTGATGTCTTCCTTTTTTTTGTGTCGAATCGAGAGAAAATTATAAATAATTCTTTTTAAGACACAAGGACTCGATGAAATTATTTTTTATATTTAAAAGTGTATGAACATTTCATTGAAAGGCTTACTTTGAATTTTCTTCAATGTCAATTTTTCTTGGAGATGAATACACCGACAAGGTAAAGTAGTTTATGAGTTGTTTATGACCACTTCACATGTTAATTCAATAATAATAACGGGTGATAAGTTTAGGGTCCGTTGTGGTCAGAAGAAGAAGTATTACTGCCTGTTGTTAAAGAGATTGTAGATAGCATATTAGATGGAAAGCATTACCATCATAATAAGATGGCAGCATGGGTTGAGACAATTGGAGAGAAATGCTTAAGAGAGTTAGCAAATTTACAGAGACCATTCAAATATATAGGTAAATTTCATTTCAGATTGTGACTATTTAAATATATTGAATATATCTTTATTTCTTTGTAATAAACTGAAGTAATTTTTGTAATTCTTTCACAGTGGAAGTGAGTATAATGCAAAAGAATGGGGCAGGACTACATCATGCAAGCTCATGCTTATGGGATATCTCTCAGGATGGTACAGCATATTTACAGTGGGAAAATGAAACCATGTATTGCATAGTTACTATACTTGGGCTTAGTTTGTAAATGGCCAGCTCAACTAGATTATGGATCAATTATCTAGTTGAGCTTCAAACTTCATAGTTAAAGAAAATGGGCTTATACATAAAATGTTTGTATTTTGTCAGCATTTTATATTTACTTCTTAATATTAGTTTTTTTGCTATGGCTGATTGTATGATCTGTGTTTGAAATGTTCCAAATTCTATTTCTCCTTAATGTTTTCATAATTCTTCCTTCTCCAACGAGGTATCAGTAGTAAAACTGTCTTGCAACTCTTAATAAGAAATAACCTGTGTGATAAAAACCATTATGTAATTCTATTAAACCTCTGCATTGCTATAATGGGGTTCCCTAGGAGCTACCCAGAGTAGAATATTATTGTAGCAAATCACAAACTTTAAATCAGAAGTTAAATAGCTTAAACTTTCATGGCATATATCATCTCTTTTCATATGGAGAGACTTCCTGTCTAGTGATCATTTCATCTTCAATATTTTGAATGGATGAATACTGGAAGGGTGGAACATCGTATATACTTTTCGTTTTGGTTATGGAACTAAACAAGTATAAAATGGTGCTTTAACTTGATCTGACTGTTGGTGCTAGTATAAGGCATAAGGAATCAATTTTTGGGATAAATCATAACAATAAATTCTCAATGATTAAACCAATTTACTTCACAAATTAAAAATATTTATTAAATGAAGATATTTATCTTACAACTGAATGAATTCGAATTATTCCAAAATGTGTAGCTTCTGCTTGTTCAGATTCACATTTAATGACTAGGAATACATAACCTATGTAAGGCATAAGAGGTAGAAATAAACAATTTTAAATATATTATGAAAAATTCAGCTCCCCTTAAAATTTTTAAATTCACATCCTTTGTTAAAGAAGTCCACATTCCAGAAGCTCAAGGAAACATGATAGGATAACAATTAACCCTGAGCCATACAAAATATTTTTTCCTTGAAATACTGTTCATAATTCAATGTTAATCAAATTGAGAATTTGATGATTAATTCATTTTCACAATAATTCTTAGATCAAAAACTAACGATTGTTGTACCTATGAGTAGAGTATCATGTAAAATATTTGAAGGTTTTGTAAATATGGTAGTAGAACCCAAGTTCACCTCAGAAGATGGATTCCACTAAGAAGAGCCGACTCATTACAAGAATATGAAAAGGGCCAACATTCATCATTTGCACAAATCAATCTCATTTGAGATCTCTAAAATAAAAGACTTTTCATTATTCTTTTTGGCAATACACCCAAATAATGGGCTATTATGAGCAATATGTCAGGCTTTTGTTCAAATTTTAATTAATAAGACAATTAAAAAAACACTGCTGTATTTAAACCCTCATGAAATCCTAAGCCACTGGGAGGACTAATGAATGGATAATGAACAGACTTTACTCTGAATTGTTTATACATTTTCAAATGAAAAGTATGTATCTGGATGGAAAATAATCCTGAAAAAGCAGGTGATGAGTATGTAATGTAGATTACATATGATATTCTTTCTCTAAAACAGTTAAATTCCCTATACAGAATACATTTTAAACAATTTACAAAAATACTTATCATACACTCACTGGTAAAATATGTCCTCATCTTTGTTCTTACTTTAAAATTCGTACATGAAAAAATAAAATTTTCATCTCTTATAATTAATTATCACATACTGGCAAGCCTCTTATTATGGCAGAAATCAACTCAAACCCTAAGAATCGGTACTGTCTCTTCGTAAATGACTATCCTCAGTGCTATCTGTCCTTGATACTTCATCCTTTTTAACCAAACTTGATTCTTCTTCATTTTGCTGGTCTTTTGATTCTTTCACCTTCAATTCTATTTCTGAATCATAACCATCTTCTTCCGGACACGATTCTTTGTCTTCCGATGAACTAGTCTCATCCTTTTCAATTATATCTTTCTTTGGACCTGTACCACTAAATGCAGCTGATTTTTCTAGTGCATCATCACTCACTGCTCTTCTGGTGCATGGCAATTCCTCTTTAGGAACCTTCTGCTTTAGCTGAGGAGATATCAAAAGAAAGAATATCACCAAGCATCCCAAAATTCTCACCCACTTATCAAAGAAAACAAATTAATAGCACATCTAACCATATACTATCAAAATGAAAGAAATAATTCAACATTTTATAGCTCTAAATCAAAATCTATTTTTGCAGAATGCAGATAAAATTGCATTAAAATATTTTCTCCATCATTTTATTGAAAATTGTAGTCAAGTTTAAACAACATTGTTCATAGAGCTATGTACCTTTGACATTGTTTTTTAAATGAAATACATCCAATGACGGTGAGTAAACAACTCAAGCACAACTGCTCCCAATGAAAACTTTTTATAAATCATTTATACAATTTGATATTATTTTATGTAGACTAGGACAACTCTCTAAATTCATGGATGGTTAAAAATGGGATGAAAATACTAAAGAATATGGAGGAAAATGCTACAGTTTTAATCAGTTGTGATACAACTGAATTCCCTTACAATTATATTAGGAGATGACGATGATGCTGGATTTCCTGCAATATTAGTTTCTTTGTGTTCGATAACTTCATCCAAGGAATATCGCCTGCGATATCTTGGATGAGTTTCATGATGGTGGTGATGAGGTAATGGCAAAGGGAAACCTTTGGCATCATCGCAGCAGTAGAGTTTGTGACAGGAGCCTCCCTTGCCAGTGCATTGCAGGAAACAAACAGGCCCGTCTCCTTTTTGCCCTGCTCCATTTTCCATTGTAATTGTATAAGATTTACATCTCTCAGTCTTAATGCTTGGTTCAAAAACCCCCTGGGTTAGTGGAATTTCTGAGTATCCTCCGTTTGGGTATGTAATGTCCTGACACTAAAAATTAAAATGATGAAAAGTTTTTACTTTCAAAAATTTAAAACACAATGTTTCTTTTCAGTTGTGATAGACATAAGAGAACCAATTAGTATTCAATTTATCAATTTCAATATTCATAAAAATCAAATCACGCATTTATCAATTATTGTTATATATTGAAATTCCCATTGTTGTTCATGCAGAATTGATGAATTTGATTTTTAAGGGATATAAAATTTTCCTTTAACATTAAATGCTTTTGGAATGTTGAAGATATATCAGTTTTGAAAACAAGTAATATCTGTAATGAATTCCAGAAAAAATAATCACTGATTTTCTCATTAATATTTAATTCTGAACATTTATTTTTGTTACATATGTAACATTTGTGAATGAAACTCTTATTGTTAGATAACATGGTAACTTATCATTAAACCATAAATGATAAAGATCTTTCTAATTTGAAAGTAGGTGGCATTTTATAAAATATTCCATGAATAATATGATCTATTATGTAATGCAATGAAGAAAATGAAAATCTTACCTTATGGAACTCTGGTTGAATGGTAACATGATTTATTCCCTGTTCATGGAAGAACTCTGTCACCTGTTTCATTACAGATGATACATTCTAGAAAAATGAAAATACATCAAATTGATAAGCCAACACATTTCAATCAATATATCCTACTTTTGAAATATAAAATTTAAAGAAAAATCATATTTTAATAATATGAACCATTCTTAGAAGTCTCATCTGAAGTAGTAACAACTAGTTTTTAGGTAGATACTTAAATCATGGGTTACCTTTGAGTTAGCAAAGACAACATGAACGGTGGCATATGTTCTTTGAGGAGTTAACTGCCAAATATGCAAATCATGCACACCAACCACAGCAGCACTAAATGCTTCACATAAGCGGCTGCGAAGACTTTCAATATTTATGTGATCGGGTATGGTCTGAAGTAGTATAAGACCAGATTCCTTCACTGGAAAAAAATAACAAGTTATTTAGTAAATGTATTAATTTTAGGCTAAACAAAATTACTTTAAGGATTATATCTACTGAAATGCCGGAAGAGTTATCCATAATTAAAATTACTACCTAAAGTTAAAATGAATATTCCATAAAAATTCTTATTCGATAAAATAATATTGTTGACTGTATAATACACCTAACAGTGTTTTAGGTATGTGTATTTTTAAAGAAGGAAAACAGTTTGAACTATTAAATATAACTAACATTGGTACATTTTTGTCAGGTTTCATAAATACTTGATTGGCACTGATCTATTTTATAGCTAGAGTAAAAGAATTATTTCTTATTGCCCATCTTCAGAAAAATTTATGCTCAATATTTTTCTCATAAGACATTACTTACTATTATAATCAACACAAAACAATAAAAATATGAGCCTTCTTCAAGTAATTCTAAAGTAAATTATAAAAACTTTAATTAAATAATACTTACTGTAAGGATAGCTAAGAACTAGAAGAAGTACAGCAGAAAATATGGAAATAATTGGATCCGCATATTTTGCGACTTGTGCATCAGTGAAGTACACAGTTATGGAACACACTATTACCAGCACAGACCCTGGAAATGGTGAAGGAAAATTTCAATTAATTAATATTCTACAGATATTATTTAAAGTTGATAAATAAAAGAAATAATATGATATATAAGAAAGTCAAAATCAAATCAAAAAATTAAAATCACAATTCACTCAGTTGATGATTGGTTTTAAAATTCCAAATACTGGATAATACTTTCAAAAAAATTTACACATATAAATTTCTTGATTATTATAACCTTAATTATAACCTATTAGCTCAAATTCATAGGGTTAGTAGAAAAGTATACAAGTAATACATAATTTTTTAATATAGGGTGTTTTCTTTTTGATTGATTTCTAATGTACAGCTAATCTATGGATTATATCTACTTAATGAACAGTAAGCTGGCTTTATTTTTTTGCAATACATGGTAAATTATTCATGGTAAATGAATGAATATTTAAATACCCACTCACTCCAGGGAAACTCACCAATAACATCTCTGAACATCTCCTTTGGTCCCTGCCTCAAGGGAGGAGTCCCTGAAATTCCAGCTTGTAAATATGAGGTAGCAACTGCAGCTGGTGATGGATGCGTTGGGGCAGCCACGATTGCTGATTGGGAAGATATGCCATAAACAACTTCACCACATGGGATTGACTCTCCAGGAGAGTCCATCTCTCCATTTTTGCTTCCCATGGAATTCACCATCTTCTTGTTAGGACGGACGGAATCTTGGGTTACAGCCCTCTCTAGCACAACGTCACCAGTTGGAGTGACATGAAGAAAACTTCCCTGATGGAATGTGTAGCCTAATCAAGCAGGAAAAATTTCACTATTTTAATAAAGACAACTATGTCAATACTAAAAGAATTCCGTCACAGAGCAAATAAAATATGTACGCTAACCAATAACCCCACTAATTAGTAAGCAATTTTTCTAAAATGTAATCCTCACCTCCTATAAGCAGGTAACAAAGGCCATTCAGCAGAATTCCTGCAGCTCCAATGCATAAAACCGGAATTGGATGATGCATTTCATCCTGTGGGTATTCAATCTAACATTGTGGTCTTAAAAATAATGGACCTTTATAAAACCTTAGCCTAAATATTATTACTAATGAACTGGAGATGTGGAAACTCTTAAAGAAAAGTATTCTTTAATAGTATACTTTAATATAAATTTATGATATTATTGTATTAAGGGTATTCCTTCAAATTGCAATCAAAATTGAATTATCAAATTGATGAGATAGAATCAATTATTTATTTTTATTTATTTCAGGAATATTCAGAAAGAATGATAGGTTTAACAGAAATTAAAACCACATCTCCAAAATGTTTACACACAATTGATGATCATTCACAAAGCTGGTTCATCCAAAAGCTGACAGATTCTCAGAATGCTAGTAGTGCTGTAGCCCAATATCCTTCTCCAGATCCACCACCATTGTTATAACACATTAGCAATATGACCTATAAATTAAAACTGATAAAAATTCCTGAAAATCACATTTTAAATTATAAAATTACCAATATTTTTCATCAAGAAGGTAGAAAACTTTGTTGCTTCTTATTAAACATATTCCAAAGGGCACTTTTTTATCATAAATATGATGACAATTTGCACCATTTAGAAATTAAAACAGCACCATCTATAGAGGAAATGGAAGAAAAAGCTCATCTTGAAAATATGTAATGGAGTGGAATATAAAATTTGCCCAAAAGAAGAACATTCAGTTAGTAAAAGGACCATAATCCTATTTCTGAAAATAATGTTTTTATTGTGAATGAACTTGAGAGGATTTGTTTTTTGCATTTTCCAAGCAAATTTTTATTATCTTAATTATTTTCTTATTTCTCTAGGATAAAATCATTCCTTAAGGAGCTTTAGTTTTTAAGTAGAAAGTTCCTTATATGATATGTAGTATGAGAGATTAGATTATCTTTCTGCCAGTTATCCATATATCAACAAGTTATATTAATCTCTTCCTAAAGATTTATTTACAAGTAATTACAGAGCTGATTGGTTACTATAAATTCTCGATTCAATTACATTTATTAGCTTTACTGAGAGTTCATCCTGTTATTTTGGAAATATGTGGAAATGGTTGAATTTTTTATTCATTAGGGTAAATAATATCACCAGATTAAAATTGTTAGTTGTACATTTCAAGCTATTATTTAAGATGTTTAAAGCAGATATGGTATATTAATAAGCCCTTCTTAAATTACATGATTTAGAAAATGTACAGAAGCCAAATTAATGTTTAGTATCATACAGGTAAATTAATAAGCCATTTTTAAACAAAATGATTTTAGAGCTTTACAGAAATCTGCTTAATATTTAATGTTAAACATTCACTTTGTGTTACTATAATTGGCAATAGATATTACAGTTATAATTAAATAAATATTATATTTTGATAAACTATTTTAGCCAGTTTCATTATTCAAAGAGGGAAAATTAATTTATTGTTATCAAACTCTTCATTATAGAAAATTTAGTGTAGTTGGTGTACTTCTTCAATTTCCCAGAATTTTTGAAAATTCTATAATCTGTACAAATAATATTAATCAGAAAAAATCCAAATCCTGGAAAAGTATTAAAAATCAAATAATAGAATGCAGATGTTATTAGGTATTGTTTGTTAAAGGAATCATTATATAAAAGAAATGAAATGAAAGGCCTTCTCAATCAAATAATTAATATTTAAGAAGCAATTTTGTATTAAATGTTAAATTAAGTTACTCCTACATTTTATAAGTAACTGGGATAATGACACATTTCTTTTATTTGGAGTAGTATATTTAGTACGCAGTATATTTAGTATTATAGTATATTTCCAATAAATTGGGCAGAGGATTATCTAAATTGGCTTGCTAAATTTACATTACATTTATTCTTAGTAGCATGGTGTTATTGTGAATGATAATTTTAGATCATAAAATTTAGACTTTTAAAGCACAGTTACGAAGATCTATTCCTCACCAGGGTATCATGCAAAAAGATATCAATTTAAATATGTGGAAAGTTATGAGGAGGAAATAGCTCCAAAAAGCTATCTATTATTATCTGATTCAAGAAAAGCCATGAAAAAATAATGTGAGACACTGCTTAGTAGGATATCAATTATTTGGAGAATTTGAAAGATTTCAGTACCAACTAGGTATAATAACCAAAAGCTTTAGTCTTGGAAATAATCCTCTCAATGACAGCTAAGCTTCATGATCAAACTTCTTACTTTTGCCTAAAGCTTGTGAGCACACTATACTGCTTATATGATAAAGTAAACGATGCATTGAATCTAAGCCAAACTTTCTGATAACTGTCCATGAAAAAGAAAACATCATTAAAAATGAGATATCATGTAAAACAACAATGTATTCAATAGTTGCACTGCTGAACACAAATGTTTTCCTAATATTGCAGTGGTGACTATGAAGAAAACCATGATTAAATCTGATGCTTAAATTCCCTTCTTTAAAGAAGAGTTATTCATTGCTAATTCTAAATTGAAATATGCCAGGTAAAAGAGATTAAGTTTTTAAATTTGGAAAACTTTTGTATTCAACCGTACAAGTATCTTTGCCATTCATGATGCTCACATCCACAAATCAGATCTGCCTTACACCCAATATCTTTGCTAATCAAAAACATAAAAAACTTGGAATAATTTATTGAATATGATCAATATCTTTATGAAGAAAATTTACTGGAATTAGGTATCTTATATATTTTTTGTATTTACTATTGAAGCCAAACTCTACACATTAATCTAAGCCAAAATTAATTGAAAAATGATTATTAGTCTTTCAGATTATAAAAAAAATAAATTCATAACAAAAGCAATAGATGACATGAACCTTTTGTGAAACATAGATCAACATATAATGATGAGAACACCTATGGCAACAAAAAATGTGATTAATTAATTCAACTGAAAAAAATGAGTTAGAAAACACCAATTATGCAACTCATCCAAAGCAAATAACTTAAAATCATTAGCATTAAATTCAGCCAAAAAATAATAGTACCCGTAACATATTAAATACATCACTGGTAAATTATTCATTTATATTTTTCATGCCTTAAATATGTTATTTAAATGGCTAACACAGAAATTAGACATATACGACAAAAATGGTTAATACAGTCACATTTTAAGAAACTAATGTATGCTTACAGAATGGCCTATGTGGCAGAGGGTTTGAAGTGCCTCAACTATCAATGAAAAACAGAGAGAGGCTAAAAATACAGTGCCACTCATAAGAACCAATACATCAATGCGCGCCCAGCCAAAGGTGTTCCTCAGCCTTCTCTCAGACACAAGACGATTACTTTGGTTTTGCTTTCCAGGTAAAGTCTCCACTGAATCCTAAAAATAAAAGATGAGGAAACTAAATAGATTTTTACTAAATTAAATGACTATCTTATTAAATAAAGAACAAAGTTTTATCAATCACCAGTGTAAGATAAAAATTATGTGTTTTTGAGAATATTTTTAACTTAAACATGAAATTGATAAAGTTCTACCCTTCAACACTATGTTATATTCAAATTAAAATCATAAGCATGGGATGGTTGTAATGAACATAAATGTTAAATTGCAATATTGTTAGGCTTTCAATCATTGGATGGATTTATTCATAGAGGAGAAAGGATAGGTAAAGTCTGTAAATTCTCCAAGAAACTAATATAAAAAAATCTAATGTGGCCAGCACATGACTTTCTCCATACATATAAGATGTAAATATTTATCTACGGCAGTAATTTCGAACTCTATATTCCATCTAAACTTGGAAGATGAGTGATTAATATATATATTATTATCTTTGACGCCAAAAACATTATTAATAATATTTTTCGGGACATGATCGATGAAATTGGCCTTTCGCCCATAGAGCCCAGAGCGCCCACAAAGTACATAATGAGCAACTTCCGGTTTATCAGTATTTCATCATTAATTACTACACAATCAGTGATACAAAAATATGTTTTATACAAAAGTTATAGTAAATTATATTTTCTAAAACTTTTATAAATAAAAGTATATACCTAAATATCATATTTATGGAGATATTTTTAAACCCGGAAATGAGCTTTGAAGGATGAAGCTCGACTTCCGGTTGACCGATTTACTCCAAAAACTAATCAACCCTAAAGAAACTAACCAAAATACTATATATGAAATTTGGTGATGATACATAGAATAGTTTTCCTGTTAGAGCGCCCACAAAGTACAGAACAGCTACTTCCGGTTTATCGGTATTTCACGAATAACTCCTAATCAACCGGAGATAAAAAAATATGTTAAATACAAAAGTTATAGTAAATTATACTATCTAAAACTTTTATGAGTAATACAATACACGTATATATCATAGTTATGGAGATATTTTGAAAACCGGAAATGAGCTTTAATGGATGAAGCTCGACTTCCGGTCAACCGATTTACTCCAAAAACTAATCAACTGTGACAGCACACACCACAGTACTATATATGAAGTTTGGTATTGATACAACCAATAGTTTTTACGTTAGAGCGCCCACAATCACAGACACACATACACACACACACACACATACACACAGACATCATTCCGAAAATGGTTAAAACGTGTTCTAGGGACCCCAAAACATGTATTTCCGTTGAAATCTCGAAGTCGATTTTTTTCATGAAAACAATACTTTCTCTATACTTCGTATAGAGAAAGTATTGTTCTATGGAGAAAGTAAAAATTAGAGATTTTCATAAAAGCTCTAATCAAAGAGCAACTTAAGAGTTATTAGAGAAGAATCTTCATCACTGCTCTTTTGATGGAGAATATACTTTCTATGTTAAACCTACCTATTTCTATAATTAACTTTAAAAGTATTCAAAAATATTTCCAAAATAAGTCCAAAAAGAGCAAAGTTATTAATACCCTAATATAATGCATTTATAAAGCATAATCTCTCGACCATAAACTGGAGTAATAGTAAATCATACAAAATATTTTCTACATGACAAATGATAGTTTCAGGAAAAATCATTAAGAAGATAAATAGCGTCAGTTCTCACCTTTGAATGGCCATGGCAACGAGTAACACTCATACATCCTTCTGAAACTCCTTCTGCAGAAGCATCGCACCTCCTTGCGACTACCTCGCCCCCTGGAGCGGACTTCAGTTCCTCACCGACACTCTCTTTTGAGTTTGACTGACGAACTTTTTCTTCTATCGTTTCTTCTCCTCCTCCGCCACCATACTGCAATCGCAAATACGTAAATGAACTGTTACTGCTGATTACGATTTATCGTTAAACTATCACAACACTTTCTCTAATTAATCTCCGAAAAGGAGAAATCTCCTCTATCGTGAAACTCCCTTTTCTTAGTATAAAATAACGACGTTAATTCCTGATTGGCCTTTCAAAAGTCAAATAATTAATTTTAAATTCATTCCCTATTTTGAGATAAAATAACCCGTGTGCCCCCGAATGTGTCAATATCAGTTGGTAAATCAAGTGAGGACAATGAAAAAAATAAATACTCGGCCCAACGAAGTCTTCGTTAAACCGGGTATACCCTAAATATAACTTCACATTCACCATAACTTGAATGGTAGTATTTTATTTAAAAATTCTCAAAATAAAGTTAATAGGTTCATCGACTCGCCCGACGGCACCCCCCTGCAGCTCGAGAGTTCGCTGCACTCTGCCATCAAGCAGAAGTGGACAATAAACACCAAGAGATCCATGAGATTACAAACCTTGACAGTGGCTATGCATCCGATTAGAGCGATGAGATTGCAAAGCATATGATAGGAGTCGACGAGGAGTGTGAGTGCATGAGTGACGTGACTGACGACCAACTCGGCAACAAAGAAGAGAGCCGTGAGGGCGAGCATCACGTAAAGCTGCACCGGGCGCATCCGCCGAAAGATTTCCTTCACAGCCATCTGAGAGAGAAATAAAAACAAAATTATTTTAAGATACTCACTTTTTTGTATATGTATGAAACAATGTAAAAATATAGAATATTTCTTTAGCTTCGATTAGCCGCACCGGTAAACAGCTTCGAAATACTTTCTTACACTATTTCCACATAAACTGTCATACGAACTAAGAATAAATGACGGACTCGACACTCGCGCTCGACTCAGATTATCTACAGCAATTATAAGCATATCTAGGATTTATACTTACAAACATAATGGAAACTACTACTGTAGAATGGGGTGACTTAGGCCGCATGGGTTGACTTCGGCCACGCGTGCACTGATCCACAAATTGTAAATTTGTAGTACAATATCTAAGATTTCACAAAGTGGCTATTTTTTTCTGCCCTTTAGAACATATCACCAGCAAATCCGTCTTGCTGCTTGCAACATTGACAGTACAATTGTCATTGGGAACTAAATTGAAAATCGTGCATTCTCGAGACAAGTCTACGAAACCTCATTCGGGTAACTTCTCTGTTGAAGTCAAGTGAGAGAAAATGATCTTATAATTTCATTAGTTCGGTCATAACCAGAATATAAAAATAGTAAACATATTTGACTTAAGATCTGGTTATTATGGCCACCTATGAATTTCTATAAGTATTCGTGATATCCAAATTTTAGTACAAACGTATAGGAACAGTAAAAAGTAAATGTTCAGTGCTTTGACAATAATTCCAGTAATTATTTGGGTTCGGAGATTCATTAGTAGAAACAAAACACTGACTCTAAGGCTTGAAAAAAAGGGTTCGAGTGACAGTGAGTAGAAGTTTTCTACAATCATTTTTCATCATTTTTGATTTTGGAGGAAAAAAATAAAAAATGTAAAAAGTTCTTTTTCTTTTGAAAATTTATAAATAAAGTGTAAAAACGTTATTATGAGTCAATAACTTCTTATCTCAGTACCTACTAAACAATAGATTAAATATAATAATAATTTAAACATTTTAAAATATAAGTGTTCGTAATATTAGTCATATAGTTGATTTTATAGACGATATTTAGGAAACATATTTAGTGGCCGAAGTCACCCCATCGGTTGGGGCGCCTGCGGCCGCTATTCTTTATTTTTTAAATAAATTCCGTTGTTTTAAGAAAAGGTTTTAAATACTATTTGCACGAATAAGAATTACTTCCATTTAATTTCAATTTTCTGGGCATACAGAATGTAATTGAATAGAGAAATATTTAAAAAATTCTAAAAAACGGCCGAAGTCACCCCATTCTACGGTATTGATTTCGCAGCATAGCAGACCGTGCTGTCGGCAACAATCCGTGCGGAGCGTAAGGTGTACTGTGCTAGACTTATATGTTGTAGAGGTTCCCAGGAAAACTACTTCCTAAAAGCTAGATTTAGTTCTTTTTTCCACTACATTACTCAAATGGGAACAAATATCTATGGAAATCTGCTTACTCACCGGCGAAAACTATTATCTATCTTATTTTTGCGATGTTTTTATATTTTACGATCAATAAAGTCGTCAATTAGTCATTTATTTCGAAATGTATTGGATACACCTCACTTAAATAGCTACAGGGTAGCAGTAGTAGCAGGGTAGTAGTAGCAACCGTTCATTGACTGTAGCGCTTACTTTCACTTAATTTCCTTGGTAAATTTTACGAAAAAGCTAAACATTTTATCAAAGAATTAGCGATTACGGGTCGTCGAAAAACTTCTACTGCCAGGCACATGATTCGAAAAGTCGATAGCAGAACTATATGGAGAGGGGGAATAGGTAGGGATCAAAAATTAGTTTTCTTAATTTCCACTCTAAATCAGAGAAGCCGTCAGTCTCCCCCTTTAGTCCGAGTAAATATGTTAGGATGTATTATATATGATACAGCATTACTACAAATCCTGGGTCTTCATTGTCTTATCAAGTGAAATCAAAATTAAGTTAGGTTTAGCATACATTACTAACAAAGCATATTAATATTTTATGAAAACTACAGAAATTCTAGCTTTTATGATACTCGTAGATCTCACTGAAGATTTGGAAAAAGTCTGAGTGCAACATTAATTATGTACCGGTTGTGATTGACATAAATTATAGCATGCCGGCGCTTCCTTTACAAATCTAGAAAAAGAAATACAATGGGACATTTTCTTAGAATGTGGTAAGATGGGGTATATTAGCATCCGAGGCCGCCCTAACAATGGATTGCAATTTATTCATTGCCAGTTGTTACTATTCAAACACGAATAGTGGAATCGATCCCGTCATTCAAGGCACATCCGTTAAGCTTGCGCAAACTAATGCGCCTTTCTGCATGCAAATGTTAGGCTAGGTCGAACTCCGACTTGGTCCATTGAGAACTCAAAAAGAAATTTTCTTTCCTAAAATCCATTTTGAAGGAATACATAACAATAACATTAATTAAATCTATTTTAAATTGATGATGGGTTGAACGGACGAAGAAAAGTTCTCAATTTCGGCCAAAAGAAGACTTTATTTAACCTTCACAGAATCAGGCGAGGTGTTGAGGTAATCCATAATGGAAAGAATCTAAGTACAAATCACTCTTAGATTCTTTCCAAGACTTTGTATGTTTATTTACAACGAATTATTTATTATAAATCTATTATAGGTAAAATTATGTCTCGAAATTAGCCACTATTCATTTGATACCCATTCCTACGAAATTTTCTGGAACCTCACTATAAATATTTCAAAATGTGTAGCATGATTATTGTTCCCAAAATTATTATCCATTGCTTGAAGATGAAACGTATTTTCAGTTGAAGTAATCCAATTAGGTTTCATTAAATATAATTCTCACTCCTTTTGGATTTGGAAGTATATGGGAACAGTATCAGGGGCCTCAGAACATGTGAAGAACGTCCATAAAAAATATACGTATAAACATTTGTGAACCCGCGATAAAAATATACCAAACCTAAGCTAAAAATTACTTCATGACGTTAATAAATCTTTATATTATAAAGCAAGTTTTAATAATCTCCCAAAATTTCACAGGAACGAGAATAGCACATTGAGTTTTTTTCTATAATCGTGGCAGTGTGATACAAGAAAAAAAGATTATTCAGCGCGCTTTGATTTTGGTTTGGTTTGATATTACCACGGTAAATGTTCACATCCTGTTCGCATTCAGATCAAATTCAATATGTATCATAAATGTTAGGCTGATTTTTTTTACATACAGACACTGAAGATGCGAAATTTAAAAAAAGTAGCATAAGTAAGGGTACGATACCATTACCCAAATAAATTATATATTATTACTGAACTGAATAAAATGTTCCATATCAATACACCAAACGCTAATCTATTGATGAACCTTTAGCTACACTTTTTACCATTAAACGGTGAAAATTTAAATTAAAGCTAAGACTATGACAAAAATATTAAAATCAACCACGTTGTGGATAGAAATACCGTTCAAAACTAGTCAATTCAAATTTCACCCGCAGAATTATTTTTTCAAAATAAAAAAGTGCAGGCAATAAAATATGCATAATTTTGTATAAAAAGACTACTTACATGGTAATGATTAAAATAGTGCTTTAGGAGACATTACTTCTAAAAAGTGCTAACTTTTTTTTAAACCTTCATCCATTTGAGCTTCTTATATATCCACCATGTTTTGTAATCCCTACAAGTGACTTAGAACACTTCATCCATCGCAAATGCGATGCTTACGAGCGAGGAAATTGAGTGAAATTATTCGCGTGCCGTAAAATCGGCAATTTTTTAAAGTTCATCGGTAGGTAAGAAAGTAAAATTTATAGCAAAGAAGTCAGCTGGAAATCAGACTCAGTACCGGTTTCATATCGATGTAATCGATGAAGTAATGGACACTTTTTCCTTTATTCATTTATAAGAGACATGGCGGTCAAACTCCGACCATGAATCGGATGACCTTGTTCCACATGGAACAGCGACCAATGTGCTGGCGTTTTCCCTTTTGTTATCAGACAGGAACTGGCGCGGAGGATTTTTTTTAGTTTAGGCTTCTGATTGTTCCCGGTCTTCCTTTAAGCGATTCTTGATACCTCCAGCCTCATCGGCATCGTGTAGCCATCATCCTCGCAAGCGAACATTCCGGTTAACGTTCCGTATCAATGGGAAGAAGTCATCTTTTCCTTACTCCTTAGCCGTAGCATGTGACTCGGAAGATTAAACACAGTAGTCCTATCATTTAAAATTATTGAACCGAAAAATAAAAAATCTACTCATGGACACCCTTTTCAAGAAGAGTGATATCTATATGTTTGAATCTGATATTAGAATTAACGTGGAAATCATTTCCTAATTTTGATTTCATTCTTTCAATTTGATGAGATAATAATTAATAATGAGATTAATAATTAATCCAGCTATAAATCCTTAGTTAAAAGTTAAAATACTGATTGCAGTTCAGGTTAAAATATTTGTCTGATTAAGCCTAAGAAAACGAAAGATGAGATGACTAATGATGAACTTTCCGTCATGTGCAAATAAGTATTATTAGCTTTAATATCACTGGCTGAGAAAAGTTAGAATCTGAATTTTTAAGTCACTCGAAATTCGATATTAATGCGTTGATTACTCTTTGAATTCTGACGTTTTTATAACAGAGGATGAAAACCCGCCTATACTGAAGTACTCTCATAATGCGAATGGATTGACAGATCAATATTAAACTTCTTTCCATGTTAAAATATACTTCAAGGTCAAATACGATGCAAGCTTTAATTGACTATTAACAGTAGCTCCCTTCATAATACAGTCTCGTTAATTTTACCAGATCTTGAACTTTCTATGTATAAGCTATATATTATAGATACACACGCTCATTGATAGTTTCCTGAATACACACTACTCGCACTGCATTGAATGTTATACTATATCTGTTGATGCACTTTAAGTTCCTTTTCCTTTATTGGATTAGATTAACAGTGGGAAATTAATACAGTGGTTTACTTAGTACAGGCAAGGTAATCGGATTTATTTTATTTTAAATTCTAAATTTGCCATCTTACTTTTCAGTGTTGCAATTATCATGGATCAAAACATATTTGATGCAAACGCTATTTTATTTGTATCTTCAACAAATTCATCTAAATGACTAAATGCGTTTATCAACCCGAGATGTTGTGAAGATCGAAAGCATAACGTCTCTGCTGGAATTCATGAGTGTGCTTCCCATTGACTCCACGGGGGGTAAGATGACAAGGTAGAGCTATTTGAAACTTTTCCAGGATATAAGTTATTAATGTTTATGTACACTGGGTGTATTAAAGAGTTGCAAGATTCTTGTTGGATGACGCTGTGTGTGGGTCTGGCTCCAAAGACTTACTCTTGTCTGAGTTTTATTCTACTGAATGATCGCCTCGCTCTTGGAACTCATCTCGAGGGTGTCGCAACGTCACGGTGATGGCGTGTGTCGATGACCGTTGGCAAATCAACGACGAGATACCATTGTGTCGACGAACGCCCTATCTCTAAGACGATCGATTTTGCTCCTCCAGAACCAAATTATTATCTAAAACGTCCAAAGATGATTAATATTGGCAATAGATTCCTCGGGTGAAGAAACGTGAAATCAAGTTGACAAACGATTACGGTAAAAAATCGGCTGCAAACGATGATAAACTGTCGATTCGAAGTTACCACTTCAAATCACGATTATTAAATCTGATTTTGTCTGTAAATTTTACGGAACGCTTTTAATACTATCGTTGAAATATAATTTAATACTGTGAAACTATCAAGAAATCAAGTTTGTCAAGTAACCACAAATAACTGATATTTTTTAAATCTCAGTGGCTTCTTCGATTTCTTTAATTTAACTTAAATTTAAGTAAGTGCAAGAATTCTTTTGTATTCGTATGATTGCTATATGATATTTTGTAAGTTGCTTTTTACGGATAAAATTTAGGTGATACCTATTCTAAAAACGCATAATAGTTAAACTGCGAGTAATTTTTCTCGTTCGCCCTGAAATAATGGGTAAACTATAATATTCCATTTTATCGAAGACCAGGAAGCTAAAAACACTTGATAAACAGTTCACGTAACAATGAATACGGCGGAAAATCTTATATTTTTCATGATTGTTGGTTTTTAGGGGTTTAAGTTTGCGTGCAACTTTGTTGGGTATGATAAGAATTGAGGATCTCTATAAAGGACTGGATGAGTGCAGATGTTATTTTTGCATTTTTGTATGTTTGAAGTTGTCATGGGACAATATTCCAATTGTGACGTGATTGTTGAAATAATAATAAAATAGCTGCGATATCACAAAAATCATTGAGAGATTAGTGGAACAGAGTATTTGTGATTTTGAAATTTCAAACCTCCTAAGCTTATGCAATGAAGTCTAGATTGCAATAGCCATAGAGGTAGAATGTACTAAATGGAAGAACCTGCGTTTGGAGAACACATCCTTGAGATAAAGGGAATCTCGGACGTAACCTTTGTGACCTCAGAGATAATTGGAATGGAGGACATTAGGTTATCCTCGATTGAAGCAAAGAGAGGAAAATGTCCTAAGGTCACCTTGGTGAATCCAGAACGTTATCCTCACCTTAATTTTTTATTAAATAACAAATTGATAAAAACCCACAAGTAGGCTGACCATATGTGCTGCTTTAGAACCCAATGTAAAGTCTTCTAAGTCTAAAGCGAATATTGTCCTAATCAAAAGCCCTCGCGGGTGAAATTTTTGTTTTTCCAACTTGGAACCAACGGAATTTAAGGAATATAGTCCTTAAAACTGAAGTCTTCATGATTAAATACGCTGCTGATTTGAACAGAAACATCAACCAATCTATTAATGACGTTAAATAAATATTTCTGACCTGTCCCTATATCATGAACGATTTTTTAATCTGTTTCGGGCAGGGAGAGGGACAGTAAAGAACAGAGAGAAGTCAAAAAAGCCTTCCAGAACTTTTAACTATAAGAAATTATTGAATTGTTCTTAGGCGAATACAACTTCGTTGCTAATACATAAAATACCGAGACATTTCTATTGGAATATCGAATTAAATGTTAAATTTGTGATACTTATTAAGAGTTTGAACGTTTTCTCTATAATTTAGGGGTTGCCTATGTAATACCAGCACGCTAAGGGATAAAAATTTAATGTAAAAACACCAATCGCCGTTTCTATCGTTAACTATTGAAATAGTCATTTTTACATTCCGATTTACGGAATACCTTCCGAAATGCCCGATGAAAATCGATATTTAATTTGGATATTACAAAAAAATTATCTTTTCTAGTTAAATATCTCAACGTTCAACGAATCTCAAAAATAACTCAAGAAAATGATAAAGCCATCATTCAAAGAAAATCTGTGAGGTTCATTTTATTCTTTGATGTCCACACTAGTCGAGAACACTAAAAATTTAAAAGTAAAATAAATTAACGTTACTCGATAAATAAGAAAAAAAGGAATTTTTACACTGATTTATGCAATAATAGATACGTTTTAGGATGCACAGTATTAACAGCTATCATTCAAGTCAGACTTATATAGCCTTCAGAAAAAATATCTCATTCAATAAGAAACACTTGTTAGAGCCAAATACATAGATCAGAGCGATTATAGGAGACGAATTAAGGCAGTTGGAGAATGACAGCGCATTATGAAGCAATATATAGAGTCAACATTCGTGTGTTATGCATAACAAACAGAGAGCAGAGGGCGCTCTTACAAAGTCTCATTGTTAGACCCAACTCTCTCATTATCCAATCAGCGCTCGAATTCATTCAGTCGCAGGCCAATCACCCAATTGAGACTCGTTTGCTATTCTTCTACGCTGCAAAGGACCACGATGACTGCAATCCCTCGCTTGTCAACCGAGACGATTCTTTCTCACTCCAGAGATGTATTCAGAGAAACACAGACAAATTCTTTCTCCCGTTGCAAAATGTCTGCTTTCTCTTTATGTTCAATACATATAATACAGTATAATTCAGTACCTAACGAGAAACTTTATTACGCCACAATATTACATTGCATTTGCTATTATTTCATATTCATATATCATATACAAGTCTGCTCTGTTTTGATATAATAATATTATATTGAAATTCATATAGACTTAGAATTCTTTTCAAATGATGGAAATGAAGTTTTACTTATCACAGGAAATCGTGCAACGTAACCCAAGGTTATGCAAGAAGTGAAAAATGGTGACTTGGCTGGGACTCGAACCCAGGTCTCCCACTATCCGCGCAGGTGATCTTAACAACTAAACTACCGAACCACGTCTTTAAGCACCCATTACCACGTAATGGGTGCTTAAAGAGTTCTCAATTTCACTTTGGATTCTGTGGTGTACAGAAATTGAGAATTTGATATATAGGTATACAGAAAAAATTCCAATGAGCAACAAAAAACCTGTTATAGAATTTCATAATTTTCAAGCAACAAAAGTATACGAATGGCAGCATAGAATTTGTCTCCAAAAATCCTTAAAAGGACAAAAAAGAGAAATCATAAATCCATTTTCACAATACTATGTCAAAACGAATAATAATAAGGACATCTGGTTTTTGTTGTGAAACAAGTAAACATTATTTAATTTTAATTGTATTCTTTAAAAATACAGCGGAATATACAATAAAAATCGTTTTCCTACAAGTAAATTATTCAATCATTCCATATCGCATTTGTTCATTGAAGTTTTCCTAGTATGACAGATAAGTAGATCCCTATTCCCATGAATAAAGACATCCGCTACGGGCTCATCAAGGCCTCATTATTTTTTTCTCGTAGCCTTGTGACCAATATTCATGGATTAATGTTTTCCGAGGATACATACCTACATAGCGTAGTGGACCATGTGTTCAATAGGTGAATGATGGAGAAAGCAATATACGATACCCTGGATAAGACACCGGAGGCGGCATGACCTACAGCAACTCCACGCGAACAGGAAGTTCAAGGCCGCAAAAGTGATCGCTTGAGAAACGCGTAGGGAGAGCGATGAAAAATAACTTTTCTCTTGAAGGCGTTTTTCATCTTGAGCGCCAAAGGGGAGCAGAGCGAAAGGGAGCAGAGCGAAGGGGAGCAGAGCGAAGGGGAGCAGAGCGAAGGGGAGCAGAGCGAAGGGGAGCAGAGCGAAGGGGAACGAGTCATGGAGACAAACGCACTCCTCAGTCAATAAATAGCTCCCACAGATCACGGTGAGTCACGGTTTATCAACCGGTAAGAGACTTTCAATGTATTAGTCGTAGCATCAAGATCCAGAAAGGGGAAGGATAAAATATCATTTGATATTTTGGAGAATATTTTAAGGTAGATGCAGTCAATAAAACAATACTACAATGAAGAATTAGTGGTTTAAAATCTTCAATAGCCGTCTTTGCCGGCGTTCCTCGTATCATTCGCCGGTATTCGGAGAAAACAAGAAAGGATTACCGCACTTTTAAGAACACTCAATGCACATTTCGGGAGCGATGCTCCCCCCCTCAGGGGTCATAAAATACGCGATCCTTTCTTGTTTTCTCCGGATACCGGTGAATGAGATGGCTATTGGAGATTTTGAACCTCTAATTCATTAATAATCGTGTTCCAAATTTTCTTTCTTTACACAACAATGAAGAACGCTGATCGAAATGGGTTATTAATTAAAATACTATTTTAAGCTATGATATGTGCAGGGGTCGTGAAAAGAGGAATTTATAAGATTCAGGATATGCTTTAATTATAGTTTAATAATAATAATATAATACGTAGATGATAATTATTACCGAAGTATTCGTTTATTAACTGCGATATACGATACAGAAAGGAATCATTCCCGAGAGGTAAGAGTAACTTATGAAGTCTCGGCAATACGTGCTAAAAGTAATGCTAACCTAATTAAACCTCAATTAAAGCACACAATTTTTGCAACCGAATAATCGACCAAATCAAATATGCTAATTTCAGAGATTTGAGAGATATCGACCACAGACTTGTGTGTTCACAGAGTCACAAATGGTTCAACGTTGGCATACTTCTGCATAATGTTTCAGAAACACTATGAGCAAGCCAATCAGGATTTATCTGATTTCTGAATCCTTATGCTTAAATTTTATGCCTTTCCATAATGTAATATAGCTAAGAATATAGAGCAGAGAGATATTTTCCGATAATACATGCACATCCTGTATACCTTTGCGGAGAGCATTTTCCTTCGGTTAAGAGACTTGAATGGATTTCCGATTCAATATCACGAAAATTCTTAAGAGGAAGTTTATGAAATGAATTCATAAAGTATGAGATATCCAAACTTACTTGCATATTATCTTCCTCCAATTATATCTTATAATTCTATTCAGTAAGTCGCATGCACTTCTACAATACCATTAATTGCTTGCATACTAGATTAAGAAACCTAACGGTGTTGATTTTGCTTAAAATTTTATAAGCCCATATCTTCTTTTTTACTGTAAATTGATGAAACAAAGGTTAAATGTGAGATAACACGACCTTAGACTCCTAGAAAATTTCTACTAGAGAAAACTTCCGGAAATATATCCTTCCGAATTAAAGGTCATATAGAGCGATGATAATCAATTATTCGCTCAAGGTGATTGCTCCGTACGTCATGGGAGTTGTTTATCTCACTTCTCTGGATAAAATCGCATTTCACTCTCAATCATTCAAGTGCCAACGCCCTCCTTAAAGGAGTGGTTCACTGTAGAGATAAATCACATAGCTACTACATTCCTTGAAAACTCCCCTTTTGATTTTTAAAATGACGAATAATGACTCGGTTCATGCAAATTTACAGTCAAAGTAAATAGCCATAACAAATGATATATCTACAATAATGCAGCTGTATGGATATATATTCTTTAAACCTCTCCATAATTTTTGATTTAAATGAAACACGAAAAAAATATGTTTTTAGGCTGTTTGTAGGCTATTAACTGTTCAAAGTTTCACATACAAATTCCGAGCGCTAATTTGAATTTATTTCTGCCACTAGGAAACATTGTAATGTTATAAACGATGTAGAACGAATTTCATATTAAAATTTAAAAAAATTACGATAGATTGACATATTTGCAGACAGATACGGAACATATTGATGTGGCATTTTTCAGTGTAAATCCAATCCTTGAGAATTATCTAATATACACTTGAAAGAAAAGATGGTGGACTTAAATTAACTTCATATATTCCACATACCAGGTGTAAAAGAATGAAACCGGAATTGTTTTTGCAAAGATTACACTTCTGTTATCTGAAAATTGTAAATAATCGTAAATTATCGTAAAGTATCGTAAAGTATCGTAAATTATCGTAAAGTATCGTCTTCATCCAATAAGGCTTGCAAGTCCTTGTCTTCAAACTTTTTCGGTGGTTTCCCACGGTCCTCGTTTTTCACGTAAAAATCACCACTTTTAAATTTTTTAAACCTCTCGAAGCACTGAGTTTTGACAAGAGCACCGTATGCTTCGACAAGCATTCTATGCGATTCTGCAGCGGTTTTCTTCAAATGATAGCAGAAAACCAATGCTGTCCGCAAATCATAGTTCGTAGGCACAAAACTCGTCATGTTTGAGGTTATAGAAAAACATACTGGTGTATGAAACTTAAGTTGTTGCGTGTCGCCAATCTTCGTCAGTTGATAGAGGGAGAAGATGGCGCTGCAGAAGCGGTCTTACGGTCTTTAAACTGATAGCGAGCACCATCTATAGGGAAATTCCGGTTTCATACTTCTACACCGGGTAAATTTGGAAAAATTTCCACGTGGTTAAGACCGCCTCAGGTGATGCATTTAAAAGCCGCTTCCTTGCTTAAGAGTCCTATCTCTGAGCGATAAGTGATTGGAAAACAACTCAGTAGGAAATATCACTCGTACTAAAACAGGAACAGCAGAGGAAATCCGAGAAAAGACCAATGTGTTTGGACACCTCCGCCCCGAGCATTTTGGCGGTAAACAGTCTGTAAGGTCACTGATTCTGGGATTCACGTCTTGCAGCAGACTTAGCAACAGTTTTCTTTCCTCTCGTTAGGTCATAATTACATACACGATCCCAGTAACGACTCGCTTGTAAGCGGGCAATTACGTAAGAACTTTCACCGACTTATCTGTTTTCTCCACTCGAGTTTCCAGGAGATACGATCTCGAAAACATAAACAACTATCCTCCATATCATAACGGAAATTGAATGGTTATACATTTTGGTAAATAAGCCACACGGAGGGGATGGGGAAAACAACTTGGTGACGATGTTTGCTATTGCGTTAACAAAATTATCTAAACGGAGGTTTAAACTGGATTTTTATGTGATTTAACTCTTCCGGCACGTTTGGATAAATTGATACAAGAACGGGATTTCTTTTTCTGTTTAAAGTGATCCAATAACCTTAAAATTTACCGATTTAAATAAACAAATATTCACTAATTGCGATTCTATATTGTATTTTGTGAATTTTTATATTTGAAATACATTGAGAGCTATGGTATAACTGAAACAAATGCTGTTAGTTGATATGACATCAAAAGACGATATTATAATGGCTGAACGAAACGTAAAAAATTTAAAAACATACAAAACCTTTGACATTTTATTTAGTATATTCTGCCTGGTTTAACGAATACTTTGGTGAACACTTAATGAAACTTAAAAAGTGAAAACTTAATGAAAATTTCAAAAACTACCTAAATGAAAATTTTCCTACCAAATTTTAATTAGAAGAAACAAAGATAGAACTTTTATAACTATTTACTTGTGGATAATATCAGTTCGACCATCGAATATGGTTACAGAACTTTGAAATTCCTTTTTACATATTTTCCAACAATACCTGTGGCGGGGTTAGCACGTTAGCCATCCAACCCACAAGATCCGGGTTCGAGTCCCGGTCAACAGTGATTATTTGGCTTAGGAATCGGTAGTTCGTGCGAGTCGGAAAGCCCGGATAAGGGTTGGAAAGGCATCAGGAAATAAAAAACAGAGCGTAAACCAAATTCATTCATTCATTCATCGTCCTCATAAATCAAAAACTCATAACCATTTCCATACAACACTATATAGGAAGGAAAAAAATTACTGCAATATGTCTATGTCTATGTAAGAACCCTGCAAGCCGCTTTTCGGCGTGTGGCAGGGGGTGCTGGCACCTTGACTCTATTTTCCTAAACGGTTGCTTTCGCGTATAGTTCGCAAATAAAATGAATTTTTGAAACGATTCGTTCTAGCATCTATTTCCCTAATCTTTCTGGCAGTGTCAGAACGGCCCATATAACATGGTGGTCGCATTATATCGGTTACATCATCTGAGAACGTAATTTCTCTGAACTTATTTAATAAATTTATCCTTTGAATTTGTCTTCTATCTTCTAATAATTCCCATCCCGCGTCCTGTAACATCTGAATAACACTCGCTGTTTTATCGTAGCAATTCTTTACAAAACGTATCATCTTTCGTTTTACTTTTTTTAAATCCCGAATATGACATGTCTCGGCGGGGTCCCATACACTACATTCATACTCAAGGTGAGGCCTAACTAATGCTATGTAACATCGCTCGCGAACTATTTCTTCGCTCCTACCGACTATTCTTTTAATGAAGCCGAGATTCTTAAGTGCTTTTCTACATATATTTCGGATGTGGGTACTCCATGATAGATTTTTCATGAGAGTTACTCCAAGATACTTCACCGATTCTACTGTCATTAGGTTTACCCCACGGAGGCTTTGAGAATAATCATTTATTATGGATTTTCTTTCGAAGAAGTTAACTACCGAACACTTTTCTACCACTTATAAATCTCCCCAATTTCTATACCATTCTCTCCCTCCCACACCAAAATCCAAATAAATACCAATAAAAATGAGGAGAAATGAGAGAACAAAAAAATATTGACTTGGTCATGCAGAGTCCGATGTCTGCAGACCCGTTAAATTCCCTTAGGAGGGGCGTGCGAGAGAGAGAATTTTCGCCACTTTCAAATGCAGAAGAAGTAACTGAACTGGAACTCAGCCATTCAACGACTCAACACGCTGAAAATTCCCTCCTTTTCCTGATTTTCGTATGCCAATTTACGCTTCTCTCTTTTCAATGCCTCCAAAAATAGCGATGCTCTCCGGTCGAAATGCAAGATCTTCGCTCCCACTTTTTCCAAAGAATGCAAAGGCTTACAGAAACGCGCTGCAACAAACTTTCTGAGCGATGATGAATATGTCATTAAGTTTTCTCCTTACAGAATTCTAAAAAATATGTTACTCGTAGAATCATTGTCCTTTACGTTTACATAATTGTGTTCTGCTTATAGAATTCTGGCTTGATGAGGAAAAATACCTCACTCCTCATCTTGCCTAGTAAGCCTCATCCCTCCTGCTAGCTCTTCGTGGCTAATGTTAGAAGGGGTTGAGATACCAACTGGTATTTGGGCTGAATGCTTTACAACCTGTACAAACAAAGATGAGCAGCAATTAAATTTCGATACGGTTCAAAATCGATAGACGCTGGATTTTTTTTCCTCCGAAGAACCTGCGAATCTGTTCTCACATTCTTACCAATAACCAGTTGTTTGCGTCGATATCATCTCAGCACAGAAAGTTTCAGGTGAAAGATTTAAGGAAATCTTCTCACCCGAGAGAAATCGTAAACCAACTTCGAATCGTTACTTTTATCTTTGGCTGAATACCTCCACTAGCTATTGCTAACAGAAGTTCAGGATGCTTTTCCATCCTAAATTTCTCGGTAAACTTGCAAAAGCTTCTCGTTTGTTAATAAAGTATTGGTATTTTTTATATTTGATAAAACGGTCTAAGTCTTTCTTCCAATTATAAAATAAAAACCAGAAAATAAGAGAATTCAGAAGACACACGATACGCTTGGAATTTTAAAGTGGACCGTTACTTTAAAAATCGTATAATTTCGGAAATAGAGTGACTAAGGCGTCTTCTTCTGAATGTTTCAACTATCACTATTGTTTCTAAAATTAGAAAACTTTCTTAGCTAAGTCGTTTCATAGTAATGCGACCGTTTACAAAATCCTCAAGATAACTAGATTTACAAGAATATTGTTGTACAGAAATCCTATAGATGCTAGTAAAAATTGCTTGAGTATAAATTTAGATAAATCTGATGAAAAGTACGTATACTATACGGCGTATAAGTTACAATTGATTTGAGGCTATAAAGATTATTCCGACAGCTTTCCCATAACTGTGAAATCCTTCCTACTTTAGGAGCTTTCATGTCTTTAAAGCTATGAATAATTAAGTATAATAAATAAATACGTCTCCGACAATGAAACTTAAATAATTGAAACATACGTTTCCATCCATCCTAGAGCAAAAAAAATTAAAAATATTTCAATCAGTAGAGAAATCGTACATCAAAATCTTACTGATGTTTGTGGGTAAAATACTTTACTATTGCAGCTTGATTAAATTCTATTTGGAAATCTTTTTCACGTCAGCCTGCATGAGATGAGTACAGCAAAAAAAACGTTGAAACCTGTTTTTTTAGAGAGATCTATTAAAATAGTAAACCGGAAAATGTCAGAAACAGGCATGCAGATAATAAAGCTTGGGTGTTATTTGTTCAAGCATATCTTCGGTTATTTGTAGTGGTAGCCATATAATATATTAGCTGTTTCAAATTCGCCTCTGGTGCGAAATATGTAACATTCGTGGCATATTGTTTTTATTTGAGCAAAGTATCCTCAGCCTGATTTTAGGTGCATTGTCATACATTTTGAGATTGACACTAGGGCCTGCAGAAAGAGCCATGGCTCTTCATTTCGGTCGGTCGTACCCTTTGATAGTTGGACGTCGAGATCAACCGTTACGAACCGTAATCGTGCCGAGAGGCACTGCTGGAATCCCAATGCAAGACCAGAGGAGCGGGATCACGCCGCGCCTGATACGTTTTGCCAGAAAAAAGTGCGAGGAAAAACCAAAGAGTTGCCAGAGCGTTGTTTTGCGTCGTAAATACCATGTCATTGCTTCGAAAATGAACACCAATACAAATATATCCGCGATTTTAAATAATTATCACGTTTAATGGGAAGGAAAAAAATGAAAGGGAAACTTCCTTCCTCAATTTCTGTAATTTATGACATCTCCAAGGATTTTGTCTGTTTACGTTATGTCGCCCTTCGACGTAAAGCATTAAAGTAAGATACTCAGAGCACAGTCCTACAGGACCAGAGCAAACTAAGCACGTATGCTTTTCGAAGTTCAAAGGGCTCAATGATATTAAAGGAGATCGTTGCATGGTAATTTTTTTCGAACTGAATTCAGCTACTATTGAAGGGATGAACGGAACTAATTTCACCTCATGAAGAGTAAGTGATGATGGCATAGCTTCATGACCTTGTCTCAAGCATAAAATATTGCCTGATAATCAACATAATTCTCCCATCGTTTTATTTATTTATTTAAAAATAAATTCGAACAATTACAGTGGAAAACCCAACGAGGGATGAAAAAATCATTCATACAATAACCAGAAAATCGGCAATACCAGATTACCGCCGATGTTGGGAGAATTATATGTTCCTATATTTTATTACCTAATGATCAGTTATTTATAAGCGTTTGCCATATATGCCTATAGACCAGAGTGCCTTCATTATAATTTTAGCGCAGATAGCATCACCTCACCGAAAAATAAAAGACACATTCAGCATCCCTCTCGAGTTTCAAAGATATGATTGTCATTCAAAAGAAACTCCAAACAAAATGTAGTGACGCACTGATTTTTAGCGAAATGAAGATTTACATGAATATCATAAAATAGCATTATCAAATTGACCTACCTTACAGAAAGTTTTTGTCGATTTTTAGATTTTCTTGTCAAGTTCCTGAAAATTAAGCATCTCAAAAGATATCGAATGATAGCTTTCAACAAAAATCCTTCTCATTCCTCATACTGAAAGTTTATCATATTTCTAATAATTGCTCTCTTGAAGCATAAACTTGTGCTCTATCTTATGTTTTAAGAAGCAATTACTTATCTTGGGTGTAGTCATTTCTTTACAGTCACGTTCCATTTTAAGGTTAACTAAGTAATAGCCATTGATATTTTCAAACGATCGATTACATCACAAATTGCAGTTACGTACCACCCAATAAAGATATAACAATACCCGTAACTTATAAGTCAAATAATCCATCTACGATAATACCTCACTAAAATGTTGATTTCGAAGACTCCCTTTATCTTTACGTAATTTCGTCGTATTTTCAATTTTAGTTGTATTGCTTCCTAGTAAAATAGCCATGGAAATATAAATAGAACACGTGGAGTGGAGTGTTAGCCTATAAACTGAAATCGCTTCAATATTTTTCAGAATAGAGGTGATACAATGAAGTTAATGATAACTGACGGTGGGGTGATGAAACGGTAATAACAATTCCCGCCATAAGACAGGAAGCGCGCAATGCACGGCCTTGGACCTTCCCCCACGAGGGTGTGCCCTCTACGCCACTGATTTACTGACGAGCACCAATTATCTCACAGACGAAATAAAGTTTAACCAATTAGATGAATCTCAAGTGGGAAGAACTTTATCCTCATTTGTATTATTTACGTAATATTCACATGATCAATCTTCGTCATAATTTTATTAGTGTCCTTTATTTCCGTAGATATAATACAACGAGCATTCATGCATACTATTTTGTGGATGACGTTTTATTTAATAGCTGTGTAGGATAAAGGATCATCAGTATCTGGGCCATATAAAATTATATTTACCAAAAAATATATTCAGGATTTCTCAATATTTATTCAACCTATCCCAGTAATCTTAGAATCAGGACCTGTGTGTATTTAGTACGTATGCTTGCCTAAAAACTCAAGAAATAGAGGTTGGAAAACTGAGACACCCTTCGGGTACTGGGCTAAATTTTATTTTTCGGATAATCTTAGATTTGACATCATACAGAAGTACTTCCATAAGAAATAAGCAAAATCTGAATCATTTACCTGCAGCGACTAGAAAAAATATTCTGCATCATTTACATGTTAGAAGATTTTTTGTCAAAGGAGAGCCAAAGTAACTTGTATTATTAAAATACTACCAGTTATATTTCTCCTCCAATATGCAAATAACCAAATAGAAGTTGACAAGAAAAAATTTATCCAATGAAGATCTTGTAAGAATTTTCACTAGTTGAAATCACGCAAAAATGGATTAAATCCGCCCAAAGTTCAGTGAAGAATTTCAGTTTTATGCTCCGCTCCTCTGACGACCAATGTAGTTCAATTAAAGTGGATTTCATATCACCTCTCTAGCCGGATGTCCAAGTGGGTATCACTCTTACCTTGGGTGAAAGCGGAATCCCAGGATCAATTCCCGGAGAATGTATGTGGACTAATACGTCTGAAATGACCTTAGCTGTTGAAGCACTTTCAGCGATGCCACTACATTTTTGCCGTTCTCATTATAATACGTGTGAAGTAGGTCATAAAGAAATTAAAGGAGATAGAGTTTCACAAGTACTCTCATCATCAAAGATCTACTTTGATGACTAGAGTTTCATTGACTTATTGTCATTGAATGTAGGCAATGTTACCGTTATTTGAACTTATCACAACACATGGGGAAAATTTTCCAATCTTCATGAATTCCAGTTGATTATGTTGATAGATAATGTCATATCCGTACTACACCACTTGTTGAAACATTCATCTATTACTGCATGACTACAATTTTGCCTCATAGTCAAAGCAAACCTTTATCGAGAAAATAAAATTTATCATTCATGGTGAATAAATATTTCGGTATATTAATTTACCATGGGTAATATTAGAAGTTTCTTCGAAGTGGAGGCTGAAATAATTCATTATAAAATTTATTTTTCATATGAGCAACAACAGGCGTTTTAGCTGAATTTAAGTCTTCATAACCATAGGCATAACAAGGAATTGTAGATTTGTTATTTATTCCTTCTAATATTTCATGCGAATCTTTCCTGATAGCACTTGTATGAGGATATTTTAATCATCAGTGAGTCACACTCCAACGTTGCTATACATAACATCAACATTGATACACCTTTGCGGTTTAGCCATCTCTATGGATGTTTTAGTTGCATTATATAATGTTTCAATGGAGGTCTTTGCTCTTTAAAGTGGTGAGGAGAAACAGAGGGATCAAGGGCATGGGATTTCGCGCGATCAAGGTCTTAATGCTTGCAAAGTCACTGGAGATGATGTAACCGCAATAACGGGTCAATGAGTGGAGAGTGAATGGTGAGTAAATAGTGCATCCGTCGGGAAGAGGGGGGTGAAGTGAAAGGATGCACGGATGAAATAAATAAGAACGTCCAACATTTCTAAAGAAATATCGGAAAAAGAAAAAAACGAGATTAATAACAATAGTTTAAGGTGTGCATCTGCAGTGAGGATAAGGATCTACTACAACGCATATATTTACATTTATACACAGTACATTTTTTTTAAATTCCTCACGAATTTTGAGAGATTTTCCGATGTTTTTGGGAACAGATAACGAATATGTATTTGAATAATGTATGTTTACAAAGAGGAATTACCAAAAAAATGTAAGTTACCCATTTTCGCCTACAATTTGATTAAATTGGTAGTTTTTGAAGCTCCCTGTTTACAATATTAAATACATTTTCATTTCTATATTGTAATACATATTGTGTAATATTCCTTGCGAGTTTTGAGGAAATTTTTCCGCTATTTTCGGGCTACCGAAAACGAATATAGATAAAGAATGTTTGCAAAAATTCTGGAGCAAGAAAAAAAAATTTTCAGCTGTCCATCTTTGCCTACCGTTCAAATAAAGTGGTAGTTTTTTTGAAGCTGTTCAGAATTATTTTAGGATTTGGCAAGCGGTGGTCTTTTGGATAGCATTAAGATGTACAGTCCTAGCCAAAATTAACGCAGCACCAGCCGTAAGGATCGCTAGGGAGGTGTTGCGTTAATTTTGGCCAGGAGTGTACCTATTTTGGGATTCGAGAGCATATTGGAGCTGGCTTTCGGCTGACGAAAGTTTCTACTATCGATTACAATTTTGGAATGGATTGTTTCGATTAAAATCAATATCCGGCAACGTTATGAGTGGGTTAAAAATCAATTAAAAATAAATGTATAGAATGCTAGTAAAGTCAGGGATAGACTGAGGCTACATGAAGGCAAGAATATGGAAATGGGAACGGTTGACAATGAAAATTACTAATTTAATCCGAGGACCGTTTCCCTTCCGGCCATCCAAGAATCGCCAAGCAAACGTAGGCAAAATCAATTTTATCGTACAATCGAGATATCCACGTTTATCAGGACGCCATGTTTATTTATTAAATTTTTTGAGGGTGTAAATGAAGTCAGATAGCAAAATAAGTTTTCCCTGATATTTCCATAGCTATCCCAGTAAGAAATTGTGAAGAAATAATAATATAAGGGAAAGCTACCCTAATGTTGCGTGTTGAAGAAAATAAAGGAACCAGGTTCGGGCCCAAGTCATGACCATATTTCTCACTTCCGCCTATAGGTACTAAGGACGTATTTTATTTGCTATTTTTCTTATTGTTTCCATTTTTATACACCAAGAATTAATAGAATATCACAATACGTTAATTGAATAAATTAGATACCCATGCATTTCGTATTTCATGAGAATCATCGATAGTCATTCAGAATCGATTAATTTCTCACGTGCAGCGCAAAGGTCTTAAAATACATCTCGTTTCGTATTAATGCAAATACGGCACCAATAGTTTTACGAGGGGAAATGATTAGCAAGGTAAAAAGGCAAGGTGAGGTTAGGATAAGAGAGAGGGTAAAAGAAGTGAAAGGGATTGTAGAGGAAGTGAAAGTGGAAAGAGAGGAAGTACGAGAGGAATGCAAGAGGGGTGCGGAGGGGCGTTCTTTGCCAACAGACCGACTAAACACGCGTAGGCGTTCCGCTTTCATCGCCATCGCAAAATCGGTTCCCGCCGCCGTTCTGCAGCAATGACCTCCGACGGGATGCTGCAAAAAACAAATAAGAATCCCCAAACGACACACATGAAAAGTTTTCCGAGGATTCGATTTTTTGGCCTTAGAGATTAAGAGAAGACGAAGGTTTTATGTCATATCTATTGGATCGATAGCACTTTAATAGAGGAGCTAGCCCCGATTCGGTAGGAGTTAGATGGCTGATACTAATGACATACCTTTGACTATAGCTAGGATTACCGTATGTTTCGAGATTAATGAAGGACAAAGAGAAAACATAAGGCGAAATAAAAAATGCCCAAAAAGGGATGAAATTCAACATAATCAAAATTTTTATGTAACAATTCAATTTTTCAGCTGCTTTCATTTCCTAATAAAATAAATTCCGCGGAAAGTCTCTTACACTTCCAAGCTTTACGACAACTTCTCCGATATTTCTCATCAACCTGTTATTTTAACTGTTTTTAAACCATGTCTTCCAAGAAGACGTTTTACCTAATTTATAACTTGACTATAAATTGTAATATATCATGTAATACCAATGTACCTGATCTTTGGAGACGCTGGGGTAGGGGAAGAGGGGGCAACCTACGCCTCATCTACCCCAGCTAAAATAAAGAACAAGTCAAGTCAAGGGATGAAATTTGGTTCCGTCGAGTAGCTTTGCAGCACTACGCATGCATGTAGTACCGTCAATCTTTTTGCTAAAGCTAAGCTTCTTTCACTACTTTTGCCCAAAAATAATACAAAATCAGCTTTCTCAAATTCATCTTTCACATTTGTTTCAATCGCTCATTGAGAATATGAACAGAAAAAAAGGCTACCGGACGTTCTCGGAAAGAGGATGTGTCCGGTTTTTCCGAGAGCCAGGAAACACAAATAATAGTAGAATTAGGAAATCATTTCTCTTCCGGATATAGGATATGAGCGATTATTTGGACTACAGTTGGATATTCGTTCATCAATCCATGACGCCGTGGCGAAGTAGAAGGATATGTATTCCTGGAGTTAACCGATAGTTATATAAGATTACCAAGATGCTAAACGTAACGATATCTTAAAAAAAATGCGAAAGAAGTGATATTCTTTTATCATTTTTGTAAAGTATACTTTCCGAGTATAACTTGTGAAGTATTGATATTAAGACAAATTCATTTTGTACCTGTAGCCTATATTATGTTATTGCGAAAGCTATATTCATAATGTTAAAGTAGTAGCATTAAATGATTATTGAATGTAGCTGGCAGTACAAATACACATGCCGGTTAGGGAAAAGGTAAGAATAAATTGGGGCTCTGGAAGTCATCCTAATAGCACTACAAAGACCCTTCTCAGGGGGAGTTACACAAAGCCAGTACGCTACAGTAATTTGTATCCTAATATGTGTACTGCGAGTATCTTAAAATTTTCGAAATCAAATTAGATCAATCATTCATCGGTCACTAAAGCCATCTATTATTTATTTTTCTACAATACACTTTACTCGAAATAATGGAACAATTCCAAATCTAAAATGACATCCACACCGATTTGAAACCAAGAATATATAGAAAAATGATTCCGCTATAATCGGATACAATTAATTTGGAAACACCATGATAGCAGGATAATCTGTTTACCAATTGAGATAGGCTCATAATCACACAGAGAGTTAAGGTGAGAACATCATTGCCCAATTCTCGACAAAGAAACAGTCAACAAGTCAAACTTTTCCCCAAAACTCGAAGCTATTCTCAGAAAAAATGTCACACTCTCACGCTATGAAAATGAAGGTAAAGTTCAACTACCCTTGGGAAAAAATATCACATGAAAATAATATTATTACGTGATGATGACTTATTTATGCCTAAATCAGAGGCTGTAAATTCTCTTTGTCTCGTAAACATTATCGCTCTGACGTTCAGACATGGAAGTGCTCCATAAACGTATATTTTGTAATTTCCCAAGAGCGAGACATTTATTGGGGAAGTGAGTCGTGACGCAATGACAATCTTTTCTTAGAGGGACCTAAATAGAATCATTTCCTGCTTCTGTAGAGATAGCAGTCTTTTAAATACACACATTAGTCGAGCTAGAACAACGAGTTCATCTGGTTTTCCCTTCCGGACTACCGCCTGAAACAACAGGTGGAATCCATGTGTTGCTATACAGGAGTAAAATTTACTTAAAAAAAGGGATCCTTTGTTAATTTTTATTTATGTTGCAAAACATAATTTTACCTTCAAATATACGTACTTTTCGTACAGTTCACAGATGATAAATATCACAGATATCAAATCAAGTTGGAAATTTAAAAAAAGATGATTACCCTTTCCAAACGGTATGTTTTGTTTGAAACTTTTAGAATCTTTAGGAACCACATGATTAGCAGAATTACTTGTCTTCTCTATCGACCCTTTAAGGTGCGATAGGGGTTCAGAAAAAAGATTTAAAATTCATTTTCTGAGCATAGCTTTAGAACTTCATGTGATATCAGCAGTTAAGTTTTTAAACTGTTCGCATTTTAACTATTTACGGTAGAACTAATTTACAAATAACATAAAAATATCAGTATCTAAAGTAATGTTACAAAAGCTCTAAGTTCATTTCGCGATCATTGGCATTCACTCAACACCACAATAACTAAGACATATCAAAGAAATCGGTGTGTTTATTTTTAACTAGTTTTCTATCCGGGGTCACGTAGTTTCCATATTTAAAATCTCGTACGCATTTCCATAATCTCAGTTATAGCCAGTGAGTCAAAGATTAACAATTTTATAATAATTTATTATTTATTAACTTAAACAGTGAACTTAATCAATTATAACTACACCACATTTACGATCAATTTCTAAATCGTTCAACATCGTTATCAATTCAATGATTCAATTGATGATTAATCATTGTTGGCTTGTAAATATTCTTTCCTATAATAAAAATACACGCGTTAAGGCTGAAATTATTACACATGCGAGGCGCAAAATTATCGATTTGAAGCCGGTCAGATATACTGGCTTTGAACGAATATATTCACCGATTAAGAATTTATAGTGGCATAAAATTTGCGGGTAGGATCCAAAAATCAATTACCTACGGCATGACTGAATCTTTATGAAGTGGACGAGGATTCATTAGGTTTACTCGATGATTGTAGTAAACGCAACGCAGCAAATGATCATAAGTTGGCACAAAGTTAATGAAACATTTTGTAAGTGAGAGAGTGACCTTGATCAATTAAGTGGAAAACTGGAAAATAAAACAGACAAGGCGAAGTAGGAAGCAACTCGATCATGAAGGTGACACATGAGTATAGTTTTGAGTAAGCAAAACATACTCTAATGATTTCCTATATGTTTTTGTCCCTAGTTCGATTTGAATCTGGAATAATAAACGAGTATTCTATAATATATGTATTAGAGTTTTACATACGTTTACAGGAAAAATGTCAATAATTTTGTCATAAATGAAGATAGTTACGCTCTGGCAAGCAAAGGAATTCCGCTCATATTACATAGAGAAAAAATGTCCAGCAATTGAAAGTTGGCCTCAGATGTAGTATGTTCTTAAAGAAGGGAATATACTCATTATCCTCATAAATGCAGATTAGTTTCCATCCATTGACTGTCTTTGAAAGTTAATTTCATAATTGTACATCTATATACATCCATTGATTCAGGATTAATACTTTTCCAAACACTTTCTGTGATTAGTTCAATAATAATTACGTGTGTACATACAAGGATTAGATGTGAAACATCTTAAATTTCTTTTCTTAGGGATATTTCCTTTCTATTTCCTAATAACTGAAATCATTTTTCTTTTAAAAATAATGTTATTATAGTCAAACTAAAAAAAATACTGTTACACGATCATTATTTTATTTAGAAGATACATATTAAAATTCTTTCACAATTACCGGGCGATCCCATAGTTTACAAACAGTAAATCTAAGTATAGAAAAATGGAAAGTAAACAATGAGACATTAAGAAAAGCACTGTTTTAACCGGCTTTAGCTACAAAGCATTATTTCGGCATTGCCACTGCAAAAGAATCCTATCGACTGAGTATACTCATACCAAATATTTATTAAGGTTAGATGGAATCTTCGCTCCATATTATTTTCATATCACTGAAGAAACTCTTAACTCAAATTTCAACTTTCCACCTGCTTTAAAATAGCTCGTGAAGATATAGCATAGGTCAGTTCTGCTTTTAGGATAGAAAAATCGTTATTAACCTAAAATGATCATCCTAGCTCTTTATTTTTACTAAACAATAAGCCCTAAACAAAATGAGGACAGACCTTATTCTACAATTTCACATAGTAAATTATCTTAAACTTAACAAAGCGGATGAAAGAACCTACATGAACCTAAAGTGTCAAATGAAATACTAACGTAGTTTTGAGAGCGTTGTTCAACAACTTGATAATTGCTTTTCTTCTTTTAAACCTTAATAGAGGTGTTCTTATTTACATACAGCAACTATCTAAAAAAAGGAAAGAGCTACCAACTTGCATAGTTACTTTATATATACTCTGCCGTATTTTGGGATATTTGAGTATTAAATCCGCTCTGTAAAATTCTTTCGAGGGTATCTGAATTATCAACCTATCACCAGTTGATTTTCACGTGCTTTCCACTTATAATAGACCATATTAGGGACGAACGGTTCTATAATCAACCTTTACCAAACCACAAAAATATTTATAGAAACATCCGGATTTCGTATCGGAGGTATATTGTCAGCAATATTGCCTGATAATGTATATCCGTTGTGATTCCTAGGTACTGTTACTCTTGTGGTTTACTAAAAGAAGACATTTGTTACTTAATACCACGAATTTAATTATGAGATAGTTTTCATCATTTCAAGGTTCACTCTTTTCTCTCACTTTCAGATCAGAATTTTCCCGCCATGATAAAATGAATTTAGAGAAATAACAAGCCTGAGTTCATATACATTACAAAATCACGTCGGGAAGCTCAGAGCCCAATTCCCACGCTGAGACCTCAGAGCAATTCAAGTGATACACCTCTGACCCATATTGAAGACCACCCCACTCATAAATGCGAACCAAAGAGGAGACTTCCACTCCTTGCCTCCGAACACTTTCTTCCGACGATCGTGCATTCCAGACACGTCGGAAAATAAATGATAAATAAACAGTATTCGAGAGAAAAATACATAAATATCATTTCCTCAACACAGAATGATGCATCCAATCATACAGTGCGATTTTCTCTTACGTGTCAGAAGTTGAAGTTACAAATTACTCTCGATAAGATTAGTACATAAATGTCAATTTTTTCGCTTGAAATAAAGTGGTTTTCCAAATATAACGTGCGTGGCTTCCGAAAAAAAGATAAAACGTAAAACTCGGTGGCCTTCGAAGTTTTTCTTTCATTTAGCTTCCTTACAACAAATGATCCACGGTATGTCCTCTTAAAATTTTCGAAATCTCCCTCAACAATACTGAAAATCTGATATGGGGCTACCGGATAGTCAATTGTATGGCGCGCACTTACTTCCCTATAATAAATAGAAAAATTACGACGGTATGCAAGGTTAATAAGTCGATGCCTTTATATTTCAATGGCATGTCAGAATACATAGCTATTGTATAAAAAATCAGTTTAAATTTTACATTCAATAAGAGTTTTAATATGCATACTTAGTGGGCATATGATTTAAGCTCAATATATTTGCAAAAGGCAGGCCACGTGATGAGCCCAGTTTATTACTATCAAGAAAAAGCATGACTCAATGAATTTCTTTCAAGAAAAATATGAACGTAGTATTAGATAGTAATATTTGCCGATCGCGAAGTGCAATCAAGCTCATACTTATTCTTGGAACATTCTTTAATAATGAGCTCGTAGTGGATCTCTAGAACACAATGAATATTTCGGACTGCTATCTTAGGAATATCAACTGATAGTAATTAGTATAATTTAGAGCATGATAACAAGAAAGTCACGTTTTAATATTAAGGTTTAGTGCTATTTCTTATGATTTTTTTATTTAATCCGACTGGGACCATCATTCTGTGCTAAATTTGCTGGTATACCTTTATGTATGAAAACAATTATATTTCGTCTTTCCTTTTATCTTTAATAATTCCACCATTTCGCAACAAATTTAATGTTATCTAATAATTTCAAACGAATATCTAAATTGAAAAGTGATCGTCCGGAACTATGAATTCTGCGGCTCAAATTAACTTAAACCCAATTTTGTTCAAACAAATTTTTCTCTTATCGATGAGTATCATTGTAAACATACCGATAAACCAGATTTTACAATAGGATTTACTTCTGAAGGTGGTTCTCATGATGAAGAATCCAGGTAAAAAATAGCGAAGGATTGATATCATACTGACAATCTCACGTGCTTCTCAAGCATCATTGTAATCAACATGAAAGATAGCTACAGCTACAAAGATATCACGAAACTGTAAAGCCAACAAGGAATGGACTACTGAGTCCGTCCCCACACGCGCCCACATAAGGTCAAAGAACACAAGTCCGAAAACAGATAATGAGTACATGCATTATCAAGATACAAATACTGTCTCGGTAGAAGTTGTAAATAGCTCGTATCACATAGGTAAATATGATGTGAATAACTTTAAAACAGATATAATCCAATTAAAATTTAATTGCTGAGATAGAGAAGAGGATAATTAGTGCCTTTGGAATACGTTTCAGAGTGGTCACGAAACAAAGTTTATGAGGTTATAACAATGCCACGCGTCGTGTTATTTATCAATTCGAGCCTTGATCTGCGACTGTTCCCGAAAATTTAGTTTCGGAGGGAGAGGTAGTTAGTTAAACACTAAGAATAAAACAAATAAAATACCCCGTTATTCCTTAAGACCCCGCCAGGTTTACAAGGTTCGAGTAAAACTAGTTGCGACTCCTGTAATCCTAATGAAAACTTAATCACGACGTAGCCGATCCAAGTAGTTCACGTACGGTGTAATTTCCGCTTCAATCACATGGGCGTCTATATTGACGACGCAACACAAAGTCCTTGTTAGTAAACCAGAGAGCCTCACTCACCTTGTGGATAAAGAGCGCCTCTATTCACCGGGAAACTTTTTGTTCCGTAAAATTGTATTTCCGGAAGAGTGATGGAGGAATTCTTTTATCCTTTGTTCCCTGTCTGCACGAGGCCCTCCCCAGCAGCGGCGCCGTCCTCCTCAGTGGCCGCCGTCTTCCTAGCGTCTCCTGGAGGGTTCACTGCAGCCTGCACGCGGCAAAACAGAGAAGGACTGAGTGAGGCACAAGAGAGCGTGTTCGTGCTGCGAGTCACCCACGGACACTGACGGTAACCCGCTGGCGTATCCGAGGCAGTAGGGGGCGTGGGGACACGGAGGAAAGTGATAATGCTCCGAAGAGGGAGGGGCGAGGGGGAGGGCTCCTTCCAGTGATCGCTCTCTTCTCCGTGCATTCAGACGGTGGTATTCACTATCGCCGTGACATAGCCAAGCGGTACGGAAGTTCTTAGACACATTGTTGAATTATTCGTTTCTCAAAGGGACCGCGATGATAGAATTTACCTGCTGGTGATATGCGGCGGAGTGGTGTGCCGCAGGAAAGCACTTGATATGCCCTATATGTTCCTGATTTTTGTATTTATACGTCTCACAAGCGCTTAAATTTCGTGGTATCATTGTTTTCTTTGAAGAAATGTGATTGCATTATTTTTCAATGCCTTATTATTATTCGTATTATAATTCATTTAAGGCTCATACTACTTAGAATACACTACAATCACTATCACTCAAATTAATCCTTCTGAGTTTGTTTTAAATAAAAAAAGATTCACACTAGTAAAAACCAACGCATGATTCAGTTGGCATTCACCTGTTTTGGACTCAACAGGTAGCTGTGCAGAAAAGTTTGAGGAGCACCGGGAAATGGAACAGCGACGGCAATTCTTCCTAATATGCATCTAACATAACATCATTTCATTAATTCTCGCTATGAAGTGTAATAAGACAACCTTTATAGTAATAAAAAGAGTATACAGCATAAAACAGATGTGGAAAGTTGTAAATATGGAAGAAGGAAGGAGAAATACGAGTATAAATGAGATTAAAACAGAAAATATTGTATGGACTCCGCGGAAACTCTCCTTAGATATGCCTCATAAGGAGGAATCGACAAGTACGTAATAATATTGACCTCAAAAAGAAGAAAATAAACGATGTAAATGTTTCCTCCGACATAAATACTGCGTAAACGAAATTGGAAATGCTCTATGATAAATGGAACCGGAACAAAGAAAATAACAATAAAATACCTAACCTAGAAATAAAAATTCATCACTGAATTATCAAGATCGACTTTAACGAAATAATGTATGCACTAGCAACCTAATTTCGTTGCTGATGCAATTTACAACGAGATATCTGTTTTCTCCTACCAATGAGTGGTGACAGTGCTGTTTGGGAAGACTCAGATGAGTTCTAAAACAAAATAGTGAATCACTTACTACCAAGGAATGTATTAAAACAATCTAAACTGTTCCTCGATTCAGATATTGTAAATATAAAATCAAGGCATAACGTAACATATTCATAAATGTTTATTATGGAAAAAATAAAAATTAATTATAAAAATTATAAAATTACAGAAGCATTCAGTACTTCCGCAGAGTTCTACAATTAACCCCCAGAGATCTATATACAAATCGTTTCAAGGAATTAACTGCAGAAACAAATAGTTACTTCTGGCCGTTACTTCTACTCAGAATTAGAATAACTAAGAAGCAAGTTTAGGTAGGAAGGCCGGTGTCAATACCCACACCCCCTGTCATACGCCACCGGTGGCTAGCTAAGTTCAAAATCTAAATGGACTTATAGAAGAGTTCATTTAACTTTCATATTAATAGGAGGGCACAAAGATTGTTTTTTCCTAGGGTAGGGGATCCCGATAAAATTAGAATAAAGAAAATTCCTATTCCCAATCATCCTGATGAATCAATAGATTGATCCCAGAAATAAGCGTCAGTCCTTTTAAAGGAGTGATGAATGAGTTTGGCAGCATAGCCAAGAATATAGCCTTCAGGATCCATTTGGGGCATACTTGATAGAAGAAGCCAAGATCTGGAGGGTAAGGACGACATCTACAGCCAGTGGGGACAGATGACAGATCTTCGCAAATGAAAATCTAAGCCAAAGACGTAATTGAAGCGCATTTCATTAAGTTCTTGTTATTAAGGGATGAATCCCATGGAGGTGTATCACGTTGCAAAATCAACTTTAAAAATAAAATTTCTTGCTCTATTTAAAATATATTTACATGTGTTATATATAATGATTTTTTATCAAAAGAATTCCTTAATTAAGGAAATTAGAACACTTGAAAATTAATGTTAATTTTTCTTTCAATATGATAACTAATTTCTGCAAACTCATACTTCGTTTTATTACGTTAAATAAAATTTGGCTAATAAACGAAAGGAAATGTACTCTCTTGAAAATCAGCATTTTTAGAGACAATTTGATGAATTTTCTGATTAACTCGTCGATGGAAGACTCGTCGGTGGTGAGTGAAGCAAACGCAGAAGAATGCAGACTTTAATGTGCCATCGATAATCTAAAATGAAAGTAAATATGATGGACCTCAGGAAAAACGACTGAAATTAACAATTGCTCTTTTCTCGAAATAAGATGAATTGTTAACTTAAGTTAAATTCAGTATAGTTTGAAAACTTCTTTCGCAATATCGTGAAAGGAACAATACAGAGACAAACAAACGATTTTTATAACAAAATTAACCCAAGAGTAATAACAATAGTATGAGACAGTCGAAATAAGATCGATTGATTGATGGTTGATTATTGTAGACCGAAGTAGAAAATCCGACAATGAATCGAACCCTCAATCGATTGAATCTCGCGTTGGGGCAGCCAATCATCTGAAGCCGGCCCATTAACCGAGACAATCAAAAACCCTCTGAAGCCCTTCTGATGGCTGTGTGACATCCATTGGGTTGGCCTCTTCACAATGTTTGCCTTACATTGGTGCAACATCCTGCTTCCGCAGTGGCACACATAATTGCAAAATACGTGAGTACGCATTTTAGGGAAATGAAAGTATCTCCTCTCGTCTGAGCGCGACTCGTGCGCCTAGAGCCATGTTGCAACCACGTGCGAATTTCCGCCAAACATCTCAGTTTCAGAAAATCATCTCCAGTCCCGCTTCCGTAACTAGAGTGTCTCCATGAATTGGAAATAACGTTGTGCGGCGAATATTTTCTTCTCACAAAACCATCGAGCGGGAAAAGAGAGATTATCGAAAGATGGTGGGTTCACCCTTGTCGACTTCGCTAAGAGATGTTTTGTACTGAGAAGAAAGTGAATCGGTTCAGCCCGCTGCCAAGCCGTGCCAGAAATGTTCAAGGGACGGACGCGCAACAGTGTGGACGCATTCATCAAGAGACTTTTTGTCTTCCAGCAAAACCACTTGCAGCGGCTCTGAGAGTTCTTTTCCAGAGTGATTCCTGCAACAGGGGGCGTTTCTCACATTTTTCTCCGCCAGAGGAAGGTAAAAAATTCCGGAAGGAAAAAGGGAGCATTTTTCCGGAGAGTGAGTACGATTGTAAACATATTTATAATCGCCGAGAATTTCTTCCGCATGCGGTCCATGCATCGCCTGGTGGAGACCGACGAGAACTGTTTTGTCGCCGGATGAGAAGAATTACAGTTTTCCAGAGATCACCTCCACGGTTCAGAGAAAGTTCCGTAATTTTGAAAAATTTTAGAAACGTTACAGTTTGTAAGCTTTTTGTCTACATCGGATGAGGCAACTCTTCGGAGTTCTACTTGGGTAACAGGACTTGGGCATGATTAGTGCTCATTATTCGTATTTTGTAATTAATTATTGTTCTTACTTCATGTGATTTTAATTGTGTATATATTTACCTATTCTCTCTTCTTATTTTCCAGTGTGATGTATATATTTTATTACGTACACTGATACCAATTATTTACATTCCAACGTGGCTATACTTATTGATGTATTGAATAAATGTACTAAATGATAGTTTATTTATGTACTATGTCATATTTCTTCTCATCTTTCAGTTATTATTATCGTTAGGTTAGCGCAGATTTTTCACACACCCCTTCTTCTTGGGTGTTTTTCTGCAGCGGTATTTTATTTTCCTAAGAATCTCTTAGGTTTTCATATCCACAATTCTTCTCACTTTTAACACTATCTCTCTACTTTAATTATTGAATCATCGATGACGATGGGTTAGATGGAAGAAAATATTATTTCATCCAATGTGGCATCTATAACGGGGACTCTTGTAAATGCTAAATAAATATTATCATTATTATTATATCATTGCAAAGAAGAATATGCAGTTCTCAGTTTCCGAAGCGCTGAGTAAATTACGGCTGTTGGAGTAATCATGTAAGGAACAATTGACAGTGGGCGTCGGATATTGGCACAGAAGTGCTGTACAAACAACAAGTGAAGATCGCGCAACATTACTTAATTATAATGAGTCAAAATGAGAAGAAAAAAGAAACATCAACAACGATTAAGAATCAAAATGATGCACGTTCAAATTGTGTCTAGTCATCACTTGTTAGTGCTGCTCCTAGCACATCTATTATATGTAGACTATGAATTACAGTTCAAATAATTCTCATAAACGTAGAGTTAGTCGGTTACTTCAGCTAGATGCACCTATAAACCGTACATCTTGCCTAAGATGTAAATGCAATCATAAAATCCTTTTACAATTTTTAGATTACAAAGAAGCTAATGAAAAATAAGACTCCGACCGCCAGGCATGACGGAGAATTGCGTTCGAATCCCGGATTTGCACCTTTATTCTCTATCGGTTTCCTCGTGCTATTTTTATTCTGGTAGGATATACACAGTTGCACTTTAGAACTAAATTTCATACTGTAAAATGTTTGAAATATCTACAATAAAATTGGAGAACTAATAAATCTAAAATATTAACGTAAAAATGTAGAAATCTGTAAGCGATTAACTTAATAACCACATGTAATTATACATACATTTAGGTGAACAAATAATTTCTTAGATTGCTCGGAAAATGTCTAAGACAGTGGAGACGAACCTATGTCACGCGTGGAACACGAGAGAATTTTTTTGATACGCAAAACTTCCACAACCCAATCTTTATTACGTATATTTTCCTTGAAAATGAAGCTCCGTAGTAAATAAATGTGGATCCTGTTCATCAGTTACTATAATAAACAATTACTTAAGCTAATTGCAAGATCTTAAGCCTATCGCTGACATCATAAAATGTATACTACCATCTAAATGTATGGTCTCCCGCCATATAGGCATGCAAGTCCTTAAATTCATAAATTATGGCACTCTTTCCGCAAAAGGTTTTCCAGCCCTGTTCCAAGAGATTCGAATAATAGTATTCGCTGAATAGTTATCGTCATCAGAGTTATAGGACTAAGAAAGAGTATTGATTTTTTGCGCACGAAACATAAATCATCAATAGACAGGTAGAGAAAGAGGACGCGAGAGGAGTGGGAAAGAAAGGAAAGTTATTGCTCTTCCCTCTTTCTAGGTTTCGTTCTGCCGGGAATTCCAATTGAGTAGGGAAAATGCAGTCTCGAGGAATCCGGTTCCTGATGGAGAGTTCCGCGTACCGCACGAAATAAGTTGATGTGAACGGCGTGAAATAGCGGTTTGAACTTAAAAAGGGGAGAGAGTGTCGCAGGGAAAATGAATTTAATTGGTATAACGTAATGAACGAGGAGCGGGGTGATTGAGGACAATTACGATACAATATTGGCATTCCTGTGGTAGAGACGTAGCTTCTCTCCATTCCCTTACTCCTTTTACATAACGAATACTGCAATTGAAAGGTACACTTTAGAGGAAATAATTGATGAAATTAAAATAGAACGAGACAGTTGAGCACATTGCAAACACAGGATGTCCGAGTTAAACGTATAATAATACAAAATGTAATAATTTAAGAAGTAATTGAGATATTTATTAGCGGTTTGCTTCTACAAGTTTAGTAACTCAAAATATTTTTTACACAGTTAATACACCTCGATATGTGCAGCATTGGTAGCAGAAAGACATCTAATCTGTATTTTTTTACTTTCTCCTAGTGTTTTGCAGCATTTCAGGCGTAACATTTGCAATAACATCAGGAATATGATGACGTAGTTTTAGTAGATCACGAACTGGTGTCTGGTATACTCGATTCTTGATAAACACCCACAGAAAACATTCAAGTGGCCTCATGACTAGGTTTCTAGGGGGACAAGCAATTGATGGACTACCTCTCCCAATCAAGCGATCTAGGAACTCATTATCCAAAAACTCCCTCACAATTATTGCATAATGGCAATGTGCCATATAGCTCATACCTAAATATCAAAAATGACTCCTCCAAGAAATAACTGTATATTCCTTTAGTTCCTGTATATTAGTTTAGTTCCTTATCTGATGCTGTTAAGCTATCAGAAGAAGAAAAGCCATTAGCTAATTGAAGTCGAATAAAACAGGAGATATTTCAGTTACGAACCGAACTGTTTACGATGGTTATGAAAACTGAATTTTGCTCATTAGTAGAAGTATTTATCATGGGGAGTGTAATATTTCAGTTCCTCCTAAGCCTAACACACGTGTAATGTAATGAAAAAAAAAGAAGTTAAACGACCAATCAATGTTGAAAATATCCAAGCAAATCAGTAACAATTGAAATTTTATGAATAAAATACTCCAAACTGAGGTATCATTTCGCAATACTAAAAAAATTAACAGTTTTAATCTTATAAAAAATTCTCATAAAGTGAAACTGTAACTGGAATGCTTTATTTTCCTCAAAGATATTTCCTGCTTTTAATTTTAGGATTTTAATTTATGCCCCACAATTCTTTATGTATATGCTATTACATTCCTTCGTACTGATACCGTAGCCATTGCTAACATTGAGCTACTTTGTATCAGGTGTATTTACCCCTTATCGCATCCTTGATATCCCTCGTTACGATAAGGAAATTTAGTCTCTAAAGTATCTCGATGGCCTTATCGTCTTTCTTACCTTCGCTTTGTAATTATATTTTGCTGTCGTATCCTTTCTTCTTGAAGGATGCAAGTGAGCAAGGTTCGGAACAGAAGTGTATGCGTGGAGATATCACGACGTATTCATCTCCATTGTATCTTCCTCATGAGCCAATCTTCGGGTAAACAGTCGGATAGCTGGACCCTTGCAACATCCTTCCTAACGGAAGAGTTCTATTCAGTTCCCTTCCGCTCCATCCGAACAGTCACTGTAAAATCCACATCCCATTAAATAAAGCTTCCCTCTTCACTGTCGATAAATTTCAGAACGCAATATAGAACTAGAAACTTGCGAAGTAGATAATTCAAAATTCTAATATTCCAGATCAAATTTGAGTATGTTATACACCAAGATTACGGATATCTAATGAGCGATGCTTTATTCAAAGGGTTTAAATTCCAATCTTGTATTCAAAATGGGTTTATCTCCCGCATCGTGATTGATGAAATATTTTCTATCTGCATATGGATGCAAGAAAAAATATCTTACATTTACTTCCGTCTTACAATTAGTATTATTTATGACTGGTAATACGAAGGTACTGAGACTGAGAAATTTTACTGGATAATGGCTTATGTTTCGGTCATACAGTTTCATTTTATTTCTCCATTCATTGCAATAAAAAGTATACTATTCATATAAATTGGGGATTTAATTCGCTAATAGCATAATGGCTTAGTGAGAGAGGGAAGGGTAAATTGCCTTACTCCTCACATCGCCTCATACCCAGGGCTATTTGCGGCTAATAGTAGACGGTTTGGGGCTTAAACCCGCCTTCTGGTTGTGTACAGACTCACAGCTAAGATGGGCCACACAGGACAATAAATGGCTGTCGTGGATTACGCACTCTATCAAAGAGGATTAGAAGCGAAAATTATCATTCTGAAAATTCGATTCACATATCTGCCCAAGCCCGCTGAAATAAGATTTTTCTAAAAATAAATTGATCGGTATTCATTAGTAAGGTTAGTGTAACCTTTAATTTAAGAAAACTGGTAGCTCTTAGGTATGTACCAATGCCCTCTTCAGAGAGAAATAAAAGGGATATTCATCTCCCTAGTGAAATATTCCAAAAGACGACTAATTGTTCCCCTCTTAGGTACATACTAAAACGCCAATTTTTGTTTTTATTAGGTAAAGCAGTACGGATTCTCAGTCACAAAAATCAGTAAAATATCAGTAAATTCAGTCAATATAACTCTTCTTGGTAAAAACTTTAAAATAAATCGGTCATAGACCAGGTATCTCTATGTTCCCTTTTAAGATGAGGCATGGATATCCCATTGCCTAGCAGCTAAACGAGAATACTTATGCTCAATATAATAAAAATGAAACTGAAATCAGATTTGATCAGAATAACTGGATCATTTCACGAAAAACTAGCATTTATTAAAACGGAAATGGGTGTACTAAAAGATACTAGCCTTCTATTCGGGAAAGGCATCGAGCGACAATATTTTTCGTTCCGGTTTTCCCTCCGATTCAAGTGCAAAATTTCGGTCCAGTTCCACCTCTGCAGCCACCGCCAAACCGGTATTCTTCGATCCAAGACGAAATACTATCATAATTCAGAAAGTATTTTATTCTTTGCAGCTTTCGATCTTTATTGTATTTCATTCAATTAAAGAATAAAAACTGTGATATTCAAGGAAAAATATTTTAACTATGAGAACTGCAATTCGAGATTAAAATATAAATCATTCGTTTTGGCAGCAACTCGTTCTTGCGCGAAATTATTAGCTTACATTGCAACTTTAAAAAATTACATAGTAAACCCACGAGCAGAAAAGCGGAAAGGAATAACAATTTTTTTTCCATCTACTTCAGCAACGATTCATTGGCTTTAAATTAAGCATGTCCTCTGCTGACTGTATCTTTGATTATGGAATAGCCAGGTAAATGAATCTCTAAAAATATTTGTCAGGTGTGGGGTTCGAACCCACGCTCCCATATGGGAACCAGAACTTAAGTCTGGCGCCTTAGACCGCTCGGCCAACCTGACGATGGACTAACTACCAATTATGAAATTACTTATAAAATTTGTAATTTATTAAAAACCCCGCATTTTTATTACTTATGCAACTCATGATCAAGCTCAAAACAATTATATTTAGAAATAAAGATAATTTAAACTTCCAAAGTGGAAGTTAAGGAGTATCCCAAGACAGGAGATACAAACATTATCTCTTAGATATAAAATATTTTTTTTTAATTGAACAAATTTCCGAAGTTGAAAGAATTATGAAACAGGCTGTCTCTATTGTCGTAGTTGCTTCTTTGAGATAATTTTATCACAACTCAAGAAGTTCTATCCTAATACTGTGGAACGCCATCTAAATAAATAAAACAACCAAAATTCTTCGTGATTTTCCACAAATTTAATTTTTCGAAACGACTGGTTTCGACCTTACGGTAATCTTCGATAAATTAAATTCGTTGGAAACTACGAAGAACTTTTGTTATTTAATTCTATTACATTGATCTCTTATGAGTTGAATCGTATTTGCAGCCGTAAGCACGTCCCATTGAGTAACACGTATTAAATTTATAATAATCCATAAATATTGAGCGACATAACAAATGGCCAAGCGTTGGCATCTCAAATTCTGCGTTTTCAATACGCTACGTACTTTACAGAATGAATAACAAAGGAGCTGATCATCTACGTCACTACTGTATTTTTGTAGAGAGAAGCAGGAATCATCGAAAATTCGACTAATTCCCTGTCTAAGCACGTTTATATCTCTGACCTATACGAATGATCTACTCTACATAAACAGAAAATCACGACGGCCTTATCTCCATGTCTCGTCGCCTTCGGAAGAGAGGAAGCAGTCTTAATGGGATGGAAATTTCCTGTCTCAGTCATCCATGCAAGGAATGGACAAAAGCGAAAGAGGTCCGCCGAAAAAAAATTCCTGGTCAGGGATTTGCAAGCGATTCAACCTTCGCCCGCATCAGCTCCTGAATTGAGTAACCAAGTTTCTCTTGGATGTACCGCACGACGATGATTAACCTCATTATAACATTCTCCTCGCGTCAAATTGTAAAGCGAGGTGTTCCTACAGCCATGTCGAGGGTTAAACGCCATAAATAAAACACGTGGTGAGAAAAGGAGGGAATCAAAGTCTGAGAATGTTATCGCGACTAATCTAATCTCTTGGCTGACGAAGAAGAAGCTAACGCATAACTGAAAGAACGTTTCATCGATTAACTTCAGATCGGTCCAATTTTATCGCGCCATTGAGCATTCATTACGAAAAATTAAGGTTACTGCGGAAAAGGTGATTCTCTCTAAAAAATGGATGGATAAAGCAATGGATACCCAAAAGAAGCAAAGCTGTTGTGCTAAAAATAAATGGATCAAAGCATTTAAAATAAATGGATCAATAGATTTAAAAGGAGATTGTTTCAATAAATAGCATGAATATTCATTTCTCTGAAAATGAAAAGTAACAATACGATGTAAAATGGTCTATATAAAATGATTTGTTTTCAATTAACATTATCGAAAATCTTTACACGCTGCTGAAACAAACACACGAGGTTACAGATAAAAGAGGGTTTTCTATGACTAACAGTACCACCATTGGTTTGAAGCAGCTCCTTAACTCGATTTAATTCTCCACTCAATTGCTTAATTTCTTCTGGATGGTCAAGTGGGTAGCGCGTTACCCTTGATAAAAGTCCCGGATTCGGTCCCGGGGGTGGCCGATATGTGCGAAAGGATCTCAGACGTCGAAGCTTTTATAAACAATACTACTACTTCATTTCTTCTTATTTTCCAACCTAACGCACTAAATACTTTCTGCCTAACCATTAGTCAGCATAAATCTTCCTCCACAATAATTTTCCGCCGCTAATACTTCTGACAGTTTTCAAAGGAACATCATATTCTTCGTAAAATATGAACTGAATCATTATTGCAGTAATTTATAATGTTTGATTTACATTTTATGTTGCCAATTTTTTTCGGTTCAATATTCTCATTCCCGGAAGAGAGAATTGATCTACCAAACAACTGGTAGAGAATGAGATTTTTCCTAATAACTGTAGATATATTATCACTACGCCAAAGTGTCTAGACATCAGCAGATTTATCTCATAAACTTATCGTCTTCAAAAGACAGGTAAGTCAAAGAAATGAAAATATTCAGTCGTGCAGCTCCGAAGGCCTTTCGAAATATTTACAAAAGAAGGAAAAATTTGAGGAAAGATAGCGATGAGTAGCCGCTAACCATTTCGAAGTCTCACAAATATTTTGAAAGTAAAGCAGCTTTGATGTTCAAATGACTTCTAAGACCTTTGAGCTTATAAAAACAAAGAATGATCGAAGTTGATGAGAAATAGTCCATAAAAATTTAATTTAATTAGAGAATCGTAGTATATAAAGATTCCTTATCGTTTGATTTCCCAAAATTAGAACTCTTTGTAAACTGTAAAGCGCTCGGGAAAATGTTATTGAAAAATAATATTTCCCCAGGAAAAAATACTGAAAATCGTCGAATATTAAAAGTAGTACATCTCCTCGGGAATCTTAAGAAGACACGCCTCGAGACACGATTGCTACAGATTCATCCGCGAACTTTCTCCCGAGTTTTTCCATTAATAGCCCACGAGTCTGCTCGATGAGGAAGGGAAGAAAGAATGATTTCAGATATTAATATCGTGACCGGAAATTACGGAAGAGGTGACAGCTCGGCAAATTAGTAACCTTACTTACGCATTTCTCAGAAAACGAAGAATTGTTTTTGCTATTTTACGAATGATTTGGCGAAATAGTTTCACAGTTACACTTGGAAAATCAAAAATTATCTTAAATGAGGTATACCTGTAAAGTATAAGTCAAGTAATTAAGTATTGATCACCGCAATTATTCTCTCATACCTCAGTTGCTTTCATGTCATCGAGGCAGCTTGTGACAAAAGTAAATGAAATATACATTTTTCTCAATCCTGTACCAAATAATAAATAAAAACATACCATGCATTTAAATATGGTATCGGTAACGAGATGAGGCATACTGCTCATTTTCAGAAAATTTCAGCGATTTCGGCAAATCTTTGGTAGTGTTTATTTACAAATTCCGCAAAAACGCCGAGCAGGAGAAATGTTAAATTCTGGTGGTAGATAGGGAGCTGTACCAATAATATGTGGCACTAACTACCACCAGAATTTTACATATCTCCTGCTCTTTGTTTTCGCGGGAAAAAAAGAAGTTCGGGAACTTTTTTTAATGTAGTAGTATGTATGTACACTCCTGGCCAAAATTAACGCAGCACCTCCCTAGCGATCCTTACGGCTGGTGCTGCGTTAATTTTGGCCAGGACTGTACGATGTGGAACCATGCGGAAAATCACATATCCGCTACCCAATATTTCAGGTGACAGATTTGGACCTGTAACGATTAATTTCCGCTACCGAGGTATCACTTTGGTTCTTTCTTGTAACATAAAAATTATAAAGATAAGTCAAATGAGCGATCGTTACATCATTACGACCTAATTTCGCCGTTAGCCAAGACTTTCTATCAGAACTTATTTCCGCTGTCATTGTCGGAAACTTAGAGCACGTCCGTCACATTCCATGAGAAGAAAACATCCTCGATCCCTTTCTCCTTTCCCCCTCTTTAGCTATTGAGATCGACCACCGTCGGACATATTGTCATAACCCTCAAGGAGGACTTGCCTTCCTAATTCTAATTCATTTACCAATCAAAATAAATTCCGAACGCGATCAAAGTAGCGTCCTCGGATTCTTACGGTAAATATCCAAAGTTTAACGGTTAGCTTTATAATATTGAGCTCATTCAGCTGCACCAGACACGGAAGAGCATGCTAATCTCTTAACAAGGTAATGAAACAAAGGATGGAACTATTAATCACATAGTGGTACCACGATGCCTTGAGTTTACCCTTCTTTGTTTGAAATTACATGCTAACCGAAGATATCAACCCTCCAATGGGGTGAGGATAAGAGAGCGATTTATCGTTCAAAATTAATTTATCAATTACAAATTATAAATGCCTGCGTTAAAAAAAGTGATTTTTACAGTTTAAAAATAGTTTCCGATGTCAAGCATATTTATAAACAAAAGGCTTACCATTCCATGCATACCTTTCCATAAAAATAAGAGAGCATAGAATGACTCGCGCTTATATTGCCTAGCGTATTAGCATAGGATTAATTTAACTGTTAAACTAGCTTACGATAGCGTTTTACGACAGATTTAGCACGAAGAAAATAAAGTTTTAGTTTTTAATTACTAAAATTAATTCTCACATTTGCTGTGAGCGTACCTCCGTGATTCATCCGAGAGTATGAATAAATTTCATCATTCAAAAACAATTTCATGCAACTGAATCAGCATGAAAACTGTTTTGAATTAACATTTTTATTTCAAACAGAGATATTTCTGTGCGAGAATTATTTTTCACATGGATTTCGTAAGAAAAGTAATTTACACATTTATCCAGACTCTAGGATTCCGGTTCATATTTACTCAGCCCTGAGAACAGCATCAAGCTCTCTTGCTGTCTGTAAAACTATCTGTTTGATTTCATACTTTTAGAGTCACTGACACGAGCTTCCAGATCCTAAATGATAAGTAGCGCACTAACTGGTTTAGACATAGTTGAATAAACATCTTTATTGACTTCTTTTTCAATCTTATAATGACAAAATCTTACCTTCACCATTCATGCAGTGAAAGAATTCATAATAATAAAATTGTTTTTGAACTCGATATCTTTTTCGTCGGTAACGCTCGAAGACCATTTCCAAAATAAAAAAATATATAAATTTTCATGCCCAAACATCGTCTTAAGTGATATTTTTTTATTTCTTCACCAAAATTTTCAACTTTATTCTTCACAGGTCTCACTTTAAAACTGCACCTTTCCACACTTTGTAACCCTATTTATCACCACTACATCCATAACGTAATTAACTAAACATCATGCTTCAACCAACCATAGACATTCATTTTTGTGCATACTTTTTCATCCCTTCAAACCGAATTGAGCATCGCCCTTCTATTAATTGTCACGCAAAATCCTCTGTGGATAATGAGGCTTAATGCGCAGAAAGAATAACTTGAGGACACTGGTTCTCCACACTTACTGGAATTATGCCATCGGTTCGCCAACGCCTTTAAGTAATCTCACGATCTTGAATCTTACGACTATTTAGTGCCCGTAATTTCTTCACAGGAAGGGAAAAGTCGTTGGGCAAGACGCGGCTTCCAGGAATGCCATTCCAAAGGAGGCGCATCTCTCTAGCACACAAACGAGCCAAAACGGGTGAAGACACGCGACGGAATTCCTCCACGATGGTTTTCCTCTCTTTTTTTCCCTTCACCTGGTCACCGACATCTCGCAGTTTCTTGCTGCCCTTTCTTGCGAAGCTGCATCGCCGCGGACCCTTGGTTCAACGCAACGCCGGGACTGTTTACTTTGGGATCCCTCAGGTTCTACCAGCGGCAAAAGGAGAGTTTCTCGGTGTAAGGTGCGAAAATATTTGTCTTTAGAACATAGACGCTTGGGTCGCATTCAATAATATATCCATTTACTTGTGTTCACATTCACATTTCTCTTGTAGGGAATTCGCTGGTGCGTAAAGACAATAATATTGTGCCAGTCAATCCCATCCGAGTACGGAAGCAATTTGATCTCCTTAAACCTCAGAACGAAAAATACTAGAAGAGATGACCAAGAGATTAGTTTTCTAAACGATGAAGTGGTATTGGTTTTGCTAAAGTAAATTCCCAAGTACTCAAGCGATTGAAAATTTGGTTAGAAGCATCACTTAAGAAACTCGACAGCCAATGTGAATATGGAGTTCTAGGAGATACTATGATGAACTTATTCGACTGATTTCCATATTGGAAAAAATATTGTTTGCTGTTTTTATCATCTGCCCATACACTGGTTTGTTGCTGTCCTCAAAGCTAACACATCCAGTGTTTACTCTATCTCCGTGAATTGCATCCATCGTCCAGTATAATCTAAGTAGAGAAGATTAAAACCTTCTCAAGTGCCAAGAGAAATGAGACAGTCGATCTTGAAATGATGCTATTTCTCAAGATTCGATTTTTATAGAAGCTGCAGTTTCTAAAGGCGGAATAATTATGCAGATATACGAGAGAGATGAATGGCTGTTACATATTCCTTTGATGAACAATGTGTAAATATTATCGTAACACATACTTCCTATCTACACGTGTTTTCTGTCGTTTTCATCTGATTACCATAGAATTTTACTAATGACTTGAAATAAAAATGTCGATTAAGAAACAATTTACGCAACTTGAAAAATATCACAGAACTCATAATACGATTTTAAAGGCAATGGTTATTGTGGCATTTATGCTAATCTCGGATTACCGTATGATTTTTATGCAGCAAAATATAAAAATTATTGGCAGACCCTGAGAAATAAAATATTGCGAATTAAGGATTTTTCTGAGAAAAGAGATGTCCTGGCAGCGATAAGCAGTAAGGAATGAAAAAAAATTCAACCCGTTCTTCTTCTAGAGGCACAAGATATATTCTTCCAAATTAGTTTAAAAGTTGCATTATAGTCACACCTTGATTCAGGGGTAGCTCACGAATTTTTCGGCTAAGTGAACATTTGCCGCTGTTTTTCGGATTCGGTTCTCGAATCTGTTAGCAAATATGTATGCATGCGCGCACTAAAACAAACAAACATGATATGAGCTGTCTGGACGCTAGACATTCTTTTTATTAATAGCAAAGTTCGGCAGTCAAACTAGCCAACAGCTTCCTACTGACGATTTTCTCGGCCAAGGAAGATTCCTCTAATCGTTTTGGTCGCGTCTAGAGTTCTTCCGAAAACACTTTGGCGGATAATGCGCGCATATTCTCGTACAACAATGAAAATGAGAAATAATAAAGCTGTAATTAATCCTCTCAATTATTTCATGAAAGAAAACGAATGTAATAGTGTCTCGGTTTATCTCAGGTGTACATGGCAATTTGGTACCCTATAGAAAATTCCTCTTCCTGCTACCAAATCTTGAAGGATGGAATAGCTATAATTTATTTATTGGAGCAGAGTAGATCAAAATAAAATTATTGTCTTTAGCCTGTCTTTTTCTTGGCCATTATAATACGAAGGTATCTGATACAAGATTGAAGCTAATTAACAACGTTCATCGCTCACCCATTATTGATGCTACGAAAATCGCTATTTATTGGATCACTGTGCGGGGATGTCATCCATTTTTTGCATACTGGTTAAGAGAGGAATGCAAGGGCAAATAACCTCATCATACCTAACTCCTCGTATTGCCTGGTAATCTCTGTTGAAATAAACGCCCGTTTAAGTTCTTTATGCGCATTTCTGAACGAACACAAGTCAATCAATAAAACAAACAACCAACAATAGAAAGATCATGATTACACAAACAAACAGTAACCGCCAACCCGACTTGGAAACTGTGACCCAAACTCGCCGCAGCATCATATTTTCTACAGCATTCTACTACGTTCAAAAATTTTCCAAACTTATGCTTTCCCGCGAAAATGCCGAGCAGGAGAAATGTCAAATTCTGTTGGTAGATAGTGCCACATATTGTGAGTACAGCTACGTACTACCTACCTACCTTTTTATCGCCAAAAGTTCACATTTCTTGAATTTTTTTAATAAATAAGTTCGGGAACTTAGTAGTAGTAGTACATGCTGATATGCAGAGGAAGGTGCGGGCGAACGACCTAACTCCTCATCTAACCTACTAAACCTCATTCCCCCTTCAAAGCTCACGGTAGGCGTCAGTGTTGGATTGGAAATCTAAATAGCCCTTTGTTTGACTTTGCCGAGAGACAGGAAATCCCACTAGGGCTGATGACGATTCCAACAAGCGAAGGAGAATCCATAATGGAATATATTCGTTAGCCGAGGTACTGCTGTATTCCCTCCAACAGAAAATCCCAAATAGGTGACTTCATCTTCCATCCCAACGCATGCATTCGCTTCGCGCGATCTCCTGCCGTGCATCTTCTCATTCTCATTGTACACTTTCTTCCTCCGCTCTCCTGGAACGGTTCCCAACTTTCGCCGGCAATTTCTTCTGCGAGCGAGCGGAGAATACCGGACGACGGGAAAAAAAGTTGATCACTCCGACGCACAGGAAGAAGCTCGGACGAGCAGCTTATTTATTTTCCTCAAAATTAACGCGGAAGTGCAGCCGATAGAAATTACGTTTGCGAGGGGGCGAGTGTGAAACGAAATGGAATGTTCTCGAATCGGGTTTCTAGTGTCGCCGCATCCGGATAAATTTCTCTCTCCTGCTTTTAGGACTGGAGATGACTTGAGAGAGTCATAACTCGGCTGCAACGCGGAGAAATTATGGGAGGATAAACTCCCATATCAATGGATGCTAAAATGAATAAAGTTTCTAGCAAAGGATACCTTAATATCAATTGTGCGGGCTTTAACCTGTTGGTATTCCATAACTTCAAAGAGCGAGTTGACTAAACAGATACATTACTATTATTTAGACATTAGTAATGGTTCCGTGTAATAAATCTGCCTGATTAGATTTATTTCTTAATATTTAGACATTAGAATATCGTGCACCACTGATGTAAGACGTATATAGTGAAAATAATATCAATAAAACATCAAAAGTTTAACTTTTTCACAATATTTTTATGGTTCTAGATAGATAAATATATTTATTTAACTCGCTCTTCGTTGTCAATGATATTTTACTTTCTTTCGTGAAAAGAGAGAATATGTTGAGACTTGAATATTAGGTGCAGACTTTGCTGATGACTATATGCAGACAATGCTTTCCGGAAAGAGAAATATCGTTGTTTAAAAACATTGGGAAGGACTTGAGTGTCAATATGGATAGGGGCGTAGTTGTCAGAAAAGACGAAAATGGAAGTTACTCCAACTTGCTGTATGGTAGTGAACGTTTGATACTTCATAAAAAAGTACATAATAAATAACGTCTTTATTTGGGTGATTATTCTAAAGCATATTCAGTGTACTCGAAGACAAATTGGTTAGTGCATAGAATGTAATATATCGGGAGTATGTATAGCAAAAACAGAATATTAATGGCTTAATGATGACTGACGGAGGAAAGAAAGAGAAGCTGTGTGAACATTATAACAAATGTTTACGTTGTTAGGTCTGATAGAGGATGGTGGAAGCAAAATTAATACGAAAATGAATAAGGAGAATGTTGAAGGTTTTATAGGGAAAGGAAGACAGAAAAAGCTGGTTGAATGCGATGAATGCAATACTGAAGATTTACCTGGCCTTAAGAATAAATGAGAGTATAATATAGAGAAAATGTATGGAAGTGTATGAAGCAAAAGATGAATACAAGTATAGGATAGTATTGAGGTTGAAATGAAAGCAGCTAATCATGTGCTTAAGCGAAAAAAGATTATCAAGAGAGATATTAATGAACATATGCAATGAACTTGTCTCTGACGATGTGATTTAATACTCTCAGTCGAGTTGAAATAATCCACTCTTATTCGTGTCAAGTAAAGCTGGATATTATATTCTACGATTTGCTCAAAAATAAATTGAAAGTACTACAAATAATTATTTCCATTTAAAGATTCGTTATCTCCGATCAATTTTAAAGGATTTGCTCGATGGAAGCTTTATATATCATTCATTCAAATAATTTTCTCACAAGCACGTCCCACAAGTATTAAACTCCTATTTTATCTTCTTACGATAAGCTAATTGAGCTCTTCATTTATCTTTAGCTATAATAAAAATTTAATCGGCAGATATCGAGAAAAAATCAAAAAAGCGAAAAATTCGCGATTCAAAGTAAAATCGCATTTGTTATTTCCTCTCAAATTCTTACTACACCGATATAGGACTTTATTATAAAGATAAGGCGCCCGGTGAATTGGTCCGGGGGGAATTCGTACGCGGGGAATTGATCTCCCGACAGATTGGTACGTGGGGAATTGATCACCCGTGCTGATGTTGTACTACCAAACCAAACCAACCCAACCCAACCCAACCCAACCCCCCTCCGGTTAATTTATTTATGACATTAACCAATAATCAGGGCGCGTAGATTAACATAAGACTGAATAACAGTAGTATAATATCAGCGCGGGGGATCAATTCCCCGCGTTTCAATCTGTCGGGAGATCAATTCCCCGCGTACGAATTCTCCGCATACGGATTCCCCCCCGGATCAATTCACCGGCCACGTAAAGATAAATATTTAAGCAATCTGAAAGATATAATTTCCGCGAGATTGAAAAATGTCACAGATTTCAATAGTAACTACTGCCATATCTTGATGGATCGAAAATTTTCCATTTGTATTTTTGTATAGGATCTAGAAATATGCATCTTCCCCAGTAACTTTTGTGTCAGTTTTATTAGTAGCCGTGATATAATGAACGTTACTGAGGTGTGAGTGATGCAGAATCCTAATTTTAACATTGGTCACTCCTTATAGTAGCCTAATGAGTGACTCAGTATTGAATGAATGCTCTGAAACTTTGACTAATAGGGTAATTGTGTGGACTACATGGACTTTTTTTGCTTATGATATTCAGAAAAGAGAGGAAAGCAAGGTAAACGATCTCACGCCTTACCTCAGCAAGTTTTTCTCACTCTATCTCAAAAGCTTTTTGTAGCTAATGGCGGAACGGATGCAGATCCAACCAGCCTTCGACGTACTGTCCTCGAGGAGAGTTTCTAATATTTTTTGGGTTTAAAAACTAGAGAAAACAGTGTCGATGTAACAGAGTAATGAAATTATTTGTGACAGAACCGAAATATTTTGAAGCTGAAGATTTTGAACAACAATTATCAAAGATAAGTAAATTTGTCAATGAGGCATATTTATGATGAGCGATTAAAGTCTAATGAGGGTAACTTGAAACCTAAGGTTTATTTTCCAAAGAAATATTTATGAAATTATTTCGTTTGTCGTGATACTTGAAGCATGACATTTTTAGACAAATAAATCTGCTAACTAATCCTCTTAGGCTTTGTAAAGTATACATTTACTTGTACATCCATAAGCATGGTAAATAATAATGGATCACAATATTTGAAAAAAAACTAAAAGATTAATTAAACAATATCGCACTTACTCGTACACATGTTAAAGTCGCTTGAAAGATTTCGTAATTTATTGATAAAGGAAGTAGATAACGCCACGTAACCTTCGGTGATAATTTGATACTCTTCCTGATCTCTTTAAAGATAAGTATTAAGTAATAATAATACTCAACCTTGAAAATTAACTCGTGTAGGTTTCATTTTTAAGAATCATGACTTATCAGAAGCTATTCCATTTGCTAAAATCAGTGTAGAGTTAAAATCAGGCTAATTCATAAATTCGCAAGATAAGTAATTCTGCTTATCAGGCAATGATTCGACTTTAAATTCCACCAGCATGAGTCCCCGATTCTTGCATATCCACGTGTGCATCTTATGTGCGAAAATAAACGGTATGGAAGCAATGAAGGTAAACCGGAAGAAGAAGAGTTTTGCGAGAAGAATGTTCAAATAAATCATGTAATTCCGGGAAAAACACATAGATGCTTATAAAGATGAATGAAGGAAACACTTTTACTTATCTTTATAATGGAAGACTACCACAAAGTAAAGGCCTCATTATTGGATTCTATACATAGATGCTTATTTTCTCTTACATAGTGATACTTTCAGAAGTCAGTGTAATCAATATTTAATCAATTATATTCACAGAAAAATATATCATAAGATTTGTTTACTGATTTATTTCCATAGTACTGCGATTCATTAGTTTTCCTTAATTTTAAAGCCTGGAAAACATACTTATTCATCGACAATGATACCAATTATTCTAAATTTAACGTATTCGATTAATCGTCGATATTATTTTACTTCCACGGAGAGACTGGATAACTTACATTTTACGGCGTGATTAATTTAACAAGGGAAATAACATCGAATTAATAATATGACAAATATTCCTCCTCGACTCCTTGGTCCAACTCTCCAAGGCTGTGTTAAAATTTCACCAAGAAAATAATCCCCGATTTGACGTGCATGGATTTGTGCATGGATGGTTTGAAATCATTCGCCAGTAAAATGTTTCTTCAAGCGTGTAATTTTAAACTTGAAGCTTAAACATGCTGCAAAGGACACAATACCAGTTAACTTAAGAAAACAGTGATCTCCCCGGCAATTGGACTTTTCTCATCGATTACCTAACTAAAAGTAATCGAAAGCTACAGTTTCGACATTATTCGGTGAGGTAAGATTTTCTTAATTTTTTCTGTCATCAATTCGCCGTACTTCCGAAAGGAAAAAATATTAAATGACTAAAACCGAACTATTTCTGTATTTCTGAATAACTGGTTTAAGAGTTGCAGGGATTTTTGAGTAGCAAGGTAAGTTTTGCACCACGACATTTATCAATTTTTTGAATTATTATATTAAGAAAAACGTATAACTCTTCTTCCACAAATTGTTTTTAAGATTCCGAAGATTTGATGTGAAGCATTGGCGAACCATTAAGTGAAACACTGAACTGAAATATATACAATGTATACATTGTATTATATACTATGTATAACATATATACTTAATGAATATAGGAATATTTTGCCAATGATTTTGAGTATATTAATGATTACAGAGATATCGCATTAATGTTTCAATATAGAAACTGAAGTCTTACCGTTACTTCCTTATCAGTTTGTTCCATTGAAAGAGGACATGGGAGCTATAGATAGCCAATTAAGGCCTCCAAGTATCAGAATGTGCTCGATTCAACGTTTAATCGGTGATGAAATAATGCTCGAAGGGATTCACGTAAATCATTTGCAAAAGATAGATTTATCAACATTTTTAAGCGCTTAAGTAATATAGGTCAGCATCTTCGGCGAGAACCTTAGGTGTCGCTGATTCTTCGCTCGAAGAAGATCTAGGCACTTGTTTCGCATATAAATGATGCCGCTACAGCCAAGGCACTTCAAGAGAATCCCTTTGGAAAGCTTCCTTATTTCCCATCCTCATTACCTTGTCCTAAAATCCTGAACTCAATTCAAAATATGATGGAACATTAGTTATCGCACAGTTTATTAGATATACCCATTGCATAACGATTTTAATACGAGATACAACGGCCGGTAATTCTAGCAACTTCAAAAATCTTCAAAGGGAAGATCACAGAAATCATTATTCGGCAGCATCACTCTCGAGACCTACTAGCGCTCTCTATTAAAATATTATAATAATAGTATTATATCATAATTATTTCCCCCAGAGCAATTGTCTGCCGGAGTGATACAATTTGATTTCTTGGTCATCCACCATGCAAAAATCAATAATCCGTGCTCAGCTAAGTAGTTATCTTTATGTCGTACTCATTGCATAATAGAGTGAGGAAAGGCTAAGATTCAATCAAGAATGAGTAAATACACAACCATAGGGATAGCATTGTGTAAGCTGTTCTTTACTCTTTTGATTTTGATAGATAATATAGGTTCTTCCACGGATAGATCGATTAGGTATGTGTGCTCAGCAAATTGATCCAGGAAATATAGTACATATTAAGATTATAAGACAATGACCTATGAACAAATATTCCTAAATACATCAATATTTCAACAAATATTACTAAATGTATAAACGAGATAAGCTGTTTGAATTAAATTTAACGAACGCTAGAATAATATCAAGGGCGGTAACACAATTTACCAATTTCCTAGTCGTTAAATGAACCTATGATTTTTGGCACTAATATCTTTGCGAGCCAGTCAAATGGGGGCACATTTGGCCCGGTAAACGTAGTCTATGCACCACTGATTTAAAGGACTCCCACAAATCGTCTTCAGAAGGTTTTTGCATGGGTTAAAAATTTAGGAATTGAATAGCATCACAAGTGATGATGAAAGAAATGCAATAGCAATGATAATCCCTTTATGAATATGATTACTACAACTATACTGCTACCGGAAAGTATTGATTAAAGTATCAAGTTTGAAGGAAACAGGAGCCATTATAGTAATTACTAAAATTTAATCGAATACTGGAAATTGCAACTAGGGTCTGTGCGAACACATCTGTAATGCAATAATAGCCTAAAATTTCAACACCACGGCTTTATCTTACAAAGGCAAAAATACGTGTAAATGGAAAATAATAAAAAAATCACTAATTATCAATTATGCGCAATCATACAACGGAATTGTTCCAGTTTTATCGATACTGCTTCACATTGTGACAATCAACTACTATTTCTGTTAAATAAGAGATTAAATAAATTCCTTTGCGTGAAAAACAAAGTTAAAAATGTATTTTCCTATTACATAAAAATTAAAATTTTCAATGTTTCAAAATACCTAAAACTGATTAACAAAATAAAATTAACGAATGAAAAATGAGCCTACAATCAAAAAATATATTCAGGAATCAAAGGACGGTAGTTTCTTACGGTTTAAAACGACACTTCAGATAATTCTTTAGAAAAAAATACACCAAAATCGAACAACGTAATACTAATACACATAAATTTCTTCGAGGGAGCGAATGAACGATTCCTTTGCACTGAAGAACATTCTTTGCAAAGAATGCCAACTGCCTCTTTGCCGCCAAGTTCTTGGGCTCAACATCCACATGAGTGGCGAAAGAAGCGGTCTCTGGCGCAAAGAACATCTCCCAACACTTCATTCACAAGAACCGTGACACCGATCTCCTCACCTAAGCACCCTAAGAATTCGAGGAATTCGTATCTTCGTATAAGTGCATCGACTCACATGCTTCCTCTTTCTCGTGCGGGCGGCGAAAGGGCCAGACCAAAGACGTGGGTTTCTTCAAAAAATTAATAACCGTTACTTCGTCGGAAACCGAAACGGTTTCTGCGAGTGAGGGGAGACATCGGATGAAAGGGAAGAGTGGGACGGAATTGGTGGGACTTTCATCCGCGATCTTTATTATCTTTCCATAGTGAGACTATTCTTCCTACCCTGTGTATAGCTCTACGCGATATTTTCAGGTTATCATTGAGGTGGTGAATAACAAGCGGAAAACGAGATCCAAGATTATACTATTTGAATTCAACAATAAAGCAGAATGCTCTTTAACCACTGATCTGCAATCTCTCCCCGGAAGTTATTAAAAATTTTCTACAAAATTTGTCGTCAAACAAAACTCGAGCAATAATTGCTGATAGGCTACAGCTTAAACATTATTAGTAGTAATGTAGTTGACAAATTAAGATTTTAAATATATGGATTGATACCTTCATCATTTTTTTCCTTTGTGAGTCATCTATACTAAAAAATGCATTATTTTTTATTTAATATTTATAAATTTTTAAGGAAAAACGGACTTGAAAAAAGTCTGGCTGTGCCGGGAATTGAACCCGGGATCTTCCTCTATCCGGGAGGCTGCCTTGACCCTGGGATTTTTCCTGGGTGCACGCCCTTATGTACAATTTACCCTTTGCCCTTCCCTTTATAATTTTTTAGTTAAACTGTGGGGTTATGAGTATGTAATGAGAAAGTTTAAAATAAAGGTTAAGTTAATCCGTAAGTAATTTTATTATAGCGTAACCCACGTCTATCTCCTCTGTATTATTATTTCGAGTTGTATTTGTCATAATTCAATCAATCAATTCTTATGTATGTGACTATATGGATACTTTATCATGTACTGTATTATTTTAGTTAAACTGACAGATATTATGAATATTTTATATCTGATAGATCTTATTTATGATATATGATATCTTATGTACTTATAATATTTATACTGTAATTTAATTGTACAGCCTACGGGGGGTATTTGGAGGGGTTTCTATCTCGTCTTTGGGCAAATTCCAGGCTTAAAACCATTTTTATGTTCCCCTTAAACGTTGCCACCTGGCCAGAAGGCCAACTTGCAATGCAAACTTAAATAAATAAAGATACAGTGACTGCGGCATGCATTATAAAGTTTTATAGTAATAACTCATAGTTTTATTGAGAATTTTAGTTCAATAAGGATGTGTATTTGCTTATAGATGTCTGAGATAGCACATAGATGGTGACAATATCTATCAACAGTGATAAATAAATCAAAACAAATAAAAACTCTGTTTAAAAACAAGTATTTTTGATAAAAAAAATTACAATAGGAGCGAGCGATTTTTCCTTCACTTGCTTAATCTTAAGTTAAGGGACGGGAATAAACATTACAGAAATTGGTGCGCGCTCAGGAGAACCAAAAGGGTAAAGAGAAAAGAAATGTCTGACCATACGACCATTCGAACCGAACAACAATCGCTTCTGCACTTGATGAGGTCTTCCATCAGGGAACAAACACAAAGATCCTGCGTTGTGCTAGGATTTCTATACATTCCTGCTCTTTTAACGGATTGCAGCAATAGATAACTGGCATAAAATTCATAATAACTATACTTTTATATTTAACATATCAAAATGTGAGGATCGTTCTTCCTGTGATGAAATTGATATTCTTGACAATTTATGCGATCATATAATTTCTTATCGCAACAAAAGGTAAAATAAAATTTGTGCTCCGAGCTACGATAAAATTGATTGTGCTGCACAATACGATTTAGGGGGTGGATTTTTATTCATGCTGAACACTCTCTGATACCCGTACAAGCCAAAACATGGCATTGAAGGTGTGCACCAGCAAAGAAGGCACAGAGGATACAGATATGACCCGTCTTTGCTTGTAAACGACTCCTAGCACATCACAGGACGAATATGGACGACCTTCCTTCTATATCGTGCTGAACATGATAAATGGAGTTGAATTGTGTCATCATTTGCGCAATTCACGCCACGCCTCGTCCCAACCTCTTCAGCGTCACGAAAACCACGGCACGGCCGAAAAAGGGCGTGTTTCGCGCACGACACGGATCGCGTAACCGTGATGTAACAATCGAACCGGGGATACAACTACAACGGATGAGCTCTTGCATACTACATCAGCATATTCCAAACTATGAGTCCTCATCCTTGAGTGGATGGCAAAAGCTGTAAATTGGGTCGCACACCCAATTAAAGCATCGACAATAGAAAATAACTACCACTTCATCCCTGCTTTTTGCTGAAGGAAGGAAAACGAGTATAAATTAATATATTAAAGAAATTTTAGCAAAATTTGGTAATATTTAAGAAAAGCGCGAAAGGAATTTGTAAAAAACAGCAAGATAATTTCAACAGTAAAATTAGCTCTCAAATACTTCACTATCCATCGAAAATAAGGGTCTATCATGATGCGATACAAAAATAAAATGATGCTATCCATGTGATTTGCCTCATCTAAACGGCAACGTGTGATATTAAGCCTACGTAATGCGTAGCGTTGATAAATAAAAAAATAAAAGCTTAAATCACGATGCACTCGACTGTTTTCCAAAGAAAACTACTACTTTTTAATGAAATTGTCGATTTGTTGCCTGAAGAGGTTATCGTGCAAGCTTAGCGATAATGAGGATCTAGTTTTTAAATATGGTTATAGCGGTTACAGAATGATTGCTTGTACTCGTTAATTTGCTAATTTACAATGGTATGCTGCAATAATGACATATTTCCACCAAATTAACCTTACAAAGATTATTGCCTATATTTACCGATAAATTAACATTTACTTAAAATTCATGTCTATCGGATTCAAACAAAATGTAGATTTACGAAAAGAGCGATAAGATAAACTCAAGAAATACACGTTTGTTAGTTGTGCCAACGAACGCTTGTAAATGTACTAAATAGCATCGCGAGGACTATTGACATCAATAGGTACACATACATAGGTAAAATAATTATCTTGACGTAAAAAAATTGATGGAAACTTGAAATTGTGAGGAGAGCACATCATAAAATAGTCGTTTAATGATAATTCACGATAACGCACTTTATTATTTAAATGTCACTGCTACCTGAGCCATAATTTTAAATAAATGAATAAATGATGAAGTAAAATGTATGAATTTAATTAACTCTGGTCTTATCTATCTATAACTCTTCTCGTGGAGCATAATTTGGCATATTAGCTTAAAAAGAAGATTTAGTGAATAAAACTCATTGAAGATATTAAAAAAAACAAGGCACTGAGAAACATCGCTTAATAACGATCATCTTAGTAAGTTCATAGTTGAAGAATTCCAAAAACCATTCCATCCACGAAGATGAATTTACTTTTTCTAAAGTAATACACGTAAGTGAAATAATTAGAGAATAAACACGCGAATTTTTGTTGGTTATAACCTTTCGCTCGGAGGAAAATATTAACTTACATTTCAGAAGGTCAGCGGAAAGCTTCCATCCGAAGAATTTCTTTCGTAGGAAGAACATTAAGCGAAGGCGAATGTTCATTTCTATGCTCCTTATCCATTCGTTCTTTCTCGTGCGTCGGACAGCGGCCAAACCGGACGAAAGGAAAAGTTCAACTGGAGCCGATCAGATTCATTTCAATCCCTCCTTTCCATATCTCTATCTTCTACTTTCCTCTCCCTCAATCGCATTCCTGACCTTTCACTCTGCCCTCTGCTGGATCTGACCGCTTTTCCTCGGTACAGACAGTATGAAACATCGGTTGGATGGATAGAAGGGTGAGAAGATTCTCGGAGACCTAAACGACTGAAAAAAGCATAACTAATTTCAAACGAGGAAGATCGCCCTTTTCAGAATCATAAGCGATCCTCAATTATAATTGGAACGACACGAAGTAAGCCATTCTCCATTTATACATTTCCGTAGCCGATTGATAAAATCCGAGTAGTTGGTTACTCAAATGTTTTCAAGCCTTAAGTACAGAATTTTAGGGATATTAATTCATTCAGTTGTATTAATTTCAATTTACTATTAATATTTATAACAATTCTTATTCAATCGCAATATTGAATATTTTCCCTTAATGTGTACCAAAAGCTGAATTTCGCCATACGATACTCCGCATTGTTTACTTCAAACCTTCTTCTTATTGTTACAGCCTTTCTACAGACAATAATGATACATGTTCATTAGGGTGGACCGAAGAAACGTTTTTTTTTCGGGATTGAGGAGTTTAAAATAATTTGATCATAATAAGGTGATCTGAATCACATTATAAAGGTAAATGTTGCAAGTGAACCTTTAAAATATCAAGCGTGAGAAAAACTCTCTCGTCTTTAAGCAACTGAATTTAAGTGTTATAAGTGACCTATGCCTAAAAGTGATGGGTATTGGATGTTTAGACACAAGTAATTTAATAATATAATTTATTTTTCTATTTTAAGTATCGCAAAAGAAAACAGAAGGTTGGAAAGGATTCTATTTCTGTTTGGAACAACTTCTTTCATACGAGATGAACATTAGGGTGGGCCGAAAAAACGTTTTTATTTCAGATCAAATTTGCCCTCTGCGGGAAAGTTGTGTATATGAGGATCTCGCATGAAATTTTTTTCCGAAATCGGATTATATTAACCACTGCCACCCGTGCCCTAAAGTTTAAAAATTTGCGAAAATACAGGCGGAAATGAGAAACAAACGCCTATGGAGATTGAGGTATTGTAAATATTGGCATTTAAGTAAGTATCAACGATTAAATTATATCTCTGTCTTACGTTTCTGAAAATTTTTTAATTAATTTATCGCAATCTATGGTTTTACGACTCCTGGGAATCATCAATAAATTTTTAGTATAGGCAATCCGTAAAACGACCAAACATTCTGGCGAAATGGGACATCACCTTACATTTCGCCTTTTGGTAACCGCAATTGTCATAATTTTCCTATTTTATAAAATTCCGTTTCTTAAGAAATGTCTCGGTCATCGTTTGGCGCAAAGTCATCCGGGTAAAGAACCTAAAAAATTATTAGAATGTGATTAAGATCATCTTATTATTATCACATTATTTGAAACTCCTCAAGTTGGACATTTTTCCGGAAGCATGAAAATCCTGAAGTAACCCGAATAATTTTTTATCTGTGAATACACATTCCGTACGCCTTTTATAATAATAGACAACATTTTCTTATTTATATGGTGCTAAAAAAATATTCCATGTTGTACCTAAAAATGGAAAAACCCAATGACACCTTCGATTATTATTCTAGGTATGGCAAGAACAGATGTTTCCATTACTAGACTGAATAAGGCGATAAAATAAGCTCCTATGTCACTGATGACCGCATATTCTTCAATTGGCATTCGGGAGCTGATATGCGACGAAAAAACAAATCCTGAGAAAAGCTATGTCTCTGAAGAGGCATCACATATGGTCACGTATATATACATTTAAATACATACATACTGAATCATTTTTTTAAGAGATCGGGAAAAATAGTCCGATTAAAAAGTTGATATACTGCAATATTTTTGTGAATATTGTAATTCCATATCTTGTAATTATATGTGACGTATTGCCTTTAGGAGATTTCCTTCCGACTAGGGTGAAAACCAGGCAGAGTATTTTATTTTACCCTCCCCTCACAGGAATGACTACCACCTGGCCTGGTGCCTGTTTGTAGCCCTTAAGAATAAATAAATTACATATCAGAGTTAGGGTTATCAAATATACCTAATGGAACAATTTTTAAAGAAAATTAAAGGAAAAATAACCTCCGGTAGGGGATACAATAATCGGAATTACGACGCGCGGAATGAGTTAAAAATTCAAAGAAATTAAATTTTCTAATTTTCTTTAAAGTGATGCAAAATCTAATTACTAATCTAATTTATTAATTAAAATACCAAAAGTAAAATATTTTAACTAAGGAAAATGGAAAAAGTACTGTTCTTTTTTGCGATATAATTCTACAAAACTACACCTTCCTCCGTGGATTTCAAAATAATTTATTAACGATTGAAACTGAAGGTAAGCTAGTGAAATTAAATTGATACACTGGCAAATGGGGTGGGCTTTCTCTATTTTTCGGGCTCTACCAATGAATACAGATCTAGTTACCGAATACTGAAATGTGATCAGTTAGACTAGCACAAAAATTATAAAACGATCTATAACTTATTAATAAAAGAGCTTATTATTTATTTATTTAAACTAAACGCTGCAAGTTGGTATTAATACCAATACAATATATTAATATATTAATACCGTTTCGGTTGAGGGGGATATAAAATTATAATCTGTCCGGCATTCGCCCAAGGACGTGTGGAAAACCCCTCTAAAAACCTCCCGTGAACAGTAAACATCTTAAAAATAGCAATAGGCCCAATTCGTACTACAATTAGACAAGTCAAATAAACAATGTATAAACACCTCCACCAAACAAAGATACAAACGGCTATTACATATTTAATTGTACTACATGGAATTATTTTCTTATTCTAAGGATAAGGATTACTTATTGGTAGAGTTCTGATTATTTTTCGAGTAGGAACCCTATGATCAGAAATCGCATCTCAGCCGAGGAAAGTGTATCCGGAAAGAACTATAGCGTTGACGAAGATAACTAGTTCGGGTCCAATTTCTTCAGCAAAGACACCCCTCTTTTCCTACTTGAGAGAGCTCAAAATAACACAGCATCTTGAGAGAATGAATAATTAGGATGTACCTTCGTAGAAACCAGGTAATAGAATAACCATTTGTTCGACATTTAGATACATCAGTTCTTTAACGTAACCAATGGAGACGTGCTCCAAACAACGGATCTTGATTTCCGAGAAAAGGCAGGCTTTGAAAACGCTGGGAAAACGGATCAAAGAGAAATTACTCTCATCTGCTGAGTGCATGCTCAATTCATGAGAATCGATGGTTATGCATGAGGGGACGACGCGCTCTATCTGTTGGCAGAATTAAGTTGCCGAGCAGTCGCCGCATTCAAGGCGTTAGTGTGTGTCATTCGTCATTTGTTTTCATCGGTATTCACGGAACGCAGAGCCGTATCATTACTTAGTTGGATTAACTTTTTTGTTTAATTTCCGAGGCGATTCTGCTCTGACATTTTTCTATTCCTGTCGTTGAGAGGGTAATCTCGGGTATGAAATTGTTAATAGGACGTATTTTCCCGGCTTGCGCGTTTAATATGCGTTTTGCGCAAAGGTTGCGACAAGACGTTTTAGTTTCGTGACTTCCTTGCAGATCCCGCGAAGGATTTTTTTATGAAAAGCATACTAGGATTAGCAAATGAAGTTCCATTTGCATAAAACTTCCCCAAGACTCACTTCGCGTGACCTTAGAAAAAGTAATAATGCCCCGATAACATCTCGGGTATTTCTTTTATAAGAGAAACTATTTTTTCTGAGAAGGCCTCGGATCGATGAAAAATATTTAAGCGTAGATTCATCTCTTTTTTTCAGAGCTTCCAATGAAGATCAGACAGCTTTAATCGATGAATTTTCCGTATTACGATGGATGATAATGAATCTGACAAAAGAGTTTATGGGATCTTACAGGACAAAACAAACCCTTATTTTGAAATAAAATGCATAAAAAGTTAGTATTAGCTAAAAATAAATAAAGAGGATATCCCGCCAATGCCTTAGATTAAAGAACAGTATACTTAATGTGCAAGTGGTATTATGGTGTCGTTAAATGACACCTCCAGCAACAGCAATGGGTCCAACTGGCAGAAAAGAATCCTAGATCATGATATATATATATATATATACATGATATATATAAGAAACTAGATCATGATATATAAGAGATGACGAGTGGTTTAAAATAACCAAGTACTTAAGCCGTGACTTGGTAAAATTCCACACCAAGAATGGCAGCAAAACATCCAAAAATGTTTCACAAGAATGTTTTATTCGAACAACTAATTTCAAATAATAAACTCATCATCAAGTTCTGAATTAAAAGATAAAAAATGCTACAATTAAGAAATTAATTATTTGCATTTTTTAATTTTCTTCGCATTCTTGAATGGTGTGAAATCCAACATTACATCTTGTTTTCGTTCATATTCAATACTTTTGTTTTTCAAACTCCTTTTTTCCGCAGGGGAAAAGGCCCTAAATAAGGGTAAAAGATAATAGCTTGCAGCATTAACTTCATTAAAAGTGCTCAGGAGATCCAGATTTCGCTTCCGCCACGCCTTTCGAAGTCACACCTATTCAGATCGCGATTCCAGTGCCAACCCAGTTCCGTCTACTTCCTCCGTGGTCTTTAGAAGCATGCGACCCCACTCGGCCACTGGGCCATCGGCTGACGTAGCATTGTCTCTCCCATCGGATTCCAAGAACGTTCCACGCAATAGCACAACCTCTTCGATATTGCCCATGAACGAAAAGATCGATTGGATTTTAAATTATACAAGATGTTGAAATGAAAATAGGCTAAAACTTTCATTTTCGCAGTTGGCGAATTTCTAACCTACATTTCGCGTTTCCTCTGTCCAAGGGAGAATGAAAATAATATTTAGCAACTGACTTCTTCATCTCTCTTTTATTCACCCTATGTCTGATGGAAGTGTCTGAATTTATAAGAGATTTAGCCTTCCATGTATGAAAAAATGAAAATTACATTTTAATTAATGGATTAAGAGTTAAAAGTTTTGTTCTATATATAAATAACCAAACCAAGATATTACGATGAAATAAAAAAACTCTAAATTAACTCTAATAATGTATGAATCAGAATGTAGCATCCCTTAGCTCTATCTTTAAATTCAAATACTACATAAAGTATTCACAACTCGCTTTTTTTCACACGTTAAATGGGAAATTAATAATTATTTCAAAACAACCAAACCGTTTCCTCAGGTGTCAATTTATGAAATATTTTTATGATAGATGAAACCAATTTTGTAATAAGCCCATAATATTTGATAAATTTTCATTATAAATTCTCAAAAATGAAACCGTGGTCGATTTAACTTTTCTAAAATTGTGGACGATTCAAAATATTAGTTTAACTCATCATAAATCGATATAGTAATTATATGCTTCTTAAACGTCAATCAGAAATTTCATATCATAGACTTATTCCGTCACTATGAGTATCACATTTGAGTTTTTGGATAAAAATAGACCGTTTATTGCCTAGTTAAGGAATGAATGAACTTGCTTCAGATTCAACAAACCTTTCTAATAGGATAGTAAGAACAAATATTTCATAAATAACCAATGGAATAACTTGTTGGAGTAAAATAAATCAATCAAAGGTAAATAAATTATAAAAGGTCAACAAAAAACATGTCAACTTTGGTGCAGGGATAATTCAAAATTAAGCCCTGAAGAATTTCAAGAAAATCAATCAGAAGTAGAATAATCTAATTATTAAACTTCACATAATCATGCGAGGTGTTGTGGTAATCCATAATGGAAATAATCTACGATAGAATTGTACTTTAACCACATTTTTTTTATTTTTACAAAAAACAGAGAAACGACCGGTTTCTACGATTGATCGTCATCTTCTGGTGATGACCTTATTAGTATTAGTACCGGTGAGGTTCCTAATAGTTGACAGAGCTCGCGAGAAAATATCGACCCTCCTATGATACGAACTTACTGAAACCGGTATATTTACAACCAAACATTTCTTCGTCTTTCAAGCGAGAATCAACGGAAAGAGTATTAGCCAAGAAAGTAAGAAATAGCTTATGCCATGTAGGTCGTTTTCCACCAAGGGCCAAAACACACAAATACTGCTTCAACCATATTGCCTTCACACCTCTTAAAGCGATTAAATCGAGACCGATCTTTCCTAATTACATTTCTCTAAAAGGGATGACAACTCAACTGTAGAAGTGACGCCCATAGAGAAAGCGATTAAATGAAGTGGTTTCGGAATAGGTGTGCCGTGCTTGGTTGCCCAGGAAAGCTCATGGTTGCCAAATAACACAAAACTAACAGTTACGAAGATTTGCGCTGGTCAACGGCAATTACTCTCAGGTAAGATCGTCAATCAAGCGAGTTTATTTTCAGATTGAATTCAGAGTAGTCCAAACATTTATCGCCACAATGAATGAAATAGTACCACAGGTAGGTCTAAGTTAAAAAATATTAAGTTATCTAAACTTTGAGGTGGCGTCAATTTTCCAATATGGATATGATATTTTCTAATTTGAAGTTTTTCAACATTCCTGGTCTTATGAGCCCTATTTAACACTATTCATACTACATTCCTTATTATTGTGTTATTCAATTTCTTTAAATCTCTCTATAATTCTTTACTTACTTTAGGTCTGAATAAGGCACATTGAAATGTCCATTCTATAGTTAATTTGAACTCCCATGTACTAACAATAAATATTATATTGAATTGGTTTGAAAAAAAACGTTAAAACCACTAGTCCACGGCCACAGCTAAATTCGCTGTGTGGATCCATTCCTCATTTGCTAACAGACGCAAAAAAGTGATTAAAAAATATTTATAATCCCCTCTATGAGATTTATTGCAAATTTTAAAATGATATTGTTTAATTCCATCCACTATTAATAATATACATCTTAAAAACTTGAGAATTCAAATTAATCATTTTAATTTCGAATTTAAAGTTTTGAAAGAATAAATTTATTCATAAAATTTCGGTGCCGGTTTTCTAAAATGTTATCTAGATTACGAAGAATCGCTTCAAAAGTACGTATATTCGAAAAGGTTGAAATATCGATAAATTTTGCAACATCTAACATTATCCATATATTTATCAATGAGTACAGGCATCCCGAAAGATTTTACTTTAAGATCAATTTTTTAACTTCAAAGCTCACAGATAAATTAACGAGCTCTCTTTCTTTCAGCTTGGACCAGGTCTGATGCGAGAGAGTTTCTAGAGCAATCGTAGAATGAAAATTCCATATCAAATCAAATAGAAGAAAAAGTACAAATAAATAACCGAGCCGCAATGTTATCATCACCAGACAATACTATAAAGTAGGAAGCACGTGTATCATTTCCATGAATATGTCGAAAGGATTTTCTCAAGGAGATGGATTTTCAACATAACGTATGATAATGCCATCACGGAGACCGGGGGTCACGAGAATTAGAACGAGGGCCTGTCTCACGTTTAGATTTGAAGCAAAATTCTCAAAATTCTAAGCATAAAAATAAAATATTTTGCTATAAGCGATGCCTTCAACAATTTTAGGAAACAGTTTTACTTTCAAAATATATTTCAAACAAAGGAAAAGATACGTAAACTAAACTTTTCAAGTGTCAGCGAAACACAAATGTATGAAACTCCTGTTGGTTACTCAATTTGAGTTTATTTAGTTATTACCTTAGTTAACTAAGTCTTAGTTCCCAAGCGAGTTAACAGTAATACCTATATCTTGATTTCGTAAAGCCTAATATGCCTGACTGTAAATTATCAAAAATATATTTTCAGTAATAATATTATTGATATTAGGTCATTCAGAAAATAATGAATTAAATATTTTAAATCATAATTTTCGCTTGCAATACTCATAAATTAGAAATATATGTTTTTCGTATTCAAAATACGAATTTTGAGTCGTTCTGAAGAAACTTACAACCTGCGTTTGCAAAATCCATCAAGACAATCCGTAAATATATTGTTTTACATTTTCTCATCCATTCGAAATATTTTTCTTGCACGGATGGAGGGCTGGATTCTCAACCTCAAACTTAATTACGCTTGGTGATTTTGTAATCAGTTAAAACGGAATTTTAAGGCCAAAAATTAAAAAAGTATTCTTCATTTGAAGGTCTCTCTTTAGAGAAGACTTACTATCTTTAAAATTATTGTATCGCACCTGAAGTCTTAGAAAATATTTCCATAATAAGTTTTTTGCATACATAAGGGTAATCATTAATGCGAATATTCATAATCACCTCGTTATATTTGTTCACATAAGTAGAAAATTATACTTCGCAGATTTACGAAAATGGTATGGATAAAGGTACTTGCGTCTCCTTTTTATTTGACGTCTTCGTAATTAAATTCATGTCATCTCATTTTTGAGAAATCACAATAGATTCACTAATAATCGCTTAATCACCACTAATTACTCAAGAAATCAAACTAAGAGTGGCAGCGAAGAAACAAGAGAGGTAACGAAGAAATTTGATACATCCAACCGAAGAAAAATTGCAAAATTTTCTGCCCCAGAGAAACAAGTATTAACATCCATGCAAACCGAAAGTTGATCACAAACGACGGAATGAAATATTATTACAAATAAAAATGAAATGTACTTGAAATAGTGGGTAACTGTTTGGAAGGGCTAAATTATATACTTTCTTCCATGACTAATTGACATGATTAAATATCTGGGTTGCATAGAAATCAGGCCTTAAAAGCATAAAATCAGCCCTCAAATGATTTATCTATACGTCTACAATTTAAACCAAAGATATGTTACCCATGCATAAGCAGTAGCATTGATTGCCTTCAAAAGGTTTCTTCAAATTGGTGACATCAACACATGAAGGCAATACAATTCGTGCGTACCATTGAATCCTAAGAGTATCTGAATGAGTTTTCAAGAACTATATGGAAAATCGAATAATAAGCGAATGGGTACGTTCGGCCATTTCTTCCTTTAAAGCTTAGTCCATTTTCGGTAATTCCATTCCGATCACGTGCACTCGGAGAAAGGAGTGTCTTCTTCCCAGCCGCCAAGTCCCCTTAATCGTTTCTAAGCCCGCAATCCACGACGGAGAGAGCGTGGAAGAAGAGCCTTCGATGGGCGGTATGTATTCCCCCGTGACTAGAGGACTCAAAACGTGGTCACGGCTGACACACGTCTGCAGAAGAGGGCTGAAGGACGAGTGTGTGGGTCACGCCCGGTCTTGATCCCTTATTGGACGGAGGGCGAAAAACCATAATAAAGGGATTCCTAGACACACGGGTGCTATGCGTGACAGGTGTCATGCAGTTACCGGCTTCACCGCCCAGAGGTGACATAAACCAGCTTCTTGCCAATTGTTGACCTCAATATATGAGTGAATTGTTATTTCCGAACGCTGCGTTTCTTCCATTAGAAAAATTTTATTCGATAATTTGGTGGTGGATCAATGGTGCAATTGCATGCTGTATAAAATGTTGAAAAATACTTTTATTTTCGAAGACAAATTTATCCCTATTTCATAGTTATGGAGATGATAGATTATCAATAATCATGTTTAGTATTGTAAAACAATATATATGGTAAAATGATGTAAGTGCATCTCAATTGATATTGTTCTTAACATATGACGGCATATTGTGTATACAGAGGTATTTAATGATGTTTTCCATAACATCATCAAATTTTGTTAATAAGGATAGGCATATGTAATTTACTTGTGCATTGTTATAATTCTATGATTAATAATAGATTTTATAAATATAAGAATATCAGACTGAGAGCTGCAATTCGTTACGCCATTTCTGCAGTTTATGGTGAAAATAAGAACCAAAGGCGAATAAGAGTATAACGGATTATTGAAGGACAGCACAGTCATTCATTATTCCATAGCATGTATGAATGTACCATGTATTAACTCATAAATTTGTACTTTGATGTAATGGATGAAACCCATAAAATAATTGGATTTTCTGAGAAATATTATATAACAACCTAAACAGAGGCTCTAATTTATTTTCTTCCGACACTTTCCGACTTGCTTAAGAGAACATTTAAACTACGCTTGCTTTTGCATTGCAGTAATTATTATTGATGCTTGCGGCGTAAGATGCACCATCTAGAATTTTCACCATGTAAACGAAAGAAGTAAAGAAATTGAAAAGTAGGTTTGCGAAAATAGTACATGAATGGATGTTTTGGACAAATTTTGATGAGCCTAAAACTAATTTATTTTCTTATGTGCATGAATATGTTCTATTAGTTTTTACAAATTATTGTGATATCCCTTGAAATTTTCCAGGATACAAGTCTCGATGGGATTAGTATAGAACCTTGTAAGGAACCGATTTCTTGGATAATATGCAGTTTTTGTAACTTGAAAGTAAGTTAGATTAGACGATTAAAACATTCAGGTTCATCAAATTAGTAACATATCAAATCGGACTGAAAATAATTTGACATCATTAAAGAGTAATAAACACGTGTAGAATCAGGATTCGTAAAAGCAACAGTAGAAGAAAGCATTCCTTAGTTTCTGTTTGTCTCAGTGATCATGATAAGGAGGAAAACAATTTTGATTAGCATCTGCGAGCATTCATCAATACGGAATCATTCACACTTATCTCTGGCACAAGATCATAAATATTCAGCCTCACTAGGAGCAAAGATACAAGGGGGGCTTTGCTATCAGTCTTAAATACTCAAGTGCGTAAACGAGGTATTTCCACTGGAAAACCCCAGGGTTTGGAGTACAACAAGGACGCTGACGTAACTATGGTAATAGATTTATATTAGAAGAGTAATTATACGCTCCGATCACGCGTAACTACATCGGTCAAGTATTACTCACAGACGGAGTGGTGAAGTAAAGTAATTTGCTTCGCTCTAAACAGTGGTACGATAAGTAGAGTCGGATTTCGTTGAGGAAGAAACCTAAGCATTGAATAAATACATTTTTTGATGTAAAAATTAATTTGTGAAATCTTCCGAAGAAAGAATTAAAACAGGAAATAAACAATGATTTCATTTATTTAAGGAAAAAATCCTGGTATATTATGAATTATTATAAGATTTTCTTGTGTTATTATATGCTATATTGAGATATTTCTCCTTCTTTAACTTCTTTAAATCTTTTTGTAATTCAACTATGTACATTTCAAATAATTGTATTTGATTGATATGACTTATTTTGTATACTGCATTTAAATCCATGTTTTCGTTCGATCTAACACAATGTCATAATTATGTGTAAAAAGTAAGAGGGTAAATGCCCATAATAAAGTTTATTATATATTATCATTTGACTATAAGCCCAAGAAAATGTAAAAGCTGGGAAAATTTTGATGACTTTGATAAAATTCACTTTCACAAGCACAACTTGTAGAGCAATAGTGAAAAATAAGGAGTAAAGATATGGACATCGAAAGTAAACGAAGACACTCGAGTAATCTCGATTTTTTTCATCAAATTAACTAATTTACATGTCTCCATACTGTTAAGAGGTTTCACTGAACTCATAACCATGAAAAGATTAGTGGTGTATAGAAATTAGACAATTTTCCATCAAATTTATTATTTAGAATTTTCAAAATAATAATAAAATCAGAGATTTCGTAAATCGGGGGATCACAATGGCTAATACCTCCACATTCTGCTGATCACCTACTCGTATATACAAATCAACAGCTTTCCTCAATAGGAAGGAAAAGAGAGGCTTGCAAACTACAGATGACTATGGGTGATAAACTTAGACGAAGAGGTTTGGATTACTATACGGAATAATGTTGAAAATGATAAATTTTATATTATCTTTATTTAATTGTAATTTAATTTTCGTGATGAAACCAGAGAAAACTTGCGATGTGACCAAGTCACATCCACGATAGGGTTCCCAATGGGGGTTTCATGTCAAACTACATTTATAACCAAAGGAAAATTATAATAAAATAAAGTTATAATAAAATAAAATTATAATAATAATTATTAATAACGTTGGTGGTCTACGAATCGCTTTGTCCTCACCCTGTCTCTCTTCATTACCCTGATCTACAAGCACATCTTCGTGAAGTTTCGCCATTTCCCTGAGAACGAGAATATGCTTATCTTCAGATAAACTTTTGAATTTCGATTAATCTGTCATTTTTGGGGCATCCTTTATTCCGGAAAAAACTTCCGGTTACCCTAGGCTGTTGTCTGGCAGGATTTGGTTACAAAGTGAACTTGTGGACCAATAAAATCGGAATACCATAGCAATTCACCCTGAAGACCAATTCACCTATACTTCTTGGGAAATGCCCAGAATTTCTGTTACGTTCACTTGGACTTGCAGGACTCCTCCATATTGCTCGACAGCCGTTTAGAAAGGAGAGTTCGAGTTACTTTACTCTATTGTTTGAAAAATATGTACAGAAATGCGTCACCTTTCATAGAGTAAGAAAATAATTGTAGAAACAGGCAAAAAGAAAAATAAGGCATATAAAGCACCATTCCGATTCTACCTTGGGCAAAATTTAATTTTCAATCACGTTATTGACAAGCTTCCGTTCTTTACATTCGGATTTCAACAATGAATAGGCTTTCTTTGTTTCTTCCCATGTCTTTCTTTCCCATTTTGCCCACCACAGTTCCTCCAAAAAAAATTTATCGGTTCTTACAATTAGTACCTATCGAGATGTCCGGAGAGTTATACTCTCTATTAGTTACGTTCCGCAAAGTGAAATAAAAGGATTATAAATTATTAGGCTTATAAACACAGATAAAGAAATCTGACTTACGAACCCTACATTTTAACTTAAGGGGTCCTAAGGTCGACCTTTCAACAAAAAATCTCAATGAAAAAATCTTGAATAGACACAGGAGTGAGCTGTTATGAATCGCCCTTTTATAATCAATGCACATAATAACACGTGTGGCAATGTTCTTCTTATCATGTTGATTAAATATAATGATTATATATATACGATAAATTGGAATATATTATTTGGGCCTATTCATATTATTTGATGCATGAATATATATTGTTGCAAAGCCACGTTATTATTTATTGTCATGGTAAAGCATATTTAACTCAAAAGATTCATAGCAGTTGAGGTGCCAAATTACATTTCATTGAAGTTCTCGTGACTTGATAGTACACATTTCAGTAGTTCCAAATATTATAATTAATCTACTAGAATCAGCTTAGTATAATCGAATAAATACGGTAAAACCCAAGGAAGACATTTACGATCTATGAGGAAGAACGGAAATTTTTGACAAAAATTAGGAGAGGCAACCAACAAACGATCTTCCTGTATTATGTTCAGTTTAATTGTACACTAGGAAAGGGTTAAAGGCATATTGCACATAATGGCATGCACCCAGGAAAAATCCCAAGGAAAAACGGACTTGAAAAAAGGCTGACGGGGCTCGATTCCCGGCCCCCAAGATTTAGGAATAGGAGGCGTGTTAATCACTACTTATTATCATTTGAAATGATTCGTTAAAAACTAATGGCCAGAGTAAAGATTTCTCTCATCCTGCATTTTTTACATTCTTAACTGGGATATCAGCAGAATGCGTAGAAACAAAATTTGCTGCGGTTTAGCCGCAAATTTGTACTAGCAAACCACCTGAGTATGAGTAAAAAATTAAATATATAGTACCGCAAGCAAACCGAGAATTTGTTTATTTTATAATAGTTTTTTCATGAATCTAGAAATCAAAAAATATTTCGAAGGCATAAAACAGGAACGAAAACGAGACAAACAAGGACATAATCTGAGAAAATTATATTAGATCAAATATTCTTTCGAGGGAAAATAGAAAAATAATTATTCCAAAAATAGACGAAGAAAGGGAGGTGGGAATTAATCAGCGCATGAATACTGTATCAGAAAACAAGGTAAAATAATCAATTACTTATAACGTAACGTCAAAAATGTAGAAAAACAATTATGATGAGTTTTATATTCATACCCTTATAAGGATGAATATAAATAGTATACATATAGGGCTGATAAAATATATATAGCAATGTAAATTAAGTAATTGAAACCGTATCTAAAATGGGAAGTAGCGATTATTCTCCTTCAAAGCTTCTCCATCAGTTCTTTTTTCAGTTCAGAAATAGGAAGGATGGACCATAAATTTAAGCTTTAAAGACAACATTGAGAGAGATTCCATTCAGCGTCTATCTCATGAAGAAGGGGAAATTATCCAACGAATCCAAAGATATTCCCTTAGAAAAAAACGTTACTTGAGAGCCTCACATTCCGTAGCTTCGAATTGGAATGTGTTTTAGAACCCGCTGTTGTCGTGAGAGATAACGGACAGCCAACAAAACGACCGTCTCTTGTTTACATCTTTCCGACGTTTCCGACTGGTCTGTCGACTACGATGGTCCCGCACCGTTATAAAGTAGCTCGAGGGCTCGCCCATCTCCGACTCCACAACCTATCAATGAATCCACGTGGATCTACTCTCAGGTACTGCCGAGAGCTTAGAGGTCACTTCGCGCTGTTATTTACATTATAAGACTCAAATAGCTATGTTACCCTGATGAAGAAATCCACTTCTACAGCTCTATTAAAACGCACTTGGATTGCTAGGAAAAACATTTCTTTTCTTCTCCTAAAATTAAAAGGACCCACTGGAAAATGAGAGGGGAATCGCAGAATTCATTGCATAATTTAAAATCCATATATATTTATAAAGTAAAAACAAAATCGGCGCTGCATGATTCATCACGAAGGCGGATGTTCGGGAATGGATTTAGATAAAATCGCCCGTTAAGTAATAGAATTTGGTTTGATTTACCTTTTTAATGGCGTGGAATTCACTCAGCTGGTCTCCGTCGCATCTTCTTGGATTGCTGTTTAAAATGACAGGAATCAACCAGGGCTTCCGAGAGTATTCGCCACTTTTCCGACACTGGCACGGTTCTTCGGCACATTCGAACGAGCATCTCGCATGGTAAATGGGCTACTGACGGCCGCCCCCTCTGTTGTTCCCAAAGCCAACTCCGTAAGCTGCGGCGATAAATTCAAACCACTGAAATTATCGGACGAAGATGATGAGTAACATTTTGGAGATTAATTAGTGAATACAGAAGAGAATCGTCTGTTTTCAAAACTTGATGGAGAAGAATTTCCCTTGATAGTTCTTGAAATACACCACTCTACTACTTACATGAATTTTGATCTAACAATAAGCACGCAGATACAACTTGTTGATTCTAAGAAAAATGGTATGCATGGTGGCATGGGTAAAAGTTTGCTGTACGTCTTTTATTACTATACTGATTATGAAGAAGAAATTCAAATACATTAATTTTGATCCGCGCCACGAGATATTAGTTTTTATTTCCAAGTGTTTGAAGAAAATTTATAGAAATAAATGAAAGTTTTGGAGAGTGTTGCTAATCTACAATTAATTTAGTATATATGAAATCTTGATTAGAATATAACCTATGTAATGGGATAAGAAAAGACGTGACAGCTTTTTTTCGATGAATGATAAGAACCTCAGATACGTATTCCTTCATGGATTCTAATCCTGAAACGCTAACATCATTAATTCTTTACTAATCTAATCAGTAAATGTTACAGTTTGTATAATTCTTACCATAATTGGGTGTTTTTCTATTCTTTTATGCCTTCGAATAAAATCACAGAAGCTGCTACTTTGCCAGTGGCGTAGCGTGCCTTGGCGGGGCCCCGTATAAAAATTTGTTTGGGGGCCCTTAGGAAGGGTAAAGATTTTTCACAAAAGGAAAAAAAATGTTTGCATAAAATTAAAAGAAATATTTATTCATCATAATTATCTATCTGTCTTTTTTTCCAAAATTTTTACAAACAATTCAAATTAAATATACACTCTGCTTTACTTTTTTCGGCAAACTGATTTATTAAATCATTTATACCTGATGATGACTTTAGTTTTTCTAAAGTTTCTGCCTCTATAGACAAATCTGGGAAGTTTTTATTAATTTTTGCTTACGCACGCTGGGGGCCCCTGTTGCCCGGGGCCCCGTATAATTGATACGGCAGATACGGCGGTAGCTTCGCCCCTGTACTTTGCTATCATCACGTAAAAACATGTTCAATAATTCAATTCAAATAAATTTCCTTAAACTTGATTGCCGCGAAACGTATTTGATCAATGCGTAGATGGGAAGCCACAGATAAGGTATGGACTGCCAACGCTTTCAATTTAAATGCTAAATTTTCCAATTAACTATCTTTGAGCTAGAAGATGAATTCATTGACTATTCGTAATCTGCAGATAATATATCTTCGCCTTCATCAGTGATGATTTCCTTGTATTTTTCATTACCTCTGTGACATATCATTGAGTCCTTCATAACATCAATTAAATTGTTGATTTCGTTTTAAAAGTAAAACATCATCTGGAAATTACAACATGAAATAACCTTCTTCCATGGTTATAATTGCTGACTTCATCTTATACTAAAAACATATTTTTAATTCAAAGTGAATATATGTACTTGAAATCACGGTTAAGTAGCTCTGCGATAGTATGATAACAATCTTTATAACGTGTATGTTAAAAATCAAAAATATAATTCTCACCTATTATCATATGCAACTTCGAGGGACAAGCTTGGAATAACAATCCTTCTGCCGTGAGACAAGCTCAGACATGCTCAGACAAGCTTTAAAGTCGGGCTTAGTAAAGGCGGGAAATCGGAAATCAAGGTATTGCGTCATAATGTAGATGCTAGGTTTTTGATGGATTATACTTATACTCCACCTTTCTTTTCGAAAAGAGTTTTTCTTAAAATTAGAATTTACTTAATGAAACATACATTTCAACAATTACAACAAGTATGTTTGATACATTCGAGTGCGAAGATTGTTCGAACTGGTTTGTACACGTAATTATCTAGATCCTGCCGAGATGGCACTGCACTACGGCACTACATCGACTACATCTCAGTTGAAGTGGATCTAGATTGGAAACATCAGGTGATGAAAGAAAGAGTTAATTGTTTTACAAAATGTTGTGATTCTCAAGCATGTAAAGCATTGAATAGCCGGTCTTGACCTAAGTGAATTGGTGATACGAATAGCAGTGCATGCCAAGAATTCGCTATGTGTTATAGTCGTGATCGGGGTGAATTTTTAAAAAATATGAAGCCGAAGAAAACGATTCCGATAGATAACATCTTCGTATCATCTTAATCCAGTGTTTTTAAACTAAGTTTATCGGAATGAAATAATTGTAGGCAATCGTAATATGTACGAAGGTTTTTCTTGTGAAAATATTTATTGAATGTAATAGTTTTTTCTTGTCTATCACGATTTTAGTTGTAATTGAGGAAGTTCCATGTTAATATTTCTGACTCTTTTTATTCAGTTCCTGAATCAAAATGCGTAAACACGAATCTGAACATCATTCTCAGAAGGTGACTTGGTCAAAACTCACGACTATAACTACTTTCGACAGAGGTAAATAGTATTTATACGGTCTGATTCCTTGTTTGAAAATTGTCCTTTTCCACTTAATCACTTCATATATTTTCAGGCAAAACTGAATCTCGTAGATGGAAAAATGATGCTTTGGCTATAGTGAAGGGGGCATCTGCAACTTGGAGCATCTTAGTTGAATCTTTAATAGATCAACTATGTAAACTTACAGAAAAGGATCCTGTAACTCAGAAAATTCTTTACAACGGTAAGTAAAGATCTGCCAGATGTGTTTTTCTTTCTACTGCAAGGCTGATCGTTTTGCCTTTCATCTTACAGTAATATGCAAGAAACTGTGCAAGATGAAACTAATTGATAAAACATACAAAGTAGAGGAATACCAGTTTATGAGGACTTATTATCAGAGAGCTTTGCAAAAGTTACTTAGCATATCTTGTTCATCCACCATTGATTCTAAAATTGAAGCTTACCTGAACCAGTCTCCAACGTAAGAGCAGTATAAGTGTTATTTCTAAGCAGAAATTATGGTAAAAGAAGGTAAGATTATTAAGATATCAAGATTGATTATTTTTTCTTTTAATATTTTAGTGCCCTATCATTATCTCCGTCAATAAGAAGTGTGTTTGCCTGGTCTCGTTACCAAAGTGAATTTGAGGAAATAGAATTCATAGCTCGTGGTGGTTTTGGACGAGTGTATAGAGTCAGAAATAAAGTTGATGGACGTGAATATGCTATTAAAAAACTTTACCTTCGGTAAGTTTTCTATCACATTTTAATGAATTGGGTTAGTTTTATTCATAAAAACATTTCTCGACATGTCTTTTCTAAATGCCTTACAATATGTCTTTTATTGTAAAAATAACGCTTTTTAAATTCCTCCTTCTAGGAATAAATAATTAAAATTCAATATAAAACTTTTTCCAGAATAATATTTATTTATTTATTTATAAACAAATAGCCTACGGCTAATACATAAAAACAGTACTAGAAATATCCCTGCTAGCTGTATCACATTTAAGAAATTATCATAATAACATTAAAATTATCATAATATCCAAAATGACTAGATAAAAGTCAATACAACAACTGTAAACTATACATGACTCTCAACAAAGATTACAGAGAAAAATTTGTACAAAATGATAATCATAGCCAATCCCCAACACAACCTTGTCCTCTTTCCACAATCCACCCTCCCACTTCTTCCCTAAACCGTACAACTGAACCCGCCTGTTTCACAGTTTGTGGCAATCCATTATATACCGCCAGTCCCCTATGAAACAGTGAGTTCAGACTTTTTACACTGCCCACTTGGGTCATGTGGAATTGCCCAGCTTGCCTTGTTTCATACCCATGTACATCAACGTTCCTTTGCACCATCCTTTCCAAATATTTTGGTAACACTCCCTTTTCTAACCTAAAAATAAATGTCAGCACATCCCTCATAATTTCCTCTTCAACCAGCATAAAGTTTAATTCCCTTAACATTGTTTCTACATTTTCGGATCTTCTCCTATTTAATACTGCCCTCATACCCTTATTAAAAGTAATCTGTAACCTCTTAATATCCCTCTTTGTGGCCATCATTAAGATTGTAGAACAGTACTTTATATGAGGTACAACTATAGATCTAAACAACTGCTCTTTATTTGCTCTTGATAATGTCTTTCGTAATTTGTACAGAAGATGCACTTTTTTTGCCAGTTTTCCATTTATGTATTCAAGATGGTCTCTGAAATTCAGTCTATTGTCAATAATAACCCCCAAGTACTTATATTTATCTACCCACTCAAGTCCTGCTCCCTCCAGTCTTACTTCACACAAGTTCTTTGCCTTTTCCCTAAAACCCTGCTTTCCTATTGCCATACATTTTGTTTTACCCACATTTAAACTGAGAAAATTTTGTTGCAGCCATTGACTCACACCCATTAATTCTTCATTTATCACCGTAGTAGCTTCCTGTACATTCTTACCCTTGTAATATATTAGAGTATCATCTGCAAAAATGTGTATCTTACAATCCTTTAATATCCCTGGTAAATCATTTATGTACATATTAAATAACAGGGGTCCCAATTTACTGCCTTGCGGCACCCCCCAATTTACCAATCTTTCTTCAGACATAACATTGTTAAATTTAACCCTCTGATACCTTTCCTCCAAGTAATTTTCTAACCACTGATAAATTTCTCCATTAATTGCATACAACTTCTTCAACTTTTGCAGAAGTATACTCCTATTGACAGTTTCAAAAGCTCTCTTATAATCAAGGAACACAGCTACCACTCCCTCATCCCTATCTAATGCCCCCAGCCAATCCTCAATCACCAATTGCAAGGCTGTCTCTGTGCTGTGTTGTTCTCTAAAACCTGACTGACATTCAGTCATAAGATCATTGTCTTTGATATACTCCAATAAAGTCCCATACATTACAGATTCCACAATTTTCTCTACCAGGGGTAAATTATTTATTGGTCTGAGATCAGAACATTTGTTACTTCCCTTAACCTTTGGTATTGGTACCACAGTGGACGTTTTTAATATTTTTGGCAACATTTTTTGTCTCAAAGATTCATTCACAATATTAGTCAATCTCTCTCCTATTAACTGCCATATATTTTTAATAACTGTTGTACTTATTCCATCCGAAACTAGTACTTCTTTCAACCCTTTAACAATTATTCCAATTTCCTGTATTGTCATCTCCTTAAAACTATGTAATCCCTCATTTTCCTCATTACTCTGTTCCATTCTATAATCTCCCACTTTCGGTATGTTCACCACAATTTCTTCAACACTCTCAACAAAATAATCATTCAATCTATCTGCTACCTCTCTTGGATCAAATACATATTCATCTCCAAACGTAACCCATTTTACTGCCTTTTCCTTAGCTTTGTACAAATTTTTCAGATTTTTCCATAATTTACTAGGTTCTTCTTTCAGTCTATCAAACATCTTTTCGTAATATTGCTTTTTAGCTATCCTCCATAGATTCACACAAAGGTTTCTACATGTTTTATATCCATTCCATGCTTCTTCTTCCTCTCTCTCACAATTACCAATCTCCTGTAGTAGTAAAAATCTACCATATTCCCTATCCCTATTTATCATAGCAGTCTTAATCTCCTTTGAAAACCATGGATATGGCACATTTTTAACCCACATATCTGGTTTCTTAGCTTCTTTTAAGCTCTGCAAAATGTCATTTCTTAAGTCTATGTATTCCTTGCTTACATCTTGCACATTTTCTCTGTTTGACCTTCCATTCCTTTGAGTCATTATTTCCACAAACTTTTCATAATCTATTTTACCCTTCATCAAAAATTTATTTCTGCCCCTTACCTTTGGGTTTAACAGCCTTTTTACCATAACTATGTTATGATCCGAGATCTTTGGTTTATCTAATACTTCACATTGCATATTTCTGTTATCAGTTACCACCAGATCAATTATTGTTGAACTATCTGTAGTAATCCTTGTCGCTTTCTTCACAATTTGTCTCATGCCTACCCCATTTATACATGCCTTCAATCTCCTTGTATACAACTCCTCCTCTTTCTGCCAGTCAATATTGAAGTCACCTCCAATAGTACAGTCCTTCTGACTCAACTCCAACAAATCATCCATCATAGTATGAAATCTATCTATAAACTCTGCCTTTCCTCCACTAGGTGACCTATACACTCCTGCAATTGTTCCCAACAAATTAGACCCCAAATACAATTTAATTGCCAACACCCACCACTCTCCTTGCCTTACTTCTTCATATACCACTTCACTTGACAGTTCTTCATCCACATATATAACAACCCCTCCTGTATGTCTACTATCTGAGTCACTTCTAACATGAGTATACCCTCTAATTACAATCAAAGCATCATCATCCATATTTGTCAAATGTGATTCCACCACAATGACTACACTTGGTCTAGTTTTATACATAAACACTGCTATCATGTCTCTCTTTCCAGTTAAACCATTGGCATTCAAAACTAACATTTCTGCCCCACTGTGAACTGTCTCCTTCCCAAATTGCTATATATTCCCATAGTTAATAGCCCGTTGTTTCATCCGTCTCCTTCTATTATATACAGGACAATTGGCACTTAGCACACTATGGTTCACATCTAATTTTATATTTAGTCTTTCCTTCATCTCATAACAATTACTACATTTATACTCCTTTACTTTACAATCATTAGCTATATGTTGTCCACCACATTTACTGCACTGCAATTCTTTGTTACAATTTTCACTCCTATGATCATACGAATAGCACTTGAAACACCTAGTAATTCCTAGGTATTCACTAATCTGACATCTCTGCCATTTGATATTCAATCTTTTTTCTTCCATGATTTTGTTGAATGACTGTGGGTCCACAGCAATTACAACCATGTATACATTCCTTAATTTCTTGTTTAGAGTTACCTCAATCTTTGCTTCTTCTTTAATTACTTCCGGATTCTGGTTCTTCAAGCACCTAATAATTTCTTCATCGCTCATTTCTTCTTCTACTCCCTTTATTCTAATTCTTGGATTTCTTGTCTGTGGCACCTTCACAATGTACTCATCACCCAGCTTCTTCTTTACTTCTGCATCGACCTTTGTAATTTCCTCTTTACTACCACATGCAATTATGATGCCACCCTCTCTTATCTTTCTTACTTTCTCAATTCCAACCTTCATTTCCATGGGATTCAGCTTGTCTTTGCATACCGTTTTTGTGGTCTCACTTGATTGATCTGTCTTCTTTGGCTTGACAATTATAACTTCCTCCTTTATGTTCTTCAGCTTATCAGCATACGATGCTTTATTTCCTCCTTTTACTTTACTTATGCTTTCTCCAATTTTTTCCATAATAATTTTCTCCAGAACTTTCTTCATTTCCCCCAACATTTCATCCATTGCTTTCTTTACTACATTTTCTACCAAATTCACATATTGTGAGTTGCATTCCTCACACATCCATTTAATCTGCCTATTGTTCTGGATCATTTTCATCTCCTTTTCCATAATTCCGACGCATTTTGCATGAAACCATTTCTGGCACACACCCTCGCATCCCAATACATTATTGTCCGTGTCCAAAACCTCTTTCTTGCATTTCGCACACTTTTCCGCCTCCATTGTCTCACTTAAAGTTCCGAAGTGATTTCCTATTTCCTATAATCTGTTTCGGAAATCATTCTAAATTATCATAAACGTGATAACAGATAGACAAAACTGACAACACGTATGACTTTTCACACCATCCTGACTTTTCCACCATTTTCTGAAAAATTACATAAAATCATGTCTACCTTGAAGAACTATGGATTTACAATTTTGCATTTAATGTTTGATTATGCCACAATGATGTGTTTGGTGTTCAACATTTTGAGTTAAAAAAATGGAAACTCAAAAATCAGCTTTGAATTTAAAGTCCGAGTTTAGTACTAATTAACAGTCCCCAACATACCAGAATTCTATGAATGTCTCATTTTCATGTGGATTGACATCTGTATCAGAAAAATATAATGCCAATTTAGTCATAGTTTTGTTGTTGACGTTATTATTCAATGGTAATTTTATCTTAAATATATATATATTCTTTTTAATGCATTTTACTATATATATATATATATATATGAATTTTAATAATTCATAGTAAGAATTTATATTTGAGCTTGATTTATTAGATTTTTACATAATCTATTTTATTTTATACCTTGTAATTTGTTTGTGCAGAGGTTTCTTTTGACAAGGAATTTGACTTTTCTTCTTGGTAATCATTTCTTCATATGGTATTGTGGCAACCTAAAAAAAATCTGATGTGGCCAGCACATGACTTTCTCCATATATATAAGATGTGAATATTTATCTACGACAGTAATTTCGAACTCTATATTCCATCTAAACTTGGAATATGAGTGATTAATATATACATATATATATATATATATATATTATCTTTGACGCCAAAAACATGATAAATAATGTTTTGCGGGACATGATTGATGAAAAACGATGAAATTGGCCTTGCGCCCGTTGATCCCAGAGCGCCCACAAAGTACATAATCAGCAACTTCCGGTTCATCAGTATTTCATGAATAACTCCTACACAATCAGTGATACAAAAATATATTTCAACCAAAAGTTATAGTAAAAAACATTTTCTAAAACTTTTGTAAAAAAAAGTATATACCTAAATATCATATTTATGGAGATATTTTGAAAACCGGAAATGAGCTTTGAAGATTGAAGCTCAACTTCCGGTAAACCGATTTACTCCAAAAACTAATCAACTCTAAAAAAACTAACCAAAGTACTATATATGAAATTTGGTGTTGATACAATGAATAGTTTTTAAGTTAGAGCGCCCACAAAGTACATAACAGCTACTTCCGGTTTATCGGTATTTCACGAATAACTCCTAATCAACCGGTGATACAAAAATATGTTAAATACAAAAGTTATAGTAATTTAAATTATCTAAAACTTTTATAAGTAATACAATACACGTATATATCATATTTATGGAGATATTTTGAAAACCGGAAATGAGCTTTAATGAATGAAGCTCGACTTCCGGTCAACCGATTTACTCCAAAAACTAATCAACTCTGACAGCACACACCACAGTACTATATACGAAGTTTGGTATTGATACGACCAACAGTTTTCACGTTAGAGCGCCCACAAACACACACACACATACAGACACACACACATACACACAGACATCATTCCGAAAATGGTCAAAACGTGTTCTAGGGACCCCAAAACATGTATTTCCGTTGAAATCTCGAAGTCGAATTTTTTCATGAAAACAATACTTTCTCTATACTTCGTATATGGAGAAAGTAATAAATTGGGTTGGTAAATTAGTTTCAATCCTCATTCTGTAGTGTTTATTGTATTTGAATTTTAACAACTCCTGTTTTTCAAATTGCAGGGTCTGGTAATAAGGCACTTATACATAATTATTTGTTTTCTAGCCTTTATGGTATTACAATTTCCTTTTAAAAAATGGTCTTTTTTATCATATTTTCCAATTATAGGTATCGAAATGAAAATCACTTTGTACGTTCTCTCAGTGAAGTAAGAACACTGGCCAGCTTAGATCATCCTAACATTGTGGCCTACAAAGCAGCATGGTTTGAACCTTTCAGTGATGTTGTAGTAGATGCAGCTGGCAGTTCAGATAGCTCTAGTCCTAAGATCAGTCAAGGATTGTATGCAAGTAAATCAGAATCTTCCGCGTCTGAGTAAGTTCTTTTGCCTTTGAGTGAATATATTTGTGTTTTAAAGACTTTGAACGAATCATGACCTTCTTCCTATCCTAAGGTTTTAACTCAATATTATTTATTTAACTCATATATATTATTTAATAACATTTTATAGATAATTCATAATGGAATCTTTCCAAGTCAATCTGTATGTAGTGTATCTCCCATTAATCTTTGATTTTCTTATAGACAAGAATCTAGAGAGGTTGAACAAGATTCTAGCAACATTGTCTTTACTGATAGAATTGAAAAAACTTCAAAGGTTCAAGAAAGCATTCCCTCCCCTTTTAATTCTTCCAATATTAATGACAAGTGCACTGCTAAAATTCATAATGTGGAAACAAAGGAAAGAGTTATATCTAAAAGTGTCTCAAATCGTTATTACCAAAAAATATCCAAATATTCCAAGAAAAGTACAAACCGAAGTGATCAAGAATCCAAATCTTCAAGTGAAAAATATAAGGTATTGTAATACTTGGTATTTGCTTAAAATGCTTCATATTTTATTTCTTCATTTCCTACTTTCCTCTAGACTTATTTGAAAATTTTGTTTGTTTGAGATATTTAAGTTGTGCCTTTTTTATATGCTCGTAAAGAAATATTTCAGAGATGATCAAAATGAAAAATGATTGTGACTTAGCACGAGGAAGTGTGCGACTTAAACCCAATGTTAAACAAGAAGTGAAACATAGCAACATGACTGGGACTTGAATCCAGTTCTCCCACTTTCCAGGCAGGTACAGGTGGGCAGCTAAATTACCATGCCACATCAATTCCACTTCCACTGTTATTTTAGTGGTTAGTATACCAGAATGTGGGAGACCTGGATTCAGGTCCCAGTCTTGTCGCTACTTTTCACTTCTTGTTTGTTTAATTAAATGTTTCAAGTCTTTATTTTCAGTAAGATATTTAGAATCAACTTTAATTTTTACATTTGCAGGAAAGGAAGTTAATAAGTCAACAAAAGGCCTACGAATACGCTGTGTTGCATATACAAATGCAGTTATGCAAGGAAAGCTTGAGAGAATGGCTGGACTCGAGGAATGAGAAACTACAACATAAGAATTTGAAGGCATTTCATTCTAAACCTGAATCAGATAGACCAATGGAACCACGGCAGAGCGCTCAGTTGAAATTAGATAATGAAAGCTTATACAATGCACTGCAGATTTTCTTAAAGATTTTGAATGGCGTTGAATATGTTCATGCTAAGCGCATAATTCACCATGACTTAAAGGTGAGATTCTCTCATAAATTTTTCATAATTAAAAAAAATGACATCTAATCTTTGAGCAAATATCTCACAGAAACTAGCTTGCAGATCATAAGAGAGTATTTACCTTGTAAGTCTCATAAGTTTAACCTCTCAAGCCCTGTTTATTCGCTGCCATTTTTTTACTGCAAATTCTACTCTCGGAAATAAAAAGCAATAATTTAAGTTCCATTCAAGATATTGGCCCAAAACCAACTATAAATGAAAATTATGACATTTATTGTAATTTCGCTCATATTATTAGCTATTTTATATATATATGGTTATCACCTTAGAAGTAAACAAGTTTTAGGTGGCAAATGAATTGCATTTGTACAAACTTATCTCTACTCAAACAAGATTTTTGTTAAGTTTTAGTTTCTCTACTCTTAATAGTCTATAGTCTTGCTAATGGTACATACATACATAAAGCAACTGAGAGGGGAAAAACAATACTTTATTGGACTGGTAGAGTATTAGCAGTTTTAAAAATGATCATGGGTCATGAGCAGCCTCCTGGGTAGAGAAAGATCCCGGGTTCGATTCCCGGCCCTGTCAGACTTTTTTCAAGTCTGTTTTTCCTTGGGAATGATCATGGGTGGAAAATGCTTGATTGAAGTTCTTAAACTTTAATTTGGTATTATATACATCTTGAAGATTTACGTTTTTATGTAGTGATATTTTATCATTTTTTTTACAGCCTAGCAACATTTTTGTAGAAGGTTATGAGTATTGCTCTAGTGATAAGAGAGATAGCAAAGAAGAAGGAGCGAAGAGTAGGCTGAATGATGTTGAAAAAAATCGCTGGAGTCAGGTGCGAGTGGGAGATTTTGGATTGGCATGTCATATTTCTCACCAGATGAGCTCAGAAAATGATGAGCCACAAGATAAAACATTATACGTGATACCAACAGATTTGGTGGAAAAAATGAATTCCCATAAGAAAATGGGTGGCCATGTTCAAGGAGAAGAAAAAGTGAAGGAAGTTATTGGAACCAAGTTGTATGCCGCTCCTGAACAACTAGAAGGTCATTGCAATATTCAGGTAAAAACAGTTCATATATGTATTTATTAATTACTAATGAGGTACATTTACTGGTATCTCATTGGTAAAATAAAAAGGTTAAGATATATTTCCATTACATCTCTTGTATATGTTCCTGTACATTTGGCATGATATCACTTCATACAATATAATTATTTATTCTTTACTTCTCCCTTGTTACATCTAACTGCCCAGGTACTTTGCTTTATGAAAGATGTTACATTAAACTATATTTAATAGTTACATTGAATTTTCAAATCCGGATATTATTACGTATATTTAATTATGCAATCACAGAGCTACTTTATGTTGTAAAAATTTCTAATGCTTTTTCAAAGAAAGAAGAGTGAAAAAATAGATTAACTGCATAAATGGATATTTTCTATCAGAAGATAAAGGATAAACAATTAAAAAAAAGAATTCAAAGTATGAAGACGTTAATCATTCTTGTGAGAACTCCATTTCACTCCAGAAATTTTGGTTCCATATACCATGTAACATACCATATAACAAATGCAACTTATATGAAAGATGCTGGGTATATTAGAAGCAGAAATAGAATCACATATGCATAAGGAAGGCTGAAAAAAAAATCCTACCTTAGGTAATATTGCATAAAATATTCTTAGTAAATACAGAAAGATACACTACTTAGAGCCTTCTTGCTTGAAGAATTGGTCTCCATACTACCCCAGTTAGTATTCTGCCAATAGTAGTCAGCTCCTTTTTTACCAGTCCTTTCTAATAGTTTATTCAGCATTTTTTTATATCTGCCATTAGTAGTAGTCTCCCTTTCTAAGAGATAGAAGGTTAAGGCTGGTAATACTTAGCCTAATAGTATGAATGAAGGTAGTGTGGCTGGCACTATGTTTCTCCCCCCTACTATTATGCAAATTTTTACCTCTGGTACTTATTTTTACATATTTACAGGCTGCGTCAACTTCTGGCAAGCGCCTTAACAGCTATGCTATGTATATCTGCTATTAGTAGTAGTAATTTTTCAGAATCTGAAAAATTATGATTTGTCCTCTCTCTAAAGAATTTACTTTGATGTATTTCAGTGCTTCTAAAAAAAAGAGTTCAAGACCAGATTCCTACTTGAGTTCCTCTTATAGAGAATCCTTTCTAAGGATTGTATCAATGTTCAGAAAAGTATATTCTCTTGCTAGTTAAATAATGACAATCTCAAATTGGAAATGAGATAGAATATTGTGTGAGATTAGATTAAAATTGAAAGGAATGTAAATAATAAGAGAATAATAATGTAATAAGAGAAATTCATGAGGGTTTAAATAGACAGAAACAATGTAAATAGGTAATTAACTGTAGAAATGACTTGTTAAGCAGTTAAGGGTAAGAGATTGAAGCCCTAAAAACCTGTTTCAGCAGAATATTCATATAATATTAAATAATAAATAAAGGGAACGATTTGGTGTTTTCCCAGTGGATGATTCGCAGGAATTCTCCTCAGGTGATTTTGGCTATATACTCAGACATTTTGACAAGAAATGCTGTAGTCTTATACGGAAAGTTGGTTATTATCATTTGAAGAGGTTAAGAGATTATTTTAGATTCCATTCTAACATAGCCGGTATTCTAAAACAGCAAAGACATTGCTGGGAGTAGATGGTTACTGAAATCTTATTTTAATGAAAACATATTCAACAATATTTTTAAATAAACTATCATCAAGAGTGCAGTAAATTTGTCTGAAATGAGTATTTCTAAAAATGCTTATTTTATATCATTATCTTTGCATAGAGTGACATGTACAGCCTGGGCATCATCCTGTTTGAATTATTGCACCCCCTCTTTACTGGCATGGAGAGGAGTAAAACTTTGTCTGCATTGAGAAGTGGGACCATTCCAAACGATTTTGAACTTCAGTATCCTAAGTTGGTAAGATTTTTTTATTTTTTAACTAAATCTTTATATGATGAGAATTTGAATTGGCCAAGTGAATTAGAACTAATGTCAGGTATGATGCATGAGCGATTCTTAGTATTTCTATTCATTTTGGTCGGTCATCATGGCTACTGCAGAAAAGATTATTCATAAGGACACAGACGTGGACTCTTTCTACCTATTTTATTCTAGCTCGGGGAGTAAATCAATGGGAAACTACCATGTCTCATTCCATTCCAAAAACTTTTGAACACCTAATCCAATGTGGTGGGATTCAGCTAGCTTGAGGGCTGAAGACTGCAGACGAGGCATACAATTTTTAATTTATTTTAGTTATCAAAATGACTAACTCTTCATTGTAATCTATGTTGCCAATGAATTATTTTCCAGAGACGTTTAAGCTCTAAAGCTGGGCTCTTAGCCGCGCTGCTAGCGTGCATTGAATTTGTTATACCTCAAACCGACAGTTCTGCTACTGGTCAGTTGACTGTAAAAACTGTTTTTTTGAGGCATTGTTAAGTTTAATTTTTTGTATATATTTATTTTCCTGTTTTGTTTGATTGAGTTGTGTCAAGTGTTTTCTGGGCTATGAAATGAATTTTATTGCTTCATTATCCAAATTCCTCTGATTACATTTTAATACTATTGGGAAAAAGTTAGAATTTAGTAGTTTATTGTAAAGTAAATAATATTATCACTGCTGTTAAAGAGATTGGGATGGGCACAACAAGGAATTGATTTATGTTTTCACTTTGTTTTGAAATTATGTTATGTGAAAATAGGTTGTCTAGCAATCCAATAGTTCCACTTTTTGATGCAGACTTGGCAATCTAACGAAAGCAACTCACTCGGTAGTATCATTATACGAACACAGCAGGCCTCTCTTAAACTCTCAAACATGTACGATATCATGTCAAATGCATTACAATATAATAACACGTCCTGCAAATACACTTCATTAATAGCCCTGAAATAATTCACATGGATTGTGGAAGGCTCGGAATTAGTAAAAACATTACCAATTTTTTAAAGAATTTTTATGCTTCAAACCTTGGAGAAATTTAATAAAATTACACTTGCTGCATTTCATCTCTATTTGAATTACTATAATCGTGTAATTACTTTTAAATCGTGCTTGAAAGGGTGAAAAGAGGTGTATGATTTGACAGTTATGTCAAGTGAAAAAAATTGTTGTGCAAAATTTTATTTTTGAGCCAAGTTTTTTATGCTCTGTTGCTGTACTGTATTTCTGATCTGTTCATATCACAGGGATAGCATTACTATTTCCCTCTAGTGACCAAAAGTGAAGCCAGGGATAGAGGGGCAAATTGCACATATAGCCATGCTGGTGAGGACTTTTCGTATCTCCCTATACCATTACATTGTTTTTCGTGATTTTGTGGCTTTAATACAGAGTTATCAAGGTTTGATCGAGTTAGTTGAACATTTTGGAACACAAACTGTAGTTTGAGCAATGTGTAACGTGAAGCAATTTTGTTATTTTCGTGTTTCTAAAGGTTTTATAGGTAAATAAGCAGGGGCTTGTTTCTGCCTGCAGCATGGTCAGTTGCTGTGCATCAGAACAGCTGCCCCCACAAAATATTCTGAAACTAGAATGTATGCATCTTCCTTATTTTTATTATTTCATTCATTATCTGAACTCTATGAATCAGAATGAACATCCGTATTAAGCCACAGAGTTTAAATGAACATTTCATTGTGCTCTCGGCTGCATCTGCAGGTCTTGCATGGTATAAAAGTTCTCGTATTCATCATTTTAAAAACTTCTACTGCATTGAGTCCCAATTATGAATTAGAACAAACATTTGCACAAGCGGAAAATCTCTAATTACCCTGGAAAGCTATTATAATGTATGATAGAGTAGCTTTATCTCATTGCGGTAAAAGATTATTAAAGGAATTTTTATGCCATACTAGGTTTTAATCAATTAAAACTGAGACAGATTAATGCTTTATGATATACATAAAATTAACATTATAATAATCAACGAGGTTTTAATACAGTTTGCGGAAGGTTGGCAGATGATTCGTTTTCTGTATCCCTCTAGCAGACGACATCGGCATCAGAGAAGTTTACATTGCAGGCATGTTCTATTTTCCATGATGAAAAGAATCAAGAGGATTTTGGGAAAAAAATCGAACATGATCGTTATGTAAAAGGTTCATTAAAACTATCTGAGTCTATGTCATAGGATAGACAAGCTCCTGAGTCCCGTATGAGAGGAAAATAAAACCCCAAAAATACATGTGGTTAAAGGGGAGCCGGCAAAAAGTTCTCACCAGTGCTCTGTGGGTTGCGTTATTTTTTTCTTCACTTTTCTGATGTTAGACTCCCCCTGAGGTTCATATTTTAAGTTCACAAATATAACATCAGTACAGTGACTTGAAATTCAGCTATGATAGAATCTTGCATCTTGAGTTAACATGTCCATTACTTAATGGTATTCTAATTTTGCTTCTCTTCTATTTTCTCTTCAGGTGAATCTGGTGAAGAGTCTGTTATCTGAAAATCCTCGCTGTAGACCTTCCACAAAAGACGTTATATCATCAATTAAGATTTATGTAAAAGGAATGAGTGAACATTCAAATGATATCAAAAATGAAATCTTGGAAAATTATTCTTCCCCCTCTAAGGACGTAGTAGTTGTCCGAGAATCTAAAACTGAGCATTTTGTAAGTTTTTCCCACTCTGAAAGTAAAATAACTAGAGAAGTACATGAAACTTCTACTGATACATGGAAGGAACCTTCTGTGGAAGGAGTCCATTTTATTACATATGCATGTGGGAGTCCAACATGCTACAATATTAGAGAAGAGCAGGCAAAGACTATATCTAGGCTCATTGAAAAAAATTTAGAAAAGGATGAAATAATTCTGAAATTAAAGAAAGAGATCTCTGAACTTCAGAATGTTACTACTGTCGACAATAGTTATTAGCTGTCTTCAGTGAAGATGAAAAGAAATACTTCATAGGTGAATTTTTTTTACCACTGATTTTTCCCATAATAAGCAGTATTGTGTGATAAATTTGTAAGAAAAGAAAATTTGGAACAAGGCTGTTAATGAATTAGAGGTTTGAAATCTCCAAAAGCTATCTTCGTTGGTGGTCCTAGTCTTACTTCCAGATAGTCTGAGAAAGGAATCATAAAAGTTCCTCATTCCTTTCTTGCTTTCTTGGACTACCTGGAAGGAAGACTTAGAGTGCCAACAAAGATGGCTTTTGGAGATTTCAAACCTCTAATAATGTAATAAATTTGTAATAAATTATTTTTTTTACGAAATATTGATCTACAATTTTCAACATATATTGTGCAATTCCCTCTTTGATTGCTTATCTTCCTATGCTGTCTTCTTTTTGAACTGGATTCAAAGAGTAATCTTCAGGATTTCGAATATAAATAAAAAACAATCTTTTCTTCGAAACTCTTGTGATATTGTAAATCTCAATGTAACTAAAACAATACATGAGCTGATAACTTGTTAAGTACAAATTCAATAATTTCTGCATCTAAATAAAAAATAATTCAGATCAAATTTTAAATGCAGTACACAAACAAAACCACAGGTAACTTTAACATGGCACCATCAGATGGGAAAAATATTTAAAAAAGAAACCAGTGATAAGGAATTATGACATCATCAAAAGGCGTATAAAAGATATAATTACATTTGTAGAAATTTTTTGTCATACGAGAGGCACATTTAATGTTTAAGTAGCAGCAAATAATGAATCACTGGAAACTGCAGTTTGAAAATGCAGAATTAATAGCGGTAATGATCAGGCTTATATGGACCATCAGCATCCACTCCTAGATATGATGATTGATCAGAATTTAAACGAGTTAGTTTCACTCCCAGATGCTCCAGATGGAGGGCAGCAACTTCTTCGTCAAGCTGGAAAGCAAAATTCAGTATTGAAAGCATTTTTTTTAGTTTGAACCAGATTTTTTTACCAATACTATAAAATAAAATTAAAACATCACAAGCAAATAAGGTACAAGACATAATTAAATACAATGTATTATAGCCATTCTGTGATTGTTTGCTAGAACATTTTAATAGCACTCAGGATCTTAATGATACAATATTAAGTTTAAAAATTCAGTTTGAGACCTCGCAAAATGCATTGTTATAATATTATATTTAAAGACAATAGGAAATTCTAAAACATTTATAATGTTAAAAAATTGATTGTAGGGACTTCAACTTTAAGGATAATTTTGCTTTTTAGTCAAAATTGTCATTTACATCCATTATGATAAGTAACATTATATGTAAGTAAACACTTGGGAATTAATTAATGAATATAAAATCATATAAAATTGAGATTCCAGTAAAATTAACTTTAAGAAAATGACAAATGTAATTTAAGGAAAACAGGAGCAAAAATAACCATTGAAATGCTTCCTTTAAGTTTAAAGGAAGTTTATGTATTGATAAACATAAAATATAAAGATAAAAAAATGGCAAAACATACCTTTTTAGGTAACATATAAACTCCCACAGGATATTGTCCAGGCTTTGTCCACAGCTCAATCTGAGCCAAAACTTGATTTGTGAAGGAATTAGACATCACAAATGATGGGTGACCCATGGCACAACCGAGATTCACTAGTCGACCTTCAGCAAGCAAAATGATGTTTCTTCCATTTGCAAGAAGATATCTATCAACCTATATAATGACAATTATTTATAAAAAGAAACTGCAATAGAAATTAGCATCTATTTTGGATACTTATGAGCTTAAAATTATTTGGACAAAAACTATGAATGGAGACAAGAATGTTACAGTAATTAAAACATAGATGTATTGAGATAAAACCTGTATCAAATATTGACTAAAAAAGATATAATGAATGACTAAATTTTCAGATTGACAGCAGTACCCCTCCTATCATTCGTAAGTGAAACCCTGGTCAAAAAGATCATTATCCAGCAGCATACAAAAGGTATGCTAAACTTGGTGGCTATTCATACTTTCTTTGAAGAATTGCCGAGTACAAATTAGATATACTTCCTGAAAAGGTATTCTAGACAACAAGATGAATAAACTAGTTCCATTCATCATGTTAAAGAACCAAAAAAAGAAGCAAATGTGTGATTAATATGACAATCATCGAGGAAATAGGCCGCCTCAGTAAAAGATGGCCGAACACCATTCACTGTCAGCAGCAATTCAAAAATAATAAATTTCAAACAATGAGCATATACAAAACTGTATCATAATGATGGTTCTTTAATGAGCTTAGATATTTTAACAAAATAATGCAATTTTTGATAAAATAAAATCAACTTTAACTTTCTCTTGTATTTTTAGTAACAATAATAATCCCTTATTTCTTACCTGAGGTTTAATGTTGACTTTGGTTTTAGCATTTTCTTCAAGCCAACGAGCCTGGACCTCACAATCAAAGTGGCCAATGTTGCAGACGATTGCATCATTTGGCATTTTGATAAAGTGTTCTCCTCTAATAATGTCTTTGCAGCCAGTTGTAGTTACATATATTTGCCCAATGCTTGATGCCTCCTCCATTGTGGTAACCTATAAACAAGAGAGATTTAATTTTCCATAGAAGATAAGAGAGACAGTAAGATGGCTATATTACAGTTAGGACAGGAAAGATGAAAAAAAGATGTGATTACCTGATAACCTTCCATCGCTGCCTGTAAGGCGTTGATGGGATCAATTTCAGTTATTATCACCCTGGCACCAAAAGCTCTAAGGGCTTGGGCACATCCTTTGCCAACATCACCGTAACCAGCAACCACAGCAACTTTTCCAGCAAGCATAATGTCAGTTGCTCTTTTTATTCCATCAACTAAGGATTCCCTACATCCATACAAATTATCAAATTTGCTCTGAAAATAAGTTGACAACCAATTAAAAGAGGAACTTCTCTGAGGTTCTCATATTATTCATACAAAAAGACTATATTTAGACATGTTACAAGATGTTTATAAAACTTCAAACAAAACCTAAACAGGTTTCAAATATTCTTTCAAAAAAATATTAGTAGATTCTCAGAAATGAATTTCAGAACTTCTGTGGCCTAAACATTATTACATGGAACAAGAATTTCATAACCTTAGTGTTTCAACGCTGAACAAAGCGAGGAGAAAAGCACCGTAGATTTGAAATTTTATCCAAAAATGGTTTAAAAATCATTAAAAATGAAAACTTTTTAATAAAATATCTTAAATTATAGGATTTTCAAGATTTTCTTATTCATCCTCAGCCACAAAAATAATGCATCAACTTCTTAATTTGATTCTCATAAAAATATTCAAATGAAACCAAACTTTTTCTTTGCAGTTTGCAATTTCTTTAATACTCCTACTCCATAGATAATATATTATCAGGTGATAACTGTCATAAAAATAAAAATTTACAAACCTTTGTGACTGAGTCATTCACATTAAAAGCAGGAATTTTTAACGTCCCAGCTTTCATCATTTTGTAAAGATTATGAACCCCAGTAGTTGTTTCTTCTGAGACACCCTTTATACCAGGAAGGAACTGTGGATATTTGGTGTGTACTAGGTTTGTAAGATCACCTCCATCATCAAGGATCATATTGAGCGGCTGCAATCAACAAATGAGTTATTTTTGTGGTAATTGCACTATTTTAAATGTCTAAATATGCCATTTATTTATATCCAAACAAAATTTTTCAATTAAAAAGTACACAAAACAACGATAAATATTAATAAAAAACTAGCTTATATAAAATTCCAGTTTCTTCCATTCTTTCTGGCAACCTTTCTAAAAATAAACTCAAGTTCTTAAATTTTCAGCCGGAATACTTTGACAAGAATAAAAATTACTCATGTACCCTGACTCTAATCTTTTGGTAAGCTGAACAACAGAGGCTTTTGAGAAATCTAAATGATCAGGCGTTACTTATAGGTGGCATTGTGGAAAGCCATTGAAGTAATGAAGAAATAAAACTAAATTTTCCACATGATTTTTTTTATTGATGACCAGTTATGCTACTGGAGTAGCATCTTCTGGAAAATCATTTTATTTTTTCAATATTTCAGAGGTAAGGAACTTTGTTTAATATAATGAGCTTCCAATGTAATAATCTAATCTTAAATTCATAGGGTGTACCACTTTGCGAAGACAAAATTCCAGAGATGGAATTATATATCTTTTAAGCTGTTTTTACCAAATTGAGGAGATACTTCAAATATTAAATAAAATACCTTTCCATCAGCAAAGACCAAAGTTTGCTCAATGCACCAGATATACTCTTCATCTGTTTCACCTTTCCAAGCATAAACTGGAATACCAGAGGCTGCAATAGCAGCAGCAGCATGGTCCTGTGTGCTAAAAATGTTGCAACTTGACCACTGCACCTGGAAATGGACGAGTAAAACTGATGTGGTGATTTTTTTTTAAAGAAAGCTGGAATCATAATGAGTTCCTTCAATTCCCATTGTAAATTTTTCAAACCTTTAGTGGAGTTTAAATCATTATCAGTACAAAAGAATTCTATTATTGAGTACCAAAGTAACACCATCAAGGTAATAAGATTAAATTCAATAGACTATCCAAGAATGACAAAACCAATTCAGGATCTAAAGTAATCGAATCGAGAAAGGGCGAGTGACTATTAGTAAAACAAAGTGATGTAAATTTCAGTTTTTCTCTAATGTTTTATTTACCATTAAGCTCAATGTAACCAATACAAATCTATACTTACTTCTGCGCCGAGTTCAAGAAGAGTTTCAATTAAAACAGCTGTCTGGACAGTCATGTGTAAACAACCAGCAATTTTAGCTCCCTTGAGAGGTTTCGTTGGTCCATATTTTTTACGCAAAGACATAAGTCCTGGCATCTCATTTTCGGCCAATATGATTCCTTTACGTCCTGCATCTTTTAATGCGATGTCGGCTGAAATGGATTTTTAATCGTTACAATGAATGAAATAACACGGAGCTTTGGGTGCACGAGAAAATACTGCATACAGTTATTCTATAAAATTAATTTACGAGGGTATTTTTCAAGAAACCATAATTTCTTAGTATGTTCTCATAGAAACTATGAATTAGATGAGCATGAAAAGTTTGAAGCAAAATATTAATCTATACATAATAAAAGGACTAACTGTTTCAGAATTATTTAAGATAAATCATAATAACATTTATTTCTTCGATTCTAAACAAAAAGATTATCTTTTGTCCATCTAAAATTAACGCTGGCACCCATGACGCAAATACGTAAACGAGAGGTGACAGGGTTATCAGTTGCATAAATGATTAGGCAATGGCGAAAATGAGGAAACAGCCCCACTATAAGTATCAAAAAACGACTTATATAAATCAGATTTTCAGAGAAGAAATTAATATTAATGGTTCTGAAATTTAAGAATAATTTAATAATAGAATGCCATGTGGTGATTCCACCATACATTAACTGCCACAAACACTTAACTCTAAACAAACTTACCGACTTTATATGGTGGTTTAGATGACATGTTTGCTTTGCTGAGATGAATCCTTGAGACGCCAAGAACAGATAAGACTGGGGTCAAATAATTCACTCCCGGCTTCTTTTATAAAAGATGGGACAATTCAAAAAGAGGACATCTAGGGGCAACTAGCGATTCAAGAGAGAGATTGAAACCGAAATAACATCAATGTTAAAATTCTTGAATAAAATCATTTTAAATACTGAAATGCTTGTATTTTAATGCATGTATAATAGAATCTTATTTTCTTTAACCAGTAGTGAAGAAAGTTCTGATATTGTTTATACTTTCTTAATGTCTGCCCTTGCGACATTTGTTTCAGTCGATCACATTAGTTACTAATTTTCGTACTTAAATGTTGGAAAGTATGTTCTGTTTGAGATTTAAAATTTTTTTAAGTAAAATATGACATTTATTTCACCCAAATGGAAAAATTTACAATCAAAAGGTCATGTTACTGATACAATAGTACTGGACCATACGTCACATCCTCAAGTCATATGATCTGCTAACCCTTCTCACAAGTTAATTCTGCTGACTATTTTTGTTTGGCTCAAGTTTTTTCGTAATCGACTGTAATTTCAAAAACTTTTGAAAATGAAGGGATGCATGTTCAATATTGACGGGGGTTATTTAGAGGGGCTTTGCAGAGGGCTCAAATGCGGAATACTGAAGCAGACGGATTATCACAATCTAGTGCAGTGTGAAACCCTGGAAGGTATTTAAATTTCAGAAACTGTGGACACTGTGGATTAATTCAGGAGTCATTCTAATAACTTATTTCATTGCAGATCTAAAATTACATCTTCAAGGTACGGATTATGGAAATTTCTTAGCCAACGAACCGAGTCCACTTCAGGTTTCTGTCATTGACGATAAACTAAGAGAAAAGCTTGTCATTGAGTTTCAGCACATGAGAAATCAAGCAGTTGAGCCTCTATCAACATTTCTGGATTATATCACGTGCGTTATTTTGCTATTTTAGAAATTGGTTCTTTAGCACAACTGTACACTAATGTAATTATATCTATTTTAGGTACAGTTATATGATAGACAACATCATTCTGTTAATTACCGGAACTCTTCATTCACGGACAATATCAGAACTCATTCCTAAATGCCACCCCTTAGGAAGCTTTGAACAGATGGAAGCTATCCATGTTGCCACCACGCCCACTGATCTCTACAATGCTGTCCTAGTAGACACACCTCTAGGTAAGGATTCGCTTTGTGTAGGGCATTGAGGAGGAAACAATTTTCCCTCCTTAATGCCCTCGGTTTCTTTATGAATTATATACTAAGATTACTTTCTACCCTCTGTTTGATGTTTCAAAATTCAATGCAACATTCAACGTTCTTTCTTTTAGCCCCATTTTTTGTGGACTGTTTTGTAAAGGAAGATTTGAATGAGATGAACATAGAAATCATTCGTAATACTCTTTACAAAGCGTACTTGGAAGCCTTCCACTCCTTCTGCAAGGAAATTGGAGGAACTACAGCAGACACTATGTGTGAAATTCTCGCAGTAAGAATTTTTCTTTCTATTTTTAAATTCTCTCAATATCTGTAAATGTTGTGGAAAGATACATTTAAGATATTAAATTAAAATGAATTTTTGAGATTCTACTTCTAAAAAATAATCATCTTAATAAAATATTTTCTAACTTGCTTTAAAATATTTCTCTTTTACACAACATAATTTATAGCGTCTTAAATTTAATCATGGTATTTCTTATATTAGCTGTATTATTTGTTATTATTTACTACAAAATGAATGGTTCTCGGTTTGAGAACATTTTATAAATAATTTATTGATCCTTTGAACTCTGAAGAGATTCCAGTCACATTTCTCTACTTCGATTTTAATGCATATATATTTTATCTCTATAGATAGGATTTTTTTGTATTTCCATTATTTTAAATTAAAATTTGCTTCATTTAAATATTCTGCCTACTATTTAATAGCAGTAGAAATTACTCGTATGCTTCCCATTTCCTACTAACTTCATAATTTCCTCCCAATTTTGTGCGCAGTTTGAAGCTGACAGAAGAGCAATCATCATTACAATCAATTCCTTTGGAACTGAACTAACAAAGGATGAGCGAGCTAAACTTTACCCTCGTTGTGGAAAACTTCATCCAGATGGTCTTGCAGCACTTGCCCGTGCTGACGACTATGACCAAGTAAAAGCTGCAGCTGAGCATTATGCTGTAAGTAAATTTTATGTGCATTTCTGGAGAAAATAGTTACACAAAACCAGAAATTAATAACTTTCATTGAGACATCTATTTATATGCATTACTTTCTCTTTTTTGTGTTACTATTTTGGTTTTCCCCCTTGACTAAAATGTGATTCAGTATCTTTCACCTCCAATTTGGTTTAAAATACAAGCATTCTATTATTATGTAACCCAAAAAAATAGGTTTAACTTAGATTTGTGAATGGGATGATTGAGGGAATTGAATAGACACTAAAGTTAGTAGCTTGGAGAGAGGACTTATTTTAGTTAGTTGATGATGGGTTTGATTTCCAACATAGAGCCTAATAGATCATAATAAATAAACCTGATTAATTTTATTCAGTCATGTTTATTAATCACAATGAATATTTTATATTGACTAAGCTTGTTGCAAAGAAAGCTAATATTGATCCATAAGTAATAAGGTACTAATAACAAAAATCAACATGTTGATGAATAACAAATTGCAGCTAAAATGGTGATAGATTTTTTAGGCACATATTAATGAGGGAATTTAAGAATTTGTTCATTAAGGACACATACTCGAATTTGATTTCAGCCATTTTACTTTTTTATCCAAAGTTTCTTCTCTTTTGTTGCTGTAGTTTCATCCAAATTAAATTATTTTGGAATAAATTTTAAGATGTTCATAGATATATGTATTTTGCCAGTATTCAGTCACTCCAGGAAACACATCCCATGCAACACATGAACGTTCTGGAACCGTTCCCTGAACTCCCTGAACGTTAGTTCAAGCTTATTGGACGTTACGGTAGCTAACCACCGGAACGTTCGCTGGTGGTCAGAAAGGCCGAACCATATCCTGTTCTTTCCCCAAGGAACTATTCTATAATGTTAAGCATAATTTTCTTTAAGAAAAAATAATGGATTTTGTTTCATGATTTATCATGAATGTGAGTATTAACAGAATTGAAACTGAATATTTCATAACGTAGCATTTTGTGTTAGTTATTTCTCATCAGAAACTGCTTAATGATGAGAGATACCTCAAAGTGAAAATAATCATTAAGATATGATTAAGTTTGTCATGGTGTGAATTTTGGTTTAACTGCCATTTCCTCTCCACAAGGGTAATGTTTGCTCATGAAGCATGTGGATGTTGAGAGCTCTTAGTGTACATTACTATATTGCACAATTACATCATGGAATGGCATAATTTTTTTGTAAGAGGTTTTCATATTTTGAGATAAGGTTACCGTAGTTATTGTCTTCTAAATTCAGCAATGAAAGTTAACTAAACTCCTGGTTTGAACCTAGTAAATCTACATTTTGCTTGTCAATCAGATTCTCTCTTCAAGTGAAGAAAATTTCACATTGCGTAAATGTAGCATAGTTAATGCACCATAATTTTATAAACTTATTGTTAATGTTCAAATTGATAAGTTTATCAACTTTCATGCAGGAATACAGGGCTTTGTTTGATGGAGCTGGTAACAATCCTGGTGAGAAGACTTTGGAAGACAAGTTTTTTGAGCATGAAGTAAGTGTCTATTGAGAATTTATATGAATCTTCTTATTTAAGTTTATTTACAAACTTATTTTCTTGACTCAACTTTTTTCTAGGTCAGATTGAATGTAAATGCATTTTTGCAGCAGTTTCACTTTGGTGTTTTCTACTCATACTTGAAACTCAAGGAGCAGGAATGTAGAAACATCGTATGGATTTCAGAATGCGTTGCTCAAAGACACAGAGCTAAGATAGATAACTACATACCTATCTTTTAAAATTCCTCAAATATTGTAAAAGATTATTCAGAATTACCTGTATGTAGTTGATGCCATGGGAGACATTCCAATTCAAAAGGTGATTGGTTGTGGTTTATATGTATACTATGTACGAAGATATTTGTGAATCAGATTCACTAAATTATAATTTCATCCATGTAAAATTCAGTATCAAATTGTCATCTGTTGGTGCTTACTGCCAGAAAATATTTATTAACTGAAAACGATGTAATTAGAATGTTATTGTTGATAGCAATGTACAGAATTGTCCTCGTAATCCAATTTCTTTTATTTAATCTTGTGTACATATTAAATTTTGTTGTAAAGAATAGAATTTAGTGATTGTTTGAGAATTTAAATTCGTCAATATAGTCTTTCAGGCTCTGTCAGTTAGCATGGACTGTATATAATGGGGAAAGTATATATTCTATCATTGGTTAAAAAGAACAAGGTTAGGTAAGCCGAATCATTAAGTCTCTCGTAATACTGGAAATGGTATTATTCCTCAACTAAAACCTTGGAAAATGTACATAAATTGATAGTAGGTGTCTGCACAAATTATATTATGTTAATCTAAAAATAAAAAACTGTAAAAAAATGGAGTATTGAACAGATTGATAGTGCCATAAATTGTATCTTTCCCTCAAGAAATATACTTAAAAAAGTTAACCTTGAAAATAGAATTACTGGGAACAAAGTATTGAACATATTGATACAACCTACTTACCACAAATTGTATCTTTTCTTCTCATGAAAGTTTGCTTGAATTAGGAAAATAAAATCTTGGATTTTATATCAATGCCACTACTGTCTAACTTGTGTGTTGGAGGGCTCAAATTCATCTGAAAGTGTGATCATGCTTTTATTTACTGTTGCCACCCAACTTTGCATATACTACTATCATCTTTTTATGTTGATCTGTTCAGTTTTTTTCTCTTCTAATAAATCCTATCTGCAACTTTTCTCCAATATTAACGTTTTCAAGTAGTAGCATATTCAGGGAGGAAAAAGGGGTGCTCCACTAAAATTAGATTATGGAGGTTTTTTCATAGTCCCTCAATCTCTATAAATATATCTATTTGATCAAGTATAAAATCACTCTTCGTGATTTTCACGGCAAAAATGCCCGAAAAATATTTCTCATGTCCAAAAAAAGTCATATTTGATGTTGCATAGTTAATGTTAGTTGCATAGTCTCAATTACTTAATATGATGGCTTTTTCCTACTGGTTATGACAATTGTTCCATTAAGTAAGAGCATTAAATGGTTTTGGTACATTCATGAATTATTAATACGTTGATCCTCAAGGCCCAGAGTGCCAATTATTTGCTTGAATTTGGATAAGATTAAAATATGTTATCCTTATGTCATCATCGTAGCTTCTCTGCATTAAACAAAACAAAGATTTTTCAAACAAATATGTAACTTTTACTATCTACATAAGGTGGATCGAAAAGTTACTGTGTAATTTAATAATTTTTTAATTATGTCGTAATTTCACAAAATTATGGCCTCCATGAATTTTATCTTTGCATTGAGCATACTTTATGAGATGTATTATCAAGCACCTATTTGAATACAAGAGAGGTTACACCACCTGCAAGAAATTAGCTCTCTACAATAATAATTATATTAAAATATTTCAACTAAAAATCATTACTTTGAGTCGGATATTATCAAATATTAAATTTGAGAGATAAAAATTGCGTGTTAACCTATCACAAGATTTATCTTCTTAACTTCCATAAAAATTTGAGAATAAATATTAAAATTATTATACAATTTGAAGCTGGTGGCATATCTGCACACAAGCATATAATCTTGCTCTTTATCAAACTTCTACATCACTAATACATACTGATGAATCCTGATGAGAAAACATAATGACCGTCCAAGGAATTATTTTCATGTCTAAAGCTCGGTTCACACGGTGCATGTTTTCTAGCTTGATTCCTTGCGTTGAACCCTGCATGCTCGCTAGCATGAAAATTTCGTGTCTGCCTGCTGCTGGGCATGCTCCCTTGCTTGATTTTGAGAAATAGGACAGGTGCTATTTTTCCTGCATGCTTCGCTGATGGTTGGTTGCTATGCGTTGCTAGCTGAACTATTTACTGCTAGCAAGCATGCAGAGATCCACGCAAAGAATCAAGCTAGAAAACATACACCGTGTGAACCGGGCTTAAGCTGGCAAACAACAGATATGTTGACATAATATATAACATGTAAGTAACTAAGATTGGAAGTAAATAAATAACGGATTGGTACATCTTAATTTGGAAGAATATGCTTTTACAGTTTGTGTTTGTCACTGCCATCTTATTTTAGAACTGTAATAAAAAAAATAAGAGAAAAAATGAAATCACAGCTAATAAGATGCTTACGGAGTAAAGAGTTTTAATACATAGAAGTGAAAGATAGTATCATATAACAAGGAGATCAAATTGTTTGGAAAAAATTAAATTCAAGTCGTAAAACCAAAATCTAGCAAATGATAATAAAAATATTGGTTTTATCATCCAGAGTGTACTCATTGTCAGTCGGGAAAATGGTATTGAAACACTCTCACTATATACTTTAAGGTAAATTACCAGATTATATGCATGTAATATACGAAATTTGAAGTTAAAATATAGTTTTCACCAGAATAGCATATACTTGCTACTTAATCACCTCTGTATACCTAGCATGTGTATATCACCCACTTAGTCTTTGAAATCAAACAACATATTTTGAAATATGAAACGATTACATTACATGATTAAAACAGGGATTGAAACCTAACAACAACATTACTAATTAGACGTTTACAGCCTCTTCGAGAAGGCACATTGGGGGCATATGAAATTCTTATATGTAACAGGTATGATGATGATGATGATGATAGAAGTTTTCAAGCCAGAAAAAAAAAACTTTTCAAACGGTACTGCGCCTATTTGCCACACAAATTTAGGTTTATCACTTGGAATTTGATAATTTTTAAAATTTGCTATCATGAATAGGGCTCTAAAATATCTTTGTGTTCATTCCAAAATTTTTCTTTTATAATATCACAATGAAGCTCTTCTATTCCTTTCTTAGATTTTTCAGCAGTTGAGGACTTGACTTTTGATCTCAACAATGTCGTCCCCTTCCGAAACATTTCCGGTTCATTATTGTAATTTATGCCGAATTCTGAAAAGAGGATTTCGTTTTTGTCCGCAGCCAACGTTTTTTGTAGTCTTTCTTCTGCCTGCAGAAAAATTTTCGAGACTATGAATTTCTATGTCATTAGAAGTTAATATTCATTTGTATACCCTAAAACCTTAACTCACCTCTGAATTGGTAAGACCCTTCTTCAAGACCAAAGACCAAAAAGTAGTATTGTACAAGTTATTTACGTGAACATCTGCCTGTCTCCAGCTCAAATAATCCCTTAAGTTCTTGTTAGTGGGATACAGAATCACTCGAGCATCAAACGACGGTGGATATCGCAATTTCACTTCACCAAAATATTGAGACCAATAATACACAAAAGATGACGCGAAGAGACTGTTTACATTCGTCATTAATTTGACTGATCTTCTATTGTACAGATTCGTGTCTTTCTTAAATATGAAACTATACTCATCACTTTGTCCATACGCTATTTTGATGTCCCGAAATTCATCCATAACAACTTTGGCGGCCTTTGTCATGAGATCCAGTGCTCTCTTGTCATTTGGCTTTTCATAACCATGGGCGTCCGCAAATTTATGAAACCCCTTCCCATCGATACGTATAACAATCCACGTGTTAGGTAAACATTTCTCTTCGGTCTCGAAAGTGCGGACGTATTCAAATAAACTCTTCGCCATTCTTGAGACGCCAGATGAAATTTCAGCTTTGCCTGACAGAAATATAACTCTTCTTTTACTTAGGTACGAATTTAAAGAAAAGCAAATTTTTTTTATGTTTTGCATTTTAATAACTTCAGAAGAAACATAATAAAAGAGTTCACAATGCAATATACTCTACCTCGTTAGGTCTTTATATGAATTTCTAGCGGGAATAGACAAAAGAATATTGTGGACCGCATTAATTCGACTCCTCAACCTGTTAAGTTTCAGCAGCATGTTATCGTGCAATATTCCTCATCTTAGCATATTGCTACTATACGTTAGCTGCTTTCCCTCGTTTCTTCACTGCGTTTTAGTTGTTACGTAATAGGGGAAGAATTACCAACCTATGGCATATGATGTAATGACCAAAAAGTATCGTAATGTAGGAAAAATGCAAACATGGATCATAAAATCCATACTATCAATTTAAAAGGTGTTAACACATCCTTACTATGTACATAAACACCTTCTGAATAGGCGGTAAGCAAAGCTTCGGGGCGCACGAAAGTTAGTGCATGTTTTGGTATGATTTCATTCTCTATCCTTAGAAGGACTTCGGATATGAGCTTCTTAGCTCCTAAAGTCACTACCGTAAACATATACAATTGTATGATAAGAGCTGAGAAAGGGGATAAGATTGTGCGGTGCATCTTGACAAAAATTTTATGAATGAAGGCTTCAAGTTTGAAGGATTGGTCGGGTTCAGTCTTGTTGGTAACTCCTGTAAGGAAAGGAAAGAGGGTAAATAAATGACTTACTCTTTTCGCATGGTGTCATTTTCGAAATCATTAACCGTAGCGTCTTATGTGTTTTAGAGTTTTATTTCAGTCTCTCCATCCTGTTGATTGTTTCTTATAAATAATTCAAGAAAATAATTCCCTAGTGCATTGGTTGGTGGCTACTAACTTAGCTCCTTTTTATTCTAACATTGGCATTTTTAAATCAAAGTGCTGACCTATTTGCTGTCATCGTTCGGAAGATATTTTCTCATTATGGCGAAGGGATCTGTTATACATTGGTTTCGTAAAGGTCTTCGAGTGCACGACAATCCAGCATTACTAGCAACTACTGAAAAGGTGCGTATTGCAGTGGATCTCAAATATTTCATGATCTACCGATGTAGTTAACTACTCTCGTCATTGAACATTGCTAAGAGCTTAACTTTTGGAAACAATAATAACGACCTCGTATTCATTCATTTAATTATTTTGAAAATTGGGAATACCTAATGTGGGCTCATAAGTTTTATATTAATTTATTACATTTAGTGTATGAGATTTCGTCTTCGTTAATACGTCATAATAGTAACTCAAGTTTCATTTGATTGCTGATAGATCAATGGAGAGTATTATGAGATACGACCAGTTTTTGTTCTTGATCCATGGATTGTAAAAACCATGCGTGTTGGACCAAATAGGTGGCGTTTTCTTCAGCAGGCACTGACAAATTTGGACGAAAATTTGCGGAAGATGGGCTCTAGGTATAATAATTTATTTTAACTAAAGTTTCATTCATAAGTTTACTTTTCGTCTTTAATAATTAAGAACTGAAAAAGTCCATGAAAATTCATAGGGTTCCCTCAATCCAAATGAAAAGCTAATTGAACTTGAACTAAATAACATTATCTTTTTATAGGTTATATGTTTTGAAAGGAAAGCCTGAAGACGTTTTACCAGAAGCTTTCAAAGCTTGGAAAGTAAAAGTAATAACTTTCGAAACTGATACAGAGCCGTACGCCCGTGAGAGGGATGAACGTATCGAGGCTCTCGCCAAAATAGCTGGCGTTTCTGTCATTCAGAAAATTTCTCATACACTCTATAGTACTGAAGCGTAAGTATAAAGTTCCTAATACAAGTAATTATTGTGCAGTTAACTTCTCTTTCCCATTAAAAATATTTACCTTGTAGGTATATTGTAGAAAATGGATATATAAGTAAACCAAAGTCTTGCTCTGTATTTACATCAGGGTTCTGAAAGCAAATCTCGGGAAGCCACCTCTTACATATCAGAAGTTTTTATCTGTAATGAATGGAATGGGGCCTCCACTAAAACCAGTTACGATGCCAGCAAAATTTCCAGAAGAATGCCTTGGCAATGATGGATTGAAAGGTGATGGCTCCAAATTACCTGGTGGCCCTGAATATGCGGTACCAAGTCTGTCAGATTTAGGTGTCTCAGAGGAGAGTTTGGGCCCATCCCTTTTTCCCGGCGGAGAAACTGAAGCACTGAAGAGGCTTAGCAAATTTGCTGCTAAGAAGGTAGGTTTTTATATTTGCATGAAGATCCAACGTCTCTCATTCTGGAGAAACTAAAACATGCATTGTCAATTACAGCATCATCAAACTGTCTTTTCACCTCTTTAGACTCATGTACCTGTAACAATCGTTATTTTGTAATGATACTTATCTAGCTACATAAGAATTGCATCCCTTATATAAGTAAAGTATTTTATGAACCATATTCTGCTTGATTTTGATCAATGGGTCAAATACTAGGGTTCTTTGGTAAGAAGTCCTGGCAAATGGCTGCTTTTTATGAGCATCGACTTGAACTGGTGATCTTTCATTATAGGTGTCAAGAAAAGGTTAGTTCACATTCATCTCACAACAGTTATAATTTTTAAAAGCAATGTATCCTATCAAAAAATGTGAAGATTAATGATAGGTATAAAGTTTAGGGATGATTCCGTGATTATTCATAAAAAAATTTCATATTCATTTGCAATACCTTTGATAATGTCATTTTGTTTTTATTTTGGTACATATTTATTGTGAGCCTTCAAAAGAGTAAATATCTACTTATCATCAAACTTTTTTTTATTGATGAAATTTAGCGATAAAAATTGGTTGTGTTTCACTTATGAATTCAAACCTCATAAGGACTTATTTTCAGGACTGGATTTGCAAATTTGAAAAGCCTAATACATCTCCCAACAGTTTGGAGCCAAGTACAACAGTGCTCAGTCCTTATCTCAAGTTTGGTTGCCTGTCTCCTCGAACATTTTATTACAAAATACAGGAGGTAAGAAATTTAATCATATGCAATTGGCTGAAGGTATAATTTACTCAATTTGAAGTTGACTCGTGCTTCAAAATCTGCATCAATTCGTCAAAAATTGTCAAAGTTTATTTCACATGCCTAGGGTGTTTATTAAATTCTAGAATCACTTGACCATGGTTAATGGATGATATATAAAAGTATATTCTGAAATTCATTTTATAAAGATTTTGCAGCTTTTTTGGCTTTTGATAGACACTTTTTAGAAGTTTTATACATTAGGTATGAACACAAGTAGTTAATTAATTAACACTGCTTTTGGCTTTATATGATAGGTTATCAAGGGTCAGAGTCGGGTGTCTCAGCCTCCTGTTTCATTGATAGGACAACTGATCTGGAGAGAGTTCTATTATGTTGTCAGTTCTGCTACTCCAAATTTTAATAAAATGGAAGGTAATCCAGTATGTCTTCAGGTTCCTTGGGATGTGAACAAGGAGTACTTGGAAGCATGGACTCAGGTAAAATTTTCCCTTTCATCTTAATATTACATTTCTATGGAGAGTAGAATTGTAAATAAATACGCTATCATCAAAAGAAATATTGATTTCAATATATAATAATATATCGATATTATTACTCCTTACTAACATGTGCTAGTAAGATGTTCCTTTCATAAAATTTTATTGTTAATTATTTGTTTTCATCTTGCTCCATCATTTTAAATTCATGGATAAGGTTTTGAGGTACAATTAGAATTCATATTTCACATTCCCTATAAGAGAGAAGGCCTCTTCATTGACATTTTATTTATAAATAACTTCTTAATTGACAGGGAAAGACAGGTTATCCTTTTATTGATGCAATCATGACTCAGCTTCGCAAAGAAGGATGGATTCATCATCTTGCTAGACATGCAGTCGCCTGCTTCTTAACACGAGGAGATCTTTGGATTTCTTGGGAAGAAGGGCAAAAGGTCAGTTTCTTTTCAAGCAAAACTTTAACTTACAATTAGTAAAATATATTGAAATGGCTATTCTCTCATACTTTGTCATATTTAACTTTCAAAATAAAAGCTTTTGGGATGGTTTTATCTAGTCATGAACTACTCTTGAACCAACATACAGATGTATTGAATTACTGGAGAAAAATAACATTTTCATATCATTTCAACATTCATTCTGTCAGTTCTGACTACATTTATTATGTAAGGTGGAAAATGTTATAGGATAAGGGTACCTGGAAATTGCTATTTACAAAATCTTTTAAAGATTGTTTTTGACCTTACTCCAGAATATACAGTTTATGCTACATTATCCATGGAAGTGCCCAAATACCCTTATAGACTAACCCATTCTAATTATAATTACCTTTTAAGTAATCTCCCTCATTTCTCCTTTTTATTTTATATTTTATTAGAGGATTTCTTAGGTAAGGGGTCTCCCCATATGGTTCCTAATACTTGATCATTATTTTTTCAAGTGCCAACAAATTAAAATCCAAAGATGTCAGATTTCTTAGAATTATTACATGTAGCGTACTGTATTGGTTTCACTTGTTGGATTACATTTCTCTTTCAAATTATAACAAGTTTTCCCTTCCATTGTCATAGGTTTTTGAAGAACTTCTCTTGGATGCTGACTGGGCTCTTAATGCTGGGAATTGGATGTGGTTGTCAGCTTCAGCATTTTTCCATCAATTTTTTCGAGTTTACAGTCCTGTTGCATTTGGAAAGAAAACTGACAAATTAGGAGATTACATAAGGTATCAATTATAGTTGTTTTTAATATATATATTTTAAATTCTAAAAACTACTCTTAGTTGAGATTTGTCTTTCAAAGAGAAAATATCCATACTTTCTTGCCAACCATGCACATCTACTAATGTAAGTAATGCACGTTAAAATGTCTATGATAAGCCATTACAAAAATTATTTGATAAATTATCAATACATTGCTGTAAAAGTTTCATTTATATTTTTATTTATATTAAGCAAACCTATATTCTTAAGTAATAACAGACATTTCAGTGGTATTTGCTATGCCTCTTGTTCAACCAAACCTTTCTAAATCACTATATTATTTTTAGCCTTCTTGAATTTTTTGCATCAATAATAGCCATTACTCATTTATCCATCAGAATATATGAAAACAAACACTGAAATCATCCTCATAAATTACATAAAATTACAAAAACGGCTATTTTATGACTCTAACTTATTTCTTGATTTCACTTGTCTGAGATAAGTGCTATATCGAAGCAGAAAAATCCCACTCTTGTTTGCCTGCCTAAGTGTGAAATAAAATGGGATGCCTTGTTTTTCCTGATAATGATTTACCCTTTACATCAAAGTTTTTAGAGAAATTACAGTAAATTAGTTGATAATATATCATATACTCTATTTTTATAAAAATATCTACGAGAAGCAGTTAAAAAGTTTTAATTATCATCTCGAAAACATTAAGTTAGATATTACATTTTGGTAGGTTTTTAGGTATATGTTTCTAGTCTTGGCACACATTGTAATCCATGTCCCACAGTACCATAGCAGACTGCTAGAGGAGCCAAAAAATAATGGTACAGCCCATTGTTAAAGCAGAGAATCATGTGGTAAATCGTTTTCTGTATTTGAAGGGGCATAATGCTGCCACTATTCATGCTCAGTTGGTTAATAAGTGAAGCCTAGTACACACTAGTAGACATGTTGTGGGATTTAGGTCTCTGAGACGTGTCTCAGGTTGCCTCCGTAGACATGTCTATAGACCAATCCCCGTCTACGGGCCTTTTGCGAGACGAAAAATCGCAAGTCTTAAGTCTCCCGATCAGAATGAGTGACTTTAAGAGACAGCATGCAATGTTAGACATGTTGTGCAACAATTTGGAAGTGTGGACATCACTCTTGTCTAGAGGCTATCCACGTCCCAGTATGTCTTCAGCTATGTAGTGGTGTGGGTTCGGCTGTACAGCTTTGTTATTTTCTGTTTATTCCGTTATTTTCCAAACATTTTGAAACCATGTCATGGTCTAACGAGAAAGTTTGTCGACTCCTGGGTCTCTCGTCTTGGGTGCAGTATACCGCTCGCGAAGGACGGCGGAGGGTTCTCCGAGGTTTGGGATCGACTTTGCATTAAAAATCTCCTTTTCAATCAACTGTCAATGCAACATGATTTATTCATCATTCAACAATACATTAGATATCTATGTTATATCTGATACTGGCTGTTCCAAGCCAACAGCGTTAGAGGTAGGGTCAACGTGGCACGGAGTTCTGCACTCGATCGACTGCCCACTACCCTACTGAACATGAGGCCGAGGTCCCCGGCGGAGTTATTCACTCGATCGGTGGGGTCTCGCCGTAGGGTTCCCGTTGCGGAGCTATCCGCTCAATCGACAACGGGATGGTTCCCGTTGCGGAGCTATGCGCTCAAACTACAACGGGTTCGGGGGTTTTGTGGAGACAGAAAAGCAGCAGGGAGTTATTCACTCGAGCGTGCTGCCGTCCTCTCCACCCCGAATTGACTTCCTTGGAGTTTCAGTTTCAAAAGTTTTTATTGCTTTTTTGTACATTTTAACCTTTTTTAGACAGCGCCTTTCTCAGGGTTTTGTCAAGGGGAATGGACTCAGGCCCGACCTTTATACCCTAATCCCCGGCGTCACGGGGGGGGGGCAAAAGTAACAGCAGGGGGTGAAAGAAACAGTGGCGGGGTTAAGGGTCAGCGGGGGTGTAACTGGAACAGCGAAGGGTTGAAAGTAACAGCGGGGGTGAACTGACGCGCTTTTCGCTCACCCAGGCGATTGCCATGTATCAAGTTTTATAACTAATATGCGTCTTATTGTTTGTGGGATGTTACGAGTCCGGACTACAAAAACTGGGTAAAAAGAAAAGTGGCCCTGGAATCTCTGGCTGCAAAGCTCAATGTGACAGTGGCGGAGATGGAAAAGAAAATACATAATTTTAAAACATCATCCAACCGTGAGCAAAAAAGAAATGCAATTCTGAATAAAGACAAATGAGAATTAAAAAAAAGCTATTCTGAAGGTGTACATGAGACTCGTGAATGAGTCTCCACTTGCTAGGAAATGCAATGTGATTGACAGTCGAAGAGAAGCTCGGATGGCTTCTCTAAATTTTGTGTCTTGCTTCATTATTATCCTATACTACCATCAAAAGCAAATCTTCAAAATCAGTAAGCGTCAGCCGGGTGAAATTCCGAAAACCCATGGCGTCCTCCAGTCTTAATTTATTTAATAATGCATTACTGAACCCAGGTCCTTCCACGGACACTTCGCACATCCACCAACGTTTATGTTTTCGCATTCTTTCACTTGTAATTAGCACTAAGCTGGAACTCATTCCGCACAAAAAAATATCCTCCATGGTGGGCTGCAAAGATGGCACTGAGAAATTCACATTGTGGTGTGGACATTAGAGGAGACATAGAACAGTGTTTCTAGATGGTCTACAGACTGTGTTTATAGACCGTCTAGGGACGGTCTATAGACAAATTGCACAACATAGTCTACTAGTGTGTACTAAGCTTAAGGCAACAACGCACCATCATATGACAGTGGTTAGGAGGTGTGGTGTGGTAAAACAAGTCTGCATGATGTGACGAATTTCTAGGGAAATTTGGCCATAGTAAGTTGCCCATTTTTAAGTTGCCCGTTTAGAAGTTGCTGTCAGAATGGCTCAGTTGTTTAGAAGTTGCTGTCAGAATGGCTCAGTCAGAAAGGCCTCAGGCGGAAAGGCCGAACGGCGGAGGGCCGTTAGAAAACACGACTTTTATACTGACCAGTGCAGTGATACTGTCGGCGATCGGACTAATTAACACGGGGGAGTTCTGTGACAGTTTCTAGCAACGTGATTGGCCAATTTGCGGAACCTATTTCATTGCGAATTTCTGTGCTTCATTGTTTTTCCCTCTTCTTCACGAAAAACGGACTCCTCCGAAGAGAAGGTAATTTTGCTCGAGAGCGTTGGTCGCTGAACATTACCCCTCGACGCCCGTGGCGGCAGACTTGCTTTCGATCGCGTGTGCCGACTTTCTCTTGAATTTACGTAGGACACTCTCTACAGGCTAAGTTGATATCATTATTATTTGTGCAAACTGAACCATATCATTTAATTTGTATGTAATAATGTGTTATTTTCACTTGTTCGCATTTACTTAGTATTATTTTTATGTGGTATCGTACTTGAGCGTATTATCCTTGATAAATGTCTTTCAGAGTCATTGTTTCTCATTGTTTTTGACTATTTCGTATTTGGTCGTTTGTGTCGCTGGCCCTGTTGACTTTCTAACAGGTATTTCACGAAAATAATCGAATGCCGTGTACCGGTGGATGACAAGGTGGGTTTGCCTTCATTTCTATTGGGTATACTGCAACAATGATGAAGGATGAAGAGGCAGACCATCTCTCTGTGAATAATTGGGAATCTCAAGTGGGGAAGCCCTGGTGTTTGAATACTGATGTATCACAATCGAGGCAATAGTAGAAAAAGTGAAAATCAGTTATGCATCAGTTTTCAACATCTTGTGCAACATTATGAGCATGGAAAAGGTTGCCGTCCGCTGGGTTCCACAATTGCTCACACACATTTAATGCCCCAGCTCATTCTGCGCAGGACACACATGCTGCTTCTTTGGGATATTAAATTTTGCCTCAACTCCTGTATTCTCCAGACAAGTCACCCAATGACATTTTCCTGTCTCCTCAGATGAAGAAACCACTTTTTGGAAGGCATTTCCAGAATGACGAAGAGGTGATTTTTGAGGTGGAATGTTTCCTGAACAATAAAAATGTTGATTTCTACAACCAAGGTCTCCTTCAGGTCATTCATTGTTGGAATAAATTTGTTGCATTTAAGGATGCGTATATAGAAAAGAACTGAGATCCATGGCAGCAGCTTTATTCTTTTAAGGCAATATTTAAAACTTAAGACTGCTCCTTGTATTGTTTTAGTAATGCTGTAGACTTAAATCTCTCTCTTCTTTTTTCTTTACAAGAGGTCAATATTGTTCTTCGCTAAAAGTGTTAATCTCACTTAAGTCTTATGATTATAATATTTTGCATTAATGATGATTTATATTTTAAGCGCTGTAATACTGTCTCATATTCTGTATCAGTTCATGTTTCCTAATTTACTCAAAGATTTTAACAAAAATAACTGGAGATCAATGACCTCAATCCAAATCTGTCCTCATAGTCTTAAAAGTTATGTTGTGGTAGTTATAGTTACATTCTCTAACTAAAATCAAAGTAAAAAAGTATGTGAAGTATCAATGTATGAAAAATACATCTATTTTTTTGTAGCTTGCCAAAGAAAACTTACAGAAATTATGAAGCATTCAACAAGTTTTACATAAAATTCATTATAAAATACAAATATTTTATCTGTTTAGTAATTTTAAAAAGTATTACATTGTTATGAAATCATTCACCAATGCATTACTGACATTTCGTTCAAGCATTGGTGTGAATTATCATGCTCAAGAGAGAGTGACTTTAATTGTTTACTTCTGATATGAATGCTTAAGCTTAGGGGTAAACATTCAGCAAATTTAAGTAGAAAAGTTTGCTCATCCAGACTAATCTATTGAAATATATTTTATTCTGTGATTTCAAATTAAAATTATTTTCTTCTAGGAAATATGTTCCCAAGCTGGCTAAATTTCCACCTCAATACATATATGAACCTTGGGATGCTCCTCTCTCAGTCCAAAAAGCAGCTGCATGTATTATTGGTGTTGATTATCCTAAAAGGATAGTCATTCATGAAACTATATCCAAAATCAATATAAAACGAATGTCAGAAGCATACAAGAAAAATAAAGAAGACAAAATGAATGCCGAGAATGATGGTGAAAAAGGTGAGTAACTTTTTTTTATGATTCCCACCAGAAGTTCTGAGAAATTGAAAGATTGGTGTATCTCTATCAATCAGTCTTTTTGCTCATCTTATCTAAATTTGTTAATAAATGATAAAATCATTTTGTTAAAACTTTTTAAATGTATTATGTTTTGTCATTACATTTTCAGCACAAGGGAAATTTTTAAAACTTGTGCAATAAAAGGTAATCCCTCAATAATAACTTTAATTTCCTTGACACCTTAGAAATCATCCACCTATCTTACAGATCTGCTTTCCATTTCCATGTAATTTTTTTCAAGGTTGAAGTTTTCACCCTTTCTCTGCTTTATATCCTAAATCTTTTGCTTGTATCTTGTTTGTAGTTCCTTCTTGTTTATCTTCATCCAAGTCCAATCAAGTTAAATTAGATATATTACAATTCTTTTATAATCATTAAATGTTAATAATACCTTCATTGAACATGCTTATGCTCTGCAATGAGCTTAGCTCTGTTATTCATTGCATTATTTTGCCTGGTTTAAGTTATCACTTTTATGACATAATATACAAGGCAATCATTAATAATGAATGGAAGATATTTTTTGTATTAGAAAAAGTAATTTGTGCTGAAATTATCTGCTATCATTCATATTTCTATTGTCTTTCTATTTTTAATTTGTGCTCTTTAGTTCAAAAAGGGAATAAAAAGAGATTAAATGATGCCTCTTCTTCATCTGGATCACCAAGTAAGAAATCTACCAAAGGCAGCAAGATAACTTCATATATGAAGAAAAAGTGATCAATTTCACAATACTTCACCATAAACTGTTATCAATATGTATCTTCTACAGAGCTAAAGGTTTTCTCCTTTCTATCTTTTATATTAGCTGATTGCTTTTTTATTCATCACTGTGTGAAAAATTTCACAAATATGTCTGCATTGTATATATTATTACAAACTATTTAGGTTTGAAGATTGATTCTTTTCATTATATCAATGAGTTACTGCTTAAACACCCAATGATTTACACACACATTTTGTCTATGATATTTGTTATATAGAAATGCACTCACACGTGATGAAAATTTAAGCATGGAGTTGTGATTTGATAATGATATGTTTTTCAAGTTTACTTTGTATGCAGAAATAAGTAAGTATACCTGCTAGAATGCTAGCAGAAATACTTTATTTTCTGAGTGTTTACTTTCAGAAATCCTGTTGTGCTGTATTTCCTGCCTTTTTGTATTTTGGAATAATGGGATGTTTTATTATGACTTACATTACATCTTCATTTTCTCTTTTTTGGAATTTCCTTTTGAACCTTTCATTCTTTACGTATCTATCTTTAATGCAGATTATTGATTACAGTTGAGAAGTCTATCAAGATAAAAAATCAATCTTATTTTATCTTATGTAATTATTTTATCCTATTTATGTTATAGAAATATATTTTAACCACATATGCATTTAATTCTATTCTTTTTTTGATGAACTTGAATTGAAATTTTCTGAATTATGTATTATTATGTTTCAAATTATACTTATTTCAGTTCTGTTTGGTCTATTATAATAAATTTATTACTACTGTCATCAGTTTTCGTTGCAAACACCACCATTTGCATGTTGGTAAGATTTATATTTTGATGTGATGCTGCTACATATTTTCAAATTCAGCCCCCCTCTACTTATCAGTTATGCATCAGTACCATATTTTCTTAAACTTAAGAGTTACCTAGAATAGTTCAAATTTCTTTTGTTCCATAATTATATATGGTTCCAAAGCACAATCATAATTTCTACCTATGAAATGGCATTTCAATTCTTTCTGTAAGTTAACTTTATTGGTAGCTCTCTGTCATAAATTATTGTTTAAGAATCTCATGATTATCTTTATATTGCAGTCAATAGCTTGAAATTTCTCTGCTAGTCTTCTTATTTATTTTAACCATATTTAAATTCATCTATTTATGAATGATTCCTGTAATTCCACTGGAAGAAATTCCTCCTCATTTAACTATTTCATGAGACTTTTTTCTGATGGTTCTTTTAATCCATCCTATCTGTATCCTGTGCATTATTAAAATGCATACCTATTTTTCCTGTCAGAAGCCATTCATAAAAGTGATTTTCCTCTTATCTCTAATCTAAGATAAAATATTTCATTACAAATAATCGGCTTTATTATTATTGTACAAATGGCTTATTTTGCCATGGACCTTTCAGTATTGGGAATGAGTGATTGTTTGTATCTATTGTTTTAATAAATGCAGTTAAATTTTCCATAAATTCTGTAGTTTTTTTGCTACCTTTAAATTTTACTTTAAATTCCACTATATACTGATATGAAGATTGTTGATCAGGCAGTGACTGTGACCGTCTTTCTTTAATGGTCATCATGGAATTTTATTGCTGCTTGAATGACGGTGTCTTTCCATTGTCTTCATTAAATCAAAATTACTGTATTTGACGGCATATAAGACGCACCCTCATTAAGTTGGCCACTCACAAGGAAAAAAAGTTTTAATAGTCTGTGTGAAAGCGCAGTACCACAATAACTTAAAATGTAGTTTCTTTTAGTTGGCACGTTTTGTAAAAGCCAAATATTAACACAATCATTGAATGCAATTATGAAATAGGTAGTATAGACCATCTGGGCTAAAAATAGCATTCAGTATTGAAAGTTAACCCGTGGAGGTTGAACCTTCATATATAAGACGCAGAGAAATTTTTCGAGGCATAATTTAGGAAAAAAAGTGCGTCTTATATGCTGTCAAATACGGTTCAATCTTCAACTGTACAACCCATTACTCTACATCTTCCTTTTCTGAGTAAACTTCTTTATAAATCAATCATATGGAAAGGCCCAAAGTAATTTACCATTTAAATATGTATCCTTATTGTAGTTGGTACAATAAATTTATTTTCTCAGATTTTGTATATTTTCATGATTCTCTAATCAGAGATCATTGAGAGGCCTCTGGTTCAAATGTTTTGACCATAGGGTATAGTAAAATTTTAAACTCCTAGTGTAGGATTCTCAATGGTTAGTAACCTTTACTTGGTAAAGTATGTATTATTTAAACAGTTTTAGGAAGTATGTTCAAAATAATGGATGGACATCCACAAAAAAATCGAAATCAGGGCTTTTGTAGCTATAAATTAACAAGGCTCCTAATTCAAGTATTTTTAGCTATAGAAATCCTTGCACGATGAAAAGGATTATGAATTTGGGATTTGAAGCAATTTCTCTTAAAATTATAAGAAAATATTAATGAGTCCAGGGAATAAAATTTCTAAAACTATCTTTGGAGGTTACTCATCAGGTTTTGGTACCAAGAGAGCTGAAATTCTGGCAATTCTTCCAACACTCTTCACCCAGTCAGACTTAAGTTTTCATGTGGACAGTGCGTTTTCCTTTGGCGAAAGCAGTCCTGGGTTTGATTTGGGAGCCAATGTGCATAATGACCCAAGTTGTTGATACACTTTTCACAATACTACTACTACCAATAAGCCATAAGTTTCATAGGCAGATTTGAATAGAAATATTTTTGCATCAAAGAATTCTCTAGATTTAAAATTCAAGGAAAGTTAAAGTTAAAAATTCTACATGAACCTTTGAAAGAACCTAGATTCAATCATCTGAGACAGTGATCATCCAAAGTGTGGTAGTATTTATATTGTTGTGTAGCCACTTGTGCTCATAAGAGAAAAAATAGAAAACATTTGAATTCATTTTATTGATTGCTGGATGATGGTAAGGCATATTTTGTTTTTCTTCATAGCCAAAGGTTATTTAAAAATTTTGGTAACTAAAATAACACCAAGAATTAAACGAAATTCTAGTTGGTAGAAATATTCTTAAATTTGCTAAATAATTAGAATAATAATTTAAACTGGAAAATTATCTCACTTTCTTGAATTCAAAATGATTTTATGACGATTTCTTGACAAAGTAAAAGTACTTCCGTTCTAATTTACCTTACCTCTTCAATTCAAGAGATTTCAGCTTAAGTTTCCTTAATATATAACAAGAGAATATGGCAAGGTTACATTATATCAATATTTTTATGAAGTAATTACTTAATCATTGATAATGAGTATCGCTCAGCTTGATCTCGTGCAATCCTTACCCTAAGTTATTAAATATCAGCGAATACACTCTGAATAAGCTTGAAGATGATTGAACGAAAATAAGGTGTAGATTGCGTGAGAATGTGAAACACCGAGCCACCGTGCTCTCTCATCTTACTCCTCTTCCGCTAGGATAACACCCACATTCTCTCATCCGAGGATTGACAAGTTACGACCTTGAATTGAGTAAGCCTTCGGTCTGAAAATGTGAAACTGAAACAATATGCTGCCTGGCTGCTCACATACTATAAGGCACTACGAGGTGTTCTCAATCTTCCTGAATCTAGAATTAGCAAACCAACTTCCTTATAAAATGAATTTCATTTGGTCCGAAAGAATATTTTTTGACAATTAATGGTCAAAATGCCAAGGTATTACAGGAAAATAATCATCAACAGTTTCCCTGCATCACACATAGCCTCAAATTTACCGACTTAATTAAATTAGGTAACTACTTTCGTAACAGAAGATTACTCTGCCAAGTTTAACGGACCATCGTTGAACAGACATTTTTGATTAATGATAACTACTAGTAGCAGGGCAGCAGGGGGTAAGCGGGATCGGGAGCGGGATAAGTAAAGAACAAACCAATAGAGGATTTAACGATTTATTGGAGGGGAAATAATGGATAGGGAACGTATTCGTAGGATTTAGAATTTAGAGACCTTATAGCTACGACATTCGTAAAATATTTTCTAATATAGGAGGGAAAAAACTACTGGACAAGTTATATACGACTTTTTTTTAATATTCAAAATGACACACTGAAATAAATCTCCAATTTCAATTACAAATATTATTCAAAATTGAATTTATGAAATGAGCAATTGGGCGAAAGAAGCAGCTCAAGAAACAGATGATGTATTTTGGGTTTCCACATTATTTTTATCACATAGAGGGATGTAATAAAAATATGAATAAATATTTTTACGTGTCTTATATTCTTATAAATATGTGTCATAGGTCGACCATTCCAATACATATTAACGATATTAACCCACAAGAATACACAATTTTGATAAAGGCTATCTCTCTTCATCTTCACGAATATTTACTTGGCAAACGAAATTATAAAACAGTTTATCCATTGATAATGAACTTTAAAAATGAGAAATTAAACTTAAATTTTGATGCAAATATTTCGCCCTTGAAATGACTTCGACGCGATTTCAGCAAGTCTTCCTCAAATAGGAAGCCTGATTCAAGGACCTTATTCTTCTCACAACTAAATTCGTGAGAAGCCATAAAACAATAGGAAAAGGATATAAAGAAAGGATTTAAATTGGATATCAACTAAATCACTAAATAAACATCTGATACATTCATTAGAAAAAACATGAATAATTCGTAAGTCAAGACCTAACTATATAGCTGGTAATTCGAATAGGCGTTATGTGGAACCACTTGAACAATTGTTCAAGTGGTTCAAGTCCATTTGCCAAAATCAAAAATATGCCAATTTTAATTTAAATAAGTTCAACGGCGCACCAACTTGACATCAATGTTTTAACAATAACTGAAATAGCTGCTGAATGCATTCATAAATGATATCTCATGTTCATTATTTCCATTACCGAATGCAGAACACGAATAGGTATGATAATAATAGGTTTGGGCCACTTCAAAGACATAAGTGCCAAATTGGATAGCTTTGGTTATAACTAAATATAACTGTCTCTAATATATTTAAATGTTTCCAGTTAATTCAAAATAAATTTTGACGATAAATATTGAACATTCTATGTTAAGACCGGAATATCATACATTATCCTCGTATGAAATGAAACAACCCGACTGCATGAGGTAATGATTTCGTAAGTGTGATGTGCATACAATCATCTTTGAGATAATATAGCGGAGGTTGTATCTATGGGATTCAAATAAATGCTATTCCCCACTACAATCAATGACAAAAAGTGTTATTTAGAAGGTTTAGGCATGGTTTAGAATACCTTACTCCACGTAAAAAAAAACGTTCAATCGCGTATACAAAAGAAATAAATAGAAAATTTTCATCGATATGATTAATTAAATATCTTGCGTATTTGATGATTGCCAAACTAAGGATAAAAATCAAACATTAATAAATATCTCCTGAAAAATCAAATTAGCGCGAGCGCGAGCTATTTGAGTTACGAAATATTTCGAAATCGAATTGCGATGATGCGTTTCCCCGGTTTCGCCTGAGGAGGTAATTAGCCGGATACACAGGCATCACAGGCTCGTTCCGAGACAAATGAAGAAAACGTGAAACCCGTGAAACTCTCTCCCTCTTCATTGGATGATATATCATGATGATCTATAAATCATTAAACTAAAATATTAATCATGCTCAATCTAGGATTTCAAAAATGTGTTTTTTTTTACCGCCTTCCCGTTGTTTACTTCGTTCAAGAGCCGATAGTGGAGACGCGGAGATTTAATCATTAAATTACGAGTTAACTAAGCTATAATAGATACCTTCGATAGTCTTCAGGACAGCAACCTCAAGAGATTCTCATGTCTCCAATGAATTTTACCGTTTTATAAGTTTCAATTTAACCTAAAGATTATTTCGCATTATTTCATTCACGGCTGTGTGCCTAAAGGAAATCAAACTTTTGTAATTTTAATTAACAATTACAATAGATCAGCAACATCCAAGAACTTATTCCAAGAAATTAAAACTCTGAATTGTTCTCTAATGTCAAAATTAAAATTGGTCAATACCGAAATAAATAAACACATACCTATTGATTGAATAAAAAAGTATAATTTCACCAGTCAGAAATTTTAGGGTAAAAGATTGTTTGAACTGAATTTGATTGCTGCACTGAATACATTTTAGATTACCATGACCCTTAAAATATCTTTAATTCGAAATTTTATTTTTTAAATTTAAACTGAAAAGGTTTATTTCAATAGGACTTCATTAACTCAAAGCAGTGATTTAATAAACAGGATCCTTACCGATACGAAAACGATAGAAATTTCCCCATTCTCAAAGGGGAACTCAGGGGAGCTGTGGAAACTTCTCCCTTGAGTGAGCGATACGAGCGATATATCGAGTTTATTCAATATGTTGCGTCGGCTACTTCCATCATCCCGACGACGAAGAGAAACACTGTAGTCGGTCCATCTACTAAAAATCACTGTATATTTTTTATTCGTCATATTTGCGGCACTTCGGTTTAACTGCAAGATTTGAGAGTTTGACTCAAAGCTCCTCACGCAGTGATTATTCAACTTTGATATTTTCAGTGAATTCTTTTACGGCTGTACGAGTTACGCCATAATATAAGACTTCAAACGTTTGTTTTGATATTATGTGCTGTTTTTATTGAGATGAAATCTTGATTACTTAAACCAGAATAATGTTGTTCACATTGTACTACGTGGCCGCTACCTGGATACAATCCTGGAGGCTTAACCATTTAAAAAGTCGAATACACGAATTTCTTGTTAGGAACGGTTCGGTTGTGCTATACCAAGTTCCAGAGGTGGATATTTCTTCAGATCTGACCGCCGAAGGTAATATACGTTCTGACAATCGTGCATTTGGGTGAATATTTTCTTTCTGAATCAATTCTTACGTGATTGGCATTTTAGGTGGATTCTGTGTCCAAGTTCCCAGTGTATCGTCAAGTTATTGTGTAAATAAGAGCGATGCCAAGTTGGGCGACTTATTGTGGAATGTCGGCAATAAAAGAGTCTACTCTCTTTTCCCTCAAGTTAGTTTTGCTAAGTTTAAGTTGTTGAGGAGAACTTGATAAATCAATTTTAATTTTAATCTAATAATTGCGCTTTCAGCAAAATATTGATCTCAGCCAATGGATAAGTTTTCAAGACAGAGGAGTATCAATGTTTCCCATTACCAGTAACGTTGATGTTAAAGCAGAGCTTGACCCAGAGAGTAAAATTGAGATGCTCATCGAAGCAGAATTTTCAATCGGACACACCAAGGACGGAGAATTTACAAAGGCAAGCCTTCTGAAAACATAATAGTCAGCTGTGAGCTGTAGCTTCTTTTTTGTCACTCAAAATTATCTATATTTATGGTTAGAGTTAAACGACATTGCTAACAAGTAAGGATATGGCAAATAAATTCCATTGCTCAAATTTTGTTTATAAATGTAATAAATAAATAATTAACAATATATGAATTTATAATAAATATTTATAAACAAAATTATTCTATGTACATATATTTATGACAAACACCTTCACACATCCAGGGAAACCAAGGAGCATTGTCTACATTAATTTTAAGGAAAGTTGGAGAGATGGTGAATTTATGATCATTAGTAAACAACTGCTTACTATCGGACTAGCAATCTCACAATTAAATAACATAAATTTTGGAACAGAGAAAAATTAATATTTACCTATATTTGGAACTCCATATATGGTTGTTATGCTCTTGATATGTACTATATGTACGGTGCTTTTCTTTGTCTAATAACAGAACCACTTTTTTAATTGCATCCATTTCCTTCTCTCTCTCTCTCTGTTTCTAGTTTATAGATCTTCTGATAAAAGGCACTTGGATAAATGACCTTTTGCTCAAAGCAATACATTTTCATTAAAATGGTTACTGTATGAGGTGTTTCAATATTAATTGTTTTCTCTTTTCTGTCTCATGTTGTATTCTCAAAGAGAGGCTAACATATTAGAAGTTTAATTGACTAATAAAGTAGGAAGTAAGTGGTTTTACGAACTATTAGAATGGGAATATAAAATTTTATGTTGCTTTTCATTTCAGTGATCTATTTATTCTTTATCATCCATTTCACTTACTATATTTCTTATTTTTATTGATTTCAAAGTCAGTTTAAATGTTTAGAATGATTTCAGATTGAGTTATCTTATGCTATTTGGAATATTTTTCATAAAGCTGCTACAATGTGTTATAGTTAGGTTACAGCCTTCTTCAAATATCCACATTATCCCATCAGTAGTGATGTCTTGTACAGTTTTTCACTTAATAAGTGAATTGTGATGGCTGAACGTTTATGAAAATATCAAGATGCTTATTCATTATTCCTCTTACAGAATGTTTGATAATCAAATTAACTTCTTTACAGATTGATTCATTTGGCATACTCAAAGCTTGGAAAGCAAGTGCCAACTTTGGCATGATTTTGGAAACCGACATTGAACATTTAGCTAGATTAGGTCTTTGCTTTTTGTTTGGAAATCCTAACATTCAAGATGGGATGGAGATAGTACGTTTAGAAAGTGAGTGTGATTTAATTGTTAATATATCATTATTTTATTTTTAATTTAGGTGCATTGCTAAAATTATATGACATTGATAGTATTTACTGCTTAAATTAAATACCTTAGTGGTATTTGTGTTCTGATAATTGAATGACCTCTATTTCGATGAATCACTTTTATAAACTTGGTAATGATCTGCTATGGTGAACTTTCAAAACTAATTTTATTTATTGTTATTAAAGTAATTATGTAAATGTTTTAAATTTTTGTATCAGTATTCATGATCATTTTATATAAGTGTCTGTTGTATACCAAAGGTTAAGACCAAATTTGGTAACTTTGGATTTTTGGATAATTTTAGTGCCATAAACTTGAGTGCTTAGTTCCATTTATTTAAAAATTACTATTCTTACTGGCATGCATGGTAGCTATTAAATTTAAATATTGACGTACTGTAGTGGCTCAATCTTGGAGCACTTTTCTTCCTGTAAAGTATCCATACTTTGATTCATGGCCTAGTGAAATTTAACCATTTCTTTAATAATTTGTTAGCTTCTTCCTTGTCTCACTTCTTCTTATAATTGGTATTCCTTAACCAATTTTAGTGACTAAAATATTGGTAGTGAGTAATTCATTGCTACCTGTGTCCTTCATTATGTTATGTTTTCTTTTCTAGCTGTCTCATGTACTGGGCATCCATGCAGATTAATGAATTCGGACACAATCCCAATCCCTAGAACTGTGCGCCAGCAAAGTACATCATTTGGTGATGATTCATCTTGGGAAGATGTCGATGAGCACATGAGTCTGAGTTCTTTCATGGGTGAGTGTTAATGAAAACTTTCTTTCAAATAGTGCGCCATTCATCTTCATTTTGTTTTCATTGTATAACTGATGTGGCAGTTGAATGTTTGGCTTACATCGCTAATACATTCTGTGAGTACCACATCAATATAATTATATTATCAGTTTCTAGTATAATATATAAGTAAACTCTGTAGTATTACCTTCCAAGCTGTAGCTTTATCGACCTGCTCAAAAGTATAAAGTATAATATATTGTATAAATACTAAAACTGATGTGTTTATTTTATTAAAAATGTCTGAACTTTAAACTTTGATTTTAATAATTATAATGATAATAATAATTAAGATGTTCACTTGGAAAACTTCCCACTCACTCTAAGGAAGAATTCTATTAAACTTAACCTATCAGATTTTAAGACTTTCTTATCCACTTTTTGTCCTCACTTATTGTATGCATTCAGCTACTGATATTTAATCTAACATCGTAATTAAATGTAAAGAAAGGAAAGTTGGGACCAAACTGTTAAGGAATTAGAGATTTTAAACCTCTAAATCATAGTTAAGTGTCTGTGCGTGTACACTAATAAATTTATGTATTTTTTTTACCTTAACATCACTGTTCCTCTCTCTAAAAATTATGTATAATAAATAATATATTATAAATTATGTACAAAGGCAAACTTATGGCAAAGTGTCCCTTTTTGTCCATGATTTGAGGATCTCACCCTCAAGGAGTAGCCTCTTTCTTTCATATGCATCTTATTTTTTGCCCTTTTGAGTTTGTAACTTCAATGTATGTGTTCAATGCAGGTGATCCCGTTATGTCACCTATGCAGTGGAAGACTCACGTAGAGCTCCTGCAGAATTTCAGCCAGGCTGCTGAAGAAATGCCTAGTGGAGAAATCACAATAGCTCCGGACAGAACTATATCTGCCATGCCTACAACTTCTACCCCAAAAAGACCTGATCCCTCAGAAGCACTTAAGGACAGCTTGAAGGCCCTGTACAATTTCAAGATGGATGAGGAAGAAATACGCCTTGAGGTGTTAAAAGGTATTACCCCCAGCAATGGTAGCCCTGCTCCAAATTTGCAGAAAAATGTTGAAAAGGAAACAGAGATCAAGACTGCTGAAACAAATCCTTCTATAAGTCTGCAAGATGGTGCTTTTGTTGTTGGACAGAAACCAAGTTCACCACCTGAGGCAGAAAAATTAATATCTGGTAATGTCAATATCTCATAAATTCTGTCTCAAATGCAAACATTCAAATTAATTACTCTTTGCTTTATTTATTGTTTAGTAATTGGGATGTAGATCTCAATCTATTTAAATTAGCTATGTATTAGAAGTATCATTGGTATTTATTAATGTTGGAAAAGTCTTCATTTTTCTATTAATCTTTGAATTTTAGAAAGCACTGATAAACCTTAATCACATCTTTTTTCCTTCTCATTGTATTTGTCTTGTAGCTTTTAGGTGGGATTCTGCTTGAAAATCTTTCAAATTTAAAAGAAGCATACTTCACTTACTACCAGCTTGGTAATCTGCTATTTCATAATGCCCATTTATATGCCACCTTCACTAATTTTTTAATTGTAACCAGCTTGGTCATTTGCTACATTTAAATTGCCCCTTTATATGCCACTTCCATGAATCTTTCTGTAATTTTTCCTGCCCTTTAAAATCTTATCTTTCTTATTAGTCTTCTGGTAATTCTTTATGGTGTTTTAATTCATTTAAAATATGTTATTAAATGTGTTTCACCAACTTTCTGATTTTTAACTAGAATTATAGCATGATTGCTGATTTTTGGAAGTATTTTTAAACTTCCTTTTATATTTCACTGAATCACTATGCAATTTTAATGGAAATAATTCTCATTATATATATATATATATATATATATATATATATATATATATATATATATATATATATATATATATATATATATATATATATATATATATATATATATATATATATATATATATATATATATATATATATATATATATAATATTATTAAGGTGATGCAAAAGTTTTCTTCTTTATTCAGCTCAGTGTCAAATATGCAGGCATAGAATCTTATTACATATATTATTTCAGATAAAAAAATCTTTCCTTATTATACAAAATTCATTTTTCATTAAAGCTTGTAATTTGGTCAAAAATTTATATTTTGGTGCAGTTATTTAGAAAAGTCAGTGTAGACAAAATTATAGTGTTAGACTCATTTTGCCATTTTGCTCTTTAGAGCGAAATTTGGCAATAATAACAAGTAATATTTTGAAGAATTGGCTTTTCCAGAAATAGTGCTAATTATTTTGTAACTACTATAATAACTCATCAGAACATGCTTACTTATACCTGAAATTTTACGTGAACGCTATAAAATTGGCTTGATTATTTTCAGAAAGAAAAATTGTTCCACTCTACAGTTATCTGTTGTAAATATTTATTTCATGAAATTAGTTGTTGCAATCTTTAAAGTATCATTAAAAAGGTGAATTTCTTCTCTAAAACCTTCAAATAATATCTCCTTGGGAATGGAACAGTCAAAATTTATTGTCAAAAAAGTAGTATCCCCCAAATTTCTATTTTACCACACATAGGGATTCGTTTGCTAGTGAATAAATTCATCATTTTATTAGGTACATTTGGCTTTATTCCAGAGATTCTTGAAGTCTATGTTGTAATTACAAAATTATGGAAAAAATCATTTTATCTAAAGAAACTATTTCAAGCTATATTGAAGTCAATTTGGCATACCTTAGAAAAATTAGAAGGAAGCATTATCTTAATTTAAAAAATAAGAGTTCCTATTTCAAGTATTCTAACATCTAACACTCTGTCTTGAGCTTATGATGTCACTTCCATTTAGATTTATCATCAATATATATTCAATACTACCGTAATTAAACTTATATATCTGGCAGAGCCAAAATGAATTATTACCATATTTGCAAGAATATATATTTTCATACAGTTTGCACTTGGGTTGGGCTTAATATAGGTACGTGGACTAACTACTACTAACACTCTGTCTTGAGCTTATGATGTCACTTCCGTTTAGATTTATCATCAATATATATTCAATACTACCGTAATTAAACTTATATATCTGGCAGAGCCAAAATGAATTATTACCATATTTACAAGAATATATATTTTCATACAGTTTGCACTTGAGTTGGGCTTAATATAGGTACGTGGAAGTTTGAGGTTAAATAATTTCTAAATCATACCCTTTTTAGCCAAAATATGGGTGTTTTAGTTTATAAAAGTCTGTTACCCCTTCTTGAGTCATGGCATATTTAACTCTTTTAGCTGCCATCTGTGTTTTTAGAATTATTCCTGCAATCTCCAAGGGATAATTTAATGACTCTAAAAAAGTACAACAGCTTTTACTCGTTTGAATAATCCAGAAAATATTTTCGTATTTCAACTTCATGTGTGTGGCAGGATGGAGTAGATCATATTTGTCTACTTGCCTCCATTAGGATAGAAGGAATTTAAGACAAGTTAGGAAAGCCTTCCATTCTTCAAAATTATATATATTAACAGCTTCTGATTCTTTTTGTTCTACTCTACGCTAGTTCGCTTTATTTGATGCAGTAAAAGTCATTAAGTTTGGGGCTTAAGAGCAGATTCTTATGCTTGATTGTAGAACATTAAATGTGAGGGTTAAAAATGTGAATTTGCTGCATAGCACTTTTTCTCTTTGAAGCTGAAGGAGAGAAAACAATTGCAAAACAACAAGATTCACTCATTCCTGGTGATAAGGAAAAAAGCAGTGACTCCATCCGTTCCTTAGGCTCAGCAAGCACTGCGTCAGCCAAGTCTGGTAGTCCCAAAGGCACGACATCTTCCCAAGCTTCAAACAAAGGGAGCACTTCTGCTCCTGATGATGAATCTTACTTGACTCGCAAGCACCCTGCTCCTGAATTGCCCCAGGGGTCATCTCCACAGCATGGGAAAAAGCCTCCTAACATCCTGATCTTATGCTTGAGTAGCCAAGATGTGGCAACACAGTCTAAAGAAGCCTTGGAAGCAGCCTTGCAAAAGCACAAGTTGGTTAAAAATATTTACTATTTCAAAGTCATTGAATTAATTTTAATTTCATATTTTAATGTGTAGACTGAATAAAAATCATGAAAGATGATGTATAAGTTTCTTTTTGAATTTAAAAAGTGTCAATAATATGCTTTTTTACTCCTGCACACACACTGTCTAGAGAGTATTAGCGGATTTTTCATATCTCATTGGGTTAGATATGCAGTGTTGTATTTCTTTAGTACTCCGGTACTCCTTGTAAATCAATGTAAATGCTGAGTGATGATGCAATATGGTCTTTTTCCATTGTAAATCTTCTATTTGAATTCTGTTTCAGGTATGTAATTTACTCTACCTCTCAATCAGAAGTTAGTTCAAATGCACCTTGGGCTGATAACACCAGCCTGCTGTATACTCATGGAAGACTTGGATCTGATATGGTGAAGCCTATCCTCAACTATGTGATGAGTTCAGGAGGTGGTGCTGAAGGAGGAGTTCTATTCTGCATGTGTCCTGGTGCTGAATTCTTAAAGACCCTACTTCCTTGTACAGCTTTTAATAATGCAAAGGATTCCTTAGAAGCCAAAGGTTCTCTCTCCTACAAGCAATGGAAAGGAATTAAATTGCCTCACTGCGCTGTTGGCGTCAGGTATTCATTTTAACCTCATTGTCACCATGTGTTCTTTTCTTCATTGCTATATAAATGTTTAAATTTTAATGTATGAAAATGTTATTAGTTAGTCTTTGGTATCAGTTAACTCCTTCAAAAGCTCTGTTTTGAACAATACCTAACCGAATATGTTTATGGTAGCATCAGTCATGGAATTGATAACATACAAATTTGGACTATGATTCAATCTTATTTCTTTTTACTGGACATTTATATTAATTGATAAATACAAAAAATTAATCTGTTATCAGCTATAAAATTTTGTTGTGGGGCTAATCATTTTTCTTTACTTTCAAGATTTTGATACCAGACAGATGGGATGAGACAATAACTGCTTTTTTGCATATTATCTTTCAACTCCCTTATGCATTAGTTCAATATCTCAAATGAATTAAATTCTGCTCCAGTATTTTGTTTCAATTACACAATTTGCTCCATTAATTCAATGATTTATATTACAGCATCAATTTCCTTTTGAGAATTACAAGTAGTATCTTTTAAAAGTCACAGTTTTTGGAGTTTTTTAAATTTTTGGCATGGTCAATGTACATGTCTTGATTCCTTTTTTAATGTTAACTAGTGAGTAAAGAATATCTCATTTCTCATTCAGGCCAGTTTTATTCCCCAGTGCTTTGTATTTGGATTCTCAAGAACTTATCACGCCTTTGATAGAACTAAATTTTAAAAACTTAATAGTAATTCTTCATTATTTTTTAATTTAATCTTTTTTCATAATTTCTCTAAACATTATTTTAAGGATAAATAAAAAATATGATATTATGAATTAAATTCTCATAACAATGTCATGGAAGGGGATTATTGTATTAGCGATAAACATGTCAGATATAGTTCAACCAGTGTTCTCTGCAAGGGATTGAATTTAAATTTACCTCTTTTATAGAATTTTGTTTTATTCTGTATACACTGGTTTGTTGGCCAACATTTAATTGCAAAATATCAATGTAAAAATCTAAAAGTCAATATATCGTAGCACAATCTTAGATATTACTGCAATTGATGTGTAGCATAGTGTTATATTTATTGCTCTAATGTTTTCTCGGTGTGAAATTACCAATTATAAATGTGCAAAACATTGAATCATGCCTATTTCCTAGTATTTTAAACTTGCAAAAGTGGCATTATAATTTTTTATTGCAGTATTTAATAGTTGCAGATATACTTAGACTTGACTCATGCACAAGATACATAAAAATGGAAGTTTATTGTAATATTTTGGACTGTACACAGGTGTGTATAGTAGGCAAAATTTACTGAAATCCATGTATGTAGACATGGTATGGGATTGTATTAATTTCACTTAGACTATGCATAGACCAAATTTCAAAACTTCCTGCATGGACTGGTTAGCCATCTCTTTCTGCTAATTCTCTGTCATAGTGGCTGTATTAATTAACTTCTCTCACATCCTGTGCTCTCTGTTTTTCTGAAACTCTGTAAAAATCCCATGGAGAACTTTCTGGAGCAGCCAACATTAGATCTAAAATTAAATATGATTAAATATTAATTATGATTAAGACTGAGGATAAATAGTGTTAAAACTGGATCCACTCAATTATTAATGTATGAGAAGCAAAATTTAAAGTAGCATAGTTAATGTTCATCAATTTTAAAGGAATTTTAATTTAATTTACATGTTAATTACATTTCAGAGGGATCAATTTTTTTATAGATTTGCTTAGGATTCATTTTAATAATGGTATTACTTTAATTCAATTTATTTCTGCAAAGAGCATCAGACATCCCCCCATCTGTTGAAGTGACTACATCTAAAGGAAAGGCTACTCTTTCCTTGAAAGTCTTGGGATCGGAAGATAATAGCCGGGAACCAGCACTGATGCTTGTTTCTCACCAAGGAGGAAATGGCAAGATTCTTGTATCCTTAGTAAGTTTCATTATTTTTTATTATTTGGTGTAGTAATTGTGATTATTTTATTATTGCATTACAAATACTTTGTAGATGGAATTAATAAGTTTTATTTTTCTCTCATAAAAGCTTTTTCATTGTTTTTTGAAAATATTTTATAGAGTAAATAGAAACAGATTTTGTTTGTTTAAAATATTATATGCTTGGATTAGGCATAGAATGGTTTTTGATAATGCAAATTTTTTACAGGTAAAACTGATAGGAGGTGCTGGAGAAAGCGAACAAAAAGGACTCGAAATAATGAGTGATCTACTTTCATCACAATTAGGGCTAAGTGTCACTTCAGCACCATCAGTTCCTTCCTCAGTCTCTTCCTCACCATCTGTTAAAAGTAGTCAACATACTACTCTCACAAATGGATACTTCTTGGGACGCCATGAGGTAATTTTTACCACCCATCAGCATTCACCATTTTCTATACTAGATTATAGATGGGAATCAATTTTAAAAATTTATCGTTCCATGTTTTGGCTGATGAAAAGAGCACAATGATGATGCAAAATGGTAAAATTTGGAAATTTATGTTTGACCCAAGATTAATTGGCCTCAGATTTTGAAATGAAATATTCAGTGAGAATTGTTATATGATTCAGTTGTCAGGTACATAAAGAAATCAATCTATGTCTTAACCTATAAGAAGCCTTTTCACTCAAGCTGAATGAGAATACAAGAGGATTCCACATGGACAGTTGTGAATATCTGCCTATATATCTCCAATTCTGTTTTCTTTAATACATACCAGAATTTCTTTTTCAGTATTTTAAAACAATATCATAGGCTACTTTCATGTGCTCCTGTTCTTCTTGAAGTTAAACAAATAGCCCAATAAGCATTTGGAGCTGCATTAATATTAAACTAAATATGTAAACTTTTAAAAAGAATTCATTTAATTCGTTCAGCCCAAATGAATTTATGAATGAATTGCATACCACAACCATATGTCATCTTTACTTGGGTTGATTCCTGAAATTTCTTTAACCTGGAGAAGTTATGTGGAACATAATTTTTTATGTTTTCTGGTCTGGTATTGCATAGGCGAAAACCCTTGGACATAGAAACTCAATGTTTAGAAGATAATATTTTGAAAAATTTCTTCAATTATCCATCACTAATGAAAATTGAGTCTTGTGGTTTCTCTTCTTTATCACAAATAACCTGCCAATTGTGATTTAGAAATTTGGTTGTTATGTTGGAGAAACAAAAAATGTTGCAATGTACAAAATTAGGTAGCTTGGATTAATTTTTTAATGAAAAATTGATTGGATTCTTTGGCTTAATTCAATTCCTGCTAGAGTAAGAGCACTTTATATAGTCAATATCTATTTATGGAAAAAGAGTCTTAAGATTATTCTATAACAATTCTTTGAAAGTCTCCCAAGTGTGAAAAGGGTGTAAATAACCTTTGATTAATGAGTATTTTTAAAACTTTGATCATCCTGAATATTATAGGTGGGATAGTGTCTAAGCTATCTTTGACCAATTTGTTAGTATTGATGACTTGCATATATTAGTCTATATTTTCTTGTTGACTTAGCAAAATAAGAAACACTAGTCAATTGACTATTTTCTAATGCCTCTTTTATTTCTCTTTTTAATTTATATGTAGCTTAAGCTAGAGTTCCTCTCCCAGATTAAGAATCATATGAAAGACAATCTACTGACAATTAACGGTGGATATAGTATTAAATTTTGCCAAAATATGAATGACATTCCAAAGAGTGGAGCTACATCCTCATTCCTTCCTGTACTTCTCCATACATGCCCTCCCAAGTTTTCCACTGTAGAGTATTTTGAGGTAAGACACTTCCTTTGTTTTTTTTCCTATAATTATGAAAATTGTGGGATTGATTTCAGTGAAATTTGAAGGAATTAGGGTCTACAATTATATGGTTTGATTTTTGCAGAATTTGCAGACTGAGTCAATTGGTCGTCTCGTCATCTACTCCAGAATGATGACTTCCACAATGGCTGTGCTTTCTGGACCACTCCTCCACCATGGTTTAGCAGTTATTGCTGGCCAACAGACAGAAGGAAAAGGTTGATATCAAAAAGTGTTTTCGCTTTGATCAAAGATTTTTCCAGTAAAAAGGTGAATTCTTAATGTTTCCATTAAATTAGATATCTTATTCTGAAAAGCTTTAATATACTAACCAATAGTGAAACTCTTTGTTGGAATAAAATCTGTATATTCAGTTTCTCATTATTCACCTGACTAAAATATCACTTAAACACATCTCTTAATGAATTCTGCTTGCAATGAGATAACTTTTCTCAATGAACTTGCTTTATTTTTTTTCTGTAGACAAAATTATTTTTGGTAAGACATAGGTTTTCCTATAATGTATGTATCACTGAATTTTGTATAGATGTATTTAGCAAAACCTCATTTTCAATGTTTCCAATCAGATTTCAAAATTTTATTGCAATTACATGAAGATATTGTGAATATGAAATTGATTCATAATTTTCATCCACATTCATAAAATCCGTCTTCAATAGCCTGTATTTCCTTTTGTTGCCCAAAATATTTACCAAAATGTTTGAATACTGTAATTTTCAATATTTTTTGTTGTAATTTTCTTTTGACTTTTTTTCACTAACTCCACAGATTTTTCTTGACAGATTTATTGCCCAATCCTCTCAATTTAGATGTATTTTCATTCTTGGATTATTTTTTGGATTTGAAGTGCATCTCACAAGCATGATCTTCTAAATGGATTTGCTTTTAGCTGTGATTAAATAAATTTTTCTTTCTCTAATTGTGTAAATAAATCCTCTAAGTATTAGAAATGATTTGAGAATAGTATTAATAATAAATATTTCATGAACTCCCATTTGCTATCTTGAAATTTCTACTTGCCTCTTTTACTCTCGTAGTTACTAAAGTATGATTTGTATTCTGTTAACTATTTATTGATCTCTAATGTAGTTCGGATTTGATCATCATGGAAGTTTCTTATTACGTCTTGCTTTAACAAGTGCACTAACATTACTGCATATCTTTTCATTTAATTAATTTTGTTATCATCAATTAATGAGCTTTTGAATGTTTCTTATTTTAACTTTTATGTTTATCTCCATGTAGTTTTCCTTAAGTTATAGTAATTTTAGTAAACAAAAGAGCTTTTAAGGCGGGATTACCCTTATAGGTGTTATAATTTAATGATTACTTCTTTCATTTTTCTCTGTTCTTTATAGGTCGTGGATCCAATGTATGGTTGAGCCCAGAAGGTTGTGCAATGTTTTCTCTTCAATTGGTCTTTGGCGACACATCATATCTTGGTCGTCATGCTCCATTGTTACAGCATATTGTAGCTTTGGCAGTTGTGAGTGGCATTCATGCTATTCAAGGATGTGAGGTAGATTTATTTTCCATTGAATCTCCTATAAACTTTAAAATAATAATTAGAATTTTTTCTTTGGTCAGGTTTGATTTGAATTTGCCTTCTTTTCTTTAAGGAGTTGGATCTAAGGTTAAAGTGGCCCAATGATATTTATTGTGGAGCTAATGACAAAATTGGTGGTGTCATAGTGAATAGCACGTCCACTAGGAACAGCCTTATTTGCAATGTTGGTAAGTCTTTTGAATAGGAATTAATAAAAATTTTCTGATCTAGAGTTCCAATGTTAACATTTAAGTTCTGCTTCATCCATCTTATCTACTTCAATTTTAATCAATCAATATGCTGAAAAATCTCATAGCATTTCTTACTATGATGTTTAATTCTTTACATTTTTATTACAGTTAAAATTACTTTACTTGAATATTTCAGAAAAATATATTTTAACTTGAGAAAAAATTAACAGAAGTTAGAGGTTTGTCCTTGTAAATATGTAATAATTCAATAGCCCTAAGTATTATGCTTTGTATAAACCATTAGACACAATTTTACTTAAAAGGATAAAGCTAGATCATTCTTACATAGCAACCTTTCCAATGGTTATAATTATTAAGACCTGCTGCATTAAAAAGTGAAACATTATAGTTATGAAAATTCATTGAGTAGGTATTGGAGAATTTACTTTCTGCCAATTGGAAAATATATTAGAAATATTCGATAAATTAACTGATGCCAAAACATTTGCTGTCATAGTTGCTTCCATTCAGTCAGAATAAAACTACAAATTTCAAAAACTTTGGCGTCTTGAATTTTATCAAAATCTTTGTGGCCAATTTAAAAAAAAGACACTTAAAATGTTTTTGGTGACTACCTTAAAAACTTGCCCAATTCATCAGCTATTTACCACATAAATTTTATTGAGTTATCTTTATAGCAACAATCTTAAAATTTGATTTAAAACATAGTAAGTTAAAGAGTAACAGTTTTATCAAACAAGTCAAAACCTTATTATTACTCAAATTGGTTTTATTAAAGTGTTTAATTATCCAAACTACAAAACGTTTTTGTAATTGGCATTGCTTTGGCACACTCTGGTAGTAGAAAAGAATACCCCATCCCCTTCTTACTGGTTGAAGTCGACAACAATATACCTCGTATTACAAAGTAAGGACCATTGTTGGGAGCCGTAGCATAGCTAATCTTTCCCAACAGTGCATCCCACAATTCTTTCAAATCAATCACAGTCTTTTTTTCCAAGTCTATCTCAAAGATTTACCCAGTTGTTTTCGATGGATATTGTATTATAAATAAAATGTAAATTAAACATAAAATAGTAAATTGGTAGTAAAAGTTGATTCTTTGCATTATGTTAGAATTTATGATGTTGTATAGCATTATTGTATGTGTATAATTGCAGTTAACTTTCCTTTTTATTTAACAGGCTGTGGCTTAAATATATCAAATTCAGTACCAACAATTTGCATCAATGATCTCATCAGGGAACATAATAAAAAGAAGGGAATTGTTGCTGGTGGCAAAGATTCTAAAGGAGTGGCATCGCTCACTATTGAGAAATTTCTCGCCCAAACTTTCACTCAGTTGGAAAAACTGATTGATGCTGCACAAAATGAAAAAATAGACAGAGTAACAAAACTATATTATGATTATTGGTTACACAGGTATGTACAATGCATTTTACATAATATGTAAATCATATAGTGTAACCCTTATCTGTTGACTCTCTCTTTTTTTATTGGACTCAAACTTCTTATATTCTTATTCCATTATGTACTTGTAATATTTTTCATTACCTTTTTCTCTATGTAATGGTCTCTTAGTGATAAACAATCATGTTTTCACAACACACATGCAATCAGATTTGTTATACTCAAAGATGGAAATGGCCTTTTCTGGGCTGAGGTTATTAATTTAGAAATTCATTGATATACAAATTACGTGATGTGTTCATCACAAATGCAAAATTTAGGGTAAATGTTAGAATTTGCCGCCACTAGATTTGGGCACAATACTACTTGTGCACTTGACCAGTTGCACAGGGCTGGCCAGATCTTTGGCTCACCCAGGTTCCATGTAATTTGTCGATTGTCCCACCAATGCTCAAGTTTATTTACTGTAAGAACTGGTAAGAACCTTTGCAAGCTACAGACTTAACTGTTATACAATAGTTTTTATTGGAAGGGAATTAATTGGCCAGCCCATCATAATTTTTAGATAATTAAATTTTTAATTCATCAATGTGCACAAATGTAGGACTTTGAGGATAGATGACTACTTGTATTTTGTATCTATTATGTATAGACGTTTCTCCGGATATACCTATATATATAAACGATCAAAATTCTAACCGTGTTCCACAAGTGGTACTGACTTGAAATTTTTACAACATACTTGCCATAATGTGTTACCGCCAGAAAAAAGGCGACTTTGAGCCTCAGTGTCATGGGTTCAATGCCAAAAGGCCCCAATGTCCCGATTTTTCCTGTAAAGATACATGGCGGGGATTTTCAAAAAATTTTTTAGGCACTTCCCGGCAAACCAGAGAGTTGAAATTCGAGGGATCACTAGAAACCATGCATATCCAACGAAAACCATCAGGACATCTTCGAAGGTTATCCTTGGTTCAACGCTAGGTCAGGGCAAATATACTACCATTTAAAATGCATTGCGTCGATTTTTAAGATTTTCTAAAAATCACTTCCCGATAACATAGGAACTTTAAATTCAGCATTTAGATAGAGATAATGAATATATTTTATGCACGCTATTTAACGTTTCTCTGATTGTCCTTGGTTTGATCCCAGAGACCCGTTTACATTCCTCAATGCATTTCTTATGGAGATTACGGAAACCAAGTTTAGGTACTTCCCGGCATGATATCGACTTCAAACTTTGTATTAAATAAGATCAAGTCCTAGGAAGTCATAATGTGTATTCACTGCAACCAATAGGTCCTGGGTTCGACACCAGGCGTCTCCAAAATTAATAACTGATACAATTTTTAATTTTTTTTTAAATCCCTTCCCAATAATATAGAAATTTAAAACTTGGCATGTGAATAAAGATGATAGATACATTTCATATACTGTTTTAGGTTTTCCTGGTCGTCCTTGGTTCGATCACAGAGAGCCATTTACATTAATCCCGGAACAGTATAACATTTTTAGTTCTGTAGGAGTCCCAATTTTAAGTCCCATGAAATGGATGGACTTAAGTATTGCTGAAGGACCTGAAAACATGTTTCAGATACCAAGCCAAATCAAAAGGACCCACAACTATTCTAATCCTGGGCCCTAATTGAGGACCTCAAAACATCTCTCCAAGAATAGAGGCTTGTAATGCATCTAAAGAGCCAAGAAGCAACTCTTACAGTCTTTACAGAAACACTCCAACATTAAATGTTGCTCAGTCTTCCCATTCCAATTTCTCATTTATTTCTTACAGCAGAATATTTGTTGCAATCTTAAATCAAAACCAGGATCATTTTGGTAAATTTGAAGGCAAAATAAATCAAATCAAGGCTAACTACTATTCACTTATCATGATTGAATTTAGCTTGATATTGATATTTTGGTTGACAGACATTATCTTTTCGGGAATTGTTTCAAATAAAATTCTGAAAACCCTTCCTGTGCATCTTTTGGGGTAAAACTTATGATTTGTTACTTTTTATAATCAAACTCATGATAGCTAGAATTGAGATCCCATTTTTCTTGCTATTCTGTAGTTGGGTTTGTGTGGCATAGAAATACCAGGTCAGTGACACTTGTGATTTAAATAGCAAAATAATATTCCATGTACCATATCTTGCCGGCCTCGTTGGTGGAGTGGTTAGCATGCTAGTGAGTTAACACTCCAACTTCACGGTCCCAGTTCGAATCCCGGATTCTTCAGGTTAGGGAATGGTTGTCTGTGTGAGTGTTATTAATAAATAAGGAAAAATGCAAAAAAAGGTAATAGAATTTAAAAAAGGGGTTAATTGGAGGAATGGCCTTCAAAGGCTTAAATTCGCCCATAAAATAAAAAGACGGCATTATAACTATTATTGTTTACAGTAGAAAAGCATTGCTATACTAAAAATGAATCTTTTATAGATTTAGAAATATCCCTCCTAGGAGGACATTTCTTTGTTATCATGAGTCTCATGACTATAGATAGTATACAGATTTATTTTTATAAAGTTCAATGTAAAATACCATGTATTTTGTCTCTTGTTATCTTTTCAGCAATGCAGAAGTGCAGGTAACTTTTCCAAGTGGACAGACTCAACAAGGAAAAATCACTGGAATAGATGAGTTTGGATTTCTACAAGTCAAGCCATCTGGAAGTAGTTCAGCTTTTACAGTACATCCAGATGGCAATTCATTTGATATGCTTAAAGGTCTTATCATGCCAAAAAAATAAGCCATTGATTGAATAAGTTATTTAGGAATAATTATTTGGCAAGTATAATGGTAGATAGATAATTGTGTCATTTGAAAGATTTTTGTAATTGTCTGGTCAAATATATTTATTGTTCCAATTCAAGCTGTAATTGCTGTGATGGAAAGAGAGAAGATGTTATTCTATTCCTTTTGAAATGTTGATGGATATATAAATGGGCATATTTGCAGCTTGTTTTTCAATGACCAATTTTGAAAACAGTCTGACTTAAAGTAATTACAGTGTGATAATGTTATCGATATTATGATATTGGGCAAAAAGGTAGTTTAAAGTCCTTTTTGATTAAGTGGAACAATTTTATTCTTCGTATAACTTTCTCCAAAGAAAGTAGTGATAATGATTTTGACTGAAAGGAGGCAAGCAGTTTAAATTGCCTAATCTTTTCTTTTGTGTTTGTGTAAGTGTTGCTAGTCCTACATGAGCCCCTCTTTTGTTTTAATAACATGAAAATCATGTTATCATCCTTTTAGTTGTTGCATATTCATGTTTTGCTTTAGTATTGATTCCTTAGAGAACAATGTGTAATGTGTTGCTTTGTTTAAGCTCACACTTATGTGATAAATTGATTCTTTTTAGATGCATTTTTAGAGTTTTGTTGATTCTAATGCTTTTATATGTTTGTCGTTAGCTGTGATGGTTTTATTCTTTTTAATTTACCATTTTGTTTTCAGTTTTGGAAATGTAATGAATATGAAAACCATTATTTGACTTCTTAAGCCATTCCCAACCCTTGAGTGCAATTTCTGTTTATTGGCATTGTCCTTCAGTGACATCCCATTCGTCATCTCTTATGGCATATTTTAATGAACTCCTCTTTTTTATACAGATCGTTTTTCCTAAGTTGCTTCAAGGGGAAAAAAATCTTCCATAAAATTAATAGTAAAATTTGTTCTGTAATTTTAAAGCTAGTGCTTCTCCAAGTATTTACTTATTTTTCATTTATGCTTTCCAAAAACATTTTGATATTCACTGGGAGAAGAATTCAAAAGATCTTAAACTTTGCTATAACTAGATATGAATTTTGTGTTTTGATAAAGATTTTATAACTATAATTCCCATCACTAGATTTTTTCTCAAATGCATGAAATAATTCAAAGAAATGTAAGTAAACTTGCAACTCATAACTTGATTTTGATTTTTTAATGGCATAGGGAAATCTAGGATTTATGATAAACATGATAGAGCATATTTGTTAATATAACAGAATAGTTTAATATTTCAGATGATCAATCAATAAATGCTATTCATTTTTTATATTGGCTTCTTAGCAAACAGTTCTATTTTTTATATAGAATTATTTGTGCATTCCAAATTTTAAAATATATCAGTTTTGTACATGTTAAAGTAAAAAAGAATGTTCTTGGCAGTGATACTAGGTATCTGATATTAACTCTAATTAATTCTAAACTTTGTGCGTAATATTTCACTCCATTTAATCACTTAAATTAAGTGTTTGAATTTGGGAACACAGAGATAAGGCTGATATTTAATGTTTGTAAATATTGTATAAAATAATTTCTCTCGATCTATCTGCCTAATGTCACTTTAAAATATCACTTTCCTTCATTCAGTGGAATAGATTAATTTCTATTTTTGTGTAAATTAAAAAAAAGTGTGCATTCTTTACTTTACTGACTGATTTTAGTTTTTACATTTAATTACTGTATTTACCTGAATATAAGATGATTGTACATTCTCTGTAATTCAGATTTGGTAAAAATGGGTCTGTTAACTTTAATGATAATTCATTTTTTCGTAAGAATTCATTTCAAGTCATTTTTTTACAAATACTGATTTTACTCATCTCTTGTTTATGGTGATATATGCTGAGATATCAATATAAACCTGAGTTTCATCAGAATTCAGAATCTCATTGAACATGCCTTTGATACTCTATTAGCTTCTCTTCAGAATCTTAGTGGAGTTTCTCTGCAAGAGTTGTCATCCTCCAAATTCTAACACCGTTCATTTTATGTTATTAAATAATCGGTCCAAGTCCAAGGCTAGCTTATTCCAACATAAATATTTTTTCATCAGCTAGTTCTGAATTTCTGGGGTGATGTTTTAAAGTTATTTAAATGCAACTTGAGTTTATAAATGAAAATACTGTAAAATGTCCATTTTTTGTCTTTTGATTACCTTAAATGATTCGCATTCATTATCATGTCATTATTAATAGCTTAGGTTTGAGCAAAGAATAAAATTTTCCAGGAAATTAAATATGAATACTTACTACTACTACTAAATCTTCTCATAATTCGGAGTTACTACTTAAATAAAGATACAAAACATGGGAACACGAAGTGTATCTGGGAGGGCTTTAAGACATACAGAACAGAATATTAGCCAAAAAAATAATTCCTCTTACTATACATCACAAATATAAGATGTCACCACACCTTACTGAGGATAATATTGTAAAATATCCTTATCTTATATTCAGGTAAATATGGTGTATGAAACTTAACAGTTCAAATGAATAATTTATTGGGAGAATCACTGATTAATATTATTTCATATATGAAGCTTTTGTTTGATTAGACCCTATTTCCACTCATCTGTATTTACTTGGAATGCATACAGGAAATGAAATATCTCAGCCAAAGAGGAAGCACAATATTGAAGGATCTGCTTTAAGAGCCACTTACTTGTAAAATTGCTTCTTTTTTCATTATTCTTAACTCATTTGCTTTAGGCCAGAAATTGAAATCAATCTGCTGTCATATAATGGTTTGTGTATACTGAAGTTTCTGTGTTGTCTAGTAATAATTTCACATGCTTTTGAGTGGCCTTGGTGTAGGAACATAGTTCAGCCAGTCACTGCCTAACTCTGTCATAGGTCTATGTATTAGTTGATGCCTTGCTTCTCTGTTATAAGTTATCCATATTTTGTGAAATTAACACAGTGTCTCTTGCTTCGTAATGTTTAATTGTACTTGCTTGATAGACCTCAATATGGTTTAAGGCAGTGAAACCTCAAAATCAAGAGCATTTATTTCTTATTGAAATCAACCTTTTGTAATTACAGATATTTGTAAGAACAGTGAACTATAAATAATCATGCAATTCTACCCATTAGTTCTTTTTGTCTTTTACATAGTTATATTAGTAACACTACACAAATATATACATCAATGAATTCTTGATTTTACTCTAGTGCTATTTCTATTTTTGGTTTTCAAATTTTGCCATGATAGTGCAACTTAAGCCTCAAAAGTTTTTGTTTCCATTATAAATTATTCTGCTTTTATGTTACAAATTAATTTCCCAGTAAATAATTCCATTGCCTAGACTTCGATAAAGCAATGCCTATGCTATTCTTATATGTAGTCGGGAAATATTGTTTAGAAAAGAAATAAATTTATTAACAAATGTTTATGTTCCTTGATTTTATCTTTAGACATATATAAAGGAATGCTTATGATCACCTTTCTCAGGTATTTGTATTACCTTTTAAATTACACTTTTTTAAAACCTAGCAACAGGATCATTTTCACTTGGGATGTGTTTCACATTAATACATGCTCTCAAGAATTTCACTCAAATGATTGTATAATTAAATGTTTACCTGACTTTACTGTCATGAGTATCACATAAAAATTCTGATAAGTTCATCGAAAGTTCAAAATTGTGAGAAGAGGCTGTCAATTGTTGTATGATTATCTACTTGAAATTCCTCTTTTTTCATAAACACATGCCAAGTATGGTGAAATTTATTATGTAGAGTTTTCACACTGAAAAGTAAGGAAAGTAGAAGTGTTTCCGAAACTCAAAACTGCCATTGAATTTTTTTAGTATGTTTGACTTAAAGACTCAATATATCGAATTCCCTTATTTTCTTTATATTTTTAAGAAATTTTTGATTCCTATTTATGAAAACTGTTGATTGAGGTTTCACTGTTATCACGTTGTTTACCTATTAAGTAATGGATGGCATATTCCAAATGTGTTTATACCATGTTAACTTAAAAGAAATTTGAAAATATAAAATGGTGTCCATAATAACTTTGTTGTAGCATAAAATGCTAGCCTTCTGATGCTTTATGTTCAAATTTTATCCTGTAAATTTCATAGGCCAGTATTGGCTGAAGATGGCCAGTAATTGGAATTTAAATGTATTTTTTGGTACTTATTAAGTGTATCTTATAGTCTCATGAAGATTTTATGAGTAGTATACCACATTTATTATGTAGAAGGATTTTAAGAATAATCATTAAAGAGTAGCTGTTATGGTTGTGTAAAATGTAGCTAGTTTGCTGAAGGGGAGACAATGAAAGGTCAATGTCTCTTCTATTCTTTAGTGTTATTATATAGATTTGATTCTTAACTCAGATCTGATATAATTGTTTCAAATGTTAGAAGTACCTTTTATATTGGCACATTGCATAAGAAGTATTTTTGAAATTCAAACAAAAAATCAACGAGTGTGTCAATCAGAAAAGAGGGAAGGCTTATATATGCACATTCTTAATAGAAAAATTAGTTTATATTTTGGAAGTGTTTATTTTGTTCTTACTGACATATCTAGTCAAATATACTGGTGGCATTGGCTTAATGTAGTCATTGTAGAAATCATTTACCTCATAATTATCCTGTGCATTCTGGAGTTCCAGTTGGTTATTCAGTTATGAAATAGTTCTTATAAGAGATGATGTTTATTCTGTAAATTGTATTTTGTTTGGGAAAAAATCAGGAAAATGAAATCTGAGATTTTTATGGCCAGTAGTTCGTGAATATATCAAGGTAAATGAATTGTGATAAATTATTGGTATTTCATCAAGCTAAGTCATATTTTAGTTGTTATTTTCTTGAATGTTTGTTGAAATATGTCTCTAGCCTGATTAAGATGAAATTACCTCAGAAGAATTAATTTATCTGAAAATCCTAAGTACAATACTTACACATTATTATGTATTTTTAATAAATCCTGAATCATTCAAGTAATTCATGTTTTACTCTGTATGGCTTGAAAAATTATTTTTGTGTACAATTGTTAATAAACTGGAGTGGCTTGCATGTATGTACTAACTTGATGGAAATGTATAATTCGTTTGGAAGGAATCCAGTTGTTGTCGTTACTAAACATATTGCAGTCTGTCTACTTGGAATGAAGAATGATTTGTTGAAGTAAATAACTGTTTTTAAAATTTATTTGTATATTTATTTTTACACTTTTTATTAAAAGCTCATCATGTGTCATTAAAATATGTCATATGAAGGAGAAACAGCTCTTTCTCAGGCAGCCTAATTGTCTTTGACATGGTCTATGCTTGTGAGAATGTGAGACTTCTGCTTTGATTAAAGTAAGAGATATCTTTTTAAACCATGCATATAAGTTAGCATTCCTTTTAAGCTGCTTTTTTGTTGAATACTGTATACTTATTATAAAATATTGCTAAACATTAAAATAAACACCTTCAGTGTTTGGAGAGAATGTTTTCATAGTTCTTAAAGTTAGTAGACCACTTTCATACTAGTCATGCAGACTTCTACTCAATTCACATTCTTTTTTGTCACTTTTAAATCCCTCATAACCCATTGCAAATGCATATTGTAGAGAGAAAAAATTTTAATATTTTGCAAGGAACGAAATAGTAACTTATACAACATAGCCATAAAGATTAGTCATATACACATATGATTTAGTATTTGATTGTTGCTTAAGTATTCTTCCTGATCATGAGCAGCAGTTATTGAAAACAATAATTATATCAACTCATGGTAGTCTTATTTGTTAAGAGTTTCTCCTCCCATCAACATCAACAGGTGACCTGTAAGGTTTTGTCTGTATTATGAGAATGAGCCTCATCTAGAATTGAGATGTTGCAGAGATGTTCCAGATCCAAAGATTGTATTTTTAATCGGAAGAAAATGGAATCTCAAGTAGGATACTTCCCTCCCTCCGTACATCTTGTATCTGGTGAGTATGAAAAAATGTCACTAGCAGCCCTAAAAGCAAGACAAATTTGATCTGAAAAGTACTTGGTTAAGAACTAGGGTACCAATGTATTCCACATTTGTTTGGGACTTTATCTTTTCTATGAAATTGAAATCAATAAAATGTATCTTATGTCACTAGTATTGTTGTATGAATACCAGAGTGAAGATGTAGCTCCCCTTATTTCTCCCAATAATATCTTTCCAAGGAGCCAAGTTCTTATCTGTGAATAGTACCAAATTTTCAAAATATTTACAGCATATCATTGAGAAAAATTAATGGTGCCCTTCAATCATAAATGATGTTATCATAGATATATCATATGTACGTGAATTTCAGTGGTAGGATCATTAATGAGGAAAATTATGAAACTAGTATTAATACCATTTATTTACAAACTCAAGTAACAAACTATTCTTTATTATAAATACCTCCAGACAAGAGGCAATGGTAGGTTTCTTATCTATGAACAACCGTATGCAAAATGTTCAATCTTTGTGAGATTGAATATGGATTAGCAGATTCTGAGATGGTGTCAAAATCTTGCAACATTTCGGACACTGATTTAAATCAAGCAGATTTCTTGAATCTCCCTATAAATGAAGAAGACATTATATTAGTGTGTTGAATTTAAATTCTAGAAAATGCTTCGATAAAAATCGAGATAATTTATTCCTCCACATCTATCCATCTTACCACTATTATTTGTAAATGGAATAATCATAAGAGATACTTTAAATCATGAAGTATTAATGTTTGACTGATATTATAATGAAAATAATCCATCAAAACAAAATTTAGGCAATATCTTAGAAGTAAGCAAAGTCTTGGGATGCTTATGATTATATTTAAATGAGCTGGAATGGTTTTGTTTGATAATTTGGCACTAAGAAGTATATTAATTACCCAACAAAGTGGATGTTTACCAGATCTACTAATAATATTAAATGTCAAATACTAAATTTATAACAGATTTGATAAATTACAGAAAATTAAAAAAATATAATAGGCTAAAAATTATAGTGTTTTTTAGTGATTGACCCTACTATAGTTATAGATCTAAATAGGTCATATCTTATAAGAGTTAAGAATTTTGCATTAAGGAATCTCTTTTAACTGCCTATGAATGCCAGCTGAAAGAGGTAATGCTAAAGATAACAAGGAATTGTAGTTTTGCACAGTCGACTAATAAGATATGGCACATGAATGAAAATACAAACTGAATGTATTAATGGAAGTGAATAATTCAATAAGACTAGGATTGGAACTTAGATCTATCTCACTCTTGAAAGCATCTAAAAAAAAATAAAAGAACAATAAGGAATGTTAGCAGTAATGGGATCAGATAATGTAAAAATTATTGAAGACATATCGATTGGAAAATCTAAAATATTTCAATAGTATACTTCTTGGCTCATTTTCGATAAGAAACAACAATTACAGTTAGATGTTTGCAAAATTAAATGTATAATTTTCACCTGAGTACTTGTATCATTCATGAAATTCATGGTAACCAAAGTGTTTTCAACTCTGTCTCCTTGTTGAGGAACCTGGCTTGTTTTTATTCTTTTAGATTGATGATCTGGTTTATGCTGAGACCATGGGAAAGATATCCTTCTCATTATCTCCTCATTTGGGCCACCATAGTTAGAACAACCACTAAAATTTTCATTTGATTCTGTCACTGAATCATCCTTAGATTTCACTTGCCCACCAAAAAGGATTTTGTTTATGTATTTATTCTTAGGATTAGATCTTCCATCCTCAGTTGAATCACCACCATCAGCTACTTCCAGCCACATTTTCTTATCGCTTACTCTTACATTACCCAGCCTACTTTTGATTCTTGATTTTACTTCAGAAAACTCTTTCTCTTCTATACTTTCTCTATTTGCTGGGTTCTGTTTTGTTGGAAAGCAATGCTTCCTTTGCATCATTTCATCAACTTCACTTGAGTCAGGATCAGATACCAGATTATACTTCTCATGGGGGCTGATGAAACTATAAATTTTAAGAGTTATAAATATTAAAATTACTTCAATGACAACCTATCATTTAATACCAACAATGATAAATTTCTCATGAGGGTTGACACATTATTGCTGGGTATAGTTGTCATATGATGGGAATAAGGATTGGAAATATTTTTGCATGGAAATATACTAGAATAAATGGAAACCCAAGGAGAAACTAAGGTGAAAAATGTTAACATGACTGACACTCAAACCCAGGTCTACTACTTTCCTAGCAGGTATTCCAACCGCTAAAATACCATGTGAAGTCAATGAATGTTTGCAAATATCCCTTACAGTAACCTCTCAGACATGGATATGAGTTTGTAGAAGATACCGTGAGGACTGTTTTTTTCATTGGGGTTAACTAGCAAGTAATAGGGTACAGTTTTAGAGATGCCAATGTTGAAGGTGCTGTCACTGGCATCAAGCTTCTTCCAGAAGTGAGACAACAAGAGACAAAAATGCCTGGCAATCACATTTAAGAAATATAAAAACAGATGATGAAATAAATTTTTTCTGAATTATTACTGAATTCCCATGAATTTCTTTCCAGCCTCAGTATAACTATACCCATCAATCATTGCTGTTTTTTTCTTACTTGTTGTGAAGATTACTCTTGTTGGAATGAGCTGACCAACTTGAATGACAAATGGGTGACTTCCACACGTTTTCCTCCAAACTGTCCAAAAATGATTCCTCTGAATCTGCATGCTGAAATACTCCAGAATCACAAGCTTGGTGATTAATTTGGAATTCCTGGAAAGTTTTGATAGAGCCGATAAATTTTTCGAGTAATTGGATGTGAAAATGTTAGACAAACATTATAATTAGACTTAAATTTACTAAAGTATTGCTTACCTCCAAAATAGAATTTTCTTGCTTGTAATTACAAAGATATGGTTTAATTCTTCCATCTACAAGATTGTATTTCAAAATTTCTTCTGTGTTGAAGCTTTTTTTCCATAGTTCAAATGTGGTATCTAGTTGAAACAAACATTTGTAACATATTGTACTAGGTAATCCATCCCCTTTCACAACCTAAAGAAATTAAACATAGGAATACATGAACCTTAAAAATTTCAATTAATTCTTTCACAGATATATTTCACCTTAATTGGAAGGCATGTCTTTATTTTCAACAATATCTGTTTTTGACTGTCGTCTTCCTGAAATATGTCCAGCTGGAAATCGTCATTCCCCAGACACAGGCGACATCGATGTTGTTTCAATAAATTAACAGTCATCCTTTTTAGTTATATCTGCGTTTTATAAGCAACAATATGTTTATATGGATACAATGAATATGATGGTGGCGTTAGTTGAAAACAAATGTACGTCTTTGCAATCATACTTAATTTTTAATAGCGAAACTTCATCAAAATGGTTTACTGTAACGATTAAGTTAATAACGGTCCCAGAATAAATATTTCATTTAAAAATAAGAAAGATAAATTCCTTTATTAGGATCTTCTAATAGATAATATAGAGATACACTAATATTCGGCGAGGTTAGTTCGTAGCCCCTTTCGAATATTCCACCCAAGCCGCAAGATCTTTCGATTCGTGATTGTCCTTGAACTAACGGAGCTAACAACGTGACAGTGCCGACAAGGCCGACAACAACGGATGACAACGGGTAATGAGGACTTATAGTGGAGGATAATCACTCTGGGAAAGTAATTATGTTGGATCAATGTATGTGCATGTATTATTTTGTCGGAAAATCGATAAATTCTTTCCAAAATAAATCATAGTATTTTAATTTGAATTGTGGTAATTTTAACAAAATATATCGTAAAACTATATACCTCACAATTTGTCAAAGAAAATTCTTAAGAAAATAGCCGTATTCATATTCAACTACAAAAGTCTTAGACATTTCATTGGAATACGTATTTTGTTGCTTTATAACCCAAAACTGTAACGTTTGAACTCTTATTACTACATGGTGTCTTAGTTTATGGACTGCTATTTGGGTAGCATTTTAGGTTCCTTATTAGGAGCTATCAGGGAATATAATTAATGATTCGAATGACGCATTGGTTAACTAATTTAAATGTGAATTAAAATTATCAAGTTTAATGCTGATACAACGGATTATCAAACGCTACAAGTATTTCTGTCAAAGCCACTGTAACATTAGGATTTCGTGCTGTTTAAGTCTTCCAGTATCTCTTCAATGTTATTGTGACTGATTTTTCAACCTGAGCCTTCCCCCTCTTGAAGTTACTCTTGCCGAAGGAGTATGGGAAGTTTTTTTCCAAGGGTTTAGTGAGTTTAATGTATAAAGAATATTATGCTACTCAAGTATCCCAAAAGTATATTTTCAGCAACATAAGCTTATTATTTCCTAATGGTACAATTCAGCTTTCTCTCTGGTAATTCATGTTATGAGCCACAAGGGAAGGAAATTAAAAAGATTGCAATCACTACTTTAGAGTATTGAGTTAAGAATGTGTAGCCCCAAAACCGTACTAGTTACAATTAAAAGCTTTTCATATGATATTTACCATAATTTTTTGGAGAGGCTTCAAAGTTTCCATGTGGCTATAACATTCAAAAGTTTTATGAAAGACTGTAAATACTCTAGAATTTTTACTCAAAAATTTTTTAATAGATACCGATTTTTTGGAGGCTAATTGAAAACTAGTCATACAATGAAAGAAGGAGTAAAGGAAGCTCAATTTCGATGTTTTTGCGTATACATCGACTCTACCGTAGAAGATGAAGGGCTCCTCCGTCTTCCATGGTCATACCTCTTTCATGACACCATACCTCTTCATTGCAGAACAATAAACACAAAGAGGAATTATGATAATATTTGAAATATAAGTAAATTTTGATCGATGTAATCAAAGTAAAATATTTATTAAGTGTGAATGGGCAAGGTGCATTTTTACTATACATATCCATGAGAAATTTTGGTGGCAAACTAAAGTAAACTTTGAGGAGATCGAAATTATTATCATAGTAGAATCTGATTCAGAAAAGCAAGTATTTGGAAAATCTGCAGTTTTAATTACCTCATGAGAATCCCTTGAAAAAATCAGTCCTAAGTCTATTCTCTTACTTTTTGTTTATTTTGGGTTGAATTTTATCTCACTAAAATATTCCCTTTATTTTTGTAAACTTATAAACTTCTCTAATTTTATCTATTATTTCGTCACTATTCTTACTTTGTAACGCTTAGTTCATGTTTAATTTTCTCTATACATTCATTCATGAGTCTTTCTACCTCTATACCTATATCCTTTGTTCTGAACATATTCAAGGTTAATTTCTTATTACATCAATCTCTGGTGTATTTATTTAATATTTCTTTAATCGTAAATTTTCTCGAACAAGCATCTTCTCTAGATACAGAAATCTCTACTCATCAAGAATTACACTGCCTGCATCAGTTAGCTTCAAGGAAATTGGGTGCTATATAAAGGAGACAAATATATGCTGCCCGGAAGAAATTAGGGAAAAGGCTATAAGTAAGCGCACTGAATCGCCGATTAATATGATTTAAAATTAGTTGATTATAAAAAAAGTTGCATCGGCCGGGAATCGAACCCGGGCCGCCCGCGTGGCAGGCGAGCATTCTACCACTGAACCACCGATGCTTCTACTTAAACTTATAACCTTATAATATTTGTATAAAAACGTAACCATTAAATTTTTGAACCTTAGTTTAATTTTTAGAAATCAATTTCATTTCCTTACAATCTTAATTGTTAGGAAATAACTGATTTCATTGCTTTACGAGATAAAAGTCATTAATCAATACAATGAGTGACATTTTTGTAGATTTTTGAAAGGATTATTTCCAAAGTTGTATTACTCTTTTAGTCGAAATTTAAATAGTTTTCATTCATAATCTTTTTTGAAGTAAAATATAGCAATGATTAACTTTTAATTATAAAATAAAGCATCAGCAGAAGCATATCACTTACATTATTACGACAGCAGCTGTTACCACCGTAATAAAAACGAGGTTTATTTATTATTAACCTTATGAAGATAGTTATCAAATCTTTTCTTCCTTTATTGTGGCTATAATCTTTTTATTTTTAATTATTCAAGTGAAACACGTTCACTTATGCCCACTTCTGCCACCATCTGGGAATCGAGGTGCCATATTCTAGAAACTTGCCTACTTTCGTCGACTGTTCCAACCAGAAATTGTTTATGAAGTTGGAAAGTTGACTTCGAAATGGTACGTAATTCTATGGTAATACTTTTATAATTAAATTTTTAAAATAATCATTACTTCTTAAACTCGAGGCGATTACGGTACGTGGATGAACGATTTGATCAATTTACTTTGTCCTATTATTACCTTGTATCAATCTCTTAACCCATATCCCAGGAAATGGGATTCAGCTCTTGTGTTAATGATGCGATATTTTGCATCCTTCATCATATGCAATGATTTATCTTCAAGTTCTAAACAGCAATTTTGTTTTAACGTCTTGATATGCTTCCATATCTCTTTGTACCTTGTTTATAAAATTAAAACCTAACTTGCTTATGTCTATATTGCTGTATTCCATTCCTTCTATTCTTAAAACCTATATTATTTGCCGTGATTTTTTATCAATGGGTAATGTCAGTTGTAAATGGTCAATCTTCTGTTCAATTTTCGAATATGAAAGTCGTATTTCATTCCTATCAAGTTTCCGTTGTATAACTAAGCTAATGTAGTATTTACGTTCGATACTTTCTCTATTTCCTATATTCTTTTTCAGTATGAGTTGAAACATGATTATGCCGCTCAGGTAAAGATTTGTACACTCAACTAGGAATGTTGTGCTCAGGACCTAAGGAGTGTGGTTATATCTCAGAGCTATCAATGTATTCATTAATTTTTGTTGAAAGTTCAGTTTACATAATTTTTTCATCAATAATCGTAAAATTTCTGCTACAAGATTCTTATGTGATTGTTGATGACCTTAAATGAAGTAACTGTATATAACCTTCATACATTTGTTAATCAGCAAGGTTTCGGAAAGTCATCTTATTAGAATGGAAACTATTTTCCGTACAGTATCATCTATTAGTGCATTTCAATATAAAGTACTACTTCGTAATTTCTAATTATTTTTGTCGTGGATAAAAACAGTAATTTGCAGATTGAATGTCAATATTCTCGTAAAATGAAATACGTATGTGTTTACCGTAGTTCTTGTTTATAATGTTTTTCTTCTACCGGAAGAGAATCTGCATTTCCTGCATGTCATCTTCTCTTCCGAGAACGACAAAATGTTCACAGTTTTGATTTATTTGAGCTCATGTTGATAATTATAGTACTTACCTCTCCAGAATAAAGTATAATAATTGTTTGTAATGCAGGAAAAAGAGATGAGTGCATATAAACCATACCTTAACATCATCCATAGCTTTAGAAATTTAATGAGTGTCATTAATAGTATTTAAGCTGTACAGCATAAGTTAATAAGCTAATTAAAAAAAATATAAATTGGATTAACCTTAGAGCCAGATAGTGTGTGAATGTTATAATCATGTGTGATAAATGATATCAATTTCATCATTGCAGCATTTAGGTGCTGACTAGTAATATATTTGTTGTTGTGTAAGTTGTTATACATAATTTGATAAATAATTCTTTTTTCTACTTTCAGTCTGTGGCAGAATTTTTAAAGGGACTACCTTCCTATAATGAAAATAATTTTGCCCGCTTTCATAGTGATAGTGGGAGTAGAACTTGTGTCAAAAGACCTTCTGTATACTTACCTACTAAAGATTATCCTTCGGAACAAAGTAAGCAAATATAAATTTTTGTGTGATTGAATATTCTATGTTAATATTAAGCTGAAGTTAATATCTTGGCAGAATAGCTTAACTTACAAATTTATTCTCAGAAGATTGTATATTTACGTTGTTATTTTTCAATTCAATTTAAGAAGGTAATTGTGCTCTATGCAGTCATTCGAGTGAAAGTATCTGATCGGCGTACTCTAATGTTGCATTTTATTTTCAGTAATTGTAACAGAAAAAACAAATATATTACTAAGATATTTACATCAGCAGTGGGATAAAAAGGTGAGCAATCCATATTTTTTCTTTTGAATTCAATTATTATTATTATCAAGTTAATCTCTTCATATTTACTCACTGCAAAAACATTTGTTATTCATACTAGAATTCTCAGAAAAAAAGGGATCACATGAATTTGGATCCATCCGAAGATGCTGGTTCAAGAAAAAGGCCTCGTTTGGATGCCTCTGGATCACCCTAGCATTATCATCATCTTAGCTGAACATTGTTTGCTTACCTCATCACAATTACTCATTTAACTGGGTAAATCTACTGTTTTCCGTGTCCATGGCTGTGTGGAAGGTGGTCTACATTGGGAAAAGAGGACAATGCATTGATATATTTTTATTACTTTCCAAATTTGCTGTCAGAATATGTTTCATGTGTTTTTTATTGTTGAAAAAATTCTGTTATGTGGATAGGAAATTTTGCTTAACTAAAACAGCATGTCTGTTAAGCAATTCACCATAATGTTTCTTTATTATTTTAAAGATGCATTTTTATTGTTAACTTCTACTTGGAAGCAGCTGGTGAAAATTCATGTTATTGCATTCATAAATGACAGGAATAATGGATTTTAATTGTAAGATTTTGAAGGATGATGACCATTAGGATAACGTTGCCATCTCATGTATGTGGTTCATTAATGATTGATAACTTGTAAATAATACTTTTCTTTCCAGTAATTTAAATAAAATCCTGCACAATGTATAATTAGTCTTTTATATCATTCATGGTTTTCAGGATTTCTAGTTACTTTGGTTGTGAACACCTATTAAATTCATTTCTAATGTAAAATTATTTACGAAACCCTTTGGCATTTTCCATGATATTTCTGATCCTGTGTTAGACCTATTGATTATTGATATGCACAAAAGGTATTTTAAGTATTAGTGTTTGAGTGAAGGCAAATTTCTGTCAATTTAATGTACGTTTTTATAATTTTCCAAATTTAGAATTTGTAGTCTTCAATTACTATACTTCCTAACCTTAAGATAGTTTTTGTGTTTTGATAAGAGAACATTTGCTAATACTATAGTAATCATTAATAGAGTTAACAAATTCTTCTTGACTTCCATCTTATAACTCTGTTTCCTTTAAAATGTCATTTGTGTGCATTAAAAAGTATCAGGTTAATTTTTTTGATATTTCTCTTGAGTGAATATTGGCATTTAAAGCGATTTATTATGTAAGCAAACTTACATCTTAATGTTTAAATGCATTTAAACTCAATAGTATGCAATAATTTCTATGTATCTATATTTCTATGTACTTTAGTCATGAATGGCTAAGGTGTTTAGGTGGGTAAGATGGAGCTTACAGTTTAGTTTCTGCATTGTGTACTATCTATAAGACTGACTCAGGTGCATATATTAGTTGTGTTCTTGAGTACATTGAGAGTATTTAAATGTGCCTGTATTTCTGTTATCATCTCATCTCATCTTCTTACTTGTTCTAAATGTTTGTATTACATTTGAATGATCTTTGAATTAAGTGAAAATTTTCATGGATTATACTCAGTTAAAATTGGGTATAAATGCTGTTTTAACAGTGTTTCTTTCAAGTTTTGATGTATGTCACTTGCATAATTTTCTATTATGTTAATGACATTATAGGGCTGTTCTTGTATTTATGTTTGATGTACATAAAAAATGCAAATAAAGGCAGTTACTGCCTAAAATTCATTATATAGATATTGATTGAGCTCTTAATAATCCCTATTGATTAAGAAAAATACATAATGTTAATGAAATTTGGAGCAGTGAGTTCCTATCTACAAGAACTGTTGAGTCATAAGAGTCCATTGGCTATACTAGAAGCTAATTGTTTTTTCTCCTAAAGAAAATTCAGTACTTTCTCAAGAAGAAAGAACATGCTTTGTTAATTTTATCTCTATAGAAGTGCACTTTTCCATGAAACATACAGACGTATGAATATATTTAGCACTGATTAAATTCCAACTTCTGCTCGTAATGCAAAGCAATCAAATACAATGCAAGATGGGGACCAAACTAGTTTTATGTCTCTAATTTTCTTTAACTTTAATATACCTTTTTTAATCACCCTAACTTCTCCTTAACATTAATTTTTATACATCCACTTCTCTAGTTCAATTATAAAAGTAGTGTGGTATTTCACCTGGCTGTGTTCTGAATTTTCTGAACTAACCCTCAATACAAAGCAACATAGATCTATGTTTCTATCTCTAGAAAGAAAATCATAGAAGCAGAAGTTCATGCTCATCTTATCATGTGTATTTGGAGCAGATGCTAGTAAAATGGGAAAACTAGCATGCTGCCAACTTGCTGTGGCTACAATTGGTAGAACTACTAGTCATGGATAATTTTCTTGTGAAGGGCCTCAATTGCTTACTTATTTGTTTTGAACTTGATACAATTAAAATTATTTTATCATTGAAATTAAGTGTAGCATTATTTAGAAAATTGTTAATAATGAAAATGTTATAATAAATAAGTACTTATATAAAGTAAATTCAACCCAAAAAGCCTTAACTTAGTGGAATTCCATAACCAGGATCATATTAGTGTTATAGTTATTTAAGTACTTATAGCTGATTAGAGAGATAATTTTAGTTTACATTATGATTTTAGTTAAGTATTTTAACATATCTTAAATTGTTCTTCTAGCTTTCTGCTGACTACTGCCAAAAAGAACTACAATTTCAATTTGCACATTCTTTTCCCTCAAATAAGGAAATAATTATCATAAATCTTTTCCATGCTATATTTTATATGGTTTGTTTTCAGAGAAAAAAATAAGATTTCCAATTACAGGTGCCATGTAGCTCTGTACTTGGATACAGATTTTCTTAATTTATATGTTCCTTATGCATATGATATCAGGTTAATTTCAACTAAAAGATGATCCTATCAATGGAATAATACCTCTATATTGAAGTCTAATGGTGTCTATACAATCTCAGGTTTGGTGAATGGTGGGATCTCCAGGTATGTGGAACTTATGAATTGGTCAAACTGACAGACAACAGAAGTTTTCTAAGTAAGATTTTAACATAATTTATTGAAATAAGAGCTCATTCTGAATGTTCAACCAGCTAAGTATTGAATCTTCTATCCTAAGAAAGAATTAAATTGCTATTTAAAATATCGACTGTGATTTCAGCATATCATACATTAATTTTCTGTTTTGATCATGATGAGATTCCAGACATTAGTTACTTTAGTAGTTCATGCTGTCTATTAAAGCTTATTTGTGACCATTTGGCCCTATCCTAGTTGTCCTAGATGTGATTTTTTTACTAAGGGGTTAAATTGTGGCAAGGATGTTCATATTTTAAAATGTTCATGTCAGGAGGTGAAAGTAAATCAAGATATCTACTCAAATTAACTTGGGCAGTTGGTGGGTGTTGCTACTTTAGAAATTCCATGAAAGGGTTGACCCTGACAACTCATAGCTGAAACTAAGCATCTAATTATTAGTTTTAAATTGAAGTAGAGAATACTCCTTTTGTTTGCGCAGGTTTTGTCTTCATTCTTTCCATATATGAAACAGAATTTCTGTTATAAATGTAGCTTATACAAGGTGCATTCAGAAAGTAAGGTCGGTTTGGTAATAAAACAAAGTATCGTTAGAAAAAATTTTTATTGATGTTTTTATTTTATTACAAGCTTACTTCACTTTGCATAATCACTGTGTACTTCTAAGCACTTTTTATAACGGTGCACTAGCTTCTTTAATCCCTCTGTATAGAAGTTTGCTGCTAGGCAATTGAACTTGTTGATAATGGCGGTCTTGAGTTCCTCATCGATGCCGTTGTTTTGGTTGACTTTATGGTACATACATTTGGCAACTATTATAGCTGCCATATACTGCAAATTGCTTGTCAAACTGCGATTTACAGTCTAAAATTGATGGAGTGGGAAACTGTCCCCCGGAAAATTCTTTCTCCATGAGAACTCACGTCAACTGCCCAAGCAAAAGAGAAGATTCAAGATTTTGGTTAGGAACCTATTGATCACTCTCCCTACAATCCTGATCATGCACCTAGCGACTATTTTTTCTTGCATTTGAATAAGCAGCTTGGTGGACAACGGTTTGAAAATGACTAGAAACACAAGATTGCTGTTGTAAACTGGTTCAATTCTCAGATGGTGAAATTCTATGCAGAGGGCTTAAATAAGCTGTTATAGCATTACAAAAAACGCTTAGAAGTAAATGGTTATTATGTAGAAAAATGAAGTAGGTTTATAATAGACTAAAACGTTAATAAAAACTTTTTCTTATGATAATTCAGTTTTGATATCAAACAGCCCTTGCTTTCTGAACATGCCTTGTATATGTAAATGTTTATTTATGTCTTTTTTGTGTAGTAGTTTCTGGTGCCATACTTGATAGAAGGAATGTTTTTCTTTTACCTTTAGTTACTGGATTCAGAAAATTGTCACATAATTGTTTATGGCTAAGATGGCACTCAGCTTGTGATGTTCTCATGAGGCTGAGCTCAATTACTGAGGTATAAGTGATACTGGATAATGGCACAGATTAAAGCCTCCTTATGGAATGCTCTGAAAAATGTTAATCCTAGAATCATTGTGCTTCATTTACATGGATGCATTTTATGTATAGCATTCTGGCTTGGTAAGGAAAACTACCTCACTTCTCATCTTGCCTATTCAGCCTTATTCCCCTCTACTTACTCTTGGTAGGTATTTTTTGAGTAGTGAGGTTCAAAGTGGCTTTTAGACTGAATACATAACAGACAGTATGTATATTGGCCATAAACAATTCTCAAAGCAGTTGAATTTTGGTTATTGTATTGGCTTATTTTTATGCAGTTTTTTACCTCAAATTGTTAATGATATTAACACTTCACATTTATGGAATCAAAATGCGCATCATATATGCAAATTATCTTTACCTTGGATCTCCATCTTAAACTAATATGAATCAACTCTAAAAAACATTATGACATGGATTATGATCAATTAATTAGACCCTCAAAATTTGAAAATATTTTTACTTTCTCTATATATGTCGTGTAGAGAAACTTTTGTTTTTATGAAAAAATCTTTGAGATTTCAATGGAAATACATGTTTTGGGGTCCCTAGAACACGTTTTGACCATTTTTGGAATTATGTCTGTGTGATTGTGGGTGCTCTAACGTAAAAACTATTAGTTGTATCAATACCAAACTTCATATATAGCACTGTGGTGGGTGCTGTCAAAGTTGATTAGTTTTTGGAGTAAATCGGTTTACCGAAAGTCGAGCTTTATTCTTCAAAGCAAATTTTTTAATTTGGTTGCGGCAATTTGTTTCATAATTCTCATAAAAATTTTCAATTATTGATTTAGAATGTAGATTAAAATATGAAAGATTGCGTACGAGCTATTAGTTGAAGTTAAAACATTCATTGAATTTTGCAGTATAGAATACCTGTAAAATTTTTTATAAATAAAGTTTTAATAAAAAATAATAATCTTGTTGACCAAAACTTTTTCGGTTAAGAAGATATTTGTTATTTGATGCAACCAGAAAGAAGAAATTAGGCTTGACTTCTTTAAATAACATTGCAAAAAATTAAGGGTTCTAATTTGGAATCAATGATGTTTTTCGCTAAAACACTTTCTTCTGCAGTAATGAAACTTAGATGATTATTTCTGTCACTGTCATGGAAAAATATTTCTTGATTTTTCTATTTTTTTAATCTTCTTATTTTTTATAAAAATTTGCTAATGTTGATATACTCTCATGTAATTGGAAGTTTTTTCTGTAAACAAACTGTTTTTATCTAGGATCATGTATTCTATGAGAAGTTGAAAAACAATCTCGGTAGCAAGTATGACCTTTGAAAGGATTACTTTATCAATCAATCACATGCTTCATTCCCAGGCTAAGTTGGATTTTAAAACCCTTGAATAGTGCTCAAAAAGCTTTGAACTTATTATAATAGATCAGTCTAATAGGACCAATAAAAAATGTATGCCTTTTTTTTTAATGACACTTATGAGTAGCTCTATTATTTGATATCAAACCTTTAAAATTATAATACTTAGGTCTAAAGAAATGTAAAATTACCTTTAGCCATTTGATACTTATAAGGCAGTGTTGCCTAATTCCGATTTTCAGTTGCTAATTTTTCATTAAAAAATTGCTCATTGAGTTGAACGGTCGAGCCAGTGTCCATTATTTTTAAGCAAAGAATGTGCCATGATCCTTTCGTTTGAATCTGTTTCCCACAAACCTGCGGTTTCCCACAAACCCTGTGAAACGGGAAAATTACCGGTGTCCCTAATACTGCATTTGTATCGACACTTTCCCTATATGACGGTTAAAACTACATGTGTACGAAACATTGTGAGTTGTCATTCGGTATTTCCTACATTTTTGCTTGTTTATTTGACTGTGTTGGTGTTTTCGAGAGTTATTCGTCCTGAGAAATAGATTTTCTTTTACAGGTATATTTGTGTTTACATGTACACTGTTGGCAAAAAATCTGTACTTAATAATATATGTGGTGTATAATGTAATTGGGATGTACCTGAAAATGAATTGATAAATATTTTTATTAAATTTATACTGGAGTTAATGTCCCGAAATTCGACAGTCTCGCAATTCGGTGACTTATAAGTGCGGAATAGCGATATAATTCACGACCCATAAGAACTTCTTCGCATGAAAAGCTCATGAGCTTTCTTTCGGAGAATTTAAAAAGGAAAAGAGCTTTGGTTCCTATTTTCAGATAAACAAATTCAACAGTATTCATCTCCTCTAAAATTTCAAGAGGAAGGAAGGCAACTTTAACTTAAAGGAACAATAAAATTTGCTCCAAGTCTACTGTCCATGCGAAAAGTCTAGATACTCGAGTTTGAAGTGTTGTATCTCAGTAACCTATTCATCGATAGCAATGAAATAAACTGAAAATGAAAGAAAATTTATTTCTACGTTTTATGAATATCATCAGCGATATTTTACCGTATAAATAATTTTTTTATTTGGTATTGTATGAAAAAAGCACGTTTTTTGCGCTCAGAAATCGGTAGCTCAAATTTGAACGCTAATTTTTCCAAAACTTATCAAGTTATCATCATGAGACTTCATAAGGTGCAAAATCTATCTTTTATAAATACATATGCTGAAGTAGAACCTCGTTACTACTTATTTACTATCCAAAAATTGTTGATAAAGAAAACTCTGCTATTTTCGCTATTTAACGACCTACGAGAAATTTTAAAGTGCCGTAGGCACCGCATACACGCACTGTTGACGAATTTGATAATTTTTACAATGAAAAATTACTACCATTGTCCATGTAGAATTTTAATTATCCTTGTTTCATGGAGCGCTCAGCCCGCTTATCTCACCAAGAAAGTGCAGGGGAGTGGGTGGAAAAAGCGTGCGCGGTTGCGTGTACGGTAAAAAATCGCTGATGGTATTCACAAAACATAGAAATAAATTTTCTTTCATTTTTAGTCAAACTCGAGTATCTAGACTTTTTGCATGGACAGGAGTGTGGAAGGGTCTGTGGAGAGCGGTCTAAACTGTTTCAAGTCTCGTTTATCTTATTTAATAGCCGACCTGCCATAAGCTACACTCCTATATGGGTATCGTTCTAGATGGAAGGGATTTTGATTGAATTGGAAACCTTTTTAAAGACATTATTATTTAGCAAATATTAGGCTCAGGTTCGCGTAAAACGGAGCGAACCGCCTGAATCCCACTCTTTGAGAGAATTATGTGCGGATTCATAAGGATTGAAAGAACTTTTCCGGCGTATTAAGTTGCGCCAAATTCGTTTCTAAAAAGGAATGTAATTTTAAAATTACGATTCTCCTTTTCATATTATTCATTTTCGATAATAATCGAAGTAATAGTTTTATAATTAGGATGCTATTACTTTAAATCTAATAAAATAATACACAAATATGATCTTTCCGTAAAGATAGAAGAGTTTCTGAAATAGATATCTTAAATCTGATAGGCTCGAAGATAGGCATACAGAGGCCTCTATCCCCAAATATTATTATACTTTTATTAAATAACATTTTTCTTACCGTGCCCTACCATCAATAAGTTTAAGAAGTCGTCCGAAGTCATTGGATTTGATGCGGGAGACTAAACATCATTTCACCGAAATCATATGTTTTACTTTAATTCTATTTCAGAGAATCGTGTCCCAAAGATTAAGAAAATGGCAGAACAAAGGAACGTCATTTATAGTTGAAATTACAATGACATTAGGATGGAAGTAATTACAATTCTGGCTAGACCTAATGAGTTTTGGTTTTCTTTATCTGTAGTGTGATATAGCTGTTAGCATACTGATACCAAAAAGGAAGTTTAAGTCATACACCCCTGTTACTGTACTTCGGAGGGGACAAAATGCTTTTCCTTGAGCTTTTTTCCCCTATGATAAAATATCTTCTTCTATAATAGCTAAAATTAATGTACAAGAATTAATTTAAACATGATTTTCTGTTGTTTTTCGAAAATATATATATATTTGCTGAATTACTCAATTTCCCAACAGAAAAATCATTTCCACGAGCCAAGTCTCTTGAGATGACACCAGGATACGCTCTTTTATTATCCTAAAAGTGATATCTTGTTCCCCAATCGATGAAAACTGTCAATTTCGACGAATGTAGGTTAGGGCTTTTGAACGCTTCAATCAATATTACAAGTACAACTTTTTAAAATATGAAACCAAATTCTTCTTCTGAAACGACTGGTGGTCGATATTTTTAATGCCTCGATTAAGACACTTTCAGTAGGTATGTAGAGCAGGCGTGTTACATTTGGAACTATAATCTAGTTAAATTTGAAGAAACTGATTGGTTCTGTTTCCCATGCCATGGATGTAGCGAGGTATGCACCAACCTCTGTGGATAGGAGATGGGGAAACTGATGCGGTTAAACCGAATTATTGAAAAAGAAGGTATGCACCACACACACCTAAACAGGAAATGTTGATGAATGTGCATTAGGAATACATCTAAAAAAAATATGGCTATTGCCATTGGCTTCATGTAGTTATTTACTCACATGATGATTTCTTCTTAAATACGTTAAGCTTAAAAATTATACAGCATTACGTTATCGCTTGCAATTACTGTAGAGTTTACTCTTTCATGCGGTTCTTCTGATGTTAAAGAGAATACAGGTATTTTATTAAATTCATCAAACCTTCTGAACAACTGGAAGGACCGAATAGGCTCTTTCAGTGCAATAAATCCGTTTATTATTTTTTAAATGTCTTCTGAGTAGCAACTGCATGTACGTGCGATTTCAGCGTTGAGTTAAAACTAAATTAACTTGCAAATACAATATTATATTAAAGAATATATATTTACATATATACTCGAGTGTTACTTGGTGGAACTTCATTTTTAAAAACAAAAATAAAAAAAAACACAAACACACTTGTACGAATTCCACAAAATTATATCATTAAATGGGTTTTAAGACCTACATATCTGCGTGCTGAGTTTGTTGCTGGTTACATTTCCCTCGTCCTTGCTTAATTACCAATTGTAATATATTTTCGAGATACTATATAAACAAGTTCCGTGCGGAGAGCGGCATTTGCCGCTAACGTTGGTCCTATCCTGTGGCTGAGAGCGGCATATCACGCCATAAATATTTAGAAAACGATAAATGTTAGCATTACATTTAAAAAAACTTATTGCAGCATATAGAGCTTACATTCTTTGTATAATTGAAATATTATATATATATTTTTATCATTATTTTATTATTTTATTATATATATAATATTCAAAGCATTCAGCCATAGGATAGCAACAAATAAATTCGACACCGCACGGAACGTGTCAATAACTACTTCATACTTTAGCTTTTGTAATAAAAGTTTTGAGTGGAAAGCGGTTTATTTTAACGATATCTTCTACTGAAAGATATTATATTTTGTGTCTAAAATGTAAACAGTACAATTAGTATCGCTATATTTTATTAATTACTTGTCAATATTGGGAATTTGAATCAATAAAATGGTCGTAATATAATATTAAAATATTTTTATTATATATTATATTATATATCGTATTATAAATCCACCCCTGCTGTAAACAGAGTATGTGGTCGAAGTTACGCGTTACCTCCGATAAAATATACATTTTCGAATCGAAGATACAAATTTAACTTCCAAGGGAAGGTTTTATTGATTTTTTCTAAAATATTTATATCATTACACTCCTCAATTTACAACACTAAAGCATGATATAATTTGCCTCATATTTTTTATCACTCTTATAGCCATGATTAATGAAGAGAAAATTGGATTCTATCGCGTTCGGTCCTTTCGTTACTCATAATCACATGACATTTTCGTGGAGAGATTTGAGATTTTTCTGTCTAACCCATATGCTGCTTCAATCGCATAAAATGAAATAGGAAAATTTTATTTTGGAAATAACGTAATATTTGGTACCACACATTTTAAAGATTTTCTGAATTTTTAGGAATGACTCAACAAGCCTAGGTTCCGAGCTCTCCAATAGAGCTCTTCTGTGACGAATCTAAACGAATCGAATAAAATGTATAGTTAAATTGCGCGCCGAACGAGGTGGGCCCTTTTTTCTTTCCTCTTTTAAGAATTTCATCTCGAATTATCCTTTTCCTCGGTACTCAAGCAAGAATGGAATTCCTTGAAAAGAGAGAATCATCGAGTGTGAAATAGTTTTGCAGTAAGACACCGATATGATTCAAGTGAACAGTCTCGCCACCGGGTGGGGATTTCCTCTTTCCGCCTTACCCTGTGATTGGTTGAATGAAACGGGATTGGGAGGGGTGACTCAAGTCGGCGCGTCACGAAAGCGACGGAAATGTTGGAAGGCGCTTATCGCGGCGAAACAACCGGTGGAGAAGGCGAGTGTTTTACAAGTTCATCTAGCGGTGAGAAATGCCGCTGCTTTTAGCTTTCGCGCTGTTGTCTTGTGTCAGTGCATTCAATTTGGACGTAGAACACCCTCTGGTTTTCAAAGATCCTGCGAATCAAACGGAGAGCTACTTCGGGTATGCGGTGGGATTATTGAAGAGGACGAATTCGGAAGACACAGCATGGTAAGAGAAAAAAAAAACTTATCGCCTTGTTTTCGTGGCAGTGCTAACCGCGTGCTCCCAATGTTTTGGATCTATTTTTGGTGCCATTCATCTTCGTCTCGTAATCAGTATTCCTTTACTTCGAGCGAAAGTGAATCTGCGTTCAGGGATTCCCTCGTAAAGAGGGGAGTTGGCTTTGATTGACTTGGGATGAGTGGATGGACCCCGTGTGCTCTGTGTTTTCGGCTATTAAGTTTTCACTCCGATGTTAAGAGCGAGCTGTTGTGGATATATTATTTTGAAGACGAAGAAAGCGTGCCTGTTCCACTTTTTAGGTCTTTTCTTCACGACCTTGAGGATTTTTACCTCTCTTTTAGAGGAGCTGCTTTGCCTAAGAGGATCGGAATGAGGAAAACGTTTAAGGCGTCCACAGTAAAAAGACTAAATGTTGCCAAATCTCAGTGGAATTGTTGTGAAACCCGTAGCAGGTGTCAGAAATCAATTTTTGGCCGTGACCTTTCCTTCCTGTTGATTGAGGACGCAATTGATGCTTCTCGAAGCTTTACCGATCGCTGCAGATGCATGCTAGATGTCAGCATGTAAGAAGTCTTTCAGTTTGAATAAATTCAGTTGAAGAGGGCTTATATATATTACTATGTGGAACTCCGTTACAGGAGGCATGGTAAAATAACTAAGCAAAATTCCAGCAGAAATCTCTTTATTATCTTACCATGCTTCCTTCAGTTTTAGGTTTTCATAGTTATTAAAACCTAATTTTATTATTTTACTAAGTCTATTTATATACAATTTAGGAAATCAAAATTTAAAATCTATCTAAAGTTTATTTAACGTATCTCATCTAAAATTTTAAAACATCTATGAAAACTTTCAAAGTTTCTATATCATTGAAATTCATGTTGTTTCTTTATCCTCGGAAACCTAATTCTTAAGCAAAAATGCTCTTGTATTACGATATCTTCTCCTTCTTAGGAATTCATCCATTGTTATTTTCTTCTCCCTTCTAGTCCTTTGCTATTATCACCTCGCTTGAATGGAACCTGTAAATCCTAGCCTCACCTTTTTTTTCACTCATTTATCGCATCTTAGTAATGATTGCCTTACAAGCTCAATACTTTATATTTCGTTTGTTTTATTTTTTTATGCTACAATTCTTGTAATTTAGATTTAGTGTCATTTTTGAAGATATTTTATTTGATTTTATTGCTTGTAGTGAATTGGTATTTTTCTCCTGTCTCTTTTGCATACTTTTTATCTATTCTCTGCTTGTCTTTCATAATTCTTTTTATTCTCCTTCTTCACAACATATAGTTTTTTATCTGTAGGTTTCACAGGTTTATCACACTCCCCTTCCTGTGAGTGTTTTCCTGCAATGGAAATTTTTTCCTGAGCTTAGGTGTTTCTAAAGTCCACATACTAGTTTTCTTCGTGCACTATTGCAAACTATCCCTTTCTTTCTGTTTCGCATATGACGATGGGTTAGGTGTAAGAAGAGACTTTCTGGTCTCAATCTCGCCCGAATAAAGGCCATTTATTATTATTACCTTATATCTATACAACCAATATATCTAATATTGTGTGCTAACTACAACTTTTTTGAGGTTTAAAAAACGTCTGATTAATAAAACGTTAATCAAGGAATGGACTGTTTGGAAACCTTTGGCCCAAGATACGTTAAAATAATAAACGGGTTTTCGGTGAATTCTTCCTTCCATTACCACTTAGCTTTATTTCAGGTTGTCAGTCGGGAGCAGATGAGAGGACAATATTTTTCGGAGATAATTCTACTGTTGTTTTCCGTTTTCTATAACAAACTGACCAATGTCATATCCAACGAAAGTAAGTAGCCAACGGGAAGGTTGACCGACCCTCTTAAAGGTGCCTGGACGCGATTTTACACATGGTACCCTTTTCCGCTTCCTCTGTCCATTTCATAAGTTTTGAAATGTAATTGTTGATAAGTAAAGCTTGATATAGGACACAAAAATATTTTATGTAGAAAATATTTTGACGTCTGCAAAATAAAAAAGTTGCCTTTTTAAAATGGTCCCACCTTGGTTGCTCATCATTCACGAAATCTTCCTGTTGGCCGACTTCGGCCCACAGTTTGGTAGTGTACCTATTGACTGTTGAATCTAACAATTAAATTGGTGAGGAAAAGTCTCTAAGGCCTGTCGTCGTCTTAAACCGTTGATATTGCATGCACATTACAGTATTAAATTGGAAAAGTATGTGTATAAAATAAAGATTTGAGAAATTTCATTCTGTAGGTTATCGAAGAAAATAAAATCACATTATAGGAAAACACCTGTAACAAAAGAGGGACGAATAAAACGTCAAAACATGGAAACATTAAAGCAAACGTCTCAAATGAACAGTTAACTAGCTATAGACTCGCATATTTAACTATGCAAATGCTTCGTCCGATACACGGCAACGTTGATGCCGATTAAGTAAAAGGTAAATAAGGTTAAGAGAGCCAGAGGCATACCCTTAATCCAAAGCTTTGATATCAGTTACCGATGTTCTCTGTTGTTCGGTCAATCTTTTATGTCTTCTCGGTACCAGAAGAGACGTAAAAGTGACATTTGGTTGATGAATAATGCAAGGCATTTAGGAGGATACTAGAAAGGATAAATATTACACATTCCCCATTGCAGTTGACTAATAAGTTTCAGTGTCAAACTTATCGGTTGCGCTTAACAACTACTAGTATTCTTCATTCTAGGATTGTCTCATAACGTTTGTACTTTTCGATTATTTCCAATTATTTTTATATCTAATGCATTATCTCATTCTCGAGCTCCACTTTCTTGTTCGAATCCGGTGATTTAGCTGTGTTACTTATTTTTTGGTCTCCATTCTCCATGGATTTTGCCCCTGGTCCTATTATTTGCTAAATTTCATACTTTACCTGAACTTTGTCTCGTGAACTTTCTCAAAGGAGAGGCAACATAGGAGTGGAGTGAGTAGACCTTGTTCCAAAATTAGAAGGATATCCCAGTAAGATGAGAGCCCCATAAGCATATTCACCGAAAACTTATTTGATGACGGAATGGGGGAAACTATTCCCTGAAATGTTGTTATTCGCCTCTTTAATATATTCAGAAACACTTAGAAACAAGAAAATATTATACTCACTGATAGATAATTTCTCATAATAATTTACTTCAGCGTTCACTTCGTGGAAACTTCTAACATTATTCGTGATCAATAAAAAGAACTCAATATTTTGGTTTTCATAAGAAAGTTGAATTAAAAACCGATTGCTAGTTTCAAGGCATTAGCGTTTTTTGTGACTTTAGAATGACGATTTTCCTGGGTGCACGCTAGGGTCGAAATTTATAAACTTCGAGGCAAAAATTCTCACAGAAAGTATTTGATTTGGAAAGAGAATTATATCTGTAATAAGAATGGGCTAATTTTGCCGGGTATTCCATTTCTACAATGAAAAATGAAAACCTTTCATACTGTTTAAGCAACATCCGTAACATTTCTTTATATTTCTCGTTTGAAGACTAATTTTGGCTAACTAAGAAACTATTTTCCCTTATACCTACACTAGATCATTAATATTAAGCAACATACAAGCGATATATTTATTTATTTGCCATTAAATCACTTTGGAAACACTGAGAAACCATCGGGAAAAATTGCCAAAATTTGTCATTTTTCATAAAATTTAAAAGTTTGACTAATATTCGCATCCTCAGGACATAATCCGACCGAGTTGCATGGGTCATAAGGACCACCAACCACAAACTTACACACCAAAAGCACTAGCGGTTGACTAATTTCGAAAAAAAAGTTTTTTCGATCCACCTACTAGTGCCCGTTCTTATGTGTAACTTATGTGCCCTTACCTACTAGTGCCCGCCCCCTGCCACACGCCGAAAGGCGGCTTGCAGGGTATTAATGCAGATGTAGATGTAGATGTGCAAAGAATATTTAACCATTTTCTTATTTTAGAATGAACGCTAATACTAAACTAGTTGAAACTAGTCATCAGCTATTTTAAAAAAACTTCGAAACATTTTGTTCTTTTTACTCCCCATGAATAATGATAATTTTTCACTCCACGCTTTTGTACAAGTTAACATGGGTCAATTTAGACGGATCACGAGGTAACTAACTTGATGTATCAGCCACTTCACACGCACACATGGTTTAAAAAATGTAATTACAATTCTCGGAATCCGATAACACGATGTTGTCATAGCAGAGATTAAAGCAGAAATACCAGATTCCCTTCAGCCATCACGGTTTCAGAAAGCAAGGTTTTGAGAATTCAAGGGTCATATGAATGGGCTCAAGGAAAATTTCCGTAACTTTATGAGTGGTAATACGGTTGGAATTTGGTGATACGGTTCCTCCGCATAATAAAAAAATAGATTTTCCAAAACATTCCGATGAAAAGTGTGCAATAACTAAAGGAGCTACGTTGAACGAAGCCGAAGTTGCGGGTGTTGCATAGAAGCAGAGAATTTCACACGGTTAAGAAGCTTGAGCAAATCGGAGTAATCTTTGTGTCCGCGCAGCAAAACATTTAGAGATTCGAAGGTTGGTTGAGAAAGAAACAGACAAAGAATTTTAATAAAATGCTTGTGAATCTTGCGTATGTCATCGCAGCTCTTAACCTTATCAATGAGGAGGTCAAAATTTAAAATACTTATTCGAATATAGTACTTCGTCGCCACTTTCAGGAATATTTCATTATGGACGATGGTCATATAAAAAAAAATTATGGGGTAGATTCAAATATGAGATTGGGTTTTCGGTGGAATGAGTAGCTTAGTAAATGTAAAAAATTTATAGGAAAGAAGAGCCGGGATCCGAAGGTATTAAATCAGTTGTCATACAAAGACTGGCCTTCCCCCTTTCTTTTCGTGCTTCATAAAAATAAACATTTTGACAAGATTATTGTATGAACATACCAATTTAAGAATAATAAGAATAAATACTTGAGGATAAGGATAAGTTATAATTATTCTTTCCATAAAGGCGGTTCATACTAATTTAAGAGTAAATTCGTAGCATAAGGGCGCACATCACTCCGGTTCCTTGAAACCAAAAATACCGGCTATATTACTATACAAAAACTATCCCTAATTTCGATGCTTGATAAGAATAGGATATTTCCTTGCGGATAAGGATGAGTCATAAGCATGGTTTCCTCAATAATCGCAGGCGTGGTTTTCGTAAAAGTACAGTTCTTTTAGTTTCGATAGCAGTGTTTCGGCAATGTAGTCGGGTTGAATACCCTATAAGATTGAAAACCTAATTACCGACAAAAGCTATTCGAAAGTTTATCAGCACAAATCTCGTCGACTAAATATTTGTATTTTTACTTCAGTCAGTAACATTCGTAAGCTCCGTGAGAAAACGAAGAAACTTCACAAGAAAATTATCGCCAGGAAGATAGCTATATCTGGTAGTTTTTCCGCGAAGCGTTAAGGAAGTCAAGAGCGATTATAGTTAGATACGGATTATGTAGTATATAAATATGAATTTAAGTATGTAAGCACAAAAATGAATTTAACGAAGTCTTAAAAACGATATCAGTTGACTGCCTCTTTGGCAGTGGTTTCAAATACAAAAGGTTTTTTTTAGTTAAAAATCAATAAAATTCTGTTCAAGTTACACAAAATTCAAGAAATGTTGGTAGGCCCTTCAATCGTTTTAGTTGAGAATAAAATCTTTACCTCATTAATTATCATTTCAGTATCAGCAACTAACAGAGCTGGAAATGGCTTTTTTAAAAGAATGATATGATTTGAAAATCAACTATTTTAGTCATCAATACTTACGCTGGAAACTGTAAACTGCTGGTCTAGTTAGTATATAGTAGAATGTTTGAGTAAACTGAAGCTCACTCATTCTTTTTGTTTAGTATGGATTCTTATATTATTTTTTCGCAAGATTTATCACCTTTATTTTGGAGGAAATCCTATTCAAATTCTAATATCCCATCGAGAAAATTTCTTATGCATCTCATCGTGTAGTAAAATATTGCTTTTTAAGAAGCGTATATAGATTCGCTATTACAGTAATATCACATCTCTTCTTCTTATATCGAAAAATTTAACTCAATTCGTCTCTGTCATTTTCGTTCGGCTACATTTTCGTTCCACTGATTATTTCGCAAAATTGAAAACTTTAATCTTGTTAAGCTGAATTTTAACCGATGTTTTCCTATCTTTAACGTTAAGTATCTTTTACGTTACTCATTTTCAACCATTTGATAAATTCTTTTACTATAATCGTCTGCCAATGCGAGTTTTGAACTATTTAAACGGTTGCCAAGAGATCGATGGGGCAAAATCACCATGGATATTTATTAAAATAATTGCGATTTCAAAGGTAGAAAGGTGTACAAGTACAGGTCCTAGTTAGTTATCCCCAGAGAGATATATAAATATTTATATTCGACATCTATTTATATGAAGAGGTGGGAGTTACCAAAGGTCATATCCAGATCATCCATCTATAGTTCAAAGTTACAATAAGTTAAGATCTTACAAATCTTGTTAGTCGATATATCAATGTCGATGATTATTGAGAGCGATTAGCATTAACCGTTCAATTGGGGGTGAAAAAATTTTTTTTGGATCGCAATGCGATGAGATTACAATCCGGGAAGAAAACCGGAAAACATGGACGCCCTAAGCTTGTCTCGTGCTAATTTCTTCATTGTCTATTTCAACATTTCCTCTTCATTACTTTCCTTTATTGCTAATGATAGCAGTTGACCTAGTTTTTTTAACTCATCACTCCTTACTTTTGGAATAAGTCATTCATTGTTAGCTTAGCAGTAAAATTTTCTGAAACATGTCTTTATATCTTTTTCTGCTGGGAATCTAGATTAAACTCTTTTGAATGTTACAGTTTCTGTTTATGAGTATTTTTAGTGTAGTAGAAAGTAACTGAAATTTCGGAATATCTTAGGAACTAAGATGCGTGTCGGCACCAACTAAAATGAAAATAATTCGAAAGGTGTGCTTAGAAAAAGAATTCTCGCATTCAATCTTAACACAAATAACTGATCAAGTATGCCTGGAAGTATGAGATAGGTACAATTGTGAAGAGACCATGATAAAAACCAAAGAACGGGCGATATAATTGTTCTTAAACATCGTGATTCCGAGCTTTCTTCAGAACCCTCAACAAAACATTTAGATAAGTCAATGTTTTCATAAGTAATCATAAGAATCTAAGTTTCTCCAATGGAAATCGTCCTTACTTACATATAAACGAACTTTACTCGCATTCATTATCGAAGGAAAGATAGAAACACCTTGAAAAGCTCCCTTAGAGCGTCGTTCCATCCAAGTGTCAAGGTTATTGAAGCTCAATGTCTATTTTACACTTGAATCATCATTTCCTAGGTACATTTAATTCATAGCAATAAGCTTCTAAAACATTATGACCGGATTTTGAGTCACTGCATACGTAGACATTCGAAATCAGTTGGCATCGTATTGGCATATGCACTTCATGAAAGTTTTTCGAAGGATTTTAGAGGTTTTTACGCTTAACATACCGATTTCGGAGACATGACATCCTCGTCATCAAACCAAGTAATCTCCCAATCCACTAGCAAAACGCCAACAAAAAGACCAATCATCCGAAATAATGTTAACACTCTTTACAAAATTTAATGTCCGTATGTCACACGATGTTTTGGGATAGGCTCAAAAACGTTTACATGCAAACTATTCCAGGGAAATTGTCCACGGCCGCCGTGTACTTAAACTGTGGAAAAAAAAATTCAAAACAACGACTACTGTAACAACTCATACATATCCGTAAGTTATAAAACTTTGGGGATTGATGCCGGTCCTACTTTTTCGACATTTGTGTCTACTGTATTAGTGGAGATTATTGAATTGTTATACTATAGAGAGGTGATACTAAGCTATTTTTTGAAAAAATAATAGAAGTTCCCGATAAATTAATTCTAAAATTTCCCTTATAAATAACTTTAATGACAACTTATGAGATATGCCTGAAGTGACGAGTCCAGATATGAATTTATCCATTTCATCCGCGTGGAACGGCCCTTTTGGCAGTTACCAGTTTATTCCAACGATTTTTTTTAACTCTTTGTCAACGGTCTGACTCTTGGTCTTCACTCGAGCACCAGTTTCATCCGTTTTCAAAGACAATTGGTGACCGGCACATAGCATTTCAAGGATGCAACTTTCTTAAAAATCAGTGACTTTTGTTGCTGATTTTTTGTAAGTTGCTCTCTCTTATTTTCGCTTGGGAAGCCCAGCATTGATCTTTACAGAGCTCTTTGGGAACATTTTAGTTTATTTTTTATTTTATTAATTCCGTTTCCGTCGTAAGTTAGTACAGAAAGAGAGCACTGATCGCAAACTGTTTCTCTTCAAACTACTTGGCGTATTGCATCCAAAGACAGCGGAATGCTTTTCATGAGCTCTTTAGAGTATTTGCATCGTTGTATAACTAGAAAACCAGTAAATATTTCGAGTGTTTTGTCGACAGAAATACTTAAATCCATCCCGGTGAATGACGTGTGAGAATTCCCTTGGATTTTCATTCAGTCTTGTTCGTGGTAATACAGTGACGAGACTGCCAGCTCGGTAGTCATACCAAGTAACGCGTGAAAGCATTTTTAGGCGCTTATTGCCGTTGTAAAAGCACGCTTCCACTGCCGCCTGACCTGCGAACGATTCAGTCTGCGGTGAAGTATTAATCATTTTACTGTATTTTTGGACTTATCGCTCGAATTTCGGATCAAAAGAAAAGTTATTTATCATTAACTGGTGGAATTTTTGTATTATAGATTGAAAACAATGCCAATCAACCTTGAACGCTAGCCAATATTCTCCATAGAAGAAAAACCGAGAAGGAAAGACGACAGTGCTCTGGCAAAGACGTCCTCTTTATGACCACGTTATATTGCGGTTTTATTGCTTCCGCATAAGTACTTTAGGGTATGTCATTTTTATGTATGCCGAACGAGCGTTTCCGTTCCACCGTATGTAGAATCGTGATCCAAATGGAAGTCTGAATAGCGATCACCTGCGGTTTGCTGATTTCTGAATGTGAATGATACATATTTTAATATTTTTATTAAAAGATACTTGGTTAAATAAATAGTAAAATTTGAATTGTTTTGATAATATGAAGACACTCTTTGTGGCGGTCTAAATATTTAATTTCTGGTATTGTACTCATCACATTCTTTATATGGACACCCAAGCCATATAGGGCGTAGTTTCTCACACTTTATTCCTCTTGGACCCCTTGCCGTCCTTTTTATTTTCTGCGTATCTCCCAGCTTGTCTAATATTGAATTTTACTAAACATATCAACTTATATGGAAAAATATGGTCACAATTCTGCTCTCTGCGACGGATTTTTTTTGTAACCGATTGTTATAAAACGTATACATTTTGATTCAAACCTATATTGAGGAGATAAATTCTTTTGTAGAAGGGGATGTAGCTCAGTGGAGAGCATTCGCTTTGCATGTGAAAGGTCCCGGGTTCGGTCCTCGGCATCTCCAGACTATTGTTTTTTCGGGAGGTTTCGGGGAGATCTCCTCCCGACTTTGGTGAATACCAGGCAGGGTATTTTTTTTCTTCCCCTCACAAGAATGACTACTACTTGGCCTGATGCCTTTATGTAATCCTTAAGAATATATAAAAGAAATTGATACACAAATAAATGCATTCAATGAGAAGGATGAACCTAATGCCCCGATAGCAATCGATCAATATTTACCTTCAAATCAGTGAGGTATAGTCATTAATCTCCACGTTCGGTGATTTGATGCTGAATTCTGTTTTTTTCGAAAGAAGATGGTAACCTAGCTTGAACCCCCTTCCACGTGGGATGAAGTTGGGAAAGCAAGATAAACTTTCTTGCGATTTCTCGTAATGGAACATAAAGGACACGAATATCTTTCTGGAGCCCGAAGTGTTAGTAACTCTTGATAAACTGGATCTAAATGGACTCCAGTCTATGGACCCCTATTTTCATATCGTGGGCCCCTTTTTTTCCACGGCATGGACATAAATCTATACAGACCACTTTTGGAACTTATGGTCTATTGGATAGCGCGTTCGCTTTCGGCGAGTGCGTTTCCGGGCTAGATTCCCTGTTAAGACCAACACCATTAACCATCAAACCAGAATCTGAATTTAGAGGTAGCGGGTTCCGATCCAGGAAAAACAATCACGACGGTTAAAGCAGCCTCTTAAATAGAGGAAGATCCCATGTTCGATTCCCGGCTTCGTCAGACTTTTTGTTTTCCTTGGAAATAACGATTTTGAGACTGAGACCAAAGTTGACCTACCTTTAACTTTTTTAGCCTTCCCATACAAAGGTGCTCACGGACCAGATTGATTTCTTGAGCAGTAATTTCTGATCAAGTTTGACGCCAATTTTGAGCGAAATTCAAGATGTGTCACTGGCTTATTTTTGTGATTCGACCTGGAGGAGGAAACTTTATACTCGTATATATAATGTAGCTATTTAGCTATCGCTGCATCCATGTAATAATAAAATAGCTTCATCCGCCGTTTTCGGCTCTTCCATGAGATTGAATAATCAGCCATGTACTGATCAGAGAGATCAACACCTCCCATGGTTTTATTGTATGAGTCGAAGGCTTCAGGGCACATAACACCATCTTGAGCCATCCGTTTCGGAACACATCGAGAAGGATTGTATATAGACGAGATGAACAAACGGGTTTGGAACTTCTATCTTTCCATTTGACAACTGACAAATCCCCACAAAATCGTGATCCCCACTCGAAAGTTCAGCGTCTCTTTTTAGCTTATTTCCAGGGAGTATCTGAATTAAAGGGGAATCCTTTCTGAAAGGAATTAAAGGGGATTCCCTTTTTATTGGGTCTAATAGTTGGAAAAATATGCCCTTATAACTGTTTAACCCAAGTGCGTAGCCTGTTTTGCTGTCACCAATTGCACAAATTTTAAAATCTCTTTTAATTGGCTTTTGGGGTAAATACTGTTTAAGAGATGATCTTCATTTGAATTTCAGCATCGACTCGTCCACTGCGAGCCGCCTGGAGGGGTTGGATATTTCTTCGAATTTACCGTTCATATAGTCAACTAAATGTAAAATCTTGTAAAGTTTATGAAATCCTGGGTTATTCCGGTATTATTAGAGGCGTTTGAAAATGTTTTTATTTTTTCTGAAATTTGTTGATTTGAAAACCAAATTGTGGTGTTTTGTGTTTTTATTATTTTTCCTAAATTTGGTGTTACTTTTTTCATAGATTTTTATGTAAGCAAAGGAATAATATTAGGCACACTTTAGCATAAACATTAAAAGCATTGGAAATATGATTAACTGTAAATTATAAAAAATAGTATAAATCCGTTTTCTGGTAAGCTGACAGCGCGTCTTTCTACAATGCATCGCTCGTACATAAATACATTGTTGTAAACGTGCGAGTAATCATTGAAAGACTGCCGATAACCAGTGCCTTGCTGAACATGTATTTTAGACAGTATTTAGTTTTGTATATCTTACACCCCAAACGAGTAATTGGCCATTTCATGAAATGGTCAAAAGTTGCCCATTTCATGAATTGGGCAATTACACGTTTGGGGTGAAAGGAACCCTACCTACCCTACTCAACCCATCGGCACCGCGCATATTTAATTAATTAATTAATCTCCGCTACAAATCATGAAATGAAATGAAATGAAACTTCTGACCATTTCATGAATTGAGCAACGCGCCTGCCCATTTCATGAAATGGGCAGGCGCAGATTTGGGGTGTAACATATATATATATATATATATATATATATATTGCAAAAGAGTCCAGCAGAATTCGCGTAAGCAAAGATGTCATGAGTGATCAAAAATATGACAATAGATACTTAAATAATACAAATACATATTGTAAATTTATTAAAATCATACCAAAATTACATTTCCCTCTCTTTAAAACGATGAATGAAGCGAAATTCACTAAAACCCGTGCTGCTTAGTAAAACTGTCGAAATTAGCATTATTTCGCTAAATCGGCCAAAATTCGCGTTATTTGTAGGTTTATCGCTTATTGCGGAAAAAAAACACCTCTAGGTATTATCATTAATAACCAGGTTTCGAAAAGTTTTTAAATTTTACCGCCGTTTCTGTGCAGAAACCGCATGGAACGCACGTGAGTAATTTCAATGACATCGTCAAAACCGTACTTTCTCCTTAGGAGGATTTGCATTTAATCACGTTTCGAAACATTTGGCATACCACTCCCGGAAAGATTCGGACATGATGGGAGTATGGAGTAGGTGGTTGTAAAGGGATAGGAACTGTCGGGGGTTGGGAAAGTAATCCTAGACCTCGAACGCAAGTGAACCCCTTCCCTTCCTAAGGCCTCGCCAAAGCCGTCGCCGCCGATAGGAGCCAGTGTGTTAAATAACACTGAGAAATAAACAAATTCTTCCAGTACTCCGCAATACGCACGCAAAGTTTTAAAACTATTTGCTAAATTAAGGCAATTTTCAAATATCCAGCCTTTATTTCGAATGCTGTGTAGATTCGGAATGGATTAGCTCACAACAAGTCCAAAAACTAACAACGAAACTAAAATAAAATAACTATAATTAATAAAAAACTAACTGAAAGTACCATAAGTCCCATCAATTCTAATTAAAGGAAGAAAACAACATAGCTCTTGTGAGGACGTTTTATGAGAAAGGAGCAGTCGCTTCACATCCATCTGAGTGAAATCATCTGTAGACACCAATAATTTTCTTCTCGACAAATAAGTATTCAGAAACAATGAATATAATTTAAGTGTAATTATCATAAAAAAGAAAATTGCTTAAATAATCTCTGGAAATTATAATCTGAAAGCAGAGAGCAAAAAATTGAACGAAGAGTCGCGGGAACAAAAATCAACAGGACATCGAGAGGGGCTCAGTGGTCCCATAGAGGTCCACTTATTGTATTTTCTCAGTTTTACGATGAATATAAGGACAGAAAAGGTCCCTTTCCACTAGAGGAAGCTGAGTAAAGAGTAGGACACTAAGTGTGTCTGTGAAGAAATTTGCCTCAAATTTGGCCGTAAAAAGTGGTCCCTATACATATAAATGGGACCCGTTTTTGATCTATTAAGGGCTCTATGATCTATGAGGCTCGTTAGTTCGCAGGCTTTCAGCCCTTCCTTGACAACACGCGAAGAAATAATCTGCGAAGTTGTTGAAGGATTCCCCAACCGGGTTAAGAGAAGTCGATGGGGGTTACAGGCTGCTATATCTACTTAACAACTCTCTGTTATTTCTGTTATCGTAAGGGGTTTACTTTTTTACATTTGATTTCTGTACATTTTGCGTATTTTGACGAATTTTGGCGAACTGAGAAACCATTTTTCTTGATTCAAACGTACTCTAAATACTCTAAATCTTTAACATTAAGCAACAACCAAGCAATATGTATATATATATATATATATATATATATATATATATATATACTTATTTGCCATTGAATAACTTCGGAAACATTGAGAAACAACCAAGAAAAATTGCAAAAATTTGACTTTTTTCACAAAAATTTCAAATTTTGACCAGAATTCGCTGCCTCAGGACATAATCCGATCGAGTTGAAAATGTTTGTGTGTTATAAGGACCACCAACCACAAACTTTAAGCACTAGCACTCAACGGATTCCGAAAAAAAATTTTTCAAATTTATGAATTCTCATTTAAGCATGACCAAGTTCTTCCTTACCAGGCTTTGATTTTTCACGTCTCTTGTTATTCCGATAAATACAATATTCAACAGGCATACCATTCAAAATCTACATTTAAATGGATCATATATCCATCTTCCTGTATCCATATCCATTAGTTATTAATTTTTACTTTCTCCCTATACGTAGTATAAAGAAAGTATTGTATTCGCAAAAGAATTCGACCTCCGGATTTCAACGGAAATAGATGTTTTGGGGCCCATAGAGTTCATTTTCGCTATTTTCCCGAACGTGTCTGTCTGTGTGTCTGCGTGTGTGTGTGCGTCTGTCTGTGGTAAAAGTTTGTGGGCGCTCTATCTTAAAAAGTAATTATCTGATCATTTCCAAAATTCACATTAGTATTCTCCTAACAATGTCAAGAGTTGATTAGTTTTTGATGAGTATTGCTTGACCGAAAGTTGTGGTTTATGCGGAACAAAATTTTGTTTCTTAAATATCTCTGTCAGAATGAAATGTAGGTATATACAATTATATAATAAAGTTATAGATAATGTACTTTACTACAACTTTTGTTTGAAAATGTTTTTCATAGCACTGATTGTTTAGGAGTTATTCTTGAATAATGGTTAACCGGAAGTTGTTTATCCAGAAATGGAAGTTTTTCATATCTATCTCTGTTAGAATGTAATGTAGGTATACACAAATACATACAAAAGTTATAGATAATTTAAATTACTAGAACTTTTGTTTGAAAAATTTTTTCGTAACACTGATTGTTTAGAAGTTATTAGTGAATACTCGCTAACAGTAAGTTGCTTTTTATCCAAAAATTGTAGTTTTTCTTAAATATCTCTGACAGAATGTGATGTATTTATATGCAATTTGTACGAAAGTTATAGATAATGAGTTATTATTTAATTACTACAACTTTTGTTTGAAATATTTTTCTGTAACACTCATTGTTTCGTAGTCATTTATATATTACCGGCATAGGCTTCTGTTTTCAATAAATATGGAGAAAGTCATGTGTTGGCCACATCAGATTTTTTTTCATAGTAATAGCAAGCCTTGCAGAAAGTATGTATGATAAAAGTAGAAGGTTGAAGCTTAACAGGTTGAAGTTGAACTGCTAACCTGAAAGGACTGAAATGCTTTGAATGTAGAATTGTTATGCTAAAAAAATCAAAATGTAGTATTTGAAATAAGGATGATACCTATTTCATATCGAATTTTCTGTTGAAGGAGGTATATTGTGAAAATATATAGCATTTGAAAATGTTGAAGATCCTAGAGTTCTGAAAATTTCCAAGAATTTTAGTTTACATAAATGCGTAGCCAAAACTAAATTTCTGAATTAGAAAAAAATTACTCAAGTATTTCAAGCTTTAAACCAATTGTTAGAATTGTTTCTATATGTTTGCAATCTCTTATTTAAGATGAAAATATTTAGGGACATTGAGATAGTCATTCATTAATATAAAGATGAATGGGTAGCAGAAAGAAAATAAATATTATGTGCATGCATATTTCCTATTCTTCATTTTAATTTTCTTTTGGTTATATTCTTCTTTAATTTCAGGCTTATTGTAGGGGCCCCCAAGAGCAATTCGTCATTTCCAAAGCTATCGACAGTAAAATTTCCTGGGGTAGCATACCTGTGTAATGTGAGTGAGAGCTCTTGTGGCCCTCTTTCAATACGCAAAAAGGGTAAGCTTATTTAAGAATTTGACTATTCTTTTACTTAAAATCAACTCCGTACTTTCTGAGGGTGAACACCCTCTTGATTATCTGGGGAGAGGAATGGACATGAATACATTGTTTGATGTTGTACTGTTGATGAAAATTATGTGATTTGCCAATTCATTCATATTAATAAATAAATCCCACATAAATGTTTTTGTAGCCATCTTATATTCATAATTAACTGTTCTTATCTTTTAGGTAAATGTGTGTAGTGACATTGAATTAGCTTAAACTTTGTTAAAATTATTTTTATTTTCTTTGAAAATTATTATTCTTTGAAAATTATTCACATTTATGTGATGAGCTTTGAAATATTACCATCAATGCCTTATTTGTTTTATATGCTGTAGTTTGGTTTTTAAAATGTATAATTTGAATATTCATTCTCTTCTCTTCTTTGACATTTGATATACTTGCTCTATTTTACTGACCTTTAATTCCTCTGTTGTAGGTGAAGAAAAAGAATCTGTAGCCAGTAGAAAATACCATGAGAAATTAGAAAATGCAATGATTGGAAGTGTGCTAGACACACAGGATGATCATGGAACAATAATAGTATGTCATTTTACATTTATCAATTATAAATGTACTGCTGAATTTCCAGTTGGACAAATTGAGTCTCAAACCGGATTTTTTTTATATAATTCCATTGGGACCAACTCAATCTTAAAAACTATAATAATTCATCATAGTTGACTCAATTTATTAAAGAGGGAAAAATTAATTTAAAAAAATGTTATTTCAAATTTTCATCACATTAATGAGCCCTCTAATTTAGATAGTTGATTCCATGAATGTTAAAGCTTAAGCAAATTCTCATCAAGATCATGAGAAAGACTGATGATGCCAATATTGCTCTTATATGGCAGGAGGTCATATAAATATAAAATGTCGGTGCACATAATGAAAACATGATGATTTATATAAATGAAAACTCTAGCCTCCTGCGCAAAATCTATTTTTCTCCTTGGGTTGCTAAATTTTTGATAACCTAACATTAAAGTGCATGTTAAGAATGCTAAATGAAATTGAATCATCAGTCATAACAGGCTAACAACTTTTTATAATAGATGGTGGCAACAAATTTTCATTTGATATTTCTTGATGTATTCAAAGTTGTTATCTAGTTGTTTTCTTTATTTTCTACCTATATCTTCCTTCTTTGATGTTACTTTACAAACTATTTTCTCATTCATCCTGAAATCAAGAATAAACTCATTACTTTTCTCTGATTTAAAAGGTTTGCTCCCCTGGCTGGAAGAACCAGGCTTTTGCAGAAAGTTACTTAATGAATGGTGCATGTTACTTATTGAAACAGCCCTATGATTTAAGGGATGTTGCAATAAGGCCTCTTATTGTTCAAAGTGAGTAAAATGATAAGCCCCCAATAAAAAATTGAGGTTGTAACTGAGATATCTGCTAAATTATATGGTATTTGTTAAAATTTCTGCAAAATTTATAGAACTTTTATTATTTATCTATTCTTTGAAAATGGGTCCATGAAAAATTCCAACTAATATGATTATTTCGAAGATTTACTAAAAATAATTCTTGGAAAGATGTTATAATAAGTATGTACATGAATGAAATGTAGATGAAAGCATTATTAACATTGATAGTGACCAAAATATGTATTGAAAAAGGTTTAATATTCATAATATTTGTTGCATTGTATTGGTTACAAGTGCTTTGACAGCATAGGTCTTTTACACCTGGGATCCCTTCAGGATTCAAAAGCCGAACATGCTGCCTGCTTGGTTTCTGTTGCCCGGCTGCTGATGAGTTAGGGTTGCAACATTTTACAAATTTTTCAAGAGGGAAATCTCTGATAATCTGCTCATACTTATGTCACCTTATAATCAAGAATAGGTATTTTGGTAGCTAAATTGTCCAGAATTTATAATATAGCTTAGATAGTTTTATTGTTATGAATTTGAAACTAAATCTTATGATATTTAAGTTTCATAAGATAAAAAGTAAATAATTATAAAAATATCTTTATGTGTGTATGTAAAATATAATATGTATATATGTATTTGTGTATGTATTCAAAGAAAGCTCTCATTAGATGAGAGCTTTCTTTGAGTTGATGAATTGAAGTCATAATTCAATTATTTTTAGTTAGAATTTTCTGTCAAAAAATGTAAGACATGATACAAAATTTTCAAATGTATTCAATTATGGTTTAATCCCCTGCTTGGAGTGTGACTAGGTTGTAATTCTGCATCAGGAGTAAAGAAAACGTTCAACTTTTACGAACCACAATACGATTTATTCTCAGACAACAATGGTTTATGGTCTTTAATCCTGCAATCACTACTTGATGATGACTCTATGAGGCAAAACCATAGTTGTTTGAGAATTAGTAATTTTATGGTTTGAAAAAGTAATACTTTCTCTTTGTTTCCAATTATGGTTTATGGTCTCTGTCATTTGATGCTGAGCTTAGGAATTCATGATTTGATGAAAATTTTAGTAAAAGAAGTAAAATTTGAGTGAATAATAAAAATCTCATCTCACATAGGTTTATTCAGAACCGTTAGAAATAATCCACAGATCAGTAATGCTGGCAAATATAGCAAGCACCTATGGTAGATTAGTGAATTTTTAAATTCCTTAGAATCGAAGAGACATTTGAATGAGTTTTATGGTTTAAATGGGATACTTATTATATTGTATGACATGAAGAGATAGGTAAATGTGAGGAGAAGCTAGCAGAAAAATTATGAACCAAAGATCTTTGATTTGAAGAGTATGCTCACAATAGGAAATAATTCATCTTCCTAAAATTAATTCCTTATAAATACAAAACATACTATATTATGATAAAAATATGCAATCAATTCTCCTGAGAAATAATCTATTTATTTTCAGTGACATTTATTACAGAGTTATTAAAAATAATTATATAATAGCAAATTGTAATACGATAATCAACAATAGTCTTTTTTTTCGTATTTACTTATTTGCAAAAATAGTTCATGGATTTATGCAGAAAAAAATCATAAAAGTTTTTATTGTCTTCCCTTTCTTGAATATTACTCTATGTTCTTTTCAGGTTTTCAAGACATAGATGAGCCAGAAGAGAAAGACAAAAATTCTTTCAACTACAGATATGGAGAAGCTGGATTTTCAGTACAATTTGTGAAGGTGAATAAAAGATTATTTTACTTTGAAATTATAATATTTCATTGTTAAATTATATGGTGATTATTTATTCTCTCTTAGAATTCATCAAAATTGATAATCGGAGCCCCAGGAGTTTATAGATGGAAAGGTATGAACTTGCTACTTAGATTTCTTTTTATGAGATGACAGAATCCATGGTGTTAAAAAAATTACCATTTGATTTTGTTTGAAAATAATACTCCTTTATATGAAAATCATGAATTTAGGAAGTGCCGTCTTATGTGAGGGTACATATAGACCTGATCAGCAAATTGTGCTAAATCCTAGAATGACTGAAACTTTAAAAGATTATTCATATTTTGGTAAGTTATTGACTATTGATATTGTCTTCTTTTTTCTGTTCCATTTGTAAGATTTTGTTCAATCTGATCAATAAATCTTCTAGGATACTCTGTTAGTTCAGGAAAATTCACCAAATCAAATACCTATTTGTATGTGTCTGGAGCTCCAAGAGCAGAAAATCTCAAAGGAAAGGTAAATTTAGTAACATAATTAGATAATCTTATACTATACTGCGCTGACTTGTTCATATGTCTCAAAGTGTGTTATTATTATTAATGCATATTTATTCTGCAATATATGTTTCATAGTACATACATTACAAATCATTCATTGAAATGAAATTAAAAATTTAATTGCTCATTCTGATGAATAGCAAAGAGTCTTTTGAGATGTAGTGTACAATGTATAATGATATTGTACATAATACATATATATTAAATTCTTGGCTACAGAAGTACAGCTAACATAACAGTACATGCCACTGCTCTATTCTTATATTGGTTTGATCCAGAGTGGCTTAAAATACTGAGTTCTATAATACTCGGCTATTTGTTATATGAGTCTCAATACAACCTTTATCTTAATCTATATAATAATAATATCATTACTATTCATAATAAAATACATAAAAAGAATATGAAGTGGATTATCCTTTTACAGATTTTATGTTTCTTTAATTTACCTCATTCAAGGTTTTCATATATGATTTTCCACCAAAAAATGACAAGGCACTCATAATACAAAAGGAATTTGAAGGAAATCAGTTTGGAGAATACTTTGGTTATTGCCTGTGCATTGTTGATCTCAATTCTGATGGCCTAGATGATTTGGTTGTTGGAGCTCCTCTACACTCCCTGAAGTCCACTGATGGAGATCAGGGGAAAATTTACATTTTCCTTAATGATGATAATGTAAGATAATAAAACATAATAATACTTAGTGTTTGCAGTGATCCAATTGAATTAATATTTATGTGAAAGTATCATGACTATTTGGTACTAATAATTGAAGTGTGTTTTCAGTGATTACTATTTATTAAAAGGAAACTGTAATTCACATTTTTGTTCAATTCTCATTGATTTTAACATGGATGAAAACTAAATGAAAAGATGTAAGGAACTTTTTAGATGAAGTAAAGAATCTTACTATAAATTTATTAATCTTGAGAAACTATCTTTAATTATAACAGCCATTATTTATCTGCAACGAGGTACAAGGAAATATTTGTTTTAGCTAAGATGATTCTTATACAACCATATAGGTTTCTCAGTTATTCCATTTTAATTTCTTTTGTTAAATCTTGGTGTGTATAGTTAAAAAAACAGAGGATAGGAAAAATGGGTTACTTCTAGGTTTATTTGTGTTAGTAAAGTATTCAACCCAAAGGCTAGTTGGTGCCTCACCCCCTCTGACAGCTACTTAGTGCTTGCAGAGAGAAATAAATAGAATTTAATCTTGCTAATTGCAAGGTCAATATTTTCCTGTATAAGATATGACTAAAATATTTCATAAATTTTCAATCAATTTCTTTTGTTAAATCTTGGTGTGTATAGTTAAAAAAACAGAGGATAGGAAAAAAGGGTTACTTCTAGGTTTATTTGTGTTAGTAAAGTATTCAACCCAAAGGCTAGTTGGTGCCTCACCCCCTCTGACAGCTACTTAGTGCTTGCAGAGAGAAATAAATAGAATTTAATCTTGCTAATTGCAAGGTCAATATTTTCCTGTATAAGATATGACTAAAATATTTCATAAATTTTCAATCAATTTCTTTTGTTAAATCTTGGTGTGTATAGTTAAAAAACAGAGGATAGGAAAAAAGGGTTACTTCTAGGTTTATTTGTGTTAGTAAAGTATTCAACCCAAAGGCTAGTTGGTGCCTCACCCCCTCTGACAGCTACTTAGTGCTTGCAGAGAGAAATAAATAGAATTTAATCTTGCTAATTGCAAGGTCAATATTTTCCTATATTAGATATGACTAAAATATTTCATAAATTTTCATTCCTGTATATATTTTAGAACGTAAATTGATTTCATGTAAAATATTATGTTGCATACAGGTTGATCTCCAAAAATTAAAAGGATCATTTCCTTTTTTTCCTCATGCTATATTAATCATCTCCTCGTTTTTGAAAATTCATCTATGTCGAGTATTTTGAATTCCAGTAGATCAATTTTAGCTATAAATTGCTGGCTTTGATAAAATTTATTCTAATGAGGCTGCTATTATGATTGTTCTTCATAAGCATATGTAAGTTACTGAACCCTCTTCAGGATAAGAACTGGAGGAATTGCAAGGCTATTAGACAAAACCCTACACCAAACTCATACCTGATATGTGAGAATATGGGAGTTACCGTATTTGACGGCATATAAGACGCACCGGCATATAAGACGCACCCTCATTAAGTTGGCCACTCACAAGGAAAAAAAGTTTTACTAGTCCGTGCGCGGTACCGCAATAACTTAAAATGTAGTTTCTTTTAGTTGTCACGTTTCGTAAAAGCCAAATATTAACACAATCTTTGAATGCAATTATGAAATAGGTAGTATAGACCATCTGGGCTAAAAATAGCATTCAGTATTGAAAGTTAACCCGTGGAGATTGAACCTTCACATAGAAGACGCAGGAAAATTTTTCGAGACATAATTTAGGAAAAAAGGTGCATCTTATATGCCGTCAAATGCGGTAATTGGTATGGTGATCATAGCAAAGTATTTTATGGTTTGTAGATTCTATATCAAAGAAAAATTGATACCTCTTATTAAGCAGGGAGGCATATCCACAGTTAATACATCCAAATATAAAATTTAAGACATGTTTTATTGGTTTTTCCTTCATCACTTTCAGAATTTTTTTTTACTTTCAGTTTATGTTTGATCGATTTGAGGGTGAATCAAGAACAACAGGATCACAGGTGGGAGGAAGATTTGGATCTTCAGTATCCCATTTGGGTGATTTAAATAATGATGGATATTCAGGTTAATATGACATGAGTTTGATACATTTTAATTAAATATATACAAAATAATATCTTATTTCAGAATTATTATAATTTTAGACATAGCTGTTGGAGCACCATATGAGGATTCTGGTAGGGGAGCTGTATACATATTTCATGGGGGAATGAAACCAAAGTTTGTTCAGCGAATTAGTGCTCAGAAAATTCACAATGCACTTAAAGGATTTGGATTCAGCATCAGTAGAGGGTCAGATGTTGATGGAAATAATTATACAGGTAAACAATTGTGTATAAAGCTAGTTTATTCTCTTTGTTTAAATTTCCAATTGTATGAGTTGGATGATTAGCCCTAATGAATTTTTACTCATTTTTTCATTTCAAAAATCAATGTCTCTAAAACTGGAATTTTTGCTTGATGTCCATTTATATTCACTACATTATAATACCCAGTGATTTAAAACTTGCCAATTATCATTTGTATTTCAGAATGATATATATATTATTATTATTATATAAATAAAACCCTTCTTTAATTGAGAAATCAGTAATAACGAATAAAGTGATCTGAAAAAATTAATTTCAATGGAAATGAGAAGCATTTATTGATAGAAAGTTTCATTGATGATTTATTTTAATTATAGATGTAGCTGTTGGATCGTATGAAAGTGGGCATGCAGTTATTTTGAGATCTTATCCAATTATTATTTTCCATGGTTCCTTAGAAACAAATTTCAGTCGATTGCAATTCAGTACAAAAGAGCTCACAGTAACCACTTGCTTATCTTTCACTGGAAAATATGTTCCTAATGCAGTGAGTAAGTATATTTAACCAGTAAAAATGTTCATTAGCTTTTCCTACATACTGTATTATATGATCAGAATTCACACATTTTATGAATAGATGCTGTAATACATGTAGAGGTAGATCCTGAATACAAACGGGGAGAATTTACTGATGGAAAACTAATGATTCAGTATCAACACAAACTCACACTTGATACACCGTTTTGTGATGACCATAAAATTTTAATAAAAAGTGATGTAAGTATGTAATTTCAATTATTTAAAAGTATATCTCTAACACTAAATGACGTGAAGATCAAGCCTTATGATTTTATATAAATTACAAATTTAAGTACACTGAGTTCTCAAAACTGTATTTTAAGAGTTATAAGTTATCTGCTGATATTTTCTATCTTAAAATTCTTTTTGAAATGAAATACCAGCTAAAACAAATCACTTAAAGATAATTTCAATTTGCTAAAAGGTTTGTGCTAGTGCATTTCCACCAACTAAATCATCTTTTAGCTTAAAAATTAACATTGTTATACCAGTTTTTAAGGATTGTATTAATTAATATCCAATAAATTTTACCATTTATAAAATCTTTTCTAATTCAAAATGCGCTATAATTTCAATATTTATCATATCCCTTTGTCTCTTTACTTGAGTGGAGAATCAACTTTGAATTTATTATTTTTAAGGACAATGTAAACAAATTAAATAAGAGGTTTCTATAAAAGAAGTTTCCTGAAAATATGATATCTTATACCTTTCATTTCTTTATCAGGGTGACATGAATGACTACTCAAAACCTCTTAAAATAGTAATGACTGCTCATCTTGATGAAGGGGAATGTCATGGGAAAGGAAAAAGGGAAATTGAAGGTATGTGTTCCCTATGCATATGATTGGTTCGAAATAATTTAGAAGATGAATGAATGCTAAATGAATATCCTAGAACTAATGGTCTTTAAACTTAGTCAGTGGTAAAATGGTTCCAATTTGATTACATTTTTCAGCCATACAAAGGAAATTAAGTTTTTTTAGTAAATGCTCAATGCATTAATTTTTCGCTGATTTTCTCTTTCATAGTAATTCTATTTGTGTCTGAATAATTTTCAAATTCAAGAGCATGATATGTTATAGCATCGCTACATATAGCTTTATGAAGAATCAATTGATATGGTAAAAAAGCTCCATGCTACTACGGAGTGACTATTAATTGTAGCTTAAGAGGAGAGGCATATACTTATGAGAAGGAAGACAATGAAACACAATTCCAGTTGACTTAGCATCAGCCTAAGGCATAATCGAGTTTTAATGGGCATTGGTGATCATCAAACTGAATTGTCAACAAAAAATTAAGTGGATAACCAAAGAGACCTCAATACAATGCATAGAAAATACATCCAATCTCTAAATTAGATTTCTTGTCTACAGCAATACCAGGAAATAGTAATTAAGGCAAAGGATAAAGCCTGTAGAAAACTTTTTATTATTTGTGGAAATGCATTATGAAATTTAGTTGCTATAATTTTAAGGTACCATATAAAATTATATTTATATTTACACATAAGTAAGTTCACGTTTGGAATTTATGCATCATTTATAACATTATTTTCCAGGAAAATTCAATAAATCTTGTCCTGTAGTAGACCCTTCATCCGCATTTCAAACTACAGTTCAATTACCATATGTCACTGGGTGTTCAGATGATGATCTATGCAGAACAGATATCCAATCTGAAATTGAATTGATGGATTATGAGTAAGTAGTGCTTATATTTACCTATTTGATAAAATTTCTGACTTGATGAACACAAAGAAAAACATCTAATGTTTAATATTAGTATAAAAAGAAGAGAATTCACCTTTCATTAATGCTAAAGTGATGATAATGCTACCTTAATCAAAGGTAGTCACAGTTTAAGAGATTGTTATTTTATGATGGTATCTTCCCTAAGAAAAAATATATTTATTCCATAATTCTGTCTAAGATTCATTGGAGTGGTAATTATTATTATGATAAATATCAATTAATTCTATAATTATATGATAATTATCAAAAATGCGATACTAGTAATATTCTTAGATGGTTATCAAGGAATCGGGCTTATAATTATCTGTTTGATATAGTTAACAATTCATGATAAAAATTATCAAATTTTTTGCATATATTGTTATACTGTTAACCCATACAGTTCATTTTAGTTTTACTTAAGAAGAATAAGCACGAATGCTGTTTTGAACATATTTAGTAGATCTATTTTTTAAAAGATAAATTTTAAAATTGCATGTAAGTATTGCATAAAATGTATAGTAAGCCATTCAAATCTTTTCCTGTTTTTTTTTTAATGTTTCCCATGATCATATACTTGATCACATAATCTCTTTTTAGAATATGCTCTCACTTGGCCACTTTATCTCCTTCATGAATCCTATGAATTTTCTTTTTCTCCTATTGTGTTAAACCTCCTCATTTTGAACATTATCTGTCCTCTAATTTTCCTTTCCTTCATTTTTCTTTGTTTAAATTACGTAGGTATAGAGAATTGATCATGTGCTCTGTTGCTTTTCTTATATTTTAATACACACAGTAGAAGCCTGTTATAACGAGAGCTGACAAATATCGAAAAATACTCATTATAACGCGTATTCGTTATAGCCAGTTATAGCCGTTTGTCCGTCCTCTTGAATCTAAGAGTAGCGAGTGCGGAAGAATGTAGGGTTTTTAATCCTTAACCTAATGCTTCACAATGCATAAAAAAGTACGTTTACGTCAAAAATTCCGTATTTACTTGAAAATAACGCGCAATCTTTTGGGTCTTTTTTCCACTCAAAAATCGGGGTGCGCGTTAGAATCGGCGGAACAGATTTGTGTACAAAACTCAACAAAACTACTCATCTGCATGTCCCGTAGCGCGGGACCGGCCTCATCCTCGGCTCACCCTGGTTCCATATAACTCGTCAAATGTTCCACCAATCCGCTATCGATGTTTGCACTATATACGAAACAGTAGGTCAATAGTTTTTAATTGAAAGGGAATTGGCTACCCCATCAAACTTTTAAAATGAACGATTTTGAATTGGCACTTACGTAGGACTTTCGGCATAGACGACTACCGAAATTTTGTATATAGTGTATACGCGTATAGATATACACATATAGCAGCGTATGCCTGTTTAGTACAGACATATAAGGTGCAGAGAATGGCGTGACCGCATATCTTAAGGTGCGCATTACATTCGCGGGCAAATGATTTATCAAGGTACGACTGGGTCCGACCACTGTCTTCTATAGCTTACACTACACTTACACTCAACTAAAAATTCCGGCGCTGACTAGAGGGGTTGTCGCCAAAAGGAAACAAGAGACACGAGGTGGTAAGATGTACGGAGGGATAAAGGAGAGAGTGAAACTCGTGAGAAGTTTCTAATCAAAACTCCCTGAAGCGTCTTTGCCGAGGAAGGGTGAGGCGAGTTGCGGAATGCAAATGCACGAATTAGGTGACGATAATTTTTGAATTTAATATTTTTCTGCCATTTGAAGAGATAACGCGCCTCAGATTAACGTTGGCTCGTCGGACTTCGTCTGTCATGTCAATTGACAATTTCGAGATATGCCTCCTGCAAGACAAACATAGAAACGTGGCACTCGCTATAACGATACTTCAGAAATTACTACTCGCTATAATAGACGTAACTCCCTATCCTTTTTGCAGTGAGACGGACAACGGCCAAAAAATCACTCGCTATAAGCCGTTCTTGTTATAACGGACTTCCATTGTATATACTCATCCTTTGTTCCTTCATAAATATATACTTAACTTTATTTATAGTCATCCCATTTTTCTTCACATATATTATAATATTAGACTTTTTTATATTTGTCTATTATACAGAGCTTACAGCAATCCTTTCATTCTTGATTATAACCATGGTGATATTTATTATTAATTTGCTACTTGCTACCTTTGTTTCTACATCATCTCTTTTCTGCTCCCTTGAGTACATAACCTTGAATTCTCATAATCTAGATGATTTTCTCTCTCCATCTCACACTTCTCATTCCTTGTTATAAGTTATTAAAATGGTATTTTTTGTGATTCCACTCCCTAAACTCTACATAATTAAGTAAGAGCTTACAAAAATTATGCAAAATTAACATTTTACAGCCTTTAATGATTGATAAATGGTTTCCCTGGGTAGTAATTCTCCTGTTATACACTTAATGTTTGTATTGTTAGTTTACTGGTTGAATTCCATCTAGCTTCCTGTATATGTAATCGAAAAATTTTTTCATTGTCTCTTTTAGGAAACCAATGATCGTTGGCTCAAAAGATCGTCTGAAGTTGAAAGTCTCGGTGAAAAACTTTGGGGACCCAGCATTCCTCTCTGTAACAAATATAACATTTTCGGTTCAAACTCCTTTAATTAGAGTGCCTAAGGAGTGCAAGGAAATTTCAGCTATTCAGGAAAAGAGCAGAATTTTACATTGTGATATTGGAAATCCTCTAGCAACCAATGAAACTGTGAGTTTCTTAAGATTCTATTTTGAAATGCTTTTCTCATCAATAGAGGCTCATTAGTTTGTATGATGAAAATGCATATCTTTTCTGTGATAGGTTTATTATAGTATAGTTTGTGTTATCTCTAAGCAAAAAACATATTGCATCAAATAAGCAAGACTTGTGATTTAGCATCTATTAGACAATGAACATCATGTACAACATATTCTTTTAACATTCGCAGAGGGAGTTGTTGCTTATATTTGATTCATCAAATATTCATACAGCAACTAAAGACATTTATTTTAAAGTCAATTCATCGAGCTCAGGTGAAGATGTAGATGCAAATAACAATTTTAGAGAAGAAAAAATACCTTTGATCAAGGAGTCAGACTTATCAATTGTTGGGTAAGTGTATCATGTTTTTACATTATCAGTGCTTTCATAGATGGAATAATTCAAAGACCGTTGTTGACTTGAAACTAAAAAAGAATAAGATATTCTACCTTTTCAACAGCTATTCATCTCAAAAACTATTTACCATTTAGGAGTGAAGTACTTACAATGTACATTGAACCTTATGGAATATCCATGGAGTTGTCTATGTAAAAGTTGATATCTTTGCCTTTCTACTATGATTTATCAAAATATTTGAGCAGAGGTTATTAACATAGAATCTGAATGACTAGTCTCTTGCAAGAAGTCATCATCTAGATTTTAGTTGAAGACTTGCAAGTAATCCTGCAGATTGATTTAAGTCTAAATGGTGATAACATTGTGGCTTGGAAGATTTTTCTCTGTCACTCTCTTCCCCTTAAAGTAGATAGGGTAACACATTGAACTATTTAAGTTTATACTTTAAATTCCTAATATTTTTTTTCTGGTGAAACAGCATTTTTGGATTGAGATTTTTCTTGAGTTTGCTCTTAGTAATTTCTATTTTAATGTGAACTATTTTCACTGGATCTTTTCAGAAAATCTAGCCAACAACACTTTTACTTGGTTAAGAAGAATGACTCTTATCCAAATGAAGTCATATCATTTTCTCACATTTTCCAGGTATTTTTACATTATTTTGTTCTTGATTTTAACAAGAAATTCTATGATAAATTAATTAATCAATTAAAATTTTAATATAGATTCATAATGGGGGTCCTACCACGATAAAAAATCTAAAATTAACAATTTTAATGCCAATTGTTATGAAAGATTCTTCTGGAAAAAGCTATTCTGTGAAGGTATACGCTCCACAGGTAAGAAGCAGCATCTAATTACAAATGTTATGGATATATTTTAATAGTTCATTGAAGTATAAATTATATCATGTTTTCAAATGAAATGCAGTATTCATGCTTTCTTTCTTAACTGGAACTTATTTCCATAATATCGTGGAAACAATTTGCAGAATTATTTTGATCAAAATCTCTTACTTTATTCTATAAAAATTTTGGACTTTCCTTGGTGCATGCCTTTATATTGAAAGGAATTTTTAATCCTCTTCCTTCATAATTATTTTCAATAATTGCAATCACTTCATCATACAATTATCGAAGTAAAAGTTATCTTGCTATAGAAATACAATTTTTGTAATAATTTCCTTATTTTGTTTTCAGCTATATTCTTTTAAAAATATTAAGTGTTTCCCAAAAGAATTTTACTTCCATTCTTCTGAAAATTTTGCAATTCCTAACTCAGATGAAGGGAAAAACAGCATTAGTAGTGACATAAAAGTTATTCATGAAAAGCATAGTATATCTACTTCTTCAGACAATGGAAATGTCTTTCATATGAGCTGTGCATCTCATGATGTTCAGTGTATGATCCTGGAGTGTACCATTGGGAATTTAAGAAAGAGTGATGAAGGTTCCATGGAATTCTCCATGAAAATTAATCCTGAAGAATGGAGTAAGTATAATATTTTATTTGATAGCTGGAATATAATTTCTTACAATTGGTTTTTGAGGTAATGAATAATTATTTAAAATTACATTTGTCAAGCATAGTCATACCTTATGTACTGATAATTAAATTTTATTAATAATAATCAAAAAGGTTTTTAATGGAACACTCAAACAAAATGAGAGGGTGTTGGATAAAAGACTCCTATTCAACCAAATATCTAATTTAAAAAATTATTAAGCAATTAGAGTTAACTAATATATTGATAGTAAGAACTGATGAATATTTAAAATTCATACTTGAATTATTTAACTCTAATTGTTTTGTTGCTTAAAATTTTTAATCTGGTAATTAGAAATTACTGTAATTGATTCCACAACTCAAATTTTAATTGATAACTCTTATTCTTTGATATAACTCGATCATTGTATATTAGAATTTTCTTTTTTTAAGACTAGTGCAAACCTATAATGACCAATACTAATGTTGAAATGCTTGTTTATACATTACAGGTGACATTCTAGAATATTATAATAGTATCAAGATATCATCTATTGGAAGCTTGGAGATACTAGATAATCCACAACCAATACAGCCTGAATTATCCAAGTAATAAATTGTATAATTTGAAACTGCTTAGAAATTTTGTTATCTTTTCTTGATACCTAGTATATGAATGTTTTTTTTTTGTTTTCCGTGTGGCTTAATGGTTGTACTTAAATTCTGTATTGTTGAATGTAAGATGCATTTTCGTAAGTAATTGGCATAAAAAAAATAGCTAATGCTAACTTTGTTACCTAGTCATTTTCCAAATAAAATATTATATTTTCTATAGCAATTTTATCCTTTAAATTATAATTAAAATTTATGAATATTTTAATCTTCATAATTTTTAAAATTATATATTTTATGTCAAATTTGATACAATTATAATTACCAATATCATTATTATGACTTATAATTTACTAACTTTTATTTTATTTCCTGAAATATAATGCATATTATGCCCTCTTTGTCAAAACACTGTCAAGCAATTAATGCAAGGATTAATTTCAGTTTCAATAGATTTGTAATTATTATTTATAATTCTTTTGATTTCTACTAATCATTGATATTTATTTCACTATAGACCAGATTTTGCAGATGTATCAACATACATTGGTGAGCTGAAAGGCAATAAAATATCTCCATGGATTGTGGTGCTTGCTTGCATTATTGGGATCTTTTTATTAACAGGTTTTATAATAATCTTGAAAAAGGTATGTGTTCATAGAAATGATTTTTATATGTACTTTGTATTTATCAGTGCATGTATCATCGTAAAAATTTAGACCCAAAATTCTTGCTGTATGTTATACACTTATATTACATATTAAAAAAATAATTACACTTAAGGAATCATATTAATTTTTAACTCAGTTTAAAATGTCTCTTTTAAAGAAATCTTATAATCAATAATTTTAAAATGTCTACTCTCTAGAAAATAACTCAAAAAATCAGCTGATCTATGCATGAATGTGCTCTAGTCTTCACATGCAAAACATCACATTTCCCAATTTAACATTTAATAATTTTAATGATTAGATACCTCATAATTACGGTCAACTGTGGAAACAATAGAGATAGAGGAGCAAAGATGTGACTAACTATCATTTTACCTATTAACACTTGGCAAAGTTGACTTGTGGGTGGGAACAGCAAAAATATGTTTCCATCTGAAATCATTTTTCATTCTGAAAAGAACTTGAAAAAGAGATTTTTATCTTTACTAATCACCTTTTGCATAGCAAATTGCAATGAAAGACTAGCTTTAGTATTCGTTGGCAGCTGCTCTGTAGTGTGTGTTGTGACCTGACCACTACAAGTCCTTTTTTTTAAATTCCAATTTACTTCTTAAAATCATGGTGTTTATTTTACAAAGACATATAATTCAATTTTAAGAATTATTTCCTTTTCCTTCATAAAAGAATAACAGTGTTATGGATATCTGCAGAATTTTATGGTTATTTATGGTTAATTATTTCATATTCTGAGGTTTTTGATGCAGTAGGAGGAAAATTTGAACACTGAATAAAAATTTCTTGGGTTTTAATTGAATTCTGAAACAAGATTTTAGGTCATTATCAATTCAGCCTTCCTTTTCCTAATATGCATATTATTCATTATATTAATGAAACATAGCTTACCTTTGAGTTGCTGTTACTAAATGAAACATCCTTGATATTTCATACACTTTAAATATGTAATATTTTGGTCCATTACATATATTTGGCCATTAATATTCTCTATTTTGGATTAAATATTTATTAATATAAGATAATTGTTATAATAACTATATTATCACAAAAATGCATTCTATTCCAGATGGGATTCTTTAAACGCCAAAAGAAAGAGGAATTGGAAAGTCTCAAGAAATCAGATGAGGTGTGTATATTATGGAGTTATCAAATTATTCATAATTATCTTACTGAGAAAACCATTCAATAAAGGAACTGAATGTGCTATTTATTTCTAGCCTGCTGAAGAAACTGAAGGAGAAAGTTTAAATGGTGATGAAGCCAAAGAAGTTTAAATGATGTATAAAAGTCATCAACCTATTTAAAATGTGGGAGCAAAAGAAGAAAAGTTCATAGTGCTAAGAGCAATGCTATCCTTAAATGTTGAAAATTTCTTCTGGTACCAAATTATGATATTGTTACCTATGGATCTGCAAACATGGCTAGGGATGTGGTAAAAGATTGCATTCTAAGAATGCAAGTTTGGAGATATTGAAAAACAAGTGAAAGATTGCATTCTAAGAATGCAAGTTTGGAGATATTGAAAAGCAAGTGAAAACAGGTGGGGACATCATAGATAGAGTTTCTGAACATGTGCACCAATATAAATTGGCAATAAGGTAACCTTAAGCCCAAATTCACAAGTTGAATGCCTCTGGTTTAAGTTAAGCAAGTGTGTTGGAGAAAAAGGAGAGATAGAATTCTATACTTAGGTGATGAAGTGAGAGGGTCTTATGTAAATATGTAAGTGAATGATGTGAAAATCTGGAGGTTGATGGCAAAAGTACAATTAAGTCATACATGATAGAAATGTGACAGGTATCAAATTAAGACAAATACAGAAACAAATTTTGAATGTGCATGTATATTTGATGATGCTCTTTTGAAGAGAAAGATGAAATGATTGAGAAATACAATGACTGATGTTCTAATATTGTATAAGGAGTGAATGGATGTAAATAGTAAATCTTTTAAGTAGTTACTTTTGTTTTACTTAAGTAGTAATATTATTAAAAGTGCTTCAACAGCTTCTGCTTTTTAGCACATTTGCTCCCTCTGGGAATGAAACCCAGGACCACTTTTACCAAAGGCAAACGCATTGTCCACATGGCTATCCTGGAGCCTGTTTTACTTAAGTAGAAAAATATTCTGTAGGTATCCTTTGATTTCATTTTCATCTTCCGAATCATTCACTTGACTAATGATATTTGATAAATGTCAATATGATAATACTTTATGATCATGAAACCTTCCAAGAATTTTTTTTAATAACTGCTATTTATATACACACTTATGAATACTCCTACATGGTACAACAGGTAATTAAGCAGAAATAAAACATAATTAACATCATGGGGAATGGATAAAACAAATGATAATTCAGACAAAGTACATTATGGCTACAATTTGCCTTGTTTTGTGAGTGCAGGATCTGAATGACGAAAAGATGTAGTACACTCCCCAACAAGACGGAGAAATGCAACTCGAGATGTGGTATGACGATCTAATTTAGTAACTGCTTCAGCAGATACATTTCTCATGAGCTCAAAGCCAGATTTTTACAATGTAATTCCTGTTAGAAATTTGTAATTGGTTGGCATTGAGCCTAGGACCACATTGGAAAATGTTAGTGCTTCATCACTAGACATGGGCGCCGTTATGATTTTTGTCAGCGGCGGCGTAGGGGGAAAATGAGGCCGGCGGCGGCGGCGTAACGGCGAGAACGCTGACTGCTTAATCATCGGCGGCGGCGCGGCGTAACCGGCGGCGTGCAAATTTTCGTTCGTATACGGCAGAAAAAAAGGCGGATAACTCGAATATCTGAGAGTACATTATTACAATTATATCATACCAATAAAAATATAAAAATAAGATTTTATGCGAACACTTGGAAGAGGACCCAAAAGCGTTTTGGTCGTACGTTCGTGAGGTCCAAGGTAAAGAGCAAACTGTTGGTTCATTAAAGGATACTTGCGGTAATATAGTAAACGATGCTAAAGGCAAAGCTTAATATCTTGAATGATTTTTTTTGAAGCGTTTTCACGTCTGACGATACATCAAATACTCTCCCGAATGTTGATAAACCTGCATCGATGTCAAAAATCACCTTCAGAGAAGACGACATCAATAAACTATTGCACAGAGAGTGTTCAAGGAAGTTGCGGAGAGCGTAGCACGTTTTCTTAAAGTTATATTTGACAAGAGTATGAGCGAAGGAAAGGTCCCGAAGGATTGGAAAATTGCGAATGTCACGCCAATATTTAAAAGCGGCTCTAAGGACGATCCAGCTAATTACAGACCTATATCTTTAACATCACTGAGCGGTAAAATTATGGATCATATAATAGCTAGCTCTTTAATGGGTTTTCTTGAAACGTCTAATTTCATAATTAGGAATCAACACGGTTTTCGTAAGACTCGTTCTTGCGAGTCTCAGCTGGCTTTATTAGTACACGATATTCTAAACTCTCCAAAAAAAACATAAGCAAGTCGATGCAATATTTTTAGATTTTCGGAAGGCTTTCGATAAGGTACCTCATCATAAATTGCTGTACAAATTAGAAGTTGCGGGTATCAATGCAGAAGTTATTAACTGGATAAAAGACTTTCTCACCGATAGAGAGCAGCGAGTAGTACTTGATGGTATTAGTTCCAACTTGGTTAAGGTGACCTCGGGCGTCCCTCAGGACATTGTAATTGGACCATTGTTATTTTTAGTATACATCAACGACCTCAGCAATCACATTGTAAGCAATGTTAGGATATTCGCAGACGACACAGTCATTTACAGGGAAATAGTTAGTTCAGAGGATAGATTAACCCTTTCGAACGACTTAGATAGAATTATGAACTGATGCGATGATTGGCAATTAGAGCTTAATGTAGAAAAGTGTTCGGTAGTTAACTTCTTCGAAAGTAAATCTATAATAAATGATTATTCTTATAGTCTCCGAGGGGTAAACCTAATGACAGTATAATCGGTAAAGTATCTCGGAGTAACTCTCACGAATAATCTATCATGGAGTGCTCACATCCGAAATACATGTGGAAAAGCACTTAAGAAACTCGGTTTCGTTAAAATAATAGTCGGTAGGAGCGAAGAAAATGTTCGCGAGCGATGTTACTTAGCGTTAGTTAGGCCTCACCTTGAGTATGCATGTAGTGCATGGGATCCCTGCCGAGAAATGTCGTATCCGGGATTTAGAAAAAGAACAACGAAAGGCGATACGATTTGTAAAGAATTGCTACGATAAAACAGCGAGTGTTACTCAGATGTTACAGGACGTGGAATGGGAATCATTAGAAGATAGAAGAAAAATCCAAAGGATAAATTTATTAAATAAGTTCAGAGAAATTAAGTTTTCAGATTATGTAACCGATATAATGCGACCCCCTGTTATATGGGCCGTTCTGATACTGCCAGAAAGATTAGGGAAATAGATGCTAGAACGAATCGCTTCAAAAATTTATTTTTCCGCGAAGTATACGCGAAAGCCACCGTTTAGGAAAATAGAGTCAAGGTGCTTGCACCCCCTGCCACACGCCAAAAGGCGGCTTGCAGGGTTCTTACATAGACATAGACAATTATATTTATATTTATATAGACATTACAATTATATCATACCAATAAAGACAATGTAGAGCTATCTTGAATAAGCAGCACAATGGGCTAGAATCGAAAAAACCTGGCAAAAAAATCCTTTTCTTGAGTGCGGACTTTAGTACTGGCAATTCTCAAATAAATCCTGCCTATTACTACCAAATTATTTACGCTGATTTCTACCTATTAAAATTCCACAGGTGGTCAAAATTGACCAAAATTCACAAATAATGCCAGGCTTAGATTTTTGCAAAATTCTTCAGCCTAAAACCAAACCCAAATGAGCAGAATCATCGGAAAAAAATCAATACAGTATTGAATAATCAACCCTTAAGCTTAATTATGATTTTTTAAGTGATCACAGTTGAATATTTGAATTATTGCACACTTCCATCAGATCTCTGAATTAGCTTCTTTTGGTGAAATACTCACTTCATGCAACATGTCTTTTAAGTTATATTTCTTTCTCTTGTCCTCTCTCGGACCCTCCGATTTAAGGAAAAAGAGCTCAAATAAGACGCCGTTTGGGAATATTATATGCAGAACTTATTGAGGTATAGCAATGCGAAGTTTCAAAGTTCACACTCAAAAAATATTTCCTTATTCTTGGCCAGCATTTTTCGATTCTAGCTCGCTCTGCGCCATAAAGGGGTTAATTTGGCAATACGTTGCTTTCCTTTTTTTCACGAAAGCATTCTTCTTATAATTACGCTACATTACTTTAAGAACGTTTAAAGAGAGGTATCACAAATTGGGCACAAATAGCCAGTAGAATGTCGATAAATGGATGTACTATTGTTGTGAATTAGTTTTAACAACACATTTGCGCCACATTTTTCAAGTATGGAATCCAGGAATAGACGTTCAATTGAAATTTCCAGAAAATAAAAAATGTATAAATGATGAACACAAATCAAAACATTTAAGTTTAAACAAACTAAAAGAATAATAAGCAAATGAATGAATGAGAGGATTTTAAAATAAATATATTAATAACATTCAGCAGTAGGTTACACAAAATCTTTGTACAACGCATAGTTCTCATGGATGAATACTATTTTATTCAATCTCTGTGGCCCTAGTCTGCTTTTCTTATCGTTGAGAGTGAGCCCGCATGTACTAAAACTCCTCTAAATGGGAGTGCTGGTTGCGGGAGTACATTATGTTCTAATGAAGATATTCAAATCAATTATAATGTTTTAGAACTCTGGATTAGACGATTTTTTATAAATCAAAAAATGCTTCAATGATTAAGAATTGAAGGTAATCCAGAAAAATACTGTTGTACCCTATGAAAAAAATTCTCTTATTGGAGTTAACATTTTGGTTTACATGTATGTTCAAGATGGTTTTTATAAAAATATTCACAGAAATTATGATACGTAATGAATACACATTACTTGAAATTACTAAAGCCCAACTTATCTCAAACGGCCTTATGTTCATAAGAGAGATTGATGCACGGAGTAGAAATATACGCGTTGAAAGAGAAAGTTATACTAAATTAATTTTAGTATTATACTACATAGAGATACAGTAATTGAAAACTGTTCAGTAAAATTTAATTATAGTTAAATTTTATCACATTTACAAGAAAAATAAGAAACGAAAAATATTTAAAATTAAAAATTTGGAAATTCGTAGCGAATTTGTTTGTACATGTTCTTTAAATACTCACTCTCATTTCAGAAACAAAGAAGTTCTTATTCTTGATAATTTTCTTCCTTTTATGATCTTTTTTCGATACTTTTAAATTTCCTGGTAAATATTCTGGGAAAATACATCCTAAAAATTTTGAAGGGAATGTCGAGAGGTTTGAGAAAAATGCGTTCAGAAAAGTAGCTGGCTACTACTTTTCGCTATAATTCATTCATTAAAAACATCCAGCGAGATAGTATTCTGAGAAAAGACTGAATTTTATTTGTGTTATTTTAAATCCCTATTTTCTATTATAAACATTCGAAAACGAACATACATTGCGGAAGTTACATCTTCCGCAATAAATTGTATGAATTATATTACGTATGAAATATGTTATTAAATACGAGTAAAAGTAGCTTGCATACTGCAAGCTTATAAAAGGTATTTATAATCTTTGTTCACATGCCACGTTTTGAGTTTCAATGTTATCGGGAAGGGCTTAAACAAAACTTAAAAATTGCTGCAATTTCTAATTTTTGTAAACGCCTGGTGTCGAACCCAGCACCTATTGGAATATGCAAATAGGCATAATAACTTGTTAAGACCTAATCTTAATTAATACAAAGTTTAAAGTAAATATCATACCGGGAAGGTCCTGAAATAAGACTCCATTATCCCCTATCTGAAATGCATTGGATATAACATATTGGCAGCTGTGAATGCATATTATGACTTGTTAGGACTTGATCTAATTTAATGCAAAGTTTCAACTCGATATCATGTCTGGAAGTACCTAAAATTTGTTTCCGTTATCTCCATAAAAAATGCATTGAGGAATGAAAATTACCCTCTGGGATCGAACCAAGGACCATCAGTGAATTGCTAAAGTTAGATTATGAAATATATTTATGATCTCTATCCAAGTGCTGAGTATCAAGTTTCCATCTTATCGGAAAGTGATAATAAAAAATCTTAAAAACCGCAATGTAAATTAAAGGGGAGCATATTTTCCCGGACCTAGCGTCGAACCAAGGATAAACATGGATAATGTCTTAATGGTTTTCGTCGGATACGCATGGCTTCCAGCGATCCCTTGAATTTCAACTCTCTACTTTGCCTGAAAGTGCCTCAAAAAATTTTCGAAGATCCGCACCATGTATCTTTATGGAGAAAAGCGGGACTTTGGGGCCTTCTGGAATAGAATCCATGACACTGAGGTTCAAAGTCGGCTTTTTTCTGGAGGTTATACGTCATGGCCAACACGTTGTAAAAATTTCAAGACAGTGGCATTTGAGGAACATGGTTAGAATTTTGATCCCCTATGAATGAATGAGTGTATATATAGGTACGAGTGAAATGTTGTTAGCATACTGCAAGCATATCGGCAACACTAATTTCATGTCGGCATCATATCGAGACGGTCCTCAATAGCAAAAAAAGGATTGAAAATATTCTTAAAATTCGCTGTAATTTAATTGCCTTGCATCGAACCCGGGTCTTTCTGGTCATACTTACTATGCAGCACAACAGAACATCTCCATCTCTAACTACCTGTGAAAATTAAAGCAGAAATATTGGCTGCAACTGCCTCAAACGACGTCCTACTTTTCACATATTTTCCTTATGTGAGAAATGTTATTATGCTCTGGCATCGCACCTAGGAACAGCATGGTCTCATATAATTTTTTTCTTAAACCGAGTCTTAATATACATCTTCTAGCCAAGCACGAACTTCCTATCTTTTCCATAAGTGCATCAAAAAAAATAATGAAAAACTACCACAATGTTTTTAAAGGGCAGATTTTTGCATCGTCCTAGCGTCGAACCAAGGACGTTTTCCGTAAAAGTTATTTATGTTTTCGATAGATGATGACCATATATATAAGCTCCTAAAGTTTTGATTCTCTTTCTATCAAGGAAGTAATTTTAAAAAATTCCCGAAAATCAAAGCAATACATTTAAAGGGGAAAAATTGGGACTTTGGGACCCTCTGGAATCGAACCCATGACACTGAGGATCAAAATTGCAATTTTTTTGTGGGTTACACGTTATGGCCAAAACGTCGTAAAAATTTCAAGTCAATGACGCTGGTATATCATAACAGGAAGGTCCTGATATAACTCCATTATCCCCATCTGAAATGTATACGAAATGTAAATGGCTCTCTGAGATCGAACTGAAATCGAAGGACGATCAAGACATCCTAAAACTGAGTATTTGAAACATATCAATGATCTTTATCTATAAGCCGAATTTCAAGTTTCTATATTATTGGGAAAGGGTTCAAAAAACTTCTTAAAAATCGGATCACCTTCTGATTTTAGAGACGGCTGGAGTCGAACCAAGGACATATTGGCATCTGTGAATGCACAGTATGACTTGTTCTGACTTGATCTTATTATATGCAAAGTTTGGAGTCGATATCATGCCGGGAAGTACCTAAAATTGGCTTCTGTTATCTCCATAAAAAATGCATTGAGGAATGTAAACGCCTCACTGGGATCGAACCAAGGGCCATCAGCGAAACGGTAAACAGCGTACATAAAATTTATAATTGATCTATATCTACATGCCGAGTTTCAAGTTTCTATCTTATCGGGAAGTGATTTTTAAAATATCTTAAAAATCGCAATGTAAATTAAACGGGAGAATATTTGCCCTGACCTAGCGTCGAACCAAGAATAATCATCGATGATTGTTTAATGGCTTTTAATATATCAGCGCCCTCGTGGAAAGCCCGAGATTTGTTCTATCAGTTCAAAGCGTATCTCTTCGAACTACTTGTCAGCATATTTTCGACTGTGGGACTTTGTTTTAAATTCAAGCCACGCCGCGCCGCCGCCGATAAAATTTCCGGCGGCGGCGCGGCGGCGCGCCGTAGTTATCTTTTCGGCGGCGGCGGCGTGCCCGATATTGTCGGCGGCTGGCGTAATCGGCGCGGCGCCCATCTCTATTCATCACATAGCGTTCAAAATTCCTTGGTTCCTTATTAGCACTCTTTTTTCTGACAATATCTAAAATCTGTTATTCTAATTGGAATTTTTCCTTGTTGTTATGATTAACTACTAAGTTTTGATTTTAATACTGAATATCATTATATATCTGACTGTCTATCCTTAATTGACCAAACTTCAACCAAGTTAAATTCTAACATGGTTGAATCAATATGTGAAGATATGGATTAGTACATGTAAATTTCAACAGTGATGCTATCTTCCTCAAGGGCAATAAAGTTCTTTATTTGTACTTAGGGTGTTCTTAAAATAGCGGTGATGTGAGCCTTCCTTTTTTCTCTGAATACCAATGAAGGAGGTGAAGAACACTGCCAAAGATAGCTATTGGAGATTTTAAACCTCTGATTCATTAACAGCTGTGTTTCAAATTTTCTTTCTTCACATGGTATCCTTTTTTATCTTACTTTATAAGGTTCACTAAATGGTGCTGTTTATGCTGTTGAAGTTCTTGAGTATGTATATTTCATAGTAGTATGTCTTTGATTGTATTATTGATCCAAAAGTTAAGGGAAGCAACTTGTTCTATACTTTGATTGTCAACAATTATTTTTCAATTTACTGGTTGATCGCTCTTGAAGAGCCTTAATTTTTGTCTTTATGATCAAGATCTCAAGATCAGTGTTCTTGCTCTGTCTTAAAAAGTTAGAAGGCAGCATTATGGAGTGCATCTTCATCACTGGCAATAAGTACTTTGTTGGCCAAGAGAAGTGTTAGAACACCTATTTAGCTATTGAAATCATGCGAGTAGTAGTTTATTTTCATTCATTAAAAAAATAATTAGTATGAGGAACAAACTATATTGGTAGGTATTCTTTTAGAGTTCTGAATTTACTAGAGCTGTTTGGTTTTTCTACAATATGTCATGATTAGTAATCTTTTTCTGTCTTGTTTAAATGATAAGTTAGCTAAATAATTTGGTTTCATTTCTCAAGATTTTACCCAAATAAGCCACTGCCCCCATAAAATTCAATTTTGTGGAATCTACTGTACATAGATATCTTCATAGATAATTCTGAATTTTGCCTTGAAAGTTCTTTCATTTATCCAACTAAATGAAGCAATTCTTTGTATCCTCTTTATATTTGTTAGAAGTGCTGCTCCTACCAGTGCTCTAATACGTTTTTTACTCTGTATCTTCTTTTTCGTTTCCATTATAAGTGCACTATCAATTTTTCTTCCATGTGTAGCAGATTGTAGTTTTTTTAGTCATTCCATGGATTTTCCATGTTTCAATTTTGATATATTCATCATCACCAATAACTTAATCCAGTGGTGGGGGAGCATGCACTTGTATGAAGGCATCCAATTAGGGTTGGAAATAAGGTAGAGATATATAAATTGCAGCTGTGATAAATACATTTTTGAAGGTTCGTCCCGCTACAGAAGCTTTTTGCAGACAACACTTTCATATACAAAAAAATCTACATGCGAATGATACATCTATACTACAGGACGACCTGGACGTAATTTATAAATGGTGCGAAGATTGGCATTTCGGTTTGAAGATAAGAAAATGTGTAGGAATTTTCTGATCTCAAGCATCCTAAAATATTAGAAGCCCCACATTTGACGTTGACGTTCGTGGGTTATTACTAATAGTTACCTAGGTGTCCTTTTCAGTTTCGGTTCATCATTAAAAATCTATATTCAAGATGCAGAGGACCGGTCTTGGTGGTCGAGTGGTTAGCGCGTTAAGCGCTATCGCTCCAAACCCCGGGTTCATATCCCGACTGATCGAGATTCTTCTGATCAGGGAATGGTTGTGTGTGGTTGTCTGACTTTCCCGTTTAGGGTTGGCGGCAGGAAGGGCATCCGGCAATAAAAGTCAACATCATCGCCAAAACCAACCCCATCCTCATATTCACCCAAAACCATCATTCATCAGCCGACCCCATAAAAAATATGGGAAAATGGCTGACTCAGAGGCTCTTTATTTAATTTACAGTCAATCGAGCTCCTTAGAGGTGGTTTGTATTCCACTAATCGTCCATTGCTTCGATGTTGTTGCGAGGTGTGAAGTCCGCACAAGAAATGTTTCATCTTGGAGCCAGAGCGCTTCAAGTTTGATAGCTTTATTGTACATCTAGAAAGTTTTAAAATATTGCTTTAAGTTTTATTTTTTTCATTTAGAGTGTCTAAAGCTTAAAGCGGAACTCCGTAATGGAAGAAAAAGAAGTAGCCCTATGAATTCCACTACTTCCTGGTCCACTGAAATAGACATTGATAAGATTCTCCCCTTCCGATTAATATTTGTTGAAATTTCTCATTAAAAATTCTGTATTTTTGGAAAATTAAACGTTTTCGTATTAGTAATTACCCTGTTTTCTGTCTGTATTTTCTGATAATTCCATAAAAAAACGCCAACAGAAAATATAAAACTATAGATTAGTGACTAAAATATAGCCAAACTTGTAAGTTCTGTAGAGAACTGGAAATCGTGAGGCACCCTTAGGGGATACCGGGTAAATGATGCCATCCAAAGAGAATTGAATTTTTTGCAGCTTGCCTAATATGCTGTTTTGCAAATGGAAACGTTGACAAGCTTAATTCACTTTTCTGGAAGCTGAATGAATTTAACTGATAGCCTACCTATTGAGAAAATATATTTAAGAAAATATTTAATGAAATATTGCACAGTGGCGGAATAACCACAGCTACTGGGGTTGATGACGCCGTCTTTTAGGTATCAGATAACTATGTGTTTATTAATTTTTCGATATCAATTTATCAATTTTTCATGAAAAACAGTCGGCAAACATGAATTGCGCGGATTTGCGCAATTACCTCAATGATGTATGAAGTCAAAAATTATACGAAGACAGTTAAAAACAACAGTTTTTACGACTAAAAAAAATCACGTGCTCGCACAGCTCCTAGAGACGGAGAACTTAATGCCAATTAGCTGCTAATTGGCATTAAATTAGATCATAGCACTGGTCGCGCGATATTTCAACAAACCATTTACTGCTCAGCTGCAGTGGCGGCATCACCCAGGGCGGCGCGAATGCCCCGGTCTCCTCTACCATTTGTCCACTTGGGTGTAATGAAACTAGAATCAGCTACACTCTCGCCCTACAACTTACACTTACTTATACAGATAGTATTTCCCTTTTATCTCCCTAATTTATACATCACACTAGTGAGCAAGAAGCAGCATCGTCCATTCCGATGGTCATCTTAGAACATTTTGTGTTTTTGCTGTCGAAAAATTATTCCTTAGCCACTTTCGAGAAACTGCAGCAAATACCTTCGTCATCCGAAAAATAGTTAACTGAATTTCTCATTAGCCGTTATACTACTATGTTCAATACGTTCAAAAACGGCGTTTTTCGGCGTTTACGCGGGAAAAAACAAGTTCGGGAACTTTTTCCACGTAATAGTATCTCTGCATTTGAATCGTAATGCCTGCAGTATTGGATACTTTAATATGGTAAACTTCGTCGCGGAAACACCGATATGATCTATGCTTCTTTTGATGCTTCTAATATTGATTTCTTACGGACTCTTTGCACTTGATATACCTATAAAAAAGAACGAAATTATTTCATCAAAAGGATTTGCAGTTTCGACCCGATTAATTACTACACAACATTCAAATCTACGATTGAGCTTTGAGAGTTAAATTTTTAAATTACACAATTTTGGGTCAAACGGTTATGTTTAATGCACCTAAATAGGAAACGCTTATGCATGCGCGCTCCTTATTTGGTCGCGTGCGTCTGCGAGCAAAAGAAGGCCAAGTTCCTTTCACCACACGACGATCTCCAACCGCAACCTTAGGGTGAAAAAATGAAATTTAATCTTGTATGTCAAGTCCCAAAGCAGTTTCAATTACGTAACAAAGTGGCCGGCTCGAACTTGACTTGTTTTGAAACTTAAAAAGGTTCAATGTGCCCGAGGGCTTTTTTCTGTGCTGTTAAGAAGAATGCGATCTCCTTATTAAGCACACGAGTCATTCCGGTTGAATTTCATCTCTACGGATAGTTGAATTTTATTATAATTAAATTATTCGCACAATTTTACGCTCCTGAATAATTATTTAAGAGCGTAAAATTTCTTCATTCTCGTTCGAACATAACACATAGTCCTCATTCGATTCTTTGGATATTTAATTAGGTTAGGTACAGGTTGTTTTTTAGGTAACTTTCACATGTATTCTTCACTAGGGTTGGGATAAAAGAAGAATGTGAACTTAAAAACTAGTCTGCTTGAATTAGGGCATCGGTGTGGATTTCCTCTGTAAAAAACTCGCTGTGTACGAGAATTCTGAGCATTTTTTGTGTGCGGCTGAAGGAAATCTGGGCGTAAAATTACTCAGAAGTATTGATGAAAGACAAAGAAGGCGCTCTTAAATCCTCCAATTCTGTTCCTCGTCGTTTATTGACGAAGAATCGGTTATTTAAGGATTTTTACTTTAATACTTTATATTTTTTAGGTATGTATTTTTAGCAATTTATCAGGAAATAATGTGAAATTTAAGATGGAATGGGACGAATTCTACGGATCACTTAAGCTTCTGTCCGCAAGCTAGTCAATAATGTTGATATGCTGTACACTCATTTCATGTTCGATTTAGCAATCGCCTGGGCATTAGATCTTTCAGTCCCAAACATATAGAAAAACTCAGTGATTCATCCTTCATAGGAAAGAAAGAAATTCTTCACCAATCCTATACGATCTAGCTATTCGATTATTGAGTCATTTGACGTAAACACTTCCAGTCATTGAAATATAATTACTTCACCAACATCCCTAACTAATGTATACCCTAATCGCTTCTCTAAGAGACTGTGGAAAGAACGAACGTTAGTAATTATCTGTTTTACGACCTCACAACAATTGCCGATACTCCTTTACGCATTATGTACCTGATTAACTGGCAATTAATAATAATAATAATAATAATAATAATTTATTTCGTCACAAAACATTCAAATACACAGAGAAAACTCTGTTGTGAATTGGTGACATGTCAGTTAATGCAGGAAATACATAAATGTAAATTACACAAAGCAATATTTATATATAGCCATTTTTACATTCCGATCTTCTATTTAAAGAATTTTACATAAGGAATATGAGAACGATTTTAACAATTGGAACTACATTGTTGGAACAAATTCAAATAAGTACTTAATATCAATCCAATACCAGCCTAAATCGTTGTTACATCCAACAGGATGTCATTGTCCAGAAGGTATTCATGAACTGAGTAATAACATTTAATTGTCATACATTAATGTTGATAGGAAACAAAATGGGCCCTACGACGCCATCAAGAGGAACATGCAATTGGAGACGGATTCTTGATTCTACTACCTTAATTTAGGACAGTTAAACTACCTCCTTACCTAACACATAGCAATGATGCCGATGTGTATGTAAGGTCCAAACGAATATACACTGGAAGGCGAATCCAGCAAAATATGCGAAGAAATTTCATTTCCGTGGGTTGAAGCGTCATCAACCAAGAGGCCCACCTTCGAGCGAGTCTGCATTTTATCGTTTCTTATTTTGCCTCCGTTTCTCTCCCAAGAGATGACGTAATGCCTTTCTGGGTCTTGGAGGACCGCTGAACGTGGGCTTTTCTATGTCTCCAGTGGTGGGCACGCCGGAATCTTTATATCGCTGCGTGGGCTTTCCCCCTCAAGTTGACATCGAGCAATGGCTTGAGGTAATTTGGTCTGTAAGAGGCCGTTGTGGGTCGTTTCGCAGAAAGAATCACAATTCTCGACTGAATCATAATAAACAGAAATATATTTCATATGTCCTCCGAGATCCAAATGCATCACTTCACAGTAAATCGGTGGTAATTTAGATGTAACAGTCTAAAGGTTCATTACCGAGGGGTATGTAATACCATTACATTAATTATTCATTAGTTTCCAATCAATTTAATTGGAAATCATATATATTGCTGAAATAAAAATATCGAGTGCTCCCTTCTCTTATATGGAATTTGTTTTATTTTCATGTTGCTGATTGAATTGCAAGATTACATTGTTGCATTTTCTACAGGAATGCCTGTATCTGTGTCTGAATTTTTCACAGAAATAGACAAACAAGTAATTGGGTTCGCGTAATATGATCGCTGCAAAATGTGCAAAGATTAAAGCCAATTCTTATTAATTTTAAACAGTTTTTAAATACTAAGTCTAGAACCTTTTTATTTGATTATCATTTTTATAAGATTTGGTTAACAAAAAAATTCATTCTGTTGAAATGATCTTCTTCACTAAATTGTTATGTTACGTTTGCATACGACCTAAATACCCATCTATCTTGTTAGAGAGAAGAGAGAATATTTACGAATATTAACTATATTTTTCAGCCTGAACAGGTTTTTCTTCGTATGTATACATCTTTTGGCGTCTGATGCTTTAATTAGCAGAGCTGGCCTTCGCTTCGAAAGCTCTTAAGGATTGAATAATTCCATTAAGCGTGACATGTTTCTTCTCTTATTTCACTTCAAACGATATGGACATTGAATACTTCTCAGTAACTTTAGAGCCGTTAAATTCAAAGGTGCTGGTAATTAAGGATGGGCGATGAAGTTCAGAACTCAAGGCCAATTTTTTATATGCAATGCGAATGCTTAGAGGAGCTTATTGCTTTATTGAAGGTATATTTCACAAACGTTTCGTAATCATTATTTTGACAAAGCTCTCTAAAATTCTCTTCCTTGTACATGACTGCCGAACTTCATGCTTTTGGTACACAGTACGGAAAAGATTTATTTTGTGGAAGTCTTTTCATGCAAAATTGTCGATATATTTTACTTACAATATGTCCCTTGCTGGAAAGAGTTCATTGTATGTACACTGTTTTTTCATTCTATATTTCAGTCCGGAAAGTATGGGTAACCCTGTATCACTACAGTGTACTGTTTATCTTATATATAACTTTGGACAAACACTAACTTTGCTCTCATTCGATTTTGAGCTCTGGGTCACAGTTTAATGCAGTAATCGAATGAGGATTCGGAGGAATGAGTAATTGGCCTGGAGAATGTTTCTCAGTTATGCTGTACCAGGAAAGGAAATCTGAGCTCATCTGAGAATCGAGATTCGCCAGTCCTTCACCTTGGGAAGGCTGTGCCAACATCTCGGGTATTCGAAGAACGCGCCAAACGATTGCCTCACCTATCCTGGGGGGTCATCACCGTCTTGCTCTCAGTAATTCTCAAGTCCAATTAATCATATTTTCATGAGAGTAAATGATACACTGTACGTTTGCTCTGACAATTTCGCATAGAGGATCTCAAATTCAGTTTTTTATTAGTTTCCTTCCCGGAAACCCTTCTGTAGTTTACTCACTGGGCGTGCTCATGTTTGTACGCAAAATGAGATAGCCTTTCAGAAAGAGTCGGCTAATTTAGGGAACGCAGAAAATTCTTTCGCTGCGGAACTCAAAGCCATCCAAGTGAATACGATGACAGCATGCTATGGTTCCTTACATGCTTCATTTCTTTTCGTTTGAAAACGTTCTCTGTTCGAAATGAAGATTTCCTTCTCGCTCTCTGTCTCTTTCCACGGAGATTCTTTAATTATCCTTTCCCTTTCTTCAAGGGAATTCAAAGATTTGGGATGGTTTTCATTCGCTGGGTAGATAAATGTAGCACTCTCGGAAATGCAGTTAAATTAGCCAACAATTGTTTTTTTTCACGTAAATAGGATGGCGTCGTTGAACCGTAGAGATTACAGCGAGAAGTTATGTTTCAGTTTTCACCGGGAATTCGCAGTTTCTACAAATCTCATTTTCCAAGATTAGCTTGTGATACTGGCGTTCAAGAAAGGCGACAGAGAGAGGTACAGACATTGAACGCTACCGTTAGAAGTTCTTCTTTTTTACCCGAAGTAAATGGAAGGCCTAAAATGAATGAGAAAAATTATTTTTTTTTTCTGGGATGTGATTGTGGATCTGTTAATCAAAACGAGTTGTATTTGATAAAGATAAATAGCATCCTTTTTCTTGGTCGCGCAGATCGCGTTTTGTCCTTGGCGATATGGTTTCTTATAGGGAAGGTCATAGGGAAGAGTTAAAGTTGAGAAAGGGGATGAAGATAATTGCGAATGAAAGAATACCACCCTGCTATGGTTTTCTTTACTGTACCATTTTAATTTCTTTTTCATTTTATTAAGTGCTTATACAAAAATTCCGTAAACATAGTTGCGGAACAAAGCTACGGCTCCTACGGTTTTATTTTAATTAATTATTCTTACGATCGAGTAAAAGTTGCTCATACGGTTTTACATTAATTCCTTATTCATTATTGAGTAGCTTTCAAACATGTCTTTCATCATCATGCTACATTGGTATTACTCGGTCTAACAAACTATTGGGCACTGCTTCTGAAGAGCTCCAGAGTCGCACTATCACGCGCTATGAAAGCCTTCCGTTGATTCAAATGCTGACGTGAACTAAATACAACTATTTTTCATATCAGTCATAAAGTTGGTTTCAATTTATTGGCATGGGAATAAAATCTGATTAATGACGACTTCTTTTGGACGTTAAATTTCGAACCTTATTAAATTTTTATAGCCGTGCGACTGATTGGGAGAGGGAATCGTTGATTTAAAACTTGAGACGTAACTGAATCAAGTGGTATCCATTTCGAAAAAGAAATGAGAATTTGAACTACCATATTTGAGTTTACTACATTTCGATTATATTTTATTCGTGTAGAGCAAAATAAGACAAAACGCACTCAAAATTATTTCCCCAATTGAGAGATGTGGAAATATCAGTAGTCTTTACTTTCAATTGTCATTAACGTTGCATTACCATGCCATTCAGTCCTCATGTATTCAGGCTAATTGGTAAATTTTAATACATATATTTTCTCACTCCTTACAATTTTACGCTATAAGATAATACGACTGAAAACTTAAATCTGAGATAATTTCAAATGAAAAACTGAAAAAGTTCCGCAGTTAATCTTTTGTAACTCAGGTGATAGATGATCTCTAGCAGAAAAGTCATAACCGCGGTTACAGTCTCATCCCTTCCGAAAAAATGTATTGCCAATGAGGGGAACCCGTGATGTAACAGAAGGGGTGGAAGATCTCATGCAAGGCCTCTAATTGCACCATCTATGCTTCGTTTGACATAGCTGTTATTACTTTTAAATGACCTCTTAGTATTTGTGGGATATTATGATCGAAATTATTTGCCCACAAAGATACGAAAGTTTTGCGCTTCTCAATTTCACACAATTGTTAGTTTTCGTTGAGAACATAACGTAGCTGTCGTAATATATATTGACTACTTAATTTAATCTGATACTTATGGTCTCAGGATTACTGTGCGAATTAGCAACAATTCCAATGACGATAATTTATTAGGTGACGCAATGTGATTGTTGTTACCATATTGGTGATGGATGGATATATTTCATCTTCTATGCGGTAGAGAACAGAGAGACCTTTTTCTTTTTTTTACTTTTACCGAGTTTTCTTCACGGCTGTGGCAATAGAAAAGCTACTGACGTATCATCAATGCTGAGTCATGGCATTCGTTTTGGTCACTTTTCTTTTGATGTTATGAAAATTGTTATTGTGTGGGTCACAACGCCGTATGTGCACAGACTGTCGGCTCATGGTATTCTGACTCATTGAGGATATCAAAAGTAAAATTTATCACCCCCCCGTATTGTCCAGGACATCTCATTTCTTCTCCAAGTATTTTGGTAACTAACAGTGGGGGGATAGATGGTCCAACCAGCCTTCGTGCTGAATACCTAACAGCGAGAACGTGATTTGATTCTTATTATGATCGTTTTAAATTTAATACTCGTCAATCCGTGTCTATCATATTGTTTCTCACATCAACTAACATGAACTGGTAATCTTAGTTATATATTATCTTAACATGTGTAATTGTTGGTGCCAGACGTATATTGTAATTATTATGTTGTATTAAAAGATATCTGCTTGATTCGTCTATATATCTCCAAGGTGATACATAGAAAAGTATTTCATATTGAGAGAGGGGACATCATTCCTCCTCTATACGATTAAGAGATGCGGTTGAGCTCTGGAATTTCCTGGGATTTCTTTGGTTGAACCGGAAAAATTAAGGACTTTTCGAAGAAGATTAAACAAAATAAAATACGATTACATCGGACACACTAATCTACTTGATTATCACGGGGCCCATTTTAATGCGTGATTATTCAGTATCATTACTGAATAGTTTATGAGTCGATGAAGAACTGTTCTGAGAAGGGATCATGGTTTAAAACTTACATGCGAAAATTGCTATGATTGCTTCATTGAAAAGACACGAATGCTTTTACCACGGAACCATGGAACTGCAAAATTTACTTTACTCGGAAATACAGTTCCCTCTGGTTAGCTGCGATAAAAGAATTGAAGTTGAAAGATGGATTTTTCTCATAATTAAATCTTCAAAGCATGTGTTTATCATTCTGAAAATCTTGCATTCGAAACTTGATGAAAATGAATTTCAAAATGTCTGACGCCAAAAAAAAAACAAGTTAATGCCGCTATTTGCAGGATACACGTAACTCATTAAGAAGGCGTCATCACCACTTTCATGGCTCCGTCGCTCATTTGAAATTTCCTGGAGCCTAATCGTCGCAAGACGGTGTAGTCTTTTCAAATCAATCGTTTCCGCTGTCTCCACGCAGCTGAGAAGAATTTCTACCTTTGGTCATTTAAAATTCTAAGTATATCCAACGCCGCCCAACTCTCCAGAGACCTTCCTTTGAAGCAAATCTTCACCAATTGAAATTCCAGTAGCGAAGCGTCTTACTTGGAAATATGGTGAGCCCACGCAGCCAATAACACGGGCCCTTCTATATAAAACTGTTGGGGACCCAATCAATTCTGGATCCCCTCCACACCACGGAGGTTATAGGGGCCATTTAGTTGCTTCTTTCGCAGCCCGTTCAGATGAACATCAAAAATTGAATAAATTCATTTTAATCTTGTTGAATTTGTTCTTCTAAAATTTCAATAACTTTTCTTTGTAATTAATCAATCATTTCTGGTGACATATGTTGGAACTTTTCTACTCATATTGGCCTGAAGAAGAGTTAATGTACTTAAAACCGGTCGCATTTTTCAAATATATATATTTTGCAGACGTTACCAAATTTTGTTTTCTTTAAATTTACAACTTTTTCTATTTTTTATGGGCGCTCGATTTTTTTACTGCAAATCCATATGTATGTAAGAAATATTTATTATAAGTTAGACTGATGTTTTGATTACCGAGAAGGATATTTTGATCTTTTAGTGAATCACTCTGAGTTAGCTTTGAATAAAAGAAATAAATTTGTAAAAAATGAAGATTTGGGAAATGACGACTTGACCTTTTTGGTGATCCCTGATTACGTGACAATTTAACAGACAAATATCACCTCAAAGATGCTCCCTATAAATATTTTTCGTAACAGTTGTCTGCACCGAGTATCTCCTCAGGAATTCCGACGCGAATACTCGAACCGTGACCCGCTGATGAGTTCATTTCGTCCCACATTGGTGCAACATGCATCTCACCGCCATTTATGCCGATTGCTTCTGGTTGAAATTTTTAAATAATTTCCGGATGATTTATCAAATACTTTCCTCGTGGTGAAGGATGTCATCCTCTATCCGCCCACCTCTTCGTCTTCCCTCCTCTCGCGAACTCCCTCGCAGTCGTGCAGAGATTACCCAATGGCAGGCGAGATCCCCGCGCCGGGTCGAGATGAGGACTGGTTCGCTCTCCACTCCCTTCGAAAGCCTCATCCAAGGACGATGCTCGTATTCGTATCTCCGCTTTCTTCTAAATAAGGAAGTTTTTTTCGAGGGTCCACGCGACACAGAAAAAGGAAGAGGTCCAGGTGGACGGAATACCTCCGTCTGTCGCGTCTCCACCGGACGAAAAAAAGCCTCGCGTGACGCGGTCCGATACTCTGGAGGTGAGCGTCTCGTCGGACGGATCTGAATACCTCATCTTCTGATGCGGGTGAGTAGCTTTGCCCCACGTGTCATTGATATCCTGGCTCCAGCAGATTACGAAGCAGAACGATCCATTATTCAGGTAGAAGAATCCGAATCGCTAGAACATTTAGATGTATTAAACATTTTGGCGCTGAAACCTGCGGTTATCACTGTTGATTTCAACTTAGTATTGTTGTGAATCGAGAGTTATTAAAGATGCTTCTGAAAACTCTCCGAAGTGATACGATAATTTTTCTCTTACCGGAATTTCTTTCTGAAAACGCTATTTCAAAGAAAGGAAGATAAAAACCAATTCAGGTACAATTTAGATTGTTATAAAATATTTATATTATTATTATCTTTTTTATAACTGTAATTCCGCCAAATTACGTTTCGACAAGTTCCTTTTCTGCTATTTCAGTGGTACCTATTGTTTCATGTACGAGTTTCGTCAGCAACATACTGTTTGTTGATATCTGAGTTGTTTATTTATTCCATTGTTGGTATTGTTGTCTGAGCTGAATAAAGAAGAGTAATAGCTCTATTGAAAAAAATACCTAATAGTCGATTCATTCAAGATAAATCCATCCACTGTAAGCAAAAGAGAATGTAAAACACCTATATTATTAGTCTGAATTACGTGATTCAAGTTAAATATTTGAGTAACTGAAGAGTATCTGTAATGATGAATAGAAAATCTTTATTAAATCATTAAATTAAAACATTCAGAATATTTTAGTCTCTCGTGAGCTCGCAGACTCTTTAATCCCTTTTTCATTCGAAGTTGGATACTCGATGAATCATGGAGGAAAAACGAAATTTCTCGAGAGTATGCATCGAAATAACAAACATCGCAGTTACACTTTGGGAATTATCGGTGGAAAAATATTTTTACTCGTTCTCTTACACTTTTTTCTTTTCCTCCACAGAAGCGTCTCTAATAGCCGCTGCCGCTGGTCTAAACATTTCACGTGGGCGTTATTCAACCGATTCTTCGAAAGCTGTCTCCGTGGGTGGAAGAGTTTCTCCTCGCTCTCCACCTCATAGAAACGCCTTCTCTGCCGTGAACTGTAGTTTACCGCCACCTCAACAACCCCCGGGGGATCCACTGGTCTTCGGCCCACGTGCTTTTAACAGATCCGTGACGCAACGGCTGTTTCGTTATCGCGGAGGGGTACCGCGACGTCACTTTATGGTCCAAGGAGGAGAAGGGCGAACCAATACGCCGGGGTGAGGAGAAAAGGGGTGAGCCGTCAGTTACTCGAAGACGCGCTAAGGCGCGATTTGTAGTGGCGAAGGACTGCGGAGGATCCTGGAACGTATTCAAGTGCTCGAGATGCTTCTCTTGACGGTGTGCGCTCTTTTGTCCTGTGCCAGTGCCTTTAATTTGGATGTGGATCACGCAACTGTGTTCGCGGATCCCGAGGGACAGGAAGGGAGTTACTTCGGCTTCACGGTGTCCTTGCATAAGGAATCAGGGGAGAAAGGAGGATCGTGGTGAGACCCTTTGATTATTTTCTATTCATAATCATTACCTCCTCTTACCACACGCGGAAAGGCAGCTTACAGGGCAAATGTATAAATGTAAACTCAATATGAGATGGCGTTACTTCGTGGAAGACCATAATAACAGTGATGTAAATTACTCGTGCACTTTCGTAGATTTCATTGTTGCGACATGTTTCGCGACAATAAAATCTGTGAATGAGTAATTAACATCATTATTATTACGTAGATGTGGACTGAGGTTAGGATTATTGATTATTATTGAGGTTCATCTGCTAACGAAGGGAATGTGAAAGGAAATTTTATAAAAATTGCGCGGTAATTACAAGATTGACAGTATATACCTGTGCATTCGCCTTCCAGTATGAAAATAAAATACAGTATTTCATTCCAATTCAAACTTTAATGATTAGTTTGAGCCAAGGGTGATTATTATACGTTTTGGGTACACCCCCGCGGCCCCGAATAGGCGAGGCAACCCTCGAGGTCGCATAGGGCTCATAAAAGTAGGTAATCGGCGGCGGGGGCGTGTTGTTACGCAACTGGATTTTGGGCCCCCCATTCTTTATATTGGTGCCTCTTGATGAATTGGTTATGCGAGTTTTCGACGAAGAGAAAGTTCGTGAATAACTTACCTTAGCACAAAACGTGAATGAATCGCAAGAACTCTAAGGTGCTGATGCGAAATAGTTTCTCTCTGAGTCAGTGTTTCCCGCCGATAATAAAAAAGTGGGTTGCCGCAGGAAACGGTTGCTATTGATTGACTTCTAATTTTAGGGCGGCAGACGCATTATTTATGTTCGTGGAAATGCAGCAAGCCTTTCATTCGTTTGAGAAGAGTTTCTTCGGAGCTCGTTTCCACCGAAAGGGGAGGACGTAGGTGAGAGAGATCCGAGAAAGAAAGAGGTCGAGTATGAAGATTCATACACTTATGAGAGTGCTTGTTTTCTCTCGCTGGACCTTTTGCTCCGCAATCCATCCACGAAGAATGCAAGAACCGAAATAGATCAGTGGGATGACTTTTAGTACGGTATTTTCTCCCCTTTTTTCAAGCGTTTGACGTTGATATACTAATCATCATACATGTAAATATTGTTCTGAGCCAAAAAATAAAATTAAAAGGGATTTGAATGTGATGGCAATTCCTTATTGTGAGATAAACCTGTCTGAGGGATTCCATCGGGGAAGTATGCTACTGCGGTTCTTCTCAAGAATTAAAATAACATCGTATTTTTGAGATCGGAAATGCAGCTTCAAAACCTTGATGATTAAATTAGGCAATGATTCATGTAAAGCACTTATTTTCTCTTCGATAAAGAGCTTCCTTAAATGCGTCCCTTTGCTTATACTGTATCTCACGGCAACTGGAAAAAGAGTAACAGAGTGTTTCCGTGGAAAACTGATAATTGAGTTCTGAATGAACGCTTAATTCCCTGAATCATCAAAACTACGTACACACTTAGTGAGTGTGTTGAACTCTCTGTGTAGTTTCTCTCTTCTAAATTATTCTCTCATTTCATACGTAAAGGTTTTCGCTAAATTAATGTTTGTGAAATCATTTTCGCATATTTTTATTTGACTGATTAAAGTCGATTTCCGTCTGTCCAACAGTTAAGAGAGGGACTAATTATGATCACAGACGTAATTAAATTTAATCAAGAAAGTAAAACCACCTAGTTGAGTCCACAAAAAGAAATCTCAATAAGAATAACCTAGGTTTCGTTACCGTGCATCAACATCAGGTGAAATACAAAGAAAAACTGACCGAAATCTATAACGAGAGAAGAAAAAAAGTTCTTTTTGTAGACTCTAGTAAGTGAGTTTTACTTATATATACATATATAGCAATCTAGCCGATATTCATGAAATTAGGGATATTGTTCGATTATTTACGCTAGGAATAATAACTAGTTTATCACTATGGAAAAAATATAGGAGGTTAATCAATATTAAATGATTATTGTTACCTGAATTGAGAAGAAATTGCGTACCAGAACAGACCTGACTTGATCTAGACAATGGCCAAGTATCTAAGCCATTTCTTCCTTTAAATGTGTATGAGTACATATATTTGCCACACGTACGCTCCACCATCGAGATTGAGAGTGGGCCGTTCTTTTACAGCATCCGCTTAAACGACCCCAAGGGTCTAGAATACTGCGTCCTCAGTGGCCATGTGGTTTCAATCACAGTTGTGTCACTTTCGCTCTGGGATTATGCCATTTTTATGGTTTCAGAAGTTGATTACTATCTGCAAAGTACGTAACGGTCATTCATCAAGAGTTTATGATGTCATGCAGCAGAAACGCTCCGTACAGTGCTTGATCTTCTCGTTTGATGGAGCCACAGTCTGTCTACTCCTTTGAAAATTCCTCGGTTGATTCGGAGAATTATCTAGGGAACTAGGAATTTTTGTTTTTTCTCCTTTGTGGACGGAGATTATTTTTTTCCCTCGAGTAAATAAAAGATCGCATTTTAAGATGTTCCAGTTCCTCTCTAATTTTCATGACAACTTTCATGCTAAGGAGGATTTTGGTTCCCTTTCCACGGTTGGTCTCACTAAACTCGATTTAAGGTGAAAATAAATTTCCTCTTTTGAAATTGATAAAAATAACAACTCCCTCTTCAGAGAGGTATCATAAATGTAGTGTATTCTGGCGGCTTGTTTTTCCTCATAACTTTACCATAGGGACCATTTGTGCCATTAAATAATCACAAGAGATTTTCGGAAATCTTTGATAATGAGTGAGAGAAGTTAGCCAAACACCCTTGTGAGCCATCCCGTTTTGCCGACTTTGAAGTGATTATTATAGCTCGTATCCGATGACCGTATGACTTTACACCATGCGCATTCGTAAATAATCATTTCAGAACTTTGAAAATTTTCATATCATCATTAAATGCAACTCTTTGCTACGGACACAAATTACTTTGAAAACACAAAAATAGAAATAACACCACAGTTTTTCCATTAAATTAATAAGTTATTATTGATTAACTAGTTCATGTGGTGTTGATACAAGGCCACGCTTACAATTTTCTGCTTCGTCGTCATAATATGTCATACGTAAGGGATAAAGGAATAATAAATTGCCGCACGAACCTTACATGGGAAGAGTGCAACGCGACTTAGGACCGCGTGAACTCCTTAATCATAAAATCAGGCCGAGTAATGAGAAAATAGCTGATGTAGCGAATTTCATTTCATTATCTTGATACTTTATATTCATTGATGCAACTCTGCCATTTGTTTAAAAATGGGTTCATAGTATTTCGATGCGCTAGAAGTTGTTTGTTTTTTTTTGTTTTGATGAAGAAATTATGGCCCATTATACCGCTGTAAAATGGATTCTTAATGTTCTTTCATTCTTAATTTCATAATGTTGTATTAATGAGCCGTTGTGTGTACAACAAATACATCGAGTTCGACAATGGAGTAGCAACGTTGCCAGAAAGTATGTAAGTGAAATATGCAACACTGGAAGCGATTTGTGCGACAATTTTGACCCAAATTAAGCAATTGTCTAGTTAGGGTTTAATTGGTGCTGGCATTTACTGGCGAGCTTCTGAACGGATTCCGTAGAGTTAACGCTAAGATTTACCTCGAACAACTTTAAAATGTTCTCTTAAAAATGAAATACACGTCTTCCACTTTGATGATGAACTGTTCTCGACTGCATTTGTAAATAGATAACGATCGTCGTTTCACATGGATTGCTGAATTAAAATTTCCGATGAATTCATATTTATACGAACATAATCATAGAATGTAACAGAGATTAGCTGTTGTCTAAAACAATTATTATTTAAGTTCTAATAATATATACATTTTGAATAAGTACTCAAATATTTCTTTATTTAATTTCTGTGTAATCAACTAAGTTATAGAAAAATAAAAACAATCTCATTATGACTATTATCATTAGATGTATATAAATAATTTTGTTCAGAATGTGACTGTTGATGCAACCTCGCATGGATGTAATTACTCTGGAGTTACCCCATTACCAGCGGATGCAGTCGTATGGTCACTACATTAACCTCAATTGAATTCTTATGATTCGAGTCCGCGTCGATGGAAAGGTCTCCCATTGAAATGGGTCCGATCTCTTAGACGAGCCATTAAGAAACTTGTTTCTTACGGTAATTTCCGATAATTTTGATGCCCTCCGCTTCTCATCTACCACTATTTCTTCTTATGGAAACACGCCGTTCAACAAGAAATCGTTTGGAAGAAAAATGAACTCGTTAGGTTTTACTCTCTGTTTCATTGTTTTCCTAATTTATTACTCTTTATACGTAGAATTTACGTGACGTCAAAGACTAAATAAAGTAAAATAAAATTCTGCGTAAATGCCACAATTTTTTAAATTAAACATCGGAATGTATGAATTCCTCATTTTTGATCACCAAAATTTCACCTTTGTATCTTTGCAATAGATTATTGCGATTTTTCAATTTTTTTCCGACCAAATAAAAATTTCTTTCAAGGTGATGTCAGTGAAGACATATCCTCTGAAGCTCTTCAATTGATATTTTCCCCCCTTTGCTCTTTCGATGCAAAGTCTTTGACAACCAGCCATCTGTCTCTGAAGGAAGTGGCTTTGCACTTTTGGTAGAATTTTGGATCGCTGGCTTTTTAAGTTCCGTTCGAAATTATAACTGATAAAATCAAATCTTTGTTCTAAATTTATAGCAGTCGATATATTAATCGTAGTAAACATAATGTGAAGTATAGAATGATAAAAGTATAATACAGGGAGAGAAACGACAGAGACTCTATTTGGCACGTTTGTGCGTGTCTGTCCGACGTTTTGACTAAGTGGGGGTGGAGTGAAGGCGCAACGTAAAGTCTATAAACATGACATTTACGTGCTATAACTACACTGCCACTTAAACCTTTAATAATAATATTATTTGTCTCGAAATAATTGATTATCATAGATATAATTGCATTTAAAGGGTGTAAAGAGATAACATTCGATTGAAATTGTGTCCTTATTTCGTAATGTCAACGAACAAGATCAGTTTGCAATTATTTGCGTCATATGGTGGCTTATTGCAAAGAAAGTCATGGAAGTTTTTACTGTTGAATTGTCATTACTTTTTTCGGAAATTCTGTCATTGACCTTACACACTTTCTTTTACTGAGACATAAGAGTTTTCAGAATGTAATGCGAGGAATTCCTTTTTTGCAATGCTAACGTACCCTGAGAGAGGAAGCTGAGACGAGTTTCGAGAGAGGGGGAGTGCTCGTCTCTCTGTGGATCCTCTCTTCCATTGCCCCTTTGGACATTATGATTAGAAAGCCCAAAGGAAACGCTGATAGCAAAATATTTTGGAACGCAGCTGCGCGGCTCCACAGACAGAGAACCGAATCATATTCGAAACACAGGCAGACGTAAAAACTAAACGTCTCTGCTCACTCTATAAATACACATATTATTAATTGTTTTCTCTGGGTATAATTTGCTTCAGTTTAAAATGTGCGTGGCATTTCAAGACCAGCGAAATAGCGTTGTCACAGATGAATCATTCTTCTGATCAAAGTATCTTAAAACGATTTTCTTTTGGAAGAAATCGAATGAAGCATGAATCCTGCAGACTGTAAATAACAAGAGCAGAAAGAGCACACTGCTTGAGAAAAAATCGTTATATTATCCATTGTATAAGACAAAAAAATGCTTATCAAATCATGCTGTGGGAATCAGTAAATCTTAGAGCATAATATTGGACGAATTCTCAAATTGAAGCTTGTAAACGGCGCGCTGTGGCTGTAAAGTATTTACTATACTATTACTCGTAGGATTATTAATATTGCCATTAAACCTTAAAAAGAAAGGTCACTTTTTAACTAGAGTCATTTTAAAGAATAAGATTATTGGAACTTCTAATATTGAAATTTGAAGATTCTTACACATCGACCACGCTTTTCTCTCAGACACAATATTTAGGCATTAACCAAAGATTTAATTCGTGTACAATAGCTCATAGTTGGACTGGTTTGTTACTCAAATCTCATATTGTTCGGTGGGAGCCAATGTGCGAAATGACCTAAGCTGTCGAAGCACTTTTAACAATAATACTACTACTACTACTCATCTTGTTAACGCTACATAATATTTAGCTGGACTTATGCTCCAAAAATATTTCATACATTTTCCTAACTCTTAAGGAAATGACAGAAGTTTCCTGTTACTGGAGAATATTTTAAACCTATACATCCTTAAGAAATCCAAGATTGGTTAGTTTAGTAAATTGCATAAATCGTAGAATTGATTAAAATCAACTACATCTCCCATTTGTACCGAATCTGGTCCTATTTATCACATAACTAGCTGAAAATCCTTTTGATTCTCAACGGGAAAAATAGAAGTAGGGTTAAATATAGTAGTAGTACTATTCGTATAGTAGAGAATCTAACACCTCTCATCGTAGATAAATTCAGTGGCACAGGTTATCGAAAACGAAAAATTTCAGTGAAAATCCCATAATCACATTAAAGTTCTCAAAATTTGGCGCCAAAATAAATAATCGATTATATAAATCTTTATGCGTCTTTCTCACGAAACATACCTCAAGCTCCTAGAACAATTCTTTTTAATTTAATTTTTCAATGAAAATAGATCCTTCGCACTATTAACTTACGTGCATCTTTTATGGGAACGTTTTGACTCTCCTTGGATCTAAACGTTGACCAACATATACTCGAAAAGATGTTTATTATTTGCAGGCCTTGGACGTTTAATAATGTGTAAGTTTTACATCTTCACGTCTTCTACTTTCAGGAGAGCTTTCATACATATGCACATCCCACGCTCAGAATTATAATATAGATTAGCTTAACTCCTTGTTGATTTTCAACGGGATGTGAAAATTGATGAATAGCATACAAATTGTGAGTAGGATATAGATAAGACTCCTTGATGTGCAGAGAGAGAAAAATATCTGCCCACTCGGTGAATTCCTTTCTACAAGATTGAGTCCCGAGGTATTTTCATCAAACTCCTCTACATTCCTTTGCTAAAACGAGATGTATAAAGCAAAGATATTCAATTCTTTATCGTGATCCTAAAGTAGACAACTATTTAAAAGTAATTAGCTAATGAATATGACACATATTCACTCACTAATGTTTTAAATCGATATATACCGGCGTAACTGGGTTTGTGGAAAGAATGAGCTCACATCTTGAAAAGGAATTTGCTACCTAAGTTCGTGAAATTGTCCGTAAAATGTCCTCCTGTAAGTCTGTCATTAATTCTTACTATTAATCTTCAATGGCCCTTAATTCCTAAGGCAGTCGTGAGATTTACACTTTTCGATTGATGATGATTGTTTGCACACATGCATGGATTCATACGTATATTTGTTCCTGGTATTTTGTGGTGAACAAACGGTGGGCTCGTTTTAGTCACATTAGTGACATCGTTTTAGTCACATTAATCTTCCATATTCAAAACACGCATGCGCACATCTTTTCGAATATTCTCTTTAGTTATTTTAACTTTGAGTCTATCTTCTCTCCGGGAGTGGCCACAGTCAACCAGCTCTCATCTCTCCCTGTAAAACCACACACTATTATCATGTCGTAAGATGACTAATTTTGGTCTTATTCATCTTTCAAAATTCATCAAAATAAAGTATCAACGAGAGCATCTTTCTCCTGTTTCATATTAGTTGAAAATTAACCTATTATATTCTGAAGGGAACTGTGTAAGTACTTAGAGTGAAAGTCACTCAAACAAGGTGATACAAAACCTCAATATATGCTAAGTGGGCTTCTGAAAGGTGGGTTTCTAACAATAAGATGAAGCCACGCCACTATACTTTGGCGGCGATTGTATATTTATTATATAGTTATTTATAATAAGGTCCAACTCTTCTTGTTACATAACCTGCCCAAGATGTGCATTTTATTTGAGTTAGAGCAGCTGTTGTTGACATTGTAACCTGGGCAATTTTACCCATGTGATGAAGATGAGCTGATGAAAATTTCCACCATGGAGATTTGAACCCGGGACCGTTGGGCCGCGAGTTGTACTCGATATCGGTGGGACACGTTGTATATTTTGTTCCGCCGTGTGCGTACAAATAGTTTCCAAGAGAACGTAATCTTACTGAGAAAATGTTTATTTGAAACTCATGTTTCCCACATGGAGAAAGAGAATAGGAAAACGAGAGCAAATTCCAACTTGTGCTTATTGGGTTTAGCTGTAAGTGGTTGTTTGTATTCTTAGATATTTTTATTCATATTTACTTGGGAAACAAAAGTCTGTATTGTATCTTAAACAAAAGCTTCACTGTTTCAGAAAGTGGAAAAATTAAATCACAACTTCGAATTACAACACAGCTGATTCCGTTCAAATTACCTCATTGCATGAGTGTTGGAGTGGAATGCTAGATCTCTTTCTAACTTAGTAAATACAGTGAATAACTCTGAAAGGGTTGCATTTAGGACTACACCAATTATATCGTATTTAACCGATGACGGTATTTATTCCCAAAATCTCAACAAAGTTTCACTCCATTATAAATGTTTGAGGAATAGATAGTAAGGGAATATTACAAAATTATTTGGGGAAAATCACAAATAAAGAAAATGTCTAAATGGGGTATAAAAATGAAATCAAGATTGTGGTAAATCCACGTGTATTTACTCGTAATGACTGTTGTTATCCCCATTTATCTGAAAACCCTCTTCTCCCGATCTATGGTTTGGAAACCTCTTCCGGAACCGCAATAAATAAGATTGTTGATAATTTTAATTGAACTCTTTTCTCAAACTTGAATCCATTAATTTCTTCATGCTGTATTTGCAGAGTTCCAGCTGAGATTAATTTGCTGCTTTTCCATAGCTCGGTCCGATTAAATTACGAGATGTATTCTGCTTCACGTACATACTTTATACATAAGGTAATTCCGGGAGAGATACCCCACCTAAGGAAATGACTTCATAACAATGACTTCAGCGATAATAAGAATGTGAAACTGCGTGATGGAATATAAAATTTATTGATTATGAATATTATATAAACAAATTTTGTTAAAAAATATTTTCAACCAAAATATTTCAATTTTTCTGGATCCATGCATTTGGCCTTCTCTCCGAGTGTCCCACCTTAGTGAAAGAGATGCACCAATAGCTTAAACTGCGTTTAATCTGGAAAGCGTTTGTTATATGACAAAATTGTTAAATTGAACTTGAAGTTAGGATGTAACTAAACGTTTAAGCCAACTTTAAAACCTATTTAGAAGTGTCATTTGCAAAAAAATAGAAGGCATCTCAGCCTCCTCTAGAGGCATATAAATAGCATATTGAGGCTTGGTCATCAGTTTTATTTGCGAGTGATGTTTTTTCGTCGAAATTTCGAAACTTTGAGGCAATAATTCTCACAGAAGATATTTCTTGATTTCGAAAAATAATTGTATTTGTAATGTCCATGTAAGTGGGCCACTTTTGCCGGGTATTACATTTCGACCAGAAAAAAGTGGCAAAACGCTCCACCCTAGTGCTTACTAAATAATACGTCATCTTTTGATCGTGCATAAAATGTTCATTCCGTGTGCTTAGAGCGCAAGGTAGTTCATTTAGTTTGTAGCAACCAATTCAACAGTATATTCGTAGTTCCTTTAGAGAAACTTTATCAAAATGAACGGCGATGAACGACTTTTTTCATTCTACGCTCGCGAGAAGCTAACAATGACAAGATTAGCGGAAGAGATTGACAATCGTGATGCCGAGCGTAAATATGACGAGCCGGAATATTGCGAGCGAGACTGGAGGAAGTAAAAGGATGAAATTCTTTCTAGGTAAACAGTGAGAAAAGAGAATTAGATGTAAATCTGCTGGAGATCCTGGCATGGAGAAACAACTTTAAGCGTACATTCGAGAGATACCGTCGGTGAATTTATAGCCAGCAAGAGTCAGATTCTGAGATGTTTCAATATGAATCATCTCCCTTAGGTTTCCTTAGGTGGGAAGCTATATCGCAGCGCTCATACGGAGCATACGAAGTAAAGCTGGAAAAGAATACCTGTTTCTATTAAAAAATCATTAGAGTACAGTTCCATTGTATTCAGAGAATGCTATTGATTTTCCAACAAAGAAAATACATTATTTTTGCCGTTCTTTTTCAAAAATTGCTTCTTCCCAAAATTGAGTGCCCAGAAACAAGTTGCGCGTCTTACACAGGGCGTGTGCTATACTTACGATAATATACGGTATCGCTCAAAGTTAAAATTTGTCTTCTGCCTTAAAGGAGCTCGTTCTTTTACGGAAAAAAGCTATTTCTACTATTTTATGCAAATTTTGCGACTAAAGTATTTAATACCATCAAAACCAAAGTGATAATAAAATTCTATTACTAGCCTTTTAAGTAAGTATCGAGTTCAAGGAAAGGTTATTTTTTTGTAACTTTTCTATTTACTTAATCATTCTTAAAGGATACAGTTTTTATCCAAAGAATGCATCCTGCCATATGCCCCTGGTGGCTCGTGGGGTATATATCCAAATCTGATACGGGATTCACAAAGTGAATCCATCAGATGATCCATCATAATCCACAAGCTACCTCTGGCCCATAAAAGAGTTTCATGTAGGTTTATAACTCATGATATACAATTAATTGGTATCCTCTATGAAACCAAGACCTTTTCGCATTACGGGATTGGTACAAAATGTGTGATGAACTGCGAAATAAATTCTTTCCACATTGACAATATTTTTGGGCGATATAAAAAAATTATTTTTTTATAACCTTCAGACTCAAAGGATTAACTTAAAATTTGTGTAACACTTGATCCTTTTCCGAGTGTCATCAGTCGCATGTTTATCACTTGTGGAGAGCATTCGCTCTAAATTGTAATGGTCTCCAATGGATCCCTATCAAGCCTTTGAAGACAAATCTTTCCTTGAGTGTTGGATGCACCGTACAGCGTATCGTGTGCTAAATTGAGACATTTATACATTCCCTATGATTTGCTAAGCTCTGTGCATGTATCATGACTTATTGGCTTTGAATGAAGAGAAATATCCTCTATCCTGTAATTATTTTACTCGTTTTGAATTTGCTCTTCCACGGATATACCGGTCGTCTACCATGCTAAACATTTTTTTGGGTTATACTCTCAGTGTAGATACACTGACTTGATACTCTGAATAGTCCTATAAATACTCGACTCATTTTGCTTGGCCTCTCAACGCATAATATGCTTTCTCTGTCTATGTGCATAATAATTCTCATCTCTTTCATTTTTCTTATTTAGAGTTACCTTAATTTTGTATGCAATTTTGACTAGTATATACTGTATGTATTAGTTAGTGTTAGTGTTTTTTTTCTTCATAATATGTATTTTTGTCTCATATTGTACATACCTAATGGGTGAAAATGTGTACTTATTCCTTTTTTCTTTTTCTTTTTTGTTTGTTTTATTTTGTTATGTATATTGCTATCATTCGCTTTAATGTGAACTGATTCTTAATTATGCATCGCATGCAAGTACTTTCTGGTAGTGTATTTCTTTATATTTTTCATGTTATTTCTTTTTCTTTCTCGTCTTTTAGTTATTACTATTGGTTTGTTTTAACAGGTTTTTCACACCCCCTTCTTTTTTTCCTAAGAATCTCTTGGGTTTTTTACAACCGCAATTCTTCTAATTGTTTCTCATACTATTCTCTTCAATCTAATTATAATTCTATAATTAATGTCGATGGGTTAGATGGATCTTGCCCAATAAAGAAGATTATTATTAAAATGGTTTAGATATTGCATTTGAATGCTTTAAACTCACATTTAAAGTTAGTGTACACCTGAGCATTGCTAAGTAATCTTAGTTTATGATTCTGATCTTGATATAAATGCCTGCTCTTACATACTGAATCATCAAATGTTTATATACAGGTTACTTATTGGTGCACCCAAAGGAAACTCTACCTACCTGCAGCATGCATCAATGAAGCAACCTGGAGTTATCTATCATTGTAAACTTGGTGGGGAAAATGAAGTCTGTAAACCACTCCTTTTGGAATCCAAAGGTAAAGTAATGATACTTGTGGAGATACTTATCTGCAGAGATATTTACTGTTATTATCAAGCTCAATTGAAAGCACTGACTCTCAAGCTGAAATATTGGGACTTGTAAATCATTTTTATACTTGCATATTTTCCTTAGATCTTGATTTCCAGCGTATTTTCTTGTTTACAAAATCATTGGTTTTGGTATCATTTGACATACTTGAATACTGTTGTCCCTTTATTATTTATTCTTGCTCTCCTTTAGATTAAATCACACTATTTATTATATTATAACTTTTATTTCATTTCATAAGTTGTTTAAGTAAATGTCTGACAAATGGAGGATCTTATTCTAATTCAGAGCAATTTCAGACAGTTTCACCCCTTATTATCATAATATCATTTACTAGAGTATGTCTTTCATATAATAGCTCTAACCATTCCTTTATTTATTCTATCTTATTTTAACTTTCCAGGAGAAAGCGTTGTGTATGAACAGGGTGGATATTCCTACCATGACAATAAAAACAATGCTTTTTTAGGAATGGCTTTGGAAGTACAAAATACTGAAGATGGCAGAATAGCTGTAAGTATTTTTATTTGGCTGATATTTATTTATGATTGTATTATACACAAAAACTATCAGGAAATAATCCTTTTGATGATAAAGTAGCATTTGTATTATTAAAAGTGCTTCGACAGCTTAGGCCATTTCACACAAGTGCCCCACTGGGAACCGAACCTGGAACTACTTTCACCAAAGCTGAATGCACTGCACATGACTATCTGGGAAGACTTTTCATGATAAAAATAGAGCATTTTATAAACCCAAAAATTTATGAGTTATCATTAGTAAATATTGGAATTGATAAAATATACTCTTTTAAACAAATTTAAAATTTATTGCTGATTGCAAAACTTTGAATGAATTGAATACAGAAAATTATTTACCGTTTTTTATCACTTTGTCTTTATATATTTTCATGGTTGAAATTCTTCTAATTTTTTGCTGTATTCAAATGTAAATGATTTTCAGTGACTGGGACATTTAATCTTTCACTCGCTTCATGTGTACAATTTGTAAAAGGAAAAATCAAAAATTGATATTTAATTACAATGTATTGTAAGCCAGTGAATACTTCACTAGATCCAAATACTTAAAGACTTAAGTTAATCAGCATTTCTTTGCAAAAAACATGTAAATCTGTACTTTTGAAAAGATTAACAAATTCAATCACAAGTAGAATTAATATTCAATCAAAAACATCATTCATTCATTCAAATTTTATTAATTAAAAATCATTATTTTTAATGAGTTAACTAACAAAATGTATTAGAGATTGCATTTCTTTACTATTTTTAAATCAGACAAGGAATTTATTTGTAAACATTTTCAGAAAAGGGCACTTTACTTAATCAAGTAGGTTAATTAAAAAGTCATCCTTTTAATGACATAATTTTTACACCTCAAGGTTTGTGGTCCAAAGTGGAAGAATCAATTTTATGGATTGCAACCCATGAATGGTGTCTGCTATTGGCTGAATGGCTCTTCAAATTTTGAGGCCGATGCTGGAAAATTAATACCTCTTCTACAAAGGAGTAAGAATTGGCTATTTTTATTTTAAGTCATTACATTCTGAAAAACATAGTATCCAAAGCATTACAATTATTTTATTACATGAGGAAAAGATAATAAATAGTTAATATTTAAATTATTCTATTTTTGTAGGTAGCTCCTTTAATTTGTGGCCAAAGATATTTTTAAAAATTCCAGAAAAATGGTTCATTAGTTAATTTTTAAAGATTTATTTTGGCAACCCTGTCCAACCCCATGCATCTAACATAATGGCTGAGGTTCTCTGGAAAACATAAATCAAAATTAACGATTATAAATTCTATGGTGTATAACTAATAGGTAAAATTTTTCTCGTGGAATTATTTTAAAATATATGCAAATTCTTATCTAGAGCCCCTGAGAGTGCCCATTAATAAATAAAATTACCTAAACAACAATGCCTTGCATAGTTAATTTCCTCCACCATAAATGAGGTAGAAAATGTATGAGGAAAGGGTTGAGGTGACTTTGCACATAAGGGTGTGCATCCAGGAAATTTCCCAAGGAAAAACGGACTTGAAAAAGTCTGACAGGGGTCTGACAGTTCCCGGCCTTGTCAGACTTCTTTCAAGTCTGTTTTTCCTTAGAAAATGTTTTCCATTCTCAAAGTTCATATGCTCTTAATACAGAAATTCATCTGAAATTCCTTGTATCACTTACAAACATTAAAATGTTTGTTTCATACAATGAAACCCGAGAGAACTTTCTTCATTAAAATGTTTGTTTCATACAATAAGGGAAAGGAAAACATGAACATGAGGATGTGCCCATTGAAAGAGAAAGTCGCTTGATAATTGAAAGCAAAATACATTATATAGTACATCTTATGAGGAGTAAAGCTTTGATCTCTTGAAATTATCAATTTTCTGTAAATATTTCATCAAAAGCAATCTTTATTTCAGATAAACAAGGGATAAAATTCAAAGAGAGATATGGATACAATAGGGACCCAAATGAAGTTTTCTACTACATCTACGGAGGAGCAGGGATGTCCATAAATTTTGTTCAGGTGCTTTTCGATTATCTTAGTTAATTGCACAGTATCTATTTTATGATCAAAAGCATAATTTTTCTAGTGAATTATTTATACTTTCAGAATTCTACTGAAATGCTGATAGGAGCTCCTGGTGTATTTGACTGGATGGGTTAAGTAATAATTATCATTGAATTTTAGTTGTGTAATGTTATGAAAATTAAAATAAATATCTAATCATTAATTTTCATCCACAAATACAGGAACCATCATAAGATATAGAGACTCAGCAAATAAAGCATATGAAGTTGATTCATCAAAAATCTATTCGAAATCATTTGTACCAAATCCATTCAGCACTAAACAGTTTACAGCTTATTCATATTTTGGTAAGAAAAATTTAAAGCATGCTTGTTGATATCTTTATGGAAATAAAGTATTAATTGATGAGACATCCCAAATTTAAAGGGTACTCTGTTGGCTCTGGAAGATTCTTTCGATCATCTGGACCATTGTACGTGGGCGGAGCTCCAAGAGCTGCAAATCTGAAAGGAATGGTTTGTTGATTTTCATGTATTTCTGTTCATTATTTTGATTGAGTGAATTCTGATATTGATTGAATAGATTTTAATAATAGGCATAGCAGAGATACTTTTTAAGCTTATCATATTTTCCATCAAGAATTTTTCTCCAAAGCTAAAAGTTCATCAAATTTTATTTCCATTTTAACTTAGATTAACGGCAATTTTAGTAACGTCTGAATTAACCCATTCAGATCGGCTAGCAATTTTAATACTTTCGTCAGAAACTGAATCTAATTTTTCTGTTTTCTAGTAGATTTATATACTTTATAGTGAATAACAACAAAGAAAAATTAAAAATAATTACCTAGATCCCGAGCAACTCATATTGAGAGAAATTAAAAATCGCACTTCCAACTGCTATGCAAAGTAAAGAAAAAAGTTAGGAAGACAGAAACGGATTAACTCCTCAGCTGCACAAACATTACTGATAAGCTGGGCAAAATTTAAGCTCTCTCAAAGAAGTCTGCGGTAGGAGGAAAGCATATAATCCCTTCAATCCCTAATCATCATTCAATCCGCTCCTGGGTACCGTTGGCTAGGACGCTGATCGGCGGCCTCCGCTCCTGGGTACCTTCCGCTAGGCCGCCGATTGGCGGCCTCCGATCCGAATGGGTTAAGAATAATGCAGAAGGAATGTTCTGTTACCTTAATATCAAATTAATATGCCATTGAAAATTTGCTACCATTCAGTTTGTAGGTATAGAAATGCTCTGAGTTTATTATTAAATGTGCCATTTACTTGGTCAGGGTTAGTGAACGCAGGGCAAAATGACCTTAAATGGCAAACAGAACTATCATTCCTCTATCTTTGTAATCTATTCTTCTATTAGAAAATTAATTCTTACAGTAAATAAATGTGGATTCTGTTCATTAGTATTGATAATGATTATTTAATTTAATTTCTAGATATGAATCCCATTGTTGGAATCATAAAATCACCATCTCAGTGTATGGTTTAGCTCCACATTGGCATGCAAGTTCTTGGTATTTATCAAATATGCCCCAAAAATGTTTACCAATTTGTTGTTCCGTATTTAATTTCACCATCCTTTTGCAAAATATCAACATAATTATTAAAAACTAAATTCTGTAATATTAATATCAGTAAGAGATAAAAAAAGTGGTTAGAGAGAGATACATTTTTTTATGAATATGGTTCTAATTTTTAAAGGAATAATATTGAAGCATAATGCTGATGTAATGAGTGATTTAATTTTATAACTTTTCTGATTTTTCTAGGTTTTTATCTTTGACTTTCCAGAAGACGAAGAAGAATCCCTGGATATAAAAATTGAAATTAGAGGATATCAAATGGGAGAGTATTTTGGTTCTTCTATTTGTGTTGTTGATCTTAACTCTGATGGACTGGATGATTTGGTAGTGGGAGCTCCTCAACATTCTCTGGAGACATCAAATTCATTATCAGATTCAGGGGATGAAGGAAGGATATATGTCTTCATCAATAATGCCAATGTAGGTGGCTATGGTTTATATAAAATACATGGTTATATGGATACATTGTGTGATAATGTTATATATGTGATACTTATGAGTTTAATGACTTAATCAATTAATAATTAATTACACAGAGGTTATTGAGTGAGTTTGTAATCACTAAGTTGAACTTTACATGAAGTATAATGGGCTGCTATAAGAACATTAGTCAAATAAATTTTTAATTTCATAAATACCTAGGTTGAGATAAAGACTACAAATATTGATCAAATGAATACATAATGATATATTCTAACCACACTTATCAACTGCATACAATGGAATTTTTTGGAAATTGATGTATAATCTTATATACATATATTAGTACCGGCCGCGGTGGCGGAGTGGTTAGCATGCTTGCATGATAACATTCCAACACCAAGGTCCTGGGTTTGAATCCCAGCTAACCGGATTTTTCGTTTTAGAGAATGATCGTATGTGTTCATCTATTGTTGTATGTTAAATGACATACATATATTAAAATGGATATAATTGGGGGAACCTGTTTCCGTTATATAATTAATCAATCAAATTAAATGAATCCCAATATTTTTAACAATATGTAATATAGTAATATTTAAGATATATTTTATGACCTTAGGGAATTTTTCAAGAAATCGGAGATAAAAACAAAATAACTGGTTCACAACAAGGAGCAAGATTTGGAACTGCTTTATCTAATTTGGGTGATTTGAATAATGACGGGTATCCAGGTAAAGCTTGCTTTGGCGGTACACATTTAACTTATTAATCTTTTTTGACACTTAAATCTAAGTACAATTTTATCTCTTAGATATAGCTGTTGGTGCACCATATGAAAACTTAGGAAGGGGAGCAGTATACATTTATCATGGCCAGTTTAATGGCATAAAGTCTAAGTTTTCACAAAAAATTCTTGCTGAAGATATTGACAATTATATATATGGCTTTGGATTCAGCATTAGCAGAGGCTCAGATATTGATGGAAATAATTGGTCAGGTAATTCTTACAATAATTTTTATTTAGTAAAACTGTGTAGTCCTGCAAAATACTCCTAAATATTGATAAAACAGTTGTTGTAAAACAATTGTTTTTGGAACCTTCAAACTCAGTGCTATTATAGTTTAATTTCGGCTGCTTTGCTCTCAATAATGAGAATCTTAGAAATACAAAAATAGTTAAATAAGCACATAAAAATACTACAATTCTATAGGCTTTTGTTAATTTTCTACAAATCTTTGTGATTTGATGATCAGAAACTCATTTTGGTGTTAACTTTTCTGCAGATCAATTAATCCCCTACTGCAATTATTAAGAATATCAATTTAAATATTTTTTCTCTCTAGGATAAATATACTTTCTTTAGAATTTTCACTGTTCCGTTCATTGTGATTGTTAGCAATTGCATGCATAGTATGCAGCGTAAGAGATGTTATTTTCTATACAATGACGAGGACAAATTTTTAAATGAGCTATTTTCTACTTCAAAACAATTAAAGACCCAATAAAATTGGTTATTCCTATTTGTTGTTTATTTCAGATTTTGCAGTTGGTGCTTATGATTCTGGGCATGCAGTACTCTTTAGATCACGTCCAGTTATCAAATTCTATGCCAACTTAGCGACAAATGTGCGTAGAATTAATTTTGACGACACAGGATTTAGGGCTAAAGCTTGCATTTCATACATTGGGAAATATACTACAATAGATTCAATTCCTTATGCTCCTAAATCAATCATAGGTAAGTCAATGTGATTAATGTATAGATGAGAGGTTTTATATACTCATAAATTACAGATATTTAGGAAATAACAAACAATAACAACAATAACATCATTTGCATTTTTTTGATTGAAACTAGAAGCGGAGGTGACTTTGAAGGCAGACCCAACATTTGGTAGAGCTGAGATCATTTTACCTTCAATAAATATGAGCTCATATGCATATCCAGTATACCTCAAACATGGAATTGAGGATTGCCAAGAATTTGGTGTTGAAATTATTGTGAGTAGAATCTAATAATGCACTATATTTTATGTAGTATTATTTTCATTACATTTAGCTGAAGGGAATGAATAAATGGAGGTAATTGGTGCCTCGATTTTTTTAATGTGAGAGTTGGACCATCACAACTTGTGTGATTAGATGCATTCCATTAAGATTTCTGAAATATTTAATAGTTTTTATAAACTATATGGAGAATAGCCAAATAAACATTTAAAACATTAATGTAATTGTTAATAGGTTTTATATTCTTTTTAAGGGCTCCTATTCAGATTTTTCAAAGCCAATTGAAATTTTAATGCAGTATAAGCTGATCAATTCCTCACAATCAGTTCACAGACATGCAGAAAAAGAGAGTAAGGAGAAATTTGTGACTGGATAATGTTATTATGATGAAGAAAGCAAAATTAGTATTATTATTTGTATATTAAATAGTTTTATCATCTCTATTTCAGATAGCTTTTGTGAAACTTGCCCAATGTTGGATCCATCCATTCCTTTTCATGTGGTTCACAAAGTTCCCTATGCCACTGGATGCAACATGGATGATGTATGTAGAACTGACATCAAAAACTATGTTTCTTTAGTAGATATCAAGTAAGTAAATGGATTTATTGAAAGTTTAGATTCATATAAGGGCTGCATGTGAAGGAATTAATTATGCTCTCAAAAAATAGGAAGATAAATGTATCCAATTTTATCAATTTATTTTTCCAACTAGGTCATCATCGTATGTGATTGGTTCCTCAGACAGTATTCAATTGAAGGTTTTATTGAAAAATACTGGTGATCCTGCATTCCTTTCCCACACCAACATCACTTTTCCAAGTATTATACCACTTGTACGTGTGCCAACTAATTGCAAAGAAATACCTATTGTTTCAAATACATCAGATTTGAATGGGTTGCAGTGTGATATGGGAAATCCTCTTCCTTCGTATACGACAGTGAGTTTCTAAAGTCTACATGAAATTCACTTCAAATTTCCTTATCGATTTTCATCACCATCAATTTTCATTGCAGAAAGAGCTGATACTTCAATTCGATTCCAAGAATATACCCACAAGTTCTGATAAAATTATTTTTAACATTACCTCTGGAAGCACAGGAGAAGAGTTAGAAGAAGATGATAATATAAAAGAGGTTATTTTACCATTAAGAGCTGTTTCAGATGTTACACTTCATGGGTAAATATTATTTTTATCGATATATATATAAAGGCATTTATCTTTGCCTATGAATTAACAACACTTAATTTTTTAATGACATTCAAATACAGGAAGTCCAGCCAAGACCACTTTTACCTGGTTAAAAAGAACGAAACCTTTTCTGATAGGGCAGTTACATTTTCTCATTCATATGAGGTATGTTCATTTGAAGTTATTATATTTTTTCATGAAACATTAGTTCCATTAAAATAGTATTATTGAAAATTTATTTTAGATTCATAACATTGGCCCAAGTCCTGTTCATAAAATGAATGCATCCTTCAGTATTCCATATAGGATTACTACTTCCTTGGGCACCGTTATCATTACCAAGTTATATAAGCCACAGGTACGTTAAATTGAAATTCATGAGTGATTGTATGCGCAAAGAAGCACTTAATAACATTGGTCTGTCAGAGCAATTGTTACAAAATTGCATATGTGCTATTTAAAGTATATTCTTTAATCTATAAAATATTTATTTCTTTGAAGGTATGGTGTTTGAGTTATGCTATAATACCTTGAGCAATATGCTGAATGTAAAATTTTACATGGCTTATCTCATGTTCCAAATTCTTATTTTCATTGTTCAATTAAACTATTAAATGTTTATTTTTCAGATAAAAATAGATTCAGAACCATCAGAGTTATTTGAATGTACTGGCCGAGGATTTTCCTTTTTTATGAATAAAAAAATGAAATTTGAAAGCAACTTTTCCTTTGAGTATGATATCACCTCAGAGAGGAGGGAAATTATACTTGAAGAAAAGAAAATCAGAAGAAGAAAGAGAGAAATACCTTCATTATCTTCCATTGATGAAGAAAAGACAGTTTTCATAAATTGTTCAACATTAGGAGTTGAGTGTGTGACTGTTGATTGCATTTTAGGACCATTTAGACCACTTCAAACAAGAGCAAGTGTAATTCTTCCTTTTAAAGTGCATCCCAGAGATTTAGGTATGCGACTTTAAATTTCATAAAATAGAACATATTCCTTTTATTTTTAACTCTCCTATTAATTTAATTAAAATATATTTGTATACTCCATTTAAGTTAAAATCTACCAATGTGTTTGGCAGAAAGTTATTTTCTATATCATTAATAATTTCGTAATTTATAATTTAGATGAAATGTCATTTGTTTTTGTATCATGGATAGTTGAACTAAATATTGGAATTAACTTTAGAAATTCTGAAACAGATCATAGAATTAAGAAAAGAACCTGACTAACTTTACTTCGATATTCTTTTGCAGAATCTCTCCTGGAATATAAGGATCTCATTTTAATATCTTCCACAGGCAGTATAGAAATATTAGATGTGCCTAAACTTGCTCATGATGAAAACTTGTGAGTACAATTTTACCTTTAAAATATAAGAAAATTAGACATTAAACATACTGTTATTGCAAGTTGTAATTAAACTGATCACAATTGTAATTGCTTTATTTGGTTTATTTTGTATCAACTAATTAGATTCATCTTTTTATCTATGATGGGCTTTATTTTCAGGATGGAGCAAATCCATGTTTATACATTTTTAGGAAAATTACCAGAATCAAGAATAGCACCATGGATTATAGCACTTGCTGTCATTGGAGGGCTTTTGATATTACTTCTTCTTATTTTAGGCCTAATAAAGGTAACTATTTTGTCAAAAGTCAGTTTATTTCTACTGTAAGAGTTCAGCAGTGTCCAAACTCTTGCCTTGGTTGACCCAGTAGTACAGTTCCTTGGGGCTGAGGGTCATGATAAAAATGTTTATTTTGTTCCTTTCTTTAAATCCACTTCAGAATCATTATGACATCAAATTATCCTTTTACTTGGAATATGTTGGATCTATTTAAATATCACCGGTATTTAAGCATCCACTTTGCATAGGATATGTGCTTGATTTTCGAGAAAGAACTGAAAGACTAAAACCTAAATTTCCCACTTGCCAATTCACTGATCTAACCAATCGAGTTAAAGCAGAACAGTCTCTCTTTTATATTCTGGGTCTTTCAATGGAATATGCTGTGTTAGCTAATTGCACAATTTAAGAAATCACTAATCATTCATTAATACTTAAGACTTTTACTGTAAATATCTTTATGTTAGGAGGTATGTTGGGCTAATTCTGGTGATCAAGACATGTTGGGGCACTGCTAGTTTAATAAACAGTCCTATTTGATAATGCTATCAACATAACGATTGAATTTTTATCTCATAATAAAATTATATCTCTTTTGTTTTTCAAGTTGGGATTTTTTAAGCGGGACAAAAAGGAGGAGATGGAAAAAATGAAACACAAGTCAGAGGTATGTATATGCATTACATGACAAGATTTGATTTTGGAGATGAAAATCCAAGAAAGTAATTTCTCATGCTTTCTATTACAGATGGAAGAAAGTTTAACTGCTAACATGAGTGATTAATGGTGCGTTGAGATCTCTTGAAGTGTTTTATGAACATTGTCATCTAGTCACTGCATTTTGCTGTGTTACAAAATGCTCAATTATGTGATTTTTGTATGTAAATCAGTGTTTTTCTGGATTTGTTATCCATTATTTGAAAGAACTGTTTTTGTAATATTTTGTAATTTTTATACATCTCAGCTAAAGAAAGAGATATCATTCTGAGTGATATTTTAAGATCAATTTATGCCTAGGAGCAGATGTCCACATTTTGTGTAATAAATTATGATAATGTGTTGAAGCAGTACTTATTCTGAAATTAGTGATAATTTCAGTAAGAAATCCACTGAAAAGTAAAGCAAGGGTCTTTAGATTGAAAATTAATATAAAAAAACACTAAATTAATGAAGTTTACCAACGCTAAGTTAATTATAAGGATGGATGAAGAAAAACTAGAGTAAAAGGATTAAATTCTCTTGGTTAGTGTCCTAATTTGGGATGGGAGTTGCACACATGAGGTAAGAAAACGAATTGCCCTTGGCCAAGGAATCCTTTGTGAATCAAAAGGAACTGATGACTAGAAACCTTGATTAAAGAATCACGAATAGGTCGGTAAAATCCTTGGTATGTTTTGTTTTATAAGATTTAAGTCTTATGTTGTGTTTTGTTGAATGAGTGTGAAAAGTGGACTTAAAGAAAAAAATATATTCAAAGTTTGAAAACTTTTGAGATGTTATGTATATGGCACAGAATGAAGAAAGTACTAACATTGATAGAGTAACTAAGGTTGAGATGCTAGAAGTTTTTGTTTAATATATGTGATATTTTATAAGGAATGTAAATTAGAGCCTAACAATTCTTCCTAATTGAAATTGCATTCCTCGTAGACATAATTCACTCTGACAAAAGTAGGTAAGAAAGACTTTAAAAACTTGATTTCATTCCTTTGGATGTGGATTGTTCATTGAACACTCCACATGTTCAACAGATGTACATGTAACACCGTTCATCTTCTTTATATAGTTGACATTTCTATCATATTAAAAACTGCCAGGAAAAGCAGGATTGGAATCCAACAGCATTATCATCAGACTTTCTTATGTCTATTTGCCTCATACTAATTAATTTATCCATTAATTCTTTTTGTAAATGTTCAGTTCTATAGCATTATGTCAAGTGATTTATCACTACTTTGGCACCTTTTAGACTTTTTCTAAGGTTCAAGTGCCAATTCTAATTTTTAAATGGCAATGTGGAAATGGTTGGGAAATAATTTAGTCATAGGGGTGCAAAAGATCTTTGAGTGCCCATGGAAAATGCTCAAAATAAAGTAAGGGATTAGCAAAGAATAGGGCCCCTGCTTAGGATGTCATTAGGTGCCAGATTCCGAAGAGCTCACCTCTTTATTAATATTTGACTAATATAATATATTGTTTTTTGATAAATGATTCAAAGAAGTAACAAATGGCTTAAACAAAGAGCTCCTAAGCTATTCCGCTAGTGAGTCCCTTACTATTTCTCAATAGATATTACTGAATTATTGAGTTACAAGAAATATATTTGAAAGGATGTTCACAGAATGGAGTGCCTTAAGATAGAATATGCTAGAACGGCCAAGGACAGCTTGAAAAGTATCGGAAACCTCGACTGGAGGTCCTCTAGACTTGGAACCATAGGTTTCAGCCGGCTGACCCTTTATGTTAAGCCAGCCCTGAATGAGAGAATAGGTAAGCACTAAGAAGAGAGGAATCATACTAAGGGTGAGAAATCATTCATAAAAAATAATGATATAACAAATAAATAGAGCCAACATAGTAAATAAGACAGAGGCAGTCGGGAGAAGATCCCTGACTACAGAAGGAAGAACATTGGCACCTGTATAATAACTTCTATGTAGCTTCATTACATAGTTGAGATGCTAGTTTGGCTCCCGGATAGCCATGTGGGCAGCACGTTCGGCATCAGTGAAAGCTTTCGCGGTTTCGATACCCGGTGAGAGCCCAATTACGAAACAAAAAAAGAAGGTTTAGTATCTAGAATGTATGCAGGTATTTCAACTCCGCCTCAAAGCAAATAACGGCTGAGCTGAGGAGGATAAAGGAAAGCCACCCAAAATGACGCCATTTCACCTCGGAGAAAGTGAGTGTGAGTCACGGAGGTATTCGCAGTTTATTTAACTTGGGTGTTGTTCACCTAACGTTGGACCGTTGTTCCAGAAACACAATTACTAGCTTGACGAGGATTTTCCATTTACCAACTTCCTAAACCGCAAGGTCATTCAAGGGTCAAAGACATGAGCGAACTCAAAATAGGGATGCCGATATCTGAGATATCGCGAAGCATATTTTATTCGTTCATAATTTGATTGAGTTCTTACATAAGAGAAAAAATATTACCATAAAACTCACTCGAGTTCCATGATTTTGTTAAATTTTAGGCAATTTGGAGAGGACATATGCGCAGAAGTAGTCGGATGAAATAACGCTCATATTAACCCTAAAAAAAAACGGTCAAAATCGTCTTTTTTAATTATCATTTCAAAAGTTCAAAATTTTGATAGATTTCTTCTCTTACAATAAATTGGCTCCGGAATAAGCACAGAAGAGGCCTTCCAAAAGTCCGAGGCGGGTGGTGTCAGTTATGTCAGTTATGGCGTCTTCATCTTATGTGACCACATGAAGATTCCAATTGGAATGTTAACGATTTAGTCGTCGTCCGAAGAATTCGTCGCAGTGAAACCACGAAGAGATTATCTGACCAACATCTCGTAAGAATCCGAACTTTAATTAATCCATTTTCTATTGTACATCTTTCTACTCTTTCGTAAGATATTTTGGCACGATATTACCTTCGATTCCAATGCAAAAAATTTGATTTTAATCGGTTGATGTACGAGTAGATTTTAAGGAAGAATGAAGGGAAAAGGAAGCGAATGTATTTAACACCCTTTACGTAGCTGCTTAGTGGAAGCATTTCTATCGAATTTCTCAGCATTGTAAATGGATTTACCTAATAATTTAAAGGCTTGGTGGTAACATTTTTACGCTGTAATTTTTGTAAATTGTTAGAGTTCATTTTCAATCAAAACTAACAGATATGGGACGAGCGATCCCAGAAAATGTCGATTTTACGATTCCTTAAACATTCAAATATTTATTTTCAGTACATAAATTTTTAAAATTGTAAAGTATTAAATCATTCTCATTTTAAAGTGAAGTTTGAAGTAAATTCTATAATAAGTTGGACAGATATAATATGTAAAACTGAATATAGACATAACGGCATGTAGAGTGGAATCTGACAGCGTATTATACGACTTTATAGACTATATTTATCGATATTTTCACTGAATTACGATTTTTCTAAGTTGTGAATGATTTCGTGTCTTTTTATGGCCGCCGTCCCTTATTGGACGTTCTTTTCCTTTATAAACTACCTCTTCAATCCATATATTCTCTTTGCCGATCCAAGCATTTCGTGACAAATTTCGTCATTATCATAACCGAAAACGGATGGAACCAGATTTGTGGAAATCTAAACGGAAAGCATTTCCCTAACTTTCGCAATATCCTTTCCTTTGGGCAACGACTTCTCGGAACTTATGAGTTTGTGGTAACACGGTGGATATTAAAAGAATTATTTGATACATATTTGATGGGATGTATTATAACTACTCTTTATATACGTGAATTTCATGGTCAACCGAAGAAAAATGCACAAATTCAACACTGAAGTACTTTAAGGAAACTTCAAGAAACGTCACAAAAGGTCTTAAAAAGTTGGAAGTTACACCTTCCCCGGATGTCAATATTTACTGGAGTTATCTCTATATTCTGCCGATAACACTTACGTGATTCGGTGAACACCGAGCAACGTAGAACGCGACGTAATAAAAGTAATAGCAGGTTGTTATACATAATTGATCTGGAATTTAAGAATAACTAATTGTAAGTACCATATAGAATGGTATATACTTAGTGAAAATTTATTCTATGGAATAGATTAATATTTGTTATTATCACGATGATCACCCTTCCCTCCTTTCCACTACTATTTTTAAATCTTCCGTCACATTGTTATGGTCAAATAACGCACCTTATGCTGTTTTTTATTGTTTCTATCATTCCATTGTTTTACTAATCCTTATTATTGCGATAGTGTGTCCACGTTGACCTATGGAAACCTAAATACTGTCGGGAGAATTAGGGTGCTTTTTATTGAAGTATTTAGCAAGATATTTTTGTAGCAAATTCATTTGATTACGTTCATAATACCAAAAAACTCTACCAAACAACTATTCCAAACCGATTCATATTGACTTATAAAACCTTTTTCTTTCGATATACGATATTAAATACATTGTAGAGGATGATAAATCTTAGTTGCTTATCAATCATGTCGTAATTAAAAATATTCTAACAATTATATGTATTTGAAAATTCTCTTGAAACATTAACAAAACATTTGTAAATGTGAACTTTAACCATCCTCCTGTTAATTTTTACCTATCAATACAATGATGATATATAATATGTAGTAATGATAAACGAAAATATTCTCATAGACGAAGAAGATGACTTGGAGTCTCTATGCAAATTAATTAATGAGTATTAGGATCGATGCAAGAATACAACTTCATTGAAAACTCTTTGGTACTCACATAAATGAATAATTTTACAACTGTAATGATTAATTAGTAAAATATGAGGTATTCGCTTTTCGAATAATTACTGAATCAGTGAAAAAACCCTTTGGGCTACCGAGGTCTCAATCCGCCAATTTTTTACTCTCGCTTTCGCTCAAATTTCTTTTAAAAAATGCGGCCGCCCATCTTACTTCGGCTCTTGGAGACTTAATCGGCTTTCCGTCGCCAGGGCGTAAGGTAGTTTCCCGTTGGGAATTCCTAGCCTGAACATAAGACAACAACGTGACTCTCAACACATCGCTAAAAATACCTTCCGTGATTACCTATCCGAGTTACCTAACATTACATTAGCGCACTTCAGGAATCGGTTTATGCGTTTTCTTGCCGTTGTTTGCTTAACGTGCTAATGAAAAAATCCCTTTCTTACACAGTATAGTTGTTGGGAATGATGAGGAATGCTTTTTCTTTATCGCAAATAACTTACGTAAACTGGGAACTCTCAAAGTTTTTTTGAAATGTTTGCCAAAAAGACAATGAGGCATACAGATTATTGAGAAATACGAATATGACCTAATATTATTTTTACTAACGTTGAGACGTTATGTTTACAACTTTTTATATTATTAATCTTTTTATTTTTCAGCTCATTACTTCTATGGCCTTCTGCTACGATGAAATCGTTGATTTCGCGAAATATAATCGTAAAACGTACGTACGCAGAATGCTATTGATATGGTTGTGAATAAGCTTGCATGTTTTTGACTGAAAAATTTGTGTTGACGCGTTAAAAAAGCGCCAGAGTACGATTGAAAACTCAAAGATTTTAAATGCTGAATGACAAAGCTCGTTTATTTTGCATTCTTACAGAAAAAAATCCGCCTTATTTGGCAGCGGGAATGAACAGGAGTTTAAAAAAAGGTGCCACGAGTAAATAAGTAATGGGTCGCGATGGTATTCGGTGGGTGGGGTAGGTGCATTCGGAAAAGTTTGTTCGGATAAAGTGGATTTCTGATAAACGCGATTCGGATAAACAGGAGTTTACTGTATTTATGTGTGAGTGATAAATTAAATTATTATAGAGGTTATTTTGGACACAAAATTTTCAGTACTTTCCCTTTACTTCTACCTAATATTTTTATTGGAAGCTGACCAGAAGATTGGTAAAACAGCGGGTTGTTGAATTTTGTTGCCCGATTGTCTTCAAGAATTAAGCAAAACTATTTCCTTCAATTTGGATATTTATCGATCCGGGCCCTCTACTTTGTATCGGAAGCATAACGATCTGCATTCAGCCTCCTGGCATCATTTCTATAATTTAATGAAATTGTCAACAAATATCTTCTCTGAAAGTGACTCAACTCGTCGTTTACACATATCTTCACGACATATGTGTCACGAGAAGAGCCGACTTTGGACAGTTATTAAGGAATCCGCCCCAGGAAACAGTAACCAGAGGGGCGCCAACGTTGGAGTTGGATGAGTCAATCGCTTACGGCTTCAACACAGCGAACATAGGATTGTTTTAACAGTAATGAGACCGAGAGATCTATTCTAGCCTTCGGCACACTTGAAATCTAATGAAACACAATATTTAGCTATATGTGGTCATGGGCCCCCGCTTGATCTTCCGGAAGCTTAAGTGAACTTAAGGCGACTGCCTCCCCCTTTCCTGGGCCATTGTAACGAGAATAACATCAGTCGACACCGATGTCGTTAAAATGAAAATCGAAACACATTGTGAACCGTTAGAGTTGTTCGTGAAGATGTGTAACTCCCCACTGGGAAATCACGAAGCAGATGCCAGTTCTGGTTCTTAAAGCCATTGGTATACCAACAAGCTAGATGGCATAAATGGTGGGGTAAGCTACCAAGAAATGAAGGAGATGGCGTTGAATGGGGATTATACATGTACATAAATCTACCGAAAGGTAGTTCACGCAGGTATGTATATCAACAAGAAACAGTCTAATATCTCAAGGATTAGCGGCTGAGTCGGTAAACAACGAGGGAAAAACCCCGGCTGCTGGAAAGTTGTAAGAAAATTCCAACGCCTGTATCGGATTTGATTTGAGAAAGTTCCTTCCAGTGTACGTGCCTCGGCAGATCAAATCGAAATCTCAGCTCTCTCGTTTATTCAAATGACATGGAAAGTATTCACGAAGTAAATGAGAAGGAATTGTCAATTTTCGATTGAAAAATAACCCGTATCCGCAAATAATATATCTATCCACTATAATAATATCCGCTAATACAGTTCAGAGTATATTTTTAATTTGATAATTTATCATAGTTTTTATGGAAAGAAAATAGTCAGAGAGAACTTTAACAACATATCTGATGAAAATTTCGAAACTTGGAATTAGGGCAGTTTCCACTTTGCTGAAGTCTCCTTTTTCCTGTTTTTTTTCCACCGTCAAACAAATTCAAATGATTCTGTTTTATAGCCATCTCTGTTAAGCTAATAATCTTACAATACTTATCTTATTGAAAAACTTAATTTTTTATTATTTTGAAATTTAATTATGTTGTTTAATTGATCTCAGAAAAACGAATTACCAAGTACATACAAAATGCATAGCAAATATGGGAAAGATAAGAGGAGGTGGTTGGAGGAAGAGAGATGGTTAGTATTGTTGGAAATAGGAGTGGGAGTATTGGAATCTGCTGTCTCACCCCATTCATCTTTAACACTATCCGTCTTCTTGATATGTTGCTATGGATTTCCACAACATATCTGCTGCCTCCGTAAATTCTATTTTGATCTTCTGTCAGTTTTCACGGATGCAAACCTTTCTTTATAACCATTGTGAATTCTCATGAGAGCTTGATTTCTATTTATTCAGAGGTCAAATATGTAAGTGACCTTTTTCAATCGGTAATCTGAACAGACATTCCAAGGAAAATTTATTGCTGCCAACACAGTTCAATGAAAGTGAATTTGATTTGAAAGTACCTCACTTCATGAACACTCTCAGTCTACAGTTTATTAAATTAAACTTTAAGTAATGGACGACCAATCTATTTACCAGGAAAAAATCACTGCGTGAGCCAAATCCGACGATCTCTTTATAAGGGCATTTCCTTCTTTGCTTGATTACTCCAAATAGGATATAATGGAAACATTCATCCGTTCAATTTTCTGAGAACTAGTGCGAAAAAACTGTGAAAAAGTAAAGGTACGCGCAAACAAATCCAGATAGTCCTTTGGCAAGAATTGAGAAGACATCTCGCTTGTGCGATTGTTTACTTTGATTATCTGTAAGGTCGAGAATCGCTTTTCGCCCCGGAAGAGGAGAGGGGTTCTCGGAAGAGGGCGCCGGTCTTCCGCGGACAGGGAGAGCCGGGCCGAGGATGACGCATTTTCTCCAGCGGCGATTTCCCTCGTCGACGTCACCTATGGAGAAGTACGCGGAACGGTGACGGAGCCGCTCTCTCTGGTTCAGTAAAGAACCGGAGTTCAGTGAGGAAGGAGTGAAATCTCCAGGGGAGTGTCGAACGGCATCACATGGTCGGACTATTGGTGTGGTGCGTCCTGCTGGCCTCGGCAGGCGCATTGAACGTGGACGTCGAACATCCCATAGTTTTCAGCGATCCCTTGAGTCAAATTGAAAGCTATTTCGGATTCACCGTCTCCCTTCTGAAGGACCCTGGATTTGGTGCAGATGCTTGGTGAGCCATAGAAACATTTGTTGACGAAATTTTCGGTGTTTATTTTTTTAATTTCCTCTGTTGACGAAATTAGCCGGTTAAATGGTTCTCGGTTGTTTTCAAATCTGTGTGGAGTTCTAAAATTCTTCGTAATGCTGATGGAACATAGATAGGAATATAGAGATTAGTGTAGGAATGTTTTAACGGAACAATATTTATCATTTATGTATTTGTAGCATTGGAATCTTGGCAAACTTGATCTTCTGATGGAAACCGAATTTGCCTCGCCTTCACTACTGTATCCGAAAATGAAATCACGATAAAATCAAGAGTCAAACGTATTCGGAGTGTCTCTTACATATACTTCAATTGCATCATGCTAACTTTATCTTCAAATTCCACCATCTACTCTATTTATTGGCTTTAGTTATACATTGTTCGCATTAATGTTTAGAAATTCAGTTTTGGATCTGCGCTTTTAATTTTCTGTCACCTATATCATTACCCTTTCAAACATCATGGATTAAACTGAGGAAAATTGTAAATATTTAATTAGGTTCACAATCAGAATTTATTTTCAATTTTTAATGGCCGATATAGCAGGTATTATTTTTGGGATATATTTTAGAGTGCATGACCGTTAACCTTTCCTATTCGGTTTCTCAACCAGAGGTTGAAAAACCCTCCAAAAAGCGTCTTCGTCAGCGGTCCATACCTGCGTTGCCACCGGCTCTGAAGAACGACGGAACGTCCCCGATTACTGACCTTCTAATCCTGTAAATCTCAGGTCGTCGTTAACTCTTCGCTCTTCGTCTCATCTATTATAAAAACTAGCTGTCCTTGTCGTCAATAACGATGGCAACAGTTCCTGTAAACAGAATTCCTTGTATTGACTTTCCGATCATAATTATGATACAGTAAACCAATCAAATGCATTATTATCCAATGTATAATATTGGCTTCCGAAGAATTGCGGAATATTCCACTATCTCCTGCCGGGTTCCAGAAGCGTTTCAAAGAAATGTTTCCGAGAAATGAATTGCGTTCCGCCGATATTGTCTCGTACATAAACAATAAACATTCTGTTCTTTGAATTATGTAATGAAGCTTGGATCATCGTGACCGATAATCTTTCCCTCTTGCAGAATGCAACGTGTAGATTTCAACCTCAATTTTTATGGTATGGAAAAAGTGATTTCCTCCCTAAATAAATCAATCAATAAATGCTGGATTCCAATAAATCATACCGCTGTCATCGTCATCGTTGGATTTAACGAGAGAAAAATATGTATCTTTGAAATTAAGTTTAGGTCGGACCAGCTTGCTTCAAACAGTTCTTGAAGGAAAACTACAATTCATTTTAAATTGAAAATAATTGCTTTAAAGTGTGAGAAAATCGAGTAATTGCTTATGAAAATGATAAGTGGTTCTGGTCCTCAATTGGCAAGCAAAAATAGTATTCTTCCCTTTTGTTATTAAGTGTTAGTCCATCACTTGTTTATAATTCCTGTCTTTTAATATTGCATTTATGCAAATATGGATGATACACTGAATTGTATGGGTGATATAATAATTAAAAAGCTGCTTAAAAATCTGAGCCAAGTGTGGAGTTCAAGATTTAATATTTTTTCTTGCAGATTGAAGAGTACAGAATAGGAATAATTTTCTAAATAGCAAAGTCGGAAACAGTACCGGTATTCTTATTTTTATATCGATTTAGATTTTAAATCACTGACTCCGATAAAAGAAATTGATTTTTCCTTAAATTTACCAGGCAAATTCAAAATATCTTAGCGCTGCTATCAAAAAATGTTGCCACAAAATTAGCAACGATGTTTCAATTATCCCAGAGTTTTATTACTTCGGTCTCTTATATCTCCAGCAACAATGACGGTTGCCTGCATAATTACCGAGTAGAGAAAGAGATATCCAATAGATATTTAGGTAAATAACAAATTATTGGCCCTTTCAAATAAAAATATCCCAAGATTAAAATGGATTACAATTAGGGTTGAATGATGCAATTGTGATAGGGGTATGTTCACATTTAAGTATTTTAACTATTGAAGAAAGATTTGTTGTCATTTTGGGGATCGAAAAGTCCCGTTCCTTCCCAGGGAAACCTATCACTGATTCGGGGATTCGAATCCGCGTCCTCCGAAAGATGACAAAAGCTTTCCTGGGGCTTTATAAAAGGTAGAAATCTAATGCAGTTACTGGAAATTTTACCGTCATTATTGACGACAAGGGCAGCTACTTTTTTATGATAATTGAGACGAAAAGGGAGGACTTGCTGAAAGAACGTGAGATTTACTGGATTGAGAATCTGGAAAGGTTATCCAGAGAGCGGCATATCTCAGAGGAGGCCAAGGCGTTTCAGCTAATGCTGCGATTAGAAAGAAAGTGGACCAAGGGCTACAAATTCAAGCATTGATACTGTGATGGGAGAAGTGTTGTTATTAAGTAATCGAAATAAATCTCGTTTTAGTTTCGTCAAAGATTTCCAGGTGGAGATTTGTTAAACTCTATTATGAGGTTTTGAATCGTGAGAAACTTGGAAAGAAATTCCTTGGTTTATGTTTTAGATGCGTATGTTATTAGACGTGACCACAATACGTGAGTAAGCGGATTACTCACGCTCAGTAATGGATGAATCTCATTGAACTATTACGCAGTCAAGACCTCAGATATATGTACACAATTAACTAATTCCGGCGACAGCAAATGATCGAATAAGATTTAATTAGCCCCAGCAAGATTAAGTGATATACTCGAAGGACGAAAAGTAATTGGTGACTCAGTATCTTATCTTAACAATGTTATTAAGGAATTCCTTGTATTCGTATCCATTGAATTTACATTGCCTTATTTACTTAAATGGAGGAATTTCCATTTTTATGTGTAGAAAACATAATGATTGATTTTGCTATTTGGTTTTGCTGATTATCAGAAAAAGAAAAGAGAATATAAATTTGAGATTCTGAGAAAAATTTCTTTGCGTTATTACACTCGCAATCGAAGGAAAATCATTTTATTGCTGTTCAGAGAGTACGAAAATGATACCACTAAAATTCAATACATTTTCCGTACTTTATGTTTCATAATTATGATATATTTCTTCGTTGATATTTTTATTTGGCCTGAAATTATTTATGCAATATTATTTCCTTTGCTTTATGTTCATGATCATTATTTACTTCTCCGTCAAAAAATTTTACTTAGACTGAAATATACAGATAAATATATATATATATATATATATATATATATATATATATATATATATATATATATATATATATATATATATATATATATTCACACTTATATAATCTCCATTAATCATTCTCTCATGGTTTATTCTGAAGTTCCAATCTCGAACCTTCGGTTTCAGCTATTGAAAAATATTTCGAGTTCCTACGAGATATGATGAAGCCGTAGAATTTCTATTTCTTAAATACTAGGTCTTATTTATAGGAATTCCCTGATTTAAATTTCGAGTTTTCAACTGATCTTCAGTGTTATTCGCCGACATCGATAACTACCATCAACTCGTGAAATATGGAGACGAAATATCCTGAGGAGGTTAACTATTTATCACTAGCTCCTGCTTTTTAGATGCGATTTAATCTTGGCAGGATTTTGCCTAGCTCCCTTATCACTCTACTTCCTGCATTTCGAGGATGGCTACGTGGTCAAGAGGCTCTGCGAAAGTCGTGCTAATGTTACCTAATGAGAAAGTCTTACTTAGAAACAGAAGTTTACATTAATCGCGCAGGAATGCAGTTGAATTCACAGCAACTTCAATAAACACTTTTTTAGGAAATTTTCCTGTTAAAGTTGAGTAAGTAAGTACTCAATTTACTCGATGCTTTACTTGAGTACGTATTTTCGATTCTTGTAGCCTTGTAGACTTACTCCTTCTGGTTCATGGAATTGTTCCGCTTCGTTGACTTATGGTTTAATAATGTTTCTGATATTCTTTCATTTTAAATCAGATTTTCTCTTCTAGTCTAGGCATACGTAATTTATATAGAAATTCAGTTATATAATATAGGTATAACTTATCAAAAAAATCAGATAACGAATGAATATATTTTTGCAATACTATCGTGAAAGGATTTTTTATTTATTTTATTGCATAAGAGATAGAAGTTAATAGAACAGGAGTTATTTTAAGCATACAATTATTATTACGTGCTATTTTTATTTGACACCAAATATTGATGGTGGAATAGTCTCTCCGAAGTTTATATTTTTTGTAAAAGAGATACAAGTCAAAAAAACTAAAGTTATTTAATGTATACAATTATTGTTCCGAGACTTACGTGCTATTTTCGTTTAACACTATTTATAAAATGTCATATATTCTCTCCGAAGTACGTTTCAGGAAGGCTGAAATATTGAGTGAAAATATTTATTTATTTTGATTTATAACTGATTTATGAATAAATTTATTACTATCTTCCATAGTACCGAGTCGCCTTATTTTTATGCATTTTGTACATACATAACAATATACATATTTCATCACGTAGATTTTTTTCTCTCTAGCACGTGGTAAATTATTTCTCAAGAAATGGCCGAGACCGGATGCACTTCCGACTCGATGACAAAACGGAGCGATAACTATAATGACTTCACATAAATACTACCGCCGGTTCAATTTTTTATTGCTGTGTTCACTTTTTAGCATGAGAGTTAGTCATACTCACGAGTTATATAATCTAACTGCATTCTTCGTCTGCCGGATGTTTTTTTTTATCATTTACTGGGTATTCCCCAGTGGTATTAAAAGATTCTTGCAAAAAAATAGATCTTCCGATACAGATAGACCTCCGAAGTATGAACTATGGTCCTAGCTTAGTTTATGGTCCTTCTTCTATGTACGCGGATATCAGTTTCTTTTGAATTAATTGTAAAAGTTATCGTTTTTCATGGTTATTGATGAAGGCTTTTGTGAGCTATGCAATTTCTGCGGATTATGAATGATGTCTGTCTGTGAAGTATTCTTCCCGAAGGCCAGTTGGTACCTCGCCTCCTCTGACATAAGCTACAAAGAGTTAGGAGAGAGGAATGTGGTTCACTAGGCATGATGAGATGTGCGGTAGGGCTTTCTTCATTGAGCCAGAATGTTATAAGCGGAACATGTCCACGCAAGTGAAGCACAATGAATCTATGAGTAATACTTTTCTCGGCATTCCGTAAGAAGATACCTTAATTAGTGTAATTATTCGCTCATACCTAAGTAGCTCTCATTTCATCACAGCAATGATCAAAATTGGGACAAAAGAAAATGAGAGATACATTTTTATCAATCCTGTACCAAATGACAAATAAAAATATTCCATTCATCAGAGTAGCAGTAATGATGATGAATGATGTCCATGGATTTAACGAATTTACCTATGACAAGCCTTGTATACGTACAGTAATGTCTTTTAAATTAACCTAAAGATTATTAAATTTAATTTTGTGGTGTTTTCTTAGCTGGAAAAAATCAAGAGCTAAATTTACGATGAGGAAAAACTTAAACTTTGGTACTAAAAATTAGGCGCTCTTTCGCGATGCATAAAATTCACTGGCTAAGAAATGAACTACGGTAAAGCCAATTTCCGATAATAATCAATCATATCGTTCTTAATCGGAGTAAAACTTTAAAAAATTATAAAGTCATAGATTTTTATCTCATGGATAATTTAATCGTATCTCCTTGCAAAATTGAAAAGCTGTTTACGATGTGAAAATCATGTACTTTTCATTATCTCAAGCTGTGTAAAAATATAGCAGGGATTTTGAAACGAAATAGACCTATTTTTATCATGGGACAAATGGTATTTTATTTTACTGCTGTTGCGATTTTTCCGATAGTCTTAGAGTACCATTATGTACTCAAAGCCAGTCATTCCTACAAAACAGGTTAAAAAGTCGATGAAAAACTTAAAACTTTTTCGATATTCTTCCTTTATATTATTTTATGATTTTAATTTAACTATCAAGTTCGGGCGATTACTCTTTGACTCAAACGTTTATCAAGGAAAGACAATATCTTCGCCTTAGTCCCATGGGTTAAATGGAGAAGATGATTTTCTAAATCTGTAATTGTGATTTTAGTATCGGTTTGTGTGTATACGGTCGACTGATGCTGGCGTCTGATGATTTGGCTTCGCATTTTTGCGGTCAGGTTCCCTTCTTGACGATAAGCGTCAACAAAAGCAAACAACTGAATCAGCTATGGGGCTCGGAATTTTGTCGGCGAGCACAAAGAGTCACCGAGTCCGACGCAAACGAGATGTCATTGCACTAAATTATTTTGCAGATCTTTACGAGAGAAAATGATTTTAGGTAAAACTTTGCATTGATTATCATATTAGAGCAATTAGCTCTAGTCACATAAATTACACGCATGATTATAGCTGAATCATCTACATCTACATCTACATTAATACCCTACAAGCCGCCTTTCGGCGTGTGGCAGGGGGTGTAAACACCAGTTGAATCTAAATTACTTCCTTATTCGATTATTGTCACGTATTGTTCGCGGAAAGAATGAATCTCTAAAACGATTCGTCCTAGCATCTATTTCTCTTAACTTACGGTCATTATCGGATCGACCGACGTAGCAGGGGGGTTGCATGATACCGATTGTATCTTTGGAAAATGTAGTTTCCCTGAATTTATTAAGCAATCGCAGCCTAGCTTCCAATCTCCCTTCTTTCAAGGATTCCCAACCTACGTCTGAGAGCATTTTTGTAACGCTTGCTTTTTTATCGTAGCATTTCTTAACAAAACGAACCGCTTTACGCTGCACTTTCTCGAGTTCGCGAGTACACGTTTCATCCGCCGGATCCCATATACTTGCCGCATATTCCAGAAGGGGTCTGACCAAGGTAAAATAACATCGCTCTCTCACCTTTTCGTCGCATTTACCGACAATACGCTTTACAAAGCCAAGCCTTTTACTTGCTTTGCCGCAGATTTTTCGAATATGCGTGCTCCAATTTAAGTTATTAGTAATGTTGATCCCGAGATATTTAACTGAATCTACTACTTTGATACTAATTCCATTAATTTTGTATGGGTGATTTGGACGCATTTTTTTCTTTTCGAAGAAATTAACTACGGAGCATTTACTTACGTTAATATCTAATTCCCATTTTTCGCACCACCTTTGGATGAGGACTAAATCGTTTGAGAGAGATGTACGGTCTTCCTCGTTTGTTATTTCCCTATATATAACCGAGTCATCCGCAAATATCCTCACATTACTAACTATCTCGTCACTCAGGTCATTGATATAAATAAGGAAAAGAAGAGGTCCAATTACACTGCCTTGAGGTACGCCAGAGGTAACTTTGACTCTATTTGAGCTAACGCCATCCAGTAAAACTTGTTGTTCCCTCTCGTAGAGAAAATCCTTAACCCAGTCGACTACTTCCTTGTTAATGCCCGCTAGTTTTAGTTTGTAAATTAGTTTGTAGTGGGGGACTCTATCGAATGCTTTTTTAAAATCTAGGAAAATAGCGTCCACTTGCTTTTTACTTTCGGCCGACTTTAAGATATCGTGTACAAATAGAGCAAGTTGGGTAATCATTTCATTAAACAAAATAAAACGAAACTAACGAAGAGCTATTTTTATCTCATTACCATAGCAAGTACGAACCAAAAACCTTTGACTTTTATTAGAGTAAGAATCCAATCTCAATTAAAAATAATTATATCACAGATGCCTCATAAGTGAAAAATTACATTTTGGTAGAATAATTTCAAGTAAATGGAGTGTAACTAACCTAGGGAACGGCGCCGGCGCGGCGTTTGACCTTCCTATACGTTTTCGTGGTCAACTCTAGTTCCACCTTTCCCAAAAATACTTTAGGGAAAGGTGGAACGCATTCTAACAAAGTCTAGAATCTTAAATTTGGTCTGTTCATCTACTTTTATAAAAATTCCTCTGGATAATTGTCCTTTAATAACTGTTTGGTTGTCTGGCTCTTGAACGAAGTGCCCAATGTCCGCCTCTGTATTATCAATGGAAATTGCACTGTAGTTATACTTCCTTACATGTACTCTCATAAATATTGCATTTCTCATTTAGCATGCCAAACGATCTCTTGAAAGTGAGAGTGACTTATTTACTGCCCATATCACCTACGACCGGCGTGCGGTATACCCAGAGTAGACTCGGTGACCTGGGAAGGGTGTGGTGTAGGCGCATGTTCTATATATATATCCTGCATGTTTTTGGATAAAATGTTTTGGCGTTTAGGAGAACTGACCTTAATAGATGATATATATTGAGTTGATTTACTGCTCAGATTACTATCATGAAGTAATGGAGTATAAGAAAATGAAATTTTGCATAGAAAGCGAATTCACCGTAATAATAGGCAAGTATTATCTGTAGAGAGCAATACCTCCATTTAATTTTCTCTTAAGAATCAATTCAACAATTATACTCCAGGAAAACTCCCTGAGACCCACAGGATTTGAGACTCCTGGAATAGTTATATTTACAGTCAAAAGACTGTTCTTAGGAGGACTCAAGCCCATATATTCCAAAACTGGTCCATATAGATTTACTGGGAGTCCATGCCAAGGTGAAAAAAATGAGGATCCAAGATTTTTTCAATTTTGGAGTTTTTGAAAGACAAAGATATCATTTTAAAATATAATATAATGTAATGGAAATCATATATGGCTTTTTCATAAGAAAATTCAGGCAAAGGAGTCCATGGTATATTGAAAGGGATCCACGGGAAAAAGTTTGGTAACCCATGATCTATAATAATAACAATAATAAGAATAATAACAATAATAATAATATTTTAACGCAAACAGGAAAACCCCAATTACATGCGATATAATATACAATATAAATAAAACAAAAATATATACATCACAAGAAATTTAAAATAAATTTAAAAAACATTTGAGTAAATTTTCCGCTTAAAAGACGGAAGCGAGTCATAAAAAATATCAATATAAGGGGTTTTACTTAAGACCTCATTTGTCGCCCTCATTATGCTGGCCATTGGTTCATATCGGCATACATCCACTCGCCCAAATGAGTCCCTAAACAGCTTGGTATGCCTGGAGCTTCTCAGTGGTACATTGAGGTTCACAAGCGAAACAAGTTTACCAGAGTCGACGCAGCCTGTTACAATGTTTCTATGGAACACAATATCCGCCACGGCACGTCGTTTTTGTAGAGGAACAAGATTGTATTGCATGCAAACATTATTGTAGTCTTCTTTACGAAAGGTAGTACCACAAATTTTATAATTAACCCATTTCAGGAATCGCACTTGAATCTTCTCAATTGCTTCAGTTAGAGTGGTACAGTAAGTATTAAATATAGTTTTTTTTGAAAAGGTCTCCACAGTATTACGCTTCAAATTGGGCAAGATTGGGACTAAAAGTGTCTTCTTCCATTATCGTCATTAATTATAGAATTATATAATAGAATTATACTTAAATTCAATTAAAGAGAATAGTATGAGAAACAAGTAGAAGAATTGTTGATGCAAAAAACCTAAGAGATTCTTAGGAAAAAAATCCACTGCAGGAAAACACCCACAAAGAAGGGGGTGTGAAAAACTTGCGCGAATCTAATAGTGATAGTAATAACTAAAAGATGAGAAAAAAGAACACGAAGAAATAAAGAAATACACTACTAGCAAGTACTTGCATGCGATACATAGATAAGATTGTTCAAATTAAAAATAATTAATACACATAATAACATAAAACAAACAAAAAAGAAAAAAAAAGGAAAAAGTACATGGATTTCTATCCATTAAGTATAATATGAGACAAATAAAATACATATTATAAAATAACACTATCGATATAATACATACGGTTTATACTAGTCAAAATTGCATACAACATAGTCATTTAGGTATCTCTAAATATGAAAAAAAGAAACAGATAAGAATTATTATGCACAAAGACAGAAAAAGCAACTTATGCGTTGAGAGGAAGAGCCAAAGTAAAATGAGTCAAGTATTTATAGGACTATACAGAGTGTATTGCCCATCAAAATGTTGAGCATGATGGACCACTGTTCGCGGCTCATCATACATTCGAATAGCGCCATGAGCCTCCGATTACTCAGTCCAATTCTCGGCGCCCCGGGCAACCGCCGGCCCTCCTTCGTCTCCGGCCGGGGCACACCTCTTGCACACCGATTACAGAAACTCATTATCTGCGAGCTCTTACCGAGAGGATGCGCTCATCAGAAATTGTGAAAGAGACTCGAAGAGCCCTCCATTTCACTACGCATTATTTTCTTGACCTTGTCCGTCGCAAAGAGATTGCGTTCGCATAGCAGTCATTCCATTTCCGTCGTGCATACCTAGAAAAACGCTCGAGAAACGAATGAATCAGGGCCGGCAGATCTGGCGAGCTCGTTTCAGTCATTCCTAAGTGGAAGAAAGTCCGCAGTGGACTGTGACTCAAGAGGAAGAGTTTGCATTCCTCCTCGTACTTACTCATTTATCCCGGCATGAGTAATTGATAAATTGCTTTGCACTTACCTAATGTCACCTACCTATTGGATTACCTTCCTTCTTTGTTTATTATTATGAATGTCATTAAACGTCGAAAAAATGAAATTTTCGCATCTGAGAAAAATTAATACCGCTCACTTAACCGGATAAAAATCTTTCAGAGAAATTTTCAGTTCTCAAAGTTTACCATATTACATCGCTGCTCAAGTTAATTTATTTCAATACTTAACATCCCTTAAAATGCTATGAACTAAAGCTGAACCATAATCCCTGCTCAACTTGAATCTCTAGAAACACGAAAAAACATATCCTGTGATCCCACAACTAAAGCTGGATAAACATTAAAATTGTTACAAAATAGTCGTTAAAGATGCACGAAGTGCACTTATGACAACGTGGATGAGGATCGATTTAAATAACGCCCGAACTGCTTTAGTGTTGATAACGAACTGCCGTCTTTATTAAATCCAACATGGCGGCTGCATACATACAAAAAAATAGAACATCGCAAATGCAGAACACTTTTATGGTCGCATAATGACACATTCTAACACCTCTCCTCGTTACAGACCATAAATGTTGCACATTACTATTGGAATATATCAAATAAAAAAAAAACCAATTATGCACTCAAAAAAAAATATACATATTATTCCCCTATATTTCATCATCAAATCACCAAACTCAGAGGATGAAAAAAAAAATGAATAAGCACAACGAAAAAGCAGAAAATACCTTCAAATGGGCTAATAACATTTGATAGTCAAGCAAAAGAAAGATCAAACTAAACCCATCAATTTTGAGAATGCCTTACATTTCAGTCCTGGCAGAGGTTTTGTTAGAAGGTCAGCACAGTTTCCTGCTGAAGGCACATAATTAAACACAATCTCCCCACTTTCTACAAGCTCTCTTATGTAGTGGTATTTGACATTTATGTGCTTGCTCCTATCAGAAATCGAGTTACCACCAGCAATGCACATTGCGCCCCTGTTATCTACATTGATAACACATGGTGTGGAAATCATTTTGCCCTGCCCAATTTCGTTGAGGAAAGACCTCAACCAAACTACCTCTGTGGCCGCTTCATACATCGATAGGTATTCTGCATGGGTGGTGGAAGTTGCCACACCTCTCTGTTTCCGGCTTCTCCAACATACAGCTGCTCCTGCTAAATTTACCACATACCCAGTGATTGATCTTGCATCATCTACATCATTCGCCCAGTCAGCATCCACATACACCTCTAATGGTTTACCTGTCTTTGAATAATGCAAAGCATAGGACATAGTACCCTTCAAGTACCTGAATACATGTTTTGCATTCCTCCAATCAGAAACACTTGGGTTCTCACAGTATTGGCTCAGTCTACAAACAGCATATGAGATGTCTAGCCTAGTACCGCTGGCAAGATATAACAAGCACCCAATGGCCTTGCGATACAAATAATTATCAAACGCATTCTCTTCAGTTACCACCTCCCTTACAGTTTGTACAACCTCCAATGGAGATACCACCCCTTTACATTCTGACATATTAAATGAGTTTAAAACATGATTAACATACTCTTCCTGACTTACAACTAATAAATCTCTCTCAGGTCTCATTATCTGAAGAGAAAGCAAATTAGAAATTTCTCCAATGTCCTTAATCCTAAGTAGTTTTGCCAATTCACACTTCAGTCTCATAATGTTTTCTCTAATTCCTACAATCAATATGTCATCTACATACACTCCTAAAATCACATTATCACCTTTATACACACAATTATCACTGACACATCTGGTTAACCCCAACTCCAACAGTCTTTTATTCAAGAAATTGTTCCAATTTCGACCCGATTGTTTAAGTCCATAAACACTTTTTAACAGTCTATATACAAAACTTGTGGGACATTTCTCAGGCTCCTCATAACAAGGGGCTTGCTCCATATAAATCACAGCATCAATAGGGCAATTTAGGTAGGCCCCAACCACATCCACCTGTTGAATATCCCACCCATTCTCAATAGCCACTGCCATTAATAATCTCAAGGTTTTCCTTTGGATTACCGGACTGAAGGTCTCAGAATAATCCACCCCTTCAACTTGCCTGAAACCTTGGGCAACAAGCCTTGCCTTGAATTTTGCCACTGAACCCATCTGGTCCCTTTTGAGCGAGAAAACCCACTTACTCCCTATGACATTCACCCCTTTCGGTCTTTTGACAATTTCCCATGTCTGTTGCTCCCTCATATTTCTCACCTCTTCCTCCATTGCGGCTCTCCACTCAGATGCAAAAATACCATTGAGAGCCTCCTCTGCAGTCTCTGGTATGGGCACATCATCCCGGCTCATGGTATTTACCAGGTTGCAGCATGGACATGTTCGCGGAATTCTTTGTCTAGAGGACCTCCTCAATTCCGCAATATCCTCTCCTACAGGAATAGGCTGCTGTCCTCCCTCCTCTCCTGGAATTGGCAGCTCCTCTTCTCCTGGAACTGGCAGCTCCTCCTCTTCTGTTTCACTTTCCTCTCCTGGTGGGAACCATTCAGACGTCTGCACTCTCAGGTGGTCCTTCTCTAAGAATTGTCTCTCTGGGTCACTCCTAATTTTGTATGGAAAAATATCCTCCCGGAAGACAACATCCCGGCTGATTACTACCCTCTGCTCCTTCAGACACCACAAGCGGTATCCCTTAATGCCTTGCTGGCATCCAAGCATCACACATTCCTTAGCCCGAGGACTAAGTTTCCCCTCCTTAACAGGAACCCATGCCCATGCTTGACAGCCAAACACTCTTATGTGCTCAAAATCAGCAATATTCAGCTCTCTCTCATTCCAAACCTCAAGTGGAATTTTGTCACCAATAGCTAATGATGGACACATATTATGGACATGGCAAGCATTCCTTAATGCTTCTCCCCAGAAATTATAAGGCATACCTGAGTAAATCAGTAGACACCTGGTTGTATTCATCAAAGTCTGGTTTAAACGCTCTGCCATGCCATTCTGCTGTGGTGTATAAGGGACAGAGCGACGGTGAAGAATCCCATTTCTCCTGAGATGGTCCAAGAATTCATTTCCAGTATATTCTCCTCCATTATCAGACTGGAACTCTTTAATCCTTCTCCCTTTTTCCAGCTCCACCTTAGCTTGAAAACTCTTGAAGACATCAAACGCCTCCCCTTTCCTCTTAATTGGTGTTGCTTCCACAAAGTGAGAACACTCATCAATAAATGTAATAAAATATTTACATCCACCAATTGTAGCTGGAGAGATGGGACCAACGACATCTGAATGAATTCTATCAAGAACCCCTTTCACCCTTTCTCCACAATTATTAGGAAACTTGGCACGCTTCATTTTCCCCTGGATACATGCATCACAATTTCCTTGCATCACTCCCATGGCACTGATGTATGGTATCTTCTTCAATGTTGCATCATTATGGTGTCCAAGACGTGCATGCCATGTCGAGAATGTCACTCTAGAAGCCGTTGTACGTCCCTTGAATTCCGATTTTAAACTGCTTATCGGCATTCCACCTTCAGTTGTGAGATAGTAAAGCCTACCTACTCGGTGGGCTTTGAACAGTTGTTTCTCACCCTCCAGTACCTTTGCTTCCCCATTGAATGCAACAATTTTGAGTCCCTTTTCTTCCAAAACCCCTTGAGATATCAAATTATCCTGCAGATTAGGGACATATAAAACTTCACTAAAATCAATGTCCCACCCCCCACATTCTTGTGAAATATGCAACAGCACCCTACCTTTTCCCTCAATTTTAAGTGGTGTTCCATCACCTACAGTGACCTCTCCATCCATGGCTTCAAAGTCCCTCAGAAGGTCCCGTCTGTAAGTCATATGGTCTGAGGCCCCACAGTCTAATAGCCAAACACTCTGGTCCTCATTGGTCTCCCTTTTCCGCAGACACAGGGCTTTGTATTCTCTTGTTACTACAGATGCTGTCGCTTGCCTCATCTCATGGTTTCCTTCTTCCTTCTCCTTACTAACCTTCGGGCACTTTCGTGAAATATGGCCCTTTTCCCCACAGGCATAGCACCAAAAGTCCTTGTAGCGTCTTGGCTCCGGCTTCCTCCGTTCTTGCTCTGATTTCCTTCGTTCTGGCTCTTCTTTTAAGCTTCTGGGTCTCCTAGAAGTCTTCAAGGCATGGTGGTCCAATCCATTCCGCTCGTCCGCCAGCCTAATTCTCTTCTCTTCCAGCAAAAGCTTCGCCTTCACTTTGTGCGTAGTGAGCCCGCCTTCAATTTCCCTCTCTAAACTACGGATTAGCCCCTCATATTTATCCATTGGCAATCCCATTAGAAAAAATGCGGCCAAAATAGAGTCAGAGAAAATTAAACCACACTTCTTAATCTTCTTGTTTAAGTCCTGCAAATTATTTATATACTCCTGTACACTAATATCATCCGTTTTCCGCATGTTCACTAATTCCCTCAAAAACAATGTTTGCTGCAGAAGACCGTAGTCTGTACACATAGACTCCAAGGTCTCCCACATTTCCTTGGCGGTTTCACAGTCTGCTATGTCATCGAGAAAGGAGTCACTCACATACGAAATTAGAATTCCTTTGGCCACGTTGTCCATCTTGGATCGTCTTCTTAGCTCGTTCGTGTCGGCTTCCAATGAATCCCAACCGCTAATCGATCCCCAACATCCCGATCGAAGACACAACGCCTTAATTCTAATTGCCCATTTATAATAATTTTCGCCGTTCAATAACGGACATTTCACGACTTCCTCCCGCGCTTCGTGCTCGAAAGACGCTTCCATGCTTTCACTCCGCGAGTCCGTAACGACAAATAAAACAGTTATTCTCCACCGGTGTTATTACTCCCTATCGAATTTTAACCTCAAACGTAACCTGGGCCCATAACCTGTTACAAAATAGTCGTTAAAGATGCACGAAGTGCACTTATGACAACGTGGATGAGGATCGATTTAAATAACGCCCGAACTGCTTTAGTGTTGATAACGAACTGCCGTCTTTATTAAATCCAACATGGCGGCTGCATACATACAAAAAAATAGAACATCGCAAATGCAGAACACTTTTATGGTCGCATAATGACACATTCTAACAAAAATACCGCAGAGTAATATCGGTTTAGACATTGCCAATCGAATTGTTTTTCACAAATATCTATTGACATGTAAAGATAAAAACATCCCTGTAAATAATTTGACAGTTCAAATCTGAGTAGCTCGTGTGAATACTTACAATAATGTAATTATATTTTTGTAAAGGGTTAGATTTGAATCCTTCGTCATCTCTATGACTATGATTTCAGTATATTTGAATATTTTTTTCACAGATTTACGACCAAATAACATTAATTATTTTAGGAAAAAACTCCGCTTGTTATGATAAGGTATTGAAAAATGTCAGTAGTATACGATCGAGAGATTTAATTTCTCGTTAGGCTCGTTTATTTCGTTGCGTGCAATTACAGTGCCTTTTTCCTACTGAAAATTCTATTAAAATCCAATGCTGAATAAAAGAAAAAGGTATTGAGAAATGCTAAGATTATTTCGCCAAATTTATTCTCAGATTACATAGCTACATGAATCATACATTATAATTCGCAATGCGATGCGGCTACACGCAATACACTACCGCAAACTGCCCTAAATTTCGATGGGAATATACCTATTGTATAACATATAAATTATTGTATGCTCCGTGTGCACTACTTTCTCTTTTGGAATAAGTTTGGCACAGGTGGTAGGAGAACGGAGAACTGATCATTTAAACTTATCTTTTACTGACTTCCTGATATAACTATTATGATTCGATCCATTAATATCTAGCTTCACTAATAATCTCTTGATTCTTTGGTTACATCTTATAAATGGCGATTATACTGGATTTTAAGGCTGATTGAATTTATAGTAAATACTTTTACAACAAATAAATTAATTTATTAATGATTTTAAAACCATTCAGCAGGAAATGAGAATATTACAATTTATAAAATCATGTGATATTTTATGATATTCGAAAGATGATAACTTAATTTTCTTGGGATGCGAAAAATTGTAGTATTATCGTTAAAAGCGTTTCGACAGCTTAGGTTTCCCACATAGTCTCCCACCGGGACGAAAAATACTCTTGATGGTGCTGATAATGGCTTTCCAACATTTGGTCTCAAAACACTTTCACTTTATCAAATTAATATTCACGGCACTGGTTTTCCGAGTTCTGTCCAAATTATATACCAATCGTTGAATTGAGATACGTATCTCAATATATTGCAAAAGTTTACTCAAGCTACACCAATGTACCGCGGCTCGCCATTTAGGGAAGCTCTAGAAGAGTGAAAATATATAATTTTGTGAATATTTGTAGATATTATAATCAGGAATTTATTTGAGCAGCGAAAATTAAACTAAAGATTTGATCTTGATGTTATGATATATACTTTATAGGTTGGTCGTCGGAGCTCCGAGAGGGAATTCAACTTACTACGCACATCGGAGTATCAAAGAACCTGGAGTGGTGTACATGTGCAAACTTGAGAGAAATAGCAAATGTCAGCCCTTAACACTGGACAATACCGGTACGTGTATTTCTCAGAATAAAATTACTTTAATGGTATTTACCGTAGTTATTTTGTTTCTAACTATCTTAGATGATATCATTGTATTTTTTCAGGAAACATCCGAGTTCCTGGTAGTACTTACGATTATAGTTATCAAGATAAAAAAGATCATGCATGGATTGGAGGGGCATTAGCAGTTCAAGGTTCTGGAAATGGGAGAATTATAGTAAGTATACATTGGGATCTGATATAAGACAGAGCGAAATTTAAAATCAGGTTGATTTCGACGGATTAATATCTTTTAATTTACAGGCATGTGGACCGCGATGGAAAAATCAGATCCATCCAGGACATTATCTTATGAATGGTGTTTGCTACTGGTTATCAGGCACTAAGGATGTTAATCAGAATGCTGGAAAGCTTCTTCCTCTTATTCATAAAGGTAATTACTTTGAAATAAGTTAATTTATACGTATATACATTATTTCTTCGAGTAATCCGTTATTTTACCTTTCACTGTATCTGAGAGATGGGTTCAAAGTAAATGCTTTGAAAGGATTTTGTGGCCGTTTTGTTTCAATCACTTAATATACAGCAATAATTATCAAAATTAATTAGGCTCGTTTAAGAAAATCTGAACTTAGAACTCTTTGAAGACACGTAACAACATCACAATTAGCTTGCGCGTAATGGCGTGCTCCTAGATAAACTGAAAATTAATAAGTTTGATAGGATTTTGACTCACTTCCATTCGTTCTTTCTGAATCAATAACCAGATTAAGAATTTTTTTGTCTTCAGTGTTTCTTTGGAGATCATAACTTGCGACTACTCTTTTTCGCGGTCATATCCATCGTAAGTTATAGGTAGTGGAATTCTGCTATGGTTAACTGCCTTCTCCTCTTGTCAACGGAAAAATTTGCAACTCGAAGGTTCATAGAATTTTTTTCTAATTTTTACGTTACACTCGCATAGGCATATATAAAATAATAATACAAGTAAATAATACTGGAAATCACTGAATCAGGATAGGCAACCTAAATATTTCCTAAAAGTAATCTAGGGGATCAACCCCCCGAATAGCGAAGCAGGAAACCGAAAAAGGTCTAGCATGGGTTTGACCACTGCCTTCTAAGCTATAGAAGGCAGTGGTTCGACTCTAATCCGAGGGGTCTAGACAAGCCAAATACGACGTTGTGGGAGTCGATGCAGCAATTAAAAATTCACCTATGATAAATGTCTCCTAATGACTGGTCCATATTCCTAGAATAGAACGCCATGCTTTTTTCACCAAGAATAATAAACTAAATAAAAAATCCCCATGAAAAATCCTCCCCAAAACAAAGTACCCCAATTGCATTTTATTCTATTTCATCAACGTAAACAATTGATTTACCTGGTACATTCTCTTATTATTCTCCACAGGTCGACAGGGATACTCAATTGATTCTGGTCAAAATAAACCTAATATATACTATTATGCTTATGGAGAAGCAGGGATGTCAGTAGATTTTGTAAAGGTAAGGTTTATTGTCAAGAGTAACAGATAAACTTGATGTCAATACACTACTACTACTACTAACTTGATGTCAATACTAATTGTATAATTCTGTTTCCAGAATTCAACTGAGATTGTAATTGGTGCACCGGGTGTCTTTGAATGGATGGGTAAGTTTTATTTGATAATACAATCAAACATAAGAGCAGAGATAAGTTAACTTTATGGTAGAGTTATCTTATAAGATATCAATCAAGTTTTAATGTTTGAATGTTTTAATTTTATTTGAAAAGTAACTCAATGATATCTAAATCTGAACATACTTCCATTTCTTAAGAAGATAAAAAGTAACAAATACAGTGCTTTATATTTTCGTGTTTTACTTTCATTTGATTCCAATTCTGATTTTTTTCATCTTCCAATCTTTCATTTTCAGGAACTATAACAAGATATAGGGATATATATGTAGGAGATGATGCACCCATAAGTATGTACCCATACTCAGATATTTTTACCCCCAACCCCTACAAAACCAAGGCGCTCACCCCTTCTGGATATTTTGGTATGTGACATAGATGATTTCTAAATTTCTAAATTACTTATTCCTTATGTAGTTTAATTGATTCTAGCTTACTTCATTATTTATCACACAGGGTATTCTGTTGGATCAGGAAGATTTTTTCGCACCATGAAGATGAATTATGTTGGCTCAGCTCCAAGGGCTGGAGATTTCAAAGGAAAGGTTGGTAAACACAAACTTTTCCAACTAACCTAAAAAGTAAATTAAATTAAAAATAATAGATTGAAATTATAGGATTGCTGATTCTTTTGGCAGATAAGTTGATTATTTTTTTGAGGTCAAGTGTGTGGTTTATTCAGAGATCCATAATTATAATAATTTTTTGTTGCCCTTTTTCAATGTATCATTTTCTCAACAAAAACATATCCAATTACTTAATAAAATACAGTATGCAATGTCTCTGATTATTTTCCATACAAATCATTAATTTTGTGAAAAGTGACCAACACTGGTGCAATACATATTCTGAAATATACAATAATTTGATGATATTTATCTTTATGCTGATGGATTCTGCCATACTATTCATAATCTAGACTTTCTGAAGATTATCAATTTAATAATGCTCTTGATAAATACTAGTGAAACATAACAATTCATTTGATTTAATAACAATTTTCTATTTTAAAATTAGGTATTCATTTTTGACTTTCCATTGCAAGAAGAAGAATCACTTGATATAAGAATGGAATTGATTGGAAGTCAAATAGGAGAGTATTTTGGTTACTCCATCTGTGTCATCGATCTAAATAATGATGGATTAGATGATTTAGTAGTAGGAGCACCACAGTATTCCTTGAAAGAATCAGGATCTTCAAAATTAATGGGAGACGAAGGGAGAGCTTACGTTTTCATCAATGAAGATGATGTAAGTATACTTTAAATATGACATCCTATATTAACTTTAGGATGTTTAATATTCATAATATGAGTGGTAATTAAATGATAATACAAAAGTTTTATAAATGCTTTGCATTGATTTCATTGCAATGCCTTGAGGTTGGCTTTACAAAATAAATAAAATGTAATGGCTATTTCACAACAATTGGCTAGACCCCTGGTGGCTGTTTCCCTACAGTTACAAATTTCATTAACACAAGTAAAACCTGCAGTGATGTCTTAACTAGAATTTCAGCATTTTTTGCAGTAACACCTATGTAGTCATCTAGTAATGATATTGTAAGAATAAAAATAAGTCAAGAATCAAGATCAAAAGGATACTTTTGATCAAAATACTTTCCAATGCATGATAATTCTCATTATGAGTGAAAATATGAAAATTAAGTGACATTATTCAGACACTCAAAAAGAAAGGTTTGGATAAATTTTCATTTCATTTTATACTGAATAATATCTAGCCAAAATGGTAGTTCTCAACTGCATTTCATCATTTATTTTTCATCCTTTTTCCTTTCTCTAAATTTAAGTTGATGATGCGATGGTTCCCTACTGGATGAAGGTGTTAATCAAGTATGTAACTATTAAAACCATTGTGGTTGTGATTAAAAATTTTGAAAATCAGCAATAACTATTTAATTTTTCTTTGTTGAATGGTTTTCTTTAACACATCACTAAATTAGATTGAATAATCAGAGATTATAACAGACTTAAATGGAGATTTAATTGATTGATAGGCCCTTAACTTCAAAATTTATCTTTTGTATGGTAGCTGTCATACTGTTCTTGAATTTTAATTGAAAGTTATTTCCAGCTATTTTAATTGTGGGTAATCCTATTTTTAGAGGTTATGTGACACATTGAAGGATTAATTTTTAGCTATTGGGTGTAAATGTAATTTATCAGCCTTCATGGAATATTTCAGGGTAGGATGATAGAAATCAGTAGCAATGTGAAAATCATGGGATCCCAACAGCATGCGGCAAGATTTGGGTCAGCAATTTCAAATATTGGTGATATAAACTATGATGGATATCCTGGTTAGTTCTTTGTAAATTTGAATACTGGCACTCAGATTCTTGTTTGATTGATTCTTTCAGGAAGCTTTGATATTTAATTCTAAATGAGTAATCAATTTTTTTCAGATGTTGCAGTTGGTGCTCCTTATGAAGATTCTGGTTCTGGGGCTGTATACATATATCATGGCAACCATAATGGTTTGAACCCAAAGTTTTCTCAGAGAATTTCTGCCCTAAAAATAAACTCTGCTATAAAGGGTTTTGGAATAAGCATATCTAAAGGATTAGACATTGATTCTAACCACTACAATGGTGAGTAAGATGTTTTGTCTTTTATTTCATTCCTTTTTTATTATCCATTAATCACTTCAAGATATAATTTAGTAAATCATTTGCAGCCAATGCTATTCACTTCTTCAAATCTGTTGCAATTGAATGTATCATCAAGCAATTTCTTTGTTTCCTCAACTTAGTTAATTTTGTTCCTCGCTGCAACAACTTTTCTCGAGTCAGAGATTTCTAATCTCAATGAGGATCCCAACATCCATCATTTTCCAATACCATTGACACTATCGTAATTAGATTTTAAGACAAAATAAATTATTTTAATCAAGAAATAGTAATTCATAGAACTGAATATTCTTGAGATTAATGTAAAGAATAGTCATCTTTGCACTACAAAATTTATAGATCTAAACAAATGACACTATCATTTGAGTAAAGGTCTTGATCAGTGTTGTCCTATAACAATGAAATACAAAGCTTCTTTAATGGATTATATTTAACTTTGGCTAAGAGATATATATCTAAACTTGGACCTATATATAAGAAAGAATTGAAGCATAGACTACCTCAAACTAAATATATTTAACTAAATATACGATAATACTGATAGCAGAGAAATTATCTTCCAATCATGAATATTTTTCTTTCTAAAAACTGTCTGAGATGAAAATTATTATAATGAAGCCATAAAATGAGAGGGTTTTATTGAATTCCAAAGTAAATTTTTAAAATAACTTTTGCTATCTCTAAGGAAAAAATTGAATTTCTATCTCTGTCCAAGCCTATACCAGTAAAATTCATGATATAATTTTCTCAGGATTTATTGATTTTTCATTATTTTATTAATTACTACCCTTTGTTCCGTGATATAATTATAAACCGGCCTTGGTGGCCGAGGATCATACACAAATTACGTAACACAAAATTCTCCAATTTTTTCCCCATGTAGCTGGACCGTAATGCCAGGCAGGACCCCTCTCCCCACACTCCTTTACGTAAATAGTGCTTTGTGAATTGTGAGTTGTGGGCTTATATTCATGAAAGAAAAATTTTTCGTTCCCAATAATTATCCACCTTTTAATAAAAAATTTCAATTTTAAAGGTCATTCATAAATTTCACCTAGATTCGATGCCATGACCTGTAGATAATTATCATTGCACTAAACACAGACAGGGGAATACCCCTACAGCCTACTACACTCCACTTGCACTCTGACTACTTCTGTTCAACACTTGTGCTCACTCGGATCAGAGCTGCCAACTTTCCCCGGTAAATTGTGTGTGAGTTGCAATTCAAAAATTCAAACTTCAAACATGCAGAAATTTGATATTTTTTGCAGTTCTAAAACCTTGAGATAATGCAAACCTTGACCCCCCTCCTCCCATGTACCAGGACCATAACGCCTGGCCAGACTCCCCCCTCCCCCAAATTGCATTACATAATTTGTGTAAGGCCCCTTAGGGTGCTAAATGCTATAACTCCCACCCCAAGGCCCTGGGTCAAAACCTGGCTGATTGGGATTTTTCTGATCAGGGAATGGTTGTGTGTGTTTTGTCTGACTTTCCCGTGCAGGGTTGGCGGCAGAAAGGGCATCTGGCCATAAAAGTCGATTTCCAAACCCAAATTTTCAACACCCAAAATCTTCAATCATCAGCTGGCCCCATAAATTATGGGAAAAAGGCTTAGAGGAAATAAAAAAGCATTAGAGGAAAAAAAGTTCCTTGATATAATTATACATTAAGCTTTCATTTTAAATTGCTTATCCATTTAATTCTCTTCAAATTTCCTTTTCTTAAATTTTTGCTATTTTTCAGACATTGCAGTGGGAGCCTATGATTCAGGACATGCTGTTCTTCTGAGGTCTCGACCTATAATTACTTTCCATAGTACATTGGGTTCAGATGTTAAAAAGATTAATTTCAATGCAACTGGGTTTATGACAAAAGCCTGTTTATTATATAATGGATATTATGCTCCTCCAAGTCTAGGTAATACTTAATAGTATTTTCTTAATCGAAGTCTTTTCAAAAATTACATTCTAATGGCCAATATTTTTTATAGATGTCATGATAACGCTCCAGGTGGATACATACTATGGAAGGTCTAACTTTGTAACAGCCTCTGGAAGAGATAACACGATTCAGTTTATTGAGACTTTAATACATGTAGCTGAAACTTGTAAGGATCTCCAAGTAGAAATTGGGGTAGGTACTGTTTATGCTAATTTAACTTAAAACGATGATTAAATACTACACATTTACAGGGAAAGTATCATTATATGATTTTTATTATAACTATTTCAATAATTAATCCTCATCCAATTTCCTCTTACTGTTGAATTCTCATGCATTAATCATAGTTGTACTGTTTTTAATAATTAACGATTGATAAAATATTGCTATTTGAAAATAATGTAGACAATCTTTCTTTCACAAAATTAAATTGTATTAATACTATATCTAATGCTTATTTAACTTATTGTTTTCTAGTGATAATAGTTCTGTAAATGCTATTAATCTCATTAATTTCTGTTATAGTCCATAAACCAGGATTTCACAAAGCCTATTATTATTAGGATGGATTATGCAGTTGTTGATGCATCATCAAAGAACGTAGATCATCCCCATAACCATCGGGAAAGAAAAAAACGAGATGTGGACAGTGAGCATTATTTAGTTAATTTCTTATACTTAAATTAAAATTATGAATGTATTCTATAAAAAAATATTAGCTTTCATTGCTCATATAATTTTGCATACTGTAAACTATGTCTGGACCTTGCAATATGAAGAACTTTGGCCAAAACCTACTACTCATATATTTCTGAAGTATTAATTTTAGGGCAAAGTTTTTATGAAACAATTGTTTTCACCAATTCATTTTTTTTAAGTAGTATAAATTAATTATTTAACCTGAAAATTTTACCAACTAAATAATTTTATATTTTTCACCAGGATTGATTTTTAATAATTGTATATGCTGAATCTTAATAGGTTCTTTTTGCAAGTCCTGTCCTATTGTGGATCCTATTCACCCTACATTTGAAACTCTTAAGATACCATATGCAACTGGTTGTGGAACAGACGACATATGTAGAACATCTTTAAAAACTGAAGTGGTTTTGATGAATATTGAGTAAGTGAAAAGTGCTTTACATTAAATCATTTAAATTAATTTTATCTAGCTTAAACCAAAATTAATACACAATGAATATTAAATGTGCAAAAAGGATTCCTTTTGAAAATTATAGCAATCTAAAATAAATAAAATCAGTTCATATTTTCTAAATATAATGAATACAAAATAGCTAATGTGTATTTTCACAATAAATACTTCACCTAACTTTGATGTGCTTGTTCAAAAGAAGTTATTTTTGTATTGTAACGTTCTGCAAAAGATCAAAGGGTTTGGACCAACTAACTGTTATGCTTATATTTTTCAGAAAAACATTCATCTTGGGAACCTCATCGTACATTTTAATGAAATTAGATATCAGTAATGCTGGAGATCCGGCATTTCTTACTGGAACCAGAATAATATTCCCAAGTATAGTTCCTCTCTTGCGAGTACCACAAAACTGCCAAGAAAAGCCATCTGATGATTCATCTCCTTTCTCTATTTTGCACTGTGAAATTGCAAATCCTCTTCTGAATAATGAAACAGTAAGTTCCAGATCAGCTACAAGTCAAAAGTAGATTATTTATACATAAAATTCTTATGAACCGTTTTATTTATGTTTACCAACTTTTTCAGCACCATATATTTCTTGAGTTTGATGCTACATCTATTCCATCAAATTCAAAAGATCTAAATTTTACATTTGAAACTGAAAGTGTTGGGGAAAAGGTATCTGAAGAGGATGGTAGAGCTGAAATTTTGATTCCTTTGAGAACTACTGCAGATATATCCATTACAGGGTTAGTATAACCTCATTTTCCATTAAATGGATATTGGAAAAAAAATGTTTGGATATTTCATTTATACTTATATCAGCATATATTAATATATTAAATTTGATTCTTACATTTCAAATTTGGAATCACAAGTGAAATTTTTGATGGTTCTTATTATTTAATTTTCAGGAGATCAAGTCAGCGCAGTTTTTATCTTCAATATCAGAATGAATCTGAAGCTGATGTGATTTATTCTTTTGCTCATGTGTATGAGGTATGGTATGGCTGTATATGAATATCAGATTGCATTGGTCTTGGAATTTGTTTTTAAATTTCTTATTTTCATTTTATTATAGGTTACTAATTATGGCCCAAGTCCTGTTGATAAAGTTAAATTAACTTTCAAATTTCCAACAATAATTAATGCAGAGGATGGATATACATCATTTTTGAGAGTTTATAGTCCAGAGGTAAGCTCAGAACTTTATTCTCATGTCTTACAAACAGGAGTTACTGATAGGAAACAATTTAATTCTGAATTTCTGAATCATCTAATATCTAAGAAAGAAGATTGAAAAATCAATTGCATTTGTATATGCAGTACAATGAAATGGGCTCATAATATTATTTATTGTGTTCCTTTAAACATTCCACTCTTACTTTTTTGGGTTCTATGTCAAATAAAGAGGATGTTAATATTAAATAATTCACAATAATGTTTAATGTGTTTGAAACCAAATTGTGATATATCAAATGAGAGAAAATGTGAATGCCATAATGGGGAATCATGAATGTGGGCTAACATCAGTAATAATGAGGATAGCTTATTTACCTAATTTCAGATTGGCTTTTAAGAGAGACATAAGACTAAAATGTGTAAAAATGACAGGCCTCTATCCAGTCTTTCATAATCAGTTTTCAATATCATTTTTTCAATATTATGGGGAGATACTACTTTCAGGAGTTAAATGTCTATCAATTGAGTTCTCAGTCATAGAAAAGAAATAAAATTGAAGACCTTATTGCTTATTACTAATACAAAGAAGTAAGGATCTTAATATTACATTATTTACTCATCAAGTGGAAAGGAATGTATATACCAGACTTATATATCAGTTTCACTGATTCCCCTCTCTTATGGAGGATTGAACTTTTTCAGCCATTAATATAGTTCTCCTTTCTTAAAACCCCTTAAAAAGATATTTTAGGAAAAGTTTAATCTTTGCACTCAATTTCAGCAAAAACGAGATTAGAATGTATTTGAAAACTTGTATTTTTCTAATTTATAATAAATCATTATTTATATCTAGAAATATGTGAAGCTCATTAAATATCAGATTTTTTTTATTATGATCCAAATTAATGAGTTTTGGAAAAATACTTTATCATAAATTTTTAATATCATCTTCTAACATAATTATAAAATAAGTAAGACAGTTACAGGAAATAAATGCACATAATTCATTTAATTTATAATTTGAATTATTTTATTAATTCACATGTAATATCTCTTCCAAACACATGTTTATTATTTTTAATGAAATAATCTCACTATACTTTCAGGCAAACTTAGGTTCTGAGATTTTTGAGTGCACTGCAAAAGGTGTTGCATTTTATGCAGGTCCAACAGGAAAAGAGCAAGAATCATCTCTTGGTCTAAATACACCCAGCTCCTCCCAGGATTTGCAGAAAAATGATAAAGCAATTTATAAGAGAAGCATAATAAAACATGATAGCATACTTTCATCTGCAATGGTTCCTCTCAATAGAACCTTTTTCCTAAATTGTTCTGATGACTCAGATGGCTGTATGACTGTTACATGCATAACTGGGCCTTTGATATCACCACAAACCAGAGCAACGATAATATTCCCCTTGGAAGTTCATTCAAAATATTTTTGTGAGTAATTGTTAATATTTCATAAGTTTATTTCAAAATAATATGTCATTAGGTGTTAATGAGTTTCAATCTAGAGATGTAAGTGGATATTTTAACAATGAGGAATGTCTCCAACTTTGTTACTTATATTTTCAGATTCTGATGTTGAAGGAAAAGATATAATTGTTGTTGCATCTACTGGAATTGCCCAGATTTTGGGACTCCCAGACCCCGTACAGCCAGAAAATCATAGGTAAACATTTTCCATTCCATTTAAGCTTAGAGTAGAAGCATTGGATCTAAAAAGGATAAAAGGGGCTCTGCTGTATTAAAAAAGCTCCAAAAATGCCATTGTTTCTAAGCAATCTCAAACGGAAGTACTTAAACCATAGGGGTTAGGGTTCTTCATGACTGAGAAGAACGCATGCAAGCGTATTATTCTCAATATGTATTTCGGAAGCAGTTCTGAGCTTTAAGATTTTCTTCTTAATTGTGTGATTGTATTCTTGTATGTGTTGTGCAGCACTGGACGTGTTTATGTGATTATGTTTGAAGTATGTCATGTGCTCTTTCAATCTGGTTTCTATTCTATTGCATTATCTCAGTCACTTAGAACCCTAACCTCTACAGTTTTGGAACTTCCACACAACGGGTTACTTGCAAACAATGGATTTTTGGAACTTTTTAAAAACTAAAATGTAGAGGCATTACATTTAAAAAGTATTTTAGAACAGCTATTCCAAAGCTCACATAACTGACATCTATAACAAGAGGAAATTGTGAACTATTTTATTTTACTGGATTTTTCATTGTTAGTTCCTCTCTTCTGCTTTTCCAAGTTTCTTCTTGAAAATTTCAAATATAAAGTTAATATTTAAGTCAATTTACATTTAATTGTTTTTGTATAGTTTGAACAATATCTAGCTACAGTGTAACTACATAACAATACAATACCTCTATATTCACCTCACATTCATAAATTTCTTTCCAGGCCTGATCAAGATGACGCCTATACAATGTTTTTAGTTAAATTTTCTGAATCTCAGGTGGATACATGGATTATTGCCTTGGCCATAGCAGGAGGAATTTTGATATTGCTTCTTCTAATTTTGGGTCTCGTTAAGGTAATTTCATAGAAGTTTGGTTCATAATATTTTTTGCTATTAATTTCTGTTTATTAAGAATTGTTCATGACTTAGCAGCTGACATTATTTGTTTCACTATTCTCCTCTTACGTGACAGCAATATATATACTGCATAAAGGTTACTGCGAATATATTATTTCTTAAGAAGATATTTAGATACAGAAGTGAATAAAATGAGAGAATGGAATCGAAATAAATTAACATGAATTAAGAATTCAAATCCATCTCGACCCTACTTGGCAGTATTAGAACTTGTGGAGAATCAAAAGTCCAAATATTCTACCATATGTTAAGATAACAGCCTCTTACCAGGTCACCGGAATGCTAATTTCAGCAATTTTAGATAGAAAATCATGTATTGTGGGTTTATTTTGGATATTTGGAAAATTGAAAGATAAATTCACTTATCGGGGATAGTAGTTGACAAATTAACAAACAACATAATGAGAGTACAAGTGTGCAATGTAGGATAGGGATCCCCTGGGCAACACCAAGATATGTCTATGTGTTAAGATAGCCCTGTATCATAGCAGTTATGTATGATCTCAGTTTAAACTAGTTCATTTTGAATTTTTAAGCCTTATGTTTATTAATGACTTTTTGATTTTCAAACCTATTCTCTCAATTTCATTCATTTCAAAGTATTCATTGAAGGCTGCCCTTATCAATTAGGATGAAAAATGAAATCCTTTCCTAAATATCAACATTATAAGAAAATAGAAGAAAGAAAATTTTGCATTAAAAATAATAATAGTTACTAATAAACTGAATTTTATTTTTAGGTCGGCTTCTTTAGGCGAGGTAAAAGGGAGGAATTGGAAGCTCTGAAAAACAAAGTTGAGGTATGATTGAAAAATGATGAGTAATACATTTTAAAAATAAAACACATCTTATAGCATAGCTTATAAAATGTATGTAATTATTTTTTCAGCTGGAGAACAATTTTAACGAATACGAGTAGACAGGAGATTGCATATTCCCGCTCTTCAGCTGCGGCAGTCAGATCTCATTTTATATTAACCAAAATGTTTTCTAGTCACTGAATTTCTATGAGATTCAGAAAATTTATTTATATTTTATACTGTTCTACATTATTTGCAAGAGTTGTATTAATGTGAACGTGTATTTGTCCTTGCTGTGTGTTTTTTAAGTTTTTATAAAAATGATTAGCAAAAGATATGTTACAATTATTTAGCTTAGGAAACCACTCCATTTATTTTATCATAAATTACGTTATTGAGTCTTCACTCTTTCAGCAAACTGAATGAATTTAAAGAACATATTCCACTTTCCCTGCATAATATTTCAATTTTTAATTAATCTGACAGGAAGTCCTTTTGTTATAAAGCTTCCGAGTTTAACCTAACAAACTTCACAATAACTATACAGACTCATTAATTAAATTTGAAATCAAGCATTGCTTTGGTGGGGCTTCATTCCTAGTATGCATTCCGTAGAATAAACAAAAAAACAACATTACTTATTATTCTCAAAAGGGACTATTTTGCCAAAAATAGGCATATCTTCCTTGACTTCTCAGCACAAAGACCCCCAAGAAAAAATTCAACCCCTCTGCATTCACGATAAAATAAATCCTTAGTAATGTTTTCAATTGACAATTCAACGTAGTTTCAAAGACCAATTCTAAAGAGTATTGCTTCTTTGGGTTCCATTTCATAAACAATTAATGACCAAATCAGATGTATAACAATTTCAAGTTAGTTGACTTAACAGACTATAAGTAATCTCAATAAATCCAATTTTAAATTAAGCATTGCTATGGTGTGGTTTCGTTCTCATAAAATGTTACTAAAACTTTCAAAGATGCTTCCTTCTGCTAGTATGATAATCCATCTAATCACCAATAAACTTATTCAAGAACGCTTAAGTGAAGCAAAATTCACATTGAAATCCCTTGAAAAGCTTTGACAATGTGTGGCATCATAAACTGAAAAAGTTACCAATTCCAAATAAAAAAATCTTCCCAAATATGCATGCTTCCACTAGCAGGATACTATCCATTTTTTCACCACTAGACTTGTTCTATAGCACGATTAAATAATGTTATTAAAATGTATCTTTATAAAGTAGTTTAGTGAAGGCTACTTTCAATTCCCAAAAAATATACATTTGGCCAAAAATGTCCAATATTCCATAACTAGACTAGATACCAAAACTTAAGAAACACAATTCAACCTCACTACTACCATAAAAGAATAAAAGGATTCAAAATACAGTGAATTGTTGACTGAAATCGTTAAAAGGCTATTTCATAAAAAGAAAATAAAAAATCCTTCTGAAGATGCTAGTTGCTATTAGTTAAATACTATCCACCACTAGACTTTATCAACAACACAGCCAAAGCTTAATTTAAAAATGCATTCGATTAAGTGATATGATATCCATATACACTATAAGTCCGTTGTAACGAGTACGGCACATAACGAGAGTTGCGGTATAGCGAGTGATTTATTGGCCTTGTCCGTCTCACTGCAAAAAAGATAGGGTGTTACGTACATTATAACGAGTGTTCATTTCTGAAGTATCGTTATAACGAGTGCCATGTTTCTATGTTTGTCATGCTGGAGGCATACCTCGCATTCGTCAATTGTCATGAGAGACGAAGTCCGATAAGCTACCGGTAATCTGAGAAGTGTTATCTCTTCAAATGGCAGAAAAATATATAATTAAAAATGATCGTCTCCTAAATCATGCATTATAGTAATTAGGCATCGGTATCGACCGTTCCGTCATCAAAAAAGAAAATCAATTCCACGCTCATTTGCAAAAATGGTTTTGATGGTAGTTCTGGCCATTCTCAGTACAAACAGGTCTGGGACACTGGAGAAAATCTAACGGAATTCCTTTTCATGAGTTCCATGGTGACTCTAAGTGTGATGTATAAACGTTAACTCAACGATTCATCAGGTACAAAATTGGTTGGTGATTCGAAATTGGCTTATGGGATGAAGATTCTTCAGACGAGGAATGCATTTAATAGAGAAGGTAATGTGTGAAAACACCGTATAATTCATTAGAAACTCACTTTAAACTTTGACTGCATGATTTAGTAAATAATTTGCATTATCACACAAAAGTAAACTAAAATATGACATTAATATCGCTGAAGTGGTCCCATGCTTTAAAGCATAGCCCATTTAAATTTTTGCAATTATCACCCTACAAGAAATGGTGACTTTCTAATAATAATATCTAAGATATCTACAATGTATAATAATGCTTAATATCTAAAATAAAAACGAATCAAAATCTTATTGGTTCGTTGTTCCCATCAAAACAAGACAGCGTAACGGAGAACGGTGCTCCGCCGCGCGGATTTGGCCGTTGTTGCGTTGTCGAAAAGTCGACTTATATATTATTGGGGCGAATTGGGGCAAGATTTTATTTCAGATTCCAATTCAGAAAGGTTCATAGCCTATCGAGGTGTAAGTAATACCGTGTCACACGGTGTTTCAATCTACTAATTTCCTCGCTTTAGGTAAAAAGTTGTTCCAAAATAAGGGTCCGCCATTTTGTATTATAAAGTATATAAATATTCCACAAAGCTCATTGAAACCAAGTATTATGAAGGACATAAAACATATTTATAATATGGCATCATATGTTTGTTACCCGATGATTTTCTTAGTTTGGGTTCAGCATCGGTTTGAAGTTGAAAAATTTCGCGAAAAATCAGTGACCGGCATTTTTCGTAAAATTTCGTTAACTTTGACCCCCTGTAGAATTGTAATGCACGGGAATCAACAAAAAGTATTTCGTTCTTATATGCAGAATATATTTTAGAATGACCATGAGAATTTTTAAAGTCCTCACTCAAAAAAAGCACTTTCGTATTTTTGGCCAGCTTTTTTCGATTCTAGCCCACTGTGCGTCGCCTAAGTTATGATCGGACTCTGTACGGATTGCATTCTCTGTGCGTATCCCGTATATCTCTTTTGTTGTTGTTGTTGTTTTATTGAGGTGCGTCGACATCTACGGTCATTTAGCACCATTTCCTAGTAAAGATAATTAGGTCATACCTTCATGGAACTGTAGTCTGTGGCTGAAATTCGAGCTCGATTAATTCCTTGTTTTATAAGTTTTCTTTTTAAGTTTTTTAAAAAGGCCTGTCTTTTTGACGAAGTTCAGTACTTTGGAAATGGATCCAATATCATCTCCTAGCACTGTAGATGTATATATATATATATACGAGTAAAATGTTGCTTGCATACTGCAAGCAGATCGACAACACTATTTTCATGTCGGCATCATATCGGGACGGCCATCAAAAGAAAAAATGGATTGAAATTTTTCTTAAAATTCACTGAAATTCCATCGTCTGGCATCGAACTCGGGTCTTTACTGTTGAAGTTACTATGCAGCACAATAGAACATCGCCATCTCTAACTATGTGTGAAAATTCAAGCTGAAATATGGGCTACAACTGCCTCAAAAGACGTTCTCATTTTCACGAATTTATATGGCTCTCTGGATTCGAACCAAGGACGATCTTGGAAATCTAAAAAATGTTTCTGAAAGTTATTTATGATCTCTATCTACATGCCGAATTTCAAGTCTCTTTATTGTTGGGAAAGGGTTCAAAATAATTATTGAAAATCGGATCAGTTACTGATTTTAGAGACACCTGGTGTCGAACCCAGGACACATTGACAGCTGGGAATGCACATAATGATTTGTATACACTTAATCTTTTTTAGTGCAAAGTTTGAAGTCTTTATCGTGCCGGGAAGTACCTATAATTTGTTTCCGTTATCTCCGTAAGAAATGCATTGAGGAATTTAAATGGCCCTCTGGGATCGAACCAAGGACAATCAGCGAATATATAAAATTGGATCCTGAAATTTATTATTGATTTCCAACTACATACCAAATTTCAAGTTTCCATGCCATCGGGAAAGGGTCCAAAAAAAATCTTAAAAATCGCCACAATGCAATTTAAACGGCCGATTTTTGCCCCGACCTAGCATCGAACCCAGGATATTTTCCGTAAAACTCATTTATGTTTTCGATAGATCATGACTATATATATAGGCACCTTGAGTTTTGATTCGCTACCTATCCGGAAAGTATTTTTTTTTAATTCCCGAAAATCAAAGCAATGCATTTAAACGGGAAAAATCGGGACTTTGAGGCCCTCTGGAATCGAACCCATGACATCGAGGTTCAAAATCGCAATTTTTCTGGAGGTTATACGTTATGGCCAATATGTCGTAAAAATTTCAAGTAAATCACGCTAGTGGTTTAGCCTGTGACTTTGTATCCTATCTATATACCTATCTATCTATATATATATACGAGTAAAATGTAGCTTGCATACTGCAAGCAGATCGACAACAATATTTTCATGTCGGCATCATATCCGAACGGCCATCAAAAGAAAAAAATGGATTAAAATTTTTCTTAAAATTTGCCTAAATTCCATCGTCTGGCATCGAACCCGGGTCATTACTGTGAACTTACTATGCAGCACAATAGAACATCACCATCTCTAACGATGTGTGAAAATTCAAGCAGAAATATGGGCTACAACTGCCTCAAAAGACGTTCTAATTTTCACGAATTTAAATGGCTCTCTGGATTCGAACCAAGGACGATCTTGGAAATCTAAAAAATGTTTCTGAAAGTTATTTATGATCTCTATCTATATGCCGAATTTCAAGTTTCTATATTATTGGCAAAGGTTTCAAAATAATTCCTAAAAATCGGATCAACTTCTGATTGCAGAGACACCTGGTGTCGAACCCAGGACATCATGTACGCTGTCAATGCACAGTTTGATTTGTAAAAATATGGTCTTGTATTTTGCAAAGTAAGAAGTCGATAGCATGCCGGGAAGTACCTACATTTTGATTCCGTTATCTCCGTAAGAAATGCATTGAGAAGTGAAAATGGCCCTCTGGGATCGAACCAAGGACCATCAGCGAACATGTAAAATTTGATTATGAAATATATTCATGATATCTATCGACGTGCCGAGTTTCAAGTATCCATGTTATCGGGAAAGGATCCAAAAAAAATCTTCAAAATCGCCGCAATGCATTTTAAACGGCCGATTTTTGCCCCGACCTAGCATTGAACCAAGGATAATATTCGTAGATGTCTTTATGGTTTCCTTTAGATATGCGCGGCATCTAGCGATCCCTCGAGTTTCAACTCTCTCCTTTTCCGGGAAGTGCCTCAAATAAATTTTCGAAAATCCCCGCCATGTAATCTTATGGGGAAAATCGCGACTTTGGGGCCTTCTGGAATCGAACCCATGACACCGAGGTTCAATGTCGGCTTTTTCCTGGAGGTTACACGTTATGGCCAATACGTCGTAAAAATTTCAAGTCTATGGCACTTGTGGAACATGCTTAAACTTTTGATCCCCTATATATATATGACTTATAGGTATATCCGGAGAAGCGTCTATATATAATAGATATGAATGAATCCGGAGAAGCATCTATATATAATAGATATATATATATATAATATATATATATATATATATATATATATATATATATATATATATATATATATATATATATATATATATGTATATCCTATATCTCTATTTCCTCAGCTACAGATTCAAGTACTTTCCTTTGGATTGTCCGGCCATGGCTTCTGATTGATTGCGCCCGGTGTACCCTATTCTTCCAATTAAGAATAGGGTACAGCTTTTGCTTGCTCAGGGAAAGGGAGCGCCAGAAGGGGTGGGGTAGCGTCCTAAGAAGGCGTCCGAAACTTAGTATATAAGGGGCATGTTCTGCCATAGGTGAACGACTTGTATCCTTGACTCCAAGCTGACCAGAGGACACTCTGTTCGCACAACCCACCTTTCCTACCTCTCTTACAAGTAAGTGTGCAATAAAAAGTTTAAGTATTGAATTCAGAAGCCTTGCGTTACTCATTACCGCTCCCAGTCGCATCGTCACTACGTCATATGCTTTTTAATGCGTGTTATGCTGTGTTTTTGTAGTTTATAGTTACAAGATATCCTTCGCTCACGAGAGTCAAGCTGGGAAAAATTCCATGGTAAATGTTCTTTTATGTAGAGAAGGTGCCAACCGGCTTTCAGGATGAATACTTTACAGACAGACTGGCATGACAGTCCTCTTCATATTCTTAGCTGTTGATCGGCATCCAAAAAGTCGCTATAAAATAACCCAGGGTCTTGAGGAACCCTGATTCATAGTCTATCAAATAATCGGGAAATTCTTTCTATCGAGTTTGGTATCCTCAGAGTTATTAGTTTCTTCTCTTAAAGGATAAGCGGGGGAGGTTTAATTGCAACCATCTCATATTCGAGAACTCAATGAAAAAGAAGTCGGTTTGAAAAAAAACAGTGGTATGGGTTATTCACCATAGAATATTCACATATACAGGTATATATATACATTGACTTCACTGAACAAATAATTTAAAACTACGGGTTAGCTCAATTAAAACAACTAAAATAGAAAGAGAAACAAACACGCACTTTTATGACTCCAAAGAGATAGTGCGTCCTTATCAACTTCAAGGATCCACTGATGTTAAGGGTATTCGAAAGTATCGGTCAGCAGTACCTGGTCTGTAAATATTATTTTGCTTCAGCAGTCCTTTAGGGGAGGGAAGATTTGAGGCCATAAGGTTACTCATTCCAGGCGAGGAAAGTCGAAGAGGAAGACAAAGGGTTTGGTGAATATTTCAAGGGAGTGAAGGAGAGCACTCTTTCCATATGGATGTCTTTTAGAGGGACAACGCCCTAAGGAAGTAAAAGAAAAGAAAAATGAAGAAAGAGGGAAGATTAAAGATGGCCACCGTTATGGAATAGATCGCGTGAACTGAAAAATTCATAGAAGAGAAATAGGCATACTCATAGCCCAACCAATCCAATACAGAAGCAGCATGAACTGAGATTGAATATATGACCGAAAATGACATGGAAGGAAGACTAGCATCGATAGAAAAAATATAATCGTTCGCGGAGATGAATGAAAGACTAGGGGACTAAAGAAAATGTGGATGGGTACTGAATTTGTTTGAAAATCTAATAGTTTTTAGTTCCACCCCAACGCTTTGAATGATTTCATCAAAAGTGTTGGAGAAAAGCGTCTGCAAACCTTCATCCAAGTATTAGATATTTTATTATTTATACTACTATAGAGTATAGTTACTCTATGCTACTACGTTGTCCTGGGCTAAAGAGCTGGGTTCCTAAATAGATATCTACTTGTAAATTCTGTGGTATTAGGCCGGACTTCGTGGAAAGCCATAATAAGAAATTAGTAAAGCACTTCGTAATTTCCACAATATTATTTATTTAAAAAAAGACCGGTTTCGGCTAACGCCATATGTGTGATTTTCTGTACTCTCACCTGATGATGGCGTTAGACGAAACCGGTCGTTTTTTAAATAAATAATATTGTGGAAATTACGAAGTGCTTTACTAATTTCTTAGATTTCTTAAACTTGCTTTATTGCTAATTCTACTGATTCTACCATCTACTTAAGTTCTATAAACGAGTTTTTGCTGTAATGTTAAACGCAATTACGATCTCTTAAATTTGACCTTCATCAGAGTCCATGGTTTACAGATCCATTTAAAAATGACGCTGCAGAAAAGACAATGGAGTCGAGGCGAATTATATTAACAAATGAGAGCAGAAAATAGAGAAAAACTCAACAGCCATTCTCATGTCGTAATACTAGTAATCTGTCTTGATGAAGAGGTTATTAATTTTCAATTGCCTGCATTTTTACTTCGCTAGATTAGCCTAGGAACCCTTTCGCAAATAATACCTGCGACCTTTTCGTATCATGGAGTAACTATTTTTTTAAAATCTTCCATTATCTTACACACTGCAGATGTTTAACTTGATTCATTCGCTTACGCATATAAGCGGATGATTGAAGTTGAACATCGAATTAGAAAAGAAACATTTATTTTTAATATTCAGTGATAGCAAACAATCAAAATCATATGATTTATTCCTTTTGGTTACTTTAACCACCGCCAGACAGCGGAAGTCGGTCATCATCACAGACAGTGCATGTGTGTTTCACCAAAAAAATAAGAATGCGGTAGAGGTGTTCACACTAAATGGACAATTACTAACATTTTTCTCTACTTCCCACAACTGCAGTACAACTTTCGCTCTGTCTGTTAACCTTTTCTTATCTCTTCGGATAGTTTCATTCGGAATGGAAAATTCAATCCAATATTTTATTCTTGATCAGGATTAAGAAGGTCCAAACGCGTTCGTGCCCAATTATTTAAGATCTTTTTAATCATGAAGATGATATTTTAAGGGTTGTTTTATAATCACCACACCAGCTTAACTTCTTTTAATGTTTAGTTTCCATTGTAAGATGGAAAATCCTCCTCTCTTTACGAACCACGGTTTTAGTGGAATTGATGTATAAAGCGAGTATTAATCCCATGTATATATTCTTATGAATCTGCTATGAGTGATTTCCAAGAGAGAAAAAGGTGTGGTATGGGAAGAGCGCGTAAAGGGAAGAGGATGATGAAGGGAGTGGGTGGAAATGCATTCAATGGAGATCGAATGGGAGGACAGTCTTTTCTGACGCCCACGGTTCGGTTGAGACGCAGATTATTCCCTCCAAAAGGGCGCTCACGCAAAAGCGAACGGCACCTGAGCAGTGGACAAACTATAGCATGAAAAGGGTTCGACTTCGAGGAGGTGTCAACAAAGTAAGGTTGCGTTCCCTCATGTGGCCACAATTCTAAAAGAGTAAAACTCCACGTAAGTGAAGGACAATGACATAATGAATCTAATGTTTCCTAGTATTCAGTAAGGAGTGGCTGTAATGAATGCTATTGATGTGCATAATTCATATCTAACGAACTTTCATATTTCCACATCAATTTTTTCTGCATAATAGAATAACACCTTGCCACACGCCGGGGCCGGCTTGCATAGTTGTGTGAATTTTTACTACCATTGAAAATTCATTAATCAAAAGTATATAGTAGTTAATTGCTTTGTTGCTAACTCTGCTAATATTTTACTAATCTCAGGACCTTTGAGGAACTTACTAAACATTTAAGATTGCTTTAAATGATAATTAGATAGGGAAAGTCTCATGGATAATGATGTGGCATGAGCTCAATAAATATGCAATTTTAAAACAACTAAGATTGTAGAAACTAGGATATATTTTAGAATTAAATTTAGAATTAAATTTAGAATATTGTAGAGTCCTACATCGATTGAACCGAACTCTTGGGCAGACGTGGTTTTTGACTCCAAGAGACCTCTAGCCACGAATTTAGAAGTTTTACGCCGATTGTGTTTTCTTAGGGGATGATATAATTTTCTTCCGGCGATGAGAAAGTGAGTCTCGGTATTCAGCGAGTCGACGTATAGCCGCGGGAATGGAGGTTTACGATAACTTGAAGGACATATTGGTATGTTAGGTCCGATAAGAGAATGACTTGTTTTCGGAAAGTGCTACTAGCTGCTAGCATTCTTGTGGCATGCGACAGGGGCGAAAACTTCAACCGTTCAAGGTAAATTGATTTAAATGATATTATGGAAAATACGAAGTAAGGCCTAAGACGCAATGTCTACTGGTCACCGGCGACTCGGTCGACCGTGACTGTGACTTAGTACAGTTTAAATAGGTGTATATGCACTTGGTCGTCGGTCTCCCGAACGACTCGCCGTGCAGTGGAGACTCGCAAACGACTGGCTGGTCGCCGCGACCAATAGAAGCAAGGTTGTATATGGGAGCGTACACACGGCGAGTAACTTTTGAGGCGACTTTCCTTAATGTTATAATTAGTTTTTTCTTCCGGAGAAATACAGGGTCGCATATCATTACCTGTGCCAGTTATTTTTGGTTTCAGAAGGCACAATAGCTCATCAAACGAACGCACAGACATTTTTGTGTAATTAAAAAATTTACTTGGGTACTTTCTTACGTCTTCATAAAATACGTTAAACATTCCTTTTATTCTACCTTCTAACAGCAAAGTATCTTCCCAACACTCTTTTGCTTTTCCTTTTCTTTTTTTCTTAATTAGCAATGCTACTAATATTGTAGCTTCAATGTCCATTCTGCACCTATGTGCAAGAAACACTACCTTTCCAGTCGCTGGCTTGAGTTGCCAATGTTTTGGTCGCCAAGAAACTGAGTCGCCGGCGACGAGTCGACAATGCGTCTTAGGCCTTAGTCATTCACTTATATTATTATTATGTTGACTTTTCCCAACACCTCTTCCGTTGTGGCCAATATTGCAGTGAAAAACATAATGCATGAGGCATCTTCAAAAAGCGAACCATCTCTGAATTAACTAAACAAGTTTAATCAAAATTAATATAATCTCTCCTCCAAAGATTTCTATCCTCTGTCTAGAAGTATCTTGCATCATTGCATTTTAAATCCCATATTCGCTCGGTGGGAAACATCATAATTATGTGATATTCAATGAGGAAATCTGAATCATTCAAATATGGGATTTCATTGAGCCAATCGGAGAGCCCTGCCGATCGCTGAGTCATTAACTACGCTGCAAATCGGATGGTTTACAATAAGACATGAAGTAAGTCATAGTAAATGAGGACGAATCTCCGATTACGCTAAGTATCTGCAATGGTGTGGTCGCTCTCAGCCCACTTAGAAAATCACTGGTGTCATTCTTTGAATAGCTCCGCTGCAACCGCCTACTTATCCCTTTGTTTCACACCCCATTCCTCTCACATCTGTCTTATCCACGTCTCATCACAGATTCTCCCATTTCTTTCTCTATTTCGATACACAATCTGGGAGAAGAGTAATATCACTGTAGAAGAGGATTTCAGATGCAGTGATTTTGGTCTCTAACTTCTATGCTAATTAGGGTACACCTTAGAAGTTTCAGGTATTTAATCAGCCATGATTAGGTCATTGATGGTCTCTATAAAGAGTTCCTAATCGACTCGAAGTCAGTGAGTTCTTCATTGAAGAAAAAATGACGCCATGGGAATACCAAAACTCGTCGCTGGTTTCCTTCCGAGTTTTAACTGTATTTCATTTGTCTTATTTCGCAACGTCCACTTTGTCCTCCAAACAATCTCATTCTATTGTGTCCGTCCTCTCTCACTCTCTGTCAGCTGCAAGTAGCTGAGTCTCATATTTCAATTTTAATAAACCTTCGTTTTTGACCCAATTGAAGAGCATGTTTTCGTTACCCCCTTTGCGACGTAATGTTTAGTCAGGTCGGTTAGAATAGTCAGGGTCGGGGATGGAGACGCCTTTAAAAACTGGATTGGCTCTTATGCATAAAAATAACATAATAAAGTGCTTGAAACTAAATCATCAATTAGCACAATATTATGGAGAATAAATTGACTAAAACGATGAATAATAATAATTTACTAAACAAAATATCGACCAGAAAGCATTATAAATCCCGAAAGAATAAGTTTTTATTGCAACTTTTGACAATTCAACGTCAAAACTGACTGAATAAATCGACTCCAACCACTTTTCTCACTCTAACTTTAGATGTAAGAATTACTCAGTCAGCCAGTCCTGAGAAATTATTTAATCTCTACTTTCCTTTAGTAACGTATTGGTACATCCAATCCCTTTCAATAGATTATAACATCAATCATCGCTTTCATTTGTTCTTCTGAAAGCTTTCTCAGGACGGAGAAGAATGAGTATCATTTGTCCCTTTCGTCTTAGTCATATCTATATTAATACGACATCTAGTGAGGCTTGAATAATGGCATTCATCTTGAACACTCGTCATTTGATGCGATGTAACAGGTCATTTCATTCACTGGGTCATGGTGCTGCACTTGCGTGAACTCGCCCCACTGATACTATTCAGTGTGAAATGCAAGGCTTCTCAAGGGCTCGTCATTCTTATTGCTCACTCACATTCCCCCTCGAAAGCTTTAGACAACTAATGGAGGGATCGAGAATCCGATCTGCACCAAGGACGATGATTCAAAATATTGACAGATATCCATTATAAGTAAGGGTTCAGAGCCTTCTCTCCAAAATTGACCCCCTCGAACTATGTAATTATGTTGTCGAATAATTAAAAGAAATTGGTAGTTTTTCTGAGTTGAGAAACATGAATGCTTATTGTGCCTTATTGCCGCCAGTTTTTTGAAATAATAATTTTCGTAACGTGGAAGGTTTTTTTGACCACTGCATCATGTTATTTTTCATCTGAGATCATTGAATTAATTTCTCATGACTATTCTCGAAGAAGAGTTTTGTCGTGCCTCTTAAAGAAAACTGCATCGAATATATGCAGAGAAATATTTACAGGATATAATTTATACACATACATCGCAGGAAAATACCTAAAGTCCCGTTTGGAAATCCCGTCTTTGTTTGTATACAAATATAAGATATTATGACTCAAACATACATGCATTGGATTAAACTGTTTTTCCTTTCATGTTTTAGGGAAAGAAAATGAGAGCGCTTTTGGAAAAGAACTTTTCCCTTATCGGACATAAATTCCAAATGCTGACGCGTTATCGTAAACTCTCCGTGACCGCGACACTCGGTATCTTAAGGGAAATCGACGATATACCGAAACTTCCCTCCTCGCCCACTAGGAAAGGTATGACATCTTCCCTAAGTGATCGTTTACGGTGCAAATAGGCGAATCCTAAGAAAGTTCCGTTTGGTCATTTTCGGATTTTATATAGGCCACAGTCGTACCTATTTAATAACTCATTTAGACGAACTAAGTATTTTCCAGACTGATGTTTTAATAACCAAGCGGGTTCATCTTTGCAGCTATCATTATGAAATATTTTTTATTTTGAACTTTATTTTTTATGTATTTTTTATTTTAGTGTTTGTGAAGGAGCATTAAAATTAAGATGATGGCTGAATGGCGAAAATAATGGGGAAAAAACAAAACAGGCCTCATAAATTTACGTTTTCTACGTATCTCTTATTACGACTGAGGAGAAATAGTACCATCCTTTTCCTTTACAGTCACTCAGCTGTAATGAGTTAAATATGCTGAGTGTATTTTTCACGTACATAAATTTTCGTATGTGATACTTCCATTGTAGACGTGTATGGACATGTTTTTTTTGGAGCAGGTTCTTTTATGCGTATTCCCATAACTAATAATCAATAAATTCAATTATTCACATCAAAGTTATAGATGCTATCCTATGAATGGATCCACGATACCCTAGAAAGTACCTAAAAGGAAATTTAATATATTTTTTTGTGGTGGTCTTTTTCCCGTTATCCTTTGGCATCTTAATATATTGCCTCTGTGCAGTGTACAAAATGCACTTGCGCCGATTTTATGGTGTTAATCATACGAAGATTATATATTTATAATTTGTTGAAGTTAAAGAATCACAAAACCTGGGAACTTGAGCTTTTGCTCTTGAATAGATAAGAATGTTAAAATCGATATGAGATAAATATTTGCTAAAATAATCACTTTGTTTTTAAAAGAGCTTAGGACGAGGGTGGCGAACCTGTGGCACGCGTGCACAAAGTGGCACGCGAGAAATTTTTTTTCGTCACGCGAAACTCCTACGACATTATATATTTTCGCATTATCCACTTAAGAAATGAAGCTCGATAATAAATAAATGTGGATTCTGTGTATTAGTAGTGACAACTAACGACCATATAAGTCTTACACAAGATCTTAATCTCATAGTTGACATTATAAAATGAATAATATCACAATCTCACTCAATTCTTCAGCCCACATTGCCACGCACGCCCATTATATTCATCAAATATGGCACTCTAGCCGCTAAAGGTTCGTTATCCCTGGCCCAGGACGTCAAATACCTAGATCAGCGGTTCCCAACCGGTGGGTCGCGACTCGATCCTAAAACTATCAGAAACCATCGAATAAACCATCAGAATAGCAATAATTGATGTATATCAATAATTGATATACATAAGGAAGGGATACGATAAAAATAAGGTTTTTTTATTCCACCATGAAAAGAAGGGTGGGTCGCCAGCTGAAAGAGGTTGGGAACCACTGATCTAGATAATCGATATTTTTCAGTCGTTTTCTGTTTAAATAATAAATAGGAGTCACGAATATGACTGGTCATTATCTGTCTTCTGAAGATGCTACTCATGTAGCGAAACGCGCGTTGAGACTCCTCCTCTATTTTTGACAGCTCAAGGTATATTTGTGACTCCTATTTATTAACATTGCTGTCAGCGGTGTTTTCCTATTATTCTGTTTAAACGTCTAATTTAGTTTTTCTGGAAACAAAATTCAAAGAATTTACTACTTCAATGTGGTGAAATGCTATAAGATTATTTTCATTTAACTGGTTAGGAGATATCAGTGAAAAATATAGTTAAATGACTCGCGTATTATGATTAGTTAAGCGGAGAGGTGATTACGCAGGTGTTAGTGTCTGTGTTTATACCTTAGGCTCTCATCACCATCTCTCAACCATTCTTCCGCATCTCTGAGGTCAATGGACCTTAGTCCTCCCACGCAAGACGTTTGCTCTCTCTCTCATCTCCATTAAGCTCCAACGAATGCTCTCCGTTTTGTTCACGCTTCACAAAACCTCGGATGCGACGCACAGAGTACTAACAATGGTGCATCCACCAAACCTTACCCATTCTTGAGCTAATGCTATCAACGGCCCATAGTCTAAATCGGATAATTAGACCTTTGCAATTTTGTTGTACCGAACGCAATGTATAATGAGTGTAAGCATGAATGTGTTAGTGGTATAAACAATAGAGGTACGTTATTCTCATCAAAAACCAAAACAATATGCAGAGAGATAGATATTAACATAGAGACTTGAACTGGTGAAGTTAGACCCAAGAGGGCCTCTCGTTCACCTAATTTCGTATGAAGTTACAATATTGACAACGTTTACAAAAATATGAAGAAATAAAATAAAATAAATCCACAAGTACAAATATGGTATATAGAATCAGAAGAAAGTATTTGGAAAGCGATGTGGAAAATTGCAAACAGCACTGCTCTATGCCCCTAAAAATTCCAATAGTTACATAAACGTAAATCAAACAGAAGTAAAATTAATTTAATATAAATTTAAAATACTAGATATCTAATAATAATTATGCATTATGCCAGGTGTTCAAAAATTAAAAAGCTGAGGACATTAATTTAGTATACAAAATTAATTTTAAAAATCTTACGCTTGCACTGAGTCATCTTCAACCTAGAAGAAACACCAGGAAAATGGAAAGTAACAATATGAGAAATTTGAGAAATAATAATAATATGAGAAACATTCATAAGAATTCGTCATACATAACGGATCAGAACCAAAGGCTTATAATGCAATAAAATGAGTTCTGAAACATAAATATAAACACTGGCAAAGAGTTAAAAATGGGTGCTCTAATTTAAATAGTCTTTCAGAGATCCGTCCCCCTTAAAAGAGGAGAAAAATGACTATGAATATTCTCCGAGGACTAAAATCGTTTTACGACAAATATAAGTTATACGGACGAAATAATTAGTTAACAAAATGGAAAAGCTCCTAGCACGCACAAATTATTGAGATAAGTATTGAAGTAGATTGGATAAGCCTAATTAATTACAAAGAAATTATTTACAGGTTATCAGCCGGATGATCTAGTTGGTATTCACCGACCTCGCCAATAAAGGGTTTATCAAAACAAAACTAAACGTCTCGGCAACAAACTCCGCATCCATTTTAAGGTAGCCCCCGCCCCAGAAGCCACTACGTCTACGCCTCCGACCCCAGCACCCTCTCCCCGAACGCCATCGCCACCAACGCTACGTAGCTCGACGCCCCATACTCAGACCCCCCCGCCCCCACCACCCCCGCCCCCAATACCCCCGACCCCAAAGCCCCCGCCCCCAAAGCCTCCGTCCCCAACTCCCACGTCCTCAACGCCTCTGCCCCCACCCACAACGGCTAGACACCCAAGCCTCCGAGGCCCCCGCCCGACACCCCCTACCTAGTACCCCACTTCACCGACGCCGCGTCCCCCTCTACCTGGACACCTCCGCCTCCGTAGCCCCCACCCCGGACTCCCTCTACCGCGATGACCTCTCCCCAGTGGCCATCTCCCCCGACCCTTTCTACGTGGACGAAACTCCGTGATAAACGAAATCCCTGTGCGACTTGTCCCACGAAGCCCTCTTTCCCTGACGCTGTCTACGTGGACGACCTCCCCTTATTAAGTCCCGTGACTTGAATTTTATTTATATATGGCGGAGCAGGTGAGGCTTACTAGGGCTCTCAGCCTTACACCAGAGATCCCTATTTGTTTACAAATATTTTACAAAGATAACAACAAAGGATATGCATAAATAATTACATACATAACAATAATATAAATATCGTACATAAACCAGCATATTTTAAAATTGTTAAAAATACGATAGATAAGAGGGATAGAAAAAATATTCCATACTGATGTATGCATAAATAAATAAGTATTATCTTTTATGATGGGATAAACACTGACTAGACAGATAAAAACATAGAACTTCAAAAAATAGTTGTTAAATGTGCATCATCAAGAGCCACATTTAAGATTACAAGTTAAAAACGTTTCATATAGTATTAATAGATAAAGGTTCACTGATATGTTCAATAGATGGTTAGATATAAAACTGCAGTTATTCACTAAATAGTTAGGAATAAAATTACATCACCATGATTCAAATGGAAGATTAAAACTTTAAAAAGGTTCAGATAGTATAAATAGATTCACTGAATTGTTCAAGAGAGGGTTCACAAAATAGTTTAGCCTAACATTATATACTTGGGATGTCCACTTCACGGATTAACTTCACTTCATTTCTGAAGTCGCGGATTTTATTTCACAACGAAGTTTTTAATTTATTCTTCCCGGCTGAAATTCATTCTGCTGACATCTCCTGCGTAGCCACACAACGCCGTCCCCCGACGCCGTCCTGGAGAAAAATAATACGCATGTTAATCACCAGAAACAAAACTTAGTCATTGACACACATTCGCGTTAATTTCAGTACTTAAATCCAATATCGCATAAGCGGAGTCTTAGCAAAGCCCAAATAGAGTGTTACAACATATATTTATTAATATACTCAAAAAGAAAAATTTGGGTGGGTCTTATATAAGAGAATTCCCATGTTCCGCTATTACATTTCGAATAATACGTATGAAATTTAATGAATTATAATCTATACTGAATACTTTCAATAATACTACAACTATTGAACCAAATTTAGGAAGATCATTATTTAAAATTTAATTAAATAAATAATAAGCGAATTTTAGCGAAACAAATTAGAGCTCCATGTATAATCAGTGGAAGATAATGACGTAAAAATACATAAATGTATAACTAACCTTGATTTTCATTATGGTTAATGGTTATCATTATCGTTAATATCCTTTGTTGCAGCCATTGAAACCGAATAAATTGCATATTAACGTCCTGAATAATAATAATCTGTCTTTATTCGTGTGAGATCGAGACTAAAAGTCTCCTCTTCCATCTAACCCATGTTATCCATAAATCTTAAATCTCCTTCACTCTTTCCTTTCAGTAACTTTTTTTACTTAAAAATTGTTTATGGCCGTAAAAGTAAAATGCCAAGGAGTCCAAAGCTGCGTAAACTGAAAGAAACTCGATCTATTTTATGCGAACAGTCGGTAGGGAGATTGATAAGAAAGAAGGATAAATATCCTGCTTCATATGTTTCTCTGCATTAGTATATATCCAATTAGAAAACTTCAGCTCCGTTTGCTACAAAGATGGACTAGTAACACGCCCTAAATTCACTCAAACAAACTAAAGTAAACATGGTTAGAATGTTTATGAAAACAAGACCTTGATCTTGTGGAATGACCCTTAGGTAAAAATGACACGAGCCAGTGGATTAAAGTGGGTGAAAAAATCTTGGAAATGGAAGTTATTAGAATTTCAGGAAGAATCGACCTTGGAGTGATTCTTAAACTTCACGGACTTGAGTTCTGATAACGAAAAAGAGATAGTGAAAGTAAGCGAATAATCTAAGTAAATAGAAAAAAATAAAAGGTAAGCAAATACGGAAGGAATGAAAAGGGAAACACACTGAACTATTGCCATCCGCTTTCACCACATGGACATTGTACCTGGGTTTGAAAAATCTAAGTACACAATGCTCAAAGAATAATGAGAACCACCTGTATGGTGACATTGCTTGGTCGCAGATCTTGTTTCTCTCTTTATCTTTAGTTAAGAATATGATATGACGAAATAGGAATATAAGAGAATAATTAAAATATTATCCTAATTTTACCACTGAAAGTCGTACTCTCATGGAAATTACGAAACTAGCACTCTAAAAAGGCTAAACTGGCGATTGATTATCAACCTGAAATCCATAACTAACGCAAAAAATAATAACCCTGCGTGTTTTTATTAATATCCGTCATTTTTGCTTAATATATCTACAATCAAAACAACAGTTAGAAAAGGAACCTTTAACAAACTATTGCCAATTCCAAGATGGTTAATGAACAGTGATACAAGATTGTAAGTTTGAACAATTGATTTATTTTTATCTGACTGTTCATTTTTTTATCACCATATCTTATAATATTTTAAGCAGTTAAAACAAGATTCTTTAAACATCTAACGGAATGTAAAATTAAACGACCATAAAAAGGAGTCGGAACTAAATTTCTCATCTTATTATGGACTTTCAATTTCGTATGATCTTGCAAAATTGGTAATTTGTTTAAAGAAAATAAAGCCTTAAAAATGTTCTATTCGTGAATATCTTATGAAAAAGTATCTGTGATGGAAAGGCAAATCACTATGCAAATAAATAACAAGTTTTTACTTTAATTGTTTGATTTTGATTCCTTTTTTCTTTTAGGAAACAATTTTAATAACCGTTAAAATGCTTTTAATTGAATTTTGGTCTCTAAAATATTTGCTCCGGCACTTTGTCTTGCAGGAATATTCATATTTAAAGCGATAACATCAGTATTTACGGAGCTAAGAAGTAATCGAAACTTTTACGATGAATTAAAAATTAAGGAGTACTCCATGCTATAAAACTGTAAACTAATAGTGTTGTTTCAGCCTGAAACTGAGGGATTATTTTAAAATAAAGATTGATATTAATTGAAAAAATCAATTGCGACGAAAATCCGCTAACATTATGGACCTTTAACGAATTGGGGATGGACGGAAATGGGGAATTTGTTCGTAAAATCGATCACTATCGATCGTACTTAAATAGGAATTATAATGACATTAGATTCAATCTGTACTCATCGTATTCAGTGTTCCTTCCTTGGACCGAATAATTCTCTTCGGCACCTCTGCATTCCTACTCTTGCTCTTCCTTGATGGAGAGAGGTTCCGAGCGTGTTTCTGAAGAATAAATAAAAAAAAGTTAATAAAATATTATTTCGAAGACAAAAAACTATGTTAATCCAAAAGTCAGCGCTATCTATTATACTGCAATGGGAACAGTAATAACTTTAGATTCAAATTATACTCATTGTATTTTGTATTCAATCCCTGGACCGAATATCTCTCCTCAGGATCTCTGCGCTCCTACTCTGCTCTTCCACGATGGAGAAATGATGCGAGCATTTATGAAAAAATTTAAAAAAAACAGTTAATAAAATAGTGATTCGTATACATAAAACACTATGTTTATTCAAAAATACGCACTATTTATCATACCTTAATACGAACGCTAATAACATTAAATTCAAATAATACTCATCTTATACTGTGTTCCATCCCTAGGCCATATTTCTTCCCTCAACATCTCTGCAATCCTACTATTCTCTTCCATGAAGGGAGAAATGAGGCGATCGCGTTTTCAATTGAAAATTAAAAAACATAATGTTATTAATCTAAATGTACTAACTATCATGTATCTGATCCATAACTGATCGTACTCAAAGAGAAATAGCAAACAAAAAGATTCCTTTTGAACTCATTGTATTTAGTGTTCCATCTTCCAACCGAGTATTTTCATCAGGATCTCTGCGATCATACACCGCTCTGGAGTTCTAGAAATGTTGCGAGCTTGACTCTAAAGAAAAAATAAAAAAAGGTTCATAAAATAGTATTTCGAAAACAAAAAGTGTCAATCCAAAAATAAACTGTGTTAATCCAAAAATAAGCAGTATCGATCATACTTAAATAGGAATAGTAATAACATTTAATTAAAATTATACTCATTGTATTCTTTTTCCCATCCATGGGCCGACCAAATATCTCTCCTTCGCATCGCTGCCCACCTTTTCAGATGATCTATGATAGATAAATGGTTCCTTAACATGTCAAACCATTGAGGAATCCCGGAAAATTAATATAACTGGTCACGCATTGAAACACCAGATCGCATGGATGAGTTGTCTTTTAAATCTCAAATATCTCGCTTAGGTATTTTATATTCTGAAAGTATAATTTAAAAACAACTAAACTTTATGGGGCTTTCGAAATACGTCACTTGATAATCCATGGTTGAACGCCCTTTCGCTATCACACCAGAGACACCGAGAGGAATAATCCAAAAGGGAGAAGATGAGGAAAGAAAGAAGCACAAATTAATTAAATATTTACAGAAAATATTGTACAATGCAAGCATAAGAGTGGGCAGATCTTCAACGTCGTACCACAAGGTCTGATACCAGATCAAAGATGTTTGGGAACAATCGCATCAGGATTCAAGACAATTAATTCATTATATCTAATAAAGAGAGATATGTTAACTGGAATATCTCTAATAAATACACAGCACCTTCCTCATTTAACGCAAATTCGGAATCTCAATTTTAATCCAATAAAAATATTGAGCGAAAAGGAAAATTATAAGTAAAGGAATAAGCAAGAAGCCTAAAACGAATATGTACTATTCGTCAATTCAAAAGTAGAGTATTCCGCAGGACTTCCGTTAGTGGAATAGTAGAATGTATTTACTGAAGTAATTAGAATATATTATTAATGATAATTTCCGAAATTGAACTCTTCTCATTCAATTCAAAACAAATAGCTGTGATTGCAAACATCTTAGATTGAAGTTCATTTAAATATAAAGAACTCGTAACTGATATAAACTCATGATTCGAGAGTGAAAATAAAAATATATCCATTAAGGGAAAATCAGTATGTATGTACCCTTAATTAAAGAAGTAAATGCACCGTAAATTTGAATCTATTATCGATAGAAAGGTTTACACAAATAAATCATTTGAAACATAACAAATTGGAAAAAAACAAGTAAAGATTCAAATATAAACTCCATTGATATGAAATCAGCTGACGATATCCCTTAGTAATCCCGAAATAATTTCAAAAATATCACTCAACGTATTCCATCCCGCTGTTGTAAGTATTTATAATTATTTATTTTTCCAAAGCAAACTCGCATAAAAAAGGCGTAAAACGATCACTGCTCGTACAATAAAATTAGAACGTTTACCTTCCATTAAACGACCGTTGAAAGTATCGGCTAGAGTATTTTACTAAAATTACCAGTAATTATTTCTGATATTCGTCTTCGGTTGCATAAAGAAGAGGAACGTCCCAAATCTTTGGCTTTAGGGACTAAGACTTCTTAGGAAGATGGATATATGGAATCTATGATACATCAATGATGAATGGTAAAATCAAATTTAAATTTAAATAAAAATCCAGTTGATTTCATTTCAGTTGACATTGTCTATGAGTAACCTCTAAAATATTTGAGAGATAATTTCTTGAGGAAAACAGTCCAGCTGTAATTTATTTGCTTTATCAAAATCTATTCCAAAATTACGATTCTTAATACGATTTCTCGAGAGCAAAACTTCGACACATTAGACAGTAGGATGGATTCATGAAACCTAAATACTTATGTAATCTAAATTATAGGAGTTCGTTGAACTGTACTTCAAGGTTAAAGAAAAAAAAAGATAACACTGACGCGAGAAATAGCTGACTAAGCTGTCAATGCTACAGCTACAAACACCTCATAAGCTAATTCATGAAATATGTTTATCGTGACAATCAAAATAATGTATTTTTCACTCCAAACAATAAATACATTTTCAGAACTTAATCTAAAGTAATTCATGACAATGGACATACTTACCAAATTAATTAGATCCCCGGCGAAACCCAAGAAAGCCTTGACGTCAGGAAAAATTAGTTAATATAATGAATATATCGTCGTCGGATAAATGTAATCAACGGTTTTCTTGAAAATATGATCGGCAGCAACTCATCACTGGGGGACGTCTCCGAAGTAACTGAAGTTTAAACCTTTAGAATAAACGTTGAACCAAATACAGCGCTGTGGTTGGTCAATTATTCAACTATCAATTACCCCCTGTTTTACTCCTAGTTTATTTGTTTTCATAAATTATAATCACCACCGAAATAAAATTTAAGTAAGCGCAAAAGAATTCAATTTGAATTTTATAATTATTGGGAAATTAACAATATTTTAAACGCCTTGATTATAAACCACGTAGATTTCTCGTCTCTCCTGGGTTACGTCATGAACCATAGTTTAAACTCAGCAACTCAGCCTCAAAAAAGTCAGCCAGATATGTCATTATACAAATATTTTTTTAAAAATACTCGAAATAAAATAAATTAAATATAATATGTAAATATCCTTTTTTATTATGTGAAGGCTTGACAATAATGAAACGGGAGAAAGTGAGTATCTATCTGTGAATTTGAATCGGAACATAATTTTCTTAATAAAACGTAATTTTAGTAAAATCGTAAAAATTCATGCTATTAGCAAGTAAGATTTAATTTATACCAATACTAACACATATAACATTTACTTTTGTATTATGGAACATCACTCCAATGATATGAATACACTAATGCAATGTTATGAACGTAGCAATAATCTTTACTCTTACAAGAAAAATCATGCTAAAGTATCATACATTCTATACTTTTTTGGAAAACTATATAATAGAATTCTTACATGTACTCACGTATAATATAACGTTCTGGTAAATTAATTATCTCTTGATCACCAGTAAGCTATGAAATATTGATTACTATTCAGCAAGATGTAGGTGTTTCATCGAATACTATTCTTGGAGAAATTCGAAAGTTCTTCTCTTTAGAATTCCAGCCGATTATGGTCGGCATTATCAACTCCGAATTCCTTCAGTTATCTCAAGTTTGGCCTCGTTATTCCTATTTAAGCTGTTGAGAAACCCAGAAATTCCTTTCTTTTAAATGAAAAATGGCAACTTGTATAGGTCCAAAATGTCTTAAAATTTTATGTACAGTGGTTATGGATGCAATGATATAAAAATCAGTTGTTGAAGAAATACTTTAGAGTGAACATTTCAACAAAAGGTCATTAAATATATTTCGAGGACGCCCGCAAAATGTTCTAAAGCGTCAGCCCTATGCTTATAGTAAATGGCACATCAGATACGACAGTTATAAATTGTCTTAAATAAAAATATGTTCAGAGTCCATGAAATCGACAGATATATAGAAAAACCCAATGAAATTTGTTTACCTATTTTTAAGCTGCTCTCACAAAGTTATTGGGACATTACAATGACAATTACACGTTGTCGTCGACTTGTTATTTCTAATTACACACAGGCTCAGTGAAGAAAGCTAATACACCCTTTCCACATCTTGCTACTTTACATCACTACACAGATTTATCGCTAAAATTAAATATAGGTTCCAAGTTGATGCAAACTTGATGAATTCGCATTGTCTACCTACTCACCCCATTACCTTAAACATTTGGCAGCGATTCCGTGTGGAGTTTAGTTATTCAACTTAATTTTATGCTAAGCGCTAAAGAAAATCGGCCAACACGTTTATCATCTTTTTACACTTACCCTTATATTCTTATAATGCCAGTGTCAGTCAGCATCAATCACGCAATGAAAACCCACATACATTAACCTCCAACACGAAGTTCGTCCATCTTGTTGCTATGGTGCATACACTGGCCACTCTTGCGGGGTAGATTATGGTTTTGACGGAAGGAAGAAACGTATCCTCTTTAATTTTTAAGCACTATTATACTCGGATACACAATTTAACTATAAGCACTGTTCCCACAGAAAAACTTCCTCACACCTTCTGAAAATGGCACTGGTCGTTAAGCTGCGTTTCCAACTCGTACTACTTCCTCGCGAATATCCACAGACACTTAACGTAACATATTTATGCCACTTACATTGGTGTTGCTATTCATGCTTTTCATAACCCAATTCTATTGTAAGCACTCTCTAACAAAATTTTTCACTCCGTTAACTAATAATTAACTTTTTAAGCTCACACATATCGAAATAACTCTTGAAGGTTATGAAGGCCATTGCCACGAATTTTTGGCGCGATTTAGAAGAATTGAGGTTAAGAAACTTCTGAATAGCGAAAAAGTACCCATCATCCTCTGATTACGTGACTTCCGGCATTCTCAAGTTAGTCTGAAAAACATGTGCTGGTGTTTTGAAGGTGCCTTTTACATTTTCCTTCAGAAGTGAAATTGTGTTGTGCCAGTGGAACGAAATACGTAGAAATCAGAACAATTTTTTAACCATGGTGATGTTTTTTCTCGTAAAAAGTGTGTCAGTGTTAACAGAGCCTAATTGTATGTGCATCATGGCTCCAAGAAGTTTGATTCGTAATGAAGATCATTCGAAGAAAGAAGAAGGAAAACTAATTAGAACGTGAGGAGCTGGACGTGATATTCCGAATTCAAATTACAAGAGAAAGAAAGGTAAGTAGTTGATACCTTTGATTTTATTTGAACACTAGGCGACTAAGTCTATAGATTGAAACGTGGCAGCAAGATCTTAAAAAACACAATATGAAATACTACTAAATATTTCAGCAAAAGCTAAAATTAACTAAGCGAAAATTTCATAAAAAATATAGTACGATATCTCGCTGACTAGCAATCCATATATACATGCTTAATATTGACCAACTACATAAATAATATTTTACAACTTTACAGGTCATGAAACAATCGAATTCCTAAAGGCTGATAGGAAAGTATTGTACAATTAAATGATTATCTTGGAAGAGATACCTTTACTGCTAGCTTCATAACATCGCATTAATTGAATGATTATCTTGGAAGAGATACCTTTACTGCTAGCTTCATAACATCGCATTAATTGAAGGAATTTCTTGGTTTCTCAACAGCTTGAATAGGAATAACGAAACCGAACGTGAGGTAAGTAGAGGAATCCGAAGTTGAAAATACCGACCATAATCGTCTGGAATTCTAAAGAGAAGAACTTTCGAATTTCTCTAAGAATAGTATCCGATGAAATACCTACATCTTATCTTACTGAATAGTAATCCATATTTCATAGCTTACTGGTGATCAAGAGATACTTAATTTACCGGAACTTCATATGATACGTGAGTAAATACATTTAATAATTGTAATATGTAGTTTTCCAAAAAAGAATAGAAAGTATGATACTTTAGCATGATTTTTCTTGTATGACTAAAGATTACTGCTAGGTTCATAACATCACATTAAAGTGTACTCATATCATTATCTTGGAGAAATGTTCCACAGTACAAAAGAAATGCTATATGAGTTATTATCGGTATAAAATAAATATTACTTGCTAATATGATGATTTAATACTTTTTTACTAAAATTACATCATTGCTTTTGCTATACTAAAAAAATGCGTTCCGATTCAAATTCGCAGACCGATTCTCACTTTCTCCCGTTTCATTATTGCCAAGTCTTCACATAATATAAAACGATATTTGCATATTACATTTAATTTATTTTTATTTGAGTGATTTTGCAAAAAATATTTGTAAAATGATGTATATAGGCAGACGCCATTTTAACTATGAGCCATGACGTCATGACGAGAAATCTACCAGGTTGTAATCAAGGCGTTATAAAATATTGTTAATTTCCCAATTATTTAAAAAATTATATTGAATTCTTTTGCGCTTACTTAAATTTTATTTCGGTGTTGATTATAATTTATGAAAACAATTAAAACTAGGAGTAAATCAAGGGTTAACTGATAGTTGAATAATCGACCAATCACAGCGCTGTATTTGGTTCAACGTTTATTCTAAAGGTTTAAACGTCAGTTACTTCTGAGACGTCACCCAGTGAGTAATTGCTACCTATCATATTTGGGAGAAAACCGTTTATTTTTGAATTTTATTATTACAATAGATTCGAAACCGATCGTATTTGAACACATTTTGAAGTTTAGCTTGATTATTGTTTGATTAATTTTATTCGAAAACTATATATTCATTATATTAACGATTATTTCCTGACGTCAAGACTTCCGTGGACTTTGCTGGGGACCTCAATAATTTGGTAAGTATGTGCATCCTCATGAATTACTCTAGCTTAAGTTCTAAAGATTTATTTATTGTTTGGAGTATAAAATATATTATTTCTATTCTTATGTTAAACATATTTAATGCGTTAGCTTGAGGTGTTTTCAGCTATGACATTGACGTTTTAGTCAGCTATTTCTCGCGTCGATGTTATCTTTCTTTTTCTCTAATCTTGAAGTTCAGTAAACGAAATTCTATAATTTAGATTCCATTTGTCCTTCGTTTTCATGAATCCGTTCTACAGTCTTTAGGGTCGAAGTTTTTCTCACCAGAAATCGTATTGAGAGTCGTAATAATTAGAATTGACTTTGAATAATAATATAACATCTGGACTGTATTCCTAAAGTTATTATTTCCCAATTTTTGAGGTCAGTTATAAACAATGTCAACTGAAATCAAATCAACTGCATTTCTTTTTAAATTTAAATTATTATTTTACCTCCCATCATTATTGCTTGGATCATCCATTCCTTAAAAGGAGGATTTCCATCTTCCTATTCTTTTTTCATAGCTCGATTCCAAATCGCCGTACGTGTAATTCTTGAATAATTAGGTATTCATTCGTGCGGAATAAATGTATTATTACTTTAGCTTTGGAATCTTCATTAATAGTAAGTCAGTTTCTGAGGACTTAATTTTAAAATTCATTGGAAGTCTAAGGTTAGTGACGTTCTTCTTCTCTGTGCAACCCAGGATGAATATCGGAAGTATTTACTGATAATATTAACAAATTATTTTAGCCGATACTTGCAACAGTCGTTTAGTGGAAGAAGCTAGATGAACGTCTAAATTTTATTTTATGAGCAGTGATCGTTTTGTGTGTATTTCATGCGAGTTTCCTTTGGAAAATCATATCAAAGTTAGATTTTTACAATAATTTATAAACAATAATAACAGCGGGATAGAATATGTTGAGTGATATTTTGTGAAATTATTTCGGAATTAGTGACGGATATCATCAGCTGATGTCATACCAAGAGGGTTTATATTTGAATCTTAACTTGTTTTTTTCCCAATTAGTTATCTTTTAAACGTTTCTTTGTTTAAACCTCTCTATTAATATTAGATTAAGATATATCTTGCATATAATTCTACAATATTAGGTACATACTGATTGTCTCCTAATAGGTATATTTTTGTTTTCACTCTCGAATCGTAAGTTTCTATCAGTTTCGGATTATTCAATTAAAATTCAATTTAAGATGTTTGCTATCACAGCCTTTTGTCTCCAACTGAAATAATGGAGTTGAATTTTGTAAATGATCATTATTAATATATTCTAATAACTTCAGTAAATACTTTTTCTTTTCTCGTAACAGAAGTCCTGAAATTTTTCGAATTTGAAATTATGAATAGTTATATGTTTAAGTATTTTGATTATTCATTTACTAGTAATTTTTCGTTTTGCTTTAATAATTTTTAGGATCCAATTGAGATTTCAAATTAGCATTGTATGAGCAAGCTGTATGGTTTTATTATTAAAATTTCATCAGACCTTGTCTTACGATATCGCATAGCAAATCCTAGTTTGAACGATCGGTAAAACATCTGCCCGGTCTTATACTTGCTTTGTACAATATTTCCTGTAAATTCTTAATTTAATTTTGCTTCTTTCTTCTCTCAAGTTCCGTGCATGTGAATTATCTCGCTTTTGAATGATTCCTCTCGGAGTCTGTGATGTGATACCGACGGCGTCCACAAAGAATTATCACGCGTTGTCTTTCGGATGCCCCACATAGTTTACTTCTTTTTAAATACAATTTTCAGAATATTAGAAACATAAGCGAGGTATTTGAGATTTAAAAGACAACTCTTCCATGGGGCCTCGTACTTCAATGAATGGTAATGTTTCCTGGACGATCAGTTATGTTATTTTTGAGGTATTCTTCAATGGTCTGACATGTTAAGAAACCCTTTTTCTATCATAAGTCAACTGAAAAGAGGGGCAGCTATACCGAGGAGAGATATTCAGTATATGGATGGGAAATAGAATACAATGCGTATGATTTTAATCAAACGTTATTACTATTCCTATTTAAGTATGATCGGTAGCGCCTATTGTGGGACTAACACAGTGCTTTTTGTTTTCGAATTACTATTTTATTTACAGTTTTTTTATGTATTATTTAGAATCAAGATAGCAACATTTCTAGAACGCAAAAGCAGAGTATGTTCGCAGAGATACTGACGAAAAGATATATATCCAGAGGATAGAACACAAAATACAAAAGGTACAAAAATTATCTTTTTTTACTTTCTCCATATACGAAGTATAGAGAAAGTATTGTTTTCATGAAAAAATTCGACTTCGAGATTTCAACGGAAATACATGTTTTGGGGTCCCTAGAACACGTTTTGACCATTTTCGGAATGATGTCTGTGTGTATGTGTGTGTGTGTGTGTGTGTGTGTGTGTGTGTGTGTGTGTGTGTGTGTGTGTATGTGTGTGTGTGATAGTGGGCGCTCTAACGTGAAAACTATTAGTAGTATCAATACCAAACTTCATATATAGTACTGTGGTGTGTGCTGTCAGAGTTGATTAGTTTTTGGAGTAAATCGATCAACCGGAAGTCGAGCTTTATTCATTAAAGCTCATTTCCGGTTTTCAAAATATCTCCATAAATATGACATATACGTATATTGTATTACTTATAAAAGTTTTAGATAATAAAATTTACCATAACTTTTGTACTTATTATATTTTCGTATCACCGCTTGATTAGGAGTTATTCGTGAAATACCGATAAACCGGAAGTATCTGATTATGTACTTTGTGGGCGCTCTAACATGAAAATTGTTTGTCGGATCAACACCAAATTTAATATATAGTATTTTGGTTTGTGTGTTTAGAGTTGATTAGATTTTGGAGTAAATCGGTTAACCGGAAGTCGAGCTTCATTCTTCAAAGCTCATTTCCGGTTTTCAAAATATCTTCATAAATATGATATTTAGGTATATAGTATTAGTAATAAAAGTTTTAGAAAATGTTATTTACTATGACTTTTGTATGAAACATATTTTTGTATCACGGATTGTGTAGGAGGTATTTGTGAAATACTGATAAACCGGAAGTTGCTGATTATGTACGTTGTGGGCGCTCTGGGCGCTGGGGCGAAAGGCCACTTCATCGTTTTTCATCGAAAATGTCCTGAAAAACATTATTTATAATGTTTGTGACGTAAAAGATAATAATATATATAAATAAATCACTCATCTTCAAAGTTTAGATGGAATATAGAGTTCGAAATTACTGTCGTAGATAAATATTTACATCTTATATATGGAGAAAGTCATGTGCTGGCCACATCAGATTTTTTCTATTCCTATTTAAGTACGACCAATAGTATTTTATTATTAGATTAAAATAGTTTGTTCTTTTATTATTTCTTGAAAACGCCTTCTCATCATATTTTTCATAGAAGAGAAGAATACGAGTGAAGAGATGCTGAGAAAAGGTATTTGGACCAGGAAAGGATCACAGCATAAGATGAGTATTATTTGAATTTAATGGTATTACTATTCCTATTCAAGTATGATAGGTGCGTATTTTTGGACAACTATTGTGTTTTATATATTCTAATCACTATTTTATTAACTGTTTTTACTTTCTCCATATACGAAGTATAGAGAAAGTATTGTTTTCATGAAAAAATTCGACTTCGAGATTTCAACGGAAATACATGTTTTGGGGTCCCTAGAACACGTTTTGACCATTTTCGGAATGATGTCTGTGTGTATGTGTGTGTGTGTGTGTGTGTGTGTGTGTGTGTGTGTGTGTGTATGTGTGTGTGTGACAGTGGGCGCTCTAACGTGAAAACTATTGGTCGTATCAATACCAAACTTCATGTATAGTAGTGGTGTGTGTGCTGTCAGAGTTGATTAGTTTTTGGAGTAAATCGGTCAACCGGAAGTCGAGCTTTATTGATTAAAGCTCATTTCCGGTTTTCAAAATATCTCCATAAATATGATATATACGTATATTGCATTACTTATAAAAGTTTTAGATAATGTAATTTACTATAACTTTTGTATTTAATATATTTTTGTATCTGCGGTTGATTAGGAGTTATTCGTGAAATACTGATAAACCGGAAGAAGATGATTATGTACTTTGTGGGCGCTCTAACATGAAAACTAATTGTTGGATCAACACCAAATTTCATAAATTGGACTTTTATTACAGTCTTTAGAGTTGATTAGTTTTTGGAGTAGATCGGTCACCCGGAAGTTGAGCTTTATTCTTCAAAGCTTATTTCCGGTTTTCAAAATATCTCCATAAATATGATATTTAGGTATATACTATTATTTGAAAATGTTTTAGAAAATGTAATTTACTATAACTTTTGTTTGAAACATATTTTTTTATCACTGATTGTTTAGGAGTTATTCATGAAATACTGATAAACCGGAAGTTGCTGATTATGTACTTTGTGGGCGCTCTGGGCTCTATGGGCGAAAGGCCAAATTCATCTTTTTTCATCGAGCATGTCCCGAAAAACATTATTTATAATTTTTGTGACGTAAAAGATAATAATATATAAAATAATCACTCATCTTCCAAGTTTATATTGAATATAGAGTTCGAAATTACTGTCGTAGATAAATATTTACATCTTATATATCGAGAAAGTCATGTGCTGGCCACATCAGATTTTTTATTTATTCTTTTCATACTTGCTTGCATCATTTCGCCATCGTGGAATAGCAGAGTAGGAGCACACAGATCCTAAGGAGAGATATTTGGTACTGGGATGGATAACAAAATAAAATGAGTATAATTTGAATCTAATATTATTACTATTCCTATTCAAGTATGATAGATAATGCGTATATTTGGATTATCATAGTGATTTTGTTTTAAAAAATATTTTATTAACAGTTTTTTAAATTTACTCTTCAGAAACACACTCGGAACCTTCCTCCATCATGGAAGAGCAAGAGTAGGAATGCAGAGGTGCTGAAGAGAATTATTCGGTGCATGAAAGGAACACTGAATACGATGAGTACAAATTGAATCTAATTTAATTATAATTCCTATTTAAGTACGATTAATAGTGCGTATTTTTTACATGAATTCTCCAATCCTCATCCAACACGAGAAGTTTAAACGAATTCTCCATTTCCATCCATCCCAAATTGGTTAAAGGTCTCTAATGTTAGTGGATATTCGTTACAATTTTTTTTAGTTTTAATTTATATCAGTCTTATTTCTGAAATAATGCCTCACTTTAACCACGCTTAAACGGCACTATTAATTTACATTTTTCAACGATTGGAGTACTCCTTAATATTCAATTCATCAACCGATAACCTCTCTGTGTTCTCCGTAATTACTGTTATTTTCGCCGTAAATATACACTCGAAAGAAAAAGTACTATATCAACTATTTTAGAGACCAACAATTAATTGAAAGACTCTTAAATGGTTATTAAAATTGCTTCCTAACCGTGAAAGGAAATATAAATCAAATAATTAAAGTAAAAACGTGTGTTATTTATTTGCATAATTACTTGCCTTTATATAACAGTAATGGAGAACATTTGCATAGGATATTCATGATCAAACAGACATTTTAAAGACTTTGTTTTATTTTTGAAAACAAATCACCAATTTTGCAAGTATTTAACGAAATTAAAGGTGCATAAATAGATAAGGTATTTCGTTCTGAATCCTTTTAATGGTCGTTTAATTTTACTTTCCGTTAGATGTTTTTAGAAACTTGCTTTAACTGCTGAAAATATTATAAGGTATGATGTTTAAAAAAAATATCAGTCAGATAAAAATAAATCACTTGTTCAAACTTACGATCTTGTATCACTGCTCATAAACCATCTTGGAATTGGCAATAGTTTTTTAAAGGTTCCTTCTCTAACTGTTGTTGTGATTTTAGATACATTAAGCAAAAGTGACGGATATTAATAAAAATACGCTGGGTTATTATCGTTTGGGTTGGTTATGGATTTATCGTTGATGATCGTCAGTTCAGTTTTTGTTAGTCAGTTAGTTTTTAATCGCTAGTTTCGCAATTTCCATGAGAGTACGACTTTCGGTGATAAAATTATGATAATATTTTAAATATTCTCTTATAAGCCATCATATTTTTAAATAAAGATAGAGAGAGAAAATTAAGATCTGTGACCAAACAATGCCACCATACGGGTGATTCTCATTATTCTTTGAGCATTGTGTACTTAGATATTTCAAACCCGGGTACAATGCCGATGTGGTGAAAGCGGATGGCAATAGTTCAGTGTGTTTCCCTTTTCATTCCTTCCGTTTTCGCTCTAATATTAGCTTTTTTTTCTATTTACTTAGATTATTCGCTTACTTTCACTTTCTCTTTTTCGTTATCAGAACTCAAGCACGTTAAGTTCAAGAATCACCTCAAGGTCGATTTTTCCTGAAATTTCAATAACTTCCATTCCAAATATTTTTAAAGTTGGTAACCACTGGTTCGTGCCATTTTCACCTAAAGTTCATTCCTCATGATCAAGGTCTTGTCTTCATTAACATTCTAAAAAATGTTTACTTTAGTTTGTTTGAGTGAAACTAGGGCGTGTTATCAGTCTATTCTTCGTAACAAACGAAACTGAAGTTTTCTAATTTGGTTAGAATGATGCTGAGAAATATGTGAGGCAGGATATTTATCCTTGTTTCTTAACAATCTCCCTACCGACAGTTCGAATAAAATAGATCAAGTTTCTTTCAGTTTACGCAGCTTTGGACTCCTTGGTATTTTAAGCTTACGGCCATAACCAAAAACAAACTTAAGTAAGTTAATTAGTGAAAACGATGAAGAAGATTTAAGATTCAGGTATAACATGGAGTAGATGGAAGAGGAGACTTTTAGTCTCGATCTAGCACGAATAAAGACAAATTATTATTATTTAGATAGTTAAAAGGCAATTTATGCGGTTGCAATGACTGCGACGAAGGACATCCGCAGGAACGGATCTAGAAAAAAATTTTCGGGGGGGTCCGATCAAAAAATTTAAAATAAAAGACATTTCGGCTTCCACAAAACGTGACTTCAGAATTGTGTTAGACAAATTCGAATATTTTCACTAGTGATTGCTTATTAAATTGTGTGTTTATTTGCGTTATTTGAGTTTCATTTTCAAAAAATAGGCACAAGTGATATTTCGGGGGGGGGGGGGGGGGTCCCGACCCCTCTGGATCCGTCCCTGGTCATCCGCGATAAATATAATCATCCATCAATAAAATTCCCTACCTTTAGTTATTTCAATTATAGGCATTCTTATAATTTTATCTGCAGTAACAATTACTTATTTTTATGATCGAAGTTTGCTTTGTCTTTGAAAGCTGCGTAAATTACCTAAAGTCGATCAATTTTTTCCAATGCTTATAAAACTCTTGGTAAATGCTTAACGCCCGAGTCATTCATTTCTAACAAGAAAATGCATTTTAATAGATTCGTCATCAACTAATTTCTACTATCAGAGTCTTATTGACCTTATTGCAAAGGTTCCGTCTCCAAGATTCTTACATTGCTTAATTGAAGAGAAGTTACTTATAATTTTCATAGCATTGTTAATTTATATAACGCGGACTACTCAACGGACACAATTAAACCTAAGCTCCTTAACTTTGTTATCCCGAAATATTAGAAAAAAATAATTATAAATATCTCTTACAATGTGAAAATCTGGTTTAGTTTTGAGTTCATGCGTTTTTAATCATTATCATACACTGGATATACCTATAGTTGTAATTAGTTATTATTTAATTAGATTTTATACAATGATTTGCTCAAAAATGGTTCAATACAAATACCATTATTGAAAGTATTCAGTATAGATTATAATTTATTATATTTCATATGATTATTCGAAATGTAATAGCGGAACATGGGAATTCTCGTATATAAGACCCGCCCAGATTTTTCTTTTTGAGTATATTAATAAATATATGTAGTAACACTCTGTTGGGGTTTGCGGAGATTCCGCTTATGCGATATTGGATTTAAGTACTGGAATTAACGCGAATGTGTGTCAATGACTACGTTTTGTTTCTGGTGATTAACATGCGTATTATTTTTCTCCAAGGACGGCGTCGGGGGACGGCTTTGTGTGGCTACGTAGGAGATGTCAGCAGAATGAATTTCAGCCGGGAAAGAATATATTAAAAACTTCGTTGTGAAATAAAATCCGTGACTTTAGAAGTGAAATGAAGTGCATCCGTGAAGTGCACATCCCAATTAAACTATTTTATTCTAAACTATTTAGTAATCCATCAATTGAACAATTCAGTGAACCGTTATCTATTTATACTATTTGAACCTTTTCTAACTTTTATTCTTACGTGTGACTCATGACGATGTAAGTTTAACAACTAGTTCTTGAGGTTCTATCTCTTTATCAATATATTCAATGTTCATTCCATTTTAATAGATAATATTTATTTATCTATGTTTATTTTTGAGTGGATTATTTTTTTATCTATCCTATCCATCTGAATTTTAATTTTCTCCCTGTGAGTCATGGTGATGTACAATTTAAAAATATTTTTGGAAGTTCTATGTTTCTATGTATAATTTCTGTGTTAATTCCATCTTAAAAGAAAATATTTATTCGTACATGCATATGTAAATGCATATACGCATGCATATAAATATTAATGTCCTAATATCTAACGGATTTTTTACAATTCTAAAACATTCTAGTTTTATGCATTTATGTGTATGAAATTATTTAGGTATATCCTTTGTACTTATCTTTGTAAAATTATGTATACAAAAGAGTGCTCTGGTGCAAGGCTAAAGGCAAGGAAAGGCCTCACCAGTCACTTGTGTTAATAAATAAAAGTTTAGTCGCCAGACTTAGTAAGGGGAGGTTGTCCCGGCAAATACCGTCATGGGGGACTCAGGGGGAGGGCTTTCAGTTGACGGGGTCTGGGGGTACCTGCTGAATCTGGCAGGGGAAGGCAGCGTCGGGGAAAAGGGCGTAGGGGGAGAGGGCATAGTGGCAGAGGGCGTAGAGAGAGAGCGTAGAGAGAGAGGGCGTAGTGGAAGAGGGCGTAGGGGGAGAGGGCGTAGGGGGAGAGGGATTAGGGGTAGAGGGCGTAGGGGGAGAGGGCGTAGGTGGAGAGGGCTTAGAGGAAGAGGGCGTCGGGGAAGAGGGCGTAGGGGGAGAGGGCGTAGGGGGAGAGGGCGTAGGGGAAGAGGGCGTAGGGGGAGAGGGCGTCAGGGAAGAGAGCGTAGGGGGAGAGGGCTTAGGGGTAGGGGGAGAGGGATTAGGGGTAGAGGGCTTAGGGGGAGAGGGCGTAGGGGGAAAGGGCGTCGGGGAAGAGGGCGTAGGGGGAGAGGGCGTAGGGGGAGAGGGTATAGGGGAGTAGGGGGATAGGGCTAAGGGGCAGAGGGCGTAGGGGGAGAGGGCGAAAGGGGAGAGAGCTTAGGGAGAGAGGACGTCGGGGGAGAGGGCGTCGGGGAGAGGGCATAGGGGAGTAGGGGGATAGGGCTAAGGGGCATAGGGCTTAGGGGCAGAGGGCGTAAGGGGAGAGGGCGTTGGGGGAGAGAGCTTAGGGAGAGAGGGCTTAGGGGGAGAGGGCGTAGGGGGAAAGGGCGTAGGAGGAGAGGGCTTAGAGGAAGAGGGCGTCGGGGAAGAGGGCGTAGGGGGAGAGGGCGTAGGGGGAGAGGGCGTAGGGGGTGAGGGCGTAGGGGGAGAGGGCATAGGGGAGTAGGGGGATAGGGCTAAGGGGCAGAGGGCGTAGGGGGATAGGTCTTAGGGTCTGAGGGCTTAGGGGGAGAGGACTTAGGGGCGAGGGCGTAGGGGGAGGGGGCTTAGGGGGAGAGGGGCTTAGGGGGAGAGAGCCTAGGAGGAGAGGGCGTAGGTGGAGAGAGCTTATGGGGAGAGGGCCTAGGGGGAGAGGGCGTAGGGGGATAGGGTCTAGAAGCAGAGGGCTTAGGGGGAGAGGGCGTAGGTGGAGAGTGCGTTGGAGGATAGGAGGTACGGGGAGAGGGCGTAGGGGGAGAGGGCGTAGGGGCAGAGGACGTAGAGGCGGTCGGTTGGGTTGGTGGGCACGGGGTATTAGTAGATGGGGTAGAGACGTGTTGAACTATCTTAGCATTAAGGAATTAAAAAAGCCATTTCAATATGTTTCTTCATAGAAATTATTCATTATGTGTCATTATGAATATAAGGAGGAATATGAAAGGAAAGCAGAAAAACTGAAAATGCAAAGGAAACGAAAAATCTCAATATTCACTTAATTCTAAGCTATACGCTGAAAAGTTTGAGTACCATCGTATAAATAACAAACATTTCCAGTAGTTCCCCCCCCCCTTAAGGCGGAAAAGAACATCATAGGCTAAACTAGGCTGGCTGAACTATTTGAGCAATTTATGGTTTTCATTGGTTAAATGGCAAAATAAGCTATGAACCATTCAATTTGTTTATGTCGTTCACAGTGACGGATATCACAACGAAATATATGAATTCTAGAGCTTGAAATGTTCAAAATTCTGTACAAATACTGTGCAGTCAAATTATTGGTCGGGTAAAAATTCAATCCACGCACCCAATACCAATTCAGCAAACCAGCGCCTACGATTTCTCAATAACGATACGATAATGATACGATACGATAACACAATCAACTTCTGGCCATAAGGGGCAAATTATCCGTCCTGTCAATTTTATAAGCAAAAGTTATTGAAATGAAAACGAATACTATTAACAATTTTCTATTCTCTTCTCTTTATTCTTGCAAAAACTCTAATAGTAGCATTAAATTGCTATCCTTACAAAATTATTTTTTCATTCCGTGATTGTGGAAAAATGTGTATGTTTTATTACGTGCTAAGAACCCTCAACCATCATTATTAGGGAAAAATGGGGGTAGCAGGCAACGCATTTTGCATCAGGAATCAAATCTATGACCACGACTCCAAATTTACGACCGGCGAATCCTCCTTGCAACTCGAAGATCAAATTTGAAATGGCGAGCTAATCAAACCGTCCGCGAAATGAAAGCTCATTCGCTAATACCGGAAATCGGCTGCCATCCCAATTGTACAACCCTTCATTTCTCCCGGATACTCCCCGTCTCCTCAAATTATATCCCAAACTCAATATGGCATCGTGATTCCACCCCTCTTCTTGGGAAATTGCTTTCCACTCATTGAAATGGGAAAGAAGGAAAGCTTCAGGGTGCCAAATTTTTCGCCGAAATTAGTGAGTCGTTTGTAATACCTATATGGAAATAAGAAAGAAAACTCGCCATTATATATATTATATTTATTATTTTATATTTTTGTCTGTTAACGGCATTTTATTAAGTATTGATTTAATTTATCAGCTTAAATAACTACACTAACTTAATGAAAATTGTAGCTCGCTATTGTATATATTATTTTTATTATGTTATATATTTTGTCAGTGAACGATATTTAAATAAGCATTGATTTCCTTTATCAGCTTAAATAACTTCATTAAATTCATGACCTCTGTCTTAAATTGCTGCGATTTCATTTTCAAAGGCAGAGTGCAATTATTTCTAAAATACATATATCCTGTTGAGACGAACAGTGTGAACTGTGCAAGTTATGTACACTAAAAAACTGACTAGAAAACTTTATTTAAATTCCTTTCTTTTGGTACTTGTCTCGATTTCGTTTTGCGGTAATATTAATTAATCTAGGGTAGGTGAGGGTGAAGCGGGTCAGTTCAAATAGTTTTAAGAATAAAAAAATATGCAAACATATAATAAGCTGAATAAAATTTTTATTCAGTAGATATCGATCATATGTATATGTATGAGAAGTAAGATCAAGATATATCGGTAAATAAATTTTTGAAAAATATTAAGGTGGAACCCCACCTCTGACCCACTTCACCCACAACAGGAGGGTGAAGTGGGTCATTAGAAAACTACTGTGATTCCAGCAAAAGAAATGTTTTTGAAAACAAAAAATCAAAAATGTTTCTAGAAACACTTCCCTCTAGTAAAAGAAGATTTCCCTGAGGCTCCAACACACACCTCATGGAACCATACATTGCACATGATACACTGAATCCAGTTTTTATACTCGCTGGAGGTTGCCGTGTAAAAGTACTTGCCACAAAACCCTCAGTTGTCTTCATTGCCTTCTGCAGGCCCATTTGGAGTTGCTGGTAGGTTTTTTTGGAGGCTCACTTTTCTTCTTTTGTCCAGTTCAGATTCACCAGACTTGCTGTTGCCGAGAGAGGCAATATGCTGCGGCGACATAAGCACTTCAGCTTCTTGTCTATTCCTTCCAGGGCCTTTTCTTTTCACAGAGATCTTCATAGATGAAGGAGAGCATATTCTCACTGGAGTCGATTCTTGACATGTTTGGGTGTCTTGAGGCTGTTGTGGAACAGGACCACATTCCACGGGTTCAACAGCTTTTGTGAGTTTGTCGTCAGTCACTGCAAAACGGTTGACCGGGAACACTCCTGTGGCTCTAAAGCCATTGACTGCCGTGGACACCGTTGTGGACTGCATCCAAGCTTGAGAAAAGATTTCCCGAAATTGCCCTTTTTGAATAGCTCTTGATGGATTTGAAAATACCCACTGATTTGCAGCTGCACTGTACCTGGATTTCAATGGCTGGAGCTCGTGCGTTGTGTGGCTTGGCAGACACAGCATGGTGATTTGATTTTCCCTGTCGAACATCGAGCCACTTAACGTGTGACACATGACCTTCGAGAATAAGCAGAACATGTCCTGATAACATTGCTTGGCAAAATGTTTCAGCCAGGCGAGGTAGATGTTTTCGTTAATCCATCCACTCTCTGACATGTACACCGCAGTGGACGGTGGCATGTGTCGTTCAAACTCAGCCTTCTTACGCTTCCCCTTGAAAATAACACCCGGAGGGACAAATGAGCCGAATGCACTGCAGCTTGCTATCACCGTTACATTCTCACCTTGTTCTTTGCACGTAACTATGTGAATGTCCCTTTTACCTTTACAGGCCAAAATTTTTGGTAGCGGTGGATTGTTGATGGGCAGTGCAGTCTCGTACATGTTGTAAATTGATTGAGGTCGGTTCTGCAAGTTTAACTCTTCAACGTCAGTTTGCAGTACGTCATAGAAATTGTTTAATCTCTCCCGCCTCAATCCGTTTGCTCGTGCCATGGACAGGCTTACGCAGCGACAGTTTCTGTCAGTGTCTCTTGATGAAGCTGTTTAGCCAATCCTTACCGGCTTCCTTTTTCGTGACATTGAATTTATGAGCGATCTTTTTTTCTCCGGCAAGCTTTACGGCAGCCTTGTGGTCGTCTTGTGGTGTCAATGGAAATCCTTTCGACTCCAGGTATAGAAGTCTCTCAAGAGCTTCCTTTTCCTGCACCTCCTTAAATATGGTCTGCCCACCAATGGATCTTTGAGTGTTGTCTTCCTTAACAACTTTAATTTGGCGCTGAAGGGTACCAAATGGAACAGAAAATCGTCTCGATGCTTCTCGAATCCCAACACCAGCTTCTACTGCTGCAAGTGCATTATTCATTTCCTCTATACTCCACATGAACATTCTGCCGTTCACCTTCCTTTTATAATGTTGTGGCATGATGCTATAAAGGATTTATACAATAAAAAATACTACATGTATATATTACTACAATTTAATGATTAATAATTATTCATATACTATAATACTTAGTAATCAGTTTATATTAACATAATGTAATTAGTTTCTAGCCCAAAATTATCATCAATGAAATTGACCCTCTTCACCCTCCCATACCTGACCCGCTTCACCCACTCATGCACATTTGCAAAAAAATTAAAAATACAAAATGTGGCAATGCCTGCTGAGCCCCGCCTGCTCGCATTGAAAAGTAGATGGAACGTACGACTGCATGCAACAATGTGAAGTTTTTAGAATCATTTAATTGTTCTAAATTAACCCCAAGAATGCACCCTCAAGTTAGATGACTGGAAAAACATACCAGTTAGGAGATGTGGTTGAATCTTCGTGATTTTTTTACACATGCAGTCTGAGAACGCCGTGGCTACAACGCAGTAATTTAGGACGCCTAGGTAAAGAACAAGTTCTGCCGCATAGTGAGATTATGCAAAAACGAAACTAATGTAGTTTTATTTTCGAAAAAGCTTAGCCTGACCCGCTTCACCCGCTGACCCATTTCACCCTCACCTACCCTATACAGGATATATGATAATGTAGGACTAAAAAATAGAGGAATTCATTGATATAGATGATGCACTTTGAGACACCCTGAATTTAGAAATGGCTCGTATAATTGTGGTTGAATCAGTACTTACAAGTAGCAGGTAGGGGCTCCTTTACCGTTTGCAGGGAATAAATGCAGCATATGATCCGAGTTAATTTAATGTACTCTATTTAATCATTGAAAACATAATATCTGAGGAAAAGCGCTGCCAACTCGAAGTTTTTCCAACAATCATCCCGCGAGGGCGCGCGGGCGATCCGAATTCCCTCATCTCCAGCAATTAGGAAGTGGCCGTGCACTCACAGACGCGCCCTTACTCTTTGTGTACACCAGCGCCTGCATCCTCGGTAATGTTTACTTTCATCCCGTGGGAGGCCGCGGCAGACTCGCCGCGGAAATCTTATATAGAAAAATCTGATGTGGCCAACACATGACTTTCTCCGTATTTATTGAAAACAGAATCCTATGCCGGTAATATATAAATAAATAAATAACTACAAAACAATGAGTGTTACAGGAAAATGTTTCATACAACATTTGTGGTAAAATACATTTTCTATAACTTTTGTACGTAAATGTATATACCTACATTGCATTTTGACAGAGATATGTATGAAAAACTTCCATTTCTGGATAAACAACTTCCGATTAACCATTATTGAAGAATAACTCCTAAACAATCAGTGTTACGAAAAAATGTTTTATACAAAGGTTGTAGTAAAGTACATTATCTATAACTTTTGTACATAATTGTATATACTTACATTGCATTTTGACAGAGATATGTATGAAAATCTTCCATTTCTGGGTAAACAACAACTTCCGGTTAACCATTATTGAAGAATAACTCCTAAACAATCAGTGTTACGAAAACATGTTTCATATAAATGTTGTAGTAAAATACATTATCCATAACTTATGTGTGTAAATGTATATACCTACATTGCATTTTGACAGAGATATGTATGAAAATCTTCCATTTCTGGGCAAACAACAACTTCCGGTTAACCGTTATTGAAGAATAACTCCTAAACAATCAGTGTTACGAAAACATTTTTCATACAAAAGTTGTAGTAAAGTACATTATCTATACAAATTTTGTTTGTAATTATATATACCTATATTGCATTCTTACAGAGATATTTAAAAAACGAAATTTTGTTCCGGATAAACCGCAACTTCCGGTTGAGCGATATTCACCAAAAACTAATCAACTCTTGGCATTGTTAGGAATATACTAAATATGAATTTTGAAAATGATCAGATATATGCTTTTCAAGATAGAGCGCACACAAACGTTTTTACCACAAACAGACACACAGACAGACATGTTCGGGAAAATAGCGAAAACGAGCTCTATGGGCCCCAAAACATCTAAATCCGTCGAAATCTGGAGGTCGAATTTTTTTGCGAATACAATACTTTCTCTATACTACGTATAGAGAGAAAGTAAAAATTGGGGGAGTTTTTAAGTTGAACTGCATTTTTGTGGGTGATTTATCACTTGAAAGTGGAGGGAGTGGTATTTCTCTGTGAGGTCACTTGTCTCCGGATGGCTTGCTTTGGGTTTAAAATCGAGAATGAGAGTGAATTATTCCCCACGCCTCTTTTGTGCTCGTTCCTCTCCTCGGCAATGGATGGCGCAACAAGCACCTAAACGATGGGAATGTCGCGCTTTCTGTATCCGGTTCCTACTCAGGATGTGTGACTGCATTGAGGTAAATATGATTCGTTATTTTCCCAGATTAAATCCGACTTAGGATACAACTAAATACTTACAACATTGGTATAACGTACATGTGATCCATTATTATATTAATTTAAACCAATTTATGTTACTCTCCTATTCACGGCAATATCAGCCCAAGTATTCCATTATTACGTAGGGCACTATTTACACCAATAATCGCTCGATTAACTCTTCTAGTAATCAATTTATTTTCAAATACTTAAAACAAACCTCTGATATTTTTAGTAGTTAGGTGCAATGTAAAAAACTATCCTACTTGGCAGGATTAGTTTTAATAGAGGAGTTCATTGTTATTCATCAAATTTTGTTAGTTTATTCGCACGTCATACATCATAACCTATTCTGCCTTTGTTATGATTAAAGTTCAATCTATTATAAAGTGCTTCGGCATAAGGTGGTTGATTCACATTCCTCTTGTTAGATGAAGCGACGATTTAAACTTTTGTGGTAGACACATATTTCCCACTTGAGGTGATAATGTAGAAATTCCACGGTAGAAGAGAATTAATATCCGGAAATACAAGGTGGCTTTCAAATTCATGCGACAAATTGCAAAGCAGCCTGCCGTAGTAGCATTTCATGCATCCACGAAATGGTGCGCAGTAAATATGTTAAAAGTAAAAATACTCCGGTTAATATACCCACCTAGAAATTCCGGGAGTTTCGTGGCCGATAAATTACCAAGGTAAAAATTTCACTTGAACACAAAATCAGGGCCACCCCCAAACGCTATCCAACAGAGACCCTTCCCCATACGGGTTAAATTGATCGCCCTTCCTCGTTAGCGCTCCCTGTATGCCCTGTCCCCTACGCCCGGCCCCCTACGCCCTGGCTCCAACTCCCTGCCTTCCAACTCCCTGGCCCCAATTCCTTGCCTTCCACCGCACTGGCCCCAATTCCTTGCCCTCCAACGCCCTGTCCCCAACTCCCTGCCCCCAATACTCTGTCCCTAACTCCCTGCCCCCGACGCCCTGTCCCTAACGTCCTGCACCCAATACCCTTTCCCCAACGACCTACCACTAACGCCCTGCCCCAAACACCCTGTCCACAACGCCCTTCTTTCCAACGCCGTAACGCCAACGCTCTTGAATGTGATTCTTTTAGCATGGTTTAGATGAAGCTTTGTGACCCCCTCTTTACTGCCCCCTAGATCCCTTTCGTTTACTAATTTTTACTTTTCTAGACCAAAATACGAAATAGATACATATATCGAGTATCTTAAGTATTTTACTCTACTTCCAAAGACTAAACAACAATAAAATTATAAAAATTAGAAATTGTTACAAAAGTGAATGGAACGGGATGATTATGTTTTAAAATATCTAAAGATTGGGAAATATTACGATGAATATTTATCATTATCTTGGATTTCCTACGTTGCGGCCGTTGAAGCTGAAGAACCTCATAAAAAGAGGATATTAACGACTTAAATCTCCTTCATCGTTTCTGTAAATTAGCATTTTTAAGTTGGAAATTGCTTAAGGCCACAAATGTTGTACAATGCCAAATTCAAACTGAAAGAACTGTTAACTGAAAGAAACTCCATCCATCTCAAACGAACAGTTGGTAGAGTGACTTATTACTTAAATAATGGACGAAGACTAATAAATATATAACATAATTGTAATTCGTTAATGATTCCTACGTTAGCAATTCCCAGGTGGGCTCCCGGATAGTCATGTGGACAGCGCGTTTGCCTTTGGTGAAAGCGGTCCCGGGTTCGAATCCCGGTGGGAGCCAATGTGCGAAATGACCTGAGCTGTCGAAGCACTTTTAACAATACTACTACTACTACAATTCCCAGGTGTGCCTCGTAAACTATGAGACAGTCGAATGTCATACTGTGTTAACTGAAAGGGACTCCATCCATCTTAAACGAACAGCGAAGAGATTGATAAGAGACAAGGAAACTACTCGAATATTTGTTTAAGTTTATCGATATATAAGAAATTATAAAACAGGATTTCCTTTAGTTAAGAAGAGTGGTTATTCAAAACTAATCTCACGCCCTAGATTCACTATAGACTCGTAAAACAATAGCGTAAACAACCTAAAGTAAAGATGTTTACAGTATCAGAAATTTTTTAACAAATAGAAAACCATGGGCTTGTGAAAAGCTGACAGTGAAAATCGGAGAACATGTCATGAGCCATGACTACCACAGTTAAAAATCGTGAGAATGGAAGAAATTGAAATTTGAGGAAGCTTTGACCTTGAGCTTAATATGCTAGAGCTAAGCTAACACAAAAAGGAGAAAATAAAAGTAAGCTTATCTAAATGAATAGGAAAAAATGGAAGACTATAATGGAGTCAAAACGGAAGAAATGAATGTGAAAACAAATCGATGTAATGGCATACGATTTAGCACGAAGACATGGTATCCACGTTTGAAAAACCTGAGTACGCATTGCTCAAAAAATATAGAATTAACCTTAGCTTTAATTTTAAAGCTAAGGTTGACGCTTAAGCTTTGTCGTCTACGTATTTATCAACTAATATCTGAATATCAGATATCAATAAATCCTGAGAAATACACGTAAAGGTTACTTCTTCATAAGTGGTGGAAGTTTTTTCTCTGTTCAACATTATTCAACAATATGAAACAAACGAAAACGGGACATAAAAGAAAGTTGAATTGAATAAACTAATGTCATCTTCGAATGTAGTACTGCTATTGAAATTGCGATACTTGAACTATATAATAGCTGAACTGACTGTTGATTTTCAAAAGGAAATCCACAAGATATCCCGCTTAAGGCTAATCGCCTAGCCATTTTCTTAAAAGCTATCATATCACAAAATTCCAGCAATACAGAACCAAATGTTATATTACAGGAATAAAAAAAGAGTCTAAATTAAACTCTCAACCTCTGATTCATTTTGTACGAAATTTAGAAGTTAGTAATTTATTTTCAAATAAAAATTACCCTTCAAAAGGATGACTTTTACATGCTTATCATATGGGAAAGTGTAGTAATTACTGTTATGAAAACGCAAACAATAAAGAAAATAAAAACTGTCCTATTATCTTAAGAGGGTTGACATTAACATTCTTTACAATTTGAAAATTGTGCAAATTTTGATTCGCGCAGTTTACTCAAATGAGGCACACGCATAATATACAAACTATCTACATTAATTATCGTTTTCATGTTAACATTGTCTTTCTAATGCATATTTCTATCCAACGTAAGTACAAAGAATGGAATCCAATTCCAGAGTCAATCAGCAATCGGTCTTAAATGTTCTCTTCTGGCATACTCAGTAATTCAGTTACTCTCTAGGATTATCTATTTTTAACCCTACTATATGTATTCTTCATGCTAACGAATATTCGGTAGAGTTGAAGAAGCGAAAGATTAATAAGGGCTTTTAGGAACAATTTAATAACTATAATCAAAAAATCAGGTAGACGGGGTTGTACTTTTTCCACAGTTTTATTTCAAGACGACCGGTTTCAGCGAGTGATCGCCATTGTTACTTAATTAAATGAATTTGGAGGACCGCCTCTAGAGGGCAGGCTGGGGGGACTCGGCGGCATGTCGCTTTCTTTTTTTTTTCTCTCCGCGGAGTCGCGGGTCAGTTTGGCCTTTGGCATGCTTCATCTATCATTATCTAGGGTATCCCCAACAAAAGAGTGTCTCCAGGAAGCGAAGCGAACACGTTTACTGTGAATATCAGGTGAGTGCCCTCAGTCTGCCTCAGAAACTTTACGTTATTTTATTTAACTTTCTTATTTTAATTTTCATACAGTCCATTTTACGTTACCAGCCATCATCAGGTCAAGATGGAGTTCCACAAAACTACGCCTTCCTCCGTGGATTTTATTAATAACTATACCTCGAATGAAGGGAAAAATTTGAAATAGATAAATAATATGTCGAGGAAAATAATTAAATAATACTACGAAGACCTATTGTCCAATTCGCAAGGGTTACTTAACTTTTAAAAACTTTGAGGAAAAAGGCAGTACATAATATCACCGATCATCGCAAGTAATATCACCCTCAATTTATATATACGATGCCTTTAAATAATAATATATAAATCTCTAATACGGCAAACCATTGTTCTTTATTTGATATTATAAAGTCTTATTTGTGTCGGATGATGCAACTTATTAACATCTATATATGGTGATAATTCTTATGATTGACGTCCTCTAACACTTAAATTAAGATTTTGCGAAGGATCCACTGAAGCTAAGTTACAAATTGTTAAGCCGTATTACTTTATTTCCTATTCATAGAAAACGATTGTTAGTCAGTGTTATAAAATTAAACGATTCTCTTGGAAGGGATACATTTATTGCTAGATCCATAAAATCTCATGAACCTTTACTCATAATATTACCTTTGAGAGATATTCTATAGTTTCGAAAGTAAATGTAATATGAGTTATTATTGGTATAAAATAAATATTACTTGTAAAATCGGGGATTTTTTACATCATTGCTTTAATTATATTTTTAAAGGTAACATTCCGATTTAAATTCGCAGATCGATTCTCGCATTCTATCATTTCATTATTTTCAAACTTAAAAAAAATATATTCTGATATTTATATGTATTAATTAATACGTTTTTATTTTCATTCGAGTCTTTTCATAAATTAGTTTTTTGCAAACTGATATAATTGGTATAAAATTTTGAACCATTAATCCTAACGTAACCCGAGGGTGACAGAAAATCTACGCGGTTTATATTTAAAAAGTTGGAAAGCAAAATTATTTTTCCAATAATTTTTAAATTTAAATTTTTATGCTCAAAATTAAATTTTACTTCGATGATGATTATAATTCACCTAAACTCTTTTACTTGAAGTAAAAGAGGGTGATCGAATGAAAGTATAATCGTCGACCAATCACATCACAGTGTTTAGTTCAACGTTCATTCTAAAGGTTTAAACTTCAGTTACTTCGGAGATGTCACCTAGTGCGGAGCTGCTGCTGGTATTTTGGTCTCGGGAAACCGTTAACTTTTGAATAGTTGAAGTACAATATGTGCGAAACCGAGTATATGCGAAAAAATTCAAAGTTTATCTGAATTATTGTTTTTTTTAAATTTTATTCGGGAAGTATGTATTCATTATATATTTATGTATATAGATATTTCCTGGCGTCAAGTTTATTGGGTGTTCGTCGCCGGGGATCTAATTTATTTGGTAAGTCATCATCAATTATTTTACATCAAGGTCTAAAGATTTTTCATTTGAGTCGAAAAAGTATTATTTTGATCTTTACGTTTAACTTATTTTGCGAGTTAGAAGTTGAAGTGTTTGTAGCTACGACATTGACAGTTTAGTCAGAAATTTCTCGTATCGATATCAATTTTCTTTGTCTTTAACCTTGAACCACAGTAGTATCAAGTATGAAGTTTGGAGGTCATAATTCAAAATGAAACGGAAGTCTAAGTAATAGTCAAAGCAGTAAGTGGCATTCTACAATTTGTGACATTCCTGTTATTGGTTCAATTTAATTGCCTAAGATTAAGATCAGGAATAATTAATGGTAATATTACCTTATTATATTAGCTGATACATTCAGCGGTCATTGAGCGAAAGAATCTGGATAAACATTCGAATTTTAATTTACAAATAGTGATTATATTAGGCATTTTTCATGTGAGTTCACTTCAGGAAATTATAATGAAAGTTGTCTTTTTATAATTAATTATAAATAACAATAGTGGGATGGAGTACATTAAGTATTATTTTGGAAATTATTTCGAGATTAGCACGGATATCATCCACTGCTGCTATATCAACGGGGTATACATTTGAATTACAACTTGGTTTTTTTCCGATCACTTATCTTTTCAATGGTTTTCTTCTCTGACCTTCCTTTCGATATGAGATTCAAATAAACCTTGCATATAATGTTTGAATAATAGGTAGATACTGATTCTCTCTGAGTGAGTATATTTTTATTCTCATCCTCCAATAATGAATCAGTAAGGAATTCTGATTATTAAAAATTAACTCAAGCCTACCATGTTTACTATCAAAAGTTTTTGTCTTCAACTTAATTACCGAAGTTGAATTTCCGAAATGATCATTGATAATATATTTGAATTATTTCAATACGAGTAGATACTTTAAACTATTTTTGCTTCATTAATTTATTATTGAATTTTTGTTTCGCTTGAATATTTATTCAAATTCGAATTTGAATTAAATAAGCGGGCTGGAGAGTTTTCATTAGATATATATTTCAGCTAACATATCTTTGTTTTTGTGATACAATGAATAAATTGTATTGAATCCCGAAGCGATAGTTTCCATACATCTTCGATTTGGTATCACACCTTGTCTTACGATGTCGCATAGGAAATACTAGTTTGAGCGATCGGTACTTAAATCTGTTCGCTCTTATACATCCATCGTACAATGTTTCTGTAAATAATGAATTAATTACCTAGTTAATTTGTACTTCTTTCTTTTTCATGTTTTGAGGAAGTAAATTCTCTCACTTTTGGATGATTCTTCTGGATGTCACGGGAGTGATACCGAAGGTGCGTTGGATGATGGCTTATCAAACGAATACTTCCGGATGTCCAACAAAGGTTAGTTCTTCCAAAATATATTTTCTGCCTTATGGTACGCCATTGTTTTGTTTAAGCCATTGTTTATGATTGATGCTACCTTGGATTCCAACGCGATGGTGGGAAAGCATAATTACATTTAAATATTTATAATAGTAGAAGTTTTTATAATCTATTTAGTAATAACTATCAACAGTTCGTTGTCAACCGTACAGAAATTTTTCTGCAGAATTTCGTCCGGCATTTTTTATCAAAACTATTAAAAAGAATTTAATTACATCAAAATGTTTTCTTATTTAGATACCTAGTATTTCAGAACCTAGCATTTATCTTATTTAATAATTTCTCTTACGTAAGTTATTCATAGTTGAAAGTCAACGGCAAGTTTTAATATTGTATGACGAGGAAAAGAATAAATTTATTTGTCTGCATTTATCTACACTGACAGCAAGCATGCCACCTATTGGTGAATTGCAGAGGGTGCAAACACCAAACGATCGACTTATGTTTTATAATTACTATCGCACGAGAAAACTCTAGGATTGTCAGGAATGAGAATTAGAACATATTTAATATTTTACAACATGAAACTTTGTCCTTCGTTGAATCAGATTCGCGGTCTGTACCCTTGTCTCTTTACCCATTATAAACTACCATAAACTAATTACTATCTTTCCCAGCCAAGGGATACAATACAAAACGATTATCATCTGTAGTCTATGAGAAGGTTTTATTCATTTGGCTGTAGAAAAATCCCGTTTATCGACCTAAAGTCGATCAGTTCTTCCGCAAATCGGTAGCTGTGGGGAATCTTATTAGATCAGACGTTCGCAAGCAAACACTACGAAGCTGTTCACATGTTCAGATTTCACTGAATCACGCACCAGTAAATGTATGATTATTTTATTTAACGAATCTCTATTTTCCTAATAGAAACTTCAAAAATTGGGCATTGCAGCGAACCACTCTATAATCACAAGTTATCTAATCCAAGATGTAGAAACTAAATTTTTTCTCGAAGTACTGATTTCACTGTGGATCGATTTTTCCTGTAAATACTTGCAGTTTGATTGGAGTTTTCAATGCCTCTAATTGAACTTGTTCACACAACGCTGAATAAGCACCGTGCTCTTTATGCCAACATGAACATAAACACATCGGTAACAAAATATGTTGTGAGTTTGTTGAAATTTGCCTTTCTTAATTACGCTCGTGATGCACTCTTCGTACTTTCCTTAGCTAAACTAAGCTGAGTCGACAGCACAGACAGCCTGACGTCGTTTGAAAGTCAGCTGATGTGAAGGCCATGCATTCTGAGGAAAACCATTCGCAGCTTCCTGTCTTTACTAAGACTCTTTCTCAAGGGAAAACGAAAATTTTGATGCCACCTTTGCACATTGAAAGATTTAGCGGCGCACTTGCTTTAAGAATACTACACTACGGTAAGTCTAACGTCTGTGTAAATACAAAGAGGTGTCATTGAGTGGAAAGAACTGCTTTACGAGATATATTAGAACTAGAAGGTGGATAGGTAGAACTATCCAAGAGGATAGTTCGAACGGTTATGCGAAATATTTCTACCCAAATGATGTACCGCAGCTAAATTCTCTGTCGTGAGTAATATCTTGCAGTACCACGTAACATTCGCAAATAACCTATCTGATGATATCAAATTTCACATCCCATAAGAAAGTATTCGAGATTTGGAGATGGAAAAGCGTTATGAAAGTATTAGTGTATTTTCTTGGTATTTACCCTGTTTTCCCTATTTATGAATTTGAAATTTGACAGAACTAAAAATGTGCTAAATGCCTTGATAAAGGTAAGGTAAACATAAAGCATAATACACAATCTGTTGTGTTTTAAGTTTAATTAAACGTATTCATGGATGGACTAGCTGAAATGGGAAAACTACAAATAAAACTACGTTAAAAGTTGCCTATATAAGTAACAACATCCTTATTCATTGAAGATTTACGCAACACTGAGCTACAAGGTATCTACTAGCTAAATATTGCAGAATATACAATTAGGTTCATAATTGTTGGCATATAGCCTTTCAAAAAATCATCGTAGAAGATTATATAACTTATTAATTCACTTTTCTTGTACAGCTTCACTATGAACAAACACTAAAAAACGGATTGTATAAGTAATAAATGTCATCTATCTCTCAGTATGTCACAGATGCTGCTGAACTAAGCCGTAAGAATATCCGTTGCTTTCGAAATGAGTGACTCTGCGTTTAATTTACTATTCTAAGAAGAGAGGATCCTAAAACCGCTTGGCTTTTCGCTTTTAAATCCGCTACTCATATAAATAATCATTTCTCATGCCTTCTTCCAGCATCATGGTGAAGTTTTGCTAAATAAGCGGCAGCATTTCTGCGTGCAAGGAAGCACTGCGCTTGGACTTATTTTATACATCATCTCTGCAAAACGATTACTGAAGCCGCCAACCAGTATCAACAAACGGAAGTGCCTAAGAAGGCGTGCTCAACCCTTTGTCTGCAGTCCACAAGTAGCCCCAAAAGACCATTTGTGAGAACCGCGTCATAGTCTCAACTTGTAGTAATTACTGGAAGAACAACATAGTTAAAATGAGTTATGGTGATAGCGCATGTCTACGGTAACATATTTTTCGGTATGAATCATACCAAAATTGGCAGACATCTTAAAATGCATGCATCATAATAATCTTTCAACAATCTTTCACATCTTCTATTCACATTACTCCACTTGCCTCTTGGATTACTTTCTTTTAATAAGTAAATACTGCATTCTGTAATATCTCACTGTGGGATTCAGAAAGGGAAAATATTATGGGTGAGGGTGTCCTCGCTATTTTGCGAGCCTGAGAAAAGAGAAAAAGCATATAATCTAGACATTTTCATTTTTAGCCAAAATTCAGCGAAATATTTGGGAATCGGCTGGAAGCCGGAGAGAAATTGCAACGAGGAAAAATAAATATTCACCAAAAATAACACGTCATAGACCGGTTGATTGTAATGAGGTAGTTAGTTGTGTGGCCACGGTATCTTCGTAGGTAATAAACTATTCGAAATATCTAAAGTTCTGTTTTTCAACACATTAGAAAATAATTATGGAGATTTCTGTAATACAAGATAAGCGTAATTGACTCAGCAGTATGCGATAAGACAGATATGTGATATTATTCAAACTTAAACACTTTGCATTTATATGACCAGTGATGCCATGCAATAATACACATAAAATGGTGGGGAATTTTCGAATTTTTGCTGAGCTTCGTAGCAGAAGATAATACGTAACTCTCCGAATTAATTGTCGATTTACCGCGCTATAATCCCCAACGAAACATTATTTGCTATAATTTAAGTTGATTCTCCGTACTCTGCAGAGAAATTTACGAATAAGTGAAAACTATTTACGAAATTATAAAGAATCGCTTCCAATTCTGAAAGAAGAATCAACACGTACCACTGTATTATCTGCATTTGCCTTGAACATTGGACCACCCTGCAGAGATTTTCTCCGAAGAAATCTCTTCTGGGCAGGACGTACTGCACGGGAAGTGTTCCACGAAAAAGTCCACAGTAAACAAATCCTTTATGCGAGGGGAAGGTTGAAATTGGAAAGATGGCAGTTCGTGTCCTCAGGGGTCAAGGTACGGATTAGCCCAAAGGGACTTTTGGGAACTTCAATGAAGGCGGTCTTCCCATTCATTCACAGCGGTGAAGGTGTGCCTTACTACATTACGCTGCACCCTCCGTGTATTTTTATGTGCGGGCACTCCGGCTCACGCACCTGAGAGATTATGAGGTTCGCCCTAAAGCGACCACTGCATGTGTTGAAGTCTTTCCCCCCTCCACAAGTCACACCTGCCATTGAGAGAAGAAAGACAACGGCCACAGAAATTCCAGGGAAAACCCCTTAACCTTTTCCTTCGATGTTTGAGTCTTGGCGGCACACAATTCCCACACACTTTTCCCTTATTGATTCAAAGCCTGGGCGAGGTTTACCATTAGGTGCTTTAGGTGAAAGATGAGTGTCAACTTGAGGATGCTGGGGGTGAAGAATGAATTATCGCTACTTTTCATCTAATCAGCTGCAATAGATTATGCTTATTACGATGGTATTATAATATTGCATTTGCAGAGGCCACAGTCGGGAAAAACACTATTAGTTACATTAAATTTATGTTGACGTGGTCATTATAGTGGAGGCATTTTAGGCAAGAAAAGGCTCAACTTATCCTTTTTGGTTTATCAAGCTGAAAATTGGTGGAGATGTTCTTTGAACAGCCAAAAGCAAAATCCCAAAAATCCCAAAAAATCCCAATTGGGCAACATGCCTAAATATTTAAACAAAAGTCGCCATCTTGGATTTTCGACCTTGCATCATATTGAACGGTATATCTCCGTATCTAATGGTGATAAAGACACACGGTTTGATTTAAACTACTTACTAAAGTGTAAACTAGACCCATGGTATTTTATATTGAAAGAAAAATGAGTAAATCTAAAGCTACACACGAAAAACAACTCGTCTTAGGGTAGCTTTAACGGGAAAATCAGCGTTAAATGTCGATTTTCGACCTTTTATTATCATTAAATCAAAAAATATATCGAAATAAAAGTTGTAGAACACATCAAAAGACTTCAGAATATTTTATTATTATCTCCGTAGTCCAAAAATTGTAGCTTCTACGAAGCGCCAAACACGTTCGCACACTCAGTAGATGACCACTAACGCGGAGCGCCTATGTGCGAGTATCCATCAAAACACCGATTATAATGCCGGAAAGTATATTCTTATTCCTACAAGTAAATAATTTTACTAATAAAATATTTAAGCGTTTAATAATTATAACTTAGTAAGATAAAATTTAATAAAAGGAAAGATACCCCATTAATTTGGATGAATGTTTTTCTTGATGTTTGCATCCTCGGGCGAGTTTTCAATTTGGCGAGAATGAGGTAAGATATCGAAATGCGGAGTAATGTCGTCTTCTTCTTCCTCATTCATTTCATCTAAATCGTTCGGATCCGAACCATACCAAAATAAAAGACCGGATCGTTACCACAGCCGTTTCTTCATTGTCCAAAACCACGCTTTTGCAAATAGAGCACACAACCTCCACTGAAGTAGCCATGCTTATACGTGAATGGCACCCACACCACAAAGAAACATACAGTAACACAGCACTTACAAGTCACAAACCCAAGCCTACACTAGGCATTCAAAACTTAAAGGAACGCTAAGAACTACGCACAAACTCACTCTAGGAACTTAAAAAAACGAATAAATGCCAAATAATGAAACCAAAAGCTGCGCAGCAGTCATTTTCCGGTCTGAACGAGTTCTAGATTCCAAAAATGGAATCATCCTGCGTAGAATTCCTTTGGAATCCCTTTATCCCATTGAATGGGCTTGCTTCGATGATAAGGTGAGAAAATTTGCCAGTGAGATCTGTTTTAAGAAGTTAAATACCCTCCGCGATAAACTCACCAGATTATCCCAGAAGTAATTACGCAGGATGATTCCACCTGCCACCGATTTTCCTCAAAACTGTCTCCCACAGAGCATGTATTTTACCAGTGAGTGAAAAACCTATCCTACGTTAACTTTTCTGATAACGAAGTCAACTTCCTATCAAAAGGCCTGAATTTTAATTCTAGCCATTATAACGGTAACGATTTTAAGAATCTGATAGCTGATTGTGAATATATTTTCAACCATCAAGGGAATGATCGTTCCTTAAAACATAACTTCACCCATACCATCACTTAAAATCTGAAAAATTTAGTGTTGCCTTCTTACTTCCCCGTAAACTTACTTCCCAGAAAACCTTACTTAGCATCATGAATACTGTGGAACGTGAAAATCTCGTTATTTCCAAAGCCTACTAAGGAAAGTGCATTGTCATAATAGACAAAAGTTATTACACTCAAAAAGTAAAAACCTTCATAGAAGACAACCATATATTGAAAATCAACGACCCTACCAACGAACTAAATAAAAAAGTGAAAGAAATGGTGAAAAAGTGTACAACTGTGCTAAAACCCAAGGATTATTATAAAATAATTAATCCAAATCCTCTTCCTCCACGATTATACGCTCTCTTAAAGTTACATAAACTTGATATCCCCATCCGCCCAGTTATTTCATGTGTTTCCTCCCCAACCCACAAACTGGCCTATATAGTGAATGAACTTATTTAAAACTTAACCCTATTTTCACCTAGATATGGTATCCGAAACTCCATCGACCTTGCTAATAGACTAAAAAATTTGAAATTATATACAAACTAAAAAATTGTTTTTTTGATGTTAATAACATATTTACAAAAATCGCTAGGAAAGAGGTGTCGTTGCTGTTGGAAAAATTATTGTACGACAAAAACTTGGACAGAAATGTTGTTCACGATATTTTACTGTTGACAGATTTATGTATTTCGCAAAATTAGTTTTGTTTGAAAAATCTTTTTTTAATCAACCCTATGGTCTAGCGATGGGATCTCCCCTCTCGCCAATTTTAGCTGAAATATTTTTAGATAATTTTGAGAATAATTTATTTACAAATTCCCAGAATGACGAAAACCCGTTTTCTTGTGGTTGAGATTGATGAGATATGTTGACGATGTCCTTTGTATTTGGAATGGATCCCACAGACAGTTGAATAGCTGTCACACCTAAACCAACAACACAGTAAAATCAGATTTTCTTTAGAAATAGAGAATAACAACAATTTGAACTTCCTAGACTTAACTCTCTCAAAGAATGCAGATTCAATTGAATATTCTATCTATCGAAAACCGACTTATACGAACCACACAATTCATGCAACCTCTAATCATCCAGTCACACATAAACACGCAGCTTTTCATAGTTTTATTCATCGCCTCTTAAATATCCCCCTCTCTCCATCAAACGTTTCTCGGGAACTAAAAACCATAAAATGCATGGCTCTCTCCGATGGTTATTCCGAAAAACTTATAGATATCATACTTTCACATGGACAAATAAAACAAAACATTTTCAGGATATATCCCGATTGCTCCAATTTCACGGAAGTACAACGTTGGGGGAAATTATCTTTCCTCGGCCACATCAGTTATCATCTTGCCAATTTCTTAAATGCTCTAACATCAGACCCGCTTTCTATACAACGCAGAACATATGAAAAACTATTTTAAACAATAAAGATAAATTCGATAAAACACGCAAATCTGGTATATATAAATTAAATTGTAAAGACTGTAATACAATATACATAGGCCAAACCAGTAGAAATTTACACATTCGAACAAAAGAACATAAACAGTCTTTCCTCAATGGTTCCAGTGATCACATTTCGCTAAACATTTACTCGACAATAAACACCATTCAGACTTTACCAACACCCTCCTCCATAGCCATTCTCAAGGAAATAAGCTAAACTACCTGGAGGAATTAGAAATTTTACATCATAATTATACGCTAACTAACATTCACCTCTTTCCTAACCACTCCCTACTTTTATCAACTATTTGCCTCCCCCAGCTGCTTCCCTCACCTAATATCCTTAACCCTTCCTCCCATCTCAGACCTTGCTTGCTCATTGGCCATTGTTTTGTATATATTCACTGGAGTTGTGGTCTCTTTACCTGATGATGGACAGAATTTTCTGAAACCGATCGTGTATTAAAACTCAAGTAGAATTTTCGACATAGTGTTTTTTATTTCTATTCTTATGTTGGTTTATTGTTGTTAGTGTATAGAAAGGTTTTATATAATTTTCCTTCGATAGTATTAATTCTTCCGGTTATATTTCCACTTTATAGTCGTTAGCTTGTAATTTTTTATCCTTTTATATTATTGCCTTATTTTTATAAATCATTTTCGTTAGTTTTCCATTTGGGAAAATATTTGGTTAATTCTTTGAATAGTTATATCATAGTCATAGCAATTCAATAGCATATAATGTAGTAGTAGTAGTATTGTTAAAAGTGCTTCGACAGCTTAGGTCATTTCGCACATTGGCTCCCACCGGGAATCGAACCCGGGACCGCTTTCACCAAAGGCAAACGCGCTGTCCACATGACTATACGGGAGCTCAGCATATAATATAACATAAGGATATAAGGAATATAGGAATAAGAATATACTTTCCGGCATTATAATCGGTGTTTTGATGGATACTCGCACATAGGCGCTCCGCGTTAGTGGTCATCTACTGAGTGTGCGAACGTGTTTGGCGCTTCGTAGAAGCTACAATTTTTGGACTACGGAGATAATAATAAAATATTCTGAAGTCTTTTGATGTGTTCTACAACTTTTATTTCGATATATTTTTTGATTTAATGATAATAAAAGGTCGAAAATCGACATTTAACGCTGATTTTCCCGTTAAAGCTACCCTAAGACGAGTTGTTTTTCGTGTGTAGCTTTAGATTTACTCATTTTTCTTTCAATATAAAATACCATGGGTCTAGTTTACACTTTAGTAAGTAGTTTAAATCAAACCGTGTGTCTTTATCACCATTAGATACGGAGATATACCGTTCAATATGATGCAAGGTCGAAAATCCAAGATGGCGACTTTTGTTTAAATATTTAGGCATGTTGCCCAATTGGGATTTTTTGGGATTTTTGGGATTTTGCTTTTGGCTGTTCAAAGAACATCTCCACCAATTTTCAGCTTGATAAACCAAAAAGGATAAGTTGAACCTATTCTGCCTCCACTATTAACTAATTTAACATTTTGTATTAATAAAGCTTTGTTTCAACGGAGACGCACTTATTGCTACGTTAATATTGTTTCATCAAAATGGGCTTCAGAGTTAATTTTGATAATTAATTCATTATTAAAATGCTTCATGATCGAAATTTTGCTGTACCACAGAAAAAATATAAACTCACTACCAAGGTTCCGTAGCATATCTACATCTTCAGCTGTTCTTCAGATCTGAAGATGTTGCTATGCTACGAAACTTTGGTCATGAGTTTATATTTTTTCTGTGGTACAGTAAAAGTTTTACCATGAAACCTCTTTATATGATTGAATACCACAAAGTTAACCCTGAGTCTGTATTGTTACTTCATTTGAGTTTGAAATATTTAAAAATTTTGGAATTTTAAGTGAACTGTCTTCATTGTTTTTGGGGCCTCACTCTGTGGACTCATTTTTCTACTAATTGTAAGCATTCAGTCCAAATTTCGGTATGACCTCAATGAAGCTACTAAAATTCCGAAAGAGAGGTTGAGCTCATTTGTGCATATTTTATATCGTTCGTAAAATTACTTTAAATGGAAAAATAAATTACGGCGAGGACAGAATCCACGCATTTTTGGTCATGAGGTGTGAGACAGAGAAACAAAAGCAATACAATAAACGATATTCTATATTATAATTAAAATCGGTTTCTAACTTTCTGTTTAGAGTCTATTAGCTATTCGTTCTTATCTCTATCAGAATCTTAATATTGGATGAAAAATGTCAGTTTTAATAAAAGTATGTGATTATGTGTTCCCAAGGCAGTGGGGTACTGATCTACTGATGGGGAAGCAGAAAACCCTTGAAAATTTTGATACGAATTTTTTGTAAAACGTGCTTTTGTAAGATTAGGAATACTAATACCTATACTAATAATCTAGTTCTTAACTGCCATTTTCCAGCCTAGGTAACACATTCTCAACTCACAACAACACAATCAACAAATCTTGTCCTAATTAGGATTCGAACCCGTAACCTCAGTGTGGCTAGGCTAGTTCGCAAAACCAAACGCCACGGTTATAGTATTTATCATTGATATTTATTCAATTGATTGGTTCTAATTTTCACATTTTGAATGATTTGCCTCTGTCAACATTTTAGCATGACCATATTTCCTAAAACACACTAAATTACTGCTACTAAACACTAAATTTTGCTACAGAGGATACAGCGCTGGCTGTGAGGTTTACACTCTTAACTGTGGAAGATTATTCCTACTTTTTCATTCGCTACTACTTTTTATAACTTCTATTTTCATTTTTATGTTTTTGTGTAATTTTTATGGGGTGGAGATAGTTTGTAGGGGTTTATTTTATTGTCATTGCATACTATTCCGAATCGCAGCTGTTTCGAAGTAGAAATGCAAGTACTTTTCCGTCAGCAGTAGAGAAAACAAGCGTGGCCCTGACACGTGACGAAAGCTGAAGTCATGCGTGAGCGGCCCTGCGCGAATGAGATAAGGAACCGAGAGTTTTTCTCTCCTTTCGTTCGGCAAAGTTTTGCCTTTTATTTCCATCGGCGCTACAGAAACGCATTCTGCCCGGGGCACGTTCTCCCCATATCTTTTGGTGGATTTTCTTTTCCTTCTCGTTTTCCTTGTAACGTCCTGAAATTTATTTCGAAGTGCGGAACCCTCTTTGTTTGTGCTGCGAAGAGTCTAAGACGACAGCACGCTAAGAGAACTTGTCCTCGCACATTCTTGCTTTCCTTATTGTTTGGCTGCATTCCTTACACATGCGATTCTTGCGTGAAAAAAACGCACGGAAATAAGAAAAGGAATGCGGGATTATCGGGGAGAATGCACGGGACTCACCAATGTTGTGTCACGTGATTTGGGTACGATTTCCAACAGGACGCTACACGATGCAACTTTTGCACTGCAATATTCAGCCGTGGTACTGGGATGGAATTCGTCTAAGATTAGACACAAATATGAAATTTGGTTCAGCGATAAATCGAATTTTGTTGTAGACAATCAACTAAAAGATGCTAGTTAGATTTGAGTCACTATGTCTTATTTTACATCGCACTCTTGAAGCATTATTAATCGTTTGATTCAAATTAAAACGCAAGGGTAGTAGTCGTGGCAGAAATATCAATATAGTTTACGCACAGTAACTTAATCCTGGGTGTTATATCGATAGGAAGAAAATTACATTAATGAAAAATGCAAAATTTACTTTATTATTTCCTACATAGTAGAAAATAAGACACGATCTTCATATATATACTTCGTCATTGTATTTTCAAAGACAAGACTTTAATCTAATCGTACGTTGATCAGATTTATTTTCTTAAATTACCACTATAAAAGTTACTTCAAACAAATGTTAATCGGAATGAACAAGCAACTCCATAAAACTCTCCAAAGTATCTAAAAGATTTAATATCTAGTTTCTTATATTTTATCGCATTGAAATTGCAGCGGAAAATAAAACTCTATGAACGATGTGTTGCTACATGGATACACTATTATGAAGTCATGAAATGAAATGAAATCAAATGTGATAAACAGTCCTTAGTCAATTTCAGAATAGATTTCGTATTTAAATGCATTCACATCAGTAAAAAGATAAATTAATAAACGTGGAAATTAATGAAAATATTATCTAAGTAAAGATACCCATAAAATTAGCTAATAAGAATGATATAATTTGTTGTATAGGAATCCGCTCTCAAATATTATTCCTACATTCTTAGGAAATAAGATATAGCTTGAAATCTTGAACGTTTATGAGCGTAAAAAAATGTACATTGGGCTGTTGCAAATATAACAGCGCGATATAAAAGGTAACTGAATTATTTGTCTATCTGATTATCTATTTTAAATTTTGATGTACCGAAAATAAAGGGAATCGCGAAAGCGGTCGAGAGAATTTAATTAGAGAACTGAACGAGATAACGAGTTTAAAATGAATTCTGCACCAAATTAGCGAAGAGATAAAACTCTTAAAAAGGGCAAAAATAAAATAACTGTTTCTCCCTACCGTAAAATACGAAATTTTACTTAAAATAAATTTTCCAAGTGTCTTGCGTTTTATAAACTTAAAGAAGTTTATTAGTATTACTGCTGAAGTCCAAAGGATATCCAGAATTTTGGTGACATATCCTATTAAAGTTTACTTGATTAAATTTACAAAGTTCACTGATTGAAATTTATTAATTAAATAAATGATAGATGTTGACAATTTTTCATGGAAGAAGTGATGAATATGCCAATCTACAGAACTCGAAACAGGCGACTGCATAAGCGCGGAATTCGGTAAACGCGAGAGAGTAGGAGTTGGTTTGAGAGAGAGACTATTTTTCCATTTCGTTTTCACCGTCGTTTTTATAGCTTAACACGTCTTCTTTCCTTCGAAAATTTCTCTTTTGAAGAATGCATTCTTATATCTTTTTATTCCATTACAAACACATCGTATAGGACTGATTCACTGATGGTGTTTTATTTTCTTCTCTCGACGAAATTGTTCACGTTAGAGATATCTCTAGAGAAATCTACAAATTACAAGTGAAATGAATGAACAGAATAATTTTGAAATGTATTACTGACAAAATCTTTAAACTCAAAATATAACATTTAAGATAGATGTAAAGAAGGGTAAGAATATTCCAAATCGATTCAGTCAAGTGATCAGTCAAGTCAAGTGATAAGGATGGCATTTCACGATAAGGCGTGTGTCTTAGAATATTCATTCCCATTCTACTTTGTTTTAATGTCGCTAATTTCTATAAGATAGCTCAGTTGGTAAGAGCGTCCGCTCGTCCAGCGAAGGTTCAATGTTCGAGCTCCGGTATTGAGTTTTTCCGCACGTTTCACCGGACATACTTTTTCTTTTTCTTTGGGAATATCCATAAATTTGCTCGGTAAGTTCGTCTTCGTGAGCAAAAGGAGTATCTGTAAGAGTCTCGCTCCGTTCCTCTTCTAGCTAACCTAAAAAAATTAAAGAGGTACGGAAAATTTGATTTAATGTCGCAATTATGCATGGAAAATTAAAATGGTTCGAAAAGATAACATCAGCGGCTCTAACAAGGATTCTCTTGCCATATTCTTTGACCTCCATGCGTCAAATAAAATCGTCATAATATCGTCTAGAAGTCTAGGTGGAATTAAGAAGGAAGTTGCGTTTTAGAGGAGGATGGTCAGCTTCCTGAAATGCGACATGGATATGTGAGTTATTTAAATGAGAATAGATTTCACATTTTATTAAGTGTACCATCGCCTTCATCTATAACCAATACTTACATGGGTAATGAGCAATGAAGGATTAGCGCCCCTTCATACTCTTGTAGTCATACCCCGTCATGTCTTGTCTCGTCAATCTAAGGAAATCGAAAAGTTAAGAGAATTGGTAATTAATAACGAAAATAGGAATGGAAAATATAAATTGATTGAAATGATGAATCGGAATGAATCACAAGTATTTTTTATCCAATGTCTTTGGCCGTCCATTAGTCGAGCTAATTCTTTTGATATCTTATGTCTCCTGGAAACCTGATGTTTTACATTAAAGAGAGCATTATCGATTAGAAGAAGATATTATAATTACCCAAAGAAAATATTTGAAGTAAAAATAACGAAATGACGAGGAATTTATGATATGTTGCAATTTAGCTCACAATCTCAACCCTTTCAAAGACGTATATTGTATAATATAGCGATACATATCGCTGAGTCAATTTCCAATATTCACATGGGAAAATTTCCAGCAAACTTGCCTCAAAACAACAGTAAGTCTTTCCCGTTCATGTTCTTTTGAGGGTAATCGGAGTTTTTCCCTCGCAGATACTAATGCTAGTATTTATAGCCAATCCCTCGTGCCAAATGCATCTGAAAATTATAATTAAAAACAAATATCATAAATGATTAACATGTTTGATACCTATACATAAATACTCGAGGAATATAAATTCATAGCCATAGCGGTGAATAATCAAACAATTTTAATTGTAATTGAAGGGGTTTTGTTTAGGGAAATTACGCACGCTCATTACGTGTGGTTATATATACACTATTCTAATGATTTACCTTTCACCATCTTCAAACAGAGGCTTCATAAAAAGAGGTAGGAGTAGTAAAATGTAGCCCTTGTGAGAAATTAAGTTATAGTGAACAAATATTCACAGAGTAAATCCAGAAATGAGCACAGCAACAGAAAACATGTCCATATTTGCCGAAACCGCACTTTGAATGATTACGTAACTAAGATTGTTGTTGCTAAGGCCAAATATATAAACAGAAATAGGTCTTCTGTATTGGTTGGTGCTCTTGAATCTTATATTGATAAATGAATATTCTTTTCTACTTTATTCTTTATAGCTCATGCAAATTGTAAATATGAATGACATTCTTGGGTAGAGTTGGTACTGTTCGCTTACAAATTTGAGCTTCCTCAAGTGTGATTAAATTCTTGAGATGAATTAATGGATGCATTGAGTCATTGAATACATCATCAACTATTAATTGTAAGAGTCTCCCATTTAATTGTAGTGTCAGTATAATTTAACGATAGTTTTGCGATATGATATTTGCAATACGATATCATTTTCGAATGATAGTATGCATTATGATTATTATAGACCTGCAGAACTCTCCCCAGTCTGTCCCATATACTCGGTATCAACCTTGTGGCCGGAATTGACTTGCAGAATTATATTAACAAATGAAAAGTAAAGGTTAGAGATCCATCTATAGTTAGATAGGTTCTTTTCACTTCTGGATCGTTTTGAATATGAATAACAACGTCATTCCTAGTCGGTATAGAGGTGTCATTTAATAAAATATCGACCATTTTCAATTAAAAATCACAAAATGTTTTTAATAAAAATTTTTCTATTTAAGCATTGGAATAACGTAATCCGTCGCTAATAAGGTAATCCGTAACGCTCGTGTTTTACGTATAAGGTAATTCCAGGAGAGATGCCCCACCTAAGGAAATTACTTCATAACAATGACATCAGTGATAACAAGAATGTGAAACTGCGTAATATTATAAAAAATTATTGATTATCAACGGGATGTAAAAAAATTTTGTTTAAAATCATTTTCACACAAAATATTAAAGTTTTTCTGAACCCATTCATTTGGCCATCTCTCCCGAGTGTGCGGGTGAGACCCTCGGTGAGGCCCCACCTCTGTGGGAGAGGTACCCCATTAGCTTAAACTGAATTTAATCTGGAAAGCGCTTGTCATATACAAAATTGTTAAATATAACTTAAATTCAGGATTTATGAAAAAGTTTTAGTTAACTTTAAAACCTATTTAAAAGTTTCATTTGTAAATATTTTTGGAGGCATCTCAGCCCCCTCTTGAGGCATATAAATAGCATATTGAGGCTTGGTCATCAGTTTTTTTGCAAGTGACGTCTTTTTACGCAAAAATATTGTCGATTAAACCGAAAAAAATATGACTATGTAAATGTTTTTGTCGAAATTTCGAGGCAAAAATTCTCACAGAAGATGTTTTTTGATTTCGAAAAACATTTATATTTGTAATTTCAATGTGGGTGGGCCACCTTTTCCGGATATTACTTTTCGATCAGAAAAAAAAGTTGCAAAACGCACCACCCTAGTGCTTAATAAACTCTACATCATCTTCTGATCGAGCATAAAATGCATTCGACCGTGGATTTAAATTTTAATTGAAATTTGAAATGTTTATTACAAACGTTTTCTCGAAAAAAGCCTTAATCAGTATCACCTTAAAGCTAAATTGATACTAATACTTAATATATACCTAAAGATAGTACTGGTGCATCTATCCCGAGAAGAGGTTTATCCTTACAGCCAGTGGGGCTACACTTTGACCAAGATGGCCAGTCACTGAACGTGGATAATTCAAATATTTAATCAGATGCCAACCAGAAACATTATACCCTATCTTATAACAGGGCGGAAAAAAACAGTCTCTACTTGAAATAATGCTATAAAACTGCGTAAAAAGAATTAATCAGTAGTAGACTGACTAATTAGTGGTGTTCAGAATACAAATCACCATTATTAGTTGAATTATTGTTTGTAGTTTGCTTGAAGCCATTTATTTTTTCCAAAACAAAGAGTTCCGATGCAGGCAACCGGTGAATATTTAGCTTCAGAAGCGGGAATAAAACTTTTCTGCTAACTGGAAAGACGATTTGGACGGAAGTTCGAATCGGGTTGGGCATTTGAATAGGATGAGTACATTTCAGAAATTCTATAGGAGCAAAAGTTGAATTTAAAAAAAAATTAGTAATTAGAGCCGAGACTATAAGTATATTAAGTATATTATAGTATTTTAAGATTATTTGAATATCCAGAAGATTGATTTTATATTATATATTTATCTTTATAATTCAATACTTTCTATGACTTACAAGCAAAATTCGCCAAAGCATGTGTACAAGAAATATCCCGATGTTGTATTATTTCAAATTCCGGGAAGTACCTACTCATAAAACTTGCGGAAATTGTATTCTAATGGAGAAAATCGGGAAATTGTGGCTTTTTAGGAAATGACCAATGATAAATAGGATAAATGCCTTACTCTTTATGGGTATTCCATATTGAAGCCCATGTAATATGGAAAATTGGAGCCAATGATGACGATGGTTTAGGCTGAAAAGATGGCACGAACCACCCAGTAATGCACGTGCATGGCATTATTGCCTAACTCAGATTTTTAAATGAAAATTTTTCATGAACAAAAGCATAGTGGCCTCAAGTTTTGGACTTTATCTATTATTTTTTAACAGGGAATCCGTCTCCTATAGACGAATATATGCAATCGCCATCTTGTTCAACTTGAACGGAAAATTCACTGCTGATTATGATCATTCTCGCCAATCATTTCCCAAATTAAGCCCAACTTCTCATCTTCATTTACCAATTAATACTCCAGACGATGAGCGTCATCTATTGCTTTATTCCCAAACGAGCTCGATGAATAGACGGCTTCTTATCGATAACGGTTATAAATATTAGCAGCTATCATTAATTTGCACCTTTGACATTCATTAACATTTGGAAAGGCCTTTCACCCACACGTAATACATTACCCTCCCAACTTCGTTTCTGGATTATTTTCCACCCGATCCCTCCTTCGATTCCTTTCATCCACCCACGTCACCCCTTCTTCCTCTCGCCGCTAACTTTATGCTGGCCTTAAAAAAAAGCTTACGGGTCGTCATCCGGTCATGCAGCTGCCTCGTACAACGCGGTAATGAGCTGTGATGGCTTTTGCAGCTCTTAAAATTGCCCTGAAATCCCTCTCACAATAGAAGCCAAAAGAGGAAGGGATTAATTATGCGGCGAGATGGTCTAAAGAGAAATTCAGGGGTCTAATTTTTTAAGAGCCATCCATAACGTTTAAGGAAGGCATATGGGCAAAAGTGAAAATTTATCCATAAATATCAGAAGAAAATACGACAGCTGCCAAATGAATTTCTCACTTAAGGGTGGCGTCATTTTATCAGCAATTGTTATAAAAACGATTTTTTCTATCTTAATTTTATTTTTTTGACCGATACACAGAATTTTAAAACGCGAAAAGCACTGATAAGAATAAACAGAAATTAATTTTAGATAAGTTATTTTCCTTTCATAACGGTAAATTAATTTATTCTGCCTGGTGTTTGGTGCAAAATAAAGATAACCCTTAATATAATTTATTCTTGAGCAACGTCCCAAAATATTATACGCTATTTAGACTGGATGTCGCGAAATACAGATTTTAACATTTGATTAGGGGAAGCTGAATAAACTATTCGAGAATACATTCACAGCGACTAGATACAATCTTATAGTATTAAAAAAACTGTATAATGCTAAGGATTAACTTAATTAAGCGAATTCCTAAAGTCTTAAGATGCTGAAAACCTTTTTCAATGCTCACTGAGAGCCGAAGATAACTTTTTTTTATGGTAATTTTTAATTAAGATAGTTGCAAAATTTGTCATGATCTTTGTTACAACAGGTAGTAACAACATAAAAGCCTTTCCTTCTATATCGTTCCATCTATTTTATCATCTTCCAATCACTGGAGAGCGTTCTTAAGGAAAGAAAAGATTATGATCATGCGTTATTTATTGCTGTTTTCATTCTTTCATCTGATGTCCATTTTTTAATCACGATATATATCAAAATATAAAAAATTTCCTTCAGCAAAAACTTCTTACTCAATCTTTGTATTAGAATCTTAATATATTACACTGAATTTGGTATCCATTGCGTTAATTTGCTTTAGCAAGCCTTAAAAACTCTCACTTTCTGTTATTTTTCTGAGTTACTATGAATACATACCATCTATCGTATTATTCTCTTTTCATTTTCAGCCTCATTTCACTCTCTTCCTGCTATGATGAATTTGAAAAACTACGCATCTGATAACTACCGAGTATTCGACGGACGCTGCTGGCTGACATTTATTACCATGATGATTATTAATTAGTTGATAGGGATATGTGATTATTTATATAATTTTGATGATTGTTTTTTCAGTTTTCGCTTAGGATTAATTATGATTAAATTTTATCTTGTAATGAATAATATTCTTTCGTGATTCTGTAAATTTATTCATTGGAAATATTTGCAATTTCGAATTTGCAAATCATTACATCGTTATTTTTACTTTCTCCATATACGAAGTATAGAGAAAGTATTGTTTTCATGAAAAAATTCGACTTCGAGATTTCAACGGAAATACATGTTTTGGGGTCCCTAGAACACGTTTTGACCATTTTGGGAATGATGTCTGTGTGTATGTGTGTGTGTGTGTGTGTGTGTGTGTGTGTGTGTGTGATAGTGGACACTCTAACGTAAAAACTATTGGTCGTATCAACACCAAACTTCATATATAGTACTGTGGTGTGTGTTGTCAGAGTTGATTTGTTTTTGGAGTAAATCGGTCAACCGGAAGTCGAGCTTTATTCATTAAAGCTCATTTCCGGTTTTCAAAATATCTCCATAAATATGATATATACGTATATTGTATTACTTATAAAAGTTTTAGATAATAAATTTTACTATAACTTTTGTATTTAACATATTTTTGTATCACCAGTTGATTAGGAGTTATTCGTGAAAAACTGATAAACCGGAAGAAGATGATTATGTACTTTGTGGGCGCTCTAACATGAAAACTATTTGGCGGATCAACACCAAATTTCATGTGTAGTACTTCTATTACAGTCTTTAGAGTTGATTAGTTTTTGGAGTAAATCGGTTCACCGGAAGTTGAGCTTCATTCTTCAAAGCTCATTTCTGGTTTTCAAAATATCTCCATAAATATGAGATTTAGGTATATACTATTATTTATAAATGTTTTAGAAAATAAAATTTACTATAATTTTTATATGAAACATATTTTCGTATCACTGATTTTTTAAGAGTTATTCCTGAAATACTGATAAAACGGAAGTTGCTGATTATGTACTTTGTGGGCGCTCTGGGCTCTATGGGCGAAAGGCCAGTTTCATCGTTTTTCATCCAGCATGTCCCGAACAACATTATTTATAATGTTTAGAGTTCGAAATTACTGTCGTAAATAAGTATTTACATCTTATATATGGAGAAAGTCATGTGCTGGCCACATCAGATTTTTTATTAATAATTTTATTTTGTGATTCTGTAAATTCATTCATTTTTAATTTTTGTAATTTTATATATGTAATTCACTATATTGTTCATTTTCATCCGTGTTTTCACGTTTTTTCCACCCTCTTCTCAGTGAGTGTTTTCCACAACGTGAGTTTTTCCTTGTCAACCTTCAGTTGCAAAGATTTTTTCCTACTAATACTACTAATATTCCACTACTCTTTCTTTTTGTTTTTAATTTATCTCTTTACAAAGGGTCAAACTAACTAACTAACTAATTTCTACTTAACCGATTTTTACCTCAAGTAACGTAATTGAAAAATACATTCCTGACGTGATAATTTGTAATCCTACGGTGAAAATCTGTCGTCCTGCAGTGGTCTTACATCTGGGGAGTACGGACTGCAAGCGGAAATAGATGAATCAAGAGGTTTCTGCTACAAGGAAATGATCTTGCTGATCTCCTTTGAAATCGTAGGGAGTATTTTCATCGCTACCGCGGACCCATTCCCATAGATCCGCTGGAGGGCGTATCACTTTTCTAGGTACACAATGAAACAAAAGAAAGAGAGAGTGGAAAAGCTCTCTTATTCTCTGTGCCGCCGTGCGAAAGACTGGAGAGCGCGCCTTCGTTCTCAGCGATCGCATTTCGTTCGCAGAAGTCCCCCTTCTGCTCCTCTGCATCTTTCTCTTCCCACAAGAGTTTGCGAGTAAGAGATGAATTGTATTACTAATGCTACGATCGATGTAAATCATTTCATAGTAAGATCTAAATGTGGGAATGACTTTACCAATTCCATAAGATTGGCTGATCTGCGAAGACGACTTTCGAAACTGCTAAATAATTCTCTTTCGAATCAAAGTTCAACTCATTTGCCGTATTTAGTGACGTAAAATTTGCACCAAACGATTCTAATACTTGACTCATTCACTTGTGAATCTTCCTAGATCACTTTCCAGCTTCGGTAATTGTAATGTAACGATCGTTTCACTGCAAATAACTATATATTTGTTTTTCGTCATTTTATTCGTTTTCAGAACTTAAGTATCAATACTTTACTTAATTGATATATATATATCTCAAATAATGCACTAGTTGATGTTTCATTAAGTTATCCGCGATTGTTATTCACGTTGATAGTTCTATACATTTATTTTTTTTAAGTTTAAGAATACCTTTTAATTCTGATATTCAGATAGTTTTTTCTAATTTATTGTTCCCACGTCAATCTAGGCGGTTTCTTGCATGTGCATTATATAAATATTATATAATAATAAGTATTATATAAAAATATTTAGAAACTTCGATATCGATAATGTACATGCGAGCGTAATGCAAAGTAATTTGCTTCATAAACTAAAAAGGAATATAAACTCCAGGTTTGTTCTGGCCTAACTTTGTGGAACGCTACTTGAAACAACTAAAAACAAAACAGTAATTGCTGCAGATATTTAATGATCGTCTAATAGAAAGGAATATTTTCCATTGTTTTTCTTACTTGAATGAATGATATCGAAGAAAAAGTAATCTCAATAGCTGAGTAGGTATTTTTGGATGAAGTAAAGATCATTGAACGCCAGAAAAGGAAACATATCATCCAACATTGGTTTAACTCAGAGGTAGGGACTTGAGGCTTTCAGGTCATTCAGCTTCTTTCGTGCAAATCGGTACTTCCTGTAGTAACTTAAACAAAGGAGTTTAAATAAATATTTACTCCTCTTTTACGCATCAAATCAAAATAAAATTAAAAACCTTTACACACAGATCGCGTGTGAATGAGATTCGTGCTATTGCGAACGATTTCAAAACCTCGGCGTTGACATACGGACGACGCGCACCTCAACTGCGGCCCGATGGAATCGCAGGCGGCTTCACGATGGATGAAGATTCCCCATCCTTTCTCTCCACTTCTTCCTTTCTTCTCACCGGTTCTCCCCCTTCATTCCGCCCTCCATGTCCACCGCCCCTCAGTGGGTCGCCGAAGCGAATCCGCCCACCTCCTCCGAGTGACCCCGCCGCCGCTGCACCCGAGCATTGGGGTCACCGGGCGTGCCCACGCACCGCTTTATCCCGTTCCACTCCGGATCTCTCCTCGGAATGGTGATTGCGACGCCGGGACTAAAATGAGAAGAGCTTCCCTCACCTGTTTTTGTACGGCGCGTGCTCGACAAGGGAATCGTCGTATCCGCAAATGCTTCCGAGTAAGCCATTCCAAGTGAATCAATTCGCCATCCGTACCATCAAACGAGTGCGATCCCCTGTGTTGCGGATGGTGCAGTTCCTTCGGCTACTTTATGACGCTTTGCATCTTGACTAATAGATTTAGAGAAGAGGGCGTGTTAAAATTCAGGAGGATCCACCGGTATTGCATAATTCAAAAGAATTTTTTTATCGGAAATATCGAGGGGACGCAACAGGTTTAATGGAGGTAATCAATGGCTGATCTGATTCATTATGTAGTCCCCCCAATAAATTCAATCAACCGCATGAGGGGCGATAAATTAATTGTGTGTTCGGGAATTGCAGAATATTTTTCATCTCTAGAGATGACCTGATTAATGAAATCCGTTTATGGAATTTAAATTTTACTAAATAGCCTCCAGCTCTTAATAAATTATTTAACATTTACGCTTATTTCAAGTAGATTTCAGTTATTTTAATAATTTCACAGATTATTCCCAGATTATTCTATTCAAGCATAACTCTCATGGACCTTCAAACTTCCTAAGACTTTACTTGACATAGGGTATTTCTATATAACCGTGAAAATTATTATTTTATAGTATGAGATCATCTTGGCTGTACACTATTTGGCATCGACAAACAAAAGAATCATATAAATTAATAAATTTATATAAGAAAACTTTAATGCTAGAAATATTATAAAATCTGAAGATAAAAGCATAGTTACTATATTGATCAAAATTATAATAGAATTTTCATCAAATCTAAATTATTTTGGTTACACGGTTGATGAATATTGCTGGAAAATAATGAATTATCTGTATGCTGTTGAAGTATTTTGGTGAGTATTTATTTCTTCCCTCTAGTGTACCAGTGTACTACATACATACATATTGGGTGAATTGGAGAATTGATGCTTCGAAAAATATTAATAATCAGCTTATCAGTTTGGTTTTCACGAGCAATCAATGAAAAATGTTAGGATAGAATCGCTCTCAGGTAGGTATTTTAGAAATCGTTCTCTACATTTCTGATTGAACTTGACACGAAGGATGAAAAATAAATTTTCTTATCCATCTGCGTTGAAAAACGAACTTTACGAAATTAAAGAAATTATATAATAATCATTGGAAAAGAGTGGTCTTTAAAAAAATGCTCCTACTTCAATGAACTGGACGATGATTACACAAATACGGGCTAAAGCAAACCATTTGGTCTTGATGGAAACGAAGCCCTAAAATAATAAAATAAATCATTGCAATATAGTTATTTTGTGCTAAAGAGGAAAAATAAATTGCTTAGTAATACTACACCTTGGAAGATAAAATCTCAAATGGAATGTAAGTTCATGGATATAAGCTACAATTAGGAAAGTTCGCGAAGTGTTTTTGCATAATTGCTGGCATCGCAATTTCACTCAATGCACTGAGTAACTCTTTCTCCAAACTCTTCCCTTGTTTAAAAATTCTTTAGAATGGACTTTTTTCTATTTGTATCATTCTGAAAATGAGATAAATGATCTGTTTCTTTCACTTATATTTTTGTTCTCACAGTTCTTTTAAAATTTTACCTCCAGTTTAAATTCACCAATAAATCACGTCTTAAATATCTTCAGTACAAGTGCTGCACATGGAGCCCTGGAGACCAATGTTGCGTTCCTGCGATGTTTTAAGTAAAATCCATCGTATTGTAGACCTTAGTCAAAAAAATCTCAGGGTAAAAATATTTTCCGAGAATCACGAACACAGGAGAAAAAGTAATCAATCCTCCAACATATGAAGATTATTTGAAAAATCCATGTTTGTAGAATTATCCTTGGGCAAAATTACAATACCTGCATGTTTTCTTATACACTCCAACAAGGTGTCCAAGTATTCTAAGCGTAATGCCAAGGATAGTTTTTCCTTCACTTGAGGAAGTACACTGACGAATGCTCTCGGGTAATCGCTACACAACACTGAGAGAAAATCCGTACTTATGTCTAAGTTCGATTACTTCCAACTTACACGCATGGCATTCACCGTTAATAAGAGAAAAATAATTGAATTTATTAATTCAGTAATGTTAGAAATTCAAAAAAGCTCTCGCATAAGAATGATACTTATAAGAATACAAAAAGCACACGAGAATTTAAATAATCGAGTCTGTAAAGAATGATGCAAGCATTGCACGGAATTTAACAAATTCAATTGTATCGAAGGCATTTCAAGTAATTTAATTGCCTTTAATTTCATCGAATGTTTTACAACTTACAGAACTTTGTGTTCGAAAACTTACTTATTGTTAGATTAACTGTTTCTACGTACCAACCTCCTTTCCAACAAGCAAAATTCACGCACGACCTTACTTTGTATTATCCTGGTATCTGCTATTCGTGAAGATATCTACCGTAAAACTTACTTTCAATTCTATTAACCTGTTTCCTTGTTATTCAATGACGGTTTGCTCACATAGCATTTTTTTTCCACGCCTTTTTCAAATTTTATATCCTGACTCTTTAAGTAATTCTTTTAGACTTTCTGTCCTTGTTGATTATACCAACAATAAACCTAAACCTTACTATTCTTTACTCTGCACTTCGGTCCATTCCGAGGCTAATATGAAACATATTCAATCATAGGCCATATTCCCCAGGTTTTCATATAACCTAAAGCTATTAGAATGTTAATTGAGAACATGTAATATTTGCTCTGGAAGATATGCCTTTGATCATTAATAATGTCTTCAATGTATTTTATTTTGGCAAATTGTTTTCAAAAATTTTAAACTGAAAATATATCTTCGATAAATTTAGAAATATGATGGAATACATTACTCGTATTGGTCTTTGTTGCTTTAAGAAATTTTCTTCTCTTACATATTCAAATTATTTAATCAAATGAATGAGTGTTCATACTTTTTCTGTTCCTGTGGTTCCTTAGCAAATCTCTGATTAAATGAAGACGTTCCATGATCCAAATCGATACAAATCAACCATAGGTTATAAAATAATATTTAATGCAATGGAACCTAAGATTTCTATTACTGTTTCTTCAACAAGGACATTTGCGCATTGTTTAGCTACGTTCCGTCAATTCTTAATTTCCATCAAAGGGATGTTATAAGTATCTTATCATCATTACTTGGAATGAATATTTTTATGCTAAACATGAAATATGTGACCCTCTGATTAATGATCAGCTGTGTGCTACGCTTTTCATACAACCGGAAAATAGGCATCTCATCAGAGCCATTCTTCTCCGCGACTGAAAGTAAAAATTACTCAATTCAACATCATATACTCATCCTTTAAAATTCGTTTTTTGCTTTAGGAAAAATTTACACCTAGTAAAACCAAAACGTGTCTCAACAACTGTTCAAACTTAATCCAGGTTATTGGAAATTTATAACTATGATTTCGTTTACGTAACTCTGATTATCAATTTCCAAATCGCGTAGCGTCTTCCTCGTTTTATTTTTTATTTTCGTTCCGTTTATTTATGGGCTTCGAACACATTCACCACTCACGTAAGTACAGAGCCTTTTCAGTGAAGTCGACTCGTAAACAGGTTGCCCAAATTCTCGTCCTCTCCTCATCAATTCTTGAACGTCCTTCACCTTCGAATTCCCATAAAGTCGAGCCCTTAACACATTCGTCGGAGGAAAACATGAGATCCTGCTTTCCCGAAGTGCAACATTCTCTCGCTTATCTACGGCGAAAGAGGCCTTACTCATTCGTACACGAGGAAGAGGTTTTCCCATTGCAAATAGATATCGCAGAGATAGATTCGAGAAGAGATTGATAAATGGATGCAGGCGAAAAATTTATTTCTTTTTTGGAGCTAGAGAAGAAATTAAAGATGATGGAAAGAATGAAGAAAAGAGAAATGAGGTGAAAGAAAATACTTATGATTACGTCTTTATTGGGCGGATTTTAGAATACTGATATCACTCCTAGAATAGAAAAGAGAAGGCTGAATATGGGGGGATGTCATAACCACTGTCATTAGATTCGATTCCATTTTCTGCACAATCATTTGCTCCCATAAAGTCAAACAAACGAAAATTTAGGGACTTCCAATATAAGGAGTCGTCTTATTCAAGTCCTAAAAGGCATTGATGAAGAGCCATTCCATTAGCTTCAATCTTCATTCATTTCACGAATCTATTCTACTCCGCTGAAATTACGTTCCTTATTTAAGTCATTATAGTTCATCGATGGAACTAAGACAAAAATCATTTTTCATTACTCCCTGACTTTTGATATACTCATTGGCAATTATATCCCATTAAATTATACTGTTTCACCAAAACATCACAAGTTTACGAATTAAAAGATACTTAGTAAATTTCCTGATGGACTTAAATGTATCTTAATTCGGATATGTCTTTCCACAAAGTCATTCTTTCTAATATTGATTTCGTCATAACTTTCTCTTGTTTCATGTTGAAGCACTTAACACTAATAAACTACGTGAAAATAGTACACAGAAATCAATTATTATTATTTTTATCTTGGAGTAATGATATGTTTACCACCAGGAGACACTCCGTGATACTATTCAGCTTATTTTAGCCGCAGCTTAGAAATTACGTTATAGTAAAATTATGTTTTGAATTAATAGGAATTATTAATGGTAAAAATCTTATGGTGTTTCACCTCTCCTCATTGAGAAAATTCAACTAAGTGCTAGAAGCAGAAGAATGGATCATAATAAAGAGAATGTGATATGAGAAAAATAAAAGTTAGAGGTATAAGGAAAGGTAAGCTACATTCTTGCTTCTCTAAACTTAAAGTGACAGGTTGCGGACTCAAAGAAAATTGGAATCCCATAATTTCATTGTGCGTTGTCACTTTGAATCGGAAAACTCAATCTTCTGCGCTTTGCGAATGTTCGAATTACTTTAATGCGAATGGATAGAAGGAAAACATGTTTTTGCGAGAAACAAAGACGCCGAATTCGGAAGGGTGGATTGGTGGAAAGAGAATGGAGATAGACAGAAAGGAGGAAAGAAATAACGCAAGAAAGGAAAAGATGACGGAAAGATGGACGTAACGACTCAGGAGAGGAAAAAAGACTAAGTTTTCACGTCTGTTTCCCTTCTATTCCATTTGAGTGACGTAAAATGGAGACGGCAGAAATTATCGGCGTATGAAGAGGTGACTCGCTAAGAAAGGCTTATGTATTTATGTGTAAGCGACGGTGTAAACACGTATTTTAGATTATTTGTGGAAACCCTCTGTATATGATATGTATCCAAGCAGAATCATTGGAGCTGAATGTTGAATATCGACTAAAGCCGTTTCTTTCGGGACTTCGAAGGTTTAATCCCTTTACCCCTGTGATACAGACTTACCAAGAAACATCATCTGCAGTATCTTTGCTAGCAGAAAATTTTTATCAGGTGATCGAATTTTAATTGACGCGTAGAATAAATATGCACCTCAATCATAATAATGATTTTTCATCGAAAGGTAACCTATTGATTTTTTGATAGTGTCGACGCTGAAAGCTCTTCTTTTTAAATGTTCACCTACATAATTTCTCTTGCAAACATTTTCAACACACGAGGCTGGATAGTATATTCTTCCACCCAAGTCTAAATTCATCTCATTTTTATCCTTTGCAACTTTTTCCATGCCGATATATTTTTTTTACCTCGCTCTAATTTTCGTTAATTGATTGATCGATGCATCACGAGTTATCCCCCATCACAAACCAACAACGTTTAAAAATATACTCCAGATTTCCTGATGAATTTCACGGATTTACGACGGGATTATTTCTTCGATGAAAGTCAGCGTTACGAATCCTGCATCTGGAATAATCTTCAGGAATAAGAGACTGGAAATTTGAAATACTGTATTATATAATTCATTTGAGTCGCCATTTCGCTCCTCTGACAGTAGTTTTCATCATATTCATACATTTAATTTTTAGGGATACTATTTACTCAAAACATACATACTTATATAGGAGAATGAACAATAATTTTATGATCTCATATATTTTTATACTATTAACGCAATGGAGTTTTTGTATGGCCAAATGTGTTAGCGTTTTCGCCTTTGGTGAAAGCGGTCTCTGATTCGTTTCCTGATGGAAGCCAGTACCTCCGAGATAACCTCTTCTATCAAAACACTTCTAATATGCTGATACTATAATATTAGCGCTTCGTTTACAAAGCGGTGAGGATGCAATTTCCACACTTATTTTGCTTATTTTTCCGACTTGGCTTAACATTTTTTTCTTCAGAGGCCTTTGAATCTCACATATGAAACCTTTAGCGAATCTTAAGAAAGGCAGCCCTGATTTACAGTCTACCACACCTACCTACACTTTATACTACTAAAATCGGTTCACATTATCTCCAGAAAAACATGAATGAAGAGATTAAACGCGATAAGAGGGAAGATATCGGATAGGAGCAACGTGGGTGGAAAACTCCTTTCGCGGGGAAAGTGAGATGCTGGTGCTACTGGATAGGCGTGCGTGTGTTCAGGTGAGTGGGTGCGTGTGTTACGAGATGATTTGGTGGATACACAGGGTTTTGATCCGCGAGGAGGTTTCCCAGACGTTTCTCCCCTGCGCAGTCAACACACACTCCCCCCGCTTCTCGCAACCCGTCCTTCGCCTTCCCCTCCGACTCTTGCCGTAGATGGAAACGCGTAGCACCGTCAGTCTTACCGCAGACGCGTGTGGCGGAGGTACGAACCACCTTTCGCGTTTACTCACGACCATTTCGCGATCTCATTTGCGTTTTTAGACCGTTTTTTCATCTTTCTCCATTCCTCCGCACCTCGTGTGTGTGTGGGCTGGGGGAGACATTGCGAGGAAGGTGTTTAAAAAGAGAGAGGATATTTATTCGTTCTCGGAAGGTTAATCGCTAAGTGCGGCGGGCGATAGGCCAGCGGCGGCCAAGAGGACGTCTTTCCTCGCAGCGGAAGTTTTCTTGCTCTATTGTCAGCCTTTCTTCCCCTGGGGATCTTTTATCCTTTTGCCACTCGGATCCGGAGGAAGGTGAGTGTCTCTTCTGCCTCCCCACCCCCTGACCCCGCCCCCTTCCGAGTTTTCCGACGTCCGCATAAGTCCGCGTCACACCTGTGTCCTGCTCGAAACTCTTCGAGCGGATGCCTTTGATTTGGTCGAAGAGTTTTCCCCGTCCGAGTGTCGTCCCATCGCGAATTAGCACCTCATTTCGGATGCGCGAAGTTTTTCTCTTTCGGTGCGCCTTTTCCTTATCGTCTGTCAATTTTTTCTTCGTGACTCTTCTCTCCTTGCCCGGGTCTTTGCGGAATTTTTTTCTGTACCGACACAAGGTTTAGCTAGTTTTAAATGTATTCCCCAATATATATGCGTTGGCCCATCATTTTGTCCTGGGAATGGTTTGGTAAATTTTCGTTTAATCACTAAATGTAGAAGAGAATTGCGATACAATGAGAAGATGAAGATTATGAATCGATGATTTTCATCGGACTGTCGATCAATGGTACAAAAAACTAATGAGGGATGAGATACACAATAATATGAAACAGAAATCAACAACTCAATGGTATGTGACTTAAGTTTGAGCAGAAAAATTTATAGTTCTACCAGGGGAGGTAGCGTGAAATTTCTTAAACTCTATTCTAGTGAAATACATTTTTAAGTAAATAATTAAAGAAAAAATAATATTAATAAAGTTTTAGTCCTAGTCTTAAGTATCTTAATAGTAGAAGTTACGATACATCCCATTCTCAAAGTAACCCTTGCAGTAACCATTAATAAGAGCAGTATCACAAGCGAAAATATAAACCGGAAAATCACGACAAGTAGCTTTCATATGGCAGATTCGAGGTGCCACAATTTAATAAGCAACCTTGTAGCTGTCTCCGAATATTAATTTTTACAGGTGCCATATGTTTTTATCTCCATTTTCGATAAACTTGAGGTTTCCACGTTGCAGACGCCTCTCTCCTTTTCTCTCTCAGCGAAAGATAGCGAAGTAACTACTCTGTCACGCCCACCTGAAACTTCCACGCGTGTGGGAGGGAGTCCCTTCGACAGCGGAGAGAGTATTTTTAATATTCGTCCTTCCCTCTTTCATCTTCACCTCTCTCTTTTCGTCTCCATGAAGTTTTTTTCTCGATCTTGACGTCGCCTATTTGCACTGCGGAACATCTGCGGGGTCGCAATGCGCGCAGCGGAGCTCAATCCTCATTTTTTTCTTGGAATTTCGTCGATTAGAGGAGTTTTCGTATAAATCATACGTTTTCCGTTCGTTTTACTCCGTCGCATTGAGGCATAAGGGTGGGCAAGAGAGCGATGAAATATTTATAGCCCGTCGAAGAGATAGATGTGCATCTCTAAATGGAAAGCAACTGTGGATTTTTAAACGAATAAATTCAACTCGGTAAGATGCTTAGGTACTATTGGAATAAAATGAAATGAATGAATGCATATAAATACAATTCAACGTGAATGAATTCCAACAAAATATACGACATTACATTACTTATATACACTTTCTCGTACATTACTTATATACACTTTTGATAGTTACAATTTAATGATATAATTAATTACGAATGATGGCTGGATACAAGTTCACAATGAAATTATGAACAGATTGTTCATGAGTAAAATATTCTTAAATAATGATACTGAGTTAGAATCCTTTTAAGATACAGGCGGAGAAATATTTTAAATGGGTCTCACCTTCATTTTTTAACGTTAATATTTTCCCTCCAAGAGAATTGTATTGTGAAGTATACCCAAATATTTTAAAGATATTCGAAACTTAGAGGCTTATGATTAATTTTCGAAAAGTATGAACTTGCGGAGTTTCTTGACAATTCTCATTTTAGATAAATATATGAGCGTTGGGTTTTTCATAAAATTAAATTTTCTTTTTATTCAGCCATGGAGAGTAGAATTTAATATAACGCTAGCGTTAAAACTGATTTACGTAAACCAAATGAGCCAAAGACATGCTTACTGATGGCTAATTAAAAGATAAAAGTAACAAAATAATTTAATTATTTATTTTGTTATAACAGCTTCGCTAAAGTGCTCTTTCTATACTAAATTTATAATTTTATATAGTTTAAACTTTCACGATATAAATAATAAGAAATTCTCCAATTCATTTCATGATTCAGTATTAAATAACTACCAGTATCTATTACATAAATATGGTTTGAGTATACTATTTGAAAATATATTAATGGGAGGAAATATTTAATAAAGCATGATGATAATTTTCCTATAGCATTCCTCTAAACCTGTTAAAGAGAGAGACAGTAAAATATCGAAATAGCTAAGCTTGGAAATATTAATTTAAGAAAGTAAAATCAAGTAGCCAATGTCATTCATTTAGCAAGACTTTAAGGCCACATCGACAAGACGTACTTGTTCTAATTTATTACTCAGATTTGTATTAACATCGTTTCTTCATTTCTTACAAAAACCTTTAAAATAGTTCTTGGGAATATCTTATGCTCCTATTACTTAGTCGGACAAGTTTAAGCAATAATTTATTATCTCTTCTCCGCCGGTTCGTTAAAAACAGCAAAAAATACTTCCCATGGATCTCTGCAGATCGCCGTCATCCCTCGTCAAATCCCCGTATGCACTGTATAGATAAGACACTTCACTGAAGATGTTTCGAGAAAAAGAAGATTTAACTCCCTCCTCTCATATCTTCCGCATAGAATCGAATCCCTTATTCAAATGGAAAAATGGCTTCCTGCAGAAATTTCATCCATCCGAGAAATTCTACTCTGTTTGAAGCAAATGTTTGCCCCGAAGGCATCATCAATGATGATGGAATTCTTCACAAGTTACTCACGAATGGCAGTGCACTCTCCCATCGAAAAGAAATTAATTTCTACCAGCTGGAGAGTTTACGACGCAAGTTTCATCAATTTGACGTGACGCACTTCATTCAAAATGTGCATTGTTCTTTTTTCGCTTCGAAATTTATTTTCAACTAAGCGATGCGGAAAAGCTTGTCCTCAAAAGCTTGCAGCTGGAACATGTGGTGCCATTCTCCTGCAGAGATGAAACTGAAATTTTTTACAAAGTGTTTTATATTTCATCATTTCTTATATACACCCCATGATTCATTCACGAATTATACCAGAATGATATGGATATCAAGTGGGACGAAAATAGCGGAAAATTGGAAAGCATGAAGACAGTATATCCCGTTCATCGGATTAAGTTTCTGGATAGATCTTACTATAGAAAGACGTTGATGTGCAGAATACGGAAATTTAAGGATTTGATACAAATTTTTAGGGCCACCCTTGAATAATTCCTGATCTTGATTTTCGAGAGGAATGCAATGAAGATCCAAAAATAAGTATTTGAACTCCATATAAGTATATAAACTCCGTGCATGGATTTTTATACCCAGAAACTACGGATATGTGGGCGTGTCTGAATCTAAATTTATTTAGAATTGGTTCAATGGTTGGTCGATATTTTTTTCGTAGCGTACGTCAAACTTTATATGGAATAAAAAGCATTAGATAAGGATACATATATATATACCTGAAGTAACATGATCATAGGATAGAAAAATTAATTTTTTCTGGAAGGACACTTTGATTTCAAGTTAATAAGGTGTAGAGACTGATTGCACACATTAATAAAAAAGTCATATTTGTTTGGTTGTGAAAGAAGTGAAATTGTATTTGCTCATACTTTAAAAGGCGTTTTCAGGCCATTCCGTACTCTAGAAAAAGTATTTTCTGGGGTTAATCTAATACAAGATATAAGGAATCATGACTCTCCCGATAAAGTTCGCTTTCGCGTGAAGCATAGAATTTCTGGATTTGAATTCATTCCTCAGATTTTCCTTCTGATATACGCCGAGGATTTGTAATTCTTAAGACACATTCCTGTTCCTTTTGTTCTGTCAACTTCCCATCGAAAATCACATTCAATAGAACGCGAAGAAGACAGTAACGGCAAGAGGATTTAAATATAACTCGAGGAAATTGAAAGCGAGTTATAAATACGCTTCTGCTTTTTACTTCCGAGTGCCACGCTCATTGATCACGGAGAGAGTGATTTCGATGCGATTAATCGATCATTTGTGACGCGGAGAGAAATGTATTCTCGGGGAAAGAGGAGAGGTTTTTAAAAGACGGCTATATATCGCAGCGTACAGTATCGTGGAAGGAGGTGGGGGAGCATAAAAATGTCTGAAAGAAGCTAATTTGGTAAGAAGAATGATACGTGTTTTCCAGTCGTGGAGTGAGTGCAACTAAAAATAAGCCAAGTGGGTTTAATTATAGAGGAACGCTGTCTTCCCCTTGTGAAGGAATTTGAATTTCAAGGGCACTAAAAAAATATCTTTTGCACGTTTCAAAAGATACCAATTTCATATTTTTAGAGATTTTTCTCTCACGCAATAAAGAAAGCGGCGATCATAGAAAAGAAGAACTTCGTGCAGAAAACGCATGGCAGAGAGAGGGAAAATTCATCATTTACTGTTATTTTGAGTTGTTTCAAGTACAAAAGTTCTAACATACGACGTTCAATTTATTAATCACATTTCTGAAGTGTAGTTTCACAATTTCCATTTGGAAAATTATTTTATGCATTCCTATCGTCTTGGAATTATAAATACTATTATTTTAATGAATATCATCGAGAAATACTTAGTGGAGTTTCATTGGAGCAGATTATTGATTATTCTTATTATAATTTTGGTTTTATAAAACATTTAGTTTTTTTTGTCGAGAAACCTATCAAGTTTCTATTCGTATGCATTTCGACTTGGTTGCTATTTAGCTTCTATAATTAAAATTATTTAGATAAAGATTACCTTTTGGAGAGAGAAGATTGTTTTGGAAACATTTATCCTTCTCGCTTCTCCGTTTCATTCATCAAGTTATCTTTTTAGAGTAAAGGTCAAATCAAGATTTAAAAATTTTGTAAATAAAATTATAAGGTGAATATAATAACGCATTCAAAATATAATAGGTATCTTTTTAAAGTTGAGTGCTTAGTGGGTTCGATCATCATCATCACAACATAAAATTTAGAAAACTTACTCATTAATACTGATGGAAAAATTAGAATTAAAATTACTACATTGTATGCTTTACATATTTTTAGCCTCGCCGAAGGATTTTGGACAAGAAGCCATTCCCAAATTGCCCTGACTCAATGTAATTCTCTAGGGGATGATTGATTTTTGAGATTATGTCACAATACTAAGTTGGAACTATGATACTAGATTTAGGTATCATTCAGCAATAGGAATATATTGTTTATGTATAAGTTGAGGTGATATTTATATTACAATGGTACATGTACATGTACTTGTTATTCTTATTCCTTTCAAGTAAATGAGTTATTTTCCTATATTGTATAAAGCTGAGAACCAAGTTCAATGAGCCACATAAATATTAGGCAATAAGCAATGCTGGAAGCCTATGTATCAGGGGATCGATATATTTGGTGGCGTACGCGGGTCTCGTCAACCGCAAAACCCGTACTGTACAGACTGAAATTCGAGTGTGAGAGTTGTAACAAATATCGCTCTCTCGACAAAACAACACTTGTTTGTTCGAACCTTTCTTTTTATAAAGTCAGGTAGTTGACTCGAGAACTGCCATAGTTTATTTAATCATATTTTGGGAACGTTTTGCGATGGTATACACATTTCTCGGTCTTTATTGTTAACATAGCTGTTTCAGCTGTTGATATGGATAGAGATTTATTAATTTCTAGGGCTGTAATTCTTCATTTCGAAAATATATGTTATTTAACAAAGAGCATGAATGTCTCCCGCATTCACTTAGAGGTAGTAACTCGTGATTAATATCTTACTTAAGAGGGAAAAGATAATTTTGCATTTCATTGCCATACTTCAACTCTATCTTATCGAATCATTGTATCAAAATACTTTAGCATAAAATATTCGAAGTAACATTGGTTATAATTTCCCAGGTAATCATGTCTGTCCGCGGTAATTATACCGATGAATTGGAAGGCGAAGCTGATGACAGAATAATGCGTTTAGTAAATGATCACTCGCTGTTTAGCTGATGCTTGCATTCGACCATTTGGAACGAATTTGCCTTTAATTCAAATAAATCAAACAATCCAAAGTATTAATTCATTTGCCGTGTAACTATGCGTCTCTCATGTCTTTCATTAATATCAAAATTGTGGGTTACACTCAGAACTGACTTAATAAAGTGAGCCAGTGAATTACCCACCTCAAGGCGAATTAGTAAAAGGCCCATAGTTTTTTGATCAACATAGTAAGTTATAAATGCTTCCAACGATAAAACTTGAATACTTTGTTGCTTATCATCTTTCATTAACGACGTGGAGAGTAAAAAATATTTATCGCTTAAACGTAAATCGATACAAAAATATCAGTCATTTTAGATTTAGATGTATGCCGTGTATGTCCCGCGAACCGCCAGTGGTGTATGGCAGGGGGATTAACTCACATAGTTTGCTAGCATGTTTATATCTTGCATGAGAACGGCCACACATTTTAAGTCCCTACTAGTTACTCTAATGGTGTATACGGAATTTCAAAGACCCCTGCCAAGAAAACTAAATGAGTGCACTAACTTGAGTTACATTTCATGTCAGTGCATCATAGCACAAAAACTTTCGCGACCAATCACTTGCACTCACTGTCCCCATTGCTTTTCCTCCGCTGCGACGTAAATAAGACTCGCTGGAAGTTCTCGCAGGAAGAAATGAAATCCGCACTCGCTTTAAATGCATCTTTCGTAATCAAAATAGCCTGGTTTATGTTTTATTTATATACTCCGGAGGGAATAATGCGGTGGGGGAGACTCGCTGACAAGGAGAGAGCATGGGGGGAACGAAATTTTTCGCCGCGCGTCTCTTTCAATAATTCATTAAAAAGGCATTCTGCACATAATTAGCAGATAACTGTTCCGCGGGAATTGAAGGCCTACGAGAGGGAATGCGCTCTCGGATGCACTGCACTGTCGCAACGATTCAGACCTGTTAATATTTCCGCTCTTCCGACCTTCATTACTCATGGCACAATGAGAATAAGGACGTTAATTACGCACATGTGTACTCGGATGGATATCGCGCGCTCTTTATATTTGCTGCGATATGATGACGTGTTTATCGAAACTTTGAGGCTTCGAGTTGTTCTACTTTTCGATCACAATGTAATTGGCTCCGTGATACTTGGTATGTTTGTATTCGTTCGAGTGCTTTTATAATTGTGTTGACTCTCTGCGATTGATAAATATATTTATGCTCGGTTGGAAACTTGAAGTTGAAAAAAACTACGGGAAAGCCAACTTCTCAAAGAAAAAGATTTGTTTTCTTTGTGGTGTTCGATCGATTCAATCAAACTTAATCGTTTTGCGATATGAAACGAATTGATTGAGGAAGCCGTCACTTGGTGAAACTCCATTATTTTAATAACGGTGGGAATAACTAACATTATTAACTAATTGTAAGATTATTAACTAAGATTATAAAATATTATTATAAACAGAATATAAACTAACATTATTAACTTAGATTATTAACTAAGTTGATTAACTAAGATTATCAACTAACATTATCAACCAAGATAACTACTACGTTAACAACTAAGGTAATGTAAATTTTAGATATCACGTTATTTAACCACCACGTTGGCTATCCACAGGGAAAATGATAAGGCATCCTTGATTACTAGTTTCATCGCCTAAGTCACATGCTGATGTAATAGGGTCTGTTATACTTCATCCTGGAAACAGGTTTGGATGACTCTTACTTTACAATGCCTCCGTAAATATTCATTAATAGGGAAATGACATTGAGGGGTGTAATCGGGTATCTGGGGACGTAAACAAACATCCAATCTCTGCCTAGAATTTGAAACTCAGTAACGTAGCCATACTCCGCCTCTAAAAGAGGCAATTGAAGATCAATAACGTACCTACGTTTACATACTAATGGGACAAAATCAATACAAAAGGTTCTGAAAAGTTCATAATTTCAGTTTGGGATTGGTCATAATAGTTTGGCATTGATCCCTAATCATATTATTCGAACCTGTAATGTCTAACCTGAGGTCTTTAATCCCTTAACAAAATCCCTGCGGCCAGAAGCTAATTCTTTCCCAAAATAATCTAGCAATTTTCGAACATGAAGTATAAAAACAGAAAAGGGAACAGTTAATTTTAATTTGAAATCATCCCAAAAATACATGTAAATAAAACAAGCTTAAGATATCATCAACGAATAAAAACTAAAAAATCAATGAAAAATCATGAAAATTTCTACTAAACTTTTTTGTCAATCCATTCAGATTTAAAAGAAACTCAAAGTATATTATAAACGGTCCGAGTTCTTTTATGAGACAAATGCTACCTAAAAGAGACAAAACCTTGTATATTTCTGAAGTGAAGGATGAGAGAACAAAAACCTCAATATATGTACGGGTATGTATAAATACACAGGGGATACGTTCCATAGCGTAGTGGGGAACACCGATTGAACCGTGTAGAACCTCATAATTGCCTCCTCATTACTTTTTTCCAATCCCATCCTCAATAACCGGAACCAGAACATTCATCATAATTCGAAGCCATTCGATCAAACACTAGTTCCGAATTCTTCTCAGTGATCGCCTATTCACTTATTATTCCTGCTTGCCCTGCACTTTTTACCTTTTCCATTCTTCCATTCGTGCCATTTACCGCTTCTCCATCTTTTCCCTTTTATCTCAGTTTCGAACGCCACTTCCATCCTTCAAGGGCCCTCCGGAGAAGAGAAAGAAATGCATTTTTTGCCCCGTATTACTTTCCGCATCGTCCTTTCCAATTTCGCATTTCGTTTCTTTTTTCCTGCCTTCACGTCCGTCTTTACTCGCGGCTTAAAGGTCGTGGCTTCGACGAGCGCCTCGTTCTCTGAATCTTAAAAGCTCTCGCCGCAGAATCTTACTTCACTTCCCATTACCCGTTCTACACTTCCCTTTCCACACATCCTCCATTTTATTTATATATCTTTTTACCGAAAATAGTTACCCAACATACTACCAAATATTCTTATACCCAAAATGTATCCAGTAGGAAAGGGAAATGAATGATGGCTAAGTTAGGCATTTAATAAGGGCATTCCGGATAGCGAAGTGAGCATCGCGTTTGGCTTTGAAGAAAGTGGTCCCAGGTTCGATATCCAGTGGGATGCCATGTGCAAATTGACCTAAGCTCTCGAAGCAATTAAAAAACAACATATAACTATAATGTAACATTAATATTCAACGTATAAACTATAAGTATATAAATATTTTGTAATGTTAAAGAAGTAATGTAAAGGATGCTGCCTAACTTTCTGAAGCAAGAATCATAAATAAATAAATACAGTCCGGCTTTTTTTCTAGTTTTGTTCAATTTTTTGTTTGTTTCTCATCGAAATTTTACACAGTGGAAAGGTTATATTTTCCTCATTGTTTTAAAGATAAACGATAATCATTTTAAATGACTGCGATTCGCCGAATTATTTCAGACTACCAGGATTTAATTGCAACATTTCCTCGTGAGATATTATTTACTTCAATTAGGAAAACAACTTGTCTTGAAGAGGTAAAAGGAAGAACTTGAAGCCATAAAGGTTAGAAACCCTACAACTACTATTGCAGCATAGCAATCGAAATCAAGCCAATCAAAATCGAAAGAATCAAACATTTTCATCTTATAAAGGCAGAAAGAATGTATATTAATTATAAATTAAAAATATGAATAAGTCATCGATTATTAGGGTGAACAAATTACATGGATTCGCATTATTATCCTTAAAGTAATTAATTGCCAATATTTTCGGTCGTTAATACACAGTGCTCTATTTATATGCCGAAATAGCCTCTTTACCCCTTCCAACATAGAATACAGAATGAGATGGAATAGCAACAATCAAGAATAAATTTTTTATTCAATTTAAAAGTAACTGAATATTACTCAATTACGCTCAGTATCATACTTATTATTCTGCTCAAACGTTGGCAGAATATTCTTTCCCCAAGGAGGATGCTATACTATACTATGCTATACAGATAAAATGTGCAAGGAGAGAGGAAACGGACAAAATTTCCTCCGACTGATGCCGCTTTCTATCGAGGAAGCCGGTGTGAGCAGAGTTGACAGTACTGGGTTGAAGTTAGCACGAAAGCGAGCGGTGGAACTACCTTTTTTTCGTTACGTATCGTATATTGCTCAGCGCTTATCTCTCCCAGCATCTCGCTCCGTCATTTTTAATCTTATCGTAGGTTATGGTTTGAGGCAACTCCACCGTGCATACGTCTCGCATCGGGAGCTTTATTGGTAACACCCAAGGCTAAATCGACTGCTGTGGAAGTTGCTTACCAGGATCTCATTCGTACGCACGAATATCGTCTCGATCTGAGCCAAATTCGTCCCTTTTTGTAGCGCGTTAATTTTATTGTCGAGCGAATAAGAAGAGATAGGGATTTATTCAGTTTTAAAACGGGCTGTCCGACTGATAAATCGCACTTCGCCTCCGGGATATTCCGCTGCCCTGTCTTTCCGCGCGCGTCAAGGATGATTAACGTCATAATCCTGTTAAACCAATACGCGGCACTGATAAATCATTCGCGACGGTTCGTTAAGTGTTTCGTTGTGGAAATTCGCCGCGATATCCCAAGGCAGAGTCGCGGGTTGTTGAACCAGAGGCGACATTGCAAAATGCCAATTGTGTTTTCCCATTTACAACTGCGACATGAACAATCCATGCCGCAGATTGAAACAGAGTATCGGTCGACTGAGAAAGTGGGACTGGTTCTATAGAGAAATGATTACTTTGGGATGAAAAAATTATAAATGAAATAACTTCAAGTTCTGAATTTAATTTTAACAGTTGGTAATAGGTCAAGGGTATTTGAAATCGAAAATACAATACGAAGATACAATATTTTCCATAGTATTTTATTTTATTCAGAATTTTAATAAATTTTTAGCATGGAGTTTAACTGCGATCTTCGCTATAACTATAACAAACCGTATTATGATCGGTAATTAAATTTTCTCTGGCATTTAAAATGATGATTAACGTAAGTTCGTACCAGATTGAGAGAGCTTCAAATCTTAGTTTAACAAAATCATTATATACACTCCGCCGTTAAATTATAGTACTTTCACTTGAACCTCCGATTTGTTGATAACAAGATTAAACATGACATTACTAAAACCGAGCCTTCATGTTCTAAATCTAATGTTCACTAATTTCTACGTTAATCATATTTTTTAATACCAGAGAAATTATAACTATCAATTATGATATGGTTTTTAAGAGATAAAAGTGAAGCTTACAATTAAACTCCATGCAAATTAGACATAATAATACCTAGACTAGATCTCTAATATTTCAAAAGGAATAAAAATGTAAGCTTAATTAGTTTATTAGTACGTTATTCAATGAGTATATTGAAATTAAACCATTAATTTACTAAAAACAAGTTGGTTGATATTGCTGCACGGAAAAGGGATACAGAAACCGAGCTTAGTTAACTTAGGCTAGCGCTTTAGAAAACCCAAAGAATAAACCAAATTGAAAAATGCTGTACCAAGCATTTCAATGTTTTTAACCTCCACTTATTCATTGGATTATTACTACAGCTTTAACAATCATTTTTATTCACGATAATTTTTCTTTTCATAAAATGACTCACCTAGCTGCATCTTAGAGCGTATGAAAACTTTGACCGCAATTGCAATGCAAAGGGCGTTAGTCTCGTTCTAATCACTTATTTAAAAGAAAATGCGCTTGGTCAGCCTTCTCTTATTCATTTGCTTCACGAGCGACAAACGGAATCGATAGGAAACAGTTGCACGTGCGTTGAACCTCGTTCGAATTAAATAATTCATCCCGTTGACGTTTGAACCTTTTTTTACGCGCGCGGGATACGAATGGGATCCTATCAAGAGGAGAGCCGACTACGGACGCGTAGACTCACTTTCGTTTGTTTTTCTTCTCTTGATCGAACCGGGAGTGCACAATGCGAGATGTCATTCTCTCTGCTTCATTCCTTTTTAGATCCGAGTCCTTCTCGTCCTTCCTACCAGCGATATATCACTCCCATTTGCTACCGTTCCTTCATGTGTGACTTCTATCCATTGCCTTCTTCTATTTCTTCGTCAAAGGCTCACTCCCAATCTTTTCGTATGTATTTCTGTAATTTTCCTTATATTTTCAGTAAATATATTTCTATTTTTCTCGCCATCTTTGGATATTTCGTTTTCTCAAATATTAACTTTGCTGTTTAAACCTGAGGTGGAAATAAAAATTCACGAAGGAGGCCACAAATTTGTTGAATTCCTACATAATGAGAATTCTTACGCATGAAAGTTTTGAAAAACAACAAAGAAATAAAAGTTGCTTTGAAAGTTTGCTTTATTTAACAATCCTCAGAGGTGGAGAACCAGTTGAGCAGCTAGGTTTGTCAAGGGAAATTTAAGATTTGACAGATTATAAACTCTCTTAGTGATAGAAGACTGGAGTATCGACGGAAGCCTTTTGATAAATTTATTACTACCGACTTGACTTGGGGGAGGAGATAGCTGATATTGTTATCCCAGTTATAAACTTTTGCGATATTCGAGAGAACACAAAAAAGCGGCACAGTTACTTAGTATAGATAGTTACTTTTGGTAATTTTTCCCGCGAAGAAGAAAAGAAGCTAATCGCTGCCTAGGTTAGATAGGGATGTCGGTGTTTTATACCCCCTGCCACTTTTTTGCAGGGTTCACATGTAAATTTAATCTTCGACCTTCCGATCACATGTGGTCTTTTCAATCACTTCCTGAAACATATACTCCTAGTTCAAAAATGTTTTTGAACTTTGCGAACGACGTCTAGTGAAAAAATGACCTCTTTTCGTTGACTCCACAAATTAATTTATTTTCTCATTAAATTTTGATGTTTAGCTACATATTTGAATGTAGGTAACACGCAGCACAGGAATAGCCTGATGCTTTCACATGAGGCATTTCTTATGAAACGGAGTGCTAAATGTGGCCTTCTGAAGGAAAAAGGCTCCCCACCACTGCAATAGACCCAATTCTTCCACACCATGCGATGTAAAAATACCGACTTGTTGTTGAGTTTCGTGGTTTCTTTCTCTATGATCATTTGCATCAGTATTGATGCCCGGTTTCTCAGTTTTGATCCTCTTTTTTTCACTTTTCTTTCAAAATAATATAGACCAGCTGATTGCAAGTCCACAAACTTCAACGTACTTGTACGCTTTGATGTTTGCTGAACACACGACGTCTTTGAAGAGGAAACAGAATCAACTGGGACCGTGATTTCGTGATAGGACTCTATGAAGGAGGAAATTTCTCTGTAGAGCTCCTCTGTATCAATATTCATGCCCTTGTATGAATTTACACTTATTAATAATTATAACCACACGTAGAATAATATAAATCAACATCTCTACTAATTAATGGATTATTTCAAAACTATTCTCGTTTATTTTACTATGGATTGATTTTTTTAAATGGTGCTATTTTGTTTAATATGATATCTTGTATGTATACTAACGTGATCCAAGTGATTTCTTTCATGTCCAAATTTCTGGCCAATCGCAAAATTAAAACACATTTAAATTCCTAGAAATCATATATTAGTCCTCGTTTTCATGTCATCTAAATATGAGTTATTTTAAGAGATTTTTCATAAAATGAACGTATTAGAATATAAATAATTTTGAATGGTAGCTATTGTTAGTTTTAATCACAACTATTTAATTGCAACAACATTTTCTCCCTAATAATCTGCTATAGTTTGCCATCTTCTTTCTTTTTAGAACTTACAGTTTCAAAAACAAAACTTATGCGATACAACTTTTAAAATTCTTGGTTGGGAATAACCGGAATTTTAAAATATAACAAAACCGACAAATTGATATAATTTTTAGATAGGTCGACATATTATTTTAGGAAGGTTGTGATAAATTATATCGATCGACTTCAAAAATATTGAGCCATTATTACAAATAAAAGTGCTGTTTGAATTTGAGTAAATACTCTCAACATCTCGGATTAAGTTAAAGTATTCCTTACCTCTATTCTTCATTATACATTATATGCGTCGACAGCATTTTCCGAAGCAGTTGTAAATCCCATCACATAGTTTACTCTCTCCGCGATATTTCGCATCCATCTTCATCGTCTAGCTCCAGCTGAAGTCGCTCATCCTTATCTTCACTTCTCTCTCTCTCTCTCCATTCTATATTCCTTCTCTCTCTCCATCCTCTCTCCTTATAGGTGAGGTCAGCAATCCCTTGCCATTCCATTCCCCGACTCCTTCGAAAGGAACTGATTCTGTAAGCCGGTCTAAGAGAGAGAGGAGTCAGCATCCCCATATTTAACCAAAGAGACACATGCAGGCTGCTACGTCTCCTTGGCGGTCTAAAAGAGGAAGAAGGGCATGTCCGGGAAGGATTAATTAGGTGTTCAATGAGGAAAGGAAGCGGTCAGAAGGAGGAGAGGACGATAAAAGGAGAGTTAAAAAGGAGGCCCAAAAGGAACTGATTGTTTTGCATTATCCCGGAAGGCTGTGTTTACAGAAGTCAACGGTTTTTTCATATGGTGAGGTCTTCGCGATATTTGGGAACCATTCCGTTGCTTGTTCCGCGCAGCATTTTGGGGAGGAAATCATGTCACTCGAGTTGTGAGTCATACGAATCCTGTGATCCGGTGAAGACTACCTCGATGAAGATACAGGATGACCCAAAAATGCAGGTTTATTTGTATAGTGAAGTAAATAAAAATGGAAAACAATAGAACTGTATCGTTTGCTTTTTATACGTAAGAAACCAGTATATTTTCAATAAAACAGAGTTTCAAAATTAGTTACGGTGCATTTCTGTTGCTTTTCATTTTGTGTAAATAAATTTTAAAACCCACTGGTCAATTTTGGGACACCCACTATGTTTTTGTTCCAATAATTTATCATCGTCGATATTGGGATGGTTATTTTTTATCCCTACTTCAGCTCTCTTAGTTATCTCAATTTTCATGTTTTATGACTAATAGACTTCCATACTGACGAGCGAAAATCCTTTTTCCGAAGTCTGAAATAGCGTAATTGTTTGCTAATTCGATTTACTCTTATAAGGATTTATTTTGGCTAAATAAAAGTAGGAAATGTCTGTAAATTATAATGCTCATAAAAAAAGATGACCGATGATTATCTAACGCAGCCTATTTCTGCATATTACAAAGAATAATGATAGTTATTAAGCGATGTTTACGATCTGAAATCCGATGGGAACTTGTATTTCGTCTGACCAAGGTAATTTCAAAACGACTAATATTAGCACTGCAGCTTTGCCAACACAAGAGATCCAATAAACCAAAGTTGGTAAAGTTTGCTATTCGATCTATGGCTAGTTGGCCATTCGATATCACGATTTAAAATTGAGGGAAAAATGAAATGCTGGAAACATCTTTCCTCCTTTCAAAATGTATACATTTGTGAAAATCTCAAAATATTTGCTAGTTAACTTATAGTCGGTGGAGAGGGAGGAGAAACTTTTCTCCTTTAATAGTTAGCGTGAGTTATAGAATAAGTTGTGATTTATTATCAAAAAAACATTTCATAATGGAATGAAAATTTCCGTCAACGTAAAGGTTTTAGTCCAATTCTAGATTGCCGCTATCTCTTAGCAAAACGATTCAGTAAACGTACTTTTATCGCCTATAAGTTTACAACACAACTGTAATAAAACTTTCCTTCGAAATTATGTACAAAATGAGTTGATCATTGATGAAACGAAGTGTAAGTGCTCAAATCTGTCGACGGTCTCGTAGCAGGAAAGGCAAGCTTAATGACAGTCAAAATAACGATTTTTCTCCATCCGGGAACGTCAAGACTAATCCGTAGAAGGATATCCTTAGATGGAACGGAGGGATAACTGTGAGAAAGGAATGCGGACAAATGTAGAAAGGCGTAGCAAAGAGGAACGAAAAGGGCGGAGGAGGAGGAGAAGAGAAGTAATGAGAACATTAAAAGGATGACTCGTATTCACGCGTGGGATGGAATTTGCGGACGTGGACGGTGAAACAGTGGGAGTCTTTGTGAATAGCTCGGAGGAAATATTGAGTATAGACCGAGGATAAAGATGGCGATTAGTCGAAGTTATCTGATCGTGTGCCTAATATGATTTGCTTCGAAGATAGGAAAGGAAATCGTCTTGATTTAAGACGACCGCTGACTGTGGAACTGTCATTTATACCGAAAGTTATCGTTTCTCTCTTGCTCCAGGATTTTTGCGTAACTTGTTAAGTACTTTAAAACCTGTCAATATTTATCAAGCCAGAAATCTCGAGGAAGAAATTAAGGAGTTAAATATAGTGATTAACAGCTCCTACCCACTAGCGAGCGAAATTTTAGTAAAAAATGTATCATATAAGTTACAAGTAACAAGAATGCTTCCACATTACTAGTGAAAGAATGATCTAGGGATTTATTGCTTATGTAATTATAGCTCAGCATTTCTTTCGCCAGCATAGCTGAAGCACCCTTTGATAATTACGAAAAATGGAGGAATTAAAACGAGCGAAATAATAGTTTATATTTTTTTCCGACATGATGAGAGAGCAGTAACAAAATGCGCATCAACTTATGGCACTTAGTGAAGATTCAGTCTTATCTGAATGTTTTTTTTGTAACACTAGTTGGTGGCAGATAAAGAAGAGAACCTAAAAACTAATCCTAAAATACAAATCCTTAATCATGCTCATTAGTAAATTCCAACCTCCTACGTATTAAATGGGACAAACGATGAAGAAAATTAAGAATTACACCCAAGATTTGCGATCCTTGAATTTTGAAATGTAAAGTTATCTTCAAACTAAAATATCTAACTTCTTTCCCTTTGACACCTTTTTGTTTGACCTTCCAATCTCGAAGAATCTTGGTTGCAACTTTAAGTATTCAAGCTCTTCCATTCTTAATATAAAAAATACGATTTGCGCTCATAGTTTACTTCTAAATAAAAGTATGTCATATTAAGAGTTCGCAAGAACATCACCATCTGTGAATCTCGCGGCTATAAAAAAACGCCGACAAATTAGCAGGATGAAAAGAAACTTTCCAAAGCTTTCAAGAAAGAACTCCTGTTTTTGTGTCATTTCGGGTTGGAGTTAATCCCTAATTTGGTTCGTTAATCCGAGGGAAATATTCAAGGGAGGCTCGGGAAAAAGAATGCGTTTTCGCAGAGGGCAGCATTTCGCGGAGAAATCGGGCAATTAGAACGCATGAGTTAGGGCCGACGAGGAAATTGGGGCGTGACGAGGAATCGCGGGGGAAGCGGAAGGAGACTGAAAGGGAAAAAAGTGATCCAAATGAGAATGGGAATGAGGGGATCGACGATGGAATCGTTAATGGAGCGAATGAGTCGTCCTTGGAGGGCGAGTGTCCAAGAGGAGGTCTGCAGCGGCTGCACATCCAAAGGGTCGACCAGGTGTGCCGCCCACCGAATGCCATCCCACTAAACCCACCTGCCCAACTACTCCTCTAACCCACAACTCCCAATGTTGCAGGACCGCCGACACCCACTGCATCCACATGGACACCGATCCCATTCACACAGTTGGCGACATTTCTCCATCGACTCTTAATAGCGTGGATGCAATTTAATTTCCGCTTCTGCCGCCCTCGTTGAATGCTTTCAGCTCTCCTCTCATTTATCATCAAATGGAGGAGGGTCCATATTATTTGATCCATCTTCCTTTCGCTTGGGACTTTTCTAAGGAGGGCTGAGTTGAATGGTCTGAAATGACGTCTCGCGGAATGGTCTGGTCTGAGTAAGGAAGAGAGGAGAGCTGTCACGTCAAAAGATTTTCATTTTTAAAATCATCGAAAATGTAGGTTTTATCCATGGACTGAAATTATTACATCCCTAGGAATATTAAAACGTGTCTGGGTATGCTTCATACGTGAAAAATATAGTTAGAGGAAAATTGGAATGCTAGAAACAATTACGATAAACCATACTATAGATTATTTCGATGTAAACTCCTAACTCGACTGTAATCCAACCAAACACTTTACAAGGTTGTACAGATGTATGGTCAATCTTTTCGATTAGAAATGAATCTTTTTAGGTACGTGCATTTTACCTACACTGCCACACAAAAAAATAAGTTCATGTTGGATTTTGATCCAAAACTATGATATAACGTCTTCTTTTGCGTAAATCATACAAAAGCTGCGTACTGTTTGTACTTGTGCTTCAGTTACTATGAAAACATGCGTAGTATATATTCTGTTATATTTTTTCTACTTTACAATATGTATGACCGTGATATTTCCCTACGATCCTATAACTTGAAATTTATATTATGATATCTTATTTCAGATTCCTGATTCTCACTCTCCTTGAAATTTCGTTTTCTAAGAAGTTGCATCTCATCCGATTTTATTTCTTTTATCTTTATATGTTCGTCCATTTTATACTTCTTGCTACTCCTATGATTTGTACCACCACACAATACCTTTCACCCCTCAACTTTCTGCAGAAAAAGAATCCAAACCAAGTTCCTAGCGCCCATTTTCAAGCTCCATAAAAGATAAATATATCCTAAGTATCGTAGAGCAAGATCTTTAAGGGACTGTATCAAATTACCGCTAGAAAAAAAACTCTTAATTGAAGCACTATACTCTTAACATAACCTCAACATATTTTTCATTGAATATTTTCATAGAATCGTCAATGCTTATCAACCCTGATCATTATCTGTTGTCCGCGATGTTTCTGCAAGTTATTAAAGGAGCCACTTGAGGGAACTTATTGGGCAACCCCTCTTCCACAGTTCCCAGCATTCTTTCGCTTCGCATTTTAGCATCTCCTTGGCCCAACTTACTTAATTTACTTTTCCCAGACGTCTTGATGTAGCGGCACGGGATCAAGGGGTAATCTTTTCATTCTTCGGTCTCTTCCTTTTTCCCCTTTGAAAACTAATATTATCCACGCAGGTGCTCACCATTCCCTCTCATCCACTCTTGCGTGCGTTACATTTTTTGTCATTCCCCCTCTGGATGGCTTATTACCAAAGTGTTGCTGTATTTCTGGAAATGATAGCGTGAGCGTTTCTGCTCCGGATCGCTGAAAAAAATGGTCCCGCGAGGTGATGTGAAAAAATGTTCCCCGTGCTTCGCATACGGACGTCATGAACGGATCTCACATTCGTAATTGCGTCTCCTCTTAGTCTCCCATTCGACTCTCCTTACGATTGGTTATTCTCAGGCCGCGTGCATCTGAACCGATACGTTAACTTTTTTGCATCCGTCGCCGGTTTGCGTAATGAGGGAAAGGGGAGAGTGATCGAGGATCTTTCTTTTTGTTTTTCGCCGTCGCGTGGAGAGAATAACAGAAATGGACCGAAAATAACACGTGGCCGTTCGGTTCGGACTCTCCATCATCTCCCCAGATCCTATATTTCTCTCTCGGGAACATCTGGTGTTTCCGCTCGTGAGAAAAAGGAGGAAGGTATTTTTTGACTTGATGTACAGGATGGATTCTCGGGTTTCGTTTTGTTTTGAATCGACTCGGCGATGCTTTATGGATGATGTTTGGCGGAGGAAAAAGGGAATATGAGAGGGAATCTTCAACCGCATTCCTCCCGAGTTTCTCATGGGTGGGATATTCCGTCTTCATTTGTGTCACTTTTATGATGTTTGTTGCTTTTGAAATTTTATTGATTAAAACTCTATACCAAGTAATTGGATATAGCTTCAACTCAAATATATACTGTTTATCTATATATTTTATTTGTTAATTTGTTCCTCGTGTAAGCTCTTATACATAAAGGTACCTATTACCTATTAGAAAAAAATACAAAAAGAGGGACTTAGGTTCCCCGTAGGATAACGCCTACAATAATCTTATTTAACATCAACTGTGCCCATTTAAATAATTATGCACAATGAAAACAAGGGATGACCTAAATCGGATTTCAAATAAGAAGCTTGAGTTTCTCAGAGATATTAACAGCTTCCGTCGACATTTTCAAATGTTTTAGTAAATATTAAAATAATATGCTATATTTTCTTCATGCCATTTATATGCATAAATTTGATGAGAATAAAAAAACTTTAAAATTAAAGGTTCGCGGATATATGTTTCATTCAAAGTAAATTCACGTAACCCAAATTCTAAACGGGAAATCAGTAGCATACTAAAAATATAGTTACAACGACATTATGTCACGGGACGGTTTAATGTTTCACTGACGTTGCAAAAATTTGGTGTTTAAAAAAATATTTATAATAACACAAACAAATAAAATTATACCAGAAATACATAATTATAATAACTTTATAGGTATGAGTGGGTATATTTTGTGAATTCTTTGCTTGGAAATTTTCTAAAAGGAAACCTAAATATTTTCATTAGGATCATCCCCTTATCTCAGATCTTGATATAAAAATGCGATTAACTCTGGATTACATCTTTCATTTAGTACTGATTATTTCTTATGTATATGTAAATAACTGTGAAATTACCTCTTTTTCAAAACGCAATTATTTTAAAAGTAATCATCATCCATGGTGTAACTCGAACGGCATACCTCTGCTGTATCATTACGCAACACGCAAACCTCTGTGGTGTCCTGAATACCGAGATCTCACCACGAAATTGTGATAATTCTCTTTCATCCCAATTTATTCCAAATCTCACCGCTATAATATACAAAGAAGCCTAAACGGGGCATTTAAACCTCAAATTAGGCAGGTTGCGTAACAAATAATTGATCTTTAACCCTATGTACAACGCTTGACTAATAGCTTATTCTTCAATATCTCTCACATCTGCTAATACCTTTCAACACATGCTTCTTCACGGTCTTCTCTCATCTTTTTTCTCCTTTGCTCCCAACTCAATCATTCCATTACCGAACCTATGTCAAAAAGTGACCCGCCTTCTTCTGACGGCAGGAGAACAACGGACACCTTCAACATATGACAGCCCCGAGCCTCACCAAAAGCTTTTTCAGCCGATCTACCCTTCCCATCTCTCGGGGAAGAGAGAAAAATAATAACAAAGCGAAAACCAGCCCATGGCTGCGTCATTTGATCCCGGACAGCCATTTTCAAAACTCTGTTCAGAGGAGATTTCCTTTGAGGCGAGCGTGCCGACAATGGGAACAGCCTCATGGCAATGCGTCCGATTCTCAACGCGAAGGATAACCACACCGAAAGCACTAGCAAGCGGAGAACAATGTGTCTTTCGTGCGCTCCATAGACGATGGAACTCCCAGTTTTCCCCTCCGGTGAATATTCTGTAAAGTCCTCCGCCGTCTTCGGGCTGTCGCTTAAATCCGTTTGTTAGGGAGGAAGATGATCGGCCGCTGATAGACGGTCCATTTTTGCAGACTCTCTCGAAGGGAGGGCTTTTAACGCTTTTGTGAGCCCACTAATACCGTTCTTTCCGATGGAGGAGATGTCTCTCGCTTGGTCGCGTACGGAGACTTGAACGCGTGGGCAGGACAGTTGTGGGTTTGGTGCGACGTTGGTCGGGGTCAGCGGCGGCTGTTTCGCCAGATGCAGCGAAATGGAGTGGGCGTGCGTGACTCACCGGTGCGTGTTTTGTTAAAGTGTCTTTGTACTCTAAACTCGTAGTTAGCGCACCGGAAGAGGGTAGCTCCAGTGATGATGGATGATTTATCATTACAATTACGTTCTATAATGATGGTTCGGAGGAATTGAATCATTTTGTGATTTTTTCTTGATGAAGGTGATCTGGCGGTAAAGCTTCAAAATTTGACAGCTTATATCTAATTTCAACGGTTTCCACCTGGATTTTACTGTGTTCTTTTCGAGAGATGGCTCTATTGCAGGCAGAGCTTGTAGGTTTGCCAAGGCAAACATGCGACAGCGTTTGTTCACAGCATATACATTTAAGTTTGTCAGCTCTGTTCTGCAACTCGTCCCCGTTATCTTCTTAAATTAAATACTTTCGAAAGCGTTTGAATTGAGATTCTATAAACATCAGAAAAATTATTCTTTTGATTATCTCTTCAAGGAAAAATATTACAGCTATGGCAATATTGAGCAGCTACCGGTATCTAATTCTAGCCTTTTGATTGAAATTCTTTTGTTTCAAGTATTAGAACGAAACTTCAATGCGATTTAACTGTCGAGGAATAATTTTAAAAATTGATAGCCACTACACATGGGGGTTGATGAAAAATAAATTGAACAAATGTTTTCAAATTTCGCGATTTCCTTATGACGCGTTTCTTTATTTTCTGCAAACAAAAACTTTAATTCGAGTGTTTTTAACATTTGCAAAAAATCATGATTAATTTCAATTTAGCTTTGGAATGGAGTTGCCAAGTTTACCAGAGTGAAGTTTTGATATTTTCTTACCTATCAAGATATAATTCTTTAAACAAAGTAATAAAAGGGCGAAATAAACAATGCCATTCACTCTTTTCCGGCTGATATAAATCAAAAGCAAGGAAGACATTTTTATTCCAATGATCCCATTAGGGAAACGAGAACATAAAACAGTTTATTTCTCATATATATTCCGCAGGTAATTTCCTCTTATTGCTTGGGAGCTATTCCATACAAATCACGTGCACGATTGGTCCGTTGACACTGACGAACAAGAAATCACGATTAAAATAACGCCTAGGTACGGCATTAATTCAAGTAAAAACTGGTTTTACCGGATTGATGTAACATCTAGAGAAGCGATTTAATTACGGGATGCTGTGAATTTGAAGTTTGTACGCGTAGTTTAAGGGAAAATAGAGTGATGTGAGCAATTACAAAAGCCTTTTTCTTTGATAAATTAGCTTTGCTTAACAGAAAAAAGGATCTAATCTCTCTCTTAGTTAAATAGAACAAACTTTTAAAATCATTGACACTGAAACACTTGTTGCTCGAATTGTCCTTTTATTGTGAGGTGGAAAATATGAGAGTACGAATATCTGATAAGGACTATTATTGTGGGGTGGGATATGTCAGAGTACGAATATTTTTTTGATAAGGATGAACATAAATAATATTAACATTTTTGTGATTTTTTCTGTGTATTCGTAAGCGGGAGCAGCTGATTTTATGTATAATTAAGCTTTGCATTCAGTTTTTTATATATAATGTAATATTCAATGCATGTAGCATACATGGAAATTTTTTCCTCGTTTCAAAAAATATAATAGGTACTAGCACGTAGCCTTCAGCCTTAACATCCATACTTTTGTGTATCGAAAACAATTACTCTATTATAAGATTCACTCAAATAAGAGCAATGGTCTACCTTTTCCAGTGTTCGGAACATGTTAGAACTTGCACGCATTTCAGCAGATCCAAAGTCGAAATATTTACATTTTCTTCTTGCGACATACCTTAAAATGACGAAGCTAATGTATCTCTTATCAAACTCCAACGTGCGTCTGATGCAACTGATTACGGCGATTGCTACATTTTGAACAATTAACACTGATGCAATCATTGGATAGGTGTAAACGAAGATTGATTAGGTCACGTCAATTATCCACTGTTACTGCATTTTAACAGTAGCCACAGTCTGACGATTTCTTTATCGTTTTCCTTACTATAATTCGAATTTTTGCACAAAGTGTTTGCATTTTCTTGTGAATGAGCAAACACACATCTTTTAGTACGGAAATCGCAACGAATTAAAAACTAAGGAATCATACTAGATCACTGGATCGTTGTATTTCTCATTAAATTTTCCTTAAAAAGTCTTCAAGTAGCATTGAAGGTGATTTTTTTTCAAAAAATCTGCCCTTTTCTGTAACAATTGATGAAGTTTGACTTCCTCTATCTTTTAAACCAGTGGGGATATAAAAAACTTCAGAACGGAAACATAAAAACCAATCATTCTCTAATTATGCGAAGTTAAAATTCCTACACAAATAAAAACCATTTCTGGACTCTTGACCAGCTTTTTCCGATTCTAGCCGATGCGTTGCTCAATCCAAAATTGTAAGGGAGCCTCAGTAATTACGGTCATATTTGCTGTGCTCCAAAAAGAACGAGAACGAGGGACGCTACATCAGTAACATGCAATTAAATTCATCTACCTCACAGAGATCGGTGAATTGTATGTATTTACATTTAAATCTGTTTGCGGTCCTTAATGGCGCTGAAAGCAAATTGTCACCTCATTCCACTTACAGCCATTCGCACATTCCTGTGTTCTTGGGTGTCATCCTTCATTGCGATGGCGGATTATGAAGCGTACACAGTATCGAACGCAATCTCTGAGCGAGAAACAGAAGTAACTGATTTAGACATGACGTCGCGTGGGCGGTACGAGATGATTGCTTTTTATTTTCCTCATCTTATGGAACAGGTATAATCCTCTTCGTTTAAAGTGGATGAGAGATAAAACGCTCCGTTCATTTGAGTGGGAAGCATCTTCGCGTAGCCGCAACACTTGTGTGGAGAGAAATAAGAGATTACTCCGGTTTCCATTCATATCGAGTCATGAATGAATGGAAGCCCAAGCGATAGCATTGTTATCGGAAGATAGCGGGCAAGGTTAGGAGGTGCCGGAGATTGATACAAGTCATTCATTGAACCAGTAAAAGAGTCGAACCTTCTAAAGAATGGGGCCAATTGAAATCGCATAACCGTGAAATGCTCTCTGAAGCGTAAGCGATGTTGATATTCCCAGAAAACTTGCAAAACCGATAAGATTTTTTGTGTCATCGCATTACAAGTAGAGAACTCAAGGTTAGCGAAGGAAATTTAACTATCTTAATAGGAATATCGTGATTAATGAGATTTATTTTTAACTTAGAAAGTTGCGATTTAATGCTGTTATCCATTTTACCAGCGCAATTTTGCCATTACATCCGTTCTGACTTACGGGTAGTATTAAAATAATGAACATTATCCTTAAATTGGAGCTCAAATGAATTTAGTAGTCAGGTTCATAATTAATAGCCTATAATAGTTCATTATGAAATAGCTTATTTTTAAGTATGAAGTCATCGGCCGATGAAATAACAAGCAAGATTTTGATGCCATCGCATCGCATCGTATCTTATCGTTTAAGATAAAAATTGAAGGCGTGATTAGTAAAAATATAAGTGCTACAGTATTTTTTCAGTATAACGCTCATAAGAAACTACTAGATCTCTCTCTTGCGAATTTATTTGTTAAATCTAGAAATATATGCTATGTTGTTATACTTAAAATTCATTCCGACTTAGATTGGTATTACTTAATGCCATTTAAATATATATTCAAATGGCAATAAGGAACATATTATAAACTGTTCCTTCCTCGAATATTAAGTAGGTATTAAACATAGAAAATGGCCTCTGTGATACCAAGAAGATTCTGAGTTAAAAGACACTTAGTAATTTTCCACTTATGTGAAAAATTACTAAGTGTCTTTCCACGAAGGCACGACTTCGAATATCGATTTAACTAGAAGATTCTGTATTTTCTAGATTAGAAATCATGCGGTAACAATTTTATCCTGTTATATCTCTTAGTTGAGTACCTTGAGTTAGTGCTAGTTAATTTCCCTATCGATATGCTTATATAAAGATAGAGATATGTTTTGTGGAAACCTTCACTTGTATAGATATAATAGACGCTATTAAGAGGTTACTTCCAAGGAATAACGCCTCCCATACTGGGAAAGCCACTCACTGGCAAGATTATCAAAGTGGGAGTGTGCTCGGCCGGAAATGAGGTGACATATAGAAAGACAAACACTATTGCTTCGCGGTCGCTAAACAGAGAGGTGTCGACTTAGCACCGTCGTGCAAAAACCTAAGCGTAACTCAGCCATTCATAAATGCGTGGCAAACGCCTGAAAGGGAGAATGTCGCGAAAAGGTGGTGACGAAGGTGCCATTTTCAAACGCGAGGTGCGAACTGTACTTACGAGAGTCTAAATTCTTCGGAAAACTAAGATTTCCCGGATAAATACGTTGCGTCGCTGTTTATCTGCTGCGAGGCGTGGTGTCACCTATGACGAAGCTCGAAGTTCATCGTCCTAAAAAAAGATTTGATTCCAGCGGATTTCGTTTTTGAGATATCGGAATGGCAACTCCTTGCTGAGCCTCTGCTTACCGCAGTTTATTTGAAATATTGTATAAAGTTGAGGAGATATTTAAACTCCTGAGTTACAGTTCGGAAATTGTCTCGATACTTCAAAATCTGTTCCTGCTTATTAGCGACTGAAATATTTTGTCATTTGGTAGTAAATAGAGAAAAATTTATCTTTCATCTAATTTCGTCACGGTCTCGTTTGTGACTACGAAGACAAGGAAGCTAATGAGGTATAAGTGCTCTGAAAAGTATGGATAGAGGAAATACCTTCATTCTATGCCATGATACGATTACATATGTTCAAGTAACTCAGACAATAATGCCTGCTTTCATAATAATATTTTTCTTTTGCTCCTTTCTTAATACATCTTTGTTTTACTTAAACAGTTGTATTTGCAGTTACAACTACTTCTCCGACATCTTGTAGGTACTGACGATTTATTTGTGAAAGTTAATCAGCTTGCAAGGGTAAAATTGACTTTTTAGGGAATATTTACCGTAAAATAATATAATTGAGGTCTATCTTAATGGAATGCCAAGCAAATTAACTACGTATATAACGTAAATTATATTCCTACATTGTATTTAAAAATTCTATCTACTGCCACCAGGTTGTGCATCTACTTGCAGTGTCGTGTACATGATAATAAAAATTATTAATTGAAAAAAATTTACTCGTGGAGCCATTGCGCTTAATTTACGAAGACATGTTCCGCTTATAGCATTCTGGATTGGTAATGAAAGCAAGGGCAAACTACCTCACTCCTCTTCTTGCTTAAAAAGCTTCATTCCTCCCTAGTAGCTCATGACGTAAAATGTCTGGATGGAGCGTAGTATAACCGGGTATACAAATAGATATACCAACCGGTCTTAGGGCTGAATACTATACAAACAGACTTAAAATTCAACCTATACTACTAGTAGAATAATCTTTTGCGAATGTTTCGTAATTATGTTCATCTTATATATTTTATCGCGATTATAAATATATTATTACTTAACAAACCGTAACCATTAGGAACAGCAACTCTAAGTATGCATACGAAAAAGGGGTAAGAGAGAACATTTTACGCCCTTCATAAGAGACACCCCATTAATCAAAGCAGTCAAGGAAAAGCGTCCTGGTATGGATGATCGGAAAGGATGGAAAGTGACAGGCGTCTCTTCTTTGAGCGATACAAGATGTTGTTTGAGTCACTGATGCGGGAAATGTGGGGCGCGAGTGATCCTTGGACATCGAGGATATCCCCAAAACAACGTTTTAAAATTTCCTAATGGCAAACGATATTTTATCACTCCAGAAAACTAAATTTACACTTTGCGAGAATGTTATCTGATACGTTTAAAGGTTTCTAACACAGATCACATATTTATCGCAATAAATTCATAATTATTTTGCCATAATTATACTTTATAACACCGAAATTCGCGTAATTCCCTTACCAATCAATGTAACGTTACTGATGAGGTTTTTTTTAGGTTATTGTGAGATTTAGAACTTCGCTGAATCATCAAAGAATTCGTACAGTTAGTTTCCTCACTCGTTCATCTAATAAAAGACTAAATACTCATGCACAGTAGACATTCTACAGTCATCTATCTATCATCATACAAAAAAGATCACCCCGCGGTGAAGGATACATGGATTCCATATTATATCCAAAGCTTTAAGATTTAATTAAAAATCGGAAAAACTGATAACAGGCAGTAATGATGCGTATGACCAAAAGAGCATGATAAAGTATAAGTAGAGGTTAGTACCTTTGAAAACCATGAGGTGAGCAGATTTGAACGGAAGGAGTAAATAGTTTTATCAGTTTTAAAAAAGAAAGGAGTTTGATAGAAACTGATTTCGACCATTAAAACTTAAAATATAAAGTAAATCTCGTCAATCATTGTTCAATAAATCAGTTAAGATTCTCTACTGATGACATATAATAGGATTTGGTCGCCTTCCCAAATATTTTATTTGGCCCATATAATTAGTTATGAATGTTTAGTTTCTATTTTAATTGAAAAGTTTCCGGCATTTAGCGATTAATCGTTCGACACTGTGAATTTTGTATACTTACTTCAATCTAAATCAGCAAAAAATATATTTTTAGTTTAACTGCAATTCATGTCGCAATGTAATTGAGATTTGACATTTTCTTGAGATGCCGAAGATTGACCGAGATATTTCAAGTCACGAGAACAATTAAATCGCCGTTCGCGTGAGATTCAGATTCCCTTTACATCTTTTCTTTACCCGCGTGACTTCGATAGCGCTGCATTTTCAAAAAGATAGGCCGATAAGGACGTAGATATTTCTCAAAAAAGCTTCCATTTTCTTCGGCCAGACGATTAAGTCCGTCGCCTTCAAAATAGGGCTAGGCTCCTTGATAAAAAACTCTGATTTTCCGTATCAACATCAGGTAACCCCGTAAAGGAATGGAAGCCAAAGTTTAAAGACCTCCCACAATGACTGCAAAGGGTCAAATACGAGAGGGCGGACTAGATTTCCAGCAGAGCTCGATCCAGCAAACCTTTACAGATGTCTCTCATTCCGCTTATGTTCTGGCTTGCATCCAAACTGCGATTCGTTAGTCCAAAGCGATATAAAAACTTTCTCTCGAGAGATACATCGAGTGATCCGATTCAACGAATGGTCACAGAGCTGAACCTCACTGCCTTACGAGTCTTAAACATGACCGGATGAGGCTGGGAGGTTTTTACAAATAAGTGAAAATTAAACTTCTCATACATTTCCCCAACTTTTCACCTGTATTTTATAGATATAATTAACTTTTAGCGAACACACTTTTGACCAGGATCTTTCCAACATCTTCCAAAGTGTCGCAACCTTTTTTAAAATCTCTTCTCCTCTTCCTTCCTTCAAAGATTTTCTAGGTACTTGGAGTTGATGCTGAAAAATTCTCTTTTAGTATTAACCTATTTGTAACTTATATGTATTGCTTATCGCTTCGCGCTCCATCGTTATCTGAATTCATAATTATACTTCGAGAAGATTCGATAAACAAACAATTTTAGAATAAAATATTTCAAAGTGATATATAAGGATTATAACTGGGATTCAGTACTACAAAAATTTAATTAAACTAAGTAAATTACGTAAAAATTGCTCTAAAAAACATTAAATCCAATTTTACTTTTCTGGGCATAAATCCTCAGGGCTATCCAGAAGAACAGTGAGATTAATTCTTCTGAAGATTATGAATCTCTGAAGTAGGATTATAAATTAATAATATCACTTTATTTCATTATTTAACTTTACAATTATACAGTACTTTATTGTTATAATTATCAAATTAACCTCTAATGTTGTAATGGTTTGGCAAGCAACAGGGCCAGCGTGCTTTCCAAACAGCCTTGAGACCCAAGTTTAGAATCTCGGGCATTGTTGTTAATAGGCCTTGATAAAGGTAAATTGCTAGAGCGGAATCAATTGAATAATCCGCCCGATATAGAAATGATCATTAATCCCATAATTATTATTATATAATTCTGTGAAATCCCTCTCCAAGAATGTGAATTAGATCCCTGTTGGTAGCAGCAGTCTCCGATATGCCCCTTGTAATAGATTTCAATCTCATTCTGCTCCTGCTTCGACCTTCCAAAAGAGGAATCGAAATTCTCCGTGTCTCGCATGACCGCCAGGAAAAAATTTTCTCTCCTTAGAATTAATCTCGAACCCAGGCGCCGAGATGTCTGGACGTCCATATTTGCTCCGTCCGATCGATTTATATATATCTGCAAGGAAAGAGTCGCCTCTCATCATCAATTCATATAATCTACCATCAAGGAGAATCCCCTTGCCTTTTTTTTACTGTCTCCATCTTCCTAGAAATTCGTGAATTTTCTTTCCGCGGAACGATCGGAAATCTGAATTGAATGTGTACTCAACGATCATCTGATATACGACATTCGCTAAAATCAATCTCATTCGATGAGATATGGAAGTTTCATTTCAGTGAACTCTTTAGAGACCGGATCGAATGATTAAAATTAATCTCCTCGAGTTGATATATTTCGTGGAGTGTGGAAGAAGTTTCTTTCATTCGTCCGTTCGGAATGTGACGAAGGAGGACAGCGGTCCTTCCATTGTGCTGGCGAAACAAAAGGAAGCATCCAATCGATTATTATCGATGAATGAATGATTTTCAAGTATCGGAATTTATCGCGAAATTAATGTCTGGGCATTCATTTTTAGAAACAGTCTTTGATGAGATTTTGTTGAATGCTAAGGACTGGCTGGATATTAAACTTGCATAATGGCTATTTTACAACTAATTCGCAATTATCTTTTAAAACTGGTGATATAAATAGGATGGTATAAGTCTTTTAGATCTCGTTAGCATAAAGGTTTGCGGCGATTCTCTAGATATCGACCAATGCCATGAGATACGAATATTACTGCTAAAGACACATTTAGTAATCAGACTATAGCTTTTTTGTGCATTTTATGTGATTTTAAGCTATTAATGCAAGTATGAAAGACTCTAGAATCATCAACTAAAAGAGAGAAACTAACCGTTGTGTGATCGTATCATATTATTTACCATCTGTTGCATTGGAATCTGCCCTTGAACAGATGAATAATGGGAAACATACATTGATTATTGCCTCTTTCGCAGCCTTAGGAAAGGCGATTTTTCCTCGAATCTAACTTACATTTCTCCGAGAAATACGCTAAATTCACATAGTTTTGATTTGACTTAAAACATGTAATTTATAGACGAAAATAACCATATTATGTATCCTCGAATCGTAGTTTATTTTCAATGTCAAAGATGGCACTGTACTCGTTCACATAATTCTTTGATCATTCATCAATGCAGTGTACCGTGAGAGGTAAAACTGTGTAACAATGATAATGACTTCTCAGAAAGATGCAGCTATTATCTCACCGGATGTGATAAAGAAATCCACGAGATAAGTTGTGATTCACTCCCTCCATATACTGTGTTCGAAAGAGAGTTATTATGAAATGCGAAGAGTTTGTCTTCAAATATTGCAATTTTGTCCATAATAAACACAACTGTGCTAACTTTCTCTCCACTATGAAAGGTCATTTGTAAAGTAATGAACCTGTCCATGGCCTTCAATTAGGTTTTAATAATAAAGTATACTCAATTTGAATGTTCCAACTTATTTTAGAAATCGAAATAGTCAAAAAAGAAACTCACTCACTTATATAATTACGAAAGCACAGCGTAGCCATACGGGATACTTTTGAGTTATTATTTGGAGATCTTGCACATGTCCACTATCTATTGCAATGAAAATTAAGCGGTATAATACATATAAAATATGATATTATTCCATAACACAAAACTAAGAATTTGTTCCAATAGCGAGCACATAAAGGGTTAAGATTTCCACCAAACATACATTTACGTTTGACGGACAGAAGTGGCCGTTTTATTTTTTAGCGCAATCAAACTAAATTGTTACTGTCTTCAGTGAACAATAGCGAGGAGTAGGATTCGAATTCCGTACAACACGCCAAATAAAAATAATGGAGAAAAGGTTGTAAGTTGAAGTTACAATTTGGTATTAATTTCTCGTAAGAGTAAAACTTACGATGAGCATACGTTGAGATTAAGAGTAAGTTATTGAGTAAACACTTTTTAAAAGGAGCTATTTACAAAACAGCAAAAATGATAATGAAAATGCACAAGTAAAGTAATCAGCATGTTTGCTAAAATTTCATTTTCTTATAGACCTCGTAATCTTCTAGGCGTCGAAACAAATTTAACGCCCCCGGGCCTTCTCCTTTCACGCATGGTTACGTTATTTTTTCCGGAGAGCTTTATGCTCTTTCGTATTCAAACCTCTTTTCAACCTTAGGTCTCGATCGCTTGCGGTCTGAAAAGAACCCCGCACATAAAAGTCGACGATCTTCTCCCGAGGGGCCTACGCAATCGCTCTCCTTTTTCCGTACTCGGATGGATGGATGGATGGATGAATGAAAGTGTGGATGGAGTCCCCGAAGGCCGAATGTGACACGCCTGCAGAGATAAAGTGGTCTATCTGTAGTTTTGTAGGGGAACTGATTTTTTTGTCACCCGTCCCTATCTTTTCAAACACGGTTTTCTTTATAGTTTGAGCACTATTTCGGTGGTTCCTTCACAACGCAATTGCAGACATATTGCCACTTATATCCACGCAAATACATTTGGCAATGGACTCCACTTTTATTAAGACGCTTAGTATTTGATGATTTATTATAACTGACATCCATTATAACTGACTGCGAGGAAATGAAGCGAATTTCTTTATATATAACAACAGAGCCAGGAAATCAGAGAACACTACCTAAGCTTTGAGTTTGTTTACATTATTGCACGAAATGAAACTTCACTACTAATAAAACGACTTGGCGCTTTCCCACCGAATTATGCATGTAAAATCTTCACCATTTCACACGACGGCATTAACTGTTGAAGCATAGGATACTAATTACTGACCCATTTCAAATGCAATGAAGATTTCACAAACCGAGTAACGAATCCCATAAAGATGCGATTCGTTAATATCATGATATATTTGTGTTTGCAAGGATTTTTCATTATATAGGACTCACTTTTATATTTTGGTAATATGATACTTGGAGTTGATCAATTACATGTGCGGTGGAGAAGCCAAGCTTTAAAGCATTTGTAAGTCTTCGATTTAATTGCGCTATAGTTATGAACAAGCTATATTTTTGTCCTTTACACCGTAAATATACATTTGTATACTCTATATAGTCATTTATATCCTCTTAAGCTATTTAAAATTTACAAAGAAATCGTTAGTAACTACAAGATGCTGAGGAAGTTGTTGGGACCGCCAATACGATTGATGAAAGCGGAGGAGACATGTATTAAGAACGGACCAAAAGAAAAATATTTCTATGAAAGCAGGCATTATTGTCTGAGTTCCTTGAACATGTATAATCGTATTATGGCAGAGAATGAAGATATTTCTTCTGTCCATACATTATGCCTTCCCGCAAGCCTGCCGTATAGGCCTCGACGCTCATTACCTCCACTAATTGAGACTTCAACGTACTTGAGAAATATTTCATTCGTCGCGCCAAAGTTTACGCATTGAATTATGAATACATTTGTCAGAGGAAAGATGGAGAGAGTGAAGCGATGTTATATTGAGGCCACATTTTCAGAGAAGAGTAATCGCGTCGCCATTTCCTCCGCGGTGGAGTCCTAATTTGGGGAAACTGGAATCAAAGGTATCCATTATGAAATGCGCAAAAGTGGTTCAACTTCAAGCGTATAATCATGCGATGATGGTACGGTTATGATGATCATGATTATAATGAGCGTTCGTTTGGGACGAACGGAGAGATCGGCTTGTGATGGGTGCCAATCACCCTCAGTAGATGCAGATGGTTCGTGTAAATACCCGTATCACCACTTGGAATGAATTTAAATGTCCTGTTCGAGTTACCAAGCTTTTATCCGGATATGTCCTCTTTTTAAGAACCTTCGACAGGGATTTTTAATACTGCTTAAAATTCTACGATAAATAGAAAACCATTATTTCAACATTCTGAAATCGAGCTATACTTGTAAGGAGCAAGTAAATTTAGTAAATGACGCTTTGACACTATAAAGCGAATTGTTCAGTGCATGATATGATGAATTACTCATGATATGAGACAGCTTTGCTTGATGAAAGAATATTTAACAAATTTAGAACGTCTGAGAAATAAGACACCCCTCAAACTTGATTTTTATTTTAAGGTTATAAGTGCAGTACGAAGGAAATAATTTCATATGTCCAAGCAGGTGGCATCTAATTATGAAATGTGTCATTCCTAATATATATCTCTATGAACTCATCTTCCTAATTTTGTCCTGCTTCTTCTTCGAATTTGTCCTACATTAGGATTAGATGTAAAATGAGATTTGCGAGCCACAATCTATCCCTTAAATAAAGTTGTTATTAATAATGCATTAATCACTATAAAAATCTGAAAAACCTTTACTCGAGTCTCTAATGTATGAATTTCATAACGAGCTCTAATTTATACTCCTCAAGTAGGTATATACCATTGGTTTTTCCTTTTCAACATACAAATGTCCATAATGATTAGATGCAAATGATGCGGGATTGAAAATTGCACCATCTCCCTTCAATATAAATCAGTTCGGCAAAAATGCGCCGAATTAATAACATTTGTCTTATACTTTCACTTTCGCGTCAATTTTGGAAATTGGGAGTTAGGAAGGAATAAAAGACCTCCTCTGAGCGTATTTGTCAATGTTTATCCACCGAGTAATAACCCTCTTAGATAATATACGCATTCACTGAATCTGGTTCGTGCCTGGGAGTATTCAATTCGGAGGTTTCTTCGCAACTCATTTTTCTTCTATTGCTTAAGGTCGAAGATGGAATGATCCCGAAAGTTTCCCGACTGGAAAAAATGAGGCCCATTATATTTTCGCCAGGGGATGAATGTATGGGAGAGGGGCAATCACAATAGGGGATCGTGAGTTTTTTCGGTGTTATATGGCTCGGGTCGAGATGATGTGTTTGCGAAGATGGCGGTGATATTTTCCCTCCTCGAAGGCTGTTCAACTCGGATTATCTGGATTTCTCAGGCAGAAATGCAGAGGAAAACATCCTAAAAAGAGAGTCACTTTTTTCAGGTTTCCTTTTCCAGACTCGAAATGAGATTTTTCTAGAGCTACTGAGCATGATAAAGCTGCACATTATGGGCTAAAAGGGTCGTGAAGACGTTGAGCAAATATGCAACACGTTGAAAAAGCATTCAATTGACGTCGATTTCACCTAAAATGATAGCTGTGAATTTGTTCTACTGGTGGAAGAAGACTACTTACTATGGAAAATAACCATCAATTTTATTTGTAAAGAGACTATTGCATAGTTAACAGGAGGAGAAATATCGTATTGTTTCACACAATTAGCCCAAAATGGTTCTACGACTCAATAGAGTTGTATGGACCTTGAGATATATTGAATAAATCCTTTTTCTTCACCTTCCTGTTTTATTCATCTGTGAAAAATGTTCAACTTATATTTAAACCCATTTCCACGACTTTTCGTGCTAACAAATGCATAATACCAAGATTTCAAGTGATAATGATGCACATCGATTAAGTGCTAATAAAAAAATTCGAACACAGAACATCTGTAATGTATTTTTACCGTTGTTACCTTTGTTGTAGCAATATGAGAAAAATATCATTGCCAAAGTTGGTGCGAATAATTATACCCAGTTTTCTTCACTTTACGAAAAATCGAGAGTACGCTCGCATGCGATCAAAAAGGAATTCACTTACTCGTAGTGATTATCGCTTTCATTCCACGTACATTTTTAAATATTGCTCATACGAGTTTCCACTTACTTATTTAGCCAAAGAAAATTGCGCTAATTATTCATTCGAGCATCTTTAACATTCAGGAAAAAGTAGTAGTAAATCTCATTTATTAACCATATTGGTTCTTTTCTCGGTGTAGCATTATTTCGTTCTTTTCCCCGATATCCATGAATGATAATGGATTCGAATACACTAACTTTTTCACCGACCCTATCGAAGTAGAGGCAACTTCTCTCTATGAAAGATGGCGCTCCAATCGAGTGAAATCGAGGGCTTGGATGACGCGAACACCTTTCGAAGATATCATTCGAGATGAATGATCTCCGGAAAACGGAATGTTGCGTAAAATGTGATGCCGCTCTTATCGACTATTGTCAATGGGTGAGGCAGGAGGGAACCGCCTCCTTTTCCACAGAGTTATCTTTCTAGGGATTGGTAACATTGCGTAACTTTCCAAACATGCTGCGTCTGGTTATCGTGACGAAACATTCAGATTGATTGCATTCATTTTCAGAAAATCCATATATGACAAGATTGCATGGATAAGTAAATATTTTTCGTGAAAGCTTAAGTTTGAGCGGATAATGAATATATTGCCAATTTATTACAAAAGTAGGACAGAAATCTTTTAAGAGAGTTTTATTTAGTTGAAAATATTCTAATCAATTTTACCAAGAATGTTTAGCTGCGCATGCGTACCTTCACTATTTCTAACCAAAGCAGTTTCGATAGTTTATGTTGATGAGCAAGAACTCAGAACTCTGTGAAGTAACACTTAAAGCTATTAAAGTGAAAAAAATAAACCCATTAAAAATCTTGAAAATGGAAAATAGAGGATTTCATAGTAAGTAACAATAATAATAATAATATTGTTATATTATCTAGTCTTTCCAAAAGACACCATAGCTTCATTTAATAAATTCATGTGGAGTTGAAATATATTTCAATTTAGTTCAAGCGATGTTAGATCAAACGTAGATGATTTGGAAACTTTTGGAATTTCATGAATATGATTTCACTTGATCTATTGACGTGTCATTGTGTCTCTGAAAGTTAAGTAAGGTGGCTCTTTTATAAGCACCTTTCTGTGAAATCATAAAAGAAAATATATTAGATATACATCTACTATAAACGGTGAGTAATATTATACGATTTCTTTTGTTTAGAACCTCTGAAATTCAGCTGTCATATAATAGTCTTGGTAGTTAAAATCTTTAGTTTTGACATCTTTTAACTTTAATTTAATAGACATTTTATGATGTTTTAATTTTTAAGCCTCTCCTATATATATAACGGACTACATTGTACTTAAAATAATATTGTATTACGTAATCAAGTGATTGTGAGAATGCTTATATAGTTCTCAAAGTATAATGATACGTCCGCGGTGAATAGAAATGAGTGATAAAATCTTAATGGAGGAAAAAACTGATGATTAAATAACCTTTGAAGCAGTCTATAATGTTGATATAACCCTCCCTTTACCGAGCAGCTCTGTATTAGCCAAAGGCCTCAAGACCATGGTGTTTAGCATAGATCGACTTGGCGTAAATCGACTTGAAGTCGGGCGCCACAGATCTTGATGTTTATCTGGCGTAATTCTCTCACGCAATCTTATAATGCATCTGAGATACGCTTTTCCTTCAGGAATTCCTCTGTTACTAGAGACATGCAGATATTTAGAACTCAGCATTCTAAATCCTTTTTATTCCTCTTCGGTACGTTCTTTCCCATGCTATAGAACTGGAGATCAGACGCTATCAGATGATATTTATCAGACGCTATCAGATGATAAAGAGATTCAATCCATATCCTAAAATAGTGCACTCCTTTCATGATAAAGGGATTAAACGAACTTCCATGTTATTTTCCTAGAAAATGTATTAACGCGTGAGACGCATTAATCCCAATAGAGGTACTCTTTATGTATCCAGCTTTCTAAATGATCGAAGAGATTTTAAATGAAACAAAAGTTATCGAATACGCGATGCATTAAAACTCAGGAGAGGAAAGGATTATAAAAATCCAACACCCGGAACACCCGATGATGAATTAGTACTACGAAAGCATATATAAACTTCAGTGAATTTTATTGGCGATTCTTTCTGCTGTATATTTTGGGATGCCATTAAGTAACAATCGAACAAACGGCCTACAAATCTATATTTAAACGCCTTCAACTACCTATAAAACACTTTGCTCTAATACTGCAGAAAAAGCCTCTTGATAGTAATATTAATTACCATAATTTGGCCACCAACTATACTAAAACATAGTACGGCATTCAAATAATAAACATTTAAGCCTTAAATTTCCTGTACAATATAATTATAAATTTAATTGAAATTTTACGAGTTTATGTCATAGAATTCTAGAGTGCTATGTTTAGGCATTTGTTAGATAAATTATAGCATTTGAGTTATGGATATTATTAGAAAATATATATATGTGTATTTGTTTATGAAAAGTTTAAGTAAACCATTGGACATGATTATTCATGAAGAATGGTAAGTAAATATTTCACAATTTTATACCTATGCAAATTTTAAATCGAAAATGATATATGTGAATTATTACTTCTATCTTTTATCTTCAACTGCAATTTATGGCTTTATAACAGTTGTATAATTTTCAATGATAAAATTCCAGGGCAAATGTTTGTTTAGGAATGTTTTGATATAATTTATTTTAAAACAGATTTATTTGCAATGGATACTTGGTCCAAAAGTTAAGTTATGAACACCACCGATTGTCGATTATTGATACAATCGTTACATTACTCTTACTCGACAAATTTTATAATTTCATTCGTCAAAGTATTTTCATTCCAGCAACAAACACTCAAATTTATGACTTTCATAACTACCCAAACCTGTTGACCAGTCGAAAGTAAAGCGTAAGTAATGAGTCTATGAAAGAGATATTTCCATAATCTTCTTCTTTTAAATAATCATCGTCAGAGATCTCAATAGAAATCACATTTAAAAGCTGTTCTTCATGCTCAGGAAGCTTTCTCCATTTACTTTATGCATAAGATGCGAATTTTCAGCAGAACGTTAGAGTTGGGAAATCTCAAGCGTGTCTTTCTAAAGTTGACACGCTCGTTTTACTTCTTAAGATGCTATCGTCACGCCATCGCGAAATTTGCTCTTACTGTTCGCACACTCGTTAAAAAATAATCCTGCTCTCAGAAACTTCCCATAGAAAGAAAATAATGGGCTGCCGCTACCATGGAATGCAATTAAGACAATTAAGCGTAAAATAAATAGAATGAAACGAATTTACGACATTCTCCTCCGCGTTTTTTCCTCTCTCGACCTCGACCTCAGCGATTTTGACATGACTATGCAAAGACGCAGAAAAAGGGATTCATCGGTGGAATATGGCAGCAAGCGGTGCATCATTACGAACTTTTGCGAGTGTATGAGAATCGTTATTCCGAACGGCTTAAAATCCACAGAAACGTATATGCGAAACAAGCTGTTAAATACGCTATTTCGTTTTCAGTCTCGGCAGCCCGCATACTGTTGCATGGTTTCAAAAATTATAAATGTTCTTTCCTAAAATTTTAGCTATCGAGGATCCAAGGTAGTGAAACATATCGGAATTTCTGTGACTCGAACCCAGGTCTCTAACTTTTGGGGTTGACTTTGAATGGAAAGAAGTAGAAGACCACACTTCGAGTCCCGCACATGTCGATATTTTTCACTCCTTTTCATCCTTGGGTCCCCAGGTGCGCTGTTCGTGTAATGTAAAGACGCCTCTTCTTCACAGTTTTAGGTATGAAAATCAATCATGATACTTGCTGGTTTATTTATTTAACCCTTTTGGAGGGGTTGAGTCGGTAAGGCCTCTGTACCACTCGACCTTTACAGATATTATATAATATTTAAACAATTAATTCAAATTCTAAAATTAATTTACGGCTAACAAGATAGGCGAGAGGTTTAGGTTTATAGGCAAGGTTTATCGACAAATTGTTATAAATTTTGCGTAGCGCTGAAATACAATTTGATTTAGTTTCGTTATTTCTCTAACGGAAACAGGAAGGTCCCAATTACAATGAATAATCATTAACGAACACGAACGAACGGGATGCCGGACTCGTACCTGGTACCGGGAAAGAGCTTCAGCACTCTGACCATTCCGCCACCGCAGCCCGTAAATGAATGCTCTCAAAGGACTCTCTCTTTAAACCTTAACAACTTTGCAGTGTAGATCAACAAAAGAATAGTTGTGCGTGTACCATTGACGTAAATACAAATAGATCCAATATAATACTTTCAAAAAGTTAAAAAGTATTAATTTTGACATTTCCAAGCATATGACTATTCATATTCACGAAACTGGTGTATTAGGGGTTATAAATCTCCAATAACCGTCTTTGTCGGCATCCTTCGTCTCATTCACTGCGGTTCGGAGAAACCAAGAGAGGACACCGCACTTTAAGAAGACTAAATGCGCATTTCAAAAGCAATGCTTTCTTCTTCAGGATTGAATAGGTATCTATAAATTAACCTCTAATTCTTTAACAACCGTGTTCTAAATTTTCTTTCTTTGCAAAAGAATAATGTAATCAAATATTTGCTTGAAAAAATTGAGCTACTTAACTGTATTAATATTTAAAATCCCCGATAGCGGATTTCGAGAGACATCGAATTATTTATCCAAACATTTCAGTCATCGATACGTTCTTCAAAACTAACATCGTCAAAAAAGAGGATTTTGAAAGTTCTCCGAGTCTGACACATTTAAAATGACGAAAACTTGCGCCAATAAGTTGCGAGCCGTATGGAAGGGGAAAATGACGCCAATTCGTGGAAACGAGAGATCGGAAAAATCAAAATTCAGAAAAGCACGCGTCGAACGAGACTCATTTCACCAAAAACGTCTCCTCCGAGGTTCTCCTTCGCGGAGGTCCTCGATGTTATCACTCCGTTGGCTCCCACGATGAGTGACGGCCATCGAATCGGACTTGCAGTAACAATATGAATTCCCAAGTTGCTATTCTCCGAGCGAAGAGATCATCCGATACCCGCGAGGGACTTTTAGTTACAAAAAAGGCCGGAGAAGAGAGAAATAATGAGATGAGAGGAGAGAGGGGTGTGGGAAGGAAAGAGGATAAAGCTGGAAGAATGAGGAAGGAAAGAAAGGAATGCGAGAGTCAAAAAAATGTTATGATAATAGGAAGACCGTAGAGAATGAATAAAATCATTAGATCGAAATGAAAGATAAATAAAAATGAAATATTAAAGAAGAAAAGATGTTCTTACGCGTGTTCGACTTTGGTGAAAGCGGGTTCGATCCCTGGTTGGAGCTCATGGGCGAAATGACCAACGTTGCCGAAGTTCTTTTAACAATGCTACTACCAAAATGTCCTTATTCTAAAGCAATAATATAAAAGTGGTTGTAAGGAGTATTTGTACCCATATATGACTATGATTTATCGCGTGTAATTTTCATAATAGTATTTAATTTTTGTTTTTCGTTATGCTTATAATTTTGCAATACGTAGAATACAGTACCTAGGATACTTAAGGTTAGTAACCCTTGACCAGTGATGCAATTTATGCCACACAACCAGTGACGTGCGCTCTGGGAGACCGCAATTTTTTAAATATCTTTAAACTGGCTAAATGACACATTTAACAAATTTTAAAAGTCTTAATAAACTAATCAGTTATTCAATAATTTGAATTCAAATTTAATTTTATGTTAATAAGAACAAAATTTCGATAGTAAATCATTGTATGAAGATAGTAAAACATTTGAATGAAAAAACATATCCTTTTTAAATAAAGTCACATACATATTAAGAATCAGGTAGCTATATTTGCAGCAAGGCCTTTACTGTATTTTTGGGATGATAAATGATAAAACCTTCGAAGGACCTATAGAATCCTTAGTATATAATATCCTACGAATTTTCTATCTAAAGGTATCTAAGAAGGTACCATAAATTACTGATTTGTTAAAAATCATATATTTTATATTCACAATAAAAAAATCGCTGCGGTCTCTCAGATCGCACGTCACTGGTGAAGGGTTAAAGCTATCGAATATTCTAATTTTATTACCGATAATTTCGTTATAGACATTTTTTCGAGTGTTGAAACTCTACCATCTGATTTTGAATATATGTCATTTCAAATGACAGCGTTGGAAAAATTAAAAATAAAGTGCATCCTGTGTTTATTGGGACAATATTCATTTGCCCTGCCGTATCCCAATGTTTTATTCAAGACCATGCAAACGTATTTTTACCTGACCCAAGCGTTGAAATCGAACATTAAGTTCGTGTTTCTGTTCAAAATGCTGAAGGATTGTCAATTTAAAGGTGGAAATGTCAAAACAATGTCAATTTAAAGGTGGAAACTACTGGGCTATTACTAGTTTCCTTCTGACCTAATCTTGAATAACATTAGGGCAGACTGCGATGTAAAAGGGAGTAAAAATGGGTATGTTTTAGTTAAAAATACAAGCAGTTTACGAGGAGAGAGAAAAAAGAGTTGTTTTCTGGGCAAGAGAGGGAGGGAAGATATATGAGTGTAGAATGAGGTTGGAGAGAGAAATGAGGGAAAGGTCCTTAGCCTTCTTACTTCCAGAATAGGGAAAAGAGGGATGAAGGGTGGGAGTAGTAGTACGGCTGAGGTGGCAGATCGCCAGGAAGACGCCGGAGCTCGTGCCGGACTCCACCTCTCTCTCTTAACTGCTCCCCTTGATCTTTCTTCTGCATTTTTAGCAAACATCTTCTGCTGTCTTATTCTGTATATTGCATAATTTTTCCAAATGTGTCTTTTTTATCCTTTCGTATTGTTCGCACAGCCTCTTAATGCCTTTTATGTGAACTTTTTAAGTCTTCAGCTTTTTAACACCGTATCTTGCTGGTAGATCATTATTCTGTGTGTATTTACGTGAATCGGATTTTTGTACACGTAGAAAATATTTCCCTTTTCTGAATGTTGAAAAGATTATTTTTCTTCGTTGTCTCATGGGTATCTGATGAAATGTATTGCTTGGAATTCAAGTTGCATCTCACTGATTTAAAATTGTTTTCCTTGTAAGTAGTAAACTTGTACATAGTATTGGATCATCTCGGCAAGTCAAAAAGTTTCCATTTTGACACCTTTTAGTCATAACTATGCATTGGTCACCCAAAGTTTTATTTTTTTCTGATTTTTCCTGCTGAGAAATATTTTCCCTAAGTTTCACTTTGGTTTTATAAATCCTAAAACATTTTTATTTTTATATCATTAAAAATGAAATACCTTTTTGTATTTAAGCATTGACGATGCGTTTGAGGAGAGAGGGTATTTTCTCAACATTGTCCTAGTAAAGACCACATTTATTTTTTAATTTTCTTCAGTGCTTCGGCGCCTTTCTTTTTCTCTACCCCTCCATCTCTGTCCCCATGTGTGGTCCACTTGCTTTCTTTATTTCATTACCTTTCACATTATTTCAGTCTTTAACCTTTTGGCGCGGAGACAGATCGTGTAGACTTCAGCAGCACGTTTCGCCATTTTCACCAAAATTGTTCCTTTTATTTTGTAGCGCTTTCGTAGCTCTTTCTTCTGCACCGCCAAGATTTTACTCTCAGAGAATCTCTTTGAACTCCTTGGTACGTCGCAGAATATATCCTTTTGTCTAGCATCCTTTTAAACGCAAGGCCATGGACTTCTTCGAAGTTATTTTTATTCAGAGTATGCTCGATATTAAAATTCAAAATATAATACAACATGGTCTGCTTTTCTGAAGTTATTTTTAAGTAACGAATATTGTATGGATTCGTAGGTTATAAATATGTCTGATTCAAATGAAATAAACTTTTGAGTATCGAAAATGTGAGACTGAATTGTTATTGCAGATGGGGAAACTACACGTGCATATTTCGCAAGTATTCATCCTTTTACAGTGTTTCATATTTAACATTAACGATGAAAAGATGCCATGAGTAACTCATTTTTTAAATATCGGTGAACATTTTCGGTATTTATTCATAATCAAACATAGATATTACCTTATTTGCATGTGAGAGGCATAATTAATGAAATTTATCAAAAATAAACGAATGAAACACAATGAACTTCCTAAAATAAATTTCCCTCTCAGAGTAAAAGATCAAATTTGCGAGTGAATATCTCAGATTATTTTTTTCCGTGACTCCATGGGTTTGAATTAGTAAGCATATTCAGATTCTGGGAATTCTAATGCCTGTTCTGCAATGCTAATGCACGAACCTCGCTCATCCCGCCCACTCGTGACACAAGGAAGAACCAGGACATCCTAAATTACGCCTAGCGCATGCCACCTTAATCCTGCAAGGTCGCTATATATTCCTAGAGCTAGAGACCGTCATTATTTATGATCGCTTGTAACAAAGGACGCAAACTCGATCGTGAGCATCTCATCATCCGCCTTTGTTTATCTAGAAGTTCTTCATTTGGCCGAATTCATCGCTTCCGTTATTTTATGCGCTTGACCTGACCTTTAAACTTTACCGCCATCGTCTCGGACTCCCGCCCCGTCTGCATTGACCAACTCCTTGCCTTTTTCGTACTTCCCACCGCTCCGTTAATTTATTTCGACCCTCTTCTCCATAAAGTTGAGTCGAACCAGTGTCGCCATTCGTTTCTTGTGAAACACCGATCAAACGACAAGATGTATCCTGTTATAATAGCCTGCTGTTACCTAATATCAAAATAATTACTTTAAGAATAATACAGATCTTATTTCCGGAGATATCTACCAGTAAATTCAATTGTGCAATAGGAACGATACGCTCGTATCGATTACGCTCCTCAATTATTTTGTCAAGAGTCTCTGCTATTAGTGGACATTGTTTGTATTGTTGCCTATTGTTGTAGCGGTAGAGTCGGATCCAAATGAAAGTTACGGATTGTGAACTTTTATTCATCTTGACAAATGAATACTACTGAAATGGTATAACACACAAATGATAGAAGCTGTTATCGATTACACACGAAAGTTAATAAACTCTTTCGATATTGCTGAAAACTAAGATATAAAATTAGAAGCAATTCATCAGAAATATATATTTGATATATCATTGAAATCCCTTTAAAACTGTTTAATATAGAAGTTATCGAATTCCAATAAATATACATGAAAGCTAATAAATACTTCTAATCATGCTGTAAACTGAGCCATAAAATTTGTAGCAATCCATCAAAAATATATGTTTAAAATATATTCATCGAGTTATGTTGCAACAAGAAACAAATTCCATGATGCAGTTTTCTTTATCTAAACAGTCACCTAATTAGAAAAATTAAATGAAATTCTTTAGTCATAAATTAAATTAAATTCTAGTCTTTATCTAGAGTACTTTATCTTGTATCTGCCCTTGTTTTCTACAGCAGCCACAAAGCAATGCAAAACGAATGGATTTATTTCATCCATCCTAGTTTTTGCGCCTTGAAACCTGCATCATAAGATTCAGGAAACCTGATGTCAAAATTAGCGGGTTGGTAGCAAAAACGTGTCTCATACATTTCCGCAGCCCACGGAGAATTTATTGCCTGCGCTGCAAGAAAAACGATCCTTGTGCTAACCTAATTTGTAGACGGAAACTGTGCTCTTCAGGGTCTGGAGAAGCGTGATAAGATTCTGCGATTTGGCGCACCAGTAGATTATGCAGAAAGGGTAAAAGTCTCCTTGCAGGGTGAAGTATGAAATGTCTTAACCAAGGCTGAAAAAATTCGAAATCTTGAACTCGTGTGATTAATAAATATAGGAGTCGAATGTGTAACGTACTTCTTCATACTATTGAACGTCCCTGAAGCAGTTTACTCGGTAATATTTGCTGTTCCAATTCAGAAAATGCATACTGCAAAATAATGGAGCTTACTTAAGTTTCCGGAGTCTATCAATTAAATCATTTTGATCCTCAAGTATTCTTTTATCAAATTTTTCAAGAATATTCCTCGGTACTATACTTGTTAATATTTTTTGTTCCAATTCAACGACACGTATACTGTAAACTATTGGAGCTAACTTATGTTTCCAGAACTATTAATTAAATCATTTTGATCCTCAAGTTTTCTTTCATCAAATTCTTTAGCAATATTCCTCGGTACTATAATCGGTAATATTTATCGTTTCAATTCAACGAAATGTATTAAGCAAAATAGTAGAGCTAAGGTAAGTTTTCAGAGACGACTAATCACTTTGACCCTCGCGCATATTTTTATAAAACTCTTCAGGATCTCCTTCCATTTCTCAGTAGCTATTGCCTTCAGTAATTCACCGAGAGTCTTTCCAACGCATTTCTCGATTATGCTCATACTTATTCATTTCCGCATTTTTGCTCGGTAAAGTTGAATTCTCCTGACATATCTCCAGCTATGATGCAAGTCACGCTAGTTTCACCGGAGGATCTCGGAAAATGCGTGCCATTAGTAAGAAAGAAAGACAACGAAGCGCTAAAAGGCCGAGTGAAAAGAAGGCAAAGCTCATGAGAATAATAATAATTTCCTTGTGTTGACCGTCTTTAGAGACGTTAAACCACCCATTTCCTTTCCGCATTCACCGGAGATTTAAAAACCATCAGGAAAATAATACCTACTCGAGTTGAGGAATAGAAAACATCCATTTATAATTCCGAAGTTTTAGAAAACCCCTTTCCGGAAACTTCGGCACTTTACGCGCACACCCTTGGGCACTTTCTAAGTAGGTCATTTCAATTCTGGATGCCGTTTCGCCGCCTATGACTCGCTTCAGGGACCAAAGCCGTTTTTCAATCCGTCACTCAGGCGCGATTTACTTTATTTCCATGCCTTCCATCTCCGCAGGTATCAACAGCAAGATTTGTGCCGCCCGAGAGCGAAAAATAGAAAAAAATATAAGGAGACATGAGAGATCGGTGGATAAGGCGCGCCAGAATTATTTCCGCCTATCCACGGAGCCATCTGTCGTCGGCGAGGGGGAGTTAAAGCGGTGAAGGCGCGATATCGAGAGGAAATCGTCCATTTGCGAGACCTTCCGCGCGATCAAATGCCGCGTACGCTTCTCGATGGCAAATATTCCCATTCGCGGGAAGTTTTCATGGGCGAGGCATTACGCGAGTGCAATTACAGGAAGGGATAAGCTCGCGGTTGTTACCAGAAGGTGTTCGAATGCTATTGGGTAACCTATGAATGTTTCCGAACGTCCTTCGAGACGCTGTCTCCTCCCTTGCCTCTCCTCTTCCTCCCCTCATTTCTCACTCGCTCTCCAAGTCTCTCTCTCTCTCACAGCCTCCGTATCCCCATCTTCCCCCCTCCTTCCCCACCCCCTTCGCTTAAAAACTAACATCAAACAAGAACCCAACGAACTCTCACTTTTCTGTTGGTTTTGTGCTTTTTCGCGATTAGTTTGCTCACAAGGTGTTTTCAAACTGACCTGTTTTCGCTGACTTTTGCTGTCAAAACTCTATGCTCCGCTCGTTTCCTGAACGTCTAATAAATTTGCCTCGGAAATGAGCGAGCTTTCCAGGTTCACTCGGTTCGTAAGTTAGGATTTTAATGCGTGGAAAGTAGCGTCCAACAACATACTGCCGCCTGTTAAATCGATACTATAAGAATTCGATTAAATATATAATTGACTGTTTGAAATCACCCAATTGGACAGCTTTTTCACAATTAAATTGGGATGTTATTGCGCAGAATAGCTTTCGAAATAAATAAAGAATGTTAAGTCTTGATTGATCAAGATGAAATATTTATTAGAAACTTCTAAAGAAAAACGTTTAATAGTAAAATATATAAAACACGGTAGTATATAAAAATTGCTGGTATCAGTTTTATTTATGGACATGTATGTTATGTAGTTATCCATGTTATGTTACGTGTCTCACATTGCTCATTAATTTTATGATATGATAGAGAGATGTCTAGATTGTCGTTCCTTAGTTATGAAAGTAACTCCAAAAGAAAACATCCTATAATTTTTGCTTATTACAGTTAGATGTAAAACCCGAGCAACATATTTACATAACTGTTAATTGATTTTTCAAAATAAATTTTCAAAATAAATAAAAATATTTATAAATTTAGAAAGAAGCAAAATCGGAATATAATTACTAAGCCCACAGTGAGTCTTTAAAATCTCACATAGATAAGGAGATACCTTTTTGTAATTATTTCGCTTATAATAATTAAATCGTTATATCTTTATGTTGATAGAATCTATACCTCAAGCCTGTAAATAATCTAATATTATTATAATATAAAGGAAGGATACTATTATGAATATCTGTACCCTTTTCTAAATAAAATTCTCAAAGAATTTTGAAAGAGCAACATAAATATTACGGCTGTTGCGAGCTTCGGGCAATATTTGCAAGTTAGTCCTCGCATTTTGAGCAATATTTGCATGCGAATTCAAAACTAACTACTGGCAGACGTGTTTAGGTTTGTTGTGGAATCTTTATTGGTCTTAAGGCCGTTGTACGCTTAGCAGGCCTTAGAAAGTCTTCAAGATCCAAAAAAGGACTTTCTGATTCGGGGACTCCAATTTGTAGTAGTGTAATCCTCAGTTGAAATCTCTCCCATTATTCGCGTATGTGCTATTTAAATCCAGCTTTTTTGAAATCTTGGTAAAGTTAAGATCGTGTGTGGATTTCATCGGGCAAAGTTCAACTTCCATTTAAGGAAAGGAAGTTAATTCTCGATATGATCAAGGTAAGTAGGTGAAAAACGATCACGACTTCTTACGTAAAACCACGTCAGTGCATACATAAGCCAACACCGATAGACGAGTGTCATAGCACGTTTTAAATGCTGCTTTAGTATTGAACTTCCTTACGCCGTGCTTCAGGAAAATCGATTGTATCGTATAGGTATTCATGCCAACACTAAAATTATAAATTCAAATTGACATAAATTAAAAAATTGAAGTTTGAAACAGTTATCATAAAATAGGAATTATTAATAGCATACAGGAAAATACTTGAAACGTTGAGATGGAATGTTTAAGCTTAATATAACATTTTAATATACTTAAGAAATTAAATTACACGTAAATTGTCTACAACAATATCTTTATTTACTTCCTAAGATACGTTTGTCTAATTTGAAATATTTATGCCAATAAGATCTTATATCGTTGGCAATTTTTATGCGTTTTTTAATCACGTGAAATTCTGTTCTTGATAATCTGAATATACGAAAGGCTTAATTTTTCAGTTTTATCATAATCCATGCAGTTGCCCAGTAATTTGATCAGGTCATTACGCGCACTGAAATATGCTTAATGTCTATTTTCTACATGTGCTTAATATCTATTTCCTAATGTATTTCTCGCATTAGCTCTTCCATTTGTTATTATTATTTTAGTTTAACATGTCAAAAACTGAAAGTTCATAGCTGAATCATTATTCATCATCGATAATTAATTTTTAAATTTCTGATTTTGTTTCAATCTTTGAAGAAAAAGTTAGAGAAACGCAACAAAAGACCATTATTCCCTTATTTCCATTTTTTCAAAAGATTAGCCTCTTTGGGAAATCACGCCTTATTATTTTCACTTGAAATATTTTACTCCTATCAAATGAAAAACTGTGTGCATCAGTAAAGACACAACTCGAAACTATACTGAGCAAGGCGAACATAATTGGAAGGATAACTGCATAATTCTTTATGAAGGCATACTATGCTAAAAGAAAATTATATTTATAGCCTGATATAATTTGAGTGAAGGCTCCGGCATGGACCAAGTGGACAGCGCGTACACCTTTCAAGAAAGCGATCCCGTGTCGTGTTTATTCGATTTCCGGTTGTAACCCCATATGTGTGAAATTTCCTCAGCTGTCTGATTACTTTTAATACTGCTTCTAATTATTGAGTGCGTTTAATCTGAGGGCAGATGACGGCAAAATTTAAAACTTTAGAGCATGCAATGAAAATCACGGAAAAGAAACAGCAGCGATTTATACATAATATTGAAAAAATTAACTAATATAATTAGTTCCATAAAATTGTACTTTAACAAATAAATTTGCTAAGCGCTTTTTTGGCTTAACAACGGAACACCTCGTTTTCTACAATGATAAATTAAAATTCCATGAGATTCGCAGCGAACGTCATCTCGAAAACAAGGAAATCATTTTTCTATAAACAAAACAAATAAGCAAAGCTATTTCATCCGGAACACTACTATATACCTCTGTTTTTTCGAATGTATTTCCAGTTGCCCTTGTTCACGCAACTTAAATTATGAAAAGAAGACTACAATAATTATCATTTTCTATTTCTTGGACAGGCTACGCGCGCGTTTCTAACCTTAAAAGGCAGTTATTAACTGCAACATTTTGAATGCTTTCTAGTCATATCATCAATATCACTCTGGCGATGGGTGTACAGGTGTTGCAAGAAACTGACTAGGATGGAGACTCGTGTGTTTGAAAACCAAGCGACGGAATCGTTTCTTCACGCCTCCTGCGTCTCCATAGAGAACTTTCTCGAGAAAGGAAAGAGGGAACTGTATGTGGAGTTATTAAGTTTCACTCGAAGTTGACAAGAGCTGCGCCCGAGGTCACCGTCCTCCGTGGGTGACATGGAGGCGTTTCTCTCCACTCGGGTGGTTCCGAGTTCAAATCCCTCCAGATGTTGCACTCTCAGACTTTATATTGAAACGAGAAAGAAGATGCGGAAAGCCGAGTAACTCTAAAAATTCATCATGCAATCATCGATGTAGGAACAAAATAATTTGGCTAATGTTTCATTGAGAATCTTTTTTCAACCGGTTTTAATTCGCAAAATCACCCCCAGGGTCAAGTCTACCATGCAGATGAACCAAATGTCGTTTTGGATGGCAATTTCAGGGATAATCTTGGATAGGAAATATTCCTATTCTAATGTGTCGATAAAAACGAAACTCAGGAACGATGTCGTATTACTTAAGAGACGGGTATAAAATTTTCGGAAATTTCTTTTGAAGATGTCAATCTACGTGCTGTTTGTTGATGTTTATTGATAAATAAAAAACTTAAAATAAGTAAAATCTAAAAATAAAGGGGAAAGGGAAATAAAAGCCGAATCATTCATCCAGATTCCCTTGAAAACATTTTGCATCATTAATTAAATGAAAAAGAATTGCTGTTTCACCGAGGGATGAGAAATTGATAAATATTGCGTAAATCTATTTCACTAATAAAAATTATTTAACCATACGATTATAATGGAACCACGCTCTGCTACCAAATCTGTAGCAATACTAAATAAACCAACCAACAAGTTGTAATAGTATGCTACTTTCTGACCACGAGTTAAATAAGTTAATCAATTAACGATAAGAAATAGGGAAATTAACATCAAACACTTGGGAATCAACAATTTAACGTCCTTAAACACCATAATCGAAATACAAGGCAATAATTAAAGTAATAAGATAGAATATAACAAGGTATTTGCCGGTTCATTTGATACGTAATTAGAACCGATCTCAAAAGAATCCGCCAGCGAGAGCGCCTGAAGGGTTTCTGAGTGACGAGAATCTTGCGCCTTTATCATTATCAAACACATGTGCTGAGCAAGACATTCGGCGCTCATTGGTTTAAATAGCAAAAAATCATAACCGATTGGGGCAAGAGAGTTAATTGGCATTTGGAAGCTTAATTACTTAATTGTCGGTGAAAGAGGTGGAAGGAGAAGACAGAGGAATGAGATGCAATAAGATAACCTCAGACAGAGGAAAAATATTGTTTTTTGAGAAGGCATAATGTCTTATTCCCTGGAGAATGATTTGCACCTGTTCCAATTGGCTTAATTGGGGAGGTTTTTGCTAAGAATAAAACAACCAGGCAGAAGAAGCCGAAACGCACTGTTTTTCAATTAGGCATCTGGCGATTCGGGCTTAACAATTAGCTGTGGCATTTTTTGCAAATGGAAGATCAAATCCTTCGACGATGTTAAATCTTTAACTTTAAAAAACTTACAGTGAGACAATTGCTTACAGATGGATACGTGTATATTTCTCTATTCTCTGATTTAACCTCAAAGTTTATCTCTGAGATGAAAAGATTCCATACTATTGAGGGAGACGGTTTTTTTACAATGGTCATCTTAATTTCGATTATTTATGATCTTACCTTTCCCAATTAATTTTCTTCTTCAGATAAACACGAGTAAATTGTTAATATTTATTATTTTTTCATGTTATATATCGACAAATTATTTATTTTTTCTGTCTTGCTACTTATGTATCACAGATAAAATTCGTAAGCGACGACCGACCGAGGGTCAGATGGAAGAAGAGAATTTTAAGTTTTGATTCCGCCTGAATTGAATCGTAATTGAATTACTAAAAATTCTTATCATTTAGTATATTAAAATTTTATTACATATAGTCGTGAATTAATACATTATTATACATTATGATTATGTTAATTCAGTATTATATAATTTATTTTTACAGATAATTAACACAATAGAGAAAAAGACGGTTCGACTCATCCATTCGCTGCTTCATACGGCAAAGAAATCGACTCTAAATTTGAAAAAAATCGTTTTCGTCGATTTCATTTTCTACACTTACGGTAGATAATTTGTGTTTGGGTGAAGACTTTAGGCCGCAAAGTCTGACCGTTAAACTGTGTATTTAAATATTCTCAAAGATAACCTAATCGAAAAGTATCCTGCCCGTTCTAAACACCGCTAGAAACCTCTTACTTTGATATATATTGACGTGTTTTCGATGCGATGTCGTATCAAACATTTCGGTTTCGTATCAAAAGAGGGAACATCTGAGAATTTGAATAGCTTATAGAACGTCATCCTTCTCACCCATCTCGTGCTCGAAATTCAAGCAGAATTTCCGCAAGGATAAGCTATATCACATCCAACAAATCCATCGCTTTGAATGTATTTTGGGATAAAGGATGATTGATGCGAGGGAAACTATGAGCACGAGGCTCGAGAGAGGACGCGTTAAGTAACTCACAGCTCACCGTGCGTCATCCATGTTGATTTTTTCGATCAACACGAACACGGTGTCCCCGCGATGAAATATGGAAGCATTGCGGGGGCGACAGAAACAATACAATCACGCAAGAAATTCTGTCTCTTGGCGCCGGTAAAGAAGCTCCATGGGAATCTGTGTCACGCAAACCAAAAAGGGAAAAGGTTGGTGACGCGATGATAAAATATGCTCAGATGGCCGCCGTGAAATCAATCATACATATTACATCCTCATGTGCTATACACTTCTTCACTCAAATTAGAAAATAAATTATGAGAAGAAACCATCTTTTAGTCTCTTTACATCATATGTACTATTAAAAAAACGACACGCATTTAATAGAACTAATTAGAAATTTTCATCACAAAGACGCAAGTGCTGTATATTACAATTAAAAGCTCAATCGCAATACCGTGTCAAAAACTACAATATATTATGCAATGACGATTTTAGCAAGCGATGAAATGAAATGACAATTTCTTGATCGTATATCGGTATTTGAGTATATAATCAAATTAGAAGGACATTTTACGTTTAATGACATTGTATCAGGAAATTTATGCCTTTTAGTATGCAAATTATCACAGATATTTTTAAGTATTAGCGAGAAACACTACTGGATGGTTTTTATATGCGTGTGATATTTTCAGATGAAAATTATCAGTACTATAATTTGGCAGATTCCATGCCATGCCATTCCATTCTATGCCAGAAGATAAGCATTAATGATTTTCAATTAAATTCAATGAAATGATGAGAAAAGTCATGGTCTGACTTGTCTCTACTATTCTAAAATTTGTTTACAATGGCTTTAAAGATATTTCTCTTCCCATAAATGCATTATTTCACATGAAATGTCATTCAATTTTATGACCCTGTTGTAAAAAGACCGGAAATCTCATTTAGGGGTGCGTATCTCCTTTAGCTCAATAATACCTCGGGCAAGGATATCTAATTTTAATTCCATTGAGCATATGCTTTTAATGTCGTGCAAGAATAAACGTTTCCACATAATATTTATAGCTGTAAAAAAACTGTGGAATTTCAAAGCTGATGCTGTTTTTCTGAAACAGGAAGGAAGCTATAAATAAGACCTTGAATATTTCCCACGCACTCTTCCCCTTTAGAAGAAAAGATCCAAAAAAATCGGAAGTCCACACTGTTTTCTTTTGTCTCTGCTTAACACACCGTTGGTACGAGTTTTAATCGCCAGATCGTTCTGCGCCTTAAAAAAATAACTCCCGTCACAAGCAAATGCTCAGCCATAATACATTCGTCTCACGACCTTTTTTTAACGATGGATGTCACGACCTGGGCGACTCGTACGCTTCGGCGCTCTTCTTCGGACGATTTTCGTGTGTTTGCGTGGGACGTCCGAATCCGAGGCGGAATGAGTTAGAAAGCTCAAGAAGAGGAGAAAGCAGAAGGCGTGCCCGGCGTGGAGAGCCATTCATACAAATGACCGCTGTCCGGACGTGAGCGAACGCTCGGAGCAGTGTTTATCCCGTCAAAGTAATCAGTCACTTTAATTTCCAACTGCGCCTAATATTCGCCTTCTTTCTTCACGCCTTTTTTTCGGTGGGAATCCAAAAAATTCTTTACAAAGGGTCATAATTAGCCCGATTATGAGCTGCGTTTTTTCCGGGGTAGTCCCGTTTTTTAATATCCAGTACTTTTTTTGTAAAAAGAAGGGGTTCATCTCGTTCTAAAGGTTCCGCGTCCAAAATGCAGGTGTCCAAAACTTTAGGAAAAGACGTAATATTTTTGTGAGAAAAAATGAATACGGCTATTAATGAGGTAGAGGTTTAAGAAGTCTCCCAAAGCCGTCTTTTTCAGCGTTCTGTGTATATTTCTCCTACTACTGAAGACAATAGCTTAGCAGCTGACATTTATGCATAAGCATTGAGTGATTCTTGAAAGTCCAATAATCCAGGATTTTCCGTTGTTTCCAAAACGGGTGGCAATACTGATATATACGGATTTGGGAAATTTTTGAATCCTCTAATAAATAATATTATTTAAAAACGAACACCGTTCAGTATAACTGAAGGAAAATGATAACATAATAATTGTTTTATATTCTAGAGTGATATCTATTGAAATTCCATAGTTTATTAATAATATAATAGTCAGTTAGAAAACAATATATTATTACTATATTATTCAAAATAATATCCAAGAAAAAGTGTTAAAACAGCCTTCGAAAATCTTGCGAAAGAACTGGATCCATTTGATACCTTTTCATCGATGGTAAATATCCCCTTTATGACTAGCTAGGACATTCTGCACAGTCTATTTAGATATAATCGTTATTTGGCCGTCTTGCGGTTCGGCAATCCTCAATTTTATTCTCCGGCCAAGCCATCACGAGACGCAGTTTTTCGTCCCGTTCGGTGTGATACTTCCGGAATAATTGACAGCGAGCTCCGGTCGGTTTAACATTCAAAGAAAGGCGATGGATATCGCTGGGAAAGCTGTCGGTAAGGTTGATGGCTGAATGGTTTTTATAATGAGAGAAATCCAGGAGGGGCGACGTGATTGTCAAGGATACCATCCTCGCGTGGGAGGTGATTTATGACGATGTACTTCATCAAGAATCGATTCAAACCGACAACTCTCGTTAACCGTTTACTCTGGTTAAACTTATTCCTTTCCATAGAAGCACGTGGTAATCTATTCTATTCATAATCTTGTCACAAGATTGATTCTTGTTATTGAAAATAATGCATCTTTCTCTACGGATAAGGCGTTCGAGATAATTTCGCTGTTTAGCTCCATCGAAACATATTGATAGCAAAGCGATTTTTCTATTGCGAGCAGACAATGACAAGTAGAGTAACTATCAATTCATTTCACCCAGCGTGAAAGCGTTGATTTACGAAAAAGGCCTGTAGGGAATGCTCTCAAACAAAGATTGCATTTATTACAACCGAATCGAAATAGGACTCATGTTTAGTTTAGCAGTCCATAAAAGGAATAGAGAAAACTTACGAGGCTAACAGGTTAAAATCGACACTTATGACGCCCAACCATGGGCCGGTAGTAGACCAGCAGGGTATGTAATGTTATATAGGTAGATGTAGAAGAATGGCTTTAACCAAACTGCCATTTATACGTCGAAAAAGTAATTTTTCCTCACAGAAAGTAAATTAGATAAGCACATTCCGAATCTAACTTTCGTAAAACTCAAACTCGCGTTATTTTAGTCTGCAAGAAGCCGAAGAGATGTTGTCCTTGTCTATAATATAGCATTTTCAGTGCTTAAGCATGCGTGGCATATTTCGGTTCATCAAAATGCTATTATTGTTATACAGTTAAAGGAGTGCCGATTAAGAGAGAGTGGAACTTGGAGATGAAGACAAGCCTATTACTTATGTATAGGGCTTCTTCGTCCATTCGAGATGTAAATCAGAATGGCGACTCCAGAATGAGAATCGTCATCGTAACATGCGAACGACCACCTCACTTTTTGAGCTGTGATGTATGAGTACATATTAAGCAGAGATCTTTACGAATATTTCGATGTTGAATTATTCGTGATTTTATTAACAGTGGAATGAGGAGCAGTGATAAGCTTATGATTATAATTATACTGCCCTCAGCTATGAGGTTCTCTCTGATTTGATTATGTATGTATTTTGATTTAACCTTCGTATGGCAATTTCTTCCTCCAGAATGGTTTTCGGCCATTAGTCTAGCGAGTAAAAGAAACTCTCACCGATCCATCCAAGAGTAAAAATGCAAAGGATTAATCCAAAGGACAATGTCGAAAGAAGGGATATAATAAGATTAGCCTCTTAAATTGGCCCCAGGGGCGTTATAGGATATGCAAGCAATGCTTTCGATTTTAAAATACACTAACGATTTAGACTAAGTAAAATGATATTCAGAAATTTTCAATGTATTCAATAACTAGCTCGTAACATAATAGAATGTAGATAATGCGAGGTCCTTTTTCCACAACAGCTTCTTTAATTATAGTAAACGACCACTTTCAGCGATTAATCGTCATCATCAGATAAAGAAAATGCTGAGTACCAGATGTTTTCTTCATTCTACATGTATTTATGGAATTCCGCGGTATCTCCATATTAGTGTGAACTGTATTCAGCTTGTAATTATTATCTAATATCACTAGTAAAAATCGTAATGACATTTTCTACCAATACACGATTGGTTAGGATAAATAAAGTCCCCAGTTAAGGTGTTAACTGGTATATGAAGTACAAGTGGTATTTTAGACTTGGTACAGAAACTTTATTGAAAAGTTCACAAAGACAGACGCTTTACGATTTCATCTTTATCTAAGGAGTTTCATCAAGTCTCGGGAAGTTTCCTTTATAGAATTGTGACAGAACAGGCAGCAGGAGGATTTCTATGAGGATGGAATTCAAAAGCTGGTTGTACGATACAAGTGCCGTAGTTTTGGTGGAAAATATATTGAAAATTAGGTTAAAGTATAGGCTTTCCTGTAAAAATAAATTTGTTAAAAATACTCTTGAGTTGTTTTAATTTCAAAGCGGCTTCTTACTAAAAACATCTCGTATAAGTAGTGAAGTAGGTAATAGTAAATTTTAATGTATATACAAATATAGTTCCCAATTAGGGTTTTAATTATTATACGAGGTATAAATAGTATTATAAGTATAATAAACTTTAATATATATCCAAATATAGTCCCCAGTTAAGGTGTTAATTATTGTACGAGATATAAATAGTAATAAAGGTATTATAAATGTTAATACAGATCAAAATAAGATAGATATAGATGGATGTATTGTCGAAGAGCTGAAATCAAGGACTTTAGATCCTTTTTCTAACCTATTTATCTGCTCCAGACGTGAGCCAGTAATTCAAGAGAGCTTTCTAGGGAGAGAGCTTTCGCGCCAGTCTTAGAATGGAAGGCACGAGGAAGGAATGTATACGAAAACGGAAGGGCCCCAAGGGACAGCTGAAATTTAGCCACGTCCTCGATACGAGAGGGAGGGCCCATTCGACCAGTGAAATATGTCGCCGGAATTTTACGTTTCGGAGCATTGCTTTGACGCCTGGACCGCCATTATTTACGACGTCAGTCATCGGAATCGCTCTCTCCCCACTACAGCGCGTCACCCGTGGCAACTGCAATATTTACGGCGCTCCGGATGGAAAATTATTCGGTCGTCCGGGTATCTCATTTCGGTGATGCCATCGCAGAAGGGAACATAAACTCGGCCATCATTAATCGGAACTGCTTCATTGTCAATGGCGTGGACTCGCTCCGGTATTCAGAACATGGGAATCGAGAATAAAAAACAAGCTTGCGATGGTCGTTTGGCGTAATGACTATCAATCAGTTCCGACGAGAATCGATGTGGGCCATAAATAAATAATTTCAGTTAATGGTGTTTCGAAACTTGCTTGTCGGCAATTTACGTTGTGTATGTAAATGTGATTAATTTTGTGTATATCCTTAAAATTCTAGTAGTAGTGATTAGTTTCGCTGAATTACGTGCATATTATCGATGAAAATAAGCGACGGACATAAAGAGATTTAGATATTAAGTCACAAAAGCGATGAAGACGAAGTCAGTCACAATTGTGAATCACAGAAAAATATATGACTGCAAAAATGACACAATCTCTTAATTTACGAGTGTACATTCGAGATGAATCAACTCTTAAAGTAACGATTCTACGTTCCAAATTACATAAAATATATTATCATATAAACTACATTATATTGAAAATTAATCATAGCGATGGAACAATGTTTTTAGAAAATAAAAGTATGCTCTTCTAGCCTGCTATTCGATGAAATTGAAACTAAAAGGTATATTGTGCATCTTCAGGAAGTACTGTAGAAGAGCGAAGCACTTTCTTATCCAAATGAATTCTATCAAGGATTAGCTATAATAAATGTGTAAGTACCCAGGATTGGGAAAACTATTGAATTAAGGGGTTGTGACGGGAAATGAAAAAATTTAATTTTGTCACTAAGCTAGTTTGCAAAGTTCGATTCAGGTAATAAAATTTGAAGGTAGAAGATGCAAGAGATGTTTGCAGACCAAGTGAAATTTTTTCAAAAGAATATACGATGATATACCTTAGATTAAAGAAGATTCATGCGATGATTTAATATACGGGTCATATATTATTATCCTTGTTTATTGAGCAGGATTTTGCTTTTACCGGGAGAAACCCCTGGCAAAAATTCCTCACATTTATTACAGAAATAATGAAGAAAGAATAACGCAGCGGCTCCTGAAGTTTAAAGTCTATTCAAACTCAGCCAAGAAGAACAAGAGATAACTAAGTAGAAAACTTAACGCTCTCTTGCATCTGTTCAGAATAAAACAAGAAAGATCTGGAGGACGTTTTGTAGCTCAAGTTGGTGCAAATGGAAAAACAAAGAGCAGTAAGACGAGCACGAAGAATCATTGCTTGCTCTCAGCGATGAAAAACTTTCACGTTCATTTTATATTCTGTTTCTCAATCCACGTTAACTGTTTGGGTATTCAGCGTCTTTCCGCTGTAACTAAAGCAATCTTTCCTTCGAAGTTCTGTTTACATTCTGAATATCTCATCAGAATCATCCATCAAAAAACAATAAACTTGCGTTTTTTCCTATTAATAGATGCGATCCTTAACCCTTGGGCTATGAGTTCTTTTAGCATTTTTACGCAACTACTGTACTGCTTCCTTTTTTCAGTTAATTACTTCCAACGAATGATTTCTATGATGATGTAATATGTAAAAGGATAAAGAGTCCTCATAAATAGATAATTTTCCTTTTCCCACACACCATTGGTAAATTACATTACAATAATTATTGTTTCCTTCTTTTTCTTTTAAGGAAAAGATCGTAAAGTGTAACTTTCTTCGTAGAAATATTACAATCTTCCTCTGTTTGCCTTTATTTGGGATTTATGCAAAATTAGAGTGATTCTCCACATTCGGAAAACTTGATTAGTAAAAACTTCTTTTTCGACAACCATTGATCAATGATGCTAATTCTATCGAGGGCACCTAATACTATACTAAATATAAATATATAATTATCTGATCAGTATTTTAGTGATAAATGCAGTAGGCAATACAAACAGAACAAAAGAAACTTTTAAAAGTTCCCTCATTTCGATTTATTCTGAATTGAATAGCTGCGGGATATCATGAATAAAAGATTCTTGGAACATTGCGGCATAACGCTTGTATATCTTGAGTTGGTCGTTTCATCAGAAGTATGTTAACGGCAAAGTGAATGGTTCTGTATGAATATGAAACTAAGCGAACATACCTAAGGTTTAGGAACTATGAACTGAGTTCCTAAAACGAAATTCCATTTTTATATCTTTTTTGGGAGAATTAAACATTAATTTTGGTGCATTAATTAATTATTATAGAAAAACAATAAATTTGTGATAAGAAGTAAAAATGCACATAATGTACTTCATATTTTAATTTGTTAAATGGAAAAATTAAATATGGTGGTGATTCTCAGTGGTCGGCGTACGTTCTCGAAATTCATATGTTGCACTTTGGACAGTATGTGGATTGCGGTCAACGAATACTTCACAATCAAATTTAATTTTCGAACAAATTGATCGAACAATAAGATAAAGAATGCGCTTCAAATTAACAGATGAGCAGTAATTCCAATTTGTTTAAAACTGGGACTGTAGACTAGGATTTCCGCAAATGCATAAAAATATGCAGGTCTGAAAATGGGTCCAAGAAATGAAAAAGATTGAGAGAATTTATAGTATTATATTTCAACAAAGCATACGGAATTATAACTATAATCAATTCTAGGAGTTGATGAAAGCTATCCTTCGGACAACAGCTATTCGAGGTCCGAAGGGCGTACAATGAGTAGTACTTCAAAACCCAATTAGCGACTGTTCAAACGTCCATCTTCCATTTAGCCGCTATTCTTATCCACGTAGGACCTCTTTTGTTTTCCATGAAGCCACTGGTTGCGGTGAGTTAACAAATTGGCCTTTACAAAAGTAAAGGCCAATTGTCTACGGAAGGTATCTACGGAAGATCGTAGGTCAAGAGCGAATGCAAAATACTCCCATCCGCTACATAAACTGAGATAAAAATGAGGTCTGGAGGCTTATTTAGTGCGAAATGCGGTGGTGGAAATGGAGAAAGGGACGGAGGAAGTACCTGCGGTTGCAACTGTGTGAAACGCGGCGTGTTTCCGGGAAGGCCTTCGATGGACTCTCGATGTTGACCATTTTACCGGAAGCGGTCTCCTCCTTCCGTTACGGCCCGTGGATCCCTCCGTGCAGACACCAATTCAAATCCCCCTCCACTGAAGGGCATCTGCCATACGCACCACCCCAATGCGGCCCTCCGCCCTTAATCAAGTGACCCACTCCCACTATTCATTCCTTCTCCATCCGTGCCTTTCACTTTTCTAAATCGTGACCCCCCCAAAGTTTCCTGTAGTATAAATATTCAAAAGTATTTCTGCAGCTGTCTATAATTTAAGGTTTCGATCAGCTATTGCATCATAAAGCAGGGTTAAATTCGTAAAATGTTTATTTAATATTCAGCGAAATCTTCATGCAATGCTCAAATATATTTTCTTAATTAAGATTACATATGATATTCTCCGTTTAGAAGGCTCCAAAATTTTTACATAAATTAAATTTTCTTTAGTATATACATCAAGTTTACCTCTGATTTTTTGTTTTCCAAACATTTCGGGGAACAGTTACGTATTTATACCGAATGAAGGCATAACTATTCTTCTTGCTAACATATTTACGTGCTTCGCGTAGTCATTTGTCTCTAATACACCAAAATTTTTACATAAATTAAATTTTCTTTAGTATATACATCAAGTTTACCTCTGATTTTTTGTTTTCCAAACATTTCGGGGAACAGTTACGTATTTATACCGAATGAAGGCATAACTATTCTTCTTGCTAACATATTTACGTGCTTCGCGTAGTCATTTGTCTCTAATACACCTCAGATTCTCAATTCGAATCAAGTAAATCCCAAAGCCTAACTTTCCTCAATTTTGTCATTTTTCTTCTTTCGGTTTTTATCAGCTATTTTTTCAAATTTACGAAAATATTTTTACAAGAAATTGGAGGGTATTAATTTTCGATATGATCTTCACGATTTTGACCTGGTTGCAACATATGAAGAGTGGCCTTAACTCTCTCGCAGGAAACAGCATGGCCAGGAAAAAGTTTTTGATACAATTGATAATTGAAGTATACGATATGAATGCTCATAAATTCAATTTAAATAGTTCTTTTGAAATAACTTTCGAAAGAAAAAGGGCTTAGAAAATAATAGAGAATTCATAAGAAATAAACCTCAATCTTTGGAGATTCTCTACAAGAAGCAAACAAAAATTAAAGGAAACTGTCGAATCAGAATTTAGAAATTATCGAATAATTACTTTTTGGTTATACAATTCCCCATAAGCCCGCGCATCAACTTTCAGGGGAGCTAGCCTTAGATATTCCTTCCAGTGTTTTGAAAAATTCCCGTAGCATGTTTCGTAAAACCCTCTCCGTCCTGTTCTTTTATCGAAGTATTAGCTCGATCCCAGCCTCGCTTTATATTCCATGCGAAATCCCACCCAACCAGTCGGAATCGACAAGATCGCCAACGAGCGAACAAATAACTTATTTTCATTCAAAAGACTGCAAACAGGAGGAGGGAAGGTTGTTGCAGCCCTCTTTTATGCTTTTCAAATTATTTCCTCCTTGTACCAGCGATATACGAAAAGGGAGGAGCTGGGCAATTGGAGTTTGTTAGGAGGGAAAGTGATGGATCTGTTTCGGACTCTCGGGATGTGGTCAAAGCGATCGGAACTCCCGTTCCCTTACAGCACTAACTGCGGCTAATTCAGAAACTGATTCCCCAGATTTTATTTTGCGATGGCCTATGCCAATGAGACCGCGGCCAAGAGGATCGCCGAGTCACGCTCGAACACGGACGGTTAATCAAAGCGCGTTCCCGCAGGAGTTTTTCATTCGAGCTCTTCCCATAAATCCGCGAAAAAATAAAGCGCCCGACAAATGGAAGGTCACCCGCGATGCGAGAACAGTTTCCGGCCGATAATTGATACGAGCGCCGTCCATTTTAAACAGTGGAAACCTTGAGTACTGTTACGTGTACTTGAGGTTCGTTAATTTCAGGAAATACTACAGTACCGGCGGAACTGAATGGTGTTGAGAAATAGAATTAAGCTGTGACTGTATTGTGTTGAGATTTTGAATGATTTCTGAAAATCATTTTCGAGGTTATTTAAGTCTCTAATGAAATTACGTAACTTAGCAAAAACGGTCTAAGAGAACTCGGTTGCTTCATCAATTGTATTGTTTCCAGCGGGTTGTAGAAATTTCAGCAAAACATTCTGAGGATTATGTCTATGCATGGATTGATCAAGGGACTTTCTAAAAAAATTGTAATTAAATTTTCATAACCAAAAATTTCTCCTGGTTCAATATCTTGATGCAAGGAACATTTTTACTTGTGTTTTTGTATAGGATAGAAGATATTTCCATTTACTTTTATAATTTTTCTCATGGATATGATAACATGAAGATTTGGAGGTATAACTAAAACTGAATATAGGCATTCATCTCCCTCGCTCCTCAAAGAAAAGTGATATTCATAGAGCTTAGGAGCTTAGGTTACGTGGATTTATGAGGACTATAGTATCCTGGCTCCGAGAGAATAGCACGTAAAAACTAACTCATTCCTCAGCTTGCTCAGTTCTCTCAATACCTTTGCAGAAATTTCACTTCGAAATAATGATATACTGCATTTTGTTCTTGAAAAATAGTAATTCCGTCGATAGGAAATTCAAATTACCAACAGTTTACCAGCGGTAAGCTCTTCTTCAATCTGATTACCTTTCAGTTATTAAATATTACAATGTAAGCGATCGATCTTTTAATTCTAATTAATTAATTTCTATTTATTGGCCGTTTGCGGCGCTGAAGATATGCCTTTGTACGCTTGATACAACTAAAGTAGTTTTCTCCGTAAATTTGACTTCAAATAGGATGAAATTTATCATTGATCTATTATTAACTAAAAAGAGACTGCTTACACCGAAATTTATATATGCTTTAAAGGAGACTCTTTTTAATTATTGAAATACAGCCGTGTCTTCACATTCCAGTTAGTTGTATTAGTTGAACTATTTATGATTTATATCGTAAGAATTGCATTACGCTCTAATAATAACACTCAAATTTAAATTCTTTTCTCTAAACGCTCTACGAAGCAACCTTACAAAACGAAGTAAAGTAACTACATAACAAACATATAAATGTACACTTTTTTGAAGTCAGTAAAGTCGGGCAGGTTTAATATCCATGCTCTAATGAAATGAATAGAAAATAACCTTACTTCTACGAACGAACAGTAAATACCTCACTAAATAACCACATTTTGTGACAGGCCTGTTTAAGTGTCCATAAAATGGCAAACGAATAATTACCCAAAGAATAGATGATACATCTCTCTTTCATGTCAAGTGACCGCAAAACCGGTTGGAAGGGCGAGAGGGAAGTGAATTTTTTTCGTAAAATTCCACCCTTGCCGCACTTTCGCGACGTATACGACGAAGAGGTAAGCACCTTTAATCCACCCACGCGGGCTCTTCTCAAAGCGAGATCCCTCTCCATTCCCCATTGCATTCATCCTCTCTCTCAATGGCAAAACCCATTTCGTCTTTCACGTGTTTCATGACAACTCCCACCGTCGCCCGCCCATATTTAGCCACAAAAATAAGAGCCGCGCGAAATATATTCCCCGGCACTCAAAAGCGCCTCTCTTTCACTGAAAGTGACGGAAGTTGTTAACAGTTTCGCATAAAAATTCCTGTCAAAGTATATATCGTTGCCATCGGAATACTTTGCGTTCGAATACGGATCTATCCGCGCAAGTAAATGGAGGAAATCAATGGAAACGAAATGCACTGCGGGAACTTCCCGAGAGGACTTTCCGTCGAGTGTTTCCCCATCAATTTTTACCTCTACGGTTTTGCTCCTTAAGCAAGAATATTGGGATTTATTATAAAAAATAAGTTTTCAAATATTTGGTGAAGAAAAAATAATACTTTTTAGAGTATATCTAAAAAATATGTGTTTTCTTTGCAGAAACGGTTCCAGAATCCTGTCGATTAAGGCGAGATTAATCCAAGGAGCGGCGGAATTCCGCTGAGCAACGTAAGTTGAATTTTTTTTTATAATTTACTCTTTAATTAGGATTTAAAAAATATGTATCTGGAGGGGAGTAAGTTTGTGTACCTCATAATAATTCATATCATTAATGCAAGTTATCAAATTTATTTGCTCTAATAAATGTAGCATTTGTTCGAACATATAGCGTATACAATACAGAATGTAATGCTCCATCACATCTGATCACATGTAGCTAATAATGTCATCAAGCTAATAAAACCCATATAATCTTAGTAAATTCACAAAACTCGAGGCTGGAATTATAGTCTGATTACTTTTAAAATATTTCTTTAGTAAAAAAGAAATCCAGGACTGTATTCTCCGATAGCAAATGGAACGATGACAAATATACTGCAATGAAAACATCAGAAGATATGTATTCCGAAAATCTTTAGGTTTTCTATAGTATAGACAACCTCATTTAATACAGGTATCTAAATGTATGGCCCTATTAGGTTCTTATAGACTCTCTACGAACTAGGGCCATACATTTAGATACTTTTATTAAATGAATTCTGAATAGACTAAGAGATCATTGAATAATATGAATATAATTTTAAAGTACATTCTTTGACTACGAAAAATATTAACTTTCCAAGTTTTGTGATTTTTATTATAAATATTTCCCCCGACATTACATCTCCAAATACTGGAAATAGTAGATTTTTTATTACTAGTAAATCTAGTAGATAAATTATCAATGACAAGGTTTATGACAGCTGGGTTTGTTTCACGCAGATAAAAAAATAAAAAAACTGTCTGGATAATTTCTCTTTTACATCTGATCCTATCATCGTTGCTCACTCTTTTTCATGAATTAATGATCTGTTGACACTCCACTCCCTTCCTCTACGCATATCTCTGAGAAAGAAGAGGCTTACTCAGCTATGCGTCTCGTTGGAATGCTCCTCTAGCCGAGTCTATTTAAATGCTCCCCTTTTTGAACCCAGTGCGAAATCCCGACATCCTTAGACTCTTTTAGCCTCCGACCCCCGCCGAAGAATGGTCGCCGACGTGGAATTTTTCTCTTTCTCTCTCCGCTGCGGTGCCTTTGATTCGTTCTCTTTCCGGCATAAATGGAGCTGACGAGAGTCAATAAATACGGATTGCTGTTTTCGTTTAAATCGATGCAGCCGTAAAGAGATTGGCGGTTAAATAAATAGAGCGTGCCCTCTTGGAGCCCTCGGTACGTTGGATTGAGAGTTCCATAAGGAGTTGTTAAAAGTCAATGCCTCGTTCAATATTCGCACGTCTCAGGATTCGTATTTGTTATTGAGATGAGTGTATTGAAACAGGATAAAAATAGTCCAAAGGCAGAATATTATATCATTGACTGGTTGACTTCGATATTGCTATATTAAATAACCTAAAATAAATATATTTTAGCGTTTACGTATAGGAATCGATTATGGACGGAGCCATTCCATCTTATGCTGCAGTGAAATCCAAATAGATGAATTCTATAACCCGCCAAGGTATTTCGTTCCACATGGGGCGAAATTCAATAGTTTGCCTCTACATCAACCTTTTCATCAGGGTGCTAGGTACTTCAGTCACTGACATATTTGTTAAACAATGCATTTATATCTTTCGAAATATATGGGATGGTTTTTAATTTTGTAGATATTATCTGCAAATAGTATGTATGATCAATTCAGCTGAGAACAATTACATTACGAGATTTTATACTAAAATCAATTCATAGATAGTTTCACTTAGATGGTATTATTTAAAGGTGTGGTTAACTGATTCGCTTATAATTAGGTAAGAAGAATATTTTCCGGGTTAAAAATAATATTAAATATGGCTTTGGTGAAATTCTTTTAGTAAATTTGTGGAAGAAGATAATTGTATTATTTGTAATACTGTCATTTAAAATAACTAAAATACGAGAAAAAAATACTGACCATTAATGCTCCTCACTGAAGAGTTCAAAAGGATATTCACTTTGAGCTGAGGGTTTGCATTTACTCCAGAATTTCTTACAGAGAAGAATAATTGAGTTATCACTGAAATATGTATGTACGGTAAATCTAAAAACTGAGGAAACATTTAAGTCACCGAAATTATTCGTTCCTTACGAGATTAAAATTGAAACTACTGGAAGACAACATTATTGAATTAATATCTTCATATAATTTGCATTTTTATAGTAGAATAATAAAACCCGTTATGAAAAATCGCGAGTATATATAGCATAAACTTAAAGAATCGCTCAAGATGAACCTTTGTGCAAAACCACTCGAATGATCATCCTTGGAAAGTTCCTGCGGAAATTCGAGAAAAAGCATCAAACTGGAGCATTTCCTTTTTAAAGCTGTATATTATACCACCGAGTCGCAGTCGGTCACAGGAAACCAAGAAATAGAAAAAAGACCTCGGTGAGGAAGATAAAAAAAAAGAGAAGACGGTCGCCGCCGCGTCGCAATCTCGGGATGCCGGACGACAACGGATGTCTTTTTGCATTTCATTTGTTTTTCCTTCCTTTGTCTCCCTCGTACGCTACTCGCCACTCACGGCACTTCTTTAAAAAGCTTTTTATATTCGGATGAGAAAAAACCCGGCGAGCTTCCGCAAATACACCGAGAGAAGAAAATGGTGGACCTTCGAGGAATGGATTGAATGTGGCGCCAACGGGGGATCCGCGGTGTCATCCTAAAATAACGATCCTCGTACTCAAAGTATTCATTTTTCTCGCGAGGAGTTGCTCTTCAGGAGTTGCTGAGATATTCCGAGCGGTGAAAATGTCTCAGAGACCATAAGAGATGCGTATGGAAATTGAATAGCTCGGATTTTCCTCATTTTATCCATATCTTTTACATAGATTTATAGGTTGGGGTATATTTTTGAGAAAGTATAAGCTAAGCTACGTTTAACTGGAAGCCAGGCCAGTCGTGAATAGATAGATTCTGGTGCATACCATTATGAAGGGAATAAAATTTGGTTAATGGTAGTTAAGTGAGGTTTTTTAAAGGTCCATCCCTAGGCGCCGTTTTTGCAACTACCATAAACCTAAAATTTTATTACACTTAAAAAGTTTATATTTCCCAAAATATATTCTATATTCTTCCGTAGCGTATAATATGCTGAGAATATATATAATGGGTAATTCAGAAGCTGGACATGAACCTCTTATGAACCTTTTATGAACCTTGAGGAGCCCTCAATAAATATAATAATAATAATTTTAGTGGAACAGAATTTAATGTAATATGTTTAAAAAATCTGAGGTGTTTGCATATGATATCAAATATTCGTGTTATATACTGATAATGGTAAAATGAATTATCATCAATATTTTATACTTCAATATTTTGTTACTCTCAGCAAAATTTAATAAAATGAATTTGATGCGACGATTTTTCAATAATAGTTTATCTACACATAATATCTAGACAATGAAGTAAAATGGAATATTAATTCAAAAAATTATATCTCCTAAAATTTTTATTCTTTGCACCTTTAGCGTACAATTGTTTAAACCCTCTCCCGGTTTTATGGAATAGAAACCCTAATACTTCAGCCAAGTAATCCTAAGATTTTACCTTTTCTAAAATACCTCAATGAGTACTGCAATCAATGTCAACCTTTGTTTAAATTTTATATTAAATTCAAAATCGTAAAACGTGTCTATCTAATCATGATATTAAATTGCATGATTCTTAATTTATTAGCGATAACACTTTCAGATGTATAATCACGTAATTTTCTAAAATATTTTCTCGTGAAGTGACAAACCCAGGTTTAGAATTTGTGTATAATTTTCCTAAATCTCAACCACATGTCTCCTCTGTTTCCAATTTATTATACCAACTAGACACGAGAACCGAGCCCGAGGACATTCTCGTTTTAATATTTTAATCTTAATGCGCCTCCGAACGAATACACAATGACCGCCATTTTCTTTATTCGTCGACCGAAATGCGATGGAAATTAGCTAGCATTATTTACGCGAAAGTCATTTGGCAGAGGCGCAATTTTGGAATAAGAGAAGCACATGTGTGCGTCTGAGTATTCGGCACTGAGTCAGCGGTGACTTTTTCATTCTCGGAGTGTATTGGCATCCCGAAATAGCCCCGAGCCGAAATTTTTATCTGAAAGAGAATATCGTTAAGAGATTCTTTTTTTATGATAGATATGCCTCGAGTACTGGCTCATTATAGTCCAACGTCGGGATGAAAAAAGCAACTGTTATCCGTCAGCGAATCCGAAATGCTACCGAAATACGCTAACATGAGAATGAGCCCTCTCGGTTTCCTCTTTATAATTCATTCGGTCTTCGTCGTAAGATTTTTATAGCAGCAGAACAACACTGAGGAGCACCTGCTAACGGACCAGTCCATCGTTAATGAGCTAAGGAAAACATTTTCGCAATATTTTTTTTTACTGGAAATGACCGCAATATTGTTATTCGTGAGCTCACGTGTTAGGCTTTGAACCATGTGTCTTAACCTAAATCTTAGACTGTTTTAAAGTATCATAAAACAATGGCAAAGTTTACTGCGAATCTCTCTCAACAGCTTTGTTCACTCGCGGTGCTGTGAGCACATAAAGATAGCCATTGTATTTCTATAAAATCCGGATATTTCACACGTTACGCCTTGCTTTCATCACTCTTCTTACATTGGCTCTGTGTCCTTTTGTTTGCCTGTGAGAATCTCAATCTTCTTTGTCTTAACGCAAAACGTTGCGTCACTTTTTCATTCCATGGTTATGCCTTGGAATTCAAAATAAGTCCTTATAACTTAAACTATAACATCCATACTTTTCTATGTCATTTAAAATTTATTTATATTCTACCGATCAAACTGTCATGTTGAATATAAGTAACTTGTACTGTACATTCATATAATGCGATATCTTTTCATTAATTTGCCCCTGAAGGAAAAACGAAATATATTGGTTTCAGTTCTGCCCTTATGAAGACCTTATTCATTGAATTCTTTAGTTAGATAGCTTCTTTTCGAGAAAAGTAAAATACGATTAAAGATGTTTCATTTTTATAACCTTATTATGCATAAATTAAGTAAATAAATAGAAATGCAATATGCAAAAATAAAATAATCACCTTAAAATGTAAAAATGGTAACTTGTTATTTATGAGAACAATCAGGAACGATTGTTAGTATTTATTGTATATATATGTTTCTACGTTAATATTTATAGTATCTGTACATTCCTACTCATCAAACGACTGGCGCAATAGTGACATTGCCACGCACTGATATTTTTACCCATCATATACACGCACATTTTTATGAACGAATACCAAAGAGAGAAAGAATATAAAATAACCCCACGAAAAGCGGATTGCTTTCCAGGACCCGACACAACCCAGTCTGTTTGGCAACACGTGTTTTCATCAAAGAAAGGCACGGGATTTTCATCGATCATTCCCAAACGATTTTTTTCCGTTTTCCACGCTCGGAGGTTCGCACAAAGCCAACGGGGCGAGCCGGATCTCTCCCCTTTATTCCCTTTCGCAGAGAGAAAAGAATAACATATTCTCTGTCGGCGAGATTCACAAAAGGCTCATCCGCGTTCGTACGCTTCCTTTCATCATCCCAAACGGTTTGACTAGCGACCGGAACCTTTCCAGCAATCCACAAGCCATCAACGGCGGCGCTTGTATTTACACGAGGTGAAGATGGACACTCTCTTAAAGGAAGCACCTCAACCTCCACCTCCATTCCTCTTCGGAAAAAGGCTAACCATTAAGCCGTCAACGTCTCCCCGCGAATTGAAACAATCGAGCCGCCGCCTTACACTCGGTGGCCTTAGGCCGTTGGAACACGTTTCTGCAAGCGCCATTTCTAACCCCTCTAAGTGATTTCAGCTGCATCCATTCATTCCGTGACCGCATTCGGAACCACGTCACGGGCGTCCTTCCTTGGAGTGCATATTCGAGATCAACGGCGCCGACGCACAAGGCTCTCCATTGATGCCCTTTTGAGCCAAATTGATTCCCCTTTCCTTGTGGTGGTCTCGGCGTTTGTGCCAAAAGGATTGTCTTTTATTCGTTTTCGGTCCGTCGCTATTCTCGGTACCGATATCGGCATTCCCCGAGTGTGATGAGACGGGAAGGATGGATAGTCGGAATTGGTTTCGAACGAGTACCTTTCCGAAATTGATTTCAAACTAGACCTTTGATGCGACTCGGTTGGTTCGCGCATTCTTAAGAATGTGCGAATTGGTTTCCATAAGGTGAGAACTTTTCGCTATGATTTCATAAGCCTTTAAAAAAGGTAGGTTTATTTCGTTCGCGAATTCTTTTACCGCGGATCAAGTCTTCCAAAATCTAATTCGTTAATGAGAATCGTTTCAAATCACGGAGATATTAGAGGTTTTACTAACTCTAGGAATTATAATCTTAATCACGTTCAGTTAAATTTGAGTTGGAAGCAATTAGTATTTACATATTGTAACAGTAACATTGTATTTGTAACAGTAGTATTCCATTTTTGGTCATAGGCAGTTTTGATATCTAAAGACACGGAGAATAAAACTTTCGCGCTCTCACAAAGTTAATCCTCAACAAATAGTTTAATTAAGAAGAAGATTCAGACTGTATAACTCGCTGCTAAACACACGAGGATTTTAAACTTAAAAACCTCACATCATACGAAAATATATGTTTGATTTTAAACAAACACATCCAGGGTACTGTGTACTAATGAAGCTTCTCAAAATATTGATAACTAAAATGTTTTTAGCTCTCTTTTGATTTTAAATATCTATAAAAAACCAAAGCTAATAATTTGTAATAGCTCTTAAACCTATTTTTTTCACAAATACATAAAAATATAAAATTCAATACGGTTTCACCAAACCAGTATTCAATTATTATCCAATAATATTGTGAACTTTTTCCTACTCAGATCCATAATCAAGACTAAATTTAATAATTGCAAGCCACCTTAGCTAAAATATCATAATAAATTGAGCAATATCGTTATTTAGAAATAAACATAGACATTCCACAAATAAACTTGCGGTTTCCCGCTTCTATGGTGCATTTGTGAGACAAGTATTTTTATTATAATAAAAATGAACTACTCCAATTACTTTTTATACTTCTATTTCGGATTCTTTCGGGGTACCAAGATTTAGAAGCGATTCGACCCCTAATATTCGAAAGTAGTACAAATTCGAGGTCTATAGATATGATCTTGGAGAACGAACAGACATACCAAGAAGGACTTGGTAAAATATATTTCATCCGAAATGGACTTTATTTCCCTAGATAAACGTCCAAACAGAATCTATAGAGACAAAAGTATCCAAAAAAACGACCACACATCTATCTTTACGATCTGTTACTCGCTTCTTTTCTCCGACTTTATTTTTTACATCGGATTTTTCCCTCTCCTCCCTTTCTTTCCACTGCCCCAGTGGACATTCTTTCCAAACTTAATTCCTTTCCAGCCTCATTCGAACTATAGATTAATAGACTCTCTTTTCCTTTTGTGACGCCATAAAATTGAGAAATATTTCGTATCGTCATTTCGTAGCGCATATCTGCCTCTAGGCTTAAGATTCTGTACCTCCAGACATGAGAAACAGTGTCTGAAAAACATTTCTTTTGGACATAGCTTGCAAATCTGTCCGTTTTATTTTCAAAATGCCTATTTCAAAATCTGCTAACAAAAGAATAAGAATGATATTGTAAATACTGCAAAAATGACTTACCAATCACCTGGTTTTTGGACCAGGATATAGGGAATCCTGAAAATCAATAAAATTGATTTAGTTTTATATTTTCAATAACTACGTAATTATATAATAATTTGGCCTTGTTCTTGTGGTAGTTCTCCACTTAGAAAAATAAATGAACCAACATTTTACCAAAAATGTGATTTATTTGACGATTATGGACCTTATAATGAAGCATGGTGTTGAGAACACGGTGGTTTAATAAAACGGATTCTGTAGAAAATTTCTTCGTTTCATCGTTCTTTATTAGGAATCGATGGAGGACTTGTACAGCCACCAGTGTGAAACTAGTTACAGTGGGCTACCAAACTTACATTTAAATAACGTCATCAGACACGCTGACAGAAGGATAAATATGGAACCCAAAATACGAGTATATAAGGATCCGCAGGGTAAATTAACTTCAACTTTTGCTTTGGGTTGGACCTATTGCACATAATTAATTCATACGTAAGTTTAGAAAGACTTATTTCCATTACTGTATTTAATACATTGTTTACATTTTCAATTCATTATTTCGTCACACTTTTTGAATTAATTGTTTCGTAACATTTGTTTTTACTTTGGAAGTTTCATTACTTATGAAATCGAGGCTTCGTTTGTAAATCTAGGTTAGATTTACAACGTGAAGGTAATCCTAAATAAGGAAATGAAGGAAATCCTATCCCTTCTCTTACAATTGCTCATAGTTAAATATGTATAGCTCATCAATAAGGTAGTAAAACCATAGGACGTAAATAAACCTCATTATCGTATTTAGAAAAAGATTTTCCTCTTTTTTTAAGAGATCTTAGTCCAGCGATGGTGTTGTTTACGATTCATTTATTTAAACGTAAATAAGTTTATCGAGCGAACTATAATTGTTTCCGAAGATTATTGTCCCATGCGTTTCTGTGAAGGAATCCAGCTCTTGAAAACGTTTCATATTCAAGTTTCGTCTCTCGCAAACAAAGCTATTCGTGATTATTGCTCGAAGCCATAAAGCGATACCCCGATCTTTTACACCGTGACTAATGGCGAAATTATCCCTTCTCATTCCATCCGATTCCATTTCACGTCTTCTCCCATTCATTCGTTTTTGCCTCTAATATCTGCGACCGACCCTCAGTCTTCACGCCGCTGCCTTTCAGGAATTCCCGACGCCCAAAGCGGCGGTTTCGCTGACCCTTTTTTGCGCACTTATATATCACCGTGCATATTTTGCCTCTTCCCAATCCACACGCCGCCTTTTTTCACACTTTTGGCACTCTTTCCTTCTCCCCCTCCTCCTCTACCGAATTCCTCACTCCCTCGTCTTCCCCTCCCTCCCTCCGAAGGTGTAATGGCGGGGCTGCATTCCACAAAATGTGCCGTAAAAAATTCAAGGCACGGATCCTTCATGTTGGTTCGAAACGGCGAAAATGATACTGTGCATTTTGGGTTGCATAAGATTCGGGGGCGAGTGGATTTTATAAGAGGTAAATGACACGACAATGATGCGTTACTTATTTTTATTCTAGGCTTTTTAGTTCGCTTAAATATAGCGAGTGCTTCTAGGTTAATGGGAATGCTTGGCGACAAAAATGTATTTTTAGAGGAATCTAAGATGCTTTTTTATTCTATAATTGATTGTGGGATGACCAAGGAAAACAAGATATAAGTATGTAAAATTACACGGAGTATCTTCCAATATGTGGTCTACCGTACCTATTTATTCCTGTGAAAGATCTACCTCCTCTAACCTTATAATGGAGAGTTAAAGACTTTTTTTTTAGGTTGTTGTTAACTCTATATCTCCTTGTTTACTTGTTTACCCAAATGTGTTCGTTTAACTGCCAAACCCAACATCTCCACCGAAATATACCCAACTCAGCATAATAGCTTCACTTTCACATATTTACACCAATTAAATCCTATAGAAACCACTACTACATACTATACTTAATCAATAATGAATAAGCTATAGTACAAAAGCGTTATCTAGTATGAATGCTGACTTTAAATTTATGTCGTAGTAAACCTCTCAAACATAAACCCATCTCCAGTGACATAGAGCTTCCCTGCGTTTCTGTGTTTATTTTAAATGCCGCTCAGAAAGTGTCGTAGTTTGCTTGTTGACAATCAGAAAGGAATGAGACCGCATGATTGAATATGAATCTTAAATGATGTAAAATGGCATCCTTCCGATAAATACTCCAGCAAAAACTTTTCACTTCGTTACAGGGAATTAAACGGTGCCAGGTTAATGCAGCGAGGGAAATTGAATAATGAAGAAGGTAGAATCTGTAGATAACGAGGCAGGTGAAAAATGAATCGAGATACAGAGATCTAAATCCATCCGTTCTCGCTGGAATGGAATGCGGTCTAAAGGATAGAAATCTCAGATTATCGATGGATAACGTGTGAAAATGAAGACTCCGATTATTTTCACCACGAAAAATCTTCGGATAAGTGGACCTCTCCATCCCCCCATCTTACCCTCTCCCTTCTTGGAAACATTCCTCTCTCTTGTTATCACTTCTGACTTTTGGCAACTGCGCCCTCTTCACCCACTCCCTCTGTTATGTCCAGAAGCCGTCACTTTCCCAATGCCATTGGCGCCGCATACCAACTTGTCCACGCCCGCTCCATCTCTCTCCCTTAAATATTTCACGACATCCTGTATCGCTTTGGGAATTCATCTTCTCCTCCGCTGGTAATGGACTTTGCGCCCTTCATTTTCGCATTCCTCCTTGGCTTTCTGATGCGCGTGCCAGTGCGACGTCCCTCATCTATTTCCCGCACTTTTCTAATTAATTCTAATTCCAACGGAGGAGCTTCTCTTTGGAACAGCACACGCTGTTCGCGTCATTACACATTGCCTGCAACCCAATTATTTTCTTCTGTTCATTACTCCGCTTATCATTTCCATCCCGCCCCTCTATTATTTAGCCATTTCACGTTATAATTTATGAGATGAACGGCTTTATGATTATTGTAGTATTTTCAGATTCAAATCTAGCCTACAGTTTTAATGGTTTTTAAATGCTTAGCATTTTGATTCTAGTATCAACCGGCAATTGCTTTTTAAGGCTTCCGTTGGATCATTTTGATTAAAATAACTTCGCAATTTTCTTCGAGTTGCTAAGGTAACAAAACTTACAATAACAAGTATTATAATGAATAGTCAAAATGGAATTTCATGAAATTTCCTCTTTAACTTCAGAAAATAGTATTATATGCGATAGATAATCTTTCAGCGGGCTATTAAAATGGTGATTACCGTATTTATCAGATTCATCGAGCATCAAATCATACAGTTATTTTTATTACAATAATACCCTCCAAAGCGCTGAATTACAGTTATGCTTAATCCTTAGATTATGTAAGAGTCCTTAGATTAATTAAATTTGACTACATAATATGGTACTTATTAACACTTACGTTAATCATCACATCACCACTGAGGTTTAACTACAAACTACAACAAAGTTTGTTAGAGTTGAATTGAATATTGCAATTAAACTCCATTTTAGTTATATAATAATAATATGGCCCATAGACAATCGAGTAATCGTCACAAAGAATCAGGGAGTGATAGATACATTAAACGCACAGGAACGTGTTTCAATAACTATGCGTCAACTTAAGAGAAAAATATCGCAGTGACTTTAACCTAGGTTTTATTCTGTCATCTTATCATCAGGATTACATATTTACGTCAGAACATCGAAAAATCTCTTCATCGATTCAGTTCCTTATATCTTTGTAATTTCAAAAAGTAAGATTGGTACTCAAATGGTTATCCGAGAATTAAATGTTAAATAACCGTGAATTTGTTTCCTTTAATCGAGCAAATTCTCCGCTCGCGAAAATTTTCCACGAAAATTTAGAAACAGAGAAAGTGACTTAAATATCTTGCTAGCGACGGCATATCTCTATTTTATAATCTCAAAGCGTTCTCAGTGCGTCATTATTCTTATACATCTCTTGATGTTAGGATGCGGGCTTGCTGTGTGTCCTCAGATATTGAGATGCTAGCTTGTAGATAGCTAAATTTGCATTTTCAGGGTACTGAGAACTGAGATGCGATCGTGAAAATCTGGAAATAGCTTGCAAATTCATAGAAGTAGATCACCTTTGCCGCAAGTTGAGGATGGTATGATCTTCTCGGATACGATTTGGGTTGGCAAACCACTAATATTCCAGGTAATCTCCAGTGTAAACACTCCGCTAAAGCTATAATAAATGCATGGGATGATCAAAGATACGATGAAAAGGGATCAAAAGTGGTATTCCCATAATTCGGCGACGTATGCTCTCTATAGTAAATGAAATGCAAGGAGTAACCAAGGAAATAGGCGAGTGATAAATATAAACAACACTTCTAGGTTGCCTTCTCTGAAAGGGAATACCACGATAGTTATAAATTTCTATCCAACAATTCGGCACTAATCTTATGAGCATTCATTTCTCAATATTTATGTCCAAATATAAGGTGAGGAATTCAACATCCAGTCGATGAATCATCAGATAAGATGGCTTCAAGAGTCACAGAATCATAAACCTGTAATGTATTCGAAGCCATGTCTACAGAGGACAGAATTCTAGGAAATATTTGGATAAGGCGGAAATTGGGAATTTTGGATTCTCGGGGCGTGTTCGGTGTTTGACCATCCCGTTCAGCGCCAATATTGCACTTACTGATCGTAGTCGTTGTAATACCCTCTCTTCTCTATCCCCTCCATTCTCCATCTGAAAAAACTCTTTTTATAGCTCTCCAAAGTGATAATTGAGTGTTACTTTCCTTTCTGAATATAAATAAAATTTCACTCTTCAACGATTTTATTGTGTGCTTTTCCTATTCAAGTGCTGATGTAAATGGAATTCCATGGTTTATCGGTTTTATGATACCTACGCGCATTTAAAGAATAGTTTTGAATAAATATTTATTTAAAATGGTAGTTCATGCATTCATAATACTGTCAGAAATTATTCATGGACCTATTTTCTCGCCTCTCAGTTTCTATTTGTTGAATTGGTTGAACCCAACTATTTTCTTTTATTTGTTCCTTTAATCTCCAAATATCAGCATAAAACCATAGGCAAACGCTTCAGAGCGTGTATAGAAACCAATTGAGCGTCAATATTTAAGTATCTTGAGAATTGATAGAGAAAATTGTAGGAGCGTATTCAACGAAATATGTGACAACATATTGGAATGGTTTGTATGCCAATGAGTAAATGTTAAAAGAATGCAACTATAAGAAAAATTAGATGTTAATCAATAATGCTGCACAAGAAAAGGCTATACGTAAACATAACACGGTAAAATGTGCAGGTAGGAGTTTCCCAGAAAAACGAGCATGAAAAAAGGCTGTCAAGACCGGAACTCGATCCTGAATCTTTCACTCGACTCCACAGCACACTTTTCCCGATTATCTTAGGGAATTATGCTGCACTTGAAATGAATAACAAACAACAAAAACAACGAATAGCAAACGTTTGCTGGATCTAATTGACTGTGCACAATCGAAGACGAGGTTGGTTGATGGAGAATCGAAAGAGAAAATCCAAGAATTAAAACAATGTGCAACAGTTATAGTATATATCAACAATTATATACAACAAAAATGATTGATTGCCAAGACACCTGCAAATTTCCTCCAGGGACGCACTCATCCAAGGTCAATACCAATATTGGAGTAGAAATGACCAGTTGGATATCTTTCAGTTTTCATCATCTACGGCGGATAGGCTTGCGAGATTTCTAAGTATACTTAATTTAATCCGTCTTACTAAACGTTTCTTCTTATTTATTTATTCATTTGCCGATTTATCACATACAGCTATACAGCCAAATTAAAGTGACAATATAACAATTAACTCTAAAAAAATCAATAATAAAATAAGAAAAAAACAAACAGAGGGAAGGGTAAGCAATAAGTTATCGGACCTCAACAATAATTTTTAGGGGAGGGTATGGGGGCAACTATCATTGGGATCGGGCGTGGTGTAACAATAAATTAATGAATGCCCCTTTGGATAAGGAAAAGGGATCGCTAGAAGGAGGAATGGAATTAAGAAGGGAAGGGAGGCGAAGGAATAGGTAACGCTTAATAAGTGAAAGTCTAGGTGTGGTATAATGGAGAAGAAATTTCGAGCGAGTAGATCTGCTTGGTACACGAGGATTGAGCAGAGAGATTAAGGGAAGACAGTTTGTACGGGAGTTTAGAAGGTAATAAAGGAGTGATAGGTTTTGTTTGATTGATAGAGAGAGATTCTAGGGAAACAGCAGATGGGATAGAGTTATTTGGGGCTTGGCGGAGGGAAGGAACTCTATATTTCACAATTCCTAGAAAAATAATTGTGATTTTGTCTAAGGAAGAAAGATGAGTTGCGGTAGGCGTGGACCAAATAGGGGAGCAGTAGGACAACTTACTTTCCAGAATCGATTCAAACACATTCTCACAAGAAATTTTTCTCATACAAATGTTCATAATATTCAAATCCATGTGACCTATTCATGAGGAGATCTCTTTGCGGGGTAATTCATCAAATGGTAAGGTAACAGAAGATTTGTTCTGATAATATACGGAGACCGGTTGCCTTTTTCATGATACTTACATCAATCGACTTAAAGACGCAGAAACTAGCTAAAAGAGCGGTCTGAAAGCGCAAGCGGCGTTTTCAAATGCAATCCCATTCCGGAAGCAGACTCATGTTTCCGAAGGTTTTCATTGCGTCTGTCGTTCAAAGTAGTTGCCGCGCCGCTAATTGGAAACGACGTGAAAGTGTTCTTATTACCACATAAGTACGCGAAGAACGTCTGCAGGAGGTAATGCGACTAGAATTCGAAGGAGTTCATCCGAAAGTGGCCATTAAAGGGGTTAATGAACAGCTGATGTTTCTGTTAAAGACATCCGCTCTAGCGTGAAGATCGAGTCGACTCGCAATTTATTTTCTCTCTCAATAAACCGGGGAAAAGGCAATAATTAAGAATTTATGTTATGATTTCAACTATTCGAAGAAAAAATTCTTCTGAAGGTTTGATGAATTATGCGATACTTCTTGTTATATCCCGTTACGTGGTTTGGATATTAAATTAATTACAATAAACTTTATTATGGCTTGGGATAAGTCCCTTGAACAGAAAAAATTATGCAAAAGATTATTTGCTCACATAAAGATTATACAAAAGAAAAAAATAGATCAAGAATAGACATAAGATAATAATACAAAAGACTGTCTGCTCACATAAAGATTATACAAAAAAGAAATAATACAGTATTATGGTTTTAGAATTATTCCGTGGTAGCCAGAAGATAATCAAATAATTTTTCTTTAACAGACTGTGTCGAAGGGGAATTTTTAATCTGTACTGGCAGGTATTTCCTATATATAAATGTTCATAATAGATACTAATATGACAGTTCGAACAAAATGTATTCTTGAGGACTTGAGATGGTCATTCAGATGAACAAACTATTGAAACACTGTTATTGCAATATTTCGTCCTTCTTAGGTATCCAGAGCATAAGGATCATCCTTTATATTCTATCATCTGTAACCTGAAATTTCAATATTTCTTCCATATCGTTGTGAATATCAAATAGATAATTAACAACTGAAAAAGTGGCAGTTTTCTTCTTATTGTCGAATGTCACTAACATTTTTAAATCTAGAAAACTAAGACAAAAAGCATTCGATAGAAACGAGATTAAATTAGAATTCTGTAGTGAAATTATCAATATACTTTCTAAATTTTATATTAATCTTGCCTTGCAAAATAGATATTCCGAAAAAACAATTTGATTAAATATTTTCTTTATTGGAAATTGGAGATAGACACAGCAAATAGTCAATTGAAAACATGAGGATATGCGATCCTCATTGCACACTTTTTTAAAGCGTAATTTTGCGCAAGAACACAGAGAGAGGAGTAACATTTCAAGTATCTGTCTTCTCAAAGGTGAGAGCATATGGCACTCAGTTTCAAGTTTCTTGGCGTAAATTATAATTCTGAGGTTTATTGAGGTCAAAAATCCTCGTGGCAAGCCTGGTAATAAAAGAACCACCCTTTGAAAATGCTGGGGCGGACCACACACGATTTGAAAGTGTTGTGTTCTCAAAAATATAATTGGCATTTTTATTTTCCAGAGAAACTAACACGAAACTTGCAATACCCATGGAAAAACATTCTCTTCTTTATGAAAATTTGGAACATCATTATCTGGATCACTATCGAACATCTTTTCAAAGGATTACTTATTACGAGTGTTGACAGGAGAAGGCTGCGAGAAAGCGATACTGTAGAAGCAAGACCACGTCTTGAAAGAAATAAGAAAATGACGCGATCCCTCCTCGCTTTACTTTCCCTGCCTTAATTTAATTAGCGCGAGAGTTTTTCTGTCCCCTTCCTTTTCTATTTGCGGACGGCAGAATGAGGAAATTAAATGGGCTCGAATTAGTTTGAACGCAATTTGAGGACTCTCTTCTTCAGGAGTGCACCTGACCATATCAATCTTTTTTATTTTTAAATCGTCATCTTTTATTCCTGCGTATTTCTCTCTCTCTCTCTCTTTCATTTTATTCTCGAGAGAGAAAGGAGATAATAAATAAAGAGAGAAAGAGGGATGATGGATTAAATAGGACTTAATTTTGCTAATTGAAGCATTTTTATCGAAAATGGGTCACATCACCCATGACTGAAACTAATTTCGTTGTTATTTGCATACATTCGCGACATACAGCAATTAATTTAACGCGAGTACTCTTAACTTTCGACTTCGATCTTGTGTAATAAGCATTCATTAAACTGTTTAATATATATTGATTTCATCATTGACATAATTTCCAGTAAATCCATTTTAAGGGTTTACTCCGTTTTCAGTGGCTCACCAATCGATTTGATTTTATAAATCTACAACATTTTAAATATCATTGGTATGTAAGTATTTCCCATGAATACCTTCGTTAAATGAGGACTGATATCCAAAATGAGGAATTAACCTAGAGGCAAATCTGTGCCATAACCTCTCAATACTTTTTTCGTGAAAATTACAAACCATCTAGAGAGTAAAATGAGTGCAGTTATCATTACTCGATAGATATTTTGAAGAGCGAAGAATTAGAAACAATTCCGGAATCAAAATTTACGGTAAATTCATGTCGGAAGGTAAACTTAAATAAGTTGAGGAAAATAAATAACATTTTCTGTTTGCTATGAATGTGATTTATTATTGATTAAAATTTTCTCATTATGTGATCTAATTTAATTTGCGCATCTGGTAGTATAATTCTGTCATTAGCGAATTTCTTTACAATAACATAAAGAGCTAGCCGATAATATTTTTTAGCGCTTCACGGTATACTATCCAGTGCTTATCATTTCATTTCCTCATACAAAATCATTACAATTCTCTTTTATTTTCATCATTCCTCTGAAGAATTCTTCTTTTCTCTGTTGATATAATAGTCTATGGCTCTCAGCCATTTAGAATGATACTCGATGTACAGTATTTGTAAACGATTTTCTGAAATCTAAGCTTGTACCTTTTATTGTTAACAGTTGTTTCTTTATGGTTACGATATCATTAAAACATAAAGTGCCTTAAAATAGCACTGTAATTACCTACTTCTAAACATGCAACAGCGCTTACAGACAATTCAATGACCGACTTTCAGAAGAGCTTTCATAAGGAGAATGGAAATCAAAGAGGGAAAAGTGAAAAAATTAAGTATTTATCTTTTCGAGCCAAATAGGGAAGTTTGAGGGAAGGCTCTCCAATGGTGAGCAGAGGAAATCTTAAGGCTTAAGTAGGAAATATTTTGAGTTATTGCGGTTAGACTGAATAACTACGATTTATTGCAATGAAATGTATCACATAAAACACTGATTTAAGATATATTCCCATATTGACAATTGGCTTTCTCCGAAATTGTTTTAAAGAGCGAAGGAAATTTATATTGATTCCAGAAATGATTAAAAAATAATTGTAGCAATGGCCGAATGAATCTTGAAAGATACCACTGAAAAATGCAATTTATTTTTTAACGAGTGTTGTTTTTGATTCGAAAACGCGAAAAATTTGTCAATATTAATTGATTTTTAGAAAATTTAGTATGAAAGGGAAGGTATTGGAAGATGGGGCAGAAACTGATAGCATGGTAATTGAAATAAATTTGGCATTTCTTAGGTCAGTTATCAGGGCCTTTCAGCTGTTTCAAGAACCGGTTGCAACGAGGTTACGGAAAGGAAGGAAGACTTTCGGAGAATTTTTTAAACTTTGATAAATTGTTTCCTTATTTACTTAAGTATAACGTCCGTGTGGTGCTTTATTCTAAGAAGTTTATGTAATATACGAGTCACAGTAGTCAATAAGAAACGCATATATAATATGTATTAATAAAAAATAATTATAACTATACAAGTATGGAAATGTGTAAAACGATGATCATCGTATTTTATTATTTTTATTGAATTGTGCCGTGTAACAAAACAATACTTTTTGATAAATTATTATTAATTATTCGACTAAAATCAATAAGATATGAGCGAGAGAATGGGCAGTCTAAACAATATAAATTGCCTCCGGATATTTAACCGACAAACAAGACAGCAAGAGAATCTGATTAATTGTAATTGACAAAGCCTTGAAAAATATTAGGATCAAACTGCTTAAGAAGTGATTCCATAGAAAGGAGAGTTAGCCATAAATAGTGGAACTTCTGATCCGTTGAAACCTCTGCTGAATGGTGAGGATTGGTGAGTGTAAGGTAGAAATTCGCGGAGAGATGTAATTCAAGCGATACTTATGTGGGGAGGTGTTCGCGATGTGGAAAAATAACGTGCAGTCCATGGCGACGGTGCACAGCGGAGCATGACGGGAAGCCGAAGGACTTGAAAAACGCGCCCTCGCACCGGATGTGGCAAGAGGATAAACAAAAGAAGGAAAACGGCGGAAGTGTGAAAAAGAAGGGAAAAAGTGATCGAAATTGCCGCGATTTTTTGGATAATTTTTCATCTTCGAGGCCGTCATCCTGAAACAGCCTTTTTCACGTTCCAAGTCCACATCTGTTGATGAGATCATCGGCTGAAGAAGTCGGGGGCGAACCGTATAATTTTCCGGTCAGCGGTTCTGTAATTTGTCTAACTACACAAAACCGAGAGTTTATCTCGTTTAGAATCGATTAATGGCTTATTGGCTCAGCGAATTGGGGAGCGAAATTTTGAGCTAGAAATTATACTTTGACGGAAAAGATTAGATCATTCACCTTTACCAACTTAGGTACCTGGATAGTGTTTGGATTCAAAGATAACGAATCTATCTAGATAATGATCTAGGACTCGAAGAGAGATTTATCCATCCTTTCTTAAAGCCAAATACAATTCTAATGTAAATAGTCACCATTAACGTGAGTTTACTATTTATTACGATATGGTTAACACATCAAAAATTTGAATACTTAAGTCCTGGATAAATAGTTCACGCAATCTTAGTCCTGGGTATATTTTAATGTTAATCTTTCATGAGAATAACTGAATATTTTTGAATCAATGCCAATGATCTGTAAACGGGTTTTTGGGCGAGTTATCCAACCTTCTTAAACGTAAAACATTTGATGATACCAGTAAAAATAAGATAAAAGAACCATTAATAGATGTATCGATGGATTTATGTACCATAGGACGATTTTCAGTTATAGCCAAGGAAATTTATTTTGATAAGAATTAAAATCTTAAGAATCATCGTAGTGTCTCATTTTGTCTAGTAAGTACTTATTATGTTAGTTAAATTATTAGTTATTTATTAATTGATGACATTACCTTTCTTACATTAACGTCTTTCTTTAGGGTCTAAATCATCGGTGAGAGATCATAGTTAAAGAAACGTTGGATCGATTGGAGGGTTAATGGCTCTTGATGACTCTTTCCAAGAAAAAAACATCGAGAAAAAAGTTTCCGTAGAAAGGTGCATCAACGTTCCAATTCATCCTTGATGGATTTCTAGCGCATAATGGCCTACTCAGCCGAATCTAACGCTTTCCGATCAAAACTTTTAAACCAGATTTTCGGAATAATTTCTTGTGGAAGTCGCAGCTTCGCAGATCTTCTTTTAATAATTTCGCTCACGAGCCTGAGAAGAGGGAGATAGCTCCTCCCGTTAAATCACGCCTCACATTAACTTATCGTCACCAAGAAAACTGTCACCAAGGATCCGGGTCGGAACTCTTTGATAAATGGGACCGCGATGTAATTAATGTGACGATCCCTCAGAAATATGAGAGCTGTTTACCCTCCCAACCGCCTCTCTTGTTATTAATATAATGGAGCTCCTCAAATAACTCTATCGGAGAGAAACCCATAAATTACACCTCAAGGGCACCACCGAGAATCCAAACACTCATTTAAACGCAGTCGATCAGTCCCCCGCACGATTACGCATCTCCCGATGTTATCCCCAAAATTTTCCGGGCGATAAACTCCTCGGAATCGCGAAAATTGGGGGCGAGACGAAAACAAGAGAACGTCGACGGGCGTCTCCGCTATTCGGTTTCATCGATAGCATCGTTCCCAGCAATTTATGATTGCCTCTCTCCATCGAGGGATCTTTTAAAGGGGTAGGGGGGGGGGGAGTCTGAATAAAAGTCTCTGTGTCTCGCACAGACACGCCTCAATTGGCCGATTCTCAGTACTTAAGAGAGACAGAAGATCCGTCGAGGAAGCGCAAGGAGTAATTCGTCCGTCGACGATGTTTATTTTAGCTTTCCGGTCTCCGGAAGACATAAATTCCCGCTTAGGCGTGCTCCGAGATTGCGCCCAAATAAAAAGGAGTCATCGGATCTTAATGAAAGGGTGTTTTTGTGGGGAGAGGAAATGGGGGAAGAGAGAAGACCATGGCGAGGGCAATTCTGTTCTTTTTTCAACGTGAAATTTTCGAGAGGGGACCCCCGACGGGTGGCACAGAGGGTCAATTAATCACGGCGGTGCCATTCTGGAGGAGAAAATGACCTCGATGCGGTTAATAAGAGATTAATTGAAGATGGAGGATTGACGATTTTCCGCCGAGTGAGTTTAATTTGCGGCTTCAGTGGAAACAAGTTTCCAAAGAAAAGATCGACGGCGATGTTGCCTTATTGGATTGACGCGAGTAATAAGTTATTTAGCTGCCTTCAGCGAAACGTCGAGTTCGATTTTATTCTGAACTTTTGAATTGTTTTTTCAATATTATAAAAATTAAAGCAAGATGTCTACAGACAGCGGCAAAACTACCGTTTATTACTGTTTTTTAATTTCATATGAAATTAAAATATCATACCTATGGTCTTACAAAAATATTGAAGATAATCCCTTCCCAGATCGTGACTTAGAAGAAAGAATTTTGAAGTGAAGTTCTTAAATCGTTGTGCTTGCGATCCAACGCTAATCTAATACAGTTGCCGTAAAAATGCGAAACCGTCGATTTGCTAGATGGTTGAATTTCTTCATATTACGAGTATATTCAATGCAAGTCTACAACAGGTGGATTCCCTGCTGTGCTAATCTTAATTTCTTTTTACGGTAGTGGCTTTTTTCTATTTAGGAATTTACTTTAAATCTAGCTTTTTTTCCAACCGTTTACGACAATGAGTGAGTAGATGTATCTTAATATTTAAAAAATCATTTCATTGATCAAAAAACCCTAGATATTTCACCTCATACATTTCAATGAATAGGCCTAATTACAAAAATACCTGATAAAAAATTTCGGTAGTGTAAAGGAACATTCGGTTTAGAGTATGAAATTTCATCTTCGAATTGCAAAACTGTCGTACTACGGAAACAATTTATATCTTTATTGATTTATTTTTCATATACCCCACAAACATCCATTTTCTAGACTTTTACAGTAAGGTATTATAACAACAACAATCACACAAAACCATTCCCTAACAGGAAAAATCCGACTAGTCAGGATCGACCAACACGGCCGGTAAACATATTCCTTAAATAATACTCATTCTTACATGTATTTCTTGCCAAAGAATATCAATTATATGCATATTACTTCCTTAACACAAAGTCATTTTACATGATAAATGCTAAGGATGTTGACCGGTTCTTTAAAATAATTTAGACCTGCCCCAAGGCCGGGAGAAAATGGAATCAGCCCATTCTTTTTTATGATTAACCCTCCGCTGTGAACTTTCACGAGGCAGGTGCCTGTTTATTTTTAACACGGTCCGATAAACTTCAGTCAAATATTCCCCTTTAAAATCCGAGCGAAATGCCCTTCCATTCGTACTTCCAATTCATATCACGATCGATGCGAATAGAACAGGAAGTTGTGATCAACTATTTTAAGCATCCGAAGTCTGATTGGCTCGCATCTCTTCGCAAATCCGTTCTACGTCGAGGCTCGATCACACCGTTTTCATCGCTGCTCCAAATCTTTTGGCACTCGCATCTGTATTCATCAGAGCACATCGTCAATAATCTCAAGGTGACAACTCCAGTTTTGATCTTCTGCAGCGGGTAAACAAATAAATCTTCGCCAACTCCATCGCGGAAGGAATTGCTTTGTTTACGCTTTTTTTTCGTCTTCGCGACGATTCCAGCCTCGTTCCTGCTTTGCCCCCTTTCGTAACCTTTCTTTCGAGAAAAAAGCAGATGTGCTGGCAATTGATCCTGAGGCGGAGAGGTTTGGGACGTTCATCTAAAAGGGAACGTGAGTAATCCGCGACTGAACTCGCGTATTGTGATGTCCGATATCAATTGACATTCTTTCTGCGCGAGGTCATAATAGAAAGATTAATTGAATTCCGTAACATCTGTCTGCTATTGAAAAACGTTTTAGGCTGTACGCTCCCTTCAAACGTTTTACGTATCTTTGAAAACTTGGATAGATCAACTACTATGCGTTAACTCTGCATTGCCTCTCAAAGTAAGCAAAGTAATTTGCATCAGCCTTAATATCTGTATACAGATTATTTAAATACCTAGGGTGTTAATGAAATAGCTGAAATAAATGAGAAAAGATCGGAATTTCCAAACTTAAACATTTTACGATCGGTTTAGACTAAGCCGCCATCGTGAAGTATTTACTTATTTACCTATAATGTCGTTCCACGAAGTCTGGCTAGATACTATAGTATTTATAACTAGGTAAATAACTGAAACTGGTACAAGATGAAAATGATTTTTTAAATTATGCGTCATATATTGTCTTTGAAAAGAATTGTATGTACATGTATGTGCTACTCCAAGTGTACGCTGTAAGGAGAGCAAGTTGATCTCTTTTTATCGAAAGGTTGAATAATGATTACAGTGGAAAAATATACATAGATAATTATTGACATCTAAATTTTAGTGGTAAAATAATATAATATTTTTCCTCGGATTTTTTGAAAATTTAAAAATGCGTAAGAGAGATGATATAAAATTTATTTATGTATATCGAGAAGAATCACAGAGTTTCACATTTTATTTTCATTTTTTTATTTTCATACATTTGTTACAAATCCGTGATGTTCTACAAGGAATGCTACTTCGAAACTATTTTGATAGTTTCAGTTGATAGTCTGAAGGTGACTTGACGTAGCTGAAAACGGTCGATGTAAAAATTGTTTTGCGGAAATTACCAAGAATATTTATTTATTTCCCTTTCTCTGGCTACATATAGCGGGGAAAATAAAAGTTAATGATAATAGTTTAAGTTAATACTTTTTGTTTCTTTTGAATTGAAATCATTATATGAAAGTTAATGTTATCGAAAATAAATATACAATTTCCTATATAAGTTCTATTTTCCGCAGTCTATTTCTCGCAGTTTGTTATTGTTTGCCTTTATGCATCCTAGCCATTGGTTTATTTTCACCAATCTTGTCATGGCTGTTCCTAAGATGGAAAAATAAATTATTCATCTTACCCTAAAATGGGACTTCCGTTTAATAATCTTCTCCGCTGAAGCCATTGCGGGTCATTAAACCATTGGTCATCGCATTTGCAGCAGTTGTTAAAAATCCGTTTGTCTGTGTTTCCATGCCCGTGTCCCCTTTCGGCGCCACGTCTATTCCCGAGTGAGGTCATACGCCTTGCATTACATCCGTGATCTAGAGTTAAATGCCTAAGCGCTTTTACGTCAGACCACCGGCTATTCTCGTACTCCTCCCGCATCATGCATACATTTCATACGGCTGGCCATAGAATTATTCCGATCGACGCTAGACATTTGTATTCATAAGTACATGAATACATGATAGTATATGTTAGATCTTTAAGATGGTCATGCCAACCATTTTGGGAAGATTTCTTCAGCATATATACATATACTACGTTACGAGATTATTTTATAATAAAATCTTCGATGCATGATTTTGGATTTATTTCTCAGTTAAATACATATGTTGACCAACTTAAATTTGAAAAAGATCTGGAATCAAATCAAATTAATCCATGCTCTCGTAAATGTTAATTTAAGTCATTTCAGCGATTTATTTAGCAAATATAATTAAAATTCTCTTCGATAAAGTTTCTCGGTGACATAAACTTTATTTATCTCAATTTAGTCAAGGTCAGAATATCCATAAGCAATGACTGGTTACTGGTGAATTTTCCAAGCATCAAAATTTCATTTACTGCATCCTTGAAAAATCTTTTTAATGTTTAATAAGTACTTTCCTGGGGATTTTATGCAAATCTCAGCTATTTTTAATTTTTTATTTTTATATTTTGCTATATCTGATCGTACAAATTATATTAGTGGTAAGCATTAAGATTCGCCATTTACTTCGCTGTAATTTACGTCCACAATTATTATATCCAACTTAAAGGTGTAATAACTATCTAAGGAAATTTTTTGTCTAATATGTTCATATCAAATCCAGTTTGCCTAAACTTTCGTCATGGAGAACATTTGATGTGAGGATTGGGTTCAAATTTCAGGTCAGGATAATTTTGGGCCTAAAATTAAAATTTCAGAAAACGATATTCAAACTCCGCTTGAGCCGTTTCAGAGTGATCGTAATTCTGCTCGTCTCTACCATTGATGAAACGAGAGAAAGTCATTAATCCGTTCGGATAACAGCCGTGTTGACAGCGGAATGTGACAGAGTCATAATCCATCAAAAGTCTTGTTTGACGTCGAAGCTAGATCGCCGGAGTAGAAAAGGGAGGTAATGTAATAAGTTTTCTCTTGGACAAAGGCATATCACGTTTTCAGTTAATCAGTTATTTCACCATTTTATGTTTACCATAACTTCTGCTGTGAGGCTTTCCACTATTAGCTGGATGACGAAGAAAATATTGAGCACTAAAAACTAAGATAAGCATTAATTCATATTGAGTTCTGCTTTAAATGTCGAGGGACTATTCAAACAATTTAGCATACCAGCAATCAACTGGCATACAGAGGAAATACATCCTACTTTTCTCTCGACGATGTCACCGAATTTCCCAAAATAATTATCGAAAAGTCTTTCTCTTTGATATTCTCTCATCTGCTTATAACAGGTACTTACAAGTGTTTTTCAACTTGTATAAAAATATCAATATTCCATATATCATTTAACCGAGGTTTTTTTCATAAATGGGTTTCGCCTCCTTCACTGAAGCCAAATGCCAAGTATACGTACGCGTTCGATGAAGCTATGATAATGGTCGTATTGAATAGTACGTCGCCATCCAGCCTCATTGAAGCAAGAATTTCGTACATGCCCTACATACACGATTTATGATGTAATTCTATGAAGTAACTGGTGGAGATCATTGGAAAAAAAAATTTTAATGTTAGTACGTTACATTCTTAAAGATACATTTTAAGAAAACTGGAGCAGGAATTTTTTAAATAAATATTTGAATCCTTTTACTTATAATTTGGACCTTAATTTTAAGTTTTTGATCAAGGCCAGAGCAACATATTACAACAATAAAAATATGATGGACTAATTCACAATACTTATATTTCAAATGGGTTTGTACCTAGATATTTTGAGAGGAGTTAATCTGTTAACATACGAACCAACAACATTCCTCCGTGTGCTTAGTGTTCTCTTTTGCTTAGAAAACGCTGCATTCTTTTCTCTCGCCAACTTGCCTCTCTTTATTTGCCTACACCGTCTCGTACTTGGCTGTGAAAGCTCTTTTGAAACCGCACCTCATCTTCAGCTACGAGGAATTCTGAACGACATAGGAATGTATAACGCTAAAAAAATAAACATCGTTTACCATCCTTCTTTTCAGACTTCGGAATCATTATGTTTGATCAATCATACTGATTTTTTTTGCAAAAATCTATAAATATTCAGATATCACACAAGATTAATATAGTGACAGGTTCTTTGTTGGGCGAATCAAGATTTGAGCACCAACCTACTAATAAGGTGTAACTGGGACCAAAACAGCAATGTGAGTTTGTGTAAAAGAAACAATTCTCGTTTGTAAGCAAGAGGTGATATAAAAATGCTTCCGATAGAATATTACATTGCTACTCTAATAGCTAACTCTACTAAACCAAATCAATCCTCGACTTCGTCTGAGTATTGCCACATTCATCCACAATTGTAACGCGGATGATTTAACGCCTTCACAACCCAAGACATACGTATATTCCCGTGGCTTGTGACGCCATTCAAGATTGAAAGGAAATAGCTTGGACGTAGTACGAGTTAATTTCCTCGTGGAAAGAGGAGAATAAATTCATGGATATAGCCTCCAGGACAACATTTGAATATCCTCGATGACGCAATCCGTCAAATAAACTCATTTCTTCTGGACGAAGAGACCGAGGAGGAAGGAGATGTCATTAGATCGGCCTCTCCGAACGCACGGCCATTCTGCTCAATGGGCGATAAATCATCTCCGTGTGTGGTTATTAAAGGAATTTGAATACGTTTACCTATGCTTTCGTCGGTTTACTCTGTGAGAGGGGCATTAACACTCTCTCTCGCGTTCATTCTTTTGTGCGCATTTAAATCCCTCACCACACCTCGACATTCGGTCCATTGTCTCTCCACCACCGCGATTCATGCGCTGCAAATGGTCCACTGAGTCACCCCCAATGTTTAGAAGGAACCGGCCAGAGAAATTATATGATCCCCTTGGTGAAGTCACGCTATTCATTCTGGTATCTGACTAAAAACCCCTCACAACACGATGATGAGTATGAGTAACGTAATCGCGTGGTCAATTTGGCCGAAAAAGGGTCGTGGCTAGGGTTGCAATATTTTGATAGCGTTAAACTGGGACACATTGAGCTTTGAAGAGAGTTAAACCTGAACGAGGCTTTCAAACTTTGTTTTGTCAATTAAATGAATGGTTGACGGGAGTAATCCGGTGGAATTTTATGAACACATATACATTTAATGACATAATTTGTACATTTGCTGCAATAAAAACATGCATGGAAAAGCGACAGTTTCGGCAAAATTTCGTCGTCATCAGAACTTAGACCGAGAGAAGAGCGAGGCTTTGAAAAGGGGCTTCCTATTGTGCTTTGTGGAAACTGTGCTAATTTAGTCTTTAAATAAATATTTATTTTACCCCATTTTATGAGTTTGTTAGAGTATATAGTCATCAAATCATGTCATTTGATTCTCTTGACCCTTTTTCCTATAAATAATTGAATCAACCCGTCTTTCGTTAATCGGAAATATTCATTCAAATCGGGACAAGATGGCATTCTGACTGGAAATACTCCTCTAAACAGGAACAGTCTCGATCAAAACAGGATTTATGGTAGGCCAAGTTATGGCATTATTATTAGAAAAAATTGCACTTTTTATCGTCTATTTAATAACGGAAGAATTTTAATATTAAAAAAATGAAATTTAATCAATTTTATCTCCTATCTCTGTGTTTTTGTGTCAATGGAGTAAATTAACCTCGATCAATTAATTCTAGGAAATAGAAGACAGCTTCCAAAAAAGACATAAATATTTAAGCTAAACTTCCATTGTATATCCAAAAAAATACGAAAATATTTCATTTATAATAAGGATAGATTCAGCAGATTCGGGGTTATCATCGGATAGTATTTGTTCTTTCGATATATTTCACTCGGGAGAAAGGTTTACTGAAAAAGAAAATCGAGGTTGCAAGATTGCTTCAATTAACAGTTTAAAGAGAATAAACAAGCAATAATAATAATAATAATAATAATAATAAAACGGCTTTATTCGGGCGAGATTGAGACTAAAAGTCTCCTCTTCCATCTAACCCATCGTCATACAATACATAAATAATTAATTTAAAGAGATAGTATGAAAAAGATATGAGAAGAAATTGTGGATGTAAAAAACCTAAGAAATTCTTAGGAAAAAAAAATTATCCACTGCAGGAAAACACCCACTAAGAAGGGGGGTGTGAAAAACCTGCGCAAACCTACCGATAGTATTAACTAAAAAGATGGTTAGAAACATGATTACATTTTATAAATACACTATCAATAGGCACATATATAGGATACATCAATAAGATTTTAACATATATAACATATATAACATAACATAAAATAACATATTTTAAAGCATAAATACATATCAATATTACATAAAACATAGATATCAACATAACATATGGATAGGAAACCGGTGAGAAAAGACTTTTATTACTAGAATAAAGAAGAGATAATTTTATTTACAACAGCAATATATATATGAAAATTGAAGACAAAATGTCTCAATTGTACACTTCAATGGAACACAATTTTTATACATAATATTAACATTTTCAATGCATACATATAGTATAAAGTCAAAAATATGTAAAAGCAATGAGCATTGCTTTTGGATCACCTTTAGTGCACAAAAAATACTGCTACAAAAACAAAATTCATTATTTATGAAAGTTTAAACACATGATGGGAACAGTTTTAAACAATCAATGAAGTATTCAACCCAGTGTCTCTTACTGGCAATGATCTCGAAAAGAAATAACGCAGGGAAATTTTTCTCGAGGAAATTTCTTTTCAGAGCACTTCCCTCAGTTTTAAAATGTTCTGCTCTTGAAACGTCTGCGGGCTCCGTCCTCAGATAACGCGGATGTTCATGGGCGAGCAAGTTGTCCTTTTTTTCCTCTCGTTTGGACTTCGACAAGCATGCATTGGCAGCAATCAGCGTAGCGAGAGAGAGTCAACCACTCAATCTCCGCTCTTCACCTCCTTTTGCCTCTAAATCACGTCTGCTTCGCTGCTCACGCGCTCCTTTTTCGAACTGAATTTATTCCAAAAATACGAGGGTGGATATTATTTTTCGAACTTCACCACTTCGGGTCACCTTGGAAACGATGAAATGCCACATATTTATGACCTCAATGATAGCTCTACATTCTTCTTACCGAAAACCAATACATGTTTGCTCGGATATATTTTTATCATGCTCTGGTCCCTCAGAGTATTTCTCATCCGTTTTCACATCCATTTTCACTTCACACCGAATTTATACTATTGCTATTAATTTTCCGTCTTAGACACATGATAAATGTTCTTTTCGTATCTTACAATATACACATCTGCAGGTTGTCCCACTTTTAAAAAGAATCGACGTTTGAATTGTTGGAATCTCTAAAAGCAAAACCCTAATGTTTCCAGGAGGAACTCAATCTGATTATACTATATTCTCTACGTATTTAAGATGAGACTAAGAGTATATATCTGATCCAAATAAGCATTTATTTTTATTTCCGGTAAGACTCATTTTCTCCGTAAAGCTCTCGCATATCATTCTCCTTAGCCTTATTCGTATCACTCATTAAGTTGGAAGCAGAATTTTTGGCGACTTGTGGTGATGATGAAGAATTTTAGTTTTTGACATTAATATATACAGTCGGATATTCTTACTGCCTGAAGCCTCCCACCGTGAATCGAACCCGGAACAGCGACCATTCATGGCAAACACTACCCATTTAGCTATCCGGAATCAATAATTTACTGACCTTAAATAAAGAACTAAGTATTGTATGCTTTTAGCATTGCCATTAGCATACGTATTATTGCGTGAAATAAGATAGATCAGGCTAATCTAGCAACATTGGAGTTCCGAATTCGTATTCTAATTAGTATGTGATGATGTTTTTTTAATGATTGTCCAATTGGTTTCGTATGACTAAGATTCGTATTTACGAATGCATGATTATTAAGGTAGATCAAAGACTAATAATTTAATCTACCACGGAAAACCTTCATAGATAAACATTTTTACATTGAACGCATATACACATTATATGCAAATAGATACCATTTACATTCGTAATGACATTTAGTTGTTATTTTACTATATTCGTTTTACTTCATTGTAATTTTATTATTTTATTCCTGCGTCTATTTAAAAAAGTATTACGCAAATAAATTTTACCGACCCGCATTCGACATTACTCTTCTGCTTATCTCCTTTCCTCTGACGTTATCCTCATTTCCTAGGCCATTCAATTACCCTTTCACATTCCACTCTCTCGATCTTCTCGTCGCGTTCCGTTACCGTATCTTCTATTCTCTTCCCGTATGTCATTTCCGTTATGCCTTTTGACCCTCTTCCTCATTTCCAACTCATTGTCCTTCTCCTTCATTGTTTCCTTCTACTCCACTTCATTGTTCTTCAGTTTCCGCTCTTTCACGCCTCCCTTACGCCTCTTAGTATTCGCCCCTTTTTACACGGGACAAAAGACGTCTTGACAATTCTGGCGTCTTGCCTCCCACAAGAGGCTACACATACACCTATTAATACCCTGGAGTATAATTGGAAAAATATTCACTGTTAGGGGCCTATTGCGCCAATACATAGATTTTCCGAGGACAGATGGAGCCTGAATGAGGTATACCGAGATGATTCTTCAGGCGTTTTCCACGAACGCTTGAAAAATCAAGAATCAGCAGCGAAAAAATTCTTAAGGAGTATATATAAAGCTACTAATAAAAAACAATAGCCTAATTTCTCTACTAGTATTTTGAAATTGGTATTTTCTGGCGATGAATTGATAATGGGTATTTCCAATTTCAAACAATGATAAATAGATCAAATATTGTAGATAGGCGCATGAATAGGCGACAGTGTGCTGGCATATGGAAGCACGGGAATACAAATAATACGCAAGCAAATTTATTACATCAAAAATATAGAAAATATAAGTGTGAATATTCAACCTTCAGATATATTCTCAATATTAAAAATTATGACATGGTGCATAAATTTGACCGATCAGAAATAAAAATTTAGGGAAAAAACAGTTCGAAATTATTAGTGTGAATAACATATATAAAAACATAATATTCAGATTTAAAATGGATCCGTATCTGCTTAGCAGTTACCTCAGAAGGGTGTGAAACCCTTTGGACAACTTTCCTTGGATCGTGGTATTAAAATATTTCAAATATTACAAGTTTTGTCTCGATTTCCAAACAAGCTGTTCCTCCCTCGATCTGTGTAGAGAAACAAAATCAGAAAATGCTTCCAACTAAGCGATTTTGGCATTAATTTACGTTGTTCATGTCCTTCATCGAATCGACATCGTTAACAACAACTCTTTCCACGCCCTTATTCCGTCGGCCCCAGATTATTCGCCGATTGCATTACAATCGACCAATCCCATTACCGACCATCACGTCGCGAATCTATCAATGCAAAAAAAAAGAACAGCATGTCCCCAATCCATGCACGATCACACTTCCTCCACTCGTCCTAGATTACCGCCACCGCCATTTGGTTCAAGGTTTCGGAAATTATGTGCCTGGAAAATTTTCCAGCAAATGGCTTCATTCCACCCCCATGAACACGTATAATGAACGTAGAACACCTGAGATTAAATAGTACGAGAATATTTCACCCATTTCTGTCATTTTGGTGATTCAATGGAACATCATTCGCTCTATAATTTGAATGGAAATGTATTGCTCAATCTTTTAGTTCTTCTAGTTCTTCCGTAGGATATCGTGACAAGACATAGGTATATAGTCTTATATATTGAAAATACTGATGTCTTTAATCACACGATCTGTTGAGAAAAGTTTCTTTCCAGAAGGGATTGAGTTGAGTTTTAAACGAAGTTTCCAAAAAAAAGTCACCATTTCTTCCAGTTTCTTCTGTCCCTTTTAAAACATGGATTCCATATTTTTTTTTCTTTTTCGTTTTCGGTCGCTAATTGTTTTGAAATTCCAACATTTTATCACTCATTTAAAAGGTACGTAAGCTGGTGGTGATTGGATACTACAAGTTCTCAAGCTTTATATGGATCCCTAGAAACTACTACATCAATTCCTCAACCATAAATCTCGAAGAAATAGGAATAGTGGTAACCAAAAATGTTTAGAAGCCTCTCACTTTTCTGCTCTTCGAACGCCAATTCTGGGATAATCTTGATTTGATGGCCAACTCGATCGATTAAAATTACGATCCCGCAGTTTCTAATTTCCCATCCATTTTTATATTCGATGCACATTGTGAATTAAGAAAAATAGGTCTGGATTCAACTCGATGAAATCAAACGTCAATGATCTTTCTCAAGAGCATTTTTGTAAAGCACAATACGGGTGATTTAATTCGTAATCCTTGATTAATATACAATCATCTCCTTAATGTATGACTTTTTATGACTTTATCCTTCCGAATGTATTGATACACCCCAATGAGAAAAGGATGTGACGACTAACAAGGTAAAAGGATCCGCTACCCATACTGATGGAGTATATCAAAATCATTCTTAATCAACCTTAAACCGGAAGCAGTAGTAAAGGAAATAGAACGCGTAAAAGGCAAATATTTTTCTTTTCCTTGTTAGATACACCTAAAAGAGTACACCTATAGAGGTAAAAGAAGTTTCCCCAACAAAAAAGAAGGAAATCGCTTCGGATTATCGCAGTTCATCGCTCTGCTACTTCGTTTGTCACGCTCCGTGAAGAAGTGACCTGGCGCTGCACCCCCACGCCGTGCATCGGGCGTGGGAGGGAAGTATTTATAGCGAAGAGGGGGGAAGGCAGAGGTGAGGCATTAATAAGGGAGCGTTGAACCAGGGGTGAGCTAACGTATGCAAAGAACGTCATCTTGAATGGGACGTGGCTTTTAATAGGTGTTCGCGGACGGCGACAAAACGAAGCGAATCCTCTCCTCTGTTTACTTCCCTCCCTTCGAGGGCTCGTGCCAACTCCGCTCATTATAGGTATCTCGGAATCGGAGGAGAGGAAAATGGTCGTTTATCATCGCCTTCCAACGCCCGGACAATAATAGCCTCCATGGCTACGGGATGTTTATTTATTTGTCCGATCGATTCGGATTGATGAAGGACGAGTTCCGCACGTCAGTTCTTTCTTACGAGAGAGGCGATCCACTGGATGATCGCTTTGTTTTTATTTTGAAAAAACTTGGAGGAAGTTACAAACGATTGAGCATTGGCCATGGCAAATTTATTTCGCCGGACGCTATCGATCTACATTTTGTATGTGAATCGAAAATAAAGCACGGATTCATACCAGCGAAGAACTGACATTGGTTTATAATTTCAATTAATTCTGAGCTTTATAGGGAAGTTAAATTTTTCTTCTGGAACGTAACAAGTCCGCAAAACTTCCGTTAATACTTGGCGGATCGATCTAAATTTTGTAAGAGAATTTTGAAATTGATATTTAATGCATATCAGCAAAGAAATTACTGTTTTCGTTTTAAATTAATTTGGAACTTTATAAGGAAGTCAATGTTTTGCTGGTTTGTAACGTCCACAAAACTGTTATTAATAACTGAGGGGTTTCATTGAGATTAATTGAAGACGTTTTTTCTGTCACAATCGCTGCAATTTATTTGGCTATTATAAGAAGTCTATTTAAAATAAAACAAATTTACATTATAGAAATAAGGTTCGATATAAACTGTTTTACATATCTAGTTCCAGGATTTTTTTCTTTTCAATTTTATTGCGTGATATTTAAATTGCTTGGCTTATCAGCAAGGACTGCCAGGAAGTCATTAGCAGAGACTCGAATGCCATACGAAGGCATGATCTCATCCTAATCACCTCAGAGGAGCGACTTTTACGTAACTTTAGAGGAATTCTTAAAATGGTACATGTGCCTCTTGTTGGAAATCCAAAACCCACCTGACTACACTACTGTGTAAATAAATTTTGAAATCGAGCTCAAATGTATAAAAAAATTATAAGCAATCAAAGTGTATTATATTTTACTTGATATGTTTTCAAAATTCGCATTTCCAATTTGAGATACTGAGTAAGAGCTGAGTAGCCTAAAAGCAGTAGGCAGTTCAAGAGACAGCCGGCTTAAAGCGAAGCTATCAACAGGGCGTAGTGCTTGAATTCCAAATGAAATTACTTAGACCTCCTGGGGAAAACATCAATAATTTAAATGTTTTCATCGCAGATATCAAAGTCCGAGTTTCTAAATTAAGAAATATAGGGTGAAACAATCGAGCTTTTCGCCAGATACACTGCACGGTAGAAAAATAAATTACCGTGAGATAGATGGCTGTTTCGAGACAAACACAGAGTAACTTCGCAATAATCGGCGCCGAGAGTGAAGAAAAGTGAGTCGGAAAGGAAGAAGCCAGCATTTAAGAGAGCAACTAAGACATCAACAACCAGTGAATTTATTTTACTACGCTTTTGAAACTAGAACTGGGCTGTGGTCTATCAGGAAGTACAGAAAGGCACTTTGACCTCTGTTTCACTTCACTATGTTTCTGCTAATCTTACAAAATCCATTTGTAGTGCTTTATAGATGCGCAGGAGCACGAGTAAGTGCGAAGAGTATATTAGGAAAAAAAGAAACGAAAACAATTTCGTAACGGTTCATTTTTTTCTGCCAATACATAAAAATACCTTGAAAACAACCCAAAATCGAATAAAAGTTATTTGCAGTTAAGAAAACAAACTATAACATAAATCCAGCTCTGATTCATTAGAGCAGGTTAGTAAAAGTAATATTTTACCTTTGGATAACATTTTTAAATATATATCAGTTAGTGGAAACTATTTTACTGAACAATAGAAAAACAAAGAGAACCTGATCAACCCTTTTCTTAGCTTTTTCCACCATAATGCAGTTTCACTAAGAAACGGCTTCTTCGATCAATTTCATTCAATCAATTTTAGAACCTAATCATTTGAAGACTTAAAAAACATTGATTTATAAGATAAATCTATTGTGTGAGATTCATTCGGTGTAAAACAACGGTGTAATAGCGCCATAACTACTCAATCACGATTGGATGGACCTTCCACGAAGTTGAGAAGAATAATATAATTTTTTTAAAAGAATTTGTGTTTTACTACTCCAGCGGTACTTCTGGTTTCTTTTGATTTGCTCATCTCCTAATATTTCTTACGCATTTTTTAACGAAAAACTCTTTTCTTCGATGCTAACCTCCGCTGATACGTCTATTGCCATAATCTAACTAAAATATCTCCTTCCTCGACCTCTCCAGCAGTGAATGCCCCGCTGCAATTCATTACCGCTTTTAAATTACGAGCTCGGTGACGTTTAGCATATCGCGGTCGTCTGCATGAAAAGCGCTATATTTTAAACATCGCGAGAGGAAGATGATTTATTGTCACGAGCATAACTCCTTAAAGGGGCTGAGTGCACTTGACACCATTAGGCTGTAAATTACCCCTGGATTAGCAAGATGAGAAAAGTTTCACCTTACATAGGCGAGCGCGCTAATTAAAGAAGTCGAGGCCTCTTAGACGCCGCCATCGGCGGACAGAATCCTTCCGCAAAAGACGTGATTTTTTACGGTTTCCCAAGAGGGAATCGAGAGATGAGAGTAGCGTGACTGTTTCTACGAGAGGTTTCCGCCGAGAGTCGAAAAACTGGATTCGGAATGATGCTGCAATTTCAGCATAACGGTCCATAAATTACTTCCACCGAAATTTACGGAATCGTACCTTTCGATTTTTTTCCGGCTTCAATTCAAGCTACCAGAACGACGTGAAAAATGAAAATTAGGGGTCACGAAATCGGGGCGGTTTCCTTCTGTGCATTTAAAATGATTGTGTGCGTTGGTCAAAAGCGTAAAACAAATCTGGAGGTGAGTCTTGATGAATCGGGCTGCCGGTAGTGAAGGACTTGATTAAGAGGGTTGGATTAATTGCGTCCAAGGTTATTTATTTACATTTTTTCCTTAGCTACCATTTCCACCCTAGGAGAAATTTTTCTCTCAACTCATATTAATGGGGCTTCCTTGATAGTGCCTAAAAGACATGGTTGGGGTGGTTTTTTCCTCCATCCAGGGAAGCTCATTTTTTCCCTACTAAGTCATCCGGGTTGGTTGACGTCACGTCAGCGTTTCTTTACCACCGTCTCCCTCCACTACCCCTCGGATGCATTTGTAATGGACTGAAATTTCTGAATTATTCATCTTTTTTCCGCATATTAACCCACGCACCGACTGAGCACAATGGTTGATGGGGGTAGCTCTTGGAATGGCTACCTGTTTAATCTTAGAAGGATGGTGATTATGCCGGGTTGTTTGCGGAGGTCATTCTTCATGTTTATTCCTTACTGGACGGCGTATAACGTCAGTTACTTTTGAAACGGGTTGCAATGAATGCGCGGGAATATACAATGGTAACTTAGGTGCATATCTGTTGATAGATTGATACATCTTTTCAATATACACCATAGCGAAATTAATATGCTCAAGATATTCTGCGTGGAAAACAGACATCTTGGAAGAAGAACACTTTGTGGGTTTCACAATTATTTTATTGACTACCGGTGTCGTCAACGGGTTGATATCTTCATGTATGGAGCACATGATGCACATAAAGTGTACTTTCTCCTGGTTAAGGCCTGTGAATCCTCTACTCCGTACCTGAAGTTGACAACCCCTAGACGAAACTGATAGTTATTAAAATAATTATGGGAATTAAAAAGTTGCTCTTTTTTCAAGCTAACGACTCAAAGTTAAGTTATGGTAAAACGTGAAAACATACATTTAATTTTTATTGTCATATCAGTGCCCTTATTTTATTTTCATTTAAGCCTAATTTTCGCCCTCTTTACCTCTTTTACTCTTATATTCCACAATTGTTTTTTTATCCCATTTCAGAATAATAAGTGACAATGCTTTTAAATCTAAATATGTAACTTTGCTTCCGTCTCTGCCATATTAACTTGCTCAATTATATAAGAATGTGCTTAGGAAAAATTGCATAATTAAGATAAAATAATACTTTATAAGTCCCTGCTCCTTCATTTATCAATGAAATGAAAGGAAGGTTGATTAAGGTAGTTGAATTCATTTGGATAGTTATGACTAGTGCTCTTCCTTACGGGATAGAGGCGTCGTTGAAAGAAACTAAAAAATCGTAGATCTGAAACAAATAGAAGAACAAACATTCACAACATTCACAGAAGAAAAATCAGATTTCTACTTCTTTCACCTCTTCTCAAAGTTTTCCACTAGTATTCCCCATGAAACGCTTACCGATGCTTGGAACCAACTATTATGAGGATATCCTTTCGTCTTCTGCCGATCCCAGGGACTGCAGAAATTCGCAATACGACGGAAAGCTGCATGTTTCGAAACTCCCACTTCTAGGCAACTCCTTATACCCACGTACCGCTTCGCCACTTCCTCCCCCGCCTCTTCTTCAGCAAACAAAAAAAAATCCCACCGCGCGCGTTCACAGCCGTTTCGCCTCGCAGATCTTGATTCGGAAAAAAACGTTCCCAGTTGTTGGCATGCGGCTCCGTGATGAGTTACCGTCCATTCTTAGACTCTGGTTCTCGTTGGCACGGAATCGGAACGCGATGTACTCCGAGGAAGGGCCTCTGAATATGGCGACGCCGACGGTAAAATGGGAGACAGGGTCGAATGGGAGAGATGGTCTAGTGGAGCGGAAATCGGAGGCGAGAGAAATCCTGTTACACGTCGGGAATCTCCGCCTCCTGGGCGCAGTGATTCATGGTTTCCTCCACTTTTATGCTTCACCAGCAGCTGCGGGCGCGTGCCTGGAGCGATCAGCTGGCGGAGGAAGCGCTGGGTCAGGTGGGGAGATTGGGGAGTCGTACCCCCCGCTTCCGATTGTCAGATATGGCAAGTCGCGTGCTAAGCGCGTGTCCCTCGGGAGGCTGATTCATTTCGCAGTGCACATATGCAGCGCCCTTTGTTCGGGGTGCTGTACCTCGAGGGGGTCTTTGATTTCCTTTCGTGATGCACTGCACATGCGGCGCTGAAACGTGCTCTAGTGGTACTGGACGAATTTAAAACGACATTTCAACAACGGTTATCTCAGAATGGCAATGTGTTTGGTAGAGCGAGAGTATCGAGTGCTTGTAAATTGAGGAAAAATGGTGAAAGATCCGAATTGGTTCAGCAATTTGGGTATCTTGAAAGGAAAGTTATCTCATAATGGCAATAGACTCAAAGATGTAAATTGGTGAGTAAAGATGCTAAATTATTCGCTCCTATTTGTCATTGAATTGTCGAAAAAGGCTAAAGGTTTCGTATATGAATGCATACTTCTGCCTATTTTGGTGTTATATGGTATTGAAAGTTGGGTCTATTTTAGTAAATACAAAATAAACCGATTCATAATACTAAGCAATGAAAAGATGGACCGAAAAAAAGCCTGCACGAATCATATGAAAGAAACTCTTTAGATTGCTAAATTAATGAAGGAATGAAAGGAACAGAAAGACTAGAATCCGGAGGAGATTATTAGTGGCAATAAACGGAGAGGAAGACCAATGAAGATACTGCTTGAACTTGACAAATAAAATGTAAGAGAAAAGAGTCGCAGCTTAAGTAATAAAAAACAGAGTGTGAAGATATCTAGGAATAAGTCTAAATCGAAAGATTGGAAGATGCAAGTTTAGAAAAGTGCATAGGAACAATGTGGTTAAACTATAGTCAAATAAAATTATCACAGAGAGGAATAAATACAATGAGAATGATTGCGTATATATATTACGTATTTGCTTTTGTTAAGCATAATTTCAAGGCTACAGTCTGATCAAATTGAATTGAATCCCTATGGATAGTAAATAATAATAAAATAGTACCACGAAAGTTTTGAAATGTGATCTTATAAAGGAATACATAAGAATAAGCAATTAAAAAATTAAATAAGCACTTCTAACAATCATACATAATATGACACTGATATAAATGATACGAGGAGGTTATTTCACCTGAATTTAAAAGGAGAGTGCAAGATCAAAGAGATGATTATAAGAGAGAGGAAGTCTGAGAGCAATTTACGAGATAATATTTCATACTGTAAACGAGAGCCGCGAGAGAGACTGATCACCCGCATGATTATGAGGAATCAAATTAACCTTATATAATTTATGTGAAGACATTGTGTAACTCTAAGCTGCTTTGGAGATATCTATTTGATTCACTAAGACTGACTATATTGCAGTATATTGCAAACAAGAAATTCAGGTTTTATTATTCTTGAGAATTTCTTATTTAACTTGAATCCGAATACTATATGTTACTCGCCTCACTTAGCGCTTAATCGCTCTGAAAATTACTTTGTAATTTCAAATGAGTCACAATTCCTAGTTTTCCTACTCTACGACCGATTGCTGGATAATCGCTGTCATTTCATTAATTTTTAACAACTGAAAATTACGGCCAACATTATGGGGAGATAAACAGGTATTAGGCTGTGGGTCGTCCTAAGAGCTCCAACGCTCATATTTTATGAAGAGGCAAAGCACCCGCTCTTCTTTGAAAGTTAAAGCTGAACTTTCCACATCATTACGGATCACATTCAAGATTAATTTCGGTAAAAGATTATCTCTAGCAAAATATTAAAAGAAGTACGTCTTATAAAATTCATCGATAGAATTTTTTCCTGAGATGAAATAAAAAACTAAATTTTCTTTACAGAATGTAATAGCTGCCATCATTTGGTATCTGAGTCAGGTCAAAATATATGGTGCTTAAAGGAAAACAAAATTTCACACCCTCAATTCATAGTGAATGATATTTTTCTTAACTTGCGTTATACTGTTTTATTTTTAAAGAATAACTCTGGATTCTACATTCAATTCTTAGGAAAATGAATTGCCTAGAATTTCAATTGCGCTGCATAGCTATAAAATGGAGATTCCTTTCTCAAAACTGAAGTGATATTGGTGGAATTAATCATCATACATTTAAAGTTTGACCACCGATAGGAACGATTTTATTGTTTTCTAGATTACAGAGCAGTTATTAAAATGTTGCAGAGCAAAATGCTTTAAATAATAATGAATAAAGGTTTTAAAATGTGTATAATAAGCCCAAGAGAATACAAAAGGATTCCATCTCTTCCAACTTGGTTAAACGCAGGGTAATCAAAGACTATTCCCCTAAGTTTTTGAAGGTTTGATATTGTGACCCCTAGATTTTAAAATTCATCTATAATATATTTCGTAACTGTGTATGTTTTGATTATATCTCGTAAAATTCTCTTATAAGAATTGTAATTTATGCTTCGGTGGGCTTATTTATCCCCTCCCTTTTCTCATTAATAATGGGATCTGCGACGCAGATAAGATAACGTGACGAATTTAGATTTTTAGCACTAAGTTTACCCTATCGCACCGCTCAACCGTAGATGTGCACAGATATCGAACCCAGTATCGCTTCCAGGAGGGGCGGAAGCTCTACCAATCAGAAATAGCATTCGGCCTTAGGTGTCCTAAAACCTTTATTTTTATCTGAGCTATTTCCCACACTTGTTTCTTCTCCTACAAAACGACATTTTTAATTATAATAGGAGTATGTTTCATAATTAATTTTCAATTAGAACAAAAATGATATAAGGTGACGTTGCACGATGAGGAAAATTCCCAAGTAAGAACAGATATGAAAAAACGCCTGACAATACCTGACCTAGACCTCAATATTGCCGGCCAGTTGCTCTATCAATTCAGCTATCGAGCCAGAACATTCTAACATGCCGTTCGAGACACTTTGGGTCCGGATTCGAGCCCCGATCTTGTCAAGCTTTTTTCACTCCCGTTCTTCCTTGGGAATTTTTCTCAATTAGATTTTTACGAAACAGCAAAAAGCACACTCTCTGTTTTAAAACTGAATTTCATGGGACTTTTACTCCATGCGACAATGCGAATGTGAGTTGAATGCATGAATCCTCAAATCTGTCCGTTTCCCACTCACTCAACGTGAATTAAAAGTGCCTTTTGAAGAAAGCGGCCTCACGGCGTTCGACACGCATAATCCATTTAGCGCGTCAAAGTCTCAATCAAATTTCCTCTCGATCGGAATTGCCAAATGTGCACTTCAGATCGGAGAGTAAACACTCAGGGCGGAAGTACATTTACATGAAATTTGGTGGCGACGGACCGATCGCGAACCATAGACCGAACACAGCTATGACTACGGCGTCGACTATTTCAGGTCGAATCAATTGAGTTGATTCCGGCAGTTGTTTGCTAGGTGTCGTTTATTTTGCGTCCGAGGACAGATTCACGGAAGCGAGGCAGAATAAACAAGAGCGTGTGCTCATTGTCGTGGCCTTTAATCGACTCCTGTACTCTTGTCCATCAAATTTTGTATATTCACCGTGAATGATGGCGGATATTTGTTCGGTCACCCGATTTATCTTACGAATGTCCCTTCCCTTAGCGAAAGGAAAAAAGAACTCCGAAATCACATTTCTCCGAGTCATTCTGCTTTGGGTATTTCCAGAAGCGTTGATCTGAGAAGCTGGGATTTAAACACAAACGAAAATAGCTCTTTTCAAGTCTGTATTAATCACTAAACCAATCCCAATTACAGCGGGTAATAGAACCTGGGGAATTTTAATATATTATTATATTAAGAATATATATTATTAGATAAAGGAACAATACTACCCATTACAAGATCAAGGAACTGTTTTATTTCAACAAAAATTGACCGAAATCAAACATTATGATATTGAATATAATGATTACGGACAGAAGAATAATGTAACGATATTATTAGGGAAGAATTTAGTGAAGCTATTACCAAAGTTGCTGTGTGGCGCACGGCACAATAGCCCTTGTGCCATAACTAATCAACTTAAACTATGGAACTAATTAGTTAGAGTTTAATGAAAATGTATCGAATTGAAAAAAATACAAAAATGTGTTAACATTTGAATTTTAGAGAAATTGTTGATACTTGCCATTGGATACTTTTAGTTTGATTTTAGTAATTAAATGATTGATTAAATCATAGATTTGAAATTGAGAAATACAAGAAAGTGGTAAACTTGTTAATGATTACGTATTATTCTTGTTATATTCAATTTGTATAGTAAAATAGAAAATGTATTACGAAACAGAAAATCATTCGTCCTTTTAAAAATATCTTTCTCGTCCTCTTGGTTTTATGCTTTTTTCATTCAAGGACTAAAATGTTTTATGAGTCAATCCATATTTTACAGTTACTGTAGTCGACAAAGCAAATTACAATTTAACTCAAGAATCACTTTCACCTCAAACGTTACTGTCTTTTAATGCTAAAACTATACAGGGGAGGTAATTATTCTCCAATTGTTCAGCAAAAAGACCACTGAAAATCGCATGTTCCAAGGAGTTGACATGAGGCAAATGAAACACTAGCTGTTTCTCATGACGAATTTTCGAAAAATGATTTTGGGCATTCACGAACTGCAGTAACCCCATAATGCTGTGCCAAAATTAGCAATTTTATTGAATTTATAAACGTCTTCACCAGAGGTAAAACTTGATGAACTCTCTTCTTTGCTATATAAAAGTGGTTACACCTAATTTAAGGAAATTAAGACAAAAACCAGTCATAACGTTTCGTCGAGCTATGGAAAGCGTCGCTCGATCGATGAAAGATAAGAAGAATGATTGATAGCAGAGAGAATCTAATATCTAAGGAGGCTCGAGATTTAGTATCCGTCAACAACAGCGCCGACGGAATGATTTAAAACGGAAAGTGACACTAAGGGCGAGCGCTCTTAGGCGAGTGATTTTTATCCATCGCGCGTTGAATGTTGCGGAAGACGGGGAGATATTAGGGTGAAATGATGATAAGGCCAAGGGAGAGTTAATGAATGGAGAGCACGCCATGAGGGTCGATGGTGATGATGACAGATAGGTTGAAGTGAAGACGTGCGTGGGGCAGAGAGGGGCCGAGGGGGGCAGGTGGCAGATGGCGGGCGTGCCACAAGAAGCACCAGGCGCCCGTCTTTGCACCTGCCGTCGGCTGCGCGTGCTGGCTCAAGGATCCTTCTTTCATGCACCCACCCTCTCTCATTGCATGGAAAAAAGGACTCGTGTCTGCTGGCGAAGGGAAATGAAAAAATGGGGAGGAAGTAAGGTTTTCGCTGATGAAATTTCGGGAGAAAGTGGATGGCGAGATGTCCATTGTTCGATCGAAAAAAGTGAGGTTTCCGCTCGCAGATTACCGTCAATTTCAGTTTTGAGTTCATATCTCCAGCTGCGAGGGCAGGAGCTGTCCTCTCATTAATGGAAACGTAAGTTTTCTGTCTGGAGCATTGATGGTTTTTCACTCGCAAGGGTGAGATGAAAGCCTTGGGAGAGTCAACCCGCAAATTAACGTTTTAGAATCAATTTAAGTGTGTTTAGTTGATAACATTGTTAAAATATAGCCGTTAAATATTGTAGATAGGCCAAAATAAATACCCTATAGTAAATGTTTGCATCTATATAAATGAATAGAAGGAATTTAATACTTAATAAATCGTGTAAATCACAAATATGAATGTTGAGAACATTAATGATGATAAAAATCCAAAAAATACCCCAAAGGCCTAAGAACTTATATCTTCGTTGGAAATGCAACTTTTGAGGATGAAATATACCTATTCAGGATAAAGTAAAGTTATTACAATTTCACAGTATTTGAAGAACAATATGCCTATAACGATTCCGAATCACAACTTAGAGACTTTCATAGATCTGATGAGTGTTCAATTAGGATAATTACACAATCAGGCTTTCAACCGTGTACTACTTTTATACCTGAATTTCTATTCATAGTTAGGGCTTACTGGTAAGGTGGAAAGGACTTTATTTGGGATTCCAGAGAATATTATGTATTTATTATGATTATTTTTATGCTACGTGAAGTTCTAAATTTATAAAAGGAGACACTTAGTTTTAAATTAAAGCGGATTAAAAGAGATGAGTAACATCTTAAATCGGATTGCATAAGGTCTCGACACAATTCTGGTTACATACACCTTACTTTATAATCTGACATTAACATAGAATTATCGAACGATCAAATTGCAGCTAAGGAACTCTAATATCTGAAGCCAGATATAACAAGTCTAAAGATCCTACTTAATCCTCACAATCGATTTTCCATCGAAGATTACTGGGAAGGACCTCAATGGAGACAATATTCTATTCCACACGAGTAATCCCTCGCTTTCAAAAGCATAGCGGAATTCCCCAAATATCGCTCGACCTTCGGCGGAGAAGTTTTCGTGAATGGAGAGAAAAAGTCTTTCAAAGACCGCCGGCGGCGGCGCCGCTGTTTAGTCTCCATTGAGAGATGTTGAACGATGGAAAATCAGCGAAGGAGGAAGCACGCCGTATTCACGATCATATTTCACGGATACTCGGTCCGAAAAAAGTTCCCCGCATGTGCGCACCATTTCGGGGCATAAATACGAGGGTGCGGAGGTGTGGTAAGGAGACACGCTCAAAATGGGAGGGCGGCGGAGGACCCTTAACAAAAGCTGTCCCTACACTTCCGGTACGGGAGGGCCGTTGTTCGATCGCCCACGGCGAATGGATGCGTGGGTGGGGTCTCCTATATCCACACCTACATCTCCACTTTCCTACTCACTCATTATCCCCGTCTCTTAAAGAACTTCCTCTTTCTATCCACGCTCCTTGGTCTCGCTCTCTATCCTCTTTCCTTTCATTCACTTCTTCCCTTTAGAGAACTTCAATCAACGCTTTTCCTCTATCTTCCCAAGGTTGGACTCAGAAAGGAAGCAATGCAATTGCCTCGGGGTGCAGCAAGGGAGCGTTAAAGAATTGAATGTTGGAAAGATTATGCGCGCCTATAGCTAAAGAGAAATGAAAATAAAGACGATAAATAAAATTCAAGAAAATGTTTACGGAAGGCTAGGGAGAAATAAAAATATTGGAAAGTCATTGCATATGATATTATCAAAACAATATGTGAAGTATAAGAAGTAATATATTACACCAAAACATCAATAATACTGCATTTAGAGTTATTGAATGATTGTCATTGAATGACGAGCAATTATTACGACCTATGGAACGCATAGTAATTAATAGTTGCTGACTAGATTGATTATATCCTAGGTGAGATAAAAATGACTAATCTAAGTCACGATTAAATTTCGACTAAGGTCTAGTCATCTCCAGGCAACATTTATAGCTGACACCTTTTGTAAATGTTGTCTAAAGATGACTAGACCTCAGTTGAAACTGATCACAAAATAAAACATTTAGTGGAACTGTAGTTTAGTTGTTTTCCTCCTCACCTCGATGGAGTTTCACATAGTTAATACTTCTTCTATCGATTAGATTATATTTTAGTAAAGAGAGAAAGATTGAAACTCTCCTACTGCAACAGATTAAGAGTGATGGAGAAATAATTGGTGCCGAAAATGTTATAAAATACGTCGAAAGAGAAAAACTCGACGAAGAAGACAATGTTTTCTTCGGTGGACTTTGAGATACAGTATTTCAGTTTTCCAACTATCCCCTTTTCCCCTACTTCGTTTTATATACTGTCTCCATTGATTAAAGAGTTGAAGGCCGCATTTAGTCCATCACCATTCTTCTCAAAGATTATAACCTCCACGTAAATTTATACTTGCAAATGTTTCTCAACCAACTCTTATTTCCAACATTATTTGCTGAATCAACATCTTTGAAATCATGTAATGAAGTTACTTGAGAGAACTGATCACGCTTAGCAGATAAGTCTTAGCTACTCCAGTGGAGCGTATCACTTCCTATGAAGTTTTTACGTAAAGCACAACAACACAGCTGATGGCAGAACACAATATTTGTAAGCAGTAACAAGTCAAAGAAAACATCAAATGTTGCGTCTCAACAATTATATTTTAAGTGAATATAGAGTTTCACCGTTTCGAGGCAAGCTCAAATTTGTGGAAGGGAGCAATACTAATTAAAAAACCAAACACTTAACAAATTCTGCAGAAATACATTACCAAAAGGAGACTAGTTTTGTCTAAAATTTAGACATCATCAGACACGTCGGCACCAGAAAAAACTAGTCGCCTTTTGGAAAAATATATATATGGAAGTCATTAAGTGTATGATTTTTTATTTAGTAAAATGTATGGCGCTAGATAAATATCCTCGATCCCTGGTGTGCGGAGTGGGAATTTTCCTCGGCACCATCTGCATTCGGCGGAATTAAACAAACCTGTTGCCCCCGCGTCATGCAACTCCACCGATGAAGAAGAGCTGTAAAAAAGATGTGAATTCATTCTCATTCATATCGATCAAAGTGATTAATTAAATTTTCCTCATCTTTCTTTCCATCCCATTTCTATTTCCTCCAATTTCCTAGACAATCTATCGCTCAGGGCATTTATCCCTCCCACCCACTCAACATCCCATTCCCCAGCACACACACACGGTGCCTTCCCATTTGGGCTGCGGTCAATGGGGCGCAGACTTGAATGGATGATCGAACACCTGCTGGAGGTGGAGGAATGCGTGCACGGGGCCCTCTCCTTTTTACGGGTGCCCCACCGTAAAAAAGGAGGATAATAAGGCACGTGATGGCTCTCCGGTATTCATCTTTCCTATACCCTCATCTTTTTGCTTTATTTTCCAGGAGGGAATGAAAACGATGGGGAAAGGATAGCTTCATCGCCCTCCAGATACGATTCCCACTGAATAATTCCGTTTTAAATCCCCCGCTCCTTCCAATTTCAACTGTTTTCCATACCGTTCCGCCAGCTGTATATATATAGCCGGCGCATTTATTTTCGAGCCCTGTTTTTTTATGGTCCGCGCAAGACGTCTAATCTTTTAGGTCCTCAAAGAAGAGTGGGAAGAATAATGGATAAGGTGGTTCACTCCCTCGTCCGTGAAAAGAGTGAATCATGCACGGGAACACCTATATCATTTATCAGACGCGAATCTTGACGGGGCGAATTTATAACACCCCCGTTGTCTGTGGAGGACTTACCGGTGCGCCGTTCCCGAAATTGGTTTCGGTGCGCATTTGTTTCGGGGCAACAGAACGGATCGCTGTTTGTTTAATTCGCCACGAATGTCCACGCTGCTGATGCCGGTGGAAACAACGGGTGATGTCTTGGCTTAAAGCTACGGTTCCCATACATTATTCCTCCACGGTGCTCTACTGTAATAACAGACACTTTCGCGAATCGTACTTCATTTTTGGAGCTGTTATTGAGAAAATTCTTGGTTGCTTACACATATTTTTTCCTGAGTGTTTATTGGGATTTTTTTCGGTTGTAATTTTCTTTTTGGGGAGACTCATTCTCTACCGTATATAGACACAATTTCTTAACTATTAATTTTACTTTCTTGTCAGAATCCTTACTTCCCAACTTAGTCTCAACATGCTCCAAAGGATAGCAGATATCAAAAATTGACCAATTAAACAATTTATCAACGAGAAATTTCAATATTAAATTATTAACAGCGAATAATTTCATTTTCCCTCCCTCCACAGAAATTACTACCATCTGTCCAGTGCCTATTTGTAGTCCTTAAGAATAAATAAATTAATTCGCATTTCTTACGTATCAAAATGCATACAACGGGGAAAGCTTTAATAAAGATTATAAATTAATAAAAATTATTTTATGTAGATTTTTACAGTATAGAATTATATTTTGTAGGACTTTATCAGCGTTTTTCCAAAGTATGTCCTTTTATTATTTTCATATTCAATGATTTCCAACTGACTTTTCCCTCGATTCTTCAACTGTATTGAGGGCCTTACTCATTTGGAGCTTGCATACACGAAGGTAATGGCTTTCATGCATTCTCTAAATGGATATTTTTATTATATGATAATTAAGAATCTTATAAAATTAATGTCACAACAACGACCAAAAAAGGTTGGGAATTCATTTCACCTGTCTGAATCCAAGTTGATCAAGAAAAGGACGGGTTAAAATGGAAAAAAATTTAGTTTCGTACTTTTATGAAACGATATAAGTATCTTGCTACACGAAGAGAATATATGAAGTAACACTATAAGCATATGGTCCTTTACGATAATAAGCGATACGTGAAGAGGTAAAGACCTACAATATGCCAGCATTGGGCGTTCGTGTTTCGCTCGGGAAACACTATAGTAAGGGATATTGCGGTTTAGGTAAATACCCTTTGCTCACAGATTTTTAATCTCGTCTCCTCGAGAGTTTCAATTTTTCCTATAGATAAGGCTTCTCTAGTCACGTGATTTAGGAGTGGGTTGAAGGAAGGATGTCCCTTGAGGTCGAGAGTGCATTAAGTAAGGCTTCTTTACGCTAAAATACTCAGTGAGTCTAATGAGCTACCTTTAGAGTTCAGATGGTGAGGTCATCAAGCAACAGCGTTTTCAAAACACCGTAACGAGTGCTTTACTGTTTCCTATGAGATACGCTTAAGATTGCGCAAAGATATTTATCACTGACCTACTAAATAAGACTTGAATTAGCGCTTAAATACTTCTGAAAGTTATGACAGAACAAAATGTTACTGTAAGAAAGGATTTAAACGAACTTGAACAATTAGGTTTATTGAATTAGACCCTCCAAATAGGCAATTATCACAAGCAAGCTTGTAATAAATTGAATAAAAGCGATAAATGACTGATCAGTTAAACTTGATAAAAATGGCTTAAGAATTAAAACCTCATGTGATCATAAACAGAAACTGGAACATTAAATACAGCAATTCGATCCCATAATTTCGTAATACTTGGGATGCTATTATTTAGTGCTTATTACTTCTCGAAATGATACATTCTAACACATTTAGGCCAAAATTTCAGGACTAAGGTTCGGAACTCTAACAGTGTGGATCAGGAATAACCCCTTGAAGTAGGCAACCCCACAACGGTACTTTTTTTGGAAGTACTGGTAATGAATGGAAATCTTGTAATTCTCATTTCTATTTTCAGTTGATTACTGTTGCCAGGATGTAAACTAATGCACGTAAACGATTGTGATATAATAGAACATAATTGTACAGGCAAACACTTTAACAGTCTAATTATTGCAGAAATCATTTTATTTTTTTATTTTAATATTTAACTTCCTATATTAACACAAGTTTCTGACAGCAACATTTATTTTAAGATACTATGGAAAGGTTGGCGTGCCGACTCAAACCTTCGGCGATCATGTTTCATGACCGCGACGACTAATTTTATCCCAATTCTCCCTACTGCGGTATGAAAATGTTTACCCGGAAAATGGAAAAAAGATCCGCGAAAACGCATCATGAGCGGCTGGACATGAAAACGCCATTTTTAAAATGGGCCCATTGGAAGGACGAAATAAACACAGGAGGGTAATTTGAAAACCACGATCCGACAAACAGAAGAAGGCCTCCGAGGATGAAGTATTTCGGCGCAGACCGCTAAAAGCATTGAATTATGCATCCGTCGGAATAAATAACTCCCGAAAAAATTCACGGCGTTCCGAGAGTGGAGTTTTAACGAACCTCCTTACAAGATTTTCAACTACGCCTAAAGAGTTTTTATTCCCTCCTTTCAACTCTTTTAAAGCCATCGGAAATCGGCAATTCGCGACAGCGCGATTTGAGCGGTGGAGGCACAAAAAACATCGCTCGGGTCAATCGCCGATACTTTTTACGGGGATTCCACGGCTTTGATCATCGCTTGTTTGCACTCTCCGAACCGCGAGGATGTTCAACGTCGTTTCTTTTCTTCTTCTCTTAAAAAAAGCGGTGGCTATGAAAGGCATCGGCGAAGAGAGACGCGATTAGGTCTGGCTTGGTGGAAGAGCTACAGTCGGCCAGAGGTTTACCGGCGCCCCGGGTTGGGAGTAATATCGGCAGCCTTTGAGCATAAAGTTATTAACTACCTAGTATAAACTGACTTGATATATGTTTTGAGAAAATTGTTTCATTTTTATTAGAATTGATACTAGAATAAGTTTTAGTAAATTTATTATTATTGCTCAATTTATACTGTAGTCTTTAAAATGATTCCCAACTCGATTTTAATCGATTCCTATGTATGTCTCAAAATTATAAATGAATTATTATTATTTATTTTAATCAATCTATTATTAAAGTTAAAGAGAATGGATTGTTTTATAGACAGAAAATTCTCCGTAACTGTCAGAGGTTCTTATCTATCGGTATCGATTGGTAAATTAACATTTCTTGTCGAAATTAATTCAAAAATTTACCGAAAGATCTCCTATCATCTTTTGTATCAGGGCCTGCCGAAAGAGAGTTTCCGTGGTTGGCTAGTATCCGGATCCCAGCTAATAATGGATCCCATTCGAAAAGGGTTATCTTCTTCAATTTTTCAGAAAGCAAACAATGATTATGTATATAAATTTACGTCAAGTTATATTCAATAGGTATTAACAATTAATCACATGGGCAGAGGAATAAGATAAAGGGGCTCTGTGGAAATTTTGCATCCCCCTTCACTAAATCGCCCGTCCTGGTGTATATGATTGCTTGAATACTTCCACTAATGATCAACTATCAATACTTGGGAAAAGTCTTAACTTATATTCAATCAATACAGGGAATAATCCAAATAGTTGGGCACGTTATATAATACAACTGGTTTATCAATGAAGAGATTACCAACGAAAATTTCCTTGTCTTATCAAACATTCGACGTGCGTCTAACTTCATCCACCCACAAAATCTCTGCGTCCTGGGAAACTTCCCGGTTCGCCCGCGTCTTTCACTGACACTGAGGCAGGCAGAAAACGGTCGTTTCCAACGGACCTCTTGAAAAATTCAGCGATGTTTCTAATGTTTTATTTTTTTTTTCGAGTGGTCGCTCCTATGCTCACCTTACGAACCAAACGGAGAGTGTTTGCCATTTCTCTTAGCGAGGGAGAGCCCGCTCATCAGGAGACGCCGCCGTTGTTGAAAAAAAAGAAGCTCGTCCGTGTGTGACAACGCCCTGTGTCAATAAACAGTTCTTCTACTCTCGTTGGCTTGGGAAAGCGGGCAAATGGTAGGAATCTCTTTCTCTTTGGGCGGGTACGCTGTTTAATTCAGGAAGCTTCCCTTCTTTGGGAAAAGCCGCCGCTGCCCCTTGTGCTCCCACTGTTTACTCCTTCTGAAGAAGTGAAAGGGATTTCTTCGTTTAGGGGGGCGATACTAAATTACTCGTGAAAGCGGTATGAGTAATGCATCTGCCTATCTATCCTAGAGGAAGTCCCAAAGAATGAGGTTATCAATGGAACATAGGATGTCATAACGAAATCCACCTACTGAAAACCACTATAGCACGCAAAATAATTAACGAATAATGGAATATTACACACAGAAAGTGACGTATTCAAATGAGCTGCCGAGGCATCAATAACTACCATCTTATTTGTTGAATTTATCTCAATTTCAATTTTATAGTCGTGATATATGGTATCGTAAAATCGCGATCGTGATTTATAGTAAAATATATAATCTGTGATATTTTCTTTACCGACGTAAAATAGAACTATCATGCCGTCGATTATTATTAATTAACGATGTATTTGCTGCTGCCATTATTATCTCTTAGTTATTTACTCAGCAAAACTGCAACAACTTCGGTGGGTACCTCAATATTTTGCAAATTTTATAATTCGCGTCTAGTCATTGACATGTATAAGCAATAAGAGTTCTAAATTATCAGCCTATACAAAAGTTCATAAAAAAGCAGCTCGTTCAACAATTCTACAAATAAGTGCTTACTTTATGACCTCTTCCAAATTTCCTGTAGAACTGACAGCAGACTATTGATTTGGCCTGTCTTGTGCAAAACGCATTCCAACTCCAACATTCAGTGACAAACGAAACGGTGGACGAATGCACTGGTGTTCAACTATCTGAAATTTAAATTTTTAAGATGGAGAATTCAATGAATATTAGGTTTTGGACATCAAAATTTGATTTCCAAAGTAATAAAATGAATTAATGATGAGATGAGGATTTCTTCCAGATATTTTCCCATCATACAAAAATTACTGTATTGTGCTCTAGAAGCTCTTAAATTCACAGATCTTTTATATCTGACCGTGAGCGGACGTATGTTACAGCACGCTAATATTGTAAAATTCCAGTAGTTGCAAATGTCCTAGAGACGCAGTTGTCCGGGAGGCAAAAGTCCTAGGGACGCAAACTTCCGGTACGCAAGTGTCCAAGTCGAGGGACGCAGAAGTCCGTGGTACGCTAATATCCTAGGGACGAAAATGTCCGGGACGCAAAAGTCAATGGTTTGCAAATGTCCGGGACGAAGATGTCCTAAAGCCTAACAGAATTGTCCACTCTCACTTTATCTCCTGCTATAGAGCTCTACAGAAACATAAGAAAAAGGTTTTTAGTACTGAGACGAACTTTTTCTGTGAATAATTGATACGCTGCGACTGAAAAGTTATATTACGCTCGAGAAGGCGAAATGCCATGGTATATTTGGAGAATTACGGACACTCGAACGGAAGTTATGATTCGGGCTCCTAATGCTGTTTACAGGAACTGAATTTAAGACGATATTCAAATCATCGGAATGACTAAGCGGAAGCCGGTGTATTTATGCTCAAAGCAATGACGGCGGTCGGATTTTGTTGGCTTTTAAAACACTCCAATCAAGGCCTTCTTGCGTAGTTATTCACGACCATTTTCTTCAATTGGGCAAATACAGTCCGTGGGATATTCCCGTACGTGGAAGAGCATATCTCTGCGAATGACTATTCAGTGTTTACCTCGAGTGTTTCCTGCTCATGGAATTCTCCGTAACAAGATTCGGCGGCGGCATTCTGAGCTCGTGATTCAAATTAGATTAGGTCTAAACGCGATTACGGGGAGGAAGTAAAAGTCTATCTCCTACGAGGATGTCATAATTCTAGCATCACCTAGGTCTCACGCTATGCCCTTCCCCCCTTTGTTTGGTGGGAAGGTCGCCAAAGCAATGAGTTAACAGTTATCCATATAAGAAGAGAAGAAGACCACCCTCGGAATGCAAAGGCAGGTAACGTGCGAAAAGCACACTAGCGACCATTGAAATTTTGAATGGAATAGCATTATGCGGAATGTCTGCACCGCCTCTTTGTCCGCAAAAACAACTTCTGAGAAACATAGGAAATTCCTTCTCGATTCACTCGTAAACAACTATTACATTCGAAAAGAAAAAAAAATTAGATGCTTCTTTTTTGAATTCCTACGACTATCCCTTTTTATACACAATGAATCACCGATCGATAAATTCTCTACCTTGGCGATGTAGGCACACTCACATAGAAGTTTTCATATATTAAATAAACACTCGAGTAAACCTGCAATTTCTAATTCAATATTTTAAAATTTTAGTTTAGTTTCCTTAATTAATCCTGGCTTCACGTGGGAAGATTCCAATCTTGCTCATCTAATTCTCTCTTACGTATTTTGTTCCACGATTGTTTTCTTCTCTAAAAATAAAATCAGAATTCTTTATGTTTTCATCAGCGGCGATATATTTCCCTGATTATAATTGCCAGCGTAATTGCCCCTAGGATTCGATAGGTAATATTTGATATTTCCTGTTAAAACCTATTATGTCATACGGGATTTTAAAATTGATTATTTGGTGATAGTAAGACTAAGGACGTTCTAGTACCAATGAAAAATAAAAGGTATTAGATGCAGAGCTTATTTAAGAAAATGAAGATAACTATACGTTAAATCAGTAATATTTCTGGGCATTCGAACATTTTTGGTAATGTTCTGAAAATAATTCAGTCCCTTGGATTCCTATAAAAATCCTAGGGACCATAATTCAAGAAACACTTTAAGAGCAACGCACGTACTGATAAGTATGAAGGTAATCATTAAAATAAGCGTACTAAATTACGTAATCAGAGAAAGATCAGGATATAAAACTTCGTAGCGTAAATTTCCCACGGTGTGATGTTTATAACAGTACACTCCGTCGATTTTTTCTGTGAGAGCGGGCAGTGGAGGAAAAATTGATCGCACATACGCAAAGCGGTGACAGAGTATTGAGGGAGTGGTTACGGCTGTCAGCATGTCTTTCGGTCAAACGGCGGCTCGGTCACCGGGGAAACGCGATCACCGTGGTTTCTCACAGATCTCTGCGGTCGCACATGAAAGGGGATGACACTAACTGGTAATTAGAAGAGATTGCCATCGGATTGCAAATGAAGGCTCGCCGATTGACGGAAATATTTTGCAGCATTTATGCTCGGTTTTACACAATATGCTCTATGACGCGATCTGATGATGTTCCTCTCCACATCTCTCGACCGCAAGCACACTGGAGAATTCTAGCAGCTCTAGCATTACCCTGATTGACATTCCTTAGGGGCGGAGATAACCTTTCTGCGGTCATTGGCTCAAAGAGGAGATTAAGGATCCAATTTGAATTGAATTTATTACAGCAAAATTGAAAAAAGTCAATGTATAATAGAGTAGTTATGATCGAAAATTAAGTGACTACGTCGTAGCAAGAGTTATTACAATATTTAATCAGTATTTGTATTTCAATCAATTGAAATTAATAATTTGTTACGTGACTGTGATGAATAGATGTGGCGTCATGTAAAGAGATGAGTTACGTAACAAACAACTCATATATTTACCTAACAATTAAAATTTGTATTGCATTATCACATCGGGTAAACATCGATAATTTTGTGATATTGGTAAGTACATGATAAATTTTACAGACTATCGTTACGCGATTTGCAATGGTCATATTGGCTCAAATTTTGTCATCTTACATTCTCTACATAGAAAAGGCCATGTAGTTTATTTCACTGTGAATTGCGTAACGCATGGTTGAAAATCTATCGCAAATATACAAATATCAAGAAATTACCAATGTTTTACTTACAGAAGTTACATTCTTTGAAGCAATATATCATAATTTTTTGTCAGGATCTTAAGTTTTACGTAAGTTATTAAAAATGATTTTACCAAATATTAAGTTTTTTCTCGATACTCCTTGTAATATTTTATTCGTTAGGAGTTAAAAATGTGATTACATGATTATTTTATAAACGTCTATATATAATAGATATTTTGGGAATCAGATAAACGAGTGAGAGAAAAGCTGCGTTTCAATTCAACCCGTACACATGCTGGGTGTTCTATTACATTTTACCTTCGTACTACCTGTTACTGTTAAATTCGTACTGCCATCTCCCTCTTCTAGATTCATGTGATCAATACCACCATTAAATACTGACACGCATATGACCACTATTCAATTCCAGTACATAACAGGAATGCTGTGATTACGGCGCTATTTGATGTTGTACTTCTCCGTTTTGCCTTAAAAGTACAACAGAATTAGAATTTCCGCGATTCTTCCATCGATAATGAGTTGGCTATAACAGTTTACTCGTTTTTCTACTGCTGCTGTACTCACTCTTTCGTTGAGGATGTTTGCGCTTCTTGGCAAGGCCGAGGAGAAGGCCTTCAAAAAAGACTTATCAGCATTGCAATTGAAAATTTAATCCAATATATCTGAATAAGGAATCAATTTTGATTTAAATTGATTCAATACGATTGTATTTATTTCAATTTAAGTTCTATAAGTAGCCCGATAATTCTTGATTAATGAGTCAGTTCTATGAGTTCAGGAAAAATTTTCTGATGACCAATTTCCGATTGATCCTAAATATTTTTCTTCGCCGAGTCCACTAATTAAGAGAAATAAAAATATTCTTACTCAGTATATCTTCTCTGTGTAACCTCTTAAAACTCCAACTTTACTGCAAAACATTTCCCTGCATCAATTTAATCCAAGAAGGGACTACGTAGACCTCTTCGAATTCCGCAAAGCTAGAAAATGTAACCTACATCCTTGATGCCATAAAGGGTCCAGAATTTTCCATTCGCGGCTGATGGAGACGTTAGATCCTCTACCTTCGATTCCTTATAGCAATCGTTACGGGATCGGACCGTTGCAACGGTTGGGACGATTGGAATTTCCCCCATAATTCCCCTCTTTCTTCCTTCTACATCTGCGATATCTGACAATCCTCAAATTTGGCGAGGGCAGAAAAAAAACATCGCTCTCGTTGGTGAGGTCAATTCCTGACCCGAAACTCTAACCTTCCGCATCCCACAGCATTGGTGAGAGCGAATGGGAACACGCAAGCTAGTTATTCCGGATGGATTCAATCTTCAGATCGGATGACCATTCATCGAACGGAACTGGGATCAGAGACATTCGAGCATCAATGGAACAGATGTGCTCCACAGAGAGGATGAGGAGAAGGGGAGGAAGGAGTCGAGAGGGGATGAGGAAGGAAAGATCTCGATAGCGGGTGGTAGATATCTTCATTCGGTTGTTAGGTTAAACTTCAGCGGTACACTTCAGGGTATTATGTAATAAATGGAAGGAAAACCACCTTGATATGAGTTGGCTATTCAAATGTTTAACTTACCTGTTGAATTAAGCATTTAACTACTTGAATTAAAGAGTTTGAAGAGATCCAAGAAGAGAATAATAATAAAGAGCTGGACGTAAATAGAGGAAGGTATTGGGTGGGGAAAGAAGAGGACGAAAGCAAACCTAATAAATGTCAACATATGATGAAACTGAAGCTTTATGAAAGCCAAGGATGTCAATATCTCATTAATAATTACTACCATTGCTTATAAGCCAACGTGCAACAGAAGAAAATTGCGAATGATTTACCTATTTTTCAAGACTAGAGTAAATCCATTAATTAATCCATTAGAATACATAAATTATACATGTCTGGGGTGGCCAACAGGGCAATCACGATCGACCTATCGAGAGTCGTGAGATATTCAGTCGATCGTGACTGCTAATCGAAAAGATATTTAACTTCAGGGCAACTATTATTACTTCAGTTTACCACTTATAATACATAAAGGTATAATTCCATTGAAAACTAATTACCGTAGGTGTGATAAAATGCAAATTAATTCTCGGAGACGTGGAAGAACAGCTATTAACGTTTTTATTGTCAACAAATGAAAGACTTATCCTTACCTAAGTCGATTGCAGTTGATCTAATATCAAAGTCAATTAAAGAAGGCGATACGATAAAAAAACCCTGTTATCATCGCATTTGCTGGGTATATGTTATATAATTCTATTACGCAAAGACACTCACCGTCAGATTATCTTAAATGTAGCGTATGATTCTATAGTGCTCTATAGTATAATACGAGGTCGTAGAATAAAAATATATTGGTAAATATAACAATAATGAAATTCAATTATTACTTTCTGCAATATAAACTACAATGGAGACAAGTTTCGAATATTTATGGTCAGTTTCAAGGAAGCCTACACTACTTGCCGTTGTTATTTATACTTTGAATAGTAAAAGTTGAGTTCAGTCGTAATTTTGTTCATCAAAAAGGCAAGAATACAGTCATAACATAAGTCATGTCGCACTTTCACAAAGTTACTGCCCCCTCCTTGAGTTTAATAATTGAAGGTCTGTGGACTTTTAAGAGGACCATATGGAACGTAAAAATTCCTTTGTGGGCGGAATAAAAGGGAACTCATATTTTCTTAAATTTAAACAAAGCTTATCTTGGAAATAATAAGCAAAGGTTATTTTTATAAAACAAAAAGTAGGTATAAATAAAACATCCATCGTAGATACTAATTTGAATGAGAATGATATAAGAGTATCCAGTGAATGAAAGACTCCTCGGTATCTATCATTTGCGGGCAACAGAAAAGCCTTTCGCGTACCGTAAGTAAGAGACGCCCGGTCCAATAAAAGCCATCATTTATAACGCTACAATTTCGAGTTGTTCTTTTTCTCGGCACAACGCGGTTTTCAGACACTCCGTAACTCAATGCTCCATTAGTACGGTGTATGAATATATCCGATTCGCGCGTATGATAAATACAACTTCTTTAATTCGTCGTTCTGCATCTCATGAGTAATGGTAGTAATCCCGCACCGCCTTAAATGGTAGCGAGGCTTAACTGCGTGAGAAAAGAGGGATGAATAAGAAAGTGGTAAAAAGAGAGGACGAGAGGGAGGAAGATCTTCCGCCACTCCCATAAGCCCACTGAGTCACCGCCATCAGGGTGGTGCTTCGCCCGCGCGCCTTTTCCCTCTAAATAAAATATCCGTCCCCGCGACCCGCCCTGCCTCCCCCGCGCTTTTTTGCCACTCGCCCACGGAATTTCGAACTGCCGCCTCTTCTGCTGCCGCCTCCAGACTTGTCCCTCTTCGCCCCCGCGGTCATCCGGAGGCGGCGGAGGAGGACGCCCACGAGGGCCACTCGGGGACCGAACACTTGCGAGACATGTTCCCAGAAACTCCTGCATTTTTTTCCTCCCAGGGTCGACGGCAACCCGGTGAGACTCTTTCGGGAGAGTTTTTTCCATGGCGACCGCGGATGTCTCCCATTGGACGCCGGGAAGGGGTGGAGGAGTGGGTGGGTCATTTCATGTGAAACTTTAATTCAGAACGAGTCCGTTTTTCTGCGGAGGTCAAGACGGCTATCGTCGGAAATGAAGGGTAACTGAGGGGACCCAAACCAGGGGAAGTTCCACCTATGAAAGAGCTTTAACAAGTAGTGCGAACGACGTATTTTAAGGGTGGCGATAAAAATAATATAATACGACTCTCGATCTGAGTTGAATGGTTTGCAAATAGAAGCAACCTTCCCAGTAATCAGGGAGGAGATGTTAGTAGAAAGTGGAGTACACATCGAAGACTTTAAAAATGACCAATACTTATGTATTTACCTCATTAATATATATTTATGCTATGATGATAACTTTTATACAGGACATTACATGAGAAATCCCTTAACAAACTAAAACTTGAATTTAATAGAATAATTAATAAGATAAGAATGAAGAGTAGAACACCTGCATTGCACACAAACTACACCTTTAACAGAAGTGAGTGGAATTTACACTACACGGTAGTTTAATGGTTAGAATACCTACCCAGAAAGTTGGAGACCTGGGTTTGAGCCCCAGTCATGTTGCCATTTCTGACTCCTGTTTAATCTTAATGGCAGATAGATGCAACCGAAGTGATTAGAGTCGCAGTGATAAATTGTCAGTGATTTATACAATAATTGTAAAAATGTTATACAGCAAATAAATAGATTTTTCACAGCAATATTCGACGTAGTTGCTAGATACGTAATTTTAAAAAAATCAGCAATTGAGAAAGCAAGCGAATTTTACCTCACACCTGCACAATTACGAATACTAATCGACCTACTAAAAACATTGCATGAAAATACAATTAACTAAATCACTACCAAGCCAACCAATTGTGGTTCAGACCCTCGAATAGTAAGGAATGTTTAAGGAACCTTTAATGCAGTTGATAATAAAAACTAATTTTCCAAAAAAGGAAGAGTAATATTGCTCGACGAAATCTACTTAGAAAGTAGTCATTTACCTTCATTAATGATCATTAACACATAGTATAGCCCTAGTTGATGAACATATGTGAAAGTGCTAAGGAGAACAATTTCAATCCGTATGGAGGGGTTGTATCAGATTGCAACAGAGAGAAGCAGAGTTAGCGGTACAGTGGGATCAGGTATCTCTTGAGTGATGGGAATAACATATTCCGCGCGAAGGCGGGAATAGCTGGAGAAATTTTCATTCAACCCATTCCTAGAAGAGAAAGTTCCGCCTTAAGCTGCGCGATCAATAACTTGGCCGCGTGGTTGTTTTTGCATTGAATTATGGCGAGTTTAGATACGTAACTGCCTCCTTCTTATGGTTCGGGGTAGAATTCAATCTCTGAGCAATTACGACCTCAACGTCATAAAAAAATAAAACTTTTCAAGCAGATCTCGCAACAGACACCAAGAGCAGTAAATGCAGAAGTAAAAAATGCGGTTGATTTCCGTCGATGGTGATGAAGAAATCTTTGACTTTGAGCAAACTAATGGCGGATAGAATATCTGAAGACAGGTAAAATTAATTAGCAATTTTTTCAATCTCATTAGCTTTCTCATTTTTTGCTTCGGCAACGACATCGGTTTAATATCAACTAAGAGAGCTAATCTGCGGAAGTTGATAATACACTACTCAAAAGAGTTCAGCATTTAATGATACTCTGAGGTACATGAGGTAGTAATACAATTATAGATGATAATAAAATGAGTCATATAACTTAGTCAATTTCTGTCTACTATTTCTGTTTCACTGATATGAAAATAAATTTCTGACAAAAATGTCCTAGTATCCAGCAATAATGAAATAATTGCTTTTATTCTGTATTCGATGACTATATTATGAAGACCCTCCTTATTGGAATTCGTTGGATATATTATTCAAGTATAAACTATAGATATATATGTTTATTCTTTACTATTTGTCGGATATTATCGGCGGTTCATGCGAATTGATGCAAGAAATTATTTCTTTTCCTTATTTCCTTAGTCCTATCTTTCGCAATATTGAGAATATCTATCGTTTATTTTACAACCTTGCTAAATCATTGGTAGGAAAACATAGGATGAAATCAATTAACTAGTGAGGCATTTCACATGTTTTGATCAACATAAAACGTTTCAGCTGACGCTCTCTACTTTTGTCCTCTCTGCAAGCCCTCACAGCTTCTAATACGGTGATACATCAAACGCCCCTTTATATCTCTTAAGTAATTGAACCAAAGGCTTTGCAGAGATAAAAGTCCAATGAATGCTGAAATACACGTTCGTATTCAGCTTGCAAATCTTCCTGCGAGAGATAATTTGCTAAGACGTTTCGAGAGACTTCTATCGAGAGATATACTGCTTCTCGCAGCTCTTTTCTTCTCAGATGGGAATGCACTGTGCAATATCGCACCGGGGAGATCTTATCGGGCATCCATTACAACTGGCAAGAATGGTCTGTCTCGCTCACTATCAATGGCAATAAAATTTTTGTAGATATATTGAACTATGTTTTTGTACTCGGTGTTCCTTTAAGAAGTTTAAATCACCATAGAGTCTTAGTGATGAATATTGTCCAAGGGCTCACTTTTTTCCTTGGGGAGATGCAGTTGTGGGCCCTTTACATCCTACTTAAAACCAGGCTAAATTAGAGCGCCATGTTAATTGAAGCTTAAATATGAAAGATTAAGTATTAAATATTAGTTGCTAGATACATAATTAAATACCCTTGTTCATCTAAGCTTTTCCTGAAAGTTCACTCAATTGCAGTGACCGTAGATTAATGCAACAAAACGAAAGAGATCTCTACATAACGTAATCTCTCAAAATATAACCCCTTTCCTCGTCCATCCAAGAATAAATAATTCTGATATTATTATTGCTTGAGTCATCTCTTATGCAGCTATTAATATTTACGTCAGACTCGAATAATTTTTTCGATAACGAGCGCTACGAAAAACTGCTTAACGTCTCATGAAAGTGAGTGTTCCCACTTGAAGCGTTGATAAACATTTTTCTCTCGTTCTCCTCCGCTTCGATACATTCGTCTCTATCAACGAATAATATATCTCTTTTATTCCCAGTTGCTTTGGAGTGACTCATCACTACGACGAGAACCACTTTCTCAGGGCGTAATCAAATATAAATTTACAAGCGCTCTGCAAAATAAATAGATTCCGTCACATGCTCTTTGCAGCATAAACGGGTTTATTAGGCGCGCAAGGTGATCGCTAGCCAAATGCAATTGCCTCTCAACTAGTGAGTTAGGTGACTGAGATTGTGGAGAGCAGCTAAACGGAAATATAATCTTGAATGGAATCCTAATGAGATAAGTCCAGCGGAGAGGAAGCAACAATCATCACGTTATTAAATGACACGTTGCTTGATGTGGTTGTTATCTGATCATATTTGACTCTAAGATAGACTAGGTACTGAGTGCCAGTGCGAATTTTAGCTCATGTCACACACATTTACCTATACAACGCGCATAAATAGTCAGCTGAACTATATATCAACATGCATCTTCCTAAATTCAGCTTAAAAAAGAACTGGAGTGATGAATGTAAGTGTATTACTATGCCCTAATTATTAGGAAAATCATATTCCTGCCAGATTCAATCGAATGTAATCATTTCCTCTTATCCGTGCATTTAATTGGTATTCCTGCTTCTCTATACCCATGGTATATATTCGCTGTATATGACCGTCTGACATTACTGGAATATATGTTTTTCTAATTGAAAATGGCATATATTCGACGAAAAAATAAAAAGCTACTTTTATGCAAGCTCAATTATAACAACAACCTATCAACTGAGGACTTGTTCGGAGGTGTTCTTTCATGATAATCGTCAAATGAAAACCATTTTCTGTTTTTTTCTGAAAGTCTTCTATTTCAACTTTTCACTCGATGCCATTTTCTAGCATTCAGAGCTCAAAAAGCTCCAAATAGCCGTTGTTTGCCGTTTCAAACCACGGATATTTGGAGCTTTTTTAACTCTTAATGTTAATAACACAGCCATGCTCATTTTTTTTCTTTTAGTTATCATTTTCCAGTTTTATGTTTCATACAAAGCTGATGATTAACCTAGTAAAACAATTAATTTCTAATTTTATTTCCTTCATTTTTCTATTTCTTACCGATTTTTTGGTTAAAACTTTATTTTACTGTCAAATCCAATTCATCCTGACAATTTGGCTGTTTATGGATTGTAAAATTCCTCAATGGTTTATTATCCCTCAATAATCTTCCTCGACGTTTTTACTCCTCAATTTAGAAATAAATCGAGCGTCCTCTTCGGGAATATTTTAGCGCACGATGCATAAGGAAATCCTCAAACCAATCACTTATGAATCTTTTCCTTTTTCAGCTCACCTCGGGAACAATACAAATAGATAGCGTAAAAACGGAGAATCCTTCCCAGAGAGAGCCTTCAAAGTGATGAGAGGAAGGCGAAGGCGGTGTTAACGAAGAAGGATACCGAAAGCAGGAAAAGAGGTGAGCCGACCCTTAATAACACGAGTGAATGATGCGTGTGCAGCTCTCGCGTGCGTGATAGAGGGCGGAGGATATATAAAAGAAAACGAATGGCCCGGACACCCATGATTAACGACCTGTTGATGCGGTCCCAGGCGCAAATGCATTTAATAAAACAGCCATTAGTCCTCGCCTCTTGTACCCGCGCTTTCTATCGGATAAATAAAATTGTTTAACTTCCTCGTCGCGAGAGGGCGGGCCGTCGGCGGTAAAATGGCGCATTTTAAAGAGAGACGTCAGGAGGTGCGGATGAATTCTCTCGGTGGTTAACCGCGTGTGGGGCCACCTGTGGGCAATTTACCCCATCCACGTCCCTTTTTTTCCACCGACAGAATGCAAGCGAGCATGTGAGTCTCAGACGCGCACTTTTCTATCCGAAGGCAAGATGCAGATTTCCTTCTTAATTGCTATAGTAAGTTTAGAGTTCTTTTGAAGGGAGAGGGAATAAAATCACTTACCATCTGCCTTGTACATGTTCGTAACAAATTGGACTGTCATTGCTTCAGTTGGTTTCAGAGTTGGTCGAGTTGGAGGCTTGAGATCTGTAGAAAATGTAAAGGAAATCGTTACAAAAAATTGATGATACACATCTTATCGTATCATCATTGTAAATACGATGCTATCGAATAATGAATGGATGGATGCATGCCTTGCATCTATAGAACTTTGTAGTTTCATCTCTACACTACGAAATTAAGCGTTGCTTTGGGCGTCCATCTGTGATATTGATAGAATTACTCTTCTGACTCTTGTTCTTTAACTCAATTTACTTCTAAATTAAGATCATATTCTCCGAGTAGCTTAAAACTGATATGATTTCTTTCATCTACCAATTTATCCGTGAAAATTAATAATTGCGATGGACATCAATTGCTACTGCTGAAAAGGGAAAAATAAATTTTGCGAAAAATATTCGAGTCATATACGATGCGATATATTATAATTAGTATTAATTAAATTTAAATTATTATGAAATTACCTTACTTTAACAAAGCAATAAAGGTTGTATAATTTATCATCGATACATAATGAATACAAATTCAATGTAATCTGTAATTTGAGTAATTTGGCTGTAATCACATTAATTTTAGGCATTTTGTAAAGGCATCACAATAATGATCGTTTAGATGCATTAGGATTTTTAATATGTTTTCTCGAATTATCAGCAGAAAAATATAATTCGAGCGAAAAGGGTCACTGAGTTGCCAACATAAACAAACCTGACGGAAACGATATCTCGAGCAATACATCTGGTCAATATGGAAGAGGGACTGTAATATCACTTCTATAACACATCATTGAACAAGCTAATTAGATATTCACATTCCCGAAGAATTTATAATCATTTCGATTACACAGATTCCCGCTTCCTTTAAGTATCGCCGAAGACCCATAAATACACAGTCCGGCGGAAGTATCCAGATAATCATTTCAAAGGGCCAAATAAGGTTCGCGTGTTTCCCGAGAAATATCATTGCACGGGTAAGAAGCGGAGGAACATGTATTTGCGTCCCGAAAATGGCCATGATTGCCCTTGAGGTGAAGGGGAGTGGGCGGGCGAGGCAAGGACGGATGCTGGAGAAAGATTGACGCGTACCTTTGCGGTCTCTGTGTGACGATCGATGTGGGTGGGACTTACAACAGGTTCTTTTCCCTATACGCTAACGCCTGAGAACTGAATGGAACGAGCGAATGGAAATAAAACTTGCAACATGTCCGATAACAAAACGAAGAACAAAGGCGTTCCGCGTTGGCTTCTAACAGCGATTGTGAGAGATGCTGGCAAATTGATTTTTTTTAAGATCGGAAACCGTTATGCTGCGGGTATAAACAATGTCGTCTATAAATCAGCGATTTATAAATGGTTTCTCTAATACTTTCTATTCATATAAAAAGCTATTTGGTAGCTTTCTTCGTAGACAATAAATTCTGTTTGGCATGAGAATTGAGATTTTCTTTTATGATGTTATAAATATCCAGATATTCATCGAGTTCACGTAAAATGTATATCCAATTAGGTTCTTATGTTCTGGTCGGCTTATAATCGCCATACATAATCGAGTATAAGCCGACCAGAACATAAGAACCTAATTTGTCATAAAAACTGGAAAAAACTAATTGATTCGAGTATAAGCCCAGGATGGGAAATGCAGCAGCTACGGGTTGATTTAAAAATAAAAATACATACCAATAAAATTACAATAATTGTGGACGACATGCGATTGTTGAGAAAATTGACAAAGAATTGTTAATTCAGCAAGTGGATTCGGATTTACGAGCCGATTTCCGGCAACGGCAGACTTCATCCATCGAAGAACCCCTAAATGGGACTTTCAGCATAAAAATGTGCTGAAAAACTCGGCTTATATACGAATATGTACGGTAGGTCTTCATTGTTAGTATAAAATGTATCCTCAGTCTCTACTCGTGTTTATAAAGCGAAGCAGAGATAAATCGACAGAGTGTATTCTTACCAGAATCGGAGGCTAAGTAACCAAAGCTATTTGAGTGCAGGTGAATTTCTAATTCCAAGTATACTCGCCTCATTTCCCTTGCCTACTTGATGTCTTTTTTTATGAAACGCGGATAAAATGGCCCAGTATATATTTTAACCACATTCAAAAGTGCGAGTTACGTCAGTGGGCGGTGCAAGAACTGCGATACCGTCGCTGTTATGATGCACTTAAAAACACCGTCAAGTCTTGAAGTTGGTTACTCAGTGAGCGGAAGCAAACCACGCTCTTCTCGTACGACGTAAATGAAGCTATCAACAGGTGTTTACTCTCGCGAAAGATGCGTGCTCTAAAGGAAAGCTTACCGTATTTAACATTTCGGGACTCTTAACTTTGCGACAGTGAAGCAGAGCCAAACTGAAAAGTAGATGTCCCTCCTTAATGCGAAATTAATATCTCCTGACGGAATCTTCCCCGTATTTTTCATCGCATAATCCAAAGAGTGTTCGAATACCAAGTGGCTGGCCGTCGTAAAAAAAATGTACATTCGTGGCCGCCGGTCCGGCTTTTATTAAAATTCCTTTTTTTAGCGCGATGCTAATCGGAGGAGAGGCTCATTAACATAGTATTCTGATCCGCTTTCGTAGCGACAGGTTAAAAATAATAAAACCTATCGAACCTATATATTTATATGTTGGAGAGTAGGCGATGCCGTAGACTCCCTGCCGTCTCGTTTCGGTCTTCCGAGAGATCTTCGGGGGGCGAAAAGGGCTGGGAATTTCCATTTGTGACAGTTTTACTCCCAGAAATATTCCCTCGATAAATAAACATGGGACTTTTAGTGTTTTCTTTACGTACGAGGGTGGAGAAAAAGAGGAGAGAAATGTGCGGGGCAAAAACTGTTTGGCGGACACATGTTCGTAAATTCCTCGATAATTAGGACATACAAAAAGCTTCTTGAATGCATTTCTCGAATAGGTAACCAATGGAATGAAGGGTTACCTACTGAGAGAGATAAAGAAAAAAAGGATTGATTTTGAAAGTGAAATAAGAAGGGATGAATTGCATGTCTGCGTACGTTCACTAACGGTTGACAGGTTCGTTTTCTTCCGCTTTAAGTCCAAACATTTCTACAGGAAAAACGTTAACGCTCAGAAGCGCAGTATAAGAAATGATTTAGCTTGAAAAAACATTAGTAATTTGTTTTGACTAATACGGAGATATATATTCTAGGATTTTGCCCATTCGAGTCGTTTTTTCATTCTTCATTCTTCTTCTTCTTTTTTTCATTCTTCTTTTAAACATCGGTGAAAACAAACTTACAAATAGTCCATTTATTATAGAATATTATCATAAACGGAACTAGCTTCGTTGCTCAATTTAATTATCTGAATATAGTATTTTAGAAACTAAGAGAGTTAAACTAACTAGATCGATAATATCATAACAATATTGTTTCTTATTTTCTCTATAATGAAGTAAAGTAAAGTAAAGCTAACATGGAAAACATGAAATGAAAAACTTGGATAAAAAATAACTTTAAGAACTGATTCCTATGTTAATAATTTGCAATAGACGTTTACCTAATCATGAAAAGCACGAATAAATGACTAACGTGACGTGCTCCTTTTTCAGGTAGTGGTATTTTTATTATTTAAGATAAAGAAAGAGTTCTACATACCAAATACATACAGAGGGTTTGGGGCATTTCCTAGGTGCACGCCTTCTGAATGATTGTAATACAAATCTCCAATGGTAATGCTAGAATTAAGCTGGGAATCTACAGGCTCACAATTCTTATTTCATTTAAGAAACTATTTTTCTCTCTATATTTCATTCCTAACTTTTTAATAATTACTGTTATTTGTATACATGTATCACGCCTTATAATCACCGGGAGGCAAACAGTTAGCCCTACAAGGACCCATGTGGTCCGCGGGGACTATTTTGATTTAAGCTGGTGCATTTTTCAGCGAGTTTCTTTTCAGCCTGTTACACCATTCGCTACCCACGATGGCTACCTGTGATCCATTTATAAACTACCTTCGGTTTCCTCTGGAGATATGTTTACGTTCAGTCTATTCCGCGACTGTACTCCAACTAAGGTGTGGATAGTGCTATTGGGCGAGAGAATGGAGCTCCCCGGTTAAAGGAGAGGAAAAGAGACGCACGGGTAGTGGGTGTAAAGTAAAATAGAAGATCGAGGAGGGGCGTGGGGAGAAGAAGAAACTGTAGGCGGAACGTCTGGAACAGGTTGGGGCGATTCCCAAGGCAAGAGGGAATCAATGTTCAGGAATGCTACCCCACTCTCTTTAGCTCCGGGGGTCCACGGCGTACGCAAAAAGATTTTTTCGGACTACCCATCACTTAGCAGTCCCTTCGTCTCCGCATCTGCTGGGACATTCCTTACTTAACAGAAAACACCACTGTTTTGCATTGGGATCGCGCTCTGCTCGTGTAACTGTGGATCGAGCCTGGACTCGGCCTTTACACCACTTCTCCTCTTCGCGTATTTTCGCTTATTTTCCTCGGTCGAAGAAGATGCACTCGTCGCTTGAGTCTGTCGCAGAGAAAGATTTCGGAACCTGTTGCTCATGATCAAGGCCGTTTTGAGAGAGTGATTTCAGAGATTATTAAAAGACTTTGTCCTGCGTTTTCCTACGATTTACACAAGTAATTATTATGTAAATGAATATGTTACGAAGGACTCAAAGTAAAACAAGTCCATCATAGGTATTTGTATAATAAATGTAGCTGGATTCATTTAAATCAGCACTTTTTTAGAAAACATTCATGAAATTTAAAAATATATATGTTATGTAATTTAAACAAAAAAGGCTTCTTACATAGATCTTTTACTTCAAATATTTTGTAGTCTTTAGTCCTCACTAGAACTATAACGCATGGATAAAATTATTAACATTATCACATTTTCTTCATGTTATTAGTGAATTCATATTTCTGGTAATATAAATAGTAATTATAGTAATGATAGGCTTATTTAGTTTCTTTTTAGTTGTTTTTGAAACATATTATCATTACACATTAAATTAGGCGAAATAGTGGTATAAAAAAGTCATAATATATGTTGTCCTCTGGGATGTACTTTAAATTTATTTTGAGTAGCGAACGTGTTTAAGTAATAAAAATAGCAGCATATATCTGGCACGGGGACAAGAAAGCCTGAATGAGACGGAATTATTTTAAAAAACGAAAATTATGAACGAAATCTTAACGGTTTTTCGCGCAAAAACACTCTTCTATTTCGATGAGTTAAAACTAGAAAAATAAGATATTTTTCAATGAAAATATTCGGTATTTTCATCACGATTATGCCTTTTAGTATTAAGTATATAAAGAATGAGCCTTAGTAACGCGGTATCTTGCGAATTCTATCTTTATCAGATGAAGGAAGTATTTGAGAGGTATTTCCACTTTCCGCCATCCTTCCGAACCCGTCCTTCCCTTTGTCTCGCACAGGTGTGCGCTTTTTTTCCCTCAAGAATTTCCTAGGAGACTCTCAAGACAAGACGGGACTCGGTATTTTAATTTTTTTGGACAGATTTTCCGAACCTCTTTCTTTCGAGTATTACGCGGCGAAAATGATAATGCGTCGAGAGTAAGGAGTTAAGCGTCTCCTTCTTAATATCCTTTTTTAGGAAGCTGAATGGATGCCCGTCGATATGAAGTTTTGATCGATCCTCAGATGTCATCTTATGACATTTTTCGGTGTTCTGAATATACATTACGAGAATGAGTAATCGGAAGGCAACCTATAAAACAATGCTGGAATACATTTAAATATCAAATACCGGAGACGAGCGATAAATAAACGACGTATCAATATCATCTCGGCATGTTTTAAATTTATACTTCCATTTGTATTCCTGGAGCAGCGCTAAATATTTGAATCGATGACCCGCTTTTCATTAAGGAATTACAATTTCAGATTATTTAACTTTATGGCCGATTCCAGAAAGAAAAACTCCAATTTATCTTCCCCTTCCCGAGAGTCTATATTTGCAATGGGAATTAATGGCCTCGTGAAAGTAATTGAATGTTGTGTAAGTATTAATGGTGGACATTACAGTGAGGAAGGATATAACTCCATTCCAGCGGTCTGATATGGGAAGGGGACTGATTGAATGGAGATTCGATGCCTTTTCCAGCGGCGATTACTTGCAGCTTTTCCTCTGATGGAAATCGGATCACCTGTGCTGTCACGTGCTCCTCGGGGGAAATCTCCCGTCAAAGGGATCTCCCATCTTTGGATGCGCTTTCCTCATCTCTTTCTGTAAAGTCGATTTTTCATTCACCCTTCCTCACTTTATCGATCAATTCGCATTCTCGAGGGCTTTCAGGATATTACTTTACTAGATCTAGATTTAGATTTACTACTTCTGTTGAAGTGATTTAACTTTTAGTGAGCATTCGTATTCTGGAATTTTTACTCTTATGTATATTAGATATTATTTAGATTAGACATTGGCGACTAGAAACTCATCCATCGTGAAATGGGATTGGTTTTTGACCTTATTTTTATGAATTCATGTAGAAATTTCTCGATCACTTGAGGAAATTTCTTCAGATTTCGATGCTTAAGTAGAGTATTTGATCGTAAATAAAATCCATCGATGATTCGTGGTCATACTGCCTGCATAACTTATTGTCTTACCAGAGACTTGCTATTCATTTGAAAATATATTTATCAATCTAGTGCTACAAACCGTTAAATAATAATAAGTACATTGCACTTTAGTCTTTTTGGTATGATACATGAAAATCTCCAATGCGAAAGACCGTGTTAAATATTATTTTTTTTTAATTCACTCATTGTAATGATTATATCTAGCTACAAAACTTACCTGATTTTTGAAACATTGCTAATAAATTATCCTATAAATAATTTATTCCAAACTACAACTATCAGAAAGTAATACACGTTATTACAGGCTGAAACATATTTAACTGAAAACCAAACTAAGCACACATCTTTTCAATACGATAAATGGGAAATTGATTTTCACAAGATAAATATGCGTCATAAATGTCAGTGGTTTTTTTTATGATTAATGCTTCCTGTGATAGCAAATTTCGTTGTCCCGTGCTCACAACAGGTGTCAGGCAGATATGGGCTAAATGAGAAGTTTAATTTCCAACGCATTTGCATATGAATGTATTCCCTAAAGTCATTAAATATTCACCTTTTTGTATTATAATGGCGGTGAGATAAGCCAGAACGTTGTAATTGACTTATCCATGGTAACAGTTAAGTTTGAGGATTCAAGTGCGGTATCTCTTGCTGTTATTTGCCACTTTGCACGAGCTCTTGGAAAAAGTTAACATAACAAGCAAGCTCGGAACACCTTCGCACCGTATTATGACGTAAGTAAAAGCTCGGTTCATGAATATGTTCGAGGAAGGGGAGAAGTTAAGTTTTATACCGGCGTATAAAACGGGGAACAGATGAGAGTCAGGCTGATGGCATTCCGAGATGATTTGTTTCTTTTTTATGCGCGCAATCCCGCGTTACCGTTATTAAGTCATCTCTGTGAAGGACGCAGTCCACTTGTTTTCGTAAAAAGCATGTTTTATTCTGGATCAAGTTATGCGCGATGTATCTGCCCATCAAATCCAAAAATAACGGGGAATCTTTTGTGTGTATTTATGTAGGGAATATACATGAAATTCCGAGTGAAACAGAAAATGAATGTCTCGGCCTCTCCCACTTTCTCTCCGTCTGCTCAAGTGACTTCCTCTCCAACATTTTTTCGATTCAAGTTTTACGGGCGGAGGCGGTCGTTAAAACAATGGCGTCTTTTTTCGGATTTCCTTCCATTTTCCTCCTCCATGGTTAAAGCGACTCTCTGAATGGTCGTTACCAAACGGAGAGTTGAAATTTAGGGAGCCCAACCTTGTCGAATCATCGACCAAAACTAAATGGAGTACCAGCGACTTTAAAATATTATTGTTACAAGTTCACGCGAACGGATCATATTTTTTCATTTCCTGCAAAAGCTTATGGTTAATCATTTTGAGACCTAGAAATTTTCATAGATTTGAGGAAGAATTATCGATTTCTTATCCCGTTTTTGATCAAATATAACTCGAGTTTCTTTATCGTCAGAATTCACGATTGCAAGTCGACTATAAATACATTATTAGGAAAAATCTGTAAAACTTCTTGGAAAATTTAAAAGTAAAATATAGAGAAAACTTTTTTCCTAAAATAACCCACGAAACTATATTGTTAATCATGTCGAAGATGAATATATAAATGGAATAATTCGTCTTTGGATCGGAAGGTATCCTCCGCCATGAGGATTAAAACCATACTCTAAATCTGTTAAAAGGTATTGACCGTAGAAGCCTAATATTTAACTAACCATTACAATGATATTTCCCTCTTCTATTTACCAGGTTAATATCACTCTCTGTAAAGGTTTTCTCCGTTTCTCAGAATCATAGTTTTCGCTGATCGAAGCCTTTTCCTTAAGTATCTTTGGCACCAACTAATGACTCGTAAACTCATTAGTTGGGGGAGAAAAACATTTCGCTCCTCGTTGTTTTCGGATCAAGAACTCAGGAACAAAAAACCCTAATTTCAGCTATTCTAATCACATAATTCTCCTCCAAAGTCTTCGATAAAATACAATCCTAATCTATACCGACAGTATTTCATCAAAGAAGTAAATACTACCCGGGTGCTCAAACACTGGTAATCCCAGGAAAAAATATTGCAGATATTCCTTTAGCTCAAAGGAAAATGAGAATAAGATATATGTTTCTACGACCATAAGCCCATTAAATTTAATTTCTTTCTTTGATGTTATAATGGAGCCGATGGAAAATTGGACACCGAAAATGTTATTTTAGAAAAATGATATAATTAATCTTGTCAATTTTGACTCTGGTCTGATAACATTGATATGCCTCATCTCGGAAAAAATCGAAATTTCTATCTCTAATTATTGTGTCTCTTACTATGATTAGGAGTTATGGAGAGATAGATGTCAAATATCGTGATGAAAATAAAAATAGCTCAGAAAATACTGCCCAGAGAGATAGTTAATTTATGATCGGTTGCTCAAGAGTGAATCCAACCCACATCTCTTAAAAAAAAATCGTTTCAGTTCGGAATTTAAATTTATTGGTTGCCATTGACAATCTTCAATAGTTAGCACTCCTTTCTAAAAGCAAATATACCCGTCGGTGGGCAGGCGGGCTGAAAAAGATGCATTGAAAGCGCTAGACTTGCCCTGATCGGTCGATAGAGGCGGATGGGAAATGCGGCTTCAAAACGCCCACCGTGTAAAAGTACACTTTAGCGAGTCGTTAGCACGCGATTGGGAGCGTGGGTCGGACCTCCTCATTTGGGTTTTACGGCGATCGCGTTCTAGTGACCTTATTGAGCCCAGGTGTGTCGGATTATGCAGAAAGGAATAGGGGGCAAAAGGAAGCCAATAATTTTACATATTTCATTACATGAGGTTCAAACTTGCTATTAGGGCTCTCTTGAAGCTTGCAGGGAAGAAATGTTTTTTGGCAATGGATACGCATGTATTAGCTTCCATGACGCTTCCAGGCGCAAAATAAAAAAGCTGCATGACTTGAAACAATTTTATTATAATTTACAAGCTTCCCTACAGCTTTTATAAAAAATATTCGGAGTACTAAGTAAATAAAGCATATAATACGCAGAAAATACCTGTGGTAAAGCTATCAGCTATTATGGTTTTTTTAATACCAGTAGTAAAGCGTCATTAGTAATCCTAATACTTATACTAATAGTATTATTCACTCTAAGAAAGTCAATAATAGTATTTGATTTTAAATCTGCATTAATATGATATTTAGGTTTTCAAGATACATTTTCGATAAACCCCAACGATATATACTTATCAATAAACCGTTAACTTTCGGTGCAAGTTCAGTAATGGCTAACCCACCTTTTCACGATACTACTCCATGCTTTCCTATCCATTTATATTTTTCACTTTATACATATCCATACGTCTAATTATACATTCCTTTTGTTTTTTAAGCTACAAAAATACGTCCTCAGCATCTTATTCACCACACTCCTATAGATTTACCTCGGTCTTCATATCTGTTCAATAGCATTCTCTTCATGGACCCTAATCAATTAATATTCAGCTTCCATCTATACATTTCATGCTCATTATTTATTTAAATGCACCTTAATTCATTATCTTCCATCGCGGACCCTACTATCACCTGTTTTGTCACACGCACTTCACATCCATTCCAACTTCTTTCAATTTATTCCCATGCTTCCCCTGATACAACCAAGTTTCGATACTTTACAATAAGGAGCAAGAAATCACTTAATTAACTCTGTGTTCGATTTGACTAGGAATTTCCTTTGATGAGCAATGAGAAGTAAGGGAAGTTGCCCAATGGAGATGAGACTCGGAGGAGGAAAAGTGGTCCCATCATTTAAAGGCCCACGCCTCCTCGATTTCTGTCTCGCTACTTTAGCATTGAATTACTCAAAGGAGTTACAAAAATACTCCACCTTTCTCTTTCAACCCTCTCGTCCTACACACGCGCGATTACGATCGAAGGATATCCAGCTTCCTTCTCCGGATTTCTTGCCTTCCTTCCATTTTCAGCCATCCAGACTTTTAGCATAACGGATTCCCAGACGTAGAATCCTCCCACCTTCTTCGAGGGATATCTTTGATCCTTAGACGTCCTTTCAATCATTTCTCTTTGCTCTTCGCATCTATTTACTTCAAAATCAAAGGAAATATGATTGAGGCGATCGGCTGCCTATTATGTAATACGACTGCCTGCGTTGAGGGAGGGTGGGCTTGAAGACTGTAAAACAACGCTTTGCTTCTATATGACCACATCTTCAAACTAAACACTTATATATCTAATTATTTCTTTTATTATTTGACAACTGAGGCTGTGATTACTTCAAAATGATAACAAAAGGAAATTATTTGAAATCGTTCCCACTGGGGAACTAGTATGTACCAACCCTGACCGTATGACAATTTAAGTTTTTTCATCGTAAGAAAAATCTATTTCCAGCAACTTGAATTCTCAATGTTTATCAACCGACAGATATTTCTTCGCCAAGGAATCAATGATGATTATTTCCAGTGATTTACTACAATTATTTTAACTATCAATTGCTTTAGAATTCTACCTAAAAATCTTTTAAATTGCCCAATGCTTAAACTACGGCTAAATCCTACGAACACACCTTTTAATAATACGGCGAATTGTCATCAACCTGTTTTTTTCTTCAACGTTACCCACATCACCATACTTGTACGAATTGGAGATGCATAAAATTAAATCCGCAGGATACTAATCGCTTCGCTCATTTTATCATCTTATGGGTGATTAGAATATTAATATTTTGAGGAAAGTTTCGACATGTTTCCTGCCAAAGCGTAATCTTATTATAAATATATACAATTAAATGCTAATTTTCAATTTCTAAATTCAGATTAAGCAGCTTGAAGAAATGTTAAGAGTGAGAAGATAAAAGTCGAATTCGATGTTCCAGATTTTAAGTTTAAGTTGATTTAGCTGAAATGAAGGGTTTAAAGGAAGGTCTCCGAAGTATTGAGAGCACCAAGGGCGCCATATGCCCGTACATTTGGCCTCTGAATTGACCATGAAATGAGCCATCAGAGAGAGCGAATGATTTTGTCCTTTTTCGACTTTTCTTCGACATTTACGATGCCACAGTGCGAATTCGCCAATAAAAATTCAGTGATATGGTAAGTACATATTTAAGGAGGAAAAGGGTGAATCGAATAGTAAAATTCAGAGTGACCTCTCAGGGATATGAAGTTTCTCGAGATCAGATTCTTCATCCAAAGCGAGAATATACTTCGCCTCGATTCCTATACGAGAATATACTCCTCTTCGATTAAACCCTTTAAAGAAATCAGTAGTCATGTGAACTACTTACGCCTCCGGTTTGAAAAGATCCATACATTCATTCTTTCTAGAGCACGAGAACTACGAGCATTACAGCTGAGTTGGTCATTTGTTTTTCAAGCATCGCATGCCCTGCTTTCACAGATCAGCTACCATTTTCCATGTCACCCAACCCTCAACCCAAATATCATTATGTATCGATATGGCTTTAGAGGAAAATCGATACATCTAGACCTCATTCTTTCATTCATTAATTCCAATCGTTGGATGGGGTAAGCTGAAGTATAATGCAATCCTCCACGAATGTAGTGGCCCTTATAACCTTCCATCTGCTCTTGCTTCAACACCATGATGAATGGAATAATTTTCATTTATTGTTTTGTATGGAAAAGAGGATATTGTATTTTTAATTTATTCTTGTCTCTTTTTCAATCATGCTTATGACTGCAATCACTTGAGAGCTTCCAAGGTGTGAGTGGTATTGAATGTTGATATTCATTTAGCTCACCCCTAACTGAGTGTTACGAAAACTTTCACCCAAGAGTTCTTTGTGCTAAAATCAAGTAAATTCCACTTACAGCATTCTGGTTCAGGGGTAAAAGCATTACTCCTCATCCTGACAGGTCGCTTGAGCCAACTATCACAAACTTCATTCGATTACTTTTAAAACCATAATTAACAGAGTTATTAACTCTTAAATCATCAAATTGGATCAAGATAAGTTTTTCCATTAATTTTATAGATCGAAATATTATAGTAGAAACAAAAGTTTTACATTGTTTAACTACCTCTACACTGGCTGTTTTTCTGCATTATCTAAATCGATAGCCAAAATGAATAATAAAGCCTACTCAGTGTGACGATAAACTTGATTATACATCTCAAATTCTAACTTCTCTTGGAATTTATAATCTTCCACATCGTCACAAATTCTTCGATTTAAAATATCTTCATGCCATTCTTTGTGGCCGGTGCCGATCCAACGATATTCTCCCTTATATCTCACTCCGAGTTCCTTCCCGCTCCACCCATTATTCCAATCTAATTCGTATGCTTCGTTTCTGTCTTTCCATCTCCCAAAGATCCGTGCTTTACCGCATCCCAAAAATTTTCAATTATATTTTGTCCTTCGACCCTTTCGCTAAAACCTATTTCGCCAATCAATTCACTCCCATCATCCATAATTGAACCTCCCTGTCCTCCCTTCCTTATTTGTTTAACATACTTTTATTTTCTTTGATTTATGATGCTTTCCTGTTTATGTAATGTTTTAATTGGTGTTATGACTGATTGTAACTAGCTGTTTTTAATCTAAATTGATAATTAAGTAATAAAGATCAATCGAATATCTCCTAATAAAGGGGGATTTAAGGGGTGGTATTTAACCACGAAGAAATAAAGTTACTAAGTTTTTATAAAACGGTAGAAATAAATTAGATGAAATTTTATAAAATATTGTAATTTTTTATTTTTGTGAAATTTAATCTTATTGTTAGTTATATCTACCGTTACTACAATGATGGAGTTTCAACAAGCGACGGCTTCCTCAATAAATTATATCACTAAGTTTATTCAAATGAAAAGGCCATGCATCACCCTTACGCGCAATTCAAACGTTTTTAAATTTTTAAAGGGAGTGAAATATTTGAAACATGTATGGCTGGAATACTTTTTCCATAGTAATAATTTTAATCGAAGCTGAATTGGTCTTATGAAAGTTGTGTCTCAGATAACAGTTATTCCAACGTGATTTTGCTGTTACTGAAATTGATATGTTAAAGCGTAACTTTTCATGGCAAATAACGGACATAGAAAAGAAAGCACCATCAAATCCTTATTAAACTTGCAGACTTTATAAAACTCGTGCTGCACCAAATAACCCATCTAAAAAAACTGTGACTGGCGAATGTTGGTGTCGGAAATACTAAGCCATAGTTAAGCGCAGGAAAGAATATTACGGAGATATTTATGTATTCGGAGTGCAAAAGGAGTGTTCCCATAATCGTCGGAAGCGGACCTCGATGCAGCTGACCAAAACAAAAAAGTAGGAAACTAGTCCCGCTCTGAAACAGGAAAGGAATGGAAACATAACTATTAAGGGCCCTTCTCTCTCTCTCTCTGCTTTTTCGCTGACCTTGTCGGGATCGCTAACATCCTCTGCATTGTCTCACAGTCCCTCTCTCCCATTTCGCTACACTTCCATTAAAAAAGTCTGCTTCTCTCCCGCTGCGCTGTTTTTACCATCCCCTCTTTCTTTGCCCGGATCGGCTTCACTGAGCGGGGGATGGATAATTTTCGGGTAAACGTTTTGGAGATCTCATCCGGTCGTAAAGGAAGGTCCGTGCACTGAGGGATAGCCTTTTGTTTCGCCTCCCCGAAGCCCCCGAAGGTAAAGTGGTTGGCAAGGTAACCAGTGTCCTTCATCAGACTCGCCGTACCCGTCCTTTACCGATGTTCAGACTTTCGATGACAATGCAAATACACTTTTCTTCCATCAGTCTTTTGTTGCATCACCCTTGTTTCTTTAGAACTTAAAGTGTAGCCAGGACATCCTCTCTCATCAAATAGAATCACCCTAGTCATGTTTTGCCTAGTCTAAAGGTTGCGTCAATTTACCCATTATTGATTAGGGAATGCCATCTCAAAGTTTTGTTGTCTATGATCAATATATAAATATTTGTCAAAATTATTCTTTTCTTTTCCAATAAAACTCGTGATAAATTAAGTTAAAAAAAAACTAGAGAGGTAAATACTTTTGGCGTGACATGACGCATAGTTGCATTAATTAGGTACAAAAATATTCCATCCGTAGTTCCACGAATAGAAGGGAATAAAAATAATTATAAGGAGCACTGAATTACAATTCGCACAATTGAAAGCATATATAAAAATATAGAAACGATAGAGGAAATATAGCTTGAACATACATTTTCCACTTATGTATAGGTTTGATATTTGTAAATACAAAACTAGAGATCATTATAAGAAAAAATAATGTCATATTGCTGATTCTTCATGTGATACTGTTTATCGTAACCAGTTTCTGCAGATTTTAAGTAGGCTTTGATTGCGGAAAATTTAGTCTCTTAACTTTTCATTAGTTCTTTCTTAGGAAGAATAGGAAATATTTTCATTCGGTCTTACTTTCCTTTATATTGGATAGAAATTTACCAACTACGAGTATATAAAGCAGAACAAAGAAACAAGAATTTTGTTGAGTGAATTGTTGTTGTTTGAATCGTTGAGTGAATCAAAATAAATTGCCTTTAAATTTAAAGTCTTTTTAGTGAAAAATGGCTAAATCATCTTTTCCTTGATGTTTATGTGGGATGTGAATTAAATAATAGCAGGAATGAATGGAAAGACGATAATAACGAAGTAACAAAATCTTTTAAGTGGATGAAAATTGCTACTACAAATACTACCAACAAGCTCGATACGATAGGTCAGTCACGTCAATTTCTTGAGGAAAATAATACGCCAAATTTATCCGATTTTAATATACATAAAGACCGAACCCTCTCTTCTCTCAATTAACATTACTCTCTGTTACAAGCGATAAATCCTTTCCCACGCCCTCGTAATTTTCCTTGCTCACCTACCCTCTCTATTTCCCTCCAAAGTTTTTCCTACAAATCTCCGACAATATTCTTCTCTATGTTACTCCTTTCCCTGGAGCGTGAGACCATTCCTTTCGCTCAGAAAAACAAACAAGCGAATAAAGCGTCGGCGGACACATCGTCTTCGGCGACACCAGTGGACCGAGGAGGTGCAATGGCGCCTTTCCCTTTTCCTCTCTATTCCAAGAGCACTTTTTCTATTCCCCGGCGTCGCCTCTCGGCACGGTTACGCCCTATTGCCTTCGTGTTGCGGGAATAAAAGAATTGCGGTTTTTATTTCGCCGAGATATTCCGAGAGCACCTGATCTTCCGAGGCGTTGGAAGAATTAAGCGGAGGAGCAGTGCTGCCATCACATCTGTGCAATGATTCGGAAACTTTCACGTTTAGCCAATATTACCATTCTCCATATCCTGAGTCAAGTTCCGTCGCAGCATCTTGAGAGAAGAAGGAGATTACTGGAAATCCTCAATGCCCTGGGTTTTTTGTTTCAGCATCATGAAAATATTTTGCAAACTACATAATATAATATTATCTGCCGTTTTTGAAGCCTAATTTCAATCTTTATCTTCGTCGCTGTACACAGATTCTGTCCAACGTATGAACGCTATTCGAACTCAATTTTATTTTATGACGGGTTGTTTTAAATTAACATTTAGATTACTCGGTACTTCAACTATTCAACATTTTTACCAAGGGTATGCTACCACCTACCCTAATTAACTTAATTCTATAATGACAACCTCTCAATATAACTGACGTGATGAGCCCTATAGGAAGAATAAACTACCTATCAAAAAATAATAATATTTTTCATCAAAGTAATATTCAATACTGATTTTTGATTAGCGCTCGTTAATAACTTTGAAAGGCGATGCATTAAAACTGATTATTTAGCTATTTCAATGTGTATTGAAATAGCTAAATTCTCTTTTTTCTTTCATTTCTTCTAAATTTCAAGAGAATCTTGCTACATGGCCAGTAGTAAATCAATAACCGATTTATAACTAATAGAACACTCAAGTTAATTCTGCAACTATACTTCGGTTAATTCTCCGCCATGCTACCTTCCTATTCCGAAAATTTCCTATATTACAACATAATTTTTATTTCCAGTTATAGATCTTGATTAATTCCTCTTTCAAATTGTTACCATGTAACTAATTGAATACATTCACATTCGTGATAAATGAATACAATCTGTAATCTTAATGATATCATCAACTGATGGAAATAAAAAAATCACAAAATATTAAAAAATAAGAATTTCATAAAAGAATTTTTTTCTTTGCAAGAAGCCTGCGGAATGAATAATGATGCTCCGAGGAAGTGAAATAAATCTCACAGAAAATTTAATTCTTTCTTATAAATAATAATTTCGAATTTTAATTTTTAAGCACACTAAATATACATGTATATATTCGGAGATGTGAGCTGTGCCTTCAGAAATAGTTGGGCCACGTAAAAATTTTCGAAATAGTGCAAAAAGTTTATCTTAATCCTTTTCCATTCATTTACCCACTCCATCGATAAAATACTTCGTTGTTAACAGAGCGAATCAATGATTCGCAACTAATTATCAGTTACAAAAAGAAAAACTGTATTCTCCCTTGTAAATCGGGTTCCATCTCGGAGTTTTTGAACTCCCCAAGAGTGATGAGGTGGCAATCCCGGAGGAAGTGAGTTAAACAAAGGAGAGGTCGAAGTAAAAAGCGAAGGAGACGTACGGAGATCGAATTGTTTTGGTCGGCGAAGCGTGGAAAAGTAAGGCGGGTTGCGGTTACAAAGGGGAGGAAGATGGCTCCACATTCTTCCGAGGATCGACGGTTTTCGAGCGAAAGAAATGCATTTTATATCCCGAGGTCGATGTCAGACGCAAAAAACCTACTTCATTATCCATGCTGTGAATCTTAGATAGATTAAGGATAGCGGACGGAAAGGTAATTACCGTTTCCGTGATCTTTTTACTTCGTGATGCGGCCATTGAGACCTTTTAATCCACGGAATATTATGATTGAAGGTTCCGTAGAAGCTGAGAGATGCGGTATGGTGAGGTTTCCTCTGAGGAAAGACGGATATTGGAAGTAAATTAAGGAAATAATAATAGAAAGTTTTTTTCTGATTACAGGCGTAGTTTCATGCCTCATCGCATAAGTATCGTATTATGAATAAATGGTAACTTGGCATGACCATTAAATGTATCCAGTCTTTACAAATGTATTTGATGCTCGAAAACGAAATTACTGGCCATTTTTTTCTGTTAGCGTTTATCGCTCGAGGGTAACTGAATTCCCTTAACTTTAACTTGGAGGATAATTAACCTAAAAATTATTAGATATAGTTCAATTTTTCTTATTCAATCACTTCGGTCTTAACTTGATGGAACTTCATCTTAAACACATAAGATAAAATAAACGTTAATTTATTCCAAAATTACTATTTCTATTTGTAGATTAATGTTAAGTTTATTTTATCTTATGTGTTCATTTTTCTTATACTTTGTAATGTGATATTTCAGAAGATAGTCTTTTAAAATGTCTTTCTTAAAATAACAACTGTACCATTGCTCAGACAAAATAATTTAGTTCAGTATTAAATATTGTACTAATGATTTTGATTATCATGATTTTATAATTGATTATTCAAATATAAACTTGATTTGTTTACAAATCAGAATTGTTCTGATTTAAATCGCAAATTATCCAGTACTCTCTCTAGGAGGCTACATAAATCTCCTCATTCAAAGACTTGAATATTCAAACAGTCGTCGCAGTATTTTTGACGGTTTATTGTAAGTGGCATGCATTTCTATGGCAAGAAAAAACAAGACTGCGGATGTATCCGCTTTCCCTAACGAATAAGAGAATTAATTGTTTCGGAATGGCAGGTATTTCCTTTCCTTCAAGGAGTACACTTTCTTCATTCCAATCCCATCGCACCTTTTTTCATTGATTAGCATTCAAAGAAATTCATAATACGAATTCCATATGCTCTTTGCCAAAACCTATTTAAAATGCGCGTTCTATGATCAAAGGTGCGAAATTCTCTCTTACTTTCCAGTGTCAATGCCCTAACAGACACCGCATTAACAGGCATGATGCGGAAACACCATTCCTCTCGATGTCATTGGAGTCACCCTCAGAATCTTAAGACAACAGTGCGTAGATGAAACTAATGAGAAGATATGTAGATAAGTTCATCGTCGCAAATTCTTTAATACAGTTGCCTCTCACTCAGTTCTCAACGTCTTCAGATCTTCGCAAAAGCTTAATATAGGAAAACTCGAAAAATAGGGGATAAAACCTGCTTAGCGCTATCAGCAATCTAAGACGCCTCGTGTCTCAATATTTTCATCTTTTCGTCCCATAATAAAAAATCGTCGATTTCTAAAGATAATGAGGATGATGGTCCATTTCGCAGGTATATCTGTTTTGTCCTCGGTGCTGCAAAAGCGTTTGAGTGATTTATTTCTTTTTCACGTCCGAAATATGTCGACTTTACCAAATATTATTTATTGATAAATTTTTGTGGATTTATTCGTTTTTCATGATTTATTGCTTTTAATTCTGAAATTCTTTTGTCACCAGAGCCATACAATTTCCCATTCAGTTTAATATCGTGTCATCCCTACGCCGGAATTTGTGTTGGATTTTTGTCTTATTTTCCGTGGTTTTTCTTCTTAATAACGCCTATACTTTCGCTTCGATAACAGTCTGAACTTGCGTTGTTGCTCTTTCCGCCATCCTAAGTTTTCGTTATCCTTCATCCCATCTCATCCAAAGTACATTACTTGTTCCATTTCTTCCATAAGAAAACATTGGTTATTTCGTGAGTTGGAAGGGTATGCATGAAAGTGATAAGTTGTCAAACATCCGTTACTCAATATTCAGGAAAATAAAATAATAAAAATAAATTTAATAATAAATAACGTATATAAAATTACGTTTTTCTCCGTACAGAAGTGAATAGAAGATAATTCTTTGTAAATTTGCCATATTTGTAGTCAATGTAACCACTGGAAACTGTGAAAATACATCACGAAATTACCAATGTTTGCCCTATATTACCTTTCCCCTTCTAATTGTATTCTAATTTTTAACATTTTGCTCATTTGAGTCGATTACTATCCTTTTTTTGTTGAATTATACCCACCAGACCTTACCATAAAATATCAATCTTAACACCGGTCTAAAAATTGGAAGAAACTGAAAATCAAAACGATTGCGCTGTTCCCAAAGACCATTTATTCTGTGGTTAAATCGTTGATTTGATGACAAGGCGTGGGATATTTAGAAGAACATCGACCCCCACAAACATTACGTTTATATAGGGGAGTAACTGTGGTCACAGAGAAGCTCTCTGTCAAAACAGATACAGTAGAAGAGACATCTCGCGAAGTCCATATAAATAGCTCGACAAGTGAATTGACATCAATGAGCGCATTTAGAAGGCTCACGTCCGTCATGAGCATTACTCAATTTACTCCGCATCTCTCACCGGTATCGCTCTCTCGAGAAGGAATCACAAAGAAAAGAGACAGTATCCATTCCGAAGATGCAAATACCTTCGCTCTCTTCATCACTCTGTTATATATCAATCGAATTCTATTACCGATGAAAGCTATTCGAAAAATGCATGAATATATACCTCTTCGAAGAGATTGTTGGTTTTTTAACTCCAGTCAACAACGTTCGCAAACTCCAAGAGAAAACTATGAAAAGTTATAAGGAATTAATCGCAAGGACGTATAGTTATTTCTAGTCGTTTTCAATGGGAACATTAGTTATTAACAAATTAGGTTTTTGGGATGGTGTTTTTGCATGCCCTTACACGCGCCACAAGAGGCTTACAGGGTCATTACGTAAATGTAAATCTCTCTTTACCGGCCACCTTAGGGATGGACATCTGGGGGTTATACACATGTACTTTCGTACTTTACAAATTACTATACGTGCAATTTATAATATAATAATATATAAAACTTACATACGAGGTTTGGTAGAAGAGAGGTGCACTCGGGTCTAACCTCACCTATTATTTGGTCAAACAATAATAATATTTATAAACAGATACGTTACGATATAGAAAAATATTTCTAATAAATTATGAATGAAAGTTGCTCCTTTTTAACGTAACTCGTACTCATACTGCATTCATATATGTAAATATGTATAAATTAAGTCCAAATATAGGTGAAGAGTTATTTATTGAATCATTCTGAAAAGAATGACTTAGCCATACCTAAAAACTTATTGAAAAAATGTAATAAACAATTATTGGAAATTAGAATGCGTAAACTGAAAGCCAGGCCTTGTATTTAAACAGGCCGTTCTACAGAAATTTAGTAATGAAGCCGGCCAATCTTCCGGCAGGTTGTTACGAAGCCGGTAAGAATTGCTGTATTCCTTGAATATCTGGTAATTATTTCCTCAATTTGTCACTTGTAACCGAGGACAGGAAAAACCGTCGTAAGAAAGCGAGTCTCAGACGAGACATTCCTACTCTCGTATTACGCTCCAAGGCTTGCGTGTGTGGCCTACGGAATCCTACACCGAGAGCTGGATTCCTTCTGTCCCGCCAATTCTTAAATACGCATTGTGGGTAGGAAGTGAGCTCCTTTAATCCGCCGACGCTGTCCCTTAAAATAAAAAGATCCGAAGTTATTTCCTCTCTCCTTAGGGTGGCTGCTGATATCCAGACGGTCTCACAGTAAAAGACATTCATTCGCTTTTAGACCGGAAATTGACCCGAAGGACGACATGTCCGTTAATTGAAGTTTCCGCTCAGGCATGTTAAACACAGGGAATGCATTTTCCTCGCGAAATTACTCGTGAAATAAAACGTTCACTCCGCTGTATTCCTTTCGTATGGAAATAAAAGTTCAAAGTTTTCGGTGGTTTTTACTTTTGAAAAATATAAAGTAACCGTTGGGGAAAGAATAAAAATTCTTCCATTGTATGTGTCGCAAAACGAAATTAACTGTAACCTTTAAAAGCGGATGTAAATCATAACTTGCAGAAATTATTTCCTTTTTAATTCTTCTACAGTTTTGAAATAACATGCTGTTCTCAAGTAATTTAACGTAGCACATAATGTCGTAAGATTCACATTCTTCTGATGTTATTCTATGCATTATTTCATAGCCTCAAATGATAACCTGCTATTATTACAGAGATTGACTTCATTCAAGGAATGCAAGCAATACCTTGATGAAAACTTGCTTCGTAGAAAATGAGTAAAAACGGATTTTTATTGAATAGAGTGATAATTTATAACGAATATAACAGCTCGCAAGCAATTATTAGTAAATAGATCCTTTCATTCGTTACATTTTGTGAATACACCCTGTTTTCTACTATCTTATTTATATATAGCACCGTTTCTATCAGTAAAGCACAATTACATATATTTTTAAGATTTTAAATGGTAACATGAAATTATCAAATAAAATCGAGGCATAAGCTTCAAAGTTACCATCTTGAAGAAATGAATACCTATAAAAACTTCTACGCCTTTGCATTTATTTCTAAAACAGCGTAAAAATAAGATCAGTAGTATTAAGAAACCCCATTATGAATTTTTTCTATCTATAAGGTAGAATATTACATTTTAATCAAAACGCTTATTACTAGATCGAAAACTTCCCTCCCAACGGCAGGTAGATTAAAAATTCTGAGTCAGAGATTCGAAGGAAAAAGGCGGATACGCCACGTGAGGTAATGACATAAGAATCGATTTACCACATTCCTAGCTCCGTTGGTGCGTTTTGTGCGAGGATCTTTACAATGACTACGGAAAAAACGTGGTCATTTAGAGACATCATCCCCACTCTCCGGCACACCCACAATCACCGCAGTTCTTCCCTCCGCCCCTGATTCTCCACACCAAAGGAGCCGGTCTCTAACCCCATTCAATCCCCCACGAGAGGAAAACCGCATTCGACTTCGGGAAAAAATTCCCAATCGCCGACCTCATCAACCTTGGCGCTATGGAGAGGAAGAGACGGTAGAGAAAGAAAATGTGGATGAGGTGAGTGATAGAGGGCGGGTTGTGTGCTTTGGGAAGTGATAAAGGAGATATTCAATGCTGGATAAGGAATACACTCTCGGAGAAAAGGAGGTAGAAGTTACCTCATTGCTATTTCAAATTTCGGATACTATTATCGGATTATAAAAAAAAATTAAATAAAATTCGAAATACGTTAATTCAATCAATGACTTTCCTAAGACGAAGTCTCTAGATCTAGATTCATTTGAAAATTAACTCCGTTTAACAATTTATTGAATATTTGGAAATTTTAAAGCTGTAATTTCGCTTAAGTAGTATGAAATTGCATTGCCGTATGTTACCTGGTTTCTTTGTTATTGTATTTTAAACATCGCGAAGAAGTTGCCTTTTCCTAAAAGTGCCAATTTTGGGATTCCTTGAATTAACTATTTCTTCGTAGCAAATAAAATTATCAATCTTTGCTAGCTAGCTGAAAAAATGCCATAAGGAAACCATTAAAATATCTTTAATTGATATAAAGATAATAACGATACGTTTCACAGAAATCCTGCGGTAAATTCGCCTCAAACACGTACATCATTTTAAATACGACGGTATTATCACTGTCTGACGGAGAGTAAATTACACTCCTTATCGCGCTATTTTTAGACATTATAAAACCGTGAAAGACAGAGAACTCAGTCCTATCTCGGCAAATTCCTTCCTCTCAAACCCAGTCGACCCCATCCAACTAAACCAGTCATTTACCTTGTTGAGATCCCTCCTATAGCAGCTGGGTATAAGGGATAATTGGAATAAGACCCGAATGGGAGAACGGGAAGAGTGGATAAGATAAACGAGAAAAATGAAAACTGGGTATAATTATTAGAAGAGTATAGGGAGACTGGAAAGGAGGAAGCTGTGCAAATAATGATAGAAATTTGTCAGTAAAGTCATCAGCCCGAAGGGTTTTTGTATCATTAACCCTTCCATCATAATTTTAAAAAAAAAACATAGGAAAGGAATAAGGCTAGCAGACAAGATGAGGATTGAATGAGTTTTCTCTTACTATCGTCAATAGGCCAAGATACGAGTTTCTTGCTGTTGGTGAAAAAATCCACGCATTCTATATGGAGTGACCTGATTGAATGCCAGTACTAACACTTCAATATTTTTCACATCGTCACAGCATTAAAGGTTTCCCTATCCTCCGCTAAAAATAAATAAAAAATATTTCAATCGTCAAAATAAGGATTAAGGAACGAGGGATAAATGACAAATAAATATTTTTAATGAAAGAGTGGTAGTATAAACGAGAAATCAGGACAAGACGAATAATCTTTTAATGATGACCAGAGAAAGATTTATGGAAGTCGAGGAAGATATTAAGGAGAGCAAAAGTAATAACTACAGAGAATAAAGCGGAGAAACCGCCATTAATAATAATCAGTGTCAATAATATCATAAGGATTACCGAGAGCCACTCCAAATTTAATTAAATTGTAAATCAAACTAAGATTACGGAATGCACCAGCTGCGAATCAAATGCAAATCTCGAGGGTAGAAAAGATAAAACCTCAAGGTATCTGAGTAAATGAGGCAGGAGATTTAAATTCAAACGAATGTCCTTATATTATTATAGCAATCATTGACGCGACAGCATAATCAGATATACGTTCATTACTCCCAGAGAATGAATGTGTGATTGAAAAATACATATGTAAGAAGAATGACTTAATTAACGATCATAAAAGTAAAGAAGCGAAAGGAAAAAATACGGAGGACAATAGATGTAGTCAGATAAATGAGGCATTGCATCGTATTTGCGTATAGTCACTTTATCCACTATTCTCAGAACTATTGAGGTTGAGATGTTAGACCAAACATTGATAAACAGGTAAGATATGTATGATTTGACTAATAGCTGGAATCGAGGAGTAAAATTTCAGACTGATTAATTAATATGAAGTCAAAGAAAGTAAACATGAGATTCATGGTCCAAGCGATGAGATTTTACCCAATGAGCACGGAATTAAGGGAACGAATAAAGAGAAGAAGAGACAGGAAAGAGATGTCGATAAAAATGATGGGAAAAGGAAACTTCGAGATAAGAAAGGAGATATAGAGGATAATCCAAGTGAAAAAGGAGGAATCAGAGAAAACACTGAATTTTCAAATGTTCTAGATTGAATCAGAATCCAAGGAAGTTGAGTATATTTTGACGTTGAAAAGAAAAAATGGAAGATCGTAGAAAGAGAAACCTCATTGCATACACGTGTTTGAAATAGGTAGCGAGATGAGATTGCTGCAAAAAAAATCTAGGGCGCCGTATGAAATTCTGTTGAAATGTTGTAATACAATGAAAGGAGAACATTGGCTAAATTAAGAAAAAGAGAAGATATATGAGAAACTAAAAAAATAAACGGTGAGATCAGAATAAATAATTCGAATTTTTAATTATAAACTTTAAGAAAATGCAACGGAAGTCGGTGAGTAATTAGGTCAAAAATGAATTAACTTTAAATTAGGAAAATGTTTTTGAAAAAAATTGCACGTATGATTAAGACGCCGATTGGCAGAAAGGCTAATTAATAGAATTGATAATTATACTAGTGATTCCAGATTCGTCCATCACTGTTAGCGTAGAATGAAATAGATTACTTCATAAAGCAAAGTGTCGCCTTTAATATTAATTTTGTGTTGAGTAATGAGTATAAATGGATTATATATCAAAACACCCCACGCTTCAATTGACAGCCTAATCGCATTCTATTTCACGTCTAATATCTTTTCTGAAATATCTCCTACTTTTTCCGTAGACTTTTATTTTAAGGTTTCGTCCTCACTCTTTAGATTTATAGCAGGAAACAGGTTATAGCAAAAAAAAAGATGATAGGGGATAGAAAGATATAACGAAAGGTCTTCGAATTAAATGCAAAAGGCGCGCATACATTTACATATTAATTCGGTAATATTTATGAGTACATTCCTTCTTCTGCCAATTCCGGAGAAAACAAAAATTAATGATTAATGGCAGCGATGTTAAGTGACCCGAATCCGAAATCCAAAGAGGAATAAATGCCAAACATTAAAAAAACGTAAAATTATCCAACCATAAAACGCACTTCCGACAAAAATGCTTCGGGACTTTAATTTTTACCGAGGTTATTATGGCGGTTTTTTCATTCCTGGAAAGATTGCTAAATTAAAAAGGAAAGCCCAGAAAGTTATTAAGACATTTGTTGGCTAAAGATAACCGAAAAACACAGTGGATGAAGGCCGTTGCGAGCATGGAAATATCCTCCGGTATACATGACCTTCGGTGGATCTCTTTTTTGTTTCTGCCTTCATCGGGGCGGAAACAGGTTCTGCGAGGTGTACCACAGAGATTGTTTCGTCCGCGCTATTTAAGAAAATGAGAAGATTGCCCACTTATGGCTCAACGTCCCATGAGAAGCCAAACACCTTCGAAGAGCGATCCTTCCTCCATCATTCTTGTCCTATAAGGAGAAGTGAGCTAAATGCGTGTCCCGACAGATTATATCCAAATTACATTCACTGTCCTCAGTATGGAATGGCTAAAAATAAAACATCTCTCATCAAATGCTCGTTTATAACTTGATCGTAAATTGAGTATGGGAATACATTACGGATGTTCATTACAGAGTTCATTAAGTCAGAGGAAAAATACTGAGGAACACTGACTAACGGTTTCGCTCTGTTTCAGCTCTTAGACCGTTATCCGAGATGATTGTTTTACGGATTTATACTTAGCATAGACATAGCAGACAATTCCGTAATACCAATCCGAGTTCCCAAATTTGAGACAATTAAGAAAAAGCAGTTACACCTAACGCTAAGTTCTGCTAAGGATTATCAGCGAGCTAGACTACGATGTTTCGGGAAGTAGAATGGGCATCAATAAAAGCAAACAGATCTAACTTTAATTTTTTTTACAAATAAGAATAAATGCGTTCTCGAAAGACATGATAATTAAATAGACGTACCATTTGGTAGCAATCTTGATGATATATAAACACCATCCTAAATATAAACTAAATAGGCTCTGTAGAAAAAAATGAAAATATTCTACGATTTACTTATGTATTTGTTAAAAAAAATATACTTTTTTGAGAGCGATACGCGACAGGAAGATAGGGTGAACAGTGTATACACCACATTCGCTCAAAGGTGGATTTTAGCACGTCTATAGGTGTAGACCGTCCACTGAATCCAGCGTCAGTCAGTCTCAAAACCTTGGCATACGAGTTGGCCGTATTCCGGGTAGACACAAAAAAACCCCGTTGGTTATCATAATTTTTCGAGAGGATAGAAGGATGAATCTCGTTAATCTTTATCACCGGTGAATATTCAATCGAGCGAAACTTCCTCCCCCTAATTCATTATGAAGCTATGCCGTAAATATTAACGAACTGATGATTGGATAAAAATTTCGTAACCTATAATACCGCGTTCCCATTTCCATTCCTTTAGTCTTAAGGCTTCAATTATGTGTATCGTGAATACCTGCATGAACGTCAGCCAGGGATATAATTCACGATTCTTTGTCACTCGAGATGCTAATTTATACTCGTCTCATAATTCCGCCATTTGCCTCGACAATGGGATCATTCATTTCTTCCTTCAAGCGCCTTTCTTCTCGGAGAGCATTGAGCTCATGTCGAAGATATTAACGGCTTAATCATTTTCGGATGATCCTGATTTACTCGAATATTCGTGCGATCAAGGGATCGGAATTTTCCAGTATTCGTGATTAGCATCATCCCCCAAGCGATCCCCTGAAAGGTACTCTAAAAAAAGAGGCTTAACTCGTGAAATGAATGGCTTTTATTCATTTCACGTGCTAATCCTCTTGTTTTATTCATTTATTTCAGCACCATTGATTTTGAATTTCATTTAATCTCATTCTTATTGGAATAAATTTTTGACATCTACTCCTTATCAGCCAGATTTTTTATATTTTCTTTTATTACAGTTTAAACAGCAGCTGATGCCTGATGATAGATTCGGACTGATCTCTTCGCCTGCACCTTTCCCATTACGACTAGCACATCATTAACAAAGTTTGTTTTCGACACTTTACTATCATTTTACTAATCTTTAGCTTCAGTTAAAATAATTTATTAACCAAGATTGCTGAAAGATAAAATTATAAAACTTTTCAAAACTCTACCGATTTCGGCGTAGTCCAACTATGACTTCACCATCACCAGGTGCGTGAAATTTAATGTTTTAAAATAGCCATCCACCTGAAGCTAAGGTTAAAATACGTAGTACTCCGAAACCGGTTGTGTTTTGAAAATGCTGTGGATTTGTAAAAGGTTTTTAAATTTTACTGAACACGCATTCTATGTAAATTGATTTACTCTGTAAGATGGAATTCCATCAAATACCATTAGATTAGTTTTATTTTATTTTGCTTCAGACAACCATACAAATATCATTTTCGTACATTCCATGTTACTCTTATGCTAATAGCCTCTCTCTTTATCGGCTTCTCATTAATTACATACGTCCAGCAAAATCATCCAAAACCATTTCCTCTATACAACGCAGCCATTCATATCCATTCATTGCCAAATCATTACTAGCTCTATATCTCCTGCTTTTTGCCATGCGTAATCGTAATATGATACATTTTAACTTCATTCAATTCACTGTTATGTTCTCCTTGCTAACTCGACTTCTGCTTCCATCTATTGTTGCACATAAAAATACATAGCTACGTATAGCCGTATAGATGTAAATATATATGCATGAAAATATATATATAGGTAATGCAGATGTCAATGAAGACGTTTCAACCTTTAGATAAGAGCTGATTTAAGCAATCTGTTGTGAGATAGTAGGTAAATTACTATTCAAAAATTCCACATAGAATTTTTATTACGGCTACCGGTTTCGAACTTATATGATAATGAACATGTAAGTTCTATGTGGAACCTTCGTATAGTCATTTACCTACTATTCTAGTATGGAGTTCCGCAAAGCTACTTCCATCCATTCAATCTGCAGTGTTTAGTCTCTCGCATTTCCCTACTGTTATTGAATTAAAAAAATACAGAAATGAATTACTTTCAAGAATTCGATTGAAATTATTGTTAACCATCACTCTGGTACATACTGCTTCAGCGGGAAAAGCAAAGAATTAGGCGCCAACGACTATGGCTTATGAGTATGCAAAAATAGTTTCTTAAAAACGTGTCTGAATGCCAGAGAACAAGAATTGAGAATTGGGCAAAATTAGATAAAATTCGATAGATAGAAACAAATTTTATAAGAATGCTCAAGCGAATCAATGAGAATTGAACCAATCGGAAGTCTATAGTAAGAAACATTAAAGGGACACTTTTATTGGACTTGTAAGAAAGGCTATAGGGGTTTGGAGACAATTATCGAGGGGGTTAACTAGGGATAAGAGGGGTAGATACATATTTATCTCGCAAATTGTAGTCTAATGAGACCTGTCTTACTAGCGACACTTGAAAACGTACACCCAAACCATGCCCAAACCAGGATTCGAAGCCTCGGACCTCAGGGTAGTTGGGCCAGTGCGTAAATCTTATACCACCGAGGCAACTAAGTAGAGATGTTGGAGGATGATTATACATATCGCTGATATTACGAACAACTAAAGAAGAAGGCTCAATATTGACTTGAAACTCTCTGCAAACAAATATACGGGGATATGACAAGAGAGATAAATACTAACTAATTTCCATTCCAAACTGTGTCTTATGAATCTCTACTATAGGATGTATACATAGCGTGCCTCCACTGTCTCACAAACTCTCCTCCATTTGATACGCGACGCTATGCAGTCCCTCCACCCTCCGCGCGCTTACACGGTCTCTCGTACGCATCCACACGATCACTTCAACGATGGTCACTTCCACCCACATTCCTCCACATCTCCGCCGCGCCCGCCCGCGCTCTCACGCCCGCTTCCTTCTCCCACTCCCCCCTTGGACTTCTTTTATTCCTCCGATGAGCGATTCGGACGGATTCGTATCGAATCGAAATCGAATACTCCTTCGATATTCTTTTCACCGGGGGAAAAAAACACGCAGCTGCGGAGACGAATTGTTGTTATTTATTGTCGGAAGTTTTTCCTTTTAATTTCTTCCATATCCCGTCCGGTTTGGCGTGTTTTACGGCGAGCAACGGGAAGCTTCAATTGGAGGGTTTTCGTAAAAAAATGTTACGCTTTGCGCATTGCGAAAAGGATAATGGATCGAGAATAGAAAGGAATGTGATCGATGCTTAAATTAAAAATGCGGTGGATTCTAGAGTTCGGGAAACGAAGTTGATTCTAAAGAACTCAATAAATAGAAAGATATATTCATATTATTCAATGTGTATAAATAGAGAACAAGCAGTGCTTACAGGTGTGTGCTCGGTTACGAATGGAAAAAACTGTGTCAGTTGATAATTTACTATTTGGTACTGCAAACATGCGTTGGTATTACCAATATTCTGTATGAATTTTAATTCTTAGTTTAATTTGCTCAATTTTTATTTCGTAATACCTTGTATATTTATTTTAAATTTGTTATGTTAAGTGCATTCACTGTAAAATGGTTGCAGAACTATATGTGAATCGTTGAATAAATAAATAAATACATTAGATACGTTTACTCTATATTCTCAATATAATGGGTCCTTTTCAATCTTCTCTTTCTCATAACAATCCCTGTGATTTCTGTCAATTTCATGAATCCAATTTTTTTATGATTCATGTATTAACTTACTACTGTGAAATAACAATAAAGATTATTATTTGTACGCCCATCTAGATAGCCATGTTAGGGGAATGTACATGCAGAAAAGATTGCAGGTATCATTTAATATATTTCCAATTTTTTTAACTTTCAACAGATATTCAACCATTCTTCATTCGCCTTTCTGTAAGAGAACGTTAAGAAATAAAACTGCGTTAATTTAGTTTGCTATGTAAAATAGTTGATTGGCATTTTAGGTTCTCTAGATCGACATTAGTTTGACTCATTATGAATTCAATTCCATTAAGATATAACATTCACTGATATCCCGAAGTAGTTTGCGAAATCCTCAGATATCTGTATGTTACGAAGGGGGCACTCATGAATGGCTGTCTTTCTCTAATTGCTCTCATAAAACACAATTTCGACTCAATCCGAGCCTGTTACAGTACATTACGTCATCGCAGCGAGAGCTTCCCCTCGGAGATGAACCTAATCGGTGGGTTTATCTCTCATCAAATGAGGATGCTTAGAATTTCATGAAGCTTCCCTTGTTACTAAAGTTGACGCCTCAATTGAGGCTTCCATCATGAGGAAATATTAATATGCGAAAAAAATACTTTCGTATGTAAAAGATGACTGTAAATTCAACAGACTGAAAGTTAGTGAGATCCTCAAGCCCTCTGAAATTAGCTACAACACACTCTCGAGAGGGAATGAGGCTGGATGAGGGCTGAGGTTATTTCACTCGATTTACTCACTTAGGCAGAATGCTATCAGTGGAAATGGAATAGTATTTGTAGTAAAGGCATTTGAATGGTTGATAGTAGAAGGGTATTGATTGTAAAAAACAATGGCGATAAATGCGATTTCAAAATGTTGACACTTTGCCAATAGTAAAGAAAGGAAAGTTGGGACACAGCTGTTAAGGAATTAGAGGTTTAAAGGCAATACAATATAAGTGGAATTATTTTTATTTTGTGTTAGTTATAAATGATAATTACGGAATGAAAGCCCTACATTATGCTATTTGCTGAAGGCAAAAAATTACAGCTTCAGATCGATAATGCGTCCTTCAGTTGTTTGACTTCTTCATAAAGTCATCCGTTGAGGATGCCAGACTTCTCTCAATACCACGGACGACAACCGATCTGATAATGTCTCTTCTCCGAAGTCATATCTCAGTTTGCGAATATGATTCCGAATCACGGCGTAACAATATAGCAGGGACACTTCTCCTTTAAAGACCTTTCGAAGGAGACACACTCGTCAAAGCGCTGGGAGAATTCATTTTCTGTTGTGCTGGAGAAAAGAAAGGCCGCATCAAACGGTTTCCTCCTTTAATTTTCATCGCCTCTTTCTCTAACTGGACTCACTAACTGACTAGTTTGACTCTAGATTAGACGAATCTCCTTTCCTCCCACGTTCATGGAAACCGGTGTCTCAATACTTATCCCCTCTTCCGCCGAACAGAAGTACCTTCTTCGACCAAACGGAGGTTCGCGAAAGAGGGAGGCTTAGCAGTTTTGTCTCGTACGTAGGCAGTATCGTCTGAGAGTGTGTTTGTGTGTGGAAGAACCTGTTGGTTAACCAGCGACTCCCTCCCATGGTGATCCCGCTGGACCGTCCTCTATGGGAAAGTAGTCCCCCAAGGCTCAGTTCTTTCCCTCCTCTCTACATGGTTCCACATGCGACTGATTCATGTTTAATTCCCTGCCTGCGTCAGCAGTCTCTCCACTTTTACTTTCTACACTCCATTTTTCATTTGCTCTTTCGTTCTTTTCCCTTGAAAATTGTCCTCTCTTTTCTTTTCCATTTTTTTTCTTCTCACTCGTATTTCAAAGGACCTTACGTACAGTTCTCATAATGACTTTTTAGGTACCTCGGACCGACATTCGTTTCAGGTGAAGATAATAATAATAATTTATTATTAATCACAAACAGGAAACCCCAATCACATCTGATATAATAAATAATAAATTAACACATACATAAATACAAAGATGTAGTAAAAATAAAAAGAAATGTACAAAGGTACCTTATCCATGCAAATTCAAATACAGTTTCCTCATAAAGAATTCAGAGAAACAAAAAATATATCCATGTTATTGGTCCTATTCAGAACATCGTTAGCCTGTCTCATGATTCTGGAAAAGGGTTCGAATTTACAGACATTCACCCTCCCAAAAGAGACTCAATAGAGATTTGTATTTCTGGTAAGTCTAAGAGGAACATTTAAATTAATTAAAAAAATCAAATCACCAGAGTCAATGACGCCATTCAGAATGTTCCGAAGAAAGACTACATCAGCAACTACTCGTCTAGTCTAAAGAGTAGCTATATAAAGAGTAAGACAATTTCTTAACTTAAATTTTAAACGTTCTCTCAATTTGTTCTAATTCTCATTCTTAGAATATGTTTCCGGATTAAGACAAATCATTTACAGTAGAACCTCGATCTATCGTTTTTGAAGGGACCGAGAGAAAAAGTCGATGAATGCGGGAAAACGATCAAAACGGGAAATGTAGACTCAGCTCACACTATTAAAATGAATACATAAGTAAAGTTTATCCAAAGAAAACCCCTAAAGATTTCGATAAAAACGTACTGAACTCCTAGAGACGGTACAAACAGGGTGAAATATGCCAGTAAACTGAGATGGACAAACAGGGCTCGTACACGCACCCATGTGAAAGCTCTCCAATAGGATAAAATGTATTAAAACTGCCCCGGATGTGTTTAGAAAATCGGCCGTTTTGAGCAAGTGCTACGACAGCCTTAAAAAAAGTTCATGCCAAGCTCTCAAAGAAAATTTTTGTCGCAATTCTTAATACATTGTCTTTCTTCCTCGATTGGGCCAAAAATCTGAACGATGGATGCGGGAAAATAATATTTCGATGAACGATGAATGCGGTATTACTTGACATGTCTCCTTATGGGTCTAAGTCGGGACTATAGAAAATAAACGATAAATCCGGGAAAACGACAAATGCGGGAACGATGGATCGGGGTTCTACTGTAATTCCTAGCTAAATTTAACAAGACCATTCTCAAATTCCATTAACAAAGTGATTACCCGATAAATTAGGCAAATTTTACCCTAACGTCTACAAAGAGTGTGTCACTTAACCTCTGAGCTTATTACTAGATGTATTTAAACTATTTGAAAAGCAATTTAAAACAATTATGTTATGAATTAAATTAACTGAAAGTTTGTAATTCACATTTAAGAAAATAATTCCTATGCATTTAAAAAATAAAAGATTTCAGTTGTGGAGAAAAAAATCCTCAACTGAAGGTTTGCAGAATAAAATCTATTATACTGGAAAACGCCCACACAAGAAGGGGACGAATAAAAAACCCTTGAAAAGACAGAGGTAACAAAAAACTCTGTGGCTAATTGATGAGAGGGATTTAAATTATCAATATATTCATTTCGTTCGATGTGATTATGGTAATTCATTCTGGGCTTGTTAGCTCAAATTTTATAATACTTCATTCACATCCGCGAAAATCAGCCTTACTTTTACTTGCAGTTTGTTTCCTTAACGGGCTAATAACATTCATCTACACTTCTCATTTTGGAAGTAAGTAAGTTAGAAGTATCCTGAGAAATATTCTAATTCGAAAATAAATTGATATTCCCAGAATCATTAGACAGGCCAGGAATAACGTGAGCTAGTTCGTCAACATCGAAGATAAAGTATGGCATTTTTTGAGTCCTTTCCATTCCCGACGACATCTATCGAAATTTAGATTCCTCGGCGACTTCGAATCCATCATCTTTCCATCCTTGATCCAAGATTAAGAGCGTGACTCGAATTTCCAACTTTTTTCTTTATTAACCTGCTAAAGATTTATGAAATTGTATTTCGTCTTCGCAAAGTCCGCCGCAAAGTTTTTGGCGTCCTGTCTCATTTTGGAGAACAAATAGCAGTCTAGGATGGAGAACGGAACGAAATGTCTCCATTTTTTATTTTTAAGCCCGCCCATGTCTTCTTTAGATATCTGACATTGCACATAATGAACTGGATGTAGGTCTGTATTGAAAAGGCGTGGAATCCTAGGAAGAGAGGAGCCATCCATCCATTCACTATGCATTGGATGCGTGATCGGGATGCCTTATTACCGCTTTCGTAATCCGTCTCCGCTTTTATCTGATCAAATACCTTCCGCGAAGAGTAAGATCTTTTTATGCCAAATGCCGTTTCGTCTCTTATAATGAATGGTGCAGCGTTGCATAACTTCGCTGCTAATTGGTGACGGCGACGTGGTTTTCTTATCGGATCGACAGTTTTTGGCATGAGAAAGACGATGGAGACAAAGAGAGGTACAATGGAATATTGAGGTCGAGCGGTAAACTTCGAACTCGGTCGAAGTCTTCTATTATCTCGGGAAAATATTACCGAAGATGAGGAACTCCTTGAGGAAAGATATGACCTAATAGGTACGGATTATTAAGAAAAAAATCTACTTCAGAAGTTTTATTCTTCCTCACGAAGGTCTATATTACCGAACTTAATACTCCCTCATGACCCTACAATTTTCTTGAGAAGCGCAGAATTTCTAACGGGAATGACAACATTTCATCAATATGGTACAAATTCGTCAATCTTATGCAGTAACAGTATAATACTTCTTTATTGAGGCAAAAAAGGAAATCTAAAAATTGTTAATTTAAATAATGCGAAAATACAAAGTATAATGATAATGATAGCCAAAAATATAAGCATTTTGCCATTTTGAGAGGAAAAAATAAATTTGAATATCATGTAAGCTAAATAAAGTCTCCCTCTTTGTCTTAAATAGGAAATTTCTAAATTTAATAGTATTCCAAAATAAAAGTTTTGTTTGCCTAAAGCTAATGAGTGTTCTACTATTCCTACTATTCGTAATTAAAAGAGAATATGTATGTTAGTCCGATATTTACATTATCATATTTTCTTCATAAACAGCAAGTTATGCTTCAAGACGAAGAAGGAGCGAGTATACACTATGGTTAATAATGTAGTATAACAATATCTTTTTCTAATAAAAATCAACTTAAAATTAATCAAAAGTGCTGTAAATTAATACAAATATATTTTAATTCTTCGTAATGTATACCTCAATATCTCAATAATGTAGCAGCGTAACTAACTTTAATGTAACTCAAAATTAACCTCACGATTGAAGAATATAAGAAAACTACAAGCATTATCAACCTCGACGTCTATGTTTTGAAATACGCTTGATATTTTCCCCTTAGTTTGGTTCTTACTGTTTTCATCAACTAGCAGGGCTGCCGATATAGAGACAGGAGGAAATTCTCAGAAATGTTCCTTAATTATGATTGTAACTATTGCAATCTTCTTAGATAAAAAAATTCAAATATCTCAATGGATTTAAACGAGGATTTTGTTGCGGCAACTGTACTCAACTACAAGCGAGCGTTCCACATTTTCATCCTCCAAGAGAGCTTTCCCAAAATTTGAAGAACGCTTTGAAATTCCTGTGCGACGCGCAAATGAAGAGACCATATTGTCTCAGTCGCTTCTTTCTACGTCGAGACAAAACCTTCGTTAATGGATTCAGGTGTTCCAGAACGCCCCAGCTTTTCTCCAAACTTATTACGAAGCGTTCCCGACGACTTATCTGAGTGTAGTTACACGAAGCTCAATAGAGCATCAATGGGGAGACTCAATAATCCTCTTAGAGCATTTTCTACCTTCTTACCCTTCCCTTGGGCGCATCTAATCTCTGCTCATCATATTTCGTCTACCTCAGACCTTATTCTCTCCCTTCGTCTCCTCCCGTCATTCATGGTGAAACAGCGTCCTTACTTTCTCATACAGCAGGGATTCTCTTTCTGCGACTATTTTCAACAAACTTTCATTTTTCCCCGTTCTTTCCCTTTCCGACTTCCAATGTTCCCTCTTAACGCTCGCTTCTCTTTCCCTTCGTTGGCTGAAATTCTCCCATCATCCTCTCTCCTCTTGTTCCCGCAATATCCATCCTCTTTTTTCCCCTTCTCGCAATCTGGGTTTTCTCTCACGTAGATTTATTCCGATTCCTTCGATTTTCGTCTCGATAATTTTTTTTTCCTTGATCCTCCTGCCTTCTTACGAGTCGGCTTCTGAGTGAAACGTTCTTTTCCAGGTGGTCCATTGACTGCAGTATTCCGAGATTATGATCTTCGCAAAAAAATACAGGGAATGAATCAGACGCTCGACCTTTTACTTCGACGTAGATGGTTATGTGCATGCAGTTTCAAATTTTTCTCTATTTAGCGCAAAGCAACTATTTTATTCATTAAAAATGCAGCGAGTGAATTTGACAAAACCGTTTATACCTTTTACTTCGAAAACGTATGTATGCTTTTTGTATGCTTTTTTGAAGTTTTCTCGATTTAATTTAACGCAGTATTTTATTCACTAATATTATTATTTTAGTCACTCTATAAATACAAATTGTAAACTACATGACCCATTAAAACTCGATTATCATTTTTCGGCTGAGAATTAATTTCTGGAATAGTTCATAATAGTGCCTCGTTCGAGCAGGCTGTAATATTTACAATTACGAGAGTGTCTTCTAGTTTAGAGATTCAACTACCGGTAGCAAAGAAATATCTATGAGCGAGATTAATTATTTCTGGCTGTCTGTTGTAAATGTGGAGTTGAACGTATGAACAAATCGCCTTATGATGTGAGGTTATTCTTCAATGTCTTATAGACTTAATCTCACTGCTTTTGTCTAAATTTGAAATTTAAAGAGAATACCCACTATGAGTATAACTATCATCCTCAACGTTACGCCGAATGCATTTGAAAGTCATTTTAATTCATTTGAAGCATCATTGAAGCTGATTAGCTTCCATGGCTTTATTGCAGAATCACCTAAGTGATTCTGGGATTAAGCTATGGTAATACACTTGCATGATTATTTTCTGCTCATTTTCAGAACTTGAATACGCTTTAAATTCCACCACAGCGCCTCACCCTTATGCAACCACCCATGCTTCCAATTATATTTCTCTTCTGGAATCCGTCTCCCAAACTCCCACTCCCTTTCTCTCTATCTCTTTTAATCAAATATTCCTCTTTCGTCGCTATTCTGTATTTATGAGTTTAAGTTATTACCTCTTCTCCAGGATGGGCATACTTATTTTTCCATAGGAATTTTAATAGTTTTCATTAGATAGTTCATTGCATAGTTGATATGATGCATTGATAGTTACTGCTTTTTTAAATAACGGAAGCTTTACGTATAACCAAAAGATGCTGCTCATTGGGATTGTTCAGTGACCGATCTCATAACTACTGCTGAGTCATTTACTCAATCCTTTACTTCATCGAATACACTGTCATTTGAAAATCTAGAACGTTCTCTATTATAGTCAGAATTTAAAGTAGGAAATATCAAGAAAAATAGTTTATATGATTACAGGTGAATTAAGTTGGGAAAAGTCGCAAAATTAGTTGGTCATTAGTCGACATAAACCCGACACGGGAAATAAGTCCCACTCGGTGACTTCTCTTCCTCACAGAGATACCTCTGAATTGAGAAGGAAATCGAGGAGGCCTCTTCCCAATCCCATTACATTTTCCAATCCCGTATTGGGGGTGGAAACGGTCGCCATTGGGACCTCCCACACTCTCTCCTTCACACTCTCTTTAATCCCTCTCTCTCTTCCTTACTTTTCCGTTTTCCACTCTCCCCTTTTCCACTCTGCTTATTTCCGTTTATTTCCACACATGCGATTTTTCTTCCAAACATCCTGCGATTTTTCCTTATGCCTGACAGCATGGAATATTACTTTCCGTTTTTGTTTCCGTCGTCTCTTTAATTTTGTTCCTCCTTTATGATTTCTAATTCTGAGATTATTCCATTTTCTTGACTACTTATGTTTTCCTTCCCTTTTCTAGCCATCTCATTCTTCAGCGATTTCTTGTGCACTACTATCTAAGGTCGCTGTGCGAACTTGTGTGCCCAAAGAAGATAAATATGAATTAAAAAATAAATTCCCAAATCATAAACTACGAAATATACTTCGTACGTAGAAGTACTTAGAGTACGTAAGGATATTATTAACTTTCAATTTTAGTCTAAAGCTCACCGTTTCGTTTTTCAATAGTGCTTCACTAACGTGGACATGTTCCACTTGTAGCAATCTGGCTTGATGAAGAAGGCAAGGTCAAACTACCTCACTCCTCATCTTGCCTCCCCATCTCTAGATGGGGTGAGATTATTTCACAGACACTTATATTATATGTATTTAAGGACGTGGCAAAAAATCAATATCAGGCTAAGGCTGATCATCCAAAAAAGCTGATATTGGAAAAAAATAATTTTGTTATCCGAGGTGTCGTAGTATTTATTTTTCGTAGACATATCAAACGACTTTCATCAAATCGATAAAGCGAGAGATATTCGTTGCCAAGTCTCCAAACGAAGACATAAATCGGATCGTTACTAGAAAAACTAGAAAACTAGACACATCGGAAAAACTCGTTCCATTATAAATCTCCACCGCATTCCATAACGTCACATTTTCATTCCCGAAGCGTATTTCCATCCTTAAGAAGATAATTAAACTGTCAGTTACGCGGGCATTGAATTCTTCCGTGCTCTATTACGAAAAAAATGGATCTCGCTAATTGGTCCGCCATCTTCCACCACCTGTTTCCCTCCTTATTCTTTTCTCACGGTGTCCGGAGACGTATCTAACTTTCTAATCTTTTCCTTATTTCGTTTTAATCATCCGATCCTTATTTTTCCCACATCGCGTTCGCAAGAAACAGTTGTCCGCGGCGACCTTCACCGCCGCCCGCTCACCTGATCCCAATCCATCACCAGCAGACCTTCGCAAAGAGCGAAACCGCGGCGGACACACATCTTCAGATGCGCAAAAAAAGCAGCGGGAAAACGTCTTGCATAGCAAGTGTTTCTCGCGCCGCTCCCACTTTTCCAAACCTGCTCATCTTCCCAAGAGCCTGAACCCGTTTTGTCTTCCTCCGACGTCCGACTGTTTGTTTTTGCCTGAATCCATAATTCCTTCTTTATTTACTTTCAGCTGCAGTCCTCCTCGTTTTCTCTCGGGTTATTTTTGAGGAGGTCATGTTTATTCATTTTCACCCGAGGTCTCCTCTGTTAGAAAGGAAGAGTGATTGGTCCGAAGGGGACGAATCGTTTGCCGTCTTGAATGATGGGCAATGAGTGCTATTGGATGCTATGCTATTTTAGTATGGGACGCATGTTGAGAACACGTATCCATAAATATCATTCCTGTAGTTCTAGTTGAAAGAATACAGCCGAAACAAAATACTAAACCGATCCAAGTCCATCAAGGAATTCTCTGGGAGAATGCCTAGTTAGTTGTACACTACTCCGTATATTTTAGCAAACTGTCATACAAAACCGTATCATAGCACAAAAGGGAGAAATTACTAAGCCCAGCTGTGACGTAGATACGCCATCAGGTCTCATTGTCTCTATTATTAATTTTCCAAGTATTTTTGCGGGTCACACGAAATATTGTCCCAAAAATCCTTCGAGAAACTATTCATGGAAATAACCCTTTCATATATTGCTCCTATGGTTTGAAAATTCACTCTTTTATATGTTAGCGTTGTAGTCAAAAGCTGTCACATGAAAAAATTTCAAAATCAGATTCACAGATAAAATTAAGCTTTTATTTCGAGATGTTCAATCGATTATGAATAATCTTACGCTACACATCTTCCTAGACATTCAATTATGCTCCAAAGGAAGTTTGAAGCTATCTCCATAACTTTTTTCAGAAATATTTTTGTAGAATTCGCCGAGCATGGATAACTCAAATATGGAAATATTTGGGTCCTTTATGTTCCATTCTTCAAAGAGGCTATTACTTTTTTTAAGTACATTTAAATACGATTATTCTCTTCGAATAAATTGAATTTTTGTACCCAAGTTTTTATTCTACCATTCCGAAAGACTGAATAACTCCCCTCGCGTTTAATAGTTGCGAAAAATTGTCCAGGGTAAAAATCCTTATTTCGAAAATAAAAATGAGAATTTTGCCGCGTATTCAGAAAGTTTCCCTCGTCTCAACTGCAGAATAAAAGAGGGGCCAAAATAAGAAACTACGAAGGCGAAGAGCACCAAAAACTCAGAGCAAAACATTCGCAAACACCATGCGCAGCATCCTGTCACCTCGAGATCTCGTCGTAGTCTTCGAACAGCATCCGTCGAATAACAATGCGTCCGTAGGAGTGACAACTTTTAGTTAAGCCAATAAGCCGACACGCTTCGTCATCTCTTTTGTTTCTTCCTCTCTGTTTGTTTTCGCACCACCGTCTCACTTCCTTCCTCTCTCAGGGCCGAAGAGCGTGGAAAATAGAAGAAATTTCGCCCAACTCAACACCCTTACAGCGCTCGTAGTTTGTCGGATCCATTGTCATTGGCCGCCATCCAAAATGGCGTAAGTTACACTGTCCCCGGCCGCGAGTGTGTGGCGAGTTTTTTTAAAGCATCTCTCCCGAAGGACCTTAAGCATTCCCATCTCCTCCGGCACTTTTCTTTATGGCCATCCTTTTCAAATACCTCTCCAGCTGAGATATTATCCCATTGTCTCTTGATTGATACCTAGGGATGAATCAAAATGACCCATCCTCTTACCTAACGCATCGATTGAGTAATTTTTCCGTTTCGTCTCTGCATTAGAGGAACGCCCACAGCGAGGGCGGTTTTAAAGGAAGTACCCTTCATGCTTTTTCTCGTCAATGTCGCATGCACTCAGTTTCTCTGTTATCTCATTCTTCTTAGATAGTAGAAAGAGCCCTAAATGGTACAGAAGAAAATCTTTTATTGAAGCATTTTCCCATAAATCCAATTAAAATATAGGAATAATATACGGCAATTAACGCCGTGAGTTGAGTATTTTTTGCATTTAAATGAAATGGAGGTTGCCAAGAGTATTTAATGTTTCTTTATAATGTCTCTCCAGCTATATTATATGTAACGATCTCTAATTAAGTATCATTGAAATCCATTATTTTCCTGCGCGAACTTATCTAAATCGGTGAAAACAATCACTGCGTACACAAATACGTTATACTAACGAATAATGAGTTTTTCTTTTGTATAAATACAGCTATAGAAGTTTCTTTACTTACATTCCAATTAAGTGTTTCAATATGCATTAATATTTCATCTATTCCATTATCTTATGGTTTGCGCATTTATTATTGGCATCGGTCTTTTTATGTTCCAATCAGCTCATTGCTCCCCTTACGTTTCTTACAATGAGGGTAATAGGTTCGCTTCATCAATATTATCCTTCTAACCTCGTTATCAAATGAACAACTCACGTATTTTTTCTTGGTGCCCTTAAAATTTTTTGTAGATTTATCATTAAAGCATACGCACCTAATTCTGCATTTCCTTATTCTTTATAAGAAAATAACCTCTAATAAATACGGTCTGATTAGCATACTAAATAAGAGAAAAGCGCAATCTTGCTGGGAATGAGTATTAACTTTCTAGTCTGTTGCATTTATGTTGACAGCTATACTAATAAGGAAACTCGAATCCTTATTATTCAAATTAGTCGCTCATCTCAGTATCCTTCGTGATGAAGTATGCGTATACAAGCTCAGAGAGTGTTGTTAAACACTGTGATCGCGGGCTCTGTGCCACTTTCGATTGTGTTTATGTTGATACATTGTCTTTATCGTATGAGAGATCAAATGAAAGAATACTTCTGAAGGATTTATAATATTTCTACCTTTTCAAATGTCGCTCAAAAGTTGTTGATACGAGATCGAATAGCTTCTCATGCATAATTAATTAGTCTATCGTATCGTTAAATAGCTAATTACTGCTTACTTTCATTCCACTCGATATCTTCCAAACATTTACCGTTAGTTAGTTGATGACATGATTACGTTGTTCGTCTTTGTCATTCCTGCTATTAAACTATCAGACTATCCTGGAGCACTTAAGGCACTTTCCATTTTATCATTTGCACAGGTGAGGAGTTAAATGCGAGGATATAAAAGAAAAAGAGTAAAACAATGCTTGGAAGGAAAGGACCGGAAGTAATTAAGCTGGGAATCTTGACTTCAATGGAACATGTGATATTCCATCGCTCACAACTCAAGTTTACTCCAACTCGACGTCAGTACTGTCTAATTTCCAGTAAATAATAGGGCAATATTAATTCCAGTTCCATGAAACTGGAAAACGTATTTCATCCTCTTGGAATTCTTAAAGTTTCAGTTCAGCGAGACACACCTGGTTCTCCCGTCGACCCCACCTCCATCTTGTTATTCCGCCTCCCTTTTAATTCAAATGCCTTCCCACTAATGCTCATTCTTTTCCCACCTGCCCTCCCTTTGTCTCTCATCCTTCCCTTTATTGGATCGACCTCCCATTCCCTTGTTTATTCCTCTCTTAAACCAACCTTTTTCGGTCCGCACGCGATCTTATTCCGCAATACAACTCTATCCTCCTCTCTCCTGAAATCCAAAAGGCTTTCCGATTCCCAGTTGACGTACAGTGGCGGAAAAAATTATCGCAACACTTTGCGCGCGCACCAGTGGCTTTCACAGAAACTATTTGGAATTCTGCTTTCTGTGACTGACTGGCAACACCGAGGAAAGCCTCGAAAAGCGGTAATATTTGAGTCGGAGCCTAGAACTTAAACAAAATTCCTCTCTTTCGAACTCTTCTTAGAGCCTTCGCGCGATCTCTCCCCGAGTTCGTCATGTATATTTCGGCGTTTCTCTTTCACATATAGTTATCGTATTTATAGAACGATAGGTTAAATATATATTTATTCTAATTTCAATCTTAAATGCAATAAAATACATGGAAAATAATTGAAATTTAATTTTTAATAATTTGAAGAATGCTATTCGGTTTTAATAATGCGTAGCAATAAGGAATAAGTGGGATTGGAGTAGAAATACGCGATGTGGCGATTCTCACCTTTAGAAAACGAGAATTTTGGAGTCTAGAGGAAAATGATGTTTTGCGAGATTATAGCGAGAACAGATGGCCTATAATGGTCTCTTTTTCTGGATAATTTGTGCGCTAATAAGGCGTTATTTTGGTAGTTTGGTTTCTCACTCGAACATACGTCTTACGCTGGATATTGATGTAAATGTAATTCTTTAAACGTCCAGTTCAAACATAGGATATTCATTATTTGTGATAAACATTCCGAGGAGGATTTTTGATTACAAGTCTTATGTTTTCCATTCAGCAATTAGAATTCGAGAAGTCGTTAGAGCGATTACTGAGTTACTATGACACATCGTAAAATTTGTATTTTGTCTACGGAATATAATTTTTCACCAACTTAATCATGCAGACGAAGGAAATTCGTAATATAAATTTATATACACCATTTGTCAACTAGAATACATGAAATCATTGTCCTTCCGGAGTTAAAAGGAAAAATACCAATTCCAAAGTAAAAAAAAAACATGATTTCATAAAAACCGAACAATTTCTGCGCATATATCGGACTTGTCTTAAATTTTGTAACAGGGAGCTCGGTGACCTTGGTCATTAGTTAATTGTGTTGCCTTCGCGCGGAGAAATTCACGTAGAAATGCATTAAGGCTTTGATAATTCGCGAGGAAAGTCTTTAACCAAAAGTTGATCCCTTCAAAGTATTGCAGGCGCCAATACAAAACAAATGTTGAAATGATATTTTCATCATTACCTCGCGCGGAAAAGCTTTAACCATATGTCGAGCACTTTCAAAGCAAGTATTGCAGATGCCAGGTATATTTTTCCTTTTCGTGCCTATATCAGCTAGACTCAGGACCCTCATTTTACAGTCGCCCAGTAGAAACTATCCTCTGGCTAATTCAAAGCTCCTTCCTCACCATGGTGCTAAGGAAATTAGATGTTATTGCAATCGTAAAAATATTCCCAAATAATATTATTGTATTAGCGTATTTTAGTAAACAAAGACTTCCTAATAAACAACCCAAGTTTTTAGTACTGATACGTATTTTATGAACGTCTGACTTTATAAAGTTAATTAATTAACCAGGATTATGCTGCCATAATAATATTATTAATAAGCTGCTAAAATGGACTTCTCAGTTTGTTGGGAAGTGTCATAACTATAACTAGTTGCTAATTAAGAGGTGATTTTGCAGCTGTCTGACACATGTTATTGGCATAGGAAGGGCATGAGCTCGAATTCCGCTTAAGTTAAATGAGTTTTTTATCTTAAACTTCTCTTGTTCGGGAAATGAACGAATGTAAGATATGGTTTCCACATATATTTATACGCCCCTGTGATTAATATATATATTTACCTGAGAGATACAATTCATTATGGAAAAATAACCATTGGATATGAAGGATTCGGAACAGATTCATCACCAATTGTCGGTCAAGAACATGTTTCGTGTGTCAGTGGACATTCCTCTTCTACCAAGGATTCGAGGTCGTTCACTGAAAGACAATGTCCTTTGACTCATTTTCCACACTTATTAGAGGTATTTGACAGGGCCTCCTGATTTCTCGAAGCACGATGAACCTTTCGCTTTCAGTGCAGCCGATTTTCGAAAGCCTATGCGTCACTCGCAACAACAAACCGGTCGTAAGGCAAGGAGCTCAGGCTTACTTACTCAGGCTTATTGGTGACTATTTCTTCATTGAGGTCTTCTACTTCTATAGACGGACAACTAGCGGACCGCGCAAGCGAATCTTTTTCATTTTTAGTCTGTAAACAAAAGCCTTGAGAACTATTGACATTCTTATGCATATTATTATTCATTGTTCGTCTACAACCAGGACAATCCGCGGGTTCACACTTTCCAATTTTCTCGGCGGTAGTTCCAAACCAATTATATAGATTTAGATTTAGATATATACCCCGCGAGCCGCCAAATGGGTATGGCAGGGGTTGTAATAACACCATCATCACGTAATCTACTCCATCAACCTCTCTAATTGCCCGGGGAAATAAACGACCAAAAGTAATAATGTTTTGTGATTACCTCCCTGTAACGTTTTGCCGATGCTTCTCGGAGATCGCGTTAGGTCTTTACTTGCACTTAAATTTCATTTACTTCGTCTTTAGGTTCTGAACCGATAAAGCTTTCGAAGAGCTTCCGTCAGTTATTAGATCTTCTCACCTGGAGCGAATTCCAATAAAGAAGTGGTTAACTCTATGTCTCGGAGGCTGAATCATATGGAGGAGAATGGATATATTATTAATCATCCTATATTTTTCTTGATTCCAAAGTAATTCTCGTAGATAAATCATAATGCATATGTGCACACTGTTACCGAGTCTGAGAGAAAAACGATTACATATAAATATTTTCCACATGCTTTAAATTATGTTAAATAGTCTCCTTCTCGTAAAAACATGAAAATTGAGTAACATTACGGGGATGGAGGTCTATGTCGGAGCTGATTTTTTTTCATAATCATCCATGTGTAAGAATCTACGGATTCTATCGGATGTGGACATGAATATACAGATGATAATTAATGATTGCTTTGTCGCAGGGGCGCAGCCAGGATTTGTCTATGGGGGAGAGGGTCATAGGCAGTAGAAAGAGCGAAAAAATTTCTACATTTCAGGGGCCGGTATCGCTATATGATAGAAGATATGTTAAATTCTTAGAAAAAACTGAAATGCATAGAAAACTAGGATATGTTCACGGTTATGTGACAAAATTAAAACTTTTTTGAGATTTTAGTTTGTAAAATGAATAATTGAATAATAATGATGAATAATAATCCTCAGTGATATTTGGATTTCCTGTTTTGATAGGGCCAATTTCTCTTACATTGTCATTATTTCTCTAGGTGTAAGGTTTTTATCATTGTAAATATTGATTTCGAGTGCCTTTGAGAGTTTTTTGAAATCAAAAGAAGGTTAATTAAACTTTCCTTCAACTGTTAGTGAATGTAAGAAGAAATAAATTAGTAGTAGTGATTTAGGAGATGATATTGAAACGTTAGTATTTTGGAGGTAGCACTACAATTTGGACAACCCAGTTACTTTGAAGGAAACCGAAGACCAATCGTAGCGGTGACGGATGAATTTTTCCTCTTAAATTATGTTGTTTTATAAATACGACATATTCTGATTATTGAGTTTAAATGTCGACAGCACAAAAACACCATAAAAATATGTCCATGTCTATGTAAGGACCATCCAATCCGCCTTTCGGCGTGTGGCAGGGTGTGCATACAGCTTAACCCTATTTTCCTAATCGATTTCTTTCGCCTATCATCCGCGGAAAAAATGAATTCTTGATGCGATTCCTTCTAGCATTTATTTCTCTAATCTTCCTCGCAGTATCAGAGCGGCCCACATCAACAGGGAGGTCGCATTATATCGATTGCATCATTTGAGAACCTAATTTTTCTTAACTTACATAGTAAATTTATCCTTAGAATTAGTCTTCTATCTCTTACTATGATTACGCGTACTGATTCATCTGAGTAACACTCACCGTTTTATCATGGCAATTCTGTACAAATAGTATCGTATACAACCAATCAAACAAATACCGTACACGAACTGTAATATAAAATTAATAATCATTATAATCGCGAAACAGTATTTTCTCGTTTGGCTAGGTTGAATAAGAGGTTATATGACTTTTTTCTTTGAAACACGATTAGCATCCCCTCAACGATCTGCTAGTTAATCTTTGCATTCTATTCAATTTCCTATCGCATCTCCAATATGTTCTTTCAAAGATAAACAATAGCTAAACGTGACTCTTCGGTATTTTGTGTGGCGCACTAACACTAAGGGTTGTCGCGAAATTTGTTGCTGCGTGGAAATAACGTTTTTGAAAGATATCTAACATCCTTACGCTTTATATACATCATTCACAAAAAACTCTAGGTGCGTCTTACAAGATTTGCCTTTATGGAATCCGTGTTGGATCAGAATGATTCCTATCTTTATGGTAAGAGACTGAATAATGGAGCTTGCTATAATATGCTCCATTATTTTGCATAAATTCGAAGTTAACGAAAATTACCCATAATAATCTGATCATTCTTAGGCCCCGGAGTGACGCTTAATTTTTTACACGATATTGGGACAGTACCCTCATTAATTGATTTCTGATAGAATTTCCTATCAATCTGTTGCAGTGAATTTCCACTCGCATCAACTTATATCTCTATGGAAATCATCTCCGAATCAATGCGAGAGGTAAAACCGTTAACTCGACCATCATTTAATGAGAAACATTTCTGGAAGTACGGGTTAAGTAAGTTAGCTATTTCTGCCGATTTATTTAAGGCAATTCCCTCTTCGCTTATAATGCTAGGAATAGAAAACTGACCACCACGAGTGTCACGCACTTATGACCAAAATTCTTTCTAATCGCCAACTACAGTAGAACCCCGGTAATCCGGACACTCGCTAATCCGGAACCCTCGGTAATCCGGACGGTCCATTGGGAGTTATGCAAACCCGCAATTTCTTCTTGTGAACATATAAACACGCATATTACATAGTAACAAGAAACGAGAGGTGGACAGACTATTTGAAAAAGTTGTCCATTGGCTGCAATGATGTGATGGAGAGCGAAGTATTTCGTTTATTGTGATAATACATCTAAGTTGTGATAGTTTTCTGAGACAGCATTTTTCCATTAGAGGAATGCTTAATATGTGCGAGACTAAACAATTTCGAAAGACAATAAATTTTCAGTTGCAGCAGGGTATCACTTCTCAAAACATCACTTTCATTAAAAAGCTATGAGAGAAGAGGCGTAAAAAACAATCCTTCCATTTGATAGACGTCCAATGAGGATGACCATGCATGGGCTTGATTTAAAAATAAGAACGGTCGCGCAAATTAAAAATAACTGACTTTTTTGCTCGCTGATAATATTCATTCACTTTATATGTTGTAATATCTTATTTAATAAATACATGCACTATCTGTACAATATAATTTTTGAGAAAAAATGTTTTTTGAGTTATTTTTTGAAAACCTCGCTAATCCGGAAACCCCGCTAATCCGGACGCCTATGTGCCTGAATTCGTCCGGATTACCGGGGTTCTACTGTAGTGATATTAACAGGGTTCGAGATCTATATTCCTGGTATTCTTTTCGTGATCCTTCCTCAAATATCTTTTGCACTTCTCTATAGTTTTGATCACTAAGCTCATGGATCTCATCGTACGGTTTAAGTTTTCTCAATCGCGAGTGAATGACTCCTATGCAATGCTTCAAACTTCTTCCTCGTCTCACCTACTGTTTAGAAGGAACATATTTAACTAAATCTACTTTGATTATTCGTCGAAACTCTACCCAACTATCTTTTACTGTATTTTCTCTCGAAAAGCGTAAAAAAAATTATCCAAGCCTTCGTTCAAATAGAACCTTAAACTCAGAAATAATTGCTTTGCGAATTACACACACTTGCCTCACAGGCTTAAGAGATCTAACCGCTACTACTACATTCATCCCTACCATTATGACATCATGGTCTGACTGTACCGTCAACTACAGAGAAGCTAGTTATTATTTGTGGGTGGGAAGTGGCTAGTAAATATAAATTGATACCTTGCTTCGCACGATTCGTTCGAGTTTTCGTCATATTTACCTGATCTAAACCATGCAACGAAAAAGTAAGATGTATTTGGTGAATTGTTTTCCCACTGCTAGTGCTGGAGAATTTTAGATTATCCCAATGAATATTGGTTAGGTAAAAATCTCTTCCTACGGCGATAATTGGATCTTTTATTTTCTCACCATTTTTCTGTAGGGCATCGGATAATACAACAATACATCCTATTTTTTCATCGGGAGGACGACACAAAGAACAAACATTAATTTTACTTCCGTTTTGTCTTTGAATCGAGCACCAAATGATTTCGCTCCTGCTATTTTCTACGAACTCATCGCGCTCACTAATTTAATGAGTCCATACTGCTATAAAAAGTCTACCACTAGATCTACATAGTTATATTTTCGGTATATCATATAATCGGGGGAAATATCTCGCTTAGAGTAATATCTTCGCTTAAGCAACTATCTTCCTAGTATGATATCCGCGCAAATTCTCATCGTAACGTTAAAGAATTCCGCCTGTTTATTACGTAAGCTCTTGCAATTTACTATTATTATTTTTAGATCTCTCAGTTCGCACATTAAAACATGGTTTCCTTTTTCGAATAACCTTTATCTTTTTTAAGTGAATTTTTCTTTTTCACCATTGCAATTTTTCTATTTTTTTGGGCTAAGCTCATGCATACCCTTTTACCTATTTAAGTGGGCGTTAATAACTATTTCTACTGCTGAATAAAAGAATAACTTTGTCTGCATATATTCGCTCTATTCTCTAATACATTCGCATCTAAACCGCAAAACTACGTAGTAAACAACATTAAAACTACGGTATTCATGGGGGGAGAGGGGGGCGGGAATGTTTTGGAAGAGTCCGTAATGCGCACAGAAAGTTTAGTAAAATCAGCGAATGATAGCTGAGTATGGCGCCTAATATATGGATCTAAGTAGCCTTGGGAAGTATTTTTACATACAGAAATCAAGATGATCAAATTGGAAGTGGAAAATTTTATTCATCGCTACGGAGAAAGTAGAGAAGTGAATACCCGCCTCTTGGAAACTTTACTGAAGTAAAATCATACTTCAGAAAATATTTTCTGAAGGTCGCTCCGTTTCACAGCGTTAAACCCGTAGCTCGCATGTAATTCAGAGTAAGAGCGTTGATAAGCTTACTCCATGAGGCGAGAACGGTATATCTAATGCTTGTAAAAGGACAATCGAATTATCGGTTTTAATTTGCAATTCAGATTCCAACTGCTAGAATATTATGGATCCTGTTTGCGATTGCATTCAAGCTCATTAATCAATTACATTACAGCTCTGGACATATTAGATTGAAATTATCTGTTGTAGAGTAATACACTCACTGTAGATGAGATTCGTATGAGTTGTGCGATGAATGAATGAAACATCTATATATATGTGATACCGTTGCAATTTATAATATATTTTTCAGTCAGTATGGTTAAAGTGCATTGATGTCTCATGAGAAACACCATTTGTTATTACACAAATATTACTCCCTATTACATATAGCCTGATAGAGCTGAAAATTGTTGATTACTGATTCCACTATTTAAAAGCTAATAATAGTGATGACAATTCCTGTCTAAACGTTAATTGCTAAAAAGCTCTTGGAAAAATTAACTCCTTTAACTCACGGATAAGATTGGATTTATCGAAGGATATTTTTAATACCTTATGCAGTGGAAAACTACACTGCTCGAGTGAAAATAGAAAGTTAAGAATAGGACACATCTTAGTGGTTTCTGAATTCGAATTTTTAAGTGTTGAATTCTCTTTGCAAGAATTCTATTCCATCACAATTCTACCATTTAGACCTTTAATTAGCGAAATAATACCTCAAAATGTTCATTTTAACGTCTGATATTCCGCTATCAAACAATCTTGTTTGTAACTATCTCCCAGTGTATTATATTAACATTCCACACAACGTTTTTATCACGGCTAACTTTAAATAATAAATGGCAAAAAATGAAGACATTGAGGCTAAGGCACTACTTGGAAATCTCGCGAAGGTGAGTCTTAAATGTCTGCATATATATACGATACTAAAAGTCTATTTCCCATTCGTAAGGATTTTGAATATTGCCGGTTTTACTGCCTCTATACAGAGTTGCCGAATTGTCGGAGTTAGAGTGATTTCAGTTAGTTTCCACGTAATCCGCGCTCTCACGCCAACTGGTGTTGCGATAATTGTTTCCCCCACTGTACATGGCCTCTTCCCTACGCCTTTTCCGACCTTCGTCATTCTTCGTCCCCACGTGAAATTCTTTGTGCTTTTGTCACCACACTCATTCTTATTCATTGTCTGGAAACTTGTTTGGATTTGCTACGCTCTTCCAATCCGATTAAAAATGGATTGAGCGATGGACTTTGGATTCTGGAGTTAATGAAGCTTTGACTGTGGGCATTTTCTTGTCACAGCGATTCATTCACGTTTCGTTTCATCTTGACATTTGAAGAAATCAATGTCATCGCTCTGTTTCCTATCTTGGATTAAAGGAATTCATATTCAACTATGTCAACGTCCCATTGGGATCTGCTGGTGGAGGCACAGAATCTTCAAAAAGGTCCAGATGTTTGACAACTAATCACTTCATTTACAAACAATGGTAAATTTAACTACGCTCGAAATAAAAGTCATTATTAAGAAGAAAAAGATTGCTGTGTCAATTTGAATTACTCACTAATTTCTTTGGAAAATGCACAGTAATTTTGAGAACGTAAAGATTAAAAAATCTCAAATGAAGAAATGGATGCATGGATGTGATTTCTGCAACAGTGAATATTTATAAACCGAAAAGCTGTAGGTAGACAGATCTTTAGACCTATAGACCTTTCCATCATATAATTTTGCCTAAGAATTCCACTGTAATATATGTTTGTTTTATTGCTCATTGTTGGGATTATTTTGTTTTCAGTACATTGAACATGTATACCGTACTTTCCCGAATAATTTTTTTTCGAATATAACTATGTAGATTTTGTGCGTGAATTATGATAATCTTTCCATGCTGAGCAAAGTGGATACTTGGAGGATCACGCAGGAATGCTAGTAGTAGTAGTATTGTTAAAAGTGCTTCGACAGCTGAGGTCATTTCGCACATTGGCTCTCACCGGGAATCGAATCCGGGACCGCTTTCACCAAAGGCGAACGCGCTGTCTATATGACTATCCGGGAGCTTCGCAGGAATGCTGTCAATGCTTTGGAATGAAAGTGATTTTCTTGGTAGCTTCTAAGAAGAAGTCTGATTAAGAAAGATGTAAGTTACTCAGAATTAAGATGGAATTGAATTTTTACTTAGCACAAAAATTATGCAACTTAACTGAAGTGTACAACTTATATAGAAAAGAATTAAAAGTACTGAATAAAATCAAATGGAATTTCTTTTTTTTTTAATCAAAGAAGAAATAAAATGTTTAGTTTCCACGAATGTTAATAATAATAAATATTATAAATGTTTATGGAAAATATTAAATTAATATTAATTGATTAATATTTCTGTGGAAAGTAAACATTTTATTTCTTCTTCGATTTCTTACTCAGAAAGATATGCTTCATTCCTCAATGGGTTCTAAACTCTGACAATATTAAAAGTTCTCATCTACTGCACCATCGACGCTGGTCTTTTGAATTCGTTAGTCATAGATGCAGTTCTAGCGAAATCGAGCTGATAACACCATGAAGCATAATTCGCGATAAGCGTCACTTTATTTCTCGTATTTATTAATAAAGTGACGTTATGCGACCTTCCACTTTGTCATTATTTCTTCTTTCTATTCTAATGATGATCCAAGAAGGATCATCAAAGAGCTTTATTTGAAATTTAGGAATCCTGCGTTTACTGTTAATCTACTTTTTCCAGAACTTCTCATTCCTGAAACGTACAGGCAGTCAGCATCATCCAGGCATCACTTTGAAATGACAAATTTGTTCCTGTCCAAATGAGTATGATTTTATTTATATTATACATTTATTTATTATTATGTATGCTGCAAATAGAACTTCTTCCGGTAGCAGCTCAAACCATTGTTTATGAAAAACTTAATTCATCACCGGCCGTGGTGACGGAGTGGCTAGCGCGTTAACGCACCAACCTCACGCTTCCGGGTTCGAACCCAAGATAATCGGATTTTTCCGGTTAGGGAATGGTTCTTTGTGTGTTTGTCCGTTTGTTATTGTTTGAAGCACACCAATGTAATGGTCCAGAAAATGGATGTTTGAGGGGGGGATTTGGAAATAAATAAATTGACCCCAATCCCTCACATCAGACGTTACATGCAAACAAATATTCCAAAATTACCATTACTACCCACAGACAATATTCGAACACCGCGAAACTACAAGAAGACCTACATACATCTCCGCGGTATCCCCACCAAAACATGTACTCAACATATATACACTAAACACAAAAACTACATTTGCAGTTTATAATGTCACTTACAGAGCAAAATGTCACTTCATCGTTTTCACATCGTCACGTTTACAAATATCTAAATAATAAAAACAAAACAATATTCAATACACTTAATTACATACCCTACAGCATCTACTTTTAAACTCCTTTTTATTTTTGGAAAGGGTATATTTTCAAGATTCGATTCGTTGTAATTGTTTGTTCCAATCGTTCTTTCCAGGGAGTCGATTGATATTTCCTCCTGTGGATAGCTCGATATGTATCTTCAGCGTTCACCCCATCTCATTTCCCACACCGATCATGGAACATTCGAATTCTCTCGTTTAGATGTTGCTAAGTATTCATCTCGCATTGCAAAGATAAACGACAGAAAGATTTGCCTCGTCCGCACATCTCTTTGAGTTTTGTCGGCGCAATTTGTCTCCTTCGTCAACAGAATCGTTCAATCTTCTCTTCCTCTCTCCGTTCTCACCCTGTCTTCATATTCTTCCTTTCTTTCTTACATACTAATTACGCTTCTTCGCTGAGGATGAATGGATTTATATTGGTTTGAATTTCTATTTATTCTCCTCCCTTTTTCATAAACACATATACATTTGCTTTTATGTTCACTCCACAATCGCCCCCTTGTTAGTCATTTCTGTTTAACTTCCTTTCTTCGTTGATATATAAACCTATGTAAATTAAAAGACTGAATGGAAAGAAGCTCTTCCATTGATCATTTCTTACGAATAATATAACTAGAGTTCCTATTAGCACGGTATCAAAATGGGTGATTAACTGTAAACTTTAGGGATAGTTAAGATATCCTAGGGTTAATTACCGTATCAAAGCTCCTCTCAAAATCTGAGTATTCCTAAATTCTATTTTCAGTTCAGTATTGTTACTTTCGCAATATTTATTCCTGTTAACGATGCACAGAATTGGCTTTTCTTAATTTGAAGATTCGGATATATATACCCAAATGGGATAAATAACTCGCAAGACACTGTTTACTCGTTCCTGAAATATTTCATACTATATGAAACCATACTGAATGACGGATTTTTAAAATGAGTTTAAGTCATACAAAGAGGAATGCATTTTGAGATAAAGAAGATATTATAAATTATGCTGTGAGAATATATTTGAAGTTTTCAGTATTCCAATATTTTGAGGTTACTATAAAATTATTTCAAACAAATTTATAATAATATCATTTAAATCTACCATAAACGAGTTTAAATATTTAAATATTCCATACAGAGGGCTAAAAGTGAATCGTTACTTCTCTCAAGCGTATTTGGAATAATTCTTAAACCTTAAAATATTTTTATTCTAATACAATGTAATATGTCAATTCGCTTTCAGACTCTTTTGTTTTATATCAGCTACTCTCCATTATTACATCCACATACAAAGTTAATACTGTACTAAAGTCAAACCCTCCCTATTTTAATCTGTACAAGGGAGATATTTTAATGTGTTTCTCTGTGAGAAAGCAGAGTCTGCAATATCCCTCCATACATCATGTACCCTTTTGAAGAGTCTAATGCGGTCCGCATATTAAAAGAGCTTTGCTCACCGATTGGCGCCGAGTAGCGTGACTTCTGCCCGTCGTCACGAGGGTTTGAGATTTCAATTGCCGCTCGGAGCGTCACGAAGGTATGTAGCGTATTTGCCCATTGATCATATCCCGTGAATGGTCCATCCTCATCACTTCCGTCTCCTGACCACCGTTTGCCTCTTCAAACCGCACGTCCGCTGACACACCGTGCGAACGAAACGCCGTCCTTTTTATGAGACCTTCATTCACGAGGTTTGGATGAAGAGGAAAATATTTCGGTAAATGGGTGTGCTCGGATGGGTCTATCCGCCCAAACATGGTTTCAGTTGGCCTAGGCAAGCACCCACCCATTTCTTGGGAAAATATAAGCAAACTTACTCACAAAACTGTAAACTTGCATCTATATTTCCGCGGATTTCGTACTGGTTCTTGAGAGAGAATCCTCACTCTATCTAGGGTCTGGTTCAAACAGGAACCAAGTGAAGAAACCACCTAAAGTTGGACAGGAATCAATGGGTTGTCAGTTGAACATCGCGACTCAAATTAGCAAAATTGAGATGTAAAACTGATATAAAGCATGGCGGTGACAGGATTCTGCGTGAAGAAGTAGACATAAGCAATGTTGTACTTTTAAGGAATGTTATAAAAAAGGGAATAACATCTCCATCTAATTTAGCGGTATCAACCGACATTGATAAAATGAAAGACAAATACGGAATAACCAACTATGGCTGCAATTTAGTAGGAAATAGGCTCATATACTTGTATATTAGCTTTTCATAGGAACTTCGAGTTAACAAAATTAAGAAAAATTCTGCAAATAAAAAGGTAGTACTAGTTGTCTCAGGGTGGCCATTTATAGCCGTAATGAAAGGCAGCTTGATCAAATTTTATACTTGCAACATTAAGTTCCTTATAGATATAATAAAAGAATACCTTAAAACCAAAAAGGAATCCATCTTCAGCAATAAATTGAGTGGTAGTTCATGACCGAGAGAGTAAGAGATAATTTCCTCTTGTTTACTAAGTGATTGAAAGTAAATCGGTGCTTTTGGTACACATGACCCACTCAAATTGTATTATCTATTTGCCATAAGATGCCCGTGGTAGAGATGAGTGTTCATTCAAAAAAAATCATTCGAAACTGACTTTGGCTTACTTGGAGCCCATTTACGGAGGGTAAAACCGGAACGTTCGATTGCATCCTTTAAGAGAACTGGTGATTCACTGTCGAGGAAATCATTGTCAGTCATCATGTCGGAGCTATTCCACAGAGAAAATTTTTATCTTTCATTGTTACTGATCGCACGGAAAATTGAATTTTATTTAGTGCTCGCATCCCAGTAAAACTACTTTCAAATATCTATTAACAGTGAAGCTCTACTCGGAGTTGGATAAAATATACTTGTCAGTCTACCAGTACATCATTTTTCAAGGTCTTCGGTCTCGATATGGCGCTCGCAAGGTCTTTCATTGTCTATGAGGAATGAAAGAACCTATTTAAGTAAGATAAGTAGACGTTGTATTGAAGCCGGAGTTTTTTCCGGATTCTTTGAATCGTTTTACGTAGCCTTATAGTTCGTGGAAATCTAAATGGTGTCCTAAAATAAGGTATGCTTGTACACATAAAATATATATTGATGCATAATATAATAATATCTTATGTATCATTTTTTCAAAAAAATTTCTCCCTTCAATTTATTCTGATGGCAAAAGTAACCCTTCCAAATATTAAAACTTCTTCTCGGGATCCCGTATGAATTATCAACTCAATCGTTAGGAAATTCAAGTTCGTATCCCATAGAAACGTATGGTTCGAGGAAAAATGAAAGAACAATCCCATCTTTTTCTTATTCAATTCTCCATAGCTCGTAATTTGTCACACAGACGTGTATGACTCTCCTTCAAAGCGCCATCCAGCGCAGCAACGGGCAGCTAATATCTCTGGAGCCTTCGCTTTGCAATAACAGAGGAGTGTCGTTAAAAAGTCAACGCACGTTCGTAGGAAATAAGCGTGTTTTGCAAGCGTCGGCGCGTCGGTCCACGGAAGAATGCTGACAGCGCGTGACTTCCCTTTAGTTTGCTTCCCTTTTCTCACTTTTGGAGGAACTTCCCACCGGCGCCCACACCTCTAATGGTTAAGTCAATTGCAATTGGTTAACCGTCGACACATTCATGTGTTCTTACAATATATATAAGATCAGAGGCTGCGGAAATTGTTTCTGTAGGATCTAGCATATTAGCCGATTTTACGATTTGAAAGTCAGATTTAATAAAGCTAGATTTCATTTAGCGAATTACTTTCCGTCCTTGTCACTTACTTATGCATGTGAAAGCTCTAGGTGTATACGATTTGAAAGTATGTTGGAAACATTAACTGAATGATAGATGCTTTCCTCCGTATATTTCATGCTAACCGAAGTGTCTATAACCAACGAACTTCCAATCAGAACTAGTGACTGTAAGAAAACTCAAATATTTACTATTGTAAGAAAGAATAGGAATTATTTTTGCAAACGCAGCCAAACTAAAAGTACCACTCATTTAGAAATTTCAATAAAAACTAAATTCAAACCAATTTTGTACGAAGTAATATTTTAGATTACATACCATAGAAATATTATATTATAATATAAATATAATTTTTATAGGTAGAAATTTAATGATATTATTTTGTAAAATTTTAATATTAAAAGTTAGTCTTTTATATTTTGAGCATCCCTCGCTGATATCATAAACATCCGAAAAATTATATTTATTTATAGAATGCATTATGACTATGCATGAAAGGTAAATTTTCTCAGCATTGAATATATAATTTTCTTAGGTTATTTTCGGCTTCGAGATTGTTCACTCAAAACTAATCTATAATAGTAATTCATTGAAATAGTTTTCATAACTTTCGCGGCAGTAGGGCAATATGGAATAAATTATGCAATGAGATTTCGATAGGTGGTTTGTTTTTCCTATAATATTCACAAGGAAAAACATATTGACTGGAGATCCAAATGGTTTACTTTTTTCATATGCGTTCATATGCAAGTCCTGTCATACAAAGCTACTCCCGAGACAAAAAAATGAGGGAAAGGAAATCCACGCAAAGTCTTAAGTTAAGTGAAGATCCGTTAAAGCCGGAAATCAGTAAGCCGGTCTCGTACTTTTCCCATTTTCACGGGTTTTACCGTGTTTAATACTCTCGACCAGACAGAGAAGGTAATTTATGAAGGTCACAAAACGTTTCGTCATTCATTTATTTGGCCGTGTTACCTACCGCCAAAAATAATGAATGGGTTTCCAGATTTGCAAATGCCAAGGACCGACCCTCTATATGCCATCAACGGTGCTTCTAGGGACACGTCGAAGAGGTGGGCGCTCTTTATCACGTAATATTCTAATTTTTATTTTCTATTGAAAAATGAGTTACTGGCAATGTCAGAATTACGTAACTGAGATAGAGGCAGAATGTTCAATTGTACTTTTGAGAGAACCAATTGTATTTCTTACGTATTCACCGCACCTTGACAAGGATATAAAAGTAATATAAATAATATTTCATAATAAATCTTTTACCAGCACGTTTCTCACGCTCCCATTTATTTTTCACTACCATAGCTTGATGCTACTTTACTCATGGGATTGTATGGTATGCTACGACATTCTTTCTTATACCTCCAGTGCCATTAATATTTATTATTACCGAATTGATCTCCTTCTATTGATGCGCTGTCACCTCGCCGAATATCATTTAATCCACAGGTTTTCAACATAGGAATAACAACGATTTCGATTCATTGCGATTAATTCTAGAACTTATAAGACCTCTATCCCGATATTTAATGACACAAAATTAGAAGTAAAATACGCAAAGATTAACTTTCTACTAAATGACTTCGGAGAGAACTGTGGGAAAAGAGGAAAACGTTGGATGGTCATTTCGACAATTCGCATTCCTTCGGTCATTAAAGGATTACGATTTTGAGTAAAGCGGATATGTTGACATCCACGTATTTCCCGTGTTTTCCTCCAATGGAAGTCTGGGGCCTTAAACACATTAGGCATCGAAGGAATCTCTTTAGGAACGCGCGACAGGAAGCGGACAAATGAGGCGTTAAAACGCGTCCTTCGGTCAAATACCGCGCGTAAGCATCGGATCCTTTGTTTCGCGCACGGAGGGAGGAAAACCTTTGCCCGAAACCTCTTCTGGGGACCGAACACCCTCCACAAAGACGAACAATACTGAAAGGAACAACCCCCTTTCCGGGGAATTCTGTAGGAAATTGCCCCCTGTTTAATTCTAAGGCGCTGGGACTCACGTGGGATGCCAATTGAGTCGGTGAATGGGCCCTGGCTACCTGGCGACGGTTGCCTTCGATTGAAGAGGGCTCCTCTTGCCGAAGGCGTTCCTCGAAGACATTCCTATTTCTTCATCTCACCGTGTGTCTTCTCTGCACGCCACTCCTACGGTCCGGTGGAACTGCCATTCGTCCTACACAATGCGAAAAAGGAAAATACCATGAGATGATTGTACGGAAAACGGATATCTGGTCGTCACATCTGTCTTTTACCCATGAATTCGCAGTAAGAAATATATTAAGTTGTTGCTACGAAGTGATATACTATAATGCCCCCGTGGGGCCACAAGACGAATCTTTTCTGGGGCTCTGCGAAGATGCAAGCTGAAAAGATTGAGCCTCGCCATTGTGGTCACTTTAATAGGAAGAGCTCGAGTCAATATAAAAGACCAAATAATCGATAGTAGTTTATTTATTAATTTCAATTTGATTCATTTGCCAATTTGACAAATTACAATGAATCGTAACAACAACGTGGAGAAAAAGTATAAATAGAAATAAACATGTATAAATATTAACAAAGGAGCATGGAAATGCAACCAAATAATTGTATAAAATGAAAAATACAATAAAAAATATAGATACATAAAAAAGGAGAGAAAATAAAAAGAAAACAAAAATTAAAATTAAATTAAATGTAGTAAGTTAGTTAGTAGTTAATTCTCCTAAAGCTTACGAGCACAGTGATTAAATATTGTTTTATAGAAAACATTGATTGAAATAATTCAACTGGGTATTTTTATCACTCCATATAGAGAAAGAAACATAGATGTGAAACTTAGCTAAAACTAAAAACCATAAAAACCTCTTGCTCCCAAAAGTCAAGCATGGTTAATGGCTCTAATCAACGCTCCCTGGTTTTCCTGAAAACTTATTTGATCAGAAAGATATTTTCTCTTAGACTACGATATTCTAAAGTTATTATAACGCAAATTAATTGATACAGGAATTGATTTTCTATCGTTAATTTTATTAGAGTTCTCATGGTTATATTGTCATGAAAATGCCCACAAATAAGTGCCGATAAAGAAAGAGATAATTTAGTAAGATAACTAACAAAACAATATTAAGATAGGCTTAAAAACATACAAGTGTATAAAAAGATAAAGACTTAGAGAAAAGGAAAAAAATTGGAACTAAGAAAAAGCGGCTGGTTCAAAGAAGTTACTGTGAGTAATTTCATTCGTAATCGGCGAAACATTGAGGCACCACATACAGTATTTTCACGTTTAGAATGACTCGTGGAAACAAGTGTATCCGATAGCTAACATGGTCTGCGGGTGAGAAAGCCTAGAGGGAAAGGTGCCCTAACCTTTTAGGGTGGTCAAAAACAGCGTGAAAGATGAAAGACTAGGGCAACAAAGGGACGTCCGATGACTGTGCGTGTTTGGGAAAATAGTGTGGGGCGGTGCGAGGGCGGTTTTAAGAATGAGTTTTTGTGCAGCGGATAGCGGAAGATAGGAAGTTGTTTGAGGAATGGATGGCTCGCCGTAATTGAAGGGTGAAGAGCGTAATGGGGCCGAAATAGTGACGCTTCTTAGTTTAGGGCTTCCTCTTCTGGGTTCCCATCATTCTCTCCGCCTCCGGTAAATTTCATAATAGGTTTGCTTGCTTCCAGAAACAAGTTTGCTCTCCGTCCAAGACAGCGTGTGTGCATGATAGTTACCAAGTGCGTGTCAGAAACTTTCGTGAATGAAAATTCAGGATCTCACACAGAAACTGCATATGATCGCTCAAAATAACCGCTGTTCTGAAAACGTATTTGATAAGGATTTTAAATGTGGGTTATATTAATTATAATAACAAATCTGAACTTGTACTGAACTGAGATAATTTCTTTCATAATACGACTAATTTTTCATAAGCTGCATCAAATAAGAACATTATATCGTCAAATAAATAATTAATTAATATTATTAATTACTGAGAAATAACATAATTAATATTATTTCTACCTTCTCATCGGTTTCATTCAAAGCTCTCTGCGTCAGTTCATTAAAATCTTCGAATTACATTCTTTTGAACAATTCTCACTTTTATTATGCCGGAATATTTTTCTGAAAAATTATAATTTCTGCTGTTAAAGCATCATTATAAGTTGCCTTAAGGAACGGGTTTTAAATTTTAAAATTTAATAAAGTTTAACTGCTTCAATGATACTTGGTGGAATTTCATCATTCATACCAATTTACTTAACATAACACTTCCGATAATATCCAGAAACGTGTACAATTCCGCACTATTATTATTAATTAGTGTGAAATTTTACAAGTGTTTTAATATTTATTATTGTACGTGTTTTGTTACAAAAAATGTTTTTTATATTACAATTTACTTTTAAAAATTAGATTCTCTTTACAACATTTCCGAACCACTGCGATGAAAAAAGAGGTAGCAAATTCGTAACGAATATCCAACTTTCTCTATACGCTTTACATTGATTGACGAGTGAACTTACACACATTCCTAAACAAAAACCTATGAATTTAGGTGTGACGTATCCAGAATAGATCATTCAAGAAGAATACCTTCGCTTTCCCCGTTGTTATCAACATCCGGTTGTTACCTCCCATATTTATTTTCTGTTTCACTATACTACGCTCCACACCTTCCTCTCGACGGCGGTTATAAATAAAATAAATAGATAACAAAATAGAAACCGAAGCCAAATAAACAATCGAGACTCGTGATGCGTAAATACATTCTTGGAGCCATCGGAAATTCCTCTTGTACGGTACCCACTCGGCGCAGCGTAAACACACGCATCGCTCCCGCGGTAAACATCCATTGGGACCGTTGTTTAGACGGGAGAAAGAGAAGGCTCGTAAATTTTTAGTGCGTCACCGGGACCGTCGATGTCCTCAATCTTTCCTCAGAATGGGAACAAGGTGTGTGCAGTTTCAGCGGTCGTGATGCGCACGTTGACCGTAAACGTACCAACGGAGGGCCATTGACGCACTTGGACGGAGTAGCCGCTTCGGAGGGCCTTTCCGGATGTTTGCGCTGCGAGAGGACTTAATTTTGAAAGAGAGATGTGCGGTCAGTGGATCTCGAGTACGCAATTAAACCTCGGCAGGGAAGCTTGTTTATGAGGTTCAAAAAGTTTTTGCTGTTGAAATCATATCTCCTTTTTTACGGTCGGATTGAGTGTGTCTCCCGATTAAGGATTTCTCAAAACATTTTTCAGTCTTCCAGAAAACAAGCACTCGCGTTGTTCACCAAAGGTAAGAGAGGGCTAACCTGCGGGCTTTCTCGGAGTTATATGCGACCTTTTCATCTCATCATAAAGCAAATGCACCTCACTTAATGATTTGGCTTCCCAGAATCGTTTGTTGCCTACGTCAAGTGGAAATAAAATGAATATTCTGTATCTTAGAAGAGAAAACACTTGGTGACCTTCAGAGCTGAAAAGTACTTTTAGGATGTGTCTAAATTTACATCAAGTTATACCTGGAAATATTATATTTTGAGTATTGTATTTTATTGTATGTACCAGGGGATTAAATTCGCTTTCATACGTGCAAGTTCGATTCTTAACTATTCAATTGCAGGAAACGACCATATGTCGGTGTCATATATACCGTACGTATACACTACGCGCTCCACAAACATAATTCCCGCGCAGTACCAAATCTCAGGTCATCCATTAGAGTTAGTGTACGACAACAAATACCTAGGAGTCACGTTTAGCAGTAACTTATCTTTTAAAGAACATATTCGAGATGCGATAGGAAAAGCGAATAGAATGCAAAGATTAACTGGTAGAACGTTGAGAGGATGCTCATCGAGAGTCAAAGAAACAGCTTACTTTTCTCTTATTCGCCCGAGTATTGAATACTACTGTGCGGTTTGGGACCTACACGAAGTAGGTTTAGTCTCAGATTTAGAGATGGTCCAGCGTAGAGCAGCCCGATTCGTTTGCGGGTATTTCAGGTTTGATAGCAGCGTTACGGCAATGATAGAGTCCCTCAGTTGGTATTCACTACAGATGAGAATATCTGAATATCGTCGGAAACTTTTCGAAAAGTTCAATCGTTCAGAATTTATAGACGAAGTAAGTGAGATGTTAGTGCCAGTAAGGAGCGAACGCGATCTCCGAGAGGCAACGACGGAGCGTTACAGGGAAGTAATCGCAAGAACGGATAATTACTTTTGGTCGTTTCCCCCCCAAGCTATTAGAGATGCTAATAGGTAGGAATGAATAATGGTGGTGTATTACACCCCCTGCCATACGCCTCTGGCAGCTCGCGGGGTACATATCAAAATCTAAATCTATACGGAATAATAATTTCTCAGGCGGTCCAATAGCAATTTTTTTCCACTGGGACCACTCAGGAAAATAAACAAGAAATAGCTTTATGGAAGGTGACTCCGCCAATTTGCCACCAATAGGTCATATATTGATTGACACGTCAAATAGACTGAGGAAAGCAAGCGATTGAAATTTGAAGATGCGTGGTCAAAATATCACACAGGAAACGGTTAGAGATTAAGAGAAACGTGGTGTATTTACTTCATCGCAAAATCCTACTTTCACGTGGTAAACCCATGGTATAATGCAATCTTACATCGGCTCGATACCTCTTTTAAAAGGAAATATTACTCATGATGTCTTCCCTACGATATAACCTGAAAAAAGTTTCGCCTTTTCTTCTGCGGCCAATGCAGCAACCGTGCGCTGCTGACCATTTAGGGTTCAGTTCTGAGAAACATTTGAAGAGGAAGGAAAGAAGAGAAGATTAAGGGTAAGGTTTATTCATTGAGGGAGAGGAAAAAGGAAGTGGAGGGAGAAAAGTTCGGGCCCAAGTTGAAGGTGGGTGGGAATTTACGGATGAATGGAGCCGAAAGTGCAGAGAGTTGGTAGACGGAAAGGGGAGGAGGTGTCGACGGAGTGGATGAAGGAGAGGTAATGCAGGAAGTAAACGTGGAATGGAGAAAAAGCAGTGGGTAGATCTAATCGTGTAAGCGGAAGCAAATAAGGATAAGAGATCAAGATGCTTATTTGATGGATAATGTTTTGAATTGTTTTTACTGAATTATAATTCATAGGATTGCACGATTATAGGAAGGGATAACTAGTCTATTATAATTAACTTATTTGATGATGATATATGCTCGTGCGGACTGCAGATATCAATTTTAGTGTACATTTAACACTATGCAATCCACAATAAAAAACGTATTGCCTCTCAGTCAGGAGGATATCTAAATATTGAAATAACTAAACTTTCATTTCTATATGACAGTTAATTGTATCATCGAAGAATTTAACCAAAATCAACAGATCAATTCTAAAATTTAGCATAATTGCGAAAATACCTCGATAAAAAAATATTTAAGACTGATTTATATTTCAAAAGAATTGAATTACAAGTTATTTATATTCTCTGCAGATTAAGTAATTGAGCTAAAGGTATTTAATATTTAGCAGAATAGTATTTAATTTAATACAATATTCAACTACCGGTTTTTCTAGGTAGCTGCTTCTAATATAAGGAAATTTCCTTTTATCTTCTGTTCGTTCAAAGTTTTCTTCGCGATCAGCTAACACATACGTCAATCTTATTCGTGCGAATAACCCCTACACTGCTTTATTTAATCTATTTTCACATCAAAGGTACGACAAAAAACAAAAATATTATTCATTGTCATTATACGAACGCGTTTCCACGGTTAATCATCTTCTCCGAAAAAAGTGACCGAAATACGAAAGCCCGCTGAAACAATAATGTAAACAAAAACAGCCGAGGAGCGGGAAGAAAACACGGGGAATAAAAACACGAGTTTGTAGGGAATGAGTGGAAAGCAGGCAGCGTCGGAGAAATGCGGCGCCTCGATTGCCCTTTTCATCTCGTCATCGTTGTCAAGGTAACGGTAATATCCGAAAATGAGCGGAAGAATGCAAATCTCCACCGGACTATTCTTGGAAGGGACGCCTACACTTCAAAAACCACTCGTTCTTATTCCGTCCGTTTTTTTTTTTGGAGACGAATATCCAGCCGCTCGGACGCGTTCATCTTTCGCGTGTTCCTATTTAAATGGAACGAGGATAATTCCGTCCCACGCCGAGAGTAATGAAGGCGCCACTTTATCGGGATATCACCGCCCCGAACCAGTGCTTCCATGACAACTCTTTTGCGTCGTTTTACTTTTTTAGGAAAACGGGTTCGGAATCGTACGTACCTCTTCGTTCTTTCTGAAGCACGAAGAAATGACGTTGCCATTTATGGAGAAATGTACCAAGTACTGCCGAATATGGGAACAACTAGCAGTTGTAGTAGTGACACACTATCCCTGGTATTATTTTCATCTGATCCTTAAAATCTACTATTTATGTGAAGTTTTAATTGGAAATATGTGAAAGTTTTACTGACTGAAGAATATTTTGGAATATTCGAACATTACGAGGGATATAAAATTAGATATACATACATCTTTAGTGAACTACGAGTGGCACACGAGACAATGCTTAAAATAATTTCCGTCAATTGATTGAGAAATTGTAGCTGTCCGAGTCAGAAAACATACAACGAAAATAAGAAAACTAAATGAAAAATTGAAAAATATGGAACTCGTACTCCGTAAGTAGAAATTTAATGAAACACATCTCATTAATCCATACAGTACTGTGATGTGATATTTATAATAATAAAAGAAGTTTATTTGCGCGGGGTGGAGACTAAAAGTCTCAATTTCCATCCATCCCGTAATTATACCTCGAGACAGACATTTTCCTCTTTTTTGTCCACGTATCTATCTCGAGTGTCTTCCAAAATTGAAATACCCTCTCACTTTATTTGATATTTTTATTTATTTTTTAAAATAATATGCATTCACCGATCTTATTTAAAGTAGTCTTGTCAACCAAGGAATATTTTACGCTACCATCAATTAAATTTTCAGATAAGTTAACTCTTCCAGAGGTCGATTTAAACAAGCTGTAGAGCTTATAATATCAACTTTAGATTATATCCTGAGGTGGTATTACCTAAAGGATCAAGATACTCAATGCATAAATACATACAAACGTCTTTTCACAACGAATCCTAATGAAAATTTACAGTCAAGGAAAATCCGTATATTTATCCGCTGAGATTTCTCTCCGTCTCATTACTTCGGATTACTTTCATTGAGAATGCATTCGTTCCGGGATGTGCTTCAAATGCCACTTCAAGAAACAAGCCCAAATAAAAAAAACCTCTCGGCTTTCCCCGGGAGAAAAGCCGTGAAGGATTTTACGTACTCGACACCTCATTGAACCTCCTTCTGAGGTGGCATAAAACTGACTTTGGGGATGGAACGGATGATCGGGAAAACGAGCGGTATTCCAGACTCGATTCTCCCCCCGGGGCCCACCGACGGACCCGCAAAAGTAGAAAGATAAATCAACTAAGCTACTGTCGAATCGTGAATGGAATTTCGGGGAGCAGGTAGAAAGATGAGGGCAGAGAGAGATGTTGGTCCCGTAAAGGAAAGGAAGAGGATGACGAAAGAGAGAAAAGAAATCGGAATGAGAGTAGAAGGAAGGGGGATAGAAGATAAAGAGAGAAGGAGAGAAAACAGCCGCTGAGCAAGCGTGGTGCACACCCTGGGAAGATGGGCTCGGAATGTCAACTGACGAATGACGAGCACGTATTCAAGAGGGCAAAGCAAAGATACTTTGCAGGGTTCTATTAAGATTCAACTAAGGCCCGGGAAATTTACTTATTCTATTAGATCAACCCTTTAGATTTAGTATACCATAGGACAGTGATTCTCAGCCTACGAGGAGCGTTAAACTGGGATTCCACTCTAAAGCTTTTGGGGTGCTTCACAGTTTCTGAGATTACAATATGCTTCTAACGTTACATATTAACGTTACTATTTTTCAATATATTTTATCTTTTAATTGGTTTTGTTGAAACAAATATTGAAAACTTAATCTATATACAGCGTTCTCAACGTGATGAAGTGTGAGTCCTTCTATAGGAATACACTCCAGGTAAGATCTGATTACGGACGGAAGCTTTTCGAAAAATTCATCGGTTCAGAACTTTTAGACGAAGTAAATGAAATTCTAGTTCCAATAACGAACGAACTCAATCTTTGAGAAGCAGAAGAACGACAAAACGTTACAAGGAAGTAATAGAAAAACAGATAATTATTTTTTGTAGAATCTCCCAGGCTATTAGAGAGGCTAATAGAGGTAATTATGATAGTGTTATTACACCCCCTGCCATACTGGTGGCTCGTGGGGTATATATCTAGAATCTAAAAAAATCCAATTCGGTCGATAACCTGTTCTGTGTTAATATGTAAGTATTTAAGTAATATGTGTACCGTGCAGGTGAACAGTTTAAAGATCACTGCCATGAGTAATTTTATATATAATGCTGACTTATAATTATAAAAATAATATAAAACAATACTGGGTTTACATTTATTTTAAAACTCTGGGAAAGAAAATAAGCGGTAAATACATACATCGCAATACTTATATTGACGCTTGAGGATAAACTTGTTTCCGAAATTTAGTTGTCAATTACGTTGTCTTATTTTTAGGGAAGAGGATGAAGGACGTAAAAGAAAGAGAGAAAAGATAAGTAGAAAGATATACAACGACTAGATTGAGACATATCACAAGAGTAAACAAAGAATCAGGGAAAGGGGAAAAGAAATGTGGAAGAACATAAAAATGAGTCGAAAATTCCCTTCGGGATAAAGAAAAAGTTGGAAAAAGAAGGGAGAAATAAAGAAGAGGAATTGGCGAGAAGCGTACGAGAAATTTAAGAAACGAGAGAATGGAGAAAGAGAGTCAGAATGGGATGAGTGGCGACGGAGAGGGGAGGAGAGAAAGAGATTTTCGAGTAAGTTGGGTTGAAAGGGATGCGTAGAGAGATTGAGAAAGAGGGAGGTTGTGGCTGGAATGTCAAGGCTGCTCTTCAAGATGTAGGGGAGAACTCCGGTCCCTTTTTGGGCCCCCACCCATCTCTCTGCATCGCCAGGTACCAAAGAACCGATGACCCCCACCCGCCTCCCACACTCGGGGATATAAAAAAAGCCCGCTGCTCCTCGGAGTTTGCCCCAAAGACCATCCCTGCCACAGTTTGGGCAATGCAGTCCAGCCGACGCCACGCGTCTGCACGTCTCTTGATGATGCGGTGTTTACAGCATAAATGATCCAAGCTCCCCTTGGACCCGTTTGCAAACCAAATGCGAATTTTGGTAGGCATAAGAATTCACCGAGTCGTTTAACTCCAAAGAATGGGAGCAATATTCCAGTTAATTAACGAGGGGATCTTTGCGACAGTGAAGCGATTTTGGTTTATTTGACCACACACGGCGGAATAGGAAATTCGGCTCATGAATACTGGACCTCAGTCTCGTGTCGCGACTCAGAATCTGTAATTTGCTCGTCAGTGACATTAATGCTCGCACGGCTAAGTAGAATATCCTTTCTCTTGAATAGAGCCGTAACTCAAATAGAGTCTTCTTTGGCTAAATTCTTGGAGTTCGTTAGAAAGACAATAATTCCAAAACTACGACGAAAGAATTTAAATGCGGTAATAAAGAAATTCAAAATATTGAAAAAACCATTATATTAGAATGAAATATAAATGAATTCTAAAAAGGAAAATAATTTTCACAAATGACATTGACAGAAATAGAAAAGATTAATCCAGAGATAACTCAAATCAGCGCTATGAGTTTTGTTTAGAAAGTTTACGTCTAAATTTAGAAAGAATTTATTAAATTTTTCATTACCTCCTGTATCCTAATTTAACGAACAAGTCCCTTAAAACAAAATTCTTTCAAGCACTTTCCAATGTGCTATTACTTGTTAACATATTTGATATTTAGGTAGTAAAATATTTGTTCTCTAAAGACAAAATATTTGGCGCACATTTGAGAAACCCATTAGTATAAAATAACAATATCTATACTTTAACTAGTTACGCAATTGCCAAATTAAGTTCAAACATAAAATTCGAACAATAAATTCATCTTCCCAAAATGTGGGATACATTCTCTCAAGAAATTTCGAATTAAAATGCTCCGTAAGTGTCTTGTGAACATAGACGTAGAATATTCAACCATTTTGTACGTGAGCTTCTCTTCATTTTCAATTACAGACTCTCCGGCGTCATACATCAAGAGAGAATTCAAAAAAAGGAACAAAATAGCAATCTTACGATACTATTTTCCGCTTTAAAACACAGTTCTCGCGTTGAACGCAAGCTCTTCTATCATCATGAGGATGCGTCATCGGGAAACCCATTGAGAAAGGACAGCCGAATGCGTGCGTAAGGGCCTTCAACCATCACGTTTGTCTCCAGTAAAGGGATATATCCCTCCCAGGCGCAAGGATGCACGTGTGTGAGCGTGAGTGTACGAGAATGCGTGTGTGCAGTACCTCCCGGCGCCGCCGAACCGTAATTTAGATAGCATCTCTCCTCCGACCAATCTCCATGTGGTTTCCCTTTCGGCAGATCCGAGGATGATGTGTGAGGGCGGTTTTCTATGGCCACTTTTGAATAATTGAAGCCCTATCCTCCTCTCGTTAGGTTTTCGGAGTCCCTTATGCCTTTGATTTATGCACGAACCGACTCTCCCAACGGCTTCACAAAGCTCGTGTGTGTTTTTCCGAGAAGGAATAGTTAACCACAAGATGGATTACGATGGTTTCCGAATCATATCGGAGAGAGGATGGGGTGAAAACGTTAAGATCCGTCCTTCCTGTGATGGGCCTTTGGTCGAGGCACCTAATTAAGTTCTTGTTGGGCGTGCCGATGGGGTGTCGTCCCATTGACTTATGGTCCTTTTTTCCAGTAAATCTCTCGATCGATGGTTTTTTGTCGGAATATTAAAAAGGGTTACCTGTAATTTAAAGAATGTTTCTTTTTCATTAAGGATGTCCCCCTGTGACACACGGCAACGCTGGAGGTCTTCATGAAATTTCGATCCCGGACAATTAAGCCCTCCAAGAGTCGAGCCCCCGAGGAGTCTTCCAAGTACGTATTGATTGCTTTCCCATTCTCCTAATTATATGTAATAGAGGTAATTCTGCCGAATGTTTCGAAGATGAAGCCTTTTACTTGGGAAGCATTGACGGCGTCGGATTATTATTGCCCATCGAGTTAATTTATTCCTAAAATCGAAAGCCTTCAATTACATCGCGGTCATTTCCTGCGGAAGTATTGTTCGTTCATCATCTTGGAAATTGAAATTTTGATTAACTGCGCATCTTAAGCCTTGGATTAGTCTCTATAAAAGGAAAAACCAAAGCAGCGATCGAAAAGACTTGCGCAGGTGAAAGCATCTTGTACATTCAATACGATTTCTCACATAATTTAAGTCCCATGATGAGAAAGATTAAGAATAAAATGAATCACAGTCCCAAGAAATATAATTTAGGAAAATAGGTAAAGGTAATTTTTACTCGAAATGGCGTGCAACCAGGAAAAATCCCAAGGAAGAATAGACTTGAAAATAGTCTTACGGGACCGGGAATCGAACCCGGGTCTCCCGATTGCCGGTCAGGTGCTCTGTGGGAGACCCGGGTTCGATTTCCGGTCCCGTCGGACTTTTTTCAATTCTATTCTTCCTTGGGATTTTCCCTAGTTGCACGCCATCTCGTGCAAAAATTACCTTTACCTATTTTCCTAAATTGTATTAGCTTCCGAAGGCTGAAGAGAAATAATTCCTCAAGAAGTCGCAAAAAACTCATTTACGGGGCTGATTTTGTAACATTACGCGATGCTAGTATTAGCATGCAGTCGCTCTAGTTAATATTAATAAATGAAGTTACTCATGATCAACTAGGAAATCAGGATTACGTAAGATATATATCTAGTGGATGGAAAAGGAAAATATGTGTCTTAGAGGTTATCATCCTCAATTATGTTAAATGATGGCTAAACAATCTTGATAGTTACGATTATATTTGAATAAGGAATATAAAGTCATCACCTAGTAAAAAGGTAGTAACGAGTATATGAACTTTGCCTTTAAAAAACAGGTCTCCCTCATTCTTGAAAAATTATTGTTCGGAGAGCTACTATAGCTAGTAGTAATCTAAGTTATTGTATGGTTAGTAAGAACATGAGTGGCCTTTGTCAAAAATAATCATGAAAGAATAAGAATAAGCCTAACCTTTACCAAGCTCTCTCATAGCTGTTTCCAACTTTATTAGACTTCTTCATAGAGTTACACCACGAAGTCACGTCCCGAGCAGCTGATTCTATCAGAAACCTGAAAATTTACTTAGCGTTACTGAAACTACTGACGTAAATTAAAATTAACGTTAGTTAACGAAACTTATGTCATTTTAAGAACGAACTGCCTTACTTGTGTCATGTTGCGAAACTCAAGTGCGATGTTACACCCATCTCCTCTTTCTTAAATCCTCTTTGGCTCCTTTTGGAGGACCTTTTCGCGTGATTAACGGCAATCACAATCGGCAACACCGCACATTCCCCACCGGCCATCGCATTAATGCGGATCTCTGAATGAAACCTGAGTGAGCGACATCAGTCTCCATTTTTTGCGACGCCCCAAATTATAATTTTCGACATTCCATTGTCTTCGCGGATCTCCCATATTGTCAAGCCAAACAAAAGGGGGCCCTTAACAATCGGGGGCCCGGCACAAAGGCGGGAATAAATTATGCGCCCTATAACCATCGCCTCCTCCGCCAGGACAATAATCTCGGGAGAGTTGAAAGACGTCGGACTGCAGGGGCTCGTCCGTGGTGCAACTTCGGACGGAATCGCATTACGTTCCTCAGCCGTCTATCGCGCTTACGTTCGTGCGCCAAACTCATGCGAACGCGGATCACGTTCGCGTATATTCGCCCGGTTTGCTGACTGCATGCTCACCCCTTTAGAAAAGTGTACCGCATGCGTTATTCATAAAGAGCGACCTTTATGCGAAAGTAAACGCTGCGCGAGTTATCGAATATGGAATAAGAATGCGGTCTAACATACAATCAGATATTACACATATATGCTCATGCAAGAACACACACTCAGATATTATACGAAAGAGCGCACATATACGAGATTATACTCGTATCATGACTCGAAAACTGTAAAGTTTTCAGCCCTAAGGCCGATTGGTACCACAAGATCTCCAACATTAGCAACCAAGGCTACTAGGTAGGGTGAGGAGTGAGGTAGTTTGCCTTACATCTTCCCGGAGTCAGAATGTTATAAACGGAACATAACCATGTAAGTAAAGCTGAATGCCTCAACGAGTGACACCTTTCTTAGCAACCATAAGGAGAGACTATAATTAGTTCCAATATCCCAAAAAACTCATATCTCAGTAGCTTCCATGTCATCAAAGCCATGAACAAGACTGTCAAATAAGTAAACGAAACATACATTTTTCTATAAACCGTACCAAAAATATTCCATTCATCAAGATGTGGATGCAGGAACAACTCGGAAACGAAAATGGAAAAATATATGAATATAATCAACATATTTTCGATGTTAATTTTTTTATCTGATTCAATTGTGCAGCTGAATGGATCCAAAAAGCCTTTCTGTTACATTCTATAAATTCGCATCTTCAATTAAAACAATGTACCGTACTTTCTAGGCTATAAGACGCGGTTTTTTCGGAAAGAAATACGCATAAAATCATCCCACGTCTTATATAGTCAATGACAATATAAGATTCTGTCCAAAGATTACGAGTATTACCTACTAGTCTATGAATGTAAATCCGTTCATATTAAATATATGATTATGGCGAGCCTTATAGCGTAATGTCATCATGTATGCTTATATCATTGGACAAAATATATCTTTTCTTATTTTATGTTAAACAGGATCAAAGGGTAACAGAAGGGGTATTATTTTTTCAGCATATGCGGTCAAAAATAGGGTGCGTCTTATAAGCAGAAAAATACGATGAGTTATTCATTCAAAAATCTAATCATCGTATAAATCGTATGTTTTTTCTTCGTAGTATTCAATATTTTTAAACATCGATTTTTCTTCCATCACCATCCAAATCCGAATCATTCCACTGGAAAAAATACAGCCCGCACCACGCCTACAATAACTTCCTCTGCAGTAAAATATCAACGCAACTAGAATCAATAAGTCCATCCATTTCTTTAAAATCCGCTGTTCATACTTCTTGAAAACGTTCAAATATAGCTCTCTTTATTTAAATCGACAATATATTCCGTATTAGACCGTCAAAGTCTCCGGAGTGACCCTTCTAAGATTTTAACGCCATTCCTCGACATGGGATTGCGTTTCTATCCACGACCAATCATCCCTTTCTGGGATCAGGAATAAACAGCAACACCCTATCTGATAGCCATAGAATTATACGGCTCGAACCAATAAAAGCACGGCCTGCCTCCTTTCGGGTGGGGGGGGGGGGTTAAACGTGAATAAAAGAGGAACCACAACACCCGCTGCATTCCCATCCTCACCTCCACGGAGGAAATAAAGAAGGTAACAAATGCGAGGAAACTTCTCCCATTCCCACCTCCCGGAAGGAGGGAGATTAAAAGCAGTCACCGAAAGGAGCGGAGACCTGAAGGACCATTAGGATTCCTAAAAGGTCCCATTTGACCCTTTTCTTCCCACCGCCCTTCTCGAAGGAATCACGGGCGATTCAATTGCCGTATCAATAAACCTTCCTAGGGCAACCCTTCAACTCGGCCCTTCCTGTCACTTCTCTTCTCACCTAACATCCTTTTCCTATCTCCGAGCCGTGAACAAACCTCCGTCTTTCCATTCATTCCCTCGCCCACTCCGCGCCCCGCTTTCTACTCCAAACTAATCCCCCAACCCCGTTCATTCTCTCGCCCACCCAAACGCTTCTCACGGATTTTTTCCGTCATCCTCCCCGTCTCTCGCATTCCCCACAAATTCTCCTCCTCGCCTCGACAAGGGGGCCGCAGACCTAACTGGGATAACACGCCTCGCCATCAAAAAGTTCGGCAACGACCGCCCTCGGCCCATTGTCAAGCGACTCTTTTTTTATATTCCCCGGTCTCGAAGTTGACAAGTGGACGTATCGGTCGTTTTTTTAATTGCTGTGTTTGCGTGCGGATGAGACCGTCGAAGGTGACAATGGTGCCCGCGGAGGATGCGGGCGAGACGGAAGTGTTTGTCATTTCGTTGAGGCCCGTGATTTATATGCGAGAGGGAAGGAGTTGAGGTTGGTTTTTGAGCGCTTCGGGAGACTTTTCGAAATTAACTGCTTTTTAAGTATCGGTGGACGGAAAAGTTGAATCACTTGAATCGTCTCGAAATTCAAACTTCAGAATAATTATTTCCTAATTCTGTGGTAAATACGACGAAACTGCAGAGAGCCCGATTCATTTGCGACCTTAGGAAAGCGATCATGTATCGGAATCGTACGAGCAATTATCCTGGCTTAAGCTTAATGCTAAAGGAAACTTCACTTTTTATCCTGCCTATGCTCAATTAAAATTAACAATACGCCGCAATATCTTTTCCCGCAATTCATCCCTATGAACAATGTCCATGATCGCTACCCAAGTAAAAATCAAAATATTTGAATTCCAAAACGTAAAACCGGATCATATCATAATTACTTTCATGTGACCGCTTGGACTTGTTTGACTCTGGAACGTACTTCCGCCTGAAATTCAAAATCTTCCCTCCTTATCATCATTCAAAAAACTTTGTATCAAATATCTTACAAAGGAATAACTCGTATGTGTTGTACAGCTTCCTGCATATATCTATAGATTGTTTAACGATTTAATATTTTATATATTAATAATTTTATATATTGTATAACTTTCTGTGTATATATGTGTATTATTTGAGGGTTAAATAGAAGATGGGACTTTTTAGTCCCAATTTCGCCCAATAAAGTCGTCACTAATAACGTGGACCTATGAGATTGCTCATATCAAAAATGTCTTTACTGCAACGATCATAATCATAGTAGTACATCAAAAAACAATCATTGAAAATTTCATAGAAGTTATGCGATACAAAAAACTCGCCTGTGATTTCACATGAATATGAGAGAAAATCATCTTGTTAATACCAAAATCATATTTGCAAGGAGAAATAAACGAGGGTACAAACATATCATTCGAAACACCGAATTATTTGTCGCCCAATTTTCAATGTATATTACTCAATCCATAACGTTTCCCTTAATCATTTGCAGGTCTGCAAATACCACAATACCCTCAGAATAGCACTCGCTCACTTTGTAAATTCACAAGCGTAGCCCTTAAAATTTGGAACAACTCCGTCTCCGGTTTCTCTCGTGTAAAAAAATAATATTCTTTTCCAAAAATTCCTTTTTACCTTACATTCAAACAGCGGAACAATGTAATCAATCAAAGTGTTTTGGCCTCTGTAAAAGTGCCTCTAAAGTTTGCCCTATGAATAAAATCATCGTCTATATTAGATACCTTTGAAGCGTAGCGAATCGCCTAGTTAAAAACTGAGGTCAAGGAGTTTGAACGACTCACGATGTATCTATCTACAAATTGGCATTTTTATTGAATTTTGATTGATTTTTCTGCTAGAATCACGGATCGTTTATCGAAAATTGACTTAAATATTAAATTTAAGTTATGATTATTTTCACCGTAAGATGATTATATAAGATGCATGAAGCACCCTTCCTCCGATATGTTTCTAATTATGCACCTGCTGTGAATACTATATAGTAGTTAGTCCTTCTTTGATGCTTATTTTCCAATATCTCCTAAAATTACGGAATATTATCTTGAAAATGGTCTGGGGTGCCTTTTATTCAATCATAAGATGTTACCGTGCGAGCTTTACTCATAAATTTACACCACATTCGGATAATATTTTAGAACTCAGAATTAAATTCTTGGACAAACAGCGGAAATGGGTCATCCGTGCAATTCCAAAGTCGAGAACCGGTTGTTTCAGCAAATCGGCTGTTTACCAAAAAAATTCTACACCTATCCCGTTATTAGGCACAACGGTTTTTCTCAAAAGCATTCGCGAGTTATTAATGTCTCTTCCGGAAGAACTATATAATCTCTCTACTTTAACTCGACTCTCATAAGACATAACCTAATCACCGTACGAGACGAATTACAGCGTTGCCAAATATATAAATTTTCGGGGACGCTTCTTATTACAGCCGAGGGAAAAAGAACGAGCAAACGGCGGAGGAGAAAAACATCGCCGTCCGATTCAATTTCCTCCGCGAAAATGTCCCGCGAGATAATTATTCCCGAGAGAAATCTGTCACCGTGCCTTCCCACCTTAATCAAAATTCCCTCTCGACAGAAGAAAAAGCAGCGTGATACCGAGGTAAAAAATCTCCGAGAGAAAAATCAACCCTCTCCCGGCCTCTCAAAAAAGCGAGTTTAATATTCATGCAGATGACTTCTGCCCACTCTCGAGACCTTCGAGAGTTGCCCTCTGCCAACGAGGATGAAAAAAAACGCCGATAATAAAACATGTAAAGAACCGAAGTAAATTAAAAACTGGAGCGAGAGATACAAGGGGATTTTTTTCGAGATGGCAAATGATAGGGGGCGGGAGGAGCAAACAGGAGGGGGTGAAGAGAGAGAGAGAGGAAGTTGGCAAGAAGCAAGGACACGCGGTCAAGAGAGGCTGTTTGCCGAGAGATTCCCACTCCTTTTCAATTCTCCTCTCGAAAACCTACCCGACCGCTTCTATTTATCCCTTCTGTTTATTCAAATCCTCTCTTTTTGTGCTTCCCGCGAACCTTTCTCCAGGGATGGAAGCAGAAAGGAAGGGGTTTTCGTCCCGTGGGGAAAAAAGGGATGTGAACCGGAGGCCACCGGAAACCGAGAAGGGGTTTTCAACGGGGAAGAATAGAAAAAATAGGGAATGATTGGCTCAGGCGCTTGTTATGTCGTACTGCGCGCAAGAAGCGAGCCTTTGGAAGTACAGAAAACGTAAAAAAAGAGATTTCGTATTAAACGCGTTTTTTTACGGGAGAAAATTGTATTCGATTTCTAGGCGTCTTCGTCCATTCTATTGATTGCTTTTCTTTCTGGTCGGTGAGTTTTCTCCGAAAGGGCGTGAGAGTTAAAAATGTGCTATCGCGTATGCATCAACGAACAGCTGTTTTGGGATAAGAAAATGAGCACTTTGCAACGAAATTCCCATTGGTTCACTCTCGCTTCCAACATGTCTTGCCCCCACAGTAAAACTTCACAGGTAAAATATTAATTAACCTCTTGCCATCGCACACTATTTGAGTTGTTCACCCTCTAATAATCTTTTGGATTACTTTGTAGAATCGTGTTAAGGACTATCAGAAAAGTCTTATTTTTTAGAGGCTGTAATTCTGAAAATATACTGGAATGATAACGGATAGAACTCATTCAAATAAATTTTTCGTGAAATTCAAAAACAGTATCAAGGAATTCATTATTCTGTTATCCATTATTCTGTTATAATACTCAATTTATACATAATATACAGCTCGACATTGCTGAAGGTCAAGCAATCCTAATTTCTTAATACGTTCTTAGAACCGAGCCAGTTTTAAGAAAGTCTGCAACTTCGAAAGAAAGGGAACTTTTTGAACTACATCTTCAAGTTTATTTTGCATATATCAGTTGTATAAAATATAGGAAAAATACTGGTGAACCCTATTTTTAATACTTGTTTCCGCGATTAATTGCCGGCTAAATAAAATATTTTGATCGAGAATGAGTTCTTCAGCCTTTCTCCTACAGAATTCAATGTGTCTGTTTAAAGCGCCATTAGCTTGTCCCTGTCACTAAACAATATGAACAGTAATCAAACCGTTTCCACCGATAAGATCGGAGTAAGAAATTGCATGGCTGTATAGTCGGAAACTTCCCAACCGAGATGAAGGGACTAACTAGGCGGATTACCGTCTTATTTACATCCATCGCCAAGGTTACGGCATTTCACCTGTTTTTCTTCGTTCCGCTCTCTACTTACTTTCCTCCATCTGCGGCAACAAAACAGAGGAAGTGAAACTGCTCATTTCTCCAACTCCGAGAGTAATTGCTGCAGATCTTCTCCGGCTTGAGAAAAGGCTTCCTTGATTGTCTGCGGATGGATCGGCCCAATCTCTTCCGAGGACGACTTTTTTGTCTCCCTGCATCCGCTATTAGACCTATAGGAATACATTGAAAAAGGAAGGTAGTATATCATTCGCTTTGCCATCCACCCTCTCTTCACTCATTTTTTTATCGCAAACGATTTGCATATCTTCTCATAGTAATTATACCCTCTAATTTGGTATTTTGCCATTATAGGGCAAGGTCAGAGTTGATAACCGCCAACACATTTCCATTTTAAATTATATACATATATACAAGATATATTTGAGACACTAAAGATAAAGTTTTCCAATAACATACAAGCGTAATTATGAGAAATTATATCGTTTGTTTATTGATTGTTTATTGATAACATTCATATTTTCACTCTAAAAATAAGAATAAATTAAATAGTACCAATTTTTATTGAAATCAGTAAAGAATAACGTTGCTTTATATTTTTTAAGTAACTCAGCTCTACACTTAATAGATAACTATGATAAATCACACTCTTGAGTAGGAGATTAAATTTAAAGAAATCAAATTCAAATTATATTAAATTATTTAATACTTCCTTTTTCGTTTGTGTATCTATTGGTGACATTAACTCAAGATATGTTTACTGTTGAATAGAAGATCAAATTCTAAGATCACACAGGCATAAATTTGATTAAAATTTTATTAATTAATATAATAATTTCATCTCGTTTGTATATCATAGTGGTTACATTTACACGAGGTAGTTGCAAGATGCTTCCTAGATTCCTAAAAATCGTAATTGGGTACAATAGTTAAAGGTTTAATCGGCTAATCCGATCACGAACGTTATGTTGTACACATCCAAAGAATTTATCAAAATCAATGTAGCGGAATAAAATAAGCTCGGGCGCTTTAATTAGCGTTTCCAGTCTTTAAGCTATCAGAACATGAGACCGTGTGATTTCTGATTATCTTTTAATGAGACAATCACAAAACCCTTTTGTATGAACTCTGGATGTACGCGAAAGTTTAAGGATCCTTAGTAGTAGATTTTAACAGATATAACGGCCGAAAACATTAACCCCCCATTAAAAGTGGCTGGGCCTCTAAAAAGTTCGTCGGCGCGGAGGCTGCGAATCAGATTCCGCGCCGTTTGCAGCCTTTAATGGCCAACAAAGACATTCCACGCAATTACGCGGAAGACTTTGGGGAGATCCCCATGAGAAGGCTCTCTTGGCGCCCATCTCATTAGCCGTGATGTATGCTCGCGCGTTCGCTTCGCTGGACTCGAGAAATAGCTCGAGATGCCTAACAATGCCCCGTCCGATAAACCATCGCAATTACTCGACGTTTCAATCTCCAGGATCGCCCACCGGTCCGTGGCGGAGCATTTTTCCTCCTTCGACCGTTTTCGCTGACAAAAGGGATTCCCTCACCTCTTCGCCAGTCGACCGTCCCAAATCCTCGAGGCCAAAACACTCTATCGCGTCATCTCCTCCGATTCCCTCCCAAAACTTTCTGCCTTGGCGACATCAAATCTCTTATACCTTTCATTCAACCTCGTTTACCTCCCTACCCTACTTGCCCATTTCTCTCCTCACCGAACATCTTCCTATTGTGTTCCTCATCATCAGACCCGATCTCGGAGGGAAAAACTTCGCTTTCTGCCCGTTTTCTAAATCTATTTTTTTCCGAAAATTGGGAGGCTAAGCTCTGGGCATTGCGTACCATTGTGTGTGGGTCGACGTCTTCCAAAGGCATGGAATCCTGTTGTATGTGCAAACACTTGTGAGAACGAGGGGTGATTATTTGCGAACCGTGCGTACATACCGTAACGGGTGGTCAAGAGGAAGTTTCCTGGTGTATGTTAGGGAACTGTTTTCTGAATGTGGTCGGAACAATCTTTAGATTTTATCCCTAAAATTTTTCTTCCTCTGTTTGTCGCAATACTATGCACGCGTGTTTCTTCTCCATCAACCTTTAGCTGCGAAGATTGTTTCCCGTAAACAAAATCTTCTCTTTTCTATAACTATATACTAGTATATATATAGTGTGCACCACACCCTTCGTAATAAAGAAATGAAAAATAATAATCGTATAAATATTACGATAATATAAAAATTATAATAAAAACATATATAACCAAAACTAAGGTATTAAGATATGCATATTTTCTAATTTCGTTCTTTAGAATTTACCAATATTTCACTGCATATTGTCAATACTATAAAAACATGCTCATAAACCCAATTCCACCGACGTCGAGCGATTTTTTTTTTCTAACCACAATGAATTTTAATTAGTCTTAAGCGTTTATTCAATAATAATTTTATAAATATATTAGAATGGCATTGAGTAATAGTGGAGAAGCAATTTCTCTGTTTTTCATCGTTTATTTCCTTTTTCCTCTGCCTGACGTGTTGAAAATATATTTCCCTAGGGTGTCCTCCGCCATTTAACGAAGATTAAAATTATAAATATACTAATTTAATGTTTGTCGTACTAATTAGTGAACGCCCATGTTGACTCACATATTATTCATAATTTTTTCAATTAATTTCCCCGGTAATATTTTCTTCTTTTCTAAGAGATATTATTTTGATATATTCTGAGCACTTTTCGTGATTTTTTACCTAGTTGAGAACATTTTCCAATTCAGCACTTTACTTTGCAAATTTTTCGCTACTTGATATTTTCAATCCTTGAACCGTAAATATTTCTAATAATTATTATTCTAATTAGAAGAAATTCTCAATATTTAGTGAGGTACTCCTTTTTTGTCATACCAGGATTCGAATCAACTTATACTTAAGTTTCCTTTATCTTGTAGAGAAATTGTTATAATACGTATAACTTCACGTGTAGTGCATTGCGATTTAGAAAATGTAGCCCATTTTTTTGGAAATCGAAGATAAATCCTTTGGATATAGAGACTAGCTGTTTTCTTTTTTCTTCAAGTATTGGATCTATTAACTTTTCATTTTCAGCATTAATTTCAGCTACTATGATATAGTCAATACTATATAAATATTGATTATTGTAACTGATTAAAAACTCAGGTCATCCATGCAATTTAACCCTTAATCCTTATTAAATATAGGAAATATTTCAATTCAAATCATCATAATCAACATTAAATAATGAGTACAATTAGCAAATGCCCATTATTTGTGTTAAAAATAAGTAAAAGACGTCTTCATTCGGGTGGTACAAATTGTGGTAGTTAGTTCCAATGCTCTTAGATCCAGTCAAAAATTATAGGCACCGGAGAGATTCGAACTCTCGATCTCCTGTTTACTAGACAGGCGCTTTAACCAACTAAGCCACGGCGCCGACGGAGACTCGAAAACAAACATGAAAATTATCCGCAAACATATTACGTTATAAGGCTGAATGCTTGCTAATACATGGCCATTCTTTTTGTTGAATTTAACCCTTTAACTGTTGAATACTCTTTCAATTACAAATGCTGTCTCTGTTGAATGATAACATGAAAATCATTCCTTTTCATTGAGTGCAGTTTATTTTTCTGCCTACAAGAAGTTGTTTCCAAATTTAATTATATGACAACTTTAATTTTTAAACTATTGTTCATACATATCTAAACTTATGCAAGGATACCAACACAGGATTGCATCTACAGACACGTGGAGCAGTTAAAGGGTTTAGAAAGATAGATGATGGAAAGGAATTGAGCTAAATCTAAGCAGAAAAAATGTGTCCCTTCTTCAGCTGCCCCGAAATCATGATCATCCCTTTCCTTTCTTTTTTCCCGTGTTTTTCCTTTTCCCATCTCTTTATTTATTTCTTTCTCACCTCTCTGTCCACCCCACTCAATCCTCGCTTTTCAAAACCCGCAACTCACCGTAGATTCCCCTTTTTCTTCATCGCCCCTCCACTCGAGACCTCCTCAGCGGTCGCCAGGCGCTTCCCTCACCGCAGAGGATTCTAGGGAGAGCATTTCCCACACCCCGACAGATGGACAAAACCTCACCTAACGTGCCACCGGCCGCATTAGATTAAAAGGTGGAGAGGGAGGAGGTGTCGATGCTCTGAATGAGTTTCAGTTGGGAAGAGAGAGAAAAAAGCTACAGGAGACTGAACGGTGGAAGGATTCTGTCACGAATGAGCGATTCGCTGTTAGTTTTTTTTTTAACGCCCAAATGCGACAAAAATCTTTCCCTCCACGTCTGACATTCAGATCGTTCGCTTCTCCGAAATACATCTCGGATCACGTCCTCGTTCATTAAAACGCTCGCGAGTGCAGCGCAGTTCGGTCTTTGCCCCGCTTTCCGAGAGCGAAAATTTTCGTTTTGGTTCCTATACCCCTCCGAGAGCAAGTTTTGGAATTCCAATGCTATTCTTTCGTACAGAGGTTTAATTTCATTATTTCCTCACTAGTAACTTTCAAACACGTAATTAAAGTAATTAAGTTTGAATTAAATCATATTGGAATTCGTTATAAAACTCCTCTTCAATTTCAATTAGAAAATATATTAGCGTTAATATTTCTTAAATTTACGTATTTTCAGGAGGTTGAATACATGGTAAACTCTCAAGAGCATACACAAAGCATTTGGGTCATGTGTTACGTAAGAGTAGAGAATAACGATGGACGGACGTCAGAATTACGAGAAGAATGATTAAAGCTAAAAAGTTTTGGAATCCTCGCAACGTAGGATAAGTCTCTGATTTAAAGATGGTTCAGAGTAGCTCGTTTCAGCAGGCTTGTTAAAAGAGATTTCTGGTTCGACAGCAGTATTACAGCTATGATATATTCCATTGGTTAGGATTCACTTCTAGGCACAAGGCTAGATTACCGACGGATGCTATTCAATTTCTTTTCATCCTACAGATCTCGTTGACGATATTATCGACTATTTACTCCAGTTACCAGCGTTTGAGAGCTCCCAGAGAAAACGAAAAAGTGATAAAGGAAATAATCACAAGAACGGATAGCTACTTCAGGTCGTTCATCCCACGGAACATTAGAGTAGTTATATAGTAGCAGTTAAGGTTAGGGCTATAAAAGTTTTACTCCTCCTACCACTCAACGTTACCCCGCAATCCACTCAACGTTAGTGGATTGCGGGGTTATCAAATAATTGTAAAAGTAAGACTCAATTTGATGAGTACGTAACAAAATGGAATAGGATTTTAAAATGTTTAAAACACTAAGCAAGTGTACTGATAAAACTTTATATCGTAAGAAAACATAAGTTTCCAAGATAATACTACAAAATTGTTTCTAATTTTCCATACAATGCTTCATCTCTCCATACAATGCTTGCATTACTTCCGCTATATGAGCAAACTTCTTCGACTTCTGGTAGTTCTTACCGCGAAGCATTAAAGAAGCTACTAGCAGTGAGAGTTAGATGGTGATATCGGAGCTTATGCTTCCCGTAATGCGTCACTAGTGACTTGCAGTACATTACGTATATGCAAACTACGAAGAACTATTTATTCCTCGTGTTTCTTTAATGCAACTGATCTAGAGATTATTATAGCATTGATCGGTTCCTAGCGCTAAGGGGTTCGATTCCTCCCAGTCGAAGATCAAACCATACAGAAGCACAGAGCAGACCAACGGTTTCTCCAGATAAGTCAATATGGATGCGCTAATCAAAAATTCCTCAGAACCACGATCCGACTTGATATTCCCATCGCGCGCGCACCGCGATCAATTACCGTCCCAAGAATCGACGAAAGCGCAGAAGTGGAATCCTTAACATCAAACTGCGGAACTCGAGGAATTCTTTACGGTTTCCCTCCGCGGCCGATGGAGTCGGCAAAAAGTCCAGAAAGTGAAAGTGCTCTATCTCAATATATCTGCCCTCATCTCGGCGGGAAGTCCCCTTGCGGAAAGCTCATCCTACCCGGCTACACTCTCTTCATCTTTGGAGCTCCCTCTTTTTCCATAACTCTCCACGGCTTCCCTTCCGCTCCTCCGTCTTTCCCCGCCGGTGCACGCCACCACCGCCGGTTATGGCAGTGCTCTGCCTCCCGCAATTAATCAAGGGGCATAAAAAAGGAAGGAGTGGCGAGGAACGGAGGAAAGACGAAGGGAAAGTCATGAATACGTTTCCGTTGGAATTCTCCTTTTTTCACCTCCCTTAAAAAATATGGTTTATTTAATAGGCCCCGAAATTGACCTCCCCGAAAACGGGCCATGGAAATGGTACACGCGAGAGTCTTCTCAAGATTGAAAGTTGGAAACAATCGCGGGTGTGCGAAACCTTATTTTTTTGCTCGTTAAAACCCAGTTGGTTTTTCGCCTTCCTTTTTCTCCACCCCGCGAAAATCGTTAATCTTCCTTTTTTGCGCTCTCGCGATGATGTAAGGCGGGGGAGGATATAATTCATAGGTTATTAAGAGGTTTGTTGTTCCCCGAGGAATCGGAGGGTATTTGGAGAGAGATTCCTGTCCCTAAATAAGAGCCTCGGCGGCCCGAAATAACTCATAGGGGGGACTGAAGTTGCGTTTGATTAATCAAGAAAATATCTCCGCCTGACGGATGACCCCCTTAATTTAGAGGAATGGTCTTTTTCGGGTGTAATGGACGAAGTGTCTTCCGAATTAACTGTAGCTGGGGTTGTGATTACGGCCCGAGTGTGTTTCTCTCCCTGGTTTCACATAAATTTCAATTAGCTTTCCCCTCTCGTGACGGGCTAACCCGCAGGCGATCTGAGGACGCTTAGCGAAATTAATTTTTTTTCGATGGCCCTCCAGGGCGCCATTCGCTACAAGCATCGCGGAAAGTTATCGTTCCAATTTCCTTATTAGTTAAAGACCATCAACGTAGGCGTAAAAAATCCATCAATGTGTCAATTTTAATCGCCTAAAGCACAGGTTAAGGGGATACAAATTAATTTTATATGGCTGCAAGAGGGATCAGTTTCTTTTAATTTGCAATTGGCGAAAAGCTTTATTTCTGATGAACTCATTTATGTCGAACTACGGTGCTAATATATTCGTAATTTGTTTTCAATTATAACTACAACATGACTTCAGACGTTTCGCTTAAAAGAGCACAGTATTCATACCTCGCACTAAGGGTTTAATAACGATAATAAAGACTAATAAAATAGTCTTTGTAAAGGGAGACTATAGATTTGGTAGCAGCGTGTCCGAAATGATCGAAGCCCTCGGCTGGGAATCTCCATATACTAGTATATACTCCATATATACTAGTATATACCTATGTAGGCAAACATAATTCTAGAAATTTTTAAACAGTGATTTACACGATGAAATACGCGACGTCGTGATTCCTGTTTTATTTATTAATCTAAAAGCTGCAATTTGGTATGATTACCAGGTGGCAACGGTGATTCCAACTTTCAGTTAACGCGATTTTTGCAGCCAAACGATAAAAAGATTTATCGAGATTAATTTTCCGTATATTGTAAGGTGCGCAAATATGAAAATTATTTAAGTAGAGTGGTGTTTCGCACCCCCTTCCATACGCCTTTTTGCGGCTCGCGGGGTAAAAATGTAAATGTAAAGCAGATCTGGATATCGAACAAGCGATTGTCAAGTATTTATAGACGATCGATAATAAGTTATGATTTCTTCCATTTTTGATTTCGGCATATTATTAAATAGCATAGTTGATTTAAAACAAGGTCTAGTTTTTTTCATTTTTATAATGAAACCGCCTTGTATTACTAACACATTCAGTCTTAACCACAGAACCTTGAAAATAGATTTATTGTAAAGTAAGCATCAATTTTAATGATTTATTATATAAGAGTTCTTGTATATTTCTTTTCTCATATACGAATTATAATCATTCAGGTAATATCAACGTGAATGTGTCAAATAATTCTTTTTTAATTGCTTGCTCACGGTTGAGCACGATCTGTTGGTCTCTTGGTAAGCGCTTTCCTTAAATCTACATCATCTTCATTACTTATATTTCTAATTATTTAGTAGAACTGCATCATTGTGTGTTGGAAAAATTATATGGCATCCTAAATTAACGGATTATATTAATATACTCTATGTGATATAAATATACTTACTTAGGTGTTTTTCTAATGATATGTATAATTCTAAGCAAATTATTAACCTTATTATCCTAAAATATCTCTAAATAGATAGATCGAGATGTCGCTCCAGTAAAAAAATTGTTGCTCGCATGTGTTATAAGAGTAGACAGTCCTGCTTTATGAATAAGAGATAGCCTTAAGTTCAAGATCGCCTTTAAATGGACAGAATGTGACTCATTGCGGCCTTGTTCCTCATTTGAATGGCGCCGTACCACTAAAGCGCTCCTCCGTAATAAGAATATGTCATCATCCCTTAATCCGTTGCAAGGTTAAGAAAATATACGCCCCATCCACGTCTGCTAACCGTACCACAAACTTTCCCTTTCCTCATCCTTCAAATTTTCCACCTCCAACGGAAAATACAAGAACCCCCTCAAAACGTTATTGGTTCCAACAATAGCTTCCTTCTCAATGAAAGTTTGCTCTTCGGGATAAACGAAGGCATTTCCTTCATTCCCACCGGCCCTTGCTTTCCCTACCCTCACCGCAGCCCACCCTGGTCGACTCTCTTGGGCAGAAGACAAAACGAACCAAAGAGGGAAACAAACAAGGACGGAGGAATGCGTATAAACAATACGCCGGTTGATTTTTCGCCCTGATCTTTGCATTCATTCAAGGAGAGGGAGGATGTGGGGCGAAAGAGTCTGGAAATAAAGAAGTCGGAACGCGATACGCTATTAATCCGCAGTCAGGAGGAGTCTGCTGCTTTTTGAAAAGGGAAGAAAGGAAAATTCTGGCAAAGTAGAGGAAGCTCCGCGGGTGGTCAATCCAGCATCCCTTATTCTGTTTGGGAAGAGAGAAGGGCTTCCCGTGGTGAACCTCCCAGAGGACAGCGATAGAGCACGCTGGAGGGGGATTCTAAGTGCCAACGGAAGTCTCACGGTGGAGCAGAGGAGATGGAAGGATAATGCTATTAGAGATTGCATCTCCCAGACGTATCTAATGAGTCAGACTAATGAAACATAGCGGAGGAGCTTAATTTCAAACAGCTTCAACATAAGACCAGGAGATATTTGAAGTAATATCAGAGCGTATTACAGAAAAAAAAATATAATCCATTTTATAAAACATGCAAAAGTTTAATCCGCAAGGAAGCCAGCCTGAGTTGTTGTTAGTCAGCCTAAGAGATTTTTTTCGATAAAAGAAGGGAAATGTATCATAAAGGTAGTTGCTGAAGATAAAGTGCTACACCATTATGATTGCATAAATGAATTTTCGTGCAGGTGTAATAGAATGTGCAATTACGTAATAATTTGATTTAACAGAAATTTAACATTTATCAACGTTATAACTGATGTCAACGTTATAACTGACGTGAGGATTATCTCCCATTTCTTTTAACCTTTTGTGTTTTATGTGAAATGAAGAATGTACTACGTTTAACTGAGTAATATCACTTTACTCGAAAAAATCTTTAAAAATCAAGTTTGGAGGGATCGATGAATGGCTTCTCCATAATAAAAATCACTGAAGCACGATTGCGTAAATTCAAGAATACGCAAATTTGTAATGATTCGTTAACCCGTAAGAATATTTAACCCTTGTAAATCATTTTATTTATGCTTCAAGGGAAGCACCATCTAATAAGTGGTATCTATATTCTATTGATAGGCACGTTCCAATATCTAGCGAAGTATTACATGATGATTATCTCACAAGAACTACACTTATTCTAAATATTCTATACCATATAATATACGCAGATCAAAAATTGTACATCGTACTCTCAAGAGCCAGACACCGTGATAGTAATAATACGTATAAGCAATGGACCTCAAGTAACAACCAGCCAACAAGTTGGTAAGTAAGTGCTAACGTAACTCTCCTCTTCTACTGAATAATTTTACAAATAAATAATAAACGAAGTACGGTACAATAGTAGACAATCAAGAGGTAGAATAAGCTTCATTTCTCCACTTGGTATTTGTTCTTTCTCTACAGGTAGATCGAAGTAAGGGGCTGTTAATATTTTCAGAAAATAACTGCGCTTCTGTCCCAAGAGAATTTTCATGTCTCCAGCAAGATGGGAGGAAAGGAGCTCTTCAGGCCCATGTTTACCCCCTGCGGTTTTTCATATCCTCCCCTTCTTCCGGAAACGCTGATGATAAAACTTATTTTATGGATTCGTATGAAATTTTCATCGTCTCTGGCCAGGGAAGAAGTTGGTGTTTAAGCGCTCATAATTTTAGACACCTTCCTTTCTATTCTCTCCTCGGTATTTCAAATATCCCGAATCTCCAGAAAAATCTGAGAAGATTTTTGTAATGTACGACTTTCATATTTTTCAATCTATGTATTGCTGTCGTGGATGCATTTATTTTAAAACAATCGTGAAATTCATTTCTATTTAAAAAGAAAATATACTGTATTACAGATGATCCGCTAACTTCATTTCATATCACCGACATATAGTAACCTAATGGTTTTTAGTGCTATTGAGGGGATAATTTCACCAAATGTTATTCAGTAGTACAACCGAACATTTAACTTAAATTGACAATTATTTGCTGATATTTCTCAAAATCTTGTTATGCATGCTATATTTTTAAAAATTTAATTCACAATAAAGAAATTAATAATAAAGCCATGGAAAGATGATTCGCTAAAAATTATTTCTTACACTCTCAACCAAACCAGAAAACGAGCACATTCTTAATGGAGTTGTATGTGCATGTGTGCATAATCGAGATAAATTTGCAAATTACAGATTAGTTCCTCTCTAATAACGTAGCAGTAGGAAGACACAACTTCGGAACGAACTAGTAAGAGCATTTACGTCCCAAAGGAAGCAGAACATCGGATGTAGGCGAAGCACTGAGGTATAAGAATAGCGCGAATCGCATTTTCCTCGATAACAAGTCAGTCCCATAGTTTCTATCTTTCAGCCCCATTGTGCTCCCATCCAACACCTTCCTCTCCGAGTACGCCCAACCGAAAGGCAGCAAATCTCCGCCGCTCTCAATACAATCCGCGACACCGTTTCGTTAGGCGGGGAAAAGGAAACGCAATCGCAAACAAAGCCCTGAGAGACATTAAAGAGGTCGCGAACCTTACGTATCGCTCACGAGGCTCTAATTCGAGACAAATCGAACCCCGTTCGCGGCCTTTCACTGAGTAACGGATTAATGCACAGCATCCATTTCTCTAACCGAGGCAGGTCGAGCAGTGAAAGAAGGAAGAGGAAGATTCCCCTTGGAAACAGGGACGGTCTAAGGCACTCAGGGTGGTTTCTAACACTTAAAGATGGTCCAAGGATAGTACTTTTATGGAAAACCAATTTTTAGAGCTACAGTTAGATATCTGTCGATTATTTATATATTAATTTGCCAATGTCCTATCAACAGCCTTCACTGACGATAGGATAAAGAAGATATTATTAAGATATTAATGGTAAATTAACACACACAGCAATTCCATAACCAGAAAAATACCGATTAGTCTATAATCGAACCCGGTACCTTGGGGTTGGAGCGTTTAGCACCCTATCCAGTATTAAATCAAATCAATTTTGGCTTTTAATAATAAACATTGCTTATTTTAATTACTGAATTTAATTTAGGAAAGTAGCTCATTGAAAATGGGATCTTTTATGTGAGTTCATGGACGAAATTGAAATCTCACCTTATATGTGTTAAATGGCTTTTTTCGGTTTCTCCAATGTAAGGCACAAAACCTGAAAAAGGCTACTTTACTAATTTAATAAGTAAGTTAAACCTTAGTAATTTAGTGATAAATTTAAAAAAATCCCTTACGCAATTCCCAGTGGTTTTATTGGCTCAAATTTTGGCGTACCTTAGGCTATTGCATTCATTTGAAAATTGGGAAACGGATCTTTGAGAATTTATCACCAATTTCATGAAATTAGCAATATGAGCCTTTTCGGATTTTTTTTATTTACTCATTCTTTCTAAAGTATTTTTGATATTCTTTTCGCTGTGCGAGTCAAGTTAATACGGAATATATGCGACATTCGAGCTACAGACAGCATTTGATGCCCCCTCTATTGCGCGGCCTTCTTGCTTATGCCGGCCCTGCTTGGAAATCATCTAGGACCGCTTTAAAAGAAACAAGTTGGAGTCCACCTTTTGAAATCGTGGCTGAGGATGGAAGAGAGTCGGGCGTCGCCTCGATGCAGGGCGTTGTCTCCCATGTCGAGATGTTGGAGGTGGCGGTCCTGGCGGATAGGAGGCCGTGAAAAGTTGTGGGGGAGAAGAAGAAGGTGGCCTGTGAGAGATCCTTCTCTGAGACAATGGGGCGAAGAGGGAATGATATGAGAGAGGGACGAAGGAGAAGAAAAGAAACACGAAAAAAAGGACGTCGGGTGAAGGGAACAGTACACAAAGAGAACGGTAAAGGGGAATCGGGCAAGATAAACAAGGCTTTGATTAAAGGCCAGAATTGACGGTTTAAGGCCGCTTTTTTGCTTCCGATTTCTTAATTAACAAGGATGTTTGACTATAGACTTATTTCATCATCTTTGCGGGTTTTAGGAAAAACTGATGAAGTTGGTCAAATTCTATCCTTCCAAGACGGGGACGGCAAGCCTATATCGCGGGAGACCGAAATTTCAGTCGAAGTCATTTTGCTGGCACGCTGAGCTAAGGGAATCTATACTTGTCATGAACCCTTTCATAAAGATATTTAAACTACAAGGAATTCAATGTTTAATTAATGGTTGTCAATAATCTACAATTCACAGTATCCCATGCTGGACGATAGGAAGTAAACTTGCTCTTTCCTTTGCGTCATGCGATGGTTCACAGGACTTTTCATCTCTTTAAATATAGTATGTAATTCTACGGGAAAAAGTACGACTCCTCTGACTTAAGAAATACATGAGTGTAAATATTATTTCTAGTAACGTTGATGAATTGACGGCAGGATGGAAAACTTTTTACAGTAGCAGAAATGCTTCGGCTAAGGAGTGACCCTGATGATGAAACATTTGAAATGAGAATTATTTTCGTTTTTCCGACAACTAATGAAAGCAGATTTGACTAAAGATTGTTTTGAAGTTTTTTAGCGCAATAGTTAAAATAATTCTGAAATTATCAATGCAATATAAGTAGTACCGATGACACGAAAGTTTCAGTAAACGAATGATTTACATTTCCCTATTCTCCCTCCAAAACTAAAAGAGGCCTATGGCAGGAGATTCATAAACACCGATCGAATATATTAAAGCTATAATATAATATATTTAAGCTTGCCTAATGTTCGGCGAAACAAAACGAACAGAAGTTACTATCACGCCTGGTGTCTATTTCCTTGTTTGAGTCGAAACTTACTTAAGAAAATTACCTTATTGAGATATAATCGCAATTCATAGAAGAGAGTACGAAAAATTATCAAGTATCCTCTAATCTTGTTAATAAATCATCTTTTTGTGAACTACGCTCCATAAAAACATATATAAGGCTTGGAAGTGACAACCGAGTTTACCAGATATTCATCAAGATATTTGCATTCAGACATGTTAATGCACGTATGAACCAGAAAGGAAGGAACTTGTACGGAGCGAAGAGGAAAGAGAGAGAGGTCTTGGTATAGAATGAAAAGGAGAGGACATCGAAGGAGTCGAGTGGTGGCTCAGTACAGGGCACTTTTACAAGAGGAAGTCGTGGACAAGTACAAATAGGGAGGGGAAAACTGCTGCTCTTAAGAACTTCCTGCGAGGTCCACACGGTGAATACACAGAATAGTTCCGGACGTAACCTACAAGTATTCGCGGAGGAGAGAGCAAGCAAGAGGGCGAGCCAAAGATAGGGAGAAAAGGAAAAAAAGACGAAGGGGTTTATTTTCCCTGGAGGGTTTTTAAAGGCGGAGAAAGATTGCTAGGATTAGCGGTTTAAAGCCGGGCGATAACTGAGGAAATCTGGAAAGAGATAGATGCGATAAGGAGATGCGCCCCGCTGTGACCGCATGGAGAGGAAGGGATACGGCCGTAATGAGCGTGGAGGCGCTAAACATAAAGCGGAAAAAGAAAGGAAGGCTCTCCGAGTGGGCGGTAGGGTTTAGATTCACGTTCAGAGAAAGATGAAAAGAATTAGGACAATGGCATGGAGAAATATGCGCGGTGGAAAAGAGGATGAAAGTGGAGGATTTTAGTTGGATTTATTCGATAAATCTTTTCTACTCCGATATGTTTTGCTGTATGAGTAAGTTTTTTATGAGTTCTAAATTAACGTAATTTGACGCAATATTCTAGTGAACTTGTCAGTTACTTTAAATGAAATAATGGGAGATAGAAAGGATATACGCGAAGCGGAAAGGAAGCGATCATCTTTCACTGTCTGATTTAGGCTAATCTTGATGTTTCTGATCGGATTCAATCGCTGAATCAGGGTAGGGTAAATAAGGTCATATAAACTTTTTCAATTATTTCCTTCCATTCTTTAAGGTACTTAATTAACTGTTTTCATATTTATAAAAACTAAATTATGATAGATATTTCTGTTAATTTACCATCGGAATGACATTAGGGATGAATTACTTGATACTACTTCGCTAAAAACAAATAAATTCATATTATGATGAGAGCAATTTCAGAGGTAATTGTAGAAGGTACATTGCAATTGTAAAATACAATCGTATTGTAAAATATGATTCTACAATAAAAATATAAAATGCAGTGTAGCTTACAGAAATTTTTGTAGGCGTATTTCATTAGCAGCTTCAAAACTTTTTACTTATTTAAAAGAACCATTTATACGAAACTTATTCTCGTAATTTTCTAATGCAATCGTTCATAAAATATGAAGAGGGAATTATTTCATAATGCTAAACTCGTTCGTGTAATAAATGTAGTAGCGGATTTAATAAACGAGATTAAAGAAACCGAGAATGAATTTCATATCACGATGAAGATTTTGAATCTCTAATCCATTTTAATACGCGAACAATAGATCGCGGAATGATGGCAAAGAATTCATCATTAGTTTTAATAATCACGGAAAGCGGTACGGCACGGAAAGCCGTAAATTCGTAGCAAAGCACTTTAATTTGCGCTCTTGGGTGTAATCCAGGTCTTTTGCGAGGAAACCCAATCAAAAATATATTTCACCCAGCAAATCCGCAATGGAAAGCCTAATATTAACAAAAGAGAGAAAGAAAGAGAGCGCAAGAAAATTGGCGCAGGGGTAAGAGAAAAAAGAAACAAAAGACAGTGGCGTGGATGAGAATGGGCGGAGGAAGGAGTCGAGATAATGGGAAAAACAGAAGAATCGGGTGGAGTTCATGAGAGAGAGAGAAGAGAGATGAAAGAAGAAGAGTTCTAAGTGACGAACACAAAGAGACGAGAGACACGAGTGGGTTTTTCGGGTGGGAATAGAAGAGGGGAAAGAAGAAGAGAGAAGCATAGGCATGACTGAAGAGGTCAGAGGAGAAATGGAGTGGGAAGAGCGAGGTGAAGACAAATGCATGGGGAATATCCGTTCTGGGGAGAGAGGGGTTCTTTTCGCGGGGTCACGTGATAGAGTGGGCGGCAAGGGGCAGCGTTCCAGAGGTACCTCCCCGCAAGAAAAAGGTCCGTCTGTCGTGCTGTACAAATAGGCCAGAATGTTGCAAATTCATTCGAACCGACCGTGTTGTTTAACCGGCGGAATGAATTAGGGTCACATTTTTCCTCTCTTACTTTCCGTTCGTTTCTCGCGGTATGCATATGCATGCTTCTTGGGTCGTTTCGTGAATTTTAAGCTCGGTGGTGGAATGGTCCGTAAATAATAATGAAAGGATTCCTGCGACGCGTTTTATATTAGCGCTGACTATGTTTAGGTGGTGTATGGAAATTTTTCGGTCGGAGTCGTGATGTAAGTGTTGTTAATGAGAGGTTTCTCCCGAGTTACTACTGACTGGATTATGAAATAGTATGAAATGAAAGAGAAGCTCTTACTATGAATTATTATAAATCATAAAAAATATATTTTTCAAACCCTTGAGTAAGTAATGGCGAACAAATTTTCCTCCGACCTTAAAATCTTTTTACCTGCCTTGTTAGAGGGAGTAGCCTCCAGGAATTCCATTTCTTTCAGTTCATAGTATTCTGATAAGCCAAGATTCTTTTTGAAATGGCATGATCGTATTTTCAATATATCTCAAATGAATCAATGTAGAAAAATTTCTCAGGGTGAGTGGCAATGAAGGAATATTTAAAACTGGATGGCAGATGCAACTCTACTTTCTTTCTCAGAATTGAGTTTAAGCGCGAATTTCCGGGTAAAGGAGAACGGTTCTGCACCTTATTCATACTGGAAGTAAATTAAGATTATAAATTAAGATCATGATGATAGGAATTATTCAGCAAAGAAAATATCTTTCCGAACTAGATATAAATGAAAACTTCAGCAAACAATTTTTCTGCCAAAACCGAAAATTACAATCATTAATTATGAGTGTTTAGTAAATGAACGTATACTTAACTGAATAATGAACGGAATTCTAAAAGCTATGAAAGTCATCACGTCGTTATTTTCAAGTGGAAATGATGGCCAGAAGAAGAAAGGCAAAGATATTGTATAATTAGAAAGAGAATGTGAGTGGTAATACATAAAGAAATAGGCTGAGAAAGAGCTGCTTGAATTTTGCACTTGAGTTATTAAAAAAGAGTTTCGTATGAAGACTAAAGAACAAGCAGAAATATATGAAAAGATATACAGACGTATATAAAGTTATGAATGTAAGGAAGGATCCTGTGAATCGCAGAGATCCTCAGAAAGCATACCTCAAGCGAAAATAACGTAGTGGTGTTGAATTTACAGGGAAAACAAGCCAAATGCAGCTTATAAACCGTATAATACGCTTGATAATTCGCGTTGAAGCACCGTTAGAAAACTCAAGGCGATATTTTCATACAAATGGCGAGAAAGACGGCGAAAAAATTAAAGGATAAAATTCCGGGAGAGACTATTTCGAGTGCCAATTAGAGAAATCCCACGCAATCTTAGCTTTCTTCCTATGATCCGAGGATTCAAAAATATCCTCCCACGCCGCAGCTGGTCTGAGTGACAAGGGGAATGTCAGCTGGCGCCACGGTCGTTGGTCTTTACAGATTTGTCGGTGCTCGAGCGAAATGGGCGGTCGAGTGACGAGGGATTGAGCTCCAGAAATAAAAAGAGCGCAAGACGAAGTGCTAGCGATAGAGTGCGGAAAGAAGGAGAAGGCGGAACCACAGGAAATGTCGCCGCGAAAATCAAGGGGATTTACGAATGGAACGAAGAGAAATGAATAAGAAGATAAAAATATAGGAAGGCGAGAAAATGAGGCATTTTAACTCCGTCAGTGTTGACACTAGAATCCTCGTAAGCAAGTGAGTTCCTGCAATTGGATTGTAACCTATACAAATAAAAATGCTTTAAGTCGAATTTACTAATTAATTATCATTATAATTGTTAAAAATACAAGTTTATTTAGATTGATACATATCTTCTTACATCTAACTCTAAGGTATCACTTCCACGGATATGTAAGTAAATAAAGATATTAATACTGCTAATTAATTAACTGTATATTTAGAATACTTTAAGGCCGCATTTAAAAGTAAGACTGATATTATAAGGTTGTTATAAAAATACAAAGAATTGATCCACAAAAGATATCTTCCAGTATCTTATATAAGGGACATTATCAGCAAGCGGGGTACGAGTAGTCGAGAAAGGTTTCGAAAGATACGACATGAGAAATAAAAAAGGAACGGAGAGAATCTTGAGATAAAAATGGAAGGACTTCAAAGTAGGAAAGAGAAAAACAGATTTAAGATGGAGTGAAGAAAGGAAAGGGAGGAGTGGAAAGACGAGGGAACGTTGAAGGAAAAGAAAACAACAAATAAATATTTCAATAACAAGTACTGAAATTGGCTTTCAGTGCCTAGATTACCCAAACTATGAATAACGTTACATTCAATACATTGAAACGTGTAAACTCCTATTTAGTATTTAATAAGTTTCGTAAGGCATAAATGAGGCTTAGGTATATTTTAGCGAAGAAGGCAAGATATAGACATGCTACACCACATAGTTCTTTGTAGTGCAGTCTTAATGATACTTTTCTGAATTTATGAGAGTTGCACTCAATTTTTATTAATATCAATGGAATGCATGTCTTCATCAAAGACACCTTTTTCTGAGGGAGCTATCCAACTTGCCTTATTTACCTCTAAATTCAGTATCCTACCCAAACTTTACCTTGGCTTCCTTATTAGTTCTAGCAGGAATAGATTAAAAAGTTATAGTCCTTGCATGGATCTATTTCAATATACTTTTAGTGCTAAAGGGAACAAGGGCTTCTTATAATCTCACCTACATCTAACGGGAAAGTACTCCCTTCTCACCTGTGACTAAGCCATGCCTTCATTTTCCATCTCAGTGAAGTTTAATTTTAAGATTCACTTTACTAATATTAGTGGCTATAGGTTAAGCGTCGTCTCATAGGTACTTATTTTGATTTCTCAAACGGAAACATGGAAATTAAACAGCGAGTAAAATCTATAGGTGAGAAATGATATGACTCCACCATGATAATACTAGTGGGAAATTCGTATCACAAGCACCACATAAAGTAGAGTGATATTTGAAGCTTAACTATCCTCCAATTAAGATAGGTGGTGTAAAAAGGCTATTTTTCAAATTTCAATTAAATTATTTTTTATAAATCAGTATAATGATGACAGGTGAAAGTGATGATGTGAAGTACTTATATACTTTGGGGAAATAATGTTGTAGTGCAAATTATTAGGCGAGGCCTGAATATTTTATTGATCAGGCAGATATCGAACTCAAAAATTCGTCTCTCACATTTTAGGTCTTAATACGTGTATATTCGACAAATTAAATCTATTATGATAGGTACACTTAAATCACTCATCTACATGTTTCATCGAACTACTAGTCAAAGGATGTCGAAAAAACCAATAGCATGGTTCGCTCCAGCAGTAGGCAAACCACAAATGTCATCAAAGAGAGGGTGTTGATTCCTATGGATTCGCAAGTGCTGTATACTCATGTAAACACTTTACATACCTATTTTACCGTTCGATATTTATTTAAAGTCATTTTTCAGTTCAATTACTCGTGAGAGGTATAATTGGAATAACTGGTAAAGCTGAAGGGAAACATTAATCATTAAGGACTATCTCCCATCTCGTGTTGTTTATCTCGAGTAATGCTACTCGGAAATAGAACGGAATGGAACGAGAACTCCCGTGTTGAAGGAAACGATGGGCGTATTTCGGAATCCTTCCAAAGTAAAGGAAAAAGAATGATGGAAGGCCGTGGATGAGTGGTCCAGAAGGAGGGCGAAGGAGAACGGTTGTAGGTGTTTCTCACGCGTTTCCTTAGAGAGTTATGTCGTGGGTAGTGAGATTGGTTTACCTCCGAGGCGTGATAAGAAAGACCTTTCTCTACGCGGAGTGGCAGCTTTGCTTCGCTTTCCCAGGAGAGAAGGTCTTCAAGGAGCTTGATTCGTATCCGACGCTCTTAACGGCACCCGAAGGTGTCGCTGGTGCTTTGCAGCGCTCTTTGCACGATCGTCTCCTCTTAAAAAAAGGAGGCAGTGATGCGTAGGGTATACGGAATGGTAATTCATCCATTAGCAATGAGAAGAGGGATTGTAATGAAACCATGGGATTATAAGGCCGTCGTCCCCTTATGGAGGCTTAATGTGATTCCCCCAGCCAGAGAGCTATTGTTTCAGAAAATTATTGACTCTTCCGCGAGCTTTGAATAGTGATATGGTAATAGAGTGCGTGTAAGGAAGTGTTATTGATTATTGTCGGAGAACTCTGAGAGACTATCAAACATGTAGTCCTTGAATTTTATTTAAAAAGCTTCAGCGTAGATCTCATAGTTGTTTACTTTCGTCCTTCACTTTATAATATGTAAAGATTCTATGATTTATATCGTTACAGTTAAACATTCAATAATAGTTTAACTATAACCTTATTTGTAAAAATGAATCAGAAATTCGTGAACCGAGGAGGTTAACACAGTATGATTCTGTTATTATTACCACTTTCGTTTCAGTATATCTTTAAGTTAGCACAAGTATAGAATAAATTTTGAAATTTGCGATGCAATCTTTAGTTCTCACCAGCATGCAGTTACGGTAGTCCTCGTAGTTGGAAAGAATCATTTTATTGGTAATAAGTCAGCCTATATAACATCATTTAAAAAATTATCCATATCACCTAATGTGTTATTAATTTTTCGTTGTCAATTAATCTTCTTCCCTGATTCACGGAGCACTTAATAGTGTAGAATATCTATTGCTTTTCATATTTCTAATTCAGTATAAAAAGGTTCGGTTTGCAATATTATAATCTTGTTTGATTTACATATCTGCTATCTCAGAATTTGCGGAAAGTAGAGAGAAATTTGCAAAAGGTCTATTCAGAAAATATGATATGGCTTTCATTTGCAGTTTATAAATCGAATTATGAATAAAATTATGTAGGTTAATTACTTCATTGGTAAAAGGATCATAAATGAATTCCCTGTACGAGGTACAATCAATGCCTGGATGTCTCATCGAGAAAAACGAAATTTCAACACGTAGTAGATGAGTCTACAAATTTTTACCCTTCAGGATACTCTGAAAGATCTCCCGCTCCACCGACTCCATCCTCAAAATTACCACAAGACCTTCCTCGAATACAAAGCCAGGTATGTGAGTCCGCACCCTTTCTTTCACCTCTATTTGGATTTGAGGCGGCGGAAGATTCCAGATGTTAGCTTGCAATCGACGTCGAAGCGGCGAATCTCGCGAATAAAAACCACGCGATCCAGCGGACGTTGTTAGTTCCGCCGGCACGATCCAACGCACCGAATGTCTCCGCCAGGAATTTCTATCCCTGCAGAGCGCAGCAATTCTCGACCCCGAATTTACAGGCTGGGCCGCTTAAAAGTTTCTTGTTAACATATTTTAATTTATTATATTCAATAAAAATTTAACAATTTATAAATATTTTTATAGTATAAAAAATAAAATTTTAAACACATATTAGATAAATAAAATATAAACAATATTATATTTAATAATAATTAAATAATTTTCTCTAACGAGGTAATTTAAAAAGAAGCCGACAGATGGCCCACCTTGTAAGGGGCGAGTCCCGCAAGGACCCGTTCTCTCGCCACCCTTTTTGTTCGCGTCTTTCTTCGCGCAGTAAAGGAAAAATCGTGTTGAGGAAAAGTCGGATATCGAAGTACCGGTAAGTACTCTGGCAGCTGGAGGTGGTTTGAGGTAGGAAAGGTGTCACGCCATAGCGACAGATGGCTCCGAAAACGCCTTTCTTCTTTCTTCAGACAAAGGCCGCGGAGCACAATGAGAATTGGGAAAAGGGGTGGGTATGAGATGCTTCTCGATTAGTGAGGAAGTGGAATGAAGGCGGGGGAGGAGGGCGTGACGGTCCTGCATATGCCTGACTTCGGACATGGGACTGCGGGGAGGGAGTGCAGATTTACGTGCGGGAGATAAGTCGGAATAAAGGGGACTGGAAAAGGGAGGGACAGGCGTAGGAAACGGGCGAATGTATCTGCTACAAATAGCGACGGTGGTTGATTGCCGCGGGCCTATCGTTTAAAGGGTTAGGGAAAACAAATGAACAAAATGGGACTACCACTGTGGAATTTAATTCAAGGACTTAGAGAAGAGTTCCGATGGTAAATTGCAAAGTTTTATTATTCCATGTAAACATATGATGAAAATGGTTGAAATTCCATTCCATGAGTCCTGATCTACAATTAGAGAACTTTAAAGTGAAATACGATGATAAACTAAATAAAATTTTTTAAAGAAAAATCCAATTCACATAAAAATTATTAAATATGCTTTCAAATAACAATATGTTTCGTTTTTACCTAATTAAGTATTTTTAGCAGTTTTCGAAGTGCTAATTAAAGTCCGTAACATTACAGCTTAGCTAAAGGTAGTTAAAAATGATACTAAATAATGTGACACTCAAATAAAATTCAGCGTATGAAAAAGCGAGAGAATAATCAATCAATCATTCACTGCAAATTGAATGCACGACTGACTGGTTAAAGCGAATTTTTGCTATTTTCTAGCGGAATTCAAATTTTATAAAGCCTATTTAACTAGAAATGGCAAAGGCGGGAGCGGAAGGGGAAGAAACAGAGATGCAGGGAGAAGATAAGATGTTATACTGTTATAGCTTATTCCATGTGTAATTGTATCACATTTGTATTGAGTAAATTGAATCTGAGGTAAAAAAGAATAGTTTCTTATCCTCGTATCCATCCTTAGCACCCTCTTAGTGCACAAGATGAATTTATTATTTTAGTTTACAAGATACCGCAAGACCTCAACTAACACTAAATGCCGACCTGAGAAAATACATCACATGGAAAGAGAGATATTCATTGAACTATACGAAAATAATCGAGAACCCAGAACTTGAAGTAATAGTCAATAACCAACAGAATAATATCCAGGGGACACTAACTGAATTTCAATTTATCTTCCTTGGATCTCAGATCTTAATGAAGCTCCTTCTTCAACAGGCTCACTCCACCGCTCACATTCAAGATAAAGATAGGAACAAACCAAGCAGAATTTCCTCCTTCAGTAACAAGGAAGAAGATTTGATAATGCCTCGGAAAACACACATTTCGATTGTGCGGTGTTAAAATAAGAGGGAGATTTCCGAACAGCGAAAACGGGAACAGTGCGTGGGTGTGAAAGCCGACACCAGCTTCGAACGAGCCGTAAATTATGTTTGTGCCGGGTGATTAAAACTTAACTTTGGACCCAATTAAAGCCGCGGAGGAGGTCCACCGGCTCAGGTAACCGATCTAATAAGAAAGGGGCACGTAATTGTGCCGTTTGCGATGAAAAAGCTCGAGGAGATATGTCGTGAGAGCGGGAATGAGTGTACAATCCGCGGAATTGAATTAATGATTAGTTCGAAAGAGAAAGGTTGTTAGGGCAGACACGCGACGACGCTCTTTGCTCTAATTAAAGTGCCAAGAGATCCGCGAGGAGTTAAATTCATTGAAATGGCCGCAACTTCGCGGAACAAGGCACTTCGTTATAAATAAGCGTCGTCTTCGAATGGATGGATCTTCCGAGACGTTTTTCAGGCCGTGGATGGCGCTAAGCAGTCGTTTGCGATCCGATAATTACGTCTGAAGGAACTGAGGGGATATTGTGGGGAGAAGATTGAACCTTGCGTTACAAATTGAAAGTGTCTCTTCCGTTAATACATTGCGCGGGATTTATATTCACACGATGCCGATGAAAGTGTGCCAGGGAGATTAGATTGAGTGCGCTCTTTGGCACGGATCGAGAATTGTTTCACTTGTGTACATTTACATCGCCGGGTAAACGAAGTGTATAATTTTACTACGTTGAATTTCCAATAAAACGGTTGAGTACAGAGTAAATACTTAAAATGAATTTATGAGTATCGCAACCACAGATGAATCCTTATCTTTGAAACATCCACATTTAAGTTTTGTTTCGAATCAACAGCAACGCAAAACTTTATATTTATAGGTCACTTTATTATGTATGACGAAAGTATCCACGACGATCTGACTTCCAAAGACTCAGTTCTTCCGAGAACTCAGAATAGTAATATAAAATCTGATTACCAACGGAAGCTTTTTGAAAAATTCATCGATTCAGAACTTTTAGACGAAGTAGATGACACTGTAATTCCAGTAAACAACGAACTCGATCTCTGAGAGGCATCGACAAAGCGTTTCCAGGAATTAATCGCTAAACAGATTACCTCTGGTCATTCTTTCCGCAGACGATTAGAGAAGCTAACATGACCTATTAAGTCACCTTAACCACCTGCCATAAGCCACTGGCGGTTCGCGGGGTGTATATCTAAATCCAAAAAATAAGCACTCCGAGGATGTGTTTCAATTCAATCAAGGGTAGAGGGAAAAACTTTCGCTGAATGCATTCTTTACTCTCTTAAAATTTAAAATATTTCTTTGAATTATTGGATTACATCAAGTGTGATTAAATTAAATTTTAACGATATGAAATCAGCTTTTTAAACTCTTCCAGTTATTCGATTATTTTTCAAGCTTGCGATTAATATCGTGTATTGTGTATTTTTACTTTCTCCCTATACGTAGTATAGAAAAAGTATTGTATTCGCAAAAAAATTCGACCTCCAGATTTCGACGGAAATAGATGTTTTGGGGCCCATAGAGCATGTTTTAGCTATTTTCCCGAACATGTCTGTCTGTGTGTCTGTCTGTCTGTCTGTGGTTAAAAAGTTTGTGTGCGTTCTATCTTAAAAATAAATTATCCGATCATTTTCAAATTTTATATTTAGAATTTTCCTAACAATACCAAGAGTTGATTAGTTTTTGGAGAATATCGCTGTACCGGAAGTTACGGTTTATCCGGAACAAAATTTTGTTTCTTAAATATCTCTGTAAAAATGCAATAAAGGTATATACAATTACATACAAAAGTTATAGATAATGTACTTTACTACAACTGTTGTATAAAACCTTTTTTCGTAACACTGATTATTTAGGAGTTATTCTTCAATAATGGTTAACCGGAAGTTGTTGTTTACCCAGAAAAGGAAGTTTTTCATACATATCTGTATCAGAATGCAATATAGGTATATAAATTTACACACAAAAGTTTTAGATAATGTATTTTGCTACAACTTTGGTACATAACATTTTTTCGTAACACTGATTGTTTAGGAGTTATTCCCCAATAATGGTTAACCGGAAGTTGTTGTTTACCCAGAAAAGGAAGTTTTTCATACATATCTCTGTCAAAATGCAATGTAGGTATATACAATTATGTACCAAAGTTGTAGATAATGTTTCTTACTACAACTTTTGTATGAAACATTTTTTCGTAACACTCATTGTTTTAGAGTTATTTATATATTACCGGCATAGGCTTATGTTTTCAATAAATACGGAGAAAGTCATGTGTTGGCCACATCAGATTTTTTCTTTTAAATTTATGACTTAATACAGCGATAATTTCCATGAACTTAGACGATGCATATTTAGTATTTTATTTGACGCATTCATAGAAAAATATATTATACGTATTAATCTTTCATAAAGTTAATCAGAATTATTAGATTGATTGAAGCAACTTTAATTCACGTATATCAAGGATAGCTTAAACACAAAATGAAACGAATTCGCTTTCAAAATTATAAAGTGGTTCAAGATTTTACCCTTGACTCAGCCAAACTTCCGCGTATAGTGTGTGAAGTAAGGCTTTCGTAGTGCTTATGATAGCGTAATGAGCGAAGGAGAGGAGAACTTAAGTTTCTGAGCAAGTTTCAAGAACAGAGGCTGCCAATTCAGCTGAATTCAGATATAACAGTGAAGGATTTCTGGAACAAGGAGCGTATATAGGGAGAAAGAAGGCTATTTTTTAGGCATAACGAACAATAGTGAAACCGAGAAAGAAGGGACATAACATTTAAATAGAAAAGTGATTGTGAACTCTGAGAAGCAAGGTAAAACTCTCTATGTTACTGCGACAAAGGTTTGTGGGGATAGAAAGAAAGTAGGAGAGAGAGCGTGACATTGAGGGTTGGTGAAAGTGTTTCCTCTCATCGGAGATTTGAATTTTTCATTGGAGGGCGTGGGCGAGAGGGCGTGAGGCGTGGACCATCCGGCGCCTCCTTCAGAATCGGAATAATAAGTGGCGATGGAATGCCAACGACTCCCTCTGCCTCTAACGAACTGCCACAATGAGAATCATTATCTCGAATTTAAATCGCTGGCATTTATTAAAAAATGGTATTTTAAACGGCGGAATAGTATATTGTTTATAAGAAAGTAATATTGTAGTATAAGCCCAAGAGAGTTAAAGTGGATTTGGTTTCGAGTGAATGTGGACTGATAGAAACGTTGCCTTAAAGATATTAAAGGGGTGTTTTGCGTCAGTTTTGTGGTCCACAAAGGATGGAGATATGTAAAATGACAAAGATAGTGTGAAACATAATTTTTAGTGATACTAAAGGAAGAGGAGAAGAGCTAGTTAAATGTGATGGATGAAGAAAAATGAAGGTATGAATTTTAAGGGAAAAAATGGGTGTATGTGTGCTAGGAAAGGAACGTGTGGAGGACTATTTTAATTATAAGATACCATGACTTGGTCGATCCTTGAAGAAAGCAATCGAAAGTGATTTTTATAGGCTTATTTTGCTGCGCTTACATGAACTTTTTCTACTTATGGTACTCTGCCTCGTGTGGAGAGCAAGGGCAAACTTCCTCACTCCTAACCTTGTCTAGTCGCTTCATTCCCTCATAATAGCATAGTATAGCTATTGGTGAATGGGCTAAGTATCCAACCAGCCTTCGGGACTGTGAATGTACTGACAATATACCATTAATGCATTTATCCCTAAAGGGGACGGTAAAATTGACATGTGTGTATTTATGAATGTGTATATGTGAACTACCTGTCTTTCGAAAAAGCATTTCATTATTTTGGAGATGTTACGAACCACCAAAAACTCATTTGGATTCCACCACCTTTTATGTTCGGATTCTTACACCGAGATCATAAGTGTAACAGAACGTATTTTTCAGACGGAAACCGTGCAAAATAATAAAGAAGACATTTCAATGCAGAGATCATTAAAAGGGTTGTTTCCAGTTTTTACGCAAGAAGCGTTTAATAATTCATAAGTTTTACTCCGCGATCCTACGTAAGATTTATTTCTGTACGCGACACGTACGACTAACTAACTTGTTTTGCTCTAGATGAAAATTATCAAGGAAATGAAACTTAATTTATTATTAACTTATTTGTTGTTTTGTAATATCTATCTACGACCTATCAACTTTCAAAGTTTGTTCTGAAAAATCATCCATAATGCCAAGGCTACATATTGAAGTTATAAATAGCAATAGTTGTGACGTTATCATTTAACACATTTAAACTGATCACCTATATTAAAAACTTCATATGCATTATAGCTTTAATTCTTGCCGATAACCTTTAAAAGTGCCTCATAAAAGATTATTTTGATTTGTTCCCGTGTTTCATATCGTCGATGAACGCCGGTATTTTCTTTTAGTACTAAGAAAACATACCCGACGAATTTCGGAACATTTCAGAAAGACGCTCGTGAAAATAGCGGTGACGGACAAAATTCTATACACTGAGGGAATTCCAATAAATTACCAATGATAATTAAACATAATTTAATCCCAATGATCAATTGATTCAGATATTGGGATATCTTTACGGCTAATTCATATTATCCATGTACTACTTTTCTTTCCTTAAAATAAATAACTTTTAGATGAAGACACAAGAGGATCCTTTACTGATTTTTACTCTAAATTAATAAAGTAGATGATAGATAACGAACGTTGATGAGGGAGTATTATTAGGCAGTGTTGAGAAGGCAATTTAAATGAAATTTCACATATATACGGTAAGAAAGGGCATTCATAAATCAGGCTAAATCATTAAATCTCGTCAAGAGCAAAGGATTTAAAAATTATTACCGATTTTATGTATAACTGTCTAGAAACTTGGCGAGATTTTTACAAAAGTTTGGTCATGAGCCAATAGTGCAAGAGTCTTAACCTAGACAGGATCGCCGTTGTTAACTTCTTTTTCTCCCGAAAGGGCACACATTCTTCGAGGAAGAGTTTAAAAACTTTCTCATTTGGCATCGAATGGCAGAAGGGAAGCTAGCAAAACAAATTGTTTGCCAAGAGTAATGCAGGCGCTAAACGATGGCATCTCCCGTTCTTCTCCTCCCCGTTAAAGGCTTTTACATAACCATGGAAGGTTCCTCGACTTATCTGCCCTCTCCACTCCACTCACGTGCTTCGAAGAACGACTGTTCCTTCCCATCATCTGCACACCTTCCCTTCAAATTCTTGCTCCGCTTCCCTCGACTGAATCATCCCTCCCTAATACTCTTTGCTAATCTCCGATGGAATTGTATGCAGCAGAAACGGCAAGACGGTAACAAATAATTCGCGTCGTAATTGCAGCGAAAGTTGGAAATTGAATGTTAATTTTAGCTCTCGCATTTATTACGCAAGAGCATCAATAAATCTAACAAGCCTCATCGCCGTTGAACTAGATCATTGTAAATTCCATGGAGAAAACATATTGCAGTAAAATCTGTTAATAGTGGAACCCATATGAGACGGAAACCTTCCTATGCAATAATAATATTACTGCATATACCCAATGGTTTTCACAGGAAAAGTCCTCTGTAAGGCGGAACCTACGTAACGTGGATGGAAATAGTTTATATTATTAACATATAGGTATATTATGAACAGCTAGTATTCGAACCTGCGAAACGAGGACCCACATTTTCTTGCGTTTAAAAGTATTTACCATTGGCTTGTCTTTCTTCCAATTTCAGTTTCCATCCCGAAGGAATAAGCCAACGGTTAGTCCTAAAAGTAAAGAATCCTCAGGTGAAAAACACTCGAATTGGAGGACTATTTTGTTTTTAGTTTTCGCTTTAGATCTTCCAGGTGAGCTTTTGATGTTCGTACATTTATCTGGATAAGCAATCTTGCTTTAATTTATTCCGCCATTGAGACAATTGTTTATAAAAATAAATTTGATCACATTCTAATTAATTTACCATTTTCACTGCATTATCATTATGTTTATTTGTATTTTCCACAACTTGAAATAGCAATTCTTAATAGATAAATGCAGTTTGCGTATCGACAACTTGATTGAATCTCGACTTTGCGCCATTGTAAATACACTGTCGGAAATACTTAGGTCACAAAAGTTATACATATTATTGTTAGGTTGGGATGGAATGTCGTTCAATCAAGCTGTCGGGCAATTGAGCATCGGTCAAGTATACGTCGGTCATTGTAGGTAGACCACTTAGACAAGTTTTACTTTACAACTGATTGATTTATTCCCTTCATAGACCTTCCTATTTGAGGAAAAAGACGTGTCTGGAATTACGCATGTCGCGGAGCCTTTTCTCATGTCATTCGCCGACTAAATCGATCGCGGCGTTAGTAACACGAGCAAATAGAGAAGAGGTTTGCCTCGAGGGTATTTCCCCAGTCTTCCGACCATCGTTGGGGGCGTTCGTGCGCGACCAGATTATTTTTTTGCGTATCGACGGCGACGTTGAGGGAGATTAGAGAATGTCCCAGGGAGACGATGCCAGCAGTCGGCCAAACCGGTTTTCGGACCTCGGCTTATAATGCAGACGCCTCCCGTTCTTAGCAACATCGATCACTTCATTAAAGTCTGCCGGAGGCGCTGATTAAAACAAGGCTCTTGGCCGATAGGGAGCAACCATGGGATTGAATGCGTCGAGGAACCAGAAAATTGACGGCGCAGCGGATAGAAATTGATGAAATACGCAGGATGGAAATTTTCCCGCACAGCACGTCGAATCAACACAGGATGGGAAATTGAATTAGGGAGCGGGATCTCGTCCGGTTGACTCGCGATTGAAAATCCCCCTGCATCATACATTCAGGGCTGCTGCATCAGAATTTTGGTTTAGACGGCGTGAAATTAGTTGCCGATGCCGACTGTTGTCGGGTTGCTCGGTTTCACTCTTCTCATGGATCTCTCTGCCTCTTGTTTGCCCAACAAACTCGAAAAAGACACCCTGCAGGCTTATACATGTTCGCTCATAGATGCATATTGGAGGAGGTGAACAAATTTCGCCTTTGGCAAGATTAAAATATTAACTATATTTCTTATGATTTCCATCGAGATAGCCTCACGCTTTATTTCCAGTAGTATTGAATTTTTAATGCGATTCGCTCGATGCCTTATTGGATAGCAATTTAAATTTGTCTGTTTTAACCCCTGATTTTCATATGATTTACATGTACATCAAATTAATTTTCATGTGTGTTTATATAGATGGCCGGACCGATTGTTGAAGAGGCACGAGGCGACCGCCTAGGGCAGCTCTCGTGTGGGGCGCCTTAATAAATACTTAAATTTCACATTTTATGTTGGACATTTTATCAAGAGAAAATAATGGATTTCCTTATTAATATGTTCGTTGATCGCAGTTCTTTACAAAATTTTCGACTGTTTTCGATTAAAATCAACTAGGATAGAAATTATAGGCGACATATCAGGTCTCGCCGACTTGACCTTATCATCTATTGCACATATTTGTCTATCAAATGCCCTGAATCGTATTTGTAGACCTCCTTAAATCTACTCAGCACACCCGTCCATCACCTCACATCAAATTCATCATCTCTATGCTCTTTGCAGTGGGTTTGCGTTCAGTCAACTGAGACGGAAATCCTTGGTCACATATTTCCTTGTTGCCAATTGATTAATGCTGGCGATAAACTTTGCTTATCAAACAAACACTTAAACCATTATAAATGTATTCATCATGCCGTTCATTCATAAACAAATTGAAAGACTTTCAATTGTACAAAACAATTTACAATTAATCTAGGTCTAATGAGCCCTGCTTGCGTTATTCTCAGCCAACTTTCTTTCCGCCTCATTGCCACTGGTCTACCATACAATTCTTTTCGAGAAAATTCGTTGTGATTTGCCGTTTCTTCTTATTTTTCGTCCCCGCTGGACCGTTTATCAGTGTTCATCTTTCGAAATCTACGGCTACCTCCATATAAGCGCTACAAAGTTGCCTCCGCCGTCGGTGAAAATAGTTTTCGGCATTGGGAGTTTTCACTCGGAATGAATTCTTTTTTCTTTTATTGGCCCGTTCGCCCACGTATGACGGTGTCCGCGTGGGACGCGGTTTGTGTAGCATGTGCTCTATCTCCTGTCATTACGAATCCAGTTCTTCTAAAAAGTAATGCCCTCTACGGTCGAACTCCAATGAGACAGCTATGATTGATGAGCGCCTTCTTTTCTATGGAAATACCTCTCCGACTAGTTATTCCTGTATCCTTGACCTTCTCCCGTGACGTTAATTTAAAAAAGCTGTGATAATAATTGTATTTACATTCTTCATTTGTGTTGTTTGAAATCTCCTATTGGACATCAATTTGGCAACAACCGAGATTTTTTCTCAGAGTTAATATATTAAAACAAGAATCACAATCACTTTGTGAATTCCTCCTTATTCCTAAAAAGATAAAATTCCTTTTTCAAGGCAAAAAGTTTGCAATGTAGGATTTATCCCTTTTTAACGACATGTTTTCAATATGTTTTCAAAGTATTTGATAAAGTACTAACTAACTAACATGGCTAATACCGATTTGCCGAGAGAAAAAGCTACCGATACAATATAGTCAGAACTAACTGATTAGAATTTTTCTAAACAATCTCCTTCGGTATGCATCTATTTCAGATACACATTGACACTAACTAACGCTATATTTGCAGTAGCTTCACCTTATTAATTTTTACCCCTTCAAACCAAAATAAAAACGATCTCGAGCATAAATACTTCAATATATTTTTGTCGAAGCAATGTTTCGTTAGTCGCTTAAAACTAGCATAGTAATGAAAAATCCACAAGAAGAAAACATTTTATATGACTTGTTTATACTCTTCCTTTGAAATTGTACAGTTACCGTTAACGTATTTGAATAACAAACTCATTATGGAATTGTTCCAAATATCGTTTCATTTGACATGTTACGCGCCAAAACAATATTATCAATAGTTATCTTAAGTACTTAACGAATTTAAATAAAATCCGGGGTAATACCAATAAGTATACAGGTATCTTATCGCCTTTACGTAAAATTTATATTTTTACCTTTTCAATAAGTTGTTTTTGAGGATTTCCTTCTACCTTGCAATGTTAAAACCTTGACGCACAATTGATTTATGTTTTAAAGGGAGCATACAACCACTACCGTTTCTTCCGTTCCCGTCATGGTAAACCTTATCCGTGGACACGCGCCTCCGGCCTTCCATTCCCAAGCACGTCATTTCGCCTCTTAGTATTTCTTTATGCGTCCCAATAACCATGCGCGCATATCAGGATTCCGAATGGGTTACCGATTCATTTCCCTTAAGTTGACAGCAACATCATCCGCTCCTTTTCAATTCGTCGCGCCCCGTCATCCTTTCTGGATTGATCCCTCGTCGCTTGAAAAGGACGCTTCTCAGCGCCGCGACGCCCTTCCCAGCGTCGGGTAGACGACATCTCCCACTCGCTCCACCCCCATACACGCATGCGACTTCCTCCACCCATCTATCTCTCATTGTGTCCCCGAAATCTCCATGGCAGCATCATCGCGCCTTTTTTCGGGTGGGCGTGTCCCTCTTAAGAGCGTCTTAAGCTGTCTTCCCATCTGGGAAGACGCCCATCGCCTCAGGGGTCACGCCGCGTTCCAAGGCACCCACACGCTACCTCCCCAATCTCCTATCCTCATTCCAAACAATTCCCCACCCTCCTGTCCTCCAGAGAGCCCAAACCGCTTTCCCGCCGGTGTTTCCATATCCATTGCCGCGTACCTGGTCTTTTCGTATTTTTTTCGGGTATTCCAGCATCGAGATGATTTTGCTAATGTTCGTAATCGTATAATGTCGTATTATTCTGCAAGTATGCGTGTCCAACCCGAAAAAATTGAGGCTGTAAGTTCATGGACATTATCACCTCCTGAAAGACCAACGTCTCGCTTGATGCGATGGAATTCCGAAACATCAATGATCGAACTCATCGTATTGAAAACTGACAACGATGTATAGAGCGTGAAGGTAGGGGAAACTCAATTGGCGACTTTTAGTAAAATTAATATTGTTTAAAACTAATAATCAAGAATATTTCCAGAATGTGAGAGCAGTCGTAGTATACGGCTGACTTGAACTATCTAGCAGTTCGTTCTTTCACGTTAATACTTTATATAGGTCAATGATTGCTTCAGACTTTTACATTTCCTTGAAATATCCTAACTTTTTGAATTACATATTTAATATTTTATGTAATCACGCGTGTCTCGATTGAGGTAAGATAGAAGAATCATAATTGATGAATGTAAGTGAGTTTTTATTGATGAAAACTTACAATGTAAAATCTATTTCCAGAATGTGAAAACCATACCAATTATAGCAGAAAGCTGACTTAAATTATGTAGGAGCTGATATATATATATATGAATGTGTGTTTTAGACGTTTACATATCTTTGGAATGGTACTTTTTGAACCACTGAAAATCATACGTAAGCACGTGCGTAATAATCTATCTTTATTAATCAACGGGTACGCGATGGACACCCCCGAATTTCGAGGAACCAAGAACCAAACAGGACCCCATTAATGAGGCTCCATTTGTTTCCAATGAAAATTGTTGGCGTGAGAGTACGTTTGGTTCTACTATTCCACCGCTATTGAATACTCTTCATTTCCACTAGTTTTTCCGATAAACTTAGGCATAAAAACATCTCAGTTACTCGATGAAATATTGCCTGCGTACTCGGGCACCAAAAAACCGAGTAATTTGGAAGCACTCTTCTCCGTCTCCACTCTCCCGCTTTCGTATTCAGAGTCGTTTCCCTCGCTAAACGATTTTTTGCGCATTGTTTTCTCCTCGCTTCTCCTTTTTACACGATTTTTCCATCGACGAACTTTTGGCCGTTTCTGTTTGCGCGGATGTTTGCCAATCATTCCACCTAATAACATCAATATACGTACGGACACGTCGATCGGCGCAAATATGAACTCTCTCGCAAACATGTGCGTGAGCATGGAAATACGCTCCTTGGGACGAATAGACTGTGTAGTGGACGCGCGTAAACCTGTTCTTCGTACCTCTTTTAATCAGAGCTGCTTATCGCCGGATTCCTTGGATCGGCGTCAAATATGCTGTTTTATTCGAAACGGGTATCCAGTTTCCCTGTGGGTCTCCTCTCTGACTTATGTGCTGCAAAGTAGCTATGATCGCTTATGTTTCACTTAATTTATCGCTCGCGATTCTCTTAGCGGCTCGCGGAATGTGTTTATCGCTGCCAAGAGGATAGTTAAACGTCATGAGCGGCGTGGAAGTCGTGAATTGGATCGCGCTTTTTAAAGACGTTCCTGTCGCTATTATTCTCCAACAGCGTTCCCATTTGGTGTGCTGGAAGTATTTTTTCTGCCTTCGTGATATGTGCTCTATCAGTCTAACTTTTTGGTAGCATATGGGATACATTTTACACTTAAATGGGAAAAAATGTCTTTCTACGACACCATTCCCTATAATTTATATGCCTTATTGACCGCCTAGTACTTTTTTAATGGTTCTCCAATTTTTCGCGTATTAAATATTTTATTATGAACTTAATACCACTATAGCCTTCACAGATTCCTTCATGATATGATTCATCATTGATGCTATCATAGGGATACATTGTTCAATTTTCTATCTTAAAATTACAACCGCACAGTTTTAATTTCTATCCTTATCTAGCATATAAAGCAGCATGACATCTAGCACAGCAGTGGCTTAGCATGCATGTACCAGCATAAGGTACTGAAATTGCCTACTCGAAGTACCCAAAACAATATCTCTCCATCAAAAATTTTTTTTAGATTTTAGATTTAGATATACACTATAGGTTGAAGAGAATAAGAAGAAAAGCATGTATTCTATTCTCAACCAATATGAACTCTCATTGACGCAAACGAAGGGGTGGTATAATAAATTACTGTTTGCGTAAGTTTGCAGAGGAGGAAATAAGGTTGGAAAGTACCAGATGACAATTTCAGACTGTTAAACGCACCAAGAAATCGACTTCTCGACTCAACAGAAAGAGTTGAAATTTCTGAAAGTTTCATTCATTCAATTGGCAAGTTTCTTACGCCATATTCGCAGTGGAATTTTGTGGACGAAGTTTTTCCGGCACCGAATGGGACCGTGGCTCCTTGAGTCTGAATACAGATGTCGAGATCCCACGATACCAGCGGTTGGCTTCGCGATTTTCCCAAACATGGCGCTGCCGTCGTCCAAGGTGACGGTCGCCCTACTAAGAACAACATCGCGATGGAGCCTTCGAGGAATTGCCTCCATCCTCTCTTTAACATCTCACTCCTCATTTCCCTCTTTGCTCCCGATGGCTTTTGGCCTCCTGAGCAAATAATTGCCGAAAATTCCTCCGCGGTTTTGTTTTTCAACCCACTATATATGATAATAGAAACTAAACCCCGGAGGTACTATTATTTTTTAGCGATTTCTTTGACACGACGTGCTTTCTCTTCTGGCGCTAGGCGTAAGGGTCTAAATGTAGATAAGGAAGCGATTGTGCGATAGGGATTGATCGAATTGAAGAAACCGGTTTCTTTATTTTTTAACGCTTCCGGAGAGCGGACTGCGAACAAAGGAGTCGTCCGATGAAGGAATTCCCGTCCACACTTTAGAAAACAAACGGACCTCGGAATGCGCAAAAATCTCATCTATATGTATATAAACGCCTTGGGATAGGTACACTTACATGAGATGGCATAAATATTTCTCCTTTTATAGTTATCTATGTCCCTTTTTTATTTTTATGCTCTTATTTACATATCTAGAATTTATTTTGTCTACATAATACATTTAAATATATTTATTATTGTTTATGATTTACATATAATTCACATATACAAGGTGGGCCATTTTAAAGTTTCTTGTTAATGTTTTTTTATTTATTATATTTAATAAAAAATAATAATTTATAAATAAATTTATAATATAAATAAGAAAATATTGTATAAAAATTTTAAATAATATTATATTCAATAATACTTTAATAATTTTCTACGACGACATAATTTACAAAGAAACCAGCAGATGGCCAACCCTAGAAATAATATTTCTTAATAGTTCTTAATATATCTAAGGATACATGTATAAGAATTAGGATATTTATTACATCTATATGCAGATGTAAATGTTTACTTCATATATTATAATAAGAATTACATAAGTAAGTTATTTTATGTTATTTAATTATTTTGTTATTATTAATACTTTTATCAATGTGCAATATTTGTAACATCTCTGTCCATATTAATATTGAATGAATTAATAAATAAACGCCTAGGGATATGTACATACTTATATGAGTAGGCATATATCGGCATTTACGTCGGACGCCTTGTTCCCTCTGGTAGCAGCACGCGGACGCTTTTTCGGGAGCATCCGTCATGTGCCTAAGGAGCTGCATTAATCACGTCCTTTTCCATTTCTTTGCAACGGAGCAATATATATGTTTCATTACATTTGGAGCGATGACTGATGAAAGCGAGATAGAAGGAGCGGCGATAACGAGAAAGGATGCCGAGCCGATTAATAACGTCAGATGCTGAAGAATCCGTATCCCTCACTCCTCTTTATATGAATTCCTCGGTGAGATTTCCTAATTGGATCTTGTGATCATTCGTATCACGGAGAAACGGCTTGAGAACCGACGGATTCCGACTACGGGAATATTTCCGTTTTTTCCGCATCCGGTATTCCGCAAACAATTTGAACTACGCCCATCTGAATAACAAATTTTGGTATTTGTGATATCATTCTTATCCTCTTTCTTCGCGGCATGTCCTTTGATCTTCCGAAATCAGAGCTGAATTCGATTATAATGAGTTTATGGCATATTCGCGGATGCGACACCACCCTTTTAGAAATAATAGTTGCTCATGGCAGTTATCCACCCACTAATTTTGAAAAAAAATCCGGTCATTAACGAAGATGTTTTTCATTAATATCATCTTTCCTCCGCATTATATTCTAATCACAGTTTCATAGTAATAGAAACATAGATAGATTTTCCTCTGTAAACAATTAAAGCCTGCTAGAGTTTTTCGGCAGATGAAAAAAATTGTCTTAGTTACTCACGAAAGTTGTTAGAGGATTTTCCAAGTGTATACCCTATTATTGTTTATTAGTGAAGAATATGAAAAATTAATGGAAAATTTTTCCGAAATAATCGGATTAAATCTACCTATAAATATTAGAACAGGAATAAATTTTGTTTCATCATATTTGCCTTAAAATCTATTGAATTTGAAATAGATGTAACGGAAATTTTACCGCGTGTTTTATAATCCTAAATAAAAAACAAAAGAGATGGATTATTTAAAACAAAAATAAAATCAAATAAAGTGATGAACCAGGGAAATAAGGTTTCGTGAAGTGAGACGACAAATCATAATGGGTGTCTTTGTAGAGTGGAAGTGAAATAATTAAGCATTATCTGTTCTGCGTCAAAATATATGCTCTCGCCTCCTATCTTATAATGAAGGAATAAATAACGAACGAAAGTCTTTATAGTTGAAGCCTTGGGATGAAGGAACTCTCATCGAACGTGAAAAGGGAAATTACGATGATGTGATTACATCTCGAATGTATCCTCTGACTCTTTCCAATCGAAACACAGGAAAGGAAAATGCACATTGAGCCATACCCTCCCCATTAAGCATCCTCCGGAATCATACCAACTGCATCCAGATTGGAGAGATGTATCTCCAATCAGGGGCGGAAATTGCAAATGGATTTCCCCGCAGCATTCACTTCCCGAAAAGGCATCCTTGTTACGGACCGTCCGAATCGACCGTGATTCAGATTCCAATTTCTGGCACGGGATGGCTCATCGAGAAGGCGGTGATGCAATGCGCGCTGCAGCGAAGAAAGAGCGCGGCTATCGCGGAGGGCGCCGAGAGGTTTTAGAGGGTTCGCGTCATGGTTAAGAATGCTCGCATTCCAATGCCCGGATTCCTCCCACACGGCGAGGAGAGAAGGCTCCTTATGGACGCGAGGGAGTCATAACGCAACTCTATTAATAGAGAAGGCAATTTTTTCCTTGATAAGAGAATTTCATTCAATCTGGGTTGACGTAATCGGTGCGTGCCAGGACGAGAGGTGACGTAAGGTAGCCTAAGTGAATTTCAAGCGATTCCAAGGGCTAAAAATGCGGGATTTATTGCGATGAAGTGGCTTGGATAATTTTGCGTTCTTCAGTGGAGAGATCAAGTGTGAAATATCATTTCCAACTTCTGCTGAACAAATTAAATGCGAAGAATTGCCAGGAGATAGAAACCTAAATATATTTGCCTGCATTGGAACATTTGCAATTAACGATAAAATTTTCTAGGGCAGAAATATTTTTAACTGGCAGGATTAAGACGAATTTTAAAACTGTAATACTAAGCCAACCTATACTTAATTTTGTCCAAATATTAACGCAAATAACAACAGGTAATATATTCTGGATCAATAAATAGCTTTTGTGACTTCTTATTTTTCTATTGCTTAATATTTGCCTTTATTTATGAATAACTTAAGCTTCTAATTGTTCATTCGTTATCATTCCATCAGAATGATGTGCTAATATTTTTACTTAGAGATCCTTCATTAAAACATGATTTTCATGGGTTTAATATCTTCCTCGTTTCTTTATCATCAACCCAACTGATTGTCTAAATTCTATAGTAAAGGTGTTTAAAATATACTTCATCAACAACGATAAAACATCTTCAGCATTAATTTTGGAAACACTTCATTTTGTCTGAGTAAAATTATTGGCGTCCAAACATGGCACTGAGGCATTTTTGTTTCGTACTCAGATGTTATAATTCCAAGTTAGTAGTAAGTAATACAAGACCTTGGATATCCTGATCGCATTACATTTGGAATATAAGTGACGAATGACTGTAAGAGTTGATGCTTGTACGCTCTAGAAATAAAGTAAGCTAATGTTGAGGCTATTCGAGAAAAAAATAAAGAGGACATCAACGTTGATACAATAACTTAAAGTTAGGAAAGAGGTGTACTTGAGATAAATCGATCATTTTGTCTAAAATTAATTAAATTTTAATTATTAATTATATACTGAAACATCGAGAAGATACATTTTCAATAAAATTTTAAAGTATGTACAGAATAAGACTTCGTCACGAAGAAACCGTTTGATATCATTGTTCCGCATTCTAACGACTGGTAAACCACTCCAGTTACTCAAAGCTTAGCCAGGGACGCACTACAGACCCTTGTGAAATTCTTTCTTTAACTGCTTCAGAAAGTCGTAAATCTCCCTCATGGACAGAGTATAAAGGAAGCACATACGCATCATGCCAACAAAGAGCAATGAGGAAGTAATTCGTCTTGCTTTCGAATCTAAAAAATTCTACGAAAAACCCTCAGCTAAGTGATGAAATGCTTCTTTTCCCAGATATGAGGGAATCTCAATTGACGAGGAACTCTTCGAAACTCCCTGCAACTTTTTACACCCTGCATTAATCCATTGGCAGACTTAAGAGGATCAAAACGCACGATTGCCCCTATTGCTGACTCCAAATGGTAAGTTATTTGCCCAGGATATAGCGAGTAAGCGAGATATACAACCATCTCAGGAATCTGCAACATCTTGTGCGTCAATGCTAGAGTAACAGAGAAAGCACCTAAACCTCTTCAACAATTAAAATTAGAGTTTTTAGCAAAAATTATACTATTTACAACAATTTAACAGAACAATGAGAATATGATGATAAGCTATGATGATTGGAGGAAATGAGGTATACGCCAGTAATATATTATTTAAATTTTTACATACGAGGTCAGATTAGAAGATTCTATAAAAATATTTATAAAGTCTGTTTCAAGCTCCCAAATTCTTCTGGAGAATGAAAGTTCGGACGTAATTACTATTTTGATACTCTCACGTATTTGTCCGACTCCGACTGTCGGAAAGAGCACGACAAAGATAAACAAATGCAAAAATTAAATTACTAATTACTTAAATACTATACGATTGACCCTCGTTTATCGCGGTTAGCCAGTTACAGACTGTACCGCGATAAGTCAATTTCCGCGAAGTAGGATTCCTTACTTATAAATCGAATATTTTCTCAGCTAGATCATAGAAAACATATTTCCGACCTAAATACGTTATTTAACATTATTAGAGCATATGGACAAAACCGCGGTATAGTGAAGCCGCGAGAGACGAAGCGCAAAGCGGCTATGGATGATTGTTACTCATAATAATTTTAGTAAACAGCAGCTGATGTAGCCGAAACTACAACGAACGTAATATTCAGCGAGCGAGGTGATGTGGTGGATTAAGCCATCGCTTCCCAAATTTCCAGCGAAGAATTGTATATTCTAAGCTTCATTCCCCATAGCTACCGAGGGCCGTAATTGGACACACCGACCAAACCGAATTACCACCAATCTTAATAGAGCGCCTTTACGGCTCCAATCTAAAGCGGATAGTAAACAAATACGCTTCGACGTCTAGAAGTAAACATTTTCCCTTTCGTCGCTTCGCTAATACGCAAACAAGGCACGTCTCCATTCACTCCTACGCGCGGGGAAAGCGATACAGAATGCATCCGTTGATAAACTTCCGTCCATTCAACAAAACCCCCATGGATTCGGTCTCTTTTTTTCAACGGAGGCTCAATTGAGACTGAGCGAAGCCAATATGAAAGCGTACAAGCAAAACGGTCTCCTTCGTCCATCAACCGAAGACGCTTTCAAGGGGTGGAAAAATCGTATTGCTTAGGGCAGCACTTACGCGTTTCTCTGTCGGTGCTGCCGAGGTCACCAAAGCAAATGAAGAAAGACGGAAATGAAAAAAGGTGTACACAGACTTCTGGGACAATGGTGCACACAGGAGAGAGAATATACGTAGAACTGCTGCCATAACTTCCTGTTTCTTTCTACTTCTTTTGGTGGTTAGTACAATACTGCAAGCCTTAGATTACCGTATTGCGCCACTCTTCACGACCGACTAGGAAAATATAACTTAAATAACAGCGTTTCATATATTTTTATCAAAACAATCAAGTGTCCAAGTAAACAACTGGATAAATAGCGACTATAGCCAGTTGTCTCCTCTCTAAAAAAATCGCCCCTATACTTTTTCATACTCATTGATAACTACGTACTTATTGATGATTATCTATTTTCACTATCTTAGGTATGATGAGACAATAACGTTATAATTTCGCGATTATATCATATTATGTAAGCAATTTTCTGAAATTCAAGTTTTAAAAAAATTTCAAGCATTCTTATGTCCGATCAAGGCTTTGAAGCTCTATTTCCGAAACAATATCAGAAACCTAACACATAGCCACACTCTGTGATAGTAATATACCAATACTATAAAGGGCCATATTTATAAGAAGCAAGGTTTTGAAGCTTGGAAGTATGAGGTGAAATTATACTCCACTATTAACTTATGGACAATAATGCATTGATAATCTACGGTACCTAATTGAAATTTTTATTATTTGATTTATTGACATCAAAATCGAATCAGGCCCTATATCATTGTTTGAACGTTCCAGCTTTAATCGTATTACAACAAATTAATTAAAAATGAGCATTCTCTTTCGGTGCACGTACAATCCAATTCCTAAGCATTGTTAACCCTGTGGGAATTGAAGACAGCTGAATAAACGAAAGGAAGTTTAGATTCTAGAGAATCCTCGCGGTGGACCCAAACATACACACAAAGCCTGTGACTGTTCGACACTGCGCATGGTCCGTTTGTTCGGATGAGGGCTTAATCGAGATAAGGCAATCTGCAGAGAAGTATCTGTCGCGCCCCGTTTCTGAGGAAGAGATTTTTATAATCAGTCGCATCTCCGAGAAGAGATAGTGCGATATTTGTGGAGGGAAGATTCGCGGGAGGATGAATGGGCATTTCGCCGTAACTGCGGATGGCGCGAGATTAGGGGAATAGAGGAGACACGTGGTGAAGAAATGCGTCCCTTCCTAACGCCTCTTCGTTAACCTCGTTATACTTCGAGGAGGAAGTGTGACAGCGTCGCGAAATAACTGGAATTTTGCAGTAACACCCTCCAATATGCGTTAAATCGATTTTTATCCTGATAATTTAGATGCGGAGGAATCTTTGCAACGTCTGAGAAACAAGAAGAACAAAACAAATTCTAAACTAAACAAACTTCTAACAAATTTCTTTTGTCCCATAATAATTAATATCTCCAAATAAAAATATCACTGCATTTCTTTATGTATTATTCTTTATTTTTTTACAAGCCCCTCTTTTTAATCTATGTTCTTTTTTATGTTAATCGATTGACTTTTTTCTGGAGTGAAATTTAAACGAAGCATCTGTTATCGGATATTCCTGTTTTTATAAACATCATTAAATATTGTATTTCAATGCCATATTACGTACTGTATATACTGCATAATTATTCATCATAGAGCACCTCTACACAGATTAATGCACAGGAATCAGATGAATAATATGCGGCGCAAAAAGGAGGCAGTGTTATAAAGCTGTGCGTCACTGACATGAAATTCAGCTTTTACTGTAAATTTCTCTATTTGTAATGGCTGAAGAGCATTTAACAAAACTTCAATCTATATTAAAGACTGATAGTGAGAATGTGATACATGATTAATGTAAAATTCCAGTTGTAATATTGATTTGAAGACAAGATATTACCAATAAAAATGGGCTTGTACAGTAGCTCTGGTCTCATAACTATAAAATCATGAAAATCATAAATTTTAGCGAAATGAGTTTGGAATCCTTTGCAGGAATAAAAAAAATGATCGTAAATAAATATATCATCGATGATACAAATCATGTTATTATCAACTGGGGTATTCCTCTTTATTTATATCGTGTCAGGAATCTCATTGAATTTCATAAAAATAGAATTTTTATGACTATAAAAGGAGATCGCATTCTTCACATGTTTTTTGCCCCCCGATGAATATTTTTTTACTGAGGGACGTCTCATTTTCCGCTCGATAAAGATGTTCTCATTTTAAGAAATACGGACGACAATCTCGGTTAAACACGTCATTACGTCCTTGCATTTCTAAGGGGTAAATCGCAGAAAGCGGGGGCACTATTTATGGTTTGCAGTTACTCGTATACGAAGGAATGTAAACGTTTTTATCCCTCGTTAGATTCTGAGAACACACACGCTCAACAGTGCCATAGCGACGCGACGGTTTTCGATAAGAAAAAATCTCCACTTCCGCCTTCATGAAATACGAAAACAGGAGAGCGTAACGAGAAAAAAACGAGAGAAAAAATTATATGTCCTCTTTCGTTGGATATAAGGCAGGAAATTGGGCTTCGACGATATGGTATAAGGATTAATAAACGATGCACATATGGTAATGTGTAAGAATCGAATCGGTTTAGCTTTATTAATCGTAGCCCGTTAGGTGATAGCACAAAATTTAATTTTTTATTAAGAATGTTCATTTGGACCATTTGAGTGTACTTCCGAACAATATATTGACAGCAAAAACCCGCCATTCATCGAGAAATAATATTGAGCTAAGAATAATTCATTTGGAATCATATCATTAAATTTGAAGAAAATACTTCGTCATTGCTCGATTAGGACATTATCAATTAAGGATTATTATTATTTCCGAGTGTCCATCTGCGGATTTAAAGGGAGGAGATGAGCTCAATTGCTCTTGATGAATTTCCAAATCAATGCGTTTGCCTTCAGGGAGTAGCTCAACATTCAACATTTGATGAAGGAGTTACATTGTATCAATTTGGTTATTCAGGACCAAAGGAATTTTTAGAATCAATTGGTGAGAATTAAGCTTTATTGACAGTTCACTTTAAAATGAGTTTAGGAAATTATATGAAATCACACCAAGGCTACTTTTAAGCTCCGTCCCTGGGTTTGACCGAATATTGAAATTTCTTCTTAAAAATAAAGATTCGTTTAATACGGTCTAAGAAGTCAGATCCCCGCTACGAGACGAGCAGAAGTAGAGAGAAAAGATCGTTAATTTCGCCCAGAAATATCACCAAGAGCCTCAAGGAAATGAACCGGCGATCGGGCCAATAATGAAGCTATTAATTCCATCCTCCATACGTCACTTCCGGCTACAGTTCATCGCTCCAGTCGCGATCAGGGGCGTGAAATTTTTTCGGCAGAGTTTGTTCTCGCCGGGGATGAAAAAAAATAGGCTAGACGTGGCCCACGCGCGCAAACTCTTTTTCCCTCCTGTTTTGCGTCTAAAACTTCGTTTCCTCCACGTATACACAGACGGAGGATCGGGACAAGCAGGAGACAGACGGTGGAAAAACAAAGCGAAGAATGCAGGAAATGGAGTGCTACGGAGCCCAGGGCGAAGGGGATATTTTTAATGCGGATTTTTTCCATCTGGAAGCTCTATCGAAATTCTTCGTGCTATTTACTTAGTCCGACTCGAAAGAGGGAAGGGGAGACGCATGAGTCAAGTTGGGAGCATGAGAAGAAATTATCGAAGTGATGAAATGCTGCTTCTTTGGCGGATTCGCGTGAGTTCACGCGGTTGAGATAAGTTATGGACGAATTGAAGGAATCCTTAAAAGGGAATACCGAGTTCTTCGAGATAAGCCGTGTATGACTTGAGAGGTCTCTTAAAAGGAAGCATATTTCAGCATGCGAGTCTCGAATATTTTACGTACGACTGCTGTTCTCGTATATTTTCGCATCTTTGAGTCAACGTCTATTTAATGGAATTGATACATCATGAATTACCGGTAGATAAATCCGGTTTTATCTCCTTTAATTCAGAATTAAGTGATCGTCTTAACCTTGATGTTTCTGTCCATTTAATTAATGATGACTCAGAAATATATGCCCTAACTTTCTGATATCTTAGTTTCGCTAAATATGGTACTCAATTTTAACGGAATTTATCCTCTCTCTGCATTTCGCTCTTATTATAGTTAAATTATAGTATAGCATGTTGAAAAGAGACTTTTTATGGCATGTTTCGGGTTCGTTAGAGTACCCTAGAGAATTTGACATGTTCCACCCCCGTGCCGAAATTTAAATCATAATAAAGTTTCAACGAGCTCGTCCATAGAACGATAGCTACAGTTAGCTTTTAATAAATTTTGATATTTACAGGACAGTGATAACTAAGTGTTCCAGAACTACATTTTACAAATTATTTGTAATATACTTATTTTAATATTCTTTTTGAACTATTAACTTAAGCCAAAAAAAATGGAAGCGTCTTCGGAAAAACTATGAATGACCGCGCGAAAATATGTACTTGAAACCGAATATCTGCAGACTTTTCGGCAAAATTGAAAATAAATATCCGAAGAATGATATGTAATATCAAATACAATAATGTATTTTTATTTGATTTTTTTCGTAACTCTGACATTTCTTCTTGCCACTTTCTGTGTTGATCGCTATTTTCGTAAAGGTCAAGCTCTGTTCGTCGGTATTCGCTTTGACTCAATGAATTATTATGTTTGGATGAGCACCGAATTCAATTCCTCTCTTATCGCGACGGAAAAGGTTACGGGTCAGGAATAGAGAAGTATAAAAAATTCAAGCTCCATATGCGGTATGAGAAATCGTCAGCGAAAGGAATTTTGTAATTCCAAATAAAGAGAAGCGATAAAAAAATTAGGACCGAAATACTTTTTTTCTTCGCGATGACGCAGATTGCTAATGAACTTCTTTCCCTCCTATTACTTTATTTCAGAGGAAAACTTTCTCCGTTTAATTAAGCCGAATAGAAAGGCATGCATTCTACTTTTTTGATAAATGTATTCCAACTTTTCGGCAATGAAATCAGTACAAGTGATTCAATGCTTAAATATTTTAGTTTTAGACGAAACTCGAGTGAGACGGAATTTTGAGGAGAGCTAACAAAACTTTCTCTCTAAAAATATAAAGCTTTGAGCGAAATAATAGTGAATGTAAATTCTCCAGTTAAAAAATCAAAGTTTAAAAGAGAAAAAATTTCTTTGACATTGTATGTACAGTCCTGGCCAAAATTAACGCAGCACCGGCCGTAAGGATCGCTAGGGAGGTGCTGCGTTAATTTTGGCCAGGAGTGTACTTATAAAATTTTATTTTTAAGATTTGAATCTATTTCATAATAATTATAATGACCTGAATAAAGACTTGCCATCTAAACAAAAGGGAACGGTAACTTTCATGTCTGAGGACGAATGTCTGATTTAACTGATACAGTCACTAGATTGAAGAAGTGTTTTAATAATTAAGAGTATTGATGTCACTTAGGCAATTAGAATATATAAAAAAGAAAACATAATGAATCAAACTTTCGATATAAAGGGGTTCAATGCAGCAATATAAGAAACTCAGTTCGTATTTCACAAAGCAATATTTCTTCTCAGATTCACGTATGGCAGTGGACATAGGATCGCAAATGAGGAAGCTATAAGCAGAATAAAAGCTCATGAAATATGAAATTCTTGAGAAAAGTGAAAGGTTGCAATAAAAAGAAGCTCATGAGAAATAAGTCCATTAGAATTAAAATATTCAACATAAATGAACGAAAAAAGAGGCATAAACGAAAGAGCATCCGGAGATATTTAACAGATAGCCTTTCCAGCACAGGTTTTACCTTGTGAGAGTATTATTAGTCCTCTCAAGAGATACGTAGGTACCGTAACAGGAATTTACATTCAAAGCGAAAAAGATGGGTAGTTGAAGGGGTTAATAAATTTCCTAGTAAATTAAATGTTTTCCAGTTACTTCTTCAGATCAGAAAGGGTTGTCTCCAGTCATCACAATCTGCACTCATATTTAATATTAACAGATTTCATATACCCTCGGTCGCCTTTGAATTGTTTGCTCCCCCAAATTCGTTTCGTGTCGTTGCGCAATTCCGCGGAATCGAGCCTTCCTCGTTAGGGATCCGAAAGGCTCCGATAGAGTTATAATCTTCACCAACGAGCAAAACAAACATCGCCCTTCATCACCGCAGTCCCTTACAAATTTCACCTTCCGTCCCAGCATTCCCTCCTTTCTCCGCATTCTCTCCCTTTCTCTCCTTTTGCCCATTGAAGCGGACTGCCCTCCATCCACTCCCTCCGATGGCCGCGGGGCTCCACTCTGAGGTGTAACGCGTTATTTTTGGTAACCGGAGCGAAAGGCTGCTGCCGTAGAGGCGAAGGATGCTTGCGGAAGAATGGGGAGATATTCATCTCACGGAGAAAATATTTGCCCTCGTCCTGTTCTTTAGCACCTCCCATAGTCTCTCTAACGATACCGTTCTAAAATCATACTGGGAGTGGTGAATGCTAGGATGGGTATCACTTCCTGATCTAGGCATAGCTAGAAAAGGTGCTTACAGGCAAAATCTTCGAAAACAAGTTCTTTTAATATAAATTCTTAGGACGATCAATTCTTCATATGACAAATTATTTGGAAATAGACCTCATCGACATAGACAACTCAACCCAACCGTGTTTTTTTAGTACCTCCCTGTCTCTACGATACCGTTCTGAAATCATATGGGGAGTGATGGACGTAAGGATGGGTATCATTTCCTTCTCTAGGTATTGCTACAAATGGTGGTTACAAGAAATGTTTTCGGAAACAAATTCTTCGAAAATTAAGTCTTCGAACGAACAATTCTGCTGATGAAAAATTCTTCGAATGACAAATTTATCGAAAATAGACCTCATTGACGTAGACAACTCAACCCAACCCATCCCCGAAAATTTACTCCGAATCAGTTCCTTAAATAAAATTGTGGATGACTTCAGATATTTTAGAGTGTTCTATTTTCGAAGTATTTGTTATTCGAAGACTTTGCTTTCAAAGAATTTACTTTCGAAGAATTCGTATTCAAGGCTTCCGAAAGAGTACGTTTTTACTATGGATTTTGCGGATTCAGAAAAGCACTCTCTCCGTTTATTGAAGGAGAAAGAGCACGGATGGAAAACTAATCCTAAAATATCCCATATCTTTCCTCGGTGCATTGTCACGATCGCAATTACGTGGGAAGGTTAATCGAAACGTGATTGAAATACAACGGAGGCTGAGATTATAAGGAAGGTTTGTTTTTATTCCTTTTCTCCTTCTTCTGAAATAAGGGGGAATACTAGAAAATCTCTCCTCCAACCATCCGTATCTATTGATTGGCAAGCTTTCACACCCACTATGATAATCTCCTCCTAATCTCCGGAATAGATTGAGACGATTCCTATTTAAATTTTCCCATAACTGCGAACGTAATCGTGCGAATAGAGAATCGACGCTGAATCCGAGGAGAAATTGAAAAGCATTGTTTCTCTTTCGTTTTTCTGCGTAAATGCGAATTAGTGGCCAAGTATGCTTAACTTGGCGAGAAAAAAAAATCCAAAGAGGACGAGGACTATGAATAAGCATGTACGCTCGAAGTAAATATCCCTTTGAATCCTAAGAACAAATACATCTTGCATGTAAAACGAGCATTTTACACAGATGGTTAAGTTCTTATTCCAGACAATTAACTTAGAGAAATTCAGTCGATTTCGAGTTATTATTTATTGAGAGAAAAAAGAAACTTACTCTCTCATTGTATCGAAAAATCCTTAATTTGTTAATGAAAAGTCTCAATCATGTAAAACCGGAAATCATTTCCCCGTGTAACGTTTTGCGACCCTTAATAACGAAATCTTTATCGGATGAGTTACTCCATAAAAGATTTCTTTAACGATGGGCAATCGGGTCCTAATCCTGCCCCTTTTTAATTGATGCAAATCAATCGTTTTCCTTGCAATATCGATTTCATTCTACCCCTGCACGACCATCAGCATAACCTTTAAGTGAATGCATAGTTTGTATTTAAAGTAACTACTCGACAAAACCCGATGAAAATCCATCGATTATCAATGCCCAATGCGTTTAACGGTATCAATCAATCACAAACGTCCATTCCGATCGAAAATTGAACCTGATACCTCTGAAACCTCTTAAATGCGCTATAGCTATATAGACAAGCATATCGTGAAACACTTTTCGTAGTACAAATAGTTAATTAATTTATGTTTTTAGTCCATGCGGAAGAGAAATGACAAAGCCCTTCGAAAAAAATCTTCCTGGCGGTCATCCGCGTCATTCATTCTCGGATCTCTAAAGCCTCCGAGAAATCGTCACCAAACAAATTTTTTTATGAAATGTTTTTCATTCGCACTACAAAACAAAGTCAAAAGAAGGAGCCTTTCTCCAACCCCCTTCGCTCTACTAAATACGTATCTTCAGACAAGATACCGCCCTGCAGTAAAAAGTAGTCAGTTTTAAATGTCGTCTCTGTTAAATTTTCTGCCATACCCTCCGATTAATCTTAAGTCGGTTTTATCTATCTTTCTAGAAGTTGCTGTTATTTTTGTAACACTTTCAGATACCATCTTATTTATCTTACTGGCGTCAGCTATCGTCACGATCACCGTGACGTTGCATCAGTAAAAATAATCATGTCATTCAGAGTTTTATAAATCTGAGATGTAACATTGCTGATGAAAGTCTTAAATAATCTTAGTATTCGCAAATTAATTAATCATTGATTAATTATTATCTATATTGAACGCAAGTGAGTCGGTTACCTCATCCGCTTTTCGTCATAATCCTCCTCCGCTCCCTGGGCGGTCGCCACAGCCGCTCATTCTCAAAACGCATTTCCTTTTAAGTATCGGATGCTGTCAGCCAACCAGAGGACAAAAACCCACTTTTGCGTTTACTCAATAAGGCTTCGAACCGGCGACCTTCGGATCGCTCGCTCTACTGTTAACAAGCCTAAAAAGAGAACCGACTCGTTTTTTCCCATCTCCACCCCCTTCTTTCTCCACCCCCTTCTCCTCACACTTTCCGCCCTCCTCGAATTCCTCGCGAAGCTCTTGACATTCAACAGCTGAGGCTGCCCCCCCCTCCTTACCCCCTCCCCTACCTCTCCCTCCCCCGACCTCCCATTCACCGCCCTCTTCTCTGACAGAGAGCCTCATAGCCGCTCACAACGGCTCACAGAGCGGACGTCTGGATCCATTGTCGCCGGAGTATCGCTCAGCTGTTCCCCGTACTTCGGGCGCCGGAGTGTTTCTTCTTCCCCCTGAAGGAAGGCGGTCCCCGCCCGGTGATTTTCTCCGACCGGTTCCTCGACTGACCTGTGTTGTGTTGGTGCCCGAATACCCCTCGCATTATCTAGCGGTCGGGGTTCTCGCTCTTCAAAGGGGAGTCCGCTCCCGTTTAGTGTTTCGGTTTTCGAGGTGTTTCCACGGTATGTGGCGGAAGTGTGTGATTTCTTCAAAGTGACCGTTTGGTGCCTTCCGAGTGTCTATGCCTTCCAGGAGCTGCGACCGACTTTTGAGTTGAGGTACGCATTTATGAATTCCTTGGTTTTCTTTTGAGTCAACACTCTGCATGTTTGCCTGGTGGAGACGTGATGGTGTTTCTTTCTCCTGTGCGTGCTTATCGACTTTCTTTCCCGAATACTGTTCCGCCTTCGCGTGCTTCTTCTCGGAACGTGCGCGGTAGTGCCTCTGAGCTTGTTATCCACCGCGTGCTTTCGCCTTTGTAGATTCTTCCTATGGAAGGTTATTGCCATCGAATATGAATACTTGTGAGCTCGTGATTTTATATCCTCCAACTAATCTGCTTTTCTCGACGGTTCCTGCATTACCGCTCGTAGGTAGAGGTGTGCTTTTTGCCTTTCTGTTTTCTCTTCGTTGAAAAAAGCGGTATAATATTCGGAGGCAGTACCGACTTCATATGTATGGCCTCTCTTCGAGTATATTAACACATTTAATGATTGACGATTGCTAACTTTTCTCTTCGATTCAAGTTATAACAATGTCGGCATCGAACACTGTTTCGTAACAATGTATATTTTCCAGAAAACATTTTTTACTTGATCGTTTACGATAATAATGTTTGATCTGCCTGACGCAACTTTATCATGAATATCACATATTTGTTTAAGTCGACCAAACTCCAATATTCAGTCATTGATGCTCCAGGGGACAGCTGCAACCCGAGGTGGTACCTTCACTAGTTTACTTATTGTATTCGATCATGATTAGTAATTATTTCGAGTTCAAAAAATTCACCGAAGCTGAAGGCTAATTATATATTTAAATAAGTAATGATGTAATAAAACAGCGGTAAATTAATCAGAGCACCCAGTTATGATAAATTATTTTAATGTCTTCATGGAACAACATTATTTACGATAATGGCTTAGAGGACTGATAGGTCATGGCATTTCATTCATAAATATGTGCGATCGATTAGATTATGTCAGCGGACGAGTATCTGGAAACCAATAAGCTGGGCGTATGCAAAATCTTCGTCCGAATAGGTGGATTCATTTGTGATTCTACTGTCATACTTTAGCTGTATTTTCTTTAAAGATCATTTGGACATTCTCAAGATCTTCTTATTTGTTTGTGGAAGCGCAGTGAAAAATTCGATCTTTTTTCAGTGGCGAGGAACGGAGCTAATGACTCTAATTGACCGTTTAAATATTCAGGGAAGTCCTATCATAGGATTTTCTTCATGTTTCCAAGTCTTTCGTTATTCTTTATTCATCGGGCTGAAATACATCAGTATATACACTCAGGTGAAAGAAAGTGAACGAACTTGGAGGATCGCAGTATGCAGACGCATGACTTCCGAGAAATGGATATTACTAGTAGGTTCATCACGCAGTAATACTAGCGGATACGTCACGTAGTAGCAGTGGTACGGTAGATAGTAGTTCTGGTTTAGATACGTCACGTAGCATTGCAGAGGAGGGTTGAACGTGTTTCTGTGACGGAAGGAAAAGATCTAGCAAGGTTCACGGAAGGGCGGCACGTGAGAGTGATTGGCCTGTAGTAGCTATCCCAAAGACCTACGGAGATTCGTTACATTGTTAAAGATATATCTCTCACCTACTTAAAGCTCTATGTGCTGTACGAACTTAAATAAAGAAATTGCTTTGACAAAATAGGATTTAAAGCGAGAATTGTCTTGATCCGATCCCTACGAGATTGGTCTGTCACATTAAACCCAATTGAAATTATCAAAATTTTTCCTTCTTTCCGGAAAACATTTCGTCATATCACATCAAATCAGATTATATTCGGCGTATGACAGAGGGAAACTGAGATCTTACTCGCCTCAACAGATAGCTTTGGAACGACTAATTAAAATCCCCCTTAAACACCGCAAAGAAAAGCCCCATCCTAATTCCCCGCAGCTTGCCAACAAACTTTCCCATTCGATTGGAGCAAGTCGTTAATTTCACTCTCCGTGATTCTGCTTACGGAGAACGGGACCTTTTACTCGTGATCCGGGACAGATTAAAAGTTTTCCCATGCGACGCGTGATGTTCGCTCACCCCAAACAACCACCAGGTAATACCAGTAATTGATTCACGTCACCTTCAACATCGCGCACTCTATTTTAACCTTGCCCCAGCTTCCGGCAAGATCAAGACATCCCTTCGCGACAAGTCGGAAGAAACTCAGGTGTGTAGAAAGGAAGAAGCTGAGGGAGACGAAAGGTAGCCAAAAACCGATGCCAAATTCGTTGCAAAACGAGTTTCCCTTCGACTTGAGGGAAGAAAAAGAAAAGATCATTACTCTCCGTGTCGCGATCCCCAGGGTGTTATTCACACTTCTCGCTCGTGAATTGTGTAGAGGCTCGTTCAGCACGTCTCCATTCGAGATGCCCACTTCCGTTGAGTGATATTCGACAGCATCCCACTAAAAGGTTGCGGGCGAGGAAGAAATTTGGCCTCATCAATTAAACACAGCCACTGCTTGACGCGCCGACTCCATTGAATTAGTTATTCGGCTCCAAAATGCTTTCTTTTGTCTCTTCTCTCCCAACTCCATCTTTGCTTCTTCCTCTCTTTGACGCCTCTTTCTTCCTCTAATACTCTTTACCCTTCGCTACTTAGTTCCCTCTTTCAAGTCGTTATTCTTTTACGTTGCCTTTGTTTCGTTCCTTTGATAGGTCGTTTCTTTTTCCAACTCTTTCCCATTACGTGTTTACTCTCTTAGGGGATGTATTACGTAACTTTTACCAAAGGTAGGCGTATCTGTTGGGAATAAGGAAATTTTACGCGATAACAGATTAAAGACGCCTTGTATTCCGATTGCATCTTTCTGTACGATAAACCTGTCTCTATATGTGTTACAAAATCCATATCCATTAAATTTATATAATTGCATGATATGATTTAACATATGTATGTAATTGTATGTGATTGATAACCTACAAAAAACTAAAACGGATCGAGGCTGCTTCCTTTAATTGTAACTATCTAAGTTAATCTACACAACCAAATAGTTAGCATCTATGAATCATATAATTTCAAGTCAGCGAATTTTTCTCTTTATTTACCTCAAAACTTTTAGAATCTAATTACTGATGTATAAGGCCAAATATTCTCTAAACGAATTATAAACAAACGTAGTATCTTGGATAAATTTCAATCCTAAGGAAAAGACAAAGAGATTGAAACATCCGGAGACTGAGGATTGTTAGTTAAGCCATATATTATATTTCATGAAATTTGGCTCAATGTAGAGGAATAAAACTAACATTCACATTGGCTGGATTTATTTTCCATGAGACAAAGAACGACATCTTGAATTGCTCGAACATCTTTTCCGCACAACTTTCCCTGCTGTCGAAATAAAACATTTTCGAAGTATTCTTCCGAATTCCTGCAGTATTTGCTACACTGGGGTCGGATTGAATAACGATATCTGGACCTCCCAAGTCACATTCTTCTCTGGAATCCTATTTCTTTCCCATTTCCCCTCGTTCACTTTGAGAGAGAAAACCCTGGCTTTTGTGTCCCCCAATCTATCCCCGAAAAACTTTTACCTCGCAAGGCCAAACATTCTCTCCAGCAGACAATTCGCGCGTAAGACCCAAGGATTTGTTCCCCAACTTTTCCATCGAGTTACACGAGACTTTCTTTGTTTCTCCGCGTATTTTTATGTGGTTCCCTTGGAAATTCGCTACATCCGTCGTCGGAGGGCGAAAGAAGACGTCTGAGACGGGAGGGGTAAACGAGAGGTCCTCCCTTTGTGAAAGGAAGGGTCCTTGTACTCGGAGAGAGGAAAAAATCTCAATAGATTCCTTTGAGCCGGGTGTGTTGCCAAAAATCTCACGGGGCCACGAAGGAGCCTTGCGGTATTTAATAGAGCGACGTCCTCTTATGAGTTAATTTTAGTCCGCTCGCGGGACAGAGGGACTCTCCAGAGTGGAAGGAATGCTTTATCCATGGGAAGAAAGCTCCTTTAATCTACCCTCATCTTCTCGCGTATTATCGCACAATAGAGAGTAGCCATATTCTCAAAGTATGGTAGATTATAGCAGAGATACATATAACATTTAATTGTGGAGATACAGCCAAGATGTGGCTATATCTTTCACCTTTTTGCACTTTAATCATGCAACAATACAAGGAGCGAGTGGAACAAGAAATCGCTTTAAAATTGAACGTCTTTTTCGTTAATGTAATTAAAAATATATATGTATGTATTTGACTGAACAACAGAATTTTTTTCCGAACGTATGTACCTACTGCATGATCGAATCATCGCAAAGAATTTTTTAAATTTAATAATTTCCCTCTAATGTTTGTATCACACCTTCAATGACATTTCGCTTATCTCTTACTGTCCTATAGTATGAATCCATGCAAGTTCTACCAAATTACCAAATCAGTTACTGTCTCAGAAAATTGAGAATTGGGAGTGGAATCGACCGGCCCAGCCATATATTTTGCTTTCGTTTTCCTAACAAGCTTGTAGCCCATAATTGAAAAACCTCCGAAGAATGTGTGATATTTTCGAGGAGGCTAATTAATTACTATTTCTATACATTTTTTATTTCGATTCTATTATTCTTCGATTTTATTTCGATATTAGTTAGCTATAATAAAATATATGGGTATGAAAATACGAGACTTCGGACGACAGTTAAAAGCTACCGAATATTTTGGAAAACAAAGATATTTTCACTTTTTTCGGATTCAGTCAATAAATATCTGTTTGGCCAGCTCATATACTTACTCAATAGGCTTAGAAATGACCAAAACGAAATGGTTACCACTATTTTTATTATTTTACTTGCCAGTAATAGGTAGCGGAAGGGTTTCGGAAATGTTTACTGGTATTTTAGGATTTGGCAACTTAGGCTAGCGAAGGTTTCGGCTCACGAACGTGAATCCGGAACCAATTATGTGCGCGAGCGTGAAAAATTAGCAAATGAGCCGAACAAAATGTATCCACCAAATTTTTTTACTGGTTCATAAATGGAGGCAGTCGTCTTTTGGCAATGTTTATGTGCTTATTTTAGTATTTGGGAGAACTTACGGCATTCCGTTCCGGTCAAAGGACGTGAACGGGGAACGAATTATCTTAGTGATTAAGGTTTCTAAGTATGTTTAATGCTCTCTTGGTGAAGGGCAGCCTTAGATAACGTTATATGTACTTAGTTAGCGACAAAAGATAGGTAAAAGAATATTGCAAACTTATATTTGCTATACTTGATAAATCGAACATATATTCCATATGAAAATGTAAGTCTAAAATTATTTTGAATTTCACGCGCGTAATATACATTTGCAGTTTTCATAAGCATTGGAAAAGCAAAACGTATAACCCCATATAAGTTATTGTATCACCTATGAGAAAATCTAGGGGTAAACCAAACGTTCCTTCCGGAGGAGATTTAGATTAAATACTTTTAGTGGAACATCCATCTCGTCATTGTTTATTTTTTAACAATTTTAGGTAATGAATAAATTAAGTGTGATATATTTTTATAATATTTTTCACTAGTTATATTCCATATTTTAAAGTATTCTTCAATATGAAAGAGGACCCGGAACTATTCAATCGTTTGCCATTTAAACCTAGTGGGAAATCGCATCTTGGAGGACAACCAAGCTACCACTGTATATGGAAATTTATTTCTAGAAAGATGGCTCGGATAAAATCGCATTTCTATGATAACACATCGAACGGGAACGTTGATTTCTATTCATATTGGGAGCGACGACTGGATCGCGAAGGCAACTCACGCGAGGAATGCAAAAGAGGAAGATGCTCTTTCATCTCGCGCCGTGCCAAATTCTCTCCGCGGACATAAAGGTCGGCCTCCGTGCTAACAAAGCCGGAAATATGAAAATAGAAGCGGTGCAACGGGAGGTAAACATTGACTTCGGGGACCGACGATTAGCCTTATGTACGTGTCACGAAGAGAGACGTCTCCATTGGATAATTTGGCTCCGCTGTGAGATTCCTTCTCCAAAACCACGTACAGAATAGACGACATTGAAAATCCTCTTTTTTGCTCGCGCCCTTCCTTCCTGTATACTCAATTAGTTTGATTAGCCCTCTCAAGTACGCCAGTGTGTATATCCGCTGACAGTAACTAGAAACCAAGGTTCGGTTCTTGAAATATTTGCGTATGAACAAGTTGGTGGAATAGCTGAAAACCAGGTAAGTAGGAAAGAGAAGTTGGAGGGGTTCCAACGTAAGCTTGGTCAGCGGATTCCACCTCATTCGGTGGATAAATAAATGTCTTAAAACTCCGCGAATGCCGTAACCTCCTTCTTCGCGCATATACTTGGCATTGATATGACAAAGGACGACCTCGAATGCATAAAGAACTCTTTTAGAAATCAATTTGTGGAGGAATGCTTTCAGTATCCTCGGCTCCCTCAGATTTCCGCTGTTCACGGCGTAAACGTATGTCTTACTAAATTTTTCATGAGTAGGAACTTCATAGAGTTATTCATTCATCAAAATTGAGCCTCTTTGATTCTATATCTCACGATTCGTGAATTTCGAACATCAAAGCGATGGTCTTCCATTCAAACCGTATTGTCTCATCTCTAAAGGTCTAGGTTGATAAAATAAGAATCACGCTTCACTTTAATTTGAAATAAAAATTTAAAATTTACCACAAGTCTTCTGGTCTAGAATGTGTAACTGATGCATTAAGTTTATGGGTATATAGTTATTTGTACTTGCGTGCAAATTTTATTAAAATATATTCAATGCTTACAGTAATCTTACGGTCTACCTAGTCGACAGGGAAAATCTTATCAAATATACATGTAACTTAATTGCGAGATTAACTCAAAACTCTATCTTTCGGAATGTACTCCGAAAGGAACATTTTCTTTAATCCTACGCACTTGTCAAGATTTATTTCTAACTTCCTTGGTCTTCGCCAACTCTCGGCTGCCAAAGCAATCCTTAACTTCTTTCCTGTGAGACGTTCTTTACCTGTAGCTTATAACCCGGAAATGCGTGTATCGCAGTCTCCCCAAAATCAGGGAGCTCCCGGTCGTGAAGAGTGCTTTTGAAGGAACCTTTGTGACTGCATTAAAACGACATCGCTATCTCTATATGAACAGCACGATAACGGCCATAAAATTGTTAGATATTGCGTTGAGTAAGTGCAATCTGAGTGTTATCAAAGTATAGAAACGGCATTATCACGTTATCTTCGAGAGAGATAGTACGCGTTGGAATTAAGTATTTCATTGAAGAGAAAAGAGAATTTTTCTCTCTGAGAGTTATTCTGTTAACATTGCTATGTTTTATTTCGTCCCAAAAACTGTGGAAATATCTACCAATTTATTCACAGTATGAAAGAACCTAATCATCTACAACGTCGTTCATTTAACGCATATTGCCGTAAAAATTACCGTATTGCTTAAAATAATACTCTCTAGCAAATCAATCAGCAAAAGAGATCCTTCCTTATTTTCTAAGCGAGCCAAAAAATCAAGTTTGTTGAGTAGTTGAAATTCAGCGCGTGGATTATGATTTATGAATTTTAAATGAAGAAATAATCCAATGAAGATCACTTATCGGATGAATGATATCAGGATGAAACTAAAGACATGTATCACTTTGTTTATCTGTATAGAACAATATGAGAGCCAATCTGCCAAGTTTGTTGAGTAGTAGACATTTGGTGCGTTGATTATAAATTATCGATTTTAAATGAAGAAATAATTCAATGAAGATCACTTATCGGGTAAATGATATCTGAATGAAACAATGGGACCTTTGATATGATACATTTATAAGCTTTATATATATTTGCTGCATCTTCGTGTAAAAATTTCGGCTCACGTCTTTGATTGCCCAATTTTATATCATCGGTTACCCAAATCGACTAATCGAATATAATATCAACTGATGGAGCGATATGTGGATGAAACATTGGGACTTTCAATTTTTTCATTGTTTGCATAAAATAAAGCGATCATGAATTTGCTTATGTAAGAATCTCGTGTAAGAATTTCTGCTCACATCATTGATTGCACAATCTTATATCATTAGTTACTCAAATTTAAATACCACATTAGATAGAGCAAACAGACTGATATTTCCATCGAAAGCCTCCTTCTGGAAAGAATCGCCCAACAGGTTCAACCTCGTTTGTACCCGTTCGCACCCTCCTTATCTTTAGCTGCAGCTTTCTTTCCGACGCGGGTGTTCGAGTCAAGACGTGTCGAATACCGCTCTTAAAGGACTCCCCGAGTGACTCATCCGCACGTCTGCAACCGCTCATTTCCTCTCCGCAGACAAAACCGAGGCGAGCGTGCATTGTGCCGCCTCACGTCCTTCGCCTCCCGTGACCTCAGGAAAGCGAACGAACGCGCTCCCTCTAAAAAAGTGCAACTTTTTCAACGAGGTTTCCGAGCTCTTTAAATTATATTAGCACAGCGAAGTAAAGTGCCTTTTTCGGTACAAGGAGGCAGAGCATTGGCAACCTATTCCACCTACGAATACCTGTACCTTTGGTATCCCTTCCCTCCATTCTCAGGCAGTCAGTCTCTTCTATGCACAGCAGTGTAGACTATTTCTCTCAATTTCTTAATTTCATTATTACATAAATTAAATTATACTAATTCCTTAGGCGTAGGCATGGTATATTTTGAAGAAAAACTAATATCGATAGCCGGCAACTATAGTGGTGTGGGCCATTTAAGATTTTCTTTTTAATATTCTTTTATTATATTTAATAATAATTTATAAACAAATTTATAATATATATTTATTATAATATAATTTATATATAATATAAATGATAAAATATAACAAATATTGTAAATAAAATATAAACAATATTCAAGGAACAAGGAGAAAAATAAACAATATTATGTTTAATTATAATTTAATAATTCTCTCTAACGACATAATTTAAAAAGAAACCGGCAGATGGTTCACCCTATACGAGAAAGTTAATGTCGTATCACGGAGTGCAAGGGGTAAGAAGTTCAAGCGAGTTGGGGTATACCCCTCGGAGGAGGGGATACGCGAAAATTTCCGCGCCGGTTCTCTACTACGTGGTACTATAATAGCGAATTTCTTCCGCTGAAGAACCTTCAAATTACTATCTCGGATCGTCACGTCAACGAGGGAGATGACCGGGAAATGTTTTATTGGGCCCGAAATGGTAGACCTCCATCGCGTCGGAGGGTATTTTTCGCCCATCCGCAGAAGTGCACCGAAGTTAACGATCGACGTGCAAAACAAGCATCGGCGCGGAGTTGCGGCCGCTGCATCCGTTCGGAGGCTTCGTTTATTTTTTCGCGGAGACTCGCTTCCGCTGAAACTCCGGCGAAAAAAAGTATGATGGAGAAGCCGTTAAGTGATTGGAAAGAAAAATGCGAGATGTGTCCGTTTTATGGATGAAGTTGAGTGGAGAACGGAGTACTCGCGGTATTCCCTTCTCGAATGCTCTCGTTTGTCTAAACATATACCCTTTCATATTAAATGAAGCATTTTCGTATGAAAAGGTCTAGGATTGTATCGACCAAAATCAATGACAATGCAATGAAATAACTACCGAGACTTACGAAACATAATTCCATCATCGATCGTTTGAAATTAATCGAATCTTATCATTTAACATACCAACAAAGATATAACCTAGCTTTTTCATCGATTCAACGCGACTCGAAATTACGTCACTTCGATACACGATGTCTGGGACATAAGACTTTATAGTGATAAATTAGGAGACGCGTTTCTTCATACTTGAGTACTTTGCGTGTTAGGATATTTTAGATATACTACGAATTCCCTAAATTTTAAGAAGTGGCTGTAAGATCATGACCATCTCAACATCAGTATCATCTCACAGATCAATTCATACAAACCTAATTAATTTCATCATCATGATGTGTGCCAATTGCTGACAGAAATAAACTTAAATTAATACTTCATATAGTTTAATGAAATCCTGTGAATGTTTACGAATGAACGTTTTGAATTTTCGCATCCCTACCGTCAAATTGCAGGTTATTGCCCTTACTAATAATATAATCTGTATATACTGTGAATATTTATATTCAATGACGTGAGAAGTACCTCAACTTCAATGGTAAAAACTGATTACTTTCTAAAGAGTAGGAGGAAAACCTGCATTCATGCGACATTATCTAATTCTTTGAGCAAACAGAAACCTTAAAAATATATATATAGTCTCATTTCAAGGGAAATTGCGCGAATTGTAAAGCATTTTTGTTTACTTAGCGTTTAAATTCCCTCTTCCACGTGCAATTCCTATGCCTGGCTATTTAAATACAGTGAACGCGTAACTGAAGAGCGACCTGATGTTTCGCATGGGCCCAGGTTCCTCTTCCCCTGGTGTGTAAGCGATGAAATATGTTTCTCTTCTTCCATGGACCTTCCCAGTAGCCTTGTGTCTAACACGTTGTTTTGTTTTCCAGGATGTTTTCTCCGATGGGCCTGCTCCTCCTGCTCCTGTTCTTCCTGCCCGCGAGGCCGCAGCAACTGGAGACTGCCTCTGTCCCGCCCCCGCCCTCACTCCCCCCTAGGCCGTCGACCACCTCGTGGCGATGCCCTCTTTCATCTGCCGACGGAGTCGCCGTATCCTGCGCCTGCGACCTCCCACACACCCTCCGGTGTTCCGGAGGTGACAGGTCCGCTTTGGTGGCCATTGCCAACGCCCTCCGTGGTCTTCCGCCGTCCTCAGCCGTCTCTCTCTTGGACTGCACCGTAACGAACGTCACCTCCCTACCGGCGTTCATGCTGCAAGGTGTAGCCCTCCATGGATTGGTGGTATCTTCTGGAGAGATCAAGAGGGTGGCCGAGAGGGCCTTCGACGGATTGGCTTCCCCGCTGCTTGCGTTGGGATTGCCCAACAACGCCCTCACCATCGTCCCAGCGCCAGCACTTGCTCTTCTGCCTCAGCTGGAGAGGCTGGACCTGTCGCACAACCACCTCAGGGCTCTCGATGGAAATTCTTTTAAGGTGAGTGATTTTTAACTTCTTAGAAAACTCTCGGTATTTTGACTCTCACCTTCATTTAACTACATAAGGACTCGTTGCTCATTTAAAAACGGACTTTTAAACCTATGGGATGAATTTCTAATTTAAATAGAACTGAAAGGGAATAGTTCCCAATTTCCGTAAGTAACGTATTCGAACTCCGAAATTTATTGAGTATAATCAACTTTTGGGATTGACAGAAGCATTTTATGTGTTAATACAACAATAGGAAAGGTAAAATTTCTTGAAAGTTGTGAAATATAAAGAAACAGGAGTAAAAGGCTCCATTCTCAATTACATCAGCGATATTCTCCCTGTCGAATGCTTAAGCTTTTCCTTAAAATAGAAATTCAATTCTGTCATAAACTATTAGGAAGAGTTTCTCTATGATTGTAACCCTCTTTCATTTAAATATATTGCAACATCGAAAAGATTTGCCGAAGACGAAGGGAATATAATTAAATTTCTTCTTTTATCAATTATTATTTATGATAGATCTTTGTTTTTAAAAGTTACAGTCTCTGGCGATATCTTGTGGGAATACGTGGTGATGAAAATAGAATAGTTGTACTTTTCCCACAGTGTTATTAAACAAATAAAAGCACGACTAGTTTCAGCGATTGATCTCCATCTTCAAGGATCTTTTGATTCTATCACTTGATCACTTTACATCGATCTCCGTGTTGATCACCCTTACATCACTCTATGTTCATTTAAAGATAAGTTAATTTTTTTTCCTCTTCAGCTTCCTAATATTATTATGATGATCCCATTATGTTACATCCCTTTCAATTCTTCTTTTTTCGGTAGAGTTCCGTTTGAAACATTAGGGGAACTAGTGAAAATTATTTATTTTTGGCACGTGTGCTGAATTTTCATGCTTAAATTCTCATCTTTCTAGAAAATTATTCTATTTTTATGTGGTTATGCTTTCACTAAAAATAGTATTTAAGCATCACTTATTCGTATCCTTTAATTACTCTTGTATGTTAATATTAGATAGGTTTTAATCAGAATTTTTTTTGTCAACCAAGCAGCCTTTTCAATAAGATATGGCCATGCTTTTGGTGTTGAAAATCTGGAGTAATGCTTGGGTACTAAAATTCAAACAACGCAATCGTTTCGATGACTAATGTCAAAATGTTCCACTTCTGTTAGCATTCATGAGGTCTATTGACATTGAAGAATTCATCTTATACTTCCGTCCTTTCATCCCTCAGGGGATACAGGACCTCATTAAAGAATAGGGGGCATATATTTTACAAGTTACCTCACGCTAAGAAACGCATCAATATGAAGAATCTTTTCCGCCGGTAAAATTCGTGCATGAAATAACGATCCAGATTCAGATTCGGTTAACTCACTCATCAATAATACGATCGGTACGTTGCCACCACATTTCACCTGAAACAGCTCCCGGCCTCAATGACGTTCTCCTTCTGGATGACTGCTCTTTTGTCAAAGATACCACGCTCCTTAGCGAACTCTCAATCCATGACAGCCCGTTTCCTCATCGTGGAAGACTGATGGTAGCACCAGAGATGTCAATCTCTTCTCTCTCCAGAATGAATCGGATGGAAAGGAGAGGAAGCACTAATCCACGGAGGGTAGTATTAGTTTTTTCGAGCGAGGAAAGGAAAACATGTTGATCAGTCCCTTATCGGAGTCAAATTAATGTAGCTTAATTCATTTCGGTGGACGCGTCCATTAATAAGGAGTCCGAGTCGATCAATCGTCTGTTTCCTTTCTGCTGGCGGCGACCGCTCCTATTTAACTCGGCTATCCACCGTTTGTCAGCGACCACTCCCCATTTAACCATTCCGTCCGCATAACAACGAGGATGGAGTACTCCAATATAATCACTGGCGCCGACGCTTACATGACGATACTTTTCGATGTCGCATAATTATTTTTAACGTCGTATTCCTCGCCTCGCTCCGGCGAGTGCTTTGCTTTGCAAATGATTTCTTCCCATCGATCAATTCCCTTGCCTTTTTGTATTCTTCTTAATCTCTCCGTGATGACCTTCCAGCGACTTGAGAGGTAATCCGATATCTCTTCCTTTTCCGCCGATTTTGGCCCTGTTTCCTGTGAAACGAAAGGTGATCCGAAGGAACTGACCATCCCTGTAGGCGCCTTAGGGGCGACCTTTATTTCTTTTAATGCCTCCCTTTCGAGCGCTCAGAGTTGGAATCCAAAATGTTTCAGTTTCCCTTTGTCGTGTATGTACTTCATAATATTGCTCATTGTGAACACTATATTGGGAATTATATGATTACTGAATCAACATATTAAAATCATAATTTTTCATTTCCATTATTTTTATCAATCATGACACAGCTGCCTGATCTCTTATCTGCTCAAAGCAATTTTCTTTCTTCCCAACTTAACATAAGAGGTATAAATTTACTTACTTTATAAGTATATACATTTATATTTGATTTATTTTACACTAAGCAGAACTATTATTAAGTTTCATGATTAATTCCATGAAAATTCTTACACTGATAGCATTTTTTTCCTTTAATAACAGCAAATTTTTAGAAAAAAAACAATACAGCTTTCGATCATGCCATAGTCAACTCTGTATACAGTTTCAATTGTAAATGTTGATTTGAATTGATGAGAAATTTAAAGAAACTGAAGAAATACCATCCTCGTGCCTAAATAAATGAATAAAAATTATTTGAACTTACTCTTAATGTTCAATGGGGTATCAATAACACTTCAATTTTACTAACGTATGAAATTTGTTGGATATGAAATTTTGCGTGTTTGAAAGTCTTAGCTTATTGTTATCGGTACCGTTAACTGATTAAATCTGATACATGAAAAGTGAAAATTTACATCTGAAGGGAAGTGAATACTTTAATCTTACTTTTCCGCAAGGAAATAGCGTGATTTTATAATCATATTCAAATCCATCCCGTATGGGGATTACTTGTTCCTGCTTTGTGAGTTTTCTGCCTCATTAGGCAGATATTTTCCCTAATCAACCACAATCTTAACGGTAATTTCCTTCCACAGGGTCTCACGAAGCTGACCTTCCTCGACCTCAGCGACAACCCCATATCGCGAGTGACCCCTGGGGTACTAGCAGTATCCCTTCCGGCACTCCGCACCTTGAGGATGAGGGGGACAAGACTGGACGCGGCTAATGCATCGGGTGCAGTCCGCGGCCTCTCCAACCTGCACGAGTGGGACCTTTCTGGCAACGCCGTAAAGGGTCCTCTATCCCCGGATTCCCTCCCTCCCCTCCTCTCTCTAAGGACATTGTCCCTCGCGAGGAACAACCTGACGTCTGTGAAGAAAGGTGCCCTTTCGGGACTCCCTTCCCTCACCATCCTCTCTCTCGCGCACAACCAGATCGACGTGCTGGAAGACCACGCTTTCCTCCACCTCGGAGCCCTCTCCAAGCTCGACCTGTCCCACAACCGGGTGGTCACCGTGTCGGGGTCCTCCTTGGCCCACCTCTCCCGCCTCACCACCCTCGACCTGGCCCACAACTTTCTCAGGGCGCTAACAGTGGATTTAATCGCCCCCCTGAAGAGCCTCCGGGAGCTGAGGGTGGATGACAACGACATCTCAATGGTCCTTTCGGGAGCGCTGAGGGGTGCCACGACTTTAAGGAATTTGACGCTGTCAGGTACGTCTCATTAACTGGACTGAGAGGTTCGACTTAGCTTTAATAGTTTCCGGCCTTGGGAGAAAGTTTGCCTCTGTTTAGGGAGGCGTGTGTTCATTACGGCGGATCGTCATCAGCAGCGTAATTTACGGTTTTAACTTTTAAATAGATTTGAAGATCCGTGAGAAGTAAAAATTTGTGTTTGAGTGTTTCATTATTTAGCCAGTGAATTAGTGATTGGGGCTGTCTCTCCATTGTGATTGGTAGATGGTAGGGTAGACAAGATAGGCAATAATAACGAAAGTGGTTGTTCTTAATTATTGAATAAGATTATATGTTTATCTCTAAGGCAACGAATTTCCCGATTAAACATCCCAATGAGTGGAAATTTTATGTTACTCTTATTAAAAATTGATAGCATCTAATATCTGGATGAATAATATTCTGAAAAATAGTCGCATAGGTAAGTGATAATATATAATCGAAATATTATTTTCATGAAGCCTATCCTAGAAATACATAGTTTCTGTACTAATTATTCCGCTAATTAATCCTTAATCGATATGGATGCTGACAATTTATCTTGTGTAGGAAAAATCGTTGGAGACTTGACAATTTGAACTGATCATAATTGTATTTGGATATATTCCAGAATTAAATGATGAATTTATTTTAAATAACTCTGAGCTCACTTTCATAATTGTATCGCTCCTCTTTGATTTAAATTTAAGAAACCCTTGAATTCGCGAAGGTGCGTAACACATGGTTTTCATGGCCCAACACTTCCACTCCGAAACTTGTCATCGCACGGCCTCCTCCGCCCAAATGACTTCTCGCTAGCCCACGCGCACGCACTTCCACGCCCACCTCCATCCGGACGAAGAAGACATGCGTGTCACGCACTTCGTAAAGAGACTTCAACGTGATTGCTTGTATTCGTCTCTCGGCCTTTTTTTATTAAATACGACCGGATGTCCCGACCCCATCATCCCGTCTTTGCGGCGGCTACAAAGTTCGTGAAGAGGGCGACGAAAACCCCTCAACCCCATGAGTATTTCAACCTGAGATAGCAAAACCCACTTGATAACTTCTTACGGCATACGACTTGTGCAGGATATGACGTTGAGATCTAACTGTAAACATAGTAAAGTATCTCTATAATTACTAAATATCTTTTGCGTTCACATCGAAAAATTGAAATATCTTATTGTTTATGGCAAAGTATTAGGAAATTAGTTTATTCGGTACAACTATAGTAATGCTTCCAGTGCGTTAGCATAGCTTGATTACTACCCCATATTCTTGTGTGCTCTTCCATGCTCAACACAGCCAAACATGATCTATTCGGAATATATTGTGATTAATTAATTCAGTTAAATCAAAATTACTTATTAATGGAAATATCATAAGATCATGTTATGTAAGTTAACGTCGCCACCAGTCCTTGTGACTGACTGCAGCGGTTTTGTACAATAAATAAATAACAAAATGACATCAATAATAATAATAAAAACAGTTTAAATATAAATGTGCAACAGTGGATACTTCCATAGTATTACGATCCATTTCATGTTGCATTTAGATAAGATGAAAAGAGCGTGATAAGAATCATACACAAAGTAACACCGATATTTCTTACTTCAAAATTAAAAGAAGCACAAATCAGGTTACTCATTAGGAAGTTCGATGTTTTCACATCTCCTGGTATACGTTATAGGGAGGCTCGCAAGGTAGAATTTGAATTTGATATAATTATACGTAAACTCCAAAATCTCCCCTCTAGCAAATTTCTTGATCTGCCCAAGAACTTGTTTTATATAATTTCACTGAAACGAAAAGCTTGTATCGAAAGCGTAGGTGAAGCTAACAAAGGCGAAGCTCTCGTCCTCACAACCACGGAGGAAAACGGAAAAGAGAACGTTGACGCCAGTGTGTGAGGGGGTGACCGTGTTTACATAATTTACATTTCATCCCCGTGACGCGGTGCCTTCGTGTTTTGTGACAATGATATCACGGGAAGGCTGCTCCGCGACCCGTCCGCGCCCTTGCATTCAGATCGCTCTTTCGAGAGATTTTATAAATGGAAGCGAACCTTGTCTCCGACGTGCGGAATCGCTCTTCTTTTGTTACTCTGTCGTCGTCCACTCGGTTTCCCGATTCGCTGGAAAATGTCCAATGAATGACTTCATTGCCGTACGGAGCTTGTGGCGCGTGGAGTGACGATTCCCTCTATATCATTCATTACTTCCGCGTGAATCGTAGGGATAGCCTTAAGTGGAAGGGGGAGTACTACCCGAGAATGGGAGCGATTTAGGTGGATATCCGAATCCCTCCCACCTTTAAAGACCACCTGCTTCTCCTATGATGATAACGATGGCAGTTTAAAGGGTTAGAACGATGACTGAGCCGCTACTAGAATACCAACGCTCTTATGCCAATTTCTATGTCGACAGTGTCTCTGCCCCTTTTTTTGCTTACCTAATCAAAGTAATGGAACTGCGCAGAAGTATCTATGTACCTTGTGTGAATAGAAGCCTCCCTGGTGTCTGAGAAAATCTTTGTTGTTATCCGATGAATATAAATAATTCTTGCGGGATATATGTCATATTTATTTAGCATCAAAGTCTCTTTCTAAATCGAACGTTTTATCTCATCTGTGATAGTAATTCGCTCAATTCGATAAGCCATTTATTTATATCTTATGGAAATTTTTCCCTAATTTATTCGCATGACATAAATCGAACCATCCAAGAAACGACAAGGAAATCACAAACAGATGCAGGCAACAAAACATCTGCCTGATGAAACACAGATTTCGAGAAGAGTGAACTATTTTGTTCTCATATTTTTTGTGGAAATCTTCGGCCTCTTTCGCAGTATTACATCCTTATGTAAGATAACACATGAAGAATGAATTTAGTTCCGATGGTACCCATATAATATTCCTTGAAATCATGAAAGGAAATCAAAACATAAAGAAAACGGCAGAAAAATGTTTTGGCTTGTAGACGGAGTCAATATAAATGGAATCACCGAGACTTGACGGTCTGATAGTTGTAAAGAATCAAGAAAACTCATTTTATAAGACTTTTCAGTGGATAAGTTGCAAACCCAGTCTCTTGCTCCACTAAAGAAGAAATGAGAAGTAATCACTCACTCTGAATCGCATCAACGAAAAAGCGTTTTATAATACCCTATACATTACGGACTCATAAGTGCGCCTTTAACTTCGGTTTGTGTCGCAATAGCCATCGTAAAAATTCAGTATATCCCATTTCCTCGACCTACTCAAGTAGACGTAGTCTCGAGAGATAGAGATCTCGTCTCGAACCTTTCATTTTTACTGAAAGGCGTCAACGCGGTAGAACCGGAATGGTCCAGCGACGCCGGTGGTCAAAATATGCACGCGTAGTCCTTATGCGGCCGATGGAGTAGTTTAGCGCAATAAAACTCTACTTCACTACCGTTGGGGCGTGGTGTCACGTGGGCGAAGATGGCGAGTCTTGTCGAGGCGCCTAAAACTCATTACGACGCCCACTTCCATTCGGGAGACCTTCAACCCGAAGGAGGGCAACTCACGAGCACCCATAAAGAAGAGGGAACGGCGTAGCACCTTCGCCACCTTTGATTCGGACGAAATTCTATAGCTCTTCGGTTTCACCGATAAGACTACTAAAGCGAAACGAAGTATCTTTCATTAAGAGATCTATTTCCTTTTAGTACAATATAATAATAATAACGTCGACATAATTTGGGTGAATCTTAATCCTGAAAGACCGCTCTTACAATTAACCCTTGAGAATCGCAACACTAACAACAATGCCAGAACCAGGGTTCGAACCCAGGGCATCGACATTGAGGCACTAAGATAATTCGCTACTCATATACATGTAGTATAAGTAATGCTACAAGTGCTCCTCTATAGCTTGATTCCTACCAAATATTTCCCAAGGATTTTCTGCTTCACTTCCAACCTAACCAAGACCCATTCGAAATGAATTGTGACTTATTAATTCATTTAAAACAAAATAATCAATAGGCCAATTTAATTAATAATTTAGGTTACTTAACTAACCCCTACACCACTAAGGCTGGTGAACCGATGTTTACGAGACAAAACTGAGATAGTGAATGCATAATTTTGTCTATCACTTTTATAACTTTAACTATGGAAACCACTGATTTTTGTACCTAAACTTAAGGGAAGAGCTTTTCCGAAAAAAACATCGAATATTGAAAATGTTTGCCTAAGTTTTTACGGCCTATCAGTGGAGGTTGAGTGGACATAGTGTAGACTTTAAGAAGATCTGAGTGTAGAATTAGAAACTGACGCCCGAACTTGACGTGAATTCTTAATGTGAGAAAATCAGGAATCCCAAATGTTGACACGGCAATGATGACTGTCCAATTGATTATTGTCAATCCAAGACAATTCCTTCTTCGCCCACAGACTCCGCCTAAAGGTCGTGGATTCTCTGCAAACATAACGCAATGACTCAACTGGTTCCCATGGGTTTACTGTTTAACATATCAATCACGAACAAACAGAAGTAAAGTGAATGAGAAGTAGAAGACTACGCATAGAAATTAAGGTGAGGATTTGATGTGGGAAAAGTCATAGAGCACGGTGATAAGAAATTCCAAAATGCAAACTATTTTTTCTTTACGATTACAGAGTGATGTAGATAAGGAATGAGAAGACAGATCGGCAATGCAGACTATCTTTTGACGAAAACTGGCTTTCCAGATTGTCATTTTCCTATATTCGCCGAGCATTGAAGAGATTTATTTGATTCAATGAATATAACTAGCTCATTTGAGATTCTCTTTTCATACATTCGCTTAACCTATAAGAGGATTGATTTAATGAGTATAATTAGGTCAAACCCTTAATACCATTGGAGGAGAATAACGATAAATGCAATAAATTAATGTTGTTGGAGAATACTGCACCGTTTACTGAATCAAAGTATTATCATTTGAGATCTGGCTGCATCGTTAGTCTCACATTGAAACAGTCAAAATAGATCATGTAGGAAAAATTTCTCTACAAATAATAGAGAAATTCAAGAAATAACTGATTGTTTAGAATCATTCATGAAGGATAGCAACGGAAATATTTTCCTTGTTTATGAAAATAAGATCAACAAATCCTAATTGCCATTTTTTATGAAATGTTAGCTAGTGAATCTTGTATTGTTTAATTCTTTCATATATTTAGGAAACATATAACAAAATTCAATTACTGATACTATCTCTATGAATTCAATTCGCCCTCCAAGATGTTCATAAGATTTTAAAGTCCGACAAAACGAACCAATGGGTGATTCCAAATATAATTGTAAGGGTTTTCAAGGCTGAGTTCGCCTCTGGATTGCGATACGTCATCCAATAACAAATAATCTCATATGCTTTCGCAAATCATAATTATGCATGAAATATATCCGGATTTCATCTTTATTGGCTCATTGTCCCGGCCGTTGAGCTTTGATGAGTCTACGCAATTAAAATTCAAGTGCTCGTCGGTCTCCTCATCATCCTGCGAACCCTTCATCCGAGTGACTCAGCAGACCTGTCTCACCTCATTCCCCTAAAACCATAGCTTCCTCTTTATGCAAACCATCGGCCCTCACGTAGAGACGCCGTCTTTCACAGAGGAAGTCGCGCTTACCTCAGGAATTAGTTATAGGATTTCCGGATGCGAAGAAACAGTTATAAAGACAAAACATAATAGCGCGATATGGGCGCTGATAACGCTTGTGAGTTTCCGGCGATTAATAGCCTCTTGATCATATCCCGCCTTCGTCTATATAACCTCAGCAAACATCTCCATTCGAGTTACGATTCATTTTCTGATTCCTTTCGTTTTTCATAATACAGAATGTCCTGCGGGATTTCAATCAATCACGCGTGGATAACGTATGCTTTCTTATTGACACAAACCCACTAAAATAACCAGCGCGTTTTTAACAATTAAACAAACTGAGTCAACAAACAATTGACTCGCCATTCCATAAACAAAATGTAGGAAAAATGTTATCCTATTGATTGAGATACGAAACTAGATTACTGCTAATTTTGGGATAGATATCTTTAAATTTACAAAATACCTCAGAGCGACTTTGAACTGCAAAATTTTCATTTTCGAACTTCGTCACATTTTATAACTTCTTATTCTAAGAAAATTTTCGCAACCATTCATTTTTAGGAATACCACCAAATAATATACAGAAATCACGAAATAAAACCTTAATTAGGAAGATACACGGTTTTCGATGAGTGATGATTCTTATAAGTAGGTATGTTTCACCGTCGCTTACGATACCATCATTTGCGATCGAAATAATTGGACTAAACTTTAAAGCAAGAGAATATTTCTTCAGCTGTGAAACAGACCGATTGATGTAAATGCTTTAAACGTTTCTTTCTTCCCTCAATTCTTATGTCAGTAACGCTTATTGTCTCCCATAATGAATTTTATCATTTTGTAAATAGTAATAAACCAACAGTTCGCGCTCTTATTCATTATTGCGAAAGCGTATCATTCCCTATTTCATATGCAATATTGAATTTATTCTCCACCAGTTCTTTTATAGGAAAGATTCCTTTCTCTCTATTTCACTTCTCACAGAGCATATGGTGTACTGTGATATGAACAGTTATATTTTGGTCAGTCTTATTTCTCCGACGATTACACTCCAAGTTGTTCATGGTATGGATTTTTTTATTAGACCATGGTAAATGAAGCTTAAACCGAGTTTTATTACTTCAGAATAAGCTCCGCCTGTATACGAGTTGTATTGTTAATTTTTTTATTATATCGTTGGGGCTGAAGCGTATAGTACTGTTATAAATACTTACTAATACTGTAACTGACTATTATGTTTTGATTAACCGTATTATGATGACCAGACACTCAACGTAATATTTTTCAGTGGAATTAGGTGGTATTGAAAGGCTTCTTCGTCAGATTCTTCGAGACTCCCGCTTTGGAGCCCGGACTCGTTCATTTCACTATGCCAGAGCTATCTCGCGGCGCTACTTACAACTACTATACCGTAGCAGTCCCAATGCGCCAAAAGAATTCAGTTCGCTATAAAATCAAAGCGCAGCATAGGATAAGTCAAAATTTAGGAGCTTTAATTTCAAACAAACGAATTTCATCATATCTGAAACTTTGTTATTGTACTTTTAGAGAGTAATTAACTAGTTCATCTACTTTCCAAAATGTAAACGTGTAAATATTTCAAAATTTACACCAATATTTCGGAAAGATTGCTTTACAGTTCTGAAATCCGGTGTTGGAGTAATGCAAAGGTCTTAGCGAATATAATGATATGCAGTATATTTTTACCTTGTCTTTTCCATTGGCGATGAGTAATGAAAATTAACGCTGAAATATATTTTTTTAAATGATCAATCCATCCGCCAATAGAACTGCTAATTAAAATCGAACATATTTTTTAAACAATGTCCGAATCATTTTTTTGCTGCAAAGTATAAGTTTATATTTTTGTTGAGTCTGATGTCTTAGATAGTCCTTTAAATTACTCTTAATCTTAAAACAAGCAACATCCAATCTAACTATTTCTTCTCTTTATTCCAGATAATCCTCTAAACTGCGACTGCAATATGCTCGAGTTCGCCGACTGGCTAGTCAATGGAAGCATGCTTTCTCCGGCGGACCAAGCGACAGCTGTCTGTGCCACTCCACCATCCTTGGAAAACGGACTGTTGGTGGAGGTCCCTCCTGGAGAACTCTTGTGCGGTGCTGATGAGGATGCGATGGAGCAGAACCTCGGCCCTGCTGCCGCTGGACTGGCGTCTCTCCCAACCGACGAGGACCCAGCCTCATCTCCGCCTCTCCCTCAAGTCTCCAGCGCCAGACTCAAACTCCACAGATTTCAATACGACGGATTCCGCATCGCCCTTGAGTGGGCGGTCGAAGCGTCCGCCGCCCCTTATGCCTGCGACGAACTCTACGTTTACGAAGAGGTTGGCGCCCACGAAGTGCTCCTCGAGTCTAGTCCTCTTCATTGCAACTCCTCTGCTCTTCCGGACGCCACCAGACTGGCTGTTGCCCTCCCCAGCGTAGACCTTCAACCCGGCCACAGGTACCGATACTGCGTGGTTCTCTGGGAAAGTGGGGATCCCAGAAAGGGAGAAGCTGCAGACGAGAATTCTCTAGTTCTTGGATGCAGCGAAGTGATTCCTTTGGTGCCGACCACGGAGCCTGTCCTCTCTCCTCCGGTGGTTATACCTCCTCCCGATCCTGATCGCCTTATTGACACCTTCGATGCCAACGCAACTACTTCAGGCTCTGTGTCTGTTTTCGCTAGAGTTTCCCCAGATGGCGAAAGGGGAAACTGTGAGCTAACTGTTGCAGTGTTTGTGGAGGGCATCATGGTGGCCCAGAGGAGGTTAGAATGCCCTGCTGGAAGGGCATCTTTCGCTGGTTTACCAGCCGGCCCTTATAGGGTGTGTGCTGGTTTGGGGACAGATGTGACTCCAAGGGGTCGATGTGTGACAGTAAGGGCAGCACCGGGTACCGGCGACAATGCTGTGGAGAATCTGGCCCTTGCCATTGGGCTTATAGTGCTTACAGGTGTGCTTTTGACTCTTTTATATGTGATAATGCGGCACTTAATTCATCGGCCAAAGTGCCAAGGGCAGTATTTCATGTCTGGAACTAGGGAAGATCAACAACATCCGCGGTATGTTAAGCTCCAAGCAACGACGAAGGTTTGATCAAGACCTTAAAACTGCATAGACTGCCTTATTACCTGGCTGTTCTTGTGTGATCTGATGTCAAACAACAGAATCACCAATCACAAACTGTGTGTGACTTATAAAGTTTTTACCAAGACTGACCTGGTGGATTCTCAAAAAGCATCAAAAGTGAAAAGTGATTTATAAGTACATGTATGTACATGTTTGATTGAAATAGCTCTTTCTAAAAGAGACCATACTTTTTATAGAACTATTATTTACAATTAATTTATATAGAGGCCAGTGATTGGCGAAAAGTGGTGAGCTAAAGACTAGCCTGTTTTCTTGTGATTGAATTATGACTAGCATGAATTAACATCAATGATGGCATGTAAATATACCTTATTTGTGATGTTGTGCTTGCTAGAATCATGTGTGCCAAAAATACTGGGAGGAAATTCAGTTGTGTGAATGCGCTTCAACTGGATTCTTACCTAGTGACTTAGATTTTTCATGTATATTTGCATAACTGATTCACTCGCCTTTGTATATAATGTATTCACCTGACTATCATCTTCAATGCACTCATTGTATGTTTCAGTTTGTACAGCTGCTTTATACTTTGTATAGCTCAACAAAAACTAACAACATAATATGTACAGTCATCAAATTAGAATAAAATATGTGATCTGAATAAGAAAAAAATTGATTGTTGATTTTGAATAATATCCACGAAAGCTGAATTTTATTTCAACAGTTTCTGTTAATAAAGTTGCTAATAACATCATAAATTTATTAGTGATATTGCATTGGATATACTCCATCTAAAAAAATAGAATGCTAAAATGTATTCATAATTAACCACCATATGAATATGCAACCAAAGAAAGGGAAAATTAAAACATTGGCAAACTCCTTCCAGACATACATGTGACATTTATGGCCAAACACCACAATCAAATAATTTATTATTTCTCTTCTCTTCAAAGGCTCTCCAACTTCACATTTTTGTGCTCATGTATAAGATAGAGCCAGGAAAAACAAGTAATTTCAAATTAGTGGAACTACTATGCATAATAAAATTCACAATCTCTGGCAATGTCTTGTGGAAATACGTCATGATGAAAAATAACAATTTGTACTTTTTCCACAGTATTTATTAAAAACAATAAATGGAAACAAAACACGACTAGTTTCAGAAATCTCCATCTCCAAGATGATCTCCATCATCAAGTGACCAAGCAAAAATGTAAAGCATAATATATACAAGTAAGACTGGTGGGAAAATAAGGAAATGGGAAAAGAGGGGTGTGAGGGAAAGGACAGAGAGGTGAGTCAGGGGGTCAGAACTGTGGGTAGAGCAACATTGTCAGTGGGTGGTAGAATGCATCGAATCAATGGGGAATGGGAAGGGAAGAGGTGCTCCTTAACCATGTTACTTTGTTTGGAATTTGTATGGGAAATAATCTCAAACTGTTCTAAGAAATTAAGCCTTTGGTTTCTATCTGTATAGTGAAGAATTTTGGGTACAAAGTCAGAAGAATGGTTGAATTCCAGAAGGGGCTTAGCGAAGTGAGATTGGGAGGACTTGTTCAAAAACCATCTTTTATGTTCACTGGCTCTTATGGCGAAATTTCTCCACGTTTGACCCAAATATACCCCATCACAGTTATTGCATTTAAGCTTTTAAATTCCGGATTTTTTCAAAGGGTTATACTTATCCTTAACATTACAAAGTATTTTTTGTAAATTGAAACGTGATTTGAATGAAGGTCATAATCTTTCCTTAGGCAGATTGTTGCTGATTTTTACAAAAGCCAGTTTAAAAAAGTTAATTTTACCCATTTTGTTGTAATATCTTCACTATTTGATCCTCCAAAGATATTCTTTAAGGCCATTTTTCTTTGTTTGTGAATTATAAGTTTGTCGACTACACTATGGTGATATCCATTTTTAACAGCAATGTGTTGGATAATCGAAAGTTTCTCTACCACCCACTGACAATGTTGCTCTACCTACAGTTCCGTCCCCCTGTCTCATCCCTCTGTCCTCTCCCCCACACCCCTCTTTTCCTATTTCCTTATTTTCCCACCAGTCTTACTTGTATATATTATGCTTTACGTTTTTGCTTGGTCACTTGATGATGGAGATCAATCTCTGAAACTAGTCGTATTTTGTTTCCATTTATTGTTTTTAATAAATACTGTGGAAAAAGTACAAATTGTTATTTTTCATTACTATGCAGAACTTAAGGGTCTGATATTAATTACACTAAACAGAGATTGAGGAATAATTTAACAGCTCTTTGTCACAAGCAAAAGAATGTCTAAGCAATAACTGAGATACAGCAGTATAAATGGTGGTGCAGCAAACATCTAACTCTTTCTCTCCTTTTACTTCCTTTCTCCCACAATTCCTACATTCTGTCAATCTTCATCGCTGTGGTACTCACTAAGAAGCAAATATTCCTGTGAGGAACTTATCTTCCTCAAGGGTAATTTCCCGAATTAAGATAAAAAAGATAGAATATGGTGTAGGGAAATATGTTTAGAAATTAAATGATAAACTTACATTTAACCTAGATTTACCCAAGTAGATCTGAGTTTAATTCTACTTCTGTCAATTTTATTCAGATGGAGTATTCAAGTTAAACATCCAAAATAATTTTTTTCTATTTTATCAAAATTTAAACTTATCAAGTATGCAACTCAACAAACTAAACCTTGCATACACTCACCTTACCTCACCAAATATAGGATTTCATTTTTCCTGAATATGTTTATATCAGATAAAATCCATCCTCATGACATTCCTGATCTATTTGAAGTAATACCAAGTGTTATTGTCAAATATTTCCATTATCACAAACCGATGTGACTAGTAAGCTGTAAGACCTTTCCCATATCACGTGATATGATGAACATAGCCCATATAAGAGTCTGATAGTTACTCTAAAATAAAAGTCCTGTCCTTCCCCATGTTGGCCCTGTGTGCAGAAGACTTTAAAGCCTGATTATTCTACTGCATAAAACTTAACTATCAGCTTAATTAAATGGCCTTCAACACAAATCAATTGATATTCAATGTATTAGATTGTAAAATTCCTTACATTAGCCCATAAGCATTAGAATTTTTTTAATGAAGCAGATGTGTTAAGAGCAGATTTGAACCGCAATTTACAGAATATACATGGATGATATGTCTCTATTTTAGTCACTACTATGCCCCTAAATAGATAAGAGTAAGCATACATACTAAATCACTGAAATTTAGAAACTGAAGTACTTACCCTGTATTGATTTCTTTTTGTCAGTCAGAAGAAATAGTTCCAAAGATTGGATCTCTGGTCCTGTGCTCCGCCAAACCATAGTCACCATTCCCTCTCTGATTAATTATCCTTGATTAAAAGGAGTACAGAAATCAATAATTAAATTTGGAAAATAAAGGCAACACAATGAAAAGCTTCCTATTTATGCTTAATCAGAAACTTAACCACAGATTTTAATGAGTCAAAAGATCTGAGACTAAATACTTGAAACTAGAATAGCAAATTCAAAGAATCAACAATCAAGAAGGTTTTGGATATACCTACAAATCTGAAAGAAAGGTTTCCATATAAGTAATAAGCATATTTTGAAAGTTCTTTAATGTGAATGGATGATAATAAAGTAAATATAAGTGAATATGTGACCTTTTAAGTTTGGGTTCTTTTTTGGTAGAAGAGCAAAATGAAATATAGCTTAACATTATCTCTTCCATTGTATATCAAAGATCTGAATGTAGAGTATATGTACATACAATCTTGATCTCATGAGTATGCCAAAATCCAAAATATTTTTTTTTATCCATTTCTATATAGATTTATGTTTTCTTTTAAAATAATGGCGGTTGTCATCCTGCGCATCATCAATATTTATATTAAATCTTTCCTTACAACATTCATCCTCATTTTAATAAGAGAAGTTTCAATCATTCTAAATATTTCATATGTAACTAACTTTACATAACCCACTCATTCAATGATCAATTTTAAAATATAATATCAAAATTGGGAACTTCAAATACACGATTCACATCTTTCCCATGTATTGGCATGAAAGTTGAGATCAACAAACACCGTAGTAGTTAAGGAATCACTAATGCCAACAAAATCACACAAATATGTCATCGTTTTGTCTAAATTCTCTTAATTTCAACTCGAATACAATCATTTACGCCAAAATAATTCAATTCTTCAATATTCTTTCTTTTGGTATTCATCTCAATTTCATACATCCATTATTTCTGATTTATTTCTGCAAGTGATCAAAATGATGATATGAGTTGTGCAGAGTCGAACCAAGGATACTTTGGACTAACTGATATCGATATGTAATACTCCATTGGACCTTTAATGACTCCCAAAAATTCATAATCCTATCACCTTGGAAAGTGCATGAAATTTATGTTCAAAACTTTCTCCATGTATTTCTTAAGGGAGTTACTGGCATCAGATAAATAAATATATACACTATGGTGATTATTATATTAGATGAAATATAAAATATAAAAAAGACTTTACTGACAGTAAAATAGCTGTAAATAGTTTGACAAAGTTAACAGTTACAAGAAACGTACTTGAGGGTATATATTTACTTACCAGATAAGATGTGCAATGTAGAAGGCTCAGATTATTTCCTAAGCTATGGCAGTAGATCCATGGCAGTTTATCATTTTTTTAAGCATTTGAGACCTTAGGTTGACCCAACCTGTAATAATAAGGTACACAAATACATAAGTAGTAAAGTAGACAAATTATGTAATGCAATTTAGGGGGATGGGGGATCCGGCCAGGCATTATGGTCCTGGTACTTGGGGGGAGGATGGTCAAGGTTTGCATTACATCATGGTTTTAGAACTCCAAAAAATAGCAAAATTTCTCCATGTTTAAAGTTTGAATTTAAAACTCGCGTGCAATATACCAGGGAAAGTGGCAGCTCTGATCCGAGCGAGCACGAGTGTTGACCAGAAGTAGTCAGAGTGCAAGTGGAGTGTAGTAGGCTGCACGGGTATTCCCCTGTCTTTGCTTTGTGCGATGCTAATCATCAACAGGTCATGGCATCGAATCTAGGTGAAATGTATGAATGGCCTTTAAAATTGAAATTGTTTATTAAAAAGTGAATTATTATTGGGAACTAAAAATCTTTCTTACCTGAATATAAGCCCAAAACTTTTCACAAGGCACTTGCTATATAACAGAGTGGGGGGGAGGGGTCCTGCCTGGCATTACGGTCCTGTCAAATGGGGGGGTGGGAGGTAAAAAAATGGAGAATTTCACGTTACGTAATTTGTGTACGACCCCTAAGTACCTGAGGTTAAACTTTAAGTACTAATAGAAGCAGAAGTGTCATATTAACTTCATTAATTAGCTCCGTCTTAACTTGCTTACATACAAATGTGTTGATACAGTTTGATTGGGGAACTGTTATTAAAATATTATTAGGACTTTGATTATGTTAGGAAGATTCTATCTCTTACACATAGAAGCACTTTCTATGAAATCATATCTCAAAGGAATAAAGTAAGAAATTAAATAAGTATGTTTGGTGATGTCTAACACAATAATTCATCTGAAATTTGATTCATTTTCTACAATCACAGATATTAATCAGAAAGCTGTGGCTAAGTTATGTGTTGTAAGTAACTTTTTCATTGTTAACTGCCAAACCACATTTGCTATAAGGGAAAAGGAAGGAAGTCTAAGGACATTTTTTAAGAGTTACTCACATGGCAGCCTGCCTAATGAACCTTATAGGTATAGCCAAAAGAACTTAAGAATTAGAAAAATATTTGCAGTAGATTAATTACAATGACAAATATTTTTGCATGAATATATTAATGGCAAGCAAATTGGATAAATGTATACTTTTAACCAAAGCAACCAGATCTCAGATTATGTTGCTCTATTTACATGATTAAAATATGAATTTTTCATTTCATGACTTTGGGATTAATTGAATGATAATAGACTTTCTGTATTTCACCATGTTCCTAAATAAGGCCAAATTTTCAAAGATATCTCTAAAAATGAAGGAATACCTCAGACAATATTTATATTTTATTAACTATTTCCTGAATGTTTCAATTTTATCCTTTACCTTAGCCTCTCTTTTAACTTCACAGATCATAACTGATATATTCTCAAATTTCTATCTATCTGCACTACTAGAGTTAGTAGAGTCTGTGAGCAGACTACACTTATACATTCATTTGAATTTATGAAATTTAATTTATATTATTCAGTAACGATTTGCCTTATCAGTAAATGCTATATTAAGAATAAAACCTGTAAATCTTTTCAAAACATATTATTTACCATCAATTAAAGACGTAATGATTCATAATAATACTTAATGAGCAAAAATGATTGAATCAAATATCTTCAGATATACCGCATGCTATAAAAAACCTATGAGCAAAAAGTATATTAAATTGTATTTTTTTCTGCAGAGCTACTGTTGACCATTATTGGTGAAGTCCTTCTAAGCTCTGCTGAGCTTATCAGGAGGTTGGGGCATGAGCATTAGCGTAGCTGGAGTGTTACACACTCAGCCACCAAGGCCGGTTTTAATGTTATATATCAAGAGAATCCGCTAATAACTAAAATCCTGCAACTGCATTCCATCTTGTCAACAAGCATAAGGAATGAATATGGTTGCAAGTGACTACATAATTTGTGGGCATAGATGGATGATATGCATAATTCAAATAATGCATGGCCTACAGTAAAGACTCTCATTTTGTCACTCAAAAGATAAATTTTAGAAATAGTGATAATACACTATTTAATCTAATACTTAAATGTCCAGTCAACAAAAAAAACCTAGGAAATTCCCACAAATCATTTGCATGAGAAAATACTGTACAACCATACATAAAATTTGATATGGTTGTTTAAGATAAACAGTAATTATCTTACAGCTTTTATAATAATTTATGGTTGTGAATAGAAACAAACTATACAAATCATACAATAACAAATTATTGTTGTTTTAGAATAACTCATTTATCAGTAAATAACAGTTTGATGCTATGAATTTCCTCGTATTATCATAAACCTTTTATTACATAGTTTTGAGCTCTAAGGACGTTTCCAAAACAGATTTTTACATTAACAAAGAATAACGATGCAGAAGCTTCAGAATGAAATCAGTATTGTGTCTTTATACGAGATACGTTTTCTTTTATAAAAAAGTCATTTATTAATCAATAATTCTTAAAACCTACCCATTACTTGATTTTTCAGGGAAAATGATAAAGTTAAAAGTTGATGTAATTTAAAATTTGAAAAATTTACCTTTTATGACGTATTAACGATGTATATAAGCCAAGGAGATAATTATGTCATTTTTTATGTGAAGTTGTTGAAATTACATCTACTCAATGATGATTTTATAATAACATCCCCTCTTCTTCGGAGGATCTCTATTTCGCGGTTTTAAAACCTCTAATAATGGCGGATTTTATCTTATTCGTGAAACTTTTGTTTTCCTTCAAATGTGTTTCTGTACTTGAACGCCATCTACCGAGCAGTCTCCACACCGTTAGTCCAGCTAGTATTTAAAAAGGGGAAGAGACGGCAAGAAGGTGAGAATGTTTTCAACCGTTCCATGAGATACAGCTGATGATGCTGGCTGTTTGAGTGTTTAATTATCGAGGAAGTGTTTACGTTTCAAATATGAAGTTTTCGGTGATTTAATCTCAAGGTAACAATTCTATGATTGTTGAACGAGATGAAGTTATTACCTTCGAGTGATAGGAGTTGAAACATGTTATTCGCTAACTGTCATGTCATTTGCTTATAATGGAATTATGATTGTTAGATGGTTAAGCACTCTTTATTTTGGAGTTTGAATGATAGATTGAACTTTTTATTAATCCCATGATTGAAAATATTAACTTTGACGTTTCAGTATTTACTTCTACAGCGTATATTTTCGAGATGTCTGACGACTCTCCAGTAGCTCTTATTTTGGATAAAATAAAATTCTACGCTTCAAAGCCGAATGAAAACGTCGATAATCTACGCCAAGTTGTATCAAAACTTAGCTCTCGGGCCTCATGCCAAGGTAAAAGTTCTCTATTCTCTAATATTACTTTTTGATGTTTAGCGTTGCATTTGTACGAAAGTGACTGTCATATGGTTCCCTTTCACATTTCTGAGATGCTACGGCATCGTGTTAATTACCTTCTGTACTTCTGCTATAAGAAGTTAATTCATTCTTTGCTTTTAATTTAGGCAAACATTTTCTTCAATTTTTTTGTATTTAACAAGGGCACAGTATTATTCAACTTTCATGATAGTTTTATTGCAAATTATCTTTCTATTATCAGTTGTGTATTCCTTGTTGGATATTTTTATGCATAAAGCTTGTAGTCATATACTTTATTTGTTTACAATAACACACCATGTAAAAATAAAGTCAAAAGAGATTTCGATTATGTGATATTTTTATGGTAGCATTCAGTTGTATTTAATTGACTTCAGAGAAAAGAACCTGTAACCCCGTGATAATTTATTAACTGGTTACTTCCTTTTCAAACAAAAATGACTGTTCATGCTGTAGCAGTTCACATTTGGTAATTCATGGTTGGAATTTTTGTTTTGTTCATGCCAAAGTTTTCTTATTTTATCAAATTAATTCGTTTGTATATTGTTTGATATATATTAATTGTAGGTAGTATCAAGCAAACATCACAATGTAATTACTAACAGTTATTTAGCCATAATCTTTCATTAAAGTTCAGTTATCAGTTAAAAACATTTAAAATTGTGACTGTTTTGTGGTATATCCATGAAAAATTCATCATTCAATTCACATGAAACTTATTTAATTCCTTGCTATAGACCAAAGGCTATTGAAAAAAATACAATTATTTGACTTGAAAACATTGTCTATCCAATGTGTAACCTTTACTACATTCATTCTCTCCTAATTTTATATTGCTAGCTAGAGTTTTGAAACATGTTATGTTCCATTGGTTGAAAATCCCAAAAGAGGTATGCTAAGTTTGTTTGACATCACTTTTAATGCATTTGCATTTTTCATTCATTTGAAGGTTTTGACTACCTGTCTAGTAAATACTTGTGATGGAATATCTTTAACTTCCTCATTTTTGGTCATGATTCTTTCACTGTCACAAATCATTGAAATTCAGTGATAATAATTTAAATTTTGAGACCAGAAAAAATTTTGCAAGGCATTGTTTGTAAAAGGAAAATTTATTTCTGTATTCATAATTAATACTCGCACAAGATAAATATTCAATTTACAGATTTATTTGTTTTATTTCCACTTTTCTTTTTAAAAGTTAATTTAAATCAAGGGTAAGAGCCTCATTGCATTTTATTAAGTTACCCAGAGATATTCATGAGCTTTGGTGAACTTATGCAATATTATGAAGTAATTTTTCATTGGGTGTCATTTTTCTCTGTAAGTGTAAAGCATAAAGTGTAATCTCATTATCTGTGGCAGCCAAAGTTATGCTATTATTAATTTAGCTATCATGTATATAGTATTATTAAAATACTTGCAAATTTGGTGTACAATTTTTTAAGCATTCTCCAGCATTAATATCCATTATGCCAATGTACATTTTAAATGTGCATTAGGTCAAAGGTTAATATGTAAGTTTTAAAATTATTTAAATATAAAAAAAATTAAGTTATCTTGAGGGTTTTTAATTTGTTGGTGGAACCTAGATTTTTATCTTTTGTAATAATTCATTTATGCTTTTAATGAATTTTATAATTGTAAAGCTTATATTATGGATATATAAAGAAATATAGATCTGTGTCTGAAATTGTGTATTAAAATTTGTATGGAAAATGTAAAGGTTTTTGGGCTCTCATGTATCAGCACTAAAACTAAACAATCTTTCAAAGCAAATCATAGATAGTGGATTTAACATCTCTCAGATGAAAATTCCTATTTAATGTCAAGCATCACTTTTAATGGAAAGTTTTCCGAAGTATTTTTAAAATTTGAAGAATTCGTAATCATAAATATGCAATAATTGCATACCCGTTCATTTTTAAAGGCCTTTAAAGAACTTTTAATAGGTAGCAGTTTGAATCTTAGCAGAAGGCTATGTACAAATCGTTCATGCATTTTCAAGTTTTTGCATCATATAGTATGCTGTGAGATTAAAAGAAAGATACTGTTTTCACGTAGCCAATCAAATTTTATTGTCATAAAATATTCTTAATTCCTTGGATGAGTCGAAGAAAATACGTAATTTTGGTTTAAAATTCGGCATTTTTTTTGTTTGGCATACTAGAAGGGCTAGAAGGACTAAAATGCTATTGTAGGTGGGCCAGTCATTCTAAAAAAATACGCCCACTTTAATCCATTTCAAATGAAATGTAGATACATACATCAAAATCGTATAGATAAAGGTACTCTTAAGGCAATGACACGGGCTAAAGATTAACAAATCAATCATGCGAAACAAATATACGTACTTTCGTGCATTGTGATCATGAGGAAATCAGAGTTCTGATTAACGCAGAATTGCATTTTTACAATAAGGCGGGGAATATCAACTTTCAGACGTACTCCTAAAGTCAGCATTTTCCATGCTATTCTCCGAGGAAAGTAGGTAAGTGTTACATGAAAACCTCCGTTAAAATTTCGGAAAAAGTCATGAGTGCCGCCAAGGAAAAGACGCTGCGTAATGGCGTTTTCCTCAAATATATTTATCATTCCCGCTGTTCTCAGGATACTGTTCCTTTGTGACTGTCTCGAAGCTTGGATTTTTATGAAACTGTCAAAGCAGCTTGTTCGTTCTCCCTTGTATGGACGTTGACATTTTTTAAAGACGCTTGATCTGAGGGAAAGATTAGTTTTTCGCTCACTGCCTTTTATACTCTTCGAAATCTATTTGCTGTGAGATAAATTTTTTGTGGTTGTTGTTGTGTGCTGTGGTGTTTGGAAACGTTTCTGTCAATACTTACTGAGCGCACTCGAGAATAGGCTTCGGTTAAAAGCTACAGCGCTTTCGTAAGGGGGAGGGTTCACTTGTAATAAACGTTTAGATCAGTCTGTACTTTATACCAGAATCAAAAATAATTATCTTTACATACAAGTTTCACGACGCAAAATAGTTTATACTAAATTTCAATTCAAATTAATTACGTACTTCGTGATGATGAAATAGTCCTATTTTGCGTGGAATTCGAAAATGTGAATCTCTGGTTCACACCCACCCGCCTATCTTCTTTACTTTCATTTTATTAATACCGTATTTTGTTACCAAATTATTATTATCATATTGTTATAAACAGTCATCCTAGAATACAATTCTGAAATGCATTCGTTTGAACTCCGCTATATCGGGCGAGGCGTTGTTGAAATTCTTCACGGAAAAATGGAGACCAATACTCGTTTTTCCACAAATCTATTTTCTTCGTTATAAGTAGCAAGATCGCCAATCCCGGCGAATGTTAACTATCATCTGGAAGTCTCATTTGTTTAACGCTTTTTCCATACTTCATAACAAATTATTGTGTGGTAGTTTATGCACCGGAATATCTATTTTGATCAAGTCGGAGCAAGATCTTGCTCGAAATGTGTTGTTAAACGAAAGTAGGACGGTGTCATGTACTGGCCGCATTGCAAAGCATTAGGTCACTCGCCGATCTGTCTTCGATTTCCAGATTGACTTTGAAAAGGGAAATAGTTGGGCATTTGCCAGATGATGAGATAGACAAGCAATTATTCCAGTTTTCGAAGATCAGGGACAAATCTTTTCCGCTCCTTGGCAGAGTACGTAAATTTAGGACAACATGAAACAACTAAAGGCGTGTTGTTGTAATTTTAGTAATAAAAAATTTATTTTACTTCAAAAAATGTTAAATAAGTTGAGAGGTATTTTACTTTTAACTAACGGGTGAAGTTTGGGTGTCTCAGTCTTTATGTATGGGTTTTCATCACTCAGATTGAACAGTGGACGTTACAATTTAGTCGATTATTATTCTTTGTTTCCCAAAGCTATTAATGGACTTTCGATGTACTATTTTTTAGATATTTTCAAGCTAATACTTGAATATATCGTTCACATCATAGCCCGCTTTTCAGAGAAAGCAAGTTAAGCAACCGCCCAAGGGCGCTGCAATTAATTGGCTGTCAACCTTGGAAAGCAATACCGGAAAGAGTAATGAACTCTTGCAATCTTACGATGATACTTGAAAACTTGTGTTTTGTGAGGTATTCGAGCGTTTCATGGGTAAAGTATCACTTGGCAATTTAGTATTATTAACACAGTAGTAGACGAGTAAAGTATCGTCTGTACGAAACAACGACCGACGAGGAAGTTAATTGAAACTCAACGGATTTTAACATTTGATGTTCATAAAATAATAAAAATTTTAGTTTCACCTGTCAGTTTTCAACTATACTCATACACCCTTTTCACCATTATTTACCCTTAGGACTTTATTTTTACCGAATAACAAGTTAAGGTTTTTTTAATATGCTCAAAAAACAAGTTTCCTTCATTGTTCCTTTTATAAAAACTAACAATTTATTTCAAATCCTCGTTGACAAAGTATTATGTAAAAAAATACTTGTTAGTCCAATTCTCGCCCAATTCATTTCAAATAGTCATTTTTCTCATCTCTCGTGCATTATTATTATTATTAAATGACTTTATTTGGCGAAATTGAGACTTATAAGTCCCATATTCCATATAAATTTACCTCATCTTATCTGATTTAAACATTCAATATTTTAATCATTTATCTTGTCTTATGCATGAGTGGCAATAAGTTACCTCCGTCAAGGTAATACCCTCCTTATGTTAGCTCAATTGGTTTCATGAAAATACTTCTTGTTTTATGTGGATCTAGTCGTAGTGAAGGATTGGATAATATTAAATTAGAAAAGTGAACCATGAAAAAACCTCCTGTCGCAGAATCCAATTTTCACCGACGATGAGCGCAAATTATTTTTCTCATTGTATCCTTCCTTCGCTCTCCCGTAAGTCTCACGAGATAAACAGTTGTCGGAAAGCTTTGGGAATTAGTGTTTAGCATCTTGGTTGCCAACGGCGCGGTAAATTCGTTCTTGAACTATATGGGCGTAATGCTCGCTTAACTTCACCGCGGGGAGACATTGGCGAAAACGCTTTCTCTTTTTACTAATCTAAACTTAGCCGCTCGGCTGTGTTTTGAAGTTTCCTCGCCGTTTAACTCGATGCCGAAGCGGAATTTAGAGTAAGAAATGAATCCTGTCCTTTTACGATACCCTCGCGAACGAGCTGTTACTAAAAGGGGTGCGGTAGAAAACTTCCGAAAAGTTGTATCCGAAAGGAATGTTTAGGCTATAAAACAAAGCAGTAGAAATAAAAAAACTACTTTTTGCATCCACAGAATAGGTCCTTCAACCCTGCGATCAATTTCCTCTCCGGGGAAGCTCTACGACATTTCTTGGCGTGAATAAACTGCCGCTAGGAGTCACGCCCCTGTTAAATTATCACCTGAAGATGTCGCATTTCGGACAGCCATCTCGCGCTTCCGCTGTCATTTTAGATCTTTTTTTCGTGTACGAAGACAACTTGCAAGTGATTAATGCGATGTCTCCTTCATAACGGGTGACAGTTTATTTTTCACGGACTTGATCTTCGCAAATTTTCTGCGGTAGAACGAACCGAAATTGGAGCACGAAAAATTGGCGAAACCTTCCAGAGAGGAATTGGTTTTAATTTTTCAGTTAATCAACCTGTTTTCTTTGAAATCCTTCATCATTAGGCCGTGATACATGAGTGTCATCTAAACTTGTCCACTAAGTTTTGCGGACTTATTTACTTTACTCAATTTACTATACATATTCATCCTTTCACGGTGCAATCAAGTTCTTCTGCTGTTGATGACAACCGACTTATCAAAAATGTGAAAGTCATCCAGTGTTAAATTGATATATTTCAATAGTTTGAGGTAAGATACTGGAAACATTTTCTGAATATATACTACATGCACTTGAGTGATTTACTGAGCACATCAGACATTTGTTTTCAAAGTTTCGATCATGAAATCAGAAATAAAATATCGTGATATCCAAAGATAGTTTCTAGACGATTGATTCATGATGAGCTGCTGGTAAGAAAATGTAAATTCATTGTTCATTAGTAATTTCCTCGAAGCGAATTGATCATTAGATCTATGCTTGATTGTTATATACAATTTGATTCCTACTAGAATTTCAAATCGCAAGTAACTTAGAAATGCAAACATAAAGAAAACACTACTCGTTCCTGTAATCGATTTCCCTTGAATGTGACGTAAAAGCTACATTTTAATAATGTTTTTCTTTGAAAAGAGATAGTTGATATACATATCATTTCGCCCTTCTCGGAAAACACCCATTTCCATTATTTATATTTTCTTTCCAAACTTTATGCGGAAGGACTAATATCCAGAGGTTGAAGTCTAATTCCAAGTATTATAAATTTAATTATCGTCCAAGTGTGACATTCACCTTCATATTGTTGGGGGATATTCATTCATGCAAATTTCCTTATGTTTAGAAAAAGATTTTTTAAACTTTTCCACGTTTACCATAGGGGAACTTAAAAGACTCAAATATTTCCTGCGGCAGGAATGTATCTTCTTTTAACATTTTCAGGGAAAGAGTAACGATTAATTATTGATTTATCGATTAGCGATGTCCAATAAGAGCAGTATTTTTAATGTATTCAGATATACAGAAGCCTTACATTGCATTTTCGGTGTACTTTCCGTAATCCTCAGCGGCGTGAGACGAGTAATTTCGCGACACGAGTGTCGTGGCGCGAATGATCGCGTGTCTAATTTCATTGCCACGCGCTTCCAGTCATGCAATCCATAAATTCTCACCCTCATCTTTGTTATCTTTTCGGAGGGGATAAGTCGAGGTGTCACGACTGTTAAGGACGTAAACTTCCCGGATTCTTCCCTTCGTAAAGTGGAATATCTCTGTCTTCGTGTGGATGCGGAGGGGTGGGCGCATTTGGTGCGGTTCCAAGTTGGCGTGGGGAGTGCCGTAACAGATGATCGACCCACGCCCGCGCGTGCGTTTGTGTCCACTCCTAACGACTTTCCCCTTTTTCCTCGTTTACTGAGGCAACCACCACCTTCTTCCTCTGTAGCAGGTATCCGACCGACGCTTTTTTGATCTCCGCGGAAACTTCCCCATGACGTTTTTTTCGAACCTTTGCTCCATTTAGACTTTCGTCGCATCCGTACCAGTAGTCTCTTCGCGTCTTCTCCGAGTTATATCAAAGGAAAAGGGAAAAATATTGAAGGATGGATGGTCTAATGCAGAGACGAGGTTCTACATGTAAGTGCTTGATATGCATTTTTAACTTATACGTAAAACACGGAGGTAGGATTGAATTAGTTAAGCCTCATTTATCAAGCCAAAAGGAAATAAATTGAAAAGTATCCTTTCTCACTTTTATTAATTCACATAATTTTTCAAATTCCACTAATAAATACGCACAGATTGTCACATTGTCCCCGTTGGGGATTACCTTGCCATCATCAGGTGCACCTCAAAAATTTCGACAACTATGCAGTCGCATTGTGGAATGTTCACTGAGGAAAGGTGGACGATTTAATTAGACTTCTAAGTTAATCCCAATCCTTCAAATATTTATGTGTATATACACGTACATATATTTAGAGTAATATCAAAACATCTGCTGATATTGGAGGCCCGTGGCAGCCAAGGCTGATACCTAGACATAGACCTAGATGCAAAGTTATTTGAAAGAACATCCATCTTACATCGTGCTATGAGTAAATTAAATCATCAGTCTGGACTTCCCCACGCTTTGCTTATCTAGCTTACGATAGTTTATTCCCTGTAAAATGCACTATCTTATGGGAGATTTTAAATGTTGATTGACATGAATATAATAATTTTCGCTTCTAACAGTTCTTTCATTGTCAGTGAGACGTGGTAGTAATTTGATTAAATTAAATGCTGCATGAGTATCTGAGAGATAATGGAATGGATTATTTATCGGATGGAAGAGCAACGCGGAGGAAATCTAAGATAAAACTTAGTTTTATTAACTGATTTTGTAATTTTTATGTAGACACATCTATCTTTCATGCTGAAGTGAACTATTTTTTTATAAAAATACAAACGAGAATCGTCGTCATCGAATATTTTTTCATGGGAGTACACCAGTTGTAATTATGAATTGGGGTACTTTCAGGTAGATTACTAAATTTAAAGTTTTTTTCATTCCATTTATGAATTTATAATAGCTATAGCCTTTAGGATTTACTGATCGGAGGTAATAAATTCAATCAATCTTGAAGTTAACTTTCCTCATTAATATTTCGACTCTATTCTGTCTTCACCTGTCGTTTAATTTCAAATTCTTCTTTATGTCTGTTTTATCGTATTAATGGTGTTGAAATCCCACTTAGCCTAATTGGCAGCGCGTCTACCTTCGGTGGAACCGGGCTCGATCTCGCCGAGAGACCAGATTTCTCAATAATGGTTGGCGGCAGAAAAGACATTCGGTAACAAATGCTAATGCAAAAACCGAACTCAATAAATTATAATCCTAATCATCAGCCGACCTTATAATTGGTGAAAAAAATAAGACTAAGAAAGTTGAAGTTCTCTGTGCTAATATTTTTTAAATTTATTTGTTTATTGTAAGAAAGGTCATCATTGACTAAAATACGCCCAACGAAAAAGACGAATTATTATTTACCGGAGAGAATTATTATTGATATTCATTTTTATTATTTCATTAATTTCCGTTGAATTATATCATTCAGAAAAGAGATTTATTTTTTTATTTTTTCATAGGTGTATGCTTAAATAGTTAAATTAAAGTTTAGAGTTATGCCCTACTGATTCTGAGTCTATTGATCTTTAGATTCTTCAAACAAGTTTATTCTTAGGATTGAAAAGTTCGCTAACTGATTTAAATTGTATGAATTCGAACCCAAAGTTTTTATTTCCGAACTTTCGTAGCGGCAGTTACTGCAGCTCTGCATCGGTCCACGAATACGGAAATCTCGGCGTATCTGTTCCTCGCAGCCATCGAAGCAACTCCTTCTACTCTTTCTCCACCTTCCCCTCCGCCTTCCTCCACCGCGAAGAAAAAAATCCGTCAGCATCCTCTTTGAGTGAGAGAAGTGAACTTACCACTTTCCGAAAGACGTTCGTCCTCTGCAATATCTGACGTAACTCACCCACGGTGCTATTTTCAAACGTGGAAAGAAGAAAAAAGTAGTAGAAGGGGTTCACCCGTCGATCTTTTTGCCCGTCCACCCGCTATTAAGGGCGGAGATTACGTGAGTTGGGAATTTCCACCTTTTGTTTTTCCTTGCCTCTTTTAGTTGCTCCTCCTTTTGGATGGTCTTAGAAGATGAACGTGCAACTCGGAACGAAGTGCAAGGAAGGGCTGGTTAACGTCTCCATGGCGATCTACTGTGGAAATATCGCTTTTTATTTTCAAGAAAAAGTACATAGTTAATGAAATTAGGTAATTTGGCACAGTTACCCCATAAAATGTATGCGAAAGGGTTGTTTGGAAACCTTGGACTTGGAAATTTTTGGGGGACACAGAAAATAGAGAAGGCTGCGCATTAGCTATAAGAATCTCTTGAAATTATCTCAGTGGATAATGATGGCTTTATGTATACCTATCCCGATTTTAAAGTAAAAAGGAATATCTTGTGTTTGTGTCTTGTGCTAAATTTTTTGATGATTATTACAGTAGCTTTTTGTGCTATCTTGTTCAGCTATACGCAGTCCGAATCATATTCGTTTCTACGGCTATACCTTTTCTCGAAAAAATTAGATTTATTGTAATTAATTTTTCTCCTATAACACCTTAAAAAATTCACAATTCTAAAGTACAACCATAATTATAGTTTGTTTTATATTTATAATTCTGCGAGTTTTGATATGATGGCTTATGAGATTTTTTTTCGGCTTCTGTGAGGAATAGGTATGAATACTATATGGTCCACGTACCTGAATATAATGTACCTTTATTGGTATTTAGTTAAGTATGGTTAACTTACCTAAGTGCTTTAATGAGCCTTTATGTTTCAATAAGAAGGATATCACCATTTTGTTAAAATCGTCAGAGAAAATTTGGTATTAGTTTCGTGAATAAATCGATTAAAGCAAATTGACTTTGAAGGTGTTCTATATAGAAAAGGATGTTCTAATAAGTTTTTGGACCTCCAGTCGTAACATCAAACAAGATATTTTATTATTTCTAATTTTCGCCTAATCTACTTTTTCATATTCATCTCGCATATTTGTGAACACCAACAAATTTAGCACCTGTTGGACTAGAGAGGTAACCTGGGACTTCTTTCGAGAGATCGATGTTATCTCGAAAAAATTGTCTCCAGGTCATTATGTGATTGTGCTCCCTTGCGATTGCAAAATTTACGAAATCTTATCGTAGTATTAGACCCAAAAATTGTATTGCAATACTTTTCATTACCTGCAGAAACCAAGATATTCACAGAATTCTTAATCTAAATGAAAATTAGATCTTTCGTTGCCAACTCGTATACGTTTATCCGCGTATATATTATATGTTAGCCGTCTTCTCAGATCCGCTTTCCCTATCAAAATAATTTAAACTTCTCTCGGCTGTGTCGAAGGAGTAGAGGCACCGAACAGGTGGTAATCCTGGTTCAAATGCCCTCCATGACCTTCTCTTTGATGTCTAGCGTCGATCTTCCGAGGACGAGTACTGTGTTCTAATTTAAGCGAATGTATGAGAACTGATGTATCCATTATAATGTCGAAAGAATAGGCGTACATTTAATTTTAAAGATTATTTTTATTAATCAATACGTTGATTAATAAAAAATAATCTTATAAAATATATCTATTATATATAGACGCTTCTCCGGATATACTTATATATATATACACTGGGGATCAAAAGTCTAACCATGTTCCACAAGTGCCACCGAGTTGAAATTTTTACGACATATTGGCCATATCGTGTAACCTCCAGAAAAAATCCGACTTTGAACCTCAGTGTCATGGGTTCGATTCCAGAAGGCCCCAAAGTCCCGATTTTCTCCATAAGGATATATGGTGAATATTTTCGAAAATTTTTTTGAGGCACTTCTCGGAAAGGTAGAGAAATGAAACTCGAGGGATCGCTAGATGCCGTGGATATCTAACGAAAATAAAAAAGACATCGCTGAACATGGTCCATGGTTCGATGCTAGGTCGGGGCAAAAATTGGCCGTTTAAAATGCATTGCGGCGATTTTGAAGATATTTTTGGATCCTTTCCCGATAACATAGATACTTGAAACTTGGCACGTATATAGATATCATGAATATGTTTCATAATCAAATTTTACATATTCGCTGATGGTCCTTGGTTCGATCCCACAGGGCCATTTGCATTTCTCAATGCATTTCTTACGGAGATAACGGAAACAAAATTTAGGCACTTCCCGGCATGCTATCGACTTCAAACTTTGCATGTTAGTAGATCAAGTCCTTAGAAATCAAACTGGGCATTCACGGCTATCAATGTGTCCTTGGTTCGACACCAGGTGTCTCTGCAATCAGAAGTTGATCCGATTTTTAAGAATTATTTTGAAACCTTTCCCAATACTATAGAAACTTGAAATTCGGCATATAGATAGAGATCAGAAATAACTTTCAGAAACATGTTTTAGATTTCCAAGATCGTCCTTGGTTCGAATCCAGTGAGTACTTTACATTCGTGAAAATTAGAACGTCTTTTGAGGCAGTTGCAGCCAATATTTCTGCTTGAATTTTCACACATAGCTAGAGATGGTGATCTTCATTTGTGCTGCATAGGAAGTTCAAAGTAAAGAAGAATTTGAAGAAAAACTTCAATCCTTTTTTTTTCTTTTGAGGATCGTCCCGATATAATGCCGATATAAAATTAGTGTTGTCGATCAGCTTGCAGTATGCAAGCTACATTTTACTCGTATAATATATATATAAACACTTAACGCAGTCATTTCAAATTGTTGGTATTTACTTTCGAAGTTTTTCCTCATTTACTTATAGTTCGTTTTAATTTATTTAACCCGTGACCGGAAATTAAGACCTGGGTTCGAGTGTAGCTTTTGAGTTTTCTTCGTGTTTAGTTAAATTTCATTCCATCATCCTCATTATTTATATTCCTATCGCGCGAAGATTAAGCATAATTATAAGTTATTAAGAAATATAATTTCGGTCATAGTCCTTGATATTTATTCTGAAGGGCAGGATCATCCAAGATAGAAGGTAACTCTCCTTTCAGTGGTGACGATTTAATAGAGTCATTACGAGAGAAAACTTTTCGCTCTACTGTTTGTGCGTAGATGTCCGTCAGCGAGTCGTAGTGAAATAAATGTACTCAAATAAACGAGTCATCGTTAATGTAATGATAAAATATATTCGTGTGGAATCCAAAGATGTTTGCATCACAATTTAGTTGAGTGATTCATTTTCCTCGCGGTATCATGGTTATAGCTCGTAGTCCTTTATCCAGTAGATCAATCTTAATATGGTAACGTTTGGTTGTCATGGGTAACGCCGGCTCATACAATCGATATCCTATAGAGCATCGCCCGTAAAGGTCGCTTAGCTACGAGGAAACTTATATTAGGGATGCTCTAAGCAGAAACTCTCCTGATTCGTGTGCCGGCAAGATAAAAGGGTAGTTCCGCTTTAACTGTCTGGGACGCCTGGGGATTATCTAACAACCACTCTCCATTCGCAGCCCTTATCTCCCGTTGTCCATTTTCGCAGTTGACGAGATTTGTACCAGAAAAATCGCCATTATAGAGACAAGTTTGACATCTCTCATTTCCATCGTATCCTATCTTAAAAGCGGATCTTAAATCTAGAAACCTGTTAAGTCTTGTAAGTAATGTAATGTGAAAATTAAAGGTGAATGCATTCGTAAATGATTCACCTAACACGAAAATCATCCGTAAGAAATGCATTGAGAAAGTAATGCAAAACTTATGTGCTGCTTTTTCCGAGAAGTATGGATTTATAATGCTTATTTGACTATCGTAATCCGTCGTTACTTTTACAAAAGTATTCCGGATTCAATTCTAGATGACTTGAAAATAGACCTATAAGAAATACACGTAAAGCTAGTTTTTAATCTCATAAAGATTTCTCTTTCAATTTTCTCTGAGAAATCGAAATAAGTAGCAAAAGAGAATTGAGCATACATTCTTTCTTTGGCCAAAAAGATCGTTTTGATTCCAATTTTCGAGAATTATGATAAAATTGACTAAAATTGTGTTGATAGAAAAACCCACCCCCCGACGGCCATGGCGATAATTGAAGTCGAGCTGTGCATTTTCCCATAAGAATACACGGAGAATTCAATTTAAAAGGGCGATAGTCACTAGAAGGCAATCGTGTGTCATTCTATCATTTCCAGTGTAATAAAGTGACAGCATGGACAAGCTTACGACCATTTAGAAGTGTTTCTCTATCACCCAGATTATCCAAAAGACTTTTATACGCTGCCTTGTCACGATAAAGGGGGTGAAGACACATCAAGATGTTTGTCAGTGTTGGGGTAGGGAAGGAAAATCTTTTGGAGATTTTTATCAAAAATGAGTCTTTCAATGGGAGCGTTTAGCAAAGTGTTTAATAATATTTCTCAAAGTTAGTTTTTATTATTTTTTATTTATTCTCGCCCTTATATAACTGATATTATGATGATAAAAATTAATAGTATAAATGTAATAATCATGCATTCTATTGTTTTAGACTTACGATTCAATACAATAGAATACATTTTCCAAACGCGTTGTTGATACTAATTTTCATTGTATTATCTTATAAATGAACACGGAGAATTTTAGCCCAATTAGAATGAAGAGGCGGTGATTTTCTCTTAATTTTATTATAGAAATAGTTTTATTGCTTACATTTAAATTATAAAGGTGTTTATATTGTCGATTTTATCAACATTCCAATGCAACTTCATTTATTTAGTTTTAAGGCAATTGTATTTGAATTTTATCCAGTACCTATCAAACCCTCTTGCTAGTCTATTATTAATATTATAAATTCGGAGTATATGACAGTCTTATAGATTTACAATACATGTATTTTGGCTAAGAAGGATTACATGTATAAAATTATAGATTTACATTTTTTGAATTATCAGGTTACTGTTAAAAATCTATTCGAAATCATCCCAATGAGTTTCTACAATAAAAAAATGGTTTTTACTTTTCAGATAAGAGCACTCGGGATAAGACGTTGGACCTAATATGCAAAAAGCAATCTGGAAACCTCCCCTTCCTCCTCAACCTCCTTGGCGTAAGTATTTCTTTCTCTCTCCTCGTTTACAACTCCATTTTCAGTCGTTGAAGGCATTGAACTTCAAAGAATGACCAGCGGCGTTTCTCCCGGTCTATTTAAACGTCTTTTATCTCGTACTTTAGTGCACTATTATAGCCTCCGAGTCTTTTTTTTCATTCTGAGGTTCGCTAACCTTAAATTTGACGATATAATTTTCTATCACTTCATCCCTCACATTCGCATCCCCATCTTTATTGATAATTTATCTTTTATTTTTTAAATGGTCCTATTAGAGGGGAAGAAAGTGTTCAACCCCTCGTAATATTAATAAAATTATAATGTTAATAAAATACGTCGTATTATGCTGCAATGTACAGAAAATAATTTGGTGTGATTTCTACCTTAGTATTTACGGCAGAATTTAAGACTCAACATGAGTTTCGAAGTAGTTATTCGAAAAGAACCGACCTTTTTATAAACTTCAATCATTTAAGCACTAAACGCCCCCGTTCCTGTGCTATATGCAGCCATTGATGCTGGATAATCAAAAAGAATCTCTTTCTAGTTCAAGTATTCTATTTCGATCCTCGATTCCGAATTTTTCCGCGAATTGAGCGCCAGCCAATTTCCTAGACGCACGTATTCAAAGAGAGGACATACTTTTGTGATGGAAATCGGATAAAATCTTCAAGTTAAAGGTGGCCTATACCGTATACCATTCAATTTTTTCTCGGTTATTTTTAATCAGCATTTTTTCGCTTCTTGTTTCTGTTGTTCTTTTGTTTTTTGATTTTTCTTTTCCTCCCTGTTAAATTATCTTTCAAGAATATTCTCTACGTATATTTCAATCGAGGGAGACGATTTCACTGGCTAAGCACTCTTAATAATTTTAGTTCGATTAAAATGTTTTCTCGGATTCATTTTGCGGTCACTCGCTCAAACCACCTGCTGAATCTGGTCCATCTCCCTGAAATTCATTAAGTTGCAGAAGAGGCTCCACATTCTCTCCATGGAATTTTTCGAGTTGGTGGAGTAACCGGAAAGCACCTCCATGATTTAATGGTTGCGTAATAAAATGATTGGTACAATTTTCTTGTTCCTTCATCGAAGGTTGCACAATTTCCTTAGTGTATATCGCACCTTATCTTATTAAACCAGATCTGTTTCTTTTATACCTTTTTCTTTCAAACTGTGATGGCCAGAGTGAATTTAAGAGATGGCAGAGCGATATTATATGGATTTACTGATTTTTAAACGTACTTGGAAGAAGTATTTCACGAGTGTTAAGCAATCATTTTAAATTTATTTATGTCACTGATGTAAAATATTTTGGGTTAGTCTATATCCACAGCGGATTTTAATCTACAAAAAAGTAGAAATGAATGAAACTTAAAGGTATTTTATACTGAAAAAATGTCTCAAAATTCATGTCATTACAATCCTTCGTAATCCTGGAGAGACCCTAGAGGTATGTATACTAGGTCTGCATAAGGGAAACCAGTTTTAGCCGAAAAAAGGATGAATTATGATAGATTCTGAAATGTGGTCGATCAATCCCATTATTACTGTCGGTAGAGACAAGATTCCTTGGTATAAATTTATTTCGCATAAATGAAGAAAGAAAATTGATGGGTCGTATTCCGGCTCTTAATCTATGTTGATACTGCTTCCTTTATATAAAATTGTTTTCAGTAGTGTAACATTTACGCGCTTATCAATGAAAGTCTTTAATCACGATCAAATTTGTGAATGGCTGTGAAATTAGGCCTGGGAAAGATCTTTTCCGACCGAATTCTGAATTCTTCCCACCTTTTTATCTGGAAAGGTCGAGATTGAATGTCGGAAAGGGTTTCTTTAATTTTTCTCGCCTCCTTTCCTTCCCTCCGACCTTAGCTGTTAGTTAGAAATTCTCGTGACTGTGGTTCTTGGCTATTGATTAACCCTTTTTCCTCCACCATCGACTGAAATTCGGAAGGCCCCATCTTTTATCGAACGAGGGATTTGGAGCGATCTTCCATATTTCAGGAGGCAAGTGATCTCAAATCCTTCCAGCATTTGTTTTCCACGGATGATAATCGTTTATTAGGAAATGAAGAGAAGAGGATCTCTGTTTGCTTTGGTCGCGTTCGCGAGGGAAACCTGAAGATGAGGTTGGAGAGAGGTGTGGACATAATTGATTTATCGCGCTGCGTAGTGGCGTTGGCGAAATAAATTTAATCGATGGATAGGTGCCAGGATGAAAGTTTAAATGGGCTCCGTACTCGATCTACCGCAGTCGATGATTGGCCAGATCCCCCCTTAATCCGAGATCGCTATTACTGTTATTGCGTTATGCTTATGGGGATGCGCGCGCTAAGAATCTCTGGAACTTTATTTATCTCATTGTTTTGACGCGCTGTTTTGGTCCGCCGTGAAGACTTGTTGACAGAATTGTTTTCTTCGTGTTCACACGTGTAAGATGTCTCAAATGATGTAGAAAATTCCCCTTTTATAAAACAAAGCTCGATGTGTTAATTGTAATCGAAAGTGATCACCGTGTGTTTGCATAGATTTAATAATCTACGGGACACTTTCAGTAAAAAATGATTTCTGATTTTTGTGTAACACCCTTAAGTGAATTATGCACTGTTGAATTGAAAAAAGATATTTTACCGCGGTGTAGTATTTCCTAGCGAAGTTAACCTTCAAGCGTTCGTTCCATTAGCCCTTGGATTCAACTTGGTTGCGCTTGAGTCCAATAAGGCGGTACTGCCCCTGACCTGAACTTCGAGGTGTAAGTCACGTATGCTTCTTACTCTTGGATGCCGTAGTCTGAGCTTTAATTAGACTCTAGCCTCAGGTTACTGGAAGGGGGCTCTCAGTAGGAAGACAATTCCCGGCACGACTTTGAAAACTCTTACTTGAAGCAAACATTTTGTTTTCATTAAAATATTAATAAATATGATTGGTATAAATCAATAGAAGGTAAAATCAATAGGTGTAATGGATATTATTTGAATTTAATCTTCGGATTTTATGTTTGGTCGTTATGCCACTACATTATAATTGATAAAATCAGTAAAACTTCTTTTAAATCTTTAATATTTTGTCGTCGGATTCTGATTGGAAGCCGCGTAAATTTGCTTGAATTCTCGGTGAATGTATTTTTTTTGATTTTAAGGAAGTTTGAAATATTAAAGTCCCATCTACCCCTTATCATCTTAGATAAAATGGAGGTTCCCTGCTTTTATCATCGACCATTTTAAAAAGCGATCTTTTGGACAATGAAATTTGAGACAATTTTCGTTTGCACATCATACCTTTAAGTTTAACTATTTTTTACTTTTTCGTGGATTAAAATCCGTGCTGGATGAAACACAAATATCTGGTTAAATGTTTCTTGCATAATTTCTTTTTAGCATCGGTTCACGCGAAGAGGTGTTTCTTGGTGCTGTATCAACGCTTAAGAAATTGATATAATTCAGTATTTCCTGGCGTGATATGGAAAATTTCTATAATTAGTTTTCACGCATCAATGATGCTTTACAGATGGTCTTCCATTGACCTTCACGCAGAGAGTATGAAATAAATCGCTGATTTCTTCTTTTTAGTGCGCTTTGTGGTTTCGAATTTCTTTATTCCGTTTTTCCAATATTCTATCCTGTTCAAGAAATTTTTTATACAATTTCATCAAAACATATTCACAATCTGATGCTTTATTTTTCTCCCGTCTTTTAGTTGCTTTTCCTTAATAATTCTAGTTAATCTTAAATTTACTCTCAATCTCCGATTGACCTCAATATTTCAACTCAGTAACCAGAATTTATTCTCGGCATTCTATATTAATTGCTAAATTTTAAGACAAACATATTTTAACAGTATTGTGTATATATTTTCTGAAATCAGCCATGTATAAATTCATAGGTTCATAAATTTGTGAATAAAATAAAAGAGAAATCTGCCGAATAAACCGTTGTATTGTAAAGGTGCCTACATAATGTAAAAATGTATTCATGGTATGTAAATCTCCCATTACCTTGACAGAATTTCTTCAGATTATTCGGATTAAGTTAACTTCTAAGGATAAACTGAAGTATTGATGTTAAATTTCGGTGTGGAAGTAATTGTTTACAGGAAGATAATAAGTAAATTGAAGGTTGGTATTGTACGTATGTACCAGCTATCTTGAAAGTTATGTGTTACAATAATTCTAATTTTGAAAGTTCTACAGGAATGATTATAACTTAGCTAATAAATGTTCATACATTTGATGATTTCCATCTCTCTAGGAAATAATTTACTATGGTCGCTCCATTTTCATCAATTAAAAATATCAAAGTACCTTTTTTTTTCGAATAATCAGCTGATTAAACCTGTTATATTTTTTAGCGTTTTTCCTCTGTGAATAGGTAATTTTCCAGAATAATAATGTCTTTATCTTTCTTGAAATAATCTTAAGTTACTTCTTAAAGTAAGTCTGGATGAATTTTGCGTGGAAAGGAACCCTCTGTCGAAAAAAATCATTTTACTCGTAGAAGACTTGCGTACCGTTATTTACAACAGTCTACGTCTTGTAGAGAGTTTAGAGAACTATGATAACAAATCTTTTTTCGTATAGTATCTTTACTGGTTAATGCAAATTCTTCTTTGTCCTTGATTCGATGATGCTGATTTCATGACCTTATAATGAAATGTCTACTGATTTTCAATCTGTTATCCTTATGTTTCGAATATATTTATAGGGAGCCTCTTACATTCTTCTACTGACCATCCTTATTCATTTATCGGGTAGAACCGCGATACCGCAATTGCCGTGTTTACTACTTGCGCTAGATTCAATCGACATTTGCGTGACCGTAATAGCCTCCAGAATAGGAGTCAATATTAATAGCTATCTATTTCTCCCCGCATTAACATTTCAAGGGTCGCTGAAGAGCTCAACTTCGTCGGTACGCCGGGGTCTGCCATTTGCCCCCAAAATTTCTCCCTCAGAAAAATGCCGTCTCCATAAATGTAGAGGTGAACGATCCGCCGAGACCTTATTCAAATCTCATTAAAATGGGATCTTTCCGAGAACGGGGGTTTTCGTTCCTTTCACTCGCGAAGTTATTAAAATCGCCGCGATATTCGTATTTCATCTCTCGGTTAAACATTTCGGATTGGCTGGGAACCGGGGCAGCTGTCCTCTGTCTCTCTCTCTCCATGTCTCTTCTTCTCTATTGATTCGCAATCATTGCCTCTCTCCAATGAGACAAAAGTTGGAAGCGTTGTTCGGGAAGAAAGCGCCCCGTCGAATGTCCGTCGCGATTCACGTCGAATCGATTCTTCCTTTGGTCTATAGAAATGTGAAGACCTTCCCACAAAGCGATCGCAGACTTTTTTTTTCTTTCCCACGTTTTTCACCTTTTACGATACCAATTTTCGCGCTTTTATTTTCATGCTTGTCATCTTTCAATGCTCTATCATCCATTTTAGATTTACTCGTGTATTTCTCGTCCGGAGATGGTCGCTTTACTTTTTTATCTCTCTTACTATAACACAGGCGTTCAACCAGCGGCCTATCCATCAGTTTTTTTGCGTTCCAGTAACTGAATTGATCCTTAAAGTTTCAGGCAAAACTCTATCTTGTCTCTATCTAACTGAAATTGAGCGAATTGCATACATTTTTCCTAGAATATATCCTTAAAACAGAACGCTAATCTATTTGGTAATTATAGAAATTAAAATTTACATTATTATTATCATCATTCGGTGATTAATTAGAAAATTTTTCGGAATGTATTTTATGCAGAAATGTGAAATGAAATTATGCACCCCAGTGGTGGTAAAAGCATGTAAAATATGTATCCAATACTTTTTCATTGTAAGTCCTGTCTAGTCTCTAGACACTCTAGTCTAGTATATTAGCCGTCATTGTATTTTACTATTTCTCAATTTTTATTGGTTTTAATTGAAATTTGGACGTTACCAGCAAAATAATTTGTTTCTGGAACTATCCTAATCCATGCTTCTATTTGCACGTCAATTTTAATTATCAATTTAATTTAATATTCAGGTATGTATATACTTTGCAAATATAGATCGACTAAGGAATGCAGGATTCAGTAGAATAAGCCTTTTTTTATTGGCCATGAATCGAGCGAGTGAGTCATCTTCCTTTGCGTTTCATAACCTATTCAGTACCCTTTTAGGTCAAGTGAATGATGGCATATGTAGAGTCATGCTCGTGCATTAGCTACGTTGAGTCATCCATTGCTTCCTTTTCATGCCGAGAAATTTCTCATTCTTAAGCCGTCAAAAAATATTTCTTCTCTGATCCCTCTTTTATTCTTTTTTCTTCCTTCGAGCTTAGGGTCGAAGGTCTCCTTGTTAGTACATTTTTTTTAATTTTACAGGTATACTTAGTAGAGGTGTAATATTGGTTACGCCTGATTTTTTCCGTATATATTTGTTATAGAATTGATTAAGGAAGATGTCACTTAGTGGAACTCCATTGTTATAATAACACTGGAACTAAGTAAAAATTTTACAATTTTTTTATTGCGACCGGTTTCAACTACTTATAGTCAACATCAAATAGTCAAGTATTTGAAAGTACATAAGTAGTTGAAAGTTGGTTGCAATAAAGAAATTTTGTTAAATTTTAACTTAGTTATTTCTTCCAAAATACCGTTGATGGTTTCGGCCTTCACTTGGTGGAAGATCGTTATAAAAATACAAATAATAATGGATCTAATATTTTAATTTATACACAACCACAAATTAATTATGCCATTTAATTAATTAAATAACAATTTAATATTTTGTGGTTGTGTATAAATCAAAACATTAGATCCATTATTATTTTTATTTTTAGTTATTTCTACGGTTATTATAATTCACTTGTTATATCTCCCGAGTGAATGATCCTTATTTACCGATTTCCCTTGATTTTTTTAAATAATGAAAGTATCACTTTACTTTTATATTTTATCTGAATAAATCATTCGAAGGAGGGACGAGTCGATGCATATTTCTCTGTTTATCGTTGATGAGATTGTATTCACTGCTTTCCAGTTGTTTCACCTCCTGTTCTTTCCTCTTCCTGTCCATCACGATATTGTTTTACGAGCATATTTCTCGTTTATGCCCATCCATCTTTCTCCACTTTTCCCCTCTCAATATGGGCTGCCGCATTCCTATTTAGTATAGAATCCGAAAGGGGGCGGAAAAGGGCTTTCGCAGTGCGCTGCCGTCCCAGTCTCCGTCCGTTGCGTGTCGCCCAACACTTTGAGGCCTCTTTCTTCTTTTGAGGCCACGGAGGGCCTGTTGGTGACCACGTGCTCCCCGTGGGAACATTTACCGATCGGGTGACTGGTTGCTATCGGGACTTCCGCAAACGCGGATTTTCTCGGGCGATGGCTCCTCGTGGAAGTCGTTAAGGGTCCGAAATACTCGTTGCCGTGAGTCTGCACCCCCCAGTCTCCGCGTCGTACGGTTAGAAACATCTCGGATTCCTCGGACGCCCTATTTTCATGGGCCACGCGATGATCCTGGACCGTTGCGTGTCCGGATATCAATGGACGAATCGATTTCTCTGAGACTTTTTCTTTTTCCGGGGTTCATCCGGAGTGGCAAATGCGGAAGAGACGACCGTATCGATCCGATGAGACGCGATTTTTTCACGTGGCAAGATGATGTGTCGCCCAGATATGTTGGGCCATTCGATGTGGTTCCCTCTTTTAGCGATAAATGGGAATATTATCGATATGTTGGGTTTTGTCTGGGTGTCACTCGAGTAATGTCGGGGTTGTGTAGACATAACATACCGCGATTTGTATTGTCGTTTTATTATATGTTGCCTATAAAAGTCTTATTCGTCTCTATGTTGTCACAATATAGCATTCCAAAGTTTTGGCAATTCCAGTAAATATCAGATAAGCGAGTTCGATATCTTAGAGTGTTTCCTCAATTTAGTTTAAATAACATGAATGAATGAAAAATAAATCGATATTTAATAATTTTAGGAATTAAAGATATTTCTTTTTTAATCTATTAATAATATAATTCCAGTCTGAATTATGTTAAGCTTATGATTTGTACTCCCAACATGAAATGCATGTGGTAATCTGTTGCGCATTTCTTTACATTTAATCTCTTAAGATTGCTCCTATTTTAATATCAATAACTATGATTCGAATTCTATTCTGTCTTCAAACTTGTACATTTTTTTGGATCAAGCTTAAAATAAAAGTATTATTCGATTTGAATTTCCCTCCGGGACCCCAAAAATGATTTTATAATTAGATGAAATAATAGTGATGCTTTTTTATCCTTATAAATGACTTACTTTGTATTATTGTTTTCAGCAAAAAGTAGTATTTTTTCATAGCCAGAGAAGTATTAGCGTGCCTTAAAATTTTCCGTAAGTTATTTTTTTTCAAGTATTACTTCACATCACAAATTCCTTTCTAATACTATCAGCCTATTTTAAAATTTTTATCAATTCCTCAGAAAAATATTTCGAATAATATGACATTTATTTATGATTCCCTGTTTCAGATTTGTTTTTTCCCCGTCCATACTGAATGAATGTTCAACTTTTAATACTCACAGTGCACCTTTTTATGTTGAGTTTATATTTAAGATTTTTTTCTGATAGGATCAGACTTGGCTTGGTAAATTCAATTCACATTCATATTCATGATGTCATCGATTTGTCAATGGAGATTTTGATAAAATAAGTGCTCTCTATTCGTTTGTAAACCTTATCTGCTAGCGATAAGAAGGATGGAGATATTAGCAACGTAAACCGAAGAAAGTATTGCATAGGGCGTGAAAAGAACAGAAGTTAAACATATGATGATGTATTTGTGCGGCCGAATTTTTCCAATCTCCTGAATTGTTATTCTTTTGAAAGTTCTTGTATAAAATATAACTGTTTGCATAGGAACCGAAATGGTAGATTCGTTAGAAGTCATGCTTTTTTCTTCTAGATGTAAACAAGTGTTATCGGAGAAACGTCAGTTTTAACGCTTATAATATTTTTAGGTTTTGACTTTTCTGTATCTATATATTGTTTTTGCTATATCTTAGTTGCAAGAGATACTTAGAAACCCAGATAAAGTTATTTGCAATAAGAAAGTCTCTGAAGCAATCTTTGTGGTTTCTATAAGATAAATTAGTATAAGTTTCGATGTTATTTATATCTCTCGAATATAATTTTTTTAAATATAATCATGGTCAAGATATATGTTTAAATGCTTGCGATTGTCTTTGGTCAGTTGAAAAGTGACGGTCCAACATCTGTGCATTCTGTTATTACATGGAATTATTTTCTGATTTGTGCTCCTCAATGTATCGCCACGTCAAAGGGATGCGTAAAGACGCCCGTTTCAAATTTCACGCGATAGATATATTAAAAAGAGCATGCCAACATCCAGCTTCACGCAATTCTCTTTAACTTTCCACCTAAACTGTAACGATGCGATTTATTTCAGAAAAATAGGAAGGAAAGATTAAGACAGGATGAGGGAAACGTGACTTTAAAAGCACGTACTATCTCTGCTGATTTTGCATTGCGGAAGAGGCAGAGATAAAAGCGGCGTGGGCGTGTCGTAACTCATGCTATTGGAATATTGAGAAAAGGAATGAATGTTGAGTATTCGCTGTAATGTAATTCGCTGTTTTGATAGACGAAGAAAATCATCGACATATTTAAGAATGACTTTTTCAAACAGGACACGCTGATGGCGCTCTTTTTTGCATATATTCTGTTAAAAATTATTTTATAGTAAAACTAGCTAAAGCGCCCGTTGATTCCCAACTAGGAATATAGAAGTAGATTAAATTTAAGTTTTCGGTCGTGCAATAAGTAAATATCCTTTAGTATACACAACTAAAATCCCAAGCTATTGTTACTATACAGGAAAACGGTCTGGACTCCAATCCAAGACAAAAACACATACAAACCCACAAACACACAGAATATTTGCTTTATATGTATAGAAGATTATATGGATTCCGCTTGTAGTAGTTTTTGGTTAATAATAACATCTCAATTTATTCCTTTACGCAATAAAATGGATAATATCAGCATTTAACGCTACAGTTTGAAACCACATTGGCACGCAAGTAATTTATTTTATCAAAGATGGCAATTTTCAGGCCTATGGTTTGACATCCCTGAACTATCCTCTTAACCATAGCGTTCTTCTCAGAAATTCTTGACTTGCAAAATACTTTATCATCCCTCAGATTACATTGAGCAGATTATTTTTTCGCTACTAAAACTTCTCGCGTTTCCCTATCTTCTTTACTGTGTTTCGTTGGTATTGCTGCTGATTTCACACCTCCAGTGCCAGTACCTCCAACCTATTTGTGTACTTTACTGCCTTTCTCCGATAGTACTGCTACCATCTTCCGCAATAAACTTGCTATATTCTCGCTGTATATTTCTGTTCCATGTCCAAAGAACGTTCCCTTTACTGCCTCGTTTTCCCGCATATTCTCTGTAATTTAACAGCAGTTAGATACAAATAGAGTGTAACTAGAGCAGAAAACTTAGTTTCGGCCTTTTCTTCATCTGATCTTCGCTTTTTCAAACGTACGTTTTTTGAGTACATATTGTCTTGTACATCATATTAATAGTGAAAGTTCAATAATAATAATAATAACTTCTCTGATGGAAACAGGAAAATCCCAATTACATCCATTTCAATAATTATTACTATTTACAAAGACACACAGCCATTCCCTAGACAGAAAAATCTGACTAGCCGGGATTCGAACAGGGAGCTTGGCATCAGAGTGTTAGCACGCTAACCATTCCGCCACCGCAGCCGGTAATACACCAATTAATGGTAGTTAATCAATAAAATTTAAGGTTGAACAAGGAGTGAAAAATTGTGACTCGAACCCAGGTCTCCCACTTTCCGGGCAGTTGTTCTAACCACTAAACTACCATGCCACCACAATTCCACTCCTGTTAAAGGGATGCTTTATGAGCAGATAGTGGCGCTCCACATAGTGGCACCGACCACCACCAGGGGTCCTCACTGAGGCAACCGACCCACAAAGCGATATTTTAGAGGAATCCCCTCAAAGGAAACAAGAAAGAAATTCATGATGAAATTTTACTTAGCACGCTTCCTCGTGCTAAGTAAAATTTCATCATGAATTTCTTTCAATAAAATTTAATAAATTTCAAATTATATTAACTTCATTTGTGATTGGATAAACCGGGGACTTTTGAATGACAGCAAAATGAAAAATAGTTAATAAATGTGATTTTTTTGGTAAGTATGTATGTATTTATGTTACTTATGAATATTCTTTTATTAATATAAATATTTACTGATAAGAGTTCCTTGAAGGGATGGACACTCTTCGCTTTCTAGCTTCCGAAAAAATAATATAATAAAAATGTTTTATTACCTGGAAGCAAGAATTATGGATGAAACATCGAGAATATTCATTATTTACCATTATTTTGAATTGCCATTAATAAATTTAAAATCCCATTTTTCCGTTGAATTAATCATATTAGGACATTGAGTGAAATGAGTTATACGTGGATGCGGTTAATAAAGGGCATTCTACCTCCCTCTTTAACTTGTCTAGCATACTTTGGAAAAATTTAGTTTCGGTGGGAAAACAACTGTTTCCAGGTAAAGCGAGTGTTTTAGCTGAGCGGTCGACAGGTGCTTGTTATCCTAGCAGGTACCAGTCGGGAACACCCACACTATGTCCAGTCCCAGGGGTCACTCGAAATTAAATGCCAATCACTTCCGTGGGGTCACGGAATCTCTCTGCCAGCAAGGTCGAATGCAAGTTCGAGGAAGGAAGACGTCGGAAATGCATTGCTCGCGTGTCTGCTGGCTATGCGAGAGAACAACCCTTCTAAGAAAATAGGTTAAATAGAAATATAGTTCTGATTTAAGGTGCGGAAAATCGCTCGGAACCAATCACCGAACTCGGGATTACTCCCGATGAGATTGATTCAACCTTGATTGAGAATTCGGAAAGCGCTAACTTGTTTTTTTATTATCTTACGAATTCACTCCTTTGCCAGTACTAGTGCAATTTTAAGAAGAAGCGAAATGGCGAATAAGACTTGCTCGTTTTCTGTAATGGTGTTTGCATCAGTTTAAGGTTACCCTTTATCAAGATAGGAAAAGGAACAAATTTATTTCCGTAGTATATGTACTCCTTGATATAATTTCTTCTCTTTACGTTTACTTACTTTATTTCTTAGAATTTTCGTACCACAGCCTTGTGTGGACAAACCACGTAAGCGATTTCCATTATCTTTACATTTCGAGTTATTGATCTCTGAGGGGCTATTTGGTCATGATGATAAAAGTGAATTGAGTTCGACTGCAACGCTCTTTTACTCTGATCCCCTAACCAGTCCTAACATTGTACTCTTTAAATTTTTTTTTTTAATTTATTTTTCGGATTCTTTCATTTCTCGGTTTTATTTTGTGTAATCTATCGGTGAATTGTTACTAAGAGTGTAAGTAAGCTAATAATAGTAAAACATCTTTAGAAATGATACAATTTAAAACATTCCCAGTCGTTTAATGATCACTTATACTTTAAACTACTTTTAATTTTCGCAGATCAAGTTTATGGTGGTCAGTAGTGTGTGCATGTGCACCTCTGTTGTGGAATGACTAACTTCAGTGTGCAATTTCTTAGATCTTTCACTGCATGTTTTTCCCTACTATCTTTAAGTATAAGTCGATAAAGGAATCAGGAAAAGATTGGTGAATGCCTTTGTGTTGAGTGTAACGGAGGTGCTAGAGATGATTAGGTAGGATACTGTTGTAATTAAGGTAATTCTAGGCCTGTTAAAGAAAATAATTGAGCATAGAATGAAATGAGAAAGACAAAGGGGGAAAAAGGCAAGATATGGTCGATGATATGGTAAGGTACCAATCCTAAAAGATATGGAAAGGAATAGGGAATACTGAGGCACATGAACATAGCGAAAGGTAGAACAGTTATTTATATTGTTTATTATCGTTTCACAATTAAGTTTTGTGTCAAACCATAAGAAATAAGCCCGTTTTCTACAGCATAGGTGGACCATCATATTTGAATCAACCTGTTTTTTTCCCAGTATTAACTTGCTACGTATTGACGAGCCCACTCCCTGTTCAGATAAATGCATAGCAAACTCGCTGACTTCTTTTATAGCTCGTGTGAATAGCTTCTGTTATCACCTCAGTGGCGACGCATGTCCTCCTCTCATAGAATATATTTAAATACATTTAATGTAAACAGAGTCCTCTGCGTCGTAAGTAATTGGCAGTGACTTTTAAAGTGTGTTCCTATGTATGTGGCAATCAATGGGCTTGTAGACTAAAATTACGCCGTCAGTCTTCTCCTAAAATATATTTTATCTTTAGTTCTTAACTTAGTCCTGTAACCAGAGAGCGTAGCAACAAACTCTCAGATGCCTCTAAGCAACAATGGTTGCGCTGGAAAGATAAGTGCTTGCAAAACGTTTTGAGTAATGACAAGATCCTTCCTCCTCGTATATTTTCCTTGTGGATTCTCAGGTATGTTTTTTGGCTCGAAATACAGGACTAATTTAATCTGAGAAGCTAGAATATTTGTATGTGGCATCTCCTGAATATTTGTATGTGGCATCTCCTAAATTTGTTTGCATTTACCCGCCTTCACGAAACCATAGCCCCCACTGGCGTATGGCAGGGGGTATACAAACGACGTTATCTCTATCTAATCTTCTTTTGCATTACCCTTCAAAACAGCGATGAATCTTAAGAAAAAGTTATTATTAAAATTATTTTCGACCCGAAATGAATTTCCACTTTCGTAATTTTTTTGGTATTTATTTTTATCATAATGTCGGAAGAAAATCTTTCAGTACTAAATATTTTAATTACGCGTGTGATGAGTTTGCACAAAACATTACACATTTCTGATTAAGTTTAATCTTTGTTACAATCTCCAAGCGCTTTAGACGAGATTTGATTTTTTGTGACGTTCGAGTGAGCGACGAATATTATTGCTGCTGGTAAACATAGCTGATTAATCTTGCAAATATTGAATCTAATAGAAAAAATCACAGTTGACCAACGCTTCACGAAGTTTTTTTAATAAATTTTAATGGTTTTGCCTTCGATTTTTGTAAATATTCTTTGCAAAGCTTTCATTTCATTACCTAATTTCTACATTATTTTAGTAATATTAGTGGAATTTATTTTCTTCTTAGTAATAGGTCTGGTTTCATAGAATGTCTCAAATCTAAAACTCCGCCTGATTATCAACATTTTTCGAAAGAGAGGAAATTTAAGAAAGAATTATAACCTACTAGTTCACCATTCCATACTACGGTGTAGTTACAAGTCAAAAAGTTAAAAGTCGCTAAAGAATATTTTACGGAAAGAGCCTCCGTCTAAAACGCATTAACTTTGAAAAATACGATGGAATCTGTCAATGCAACAAACGGAAGAGAAAATTGCCGAAATTCATTAGGAAACCATGGAGTATCTCGCGAAATCTCAGCTAAGATGCCAAATTTTGAAATATTCTCGGAAATACGCACGTACACTTATTTTTGGCTGAGGGATCGTAAGATTCTTTCTGAATTATTTAAAACCACTTTTACATTTGCGTAGTTGGAGTTCGCTACTGAATTCATTTCAGTACCGGCATCCAGTTATAATGGTTTGATTTATTCAGAAAATAGACTATTTCAATGATCCTAGTGGAGCATCGATTATAGTAGTACCTATTATATATTTCAAAATTCGTTCTGTCTGTTGAATTTGTTACTTAGAATATAGGAAAATATGTCAGCATCTTTATTTGAGATATCAATGAAAACCTCTTTAGTTGTACACCTTTCACGAAACCTCAAACGAGGTACTAATTAATTGAAACCAGGATCCTATGATGGAGTTGGTAAACACCATTAGTTTTTGGAACGAGATTTTTAATTTAGATACACTGCTTCAAAGGGTTTTTATTCAGTAAAATTTCTGAGAAGGAGTGCGTTATATATAACTAAGCAATATTAATTAGATTTCGTAATAAAGCTGCTATATATTCATAAGGTAATCTTCCTTGAGTATCTTTTGTCTATTTTTTTGTCGGATATATAAAAATTAGTTAATTAAAACACCATCTCCTTGGTTACTTTGTCACTCCAGAGTATTCTTATAAAATAATCAAATGCAAATTTAACATCAGTGACTTTGGTGTCGCATCGATTGGTATGCAAATAACAACGAAATGAAATAATCTATTAACTTGCAGATTCGTTAAACATACGGTGAAGCGTTTAAAGTTATCTGTTTGATTTGTTTCTTAGGTACAAGAACAGCAACTGACCAAGGTTCTAGTAAAGAGAAAAGGACAATGAAAAACGGCCTGTAAATTACTCTCAGTATTACAATTGTCTTCATTATGATTTTCATCCAAAAGATTGGAGGCACGTTACTTCTACCATAAAGTCAGAGACGGCAAATTTGGATATTCTTGGCAATTTCAAGAGACCTTTGCAACATTTTGCGACAAGTTAAAACATTCATTGCGGCGGACCTTTAAGGGACTAGCTAATTGCTGGCACCGATATAGAACCCGTAAATTTTTATTTTGGCACGACGAACTTCAAGAACACATGACGCAAATTTATCAGAATCATAGAGATGGGATGGCTTTTAATGAATTATGACTTTGATAACTAAAATATTTTTTCTGCTACCATTAATCATTTTTGCGGTGCCAATCTTTTCCGAAAAAATAATTTAATATTATAGTATAAATTATTTTAATGCTTACTCTTAGTAAAAATATTGTATACATTAATTGCTGAGCTTAATGTATATTATTATTATCATTGTCTTTCTTCCATAAAAAATGAATACGTGTGGCACTGATTCGGTTGATTGAATTAGAATCTGACATTTTAGATATGTAATTCGTGTCAGTGCTACGTTTCTGTGTAAATTTAATGATTATTCTTACATTTTTACTTCAGTTGAAATTTTACCTCCCGCATCTTTAACCGCTAGAGTTATAGCTGCATTTGTATGGATGGCATCAGTGATCTACCTTCTCCTTACATGTTTTTGGGTTTCTGCTGACCATCCGATATTATTTAATATATGTGATTGCATTGAGGAAATTTCTGTGAAATTAATTGAACCTTCATTCCAACACAACCCATATTTTTACTTATCTCCAAATAAAATTATTCTCAGCTGCTTAGCAACCCGAAAATAGAAACCTGGCTGATCCTACACTCGAAAACCTTAACCTTCCTTCAACATCAGTTCTGGATTGAACCCTCCGGAATTAGATCGTCTTAATTTCCTCGCACATACGCCGAAAGAACCAATAAACGCTCAAAAGCTCGCGTCTTGCTCCCTCCGTTGGACAGAGGTTTCCCAAAAGGAACGTCATTTACGTGCGCGCTCCACAACGATATCCTTTCGGACGATTTGGCTCTCGTACCGGAGGACTAGCATACTACAACGGCCGTCGTCCCGAGAATATAAAGGTCGTTTTAAGCATAATGGCACGAGGAAGTTGCGACACGGAAGGGACCCAAATCCGTGGATGGTTTACGCGCAAGCGGTCGCATCCACCACATATGCTCGTGTATTAGTCGAGTTTTTACTCGGCTAATACACGAATGTAAAGAAAGAAAATACGGAACGCTACAGTTTATGAATTAAAGGTTTTAAATCTCCAGTAGCCGTCTTTGTCGGCGTTCCTCGTCTCATTCCTCGGTATTCAGAGAAAACAAGATGCACATATTTTATTTATTTCTGACTCTGCCACCCGGTGTATATCTATCTGCAGATTAATGTAATAATAATAATGCCGCACTTTTAAGATACCCTGGGTATGCCTTGGATATCTAAATAGTCCGACATACCATTCTTGTTTTCTCCGAATACCGGGAAATGAGAATAGGAACGCCGGCAAAAACGGCTATTGGAGATTTTAAACCTCTAATTCCTTTACAGCCTTGTCCCAACATTCCTTTCTTTACTATCTATTTTGAAATTTACTAGTAGCGGCTGCATTTTCCACCCTAGGCTTACATTCGGGCCAGTTATTTTTCTATTTTTTGTGATAAAATTAGGTGCCTTAACTTATATTCGGCTCAGCTTATACTTAAGTATATAAGGTAGTCGCATTGCTGCTTCGATTCGAATCTCATTGTATCGTCGCAACCCATTGTCGTCGGCCATATTATAACGCCGCGTCCAACCGCTTGACGCTACGCCATCGCCCTGAAGCTCACATTTTTCAATGGTTTCCGTGTGTGTTCCCGGGGGAATCCCCTTGGCGAAACCGGGAGTGCGCTGATTCTGAAATAACCGGCCCAGTATGAAATGATAATCTTCGCATCAGCGCAGCATAGGTGAAGCGAATAGAGGGCGTTTGTGTCCCATTCTGCGGGACAGCTGTTTGGCGGCGACTCCCAATTTCATCTCCGAGGGCCTTTTTTTATTACTTGGAAAGTAAAACTGATTTCAACTTGGCGGGAGTTGCGGAAGTCTGCGCTAGGATGAGATCTCGGAGGCAGATTCGACTTTTCTACCAGAGGGAGACTATGTTTATTTATCATTCCAATGTTTTTCGTACTGTCTTCCGTAGATATTGTTGGCAGTTATTTGATTATTTATACGCTGGGTCATATTGAAAAAAATAGAGTTTTTATTCCTTCGCTGGCTAGTGATATAGATCTGATTAAACATAGAAAAATTTCAGCTTAGTAATAGATTGAATTTTCCAACTCTAATAATAAATGTAATAAATAACTTCTGGCCGTACTTCGTGAAAACCATCTAGAGAAATTAAGAAAACTTCGTATTTTTTCGCAAAATAATACCTGATGATGGCGAGCAGCCGAAACTGGTCGTCCAAATATATTTTGTGGAAAAATACGAAGTTTTCTTTATTTCTTTAATAATAAAATTAATGCTTGCTAAAATTAAACAGAAATCATCCCAAAATATCTTAATGAATACCAAATTTTCTAATCAGTCTTTTTAATAAGGAAGGGAATTGCTTTGTTTTCACACTAACCGTTTGTTTTGCCATTGTTCGCCTAGAAACTTTTCTTCTGCGGAATGCAAGAGCTTGCTGGCGCTTCCTTAGCTATGTGCATTGCCCGTCCCAAAGTTGGACCAGAGAGAGGGATAAATTTATCTTCTATGACTAAGTAAATAAATAAGATCATTCTGTGAAACTGCAACGTATGTTTACTCTTCTGTGAGTAAATATACGGTTTTTGGAAATAACACATCAATCAATGATTTAACACTACATATTTTTGGCGTCAATATTGAAGACCCGAAGTCGCCGGTAAACTTCACACAGAACGGTTAGTCAAGCATAAATCTTCCCAGTTGAAAAGTACTTGATATTACTTCGATCAAGGAAATTTTATTTATTATAATTTCCAAAAAAATAATGTTTTGAATACGAAAACGAGAAAGCTTGCTAATAAACAACCTGCTTACTTCTTGGAGCTGTCTAGCGTTGCCAAATTGCTTTCATTGAAAGAGTTCAGCATTTTTAAATACCTAAAGGAGAAAGAAAAATAAACGTCAACTTCTTCAACTCGGTTGTAACCAAAGCATTTCTTTGAAGGAAAGGCATTTAATGGAAGAGTTATGTGAAGCACAACTTATTCTAGACAGAGAATTGGTAGAGAAGCAAGTCTAGCCGTTTCTCTTTGATACTGTAAAGGATGGTCGACAGTTTCCATGGTCACCGCATCCTTATCTCTTAAGTGGACAGATTAAAATAGAGCAACAACTCGGTGCAGTCGCGGAAGGAATGGATTACGGGCTCAATCCCAATCTACCCTCCGAAATAGCCCTCCCTTTTTTCTAAGCGCCACAGTTATTTTCGCTAACCACCCCTGCCAATAATAATTTCGCCCATTAAATGTTGTAAGATTTTTATCCGTCGTAGAATTGGAACGTAGTTTCCTCTTATTATCATTTTTTCTAATATTACTAATCCTTAACTTCTCTTTGACATGACATGAGAATTATTAAAATACAGTTTACGTTAATATATCTAAGCAGCATTATTATTATTATTAGCAATAAACTGCTGGTAGGCTGTAAGTCTGGTTATATACATTAATAATATTCATTACATAAGCGATAAACTGAAATTTACCATGGAATTTTTATATCCTTATATATACGTATGATATTTTCCTAACAAATAAGTCATGCATGAAATATATTACATGTAGCTGATTTTTTCTGGATTTTTTGGGGTTCATTGCATACATATAATACATCATTTTATAAATGTATATTATTTATGGATCGTAATATACACATTGATAGATCACGTGATATTTTATACATTACTTCGTACTTGGTGCTCCATATAGCTAAATATATTGTTACCCAACTAACATTTGTTTAATCTCACGTACTTGCATTTAAATTACATATTAACATGAACCGTATAATGACCAACCAAAGTTTAATTGCAAGCTGCATCATTTTAAGCGTTAGATACCCTAAAATGTAAATAAAATTGTCATACAAATGTATTGTTAGTATGAATTAATATTTCAGTTTATGGTTCATAAGCCAGAATTTCCATGTCCTTGCATCTTCAATTTTCCGTGTACCTTTCTCGTTTTCACCAATGTATTTTTTTCTGTTAGTTTGCCAGATTTTAAATCCACGATGACGTCCATGTTGATGCCCCCATCGAACTGTTTCGGTAGCAGTAAATCATAAGCGTCAGGTGCATGCTCCTACTCTTGGATTCGCATCCGGTTTGTTTTGATCACCCGAGATCTCTTTTTTCCGTATTTATTTCCATTTGGCTCTTTTATCCCTCGCTCTCTTTCGAATGATCTATTTCTCCCTCTTTATTTTGATTTCCGACTTGGAAGTCGTTTGATAAATTCCTTGCGAATGCTAAAGTTCACTTTATTTCGATTTGCTAAGATTTTCACTTCCGTAAGCTCCAAGAAAAACTATTCATAGGATTTGGCGTGTTATGATCATTCCGCCTTACATTTAATCAACGTTTGGAAAACATCTTCTTTGATCTTTCGGAGATTTTAGGGAATGAATTAAGAAAAATTATGGAGCAGGGAAGATCATCCTTCTTCTTTACTTGTAAATTAATGCTTTAATGAAATATTAATTTTCATCGTTGGTCTTTCGTACTAGCCTGCGCTATGTTTTGAGTTGCGTAGAATTAATGCGAACTATTTTCTAAATTCACTGTCTCTCATTAAAATGTCATTCATCTCAGTGGTTATTTCATCGGCAGTACTGTCGGTACATTGAGAGTGTTTAAAATTTATCGGTGAATAAAATAAATGTCCGCAAAGTTTGTATTCTGATGCACAGAAAAACATCTGGAATTTTAATGTGGACAAGCCTGAATAAATCCACATGGAATATTCGTAAGAATGGAATTCTGGGTAGCATAATGCATGCAGCTCGTCCATAATTTCCAGAACGATCATTAATATTCCAAGCACACAGTCGCAGTAGCTGAAGCAAATTTGATTTTCTTTTCCATTCTTTTAACATACCAGTTCTAATGAATAGGCCTTTTCGAGAGTATTAGGTATCCGACTATCATCTTATGAATAGACGGTCGAATTATTAAGACCTTTACTATAACTAATTACTTCAGAAAGCGGCGGTAACTTTGAAGAACTAAAAAAATCTTGAAGATTATGAAAAATGTGTTTTAAATTTTATGATTAAGAGCTCACAAAGTCCAGAAAATCATACTTACCTAAATTTAAATGTAAAAATTAAGCCCGTTGAGAGCACTTTGTGGAGTACTAGAGACGCCCGTTGTTCAATCCTCCAATATGACAAATAATGAATCGCGTATATCGATTATCAAACTAGTTGGTAATTAAATCGCTTCAAAAATTATTGCGGTTTAGGAATTAAAAAAAAATCTTAAAAGAATGTATAATTCTAATTTTTATTATTTTAAAACTAATTTTGCTGAACTCGTTCTGTAAGTGTCAGTTATCTAGCGCTCTAGGCCTATTAATTTGATCAGGTTTCGTAATCCATACGCTAATTGTGTTTATAGTTTTAGGTGCTCATTTTCTTGAATTTATAAATAATGATTTCCTTTTTGATTCAGTTATGCACTCAAATCGCTTCAAATACCTTACGAAATTTCGCTCGCGTTTTCATTTTTTGTAAGTTTATTTGTTAGTCAGTAGCTTATTACTGAGAGCTTATCCAAGTTCTTCGTTTGATAAATATTTAAATTAGATAATTACTCTTAGTTCTAAGTTATTTCTTTTTCTCTGGGAAGATGTTCACTTAAACTGGGTAGAACTAAGTGGGACAATTCAAGTGCTCTCACGCTGTGATGCAACAACGCATGAGCTTTGGCTTCATCTCGAAAGTATTAGCTAATATTCTTCTCGTCCAGCGTCTATTTATGATTTCTCATCAAACCATTTTGCGCTCTTAAGTGTGTGAGATCTTACTGAATCCTACGTCAGATGATGAATTCTATTTAAAGCCTATTTGAGATAGTATATAATAGATATAATAGATTTGGTCTGGAAAATATAGAATTAAAATCTCTTATAGGAAACCTTTGTCGGTAATCAGTAAATTTATACCAAGTAAAAGTTGCTTTATGCTGTGTAACGTTACAATTGATTTACTTCACCTTAAACTTGTTTACGTAAATTAAATAAATGATGCACCATTCTTTTTTACTAGTAATAAAATTTTGTGTAACTATATACTCTCATCAACCAAATAATTTTATCCAAGGGGTTTAACCTTATCTTTTCCAATTAAAACTTTTGATTTTATAGTAAATAGATATGCATTGAGTATTTCTTATTTTAACGCTGAGATCGTCTTAGTTTTTAGAAGTTGTTACTAGTTTACATTATGCCTATTTGCGAAATAAAAGTGTTTATGAATCAAGGCATCAAAGCATACATTCCTAATTGTTGCTATTATTTCCTTTATTTCATGTTATGTCTTACGTAATTTTCCTAATTTTCCTTAGCTCTATTTTGTTTCTTTGTACACGTATTTCCATACATTAGCCTTACTAATGTATAGAATCTAGCTTTAAGTGCCTCCCCTAGGAAGGGCAGAAGTTGATGTTTAAGTAGGCATTTTATCGTCGTTAGAGAACTATGAATATCATTGAGTAGACTTATATAGAGATATTGCATATTAATCTCTTTCGTTGCAAATAGTTGCAACTTATTTTAGTAAAGTGTAATTACAATCACGTGAGCGCCGGCGCGTTGTATTTCACTGTGAATAAAATGGCCGCATCGCGTCTTGCTTCCGACGGTAAAATAGCAAGGGACGACATTTTCTTTTATTAATAAAATTATTTCACCTTATCGGATCTATCTTTTTGTTTGTGGAGCCGCATAATAAAAAATTGATCTAATTTTTCTCTGGCATCATTTTGATATTGTGTGAAAAGATGTTCCTTCAGCTGTTTATTTCATTTTTATATTCTTATTTTTAATTTTATCTTCACGGATATCTTGAATCTAGAGCCTTGCTCTTTTTCATTCATTTTTTCTCTCGTAATCATAAATAATTAAATTCTAAGTGTCGGGATTTTTTTTTTCAAAGAAGGAAGTGGTATTAATGCTTAATGTTCTCCCTGCTGTATGTGGATTATGCGTACCTTGGTATGTTTAATAGAAATAAACATCTCGTTTGACTTATTTTTCACGTATTCGATACCTTTATGCAAGCAACTTCTATTGTTTCCTTCCCGTTGTGGGCTAGCAACCTCCTTCCCATCAGCTTAACATAATAATTTGACCATTCCCTTCTCTACCAGTTCCCCGGGCCTTATTTCTTACGTCAAACTCTCACAATGTGAAGTTAGAGAGACGCATCTTCCGTAATATGGCAGCTCATACGTTTCTGCTGTTTGGACTGGCATCTTAGTTGTTGTTTACCTCCCGCAAGCCATCTCTCTCTCCCCTCTCGCCATTAAGACGCCCACCTCTGCATCCCGCACAAAATCCTCTTTATCTTTCAAAGGCGCTTTCCTCCAAGGAAAGGGAATCTGGCCAGATTATGGGAGGCACCACCTGCTACTGTTCTCAAGGTAGAGAAGGCTATTCGTGAATTATCGACTTGCCTACATCTTCACGCCTCCCCTGTCATCGCCCAATCTTTCTCCCTTCCGCCCTCGGCCCATTAACTCAGATAAGGCCACCGGAAGATTCGCAAGGGTTTCCTTCATTATGCAACCATCTCCGCTTGGTGATCTTCCCTTGTACTGCCCCGGATCGCCCACGCCTCAAGCCACGCCCAATAACTCATGGGGATCTGGACTTGGGCCAGAGGAGCGTCTGTCACAGTGGGAGTCGATGCTGAGATGACATGTGCCCCCCATCCGATGGTGTTTAATGGCATTTTAAAATAACAGAATCCGCACAGAATTCCATTTTTTGCTTTTTTTGAAGAATCTCGTGCTAAATTTTTCGGTCCGCTACGTGTGAGAATGCGGCTAATCTCTAAGGTCAGTTGTTTATCCAGACTGATTCTTCTGAGTCCTCGGTTTAGCTATTGGCTTTCATAGCTCAGTAATTAGCGTTTGGGTTCCGGGCTCGACGCCTGGTCAAGGCATTGATTGATAGATTTAAGGTTAATCGTAAGAGCGGCCGGCACTATTCTCTTGGCCCTAATCCAAATCGAGCTGAATCGCCTTAAACTGCTGAAAACTTTTCCAATGTCAATTTCTATATTAAATGACAACATGAAAATTCTCCCTTTTGACGAAAAGCAGTTTATCTGTTAAGAAGTTATTTAAAATTTAAGAGTAAATTTTAAACTTTTGCGCATCAATATCTAAACTGTGTAGAAGCAAGGACACTAGGACACAATTACGTCTAAAGACGGGAGCAGCGGTTAAAGGGATAAATGGGTGTATGATTAAAGTTTTGTTGTGTTTCTGATTTAAAAGTTACAAGTTTACAACAAGTAAGTCATGCTTTGATTTTGGCACTAAGTAAACCAAATATTTTTAATAACGAAATTAATATTACTTTACCAATTTGTTATTATGATTATTTCTTTCAAGTTCGTGACAAATTTCCAAGAAATGGAATTAGAGTTAAGAGTCCCATCCTTCCAATTAATAAATACAATAGAGGACAATTCAAGATCGGAATGAATATGGATCTGAGCTTCCAGTGATAGACAATTTGCTTAGTTTTATGTAGGCGTAATTAAAAGAAGTAATCTTAATTCGATGCGATATTAAAAGAACTTCATGAATATTTAGTAGACTCCAAATGTAAATATTTATATATTTTCAATTACCGCTGATAATTATACATCGATCTTTAATAAAATAGTATGCAAATTAATTTAATTTCATTAAACAGTTTGTTAAAAAATACCTTTTTATAATAGATTTTCTATGAAAATCTTAGGGATGTAAATAGAGACTAGTAATCTATATTGATGGATATACACTTACTGTTATGAATTATTACAACGAAGATTGGAAAGGAGTTCTTTAATGTAATTTGGCTTCCAATATTCAATGCTATGTTCTAAAGATTAGAACGTGTTTGAGAAGAAAATATCTTGGTATTTTCGGTCGATCGTGATTTATGGCTGGAATATCTTAAAATATACATGATTCGAGAGGTATAGGTTATTTTGCGGCGGATCTTTCCGGATGTCATTCTTTTTTCGTTCATAAAATCACTTCAGTGCTTACGAAAATATCGGAAATTGAGGAGACCCATTATTCATAGAATCTAGGTTAAGTTGCCGACTTTTATGTTCGGTTTGGGAGACCTACTTTGAAGAAAAACATACAGCTCTGTCTAAAAATATGAAAATTTAAAACATTTTCTTACAATATAGAAATAGGAAGTAATTTAATGTTTATGATAATTTGTACTGCCTCTTCTAAAGTGTTTGCATTTACCTAATAGGGTTAATGGTAAAGTTTTAGAAGTTGCGAAATTACCAGATGTTGCGAGTTTTCCTCTTGCTTCTTTCTGTTCTTTTTAATATTAGAATTCTGAATTTCCTCCAAGGAAAATTCGCCTGAAATATTTTATTTATTCGAGATTTTTTTCTTTTTGATGGGGATATCGATAAAAATCGATTTTGTTCTAAGAAATTAATAGTAACATTTTAAGCGTAATTATTTCATATGAGTTTAGCTGTCGGAATTTGCTAATAAAAATGTATTGAACAGTTTTACAAATAACTGTAAAGCTTATTGGTGTCCTTGAGTTAGGTTTCACTTGGAATAGAGCGGATTTATGATGATTGTTTTACCTAAGAGCTAAAGGTAGCAGTGCTCTTTTTAAACTCTTGACAATAATTTAGAAATCAGTATTCGAAAATTATATATATTTATCATATTGTTTATTTTTCAGAAGCGTCATATTATATATTTAAAAGTATCCCAGTTTGGGTTTTCATTAGCTGAATTCGATATATAGTGTATTCCGATGAAAAATAGATCTTTCTGTCTTCAACACGAATATGAGTTGTTCATGGAGATGTTTGGAATTCTCAGCATCCTTTTATCCTGGAAAAACTCAATTTTGACGAAAATATTGTGAATTATTACTTGCTTTAATAATTTACGTGAGTTTTAATTTTCTGTCATTGAAAATAAACGTAAAAGAGAAAGGTTATTGAAGGAAGCAGCATTTGCAGTATTTGTTTCGCTAAATTAATTTTTAATCTGAATGCTTGTCTTATGATATATATTTTGATTCAGTAATCAGCAGTATATTAATCAGCGTTAATTAAAAAGTTTATACGAAACCTTACCGCAAGTAATGCAAACCTCTTTGCAGGATATTCTATACAATCAATATGTTTAAGTTAATTTTATTTAAAAGCAATTCAATGCTGATAGAAAAGCAAGCATTTCTCGTAATCGTTCACAGTAAAAGTTCTTCAAGTATTAAATCAATTGACCCTTTCTCTTATGGAGTCTTGTTGACTAAGGATTTATTTTTACTTAAATTTATCTTCAGTTACGTGTATTCTTGATTAAAATATTTTAGTTGGACGACTCTCTCTTAAAATTTTACTGTCAAGGAGGGCAAAAAGTAGAATTTCTGTTTTTCATTTCCTTTATTGCGAAATTCTGGCGTACGTCCAAACTGCGATTTTCCGAACCTCTCAAACTTTCCCACTTAACATCCCGTTTGTTTTTTAAATGTATGCATGCATAAGATATAGATTGTCTAAGAATCTATGTATAGATTGTTCCATTTTTATGTCATCTTTGTGGTTTCTTAACAAGCGGTGACATCGATAGCAATGGAAGGTTGGATCCAAGGATCGATGCTGTTCAAGAATCATTTCTTTGTGAAATTCAATAAAATCAAAAACTTGGAGCTGTTACTAAGAAACGGTTTGATCAGCAATATAGTTTTCCGGTGCTTAATTGTTCAAGCCTTATGGTCGGATAAAATATGCTCATCATTAGAATTCACTCACGAGTCAAATATTATATTGATTATATCATTTTAACATTTAAGCAGAATTTTACATCATAATTTAAGTTTATTGCCCTTCGTTTATAATCAAACCGTATACCACCATAAACAAAATGTCTTGTAAATCTTTTCGATTCTGAATTCAATTATTAATATTTAAAAAATGTATAATAACTTATTTTTGTTGTCATAAATACTCGTTAGTTTGAAGGTAAATGTAGCTTTTGTATTTTTCAAAGCATAGGCCAATAATCATTATCGAATTAACAGCTAATATTGATGTTTGGAAAACCTCTTTTGCTACTTAATATCCACAAATTTACCACAATAGATATAGATCGTAATGTGGTAAAAGAAAAACCTTCCTTGAAACGAGCAGTTCTTTCGATGAGTGATGATTCCGTAAGGGAAATTACGAGTCTTCTCTCGAAGCGATTTGAATGAAAAACAACTTCCGCACTTCTTCATCGGAAGTACTCGTTTAAAGAGTAAGGATCTACTCTTTCAACCGAAAGATCGCTTCTGCTGGGATCAACAGGTGGCCCGATGAAAAAGCAACTATTTCCTAGCTGTTCTGTATCTCGCCAGGAGGTGGTGCCAGCGAATACGGTCCAAAGATTCTCACCTTAATTATTCTGTCATTGGTGTGGTCAAAGGAAGAATTTGATACAGAAAAATGTTAGACAGAAGACGAGGATTGTCTCCGCCAGCATTAAGCGAAATATCTTGTTTCCATTTATCCCCTCAACAGTTTAAAGCACGCACCGTTTGGATCAATATGGATTTGCAGTGTGTATTCCAGTGTTGAGCTCAACCGTTTTATCGATATTAACCTTGCGCAAGAACGGCGAGTAGTTGACGGTCGTCTCTGACGCAATCGCTGTTGCTTCACAATAGGTTAGCTTACGTTTCGAAATAGTGTTCGTAGAAGAATATTTATAAAATGACTTCTTTGAAAAAATTGTTTTCCGGCTTAATCGTTCTACTCAGCTTTTCCTTTCACTTTAAATCCTCTCTAATGTTTAAATCCGGTATCCAAAGCATGAGTTAATTTTGTTTACTACGATAAACGCTTGTGATGTATGAGATAATTATTTTTGCGCGTCTTTGAGTCCTAGACACCGGTATTAGTATTAATTTAATGTAAACATTTCACCCATTTTCTTTTTGAAATTTAGTCCTCACTTGGCTCTCTCCTAGTATAAGTCGGTTTCATTGTTCTAAATCGAAGGAAATTCTAACTATAAAACTATTTTATGATCCAGAGGAAGTATTTCACGCTTTTATAATTTAGATGTACTCGTATTTACTCTATTAGAAGCTTAATCTTATAACCTGTAGTGTTGAATTTCCATAATCTTTAGCTGTCTTATACTTCTCATAATAGCTGAAACCAATTTTGTATTTTCAGTTTGTATATTTTTTCTTGGTATCTGATATCGCATTAATAATCCAAAATAAGGGCGAAAATGTATTTAATCAACTTGAGATAGAAACTGGGCTTACGCTTTTCATTAATTATTTCATCTATTTATTAAAAACGCTTTTAAAATTATCAAAATTCAAAGTCTAAAACATATAGATATCATTTTCAGTGAAATTGAAAGAGCTCTTAGTTCCAATAAAAGACACTATTTACACTTTCACTGTGTTCCACGTACTCCTTTACGGCTGGAAAGTCCTTTTCAAAAGAGTGATTTTTCAATAGTCCTAACGTATAAAAAAATTGAGGTACCAGAGTACGGTTCCAATGTGTCAATCATAGCCTCAACAGTGTAAGTAGCTATCGCTGCTGAAAGCTCAGTCATGCGATGGAATAAATTTCCTGGCTCGGGTCGATGGGAGTAAGGACAGCGAGCATGCCTTCGATGGGATGAAAGACTATTTCGTTTGGCAGGCTTCTACGTTAGGGCAAGGTTTAGAACTAATTTGTCACTGAATTGAGACAGTAGTTGCCGAGAGCTGTGGCGTGAAATTGAATTTTCATTCTTCATATTTTTGTAAGGCTTTGTGGAAAGTCTGTTACAGGTTAGTCGTTCAGAGTTAGAGGTTGAGATTAACTGGTTGAATATTCGCTGCATTTGTTTTTGCTCTCTGAATTTCTCATCGGCAGTGGCCTGCGAAGGCACCAATTTCTTTTTTCGTACACTTGATTGGATAATGTGTTGGGATATCAAACTCTTTTAAAAAATGAATATCCAATAGAAAAGTCACCCATAGGAATTGAGTCTTTCCTATTCTCCCTTCAACTTAGGATAACGGTAACAGTCCTCAAGGATTGCTTTTATATTTAAATATATGTTTATTACATTTTGATGTTCGTTGACTTTAAGGTCTTCATAACGCATGGAGAGTCCATCCTTGACTATGCTTAATAATTCGATTAAACACCGACTCGATATGTAACCTCGAAAACTGATTAAAATCTTATTTATAATTTAACTTTTCTCCAATTAAATAATCGAAATTCTCGAAATAATACATGGATTTGCTATTTTTCTCGTTTAATTTGCTCAACGAACTGTTATCAGTTTTCACCATTAGCCACTTCCTAATTATTGGTCATAGGTTGGACTTCTAATGACTGATCAGAAATAAAAGCGAGACTTTAAATTAAGTGTCAGTATGAAAATTAAAAATCAACACTAAAACCATTCAAACTGTATCGACGAACTACTGTGGTTTCGATACGTAATGTTATCACGAGTAGAAATCATTTGCGAAAGGAATGTGTTGATCCCATTTTTTTCGATTTCTTTTTTTCTTCGTTGGTATCTCTTGATAGCGGCACAGTATGTAGAAGACATGGCTGTTTTCTACGAATTTCGTATGGCAATAGGTCAAATTTTACGTTCATCCTTCAACCGCCAAATCTCTAAATCACGGCCAGTGGATGTTAAAATGACGTTAGTAGAGTGGTTCTAAATCCCCGATATTTATGTTTTGGTTAACATTTCATTAGCTTACCTATAAATGGTTTTACGAAATTCCTAATTTTTTCCTCGATGGTCCAAGTATTGGGCTAATAAAATTTATTCATCTCAAAATCTGGCCTCTGCTTTATTGGCTATACCACCAGAAATGAAGGAAGAGATGGTAATGATAGCGAGAAGATAGATCATGAGCTGTGAGTGATATTTTCAGACCAAGGAGTCTATATAGGCCGATGGAGTCAAACGCAAAAGAAAAAGCGAAATCGAGCTTAGCTGCAAGGGAAAGAAATACAAGAAGCTCATTCGGAAAGGGATATTTTTTCTGCGAAATACTTGGCTTTGGCTTCTGCCTTCGCAAGTTGTGATTATTTTATCTCGAATGAAAGTTTTCTATCTTTTCTCGGTGTTTACGTCTTTATGGTAACTGGTTATAATTTCTCCGTGAATTATGATAAAAAGTATTGATAAAAGTTCAAGATCGAAGCCATATTTCTACGTCTGAGGCACTTTCGTGGTTCTTTCATAGGGTTTCTCTGCGGGTGGATTTGCTTCTATATTTAGCAATCATCGCCGTCGAATTTTCGCTTGACAATTTCTTTAACGGTCTCATTATTTTTTTCTTCTAGCTGAAAGGCTTGAGGAGTTTCGCTCAGAATTTAAAAGTAGTATAAATGAGAAAGTTTGATTTTTTTCTGTTTTTATAAAACCAGGTTTTTAATTCCTCTTTTACGGAGAAGCTTGTGCTTTAGCTCTTGACGTAATGTTCGTAATGATGTGAGAGAAAATTTCAATATTTCAAGTTTTTACTTAACGAAAGCCTTCCGTCGCTCGAGAAAATTGCCTTCAATGGATGTATAGAAATGGGATAGGGATATCTCAGGGTGTTTTTAAATTTAGAAGCTTTTACAGATGTATGTTCATAGATCTTCAGACTATTGGAACATATTTGCTGTTGGAAGACTTACGATATCTTACATTCTTAAAGGCAGAAACAAGATCTTATGTGGCGCCCTGTTTTATTTTCCCTATTAATCATATTTTAACTTGTTGAGTACTCTGAATGCTATAAGGCTAAAGACTGAGCATAGGAAGTATTTGTGAATGTCAAGTTGAAGAGAATTTGGAGTTATATGCATCATCTTATTGAAAATTATGATTATTCTGAGTGAATATCAGATAATAAGTTATCTTTGTGTATACTCTTCGCCAATTAAAAGTGCCTGAGGAGGTTTTACCGTCCCCTTACTCATCAGCAGAACCCTGAAGATACAATATGCGGGTATATAAGTGCATAAATGTATACTTATATAGTTAGGGTTCGTGTAGAAAAATTTCATCATCCTGTACATATTTGAATAATAATAATCGTTTTGTGTAAAATTTCATGTATTGAATTTCATGACTGGCTGTTCCTTAAAAATGGTCCAGTCTCTAAGTGTTTTAACTTAACTTTTGACATTAACACTCTATATATACCCTGTTTCTTGTACCTCGTCCTACTTTATTGTGATTAAAATTCGAATAGCCTCGTCGTTGTAAGCCACGCTCTCCTAAGCCCAGAGATATATAGAGTTGTCGAGGGGAATTAGCAAATCTTTGAACAAGGGCAACATTTATTTTACTACCGTCTTTTTATAGAATTTTTGGAAAAGACCGCTGGATCCTCTGTCGGTTTGTCTATGTTTCCCAGTTGCGTCTTTCTCTTAGCCCTCGCCGTATCTATTTCAGTCACTTCGCGTATATTTCACAGAAATAAATAATCCAATATCCGAGAAACCTGGAAAAATCAAGGGCAGTCCATCGAAATGCTGGAGGATGAATAGAGGTCAAGTTGGCCAGTTCCTGGTTTGTGACAGGACCCCACATGGCTCCCTACCAGATCTCCTCCCAATTGATGTTTTCCTCCTCCTTTTCCGAGAATTCGCTCGAAACTCCACCGACAGAGTGATCCATTTTCATTTATTTTTATCCCGAGGGAAATGTTGACATTTTTTTAATGGCGGGAAAGCCCTGCATAAAGACTTAATGGTCCCAGCCTCGAGATCCCAGCAATTAATTTATCGAGACAAGTTTCGTCATTAACACAAGATTTGTTTCAAGGACATTTCTGATTCTTCTTTTAAACTTTTCTCTATCTACTCTTTTTTCTTTCAATTTTTAATGAACTCTCTTATAAAAATAAAATCAGAGTATTATTCAAACTTTTTCTGCGATTATGATGATAAATTGATATCATTAATTTTTTATAAAAATATTTGATAATTTGAATCAAAATAACCAAAGCTTAGCTGAGGTCGTTTTTATAATTCCAAGCCAATTTTATCCAGCTCTTTCGAATAAATTTTGTTGAATTTCCAAGAGCTTTGAAAAGCGTTCTGGGCGTCGTTCTTTGGCGAAAGGTTGTTTCTCCAAAGGAAATCGTGATCTCAGAAAACCCTGCTGAGAAGCAGAAAGGTTTCCTAAAGTTAGTTATGCTCGATTAACTGATTACAATGCTTTCCTTTGTCACGGATTTGCCAATTTGCTGATTTGCAACGGCATTTTAATGAACTAATTTTTTTCTTTTTCAAAACTACTGTGTTTCGTCCACTTTCTAGAAGATTGTTTCCAACGAATTTTCTCATCGCAGATTTTTACGTAATCACGAATTGAATTATTTGTCAGATATTGTTCTCAATTATTCTAAGAAATGAAGATAATATATTACCCTATTTTCGTTGCTTATTCGTTTACAATCGACAGATACTCGGAGAAGTGGCTGACAAAAATTTTCAGAATGCATTTAAGAGCATAACGTGTTATATAAAAATCATACACATGCTATATTGGCCACTTTAAATTTTTTAGTGATTTTGGTAATCCCCTTTAATTCATAAAGTGGAAGTAAAAGTTTCAAACAAAAGTTCTACTTCAAATGCTAAATTCAAATTTGCGTTTATTTCTTACTAATACGCTGAGTTGAACGTATCATTAGTAGCACTTATTAATTTAATGAAAATTATTCACCATTATTCGTTAAAATTCGGCGTCAGAAATTTCTTGCGTTGGTCACTTTTATTGGTACAGTATAGCACTGCGTACTGCGCAATGGAATTTGTCTCAAGCGTTCTAAATTCAATCAAAGCCTTTTCTTGAATGTTTTGTTACTTCATCGGTAATAATTAATTAGAATTTATGAGCTTAATTTTAAGGTGTAACAGAAAATAAGTCTTTAACTTTATTAATCCTTTGAAGATTAAAATTTTCGTTGAGTATCTCTTATGAACATGATTCCCTGTAAAAAGACCAAATTCCTGAATTGACTATAATTCAGTCATTCTGTAAAAATTAGCGCCAGTAGTATGGACGAATCCATTACCGGAATTGGAATCGGGAACGTCCCTTTAATAATTCCAAAAATTCCAGTAAGTAATTTCCAAAGGATATGCGGATATGCTTCGTCCTAAAAACTGATTACGAATTATCTTCTTGATTTCTCTGTATTTTTTGCACGTATAGCGAATTTTCAATTATTGATGGAAAGAATTTAAGATACTAAAAATGATTGCTCCTTTAAGGTAGCATATAAGAGAATTGCTATATGACGTGGCCAATTTCTGAATCCATCCTTGTTCAAATCGATGAAACAAGGGATACAAATCTGTAACGTCTTAGATTGATCCATACCATAGCTCAGAAAGTTCTCTAAGTATTTTTGAAACGTAATTCAGTAGTAAAATACGGTTTCAAAATCTCAATTAGCCTTACGTTGCTTCATTTTCTCTTATCGGCCGTTTAAATGTCTCATTGCTTTCTATCGTTTAACCTCGAGCCCACTTAACCCTACACTCTTGGCAGGGAAATCCTTCCCACGCAATGCCTATCTGCCTAACAATCTGCCTTCTCCATGCATCCGCTCCTTATAAATGAGATATCTGCCAGATTCGATTGGGAAATGACATCTCCATCCGACGGCAGCCAACCTATCAGACGCGGGACCGATCCCTACATTTTGACATCCGAATATATTTAACATCTAAACGTTGTGCCATGCTCTTTACTTCCATAAATTTAAGAGATTTCTTATAGCAGTCTTTCTGAGGACGTCCAGAGAGTTTATAGTGTATGATGAAAGATCACAGCAGAAGTTAAGTTTCTCATCACAGCGATTTCTGGAGGTTTTTAATAAAAACGTCTGATAATTTCTGTTTTAGAGTTTTTCTTCATCCTTTATTTTGATCTTCCTACCTGCAGAAATTCAGATAGCAATTTATCATGCTTACTACGTCATTTGCTCAATTTTTATATCGTAGTTGATGATGCTTCGGAACAAAGTAGACAACTTCTGGTTTTGGAGAACTCGATTTATGTTGCATTAACTCAATGGCCATTTGGAGTTTATCACTGTTAAGTATAATAAATTTAAGAAATCCATAACTGTCCGAAGCAAATATTTTTGTAGACACTAACGGGCAGATTAAAAATGCTACGCTTTCGTGAACACTAAAAGTAGGTTAATTAATATGGGTAATTTCAATATCTGAAATAATTGAAAAATATATAAAGTAACTGTAAATTATTAATATCAGGATTTTGCTAAAAAATTGAGTTTATTTAAAAATCAATCATAACACTACATCAATGTCAAAATAGTATTTGAATTTGTGTACGTAACACAGGGATATTTTTATGTTTGCATATATCCATGAAGGCAAATGTGAAATCTTTATTTCAAGAGATCTGCTAACATCTCACGAAGAATAATTTCATCTACCCCCCATTTATCTTCCAAATATTGCGACATGAGGATATTTAAGGTAAACATCTCCTGTCCTTGACAATGATGGAAAAGAGCTCTACTTATTTCCTAACCAATTGAAATTTTTCAGATTGAGAAAGCGTTGCTATTGCCGAGTGTGTCCTTAGCTACGTCGAAACAGTAATCCCCCAATTCTGTGGAAACTTATTCGTTTGCGAGTCTTGGCCTACTATTTTATGGAAACCGTTGCGAAGATTAGCGCAAAGTGTGCGAAAATTTCAAGACCCACCTCAGCTAAATTGGAAATCCTCGAAGCGAGAGGAAAATACACACTTGCGGGTCTTCCGGGGATGGCAATATAAATCGCAGGCAGTTCGTTGCAGTTTCGACTCATCAGTTTTAGTTAATGCGCAGTAGATGAATTTTGCAGATTCTGCTGATTTGCGTGTTTGAGAGTAAAAGCTGAATAATGTTAAAAATTAATGAAATTAAAATAAAGAGAAATAAATAAGTTTCTTGGATGGAACTGAAATAATATCTTCATTCTCTCCTTAAACGTCACTCCATATTAAGAAACTATAGTAGTTCGAACGCTCGTTTTTTACGTTATCTACTTTGCACCGAAAATCGGACTTCAGGGTAGATGTAGATGAAAGATAATTTGTTGGAAAAAATATATGATAAGTGACTCTATGGTAGATTAAATTTTTTCGATTCTTTCTTCGATAATGGATGTTTTATGCTTCGTAATTTCCTCTGAAATAAATAAGCATGGGTGTGCATCCTATCTTAATTGATTTCCATTAACTTCTAATTCACCTGGGATAAGTTGTTGTTACGTTTTCAGCATTTTGATTCAAGAGATGATGATATTCAAGATTCAATTTTAAGAGATTGATAGTTTATAATTATTTACTAGAGTGGAATTTTCTATCTTTCTAAGCAGTTACTAACTTTCCATTAGTCATATACTTTTGAAAACGCCCATTTCGCCTTGGCTGACAATTTGTGAGAATCCTCAAGGTTTGAACATTTGAAAATATTAGTTCGTAAAGGGACATTAACCGTTTAGAACTATGACTGCAGACAAAAGACCTTAAACATTGTGAGAAGTTAATGCAAGGAAAAATTGAGAAATCTACAGTGCTGACACAATTCAGAGATGGTTGGAAGCTGAAGACTTGGGAGTTGTCTAAATTTGGACCGCTGTGCCACTGAAGAGGGATACAGAGGGATCGTATTACCAAATGTGGAATGATTATTTTTAAATAGGAAGCAAGCCTCTTTGACATCCCTTTAAATACCTCAGGTTCTTTTATATTACATTCCTGAATGCTATTTAGTACTCGGCATAGTAGGGTATTAGCCTATTCAAAATTTTCTGCCATCTCACTATTTCAATTACTACGGTTAAGATTCATTCGGTAATCTTTCATTGTCATCTATTCTCTATATTCTTCTTAACTTGTTCGAGTGATCAAGATTAATGCATCCGTAGTACTTGACTCATCTAATCCTTTCCGATTTTCCCTGTCTCATCGTTTATTGTAGGTATTTATTTCGTTTCTTTTTAATTTTAATTTTATCTCGTCTATATCTTTCCGAGTTCATCAGAAATATCTTCCGTGGTACCTGCATCCCTTATTCATCCATCTTCGTCACTGTCCAAATATTCCAACCGCTGAGTAACCTAGTTACAACCATACCTTGTACAATTTAAGCCACATTTCTCTCCCCGCTCTGCCTTTTGAAGAACGATTAAATTTATTGCTCTAAAAGACGCGAATACAATTCATTACCAATACTGATACCTCTGTCATTCCTGGTACTTTTACCCAAGCAGTTAGAGTTGTTAATCTGTTCTGATTCTCCATTGTAATTCCTCAGCGATAATTTAATGTCTGTCCTTGTTTCCGAGTGTTTGTAACTGAGTATAGAATTTTAAACGCTATTCTAATGACATTCTTTTTCGGCTGTCACTGACTTCCAGTATCGGTCTAAGAAATTCGTACTCGTTCAAGATGAGGGAGTTCTTTTATTTCTAAAACTAATTTCGGATGGAGGTAATGTTGGGGTTTCCCCCGAATCTTCTTTCATCTGGAGAAGGAGCGGCTCGCTAAAAGATCCCGGCTTCCGCACCGTTTACAAACGATCCTTTTTTATCATCGCCCCCTCTTTCTTCGCTCTTCTTCCTCTTCGATCTTCGCTCGACCACAGTTGTTTCCCGCGTTGAAAAGGACGACAGTTCTTCAACTTTCTTTCACTTTCGTAAATGTGTTGTGACGATCTCTGCCAGAAAAAGAATGGGCGCGAAAAAAACTTCAACTTTCCTCCTGTATTGTTATTTCTTTCCTTTCCTTTCTCTCTCCAAAGTGGGTTTTTTCTCTTTTTGCCATTCACGGAAGACTTCCATAGCCATTGCTTCTGCATGTTTCGAAAAAGACGATGTCCAGTTGATAGTTTATAAAGGTAAACATTCTTTCTTGGTTTGCCGTTTAGTCGCCTCTTCTTTATTATCAATGCTAAAATATATGTCCAAACATATGAGCTCTGATAAAAAATTCAGTTACGTTTTATTACTTTTATTATTCAGCAGTAGATTTCATGAAAACTCCATTCTTTCGGTTTCCACAAAGCAATTTGGGTGTCGAAATTCGCAGAATACGTGCTTCATTTTAACCAAACCAACAATTAAATGCTAGTTATATATATATATAGTTAATATCTAGTTCTTGCAGCTTTTTCTGTTTCAGAAATACTTCACAAATTCTAAATACGCTTGTAGATTTGTTGATCAAAATCCAATTTGTACCTATTACAGCTGTAAACGTTTATTGAAAATTGTAAAGGAAGCCCGATAGAAATGTTTGACTTTGACTTACATTAGTAGATTTATAGGGCCGCTTGAATGCCATGGGTTTGGACCCCTGACCTAGAGCAAAGTTTCCCAACCTTCATGGTCCACTTTCCTACTCGAAATATAGTCCAGCCATGGGACGAAAAATTTGTTTTTCTAAATTTCGTATTTTAATACATACGAATGCATAGTTCGGCATTGAAATTCTTGATGGATTTGTTCGTAATGAAACAGATTCGAATCAGTTGAATTCAACTAATCCGCTTTAAGGGAAAATTGCTAACATTCATCCACATAGGTTTCAAGTGGATTGGGTAATGTGAATACGAATGTGATGTAGCACCGCTATTTCAAAATCTCCACCTTTCAGCATACTACGTATGGATCACTTTATGCTAACGTTATTCATCACCGTGATATTTTATAACTTGGAGTGATAGAATTATCTATAATTAAAGTAGTCCGTCTACCGAGAGATAGCTTTCTCAAAGCCTCTCTATACCGGGAAATATCACGCTAGAATCTCGCGGAAAGATGAATTACATTACACCGTCATAATGCATATACCTGTTTTCATTTTCGCGATAATGTTTTTATAAATTAATCTTGTAGACTCAACAACACCCTTTACATCGCATCAGGAATCTCGCTTTCCTGGAAGCTTATGGTAATCTCGTAATCAGTTCGATCCTAAAATTTAAGCGAGAGAGATTTAAATTGTATGGCAGACGTCCAACTAACGGAAAGGATTGGCAAACGGTCCATTAAGAACGTCATCCCTCGGTAATCCTTCGATAAAATTCACATTGTAACCTAATTTCTTAATTGCCGGGCATCATGAAGACACATTAAGGCGCTGTAAATACAATAAGAAAGCAGAGAGGAAGACAGCTGCAGAGACTGAGAGCCGAAAGAAAGAAAACATTTTGTGTGCTTGTCCAAGTCCGGGAGGTGAATGATGATAATGGAGTTTGGAACGGAAGTCTTGATAATGAAGTGAATAAACTAACGAAAAATGACTAAAGTTAATATGATGGGGCAGGCCGGAGCTTTCGGTACTAAGGGTAGAGAAAAGGAGAAATTTAAAGTGTGAAAGGATGATAAATTGACATGATCTTCGCCTTTACAAAAATATTCCCCAGGCTTGTTATTGTTCCCGCCTAATCAAAATACGCGCAACTATTTGTTTGGCATGAAAATATAAACAGGAAATTAATAATCGAAATATATTCATAGTATAATACTAATAAACCGCTGCGGTGAAAGAATGAAATTCTACAGAATTTTTAATTGTATTAAAGACTGAGTTACTCTCTTTCGTATTTATTTCTCTATTTAATTCTTATTTCTCTCCTTGCTGCTCCATCTATTTATAGCTCTCAAACTTTCTTTCTCTGTCTCGACTGATCGACCTTGGAAAGTGTATTGTGAAGTGTTATCAAATAGAATTTCCTACCTTGTTTATTCTATTTGAACCATTTGAACCTTTGTACGGTAAAAATCTTAGGGAAACCACTCAAGAGACTCAGACGGTGGATATCAATGACTGATTGTTTTGGGTTTAGCTAGATTAGGTTAGCGCTTAATAACACTCCTTAAATGCGCATTTCGAAAGCAACACTTTCTTCTTCAGGAGTGAATTCAACTTCTAATTCTTTAACAGCTGTGTTCCAAAATTTTTCTTTCTTAACGAAAATTTACATGGCTTTAAAAATTAAGACAAACTAATATGTGCAAATGAAACTGGAATCTTGAAAAATGTTTTTGAAATCAATGAGCGCAATCTCTGAAAACGGTATGTAGGGTGTGAGCTTACCGGTGAAGAACTTAATGTGTACCCAGCGGGTGTACGAACGACTCTTTCATTTCCTCTCTCATTAAAATCGAATATTAGACGTGTTAGCAGACGGGGAAAATTCGAATAATAACTTCTCTTTTTCCGCCTTCTAACTTGGCGGTAAATAAAAACTTGCAGAGATTTAACATTAGTAATAGACGCTAATTTTTACTTGAGACAAATCATTTTTAAGACGTTGATTGTCCCCATTTATACTTGAAAAACCTCGCGATCCCCTTTAAGAACAATGAAATATGTGAATACCAAATTGATTAGATTTGTTCAATATCTAATTTCTTATCAACGCGCATTATTTTCCAGCGCATGTGATATGTGTGAGAAATTTGTGTGGGAAGAATCTCAGTAGACTTTAAATCTCAGTGACAGTATTATGAAGATATTATTATTTGGGGGTTGGATATATCATCGTGCGGCAGCTTGTGGAAAGCAGTGCAAAAGAAAAAGATACGGCCATTGTGACATGACAGTGCCTTTAGGAAACGATGAAAAAGAAATAAATTCTAAGAAAAGTTCACTATCCTTTCCGTGCAGTCTCATCCGATTTTTCCTCGATGTCATTGGCACGGAGTAACCGCTGAAAGAATAAAATATTTCATCCACCCGTTTCCTTTCTTCTCCACTTTCTTTTTTATTTCCGCCGTTGAGCCAAATTTTGAGGTCACCTTGCTACCCCTTCCGCTCCCCTACCCATCTTTCTTTCTTTATTCTATTTTAAATGCGTGTGTTTCTTACGGACGAAACAAAGAACCTCGCTCTTGCGATTAAATTCTGAGGCGTCTACGGATTCAGCGAATGCAACGCGTTTTGCGCTATTATTGGGTTTCCAGAATGTTTTGTTGCCGTGGTGATGCAGCTTGATATAGTGTTCACGTCAATAACTTGCGTCTTAATTCTATGACAATTCTAGTTTTGCTTCTTTTTATGATTACTTTCTCTAGTGGAAAGTAAATCAAATCTCTGTAAGTCATTAACATGTTTATCACTCACATTTTATTTTGGTATCACATCTTGACCACTGAGAGTCTACGTGTATAAAAATTTAGTTAGTTGTAGTTATCGAAATTTTTAAGTAATTTAATCGTTAATTGCTAGTTCACATTTTAGACTAGGTTTTGATTTTTTTCTGTTGACATATGAAAGGATTATTTTTTCTATCTTTTGCTTTACCATAGATGAAAATTTACTTCTGTCACACAATCATAATAGTCATAATCGTCCATTACTGTGAGAATCTGAAAGTGCTGAGGTATTGATGGTGCCGACTAGTGGCATTCATTTCGTGTGCCCCAGATTGAATGCCATAAGCACTGTGATAAATAGAGTAATTTTGCTGCACTTACGTAGATTTTTTCCATTCGTAGTATTCTAGCTCAATGATGCATAGATACAAAATTTCATTTCAAGCTAATTTTGTTGATAGGTTGATAACTGGTAATTTTTAAAAATATTAACTCAAATTTTTATAGCATAAACTTTTCCATATTTCAGGAGGTTCGTGACACGTCCACTGCTTGCAGTTTGGCCTCTATCATTCGTGAATGTGTCGCTCCAAAACCTGGTAAGTAAAGACTTGTTTTTCTGTTTAAATTTTGCTTGAAGATGATCGCCATCCTCTTCTAACAACCACCTACCTTTGGGCGTAAAGTATAATATCCTTATGATAACGCCTACCGATTATCCATCAACTTAATTCATCGATTATGGAAGTATTCACTGAAGATAGGATGTAGAGGAACAGTAATGTAAACTTAAATAACTTAGTAACCTAAAATACATTTACGCTATCCAAATATATTTGTGTATATTTATATCTTTGACGAGTACAATATTAAAAGCATTGAAGTTTTATAAATATTTTATTTCATAAAATCACTATCCAAAATTAAATACAACATAATAGGGATGACGCATTCATGAATGCAGTACATTGTTACATTAATACAATCAGGAATCTTATTTTTCCGCTCTTCTATGAGAAACATATTTCGTCATCGCATGTACCTTCGGGAAGAATTTAAGTTTCTTTAATTGTGTATTTTCACCATTAGCCGGTGTCGATTGTCGGTTTCTTCATCTTGGGAATACAGTTCGCTCAACTGAAAATTGTAAAACGCCCAGTAGTGGGTTGTATTATAGAGCCATGGTTGGTGACCCAAGATTTATGACCGAATGTCAACAATCTAATTTATAATGAAAGTCTCCTTACACTAATGATCTCTAAATGAACTGTGTACATCAAAAACCCTAATTATCGCATAAAGTACCACTGCTTATGCCAAAGCTGCTTAACTTTTACTTTAGAATCGAACTCTTTAGTTTTAATGGCTTTTCATGTGATGTTGATTTTTTATCCGCCCTCAAATTTTATACGACTTCTTAAAATGAATTTACTAGTAATTAGGTGTTTTCTTTGAGCGTCAATGAGCCGTCTAAATTACGTAAACAAGTAAGTATTTTTTAAAATTCTTTTCTAATTTTAAAGTAAATTCTATTAATAGGATTAGCTTTTCAGAATGTACTGGTTCAAATCCATCTCACTCTAGAGAAAGTCAAAGATGCTAATAAAATTCTCTTGTTAATTGATACTGATAACTTATGATTGCATTGATTTCCATGTTTTTATATTGAATTACATTTTTAGGAATTTTGATTGAATTTCTTTCGGTCTGTATGATTGTTGTGAGTTAAGAATTTGGAGTTTTATGCCAAAGTGTTTCATGTTATAAATACTACCTGAGGATCAATCTAGAGTTTTTATATTCCCATTTCTTTTTGTTCTATATAATTATTAATTTCAGATATTATATTTTCAGTTACAGCATACTACTACTTAAACTTGGCTAGAGTGCATCGTACAAATTGCTTTCATAGAGATAGACCAAAACAAGATACTGAATTAACTTAAACTTTGTGCATCCATATAAGTGTAATCGAGGTTGGATTTAAAAATGTTTCCGAACTCATAATTTTTCAAGTGGCTCTACAGTCGAATCTGTGCTGTGCAACCGCTAAAAATATAAAATTGGAAAACGTTCTCCTAGTCATAATATAAGGAAAGTTACATCTGTATATCTACATCGATTCTTTAGTTTATATGAAACAATAGAGCAAAATAAATTAACGTATTTGTGTACTTTCTTCTCAGAATTATTTTCTTCGTAAAAAGTGCTCCTTTGACTTGCCTTCGCATGAAGATCCTAAATAAATTATAAATTCTCATTTTATCGAAGGAATGTCATTATCATGTGCAATAGGGTGCTGACGAATACAGTAAGAAATACTTGAATAAGAAAACAATTATGAATAATCCTGTTCATTGAATTTTAATGTAGCAGAATGTAAGGAAATTTCCTCTTCCATATCTGATCTCTATTCATTTTATAAATATAGTTATTTATATTATTCATTAGTTAAAAGATTAACTTACACCACGTGTCGTTTACAGTTGACGATAAACAATAGTTGAAAAGTAAGATCAACAAGTAAAAAATTAAATTAAACTGTTTCGATTTTTCTACCAATGCATTGTTAGACATTTACTGTGATTTTCGTAAAATATTAATTAGATCTGCCAAGTAGTTTTTGAGATTCAGCCCAAATAGAGAGCGCGCGCCGTACAGGTGGCGCAGTTCACTAGGCGCCTCCGCTCGAATCCGAGAATCTCGCCGCCTTGTATTCTATCTTGTTTTTATAGCTCTAATCAATTTTTACCATATTTTTTCAGCATAGCGTCGGTTAAAGACCTAATTATATGTTATATTCTTTAAAATTTTGAATTTAACTATGCATAAAAGGAAGTTAAGTGGCGCCGTTCCCTCGGCATCTCCGCTCGAGTCTATGAATATTGCTGTTGTTAATTTTGTCTTGTATTACACTACTATATAAAAAATTAATAATTTATGTTGTTTTAGGGAATATTAATCTATGTCCATCTAGTAAAGCATAAGATAAATCTTCCAAGTTTCAAACAAATGCTTGTGAACCATGGGAACTCCCAATGCCCTGTTTTTCGTATCACATGTATGCTAAGCGATCATCAATATCCATTTTCATCTAAACTGTTACAAGGAAATAACAAAGCATTAATAATAGCGAAACTTCGTTGATTACAGATACACTTTTCGACAGTATAAGCTTTTATGATTTATTTTGGCTACGGGAATGGCATATTACCAGGGGTATCCCTCTCTGAAAGATTTATCAGCTCTTCATTGTAGATTCCGAGATTAATTGATTGATTCATTTGTGATTGTAAAAGACGAACCTAGAATTTTACTTTGCCAATCAATTCTGATACATTATTTGTAACAGAAAAATACAAAAGAGCGACCGAATTTACCTGATTGGATACTACACGAATCAAATTGTTGGCTGTAAGTTGCCATCGAATGGCCAAGTGCTAAGAGTGCTTTTTTATAATATGCGAAGATTAGATTTACGTACTAGTGCCAATTTAGCAGTAAAGGAAGTGGAATTTTTCTGGTAGAAAGCGCGAATACCTACAAGAAAACTTCTACGCAATATTGAGAAGCTAGAGTCACTTTATCAGGAATGGAGAATATTGCAGAAATCTTCACGTAGATCGAATGAATCGCTAAAGAAAAAGGAAACTAAGTTCCTTGAATTATTTGACGATCTTCTTGATATTGTGCATTTAGACGATTTAGAAATGATCTCCCTCGAAGAAGATCAGCTGTTTCTTCTAAATGAACGAGAAAAAGGATGACCAGGATGTATGCTTGGACTTTATCATAATTTAAGGCAAAGTGTAAACAAAGAAGTTGTCGATAGACTCCCAGTTATCGCAACCTGTATGGGAGCTGAACATCTTGGGGTTCCCAGTATACCATCTGGGAGTGGTAGAGCTCAAGCAATTGCTGTGCATCAGGTGCTCGAAGAATGGGGCCAAACTGATAAGTTTCAAGCATTCTGTTGCGATATTACTGCATCAAACACAGGAAGAATTAATGGCGCTTGACTCTTATTAGAGCAAAGATTTGAAAAAGACATTTTGTTTTTAGCATGCCGGCACTGTATTTATGAGATAATTTTACGGAGTGTTTTCGACGAAAAATTTGGAAAGTCCTTTAAGAACACAGCGGGAAAAATTTTAGATTTTGCGCTTCAGCATCTACAAGATAGTCATCCCAAAGAAGACTATCGAGAGGTCCTTGAGCTAACCGTTATTTTTATGGGAGGAGTACCTCCATGGGGGATATAATTTCGCGTCCCCGGTGCGTTGTACCATGCTACGTGGATGTCAAAAGTACTGTATTCCTTAAAAATATTTCTTTTTCGTCATGAGTTTGCCTTATCTACTGAAGAAGTAGGTGTAATACGCTATGTCTGCATATTTGTAGTGAGCCTGTACCTGGAGGGCTGGATTACAGCGCCAAATGCCAGGCAGGCTCCTAGAAAAGATATGATGTGTTTACAAAATTTATATGGCTGCAGTAGAAAAAGCAATGTTGTTTCTGTGGCCACAATGAACAAATTCTGCAACATTTGTGGCACCTTGCACAAGAAAATGCGACCTTAGCATTCTTCGATGAGAAGGTATCGATGAATATAAAACTACTAATGGTAAAAGCTCTGGAAACAAGCTTCAGCGATTTTTCATATTATTCCACAAAAAGACCTTCAGTACACCCAAACGACATACCATACAGACATACAAACGACTGCCAATTCATAGAAAAATGACTTGAAAATTTCATTTGTTGCGAATGTAAGTCATTTTTTTAAAGATTTAATATTTCTATGTAATTTTTGTCCAAGGATCCACAACTGTGGCTAGATGACGAAAGATACAAACAAAGATTTGAGATAGTGAAAGAATTGAAAGTCGTCAACGACTGTGCAGAAAGAGGGGTTAAGTTGATGGAGGAGTTCAACGAAAAACTAAGGAAAAATGAAACAAAAACAATTTGTGCTAAAAGTCGTGCGTGAATACAGACGGAAATTCCCAGACTGCAATAGAACAACGCTGGCCCAAGAATTTTAGAATTATGCATTAATAAAAATATATATTGCATTTTTTATCCTCAAACGTCCTCAATTCATTCACAAAACCTAAGAAGACCAAAAACTAGCTTTCGATATCTATACCGATATAAAATAATTTTCATTCTTTTATTTATAGTTAACTTCAAAATTTTAAAGTATATAACATATAATTAGGTCTTTAACCTACGCTATGCTGAAAAAATATGGTAAAAATTGATTAGAGCTATAAAAACAAGATAGAATACAAGGCGGCGAGATTTTCGGATTCGAGCGGAGGCGCCTAGTGAACGGCGCCACTTGTACGGTGCGCGCTCTCTATTTGGGCTGAATCTCGAAAACTACTTGGCAGATCTAATTAATATTTTACGAAAATCACAGTTAATGTCTAACAATGCATTGGTAGAAAAATCAAAACAGTTGAAATATGGGAAGACTCCGTTATCTCCTGTGATGTTCGAAAAAAGGCCAAAAATGTTGAAAATTATAAACTTTAAGTGCGATGCGGCACGTCTTTCCGTTATTTGATTTAAATAATATTTCACACGATTTATTTTCTAACCAAATGGAACAACTTTAGGGGGCGTCCCGAAAGAATTTCTCAAAAAAATTTTTTCCCATATAAATAAGGACCACCCTACTGAACATAGACCGTGTACTCAGCAGGTTGAAATCAACCGAGGAGAAGTAAACGGATTCAATGTACTGCTATCGTCCGTTTCCCTTGGCAGAGGCCCCCACTACTCTCGTTTTACTCTCAATTTATTTTCATTTACCTTTTTATTGCAGCTAAAAAACGAGCTTGTCGACAGAGTTGTGGAATCAAATTGAATAGTAAAAATCAACTTAAAAGCAAGTACGAACAGTAATTTAGTTTTATTTTATAGAGAAGAACTTTTTCAATTTGCTTTTTTTTATAATGTTAAAACAGCTGCTTAATTTCGTTTCTCATTTTCGTAGCTATCCACTCTCTTCATTGTAATCAAATGGTTAATCTCGTGTCACTAAGAGGATAAGCTCCATGTTACAAAAATTGCAGGATTATCACAATTCTTACGCACTCTGCGGTATTTCTGTTAAAATGCATCTCTTATGATTATATGAGGGGGTATTAAAAGAAGATGGAGAAGGAAAGGAGATGGTATATGGAGGGGAAAGAATTTTATATTGGAAAAGGATATTGAGTGTTTAATACAGGCATGCACAAACGCTGCCACGGTGGCTGTGGCGCCACGGAATGCCACGGGACTCGGCCTATGGCAACCTACCTCCTCTACCACTACCTCAACCCCTGCGAGTTGATTCCCTCACTCGCTACCACGACCTTGGTTCGACGCGACGCTTATGCGGGAGTGAGAGAAAAAACCGTCTCTTTCACGCTATACTAGGCCTTTGCAGTCATTCAGCGTGGCAGAAAGGGTTTCGGCCCAATTGGTTTCAATAATAATAGCAAAGCCCCACTTGACCGTGCTACGTTTGACCATTTCTGTCTCCCAACCGTCCGCTGCTCCTACCGCTACCACAACACCGTCTTCCGCAGACGCGCCGCGACTCAGATTCCCCCTCCGCACTACCGCACAACCGAGATTGCCACGGCTATGAGAGCGGTGGCAGGCGGTTGACACCGTGGCATTTTCTTTGAACATGCCTGGTATAATAAGATAGCTAGAATTTCAAATCATTTGTATGATTCTCACGTCCTTTAATTATGAAAGTATCTATATTATATATTGAGTTATTTAGTAAGTTATATGGATAACTAAACAGTATTTTTGTCTTATGTATTTTCGCCTCTTTCTTATACTTGCTGTTTTAATTTATTGGTAAGCGTTGAAATATTTTTTTGCAACCCGAGGCGATAAATCTTCGACATGACACAGCGATGATTACATAGTTGCGCAATTAGCATTGAGTTCTGCGATTGGGCATTTAGTATTTAATGATAAGCAGAGCACGGGAAATACTTTGATGTTAATGCATTAGATTCTCAAGGAATATTTTCGTTTCGCGGTTTGATTTGTTTATATATTAAAATACCGCTAGAGCAAACAAGTGACGATATTGTACTTATTATTTTGCCATTTTTAAATAATTAAAATTTCCTTTCTCATTTTTGTTTCATTCTGATGCATTACTGTTATTTTTTGTATTTGGATAATTTTTTTCTATGAGTATCTATTTCTTATGGAGAAAATGTCTATCTCTTCTTCTAATTCTTCTGTAAACACCGTACCGAAGTCCCGCGAGATTAACGGCTGCCGTAGTAAGAGAATGCCTCCAACTCGAGATATCTTCCGCGGTCACGAATCGCTCTCATGCGATGTCTCGTTTCAAAAGAATGAAAATTCCGCCTTTGCTCCTCACGTGAGAAGTCCTCGGCGTCGCTCGCTTTAATTATTTAGCACGGATAACTGCTAAGGAATCGCATGTAGTGTGCGTGCGTGTTTGCCCGTATACCCACGGATATACATTACCCCGTTCGTTAATCCGTGCCATCACCGCCGCACTCCATGGCGTGTCTAATTCAGCGTGTGATACAGACTGCTTTTCAACGCGTCGTTGATGAATCGCCTCTCCGAATATTCCATGTCTCATTCGCTAAGTATCATTATTATAATGAATTGCGGTTCCTCGCGACTTTATACCGAGGACATTTTACTGGTCTGAAGTCATGCTCTTCGTCAACAATGGAAGCCATTTATTTAGTCCTTCAAACTTTCACATCAAGAAAGGATATATAAATCATAAGAAACGTGAATATTATTATGAATTCCATTTTGAAATTTATCTAGGCCCCAGATAATTTTATTATAATACTTTGCGTCGTTATAATAAAGTTATATGTCAAATTATTTAAAAAGAGATCTTATGTATACGATATGCATTGACTTCTACATAGAGTATGTTTGAGAGAAGTTTGCATGTCACTGGGATAACCTTTCATATCGGATTTCGGTGATGGATTTGAGTTTGTAGTTCTTTCATGTAAAGAAATAGGTTTCTGACTTATTTCCCCCATATTTCTTGTTAGGGATACATTCATTGGAACTCAATGGCACCAATTTGTATTTCATTTTATAGGAATATTCCGGATATTAATTCTCAATTTCACTCAAATTTCCCAGGTAAAAATTTAAGATTTTGTTATAAATAGACAACCTTAAAGTCTATGTATAAGTCATAATCCTTAGAACATGGTTAAAGTGTAAGAGTGTAAGAAGACATTAAAGACATTGTTTCTGTCAACGGTGTAAGAAAAATTAAGTAAAATATGATATTTTTCCTTTTGGACCGCGCAATGAAATTTTTCTCTACTAATTCAGCTTAAGATTTTCATTTTATGTTATAATCGGACTAGGTCTATTTTTTTATAGCATAAAATTAATGCCTTTAGTAACTTATCAATCCTTGGGAATTACAAAAAGCTTTAAAGATTTTCAGTGAAATATTCAAAACAGCTCCATATTGTCCTGTTAATATCCCATTGAATTAAACAATTATTGTTATGTGGTATGAATTTTTACAGGAATCCGCCGCAATCCTGCTATTGGTCAGCTGGTTCATGCAAATGGATGTCGAACTATAGTCAAGTTGATAGTTGAGCACTTCAAAGATGGCCAGAATGCAACTGTGGATCAACTTATAAATGAACTAATTTGCATTCTCAGCCCAATCTCTCTTAAAGGTATGGGTATTGAAAATAATGATCAATATGTTATTTCTAACTTCTTCACTACTTTGTTGATTCCATATCCAGAATTTGTAAGTAAGAATAAGTAAGGAAATTAGGTAAAAGGTATTTGCACGAAATGGCGTGCAGCCAGGATAAATCCCAATTTTTTTTTTCAAGTCTTTTCTTCCGTGGGACTTCATTCAGATTCATTTTCGAAGTAATACTTAAAATGTTTATCAGAAATGTATCAAGTTTAGATATTATTAAATCCAATAATGGAGTGCATTCTCGATAATAAATCTGTATTTCATCCAGTTATTTTTCTGTTACAGATGCAAAATTTTCAATCAAAGCACGTCTCTTAGGAAGTGTGAAAACATTTTGTTCATTATTGAAAAATAATGTGAACCATTCCAAATTAGTTGTACCAACCTTGCAGATTATCAAGTCATTGGCCAGAAATTGTGAGTGTTATTCGAAAAATTTATCTTCTTGGAGTTGAGTTAGTAAAAATAATCTATAAAAACATTCTATTATTGTTTATTATTGCAGCACTTACATCATCTCTTCTGTTGAAAAATGGTGCTTTGAGTTCCATCGAAAAAGTAATCACTACCAATGGATTTCAGCCTACGCAAAAATTCAGGGTGGCTTTTGATGTCCTTAATTATTTGTCAAAAAACAGTAGGTATTTTAATACTTCTTGATGATTGAACTATTTCTAGGCTATAAAATACTTATGAATTATGTTCCCCTCCTATCTCAGAGGTATGTTGCACAAAACTTACAAAGACATCTTTGATATACCATCTACTGCGTGTCATTGATTCAGCAGAAAAGTATGAGGGCAAAATGAGAGTTAAAATGTGCAGACCTGTATTGTTAACTCTTCAACATTTATCTGGAACAAGTGAGTAACTTGATTTGAGTTGGTTCTCTGCACCATTTATTTGTCAATAAATTTTGATGACATGTTTTTGATATTTTTTATAGAGGCTGGCCGTAAATACATTAAAGACAATAATGGGATTTCTATGCTGTACAAGTTCTGCACAGCTTCATCTGAAGAAAAGATTAATGATACCTTGATATCCAAGGGTTGTGGTGTACTGAACCTTTGCCTAGAAAACAAAGACTTTCCTTTGGAGAACTTTCAAAGTCCTCTGGTCTTTGCCATTCCTACAGCAAAATGTGGCAATGATTCTTTTGATAAATGTAAGTAATTTATTCTATTCATTATTAATTCATTTTTTCATTATACAGTGGATTTTTAGGTGCATATTTTAAATCTTATTGAAAAATATGCTAAATTTAGTCTGCCCAGCTTCTCATTCAGAATAATATGATTCTTTATTAATAAAGATTTATCTATTGCAATTCATGTACCTCCATGTGAAGTTTTTTGTATTTGCCATATCTCCAACATTTATTTTTGTCTTAGCCTTCCAAATAACTGTGGCATAAGTGGTTACCCTCTTTCCTTGCAATGGATTCAATAATTCATCTCATTAAGCCTCCAATAGCAATGTGTATGGATTTATGGGATGTAAAAATACAATTCTGCTTGTTCAAGAAAACACTTGCATTGCCAACTGTGGTTTTTCCAACTATAGCTTTGAGTATTTTTATTTAATATCAGTTCGTACTTTTTCACCAAAAACCATGGCAAATTGCACCATACATTTTAAGTTGTATATTTTTTTCTCAGACCAAATTAAACAAAATTTCAAAATCTTTAATTCACCTGCAATATACACTTGGTATTGTAGTAACCTTTCAAGTCAGAAAGTCCCTCAAAATAATAATTCCTTAAACTGAGCACTAATTATTTTAATCTTCATGTAATCCTTGGATTAAGGTGATGATTTAAAAATGTTTATAATGCTATACTAATTTATGTACCAGAATAGGGGTCCATTCCAACCCTTATGTAGGTAGATATCTACAAGAATTATTTATTTGGAGAGTTCCTTTACTTATAATTATGAACTTATCAACCATTGGGTTGAGGTTGAGCATACTAGAAATAAATTGATGTCATACTTAGCTTATATAATCTATTTACAATATTTAATATTTTTATTTCTGAATCATTTTTTATGTATAAAAGTGTTAATTCTATAATGTACTATGTTTTATATCCTTTTAGCACATTGTCTACCTCATCTTGTAATATTTCCCATCATATGAACATTCATTGGATGTTGTTGGAGATTGTTGTGACAAATATCTTATGGTTGAAGGGTGTTTTTCTCCTGCTAGCCTCTTGCATTCAGCCATAATATTTCGTTTAATCCCATATTTCAAATAATTTTCAATATTTTCAGAATGTTTGATCATTGTTTGATAATAACGTGTTAGTCATCAAACATCGATTAACGGCAGACATCCCAAAAAATATGCAGAGTTCAATTTGCAACATTTTAAATTTGTGGTTCAAATTTTACATTTGGGATTAACCCTAAGTTATTTTCTGTAATCTACTTCCTCATCAATTTTCTGATTCTTCTATAGATTTTGATGAACAACTCAAAAGTTTTTCAATTCAATGAATAGATTCAGGCTCTGCATTATAAGTTTACAAATTTGTTCTTTCTGTGTTGTTTTTCTATCAACACCTTATTCAGTCAGATGGGGATGTATGCATGCACTTACCAAGAATATCGATTGATATTGTGAATGTCAGATGATTTTTTATTTTTAGCGATTTTTTATATCCTTTAGATCTGTTTTATTATGTTTCTGCTAAAACATCTTCGATCTTAATGTTGAGAATGTGAAATATCTTTGATTTTTGTAGAGGTTTAAAACCTCTCTCTCTCTTCTCCATAAGCCATCTTTGTCAGTATTCCCCATTAACAGCCATGCTCCAATTTATTTCCTCACTGATTGTATTACATTTGGTGCTAAAATATTATTTAATATATCACTATAAAAAAATATTTTGTCTACTTAAGGCATAGTTTGCATGTATAAAAGATAAAATAATTCATTTTTACTTGTGTAACTGCTAGATTTTCTTAATAATTTATTGAATAAGGCATTCCTTTGGTGGCTGTTTTATTTTTCATTAAGTGGGAAGGGAATTCATGTTTGCAGTGCATGAATCATTTCATTAATTAAGGTTAATAAGGACAGTATTTGTTAATGATAGAAAAATCTTGTTCAGAGTCAAAGTGTTGAACCCAAACAATTATATTCATTGAAATGGCTTGAAAATATTTTACCAAAATATTTTAAAGATAAAGATAGGTTGTTGTGCTGCTCAAGCTTATATCTTACATGATTAAAGTTGAAAGCTTTAGTTGCTTTTAAGTGTGTATTATTAGGAAATGTAGGTTTTAGCTCAATTTTAGTTACTATTTCCTCAAATTCTTCTTGATTTATGATCCAGAATTTTCAATTGAGTGGTACTTCTATCTTTTGCTTTCTTTGCTGTCTCTGCTCATGGCAGGTTTGACTTCTATCTTTGCTTGTTTCCATCATTATCTTTCTAATTTTATTGATGGTCTTCTACTATCTCATTCATTCTTGTTAAGTGGCCAATCAAAGATGTTGCTTGGAAATGTATGTCAGTCACTTCGAAATTATGTTTCTGTGCAGTTTGTTTTTGCCCAGTTAATTGAAAATAATTCATTAGTGTGTAAAGTGTGGAAAATAAAATATTACTTGTATTTCATTCAAATTACCTGTTTCTGATGACTAATTTTCTGCAATTTTTCAGCATACATGTCGGAATCTTTTGATGACAGTGGAGATGAATCACCCGATGAAGAAGATGAAGACGCAGAAGAAGGCTTAATTAATGTTGATCTTGATATCAAGGAAGATAAAGATGTTGTGCTTCCTCAACGTACACAAAGAGGTCTGGAAGAGTTAAACCAGTATCAGGCTTATTTTCCTGAGATGTGTAAAGATTCTGAGTTTAAGTGTAGGTTTCAATCTGTGGGGATAATTGATCCACCGAAAAAGGATAAATTGGATCAATTGTTTAATGATTGTATACGCCCTGATTGTAATCACTATGATTCTTATTGGTGCCAACCTCAATCATCCAAGTCGATAGTTGATGATGATTTCAAATCAGTTGATCCAAATCTTCCTCAGCATGGGAAAAGGAAATCGCAAGCAGATTTACCCCATGAAAACCCTCTGATTGGAATGAAAGTACTTAGTGATTTGAGTTATCAGCTCAAGTATCGAAATGCTTATTCCCTGATAGCATCAAAAACAAGAAGTATTATTCCATTTGTAAAAATATCATATCCCGAAATGGTTGGAGCAGAGGCTACTACTAGGCTCGAACCGCTAAATGTAAAGGATAGATCTGTTTGTAGGTATGTACATCATTTCATATTGTAAATCTTATCGTATTGTCTTTCCCTTTCCATCTCATTCAAATAATTTTATATTTTATTACCAATAGAAAAATCATTGAATAATAACTGAACTAGCTCATGTATATTTTGCAATACTTAGGCATTAATCCATGATTCATGGTATCCATTTATGGTCAAAATGTATTTTATGTGTAAAATAAATTAATAACAAAGCAATTTCTTCTAATTTTAGGAGTAAACTCATAGCATCTGTTGAGCGTAGCATGAATCCCATTGGTCTTCTAAGCAATGTGGTGTTTGATCTAGATGAATTGGTTAGAAAACAGAAATGTTTCTCAAGGTATACTATCGAAATTTTTCTTGTTTCTTTAAGAAATTGCAACTGGATAAGTTATCCCTTAACAATACATTGACATTGAACCATTTAGGTTATTCAGGTCTTAACTTGTTTAAATTGTGATTCATGACTGCAGTTTAGACTGTTTTAGCTTCAAAAACTCTGGATTTTGTTGTTAAAAATTTGTACATATCAGTAAAGGCATTTCAAAAAATGTATGAGGCATAAACATAATTTTAAATAAATGAGAAAAATAATTCTGGTCAATTTATATATATTAATATCAATTACAAGTATTGATCTTTAGCATGTCTTTCTAAAGCTCCTATTATCTATTTTAAATATTGTGGGCAAACAATATCTTCAAAAGCCCATGACAGGCAGACTTGGCATCATTTATGTACCTCAATATATGAATTCTGTAGTATTCATTTATCACTTCCATTAAAGATATTAAATCTATTTCAGAGAATTGACTAATTTGGATGAAACAAAAATTGGAGAAAAGGATCAAAATGTCCCGCATCTCAAATTTGAGTCTCGTTTTGAATGTGGAAATCTTAGAAAAGTCATCCAGGTGAGGCAACAAGTTTTGAGTCGAGTAGTGTAACTATTTTATCTTTTCAAATTTGTGTCAGATGGCTTTATGTTTGTGTATTAATTTCAGTTTTTGTGTATTCTAATTGCTATACTCAAATTTTTGCTCATTTATTCCACAGATTGGTCCTCTAGAGTACAATCTTATCTTGACTCCTGATGTCAATTCCTCAAAACGCCTCCAGTGGTTTTATTTTGAAGTTAGCAACATGGAAGCCAACAAACCTTACATATTCAATATCATCAACTGTGAGAAGCAAAACAGTCAATTTAATTTTGGTGGGTAATACTCTCATGTAATCTAACCATTCATTGCCTTGATATGAATCTATAATAGCTAGGAAAGAATAATCAATTTCCTGAGGTCAGCAATTTTCCAAAAATCCATACAATATGAATCATAACCCCTCTAAATTTGTAATCTACTATTACTAATGTGAATCTTTATAAAAGATAAGAGAAAGTTGTTACATTTGTCCTGTAAGCTTGGTCAATGGAAAACGAGCTTATGCAGTCATTGTTGCTAATCATAATTTTATTCATGTTACAATAATAATCCTCAATATTATTTCTAAATCATGCATAAATATTTATTGATGATGAACCAATATCTTAAAACTGAGAATGGTTTAGCATATAAATAAATATCTAACTTAAAATTATTGTTTGACTCTCAAGTATATTGCATGGAAGTGATATTATGCTAGATAGCCTCATGTCTACCTAAAAGGCATTTTTATACTTTACAGCAAGTTGCATGATGTAGGACTTTGTCTCGATCAAGAGGAATGTATTCTCATAGAAGAATTAATATAATGCATTTATAGATGCATAAACCTTTGCCTTTTATCTTCACTTAACTTGATAACTGAATCTGTTACTTATAAAATACATGGGCCTGAATATTTGTAAAAATTAGATTTCAAAAATAGCTCATTGTCCAAAGATGTCACACATGGTCTATAAGACATTGGTCCCCCTCTTTGATTAATCAAATTAACAAATCATTTTTCTAATTGTATCCATTCTTTTCTTCTATGTACAGGTATGAAACCATTGATGTTCTCTGTACAGGATGCAGTCAGAGGACAACCACGCTGGGTTCGAGTTGGCACTGACATTTGTTACTATAGAAACTCGTATCAGAATCCTGCTAATCTAGGAAAAACCTATGTGACCACTACATTTACTATAACATTCCCTAATCAGTATGATGTGTGTTATCTTGCATACCACTACCCATATAGTTACTCATCGCTTTTGGTTTGTATGACAATTTCAATGAGAATTATGTACCTTGATTGCTAAGATTTAAAAAATTATAATATTTTTCATTTATTATACTTTTAGGCCCACATATGGAAAATGTCAAAACAGACTGACCTCAATAACACTCTTTTAAGGATTGAAACTCTTTGCACAACTTTAAATAATAATCCTGTTCCTCTCTTGACTATTACTGCTCAAGACAAAGAAAAAAATAAAATATCAGTAAGTAAACATTTTGATGATTTTAAAAGACTTCACTAGACATTTTTCTTTCTGATTTTGATGGTTTATTCTTCTTAATGTTTGTTATGGTGCTCATTAACATATATTTGTTATTTTAAATGTGCAGGACAGAGAAGTTGTGGTACTAACTGCCAGGGTTCATCCTGGTGAATGTAATTCTTCGTGGGTAATGCATGGTGTGTTGAACTTCCTTATGGGAAACTCCCCAAAATCAAATGACCTGAAGAACAAATACATCTTCAAAATCGTTCCTATGCTGAATATTGATGGAGTCATCAATGGCTGGTGAGTCATTTTGTATTCATAGATCCTTATGAAAGCGTGAATTTTCTATAAAGGGTTCGTGTGATATCTGTTACCATTTGCACGATGGTAAACCTGATAATAATCCTAATAGAGGTTTTCTTGTCATTATATTGCACTCTTTACCTAATATCATCACAGACTCCGCAAGATACCCACAATCTTTACCTACATAACTGACAGCAATCACTGGATCTTAGCTTATTCTGTTACCTATTTATAGGAGTATGTTTCAATCATATAATGAAGGATAATAAGGAATAAATAATCTCTGCATGATGTTCCTGGGTTTCACCACTATACTTGTTGCTTGAAGCAATGAAATTTTTCTGTAGGCAATTTCACGTAGACCAAATGACATCACTTCAAGCAACAAACATCGCAGTGAAACCCGGAAACATTCAGAGAATAACTGATTGCCACAGAAACCTATGAAACTTCATGGAATAAATATTTAAGAATTTTTCAGGTGACTGATCTGATTAGATGTATTCAAATTTAATTTCAATTAGTTTACCATGTTCATCTGTTCAAAATCAAATAGTTATTTTGTTGTTTTAACGTGAAAAATATTATAAAAATTAGAATATGTCATCAAATTAATTCTAATGATATTTTGTTATAAAGGGTAAATATAGGGTATTCATTAAACACCTTAGTATTCTTCAAAGAATAATTGTATTTTCTGTTTTCCCTGAATACATCAGCTCCTTATCAGAGAGGAATATTTTAACTCTTGATCATTTAAGATAGTTTTCCAAAACAATTATTAGATATTCTTTTTAAGAACAGTACACCATCTTAAAAAATAATTACTCCAGCTGAGTGATCTAAATCAGTTTAATTTTTATTGATGGTTGGTTTTGTATTTTGAGTCAATTATGGCAGTAAATATCATATGATTTATGACTGAGCTAATGTTTCATTCTGACAGTCTCATGGATGTTTAATAGAAAGATTAAAATTCATTTTCACCCTGAATATTTACCGAGAGTTCTAGTCATGTCCAGATTTTTCAATTTCCTTTATTTCTTGGGTATTTATTAAGATTCAATTTTAGAAGAAATAAATCATGTTCCAGCTTTCATCTAGTCCTTAGCAATTGCTGGTCATGAGGGCAATTGTTTTTGATTCAACAGAGCATTTACCTCTTACTCTTAAACAAATATGACATGGATTTTTTATCTTTGTATTGTTACACTTTTTAGTGACTGTACCAATTGGAATAGAAGACAGGCAGGTAATAACATTGAAATAGGATTTCTATCAAAATGTTTCTTATCACCTTATAATATTTTCTCATTGCATTATTTAATGAAATTCAATTCTTTCGATGTATATTGATAAGTTTCCTAGTTTTTATTTTTTGCTGAAATTTTCTATAATCTGAACAATTAAGGCATTTTTAGGGTTTCTGATAGAACTCTCTTTTTGTAAATATTTCTGATAATTGTTCTCCATGTTTTATTTCTCCATTTTCATTAATAACAGAATGGTTGTAAAAGAATATTCTCTTTTTTGATATGTTTGAATTGATTGGTCTCCAGCATACCTCTTTCATTTCAACCTTTAAAAGAGGAATGAATAAATATTGCTTCCATGTATAATTATTATATTTAAGCACTATTTATCCATTTAAATATAAATTTCTATATAAGTCAAGGAATAAGTTTTCCTGATCCCAACAGTGTTGCAACAGTGCAGTGTTCTGAAGCAGTGATTTATAGCATACATTAGTATTAGATATACCTTCAATTGGCTGTTTGGAAAGAATAGCAGTACTTGGTAATTCCCTTCCTCTACTTTCCTAAAATTATTCGACTTTTGGATAAACACTCATTTCAGTAGATTGGAATGTATCATTCTCAAATATACTTTCATCTTCAAAATGTTATCAACAACTGTTTCAACTAATTTTTATTACTTTACTCTTCAACTGTATTTTGGCAATTAAATTCTCTAAGGGTGATATATTTCGTTTATAATATTTTACAAATATCAAGCAATGATAAAATACGAGATTGGTATATTTTGCTTTGAAAAACTCATCATCATTTTTACTTTCTCCATATACGAAGTATAGAGAAAGTATTGTTTTCATGAAAAAATTTGACTTCGAGATTTCAACGGAAATACATGTTTTGGGGTCCCTAGAACACGTTTTGACCATTTTCGGAATGATGTCTGTGTGTATGTGTGTGTGTGTGTATGTGTATGTGTGTGTGTGATAGTGGGCGCTCTGACGTAAAAACTATAAGTCGTATCAATACCAAACTTCATATATATCACTGTGGTGTGTGCTGTCAGAGTTGATTAGTTTTTGGAGTAAATCTGTCAACCGGAAGTCGAGCTTTATTCATTAAAGCTCATTTACGGTTTTCAAAATATCTCCATAAATATGATTGTATTACTTATAAAAGTTTTAGATAATGTAATTTACTATAACTTTTGTATTTAACATATTTTTATATCATTGATAGTTTAGAAGTTATTCGTGAAATACTGATAAACCGGAAGAAGATGATTATGTACTTTGTGGGCGCTCTAACATGAAAACTATTTGTTGGATCAACACCAAATTTCATATATAGTATTTTTATTACAGTCGTTAGAGTTGATTAGTTTTTGGAGTCCATCGGTCAACCGGAAGTCGAGCTTCATTCTTCAAAGCTCATTTCCGGTTTTCATAATATCTCCATAAATATGATATTTAGGTATATACTATTATTTATAAATGTTTTAGAAAATGTAATTTACTATAACTTTTGTATGAAACATATTTTTGTATCACCGATTGTTTAGGAGTTATTCATCAAATACTGATAAACCGGAAGTTGCTCATTATGCACTTTGTGGGTGCTTTGGGCTCTATGGGCGAAAGGCCAATTTCATCGTTTTTCATCTATCATGTCCGGAAAAACATTATTTATAATTTTTTTGACGCCAAAGATGATAATATATAAATTAATCACTCTTCTTCCAAGTTTAGATGGAATATTGAGTTCCAAATTACTGTCGCAGATAAATATTTACATCTTATATACATGGAGAAAGTCATGTGCTGGCCACATAATTTTTTTTTTAGTATATTCTTACATCAGTACACATCATCTAAATGGTAAATGTTCTTTAAGTATTATATTTATTTTCTACTGAATAAAAATCTTGATACTTATTCTTTCATGTTTGCATGGTGAATTTAACATAACAACACTAATTTTTCCTACCATTATTTTGTACTCACCTACCCATTATTTCATACTCCCTATTGAGGGTTTTAGTGACTTTTCTTGTGAAGACCAATATATGAGATTTACTTTCCCCATTCATTGTAATAATCAACACAGACATTTTTACATTAAAGTGTCATCTCAGGGTGTTTAAATATGAATCTCCTTTATAAATATTCATGAGATCTTATTCTATCATGAAAGATAATTTTATCTGTAACCATGTGTCACTTTGCTTCTTCATGTCAATCATTTGTCATAACTCTACTTATTTAATTTTTAACCTCTGATTTGCATTAATTGTTAGAAATGATCATAATTGAATTCTCATAATGAGTAAAATGTTTTCAAGATTGATCATCGTACTGTTTTTTATGCCAAAATAAGTTTCTTTTCAACTACCAATAAACATCCTCGTCATCTCAACGGACTACTCTTTAAACTATGCTTTAAATTGACAATGGTACTTCAGAAATCAGTACATTATGTGACAAGTGAGGGAGAAATGATTGAAGTCTACTATAGGCACTTCCTTTATTTCCTTATAATTAATCCAAAACAGTATCTTAATAATTCCTTAATTAAGGAATCTCAAAAATTTTTGAACACAAAAATCACAGTTTTCATCAATGTGACTGAGTCCATGAGATTTGCCTTGCATTTCATCATTGATGTAAATCAGTCATGCACCCAAAAAAAGTCTTTCTTTCCACAGAAATTTCACAGAAATTTTTAAGAGGCGAGCAGCAGTTAAGCAAACACTAGTGCATGGCAGGGGTCCTACGTATGAAGCCAACGACGGATCGATTTACACATCTCGTGACAATTTTAGGTCCATCTTTTATATTAGGAAATTGCATTTTTTACGAGTGGATCTCCATCGTCTTGAAGCCCAAGTCACCCCAGTCGATGGTGTCTTTCCTGCCCTGAGGGACCGGGGTATCTTCTTGATTCATGGGAGTAGTTTCTACTACGGGGCTGCTAGTAACTTCCTCCGCTTTCGTAGGCTGGCTGCTGCTAGTGTCTAGAACGGTGGAGGGCGCATTCTCCACCGTCTTCTCGGCTTTGCTTGACTTTCCGTGGTGGTAAACGGGCGAGGGGGCCAGAGAGGAGCTCCAGGGAGCCGCCAACAACGAGCCGAGGTTGGGGAAGTGCACGGGGCGAAGGGTTATCCTTCGGTTGACCTTAAAACTTGGGGAGGAAAGTGGCTTGGCGGTCGTGGTGGACGGGGTTGCCGTGGTGGACGGGGTTGCCGTGGTGGTTGGGACTTCCTCTGGTTCTGGGGTGATGGTGGTTGTAGTCGGTGGTGGTGTTGTTGGAGGAGGCGGCGTCGTCGTTGCGGTGGTTCTCCTGTTTGCCCTGCAAGTTACCATCAGAAAACAACGATGACATCCGTCTTTGACACGTGTCTTGGGACCGTGGTGCTGGCTCGAATCGCCATTGACGTTACGGGTTAGATCATTATAAAACCAAATTTCCATGTTAGAGGTATTCATTGTAAGGTACTCTAAAAGCAATTGATTAGTGATTGCACGTCACAATGAGAGTGAGCGCGTCCGCTATTTACATGGCGTTGATGTATGGATGTTTGATGTGAGTAAAATGATGAAGCGTCAAAAGAAACTAAGAGTATATAAAACCAGATCCGTGTTAGAGGAGGGTGTGGAGAGATGGCTGATCACCAGGTCCCAAATGTGATGTTATGTGTCTCACCTGCTTACCCCTGGGAGGCTGACACGGGTATCGAGCCGTAGTTGTAGTAGTAGCACCTCGTCTGCTCGCAGATGAAGTCCTTGACGGCGTTGCAGTCATCAACATCCCACTTGAGGTCGGGTGAGCTCAGGGCAACGCATTGTCCATCGGATTTTGCAGAACTGTTTCACAAATGAGACGTAAAGGTTCGGTTAAATTATCAGATGAAATCAGATTTTATAATTGAAAGAAAAATATTACTTTAATTCTAAAAGAATATGTATGGAAAATTTCCCGTAACATTTCCGAGCCAAGAATGAAGGTTTCATTCAACAATCTATTAATTGATATTTAGTTTTCTTTATAAAGCTACTTTAGTGGCATCACTCAAATAGCGGGATGCAAGAGAAAATTATTTAAGAATTCAGAGTGTTTCAGTGATTCAGAAGCTAACGAATGACCCTGCTGAAGAATGTTTCGCCCAATGAAGATTTTTTCGCTGATTTCAATCTCGGCATGCGAATGCGGACTCGAGGAATGTTTTTGAGAATGCTCGCGCATGCATACGTGCATTCCAAATATATATTTATCATTTGATTTGAGTTAATTAATCTTTCTAAGCAACAAAAGAAAATTTTATTTCATAGAATTTAGAAATTTTAGTTTTTTCTGAATTTTAATTGAAGAAGGTTTCTACTAACGAATATGATTCCAAAATGAATTATATTTACAAGCCGCTTTATAATTATGCATTTTCCGTTTCGTTCAATCAGATGCATAATTCTAGCGGTAAACCTTAGAGATTTACACGCTGAAAAGTGCTGGAAATTATTTATGCTAAGGATCTTCAGAATATTCGTACCACAATGGAGGTAGAGTGTACTAAAGTTGTTCGCCTTTTTCGCACGTAGAGTCGCTTGATTAGGGAGTGGTACTCACAGTTGCCTTCCGCGCGACTTCCCTTCGCCAAACTGCTGGTGTTCATCTTCCGGCCTGTGCACCTCCTCTTCGCTAGGCTCTCCCACTGGTCCGCTTCCGATCAGCGTCGGGGGAACCTCCGAGTCATCGATCTCGCGCATGTAGTTGAATGTGACGTTGAATGGAAGTCCAGTGCTCATCCAAAGGAACATGTCCCTTCCCAATCTGTTTCCGGACGTCCAGAAGTCATAATCGTTGTAACCTATGCCGAGCCGATTAAAGCAAAAGCGTTGATAAACTTGTAGAACTTGCTGTTCCATTAACATATATTATTCGCGAATAATTACATAAGCAAATTCTATGAGTTCAATAAAAATAAAATACTGCCTGCGAAGATGGTCGATGATATCGATGTAAGAAAGACAAACGATAATGTTAAGCGTTTGTAAAAAATTAAGATTTACAAATGTAACTTAATCTGAATGTGAACGAAATTCGAGAGTTTCCATTTTGAACAATATTCCAATATCTATTCTTAAGATAGAGTTGATACAATTGAATTCTAACATACCAGCATTGATGAGGTACTGAGTGATAGAATCTGCCTTCTCCTTAGTCTCAAATGACGCCAACTGAAGACCTAGAGAACGGCAGTACTGGTAGGCCAAGAAGTAATTGAGAGCCGGAGAGTATGGGTTCATTCTGCTCACGAAGTATTGCACGCCATCGAGCTGGATTGTGGTGATCCTTTGACCTGAAAGAAATACAGTTCATTATTATATTGAAATTACGCAATAAGTTACATTTCCAAAGAGTATATCGACCCTAATGTTTATGGATTATTTATAAATAGGCGGTTGTAATTTCTTTAAATAATGATTGAAGTTGGATAAAATTAAAGTACTCAATACGTTATATTGTTTATAATGAGAAAGAGCTGACCTCATAGGCGCCAGAAGTTTTCACGAGGATCCGAGTAGGATCTCGCATGTAAAAGGGAATTTTCTTTCCTCAGGAACAACTACTGATTCACCCTACGAAGTTGAGCATATTTCTCTATACGTTTTCTAACCACTCGTCGTATATTAATCAGTTTTAATAGGCATTGTAATCGAAGTCAGAATTTTAACAACTTCGTTTATAGGTTATTTATTCACATTTTATTGTCTCAAATCAATCGTATATTTCTGTTTATTCAAAGAAGTGTCTCTCATTGGTTCGATAATGAAAATTTATTAAATCTATCGTTATATTTGTTTATGCATCATTGTAGAGATTTGAGTTGAAAGGAATTTCCTTTTCACGGTTAGCCAGCTTTTAAATTAGCTTTTCCCTCTCACCACTTCCTCAATTGCTTCCGAGTCAAGTTTTCGGTTGGCACGCCAAGTGTTGAAAATCGAGGCAGATTTACTTAACCGTTCTCAGCGTTCCGTAGAGAAAGGCCTTCGCTGTAAAATTGGCAAATTTGTTTTATCTTCGAGAGGCATGTCAAAAAAAACGTTAGGAAGGCGAAAGCGTCTTCCTGGCCCTTCCTTAAAAGAATTCGCAAAAGAATATTGGAGGCCCTTTTCCGAAGGAAGACAAACACGAGAGGCAATAAATCACGCGGGACTTTTCGCTAATCCGGTTACATCTCGGTGACCCTACCCCGCGGCAGCAGGTGCGTCTTTATGGCGTCTTCTCCTTGACCTCCAACGAACTGCACCGACGAGTAATTGCAACCGGAGGAGGGGAAGGGACGAAGGAAAGCCCTACGTAAGCGAGGGCCTCTTTTATAAAAGTCCACGGTCGCCGAACCTCCTCCTCCCCCACACCAATCTTGTGCTCCGTCCTTTCCCTTCCACCCCCACGAGCGCTGTAATTGGCCGTGAAAGGAGCCCTTGAACTCCCAACGCAGCCTCTCGGAGCAATCTCGCAGGATTGCTCACTAGGACATTTATTACGAATAAAATTGTACGCCAAACCCCTTTTGAGGTGGAGGTGTGCTGGGGGATGTGCGTTTGTGTGAGGTCATACCGCAAAAAGAGGGATATCCACGAGTATGTCCTGGATGGAGCGTCTTATTCGGTGGTTTCGCTAATGGAAGTCTGCGGGTTTAACCCATCCAGCACTCCTTCGAATTCTTTGTTTCATATTTAATCAGGAAAGCTCTTAAGAGATGAGTCGAAAATATTGCGAAGCTTTTTAGCGTTGATAATGCTGAGTCAACCGGTGAGTAATGTTTCAGGTGGTTAAACTTTCGGACCCTTAAACCTTTTTGCTTTTGTTTTTTCAAGGCAATCCACTTCTCTCGCATGTGCTTCGAAGTTTATGGTGACGGTCAAAAACCCGAGGCATTGACCTCCGAGGACTTGCTGTGCAAAATTAAGATAGATTTTCCTGCTTAATGGGTTACATCAGTCGTCCACCGATATTCTCCTCTCCCTCTGATATTTATTAAGGAATATCCCTGGCATCTTTAGCTTCAAATTTTAAGTGATTACGTATTACGTGATTAACAGGCCATCGGTCTTCATAATTCTATTAAGCTATGTGTTTTCGTAAATTCTTTTTTGTACGATCCCAAAGTAAGGAGGAATTTTATCATTCTGATCTTTTGAGTATTTTTCGAGTTAGTTGACTTAATCTGAGAAAGAAGACCCCGTGAAATAATTAAAAGTGAGTTGTCTTTCTCTATTTGCGTCTCAGTACAATTTGTTTTATCTTGCATTAATATCGGTATAATCTGGTAAAAACATTAACCGCCAAGTAATGAGAAAGATTCGTATCTGAAATACTAGATTAAAAATATTAGAAGGCATCAACTAAGAATATCCTGATGGTCAGCAACAGAAGCGGACAATTCATGCGACATTCTATTTATTAACTTGATTATTTTTGTTCATTTTGATGTGTACTTAAAAAAAATCAAATGAATCGTCTTTCTTAATTCGCTCTAGATCATGCAAGATAAGAAACATATATTCTTCTGAAATGGATAGTTTATTTAAGATGGTGATTACCGGAATAGAATGCATTTTCTTTGGACGTAAAATAACATCTTGGGAGATAAATTATTTTCTTTCCTCTATTCTGAGACGTTTCATCTACAAATTTCTTTTGTCCTTTCGTCAGCAACTAAGAATAGCTGTAAACAAGCTAAAAAGAAGCATAGTCCTTGCTCGATGTTTGAAGCAAGTTGAGATAAATTGCTTTATCCTCTTATTTTTATGAGAGAAGCACATCATTGTTATAAACATACTGACTTTGAGCTAGAATTTGAATCGATTATGCCAAGAAATTTTCTGTGATCTTATGTTCTAAATTGAATTCTATGATTAATCATATTGACTATATCAATTGATAGTAATGGAATAGTGGTTCCGTGATAACCCAGTTATGACCATAGACGTCACAGTTTCATACGAGGTATTCAATAAACAGTAATATTAGCCTTTATATCATTGAAATTTTTGAATTGTTTAGGGTAACGAATAATTTTTCCCCGCTTCATAAATTCTAAGGTTTTTTAATCTAATATAGAACTATGAATTTATAACAGATCTTAATCTACTTTTATACAAGTAGGGTTCTGCAAAGAATTTGCTTTCGCTTTCAACAAATTTTATAGCAGTAGGTTTTGAATAGACTTAATTTTTAACACAAAATTAGGCGTCCCGAAAAAGTTACTTCCCGAAAAGTTACTCGTTACTTCCTGTGAAATACTCGAGGGTAACGGTTTTGTCATCTTTGCTTCCAAATTGGGATCGCATTACTTTGAAGGCAAGCGGCATCCGCGGCCGACAAATGCTCTTGACAGCGACTTGCATTCTAATCCGGTCTTCATCGAGAAGCGGAAGGACAAATGAAACGATCATTAACCTTTCCGATCACTCTCAGCGTACTACGGTCGCGTGTGGAGACACGCATTTTGATCCTCTGGAAGACTTCCGAAGACAATGACATCCCTCAAACGAAAGAGGTTACGGTTAATTTCGTGCCGAAGAACTGAGAGGCAACTAAAGAACTTTAAAGATAACCCCGCGTTTCTCTCGAAGGAGTAGGAGTGGTGTAGTATTTTCGCGACATAAGCGCAAAGCATTCCGTGTGCGTTTTTCGTTTCTATTTATTGGAAATGTATTTTTCTCCTCAATTTGTTTACAATGAAGTAAAGCAGGACGATCACTGCCTTCATCTTTTATTCATTTCACCCTTTCCATTTGCGGATGTGTGATTGTCAGTTGCAGTGGAGTGCTAAAAATAATTGTCGATTGGTATGAAGAGGATATCGTAGATATCGATCGAAAAGCTCTTCGAATCGTTACGTATTCAGGAGACGTGGAATGATGATTGAACGGACAGAGGGAGCGCGCTTTGGTTTCCTAATTTTTTGTAATGGGCCAGTTTCGCATAAGTGGGATTCATTCGATGACTTTGGCATAAAAAGTGAACTTCCGTGAAAATTGTTTATTTCACGGCAATTTAATCTAATGTGTGGAGATATGTGAAGGTAAAGACCGTTCAAAATACTTTCACGAAACAGTGATTTTTCGCTTCCTCCCGTAACCTGCTGTAGCTGAACGTTGGATCTTGAAAATATTGTCTTGGATTATTTTCGCGTCCTGCTTTCTGCTTCTAGTTTTTTTACTATCTAATTTTCTTAATTAATAAACGGAAAAAAATGCACTTAAAAACGGTCAACCTATTTACTGAAATGTTATCGTATTTAAAATTACTTGTCTGTAAAATGTGACTTTTTCTATTTTTTAGAACAGTTCCCGTGAAATTGCTATTCGCTCGCGCCTGTGATGTTAGAATTTCTACTTAAGTTTATTATCTAGATTTTGTACGGTTTTAATCATTCATAAGAACATATCAACAAATGTTCCTGTCGTTATTTCATTTAAATTTTAATATCTATAGGTAATTCATTCCTTCATTAATTAATAAGATTTCTATCTATTTTTCTTGTTTTGAAGCATAGTTAATTTCATTTTTGCCCATCTAGACTTCAGCACTTAAATTCCAAATTTACCAGAAGATGTTTGGATGTAGAATGTAGTCATGATTCAAATTTTTGAGCTTAACTTGTAAACCTGTATCGTGATATTTCTGCAGCAATTAGTTGAGCGTTCTGCAACGCCTCGTTTCTTTAATACCCAACCTTTTAAGGCGCTTGACATTGATTCGCGTCGACGCCGGTTGCGTATTAAGAAGATTTTCTGCCCGCATTACTTGTTGAAGCACTAGGTCGTAAAAGACGCTTTCAATTATCGTTAATACAAAGCTTTCACGATAGCATAAATGAAAGTAATATTCCTTGCTTTTACTCATTCTGACTAAAGAAAATGAGGTCGTTTTCGTCCTTAATGAACTTGCGTTGAATTTATTTCCAACCATTCACTGCTGAAATTCTGTTATGGATTTTTCGATGTTAAGCATAAAAATTAATCAATTACTAATGTTTTAGAGAATCGTCCCCTTATGTTTCCTACTTCTTAACTCGGACATTTAACTCTCAGAAATTTGTTTACCTATTAAAAATTTTTGGAATGGTTTTCCAGTTAAGCGCGCATAGTCAATTTTCAAGAAAATGTGATATTAGAAGACTTTGCCGTGAATTAATAAATATCAATATTCGGATAGAACCACTAAATAAAATCAGATACTTTCGAAGCATGAAATAATGTGCAATCGATAAAATTAATCGTAAGAGAACCCTAATGTCCTCCATGTCATGGTCACCGGTAAAATCACTTCCGGAAAAGAATAGCAAAATTTTCACCTAAGACCTATGTAAATTGTACTCACCCCCGACGAAGCAGAGGGTGCAAGAGAGGAGGATGGCTGCCGCTATCGTCGTAGTACGCATCTTGTCTTCTGTGTTGGTCTGCTGTTGGTTACTGAACGCTTCGTTAGCTCCTTATCCGCCCGTTGAAGTCTCCGCTGAGTGACGGAGAAAGCGACTGACCCCCGCTCGGCGTTCCTCCTTCCTTTTGTTGCCGGACGCGGTGCGTGCGATGGGAGAGGAAGGCTCTGGGGGAGGAGGGAGAGGGAGGGCGTTCGTGGAAGGTGACGGCCAGAGGAAGGAGGATGATAAACAGCACCCCTCCAACCAACAGTCCCTCTCAAGACCCTTAACAACTACCATGGTATGGCGTAAATGTGCATCATGGGTACTGAATAATTGGCATACATATACACCGAGACAGCAAGTTAGGGTTATAACGAGCTCTTCATATAGCCTACCTTAAAAGCCTTAATTAATCATATCACAGATGAGCTGACTTAGGTTTACGTTTTGCCAAAAAGTATTAATCGTTGGTTAACTACTTTGTTTCAACATTTCTTATTCATAGCTTTGTCCTGTTGATTCCTAGTGTTCCAGACTTTATGGCTTTGCTTATCTAAGAGAGAAAATTCGTGCCCATGAATTTTTGTGCCTTGTTCAATATTAAAATACTTTTAATCTGATTCCTATAAGAGAGGACTTTTCGTCTCCCTCAAAATTAGCTGAAACGTTGGGAATATCCCTATTTTAAGTATTTTGCGGAATCCGTGCTTATCTTTTTATAAGTCTGTGTAAATTAAAGCATATTTTGTTGCCTGAACTTCCTTGGTTTTAAGAATGGGAGATTCGAGTGGTTCAGATTTCTACTTTCCTTCGATAAACCCTTAACACTTTCCCCTAAACTCCAGCGCATCAATTCCCAGGAGGCTTGAGAAGCCATCCACCTCCGAGAAGGCAGGGTCAAGGTTTCTCACTCCCTACGACGGCGATTTTCATATGTTATCCAGAAATTATTATCGATATTTTCCCTTCTGAGAGTCTCTATCGTCTCTGTAGGATAACGTTACAGAAAAAAATTAAGATTGGTGGAATGAGATGGCGTCCATGGACCCTCCTGCATAAAGGAAGGCTTCCTTCATCATCTCTGCATTATTCCTTTTTCATGATATCCCATCAAGTTACTTACCGTATGCTCGGTACTTTCGCTTCATTTTTATTGCAAGCGGTTCGCTTCCGTTCTCCATCTCGAAGCGTTTTATTTGCAAAATCTCTCCCTCCACGGTTTTCACACCCTTACGCCGCTTCTCACGGTACCTCACTTCGTCATCCCTCCGAGGTGAGCCAAAACCCGTCTTCGTGAGCTTCTTCTTTTGCCATACTAATGCATCTGAGGCCGTTATCAGAATCAGACTCGGGGCACAAGGTGTCTCGGAAACGTCTTGGTGTTTTCGTGTTACTAGGGAATGTGCGTATTAAAGTTTCTTTACGACATATTGAATACAAGTATATTAGTTAGCATTAGAAATAGTTTAGTGGTATTTCATTAGGGGGGAAGTGCGTCAGTAGGTCTTACGGTGGCTTTACGTTATTTATCGATTTAGTTTAAAAATCATGGTTTATCCCTCTCTTTTTATTCAAAATTCTTCACATTATTCCTCCCCTTTAGATGAAATATATATCCAAATCCTGCGTGCTTTCTATTTTAGATTTCTTAATCATCTTCGATTACCTCTTTGGGGCTTGATGCTTTCTTTTAAATGAATTCGTTTCTTGTTTCGAAATATATTTTCATCCCTAACAATGGGAATATTACTAAATAAATGAAAATCACTTAGTAGCTTCCGCAGAAATATTTTTAATTGCGACCAATTCTCCATTCTTATACTTATGTTTACATTGTGTCTGATGATGTCGATGTATCGATGACACAAGTCGGCATTAAAAATATTTCTGTGGAAGGTATTCAGTGTTTTTAATTTATTTAGCTCAATTCCATAAAGTTGAGCTTTATCACATCAGTTTTTAAATGGGAAATATTTCAGAGCTAAAATAGTAACTACGCAAATGATGGAAAGGAAGTTTAACTTAGCACAGGAAAGCGTAGTTTATTAGGTAAGAACAGCTGCTCGGAAATTAGGAGACCTGGGTTCGAGTCCCAGCCAAGTCTTTATTTTTCACTTCTTGTACAACCTAAAATAATCATGTTAATCGAAGACGAAGGATGTGAAGTTGTGGAGAAGCAAACGAAGAGACTTAGATATCTACAAAAACTCTCTGTTGATAAAAACAAATGCATGAGTTAAAAACAAAACAATGAAGCCCCTAATTTCTTCACAACATACCGGACTCGGACCGTTCGCCCACGTTCTCTATTTTTTTGAAGACCAGCAAAAGAAGCTTGTCTTTCCCTTTGTCCTTTCCTCTCTCATTACGAGCCCTGCTCTATTATGCGCCTGTCTGCAGTCACGAGGACTATTCCCCCTCATCTTCGCACTCTTTCCCCTCTCCCTCTGTCCGTCCCGTCTTACAGGCGACACCCTGTCGCTTGTGAGTCTAAACTCATCCTTCCACACCTTTCTCCCCTTCTTTGCTGTGCCCGCAGCATTACCCTGCGAGAATTTTCGCCGTCCCGAGGTCCATCCGGGCTCTTTCAAACTGGACAAAACTGGCCGTATTTTTAGATCACCATCTCACTCGGAACCCGTTAGTTTCTGAAATTGCGAAGGAGGCACAATCCTCGGAAAGACTCTTTGGTTCGCTCTTTTTTGGTTAATGGTTCAGCAGTCCTCTTAAAAGGGAGTTGATGCCTCTGTCCTGTTCCGCGTCTTCCTCCTCAACTTCTCTTCGTCTTTTTCTGCAAAGGGCTTTAGGTCGTTAACCGTGAACGCTTCCATGCTGAAAATATATTTTTTGTCCTTCACATAGTTAATTTTGGATGGTGGAATAGATGTTGCGCTTTGCTGCAGGGTATTAAGTTAGGAGAAATAATTGTGAGGGGAAAAATTTTCTATTTACATCGCCTAATTCTACTCCATGCTGCCCTATGATTTCACGGAGAATTTTTATCAATTTAATTATTAAAATTTTTTATTTTCTTATTGCGAAAATATTGCCACAATTTTCTTAATGCGAAAGATACTCTTACTTTGTGTATCATTTGAAAAAATTCCATGTAAAACTAAGTTTAATAATTCAATATTAAAAATTTAATTCGCACCTGCCTTCTAAAAGCTTCAATATCGAAGGAAATTTCCAGCGTTTCGCTTGTAATGAGATTGCCGTTAGTAAGTGTCAAAGAGAAAAGCTTCACTAGAAATTTAGGGCGAGATTTCAATTATCTATTTGTCGAGATCATGTGTTGGTAAAAGTTTCCCATCGAAAGGCTGTGGAAAACGTTATGAACGCAAATACATCCCCTACAGAACGTTCCACGCTCGAGTGAAACACCTTCTGTTTTCTAATTTTCACTTCTGAGTCGAGTGCACAGACTGCTTCCAACTGCTTGAATTCGTTCCCATTAACCTTGTCCTTCATCCCCGTAACCTTCCATCCGAGTTGCATTCGAAGAGCCATCTTCTTCCGAATCCCTGAGCAGTTGTGTGTTGCGGGTGAACTGCTATCAGGCGCTTTGTTCTTCGTTGAAGCAGTGCGTCCATTGATCCACAGTATCGTCGAACTAAAATTCGCTGCCATTCAAGGCATGTTGTAGTATAATTCGGCTTATCTTTTGCAGCAGTTTTGAGTTATTTTACTCTTCTTTGTTTTATTTTCTTTTGAGCTATATTGCTGATTGGTGGATACCCTTATAAATGCTATAGTATTATTTTCTTAGATTAAAAATGAATTTTAGCAGAAAATATTTCTTGGTATTATTTTAGAATGTATTTGATGCATTGTATTTCATGCAAGTCGCTCATACATATCAGAAGAGGCTATTAGCGAGTTTACCCGCAACATAATTATTAATGTTTGTACATAATTTTGAACTATTTTATTCTTGCTCATCCTTAATATGTTAAAGTACAGTACTCAATGTGTAGATTGTCTTGAATTATCTTTTAAACGTATATTTTATGCTGTAAACAATGCAAGATTTATGCAGTATTTTCTTACACTCATATTAATCAAACAATTTAATCAAGTTTATCAGGAGTTTCCAAAGTTTAGGAAGAGAGACTTGTTGCGGCAATCTAAAAGTAATACAGCGAAATATCGTCATGCGTATATATTTCGCTCCCGAATGATGTTGTTGTGTAAATGTACTCTCTTTTAAGTGACCAAATCTTTATATTCATGTTAACAATCTCGATCTTTGATCATTCCAGAATTTTATTTTCGGATCGGGTCGAATATGCGACCCTTAAATGGTGACCACTGAAGTAAATCATAGTATACAGTTCTATTATAACTAAAGTCGTACTTTTCGATTTACAGACATTGCCTCTAACTAAGCTTGCCTTTATCGAGGATATGAGAGCAGTCTTTATATTTAGGCATTCCAAGTTGAATCATCACTTATTTATATTCGTGCGATGGTTGTAATTCGAGCTAAATAGAGATTCAATTCACAGCTACTGAAAGCCTCGTGTTCAGATTTTCTGCCGAGGTTTCCTTAATCTCTTAACACTTAGCCATAGTATACTCAAAATTGGTTACGTAAATGTTGTTCAAAATAAACTTTGAGATATTTTTATGGAAAGGAATTTTGCTTTCCGTTATCCCTTCGATGGTTGCCACCGTATTCCCACCATGTTGTCCCTCCAAGTCGGATGATGATCTCACCTGGTACTCTTCCACTGAACGAAAAACTTGGGCTACGAGTTATCACTTACGGTTTCCGAAGAGCGTTTTTTATGTTCGTCAGATCATAAAATTACTTCAGAAAATTAATTTTCATAGGATGCATCATCTTTCATGGGAAATTAATTCTTAAGAAAATTTTTAGCTTTAAAATTCTGCTAGAAAGCTACATGCATATCTGTTTCTAGCCAATATCTTCATCTTTTAAGATTGATATTGATGTACGTTCTGTATTTATTTTTTTTTATCTGTATCAACTTATGGACTCGTTATTTTTTCAGTTATAATTGCACTTCTTGTAGAAATCCAACTGTGCTGTGCTGTTTATCCAATTTTATTTTATTCCCAGAAGACATGTAAGAACCCCAATCCATGCCATAATTTCAAGCGTAGCTTAAGTACATTTTATTACGTATAAGCTCCACGCATTCTCCCTTCCCTTACTCGATTATATTCTACGAAAGAGGAGACCACTTGGAAATTTCGTAATCGACGGGCAATTTCAGAGCCGCCACGACGACCAATTTCGTGCATCTTCCCCGGACTTCTTTGTTTTCCCAAGGTTTGTGGCCTAAGGGTTTCTCCTCTCCCTTTATCTCTCTGGCAATACGCGATTCGATGAGGGCATCTCCTCACAAGTTCCTCCCGTACGGGTCAAAGAGCGGCCGGTGGGGTGGTGGGGGATAAGAGGGGAGGGCGCAGGAAGTTCCAATGCCCCCAGGGAAGAAGAGGCAGCCGTGGAATGCTGGCCAACCGGGTTAGAGGCGTTGATCCCTCCCCCGTTCCTCCACTCTGCATGGGAGAAAAGTCAGTCGGACGCATTTAAAAATAGAGGAAGGGAGAATGGGAAAAAGGAGCGAGGCATCCGAAGAGGGGATAGGAAAGGTAAAATAATCGCCTTAACAGGTATTTAATGGAGTCCGTCCCCGAGTAGTCTTTATCAATTCCCTCGCGATACCAACGAATTGTCCAGTCTATATTTACCCGTGACATCACCTCCCCACCTGAGCCTCTCTCTCTTCTCACAATGGTGGAATCCTCGTGGTCTTCGATCCCCCGCAACAAAAGGGGTTGTTACCACAAGATGTTTGAGTGTATTCGAGGCGTCTGCTAGAACATGCAATGGAAGGGAGCAATTCATCTCGGTAAATGAGAGGTCTCGAGACAGTCGACACCTCGCTCGACTCAACCCTTCGCATATCTCCCGCAGGTCCTTAACTGCTCCTCAGCATCCTCCGGGATAAAGACGTTATTTATTTATTTCCCGGCGACGGCGTGGAGGTCGTCGTCTGTAGCGGTGGCGGAATGGGATTCCCGCGACCAGAGGATGCTTTTTAATTTGATGGAGGGCGTCTTTGTTCCCCTCCGCTGGCGAAGTCGTGCTTCGCTTGCAGAGCAGTGGGTCGTTCCCCTTAAATCCTACTATAGTCTGGTTGTCTCTACTCCGCTCTCTTTGCTTTATATACTCCTTCCATACGTCCTATTGCTTTCCTTCGCTCCATCCCAGAAACTATTTGCTTTTACTTTCTCTGAAAAGGTATTCTCCTTGAGTTTAGTGGAGAAACACATATCTCAACTTTCTTAAATGTGACACTCGTAATTTTATATTCTGTTCGCAACGAAATTATTAGAAATAGCAATAGCTGTAATTTTCAACATAAAAATTCTATGAATATTTAGTTAACACTTCATAGATGATTGCAGTTATTATTATGATGAAGTATTAATCATCCTTTAACGCTCTTAACTTTCCAACATAGGTCAACCTAAGATAAAAAGTAGCAATAAATTTTCCTGCATTTATAGGCTTATTTTTTTGGGAGCTCATCAAACACTACCATAGGAATTTTACAGTTGATATTCAGAAAGCCTGTGTACCGCTAGGAAAATTCATTGCAGACAAATTAAACACCAATTTCTGGGACGATACCAGGTGGATAACTTGCCCTCAAAGTAGATGTTCGCAAATTTAAAATCAGCTGTTCTCTAACAGACATTATACTGCCTCTATATTTTATATTTCGACCATTGATTTTCGTATTTTCTTCCTTCCCTATAGTGTTTTCTTTTTCGGTAGCCCTCTCATCATCGATGCTAGGATCCCACTCTTCTTCCCTATTCAATTAATGCCACCATTTCTTAGCTAAAAAAAGCACCAATCATCCCTTTCCTTTTCCTCTGCATGTTTTTGCGTCAGTGCTTATTTCACTGAGCTCATAATTTTTACCTAGAATTTACTCATATAGATTTCTGTTTTTACGATATTCGTTCCCTACCTTATCGTTTGACTGGAATCTGGATTTTTTTACTTTCGCTTCCGACTCTCTCCATTTGTTTGTTTTCTTTGAGGTATCTTTATTCATCACCTCTCTCATTACTCCTTTTAAAACCTTCTCTTTCTTTTCGTTTCGAACATCAGCGTCATATCCTGCAATTCACACTAGTCACTCCAACGCAGGGTGAATTAGGTTCCCACGGAGGATCTTCGTCAGGGTATCAACCTCGCATCACTTTATCTCCCATCTCCTTGTCATCTCCCCCCTTTTTTCTCTCTCAGCGTTTATAGTATTTCTTTTCTCGCTTCCTTATTGATGCGGACTCTTCTACTTCTTGTTCCTCCTGCCTTTTAGGTCCACCAGAACTCTCTCTGGCGGGCCTTTACCGCTTAGGCCTTTGTTCTTACCCCTTCGCCGGCCCTCCTGCGTCTCTCTCCCCTTCCCAGTGACTAATACATTGCCGAAGATAGGGGTCGTTATGTGCAGGGCAAGGATGTGCATGAGGTGCGGTCACGAGGTGTCCGTCGTTATTGCAGGGTCGTGCCGCGAAGAGGTGATTCATTGTGATCATTGGACGTGGAGATAGCCGGGATCCTCTCCTGCCCTTGGTTCCTGACTTAATCGACTCTTTCTGCTCGGCTGACCACAGGCGATATGATTTTACGATACCATTTCCTTCCTGCGAACCTCTCTTTCCCGCTCCCTCAGCAATTAGAATTTTCGCGAATAACGACGTCTTCGTTCCCTTTTTCTTCTCCGAGTAAAATATGTGCGGGAGGGTGTTTATAAGCGGGTTTTTTTACGCGTCTCGTCGCTAATGGTTGCGGGTGGTGGATTTTCGTCTTCGGCACGAGATGGGGTAATGGGAGGTCGTAATGTTTGGCTCTCCACAGACGCCTTGTTCTCGCGGGATGCGGTCGAAATAATGTTCTTCAAGGTTGTCGGAGTTCTGGAATGGGCAATTTTCGCCCTGGGTGAATGGAAGCGTTAAATAATGCGGCGAATATTCATGGCGTCTTTCCCTCTCATGCATCATCTGAAGTCGAAGGAAGTAATTCGTTTTGTGGTTTCTCCATGGTTGCCTATTTTGTTTACGGATATTGGTCTTTCAAGAATTCAGTTTTTGATAGTGTATTTAAATGTTTATATATATTACTCGTAATTATTCACCGAAACTAAAATTCTAAGTAAATAAAAGTCATTCGCCGATTCTCCTCGAACTTGGCTCGATGTATTAACAAGTGAAAGGTAACCATATTAGATTTCCACTAAAGGAACTTCTAGAGAGAAAAATTAAGATATACAGAGGTTGAACATATGGTTTCCTCACTTCATCAAAAGGTAATATTTATTATATTAAGGGCTTTTCTTTTATCAATAAGAGGTAATTGATGCGTCATAATGTTAAGATCTAAAAAAATGTAATTAGTGACAAATATTTGTGCCTTGCAATATTTTCTGTTCTGTTCTCATCGTGAACTTATCGTTTGTTCTTTCTTTCTGTGTCGATACAAGATGTGCATTTCGTGCTTAGAATTTTCCAGATATTTTTTCGTATATTGTAATTGTAGAGAGAGATATTTGTTATGACGTTCTAGCTCTTACCATTTTGTGGAAATTTATCTGTAGGGTATCAGCTATAAATATTGTGAAAGTTTAGACTAAATAAATTTCTATTGAAGCTGTCATCTACAAGAATTTTTGTTGAAACCAGTAATGCAAATAAATTTTTAATGTAAATGATGAATCCTTTATTTTGAGAGAACGTTTTAGAAATGTACCTCCTTTGTTGTAATATAACTATTTAAATAAGTCTGATTCACTCTCTAATCCTAAAAAAATTGTATCCATCGTCACATTGATTTCTCGATTTTTTAAATTTCCATTCTTCCAAGTACCGCTGCAAATTCATTTGACCTCAAAACATCCAGACTTCTACTGTGGATGACAATAAAATAACGAGCACCTCTTCATATACTAAGATGTCTCCAATTCATGCTCAGCTCCATTTTTACTAATTCAGTGATTGGCTCCACTATCTCGGTATGTTATGACGTCATTCTATGAAGCTTTATCATGAAGAATCTTTACTTGTGTTTTATTTGAATTTCGCCTCCCAAGGAAGTCTTTTATTAATCGCCCGTTATATACTAAATAACATTTTTGGAGTCTGAAGGATCCAATGCTTTTGGACCGCCATACAAAAGAAATAATTTTGTGTCTCTTTAGTCATGTCTTCATTCTATTAAGAATGCCAATTTACTTCTGAAAAGTTCGAGCGTTGAAGTCTCTCAACCTTTGTTGCTCCAGAGTATGAAACCCTTCGCGTTGCATCCGAATAAACAAGCGCTATTTCAAGGCCGAATAGCACCACCGACATCCTTCCCCGTGGAGACCATGGTAATCCTCCACAACACGACCAGCGGAGCTATGCTAATTCCGCCCTAGACATGGCGATGAAAGCATCGCCAAACAATGCGAGTCTGTGCAGGTCGCTCCCTCGCTTCTCTTGCCTTCGTTGTCCGAGGGAATGACAGTGGCCTTTTTACAACGAGAATAGTGGGAGGAGAGCGTAGAGTCGGTTGTACGGGAAGCCGCGTGTCTGCCGAAGAAAGATGCATTACCCGTTGGAGAGGATAACACGGCGTCCGCTGCCCCGTGTGTAAGGGGTGACGCAGAGGAGGAGTGGGTGTCGGAATATGGCGAGTGCACGTGCATTTCCATCGCCTTATTGGGACGCCAACTGGGCGCCAAGGCTTTCGCTTTCGTTGCATCTACCGCCGCGCGCCTTTGGCTTCCAGCTGGTGTCTTCTGATTCCAATCTACAAGTTTCCCTTATCGATAACAGGGTTGCCGACTGTTTTATTCAGGAGGAGGAAGCTATTTATGATGTTGTGCTTATATGCAAAAAATAATTGCCTCCTCCGGATCAGTTTCCGAATCGCCGGTGCTATATTAGTGGCATGAGATAACTCTGGAAGGGCACAGGCAGTTGGAGGAAAAATGTTTGCTGGAGAAAAATCATACTATTCTTGTATTACAAATTTGGATAGCCTGAAAACTGATTCGATGCAGTAGTGATGTTTTAGTTATATATTGCTGTGAATCAATTATTTTTTCTGACTTCGTAATCTCCTAGTTTTTTTTAATTTGCTTGTCTGAATCACGTGTAAATCATAAATGGTAGTGCGTAAAGATATGTATTTTCTTAATGATAATGCACCCTTTCATTATATGGAATTTTATTGCTATCCAATTACTATAAATATCAAAGCAAACATGCAGTGTTTGACTACATTCATCAGATGCATGATATACAAAAATGTATGTTTAAAGCTTTGTTTTTTATCGTTTTCAAATCCTTTGACTGATAGTCAATTAATGACCACTAAATTGTGCTTTTCCTCCTTTCAAAAATTCAATTATGGAGTCTTGTGAAATTTCGTCTCTACCCATGCATTTCGTCTAGTTTATACGTAGTCATGGGCTACGGAAACGCAAGTTCGTTCTGTAATATCCAATAATTTTATTTATTTTCTCCTTACTAGTGTTTCCGTAAGAATTCTATTATTGACGCATTCCTTATATTTCAAGTATTCCGTAGTAAATTTTAAAACGCACATATGAAACTACAGCGTCGCCAGCCATGAGGTAATTAAAGCCCTTTATGGAGCAAAGAATGCGCTTTGAGGAAGTGTTATTTTAGTGGTGGGAACGGTACGTGGTTTCTCCGACTATTAAAGAAGGATCTCTCAATGGGCAATTGGTGGTGTAGCCAATCTCTTTAACTTCGCTTTCCCATACTTAATCTCGCGAGACGGACCTCCTCAAAGGAGTCCCGTCGCCATTGGCTCCCATAGCAAAGTCACGGCCGTTTGGAAAAAATCGAGAACGAAAAGACGAAGACTGGGGAGGGTAGAGACTTCGGTCATTAGTGGATGTGAAAGAATGACGTCATCGCAGGTGGTGTGTGATTCGGTTGAGGTAAGAATGGATTGACGATACTCCCGAAGCAGCATCTCGAACCCTTCTTAAGGTGTACCGTGGCTCTATAAAAAAAAGTCTGTCAACTCTATATACCTTTCTCTTTCCTTCGGTCTTCATTGCAAGCTAGGCTTACCGGACGGGTTTTTTGCCCGCGGTGATAGGGGAGGGATGAGGGTGGAATGACATAGGTGGCCTTGACATCGGTGCCTTTGTGAGTTCTTGACATCGGTCTGTAATGCGGATATTGGGTGTGATTGAAGAGGAAAGGAATTTAGGAAGTTTTTCTTCCGAGGGTTCAGCAATCATCAGTCAATTCGAGATTCATTGTTGGGGTTGGAGTCGACTGACCCTCCTTTGAATACCCTATCAAGGCACTTTTGATACATTAGAATGAGAAAACATTTTTTTCATCCTGTAGAGGTGAATGAATTTTTATATTGCCTAGGCTCAGCTTTTGCTGTCATGGAAGAATTTAATTTGCATATTGAGACTTTTTGAGAGATAGGTTTAAGAACCTTTATGAATTTCGGTTTACGATCCTTGGTAGTCTTGTATGGATTAGTGTTCCAGACCTGCTGGTAATGGTTGATGGATGGCTTCCATAAATTTATTGACTTATTTACTTCCACCAAAAATACATTTTTTGAAACAAACCCAATACACGTCTTAGGACACAATTTTAGGGAAAATTCAAGCTGCTGGAAGCTCAGTCAATTTCTGTTACATCCAATGGAAACTCTTTTACTAAATGAGTTATCAAGCCTTATTTTATTGTAGATATAACACTTTGAAATGGGTTTCTTAAGTCATTATCTATGACTTACAGTCAATGCGATCTCTAGTCCTAAAGAAACAGAGAATTCTGATGTTAAAATAATAAAAATGAAAATTCTCTTCCCTTTCCCTTTTATTTCCCTTCTCGTAATTATATCTTCTATTGAAGTAATAGTCTCATACCTACACCACGCCATATTTTTTTATATTCGGCGTCAGCTCTTATTTATCTATAAGGCAATCGCCATTTTTATAAATAAAATTATTTTAAAATTTTTTAATTCATTTCCATTCTCTGCTTGACATTATTAAAATTCTTTTTATATAATATTCTCTATATACCTTTCGGGAGTTGTCAGGAGATAGCGATTGCGGTAATGTGTCCACATTTTAGCACTCCATCCTTTCCTAGCGACCAATCACCAATCCTCTTTCACCTCCCCTCCTTCTTAGCCACTTCACGTCTCTAATTCTCATCCCTTTCACTACATCACCTTTCACCCGCTCTTATTTCACAGCCCATTGCTGCGTTTCCTCCGAATGCATCCTCCCCAATGAGTACCGCCCTCCTCGTTCCATTCCGCGATGGTCACTCCTCTTTTAGCGACTGTCTGTTAAAGGGAAAGTGAATGTAAATGCGACTGCCTAGCCGTGTTTGTCTGAAGTTTTCACCCTCTCCTCTTCCATTTGTGATCGCCTTCGGAGGGTAAGTGGCGGCGGGACTCTTTACACAACTCTCCGCCCCTCTTTTTTTCCATTCCTTACTCCTCAGCCACCTGCCACCCACTAACCTCCCATTCTATGTTTTCTAAACGAACCCACGATCTCTGATGAACAACTGGCAGGGGCGAGCACCCTCTCCAAAGAAAACAAGTCTCGGAGACTTCAACGCGCGACGCGGGCGCCGGAAATTTTGGTTCGCTTTCCTCGAGAGAACAATGCATTCCTGTTTAACCAATAGTACTCGGATTTGTATATATACCTCGGGAACCTTTTTTCGCCTTTTCCTGCTTTTTGAATTCAAGTTGTTCGCAAATCGAGAATTTCTCGCGAGTCGGGTTTTCTTGCGCCTGTTATAAAAACTCCGTTTGTTGCTGGTTTTTATCGCTTGGTCTAAATTTACCCCTTCCCAACAATCGTTTCCTTTTGCTGTGTGTGGCAAAGCATTTAAGCTTTGGTAAACTGCAGTACTTGGTGGAGATGGGGCTGATGAGATCATACAGTCAGAAGAATTGGGTCTTTGGAAAGGTCGTGTTTGGAATTCAACAAATATGCAGAACAAAAATGCTAAATACTGTTTTGTCGTCCTACATGCATGTCTTTAGTTCCATATTCATAGCACTGCTTTTATTTTAAGGTAATATATATATTGCCCACAGCCAAATTAAAATATTAATAGATTTAATAAGTTATTTAAAATATATTGAATGAATGAAAAATGTAGTCAGCTAATATTAAATGATCCTCTTATGGTTAAGGTTGATGGAATGTGTCTACGTAACAAGGAAATTTTGGTAATCATCCATCTTATTTCTTACATCCATCAATGTACTTCTTATTTCCGCAATTATTTTTGGTTCCTTAAAAAAATATATATGAATTGCAATCTTAATCATTTTGTACCTTAGCTCTTTCGGAATTCCTTTAATTTAAGCGACGCACTTCTATTTTGAATTCTGCCTTCTTCTCCAATTATCACGGGTAAAAACAATCGGTTTTACAAGGATGAAACAAATGTGGCATCCGACGAAGGGATCTGCGAGAGAGAAGAAAGGATTTTCTCCATGCGTGTGTGAATCACTCGGTCGGTTCCCCTCCTTAAAAGGAAGGGCACCCACCTCCTAGGAGGCCCCGGGTTCGACGCCCGCCTGCGGTTGCATGACCGTCCGCCGCCGTACCGCGGCCGGTGCAGTCCGGCTCACCTTTTGCCGTCTGCCTCTCCTCTAATCCAACCCCTGTGCACATATCCCGATCTCTGCATCCAGGAATAGATTTTATGGCGCTCCTTTCCCCACCGTTTCGCTATCCCCTTGTTCTCCCATCGCCTTTCTCGATCTCCGCGTCCTCCCACGTCCTAGGAAGGCGAAGCTTTTCCGCCCCACCGAAAGAATCCTAAAACTTATTACCAACATCGTTTTCATCTTTTTTCACTCTCCCATTCCACCCCTTCCTCCCATCGTCTCGGCGTTCCCACCCCCCACCTCGCCTCCGTTTCACGGTCAGGGAATACCTCCTTTCACTCTCACTCTCTTCTATCTCGTTCCTCTCTCGCGATCTCCTCAGGCATTCTAGAGATCCTCGTACTCTTCGAGTGCATTCCGTAAAGCCCGGGTGTCGTCCTTCTTTTTGGGTCTTTCCACGGTCTCGTCATATCAAGGGGAAATGCGTGCACAGATGTTGGATTCGCTTTTCATTCGCTCGCCTTATTACGCACGCCCACCCCTGCGATTCCGTACATGGCGCCGCAGTTTTTTATTCCATTCTTTCCCAATTCTCTCTCTTTTCTTCGGAGCATTCCTCCCAGCTGAAGGAGGTCGTTCTCCTTTGGGGATGTTGATTTTTTTCCCTCTCACGCTTGCACAGTTTTTCGTGGAAAGGATCGGATGGCATTCTTCTCCGCCAGTTTGTCCTTGTTACAACAAATTTGCTTTCGAAATTTTTGATTTATGTTTTTGCCGGTGGATGTTTTGGTTGTGACTAACCGGTGTTTTTCCGAAGGAAGAATTCCTGTTCAAAGAGGAGGAACGCGATGTTATGTTTCGGTTTGAAGAAAATTATGAGTTTCTGGCTCGATACACACGTATCTCTTTTTCATTATGGATAGGTTACAATCCACTAAGGAAATACCTGAATAATATTTTTTAAATGTATAGCTGCTTTATGTATCATTAAATTAACACCTTCATTATAAATTCAACAATTAGAGGGCCTGTATCAATTTCCTATCAGTTATTCTTTATTGGTATTGATTTCCTATTTGATTTACAATTTATGTACATGCATTTTATATTTACGGAACTATTCGCCCTGATAATCAAAATTAGTAAGTGGAGTAGTCGATTTCTCCTTTTTTAACAAAAAAAGGCTGCCCAACTTTTGTATTTTAAATAAAAGTGAAATCTGTTTGTCTGGAAGTGAGGCTGCGAATTAAGGTGTCCATCTTGTTTTAATCATTTTACGTTCAAAGTAAGTAAGATCTGCTCTTATTTGCGATTTCTCCTTCTATTTATTTGTCTTTCTAGCTATTCCTTCGATCAAAATTGTATACTTTTAACGGGACACGTGATTTGTTTGTCTCTGAAATAAAAATAAAATTTTAACAACGTAAGTTTTAACAAATAATTTAAAGAAAATTTTAACAAATTTATTTTCTTATTCGAATGATTAAATTTCTAATTATATTTAAATTTTATTCGCGGTGACTTTGGTACTGTAACTAATTAAAGAATTATTAATCTCCAGATTTTTAATATTCAGAGAATGCGGAATTGCTTTATTCAAAGCCAGTCGAGGTTAGTATAATCTGGTGGATTTAATTTATATCCACTACAGAGTATATAATATAGTATTTGTACTTTTCCATTCCATATTTGCTTTGTCAGTTAAAGTTCAAAGTAAATTCCCGAAGTTTTTGAATTGAAGACTCTTTGTTCCGTTGCTACCTTCTTGCGAGTCATCGAGAAGATTGGAAGCACCTGGGTGGTGGCAGTTGAAAGATGAATTTGCTTATCAATTGAAGATTTTCCATGTATTTGGCCGTATCCCTCATCTCCTTTTCTTCCACCCTGTCCTCTTTTTCATCGAACATTTTTCACTTGCGATTCCGTAGAAAACAGCGGCGTTTAGTAAAATGACAAAAACGATTTTTTCCATCACTGGTCTATTTGGATTCATAAAGCATAATCCTTGGCATAAAGAAATATGCCAAGTTTTTAATTGCGACGAAAATGGTCGTCCATTTCAGTGGATGTATCAGAAATGTATTACTCCTCCTGTAATTACTGATTATTATATAAGTACCGAGAATAACTTTTGCCTCAATTGTATTTTCTTAATGATTTATTTTCTACATTGCGATATCATTGATATCTTCATACACGATCATCACTGCCTTATATTTTTCATCTACCCTTCATTCTTATCATACATCATCTATAAACACTCAACTACTATTATGATGGTAATTAAGTATCTGTACGAATATTCTTGTACTGCAGATCTCTATTTTCTTCTCTCTTCAATCAATCGCTAATTCATTTTTGATTTCTTTTAGATTTCATCACATCTTCAAAATTTTTTTTCGTTTTATTTATCTGTGACAGCTCTCTCCTATTCCTCCGTAATAGATGCAGGTGAGGAGGTGATGCTTCGAAGTTCCAAGAAGTCTATCTCTTTTCATTTTCACTTAACGTCTTCTTTCACTTGCTCTTCTTTGGATTTATTCATGGCTTGTCTCTCCATCTACATTAATTTCATATCTCTCCTATAACTCTGCATATCCACGTTCTGTTGCTGTTACTGCCCTACCATCGCTGCTGTATATGTGTATATTTTATTGGATTGCTTCCTTGCCTATAGTCCTCTGGTGCTATATAGCTGGTTAAAGAGTTCTTGCTGAATGACGTCTTTGGTTGGGCTATTCTATTCAATATATCCTTCTTCTGTCGCTGAGTACGCGCTTCACAGATAACAAAACTCATTTCCTTCAGCCTTTTCAAGCTGATCCCTACGAGGAATCTTTTGTTCCTTCGAAAGCCATCACTTTTCTTTTGTATACGTCTGTCTTCAATTTCTTTTCTCGATTTATTCTATCCTCGCTATAATCCTGCTCCTCGGAGATAAGTACTTTCCCTTTTATTACCTTTTCATCAATGGAAGAGAAAAAATTTTGTTCGCAGAAAACTCTATCTTAGCCGTGAAGGAGTCTATCCTTATCGGTGTGAATGCACCTTTTTTACATGCTTATCTACTGTTGCCCTTAACCCATGAAGTCCCTCTAAGCTCCCACGAGGAGATCCCTCCCATGTCAGGAGGTGCTACACCGAAGCAAAAGTAACATCGAATACACTCAAACATCCCGGTTGATCGGAAAAATCGTCAATCGTCATTCGAATCAGAATTCGAACCCGGGACCTTAGGGTAGGAGCGATAGGGTAGATGGAAGTCTATCCACTCGTCCACGAAGGGCCGGCTCTCAATTATACATACAATAAAATTCTATTCAGTCTTCGAAAATTTATTGATATACCCTTTTAGTTGTATACATTTAATATAATCATCACCTCAAGGAATTAAGGTTCTATTGCATTAAAATCGAATAAGCGTTCTAATACTTTCTCCAGGAATAATCTAACATAATGGTGAGCATCGTACCGTCAATCCTCTCGCTACTTGTTTCATCACGGAAATGTGGTTATTTAGAAATGTATTCATGATAATGATATAACAACTGGTGTAAAGTATGATAAGTCGCTATGCATATGCCATCAACGTTTTTGAAAGGCTGAGTGAATATATACTACTGGTCGGATTTTAATTTAAGTGTTGGAAAACTCGGAGATCGGAGAGCATCTTACGATAGCATATTAGACTCCGTTGAGTAAATTGGTAGTGGAAATCGAGAAGCAGATTAGTTCATTCCTCCACGTATCGCTTCCGATGTATCTAGGCTCCAAAAGTCAGAGCGTGAAGCTACCTAACAAATAATTTCTTTTTCGAGCGATCCCCCTTTTCCGTGTAATAACCGTTTCCGCTCCTCCGGTGACTCAACGTCTTCCGGAGATTAGGTGTTATCCCCTCGGGCGCGAAGAATAAATGGATAGTGGAATCTTGACTCATCAGCACTCTCGCTTCCACAGAATTCGGAAGGTGAGGGGAGTCTGCGGAGATGTGGATGATGGAAGGATGGAGGCCAGGCGTTGGCAGGAAGTGGGTGGGAGGCGCGTCTCGTCAGGTGCGAGACGGAGATCTGCCGCACATCGCAATGAAACGCACTTCCTTTCTCTCTCAGTCTCACCCTGACATTGTCGCGAGGAAATGACGGAAGAGGGCGACAGGGGAGGGAATAATTCGTCTTTTTTCGAACGCCGTGGCCTCTTCTTCCGTTGGAGAGGGTGCCTCTCATCCGGGGGGTGTGAGGAATCCGTCCTCGGCAAGGTGGATGTTTTTCAAGGATAAATGATTCAAAGGGTATTTAGGAAAATGGAGGAGCGGTTGATGGCGATGAGTGGGTCAAGCTCCCAGATTTTCGAATTCATTCGGTAGCTGTCTGAGGTGTGCTTTGAAGTCGCGGCGCATAGGAATGATGTGCTTTTCCATTCAAGTCGTGAGGTCGATTAGTGGTACATTAGTCAAACTCATGGTGAGTTGAAGACCAAAATATAGTCAATGCTGTTTTTCAGTTGCTGCTTGTGCATTTTGCTTTTGAATACTCGTATTTCTCGGTTTTACTGGTTACTTAAGAAAGTATTGGTCCTTCTACTTCTACTATTACTGTAAAGAGCATTAACTGAAGTATTTTCAGTTTTTATTCGATGTATGTTTATCAATTTCTTATTCCCATCACGCGTAATTGTTTCTCGATGCGTAGCATTCCCGCCGGTCATTTTTCTCTCCCCTCATATGATCCGATCATAATTCATAAGTATTGTTGTAAGTGCCTATCCATTTCTTCTTGTTATGCTCTCGATACTATACCAATCTCGTTTCATGTATAAAAGGTATTTGTGAATCAGTATTTCTTTTCAGATAATAAGTTTTTGACATTTTATTCCAAACCAATTCCAGAACAGTAAATCTTTGGAGATTTCAACGCCTGAATCTTTAAATAACTTAGTTGATATTGACATCGAAGGGATTATTTAAGAATATCTTTCGACAAAAGTTTTTATCATAATAACGTAATTGATTATTTTTTAAGTTTAATTTCCCATATTTATTAATCCATCAATTAAATTTTACGTTTATTCCTTCTTATTCCCCTTCCCCAAGGGGTAAATATATTAAGTCCACATAATATATTACGATGTTCATTAAGCTCTTCTGCGGAACAAGACTGAATAATTTTGAAGGAAGTCTTCATCGTCATATCACGCAAAGAAGCAATTTGTTGTCGGTGAGAGAGTTTATGTTCAACCAGTTGCAAACACGCAAGTTCCAAGGACTGCTCAATTACCCATAATTGCCTGCAGCGACTCTATGCAATTCTTATGCGAAAGATGTTATTATCTTTGACGTCGAAGGGTTAGAAACGGAATGCAGCTTTTTTCCGATACTTCTTTTATTGCCTGAAACCAGGATTTCATCTATAACATAATTTCTTTCAATCATAATATCGAATTTCTAGAGTCAACATAGAAAATGTTATTGTTTTAAAATAGGGAACCTTGAAAAACTCAATTTAATTGACATTGTCACTATATGGGCTGTACGAACAGCACTAACTGACAGAACAGCACATATTACTCATATTTCAAGTTATTGAAAAATCGTTAATTCCATCGTTTTCAGTCAACTTTACCTTTTCCTCGCATAACGTCCGTTACGAATGCAACCCTTCTGAAAGTTTTCAATGCACCCCTTTACTTTCCTATCAGGCTGTAATAATTAATTAATTTAAATTACTCTAGTTCATCGTTGAAGTTAACTAAAATGCGGTACATGATTTTGTTGTGTACTCCATGCTTTAAGTTGAGTGCAAGTTTATAATGGAATAATAGCCTTGAAACGTGGCGCGTCCTGCTTTTAAATGAGAATTCAAGGAGCATGTAAATCCTTCAACTACTGCATTGTGTAAACGTTTCGTTTAATTAATCAATGATTCATAGACTCTCTTTGTCCTAGTAACTAGATCTGTCTTTTTACATGTGCATGAATGCTTATACTCATTTCTTGATTTGCTGCATTTCGGTAGGTCCACCCTTGTATTCCCCACTAAATGAATTTTCCTGCGACGGTGCTTATGTACGCATTTATGGTTAAATCTGTGTCTCACTTTTTTTTATTTCATTATAAGTAAATACAATCGTAGGTATGGAAACTTGTGAACTCCTTATGTGTGTAGATAATCGAAGGGACTCTGTAAACTTCGTCCTTAAAGACGCCATTGTGTTGTGAGCATACATATTTAACGAATGGAAAGTGGCTCACTGCCTTTAATATTTATCACCACAAATGAGACTTCTCACTAAATGCTCAAAAGTCAAATCATCAATATCCCCTTTGTCTACTCGTTGCTCATTACAAATTTAGATGCCTTACTGGAAAGTTTTCTTTGTCAATCGAAACTCACTAATTTTGAAGTGCGTTGACGAAGTAATTTCTTCCTTCGAACACAACTTAAGAGTTTTAGTCTCTCAGCAAGGAAATGAAAAATCGAAACGGAGAAATCATTGCCCTTAGATACGTCAAAACTTCTTGTATTTGTAAATTTCTAGTGCCCAGCTAACGGAAACAGAGGCTGGCTGTCCGAGTTACTAATTTCTTCGTTTGCCCTTCTGGTAAACGCCTCCATCTTCTCAACACATATCTACGTGGCCTATCGTATTCATTTTTTTGACGGAGTCCAGGAAAGTCAGAGAGCCAGCCTCAATCCCTATTTTTTCAATCTGACGCAGCATTTCCTTCCGAATAACCGTTATTACAAGTGCATGAGCTCTTTGTTCTTGGAGGACATCAAGACTTGGCGACATTCCTCCAACTCCGGCGACATCTTCCGGAAGGGAGACAGAAGCGCGGATCCCCGCTTCCGGGGAGCTTCTTTGCGTGCTTCGCCGGAAGTGAGTAACTGCGTGTCTCTCCTCTTCCTCGACTCCTGTCCGTGCCTCACCCTGAATCCCCCTTTGCGCACGCGTTTCCATTTGGTCATGGATGGAACCGCCGGCAGACGGTGCTTTATGGCCTCAGAGGGCGACCAAAAACGATACGGGAAATCCCGGAGAATCGCTCGGGATTATCGCACGTATTTTTCACTCTGTTTAAGGAGCTTCTGCGAGCGGGGTTATTTTTATGATAGGCGTCCATTCACACCTTACCTCTTTAAGGGACGTCACTCTAAAAGATTGCATTCGATATCTCGAAGGCATCGATTCTCTTCTCCACGTAAAAAGAATGGGTTTTTCTTGCTCCTTTGTCTCCTATTGTCCTTGCGCATATTTTCCCGAATGTTTTTACGTCCTGATCGAAGGCCGAAGGATTGGGATTACCTATTCGTCCGTGATTGGGGAATTAATTTCGAAATTGTCCTGGACGCCCTCTGCGAATGCGTGACGAAGATCCGAAGTGTCTTTCGTTTCCTAATTTCAAACGATGGGTGGTAGTTATCATTCTGTATTATTTTCCTGCAACGCAATAACGAAGTTTTCGCGATCAGCATTCATCTCTCCGATGAAACTGAAAATTTGAATTGAGGCGTAGAGGGTATAAATATAACATTTTTATATCCAGATGGAGGTCTTCATTGTTGTATATTCCGTCTTACGTTTAAGAATCTGCTCGGATTACTTTCGTAAAGTTGTTTAAGATACTCCTGTGTCATTTATTGCTCGCAGGTGTATGCAAAAGAAGGATTGACTTTTGTAGACTCAAGGCTTGTCGAGAATTTCGTGAATCCAAAAGTCGACGTCAGAGAACCAAACTGTTCCTGTATCATAGCTGCTCACAAACACGCAAATTTTGTCATTTTTATACGAAATCTTGCATTTGTAGGAGTAAATTAATAAAAAATGAAGCAAATTTTCCATCTTCTGTTTCCAAAGCAGTTAATCCTGAATCGTCAAGTAAATTATATACTCGAAATTAGAATATTATTTCCGTCCCATTAGTTATGATATTTTTGGAGTCTTTGCAGAGGGTTGTTTCTGTAAATTATTTCCATATACCAGTAGAAAGCATTTTTATAATATTCTTAGAAGAAACTACAAATACCTATTGGTATTCATACTTACAAAAATTCCTTTTTATAAACGAAACCATCTCAGGATTCACATTGTGGTATTTCTTAATTTGTAAAAAATTCATGGTAACAACTTTTACTAGACCACTATTTTTAATCTGAAAAAACACCATTCCTTTTTATGATGATGATTTCAATCCACAATTTTATATTCCATAATTTTAGTTTTTTTTATTTCATAACGTTTATTTTTATTCTTGCCTCTATCATACTCAGCCATAAACCTAGCGGGAAGTTATGGGTTTATTAATGCTGTAAATTTTTATTCATCGACCTCGTTAAATATATCACCCTCCGTTAAATATTATGGCATATAATTCAGAGGTATTCAAATAAGAATTACATTTTCGTGAGAAATTATGAATTTAAACCTGTAAATTTGGGCGGACTGATAGTCAGGGCCTTGTTAGGTCAGTGGCCCCGGAGAAAGGCTTCAATGAAAGAGCAAAACGTGCTTCCCATTGGACGCTCGCCAACCTCTCTTAACGGCCTTCCTTCAATTAATAGGTGTTACCGACGTTTATCTCCGAATGAGCGATCTTGTCACCTTCCCACAATATTGTGTTGTCGCGCCGCGTTATACTTTCATTTACGCTGAATATTCTTTGAAATCGATACGGAAGGTCTCCCATATATTATAGGTCGCCAAGGGTGTTTTATTTACAATTCTTCTTCTGCCTCGACTCTGCTATTATATCAGTGGGTAGTGGCGCTGTCGGTGAAACCATGACAGGTGGATGTTTCTCTCCGATTTATTCACCATAATTCATTCGTAATGACCTGTTCTAAACTACTCATTATCGTTGGCTATCGCTTCTTTCAAATTCGACTTTTTTTCGATCTCATGTTCATCTTCATGAGGCTAGTATTTTTCATAAATCGTACTTAATTTAAGACAATTACGCTTATTCCGTGCGCTCCACATTAAGCCTATGCTTTCCAACCATTTGAAATTTCATGGATCAATTCAAATTTACTGAAACTAGAATTAGCTAAAATTGTCAATTACTAAGTATTTTTTATTTAAATCTGTCGATCAATTTCATCGTTCCTTCTCTCTTTTTCCCTTACGTGAAATGTCAATGACTTTTTTGCGAAGCAAGAACCTCGTATATTTTACATGGTGATTTTTAATTTATTATTTTGATGGATTATTTTTCGCAAAATTGGAATATTCACGCTGACTAATGTCTAATCTTTTTTGTTTTCTCAAGCGGTTCTCACGGTGTCTGCATTAATAAAGTCACTCCCTCCAGATATTTACGAGCATCCTCTTAGTGTTCCCTCGCTTATGAATTACGATTATCATGTTTGGTTATCAAGAGGAGAAGAAGAATGATGACTTGGAATGCATCCAACTCTCCTTAAGAGCAGAATTTGTCTTCCTGCCCGCTACTTACTTTTATTAATTATTCCTTCGTGAAAGACAACTAGTATTTATTCCACAGCATTTTCTCCGTCCATTCATTACCTTCTTTCTCATAAGAATATTTGAATAGCTACACAATAGATTTTAGGCGATTGTTTAGGTATTATATATTAGTGAGATAACTTTCGTTTCATTTGAATTTGTCTACAGTCGTGGTGAACTTCAGAAGATTGTTTTCTATTCTAATCTACCTGTGAAAAACATTATAGATATATTTAATTGAAGCTTTTTAAAACCGCAAGTTGCCCATAAGTGCTTCTTGAAATGCTTAATCTTTCATCGGCAAAATTTATGTGAGAAACAAGGCCAGCCGTTATGTCCGCTTCAGGAATGACTTGTCCCTTTCCTGCTGATTGCCATTCCGCTGTCAATTATGTCAGACGTTTTCGTTTCTCCTCTAAACAGAATACCGACCGTATTCTTCTTTAGGAATCAAAACACGTTTAGATTAATCGATAGCAGTAGGAATAAGATCTCTATATAGATTTTTATTCCGTTATGTATTTGATTTTTTGGAATGTGTTCGGAAGGATTGCCGTCTGTCAGAAAGCCATCAAGTTGAAGTTAACACGTTTATCCACGTCCGCCAAACTACTAAGACAGTGTTACGTAAAATATCCATATTGTGTGTTCTTGGGAAATATCTTTATTAGTCTGCTATTTCTTAACTGCCATAATCTCAGTATCTCTGTGTTTATTATGGATGAATTTTACTTCATCAATTGAATTACCGATTTCATATATGTGGAGATCGCAATTTTGTAAAATGTTTCTCAGTTTCCGAATGTCAACAAGGTATAATATTCATGCTTCCCGTGCGAAAAAGTGAAAATTCTCAGTTTTAGATCGCTCGCCTCGAGATATTTCTTCGAAGGATTTATTCTATGACGTAAGCGCTAAATACTCCTGTAATAAACTCAAGAGAACGGTAAAAAAATCTGTTAGCAAAGAGCAAATATGGCTTCTGTAATTGTGAGAGAGTCTGGATAGAGGGAATGTGTTAATCATTTGACCTTTCATGGAAATTCGCTTTCTTATGGTTTAAAATCCTTTATTTATCAAAAGGATTTTCGTATTTAATAGCGAAGTCTATTTAATAAAATGTGATCTCAGTAGCGTTATACCGAAAATGTTACAAAAATTATATATTATTATCAGAAATCATTAGAATGATAGGAGATTCAGATCATGGAAACATTGTCATTCTCCGACTAGAGATGGATGTTTAGGCTATCATTAACTCAGATCTAAGGTGTGTTAATCAAAAACGATGTGGATGACGAAGATATAGTACGATTTACAATGCGTTCATTGTTAAGGCCCAAAGCCGAAGTAATTTATTTAACTCTATGTAATATTACCATCGCAATGGAAGTGAAGAATTTCTCTTAGTGTGATATTAATGATTGTATAAACAATCCGTTTGATGACGAATTTCACTCCTATCTTTCATCGGAATAAGAGGATTCACGATGTATGCACTTCAAAGTCACGGAATACTCGGATAGATTCAGACGGTACATACGAATGCCCGTCGTTTTATTCTTGTCTGCGTCACTTTCCTTCCGAAGTCGTAAATTGATTTCTCCATCCACGGCTACGGGATTTGTTTATCGGCCGTATTGTGCCGCGATATCCTCTCTCTACTCCACCCTACGCCACACACCAAGATAAATTATGGGGACGTATCCATCGTCCAGTTGTCCTTCAAGTATCTCCTTTATAGTCAGTTAGCATACTTCCCCTCGCTTCGTGGAAACATTCGTTTTTCTCTCCGGTTGATATTTCCGTTGTGAGTACGCTATAACTATTTCTGTGTCTTTGTTTCACCTCCTGATGGCCATCGCATAATTTCCATTCTAAGATTAAGTATATTCTGTAATCAATTGCAATCACGTCCCCCAAGATGGGCCATGTTCATTGAAATTGGTACAAAGAAAACGATTATTCAGAAAGGACACATTTTTTTTCTTTTTCAAGTCTCTTTTAATTAGATTTTCTCGGAAATAAACTCTTTTGTAAACTTTTAATTGTATTCGTAATGAAATTATGTATGGAATGTAAGCCGATAACTTAGTGCAAGTCCCACGAAATATTTGAGTGCCATGTTTCTACTCACTTAGTCATCATCAGCCAAAATCATCTATGCTGTATTTTACTGCTTCTAAGTTGTATACCACAAATTATCTATGTATCAATTTGTCAAGAGAAGTGGAGGAAATAATTATTTTAATTGGAACATTTCATGAAATAATCTTAACGTGTTAAATGCAACGAGCCTACTAAAAGCTTACTTTTTGATGGTTGTCTAATATCGCTTATTTAATCGGTCTTGACAAGTTCCTGACTGAGTGGAGCGACACAAATTACACCGAAATTTCGTGAATCATCATCGTAATAAAGGCGAATCTCTTAGGATGATTTCCAACTCAAAATGTAAACACGTCCTGAATTATACTGAGTCGGACTAAGTCAATTTATGCGTTGAAATTCTCGACATTTCTTGTGCAAGGAAGTAGTAATAAATGTTAAAAATAAAAAAATATTTTAAAAAGATAAAATGACTAAGGCAATTGTGTGGAACACCATTGGTAGATAGTTGGATCTGAACTAAGACGTTATGAAGAGTTAATTTTATCAACTATATTGCTCTAAATTGACTTTTTCTATCGCTGTAGATCTTCATATTTGGTGGTATAATTTTGCATTATCTAAGGATTGTACGAGTCCTTGCAAAACTATTGTACTAAACTTTGGAAGCTTTTGCCGCGTACATACAGACATACTACATTTACAAAAGTCACCACTTGTCACTCAATAAAACTATGTGAGAAGACAGTAATTGGAGAAGTCAGATTGAGCCACTTAATGAAACAAGAATATTCGACCAGACTGAAACCCAGACCAATTTACCAAATGGTAAATATCAAAATTTACTAATTATCTTGCTTGAGCGGTGACTCGAAAGATTTCCATCCTTGAGTTGAAGATGGAGCTAGTCATGCTTATTTAGCTTTACTAATTATCTCCGCCTATTAAATGTAACTTTCAACAACATAAAATAAGGTGGTACAAGTAGCACTGTAATTTATACTATACCATATTTAGCGCAGTTTAATTTACCATCTTATTTTATTCTGTTATGGAATACCACCAAGTAAATACCAAAACCACCAAAGCTGTAACTTCCTACCTTCTTAAAGTATTTCATTTGCAAATTGTCTGGAACTATTCATGTTGATATTTTATGTTTGCTAATTTTAACTCCATGTTTTTTCGTTATTGCACCTAGGTTTTCTTTTGCGATGTCTTCCAACCTTTCCTCCAGTTACGTTTTCTGGAGACTATCGTCACTTGGTGTGTGCACAATTAAGTTTACTTATCTTTCCATCAAAGGTCCATAGACCTCTCTTCATTTGCTTTTCTGAGGACTTAAGATTCTCGGTCTGTGGACTTTCTCATTTCCTCTCTAGTACACATTTCCTTTTAAAGGTTAGATGAAATAAGAATACACTTTTAAGTCTCAATCTCACACCTAAAGGAAGGCCTTATAGTACCGCGTTGCATGATTGCTGTCAAAGTCATGCTGAAAATCCTTGTATAGGTGTTTTATGGACCATTTCCTCTCCTCGGGGTTTATTAGCTTGGATATTATTCTTATTCTCCTATTAATGAAAAGTTATGTTGCCTGATAAACTCATTAAGAACGCGTTTATATCCCTAACTTCTCCGACCAACCGCGAAACCACTTAAAAAGAATTCCTCGGCTGTCTTATCTGCCTTCACGCATCTTCGGAACCCTATGCTATTCTCGTGAGAGCCAACGTGGGCCTCCGAGGGAATGAACCTGCTGGCCCCCAACAGCGTCCATTTCCTACGAGGGCCCAAAGAACCGCCCTCCGTCTTATTGTTTTCATGTCCGCGCCCCCTCGTCTATTCCGTGGTATTAGACACGCTCCGAGGAGATTCGTGGGCGAAGGCACGGCCAAGGTTCCCGCATCCGAGATATCGTTTTCATATTTGCATCCTCGGCCATGATTTTCTCTTTCAAGCGGCCCTCGCGTGAGATGCTTCGATAAGACTCCTTTGAGGAAAAAAATTAAAAAAAGGATTCTTTTTATGGACGCGGATTGAAAACGCGGCTTCCGTGGCCGTTTAAACCAACATCGTGTTTATAAAAAAGGGGAAAAGGTTTGATTGGGAAGGAGTCACGTTTCCCGCTTGAAAGAAAAAGCTGTTTAAGAATAATGGTCGATTTTGTTGAATGGAGTAAACTTCGTGTTGTATGTCGTGATTTAGGTGCTGAATTTTTCATGGGAACGAAGCAGCATTTCATTCATCCATGTTCGATCTTTTAAGAGTTAATTTATTTGTATTTAGTAACGAATTGATACGTTTCCATTCAGAATAGCTACCCGGGCATTATATGCACTTCATTATTTCATCCAGAAAAATGATGGTATCGTCGTTTGATAAATTATTTGCACTAGATGGTTACAAGAGTAAATTTATTTATACTATCCACAAACTTCTACAAATACGCGCCCCATGGTTTCGAAGCATTATCATCAAGCTTTATTCTGAGGGCCTTATGACGATGCTATGCATTTGTTGTAACATATTGGTTTGTTTCAAATCTGTGGATTTTATAAATATATTTATTCTGGTATAATCCTGTGTTATTGTGGAATTCCATAAAATTAAGGCTGAAACCATTTAGAGTGATAAATTAATTGTTCATAAAAACCATTTTATTTTCTCTAAAAATCTCATCTTTGATTATTTATTCGTCATTCATTTTTAAAATTGTTTAAAGATTAAACGTGTAGCAGAAGCTTTGTCTAACGTTAAATGAATTTTAAATAATTTCTTTATGTCGGAAGGAAAAGGGAAGAGATTTTCTTTCGAATTTGCATTGTTATCAGTGGACTGCAGTATATTTAGGACATAAATGATTACCTTAAACTCGTAACTTATGGTATCAGTAGACATTTACTGTTTTTATGTATTAATTGTATTTTTAACTGTCCATTTGTTAAAATAAATTCTGCATTAAAAAATGGTGCGAATAACGCCCTTAAAGTAAATTTCCTCTTAACGTTTGCAAGGAATATAAATGTTCTCTCTTCAAACGTATACCATCGCGCTCGTCGAGTAGATACATCGTTTTACTTGTTGATTTCTCCCAAGAAACGCTCGTAACAGATTAGCGTTTCGCGTAACCACCTTAATTAATATTTCATCCTGTTAAATTATCGCGTGCATCGTTGTTCTTCAACTTATATCATTCGTCTCCTGAATTCCTTGTTTCAAACACTTCACGGAGTATTTTCGCTGTCTTCTGTTGCATCTCCTAATACATGGGCCTATTACAGTACATTTTTATCAATATAAACTTTCATTATCAGTTCTTGGAGACTGATTAAAGCGATTAACCCCGACCGGATGGAGTTCCTCACTTTAAGAGGAGGATTATTCCTCAAAATTACGGCCTCCGGCGTTTCCTATTATCGTGAAATGCATTTCCTGCGCTCGCACTAGCATCGGCAGGACAAAACGTCACTTCGGAATAAATTACTTCTATTTGCGGCTGTGTTGCATCTCCTCCATGAAGCTTTTTTCCCTCTTCGGCTGCATATATCTTGATGTCAGCCCGCAGATGTATAGGTCGATATACCTTAAAGCCAACGCACCAGACTAAGCGAAGTTTATCTTTCGACTCAAACCGGTCGCAGCTTTGCTTTTTTCCCCCTTCTTTCTTCTCTTTTTTTGATTCTGCTTTTGTATTTTTGTTTCTTCACCGACCACATCCCCCTTTTCTACGTTCTCGGCATTTTTCTCCTTTTTCTATGTCTTACTAATCTTTCTTCTCGTTTGCCATTGAAAATATTCTAAGCTAAATCTCCTAGAATTTAATTTATTTTCGTTTGTGAGCTAATTATCGTCCTTTTATTGGTTACTTAAATTTATGTTTAAAAAATCTAAATATTTTTACATTAAACATGGTTTTAAAAACAGCACAGTAACTTTTACTTTTACTACCTTTTTAAAACCTTGTTTTAATTCTCAATTTTTCGATCATGTCGGAATTCCATAAAATTACGGGCTCCTCCGTGAATTGCATATTTTTCAAAAAAGATTCAAAATATTTATTACGAGTCGCTTTTGTTGATTTTATCCTTTCTTTAGCTGATTCGAGGCTTTTTACATCAATATTAGAACAGAAGCAAAGGTACCAATATTTGTATTCAGGACCATGCATACCTTGTACTGCTGATGTACTTATAAGAAAGATTTTTATATCTGTATATAATCCCTAGAACAATCAATTATACATGAAGGTTAACATTATTGACAATTAAAGTTTCTTCCTCGATCATTTTTCATTTAGAATCTCAGTGGGTTTTAATTTGTACCGGTCTAATATCGTTTTGATTGATGGTGTTACCAAAAGCCATTATCTAATTGGGGCCATTATAGTCTGTATCCGGCCCCAAATGGAGGCTACATAATCTGCCATAAATTAATATCAGTCATACCCAAGGTATGTGTGTATTATGAGTGTAATAAAATTGGCTGAACTTGAACTAAAATCGAAAGTTGTTTGTTTCGCAACATCCCCCGTGACTACTCTATCGCCTGAGTTACTTTGTGGTCGTGTAATGTTATCGAAATCTATCGTATCGTGTTAGAATCGACTATTGTAGCTACCACAGTTCTTTCATCCGCGAATGACTCCGTGATTTGGCGATAAGGTCCAATTTCAGATGCGGAAGTTTGCCGATTACGTGTGCGTGTGTATGAATGGTCGATGACCTAAGGGAAACCGGCTGGAGCGAGGGTCATTCAATTATGTTAATATACCACTCCGTCGTGGTGGAGATACTCGCAATTCAAATGCCTCGGATGGAAAAAGAATCCTCTTTCCGTTGCCCACTGGAGCATATAAACTCGGAAGAACGTGGGATCCTTTTTTTTTTCGCACTTTTTAAAAACCGTTTCCGCCGTCCCTCTCGCTCTTTTAATTAAGTTGTGGGAGAGTGCTTTTCATTGAGCCTCATCGATGACATTTTTCTTTCCTTCGCTCCTAACTTATCTTTTTGCTTTCGATGCGGAGTGCGTAGATTCGTTGAAATTCAGTGCGCGATTGAATGCTTTACGGTTTCTTTTTCTTTTCATCGGGGAATAATATGGGAGTATTTTTTTGGTAGTGGATCGCTAAGATTCGTGATTCATTCAGCCTCTTCCAAGTTAAGGATGCATGAAGTGACTTAGCACCAGCGTGAGGCCCTAATGTGCTTCGACTTCCGATTTTTTTGCCTCTATTTCATTCTGTATAGTTATGTTTTGAGGTCGCTGAATGAACTGTCTGCTAATGAGTTAATGCAGGTCTCCCTCTAAATGTTACAATTATTCTTCATCTGCTATACAATAACGGTCAATTAAAGGCCAAAAATAAGTCAAGATTTCAGTTTCAACGATCATTCATTAGGCACTATTTGTATGATCTAATTTACTATTTCCTTAAAATTGTCAATTGTTTTATTTTGGCTTTAATCTTACATATTGAAGGCGATTCGCCCTTATTTTCTATCACATATTTAATTTTCCTCATTTAAAGTCAAAATGTTAATCCTTTTAACCAACTAACAACTGTGTGTATTTCTAACCATTATTTCTCCCCGTTATAATTTGATTCGGTTTTTGCAAGTAATGCTTTTCTTTCATTTTCAGTGACAGATGTGGACTGACAGACGAGGACTTGAATCGCTGTTGGATAAAACCAAATCAGACTTTACATCCAGTGATTTACCACACGAAGGTCTGTTATTCGCTATTAAAACTTTTTCCTCGTTTTAGAATTATCTCTGAAACCCTCTTAATTTTTCATCGTTCACAGATATTTGAAAGCTGTGTTCTCTATATGCTATATTAACCAACATTTGATCCTGCTTTTCACTATCATATTTCCTATATTATTTCAAAATTTATTCCAGCCTTGTTATTTTTTTAGAGTTAACATGGGTTGTATCAGTCAATTAGCTCCATATTTATGCGTATTACGTAGGTGATGGATCTCCAAAAAGAATAAACGAACGTTAAAAAGCCCGCCGAGGCCTCGAACCGCGGATCTCCCAGTTTCTATGCATGCGCTCTCTTATATTTGATTATCTCGCAGAAAATCCTTTGGTACGTTATAATGGAAGTGATGTGCGAGATAGCTTAATTGGGAAGAGTACCAGCCCGGAAAGTTGAAGACTTTTTCAGGTTCGGAAATTCCCGGGCACAAAGTTAATTTCCATTTCTTGCCTAATGAATTATCGTTTATTTTCTTTGAACAGGAACGATACTTTTCGAAAACGGTTTCAGTGTTCGTAAAATATAATTGCGAAATATTTTGATTTTTATAAATTGATGCGACCCTTCATGAAGTAATGTTTAGAAATCGTTGGGAGTTTATTTGGATTTCCAGTCCCTAAATTGAGCTATGCGCAATTCTCAAAATACAAAGCCGTGCGATACCCTCAAGAAAACACCTAGCCTTGAAATTATATCTTATGTAATTCTTGTCATAATAATGCTGAAAGAGATACTTCGATGAGATAACTTGGGATTAACTCTTATTTTTCAAAAATTAAGGTCGGCAAAATTGCTACGCATCGAAAAAACCGTTTTTGTCCTCAAACATTCCCCTGGCACAAGTCACTGCCCTCAAACATTCCCTCAGTCTCCACTCTGGCAAAATTTGTTTTGGTTCCACTTTAATCCGTCCGGGTAAAAGCTTGAATGGTGGCTGTTTCCCCAGTCCGTCTTTCAAGCGAAAAGGAATGACGAGTGGAGAAAAGGGCCCAAAACAGAGTTAATTTGCGGGTTAGGCATTCCCTCTATTTTCGTTTCCTGAGTGCAAATTCTTGTTCGCTACGTCCGTGAGTCACGGCCTTCTCATTTGCGCGACTGACTGGAACGGAATTCGCTCCAGCAATTTACTTAACCATAGACAGTTAACTCTTTCGAAAATATTTTAAAAGGTCCGAGTACCGAGCGCACAAAAACAAGAGGAGACATTTTTAGCATGATAAAAATCGTTTTCGTTTTCTTCCTTCTGTTATTTAACTGACCTTTCTGAGAAGTCTTAAATTTCTCTTATAAGAAAGAGAATCTTCTTAGTTTAAAGCGTTAACAAAGAAACTTAACTAGTAATTAATGAAATTTAATTAATTAATTTAAGAAATATGTTATTCGGGATTTAGACAAAGTACAACGAAAGGCGATACGATTTGTAAGGAATTGCTACGATAAAACAGCGAGTGTGACTCAGATGATACAGGACGCAGGATGGGAATCATTAGATGAAAGAAGACTAATTCTAAGGTCAAATTTATTAAATAAGTTCAGAGAAATTACGTTCTCAGATGATGTAACCGATATAATGCGACCCCCCTGTTGTATGGGCCGTTCTGATACTGCGGGGAAGATTAGGGAAGTAGATGCTAGAACGAATCGTTTCAAAAATTCATTTTTTTAGCGAATACGCGAAAACAATACGCGAAATTAATCGATTAAGAAAATAGAGTAGAAATATAAAATACCTGCGCCCCCTGCCACACGCCGAGAGGCGGCTTGCAGGGTTCTTACATAGGCATAGACATAATTTACGAAATTGATCGTTGGTCCGATTGTTTGTTTCAAAACCATGTATTTGTATAGATTTGTTTTTGCATCTGTCTATACGTATTATGATTGTTGTAGTAATAGTTTTTAGATTTATAGTGATTAGAGACTTCGTTTTTAACAAAAGGTCGCTACAATCTTACGAAATCATCTTTAGATACGTTTCAGGCTATCCAAGATTCTGTTCCGGTCTATTGCTGTTTTCTCACCTTGTGTTTATCGAGTTGATTAGAATTGTTTTTATTCATGTTAATGAATATGTTTGTCTTCGTTGCTTGCATTTCGATTAATCTTTAAAGATGTGTTGTAATATTCACGCGGAGGTATCTGATTCTAGGGCATGGTAGAATATCTCGTGCGGATTCTTGGAAGGATTCCATACCTCTACTGTGATTTTCATGGGCACTCACGTCGTAAAAATGTATTCGTCTACGGATGTTCACGGAAATACAGTTGGCACGAGCCTGATAGATCTGTTCCTGAGAATCCAGTTGAATTTTTGGTAAGAATAACTTTTATTCTATAATTTTTATTTTTCTACATTTCTATACTTTGCAGACTGAAAAGATAAGACTTTTACAATAAAAACATGTTTTGAATTTGAATTTTTTACCTGCTTACAAATTGTTTAAAAGAGAAAGATTGGTTAATTGTGGTTACAGTGGCTAATTATACATTCAAAATATATGCAACTGGTGCAGTAACTTCGCAGAATCTTTCTTTGCTCTGGTATTGAAAATAATTATGAACCATTTGATATTGATTTGATGTAATATGAACCAAATTCCATTAGGTTGTAAAAGAAGTGAAAATTTGTGACTTTGTTGGGACCCAGGTCTTCCACTTTCAGGGCAGGTGTTCTAACCAACTAAATTACAAAGTCACATTGTTTTCACTTCTGTATAATTTATAATTTGAGTTTTAATTTAGTTTCACCGGAATATACCTAAGTTAATGTTACATAAATGCATTTTTTTACTTTCATAGGAGCATTTTGAATTCCATTGTAATAATTATTACTTTAAGACAAAGTTGAAATAATATCAACTAATGTGGAATATTGTCAAAGCCAAGTTGATATTTTAAAGGATTATTTTAAGTTTGAGTAATTTCTTACAATCTAAGTCAAGCAATATTGGATATATTCCATTTCAAAGTCATTATCACTAATGACAGAAAAATAGCTTGCATGATAGAAATATTTTCGTATGAAAGTATATTTTTATATATTTGCTTTTACTTGTAGTTCATAAGCTAAAAGGAAAGTTAAGTGAGTTTATACTATTTCCATTGTCCATTTTCAGATGATACCACATCTGATAGATCATTTCAACCCTGCCTTTAGTCTCTCCAATTGCAATTTTAAAGTGGAGAAAACCCGGGAAAGCACTGCCCGTGTAACCATTTGGAGAGAATTTGGAGTGAAGCAAAGTTACACCTTGGAGAGCACATACTGCGGAATGGACCAAGGCCCTCTCAGTGTAAGAAGATAGGCTCGTAGAACTTTATAATGAATGACCTATAAACACATAAACACCTTTTATGTTGATAATTTAGTTGCTGTTTGTCTTATTTGTACTTTTTATTTGTATGCATAGTTGCATCGGCAATTCTTCTGCATCTTCTGGCATGCACAAACTTTTCACTATTGCGTATATGTCAATTGATTTGATATACTCTTGAGAAGTTACTACCTCACTATCTCTTTACTCTCTGTGCTGTTCATGATATTATTTAAGTGTTAAGGGATACTTGAAGTATTGTCTCTGTTGATCTACATATGAACTCATTTTGATTTGTTTTGGTATAGTTATGAGGCTGGGTGATTTCCTGACTTCATTCTTCTCCTGGAATTCCCATTCACACAAACACAGCAGAGGGAAGTGGTGCTATGCTGCTGCTTGGAAAATATATTTTTAACACTTGACATGAAAATAATATACCATTTATTACCATATAAACATTTCACTAAAGTGGTATTTTATGATCCTTTTCAATCCATAACTTGAATTTGGTTAATTTTTCATCTGAATAACATGATTATTTTAATTTTTGTTATGCATTCAAACCATAACATGAAACATTTTTTATCCGAGACCCTTATTTTTCTAGTTTGCAGAATTCTCTGCTTCATTCTCCTAGTATATTTTCAGATTTTTGCAGCATATGCCTTTTATATCTTTATGAGTTATTCTAACACTATTCAATTTTTTATCTCTTTTATCTGCTCAAGCTTTTTTAATTTCTTTTAAAGCATTACACCTTCCAATATCCCTCCAACTATTAAAGCATTATCTCAAAAATCTTTTTATTTTCATAAAATTTTCTGCAATTTAAGTTTTTGCTGTTGATATGTAATTTGGACCTTTTGAAGAAATTATACAATATTTTTACTTTGTTAAATAATTTTTCATTTGTGCATTGGGCTTATTTGCATTAAAAAGTTTTAATTTATCCACTGATATTATTGAGCCTCTAACTCCATATTTTTTGCTATTAAGATTGTGCCTATACATTCATGATGAAACATTTAAAGAAATTTATTTAGTTTCTTTCATGATACATTTTACTGGGAGAAACCATATTTTTTTAGTAAAGCTTAAGCCTCTGAACTGCAAAAAAACTCACACTTTTTTCCTCACATATTTCTGTTTACAAGATAATATCAGTTGAAGTAATTGCATTGCTATGAGGCCATTCATATTGGTAGCTACCGATATTTTAACAACAGGCATACATTCTTTGCTGTTTATTGTAATATTTACAGTAATAATTATCATCAAAATTTTAGTATAATGTATAAAACCTTTGCGGATTCCAGGGTTACCACATCAACACTAGCCATCTGAAAGAAGTTGGAACAAGTTTCTGTGAAGCATTGCTGTGCACAGATGATGGAACTGGATGGAGGTTGACATTAATGTTGGATCAGACAGAAACTGAATCTGGAAGGTTTGAATACTATTATATTCAATGCATTTATAATAAGTTGTTTTAGTTTTGTGGGGTATTTTCTCTAAATATATTTTAATCAAAATTTTACTTCTTAAACAGTTGATTATTTCACTCTAGACAAGATCATGTAGATGTTTAACTTTTACTCTTAAAAATACATCAATATCAAATCAGGGATCCTGATTGGTGGTTGTCCTAATTGTTATATATCCAATAGGGATCATAATTCTGTGCATATATTATGCATATAATACTTTGGATCTATCCTTGCTAGTTATGTACACTTCTATTTCTTTCAAGGCAAAACTTTCACTGACATTATATATTATTGCTTCCTCTTTCCTCACCCCCAATCCCTTATCCAAAATATATATCCCTATAATGTATCCCCTTCCTTTATCCTATTCTGAAACTCATTTCCAATATTTAGTGCTCTTCCACACCCATGGTCCAATGCTCGCTTGATAGATTCCCCTCCTATCTCTAGGTTTGGTGATGATGTTACCAAAGCTTAGGTTCTGGTTAGTGCGACATCTTTATGACAAAGGCAAGTAAACTGATTTCCACTTGAGTGCAGTTTTGTGGCTTTGAAGAATGAATTTTTCTGCACTGCATTTCGAAGGAAGATGGATTGTAATTCAGTGTGTGCCTAATAGTATAGGATAATGCTCAAGACAATTTTTCCATACTATTTAGAAGAAGCATTTCCTGCAGACTCTTGATTAGTCTGGGTGAATGTGTAAATTATCTTTCTGGATGGTAAAAATCATACTTCAGTTACCCTTTACTACGGATTATGTAATGAATTATTTTCCATGCATAGCCTATTTGACATTATTAATTAATGGCAAATAACATAAATCAGGTGACTAGGATTTTATTTTTTCTTGATAGAGAGAGTAAGAAAACATGTATCTGATCATAAGCTGTCTTGAAATTCACATTTTTCAAATTAAAAATTAAATGCTGATAGAAGTTGTGTTCTATATACTTTCTCAGTTCTTACAATATTATTCCAATATGGTAAACTTCCCCATAGTTAATTGCTCTGCTTGGATTACAAAATTGATAGTTATTTGCCATTCAGAAAATATTTCCTCATCATTCTAGAGAATCATGATTCTAATTTATATAGTAATCACATTATATAGATGAATAAACATGTCTTGTTGAACACTTGCAGCAATTCATGCATTCATTGTATGATTAACCCTTTAACTGCTTAACTTAGTTGCATCTAAATGAATTTTGTCCCCTTTATCATCATTATTTATCGAGAATGAGACTGCAATTTTTGTGTAGAATTATTTTTGATTTTTATATAAGTTCATGTTCAAAAAGTTGAAAAGTCATGAACGTTAGATTTCCATTTTTTTATTTTTGAAGGTAGATGACCTTAATCAAGAATCCCTCTTCAAATTAACATAAGATTAAAGGGTTGATCTTGTCTTTTAAAGATACACTGTTGTAGCAATTCAGCATGCTTCCATTGCTATGGATGAATTTTGATATGCTCTTCTCTATTCAACTTTCCTTTGCGCTTATGTTTCACTGCGCTCTTTATTTGATAATGCTTTTCTTTATTCTTTTTGGAACTTCCAGTTTTGATTTTCTTTGCAGATTTTGTGGAATAAAAATTGATTTTTTACCTTACCAGAGAGAAACCTTACTCACCACTGAAAAAAATCTTACTTTTTTCCTAGCTTATTAATTATGAATTACTAAATCTTTCTTCCAGGACAAAAAGCCCTCTGCTTCACCCGGAGTCACATGCTGATGACTCCTATGAGACATCAGATGGTGATGATGACTGTATAGAAGAAGAATTATGATTTTTCTGATTTTATGAAACCAATCTTTATATAATAAATTTAGTGTGAATAAAAATAAAACGTGTAAAAAATGTTGTTTAGGTTATAATTGTTGTTTATTTAAAAATGTAAAAAAATATCATGTTCTCATATAATATTTGTTTCGCCAGTATTGTGATTTTAGTCAATCACCAATAAATTATATATCTCACATATATATGCTCATATGTTAATGAGGTATTTTGGTGAACAAATCTTTTCCTAACTATACCATGACTTGACTTTTTACACCGCATATAGTAGTTTAAATTTCATTAGCAAAATACCTACCAATCTTCTTTCTTATATTCCTTTATAACCAGTATTCATTAATAATTTCTATTCCTATTTTATACATTTTCTCAAAAAAAAATTTCATTAAATTCAGAGTATCCTCTTTTTTACTTCTCATTTTAACAACCATATTAATTTTAAAATTATGATGCTAATGTGTTATTATTCAGTCATCAACCTGAAAGCTTAGTGTATGTTCATTCCATCATGCTTATTCATCATTCATTGTGTTCATGTAACCTTCGAAAAGTAGTATGCGTAGCATTATTTTGTTAATAAACCAGTAAGTATATACCCTGTGTGCTTTTTGTCTTAAAGAAATCAGTAAATACTTTTTACTTGCCCCAGAATTACTGGTATTTGATGTTTAATGTATGTACTTGTTAGTATAGAGTTTGTATTATTCTGATTTTCTTTTGAAAAATATTATTCCTCAGAAGAGCATATTTGAAAAATACAAGACTGTAATGAAAAATGTACCATGTCAAAATATAAAACCTGATAAAAACTTTGATTGCAGAATATGGTCATTCATGAATTAATCATGAGTGTGGCTTGTGAAATCGAAATCTTTAACCTGAAAATTTTTATTCTCACCATTCAATCCTTCACAATTTCTGGAATCTAATTACTTTCTTTTCTTACACTACACTTGTCTGTGAAAGCATTATGAGTTTACGAGATGACTCGTGTCTCTCTTACTATTTGACATCATGTGGTAGTTAGCGATAAACATTTTGTAGAATATTTGATTTAATAATTCTGTGCGTTGATATTGATGCAATTTTTTAATAAACAAATTTCACTAATTATCTGAAGAAGAGTTGTATAAGAATAAATGATAATCATCATTTTTAAGCATATATTAAAAAATAATTCATGCCAGCAGTAAATAAATCATCTAGGTGTTACTGTGATAGAAAAAGGTTTCAAGTATCCCACTAATACTCAAAACAAGCTTTTTGTAATGTAGAATAATTTTACATAATATATGGTCATTCTATTTGAAAGAGAAGTTATTATTTGGTTTATTAATATGCATAGATGTCATCAGGGACGGATCTAGAAAAAGTTTTGGGGGGTCCGATCAAAAAATTTAAAAATAAAAGATATTTCGGCTTTCACAAAACGTGACGTTAGAATTGTGTTAGATAAACTGGAATTTTTTCGCTAGTGATTGCTTATTAAATTGTGTGTTTATTTGTGTTATTTGAGTTTCATTTTCGAAAAATAGGCACAAGGATATTTCGGGGGGGTCCGGACCCCCAGGACCATCCCCCTGGATCCGTCCCTGGATGTCATTTATGACTGTTCAACTAAAATCATTGTAGTAATTATTCAAGTTTTCATTGATTGGATTTACATTCTAGTAGAACTTTTTAAAAAACATTGATTCATTTAAAAATAAGCTGACCTTATCAACAGGATGTAGCAGAGATGTACATTTATTTTTCTCTAAAAGTATGTGTTTACTATAAGTGATACTTAATCCCCGTAAGCAGATATTGGCTGTAAGTTGAATGTAAAAATCATTTTATGATCTTTGCATTAGTATTTATCTTATGTAATAAATGCATATTTAGATATAGATTACATATTTGTCAGGTCAGGAAAGTATCTGTGCAAGTGAAAGTTCGAGTGTCTTTTATTTAACTATTCAAATGGAAAGGGGTGGTCAAGGAGGTTCTTTCTACAGACTTTGTGTTAAACCTTTATACATTGAATAATCTACAGTTAAAGATGACAGTAATAATATCATCCATATAAATCCTAAATAAAAATCATTAACGTTTCTCTTGAGTTTAGATTTGCTAATTGGAATTCTTACTTTCCATTCTTTATGACACCTTGATACATCTTTTGATGGAAAAATTTTATGTTAAAGTTAAAAATTTGTGTTTGCAGATTAAATTATTGGTTATTTTATCCAAACTTCCAGGTATTCTGCAACAAATAATATTTTCCAAGGAACCATATATTCTTTAGTAACTCCTGGGAAAATAAGATTGATGAAGAATGATTCTTCCCATTAGAAATTCTTGATAAATGGAGAAGACTTTTACTCAGTTTTAAGAAAGAGGTAAATTCAGTTTGGAAAATTCTAGAGTTTATTAAGTTTTGTAGGATTTTCAAACACTTTGACAGTGTATGAAAACTATTGTTAACATTCTTTGTGATATCATTGTCAGTCATTTCATCATTCCTTCCTATTAGCCAAATACAATTCCACTCAGGTCAAAATATTGTTCTCATCTAAATAATACAGTTGTTCTTTTTTCCTCCAAAATTATATATATATATATATATATATACATACATTCCCCATATTTTTAGTCCCTCCAAACTCCCGGAACTAATTGTCCTCTATTAGTTATTTACTTCATAGATAACATTAGAGATTATTAAGTATATGTGCATGCTATTTCTCTTACACATAATCTGTTAATCATTTGCAACTTTTATCCTTTCTTGGATTAGTAATCTTTAGTTTTAGTTGAAATTAATTATGAAACATATTTATCTTAAATTCATTATTGATTATTATCTAATGTGAACCAAAATTCATTATTTATTGGCTAGTTTTTTATACTCATCCGTCTTGTTATTTCTTAGGTTAAAAAGATTTCCTAGCTCTTAAATGACAAATTTATTTGGTCAAATGTATTGTATTAATATTATTTGTAAAATCTAAAGGATATCTTTAAGGCAAGTGGATTTAGAATAATTTCAAAGGATATTACAAATTGAAAAAAGATCAGTTTTTAAAGACTGTCTTAATCACTCCTAGACCAGATCATTCCTGAGAATTCGACTTAAGTAAAAGAGGTACTGAGTAATGACTTGAGTCCAGCAAGGCCTGAGAGCAGGATTAAGATTATCATAGCATTTATGGGCATTTTGGTACATTTTCATACAATTCAATGAAAGAAGTTTTATGTTATATCCATTATTATTATATGTTATTTTCCCTCACTATTATTCAATATAAATACTGTGTCAATTAAGTTTTTTTACCTTTTGAAAATGAGTCCTCTTTAAACTTGGGGCCCAGATGTTAGGCATCCAGGAAACCCACACCTTGGTCCATCATAGGTTTAATTATTTAAAAGTCAGTTATTCTATGCAGGTTTTAAAAGGTTAGACACTAAAGTCTAGGTAATGATTTAAGTTTTAAATAAGAATGAAGCAAATTTATTTTGCTACAGATGAATCTTAACAACAACAACAAACTTAAAATAACATTGATGTTTATCTACATTTAGAGACTAATCAATAGTCTATCGTTTCCACCATGCGTCTTTATGGAAAATGATATGCTACAATGGGAAAATTTGTACATGACTATAAAGATGATATTTTTCACATAGTTCAAATGCTCTTTTTAAAGGTACCTATTTCTGGGCTTTCATGGTTTGAGAATTTTGTTCACTCACAAAGTTCATTCAAAAATACACAATTTGAGACTTTTCCTTTCTTATTGATGATAGTTTATAAAAAATATTAACTTTAAATAAATTTTCGAGCATGAAGCACCATTACTAGAAATGGCGGTCATGGACATCAACGACAAAGAGCTTCATTTGTTCGTAAGTCAGCCACATCACTATATTCCAGCTCACCAGTCTTGCAAAGGATGGAGTGAATCTGTAATAAGATGTAACACTAATTAATATATGCCCTAAATCTTCACCCATGCTTTCGAATCTTATAATCATATAATCTTTAATCACTATTCATTGTTGACCCCTCAAGATATATTCACTACCAATTATTGGGCAGTATACCATATTTTTGAAGACATTTTTTGTCTAATTTTCAATATCCAATCAACCAGATCGTCAATTGTGAAAATAATCAGTACATTGAAGGAAGGTGCATCTAAACTTACTTCTGAAGCATTGCATAGTCAAAATTCACTAACTCTATTTATCAGAGAATCATTTAGTTTTACCAAACTTCTTTTCCATTCATTCGTTATTTTTAAGCATGTCTTAAAATCAAATTCTATTTTCATTCTGATGCATGCCTTATATGTATATATTTTCACAACAAAAGCATTGCTATATTTGCATTTGACACCCAGGTAAGACATATCATGTTTGATCTCTTCATTAGTTGATTTCGTACATGACCTTCCCAAAGACCCAATTCCTCCTACTACATGACCTCATCATTCTCATATCTACCAAATATGGCAGTTAATCCAAGCTTCCTTTTGTTAACAAGTTTCATCTATATATTCTATATTCATTCTATATTTCATTTAAAGATATTATATTTATAAATAATCAGGTCATAAGGTAAAACAACATTATATGTGGAGCGATACTCTCTATTGGAGGTATCTCTGGCTATCCCTTTCTGAATGAATGTTTTGTTCTTTAATATTTTTGTTTACTCTTCTTTTAATTGTAACTAATAATGGAGCAAACACTAGACTTTATAAAAGATGTTTTATTCTTTCAATGCAGAGGAAATTTAATGCAAAATAATTAGATTTATAGTGTAATCTAGGAAGAAAATTTGAAGGAAGATGAGAGAGGCTATCAAATATGGAGTTACTCATACTCATTTCTTCATAGCAACTTAATATATGAAAACTTTCATTCTGAAATCCTCATCATTTTGTATTCTATCATGTTTCTTTTAATTTTTACCGTATTTCCAGGCCTATAAGAGGCACTTTTTCTACTTCAAAATATGCTCTAAAATCAGTCTGCGTCTTATGAGCTGATGTTATACAGGTATAACTCCGTCCTATAATAAGCAAGCCAAATCGCCGGGATAAATGCATACCATTAAGTATTTTTTACCATATCAGGCATTGAAAATAATTCAGTTAATTACAAATTTCAATAATAACACTTTTTTGAGCAAGTAGTAAGGAATAGAGTTTTCATATTTCAATGACAGAAATTCCTTTACAAAAATTCCCAGATAAATCAGAAATGCATACTATGTAGTATGTTTGGTTTAATCTCGCATGTGGTGCTGCTGCAAAACATATACACATTGGGCTAACGGAGATATCATCCCTTTGCTAATACATTGTATCTCTTGCGATAAAGAGTTTACCAGCACTCAACCTTATGTAACAAAGTATGAGTTTTTTTGTAAATTCTTACCTGAAAAATCAAGTTGCGTCTTATAGGCCGGGAAATACGGTACTTAGCAAAATCATTTACAATTCCACAAATACATTGAAACTTCATTTAACACTACAAAGGAGAATCAAAATCACACAGTTTTTTCTGTGTAAGATAATTGGGTAATCATTTATAAAGGACCCAGGTATTTAAGTTCTCCAAGAAATATTTCTTTTAATTCAACAATTTATTATAGATATTTATAAATATATACATCATTGCATTGCTAATTAAATTATATAAAAACTTATAGGAATGGTTAAAATTTATTGAATAACTAAAGCTAAAAGTAAATAAAAAACTCACCCCTTGTAGAATGCCATTGGTCCTTCCTTAACCATCATTCTGATGGCACACTCCATGGCTCCCTTATATTGTCCTTTGGGAGAATTCATGTAGCGGGTTTTTACAACATCTACAGGAGATGCTGCTATTGTTGTGCAAAAACCTAGTAATGAATAGTTAGAACATATAAAATCCAATCTTTTTACCGTGATTTAGAAATATTAGGTGTAGCAACAAAATTACTTTTAGATCTACTCACCAGCAATAACTGCAGAGACAAAATGGCATGGAACATTGTCAGTCATGAGTCGATAGTGAATTATACTTTCCTTTATGATATCGTAGCATACTATTTCAGATACATTAACAATGGCATTTCGACTAACATTTGGGAACGTTCCTGTAAAACAAAATCAACATAAAAAGTTTTTTCCTTTGAATAATTATAATTGTAAGACTAGCTATTTCATTTTTCTTAAAATTAAGAATAGTTTTGTTTTGATATGTATAAATGACATTTTTTTGTGGATGGATAATTATCTCAAAGTATACTTCATATAAACTTTTTGGTAATGCAATTTTGTACTTCATTTTTGATGCTATGAAATGAGGTGATTTGGCTTAAATAAGATGTTATTTGTTTCAATTATTTCTCTAGTTTATGCACTGCTCATCAAACATTAATGTTATACCACTAATCTACAGATGTTTATCCATATGTTTAATGTTTTACTCTTTTCCAATCTAAAATTCATTATTTTTTTGTCTCTAATGTAAAAGCTTGCCTTCAGTATAATCAACTTTTCCCATCATAACATTATAAGGTGTGTAAGGTTCAACTATATATTTAATATATTACATTTGATCTTTTATGGCTTTACGTGTATTTTTATTTTGAAATCATAATTGTGTTTCTCTATGAATTGATTTCTTTGCTAAGTTAAAACTTTTCATTGGAAAAAAGGTTAGACATGACACAGCAGTATTCAAGGAAAGTACTAGCACATCACATATAATTTAAACTTGTTTCTTGGATGTCTAATAAAGCAGCTTCATTAAAATTTTAATAGATTTAGGTATTACACAATCAATTTAATTATATATTTTTGAAAATTGAACATTTTGATACCTGACTTTATTAGAACTATTTCTTCTCTGAGGAACTCCAGCAGAGCTCCAGTAAATTTCAAAACAATACTTTGGCCATAAATGATAATAAATTGTAAAATTTAAACTGCTCTTCATGTTTTAACAGTTAACAATATGATGGATTCAAATCATCCTGATAACAGTTTAGAATCACTGCTCTATGCCACTCAAATATGGGAAGGTGGTGTAGAAATATAGGAAATGATAGAAATGCAGGATTAAGATGCAAAGATAACGTATTGGAGGTGTACTCAAGATTATCTTTACCTTTCCACAATCCTCGTACCCCTTCCTCTTTGGCAATAGTTCTATAAGCTTGAAGTGTAGAGCTGTAACGCAAACTACCACTTGTCTTTGGTCCAGCTAGTGTCCTCTGCTCTGCCTGGAAGCGTACTTTTACGACATCAGTTGGTTGTGCTAGCAGTACAGCTAGGCCACCGGTTGTAATCCCTGCTGCCACTCTTGTTGCAACGCCAAGAGCCCCAATCCCTAAATTCTTACTACTTCCATCAGCTGCAGAATAGAATCACAAGAAGACTAATTAGCCAAAATGTCCCAAATTGTTTACTCAAACCCTTTATTTATAGCACATTCTGTGTTTGACCATTCAATTGATTCTTCTCATAATCTGAATTATTTGAATAATAAATATCATGAATTTTAATTTGCAAAAATCACACCAAGAAATCATTATTTAAATCCACTCTTTTATTTAAGATTACTTTTTAACTCTACAACTTTTTGATGATGCTAATATATTGCATTCCTTATTTATGCCATCTATTACTACATTTCCAATAGAATAATTTTTCATAATCATTATATTCCTTTATTTTTGTTGCATCACTTTCATGTTATGTGGAAAGTGATTGTATTTTATATTCATTTTCTCTTTTGCATATCTTGCAATAAATAACCAAGTCCTACCATCTGGAATTAGAAGCCTGGCATACAGCTCTTTGACAGAATCATATAGACCAAGGCGCACAGATGCGAAGCACATCTGTCGCTGCAGACCAGCAGATAGTCCATTATACAGGCTCCTACAAAAAATTACAATGCCACAGTATTTCACAGGGGTAAAAGTAAGCACTCATTGGGATAAAAAAAACCTTCTATAATTGCATACATTTTCAATTTAACAGAGAGAAATTCTCCAAGCATACCTCATTTACAAATGGATTGCTGGTTCAGTTAAAGAAAATTTGATGAAATAATATAAAGGCAAAGGGCTTCTTTTATATATTGTGGTAAATAATATAAAATATAAGTTCTTGTAATATTTGAAACTCATAAAAACCAAATGATAACTCTCCATGAAGATAGTAAAAAATATTTTTAACGGAAAATATATTTTTTCGGGTGAAATAAAATTCCAAATTATTATAACTTCGTTTGTATAAAGAAATAAATCAAATGTCTGAATCGAAAGAAAATTATACTATCCATAACCACAGGAAAATGATTGGGATGTCTCACGCTCACGAGAGTTGTTTCACTACATCGCTATGAGAACTGAGATAAGAGAAACGATATTCCAGAAAAGGAGGGAAAATTCGTCTAAATATCCTCATAACGTGATAAGACATTTGTCAGAGCTCTGTGCTTGTTTCATTCTTGAATTATTATTCTTAATCTCGGCTACAAATCAATCTTTTATCTAAAATTTGAGTCGCAGCGTTCATGGCAAAAAAAATACAAAACAAAATTTTCCAGCAGTCTTTTTTTCTTTCAAACGCAATAAATGGATTTTTGAAACGACAAGATGGCTGCAATCACTATCTTACATTTCATTACTTAAGAAAGCCATACAGTCATGTATCATTATCGTAGAGAGGAAGTCTTGCCCTTAGGCATTTTTTTTGTTCTTTTCTAAAAACTGCATTTTTCGCGTGAAGGGCGGAAATAATTAGCTACGATTACCCGCAAAGCAGCAAGGCATCACATGATAGCCGATTGTAGGATATTAATGAGTAGCAGTTCCATTTATATCAAAGCCCTGTCAAATGTCATCACTTAATTAATGTGTTAGTTTCACACAGGTTTTAATCCACGAAGGAGGCTAATATTCTAAAATTATGTTATTCGAAAATGAAGTTACAAATGGGTGATGGGTTTCTAAATATCCCTAATATATTTATACAAGGTTCGCAGAATCGGGTCTGAGGTTCTAGGATTTTCCATCGATACATTATTATTTCCAAATACAGGGTAAACCTCGACGGGTGATCAAGTTTTCAGTTTCTTTTGTTTGTCTACTTCCCCAATCAGAGGATCCAATTTCCAAAAATCCAAAGCAGTATTTCAGTCTCGTCAGTTTACTGTACCGATAGAATTTTCCGTTCCGTGGAAGCGAGTCACTCAGGTCTAGTTATCGAGTATAAGCGATAGTGAGTTAAATACAAACTCATATTCCTGCGTCTCTGATTCTACAACGTAAATGTTTCATTTAGAGCTTTTTTATTTCTTCGTGTAACAAGACTGTGATATTTCCGTTCAGTATAATAAATTCAGCTGGCAGCTAAATGAAACATTACGTTACTATAACTATATAGTCGTTCAGATGACTATTCGTAACACTCAAAATCTCCTTCTATGAGTCTTAAAAGAAGAAACATCTTTTTAAGAAACGGAGCGGAAACGGAACGGATGAATATAGGAAATCGAAATATACTTAAAGAGTATAAAGGTGAGAATAAAATTGCCGAAAACAAATAACTGTAAGGAGTCCTCGTCTCCATGGTAACGACTCTACTTTGGACCATTCCGCAGCAATAAAAAGTGAGAATCACAAATGTCACAAAAGGCGCTAAATAATATACGCCGTGTTAGTATCTCTTCAAACTCTAAGCATCACTAAAGAGGACAAATCAAGCTCCTAATGCGTAATTTACACTTTTCAATTCATATCTGGCATTTGCTGAGTGTATCGAAGAGTCAAATACCATCTCTGCTCATCCGCTAATGATCCCTAAATCGTTTTATTATCGTTTCAGCTCACCATAATCACCCTTTTATTGCCCTCTTTGACCTCAGATGCTGCATTTTCACGATTATCCTATGTTATGCGATTAGGATAAAGTGAAAATTCATTTCTAATGCAATAGTTGATGAGGATGGAATTTTGATGAAAATTGCACTTTTGCCCTCAGTATAATAATGAATTCCGTCCAGGCTGAAAAACTGCTAAAAAACAGCTGTTTTCCTTAAGTTGACTGTTACGTATTATTTTTGGAGAAATATTTGACTAAGACAAACATATGACCAAGTAAACGGGGTGTGATACAGTGCAGCGAAAACTATTTCCACGTAAGCTCTTAAAAATTGCAAATTTTAAAAGAACAATGAAGATGTGGGCAACTCTATGTTATTAATACAAATGATATATTCATAAGACCTGAGCGACCTTCGCCAATTACGTCGCACCTTCTACACATGGTGTTACTCTCGCAACATTACCTTTGCACGCGTGAACAGCTTTCACTATCGCTCTATGACACCATTAAGCGAGGTTTAATGTACAAGATCGTCAACCTTATCTCATTGTCACCACGAGAGAAAAAAGACCGGATCGAGATTTTGAACCGTAAGTCCGTTATCGAAGTCCAGTAAACACGCCAGATACCTTCTCGTGTATTCACCATTGTGGACGGATTAACCCCAAGGACCAAAAACTTCCTTGAGAGGATATTTTAGGCTATTGGCGATCAAAGAAATTTTGAGTATGAAGCAATATTTAGGAGAAAGTAATCGCTGTATGACATTTTCCAACGGCAACAGTAGAAAACAGATATGATTAATGTGCGATTACCACAACCTTTAAGCCCCATCTGATGTAGCAGCTCGTCGCCAAAGACGCGTAATTCAAATCTCACATACCGAAATACTTGTTCACAAGGAAGCTGATATTGAATCAGGTTGAACGTCGAAGATGCAGAGTACGGGAGCAAGGTTCGAATATTAGGAAAGAGAAGATTCCCCAATGCATCAAAAGTCCGACGATGTTTACCGATGCTGAAAATTCGCGCAGTTTCTTTATCATTTCATATCGTTCGGTCTATGCCATTCCCATCTGTCCTTAGTGACACCACGAAGGCTTATCTCTGCGGAGCTTTCAAAATAAAGGGAGCAATTTAAAAATGAAAGAGTCATGGGAGACAATAACACAAAGAGGTCCAAAGGATATCGGTGGTATGATTCTTGGGGTTAAGAATCCAGAGTTTTACGGGTGACGCAACCAGATTTGGCAACTTCTCAGAGAATCGCTTTGTATATCGGAAACAAAATTTAGTGCCACTAAAATTATTTGAAACTTTAGTGACGAGGTTAAAGAATTAAATTTAAAGTTAAAGAACGCCCATACAATTTATAATATGTTATTTCTCTCTATTGAAAATAAAAATTCCCATCTCTAATCTTTAAAGGAGAGATGAAATGCCATAAGTATGGAAGGAATAGATTTTGGTGACAATATTGCTCAAATGAACGTAAAAACAATCCTCGATTGTTTGATTAATTTCAAGGGCGAAACTATCTCTGGAAGAACGATTGAATATTTTTGCTAATTTGTTTTTCTCTATTTTTACCCAAGATATAACATTTATTCTTTTTATTTTCGACGGACTTATTTCGAAACAAAAAAATTCCCGTGGTGTTGATAAAAATTATTAAGATTTTATGATATAGATGGTCACACCCAGATCTGCTTGAGAAGAAGCCACTATCGTTATCTGCCTTAACAACTTTATCTGAATTTTGATTTCATCCGTTAAAATCTTTCTCATTTGTGCATGTAGATAAATGACACTCGAAAATATTTCTTCGGTTATTCAATTCGGCTTCTTGGTTAACTGTAGAAATGATGATTAGTAATCATAATTTGCAAGACAAATTCATTTAACAAAATTTAATGCGGAAATTTAACAAATATTTTTCCAATTTGTCTTACTTAGCTTACTTTAATGATAATTAAGAATATATTATGTGTGTCGCTCAAAAATATGATAATCCTTTAAGGATGAAAATCTAATTATTTTTCTGCTGAACGTAAATAAATAAATAAAATGATGAAGTCTTTAATTTGAGCGAAAATGAAAACTTGAGGTATCCTCATACATTTAACTCATCGTCAATTTAAAAAGAAACTAATTGGTAAAAAACATTAACAGCTAATTAAAATTATTAGGGAATGGAAAAATCAAAGTGAAAGCTGTTCATTTAGGCGTCCTATCCTTCGACGTTTCTTTCAGATCTGACCACTTAATTAGGAATATATTGGGTTCTATGTAAATGATTTGGTTTCAGTGCGGAAAATAATTAATTGTCTACCACCTGTCTCTCTGCTTGATGTTAAAGCTCTTCCTTAGAGATTTCTCTTTTTCGGCCATAAATTCATATTCTACAGGGCAGGATTTAATTCTTCATTTGGTGAAATGTGATCGTTCATCATATCTCTAGTATCCTATAGTATCTAGTAACCCCATAAAAAATCATAAATGCTCCGAGGAAATTAATAGACAAAATTGAAACAATATTAGAAATGGTATATTATGTTTACAGTAAATCATTTCAATTTTCCTTAGTATCACATGAACTTTGAGTTCGTCGTAGAACTCATTTAAAATAAAAAAAATATTCACAAGAGACGCATTTCTTACAATTATAAAACATTTTCCAATTGTTCTAATAATTAAGAATGATTTTACCAGTTTTACTGGTGTTTAGTTGTATATAAGTGCGTTACAAAACGCAACTCATTTGCAATACGTTACGTCTCTCACGGCGAATGCGCCAATAAGCATCTCAAAAGTTATATATTCCTTACGTGTGGCAGCAAGAAGCTTTAACTCCCCCTTTATTATTTCCTTAGCTCCCATGAACTTCCGAAGATGCTCAGCTGATTTCAAAAATATATACAATGACGTTTCTCTTCCATAGCCGAAATAAATACTTCCGAAAGGAGAAGTATTCTTTCACTTTTCTTCGGCTTGTCCGTGACCTTTGGGGCGCCCTCAAGTTCGAAAGTGGTGCAACGAAGACAATATACATTTGCCGCCTCGGCAACCCAAAATATCGTTCTTCCTTTTGCGGAGGAAAAAATGTATTAAATTCGGCAGGAAAAGGAGGAAAACAATCAAGGTCCAATATAGGTCGAATAACAAAACGCGGAATAGTTCTAATCTATTTCGACATTTGTGACGTCAGCCTCTTTCGTGGATGGACCCACGACGTCGCGCCCAAAAACACTGCGGAAACGCAAATTCAAATGCAGAACTCCCTTGAACTTCTTGGCTCCGCTCCAGGCAATTAGGAAAGCGAAGGCGGAGTATTCGGAGCGGAGTTTACTGGGTCTTAATTCCGTCATTTCGCGGACGCGAAAATGATCATTTTTGCCTTGATCCGAGGACATCCTCCTTAATGTTTTAAGCATAAGAAGATACAGATAAAGAAAAAATTGGGCAAATATATTGAGGCGCATGAGAGTGTCGCTCTCCAAGGACGATAACTCCGATCGAACCTTCGTTTCCGAGGTCTCCGTCGTTTCCATAAATCTAGTATAAAGATGACGGACCTTTCTTGAGACGCCTTGGATTCGAACATTCGGCCTTCGTAAACACATTCACCTAACCGGTTGGAATCGGCTTTTACCGAATTCTTCCTCTTTTACACGTGGTACTTTGATAAGCTCCAGATGACTTTTAAATTGAATAAAAAACGCAATGTTATGTTTGATCATCTACTCGTGAAAGTCGCGTCCGGTTAAAACTGCGCCGATCAGACAACGAAGGACAACCGTTTTGATGAAAAATTTTGGAAATATATCAAAATATTAAGCTAAGGTAGTCATCATATTGGCAATTAAAGTATTTCACTGGTATTTCACAATCAAGTTTCCTATAATTTTCAAATTCCTTGGTTCCAAAAATTTTGATATCATTGGTATAAAAAATATAATCCTTTTCAAGAATATATTCCTAAATTCCACTCTAGATTTGAATTTATCTGATCCATAAATCGAAGGTAAAATAATCACAAATTCCATTAAAAATTCTTACAACACGTGCCTCGCTTCTTTCCCAAGAAATACCCAAGTCTTAATTTTCCAGCGTTTTTCCAATACTCTTAACATGAAAAAATAAAATCCTAGCAACTTCTTCGGCTTGTTCGATATTTATAAGCGTTTCTTTTTCTTTTTAAAATTAAGTTGAAGTCTATATTTCAATGGAGAACGCTTGAGCCAGATGCTGTTGGATCCGGCTCAAGATACTCAAGGATTTCAGTTCTGCATCCCGTTGGAAACACACGCAAGATATCGTAAAATAATCCTAAGAAATTATTTGAAAACCTTCGGTTTACCGAATCAACGACCTTTTTTATCTCGAGAACTCCCCGTTGGAAAATTTCCCTTCATTTGAACGCTATTTGAACTATTCGATAACGAATCAATGTTGAATCTGTATCTTGGAGTGGTGGCCGAGGAAATGATATGTAAACACCCTCTGCTGACAATGGAGACTCAATCTATTGTCACTTCTATCTTTGAAATGGGACATGTGGCGACCGAGGGCCTTGACGAACAAAAATTGATTTTTCCATCCGAGCTTTAAGTTTTCCTTTTGAGCAGACGACTGGGAACGATTCACGAGCAATGAATCGCTTATGAAAATTGACGCTCTTGGAATAAAGGTTAGAGACAGTAATACACGTCATTATCTCGTGTAAATCACGCGGTGTTCGTACGAGTTATTCAATGGGACGATGTGCATGTGAAATAGGCGACGCCCCCTCGGAAACAAACGGACGTTGTGCCAGAGTTGGCGAGATAATGGCTCGGTCCGAATGTGACAATAAAAAGTGGAGCGATCCAGATCAGATGATCCGAATGAAAAGTTCTTTTCCTAGTTCACATTCATTTGAATTTGTGATAGGTGTCTCCGCTAACGCCGGTGAGTTAAGACGATTACGGATGAGTTTATCTTCAATTGCGAGATATTAAGTTTGTGATCGAGCAAATGATGTGTACCCAAAGAGTTCGTTTATCCGGATGAGGACTTTAACTAGCGATGGACGACGTGTTTTCTGGGGATTTCACAAGTTTGTGGATAACAAACGAAACGATGCATTTGAACCTCAACCCGAATAACGACGTGACGTCCCCTTTAATGGTTTTGAATGTAGTAGTAAATAAAAGACCCTATTCCAATCAAACGTAAATATAAGATAAAATATTTTTATTATATGTGGAAAATTTCTAATATTCATCGTAGGGATTCACTCCACGACCGGTAAAATCGAAATCCTCTTGTTGCTTCTACTATGATTTAGTCGAGGTTTAGTTTTTTAATTATTATAATTGCATATATATTTCATAAAATATTGGCCTTCATTGACAAAGTACTTCAGAGTTGTAGTAATCTCGGCGAAGAGAGTCACGTCGGTATTTAAGAATCTTTCATAATTAAAGGATTCAGACTAGTATTTCAGAAGATGGCTTAATGGAAATAAGTAGCATCAAAGTTATACACTTATTATGAGACATTGTTGCAGTCAATTACAATATTTTACCGAATGCAAATATATCACATCTAGAGCCATGCTTTTCAAATTACTTTCCTCCTCTGCAGTTTTGAACATTTAAATTAAAAGCTCAAGGAACCATTATATTAGCTCGTTAAGTTTAATCAGAACGGAAACTGACGAAAAAGAGAAATCTATATACAGAATGGATAATTTTAGTACCTTTGGACCTAAATATCATTTAACAATGAAATATCTCGCAAAATAATGGACCCCACTGGTGGTGTTTAATTGTGTTAACATGGCAGTCTCGGATATTATCCGATCCACGAAGAGCCTAACGGAACACCAGATCCTCAAATTTTTCTCATCCTATGTTTAGAGCGAAAAAAAATGCCTTAGGCGGCCTGATTAAGTAGCTGCACCATAACTACTAATTAAGAATTTAATTCACCAATCTGCGGTTTTCATAAGTCAAATGACAAAAAAATATGTAATCCCACCTAAGTATTCATAATAAGCAATGTCGTCTATAAAAACTAAACTAGAATGTGATGGAACAACACTAGTGAGGGAGCAATAATCCGGATGACCTTTATGGAAATAACGAGGCAATGATTAATAATAAAGAACCGGGAATGTGCCAAAAACTGTCTAAGAAATTGTGTAACCGGGGTCATCGAATTGTATTAACTAGTGCTGACAATAAAAATATTTTGATAACTGATGACACGGATTCGAAAAATTGAGAACTGGGGCGAGAGTGATTGCACATTGTTTCGTGGGAGAAAAAATTATTTGTTTGAGTAGTTCGAAACGAATTCTGTTTTATCGCACGGTCCTATGGCAATGACTTCCTCGGGTTGCTGCCAATATATAAGCAAGGGTTAAAGTCGGGTTGGTCCCGTTTGGTCGGGTCACTTGAATAAATTATTTTCCGGAAAGGAGTTGATAACTTCTACAACAGCGCATTCGAAAATATCGGTAAATTGAGAAATCATTTCTCTATGGGGTTCGATTCATCTTTCGCAACTTTGTCTCATCTGGACCATAAAAATCATGCCAGGAAAAAATATTTTTGCAATTGCGGGCATTCTAAAATTGTCGCTGAAGAGATACGAGTCGGGTACACTTCGCCGCCTAAGCTTGAGGCGCGCAAATACGGAGGAATGTTATCTATGAAATTGGAGAGGAAGAGGGTGGTATGTCAAAGAGCACTGCCCGAAACTACGCTATCAATTTTATCTGCGTAAAAATAAGTTTCGTCGATGCTGTTTATCGGAGAGGTCAAGAGATCGTTACCATGGAAACGAATTCGAGAAAGAATAACGTCTTTATTTGCAGACCGGAAGATAATACGTCTTCGCCACTCCGCTCTTTTGGATAAGACGCACTAAACTTAGTAAATCCTTGACGTCATCACCTCCGTAAGAATTGTTATTCGGCCGAGCAATTATTGTTCCGATGGGCATTGCATTGTGGGTCACGCTTCGCAAACGAACCCGCGACCCCGAATCATGCGGCGGCTTATGATTAATAGTTCGGAGAGTTGCACATACCTGAAGCCCTCTTGACGCGCGATGGTTGCAATTGTGCCGACTAGACCCTGGTAGATATTCGTTGAGACCTCCGCCCTGACGATTTGAACTGTGGTTGGAGTGCTGGCGAGCGCCGCTACCAGTTGCCGCCCTTCACCTTGAATCTGCAAGGAAGCGAACCAGAAGATTAGCATAGATGCGGTTTAAATTGCTATTAAACCATCCCCAGTATTGTTTGGCCTAGTCCAGCATCGTAAACTTAAATGAATTGTTTGTCAAGAGGATAGCTGTCGTGTTTCAAGAGATCGTTCGTAGTTCTCGAGCGTCATTGAGATACAGAATTAGGTAAATATGTAGCAAGTGAAAGGGAATTTTCCCTATGTCAACAAGGGGAAAAATTTCCCATATTTATCGGCGTATAACAGGCATTTGTTTCCAAAAATTTAGACTTAAAATTCATACTGCGTACTATACGTGTATTATTTTTTGTATAAACTTAATAAAATAAAAAGAATCATATTAATTGTTTACTCAGCAAAAACTGCGACAAAATGCATCTTCCCGATTATGTACCACAAATATTTTAATGATTAAATACCAAATAATTCCTTTACATTTTGGAAACAAGATGTATAGAGAAGCAAACATGTGTCTACTAACTAATTATGTATTAACACTTGAGCAGGTGCGCGGCACAAATGGCAAAAATATTCATCAGAAATCATTCATTGGTGTAAAAAGAACTCGAAGAAGATATTTTTACCTTTACTTGTCACCTTTTACATAGAAAATTTTTATAATAAACTAGCTTCCGTAGTTGTTTGTAGCTGTTCTGCGGAGTGCATGAAGTCCTGATCATTCAAAGTTTTAATTTATTTTTTAATCAAATTTCCTTTTGAAAATCATGGTGCGTGTTATAAGACTGTACATGTTATACGTCGATTAAAACGGTAATTACAATTATGTTCGAATTTGTCTCTCAATTTAAAAAATGAGGAATTAAGTAATGTTTGAAACGAGGGAGTAAAAAAGGGATCAACTCCGCCATTTTTTCTGGTTTATTATATTTAACCTAGTAATCAATATTAATTCCAAGAGCTTCTATATTTTACCTCAATGCCACTAGTTTCTACACATACCTGTAGAGTGGAAATTTCTGATATTAAATAATGATTTCATTTAATCCAATTTGAGAGCATCTTCCAGTAGAATTGAGAGATCAAACAATGCAATTTATAACATAGTTTACGCAAAACTAGCGGAATCGGTCATGGTGAATTAATTCAAATTAAAATAAAATTAATATGTCCAATCTTTACTTGGTGGAACGGTGGTATAACCATTTTAAATAAATGACCTTAGTGAATTAATTCTATTGGAGTGAAAAGGAACAACTTTAATTCACCTGATGAAATCCGTAATATGTATCCAAAATTCATCTCAAGCGACGCTCGGTGCTGATCGCCAACAAGGCTAACAACATTATAAACAATGTAACAATACCACCGGATTGGTGTCATAAATCGGCCAGAAACGCAACCAATTAGAAGAACAAGCATAAAAGGAACGACATTGAAGAAAAACTGCAAGAATGTATGTTATTGAGGTAGGTTAATTAAGGTCATTTACCGGCTGATGTGTAAACAGGAATATTTACGTTTTGCATAGTCATTGTTCATTTCCTTGGATACAGTAACAAATAAGATCAATAAAAATCGCCATCGTTTAAACGCCACTCTGTACATATTTCCCAATTTTTTTTTCTGAATGTCTCAGACACATTAGTCAGTTAATTAGGTGGAAAAATTGTATATCTCCATCATTAGGAGAAATCAACGCGTCTTTCAAACGATCGCGACGGAGTGCATCGAAGTTTCTTCCGCTACATTGCGTCATTTATTTTCCCTCTCGGACACCAGTCGCACGCAATAACCTCGTTTCCCTTCCCTTGCCCTTCGGAATCGTACTCACCTGTAGCCTGACTTTGGCCGTGTCCAGTGGAAAAGTTACGAAGTCCGCGAAGCAGGCTGCAGTGCCGGCCGTTAGGAGTTTCACGGACAGCGGCAGAGTCGAAAAATCTTTGTTTGGGACAGCGGCACCTCTCAAAGAGGAGAAGTCTCCCCTGACCTGAGGAGGATCCTCAGTCACTGCGAGCTTCATGGTGAATTTTTCACTTGTCCACTAACGCCGCTTCACGAAAAATTGAAAGAATCCGATGGTTCGACGAATGACCTAGAGCGTGGGAAAAAAACAAGAGAGATATTGGAAATCGTTGAAATTTGGAGATTCGGTAAGGCATTTTTCTCTATACATCCCAATCCTAAAATATCGAATATATATGTCATTCCAGTCATTGAGAAATGAGAGTGTTTTGTTACATCTACGGCATGATACAATTATACAATGATATTCATGATGATGATAAAGTCCACGGCTGACTAATGTGATTTTAGTCATCCGAGAAGTTATTTAAAAAATCTTGCAATTTCCAAATGAAATGAATCTACAGCTTAATGAAATGTGCCGGTAAATTACGATACGTTTCATTTAGTTCACCATCGCATTCTTCGAAGATATTATTCGCAGAATCAAAGATTGTTCTTTCGATACGCTGGCTCAATTAATCATTTTAATATTACTTAAGAATTCCAGCGGGAAATCAAGTTCTTTTGAATTTCCCCCAGATGTAGAGTATCTCCTTTACGAACTTTTTATCTCACACCAAAGAATTGACAAAATTGGCAGATTGCGAAAACGGATATGTTGCGAATTTGTTTTGGTTGAAAAAGTCTCCTTCGGCCCAATCTTAATCATTCAATGAATCCAATCATAACAGTGGAGATAAAAAGATTGCGATACGGGTTGCCTGTCTCGTCAAGGTTGAAAATGACATTTTGGAAAAGATTCTAAAATTAGAATTATACAAAAACAGTTATCATAAATATAATCACCTATTTAGTTATTTTAATATAGTACATAGATACATAGTACTTCCTCTCACAATATGGCATTTCAAAGAGGGATGAATTCATTCGCTTTATTTAAAATAATTATTATCGTGAGATGGAGTACATTCGAAAGGCTTTCTGTAATACAGATATGACTGGAAGTAAAATCCATTAATGCCATTCTTCTTCTATAGTATAAAATCCAATTTTCCACATCAGAATTATCGTTGAGCACGGCGTTCTTGAATTATTTGATATTTTATCTTCCCCCACCATTCTGTAGCGATAAGCAGCGCTTTACTACAATTCAAATTTTATACGGAGAAACTAGAGGTCAAAGTATTGATTAAAACCGTTCAAAGGCACAAAATTTCTACCGTTAAATTCCTCTTACTTCGTCATACTATCTCGATGCGAAAAATAATCTCAATTCTCGGTGTGTCCTCCCACAGATAACCTATAAGCGGAATTTATATCACTCTTTGATCGTTCCCAATCTGATATAAATGTCATTTTCTTAATCTCCCGTGAAGTGGACGAGTTTATAATTCGCATAACAGGTGACACCGGCATTCTTTGCTCCGTCACAATTCCGCAACGTAACTGAAACGTAATGACTTTCGATAGCGGAAACCCTTGACTATAAAGATAACCAAACTACTAGATTTGTTCTAATAGTGGGAAAACACATGTTTATTTAGATAGAGGACATTTGTACATACAAACATCGGAAATGAGATTCCCTCTACAAAGCGTGGAGGAATGACGACACAGAATAACAAAACGGGAGAAAATGCCGCTATTACGTCAGATTGGTTTTATCGCCGAAGATATTTAAAATTTTACTTAGAGTAATTAAATAATAGTGTACCAACTTTCGTCGTAAATATATGTATGAATATATTTATACTGATAACTGTAACGTATTACTAGCAAATATTGGAATTAGGATGAGGAAACTGCACTTGCTTAGGATTTTCGTGAACCTTATATTTTAAGATAAATAATCAGAATTATAACCTCCTCATTCTTAATAATAAAATATAAATTCCTTTAGTTGTAAAACATCTATTCCCTCCCCAAAGAAGTGAATTTTTGCAATAGGAATGAACTACCTTGGAATTGGCTAAGAATTTGAACAATGAGAGAAGGATATTAAAATTAGTCACATTGGAAGTCATTAACTGTATCTCTTCATTCAGCGAAAATTTCTCTCTTTGGCCGCATTTTCGGAATTCAAGCCTCCTTGTAACATTTGCATGTTTCCAAATCTAACTTTCTATTTGAAAAACATAATTTCTCAGTCTCGAGAGAAATTTCAGGAGAAAACCTAACGTAAACGAAAATTTTAACAGAGACGTAACAGACCGCACGAGACGTTGGGACGCTACGTCGACAATAAATATATTGAGCAGAAATAACATTAATAATCGAAACGGAAGCGGAGGAACTCGAATTAAGAAATGCACTCGCTGCACCTGCAACCGACTTGGTCGCAATTCTGCGCCTCTGACGTCCGCACACGAACCTGAAAACCATGCATGCGGCAGCAAAACTGAAGGTAATGCGCCCATAAGAAGAAACCAGAACTCGTGGAAATAGAAAAAAAAAAGTTTGAAGAAATCGCAGGAGTTGGAAGTGCGTTGGGAGTCGTTCGATTTACTCACCCTGTGTCCTGAATTTGAGATTGGTCCGAAAGGTATGAGATTCCTGGCGATATGGTTCTCCGGAAACTGAGGGATAAATTAACGGCTGCGAAGGAGGCAGAAAATCAGGAAGAAGCGACGGGGCCTAAGAGGGCTTAACACTGTCCTTCTATGTGGTCCATGGAAGGGTGTTGAAGGTTGAATCTTCCGTCTTGAGGACGGCACAGAGAAACGCCAAAGATCTTCATCAACACCGGCATACTCTCATCCTCAACCCCCTTCCTGCGAAGAAAAATCAAAAAAATTCAATACCGCCGGAAGTCGCAGTGACCGATTTCTTAGGTGAAAAACATTAATATATATCTGCATGGGGAAGGCGAGCCACTCACATTTCTCCCATTGGATATCTCCTCAATAAAAATTCCATAGCAATAGAAATTATATTTGTATCGGCAGCTACAGTAAAACCAATACCTACGCCTATCTGTTAATAACCAAAAGTATGGCTAAAAAGCAAGGTCGCAAAGAAGACTCTGAGCTATTGATGGCAAATTAAAGAGACGAAAGAGAAAAATCAGAATTTGGACTGAGAGAGGTCTAGAACCTTCTCTAGCGTACCGGGATTTCATTCCGATCACTACGAATTCCTTCAGAGATGAGACCCCTCACGAATTATCCTCGTTGCCGTGACCGTACCCTAGTTCCCGCAAATTGTCATCGCCATCCGCCATTTCCACCGGCGGCGTACTTTTTGCCTTGAGTTCGAACTAAGTCTAAAACCGTCCTTGGGCAATACGCGTGATTCTTCACTTGGTAAACTCCGACTTCTATTTCCGGGAACGGTTTGGTCGCGAGGGAAGCGGGCGTCGCCGGTGCAGTGGTCCACCCACACTCTCTTCGTGGAAGATGCACTGGGATTCCCAGAAACGAGAGCGCAGCACGGGGAAACGGCTAGGCCGGGAGATACAGGATAATTCGGTGAAATGCTAGGAAAACGTTTCGCCGGATCTTCCCGCGGTCGGAGATGCGTATGGTTCGTCGTTCGCAGTGGCCGCGTGTTTTTCTAAACAGACCCAACGAACCGCCGGAAAAAACCGCAGGAAGAGACGTCGGAGGATGACTCGTGGGAAAAATGTACCGATTCGCAAAAGCGAAACTCGACTTATGACCGAGTAATTACGACGAACGGCACTTCGTGGAAGCAACACCGCAGTGATCGCGGAGAGGGGGGCAAGTCGAAAAATCAATGACGGTATTACTTCACTTGTACTAGCAGCGCTGTACCTGGGCGGGAAGGCTCATTTCTCCCTAAGCTTCTAAGAAGAGGCTGAAGGAGTCTAATTCGCGGGCGGAAATGAAATTATCCGGGAAAATAACTAAGCTAACTCGACAAAATATTCACAAAATATCTGACTGATTTTAATTACCCGTAGATATCGAGGGTGGTATTCGAAAATAGTGCGCTGTAGCCAATTCCGGTTGTGACCTAATGCTATTGCGAATTACCTTTACCCTTTCATTTTCCATCGCTACTTTTTTCTCGAAAAGCTCCATTCCTATAGAGGTAAAGCACTTGAGGACTTTTCATTAAAATTAAGCTTTTTAAGATGATATCAATTTGTCCATGTTTATTAAAAATGACTTCAGATTGAAAATTCGAGGAAAAGCTTAGTGTAAAAATAAAACATCGTCTAATTTAACTAAAATCTATTTCATCTGCGGCAATTTAGATTGTATAATCTGGCTTAAACTCTAATTACATCATTACAGACCTAGTTTCTTGGCCTCTCGCCACCCTTGACCAACTTACTTCTTGCTTCTTGGCCCGGCATCCGAAAAAGAACAATGAATCCCACGAGAGTCTGCTAGAGATGCTATGCCAAAAAAGTGACGAAAAATTTCCCTATTGGACATTTCCTTAAATATCAATCATTTAAGTTAAATAATTTATTATTTACACAAGCGATGTAAAATGAAGATGTGGGTGAGAGGAAAATTGAAGTAAGGATTGAAATGAATGGGATTGTATTCTGGGAGCGGAAAAGAACTGAACTGCGGAAGCGAATGGTCTTATAACCGAGTAGCAATGTCATACCGTTAGGGAAATCGTCGAGTTATTGTCACACGCCTGGACTTTGGGTGGAATGATTTTCCACGATAAACGTGTATCTGGACAGAAAGGTTGACTTAGCTAGGCTGAGCTGTCGTAGACCTTCACTAATCCGCTCCATGTTCGCGAAATCGGTTCAGCAGTAAGGTTGCCCAATGGGTAAGTGTTAAGCTGCCAACACCTGATGAAAACTTCTTTGCTATTTATACGGACTTAAAATGGCAAGTTAAGGAACAAATTTTAAAACGTTGGGTTTTGCAATAATCTAAATGCGAAATCCCATTACATCATTGGCTTCAATATTGAGCCGGCGATAATTAGCCTTGCAGCGAATTTATTTAAATTTTGAAAATGCCTTCTTTTTATTCATCCTTTCCTCCATTTGCCAAAAATGCAAAATACGCACTATTCGTTATTACGAACTAGATGTTCCAAAATTTGGTCACAATCGCTAGTTTAATATTAGTTTGATCCCGGGCGCTGTAACTAAGAATGAGCATACTAAGTATTGCAAAAAGTATACAATACCTAAATATTATAACACACTCAGCAAGACTAGAAAGAGAAGATTTCATTCTTGTTTTTATTCCTGAGCCACAGTTACGAATGTAAAAGATTTTTGGCCGCACTCGAATCCAACAACTCAAGTTGAATTCGGATATTGTTGACCATGTTGACATTGACACTAAGATATTAAACCAAGGAGCACTTTCTGTAATAAAAATTGTGTGAGAAATAAAATTTTCACTTACCTGTAGCAAGGAAGGTTTCTGAAAAGCGACTAGAACATTTTCTTTTAAAGCGGGAGTTATATGAGAATGCGTGACCAATGAAAGAACTTGCATTGATGGGTGTGTAAACTAGCTCCACCAATCGCAGCCTTCGAATATGACGTTCCTATCACTAAGCCAAACCGGGCTGACAAAGGTGGAGTGGGAAGTTCACAGTTCTTTGAATGATTAAACTTCATGGTATGATTTGATATGATTTCACTGTATGTCTGTTTGACTGTAAAGGATCATCATCACTGTCAATCCTTGTCAATGTCAATCGCAATTGTAAATTTATTTGGCTGATGAATGTCTATTATTTTCATGATAATCGTCACATTCTTTCTAATTGTCTAATAATTAGGTCTAATTTGGATGTAACATCGAATTTCAAATGTTAGTATTGAATCCCGCACCATCCATGTTATGACTCACAACATAAGTGTGGCAACGTCGCAGCTCAGTCACAGCTGTTGGGTCGTTTATTTTCTTCAGCGCATGTGAGTTGCTTTCGCTATTTCATTATATCGAACATTTTTTGATCGTCACCCCAGAAGATAGATAAATTAGTTAATAATATTCATTATTGTTTAATTGTATAACTCAAACACCATGGTTAAGTAAACAATGTCTTGGTTTTAGTTAAAGACGCAATAACTAAGTCTCTCTGGACATATTGTTTCGAATTATTTCATTTTAGCTTGATTACGTGGTGTTGGTATTGCATCTAAAGTGTATGGTATAATTGTAACTTAGTCCTTGCAAAGCCATAGTGATTTTCTGTATTATATTTGAAGGAAAGCTTTGAAGCAAATGAAGAAAAATGTGGCATAACTTAGAGCCAGGCAGTTCCCCAATTGATTGGTGCGAGGGAAATTACAACATTACACCTCTCATAGCTGAATTCGTTAATACTGTACGTATTGTTTGCAAATAATTTTATTGAGACTTCGTGTTGTGGTTCATATTGTCGTTAATATCTGCGGTTTTATTTCAGTTCAGCAACTTCTTGTTCTTCTTACTGCCTCCAGTGTTAATTCACCTGTTCAGAGAATATGCTCGTTTTGTGAATCCAGCTATCCACATAATCTGGATACTTCTCATCGTTGTTGGAATCAGCTCAGCGTATTTTCATGCCACCCTGAGCCTTATCGGACAGCTGTTAGACGAAGTTGCAATATTATGGGTATTCATGGCTGCATTTTCAATGTTTTTCCCCCGAAGATTTTTTCCTTACTTCTTTCGGAATGACAGGTAATGAATTTTCATTAATTATTGTTATAGTAGAGAAATGTACAATTAAATCCACTCTCGTTAACTTGTTCTATCACAAAATTTAGTCATGGTTCTAAATACTAATCTAAGATAACGATTTGTAGGAAATTATTTAGTATGGCGGCTGTAGTACTTGCTATATTTGCTACTGGCCTTGGATGCTTGCACCCTGCAGCTAATGCATTCGCATTGATGAGCCTAGGATTGCCAGCTTTTCTATTGTTGGTCCATGAACTGAGAAGGTAAGATACTGAAAATTGATTTATTACACTTTTATGTCAAGAAATTAAAATTGATGTCAATAATTATTTTGATATTAAAACTCATTATTTTTCCTTATTTTTATTTGTCATTTGGTACTTGATTTTTATTAAATATTCCCGAGTAAATAATAAAATCAAATTATACTCTAGTGGAATAGCCTTCACTTTATGTTTCTGATATTAGCTATGTTTGTTTACTGAAGTCAAAGTTAAAATTCAATAGGTGCAGATGTGAGCGAGTTTTTCGTCTTGGAATTCGATGTGGTGCAATATGGATGTTGGCTGTCACATGCTGGGTAACTGATCGACTTTTCTGTGATGCTTGGTCTTCGATTAATTTCCCCTATCTTCATGGATTGTGGCATATTTTCATATTCATAGCATCATACACCGCTTGTGTTCTCTTTGCTTATTTTGCTGTCAAGGATGAAAGACCAGAGCAAACACCAATTCTTAAGTATTGGCCTAGAGATGATTTTGAACTGGGGATACCATATGTGTCTATCTGTTGCTATTATTCATCTGTTGGCAATAATGAAATATAGGCACAAGAATTAAATCAGGAAGGAAATGAATCTCTTTTGTATGCTGAGATTGTGAAAGGAATTGAGCATTATTTTAATGGTTTATTCAGGTGGTCATGATGCCTGAATTTGTTACTAATTTTCATCAATTTACACCTGATGTGAATTAATCTGGGAGAGTTTAAAAGATTGTTGAGTTATCAGATAGCCATATAATATTAAATTTCTGAGCTAAGTTACTCACTGTTGCTGCATGCAAGCCAAATATTGATCTATATTTTATGCATTATGGCATACTCATTTCTACATTTATAGCCTAAATTTTTTCTATCAAATTTTCTGTTTTTTTACTCCTATTGATATTATGCATACCAATATTTAATGCTTTCCTTATTTACTGAAAATATTTATCTTTATTTAATCACCTCATTTCCTCCTAATTTATGTTATTTGCACATTGCTATATTCCTTAAAATTGTGATACATAATGATCTTTATTTAATAATGTAATCCCACCTCTTTATTGCAATATTTTAATGAAAAGGCTGTGTCATATTATATGCTCACTGTTTCAAGATCTCTTGTGAGAGTATTGCTAGCTGGAATTAAATTAATTAAAAACTGTTGATATGCAGTGTATTAAGTATAAGAGAAGATAAATTAGTCTCTGGTATAGAAGAGTATCGAAAACTATAATAATTTGTTCATGCCTATCTTCAGTGTTTCATAGTAATATGAATTTACAGTGTATTCTTGATTATCTACAGATGAAATGGGGACAAAAAGGATTAGTCTGAAACTAAAAATTTCGCACAGATTTTCATAGCTTTTACTATATCCCCATCTGCTGATTTTCTTCTTTGGTAAAGATACCTAAAGTTCTTTTTACCTTCGAGTCAAATTAATGTGCTCAGTAGCAAACAATTTATTTTCATGTCATAATTACTCCATTTTTATTTTAAGTACATTACTCAAAATTATTGAATAAATACTGTTTGTAAATGCTTGTTTTAATATACTGTAAGAAAGTGTCCTTCGGAGATCTACCTCTTGGGGAGCTGACAAAGGTTACAGATACGTAAGGAGACATTTGAATAGGCAACTAACTACATTTTCAGTCATCTTATTCCCAAAAGTTGTAAAACACAAACCAACAGAAGTATAAATTCGTAGCCACAGTGATATAAAAAATTCCAATTTTTATTTTTCATCGTGTATTTCTAAAATTTCACAGCCGGCTTTAAACTTGTAGCGTAATTGTTCTCCAAAATATTGTTTTTATATACAACAGAAAATTATTGACTAATAGTCATATTATTGTATTTGTTTAATCTAGGAAAATAGGTTGAAATTTTGTACAGGATTTAGCAAAATTAGACGTAAAAACTAATGAAATCTGTATGACAATCACAGGTATGATAAAAAACGTGCTGTATTAGTTTTCTGCCATCCCAGAATGGCCTCCATATAGATATTTCATGGATCTTACCAAAAAATCTTTTATACCATTTTCTGTATGGAAAGTGAAACAATTTGATGGAATGGAAAAATTATAGGTAGCTTCAAAACATGAGATAATCCAATTTGAACCAGTCTAGCTTTATCAATTTATTAAGAAACTATTTTTTTACTGTAATTGTAATACCAAAGGATGATTTTTTAAATACTCAGTGTATTTGTAACATGTATTAGTACATGCTGTATACTATTGTATGTGATCTGGTCTCACATGTCTCTGCTTGAAAGTAAATTTATATTTCCAGACTATGATACATTTTTAGGGCTTATTTGTCATAAGTTCCACTTTGTATGCAATATATCTTCTGTGATCAAATAAAGCAGGCATGTGATGTCCTTTTACAAATTTTATTGTTTACTTTAAGTTTAACCTGCTCTTTGCCTTGTCGTTTCTATGTCATCATTCCATTCAAAGTGGTATTAAATAATATTTGATGCTTAGATGGTATTTTTGCAATGAAAATGCTCATATTGCTTCACATTAAGGTTTTATTTCTAATTATTTTGTATTTCAATAATGTACACTTTGAGAATAAATATCATAGTTATATCTTTTGTAGTTTAATTTATTTTTGGAACAGTATCCTAGTAGATATTTCATTAGACCTAGAAAAGAATCATGCATCTACAGCATATAGTTCTAAGTGTAACTCAAACGCTTCTCAGTTATGTTGATTAGCTGTCAATTGTCAAATATCTTGCTGCATTGCAAGTCCTTTTATAAAGAGCTCCAAAAAGTTGTATATTGGTGCAAATATTGTACTGATACATTTCAATAACACTTTCCAGTTGATTGGTTACTTGGGATAATTATGTTTTTCACAAATAATGTAACGTAGCAAATTAGGAGTGGATCTTAATGAAGGGTTAAAGTCATTGGAAATTTTGAGGGCAATACAATGAATTATTCTATTCCAAACTTTATCAATAATCTACATTCTATGAGTGGATTTTTTTGTTTTGCAGTTAATAAATATATTCTTGTACCAGCCATACTGAAGCATGTTTAATATTTTTACATTATTCTTTTCTTCATTTGAAATAAATTTTATGTTAATCAGATTTTAGTCCGGTTTTTAATTCATTTCCAGAGAAAAATCTAATAGAATTACTGTGATAAATCAATATTTCCTGTCTAATTAAAAAAAATTAGCATTGATTGCAAATCAACATAAATATTTCTTGTTCATTATTTAGATTTATGCCAAGTAGTATTGATAATAATAATTACTGTAGTGGTTATTAATTAGTACTTATAAAATCTATAGATCCCTCTTTTTTCATTCATATTAATTGGATAATTATTCTGGCCTTGTATTGCAGTTTCACTTTGCTTAAAAGGAGCTCTTGTTGAGCAACCAAACAAAAATAATTTTAAAATACTCTATATTTTCAGTAAGTTAGTTGCTAAAAAAATGCTATAACTGTTTCTTAACTTAGTCAAAGAAAAAATATTCCAAGTAATTTGAAATCCAGTTTTATGAAGTATATATGTTGTATTTATGTAGCCAAACTTTAATTGAGAAGAAGATGGAAAATTTTTCCTGTTTTTCACTCTTTAATTACCCCCTGTTTGGTGTCATGCTGTAGTTTTATTGTAATTATCTGTAGAATTGTTATTGGCTTTGAGTTATTTTCAGTTTTTTGGGAAATTTCATAAATTGTAAGAGATATATGTGTTTGTCGAAAATTTTGAGGCACAGTACATCTTTTCCAAATGTTCATTGTGCATTACCATTTACTTGCTACTATATACTAGCTTGGATACATAATGTTGCACTTGATATGTACTCCGAGTATCTTAAATATGATTTTCTCTTGTATGCAAAAGAATTACTTTATTATTAAACTTTCGTAGCAATTCGTGGAAATATTTTAAATTGGCTATTTTCCTTCAAATCAGTGTTGTTTTTTATTTCCAATGATCTAAACCGATGAAAAGAATTTCGCCTCCTAAAATTACTCAAAATATTGTTACTGCTTGTGGAGACATGAGCCAAGGTCCTTTCTAAATGAGATTAGACGCGGGAATATGCACTCAAATTGCGAGCAAATAGTTCTCGAACCTTCGCTGGCCTGAGAAAATATTGAAACTTGACTTTCGTGACTTTCGCATTGATCATTTGAACGTTTCACGTTCACTTATTCTTGGGCCGCACAGCGCGATTTCCTCCGCAAGGTCTCAACAGGCGAACGTTTAATACCATCCAGCATTGAAATTCCGATCTAATGGCGCTCGGGTTATTAAGAACAAAGTAACAATTCAGACTTCTCCGCAACTGTGATATTTGACGTTTAAAATGGCAGGGTCCTTGGATTCTCAGGGCGACGATTGTGACCATACGCGTTCAATAAAATGATTCTACGCGCCCATTCCTTCGAGTAGGTTTTCCCAAAGTAATGACAAATTATTTAAATCGCTCGCAAACGATTAGCAATATTCTTCCGAGGCTGGTTTCTTACGTTATCCTGACAGAAGTATCGGAACTGTTTGTTTGTGTATATAAGATTTCGTTTACATTTGTTGCTTATCAGGGATTCATGCCTTAGAATGTATTTTCCACTGCGCGATGCAGTTGTTATTACAAATGCTTAATTCTTATTTACTTTCGAGGGTCCTCTACAACTATAATGTTATTTGTTTGCTGTGTCTTGAATTCACCCTTGTTAAGCAAATATGCACAATTTCAGTTGTGTAACTCTGTGATGTCACTACAACTGATGACGTACGTAGCATTTCATGGATTTCGAAGGAAAATAAACAGGGCCCGTTGCAACCACAGCTTTGTTACTCTCGTCAGAAGAAAAAGTATTATCCTCCTACAACCAAGATTCTGAAGTGGACACTACCCACGGTAGCTCTTAAACGCATCCAAAAATATTAGCAATGGTTGAGGATATTAATATCTGGAAATGCCTAAGAAAAGAAAATCTTCTGAGTTCTCGCCTTTATTCGTGCTCTCGGTCAAGGCTGTAAGCAGAGCAGATCTGAAGTGACCGGTTAGAGCAGCGATCGCTAGCCAGTGTACCGCGTAAAATATAACGTGTTCTCCACATTTCTGATAATTTTTCTTTTTATTTTGCGAGATTTTCCATATTTTAATGGAGGGTTGTATTCAAAGTTAAGGTATTTTATTGTTATAAACAAAACGCCATTCTTGGTATTTTCAAAAGTGCTACGTCAGCTTAGGTCATTTCGCACATTGGCTCCCACCGGGAATCGAACCCGGAACCGCTTTCACCAAGGTCAAACGCGCTGTCCACATGACTATCCGGGAGCCCTAGTTAACGTAAGATTTCCGCGGAAAAAGAGCAATGAGCTGGGCAATTTGGATTTAAATCTTTTTCATTCATTTATTTCAAATAAAGAATATGATTTTACGGAAACTTTAAGAAAATTTCTTAAAATACTGTTTAGTTTTAGCAATTGGGTCATTAGATTGATCGAATTTTATTGCAAGGTAAGGAATACAAATTAAAGAGAATTTAGATGTTTCCTTGTTCACAAGGAAATATGCAATGCTAAAGAATCGCAAACGCAAATACACCCTATACCTTTACGGAAACAGAAATGCAGCCATTGACCGTGCTTCAACTCAAGTGGATTATATTTACCTTCCTTCAATATTTTCGCTATTTTATATTTTATCGATAATATCCCGCAGTTTGTATTTGCTAATATTTGTTTTCTCCATACAAAACTCTGTTTATATCGTGAAGTTACTTTCCGGATTTAGATATGTTATACTTGATTATATTTGGCTTGGAAACAATTGAGAGCGACTCAAGAATCTGGATATATAAACATTCATTTAAATAAGCCTCTATGTCTCATTGTCAATTCCTGGAAGTTTGCCTTTCCTGCTTGAGTTGATAAGTTTTCTTACACCATTTAGATCCTTTACTTGATACAGATAAATTATGAGAAGAAGAACAGGTCTTCTGAGAAACCTGTAATTTTAGTTTGATTTTCACACGAATTCTCTCTATATTTCATGTATTCTATGTAATTCTGCCTCATGAACCCGGGTGAATTCCTTAGGATATATATTCGTTATTCTTACTTTTAAATTATTCAGGTCATTTGCAATTAAACCCATGACGTTATAATTTTCGCAAGAGGTATAAAAATATTAGTATCCTTCAATGGAAAATTTTCATGTTTTGATATATTCTACGAGCACCGTTTAGTGCCATAGTAAAAGTTTGATAGCGGGATTTTGATCGCTTGACGTCTGCGGTCTTCTCGTTCAATAAAGAAGTTTAATCGATTGGATTTCTCTATCCAAGCAATTAAAATTCGTCGTCCGTTCACGTTTTCTCTGCGGACCAAAGATATCAACAACACGTCTGCGTACTGGACTATAATGGAATGGTGCTTACAGTCCTTAGCGACTACCGTAAAAATACTTCAAGTGACGCTGGTCTCATTATCGCCACGTGAGGGGAGTGGTGGTGCACGGGTTCAAGAGAGGGAGAAGAATAGGAAAGGGTCTTCCGCGGGAAGGAAGTGGGAGACGGTATCGGAAAGTTACGCTCTCGACCTTCGAACGACATCGCTTCGGAAAGATATTTTAAATTCCGTCTCACCTTAAACCATTCCGCTCCCTTTCCCTTTTATCATTATGGAAGTTTTTAGGGCGGACAGTGCAGGAAGCAACTTTCTGTGTCTACGTAAGATTTTCGCAAGCGCAGACAGTTTTTGTTTCGCTCGACATACGGGGACACGCGGTGACATTGTCCTATGTTAAAATTCGACCTTGGAAACGTCTCTAAAATAATTGTTTACTACATGGTTACTTTATTTTATGGTACTGTTACGTTATTTTACCGAAGGGTGTACTAGAAGAAATTGTCAATGTGACAAATAATTAGGCGCGTATATATGGTGAGCATGGTTCTTAATAAATATTCCTAGAAAAGTTTCCTAAACCATCTAGACCCATAAAAGTATTCCATCCATATTCAAGCACTTGATGATGTTTGAAAATATTTTGATGGAGGTAGACAAACTTTTCAAAATAGCCCCGGGTGGAATAACTATATACTTGGAATGTTTCTTTCTTTCTTGATTCTTACTGCCCTTGTCGATTGACGTCGAAGAATATCATGCACTTGCTTATATTAGTCGTTACACAATACTTAGCTGTTTATACAGTGTAACTATTTTATGTAATAGATGTAGTAACCGTGTTTTATAGCATTAAATTAAAAGTATCGTTTAATGTATGTAAACAAATGTTTGAAATCGGAATAAAATTGTGAATATCATTAGTTTAATTAATTATAAAGTGTAATAACACCAGGTCGGCTCTACTGTATTAGTTTAATTAACTATAAAGTGTAATAACACCAGGTACTCTACTGTACACAACTGTTCAGGGTCGATTCAAAAATCGTCATAGAAATATTTTGATTGAAAATCATTCAGTAATATGCTCTTTATATTTGCAAGATAAATTCTCCACTTGTTCACAAGTTTTGGAAATAATTTTCTGAAAAATATGGTAATATTTCCATTTATAATAATCATTTAGCTCTTTGTTACATAGATATTGACTAAATTGAAGACATTATACGCAATAATTGCTGACATAAAGTATTATGACTAGAAATAATTTTGCGAACGTGAACGAATCTCGTGATCATTTGAGATGTTTCTTTTTATCAATTCTTAAATCATATCGATCCTCTGATTTTTTTAGACTTTTGTTGTAAACATTACATTTGCTCTAATAAATACTGTGCTACTCTCGTTTGGCATATGCTCAATGGATATGTTCAAGGTTAGTTGCTTTGTTTCCATTCTTAATTTCGAGTGGTATCAGGACAAAAAACCCTGAGATTTATTTTTAGGATGAACGATCTTAATTTAGAGGTCAGACCTTGAAGACATTTATCCTTCTAATCTTTGCCTTTAGAATTATGAGAATCAATTGAGAAGGTCAACGCCATCTCTTTCTGCTGTGGAAGGTTGAAGAAAGTTTAACTAAACATGGCTTAGTCCTGATTATAACCTATATATTTTCCTTTATAAAGTGTCGCCTTATTTTTACTTAAACTATTCATCAAAGAAAATGACGACGCTTGATGATATCACCATCAACACTTTTTTATGATTACGACGTATTAACATTCTGCTAATCTTACTTTTATTATTAGTACAGGACGCACACGTAAAAATACTACCATCTAAAAGAAAAAAACAAAAGAAATATATTTTATAGTTAATATGTTTTCAGTAAGTTTATATCTCATCATTAAACATTTTCTCATTCATGTCGCTATTTTCAAAATTTTTGATTAAACTTAAAATTTTATTTTCTCCAATTCTCTCGCCTTTAATGATGATTTTATAATAATAATAATAATAATAATAAAAACTCTTTATTTGGCGAGGTTAGGCCCATTACGGCCTCTCTTACACCTAACCATTAAGGATTACTAATATTACTTACAGATAAGGAGGAAAAACAATACAAATACATATATATAAAAAGAAAATACAGAGAAGAGGTAAACAAATAAAAGAATTGTGGTGTGGGGAAAACTCCTTGGCTGAAGGCTTTCGGAGAAAAACCCACTGTGCGGGAAAACGCTCACACAAGAAGGGGAACGAAAAAAACCCGCGAAAACACAGATGGAAATAAATACAAGCAGGTATATCACTATTTGCATAATTGATGACCAATATTTTTGGGTAATTTCTTGATGGTTGACCACGGATGTCATTTACCTGAAAAGACAGAAGAAGAAGAGTAGATGGAAAATAAAGAGCTTTTGGAAATGCGATTTAAGTAATGGAGGCCTGAAAGATTGAGATTAATAAGCAACTATAATGTAATTAATAATCCACAATTTAAATATTATATAATAGTTATACTGGTAAGGATAATTAAAGTTATATTGATAGATAAAGCATGATTTACCTGCTGTACAAATATTAATAAATCTAAAAATAGTATTAATACTAAAAGAAAAGAAAAAAATAAAATTAAAAAATAAAGAAAATAGTAATAATTATTATTATTTTAAAAAGACAAGTTATAATGTTACCCTCGGGATTTGATGATGGTACTAGTAGTGGACATGTGAAAGGTGTCTGATGAAAAAAAAATTAATTATCCTTGTTAATTAATATGTTATAGACTGACTGTTTGAAGGAATGAAGTGAGAGGCATTTGAGATTGTGGTTGGGTAGTTCATTCCAATACTTCGCTCCAAGAACGATAAAAGATTTTGAGCAGATTTCGGTTCTATGAGAAGGAATCATTAGGAATGAGTACTGTTGAGGTAATTGAAGTAAGAAGAGAGATACGTGGGACAACGTTGATTGAGTACTTTGTGTACAAGGTTAAGTGTATGTAGCTTTCGTCTGGAGTCAAGTCGTAGCCAATTTAGTTCTTTTAGAAGAGGAGTAATATGGTCAAATTAAAAGTACGGTTTAGCTTGGCATTAGCAGACCATGTGAGTTCGTTCAGAGGCACATCACAATAATCGAATATGGGAAGGATCAAGGCTTGTATAACAGTCTTTTTTAGCTGCATCGGAGGTGTACATTTATGTCTTTTGAGGTTATGAAGTGTGAAATACGTTTTTCTGCATATATTATTTACTTGAGGCACCCAAGTGAGGGATTGGTCCATGTATACACCGAGATTCTTAACGGAAGAGCAGTATGCGATTTCCTTGTCGTCAATTTTTATTTTAGGTATTTGCTGATAATTAATATTGCTAAGAATCTTACGGCTCCAAAATATGATGGCTTGAGATTTGTTTGAATTAATACTCAGTGCTATAGAATGTAGCCATTTATGTAGTCGAGAGAGATCCTGATTAATGAGTTCAAGAGATTTAGTGAGGTTTTTCGGGTAATCGGATAGATAAATCTGTAGGTCGTCTGCATAGAGATGATAGGAAGAGTGATTTATATACTTTGGTAAGTCCTGAATGTAAAGGGAGAAGAGGAGTGGACCAAGTATAGATCCCTGAGGAACCCCGTGGTTGATAGTACTCACAGCAGAATGAGTGCAAATGAGTGATTTTGTATAATTCTGTAATTTATTACTTAAAATATAATACCTATCATGGTTTGATCTCGATTAAAATTTTAAATTTCCTCCAACTAAATAATCAAACAGCTTAAATGAGTCTAATTGTAGGATACAGAATTCTTATTCTACACTCTTCAAGAAAACGTAATTACAGTTGCACATGATAATTTGGATTACTTCAGAGTACAATCAATTTCATTTTATGATTATGTATAATCTCTACTTTTTACATGATTATTGCTTTGAATAAAAATTAATTACTTTGTAATCATATTTTAAAATTGTTTTTCTTGCGGGTGTCGCGTTCGTTTTAGTTGAAAGCGGTCCCAAGTTTGAGACTGGGGTCCATGTGTGCGAAATGAACTAAGCTTTCGATACGCTTAAAAAAATGATATTACACTACAACTGTTTTAGTGAATAAATTCTATTTCCTGTGGAACTTGTGCGAAGTTATTTCTTTTTTCACCCATTGTTTGAATAATAGAACGCGATTACAATGTCAAATATATTAATGCTTTTTCTCATAATTTAGTGAAAATCACTAACATAGATAGACAGCAAAATAATATTCAGCAAACTGTAACCTCGAAACTAGTAATTGTATCGCAATTTTATGTCTTTTAAATGATAATGTAAATTTTTTTCGCCCTATTTCAGATTTTTTGTTCAGTTATTATCATTCTACAACTAATTTTAAGCCAAGTTTCTTTATTTTTGTCCATATTCCGTACACTTGTACACTGATGGAGCAATTGCATTAAAAGTACAGAAATATGGGTATTCCTTATTTTCAAGAGGACCATAGAGTGCAGTAACGCAGACAAGCGGAGAACCCTCTGCTCTAACAGAATACTAAGACAGGAAGCGTTTGCACAATACTTTACTCCTGTTCTCTTCATACCTCAATACAGACAGCATCCTGGTCATTCTATCGTGGAATTTTATCCTGCCCTTGAGGTTCTAAAAAAATTAACTCGAACGAAGCAACCGTTATGGCAGCGTGTAAATTTCAGTTAACAACCAGCCTTTGGAATCTTCCATGAAAATATAAATAGAAAACTATCATACTTTAAATACCTTTATTTTAAAATATAAGTAGTACCACCGAATACTAAATTTTCTAAATCAAATTGAAAGAAATACAAAAGAGAATGAAAACTCCGAGTGAATCCGTGGTCGCATTAAGCATCTTATTGCTTCTACCCGGGATGTTTCCGTATTTTGTTAATACTGAAATATTAAGCAGATCGAGAAACAGTGTTAACTTGAGGAACTCGGAGACCTTATGGGTCTTTACCTATCCATTCAGCGACCGCTTCATAATCCACTGTTGTTGTCATTGTAACTTTAGATTTGAAAAATCCAGGCTTACAACCATTGTATCTTCGTACTTAAAACTGGGAATTGAGTCGAATTCCGCAAATCCGACGCTATATCCGATGATGTATACATAATCTTTTACTATGAATTTCCACAAAATCACGATCGTCTCCATATATTTTAATTTGAAGCTTATTCGTGTTAACTCCAGAGGGAAAACATTTGAAAATGATGATCTATTTTAAACTCATTTAATAAATTTGGATACTGTAATTGCAATCCCTAAAAAGAATAGCAATCAAGGACTATGAATTATTAGCAAAAGAGTTTTCTTTCTTGAGGAAATTTAAATCGCAATATTTCATTAATTATGATAAATGCATAAAAGATTTCATCACTATCGAATATCATTTTTCAAAAAATTATATGAACTGCAAGTTCGAGAAACAGCTCCTGTTTAAATTTTTTTTGGAATAAAATGAAGTCGTATTTCAGAGTTAAATTCTGTAAATGAATATTTACTTCAGAGAACCTGAAATAGAAGTCGAGAAAAATATGTACCTATTTATATAGCGAAAATTAATTTTATTTATCTGTAACGATGTCGCTTAAATGGAAGATGTACGACACAGATATCTTTTAGTTTATAGAACAAACTTTTCGGTACCTTCAATGAGAAGAATTTTGAATTGTCTATTGGTTAAGTTTTTAGCCCGAAGGCCGGTTGATACCTCATCCCTTTGAACATTAGCTAACAGAGGCTAGAAGAGGGGAATGAGGCTTGGTAGGCGAGATGAGGAGTAATGTAGTTTCCTCCCCTTGTTTCCTCACATATTGAATCCACGAAATGAATTTACATATTTCGAAGAAAGAAGATATTTAGGACAGTTCCGAATTCCGAAATCGACATCAAATGAAAGAGGCTTCACAGTATTTCTAAACTGTTAAGATTTGTGGAAATACCACGAAAATCCTAATCAAATTTTGCGTATACTAAACAGTGAATTATAAAAACACATTTTTTATTTCAAGGATTATTATACTTGCAATGAATGTTTAAAAAAAGGGATTAGAAATGCCGCCTTGATAAGTTGTATAACTACAACTCTTAGTGGAACTAAACCATTCTTATATTCTGTGACATGAATCTACTTAGGGGCGTTCACAAATATACCTGGGAAGAATTTTTAATAATTTTTCATTTATATATGTGCAAAAACGGAAATTATTAAAAAATACTGCTTACGATAAAACTTTGGAGTAGAATAATCCTTAATATTTCTTTCTTAATTTTTCGCTTGTTTCCTACTAGGTCCAATTATGATGGAAAGATCGAAGTTTTTTCTATTCGTACTATATCATCAATTATATTAATCACCAATGATAATTTGAATTTATTTCCCATTTAAATATAATAATTAAACTTAATTAAATAAAATTAAAAATTTCTAACAATTATCAGAAATCGTTATCCTCGTAAACGATTTCCGTACGATTATATTTGAATACTGCCACTTATTAATAAGCCTGAGGCTGTGTTTACATGGTGCTGATAGGTAAACGCCCTTATTCTATTTTTACTCAACGCCGCGAAAAGATCGAACATTTATTTGGGAAATCATTTTACCATTCCACAATTGCAACCATTTATAGCTCTTAATGACTGAATGGATCAACAATCATCAATGGTTAAACCTGAAGTATTTTTAGAAATGTATAGAATCGGAGGTTATTTAAAAGTCTACCGTTTACGTACGTAGCTGTGCGCTTGTTATTTATAGCTTCAGTGTTTCTTCCGAAGAGGGCGTGTCATCCCAAGAGCCTTCACTGAAAGTGACATTTCCGAATTTAATCGTGGGGGTTGTTACCCTCATTATGTATTTAAAAGGGAAATATCGATAAAATAACCACAGAGGAAGTTTCTAGTTTAGTTTACCTAAGTTGTTTTGTGAAATAAGTATTTATTCTCATCAGTAATTCGGAAAATTAGCAGAGCTGGCGGTGGAAATAGCAGGCCCGTCTGGGTCAGGACACTCTTTTTCGGTTGGAAGAAGATCTAGAATGGGCTCCAGTGATGGAAACAAAGATAGAGATGGACTAGGAGGCCAGAGCTCTGGCCCGATATTAACAAAAACCACCCGCGGGGGATTACGCGTCTACAAAATAGTTGTACTAGGAGACGGAGGAGTTGGAAAATCAGGTATGTAATTGTCGTGGTGTTTACAACGGTATTAGGATCCATGTTTCATCTTTGGGGGAGGTTTATCATTTTAGAAATTATTTTTCAGCTCTTACTCTTCAGTTTGTGAGCCACAGCTTTACTGAGTATCATGATCCAACCATTGGTAAGTTTTTGAAAGTACATTCTATTTTTATCATATCCTTGACTTTGACATTTTCTAATTATATATGTCACGCTTATTTTCTACTAAAAATTGAAAGTTTAAACGTGTAATCACTTATTACAGAGGATGCCTACCAACAACAGGCAGTAATTGATGGAGAAGCCGCGTTATTAGATATTTTAGACACAGCAGGACAGGTAATTTACTTTCTATCTTTCTTACCTTTGGAGAAACTTGTGTCTTTAATATTCATGAGTGTTTTATAATTTCAGGTAGAATTTACGGCTATGAGAGATCAATATATGAGATGTGGCGAAGGATTTATGATTTGTTACTCTGTTACGGATCGACACAGTTTTCAGGAAGCTTTGGAATATAGAAAACTCATCAGTCGTGTACGAGCGACGGATGACATCCCACTAGTGCTTGTCGGAAATAAGTGTGATTTACAACACCAAAGAAAGGTAATTCTTAATGTTTGCAGTGTGTGTTGATACTACTAATTTTGCATTCTACCTTTTTTGTCTCAACTATTTTCTTAGACCTAAATCTGATTTTCTGCATTTAATTTTAACGGAGCACATTTAAATTCAAGTAATGTTTTGTTGAAAACTTAATTTCATTTTTAGTTAACACGCTAAAAATTACTCTCAACCATAGTTTTTATATTAGCATAAGTTTTTGAGGAAAAGTTGCTTTTCATGTTTTAACTATGATATACTTATAATAAATTTTATCTTTTATCCTAGAAGTTATGATTTTTCAAACAAAAATATTTAAGGTGATTTTAGAAATGAGTCTCTCAATTCTTGATTTGGTTTTTCATCTATTCTTATAATTGATTTCTTGTAATACTTTCATTTTATGCTTTATCTGTAATAAATTTTATCTTCTCAACATCTTCCTTTTATTTATTCAGTTTATCTGTTGCTTGTACTTTTCCCCTTAAGGTAATGATACTTCAATAGTTATTATCTTACTCTCGATTAGAGTAATATTTCATGAAAAACCCTTTCTTCAATGGTACTTTTTAATTTGAAATGTTCCTCTATGTTGCTATATGATTATCATACAATTTACATTCTGTAAATTAGGAACATATGTGTTTTAACCAATTAAAAGGGCAGCTTTTATTGGGCTCATATGGCTTTGGTAAGGATTATATTACCAAAAGTTAAATTGTTAAACTTGTATTTTGGTCAAGAAAAACTTTATCTATATTTAAATAATGTCCAACCAATCTACTTTGTGGAACATCATTACAGAGATGGTTTAGAAACAAATATTAGCGTATTCATCCAGATTTTTTTTAATTTTGAACTTTTCTGACCATTATTTGGAACAATTAACATGTTGGTATAATTGCCTAAACATGTGGAAGGATTTCTACTAAAAAATAAAATTATTTTGCGGAACTTACAAGTTTTCCCATCTTAATCATAAATCAATTCATACTATTTATTACCATGTGATATAAAAAGTATAGACAAAATTATTGATGACCCTTGGGTTATTATATGGAATTAATAAAATATAAAAGGTTTCCTCAAAAATAATTTTATATCATAATATAATAAATATATTCAATAATACAGTTTACAGGTAGGCCTTCCATTTTAGAGATAACTCTGAGACCTTAGATGCAAAGTTGGTTGGTATAGTTTCCCATTAGTATTTTAGCTATATTTTTTAATGATACTGAATTAAAGCTATTTTATAAATCTTATGTTCTCTATTGTAAGAGCCTTGGAAGAATTATATTCTGGAGATTATTACACAGCCAACCTTTTTTACAATAAAAAAATCTCAAGTCAGGTTTTTTTTCTATATTCCTACTTGCTAAAAGCTCTGTTTTTCAAGAAATACTAAGCCCTTTCTTTCTTGTTGCCTTGGACTTAAGCCATTTTGCAAAAGTGTGTGTGTTGAGAGCTGAGGAAAGAATCTTGGACTTTAATTTACTATGATATAAAATTAATACTTTTTAGATATACTCCTTCTTCTCAACAAAGATAGATTATAGACACAACTATAAAGAAATATTAATTGCCAATGAAGAAATGTGAAATTAGGATATGCCAGTTCTTTTATTTTTTGGGAATGTCTCTACAGAATTCAGTTAAAAATTGATTTTCTGATACCCTCATCTTTGAGTCATGTGTTATATCTCATATTTCAATACATTATTTGCTTTGAAATAATAATTTAAATGACAGAGATATAAATGTAGTAAAATCATGGAGCATTTGCAGATGAAAGATGTGACAAAAAATAAATTGAATTTTTTAAATTTTAATATGCTGAAGGAAATGAATAGCGAAATTAGAATTGTAATTCTCCTTAGTAACATTGATTTTATTAATTTATGAAATACATTGAATACAATTTATCCTAGCTTAAAATGCTCCTATCACCTAATTTGTTATACTGTCAATATTATATTATCTATGTTGCTAAAATTATGTGTGATGCATGACTAGTTTAATTGAACTATGGGGCAGCCTAGGTCACATTGCTAGCCCTATATAAAGCCCAAATGAATGTATTTAGCAAGCAGTGCTGTGATAGCACTTATTTTTGCCTTATATTTTGCATGATAATTTGTTTGTAATAACTACAAATTACTAGTTGTGGATTCTATTAACTTACAATTTTTTCACAAATGTCTTAAGTTCATAATCGGCACTATATCATGATGTGTCTTAATTTGACTTATTAAAATGAGTGATGGTGTTAAAATGGTATATTAGTTAGGGAATAAAAATAATAGCAAGGGACATTATGGTTTGGAGATCTGTGAAGATCCAATCTAAGAATCCATTATCAATAATCAAGGAAATTTCACTCTCTCTCCTTGCACCATATTTGTAGAAACTACCAAATCACTTAAGTTTCTAGATATTAGAAACTACCTAATTATAGAAAATCAACTGCCAAATACTTCATCCAAAGATATACTCAGTGAATGGTAAACAAACAGCCTTTAATAAAATAGCATGCTTTTTGAATCTAAGTTTTAATATTTTTCTATAGTCACTAACATGTCATATACATTCATCTCTTTTTTATCTGGAAATTAAGGCTTGAAATTCACTCTGCATATTATAAGCCTATATTTCATTAATTTTTTAAATGTTATTAATTAAGAAGAATCATTTAGTTTTAACTCAACGTAAACTTCTTTTTTAGGTATTTTATTGTGAAAATGTCACATCTCCTAAAAATTTTCGTGATCCTTTTTCAAATCAGTTGATCGACACACTTAAAAATGTGACTCTTCAATTGTGAAATATTAAATTTTCTATTTCTTACAATAAATAATTTTAATGATTATGAACCTAATAATTTCTGTTAATGGTGGAAACAAGAGGTATAGAGAAGCAAACATCCAACTACCTAATGATTGTATTAACATTCAACAAAAGCAAGGTGCATTGGACAAGCAGCACGAACATGCTACGTTGCTTACCACCTTTTTCTAAGAAAATTGTAATGATAGACTAGCTTTTGCAGTTGTTGGTAATTGCTTTGCTGAGAACATTGCTTTTTGACCATTCCAAGTCTTTAATTTTTTATTTTAAATATCAAATTTCATTCTTAAATGATGGTGAGTATTATATGCCAATAAATATGGTACCTAGATGTTAATAAGAACTTTCTTGAAACAATTAAAGCCTACTCTTAGTTTATACGATAAAAGTGATCTTCAGTGCTTCCCATGATTGGATCTTGTTATTCATTTAGTCATGAAATTGTGGTAAATTTCATAATCATTAATTGTACTGAATTATTTTTGACTTATGATTGTACAAAAAGAAAAGGAAAACAAATGCAGCATGAAAATTAGTAGATCCTCATTCAAAAATCCTCTCAAAAAACTCATCAATTGTTTTGCAGGGAAGATTAGAAATCTTTGTTTAAAAGATGAGTAGCGTAAATATTCATATAAATTTTGAATCTACTGGAGTTTGAGTTAAAACCCAAGCAGAACATTTATAATTAGATTGAATTCATTTATATCGGTTTTTTGAGAAACCAAAGTTTAAGATACTGAAAGAAAAATAAAGATTACGCTCTCTTCTAGAAGATTTTTCCTGATCACCCTCTCAGAATTTGTTTACTCGTTTTCAATTTGATAAAAGTTCATTCTTTTAACAAATATTTTTCTTATTCATTTTATACTCCAGATTTATTTATCATGAAAAGAAGTTAATCTTGCTGAAGATAAGGCTGTAGGTAAGAAACTTGACCCTTGCTATGATATTGCTCTGGTCATTCTCAATTGAAGATACTTATCAATGATGCATCGTTGCAGAACATCATTCTGATCTTGGTTGCAATCAATTTTTTCTTTATGATTTGTTGTGATTATTTCTATTGCAGGTTTCCCTTGAAGAGGGGCAAGCTTTAGCACACCAATTTGGCTGTCCTTTTTATGAAACCTCCGCTGCTCTCAGGCATTTTGTGGACGATGCTTTCCACACCTTGGTTAGAGAAATTAGACTGAAAGAAAGAGACAGGAAAAGCCAAACAGAAAAACTGCACAAGCACAGCAGGTGGAGAAGATTTAGAAGTATATTCGCGGTGGTATTTAAAAGGAGACGCCACAACTCATCTTAAGTATGCCATGAAGTAAAAACACTTTCATTTAACCAGTAGGAAGTTTTACATATTTGATACACGTGACATTTGTATTTTTTGCAGCACTGTTTTAGCAGTGCTTTTGCTAAAGTGACCTTGTCACTGTGACCCTTTTGTAGTCTTCTCAAAGGATTGAGAGCCTAATATTTGTTGTCAGTTATAATAGTTTTCACACTTATTGTATAGTGTGAGTTTTCAACCAAAGACTTGAGTGTTCAGGAAGTATCATACTTTTATTTTTCTCGACTGTGATCTACCACAAAAGCAGAGACCAAATGTTTCCAATGCAAATTTTCAGTCATTAGTTTGTAAGCCCCAACCAAAAATGAAAAACTATCATTATTATTAGATATTGTAGAGAAATGTAACTTATACACACTATGATTTTATAGAGCCAAGATGTTATAACTATTGTGTTATATTGCAATTAACTAGCCTCATTCGTATAAGAATAGAGATTTATTTGATTTTTGTAATATATAATGTATAAAGAGTATTATGCCTGCCATTAGCAGCCCTTATACAATTATTTTGTCATCACATTTTGTTTCCATTCCATTAGAGTCTGTGTAAGCTTTGTTTTCTCAGATTCATTGGCAAATGAATAACTAATGCTGTCATAGCTTAGTTGCCATAACTGTTCAGTGTTGAGTCCAAATGTTTTTGCAGCAATGCAGTATTCTTCTGATAAAGTTGTAGAGAAAACTCCTTTGTCATCAGTCTGTAAAACAAAAATGAAATTATGTAAAAACAAATTGCAACTGAGACACCTAAAATGGACCAATATGTATTTAAAAGGGTTTTGCTAGAAAGAAGAGCACAATAAATAAAGAGCTAAGTCATATTAACTACACATCTGCTTTTTGTTAGGAACAGCATTTCAAGTTAATGTTTTATTTACTTACCCCTAGCACGATTGGATGCCCATGCTTTTGAAGATATTCAAAGTGATGATTCTCGTATTTGACAACAGTACCAGTCTTGACATTGGATGTCATACAGAGTTCTGGAAAAGATAAGCATGTTTAGGGTGAACTTATTATTGCATAAATTATATCTAGCTACAATGAAAATAATTTCCTATATATCCATGTCAAAAATAGAATTTTCTGAACCATAATTTCATTAATTCTAGATTTAATATTGTTTTAATTAGGAAACTTAACCAATTGGAATTCTACAATCCAGCAATAATTTCCATAATTTATCAGACCCTCCAGCATCAGGATGAATACAGGTTCCATGACCCAAGCGTTCTGGTTTCATTCTTAATATCTTCTCTGTTTCCCTTTCATCAGGTATCTAATATTTGCAAATAAAAATATTTTTGATAACTTAGAGTTATATAATGATGTCTTAGTGTTACAAATACTAGTAAAACAAAATTCTTTTAAACTGACCAATCATGTCATGAATTTCAAACATGATGGTAGTGATATTGATGATTCCGTTATGTAATATTACTGGATATTTAAAAAATTAAAGAAACCTTCAGTATGCTTAGATACCTCTGCACAGTGGACGGACAGAGGAAGACCACAAGTGCGAGCCTTATCCAGAACTGGAAGAAAATCATCAATATCACCAGCTCCAGGTAATCCACTAAAGTCTATCCCTGCAACTATTTCAGGACTGTTCTTTTTTGCTTCCATTGCAAGCTCTAGATTCTCCTCTGCTTGATCTTTCCCTCTCTTACGATCAATCGAAATCAACAGTTTCACAATTATAGGATGATGTTTCATAGAAAATCTGTAAGATAATGTTTACTTACGGAGTCTTATTTTGCACTTTCAAATGAAACATTATTTTCAGGTACATGCATTCACTGACAAATGCAGTGTGAGGTAACAATTAAATTAAACCTATATCTTTAAGAGGCAGATAATGTTTATGACTGCTTAATTCTGCACCTTTCCTTACTCGATTGATTCGATGACAGTACTGATGTATTCTTTCTTTGACATTTTTCCTTCAATATTTCGTGGAGTTGTCCTCAGTTCTAAGTATATGACACCATCATCTGCAAAATCTTTTATCACATCTTGGGTTATTCTCTTTATTATCTGGAGGTTTGTAGTCAATCCATGGATGGCATCAAACAGGTGGAAGCACCTTACAAAGAACAAACAGGCTATTTTGAAGAGCTTTTTACATTGAGCGAACATTGACTTTTTACTGCAATTTCATTCACCCGTAAATCAGTATAAAGGCTGGTTGGATCCTCAACCCATAATCCATTAACTACCAAAAGCTTAGGATAGGATATCTATCATATTAACATATGCATATCATATATAACAATATTAAATATATATCATAATAATACATTTTTAAAACTCGACAGAAGGGGGAATACTATTAGGATCCAAAGGAAAAAAATATACCAAGTGAGTAATATCAACCCTTTGAGGGTGCTGGACCTATTGAATACTTGCTTGATGCAAGGGTATTTTATCTTGTTGCCAATCAACTTTCTCCCTAAATCAAATGTTACTGGGATCTAGATAGAAAGAAATTATCAATAAATTGCCAATAAGTGATATGGTGGTTTTTTTCAAGATTGAAGTAATTATTCTGCTTCCTAATATGTTCAAATTTGGGATCTGTAGATAATGTTTTTTAGTTTTACAAAACACTATTCTTGATGCCTGTTAGCAGAGTGCATTAATGTGTAAAAGCTAATGCATGAATGGAAGTAAAGCCAGTTCCATCTCAAGTTCACGCTTTCAAACAGTTGTACAAGTTTGTGTGTTTACTCAATGTATTTTTGAGGATTTGTGCATTCGTACATTAACTTGTACGAGTTAATGCAGCAAGTAAAACAGGCTTTAATAGATTATGATTTGGATTTACCAGGACTATAGTAAAAGCTTCAACGTTAGGCAAAACGATGAGAAATTTAAACTATAAACAGAAAAAGGCAACAATAATACCACATATTATACAGGTAGACTTACACATAGCTAACAATTTTTTTCTTAAAACTGCCACACGTTAAACAAATTCAAATGAAACCAAAGGGTTAACAAAAACTGGGCCCAGCCTCATGAAATATTTCAACATATAATTATGTGTTTTACCTCTTGATGCACAAAATATCAAAAATTCAAGACACCTGACTTTAATATGAAGCATAATACGTGAAATATTTTTACATTTATTCACTTTAAAATTCGCTTAAAACGAATAAAATTCATGGACGCTATGAGGCTTTACTCCTATGCAGTATAGAAAAAACTCCCTGACGAATAAATTTACATCAGTGCGACATTTAAAAATGAATGAAAGTATGAGTGAGAAAAAGTACTCCCTTTCAAACAACCACATCTAAAAAGAAAATATACCACTAGCAAAAGTTATATATGTAAGAACAGTATTTGAATAGTACTTTGGCGTTATTGTATTACGTTTTTAACAAGACTGAACTCAATGTTTGGTAAAATTTTCGTTTAATGTTTAATCGAAACATGTACCTACTGTTTCAAAGAGCGTTCCTTGTTGAGATCAAGTATTTCCTTCAAGTCAGCGTGCGATACGTGTTTTACTTCTGATCTTTCCCATAATTCGAATATAGCTTCTTCACTTATGGAGCCATTTAAGTGAGCATGCAACTCCTATATAGAAAATTAAGTGAAAAGTATTACTTTACACCCACTAAATGAAATCATTTAATTTCAAACAGAACGGTACTTACCAATTTCGGCAGTTTTCTGCAGAAATCTACGATACCAGTATCCATGGCTAAGTTAAAAGGAGATTTCTATTCCTTAGATTAAATTATATTATTCTGAAACACAATTCAATTGAAATATTTCACTCTCCCTCCAATTCGCGCGGAAGTATCTTTATTCATTTATTCTTAGTTCGATTTCCCACCGTAGAAGGGGGAAAGAAGTTTGCGAACGTGTGTTGTGCTGCAGAACAAAATGTGCCGATGAGGTTGTAATTGACACAAGTGAAAGGCAGAAAATTCTTGAACCTCTAGAAATAGATTTTATTACATATCGGGCTTATCTCGTTCATCATGGCCATTAGGATTAGTAAGTTGAATTGGATTGATTATCACCGTCCTTTTGCAACGGACTTTTATTTTAAGAATCAGTATTATATTTTATCGGTTATTTAATGAAATTGAAACATGCATTTCAGTATCTACATATTTATAACAAAATTTACTTTATGTTGTCTGTCTAGGTATTGCTCTTACATCGACCATTCATTTTTTTTAATTAATTAGTGCATCTCATCTCATATGTTACTCTTAGATTTGAATGTTTACTCTTGCTCACGTTTTTATATCTTATTTTGAAAGGAGGCTATACATTACTCGCTAACAGTAGATAATCATTCTAAAGATTGATTGTTTTTTTATGCAATTTTCACAGGAGCAAGATTCCTTTCTTCGATTGTTAAGAGATGTATGTCTTCAACCGTCGTGGAACCTTCAGTAGCTGTAAATCATATGTCTGCAAACAGCGATCACACGTCGAGAATATTTAGAACCAACGAAAGTAACCCAGTGAGTATATATCACTCTCAATAGAAGGTTATTCTAAATTTATTATTGTGGTTTCCAATTTTCTTCTATAGTCAATACTACCCAAGCTTACTTAAGAGGCTAGTAGATCTCTTCTAACAGCACCATGGGGTGGAGGGATTTCAAAAAGATTTTAACGTGCAAGTTGATTCACCCTCATTCATTATTTGCTTCCGATAAAATGACAAAGCATAATTACATCCCTTACGGTGCTCCTCTCACTCATCCTTTGAGAATTTAATCTACTGTCTCTATCAGCAAAATTACGATTAGTTTTAATGTTCCCCCTAATGCATCTTTCATGCTACATTTCATTTCTCTCTTGATGCACTGACATTTTCGTTTTGATTTCCTAGACTACCTTTTGTACACGATCTTGTTCCATTTAAAATTCATTATTTCCTCCACTGTATGTCGTTAACCCCGGCAAAAATATACTATCTCCATTTGTTATCCCAGGATTGTGTCTACATGAGTTTCAGTTTACAGAATGTAACCTAGAATTAGAAGAATGAATCATCCAAAATATTATGTATATCATGAAAATCAAATTCACATTGTTCTGAATATTATAGTGGAGGAAGACGATTTAGCGTAATTCTTCATCTTTCTCTGTTTATCACTATATTTAATTTATAAATTACGGTTATCAGTATTGGTTGCCAGATGAGATATATTATTAAAACAGCCATACTTGCACTATCATTACCAACCAGGGCCGGATCAAGACGTTATGCAAGGCAAGCAAAGCATCAGGGCGCTTGCTAATTAGAGCGTCCTGCTTGTGATTTTCACTGTGAGAAATTTGTATGGAAAGATGCGTAATGGAGTGCCTAAATCCCAAGAGCCAACGATAGCAGTACCTGAACGAATGTTAATTGATTTTCATGAATTTAGCAAATCATTTTCTTCTCTAACAAAGCCCTGAAAATCCGTTTTGATAAGTGTTGAATGGTGTTTACCGCTCCGCCTTACTGATTGCGGTTATTGCCCCTCCGTGCACTTGCTCTCGTTTTTGGGAAGACGATCAAGTACATGTGTCCCCACCGATCTCAGTGCGATGGTGGTTTACGTGACATGAAATTAGAACAGTTTAAATTACAGTGTAAACACTTGTTGAACTTTCAGGTAGTCTACGTTTATTCGATTTGTAAATCAATCTATTCCTCAAATTGGATGCCGTGGATTGATATATAGTTAAATACGGCAGCCTAAATTTATTCTCAACGTTGAAAAAAATCTTAAATGGCATAGTTTGACGATGTTTAGGTTATCAGTGCGAAGTAGTCTTAGATGTTTTATTTCTAATTAATGGCGCGAATCGTCTTTTATACGTAGGAAAAAAAGAAAGTTGTGATACCCGTTTATAATATTCTTATGAGTTATCGTTCCTAGTATAATTTTGATTTCATAGGTGGCAATTGATTATACGAACATTTTGTCTTTGGTCCCCGTTGTTGTATTTAATTTTTTTCTAATTGCGGAAGTATTGAGCCCTTCAGAAAATGCAACCTCCGACGGATAACCTAGTGACAGTTAATAATGAATGAAAGAATTACCTGCTTCCCTTGAACTCCTTTCAGTGTTCGCTCTCCTTTTCTTCCATACCTTTTTCGCCTGTACCATGCATTTGGTGACGCGCTTTTAGCTTAACATCACTTCCTTGTCTAATTATCTTGATCTCGGTAACTAATCGCTCTTCCCTGACACAATTTACATTTAGAATTATTAATTTTTGAATGTGTCTCTTAAGAAGTATTTTTAGTAAAAAATTAGAAATTATCTTAGATCTTCTTACAATTTCTTACTTAAAGAAACCATATCTTAACTGGGTCTTGAGACGATGTTTATGTCCCGGTTCAGAAAGAAAATACCAAGAAACTGTATTAAAATTTAGTGGTTATTGTCAGGTTCGGGTTTTAATAAAATTATAGAAAATAGTTTTAATGGATTAGAAATAAATTTCGACGCAGGAAAATTTAAGATTATTGGTTACTGGTTTTTATTCAATTTTGGGTAGATTCTCTTCCTGGAATAATTTATCAATTGAAAATTCGTTTTCTATATTTAAAAACCTCGAAAACTATCAAATGAAAACTTTTCGGTTGTTTTTGTTTTGAATATTAATTAATTAGAACAATTGGAGGAGATAAGACTAGTTCAAATATCGTTCATTCCATTTTCCATACACAAAAAAAATCCACAAAAATATGCAATTGCCGTATGTGCATTAACTATAATATGCAATATATATGTAAGTTACGTGTTCACTAAGTTCCATAATCACGCCTTCTGCAGGATATGTATTGTGGTTCGTTTCGGCGATATCGGTTATCCATGCTGTATACGGAATCAAAAGTAAAATTAGAAACTTAAATTCCAGTATATCGACGAGAATTAGGAATGCTAGGAATTCATTTAATCCTATTATTTGATCATATTTGTTTGTACTTCGCTTGTAGAATTTAAAATTCACTTACCTAGGCCAACATTGAAAGGCATCGTCGTGTACTCCTTATCCGGAATATCAGAAGAAAGACAGGAGTATCATTCCCTGTTCCGTTTTGGTATTAACTTAAGGTAGTGTAACTCGAAAATCATTCGATACTGAACTGCGACATCGTGATTTACGATTCAGCATCAAATATTCTCTTAGTTAATTTCTGGCGTCGTGGACGAACGAATACTTGATCAATAAAAGAATAGTCGATAATTCAGTTACTCTCGCTCAAATCTACTCAGTCATGACTGACTTTGGATTTTCAAAACCTGTTTGTGTTTCCATTCTGGCATTGAAATGAGAAACATCAATGATAAACACATTATCTCTCTTCAGCTCTTCGCTCGCTTTTATTTCTTACTTTTTCGAGTCTTCACTGTTGATGTCGGTCGAGATCTTTGCCCTTCGTATTTATTTCGCTAATGAGAGATTGTGACAGAATTTTTCACGTAACATATTTTGCGCTCTATTTCAACGCAAGAGCTCCTTATCACTCCTTTGGCAACTCATCGTCCAAATATTTTGTCGAAAGGTGATGTTTTCGGTATTTAAGGATCATTTTACTCGCCGTTAGGACATTAATTGGAGTTTAGCAGCTTCTTGTTTTCTCTATTTCCCTAACATAGTAAATTTTTCTTTTGTTAGTATCAAAATATGCAATTGCAGTATGCATGTAAAAATCATTCATTTATCATAATCTTTTGGACGAGTATGCCTCATCATGATTCCTTTGAAATACAAACAGCATTATACGTTGAATTACAGTATTTTTATTCTAAATTTAATTTGAGAATACAGAAAAAATTGCGGTATTGAATAATAAGTATCATGATTGTAACTCCCATTTTTTTAATATAGCTCCCGAAGTAAAGCGATCATGTGTATTAAGAGGAGTTAAAAGTTTCGGCACACGACATTACGCGGAAGAGCTTTAAGGCAACACCTTTTTGGAAGTTTACTTCTAATTGAATTATAGATAGCCTTAATTGCGTGAGACGTCTGGAAGAATTGCTGCATTTTTATTTTATAACATACTCATTTTATTGAAATCCTAATCAGATATCATGATGCCGTCGTTCGCACTGTATCAGTTAAGATAATACGTGAACTAGAGCGCTGAAATATCCGATTGCACATTGCAGAAATGCTTTAATGAAAATAATTATCACTTCTTCACATGCATTAGCTTGTGAATTGTTTTTGTATTGACCTTATTCTATGATGAAATAGCTTTAACGATGTAGCTAAAATCATCGGTCGAAATTTTGGATGGTTAAAACTAACGTAGCAAAATTGCTATCTATAAAATAGGACAGCAATCTTTTTAGTCTTATTTACAAAGCGTTGGAATCATCGCGGATTTCGACATATTTTCCTAGAATTGGGTCGACGAAAATCCAACTGATAAATCCCTCCATTCTACGTGTTCCTCAATCTTCAATGTTACCCTCACTCGGTGCGAAGGTTTACTCGATTGAGGCAATTGATGTTACTTTCTCCCGTATTTCGCCACTGCTTTGCGTACTTACGTAAGAAGCAAATGCCGGGAACTTTCTGTAAAATGTCATATTTTCCCTTTGAATTCGCAAATGATGACGGTCCTTTGATTTCGATCACCAATAATTAATGTCCCAAAAATTGATAAGAATGCATTATTGAAGTTTTCCATTGCACGAAGCATTTTATTTGTGCCATTCCAGTCGAGAATATGCTGATGGTACCGTAAAGTTTTACCAAAATTGCCGATATTTCTGAAGTGAATAAATTACGAAAACTTTAAGGAAGCAATAACAGAAATTTGTTACAGTTCAATTTTTTCTGAGATCCACCAATAGAATAATAATAGTGAGTAGCATCCTTCTGTTTTCCCATCACGTCTAAAAATTGAAAGGCGAACGCTTTTCGATTTCTGCGGAACGTTACGCTAGTCTAAACTGTCTGCTTGTATTACTTTATCAGTGAAACCCTTTATTTTTTGTACATATCTATCTGATTCAATATCACATGCCATATTAGTCATTGCAAATGAGAGAGTAGATTCACACATCTTTTTTGCTGGAATATATTTCTTGCCGTCATTTCCGCGCGAAGGCATAAATAGGTTACAATTGCGTCTACCGATGGAGTTGAGATGAAGGATTGCCCAACTATGATCTCAACTATTCCCGGCCATGAAGCCAAAGCTAAATCAGGAGGCCCCAGCTTTTACTCAATTACTTAACATCTACTTCGGTTAAGGGTGTTAGAATTGCAATCATCACGGTATTGTATCTTAAACTGTGCATGAGAAAGGTTAAAACTTAAGGTATCAGCCACAGACGAGTAATGCTGATCTTCTCGCTGAATTACTGGTTTAGATGATGTAGACAGGAATAATTCAGATGCCCAATCGTTACGAATCGATCTTTTTTAATGATTACCATTCAGTTGGATACCGGTTAGTTTTTCTAGTAGATATTTGCTTAGTTTTAACGTTTTATTTTAAGAGACAACACAAAAGCGAAAGAATTGGGTATGAGAAGCACATTCCAGTTTTACTTTTTTAAATTTCACGCTTCACGTTAGATGAAAAATTTGCTGTTCACAGTTATGGTCGTAAGTTCTCTTGAAGAAAAAATATTTCCTCACCGCCATTGCTTATCTTTCGTTGACCTCAGAAAGGGCATTTCATGTTTATTTCGAAATATTTTGATTTCTGTTCATTATTTGTACTTGCGATGTGTACTCACACATGATCTATTTAAAAACTATCACCATTGGCTCGGAGAGAATTTTCATATTCGATTTTTTTATTTCTTACCCGTCTTTAAGTTCAATCAACTATCCTGTAAGTACATATGTTTGATTATAAGATGCAATCACCTTAACTCAGTTTCAAAGGTAATGGAGGAAATGATTGATGAGTCATTTTCGGAAAAAATGGTATCTCAGACATCTTTTATCAGCAAGGTAATGTTTACGTGTGATTTTATATCAGAACAAGCACATTTTCCCTGGAAGCGTATATTTTTGATTTGTTTCGACGTGTCGTAGTACCAGAAATGAGTCGGAAAGCCATCCCTCCTATCAGAAATTATTTTTGTAAGGCCTCTCAAGTGATGGAAATATTATATGAATCATCGTTGTAGAGAAATGTTCTGCTAAAATTTAAAGAATAATAGAAAGCATTACTTAAAGAGTAATAGTTTTGTGCGAGTAATTTTCCGGAAGGCTTTCATGGATCACTTGTTTCCCTCATAAAATATGATTATATATTATTATTTTTATTTCCCTCATAAAATATGATACCCAATTATTGTAAATATCAATGATATTTTACATCGAACATTCTTTTGCTAGTTACTCCGTTTAACTAGAATTTAATGGCGAATGATTTTGAAATGCAATTATGCCCTTTGACGCCTTGAAGATTATCGACAGTTCATACAAAATATAATTGTTATTTTACATAATCGCTAGTATTTTTAATGTTGAGATTATCTAGTATTAGAATGTTGAGATTATAATCTGTTGAGCTACATATTTTGAATTTTATGTAACTTAAGGTATATTTTCGACTCTCGATTAAAAATTAATTTTAGAAATTACTACTTTTAACCATTGATTTGTTTCTCGTTATTATACCTTATGGGCTAAGCACCTGCTGCATTTCCTCTGCTTGACCAATGACCTTGTTCCCCATTGTCGGCTTCCTTTGGTTGATAGGGAAGCAAACTGATCAATGAACAGCCTATTCTTCCGCCATCAACTTAATGAAACTTCGAACTTCCGTAAGCATTATCATGCGCTTTTATTACTACGTTAAGGAGAATTTTCAAACATTAATGAGACGCAAAGCCTATCGATCAGTGCTGTAGACATTGAATGTCACCCGTTACTTCGCTTATCCGTTGGTACTACTTGAATCGTTTATATCTTTTCAGCTCTGAATTTTACGTAATTTTAATCGATGATAATGTTGAGATAGTAATTTTAAAAGTCCTTAATCTATATGACGTAACAAGTTTGTTCTTTAGTTGGCGTCAAGGAAGGAAGGAAAGTCTGGGATCAAATTGAAAAAGGGGATGTGTCAAGTCACCGAAACCCGGGTTCCACTTTGAATATTTGCATTTTCATTAGATTGATTCAAAGGTTAAGCTCAATGAATGACACAACATTCCTTTGAGAGCCTAGGTCTAGCCAAGCGGCATAAATCATAGTCATTACGTTGTTAGCGAATTGACTCCCACAACGCCTCCATGGGTTTTCTAGACCTCAATGGATCTGCAACTTGTTAATTCAGACAGCTTCCCATTGTTTTCTGGTGCATCATGGCTCCATGTGGAATCGAACCCAGTATAGCTCTCATCTGAAGCGTACCAATTCGGCCATCCGAGGGTCATTCAACGGTTTCTCTATTTTAGTTCGTCTAAATTTAGTTTCATTCGTATTAGAGGCTGTCGAAGCTGACATTTTGTTTTCTTTTTCTCCTATTTTTATTTGTGAGTTCATTTCTTCATAAATGAATTGAAATTTGTTTAGCTTCGGTCTGTGACAAACGGAAGAAATTATCTTTTCGGAAATTGAAAACGGTACACTTAATAATATTTTACACATACCGCCGGCATTAATTCGCTGGATTTATTTTGGAATGATATGATACTTTTCACATAAATGTATTGTATATTATTATAATACGTCGATTTTTTTTACAGTTTTGGCGAAATAAACTCGAGGATATGTGGGTTACTACGTGCTAACTTAGAGAGAGAGAGAGACAGGTCCCGGTCCTCCGGAACGTTCTATTGTTTTTATTGCCTTCAGTTTAACCGGCCAATAATGGCTGTTGGTGGTGTGTTTGAGAGTAAATTAATAAAGCATCGGTTAAATTGAAAAGAAAGGATTAATACACAATTTTAACTTTCTAATCACGGTGAGCTACCCCAACGTTTAAAGTCCGTAACAGCAGATTTTATGTTACTATCGTGTAGATTTGCAAATGTCACAGTTCTTTCAAAAAGACGTAAGATTCATTGTAACTTGTTCTGAAATTCCTTCTGTAAAATTTATATAATCCGTGATACACATTTGTACATTTCAATAATTTTGATAAAATTTATACATCAACTTTCAACGTTGTCTCTCTTTTTCCATTGAACAGTTTCGTAGTATCTCATGAAGTTTTATAAAACTGATGTCTGAATTACATTAATAATATGAGCCTCTGTTAGAACTGGACTCTGTAAAATCCTTATATAATGTATCGTCATGGGGAATTACGTAGTCCTTTGGCGTATGACAGTTATCTCCTCGCAATAATAGGCTCCCTCTATAAGATAGTTTTCGTATCAATCACGTTTGTTATTGCCGCTAAACGTGACATCACGATGGCTTGTAGAACACATTATCTCCTCCTTCCCCATTGATTATCTAGCTATAGATTTGTTAACAATTTTGTTGATATCTACCAGGAGATGACTCTCGGAAACATCTTTATGAAAATAGCTATAGGAATGGCTGTTGACCTCGGAGTATTTGGCTGGCTGTATAAGGATCAATGAAGATTAGCTTTTCTTTTCCTAAAATTGACCCAGGGTGAAGTTGTATCATCATTATTATTATAATGCTATGTAATGCGGGGGTAGCCAAGGAATCAACTGATTCTAACGTGCCTGGGACTCGAACCTACCGTTTTCCGGGCGGATGCCCTTGTAAATATCACATAATACGTTCTTAGGGGTTTTTTAAAGTTGTAAATGTTATGTTACAATTATGCTTCTTTCTTCAAGTATAAGTAATTACTTACGGATATAATGTAGAACTGTATATATAGCCGTCGCCAAATTTTCCGCGAAATGGATTACCCATCCTTCTGTTTTTGTGTAGCGGAAGATGTTTTGTTTTTGTAGGTAATGTTGAACGGAGATTTATCTTGAAAAAATGCCTTATTCGCCCAGAGTGTGTGGTTTACTCGAAGCAGGAATTTTAGAACATCTTTTCTGCTTTAAATGCCTTGCGTAAATGATCAATAATTAGAATACGGTAACAATTTACCTTTTATCGGAGGAGGTATTGGTCTTATTGTCGTTAGTGATTGACGTGATTGACGATTGAATAAGTGTCCTCGTTGACCTTCAATTCTCTTTCAGGAGTAGGAATATAATTTTGTAAACATGTATATGAGTATTATTACTCATTAATTATTATAACTGATTCCGTAGCCTTGTCAGATATCTCAATTACTCAAAACGGTGGCAAACTCTTTTATGCGTTCGGCAAAGAGGACATATTTTTATATTTCGTTTTATAACAACAGTCTACTTAAAGTTAGAGAATTAAAAGTTTTTCAGTATGCGACCCACTAGGAGTATGGGACGGAAAGTATTCTTGTTTCATCCCAACATTTCTTGGATTGTTGATCCCATTTGTTCAAGTCACATTCCGCTTTTCTCCGCTAAATTTTCTAGAGCAACTTTTGGCGAGATTCCATTAGCCCATTCCGTTACTTTTTTGATAGAAATGCCGTTATCGTGGCTTCTTCCGCGCGCCAGTTCATCGAGCACTTAACAAGATTTTTCTTGTCGGTGGCGCGGCTCTTTAGTATCAGCGAAAGAAAAGAATGCGTACCGATTCTGCTGTGTTACGGAGTTACCCTAAACTTAGTAGGGCACTGCTAAGTAATGCACTTTGCTAATTTCTTAACTCTGCTTTGACAGTTCTGCGCTCATTTGACAAATAGGCGTATATTTTTATTGCAAGGTCATTAGATCAAGAGATACAATCGCTTCATACATTTTGGAAAATTTATGAACTTGTTTTATGAAAAAAAATTTGTATTTGCAAATAATTTCGAATTTTGAAAACATTTTCTACTTCTGAAGATCAACTGAAGATATAGTCTTTATGGGGACGTTCTTTTAAGGACGGATTGTCACACCTCACCTCCAGCCTTTATCTATCATATCATTTTCACTATTCATGACCTACTTGTTTGAGGTTTTATTCTCGCTCTGTGGGTATTTTTTTCTGTTTGTACTTTTTTATGCTAGTCTCGAAAGCTGTTCAAAGCCTTCTGATTCCATTGTGTTGACTCCTCTGCTAATTGGATGATAAAACAGATATTGAGGAATCGTAAACAGAAAAGTCTTGTTTGCTAATTATAGCTTTACGTACAATTTGTTTTAAATTCTAAGAGAGATCAATGTAAGAATGGAAATCTAGTGGATTCATCGCTAAGAAAGTTATGGTTTTTCCTCTTGGAGTGTTGCGTTTTTAATATTATTCGGTTTTTCTATTAAGAGGTGACCCGTTAAATATATAAATAAGTATATTTATCTTTTCATTTCTCCATCTTACTGTTCCTTTTTTTCGGTTATTTTTTTTGAAAACGTATTAATTTGTATGCTAAGATTTCACATACCTATGTTGCTCTGAGTAGCTCAAAAGATAAAGTGCGAAGATGGAAGTGTATTTTCGTGAAAGCTTAATATCATATACCTTACGACCACACAGCGCAACTGATGTGATAGCTCAAACTTTTTGATTTTGCATGCTGCGGTTTGTGCTGTTACACAATATCGTCAATTATATCCATCATGTTGGAATAAAAGTTTGCAATAAGGACTGTTGCGCAAGTTAGATTCTTGGAAGGTGGAACTTGGCGAGATGCGGCGTTCTTTAGAGAGATTCCTACCTCATCACTGTGTCAGTTGACAAGTTGACAAGTTGATATAGCAATTAGCCATTGTTGGTATTCATGAATTCAGTCTCTGTTATCTACTTACAGTTGACACAGATAATCGGGTATAAAAATTAACGTGTTGGATTTTAAAACTTAAGGAAAGATAAATATAAGAAAAACTGTACTCACTGTCGGATTTTTTTGTATTGATGACTTTTTGAAAGAAGGAGATGCAGAGGACTTCCTGATTAGATAAAACTTTTGTTTTTGCGATTTTCTCAGGAGGGGTGGAGAGGTAGACGACTTCTTAATCGCAAAAACGTTGGCAAAGGATAGAAATACGTCAAATATAGGAATGAGATAGTAAAGCGGCGCTATTGTAATGTATCATTTAAAATTTTGTATACATTCATTTTCAAAAAGCTCTCTATAATCTCCCTTCAAAATGGCTCACCTTTAAATATTTTGGTTTGTGTGATTTTTTTATTTGTATGTTTTATGCCATTTCAATCCCGTAGTTCTAGAGGATTCATATTATTTTCCAGGTCGTAGGTTATAGCTTCTATTTTCACTTTGTTTCAAATCTTTGTAGTATTTATCCAATTCCTTCATTACATAAGAAAAGAGCTAGTTACTTATTTTTACATCCTCGATAATCACTTTCTGTTAGCGATATTTCTTTGATGTAATTCGGCAACGAAAAACTATCATTCGGCATCCAATATGCACTTGTAAAGAAAGCTTTAGAAGTTTAGGGTGACTTTTTCATGTGTCGTATTTTCACCGCTAAATAATTTCATCGCAGTATCTAAAAAAAATCATCTTCCACTACTGAAAATTCCCTCGCTCGAAGATATTCTTTCAATGTTGTAGCAAATGACGTCTATAGCCGTGGGGAAAGTTTTTTTGTTCGCTTTATCTGGACGTTAGTTTACATTGGCAGATTGCTGAAATGAAGGGTACGCTTTCCCGCCCACTCACCTTTCGGGCCTCTCTTCGCTCTCTTCCTACCATTTTTAGTTTGTTGACTTTACACTTAAAGTTACCATTAAAACTTTCCAGCACGTGTGTATATTGTTCAAAAGAATGGTAGATCGGTCATTGACACGTCTTAGCTGTTCATTTTTACTTTGCCTCGCGGACTATTTTACTCCGGCTCAGACTTTTCGAAATTGCTTAATGTTGGGTGCTCCGAGCGTTTTAGAGTAGCGTCTAATTCATCAAATCGCTGCGGTCTTAAAACTGAATTAATTTTAAGAAAGTTGTGCAGAAGCCGTGATTTCTCCGGCACTTAATTGTTGCATAGCAGTTAAGATTGAGAAAATAATCGGATGTATGAAGTAAAACTCACTCTTCAGAGCTCCATTTACCGATCGAAATGGTCGTTGAAACGTGCATTCGAAAATACTTAGCCTAGGTTAAGGCTTAAGTCAACAGGTAAAATGCGAGCCTTTTGTGAGACCGGAATGGGCACTGGCATACCTGCAGTAAAGGTCTGGTTGGGACTGAAAGGAGCGGACAGGTGGTAAATAATTCGCGGAACGGTCGTAGCGAAGAAAGAGCGTCCGCTGAAAATACACCCTCAGAAAACATGCGACCGCCTGCATCTGTCGATAGTGCGGGAATGTGCCCTCCGTAAAGTTGGTCTAGTGGTGAATAAGGGATACACTTGTCCGTCAACGAGCTTATCTCCAACCATTTTACAGCCAAGTTTGCTTGATAGCTGCGAGGAATTACGAAAGTCGTCCGATAAATTTATACGCGATAAATTATGAGATGTTTCATTCACCCCAGGTTACTGAAATCGAAATTGCAAAATAATTATATTTGCTAACGTGGATTTCTGTGAAGCAGGAAGTCTTACTTTAAATTTATCTATTCATAGTGACATACTTCATTCTAAAAATTCTTAATGTGTTACTATTCTTTGAAAAGTAGCATTGAAATGTATTATATGTATGACTGAACCTATGTATAACTAATTATATTATTTTGAATTTATATAAACGTTTATATTCACTTCCAATTGTGTTAGAAGAGTACCAACACCTTGGTATTGCCCTGATTCGGCATGGTTATGAGGCCACTGAACTGATGCGATTTTACTCTCGTGAAAGCATGAAATTTAAAGTTTATATTAAAAAATGGAATTATTTTAAAACTTCCTTACACATTATTATAACACTTTCCAAAATATCGCAATAAAAAGACGCGCAGCCAAAGCTATTCTGTCCAGTTACACTGGAATATTAATTTTTATTTACCCAATCATGTATGCCATTATTTCTTGGGTATGGATGGAGTTTTATGTGGAGCAAAATATTGAATTCAGATGTAGATCGCAAGCAAAGATTTATTTTTCATTCATTTAAAAAAATTATGGATAGGAAAGTTGCCTTAAGAAAATGTGAGGAGTTTCTTTAGAATGAAAATTATACCTGACAAACGATACAATGCTTCTTTTAAAAAAATCACTCAATATAATTGATAGACAAAATAGTTCTGTTGATGTATGATGGAATGTATTCTCATAACCAAATTCTTAACTCCCTATTGCTATGAATCCAATGAAATCAGGAGAAATAAATAATAAAAAACTATTCTCTGTTGTGAATTATCTAAGGCTGCAGATGTGCTACTCTTTGTGTTGCACATTTGATTAACCAAATAAATAAATTTGAGGTTAAAGATCACAAATGAAAAGAGAATTTTATAAACATTTCTACTCTACTACTTATTTTATACTCCTTTCCCAAAGTTTTGTATTAAGCTGTTACTTTGTATTTTATTCAATCTTCAATTTATATTTTTAAAATATTTTCTTTAATTTCAGGTCAATCATGGAGAGAACCATCTCAGTCTCTTTTACACAGTATCTCCTGAGGTGAAGCAGCAACTGTTTCTACATGGAGGATTACCAAAATCATTTGAAAAGCAAGCTCAGACCTTCCAAGAAACTTGCATAATGGTTCGCTCTCCTGCATTAGAAATAATGGAGTATATGAAGGCCGCTGACTACTCTGGACCAGCAATTAGATATGTGTTGTGTATCCTTTCCTAAATATTATATACTTACAGTAGATACCACTATCTTCCGATTTGCATAGTTAATTCTAAGGTTTATTAATTAATTATCATTTTATTGAAGTCTAAATGTTATTTTTGAGGAATTGATTTTATATTTATTTTCATTTTGATGAATCACCTGCATTGAAATTCCCATAGACTCTCTTCTGGGAAAAAAGTTATAAGTCCCATGCTAATTGTGGCTTTTTGTAACCATTTCTTCTGCATGGGCCGGAATTCCCTGCCTTTTAGTGAGACAGTGAATGAACTCTGATTTATCAATAGACATGGTTGTCTAGGGGACTGGTTGTTTATAGCCCTTAAATTTCATTTGTTTTATAAAATTTTCGTGGGTTAGTTAGGAGGGTAGTTCAGGAGTCCAAAAAGTTGCCAACGTTTTGATAGCTATATCTGCCATCTTCCTCAGGGCAGCTGAGTTGCTGTGTTGAAAATTTTATAGAATCAATCCACCAGGAAAGGATCAAATCATTATATTCATTTATTTGGTTTAAAATCTTCCATTTTCAAATTGAAAACAATATTCTTTAACGTAAATTAGAAGTTTTCATCTGATTTTCTTCTGCTATTGCTTGTCTTGGTTCTGTATGATTATTCCATCTAATATCATGTTTTAATAAAATTAGATTCTGCAAACTATAGAGGCAAACCTTAATGCATTTTCAATCAAATCTCTTTGTCTCATTTGAGGTTGGTTTTAAACTTATTAACAACAATAGAATCAACAACTTCGGCCCCTACTTGGTGGTATCGCTCCATAATAAAAGGATGAAGAATAACTAACTTTTACAAATACCACAAGATGAATTTTATTAAACGACCATGGTTTCGATGTGTCGCATCGTCATTCACCTGACGATGATGTGACGCATCGAAACCATGGTCGTATATTAAAATTCATCTTGTGGTATTTGTAAAAGTTAGTTCTTCTTCACCCTTTTCTTATGAACAACATTCACACATATGACCTAGTAAACTACTTTCTACTCTATTTATAAGATTATAAAATATTTGTTTAATTCAGATATTTTCAGTACTTTCTAATTTTATTTTTTTTATTACTGTAAATGAAAATTTATGAATGCAAATTTTGTGAATTACTTTGTATTGCAATGATATGAATTGCAGTACCGTTAACGTTGATTCATCTAAAAATTGTAAGTTACTCAAAGTCTACTAGTCCCTGTTTTTATTTAATCCTAGTATTTTCTGATTGTATTAGAATTTTGTCTTAGTATTATTATTTTGGCTTGTGATTAACAATTCAATTCATATGTGTAAGCTTTCCATAATAGTTGAGTTCAGGAAACTGGTAATTAGGATGTATGTTACTTATTGTCCTATCTAAAAACTCTGATAAAGAAAATGAAATATTTGTCACTTGGTATTACAGTTTTAGATATTACTTTTATGTGCTCCTTGAATTTTTCCAAATTAACACTGGCTTGAACTTGATGAATAAAAGTTTGATTATTTGTATCTTACCCTAAGCATTTATAACTGTGCAACTCCTTTGAAATGTAAGTCAGGTTTAGTTTAATGAATATTCAATCAGCATATTGAAAATTATTCTGTAGAATAAAATCATGCGCTTTTGGTTGGAGATTGATTTAAGTTTATGAGATTGTAGATCATGTAAGTTACCTTCAAAAAATAATTTCAAACATTCAGAGAAAATAATATATCAAAAGAATTCTATACATGTGATTTGTATCAGGATAAAATTAGTTGCTGATTTTGGTCTCTTTGTAGAGACAATGCATCTCTGTACAATTTGACAATATTATACGATTTGGATATTTTTTTAAGTTAAGGTAAGTTAGGATAACTGAACTGTACCTAAGTACTCTTTACATTTAGTTAACAGAATAAGCTCTAATGAAATCAATGTTCTCATGAGCAGCATTGTGAGGTGTTTCCAAATGCAACAAAAAGTTAATTTCCTAATGTAGAATTAACTATAGATCGAATGTCAGTACTTAACAGTCAGTATTATATTTAGCAATATTACTGTAAAAGAATATGCCTTGAGTTAATGAAAAGGAAATTCCAAAAAGACTGGGATTAGGATTCTTGTTGTAGTGGTTCCTTTTAAGTCTACTTATCACTTGTCCTTCACAGTAAACCAAAAATCTGAGTTTGTTTTATAAGTGATTTCTCTTGGCTCAAGCATGGGTTCTTAACCAGTGCTATGTGTAACACAGTTTATTTATGAAATGATTGGCATGTGATTAACTGGTAATTGATATGTTTTATTGGGAAAATATTACCAAGTTGAAAAATTCCCTTAATAAATGTGTATTGGTTACACATTATTGAGTAGATAACAATGAGTAGCCCCATATATTCACCTGGCACCATAAACATTTCAGAAAAGGAAAAATATATTTTCCTTGAGGTGGTTCTTATCTCATAAATGATTGTTAATCCCTGTGTTAATATACCCATGGAAATTTGAAGGTCGAGGTTTTGTCAGACTTTTCTTCCTTTGTTTATTCTTTCTATAACTTCTGCAATTTACTTATGTGTGATAATTCTTTTGAGTTTTCAAGTCTTCATGATCCTTAATTGACTGATTTATAATTGCTAAACTTTAATTTGAAGTATTTCTAGTTAATGAATGGAGGCAAGTTTCTCTCCTTGATATGACTCTGTACAAGAAAACTGGATGATTTAGGTTCTGTATTTCATAACATTTTGTTAATATGGATCGTATATATACGTAGAAAGTTTAACTATTTAGGTTGGAAAAATAGAATAACAAAAATATATTTTTGTGAATTTATTGGAAATTTCAGCCACTGCTATTGTAAAATTATCATTATCATTTGTTTATTGAAACATGTGCTAAATCAATGCTTTATACTGTATTAATTTAAATATTTATCATATATTTAGCTTAAAATAACTAATGAAGTTTTCTTTTTCCATAAAATCCCTTTGCTGGTGATTATATATATAATTTAGCATGTAAATGAATGCATGATCAAAGTGTAAAATCTATAATTCCTTAACTCAATTGTTCAGTTGGGAAACCTGGATGTGGGAAAACTCTCTCACTAGCTCATATCCTACACTTTGGATTTGTTTCTGGATTCCTCCTTGTACATGTACCTTGGGGTAATGCATGCTTAATTTATTAAAAGAAAATTGATAGTTCACCAACATGTTGTAGTGACCAAGATTGAGTAAGTGTGTGTATCTTTTACAGTTCCCAACTGGTTCAGACGGTGTAAGGAAGTAGCAAACTCAACCACAAAGGAAGGGTATTTTGACTTGCCCCTGGATGCCGCAGCTTGGCTCCTTCATTTTAAAACTCAGAATGCCTCATTATTAAATAAGCTCAATGTGAGTACTTGAATACATGATACATTAATTAAACCATACTTAAATACAATACATACATTCTTGAATACATAATTGTTTATTATCATCAATCATAATCAGATTGTACCTGCAATGTTTTCCTTATTTTGGTAATATTTTTTCACCATATCTAATGTTGATTATTCCTCTGTGATGTAAAACTATATGACTTTAATTTAATGCACAAGTTTGATTAGGAAATGGTGATCATTCTTTTGAAATGCTCTGTTTGAAAGTAGATTTGGAAATGTAGCTTTGATTTGTGATTCATTTAGAAATGAAGGGATTATTTTCAATCACCATAAAATAAATCTTCATATAAGAGCTTATTATTGAAACTTAAAACCAAAAGTAATGAGCAGTTGCACATGAAAATTGTTATTCTTCATTTACATGGATCCTTTTGCAAAGAAGTCATGTTAAAATGTCATTAAACTTCCTTTTTTTCTTATTTATTTGATTAATTGGGAAATTTAGTGCCCTTTTCAAATTTTAAGTGTCATTTACCTAAACAACTATAGATCAGGGATTCAATAGAAAGGAATATTTTTGTTTGTTCAGCTTGATGCTGTCATTTTTTTAGATATTGGTCATACGCCATCTGATATTTCATTAATTACATAAAGCTATTCTTCTACAGAAATGTAATAACATTTCAGTGTCACTAATGATACCTCATTCAATTTTTTATATTTATACATGTACTGATTTTCAAAATAACTTTTTTTTAACATATTGATATGATCATATGAATTACATCCCATGAATCAGATTCATTTTGAGAATCATTGAGTGTAACACTTCTATTTAAAACTTAAGTTATGTCAGTTGTATATTTTATGTATATACTCCTGTGTAGGTGAACCTAGAAGTTTCAATGAAATTGATCATTCGATAAAAATTGAAATTGTGTAAAAAGTGTTGGATCAATCTTTACTTTTTAAATAAAGACTAATTTATTTTGAGGACTTGTGAGCATTAATTACTATATTATTTAGGTTTGCTTAAAATTAATTAATAAGCCAACCTAATCAATTTTGTTTAAGGATAATTCAGAAATAAAGTGTAGAGAAAGATGTTCTCTTTCCTGATAGTTTTGTTTTAATTTGAGGCTTTGTTAATATTGAATTCATCTAAATATCAGTTTATGAAACATTTTTCCTTTATTATTTCAGCTGAAAGTTTCTCAGGAATATGTATGGAGTAAGAGGGAGATCACTAAAGAAGGCGATCCTCTATTAGAATTAATTGACATGGGACTCAATCGAGTGAAGTATGCCTCAGATATTGTGGTTGCACTAATTAAGGAAATTAAACAGGCATCTACTAGTGGCAGGTGAGTGTATTTGATTTAAAATTAGTTCTTCAGAGAACATATCTGGACTAAAGTTTAATTTTTCATCCAACAATTGGACTTAAAAAGTGAAGTTGGCTGTTGGCCTTTTTACTTTGCAATCCTGATTGTATTTCTCGAACCAGTTTGCTTACTATTCCATATATCATATCATATACTATATGCCATACTCTGCCAGTCAGCCAATTATCTGGGCTTTAACAAAGCAAAAGAAAATAAACTTTGTAGAATAAGGGATATCATCTTTTACAAAAATATTTGAATGAGAAATTATTTTAAAACTAAATGTGTGCCTAATTTCTTTTATGTTGGCAAAATATGCAATAGAAAAAATATAATAAAGTAAAAAATGTTAACCTATTTCCAATAATAAAGCAGCCAAGTTTTCATGCTAAAAATGTATACTCCTTTTTTATCTTACTTTCATGTGTTCCAGATGCAAAACCTTAGTTGCATTAGATGGTTTCAATGCTTTCTTCAGTACAAAAACCAGAATAAAGTCCGATACCAAGGCAATGGTATTACCTCCTCAAGTAACATTAACAGAAGCATTTCTAGACATAACTAAATTTGACTGGGTAAGTTTTCATCCATATTACTGATTTTAATCCTTTTCTGTTTTGAACTAATGATTTATTCTACCTTACAGTGCAATGGTGGAGTAGTGTTAACTGTAGATGAATTAGCCTCTTGTGATGATCGAACTGGATCCAATTTCCCTATGTATCAACTTGGGAGAAATGTAAGTATTCACGTTGGAGATGCTTAGTTTTTGGTAAATTTATTCAAGCCATGAAAGTTGTATTCCTAGGCATGAGAAATTTACAAGGACTCATGTCCATTCAAGCTTGCAAAAGATTGTGCCTTTTAATATCTTAAACTTACACCTTCAAAACCTCCGTATCCACTTAAAATGTGCTTTGATTAGTAAAGATATTTTAGGTTAAGAAATGGTATATCTTATTTTAAGTAACAGTAAATTATTGCTTTGTATCATCAGATAAATTTTACTGAGTTTTGTTTGAAGATAATATTGAAAATTCCATGCTTTTCTGATTATACCCGCAGTGGTGTTAGAACATTTTTAGGTTTCATTTCAATGTAGTGAGAAGATTATCACTCCAGATTCATTTTAAATTTTTTGATGCTTTGTTTTTCATTCTGAATCTGTAATAATTGCTACTCTTGCAAGATCAATGTATATTGTAGATTTATAGCAGTAACTCTCCCTTGATGATAACCAGGGCAGTAGTGAAGAAGTTAGGACAGTGCACACTGTATACTCTCAGCAATAGCATATAGTTACTATTTACTTTTTTAGAGCTAGCATATGCAACTAAGGTGAATCCAGTGTACATGGATTCCATTTCTCAATTCTATGCAAGATCGTCCAAGTACACTTAAGTTAAGATCTTGTCACCTTAAATTATAATATTAAGTTCTCTATGAAGTTACTGTGATCAAGTAACTATCTGCAAAATATGAGATGCATTATAAAATTCATTGGTGGTGCAAGGCATGGTGAAGCTTTTGCCCCTTTCAAAGAGAGATATAGTAATATTAGAATTGTTGACTAAAGTCTAGATACTCATCTACATTCTCTGCCATTCACTTTGCATTTTTGTATTTTGGATAGTAACGAATATTTCTCTAGAATTTAAATATTTCTTAAAAATTGGTGTAAACATAGTATTACCACCCAGCAATGTTGTTAAGAACAGTTATTGGTTGAAAAGTCAATATAATAGTCTTCTAAGGAGTTAGTAATATATCTAATTTCACTCTCTGCAGAATTTTAGGAGTACACCAATGATTACTTCTTTTATAAACGCTCACTGGAAGATCCTTTGTTGTTGATACAATATCTCATGCTTAAATTTTCAGGGCTTTGAACATCTTGATCCCTTTGTACCAGTACAGATAGAAGAATATAATCATCAAGAAATCAATTCATGCATAGAATATTATCTTGATAGAAGGTGGCTGCAGTCTCCTAAAGCTAAAACAGATGAAGGGAGGAAAGAATTAGCCTTCCTCAGTGGAAGAAACCCATTTCAATTAATGAAAGTTTGTGGCCCTCTGTGAACTTATAATGAACAATCCCACTTTATGGTGATGATACATTCAACAATACTACCATCACCAGGGGAAGCGGGGTAACAGTATACAGGAAGTAATTCATCACAAGTAAGTGAGTGGTGCTTTGGCAGTGAATGTTGGCTAATGTATAGTATTTTATTTAAAAATGTTTCAATTGAAAAGTGTGTGGAGTGAAGTTTAGCCATGCCGAATTCAAGGACCTGTTACATTCAGCTTGATTAAGTTTTTTATGATTATATGTGAATAACTGTTTTAAAAGGTTATAGTAATGCTGGAAGTATTTTCGGATGTGTACCATTCTAAAATGGAAAAATATTAAAAGGGTTTCTTTAGTCCACACTAAAACAAATCTATATCTTATTACTCAATGGTGTTTTATCCTGAACAATTAATATATGCTTACAAAGCTAAATGAATGTCACAACTCAACAGTCCGCAAAGAATTTGCCATGACTGCAAATTACGTGAGGTTAATGAACTCTACATGGAAGACTGTTGGGAGATTTTTTGCTTGCTCAGGAGTATGAAACAATGTCATTGACCTAATGTATGCAAGTGCTAGAATTGCAGAAACTGCTGCTGGGAATCTATTGCCCTCAGTTTGCCTTGGCATAAAAAGCAAGTGGTCTCTCAAAACCAGTTAAAAGGTGTCACAAGAAAAAAATTCAAGCCACAAATAACTTAAAGAATTTTATTAATTTTTTCCAAAATTTTTTGTGTTATGAAAAACATAGGTACCAAGTATAAAACAGCTAACATACAGAGGCCAGGTAGCAGTGCCCAAATCAATTATTAGAGATCAATTTAGGCCCGTTGAAGGATCAGCAGTTACAGGTTTAGGTTACTGTCTCTTAATTTTCACATGATATATTCCTTCTATCAATATTCACTTGGGCATACAATTCATTAGAGACCCTATGCTGGGAAATACATTAAAGAATCAAACTGAAAGTCTACTTGGTAGGCACAAAAAATATTTTGATACAGTTATTCTTGAAATAAATTTTCTAGTACAATGCCACTAAACAACCAAATTATTTGGTACAATGACATTATATTTTCTCCAATATATGAGGCAAAAATAAAGTTTATATTTTTCACAATTTCTGGAATATACTATTTTATAGACTGACAAGTATACTTGAGCACATTAACAAATAACATCACAATGATCTGTTGAATAATGCACAATATGATTTCACATGCATTCTTCACATGTGAATTTAAAATTTGTAAACAAATTAACAAAAAAAGGTAACAATCTGAGAAAAAAATCAAAAGTAGGTATACAAGAATTTATAAGGCTATTACCGAATACTAGTGAAGAGATTCAACACCGACTTGTTTTCCTGGAAAGATAGAACGAGAGAATATATTTATGGCTTATAAAAAGGTTAAGAATGGCCTAATTATATATTTCATGGAATGTATCATCTACGATTAGTCATCTCATTCCTAGAGAAATTTGTTAATTTATTCCAATCAGTAACATGATTCTGTAATTTAAATTAACTTCATATTACATATTGCTGGCTCACAAAAAGTAGCAGAGGAATCTTGCTAAGGCCATAAATTTATTAATATAGAGCAATAGTTTAGCAAAAATTTACATCAAAGTAAAGGCAAAAAATAAACATGAGAGCTACCTAACTAAACAAAACTAAAGATGAGTGAAGGCAAAGTCTTCCTTGAACTAAATGAAATAAACATAGATAATTTTTCTAAGGTCTTGGAGATTTGTCAATTTTGTTTGGCTCTTGTGTGACTGAACCTTCACTCTTTTTTGTTTCATTATTTTTAGTTCCTCTCACAATCACCAAAATAATAATATTTGATAATTTCTAAGAGAAAGAAAATTGTGTAAAGAAATCAGTTAAAATCTTGGATTGAAAAGATATATTTTTGAACATCATAGACTCTAAAATATGTATCAAATCAATAATGTAACTCATTTACAACTAAATAACTAATTTATGTTTAATACTTCATTATAAAGATTATTTAACTTAATTCATTAACAACAAAGAATGAAACATAAATTGCATGTACTTCATGTACTCTAGCCGATCTAAATCCTAACAATAAAAAGACTTGTCTTCGTAAACAACATGACTAACCTTTTGAGATCTTGCTTTACTGAAGACATTCCAAAATCGAAGTGTTTCATCTCCTGCGCCAGTAACAATTGCTTCACCATCTGGAGACATAGCCAAGTACAGCACTCTATACGAATGACCAGTTAGTTTGGCTACTTGGTTCAAGCTGGGATATTTCCATACCAAAATTTGATTCTGAGAATATCCATGAGTGCTCACCTAAAAAAAAGCAATTATTTACATCAATTCCTTTCACTTTCATGTTTTTTGAGGATATTGCTCCATCTTGAGATCACGATCTTTACTTACCAACTCAGAAGAATGTTTCGACCAAGCCAAGTTGCAGACTTGAGAGCCAGTGTCAACACATTGCATTGGCTGTCCAGTTAGTGTGTTCCAGAAGCGAATGCATCTGTCGGCAGTTCCACCACCACTGGCAAGAAGACCATGATGATGTGGAGACCAAGCAATAGCTAAAAATGGTCGGGGAAAAGATGGGTACAATATAGTAAGCTTTAAAATCATCAAGGAAGAGGAAATGTCATTTAGTATTGTTTCAGAACACACACCTTTGACGGCAGCTAAATGTTCGGTGTACGTTTGGACAGGAGTTAAATTATGAAGATTCCAGACATAGAGACGATTATCATTACCCCCAGAAGCCAAGCATTGATTATCTGGAGACCATTTAAGACCACATACCTGTAAGAATATTTAATATTTGTCATGATGAGTAAATAATTATTCTTCAAATCACTCTTCAGTGCCATAAATGGTTGAAAATGTAAATATTGTTTATACAATAGAAGTGATACAACAGTAAAACATCTAAGTTAATGAGCAAGAAGTGCATAATGTTGGAAAGTCAAGTGCAGCCCATTAAGGTTAAGCTGCATCAAGGCAAGGCTGATTTCAATAGGCTAGACATTACATGGATAATTGAATAAACCTCCATTATCCGTCATAGTAAACAATGTGTTCTAAGCAGTTTCATCTAATTCATATGAATGTTATTTTCAAAATGGTTATTTTGAATTATTATTCAAATGCGATTGCTTGCTTTAGTATTATACTTTCAGTAAACATTTTACGTAGCTTATCTAATTTCAAACAACAATTTTCCAGTTTACCATCAAGTACTTCACCACTGAAATTACTTCCTTGAATCAGCATTTCACAGCAAGCATTGAAAATGTAAATCAATTTCTAATTTCAATATTGACTGCCATAACTTGGGAGATAATTCTCTACCTCTTGACGATGTCCAGAGAGACGTCTTTCAGCAACTTGGGAAGGAGTACGAACATCTCTCAGCATAATAGCTCTATCTCGACTCCCAGAAGATATCACTTCACCATTCCAGGCCAAAGCTCCAACTCGTGCTGTGTGCCCCATTAATTTATTGACTTGCTTATTGACAGCAACATCCCATATCTGAACATAACCATGATGGGTACCTACTGCCACTAAATTCCCCTGTAAGTGACAAATTAAGTATTAGAGATTTTTTTTTAAATTTGATAAGAATGAAGAAAAGATTTTTTGTACAGTCAATTTACCCTTTCATTCCACGACACTGAAGTGACTGAGTTACCATCATGAGAAAGATCACATAGACGTGTGACCTGACTTGTGCAGGCAGACCATAAATATACACAGCTACCCAGGCCAACGCTCAAGACATTTTGAGATGACCAATCAACAAGGTTTAAATAAAAATCATCCTGTAATTCAGGAGCATCTAAAACCTGTGAGAGAGAAAGAAGAACTTCAGTCCAATCTTTTCTAAATGAAATGTTTAAATTTCATTAAAATTACAGTTACTTTTGCTATTGGCACTTCAAAATTACCTTAAAAGGTATCCTGGAAATTTTTCTAGTAGCCTTTCTTGGTGACCTCAAGAGCTTTTGACTTTTGACACTTACAGGAGACAGTGATGAAGATAGGAGGGATGTATAGGACTCCGAACTATCATTCTTAGTAGGAGTTGAGAACTGAAAGAGAAAACTCTGTTATCATCACATCTCTGTCATGAGCAGAAGAAAACTGAACAAACTTCTGTAAGACCTAGGGCCAAGGAATGAATGAAGAAACTTTTTCAAATGATCACCAGCAAACATGAGATAATTTTTATTACTAAATTGGAATATTTTATACAGAAGGTTAGTATCACATTTAGTGTTTTTATGAGACAAATGGTCTTATAATCATATTATCTTTTTAAGAGTTTTTACCCTTCCCTGGAATTTCGTGGGTGGTAAATGAGTTTCAATATTATTGAAGATGGGATAATTTAATAGTTAAATTAAAACTAAGCTGTTAATGCTTCAATGTTTCTGAGGAAAGTTAATAACTTTAGGATCCAGGAATCTAAAAAGTTGATTCTAGTATATTTATGTAAGGTGAATAACTAGAGAAGCAAACAGAACAGCAATTGGTGTACCCTCCCACGCATCATATAATGAATGTATACTTTCTCAGCACATATGTTTATAAAGCCAACATTACAGAAACAATTGTAATTATGCACATAAATAAGTTTATTTCCTCTTTAATTTGGTCATAGACAAAATTATTCAAGCCACAAATTACTTGGAAATTAAATAAATCTCTAATAAATAAATTATCTCCATCTAAATAATAAGCTCTACATCCATCACATCTAGAATATTTATGCTTTAAACTAACAATGTTCTTTTTCTTCATAAAATGGTACTAATTGTAAAGCTATAGTGGAAAATCACAACATGGTGTTTTCTTTATCTTTACATTCAGAGCACATGAAAATTTCTTACATCATATATTTTGTCAAATGATTGCTCTCATCCATATACTTTGTAATTCATTTTAACACAATATAATAATAGTGCTGATTTAGAAAATATGCATGCTCTCAAGTAATTCTTCAAGTATCCTGGATGTAATCCTGCATTTAAAGTAAGCGCTAGAGGCAAATGACTAATAGAAAATTTCAAATGGTCTAGAAGAAATCTGACACAACTGCTAGATGTTTTAGTGAAGCAGAAAATTATGGCAACAACAAAATACTACTAAAATTTAAATACAAACCTGAAATAGATTTCTTCCCTCTGTCGGGGATAAAGCACGTCTCTCATCACTCTGTCCCTTCACATCTTCTATTCCGGCTCCTAAAAGCTCATTTTTTAGTAAACAGGAATAAGTTAGACCATCTCGACCACCTTCACCATTATCCCGAGCTTTCTTAGCTGGTCCACTTCCTCTCTGTCCCTCCTGTGGAATAAAATCAGTATATTCCTGATCACTTCAAAAGTATCTTTACTGGTTATGAATTGATTTGGTTCAATGCTAACAGCAGTATCATAATTAACTGAGACTATTACGAAGTAGATGTTTCATAATACCAATCTTATTATGGCTCAAGTAAACCATTTTATTACATTTTGATAATGATACTTTAATATAAGATCATACTTTTATGTAAAAATTTGAGACTATCTATCTGTTGATATTCCATAGCTTTGAAAAAGTCAGCATCTTATAGATTTAATTCATACAATCATTAACTAACAAGTTATGAATCTTTTTATCCCTCCTGGCAATTAAGTTATATTTCAATGTTAGATCATTCATTCGTTTTTGTGCAAAATTTACAAAAATGGGTTCATGAAAAAAGAGTGGCATAAAATTTGAAACAGGCCACAAGTATTGAGCAGAAAATACATTCACCCGTATTTGCCATTGTATTTCATAAAAGGAGCAGTAGGCAGGATGACTTTGCATGTCATTTGTGGGTTCTTTCAGATTCCTGCAGCTATTTGTAAAATATTTATAGTATAACGTTAACGAATAGAAAATAGTCTATAGAATAAAAACTAAAACTCCATGAAAGTAACTTACAGATATCATAGCAAATTTTGTGACCCAATTGTTTCCTGTACGGCATGGAATGAAACGGTCACTATATCTTTCTTTTTTGGGAGAGCAAACATGTAGTAGTTGCGGCACAGATGGAACCTGAAATATAAGATCGATTGAGCATAAATAACCCTGGATATCATTTCGAAACCCTATAATATGAAATATGTTCCAAATCTAGGGCAAAACTAATACACACCTTAAGGTCAACAACAAATAATAAAGTCATAATTTCTAATGAATATAATCATCGATGTTCATGATTCTAACATTAATACTTACATTTTCAGCACTGGATGAAGTGGGACTGTTTACGCTAGTCATAGGGCTATTCTGCTGCCGTAATAATCTTTTCTGATATTCGTAATTAAACATCTTGCTCAAAGGTGATGACTGCTTTTAACTCTGAAAAACTGCAAAACCAATTTGGATTTAAATTCTTTTGACAGGAATACACCCGCAGGTAAACTTTTGATTTAATTCTACTTCACAAATAGAATAGGGTTCAAATTTAAAGAAAATCGAACTTCAGCAATACAGGAACTCACAATTTTTGGATTAAATACACTTTTTGTAACGCGTTTGACATTTTACAACTCTCTTGCATATGCAGATAACTTATTTTATCGGAAAATCCAGTAAAAGAACTCATAATTACTCTCGTACTTTTGAATTAATAGGTAAAGGCCACTTTTCGGCCATAAGATAGCAAACTTCGAACCAACTAAACCAAGTAGCATCAACAACGTAACACAACAATAACACCTATAAGTTACGTATACGTACCTAAGGCAATTGCATCAATCCCGTATGTACAACAAACCTTGATGGATGCCAGATAATCCAATAGTCATGAAATATACGAAATTTGGAGCACAAATTATAGGAATGAAACACGGCTACAATTAACTGATGGGTAACTTATCATCGTCCACTAGATTTCAATATCACTGGATATTTCTCGAATTGGTAAATTCGATTCACACTAAAAACACTAATTTAGATGGAAAATAAATACAAATCGGGCAAAATTTACATATTTCTTGACATGACGCCACCCTAAACAAACAAAGCCTGCCACAGCATCAAAAGTACACCGAACATTTATCGCAGAAATCAATGCTTTACTTTTCCCATCGAGGGCATTTTAAAAACGATAGCAGCGCTTCAAGTGTTTGCTACCCTGAACTATTAGAACTACAGCAAGCGCTCACGGAAGTAACCGATACCAATTCTCTGCAACGTTGCCATTTAAAAATTCCAACTATTCCAACTCATTCCTACTGTCTAATGAGCTCGCGCGGCCGGTTTAACTTTAGGCCTACTATAATATTCGTGAAAATAACTCTCTTCGATCAATTTCTGACATGAGTGGTTGCTTTCAAGCATTTCCGGCACCACTTTCGTTGTCAACCTTTACATTGTAGAGTAAAGACCATTGCTAAAATAACATTTCAAAATAGTTGCTATTCGCCTATTGTGTGTGATTACTATCATTGGGGTTTTAAAGTCTGTAAATGTTAAAATTTATTATTTAATGTAGATGTATGAAGTAGATTCTTAATTCATAATATTAGGAATTCGCAGGAAGTAATTCCCAGATTTTGTGGTGAAAGGAATGCGAGAAATCATATTTTCGTTTATGTTTGATGAAAAACTCGACTATTCTGAGATTAATTACTTATAATTCTTAAAATCTTAATTCATTGGAAAAGTTATCATCTTTGTAACTAGCTTTCCCTTCGTCCTGAGTCCCCGCATTCTCTTCATTATCAACGATCTGATTGATTGTACCCATGATTTCCCTTTTCCATACTTTTGATTTGCAATTTCATTCATCTCTTTGCACCATTATCTTCGATGATTTTTTGATGAAATTCTCTATATTCACCACCTCCTACCTTTTTTTCAATAATTTGATGAATTTATTTTTACTGTCTGGTACCTAATCGAGTTTTATTTTTCTTGTTGTTACTTCTCTATATATTATCCTTTCTTCTTAAACTCAAAATCAATTGTAATTGTATCTGTTGAAGTATTTATTTTGTGATGTTATAAGGAAAAGAAAGAAACAAAAGGAAAATTAGAGTTTTGTTGATCTTTGATTTTCAAGAAGAACTTGATGAAATATGCCATATGAAACTGTTGATGATTAAATAAAAACTTATATACTACATACGTACACTAGTAAAACATCTTCTATTTGAAGAGGTAATATGTCTTGAGATTAGAATAATCATATAAGATTTGTGTGTAATATTAAGTTACAATTTGAGTAAACTATGTTTCAAGGGAGCTTCTAAAGATATGACTGTTTTCAGTATTAATATATTTTATATGTATATCAGGCTGATTAATAAAGGTGAAATTTAGAATTAAATGATTGGTAATCAAGTAAAGAAACAGAAATACCATGGAGGGAAAGTTTATACCCTGATTAAGCACCATGGTTAAAAAGGCATGGAACAATTTTACATAGTTGATGGAGAGATTGAACTATAGTAATTTTATAATACCACATTCAAGAAAAGGATAATTTTGCTGATAGATAAATATACACTGAAGAGAGTCAACTTAGACATATTTACAAAGAACTAAGGGGATTGGAGTGCAAAGGTTAAAATGGCATTTATGAATAAAGTAGTTCAAGTATTGAGCATAGACTCTGTTCTGAATTGCTCTTTCACTGTTAATCAATTCATTACAGACTTTTTTGGAATTTGATTATTATTTGGAACCTCATAGAATTCTAATAGAGATCCTTAAATATATTGGCCTCATTTTGGTTTGGTAATTATTCTAACTCCATTATTTTCACATCCCCCTGATCAACAGATCTTCAAATAGCAGGATTGATCCTGTTCATCTATCTTAGAGTTTTCAAATCTTAAACTAATATGCATGTCTTTATACTTAATTATGTTATATTTTCCCTACTTTTTGCACCAGAGTAGATATTCTTGCTGAATATTTAATGTTACTTTATTATTGAGTTATAAAACAATTTCTTGTAGGCAGAAAATACTACATTTGGTGAAAATGAATAATGATTAGTTAACACTGAAATTAATATCTTTGTGAAATGAATACTATCCAAGGACACAATCATGTTCCTTTTCCAAACATAGCAGTTATTCAGCATTGTGTTTTTTGGTCAATTTTAGTAGTTAGTTGCAGGGCTAGCAGATGCAGGCAGGGCCCATTTATTGGAGGAGCTGAATATTTTCTTACATTCTCAAGCGCTCAAGACATTGGGTGTGTTAAAATTTCTGATCAACTAGTTGATGATGCAAAGCCTGCTTTGATGAGGACATCTAAGGAATCCATGAGGCTCTCCTCCTCGAGTGTCAATGACCATTCCAGTGATCATGTGCGTGAAAATGACGATTTTAAAGTCGTTCAGCGTCGTAAACGCCGTTGTGTGATGCCCACCGTTGTCTTAGCTAATTTCTCTGAGTGCCCTTTGAAGGCTAATAACAAGATGGTCTACCTTCATGTTTGGAATCTAGACCCAACTACGACTGTGAACGATGTTCAATCCTATCTAAATACAAAAGGTTTTAAGGACGTAAAGGTTGAAAAACTTATGGCTAAAGGTGACTATGCATCTTTTAAAATATGTGCTTTTGACATTTACTATGATAGATTGTGTAACATTAATTTATGGCCTCAGGCCTCTAAATTCAAAAACTTTGTGTTTCTTCATAAATCTAAGTACAGTGCTTCAAGACTTTCCAATGATGTTCCTTCTGTATGCAAGAAATTAAGCAGTGTTAGTTCAATGGCAAATGCTGTATCAAGTGTAGTAAGTACTAATACAATTGCAAATGGCACCATGGAAGATAAAGACATGAATGTTAAAGTAACATCTGAATTTGGGGTCACCACAAGAGGGAGAGCTGGTATAACTAAATCAAAACGAATGTGACTACATGATGGTGCCCTGAGTATGTTTTACATTAATATAAGATCTGTTCTACATAAATCATTCTGTCTTGAGATTTTGCATGAAGATCTTGACTGTGATATTATTCTCTTATCTGAGCATTGGCTAAAACCCAGTGAAATTTCTGTGTTTAATTTAAAAGGGTATGATCTGATTTCTTCTTTTTGTCGTTTCAATCATAGATATGGGGGTGTAGCCATTTATTCTTGGCCATCCATTGATATTAAATGCCTAGAATTTAAATATTCCATTGATAAAGTTTTTGAATGTTGCATGGCAATGGTGAAGGTAGATAACATTACTCTAGCCATTGTCTGTATTTATCAGGCTCCTAGTAGCTGTGTCAAGGAGTTTTTGAAGCACTTTTATGATGTTAATGTGTTTCTGCTTAAAATGTGGATGCAATAATGTTTTATGGGGACTTTAATATTGACATCCTCAAGGACTCCTCAGATAAGCAAGATCTGATCAATTTACTTGATTCATTTGGCCTCAGTCTTGTCAATAAGGAGCCAACTAGATTGACTATGACATCATCCACACTGATTGATTTAATGATAGCAAATCAGCATATCCTAGGTAAATTTACATGTAACACACTGCATACCAATTTATCTGACCAATGTGCTCTTGTTTTGGCTCTGAATCTTCCTAAACCCCCTGAGAGGGTAAAGCCATCCTTTACATCTAGGCGAGTCTTTAATTCAACTTCAATCAACCACTTCTGTTCCTTAATATCTAATGAAACCTGGTCTGAACTTGATAATGAGAATGATGTTGACTTAAAGTTTACCTCCTTTTTAAATACATTTTTTTTATACTTTAATGCTGCTTTTCCTGTTAAAAGATTTAAAATTCCCTGCCCGGGTCCAAAAAAAAAAAATTCTATTCTGAAGAACTGAGGACTACCTCTCAGGATCTTCGCAATTTGCACTATCAGAGTAAATTTAACAATCCCAATTTACGTGAAATATATTTTTAAAAATTAAAAGAATTCAAATTGTCTGTTATAGCTTATACAAAAACCACATATAATTATCAGATTCTCTATTCAAACAATGCTATTAAATCCGCTTGGAACGTAATCAATAAAAACACAAATTCTGCGCTTCACAATCAATGTCTAAGTAAAATCAGCTTTGACAACCACTCTACATCTGACCCTGAAGAAATTGCTAACAGATTTAATGCTCAGTTTTGTCAATCTTTGGCTGGGATGACAATAGCAACAGACTATGCACCTTCCACTTATTGTTCACCATCTTTTTTCCTGTTTCCTACAACTGCCTCTGAGGTCTGTAAGATTGTCAATTCTTTTGTTAGCTCTTGGTCCTGCAGAATAGATGATATTCCAATGCCTGTAATTAAAGCTGCCATCCTCTAAATTGCTTCTCCTCTCTCTGATATCATTAATTTATCTTTCCACACTGGCAGTTTTCGCTCATATTTGAAATTTTCTTGCGTTAGACCTTCATTTAAAAAGGGTTCTCCCTCCATTTCTGATAATTATCGCCCTATCTCAGTTCTTTCTGTTTTTTCCAAAATCTTTGAAAAAGCTTTCTATCACCGTTTACTTAATTTTCTTGATCACTACAATTTGCTTTCCAACTCCCAACATGGCTTTAGAAAAGGAAGATCCACTCTATCTGCTGCTTTTCAACTTCTCAATAATATTCATCAAGCTATAAACAATCATCTGAATACCCTAGGAATTTTTTATGATCTATCCATAGGTTTTTGATAGTATAAATCACAAAATTCTCTTCTCCAAACTTGAAAGCTTTGGTCTTCGTGGTAATTCTCGAAATTGGATTGTCTCCTTTCTGACGGGGAGGCAACAGATAATTAAATATAGGCATAACTCGAGTAATGGTCCAGTCTTTGTTAAATCCAAACCATTACCTATTGTAAATGGTGTACCTCAGGGGTCAATTCTTGGGCCTCTACTTTTTATTATGTTCATCAATGATTTTCCCTCTCATATCCCATCCAGTATCCCCCTTTTATATGCTGATGACAAGTCTTGTCTTCTGCACTCGAACAATCTAAATGAGTTAACTGATCAATCCAATGCCTCAGTTAAAGAAATGCTTAACTGGTATACTGAGAACTTTCTTAATCTTAATTGTAATAAAACTGTTTATCTTCAATTCCATACTAAAAAATCTCCTCCATCTTCAAGCCCTCTTATCAAAATTAATAACTCCAATATAGCACGCAGTCCTTCTGTTACTTTTCTTGGCATTCAAATATCTGAAAATGTAGACTGGACCCCTCATATTGATACTGTAATGAAGAAAGTATCTACTGGTATTTTCATGCTGCACAAACTTTTTCCTATCCTTTCTACTGAAACCTTAAAACAAGTTTATTATGATAAAATACACTCCCATGTATCTTATTGCATTATCTTCTGGGGCAATGCTAGCTACTCTAACAAAGTTTTCTCATTACAGAAACAAGCCATTAAAGACATATGCGGTGTCTCTCAAGATTCTCACTTTACCTTCTATTTATATCCTTAACTGTGGACTTTTCGTAAAAAAACATCCAAATCTCTTCCCTACCAATTCTCTATACCACATTCACAATACTCGCAATATATATGACATTCATATACATGATTATAATCTAACTGTCTCCCAAAATGGCCCCCATCATTCAGCCTCCATAATTTTCAATAAATTACCTCATAGTATTAAGAGCATCAACACTATCACTGCTTTCAGAAGAAATTTAAAACAATTTCTACTAAGTAAGTCTTACTATAGTCTTCAAGAGTTCCTCAATGGCTTACACTAATTTTTACAGCTCTGTTTTAATTAAATTATGTTTGCAATGTCTTTGTTGTTTGAACTTTCTTTGTTTTTTTTTCTTTGTATAATATTAAGATGCAGTGAAGTTACTACGTATCTTTGTAATACCTTTTATATTGTTGACTTGCTCTGATGTCTTTTGGACCGTATTGAGTAAATAAAAATTATCATTATTATTATATAATATCCATACATCATCGGGAGATAAGGTTGCTATCCAAATTAAAGGATTCTAATTAATTTATTCAATATCACTCATACCTACCATCAGGGACGGATCCAGGGGGGTGGTCCTGGGGGTCTGGACCCCCCCCGAAATATCACTTGTGCCTATTTTTTAAAAAAGAAACTCAAATAACGCAAATAAACACACAATTAAATAAGCAATCGCTAGCGAAAATATTCGAATTTGTCTAACACAATTCTAACGTCACGTTTTGTGAAAGCCGAAATGTCTTTTATTTTTAAAGTTTTTGATCGGACCCCCCCCAAAATTTTTCTTTAGATCCGTTCCTGCCTACCATCCTCATTGTCACATCCATGAGCAAGGCCGAAACAAATTAGTCAGATGAAATACATTTTTTCCATTCTTTAGCAAATGGCCAATGGAAAGTACCTTTCTGAATTACAGATATTATAAAATCATCATTGATAATGGCTGTCAAAAGTATGAGCGATTGAAGATTTTTATTTGAGCAATTCATTTTAGGAAGAACTAACATGATAGATAGTAAATATTAGCAATTTACAACAGATATAACTGACTAGTGATGAAGAATCAACACAATTAGCAGATATGCACAATTAAGTGGATTGGATGGTAGACATAGAGGAAAGCATTAATCCTGATCTTAAAATCCCTTGTTGCCCCTTTATGCCTCTCCTTGTTAAGAGAAAGGTGGTACAAAATTGTCCTGAGCCTGTCAATGATCAGGAATACATTTATTCATCAAAGGAAATTAATTGAACATATTGTTCATACATTTTCAATCATGTAAGCACAACCTCAGTATCAAGGAGATTTCACTAGAAGGATCTATAATAATCTAATTTATCATATTCGTCGAAATCAAAAAATGACAAACTTTAAATTTGATCAAGAGAATGAAGCATCGTCTATAGAATCAACAATGTGCTTTATTGAGTAATATGTAGTGTCCAGGAATGGGATAGGGTTTTGTATGTGTATTTAAGGGTTTCTTTGTATATTTCTTATGTTTTATATCGCATGTATATAAAGTGTTATTTGTATAAATACCCAATACCCCCAACGGAAGCCCACAATCGGCGAAGGCGTGTCCTCTTACGGCCTTCCACCTCCCGTTTCTGCTGCTTCGTGGGTTGCGGCTGCTGCTTTGTTGGTCGCGACTGCTGCTTCGTGGGTCGCGGGTGCTGTCCACCGTCTATCGGTGGCCACTCTACATCAATTGGGGGCAGCTCCAGACCATTGGTGAGAAACCACCCAGACTTAAGAGCAGATTCCCCTAATTCCGTTGGAACCGACCATATAGTGCGGTGATAGTGATTGACACGAACGCCTCAGTGTTGCAAACGATCGGAATGTGAAGTGTTTTTTTTAATATTTACGGAATTAGTAGTAAAGTGTATTTCCTTGTGACATAGTGAGGTGAAAGTGAACGTATTGTGCATTTTTTGTTTTTACTAGGTTTATTTTTTCATTTTTTAATTACTTTGATTTTTTTGTACCACTGATTTGAGCATTTCCGCATACCGACTAGGAGTCCTACTCTGTCCACCTCCTGGGGTCTTAACTGCCGAGGGGGTGATGTAGGGGGGCCGCAATCTCACACATAAAACCATGCGCGATCCATATTGGACGCGAAGCACTCTCTGACCACGCTGGGGGGCGTAAATTTTGGGGGGGGAACTTCCAGGAAGGGCCATAGCGAGTGGGGGGGGAACTTTAGCTTCAGTCGTTCGAGAGAGAAAGACAAAGTAGAACTTCGAGTGCAAAGCAGTCGCCGATTTCAAACATTGTCAGTTTCTTCCGTATAACAAGGCGTTACAATGTTGTCTCACGGTCTGCATCGCCACCGCATGCGACTGAATGGCGGCCGCGTCCAGTGGCGCGTCTGATTTTGTGCCCGCTACTTGTGTGAACTCCTCCATTTGAAATAATGTTCAGCTATGAGTGGCGCGACTCGGAAGCCGCACAGAATGGCCTCGTGTAAAGGGCCAAGAGCATGCGACAACATTACTCCGACAACCGTCACACGTCCTCTATAGACGACGCTCGGTTTATAAGTATTAAATTATTGGCCTCGGAAAATATATTCTCTTGGATTTGGGGGGGGAAATTTCCCCCTTTCCCCCCCCCCCTGGATCCGCCACTGACCACATTAGTCACATTGCACTTACTGCACTTCTAACCACGCTGGGGCCCCTCCAAACCCTGTTCCAGATCTGTATATAAAGCCGACGTTACCTATCTTGCACCAGCGTTACCGCCTATAAAGCGTTTAAAAATGCATATAGGCTCAAGCTTTGCCAAGCGTCAACTATAGAGAGAGATCATTTTTGGTCTCCAGCGAACTCGTTTGCTAGACTGGCCTCCTGCTGGTCTGCAGCGAACTAGCTGGTAGACTGATTTCCCGGTCTCTAGCGAACCAGCTAGTAGACTGCCCTCCCGGTCTGCGGTACGCACCTTTGACGGTCTACGCGCTAGACTACCCTCCACATCTGGACTCCTAGCGGATACAAAGGTACGCTCGTTTTATGTAATATTTTGGTGAATAAAATCATAGTGCGGCCAACCTGTGGTTTCATTAATGTCCTCACGACACTTTCACCCTCAGCTTCTCAACCAGTTCAATTGAAGTGAACCAATTATCAGCTGTAATATTTCGATTGGAATGAAATATTGGCTCAGTGAGACGCAGAACTGATTGCGTAGGTTTCGAAGTCTTTTTGTCTTCCTCTGACAGACCTATATCGTTGGTATTTTTTCCGGCGTACAAATAGGCATAATACAAATAGCTATTCGATGTATCCGTCAAACACATCATTTTGAGGCCATACTTAGCTGGCTTACACGGGATGTACATTTTAAATCGGCACCGACCCCTGAAGGCAATTAACATTTCGTCAATACAAGTTGTTGTGCCCAGTGAATAGCAACAATGAGCTTTTTTTACGAAACGATTTAACAAATCAGAAATTGGTACAACTGAGTCACTTTCGTACCGGACGATTTGGTCTTCATGGTCATCAAACCGAAGACATAAAAGGAGAACAGCAAATCGTTGTCCGGACATTACTAAACGAAAAATTTCCCTTCCAGTGCCTTTCGTAGCAAAAATACTACTAATATCTTCATCGTTAGATTTAAATATTGCCGAAAATATTATTAACCCAAGTAAAGCTCTTCATTCAACATAATCTGAATCTTGGATTTCAGGCCTGCTGCTTCTGGTATACTTTTCTCTTAACTTCTGAAGTTTGACATTTGTCCAACACAAAATCAAATTTATTATATCTTCGTCAAAAATAAGCGACCAAAAATGTATAGGTTGCATTCCCTATCTAGAGGTATAAAAGATTGCTTCAAACCTGGTTTTTCCGCGACAATGTTATGGAGATGAGTGCAAACGTTTCTCTTTGGCTCTTTAGAACTCCTTTTATAAAGATTTTTTTCCAAAATAATATCCAACTAACTTAGAAATCTGATTCACTGAGACACTTACTTCCTCGTCATCGTCTTCTTCATTCTCATCGGAATCCGTATTGTGATCACTAACAATAATGTTATCCTCCTCAATCTCACTTTTAACTTCACTGTCATCTTCCCTCAAGTATTCCATAACCAGCTCCTCAACATCAGGAGCGTCCTGTCGTAGTATTCGAGAGGGACCGGGTTTATCACTCATGTTTGTAGTCTTTGACGAGAGCTTATGTCGCTGTGAAAATTGAGAAAATATCATAAGTAGATATACGTTACTTATAGAGGAAAATATTTTGATTTCACGGAATACCGCAGGAAGAAATTTACATGACGAATGACAATGATGATCACAAGGCAATTATGTAAATATTGCACCGGGAAGACAACGTTATTCAAGAACAGTAGAAAATTTTCCTCCGTACTAGCTCCGTATATAATGATCGCTCTCCAACAGACAATAAGTTACCTGCTCTTATTTTCCCAGGCGATTGGTTTTTCTGCGGCCATATTTGCAAATTATTTTACAACAAAGATATATTTGGTCATGTACTGCTCGAACATTCGCCTCGGGTTTTCCCCAGGATCACTCCACCCTTTCCATTGAGGGTCCATAATCCTCTGACAACATGCTTCACTAAAAGGCATTCATCCCAGGGTAGGCACAAATGAGTAGTGGCAACAATGAGAAATTCTCGCAGGATTTCGTTATTCTGAGTTTGCCGCCACTTCGGTCGCATTCGTAGTAAGTAACATTCTAGGGTCAGAATATATCACAGCGAAATATAAAGACGAAAAATTCGGTTCCATAAACATACGGTGTTTTAATGCAAGTATGATTTAATATTTTTCTAAACAGATTTTTATTGTTGGAGTTGATATAATAAACTAATCAAAACAATGTATTCTTTTGGACGACCCCAACATTAGCCTACTATCATAAAATCCATATATTTTGCCTAATTTATGCTTTTCAAATAGTAATAACAAAGAAATGTGAAAATAATAAACAAATATTATAAATAAAGTTGAATTTTTTAAGCCTCCGTAATAATATTCACCCATATTACGAATTGAGTTTTCCCGAATTAGTGACGTGCGGTCTCTCAGACCGCGCATGAAATTTAATCGCAATTTAATAGACATACAAGTAAGATAAAAGTAATTCGAAGCATTCTATATACTACGTAAAGGTCTTTAAGAAGGTACCATAAATTACAGATTTGTTAAAAATCAAATATTTTTTTATTTACAATAAAAAAAATCGCTGCGGTCTCTCAGACCGCACGTCACTGGTTAAGGGTTGATTGAAAATGCTCGTTCGTAGAAAAAGCGAGGAAAAAAGGGCTTGTGAGAAAAGGTTTTATTATTCTCGTCCCCAATGTGCAATGGAATGATTACGGCACTATCTACGGCCGACGCAGCTTTTCCCGCTGAAATTTTTGCCTCTATTTGTGCGTGAATGGGACGCATTAACCAAGCTCTCGACCTCGACAATCCATGAAAATTTGCTTGGCAAGAGGAAGGCTAGGGAGCTTGGTCTACGCTTACTCCACTCCCCTAGCATCCTTCTCTCTCTACAGTCTCATTGCCAGATACTTATCTACTCGAGCAGGATGAGTTGTTTCTTGTCATGCATTAAATCTTTATCGAAGTGGAAAGTACGAGATACGAGTCTAAGGTCATAATTAATGATGATATAATGGGACTGGGCACAGCCGAATTTTTATGTCTAACTTATCAGACCTTACTCCTGGAAAACCGCTACACAAGAAATATAATTGGGTTTAATTTTATTTTGTAGTCTTATATTTGCTCTCCTTGAGGCTGACTTTTTATATTGGCTCAGTCAAATAACAAGACCGAAACCGAAAGTTTTTTAGTAATGGAAATACTTTAGCATTTCTACATTAAAGATCTTGCTGGTCTAGCGGCGTGTCAGCATTTAAACCTGAGTTTTCCTTGCCCCTGTCAGTTCTCTTCTTACATAATCAAACCGAAGGTACTCATAAGGCGTAACAACCGCCCCTCACCTTGCAGTTACGCCAGTGCACAGCTTCTATTCAATAAATTTGCGAGGAAACGAATCGATTTTGCTTTTACCGATAAACCTTTCTGACTCTCAGGAAATAAATTTTTAATTTTTTGTCGATCACAAAGCCCTGTGGTTTCTTCAAGAAATTCTATCAATGGTCCCCTCCTTTATTGATTATTACATAATGGTAGAATGGATACGATCCATCCCAAGACAAAAAATTCCCCTGAGATCCTTTTTTGCTTCAACGTTGTCGCCAAGAGGGGAATATCGAAGTCATGACCGTGAGCCCATAGGCCTTTAGGGATGGGAACAAAGAACCTACCACCTCCAAGGTGGATCCTTCAAAAGCTGTTCTCGATTTAAAATTTTGGATCACCGGGTACCATTTTGATTCTTTCAATCTTTTACTAGCTCTTTGTATACCATTCGTTCCTAAGGCTACGTTAATACTCAAACTAAGTTCTTCTCATTCCTTTCCATACAATCAAGTCTATAAAAAGGTTTACTAAATTAATGTTGATGTAAATTCGATTAAATGTGTTTCCCATCTTACTTTTGCCGTCAAAAGGACATTTTTACTTTGCTTGAATTCTTCGTAAATTTCAGTTGAAATTGATAATTTTCCTTTCTTTGATTGAATATATTACCAGAGTAAAATATATCATATTTTGGTTATATTCTAACTTTTCGCTTTTGTTAATTTATAATCATCATCTGATGAGTAGAAATAGCATGTAAGTTATGATGAGCTACTCCTTAATTAGTTTGAATCGTTATTCTTTGAGCAATTTCTCTTGGTATTATTTTTCAGTTAATAAATACTAAATACTAATATACTATTATATACCAATAATAAATACTCAATCGAAGGAATATGATTAAGGAAAGATATCTGATTTCCTTACGATAAAATTCTTCCGTCTGTCAGTCAGACAAATAGAGAGAAACGCGTGGGAAATATTTCTTTGTCGGAAGTGAGAGTTTGGTTTGGGATGCCTAGTTTAAGCTTCGTTTGTCATTTTATCCATTGCTATTTTCACCCCCTTCTTCAATTATATACGGAATAACTTCACTCATCCGGGGAAATTTTAAATGTGGCAATCTTTCAAGCTGCTCGAAAACTATATGAAGAAAAATTTAGCATTTACATCAAGAACAACTTACATCAATCTTCACTCACCTTTCGAATTCCTCGGTCATCTGAGGAATCTCAATTAAATATTTTACGGTTGGATCGTACTTTTTCATCAAATGATATTGAATAAAGAGATTGATAACTACGAGACCAATTATCTTTTTGTCTCAATGTGGATACTTCGTACCCACATTGAGGCCAAAAGATAATTGGTTTAATTCTGGCACGAATAATAAGATACTTTATACTAATTAGAATTGTAAAAAAGCACAAAAGCTTTTAAAATCATCGGTGCGATTCGAGGGAGGAAATACTGAAGTTGGACAGTAACAATCAGAGAATGTTAAGACCTGACGATGCGGGTTTAATTTCTTAACTTGTGATTTCTCTATCCTCGAGTTAAAATGACAACAGCGCTAATCAATTATTTTTTAATTCTACGTAAACACGAAATTAATTGGTAAATTTGGAGACTGCCGTCTCAGGGGAAAGTTTGAAATCATTTTCTCAACAAAATTTTTCCACAGATACGCCAATCCCCAGTGGGTGGGGGGTTGCAATGACGTGGTCTAAATGATCGAGGGAATAGACCATTTGCGAACCTTGAGTTAACTGGACCCACCAGAAATTGAACTAAAAATATCAAAATATCTAGATTAATTCCTATTAAAAATGAACAGATATTGACGGCATCTTACAATGCAAACAATTTCTATATGATAATGATAGATATCCAAAAGAAAACGATCAATCTTTCCTGGAATATGATATTTGTAAAAGTTAATGACTGGTGGCTTTAGTCCATTGTACTTACCCTTTAAATATTCAATAGTCGTACGTACCCTTCTTCTTTGAACAGTGATTATGAATCCGGCTGGATGCTGAGAAAAAATAATTAAGCTAAATTCTTCGCAGTAACGATCTTAATGCTGAGGAGAACTTTATAATGGCCATTGAGGTTTATACTAATGCTTCAATATACGCTCACTGCCTTCTTCATACGGTTAAAAATTGAGTAATATAAGTTGTATGTATAGGGTTGTATATAATGCTTAGTCTGGCCAATATATATGTAAATAAGGAAATATTTATTTTCCGAATGAAATAGAAGGATGGGCGTGGGATTGCTCAAGCTACCTCAAGATCCTTTCCCAAAATATATGCAATCAGTGCATGTTCGATAAAGAGAATCTTTCATGAGAATATTCTCCACAAAAACTATTGCAGAGGTCATGAATTTCGTGTTTTAAGGTAGTTGTTTCGACCGGAAGAGTTTAAAATAGAAGTAAAATATTTCAGAAAAGGCGAAGAATTTCTCGAAATCCTTACTGATTGATCGAGATGATGGTTTCAGTTGAAGAATTGGTTTGGTATACGCAAAATAATTGCCAACAAGCCATTGTAGTCTAAAATACGCATGCGAAGAGAAAAACTAGTAGGCGAGTAACTAGTAGGACTAGTAACGTGTTGTTCACTCCAGGATAAAGCTCCGCGATGATGTGAAATTAAATTTGGCTGCTATACTACTGAATTCTACGGTGTGATACTATGTGTATCCCTTCATTGTGATTTTGTGTCCACCTGCAATTTTGTTTAGCACTTCGATGGTTTATAATTGCATATATATCGAAACGTTTATCAGTTGTATTTATTGGTACTTTACTAAATACAACGCGCGCAGATTTTATAGCTTTCATTTTTCTAAAAATGATCCAAGAAAAAAATTTCTTTCTTAAGGAAAGGCTAAGACATTCTTTGTATGTGTGAAATGTTATGGGTGGTGATTGTATATGCGTGATGATTTATTTAATTGTATTTACAAATAAATTTGCAGATTAGCGATTCGTTTCTTGGAGAATTATCCTTACGAAATGTAATAGGCATAAATAGTATTACCCAAAACAATTAACCAATATTTGTAGAAAAAATAATTGAGTCTTTTTAAATGTGCTATGGACAAATAACGCCTTATAGTGTGATATACAGGGGAGCACCTCCAAAAGAGCAAGGAAAAACGGTCATCAACGGCTCAATATTGGAGAAATACGCTAGGTATGTGACCTTTTTTCCTTAGCTGAGTCTCGCATTTTGAGATCATTACTTGAAAAATTTTTGCACCTAGGAAGTTTTTGTGAACAGCGTGATAGGAATCTTTTGTCATCCCTGGTAAATTTTGAAGGGCGCCCATCGGAGTGGACGCCACCAAACAGCACTGGAACATTTGACGGAGCTAAGTTCTGTAATAGTTTGTTTTGAAATACATTGGAATTTATACCTGCAAATCTACCATCTAGTGGTGAATTATTAAAACTTCGGTTAGTCAACGTCTAGCATTTGACGTGAGAGGACTTATTCAGTTAGGAAAACACAGAATTTCCAGCCTCCATTAAATTGTAAGTATATAATTTAAAATTTCCTGTTAACTATTAAATGAACAATGTTAGGGCTGTTCAATTTTGTGTAAAAATACTTGGAGTCACACATATGTGAGTAGATCCTGCGAAATTCATTCTTGATGGTGAAATTTCGTGAAATTCTCCATGACCTCCTTCAATATGTTCGGTGAATTACATGGTTAACTCTTTCAAATTACTTGTATATCTAAATGCAGTCAACAATTCGGTGGACCCTTCTTCCATTCCCTTCCTTCAGTTTTGCCACAGGCCATCAAAACCATACCCTTTAACCAGTGGCGCAGCGAGGGGGGGGTTTTAGGGGTTCAAACCCCCCCCAAGAGTCAAGTCCTTTGACTAGCTTTGTACTTTTATTTCTGCTGAAGAGTACAAACCCCCCCCCCCCTCGCTGAGGGGGGGTTATCACGCAAATCATACAGATACACTGCTTGTCATGTGTTTGCTTGATAAATTCAGCGAAAGCTTCGCGTACCCGTAAATATGGCTCCGATTTCAGTTAAGGTGATGCTTTCGGTAGCAGGGGCCATATTATGTAATTTGTCGGTTTGGAAGCAGTTGGTTCGATTTCAAATCCAACCGACTGGAGAGGAAATCGTGATCTCTCACCGACTCCGCCTCTAAATCCTATTCTGTAGCATCGTCGGGCAGAAAACTACCAAACCGACTGCCCCCACCAACTTTAAGGGGAAACATCGGAGCATTTCCGAAAGTGACGGTCACGTGCTTCATCTCAACCAATGAGAGGGCAAACGAGTAGACAAATGAAGAATGAAACAAGGCGTGTAAAAGCAGATGTAAATATCGATGATATGTATGAAATTTTAGGTAACTAAGATTTGTTGTTGTCCTTTGTTGATTTCTTACTACAGTTTTGAAAGAAATCTTACAGGGAAGATATTTATAATTGCATTAGTTAGTTTGTATGGTCTTAAATGGTTGATGTTTGAAATTAACATAAATTGCTAGCAGAAGATTTTCCTGTGCCCAAATTCGAGCACAAGGATACTTATGGTAATAAAATATCGATATCTAATATACTATCAGCCCTACAGTGAATCCCTAAATTTCGTAATTTTATTAACTGGAAGTCGGTGCGTGATTATCAGAACTTAGTATCAGTGAAAGAAGTAGAAAATTAGTAGGTACATAGTACCTTCGATACACTCACTGACAGATTTCTTGGAGGTTAGATTTCCACGAATTCCTTAGGTGCTTCATAAAGTTATTGTTGGAACTGTTGCTGTCTTCAAAACAGTTTACTATTGGTCAGCTAGTAAGACCTCGATTCGTATATAGGTATCTTTTCTTTTTTAATATTTGCTACAAAAGCAAAATCCTCTCGTCTCCTTGTGAACCGAAGTACTGCAACTTTCTACTGTAGCTCTTCCTTATACGTAATTAATACTTGTAATTAGTTTCGCAGGCTCCCTGATAGTCATGTGGACAGCGCGTTTGCCTTTGGTGAAAGCGGTCCCGGGTTCGAATCCCGGTGGGAGCCAATGTGCGAAATTACCTAAGCTGTCGAAGCACTTTTAACAATACTACTACTACTAATTAGTTTCGCCTGGATTAACTATACACTCTACAAATATTATTCGATTATCTTGGACTTTCATATATTGCTGAAATATATGATTTTAATGGAATCTAATGGTAAAATTGTGGGTAATTTTCTAGTTTCACGGTGTTTGGGAGAAATTCTGTATCTCCTTTACTACTGAAGATACACATACCATTCTTACACCATATTATAGAGGAAGGATTGCAGTATATACATATGATAAGCAATCACTTATAAGTGTTGCCATTTCGGAGAAAATTCTATCCAAAAACGACACATTTTTGACTGCTACTAGAAAATTACCAAATTGTGTTTTAAAATGAACAAAAATTATACCATCCACGTCAGTTAAAAGTTAATCATTATACGTTTAAAAATTAGAAAATTCGATCGCATGAAATCCTATGACTAGGTTTGATCTATTTCTCTTTTATTTATAGTTTTCTTCAAGCGGGGTCATTATTTTTCCATAGTCGAGTCTCGCACGGGGAAACAGTAACATATGTTACGGATGTTAAGCGTTCCCCAACACTTTACCTAATGAATTATTGACGGTTATTTACATTTATTATTAAAAGATTAAAACGTTTATTTTATTCCACTTCCTTGGACAGATGCACGCTCCAAGAAACGTAGTACATATGTGCATCCATATGTGCTATGGCGTACATCATTTTGCATCTAAAAGCGAGAATCGCATTCATTTCATGCGATCGCATGTTTTATTGCGGCTTTACATTCTGCTAATTACGGGCATTCAATTAACGCATTTGCCTTGATGATATTGTTAAATATGCACACACTTGCCACAGTTCGTCTGCTAACCGACTGACTCCTATCGCTACCGACTCGTTTTCATTATCGGTAGAATTCTCCGGATTCTACCGACGATGGCTAGCCGTCGTACCGACGCAGGAGCTTACAGAATAGTATCGAGAGCTCGCGGAGTCGGTTTGCGATCCCAACCGACTGCTTGGCTACCGTACCGACGGGAAATGAGATACAGAATATGGCCCCAGAGTAGACATCGATATCAATGGGGCGCAATGATACGAGTGTTTCGCACACTATGTTCAACGCGTGCACTTCTTAAGCCTATCCTTTAGTTAGATAACTCACGCCATAAGATAAGATTCCCATGAGAAAAATTCTAAAGTGCTGATTTGTTTACTCCTCGAAAAAATACAAGGGAACATTCGAGAAGTAATTCTAAACTTGCACCCTGAAAACAGAGATTAAGATTACGTTTAAGAAACAAACAGATAGATAAAACGCTCAGTTAGATCTTTTGCTTGTGACTGTTTCAAGGGTGTAAGTTCAAAGATAGGCTCGTGAGTAGTGCTTTCGAAAAATTCACAACAGTTCGAAGGAGAGTTTAGTTTGGATTTCATTCAGATGGACATCCACAAATTCCTTACACAGTCCGCTAACAGCTCGAGGCCGCTATCGGAAAAAAAACGTAAGTTAATGGCTATGTGTTTTTTTGTGAAATAACCATTATTAGATGCATAAATTAGGATTTTCTTATTTTAGGGCTGTTATCAGAAGACACATATCAAGATGAGTTTAGCGACAATTGAAAAGCTACTTTTTCCTTTATTAAGCATTCTAGACGATTAAAAGTCTGCACACAGTTGACTCTTCATTACTCGGGAGGATAGAAAATATACTGATCTTTATTTTATGATTGCCTGTTAATTTGATGTATATTTAATAAAAATTTTCCCTAACCGTATTTCCGTAAACATTTGAAAAAGTATTGGAGCAATGAAAGATTTCAGTAAAAATTAATCTGCGATGATATTATTAATAATATACCATTTTCGAAGCAAATCTGTCAGCTGAAAGGTATTGTGCGCGTAAGTTACGCATATATTTATCGGAACTGTGACTTGATGACTTGAATTAAACTTGATAAACTGTTAAAACTGTGAATTTAATTCTTCAGCTTCCTTTTCAATGCAGCCAATGTTTTCTCTGGTGATAGAATACCACGAAATGCATGACTTATCCTGTTAACCGCTTGCTCATGCAATGCCCATTCAAAATTTCAATTCGTGGAAAATAATTGTTTTCTTTGAACACTCAGTGCGTAAGACTGGGTTTGCATCAGCTCTTTGCTGGTTAAACCACCTATTACTTAGTCTAAATAATTGTATGTTGACGTCTTCATTTTTTTCACCTTGGTATGTGACTTTAATACTGCAAGTTCAATTATAATATCAACTATAATCAAGAGTCTACTGTATTTTTTAATGCAGCCGAATTTTTAATTTTCGGTATGAGACGCATTCAATGAAATACTTAGGTAATACATAAATAACGAAATCAGGCTTAATTGTAAGCCTGGCAGAAAATTTCATCTGATATAAATGATTTTTTGTTTCTTACATAAACCTTGTACGTGCAATAAGCTGTATATATACTTCATATCATTATTTTTATACATTGATGGCGTTTTCTTGACAGGCGATATTTCAATTAAATTCCAAAATCTGCTGATGATATAGTCAAATAACGGAAGATAATGAAATAAGCATGGGCGCGCCAATGTGGGGGAACAAATGAGTGGATGTTACGTTTTATATCGCTTGCCAAAAAACCGTAGCAATTTTTTTCCTTCCCACGCTTTGCAACCTCTAGGAAGAAAGAACTCTCTAAGACTCGGAAAGTTTATATCTAAATCACTAAAAAGCTTCAGCATAGAAAAAATGAGTTTTTAATAGATATTGGACGTATCCAAACCAGAAATCCAAAGAACACACTTGTTAAGTTTCCAATTGTTCGCTTATGTAAACTACTATCTTGCAAAGTGTAATAAGTTGGCCACATAAGCGTTAAACTCCTATAGTTTTGAAGGTATTTAGTTTTTGAAAGAATTGACATATATTGTAGTAAGTAGCGGGCATGAATATACTAGCCCCTGTAAAGTAGGCATTTTTCGTTTCCTCAGACCCCCCCCATTGGTAAATCCTGGCTGCGCCACTGCCTTTAACCGTAAGCTATGAAACTCGTAGAATATATACAACATTTCCTATGATTTGCTTACGAATACCTGTTTCTGTTTTGCAAGGCTTAAAAAATACCAATATCCCATACGATAACTGACTGCCGATATTTTTTTACTTTAAGTTTTTACCTTTGTTATTCAGGTGATCGGATAGCCCTTGGAAATACTTGTTTAATCTCTAAATGTATCTTTGTGTGTAGCATTTTATTTTTGCAGCTTTTTCAACAACTTGTATTATTGTTTTCCTCCCTCAGGTAATGCCAGTGGATTGCGGTGCTCATCATCAGCTCTAAAGCTGCTGTCAGCTTCGTTTCGCGTCTCCTGGTAAGCTTTTTGATATCATACATTGCCATTCTATGACGATTTTCGTAACTAGTTTATCTATTATGCGTCTCCTTTTAATAGCATTATAAAGTAATTTTTATGTATGATACATTTGAACTTCTCTACTCTTCACCTTGATTCAGATGATCAGATAACCTCTAAAAAGCATTATTAAATATAAAATATATCTTGCTCCTAAATATTGTGCATGCTTTTTTTTAAATATACATTATTGCATTTTTTCTTCAGGTAATGTCAACTGATCGTGGTGGCATCAGCTTGCAACGGACCAACAACAACAAGCCAACAACGGAATCCGCTATTTGAGTAAAATGAGTATTTATTTATCGGCCTTAAAAGTAAATAGCAAATAGTTGTTCCTGACTGTGGGCATTGAAATTGATAAAATATTTACTAAAAACAGTAATTTTGCGACCGAAAAAGAAGGTGAAAAAAGTTGGAATAATATGATCTCGAACAAGAAATCTTTCGGCTTGTTGCTAGACACGCTAACCATTTCACCACGGCAACTATCGCTGGCGAGGCTGATGATGTATGCAATTAATTGGAATTAGAAATTTACGCTGATTTTTAAACTCCTTTTACAAAGAAACTAGGAAGCGTTGGTTTAAACTGTAATAGAGTAGTTCTTACAATTGGCCAAAGAACCTATCCTTAAAGTATCATTAAGTTCCGTTTCCCACAGAGCGTAAGGTTCCCTTGTTAGAGCAAGGCAGACCTTTTCTGGACACCCTAAATTGATTTTTCGACCTCTTGGCATATTTCCGTAAAATTCTTTCCTCAGCTTTCCTTATCACTGACAACTGATGACTCATTTTCAAGTTATTAACGCGAGACGCGTGTAAACTGACGATGGGGTACTGCAATTACTCTCGGGGAGAGAAACCAAACCGGGAATCTTTAAAAATAACTTGGAAAACTTGAGACGAAACCAATATCCAACAATTAGAATGAAAATTTTTATCGAATGGGCAATCTAATAGAAATCTGTCATCTTCACTAAACGAAAATTGTTTCCGATTAAATTGTACAAAATCAAAAATATGGCAGTAAACGATGAAATCAATATAGATATCACAATAGAACAAAGCAGGATCAGAGGAACATTTCGTGGCCCAAGATAATTTACGAATCTTTTCTCACGAAACCGTATAACTCCGTCATACGTTCGTCGACCCCATTTTACCTGAAATGGCACAGATGAGCGTAGTCTCCCGGACTTTGGTCGATATGGACATGCATCCCGGGAAATCTCCTGGAATTCCGTGATCTGATCTGTGGCTTCTCGTCTGAAATTTGTAAATGTAGTCAGCCCGTTACTTATAACCCAATGCATAAGAAATATTCCTAGGTAATATTACTTTAAAGGGGGTGCGCCCTTATATTTGGAATTCATTCTTTGACTTAATTACTTTAATTCAACAAGAATGTAGACTGAAGCACAGCACCACAAAAATTCAGTTGCAATTCCCATTGTTTGCTTAGCAATGACAAAAAATCTGATGTGGCCAACACATAACTTTCTCCGTATTTGTAGAAAACAGAAGCCTATGCCGGTAATATATAAAAAAAACTCCAAAACAATGAGTGTTACAGGAAAATGTTTCATACAAGCTTAGTAGTAAAAAACATAATATATAACTTTGGTACATAATTGTATATACCTAAATTGCATTCTGACAGAGATAATTATGAAAAACTTCAATTTATGGTTAAACAACAACTTCCGGTTAACCATTATTGGGGAATAACTCCTAAACAATCAGTGTTGCGAAAAAGTGTTTTATACAAAAGTTGTAGTAAAATACATTATCTACATTTTTTGTGTTTAAATGTATATACCTATAATGCCTTCTGACAGAGATATTTAAGAAACAAAATTTTGTTCCGGATAAACCGCAACTTCCGGTTAAGCGATATTCACCAAAAACTAATCAACTTTTGGCATTGTTAGGAAAATTCTACATATAAATTTTGAAAATGATCGAATAATTACTTTTTAAGATAGAGTGCCCACAAACTTTTTAACCACAGACAGACAGACAGACAGACACACACACAGACAGACATGTTCGGGAAAATAGCTAAAACATGCTCTATGGGCCCCAAAACATCTATTTCCGTCGAAATCTGGAGGTCGAATTTTTTTGCGAATACAATACTTTCTCTATACTACGTATACGGAGAAAGTAAAAATTGCTTGCGATACATCTTTTATTGACTGAGAAATGGTCTCCTGGAATTTTTACCTCGAGAATCCAAAATCTCCCGAAATGAACTAAACGCAAGGTAGCAACCCTAAGTACGAATTGCTCTTACCGGGATCTCAGCCGAGTGTGTCATAGGAGCTGCGATAGGGCTAAAGCAATAGGGGGGCTTTCCAGGGCTGGATTCTATTAGAGGTACCACTTACGGTTTTACTTTTGGCCAGGAGTGTACGTTTGGAGGGAGGGAGAAGGGTCGGAGAATCGTCCTTGGCGTCACCATGCCTGGCTACGACAAGAAGTGATTACTGGAGATTCGAGTACTTACGATCTTGTTAGACAATAGGTAGTGGTAGAATTGCTGCTAAGTGCTTCGACAGCTAAGGTCATTTAGAACACATGGGATTCCATCGAGAGTATAAGCCGGGAACAGATTTCACCGAATCCAAACGCGCTCCCCTTTCGGCTGTCTAGCAATCCAAAAGACAAGAGGAAATGAAAATAAGGGCAATCCTTGACAGGAGTATGAAATAAAGGAACAGGAAGTGAGATGGATAGGTTCCAGGAATGATCACAAGGTGCAGGGGAAGAAGGTATACTATAAGAGGAGATAAAAGGAAAGAAAGAAAGAAAGTGGTATTAGGAATGCCAAACCTACTGAATTATACACAGTCAAGCCACAATAATAAATTAAAATATCTGTTGCAACTAACACAAATGACAAAGTCTATGTAAATATTTTAACAACTTTCACCTATTCCCTTGTAATATATGTTTGATTATTAAATTTTAGAGGCACCAGTATGTAATATTGCATTCAGGCGCCCCTTACTGAACATGCTGATAACATGAGATGGATATGGAATGTTTTACACTGTTGGTTGCTTTGGGGTAATGATACAGATACATAATATGAATTCATATATTTTGATCGAGGCAATAATTGATTCCAGTAACTCAAAAGAAGTTTGGCTACTAACAGTTTCAGGAATTTTGTCATGGATTGTTCCATAGCCATTCAACTTACTATTTAGGAAGTATGATGTATTTATAACTACTGGAATATGGTTTGAAATACACACTCGAATTTTTAGAACTTTTTTCATGAATGTTTTAATTAGACATATTGAAGGATTTGAAAAATTAAAAATAATTTTCAAAAGTATTTTTGACCAACCAGCAGCTGAATAATTTAGCTGTAGATAATTTGGAATTAGCATAAGCTTTTAAACTGAGATAAATCTATGAAAGTAAACATTAAATAAAATATTAATTATAATTAAGATAATGAGTAAAGTTTCTAAACAACACACAACTACAGAAATGCACGGCACATTTGATACAAGTTTAATTTTTTGAAGTGTGCTGATGGTTACTTTTGGAGAGCAATAATAAGAATGCAACATTGTCATTCTGAAAATATGCATCAGTAAGTGATGATGATGAGATAAATAGTTGCATATGGTATAATTATATTATGGGACAATTGTTTGAGAAAGTAAGAGCGAAAGATTTTTAAAAAATTTGTGGGGAATCTGAGGAGGTCCCCCACAAATTTTCTTGGCCCTCTTCTTTTGCCCATTCACCTATTTTGAATTCATATCCGTAAAGAATACCAAAGCTTCAGGTTAAGGTATCTTTTGCATCGTTACTCTTTTGAAAATTCCTATCCCTTTTCCTCTATATATCCCTTCATCTTGTAACTGAAAAAAAAGAGCTAAGATTTTGTTCCAAGTTCCAAATATCCAAACTAACCTCAATTCTCATCAGTCCAATATGATTTAAAGTCCAATAATCACTCTGATGGGAGAAATTTTTTTTTTATATTTGGCAAGCTGCAGCTAAAACCAGCCACCTGTTGCATTTGTCTATGCTGTTCACACCTTTAAATTGTAAATAATTTTGTAGTATAATTATTTAATCTACCTGAGAAAAACAAACAAATAATTAGAAAAATTTCCTTTACTTAAAAATGAGACTGATTATAACATAAAAATCATAAAAAATAAGGGGTTTGTTTGATGAAAGAAACTGCATTCATTTAATGCAATAAGTGAAGCCTCACAGCAATCTTTTATAATATATACTATGCTAGAAATTGAGTGAATAGAGAATAAATAATTTTGCACACAGCAATAGCAAAATATGGCAATTGTACTCTTGTAATTGTACCTCTTCCAAGCCATTTGGATATGAGCTTCAACAGAAATTTTGTAACAAATGAAATAGCCAAAAGAGGTCTACATGTATGAAAAATACTTACAAGGGGAAACTCTCACTTTTTCCGGGGATTTTGATGAAAATTTTTGTGGTGGTGCAGGAAGTAGAGTAATGAAAAACTGTATTGCCGTTCGTCTGAATGGGCCTTAGTTTTTTTACAATAATTAATTGAAAATAGATAATCTGAGTATAGGCAACCATGCATTACACACCCGCGCCTGCCAAATCGGCAGAAAATAACCAGCTGTTTGCGAGTAATTCTATAATATTATTTTCATTTTATTTTAATATATTTTTCCTTGTTACTCACTGATAGACTTAAGAGCAATATTTCCATTCTTGCACTCGATATCCGATCGAATAACATTATTTCAACCAAATGAACTTCGATTGAGGGAGACCCTCACTTAAAGTATGATGAATGAAGGTTCGTAACATAGCTTTCTGGAATCCTCTGGTATTCGGTGGTTATAACTACATTGGCTATCCTCATAAATTGATAGTAGGCACGTAAAATATCATTCACAAGCGCGATTTTTCATTTAAGGTTCGTAACGCAAAAGAAACTTGCGTTCGACTGATTCAAGATTTCGTAATGAAAAGTAGTGGATTATTTCCGTAATTTAATTTCTACGCCAATCACTAGATGCTTTATATTTGCTGATGGGTAATGCGCAATCCGCTCTGTTTACATATACACCAGCAACTCCTTTGGTATCGTGACGAAGCCTCAGGGACGGATTCTTAGGATTCTCATCAATTTCTATCTGTTGCAGTGCTCTTTTGTTAGAAATTAATTATTCCAGATCAATAGCTGTGGATGCGAATCGAGTTATTGCAGTGTTTTTAAAGTGATAAAAATTTCTTTGCTCTTTTGAACATCTGAAAACCAAGTACTTAGGAAATTTGAGCTTCTTATTTCGCTGATTATATCCACAGTATCCTTAACTTTAGTATATATTTTCGGGATGCCACAAATATCCTTCATTAATCAATATACTACATTTTTTGATGAGGTTTGTTTTCACACGGTTCTTGATATCTCCTGGAATTTTTCCTTCATGATCTGCATCATGAAGTGCAGACGTGCACTTCATGATTTTTGACGTTGCTTGCAAACAATGTTTTACAATATGTACATTTCATTTTGGCGCTCTCTTGTGCGTCAAAATATTTTCAGATCGGATCCGCCTTTCTAGGCATTTTTTATCACCAAATCCGAACGATAATACACACGCCCAAATAATCCACGCAATGATTCGTCTTCAACTCAGAGCTTGAAGCGAAGCAATGAATTTTATGAATTGCAACACGTGCATACGTGGTGTCAAGAAACAACTATGTACACTATTTTCTGTTCAGCAACATGAAACATAGCGGTCACTAGTGAACCACATGGGGCCAATTTTCGAAATTCACTACACGTTATCATAGGGTGCTTTTAGAAAGCTTGTAACTCGTTTTAATTTTATCAAGAAGACAAACTTCCATAAAGTTACGCCTGAAAATGTTGATTTTATACAATGCATCAGCCTTGAAAACATATAAACACTTGTGTTTCTTTTGAAATCGTTTTAAAAACTAGAGAATTACACTCTTTATAAGCTATTAGGGCCAGGTCAAGTGAAAAATTGGTACATTTCTAGAAGAGGTCTGTTTGGGAAATTTACCGAAAAATTTACTAATCAGTGTGCGCCAGAAATGTTTCCCAGACGAAGTGATAAACAAGAATTGCGCTTATGAAAGGCAATGCTTTATAAGATGCTCATGGTGCTGTACATATATGCGTTTTTGTTGTTTTTTGATAAATTTCATCCCGATACTTGTAAAGGAGCACAATGCTAACAAAAAAATTAAAGAAAAATAAAACATACCATTAAATCACATTATTTCACTGACTTGCACAACCAATTAAATTTCATGAACTAACTGTTATTAAATATCACCAAAATCAGATCCTGTAATTAGTATCGACTTCAATGAACATTGCAATAGAAGTGTTTTTGTAGTGTTGAGTAAGGAAATTTATTTACTTTGGACCAAGGGCGTCGCCAGGGGGGGGGGGCAGGGGGTGCAGCTGCCCCCCCCCTGGGGACCCATTCGTATTTTGGTTCGGGATGTGTTGTAGAAACAATTTTTAGGCACGAGCGTATTTGAAAAGAATTTAGACCCAAAACAAAGTCAAGTGTTGGCACGTGTAAACACCAGTGATGGGAAAAGTACTTCCTCATAGGAAATTCATTTACACCTCCATCGCAGCAAAAATGTTTCAACAATACTTTGTAGTAGAGTCCTTCGCCCCTTCCCTCCCAAGAGAAGAAAAGTTCGGTTCCAGGGTGAACAATGTAGTTAGAACTGCCTCTCGATGCGATCAGAGCGCGAGGTTATGCGATTTTGTCCTCTCTCTCAAACTACCTTGAGTATCGTCCGACAATCGCCGGCAGAAGACAAAGGATTCAGTTTTTTTTCGTTTTCCCTTCAAAATGGACATAAGAAAGTTTTGCGGTGAGTATTTTGCAAATAGGCCCAAACAGTGGCGCAGCAAGGGGGGGAAGTTTAGGGGTTCGAACCCCCCCCCCCCAAGAAGTCCTATGACTAGCTTTGCATGCCAGTAAATATGGCTCCGATTACAGCTAAGTTGATGTTTTCGGTAGCAGAGCAGGCCTAGAGAGGCCGACATCGATATCAATGGGACGCTACGAGTGTTTCGCACGAAATGGTCAACGAATGCACTTCTTAACCATATCCTTTTGTTAGATGACTCACACCATAAGATAAGATTCCCATGAGAAGAATTCGAAAGAGCTGATTCGTTTACTCCTCGCAAAAACACAAGGGAACATTCGAGAATTAATTCAAAACTTACACCCTGAAAACAGAGATTAAGATTACGTTTGAGGGACAAACAGGTTGATAAAACGCTCAGTTAGATCTTCTGCATGTGACTGTTTTGAGGGTGTGAATGCAAAGCTAGGCTCTTGAATAGTGCTTTTGAGAAATTCACAGGGAACAGTTCGAAGGAGAGTTTAGTTTGGATTTCATAAGGTACAGATGGACATCCGAAAATGTTTTTCACAGTCCGCTAATAGCTCGAGGCCTCTATCGGGAAAACGTAAGTTAATGTCTATGTAGTTTTTTGTAAAATGACCATTATTAGTTGCATAAATTAGGATTGTATTATTTTAGGGCTGTTATCGGAGGGCACATCTCAAGATGAGTTGGCGACAATTGCAAAGTTACTTGTTCCTTTATTAAGCATTCTGGACGATTAAAAGTCTGTACAGTAGGCTCTTCATTACTCGGAATGATATAAAATATACCGATCCATATTTTATAATTACCGGTAAATTTGCTGTATAGTTACGAAAATAATTCAATAACCGGGTTTCCGTAGGAATTTGTAAAAGTATTGTAGAAATACAAGATGTCAGTAAAAATTAATTTTCGATGATATTATTAATAATATACCATTTTGGAAGCAAATCAGTCAGCTGAAAGGTATTGTGCGCGTAAGTTACGCACATATTTATCGTAACTGTGACTTGATGACGTGAAATAAATTTGAGAAACTGTTAAAACTGTGACTTTAATTCTTCAGCTTCCTTTTCGATGCAGCCAATTTTTTCTCTTGTGATAGAATCCAACGAATCTCATATCTGGTTATGAAATGCCCATTCAAAATTTCAATTCGTGGAAACTTTTTGTTTCCTTTGAACACTCAGTGCGTAAGACTGGGTTTTGTATCATCTCTCCGCTGGTTAAACCACCTATCACTTAGTCTAAATAATTGTAAGTTGACGTCTTCATTTTTTCCACCTTGGTATATAACTTGATTTATGCAAATTCAATTATAATATCAACTATAATCAAGAGTCTACAGAATATTTTAATGCAGCCGAATTTGTACACTCCGGTATGTGACGCATTCAATTGAATACTTGGCTAATACATAAATAACGAAATTAGGCTTAAATGTAAGCCTACCAGAAAATTTCATCTGATATAAATGATTTTTTGTTTCTTAGAAGAGGAGGTAATTTTAAAAGCAACGGATGAAGTCATTCCTAAGAAAGCTGCTGATGGTATAGTCTAATAACGAAAGATGTTCTAATAAGGATGGGTGCACCAATGTGGTGATTTATTCAAAAACAAAAGTTCCAATTTTCCTCAAGAGATGGCATTAGTGGCGAAGTTTATAAACAAAAGTTCCAATTCTCCTCAAGAGATGGCATTAGTGGCGAAGTTTAAAAACAAAAGTTCCAATTTCCCTCAAGAGATGGCATTAGTATCGAACTGTATAAACAAAAGTTCAAATTTTCCTCAAGAGATGGCATTAGTGTCGAAGTTTATAAACAAAAGTTTCAATTCTCCTCAAGAGATGGCATTAGTGGCGAAGTTTATAAACAAAAGTACCAATTTCCCTCAAGAGATGGCATTAGTATCGAACTGTATAAACAAAAGTTCAAATTTTCCTCAAGAGATGGCATTAGTGTCGAAGTTTATAAACAAAAGTTCCAATTTTCCTCAAGAGATGGCATTAGTGGCGAAGTTTATAAACAAAAGTACCAATTCTCCTCAAGAGATGGCATTAGTGGCGAAGTTTATAAACCAAAGTTCCAATCTTCCTCGAGAGATGGCATTAGTGAAGAAGTTTATAAACAAAAGTTCAAATGTCCCACAAGAGATGGCATTAGTGCCGAAGTTTAGAAACAAATGTTCAAATTTCCCTCAAGAGATGGAATTAGTGTCGAAGTTTATAAACAAAAATTCAATTTCCCTCAAGAGATGGCATTAGTGGCGATATTAATAAACAAAAGTTCCAATTGTCCTCGTAAGTTTTAAAATATAGCGTTAATGTAAAAGTTTAATTTAAAAAGTTCGATTAGTAAATAGACCCTTGCTATTTTCTATGTATTCATGGAAATCGAATCTTTTTCGAGACGTTTACTTCTAAAATATATCAATAATTAATAAAATATCAATAAACAATATAACAATTAATTGTTAAAAGTACATAATTTAATACAAATACCTTTGTTATTTAAAAAAAGTAAACGTATGAATTATGTCGATGTTATCAAATGCGTACTTCAGCGATGGAGAACTATATTAATTTTTTTCTTCGTAATTTTGCTACGTAGAAACATGGTTTTTAACACAGTTTGTAGTCAATTTTATGCACTAACTTCCTCTTTATATACATATTTCTTCCAAGTCTTTTCAATTGCACTTGCAGCGATGCAAAACGAAAATTGAGTACGCAACCAGCAGAATGGTGACGTCACATTGTATTTAATCATCTAATTTCTCCAATACATTGCAACTTGTGGCAATGATATTTACATTAAATTGTATCATAATCTACCCTTTATACACGAGTTATTTTTTCCAGCAATGCGAAATTTTTTTGATGATCATTTTTACATTTAATGTATCGACTTTATAATCCGGAAGTGGTGTGTAAAACAGAACGCACCGACATCTCTCATTCCTGTTATCCTCTCTGATGCTCCCACTAAGTCATACGCAATAGACCTCTGGACTCACTTTTAATTAGCCTTCAAACATATTCTAAAATATCAAAAAGGGGAAATATATACGTAAAACGTATATTTCAGGTAATAATTTGCCATGTATTTTTTTATAATCGCAAGAAAAGGAAGCAATTTTGCTCAGCAGACACCCCCACCTCAATACGTATTTCCATTGGCTGACGTAAATGTGACGTCAGCTACCACATCCGCGCGGCCCTTTAGTACCTTTAGCGGTACGGTCCATTCGTTATTTTATGTTTGTGTTTAACTACTGTGGACATCATTAATTAAGCATACAAAAAAAGGAAGAATTATATTTATTGTATGAATCTTAGGCATTATAAATATTTATCAATTTATAAATAGGATCTAAATAATTAAACCTACATAACGCTACGATGACATCAAATATATGGTGCGCTTCAAAGAAGTGTACACGACTGAGCATTCACCTACCTCTCAAAAAACATGAATCGAACGTAATAATTTCGCATTTTAACTACGCAAGTTTAATATGTTCTTATCGACCATTTATTAACTAAGGATGCAAAATACGTCTTTAGTTAATAAAGACGTATTCAGCTATCAACAATGCAATATATACAAAACATAAATGTTTCCGCCCTCGTGCACATAAAGCAATATCTAAGATCGAATGCTAAGTTGCATTTAATGGTATTTGGCGTAGTGTAGCAAATATTGTTATATTCATCGTGTTTGCTTACGTCAAAATGATCTTCACAGACGCAAACGGATGATTTTTGCGACAGAACATCCTTCCGTCGACACTTCATCATCCACACCGATTGTCTATAATAGATACGAGTAAAATGTTGCTTGCATACTGCAAGCATATCCATAACACTAATTTCAAGTCGGCATCATATCGAGACGGTCCTTAATAGAAAAAATAATATGAAAATATTCTTTAATTAGCTGCATTTTATCCGACCAGCATCGAACCCGGGTCTTCCTGGTGATACTTATTATGCAGCAAAACAGCAGTTCACAATCTCTAACTATGTGTGAAAACTCAAACAGAAATATTTGCTGCAACTGCCTTAAACGACGTCCTACTTTTCCCTTATATTCCTTATGTAAGAAAATTTAATGTGCTCTGGCATCGAACCAAGGAAAACCATGGTCTTATCTATTTTTTTTTCTTAAATGGAGTCTTAATATACATCTTCTACCTAAGCAAGAACCTCCTATCATTTCGAAAAATGCATAAAAAATTAATGAAAAGCTACCCCTATGTATTTTATATGGGGGATATATTTACCGGCCAGCATCGAACCCGGGACTTTCAGGCTATTTTTTCTATGCAGCACAATAGAAAATCACCATCTCTAACTATGTGTGAAAATTCAAGCAGAAATATCGGTTGCAACTGCCGTAAACTACGTCCTACTTTTCCATTATATTCCTTATGTGAGAAAATTCAATGTGCTTTGGCATCGAACCCAAGAAAAACATGGTCTTATCTAAATTTTTTTCTTAACGAATTCTGAATATACATCTTCTACCTAACTAAGAACTTCCTATCATTTCGATAAATGCATAAAAAAATAATGAAAAGCTACCCCTATGTGTTTTATATGGGAGATATATTTACCGCCCGGCATCGAACTCGGGACTTAATGGTAATACTTTCTGTGCAGCACAATAGAAGATCGTCATTCCTAACTATGTATGAAAATTCAAGCAGAAATATTGGCTGCAACTGCCTCAAACGACGTCCTACTTTTCACATATATTCCTTATGAAAGAACTTTTAATGTGCTCTAGCATCGAACCTAGGAACAGTATCGCCGTATCTAATTTTTTTCTTAAACTAAATCTTAATATACATCTTTTAGCATAGCGAGAACTTCCTACCATTTCCATAAGTGCATCAAAAAATAATGAAAAACTACCTCAATTTATTTTAAAGGGCAAATTGTTGCATCGTCCTAGCGTCGAGCCCAGGATATTTTCTGTAAAAATCATTTATATTTTCGATAGATCATAACCATATGTATAGAGTTTTGATTTGAGTTTTGATTCTCTACCTATCCTGGAAGTATTTTTTTTAATTCCCGAAAATCAAAGCAATGCTAATAAATGGGAAAAATCGGGACATCGGGAAAATCGGCAGTATTTTTTGGAATTGTGAAGAAATATTTATCCGGGCCACTTCTCGTCGTATTATTGAACTTTGGGCACAATGCAATACGTAATGTTATACTTTGCCATTTTGAGGTGTTCTGTTAACCACAGAATTTGCAGTTATCTATACACAAAAACTTCCTCATACACTAACGAAACATACGTACCAAAAGCATGGATGTGGTACCTGACGTCATCCAAGATGGTGGTGGTGCGAATTACGTTTTGACTGAAGTGAAATTGTGAAATTTTCAAATGCTTGTATTTTGAAAACAAAACATCTTTCGTACAAATTTCTTTGGGTGTTAGTAAAGTTTTTCTCCCTAATATTCACCAATGTCAATATCTCAATAGGTGTCCAGAGGTCTATTGCCAGACAAGAAGCGGTTATTAATATATTTGAATTATTATATCTCCTCTTTCTATCAAAGGAATCTTTATATCTTATTACTCAGTTGTCAAATCTCAAATAAAGTCAAATTGTCACGATCTCCGTGTATTGTCCATACCGAGATCGATAGCCATAATTGAATTGACATTCGAACCATTAAATGTACTATATCGGCACTTCGGCACAAATGCCATCTCTTGAGGAAAATTGGAACTTTTGTATATAAACTTCGCCACTAATGCCATCTCTTGAGGGAAATCTGAACTTCTGTTTATAAACTTCGCCACTAATGCCATCTATTGAGGAAGATTGGAACTTTGGTTTCTAAAATTCGCCACTAATGCCATCTCTTGAGGAAGATTGGAACTTTGGTTTCTAAAATTCGCCACTAAGGCCATCTCTTGAGGAAAATTGGAACTTTTGTTTACAATCTTCGCCGCTAATGCCATCTCTAGAGGAAAATTGGTACTTTTGTTATTAAACATTGCCATTAATGTTGCATCTCCAGAAAATTGTAAACTTTTTTAACTGAAAAATAAAAATATCCCTAAGTAAACTGTAACATTACCATAAGTTTAGATATAATTCAGTATCATACTTATACTATATTTAGCAAAAGTCTACTTTACCTAGGAAGGCGGGTTAAAAAAATAAATGTTAACTTTTTTAACCAAATATCTTTTTCTATTTATAATAATTAAAGAAATGTTTAAACATTCATGTTCAAATATTTCATTACCTTTGATATTTTTCCTATTTATAAGTAACCTAACAGTGTCAAACTTTTGGAGTTTGTAAAAAGGGTTAATTATATTGATTTTTAATGACGAAGTCACTCTATGTTTCAAATGCCGTAGGGAAATAATGAAAATTAATTTCATTCCTTTCAAAAAAAAGTCAAAATTTAGCGTATAAATAATTTTTCGATTTTTTTAATGAAACTTCCAGTTTAGCAGTTTTCGACTATGACATACGATTAGTAATATTTGCATTATTGTAAAATTAATCCTTATCACTGTCACCAACCTGTAAAAGTATAATTTTAAATTATGTTTTTGAATCGTGTTAAACTTGGGTCCTACAAATGATATTATAACTTTTTGTTATTAATAAACCATTCTTAACCTACATCCAGCCTAACAACTTCACGACGCAGGGTTAATAAATTCATAAAGAAAATCATTCAAATATATTTATTGAGCTGCTCTTTGTTACGATATTAAAATATCCGAACAAAGATTTGATTTACAACAGATTAGCGGACGAGCATGTGTCTGAGAAAGACTACAAACATGCAAAAAATGTGTGGGAATCTTTTGTAGAAATTTCCCTTCTCCGGAAGGGATGTTTCCTCAAGTTTCTCGATTGAGTTTGTGTAATCATATGGGTAGACCCCCTTACGTGTGATTAGGTTCGTTTTCTCACCGAATACCTCGCTAGTATATTTAAATTTTTTTAAATTTGTTACCAGTGAAGCTAATGACGCTTGCATGAATCGACATGTGTCGAGAAATCTAATGGTGAAATTATTTTCGATTGACTTTGCGAATGAAATATACTTTTCCTCGGTGTTCGGAATCACATTAATTTTTTTGTCATCATAGTCTAACTCCCGAACCAAGAAATGGCCGTCATACGATTAAAGATTATGAATAAACACAGGTAGAAAATTTGGCATTTTGTACTGCAGGTTGCAAAAGGAATGTGCGGGCCCTCGATACTTACCTGTCAAGTGATCGTGATCTCTAACGGCATCTGACTTCAACTCTTTACCACAAATATGACAAGACAACGCATTCTTAAAATTTGCCTCTTCTTCCGGGCTAAGCGATTCCATTGGTACAACGTTTTTATACAACTTGAATACTCTCTCTGCTTCCTCTTTCATTTTCTGCATAAAGACCTGTGCGGCATTGGGACCTCGGTAAAGCTGTGGTGTCTCACGACCATTGGGCGTTATGAGAACATAGCAAAAGCTGAATGGTTCGTGTTTCTGAATAGCGTGCGTGTAGAATGCTTTATGTAAAGATTCACAAGTGCTGATACCTTGGAGAATTCATTCAAATCTGCATATATTACATAAGGAACTGGAAATGAATGCCCGAGTTTGGTAAATTTTAATATCTTATCCCCTTCGATAGGAAGCTCAATTCTCGCGGGTTTTTTACTATTACAGTTCGCTGTATGCGTCTCTATTTTTTTTCGTCATGATAATGCATGAAGCATCGTTTGCAAATGTAAATTCTACGACATTTTTGTTATCTGAAGATGGATTAGACTCTCAAAGTTTTTAATCCAGCAATAATGAGCCGTGCTGTTATTTGTAATCTATCTATATATATAAAGCAGAAATTCTGTGGGTTTGATTGTTTGTCTTGGATTGGAGTCCACACCGTTTGCCTGATTTGTCTCAAACTTTGCGTACGTGTCCTCTGATATCAGGAAGGAAGTACTGTCACATATTTATTCAAGAATTTTGCTGGATTCGAACCAGGATCGCTCAGATAGATTTCCATAAGGAATACACGTAAGCTTCACTTTTATCGGTTGCAGGCTTTATTTCTTTCGAAGAATTAAATGAGAAGGAATAGCCATACAGAGTCGATACAAACACCGAAAGAAAGAAAATAAAATGAAGATTCTTATTTTGATCGTGAAATCTTATTTTTGATTAGAATTTGTGAGAATATTGGTAAAATATACTAAACTTTTGTGAAAATTCGAGGCTATAAACAACTCATCCCCCTGACGACCGATCCCATTGTTGAATCCGAGCTCATGTTTTATCCCCTAAAAATACTCGTGGACTTTAGGCTGAGAAAGCTGATGATTGAAGAGGACGATATATTACATGGATAACGAGAAATTTTCTGTAAGAAGGTAACCAGCAATTGAAGGTACGTAATTACAGTCAGGAGATTGTGTGTCTTTGATTTTAGTACAAACCGTTTTCAAGATTCGCGTCAAACTTTGCGTACGTCTTTTCTGGGACCAGGAAGGACGTACTGTCACAATTTTATTCGATAATTTTGCTGGGTTCGAACCAAGATCGCTCAGATGGGTTTCCATAAAGAATAAATCTAATCTTCACTTTAATTGGTAGCAGGCTATATTTCTTTTGAAGAATTTAAATAGAAAAATAGTCGTGCGGAGTCGAAACAAGAAGCACAAGAACGGAAATTAAATGAATACTAGCGGAAGTGCCCGTTGAAATTCAACGGGGATAATAAGTAAACATATATGAAGTTATACTCTCTCACGATTTTAGCAGCTAATGGTTGACCGGTAGAAGACCCTTTCAGCCTTTAGGTGGATGGCTTTATGGTTTATATGTGGAATATATGGGAGAAATATTAAAAGTAATTCTTTACTTCTAATCGATGAGATGCACGACTATGCACCATGATGATGATCAATTTCTTGCATTTTTACTTAAAGTTTTACCTTTAGTTCGCAATAAGTAAGTATACCTTACTTGTAGTAACATAGTTGATCGTTATCATACAAAAAAGTTATTTTTCGTAGTAGTTTATATTACTACAAACATTAAGATACTTCATTGATCAACTTATTACTAAAATATACATAAAGTAATAATTTGGGGTGTAACAATGCAAAGAATTCCAAAACTGAATTTACAATTGTGGAAACTAAAATAAATGTATGTTATTTATTAAGCTTTTCGGTACTTCAGACGAAAACATTTCCTCAGGAGGGTTTAGTTTAAATCAGTCAAAGTATACCTAGTTCTTTTCTGCTGAATGCATTAATTAATAATAATATATAAACAGACACATTAATGTAATTATTGATGACCGATTCCATTTAACAAAAAGTAATCACTTTCAGTCAATCTATGAAAATTGTCATCGGGCCACCTAATTTAATTGCTTCCCATGTGGTTACACTTCAATTAAGTCCCAATTTAAAATATTCACTCGTCTTTGCGAAACGCAATCACTGTGAAAATGACGTCTGAATGGTTCACTACTGCCTAGTAAAAGTTTCTCGTAAATTAAATAGTTAAAAGCAGGTCAGTTGCTGAAAATAAAAAAAATAATGCTGTGACATCGTCAGCAGGTAATTGTCTCGGAGAGGAACACTAGTGTAAAAACCATGGAATTTAAACCAATAACAGTAGGATATTAATTTATGCATCACTAAAAAGAATACAAATAGGACGATTTAAAGTAGGTTTTTTGTGCTTGTAATTTAAATGGAAACGAATTATGGGTTCCGGATTTCGATCCCGGAGACTCCGGAAATGAAACTATTAAGATCACATTAGGATAAGAAGACATTTTAAGAAAGGCACAAAGAGATAACGGAAACGATGATTATATAGAAATAAATTCTATATGTCTCTAAAAACCAATAACAATTTTTTTCGCGGAAAGTAAGTGAGTTGTGTAGCTAACTTTTACCCCAATACTAAAATGTGTAACATAAACACGGAAAACCATCTAATAACACAAACTCAATCACAATGCCAAAACAGAAACGAAAATTAAACAGCCCACGATAAGATAGTAAATTTATATGGAGTGAAAGCAATCAAAATTGCCACAAATGAATCACTTTTTGTATTCTGCATATAACAAAACATAAAATTGCTTTACCTTTTTGGACAGGTATGCGATGTTAGCGATTTGCTACATATTGATCACTGGATGTTTTACTCCTGTAAGAACCCGAGCATCGAATCAAAAGAAATCTTTACGATCTTCACTGACTACATTTTTGTCTATCTCTAAATATTCATCGTTGATAATATATTAGATTTAATACTTAATTCAGAAGATTATATCAAAAACATCCGCAACGTACCTGTTTATTTATATGTATTCAGTTGAATTGATCGAGAGAAAGCAATTATAAGAAGCACAATACTAATAAAACTGTTTTATTTCACGGAAACACTGTTAACAATTACGTTGATGTAAACAAAGTTCGGTTGCTACAGAGAAATAAACAAAATTTGAATTTTTTTTAATTTTGGTATATTTTTCGCGAGATTTTTCGGAGGATATTGTTTTTATCTGCAAATTTTTATAATATAATTATATATAAATGTATAAATATAATTTCTTCTATTGTATATCTAATATAGTGTATCTCTTATTTTCAGCATTAGTTTTAACTGATCATTTATTCTATATATCTTCCTATGGATAAACTCATGAGCTCAAAATGAAAAATCTGATGTGGCCAACACATGACTTTCTCCGTATTTATTGAAAACATAAGCCTATGCCGGTAATATATAAATAACTCCAAAACAATGAGTGTTACAGGAAAATGTTTCATACAAGCTTTGTAGTAAAAAACATTATCTACAACTTTGGTACATAATTGTATATACCTACATTGCATTCTGACAGAGATAAGTATGAAAAACTTCAATTTCTGGGTAAACAACAACTTCCGGTTAACCATTATTGAAGAATAACTCCTAAACAATTAGTGTTACGAAAAAATATTTTATACAAAAGTTGTAGTAAAGTATATTATCTACAACTTTTGTATGTAAATGTATATACCTATATTGCATTCTTACAGAGATTTTTAAGAAACAAAATTTTTTTCCGGATAAACCGTAACTTCCTGTTTAGCGATATTCTCCAAAACCTTATCAACTCTTGGCATTGTTAGAAAAATTCTAAATATGAATTTTGAAAATGATCGGATAATTACTTTTTAAGATAGAGCGCCCACAAACTTTTTAACCACAGACAGACAGACAGACACACAGACAGACATGTTCGGGAAAATAGCTAAAACATGCTCTATGGGCCCCATAACATCTATTTCCGTCGAAATCTGGAGGTCGAATTTTTTTGCGAATACAATACTTTCTCTATACTACGTATAGGGAGAAAGTAAAAATTGCTTAGGCCGCCATGGAGATGAGTTGTTTACAACAACAAAATATTGATAAAATATTGGTGCATTTTATCAAAATGTTTGCAATTTCGAATAGTAAACGATATTCTACGACTGAAATAAGAATCTCCATTCAATTTCCTTTCTTTTGGTACTTGTCTCGACTTTGTACGACTTGTGTTACTAATTTAATTTTGCGAAAGAAACAAAGCCTGCAAGCGATAAAAGTGAAGTTTACGTGCATTCCTTATGGAACCGTATTATGGACTCCTGGGTTCGAACCCGGGCTTTCTTAGTAATGGGAATAGTTTTCCTAGGGGTTTCTAACTCGTAGAAACACAATGCAGTTTGTTTCGAATCTCTAAGTCAAACCGTTTCTGAAATAAAGGGGGGGACGGACGGACAGACGGACGGACGGACGGACGGACGGACGGACGGACGGACGGACACTTCGGAAATTATATATAAAGATTCTAATTTTGATCGTGGAATATTGTTTCCGAATCGAAATTTCGAGAATTTTGATAAAATACGCGTGAATTATCCAAAATTGTTGAGGTAGTAAACAACCAATCCTCCTCACGATCAATGCGATTGTTGAGCCGAGCTCATGAATTTTCCTGTACAGTAAGAATAGCTTGGAATTTAAGACTATTCTAAAGGTAATTTACGCATTGCACGACCGGCAACTTGAATTTAATCTACTTCTATATTCCCCGTTGAGAATCAACGGGCGCTTCAGCTAGTATATAATAGGTCACGATGATCTGCGAGCTCGGTATTTACAATTTTTATTGGATAGACATTGTTTTTTTCGTCTAGCCAGAAAACGTTAATAGAAATTTTATTTGTTCGCTCAAATTTAGGAATATCGGAGAGTTTGACTGGGTATTCAATACAATCTCAATCGTACCCATTGTCGAATTCATCCGTATTATATTTGTAGACTCGTTGAGGGTCATTATGTATGTTCTTTCCCCAAACCGCGTATTTAAAACAAAACTGATCGTCATTCCTAACATTTACAACAGATTTTCTGCTTGCGATCTTGGGTGGTAACTCAATAAAGGTTGATCCGCGTAACGGAGTGTAATGATTAATTCGGAGTTCTAAACCCAAGATTTTACTCAGCGCCCACCCTGATCCCTTCACCTGCATCTCGGATTTTTCCTTAAGTAATTTTCTTTATGCGCTTCCCTCACCACCCAGTAGGTTTTCAGTCGACCCTTTATGGCCCTGTCAATCTCAACGATCGAATGGTCACCGCCTACTTGAGGGTTCAACTGACTGTACTCCATCCTAAAAGTTTTGAAAAAATTGTTAAAAAATAATACTAGGGAATAACTCAAAAGTATATATACTGATACTTATTCATATTTCTGTTTAAACTGTTAATACTTTACTGTATTTCTTCTTAGAGGAAATAATTCCAAACAGGAAGAATAACTCAAAAACATTGAAACGGAAGAATGAAGCAAAGTCACACGAAGTCTTCAATGACGAAGCGTAGGAGTAAATGAGAAAGTTCCCCTCATTTAGTTCTATTTAAATTATTTACCTCCACTACCGCTTCATTACAAACGTTGCTTCCTATTCAAGCATAATTTCAACGCGTTAGGGGGAGTATAAACGCTACCCCTAGTTTCCTTACTCTAACTCATCCCCTAGGTAAATTTTCTCACCAACTCACTATAAGGTATTATTTTACATTATTTTCATGAGATTTTGTTTCGAGGAGAGCATTTGATATCGTCTTTGGTCAGCAGAAGTTACAAGTACTGCATAATCAGCGGATTCTAGGAGTGCGTGCGTGTTGAAAGATTATTTCAAAAGAGAATCCCTTATTCCACTTAATAATTTCTATCGGTGAATAAGTTTATCTATAAGAGCCCGAGATCCATCATCTTTGCACTTGCGTGAATTTTTAAAAATGAGTTAAATAATAACTGTTCACAAATTATCAACATAAAATGAGCGTACTATCTCTAGTAATTCAGAATTTTTTCTCGTTTTTCATAACCTTGCTGATTGATAAAATGCAAAATTATTTTCAAGTATTCTAAAATTCATACCAATAAGTCCGCGTACTCATGTGAAAAAGCAAAAAATATTTTAAACAGAGTAGATAAATTGACGATTTTGGTGAATCTGAAAGTGGTGAGTTGGAGGATGCAAAAACAAGTATTGAAAATATTTTCAACTAAATAAAAAGTGTCCGTTAAAAACTATGTGAGCATTACTTGCCCTAGTAAATAATATTTTCAAGCTGATAGGAATACAATTATGGAAAACTTTTGATGGAATTTTATAAGAAGGAAAATTAAAGATTACGACAAGGAAATAAAAAAGAATATTTTGGAAACATGCAATTCTTAAATAAGTAATTCTAGCATTCAGTTAATCAATTGATAAAGAAGTGTGAACATTCTCTCTAAAAATGCGGCGGGGAAAGTACTAGCGGGCGGGGTAAGCGTCGGAGCAAGCATTGACGCGCGAGGGAGCGCGGGAATTGCTTTTAAGTATTGTTTTCAGTAGAATGACCTTGAAAAGCGTAAGGATAGACTTTTTGTATCTACTCATAGAGATCTAAAATATTCTCCAGCAGTAAGAATAAGGATCGATTCGTAAGCATAATGAAACATTAACGGTTTGATCACAGAGAACCTCGGAGTCAAGCTCTGAGAGAAGAAAAATTTGCTTTAGGTTCTGAGCCTTGGAATACATTTATAACTAACTCCCGAGCCTGTTACAACCATGACGAGAGTGTTACGGCCGATGAACAATTATATCCTACGAAGTGCCGATGCCCATTCATCCAATACATGCCGAATAAGCCAGATAAGTTTGGGATCAAGTACTGTGTATTAGCAGACGTGAAGTCTAAATATTGCCTAAATGCATTTCCTTATTGTGGAAAAGATGATGCTTGGGGATCAAGGCCGTCTCTTGGAGAATATGTTGTGCTATGGTTGGCAGAGCCGTTCAAAAACTCCGGTATCAACATAACTTGCAACAATTACTTCTCTTCAATCAGCCTCGCTGAAAAACTAAAAAAAAAACAAAATCTCACTGGTTGGAACGATAAGAAAAAATAGAAGAGAATTACCTCCTTTGGTTCATCACAGCGATGAAATGTACTCAACTAGAGTTTATAAAAATTGACTAGGCCATAGCTTGACAAATTACCAAGCAAAAAATATAAAAACTTGCTTTTAATCAGTACAATGCATCAGGACGTGATGATTTCTGACTCAGAAAAAGAAACCGGATACAGTTTTGTTTTACAACTGCAACAAAGTAGGAGTAGATATAATGGATAGCATGTGCCGGTTATTTTCAACTCATTCGGCTGCAAGGTGATGGCCAGTGCATGTATTTTTTAACATATTGGACCTGGCTGCAATCTGGGCTCTATTCAAAGAAACCACTGGGAGTAAACTCAGCCGGAAGGAGTAAATTCAAAGACTTGTATTAGAAATTATTGGAATCTTATTATAGATAGAGCTTTACTTTACAGGTTAGATGGAAGAGGAGACTTTTTAGTCTTAATCCTCAATCTCGCCTATTAAAGACCCCTAATAATAATAATAATAATAATAATAATAATAATAATAATAATAATAATAATAGAGCCACCTCCCTCATGTTCCTTTGCAATGTCGAGAATTTCATTAGGGGAAGCAAGTGCGCCAATAAGACCGCAGAAAAGAAGAAAGTGTCAGATCTCACCTGGATGTTATAACAAATCTAGTAATTGGTGCCTAAAATGTAGGAAAATATACAGTGGAATATGCTCTGTAAAAGTGGCAATGTGCAGAATCTGCGGTAAAAAATTATGTACTCTTGGATACATAGAGTGATATTTTCTCTTATCATATATCTTAAAAATGTTAATCCAATACTTAATAAGGAATAAATATTAATTTGTAGGAACAATAGCGAAGCTTTATTATGATTTCAAACCTTACATTGTGAAGATGATGAAGTGTTACTATAATTACTTGGATTTATTGTAAACTAGCGAATGATGGAAGGAAACAACATTTTAAGAATGATGTAAGTATTAAGGTAAGTCTAAAATAAAAATCAACGTAATGAAACTAGCACCAGAGTGGATAAGCACAGAATGAGATATGAGTAAGAAAAGGCCATTCTCGATAAATGCATGATTAATTGCTAGGTTTTCCATGAAGGTCTGATCGCTGCCTTCACTTTACAGCCTAAAATGTTAGTAACCCTGCTTCTTTATAGTTTATAAACTTATTCGGGATCCCCAAGAGTTTCGAAAAATCACATGAAACAAATCTGTGCTCAAAATATCCCTTTAGTTATTTATGCTGCGAACGCATAACTCTCTGTTTAGAGATCCGTTCTTACGATTGGTAGCCCTGATTTATAAAGTTAGTACCCTTGAAATTAATTCTAATTGTTCAATAAAGGTGTTCGAATGTAAACACTAGGTATCAGTTTGAGATTTACCTGAGGAAAACATTGGAAGAACATTTTATAATGATTAAACTAATATGTTGGCAACCCTGCTAAATTGTTTTTTATGAAATTTTAAATGCCATAGAACGATTTGGTATTGACGAAAACCACAGATTGGAAATTTTCACGACGAAATTCGAAAAATACTTCCGCCATCGTATTTGATGGAGGTTTTCTCCGAGGCACGAACGAGTGGTTTTATATGGTTTCCGTCAGATGGCATAACAATCTTGGCGTGACGTGACTGACTTTTATCAACAATTCGGACTTTTTGCACTTATTCCGAAAATATGAGTTTCATTGGTCCAGTATGAATGGATAAAATATTCTAGAATATGAAATTCTGCAGATTTAGGACATCGGTCAACATTTTGTTTAATTAATTTAAATTTAAACAAAATACGAGGTAAAACACCTTATCAGCATTTGTGTAATAGTCAAACTTAGAAGTTATGCAATATTCAGGTCCTTGAAAATCATAAAAGTATTTAATTACGAATTTTAAAAGTAGGTGGTCAAATGACCACCTCCCGTCCTTCTAGGTAGGCCGAAACTGCCGTCCTCCTAGTGTTAATTAGTTTGCCATAGAAGCGTTCAACTACTCTAGTTTTCAATACATTTAGATTTTAAAAGATTTGACACATTTGTAGTAAGAAGCGAGCATGAATAAACTAGTCCCTGTAAGTTAGGCATTTTTCATTTTAACTGGCAGCTTGCCCCCCCCTAGCCCAGTGGCTGGAGACGCCCTTGCTTTGGACCAAGCTTCACATACTTACAAGAAGAAAAATAATCTCTTCTAATCACTTAATTTAAAGATTTCATTAATTATTAAAATTAACAAAATTTAAGATTCATTTAAGTCATAATTTAAGACAATTCTCTCGTTAAATTAAAAATCATTAAAATAACTAAAATGAAGTTTAAAGCGCAAGCGGCATACTTGGGAAGGACTAAAAAACCAGGGAAGTGTCCAAAGACTCTGTCTTTCACGGTACTCAAACAAAGATGTGCACATTTTATGACACCCGCACGGTCACGCGCCCATCGCAGGCACACCGGCTCCTTTTTCAGGGACGTAATTTTTTCTTCAAATTTATCCACATTTTCCAATGAAGGGACGTTTATCTTCGAATATTCTTACATTTTTGGATAAATGGTAGGTTTGAGTTTGTTCAAGAGCAGAGGTGACGACGAGTAAGATGGAAGCTCTGGAAAGTTTCCTAATAACCAAGGAGTTGCTGGTGTATGTGTAACCAGAGCGGATTGCGCATTATCCATTCAGCAAATATAAAGAATCTAATGATTGGTGTAGAAATTAAATTACGGAAATAATCCGCTACTTGTAATTACGAAATCTTGAATCAGTCGAACGCAAGTTTCTTTTGCGTTACGAACCTTAAATGAAAAATCGCGCTTGTGAATGATATTTTACGTGCCTACTATCAATTTATGAGGATAGCCAATGTAGTTATAACCACCGAATACCAGAGGATTCCAGAAAGCTATGTTACGAAACTTCATTCATCATACTTTAAGTGAGGGTCTTCCTCAATCGAAGTTCATTTGGTTGAAATAAGGTTATTCGATCGGATATCGAGTGCAAGAATGGAAATATTGCTCTTAAGTCTATCAGTGAGTAACAAGGAAAAATATATTAAAATAAAATGAAAATAATATTATAGAATTACTCGCAAACAGCTGGTTATTTTCTGCCGATTTGGCAGGCGCGGGTGTGTAATGTATGGTTGCCTATACTCAGATTATCTATTTTTCAATTAATTATTGTAAAAAAACTAAGGCCCATTCAGACGAACGGCAATACAGTTTTTCATTACTCTACTTCCTGCACCACCACGAAAATTTTCATCAAAATCCCCGGACAAAAGTGAGTCTCTCCCCTTGTTAGATTCATGAGAAACTACCACTGAAAATTATATAATAAATTCTTAACATTTACAAACAATGTATGAAAGATTGGTTTTAAACCCTATACAAGAATAATCAAGGGAAAGTTTATATTCAGAAACCAATATAAAATAGTTTTATAAAAATTATATATTGCATCAAATACTGTTATCAATTTGATATTAAATCAATAAGGCTAAACATTGTGAAAGACCATAAATACTTAAAATAAAGACTTACTTTGTTTGCTACAAGAAGTAGCTAAAGATAATGCAGCTCTCATTCTAAAACTGGTTCTTCTTGCACGGACATGTATTCACATAATATCTGAATTCCTTTTACCCATCCAATTATCATGACTTTCAAATTAAGCAATTATCTACACAGATTGTGTTGTGAATCTCAATGAACATATATTAAATTCTGCTTTAAATAAAATATAATCAGATGAATTAACACCCCATGATATTTCAAAATTTCAATAGCAATGTAATTGTAAAAATTATTTTCAAAAGAAAGTGAAATGCAAGAGTAAATGTATAAAATAATTCAGTTTACTGTGTTACTTGCATAAATCATGCTTGTTTTTTTTTTCTGATACAGCACCAAATAGATAACTTTAGATCGAATAAGCATGCACATCTGTCAATGCACAAGTACTAGAAAGCTTCATGCCCATGTTTCTTAGCCTATTTCATCAAGGATTTTATTTAGATATTTACAGTAACTTAAATACATCAGCAGGTTTAGAATGCCTAGAATATTGAAAGATTGTAATAGCTCACTAATTCACTAAAAAAACTGATTAGAGAAACTGTATGGTAAAAATAAATCAGTAGGGAACTACTTTTATTACCATTAACTATTAGAATTTATACCATTCCAGGAATATATGAGAGTCTCTATGTATTTCTTGTATTTTCTCATTTAAAAATGTATTTTCGTTTATCTACCTGGAATTAGGCAACCAACTATGAAAGAGCAATAAAGTTTGCATATAAGAATAATTTTAGCAGTAGAGCATTTGAACACTACTTTACTTAGTTTTCTTTTCAACATATTTTTCTTTCACCAAAAGAATTATAGATTACAACCAACTAAAGTTTTCCTTTTGAACACACATTTGAAACTAAAAAATAAAATTTTACAGACACAGAAGTTTAAGCGGATTACTCTTGGCAAAAGACCACAAGAATAAGTTCCAATAAATTGATTGTAAGTCATCATGAATAAAAGACTATAATGTATGTTGGAGTAAATAATGAGGCTATCTATTAAAATATCAAGGTGAACTACCTGCTTTAAGGTGTAAATGAATAAAGCAAAGGAGAAGCTTATATTATAAATAAGAGCTATCCTCACAAGGGATTATTTTCTCCTCTTGAATAATACATCAAAAAGAAATAAAGTCTTGAGAACTAGAAACAAATATGTCGAAATGTGTAGTAAAAATTAACATACTTTCTGCTTCATAATATACTTCTGAATCAGAAACAGGATGATACAAATGTGCACATCATCTGTACCAAATGTTTAATCAGTTAACCTACTACTCCATGATCCATGCACATAATACATGGAGTAAAAACATGCACTGAGAGCATATCTTAAACAAGTAAAATTTTCTAGCATGGGTTTGAATTTAATGGGTAAAGGATAAAATTGAGTTACAAAATATAAAAAATGTTCTTTTATACATTTTTAGCATGTTTTCATGAGTGACTAAAAATCTCTAGGCAGTGCATATTATGTACAGCAATCGAAGATTAAATCTTTAAAAATATAATTGCATCTTTTTGAAGTCCATCGACCTCTCACCAGAAAACATCCAAAATGCATCACCAATATACTTCCCAAATGATAAGGAGACAATAATTCATAATTAAATTTTTAATAAATTAAGATGACCTTGAAATAAATTTAATTAAAAAGTTACAAACTTTCATTTGACCTTGTATTGTTCATGACACCAGTTCATAACAACGATTTTACACCAAAGCATCTATCTTTATTTTAATTTATCAAAATTAATCTAAAAATAAACAATTGTATTTTCAGTGTTAAATGCCAATATCTTATGTTTTTGAGATCAGTATTTATTGACACATAAATGTGCATCTTTCATGAGACTTTAGTACAACAAGAAAATTCATGGATGAAACCAACATATTAAATTATTGGAACATTTGGACCAGAATCTTAGAAGATTTTTTTACCTTTTAAGAGAATAATTTCCAGTGAAATGCAAAGTTTTTCATAAATATAATTTAGTATAATTCAACAAATTAATGCAATGAACCAACTCACCTTTAAGCCAATTTATTAACTCCAAAAGTCAGTGGCTTAACATATAAAAAATCCACAAAAGTTCCATTTAACACAAATAAAAATAAGCTCCACTCGAGGAAATCTTTCTTTTCTCCATTCAAAAGAAAGAAAAAAGATCGAGGTTCTTAAAAGCATTCCAACTTTAAAAATTACTTTCTTATGGGTGCACAAATTTATTCTCACGACATATAAATGAAATCAATTGCAATACAACAGTCACAAATAGCCCCAATTGACTATCAAAACATGGGACAATTCAGTCTCTTCACATGTAAAAAGTTAATCTGTGAGACTCAAAATGTTGAGGGTGCGAATCACACCGCATTTCACAAGGTGTTTTGACATCACCAGGCACACGCTTATTCCACGAGGTAGCACCCACCTTCACCCTAGCGATTAAAGAGGCACCGTCTTAAAGCACCTCTGGACAGACTCCAAACTGTGCACCAAAAGGAAATTCATTCATTCAGAAAAGGGAAAGCCACTCCAGAATTGCATTCTTTTATTTATTTTAACTTTCTCTTCCTCGCCCTCTCCTCACGCTCATACTTCAAACACTTTCTTTTTGTTTAAAAAGGGGAGACCCCAAGTTCACAAGTCCCTTGTCTTGTGTCCACTTAATTTTATTACTTTCGGGCCATATATTCTTCGCACTGAAAAAACGTCAAATATTTTTACCTATGGGAATATTGTGTCACACTATACTACAAAACACAACAAAATAGGTCACAAAGAATTTCCTGCATTCAGGTTGGTACTTTTTCTGTTTTATTACAAAAGTTCTCTTTTTCCTTAGTTCTGGGGACATTTGTAGGAGGGGAATCAAAATATTTTAACGATTATATTCAATGGATGTCACAAATGGAAATAAATCCCACAGTGTTGCAGAAAGACACTACTACCTTATCGGCATTAATTATCGAGCATATACATTATCATTTTCTCCACTTTTCCTCATATCTTTCATCCACACTGTTCTTCCCAACTGGAAATTCTGAAAAATGCTCAGTTCTTCCAAAAACTGCACTTCAAACAACCACTTCCCAGCCAACAAAGGGTGGGATAACATTTATCCTTCCACCCCACAAACTTCGGTAAAACAACTTCCAGCGAGGGAAAGATAGTGAAAGAGATGCGGAAGAAAAAGTCGGAGACAAAGAGAATTGATGAAATGGTACATTCTCAACATTCTTTTCTCTAAAAACAGGGAGAATCACTTCAATGGGGATACATCTCCGCCCACCTCGTCTCGAAGAAGGATCGCATCCCATGGCCTGCTTTCCCTACAGGCGAGTCATCCTCGTTGAACGTCTCGCAGTTGTTGAAGATGAGGCGGATGTCCGTGCGGAAGTCGTCTCTCGACTTGTACCTGCAGTGGTGGCAGGCAGACAGATGGGGTCGCTTCAGAGGGGGGATGGGGAAGGGGGGGGCACATTGAGACGGATGCGGCTCTGCAAGGGGATCAGGGGGGGGGAGGCCCCCAACGTGGCTGATCCCCCCCCTTGGCCCCCTCATCATGCTCTGGGAGGTCCACACCCTCCATCCGGCATGAACACTCCTTTTTTGCTCACTGTCCAGCCATAGGACCAGTGTGGGCATCCCAAGGTTAATCAGGTTACCAAGAAAACCAAAAGCAATGCCACCTGCTTTGACTATGAACTCACTCAAAATGTGAAAAGCAATAGTTCTTTTGACCAGAAATGAGAGAAAGTCACAGGGTTCGTCAGCAGCATCCGATTTTTAAAAGAGAAGGTTAAACCAACTGAAACTCTATAAAATTATATGAAGAACTGAGATAGGCTGTTACAGTAATGATAAAATATCAAAACCATGAAATTGGAAACTCCTTCAAAATAAATTTGATCCTAGGAGTAATCACTATCAAGACGAATATGAGAAAGTTAATGATGATGTTTTCTTCTTTACAGCATGAGATCTACAGAAACATCATGAGTAAGGAATCAACAAAATTATCACAATGCTTACTTATAAAATGTTCATCTTTGTAAATACTTTCCAGAAGTTTAATTTGGCAACCTTCCTCTTAAGCAGCGGACTAAAAGAGCAAATAGTTGAAATCATAGGTGATTTTCAACCAATGAATTAAGTTAACCCTATTTGTGACATTAATTACCAAAAGGCCAGTCATTTTATAATAGAAACTGGGCTCAATTTCAAGGAACTTGTGGCAATGCTTTTCAATATTCATTAGCTGCATTTGTCATGTAACATGATCACCAAAGTAGCAAAAAAATGCAGCCACACAAATAGGGTTAAAAGCATGATATGGCTCTAACAGATTTACACCATAAAAACCTATACCTTTTTCTTCAGTGTATATGAAGGTGAGAGACCAATATAGCCCAATGAAAGTTCTTAAATAGCAATTTTTATAAGAAAAGCATAAATAGCACCATGCTTTTATGACTGTTAATGAAAAAATAATTAACATATATAGCACAAAAGCTTAAATTTTAATAAATTCAAGTTGAAGGACGAATTAAAAAGCAGAAATAAGCAATGGGCAAACATATTTTTACAAAACTCAAAGTATCAGAAAACTCAATGTTTGTGTTAGGCCAAATCAAAATTAAATTAAGCACGTTCCAATAATCAGTGCCTCAAATAAAAACATATACTCAAAATAAAATTAGCAAATAATAATATGGTAAATTTCAATATTAAAAATTCAATTATTAGTAAAGTTATAAAAACAATCTAGTGTTTGGTAAATATCCACCTTTGAAAAACTGAGAAAACTAATGTACTCACCATGGATGACTATTTAATTAATCAATTAAAGATTTCTAATTTTTTAGAAATTATATTGCACATGATATTTTTTATGACTGCAGGAAAATTGCATCTTGATTAGCTTGTCTCAAGAATCATGTGAATTATTGCTAACAAAAATGACTTCCAATGTGCTTAACTTTTGACATTTCAAGGAATGGTAACCAAGGTATGATTTATAACTGTATCTTTTTGGTATGTTTTTCTTAATCTCTTTAATGTCTAAAATTTTCAAGTCATAATGTAATTATGTTAAAGAAGTTATTCTGATTATTAGATCATAAGGTGTTCATTTTTTTGTTTTGGAAGGATTACAGAAATTTTACACAAGAAGTGACAAAATGCAGGTAAAAACTCAAATATTGCCACAAACTGCCACATTAATGTTTTCAGCTTATTAGAAGGATTGTATTACTGTGTGCATAAACTCCTGTTTAGGAAATAGTGTAACAGCTAGAATCTTTTATTTACGATCTCTAATAAATGGTATAGTTTACAATAATTCTAATTTATTATAATTTATACTTTTCTTTATTTACAGAAATAAACAAAATAGATATTGAAGCAAGCTTTTCATTACTGATAATTACAGGGGACAGTACCACTATTAAACTATATAGGATATTATTTGACATGATACTAATAAAATGAGTTTATTAACTGATCATTTTGAATACAATTTCATAAGAATAGCATTGATTGTCTAATTTAAATAATTTTATGAGTATATATAGCATTAAAAAGCTAATATTACAATTTGATATAAATTATTTGTATAAATGGTATTATAGGCTATAGCTTGGTTTTCCGATAAGATTAATATTTTCAAAAACTACTATCAAGTTGGAACATATTCTGAAACTTTTTTTGCATAGATATTATGCTCAAAAGTCAAATGCTAATGCAGAAAGACTCATTTTGAAGTTGAATTTAGCTACAGCAGCAACAATACATGTAGTGACAAGTGTAGACATCCAAAAAATACCATCAGTATCTCACAAATGAATATTTAAATCACACATCATCCCTTACTTGTTTCCATATATCAAAGAACAAATATTGTCTTATAAAAAGTTATTAAGAGGTAAAACAATGTCTCCTAATCCAACAGCATTTTTACTTCCAGTATCAAGTATGTCACAGTTAAAAGTATTTGCCAATTAAGATTTTGTAAATTAGGAAATCGTGTTATTATAGAGAGATGGCTTGTCCACTTTAAGAGTCTCTCACAGAAATTATAATCAGTAATTCTCGGAAATTAATGTTTTCAAAAAGACTAACTAAATTCGCATGCTAGCTGTTAGAGAATAACATAAGAGCCAATTTTTATAAAAGCATTATTAAAAGCTGCCCATCAACAGTATGATCAAAACATAAACAATTACCAAATGAGGATAGAAATGTGCCGAATCCTTCCATAAACACTTTGTGCTTAGTTGCTATTTGAAAGAAAATTATGTCTATGATTTATTCATATTGTAATAGGAATACTGAACACCAAAAATGAATGCAAAATTCCTTACTCTAAGATAATAGATAATAAATTTGAAGGCAGGTTCTTTTGAATATAATCACCTTAATATTTTAGTGGGGGAAAATATGCTAACTTAACTAAACCCATCAATAAGTAATCATTAACCTAAGAGAAACAATTAAGAGGGACATTGACAGCAATGGACAGAATGAAGGAATCAATTTTTCAAAATGTTATTAGGATCTGGACACAATCGGTTATATCTAAACGATGAACTGGAAATAAGTTTATCAGAGATAGCAAAATATTTCAATTATTACATGTGTTGGAGTTCCACAATAAATGAATGGGAATAGAATAAAATGGGTTGATATGATTATCTTTTCCACATAAGTATATTCTCTGGTAAACTGGCTAAGATAAAAGTAATTACGATTTTCTTATTCCAAATCTGGGAAAACAAAAGTCATCAATTGAGATGATTCCAGTTCATCTTAATCCATCAAGCCAATAATGCATATAAATTACAACATTTACAATTTTTCCAAATAATTATGGTCATATTAACAAAAATGTATCATAGAAAAATAAAGCTTCAAGCTTTATCTATGTTAAAAGATAATCATTTTTCAATTTCTATCAGTAAGAAGTCTCAGGCATTGACCTAAATTAATATTAGACACAAAGAAAACAAAATAGCTAAAAAACAATTAGCAGTAGCCTTGGATGAAAATTTTAATGACAATTAGGCACCAGAAAAATTACTTATGAGACAGCGAAATTCCTGCACGAATTCTTGATGAAAAAAGTATGCATTTTTATTAGCAATAATAAAAATTAATGGCTTGAAAGATTAAGGATGAGATCACCTCACTAAAATATTAAAATATTAAGTGATTATTATTCTGGCGGCATAACTATTCGTCTTTAAAAAAGATAACTAGAGAAAAGAATATCCAAAAGAATCAATAGAAGAAGAATCCTTCCACTTTCCTTTGAGACAGAAAGCACAAGAAAAAAAGTACTTTAAATGGTCTTGAGGACAATTTAATGCATGAAAGATAAAATTCCAGTACAGTTATGAAAGTATAACGATGGGTCCAAACATTTAATAAGTATAAATAAAACACTCAAAAGTAATTTCTTACTCTATTGCAGCTAATTTGTACAAAATAGAGTACAAACTACTCAGCAGCAAGTCCATCTCTGTAAATGTGACTCTAAAGATGAAAAACGTTCAGCCAACAGCAATCCTGGCTAAATTTACAGACATGTGAGCATAGCGAGATAAAAAGAGAGAGAAAAAGAACACGACACTAATCCTGTGCCAATTCTTAAACATCTGTCTCAACCTGGGAACAGCTGTTTCTTATCTTATGATTTTTTTTAAGAGGCCCATTAAAAACACAGCCACTTCTCACATAATACGGACATATTTTTATTGTTTTTCTAAGCAGAGGGGGGGTACACTCACGTCCCATCCTGAAGCCTTTTTCGCACGGTGCTCAGATCCATTGGAGAACGGATGATCTTTTTGTAAGTGGGAAACTGCTTGGTGTTCACTGGCAGGAGAAATGGCCAAGCATCGTCGTGTGCCTCTAGGAGAGAGAGGAGACCCCCGCAAGCAGCAAGTTCCCGAGCTGCCGCTCCTGTAGGCCCCCCGCTGGATCCACCCTTCTTGGGGCGGCTCTCCTTGCGGGTAGGGGAGGAGGAGGCACGATTGCCGGAGGAGGATGAAGAAGAGGAGGGGGCAGATGAGCGGTGCCCTTCAGATTCCTCTCCCCCACTCCCCTGAACATTCGCGCTTCCTGCTGCACCTCCCCCAGACTCGGACTCGCTTGCCTTAAGGCGGCGACCCCTTTTCTTGGGCTGTTTGGAATGGCAGTTGGGGCACAACCACTTGCCTCGAGGAACCTAAACGAGAAAAAGAACCAAAGTTTCATTAATGAACCAAAGAGAAAAACAAACACTCATTTGACTATTGCAAGGAAATAAATGGGGGCCACAGCCCAGACTCAATAAAATTGAAAAACCTTGGAAATTTTGAAACTACTGTTCCCCATTATTATAATTTCTATAATTGTAATTAGGTAATTTTTATAACGATGAAATGCTTTTATCGTATGCATTATTTTGATTTCATTATCATGCAAGAGTTGATCCATTACATGCATTACTTGAATTTTAGCATACATAAAAAAATCATCCAATGAGTAAATGTTAATATATGATAGCAGTGGACCTTTAAATCTCATAACACCAAAGGATGAAAAAAAGTACTCAGTTAATTCTAACCTTGTTGATGGGGGGTTGCAAGCAGTCTGTATGGTAAGCCCTAGGACACTGGTCACATTGCACCAAGTTTTTCCCTACTTTACGCCCACAAACTATACAGTTCCTTTCTCCTGTGGCTTTATTGAGACATTCAAAGCAGTACCTGAAAAAATTAAGTTTTGATCAAACAACGAAACTTAACTCAATTGAAAGTAGGTTTTGAAAATGGATATCAAATTTGCAGATGGCAATAATGAATACAAGAGCAGAGGTGAAGTACATACAGCTGAACACAGTTTAATTCTACAAGATTGTGACTCAAATTCAAAGTTTAATCACCACTAGAATCATAAGCTGAAGCATCATTACTTTCCAGAATAAAAAAGCTAGGATAAAAATCTATTGTGAAATGGCTTCAGAAGAAACAAATTCTTAAAATTGCATAAGATATAAAATCCAAAAAAACAACTTTATTTGACAGAAAAATAAAATTTCAGAAGGAAAGGAAAATCTCCATTTACTTATTCCAGATTACTTACCAGTCACCATCTGGGATGTTTTCCATCTTTGGACGAAAGCAGTAGGTATGATAGCCTTTATCACAACCATCACAAAGGAGTAATTTATCTTCGTTGTCTCCACTATGGCAAAATTGGCAGTTCTACAATGCATCGAGAGAAATTGTGTTTTAATAAGAAAAATAAATCAATCTGAAAAGCTGGGAGCAGACAGTTGGAAATTTATAACTTGTTATTCAGCATCGATCGCTCAACTTATAAGTAAGTATCAGAGTTAATGAAATATTTCAATATAATAACGTATCTTACTGCCTCATAGGACCACTCATTATAAAAGTATCCCATTTTCATCATCGTTTAATTTCAAATGGCTGAGTTACAGAAGCTACTTTAGGCCACACATTTCATGCACATTTAAATAAAAATATACAGTAATGTTAGAAATAAGACGAAACTTATCTAACTATCAAATCCAAAATATAATGAATAAAGTAAGATAATTACCCATCTTTGAGTGCACTGAGATGAATTGTTAAAGAAATAATACATCTTATATGAATCAAAGGCAATACACATTGAAAAGATTTTTTTTGTACATTCAATCTTCCAGAGACAAAAATCATAAAATCATCCAATAAGCAATGTCATCACTAAGAGACTATTACCAGGATTGCAAATGATGCAATAAGAGTGCAAATATACTCACAGCTTTCATTATGCTTTTGTCCCATGCTATTGAAGCTTCGAGCATGTAAAAGGCCATTGCTAGTTGTGCTGAGGTCTCGGCACGCATTACAGCTTCCCTCCAGACAGCTAAGCCCTTTGGAACGTCTTCCCCTTCATTTCCACTGCTTCCCCCTCCATTACCATTCCCTCCATTGTCTCCCTTGGATTCCTTGCTGCTTGAATCTTTAGTGGTGCTACCATCACCTGCCAGCCCAGATAGGTTGAGATCTGAATTGCTGCAAAGACATAACAAGTACATTTTAGAATCATGTAAAAGAAAATAGCTTTGAAACAGCAATACAATATTTCATGCACCATTAATATTGAGCAATAAATCATGAAGTTCCCAAGTAAAAAATTTCAAGATTGCTATAATGTACTTTTCACTATTATTTTTACAGCTACTTTTAAAGAGGAATACACAGAAGCTATATGTATCTATGGAAGTAAAAATGTAGTGTTATGAACAAAAACTACTTTTCACAATTCTTAAACTTTTAATAACAGTTTCAAGCTGACTTTTTCCACTTTCTCAATGGAATTTTATACTGCTCTCATCCAAAAAAATCATTTCCCTATATAAACCTTAATTAAGACTTCTAGAACTCACTTAGCTATCTAGTTACTAATTTTACAAAGACAGCTAGACAAGAAATAACTTTGAAAATGTTTATCAGAAATTAAATGAAACCAAATACAATACCATTAAAAAAGTTATCTATGCTAAGAAAACTAAATTCTATCTCACCTAGTTCCGAGGGGTGCCTTCAAGTACCTCCTCTCAATAGCTGCTTCTAAAGAAAGAAGACGATCCCTTGCAATGGCTAGTGGATTCAGCCGAACATCCTCCTCACCTTCCGAGGGAATACATGCTGGTCTGAAACCAGGACCTTCTTCTGAGGTTGCTCTGTTAGGTACTTTCCAACCCTGCAAGTGGTTTTCAAAAAATAGCATTAAAAAATGGAATTTTAACTGCAAAAATTCCAAGACAAAACTCATATGTAATTTAGCGAGTATACAACTGAGTAAATTACATAAATATTCTACATGTTCAGCAAATTTGGAATATTTGTGAAAATTGCTAGTTCACATACTATCTCATAATTTAGCAAGGTTTTAACAAAGTTTTTTCAAAGACAAACCAAAAATTAATATGAGCTTAACCATTAACCAATTTTATTTATAATATTTTCAAAATATAAAATTTTATAAAATTGAAGCACAAATAAAAACTCATGTTTATTTTCCGTTATATTTATCTTCAGAAGAATATTAGCGGCACTCAACTATAATTGAATAGGAATAGAAAATAATTCTCAACAAATTAAATTCTATGAAAGTTACTCCTACAACCACAATGAAATTATTGGATACAACTCACATTTGTAAATTAACCTTAATACAGGTATTTTCCAGCTCTTAATTAATATTTAATAATTTATACTTAATTAATTATGTAGTTAATGCTACAATAAGAGTAGCAATGGAAAAGGGCAATCATCACTGATTTAGCAATTTTGTTTCAGGCATTTTTTGTGGAAATACTCAATGACACACAGAAATAAGACTAAACTTCCATGAGAGGTTTTAATGCACAACCTAGGTTTTTTACACTTCAATGAAATGAAACAATTCCAAGCAGTGAAACCTTCTATGTGGAATTCACTATCTTATTTTTATCAGAATTTTGGATGAATGACTATGACATACTGCTATCTCTTTACCACATAATAAAAATATCTATGAACTTCATTGAATACAGAGACTGCATGATTGCTTTTATTAATACCAACTTTAAACAGACAAATAGGTCATATATAAATACAAAAAACCAACATACCTTCACTTGCATAGATGCGTTAGCCACCTTGTCTTCTAAAGCCTCCACCTGTTCTAACATCAGCATGTCTACCCTGAGAGCTACGTGAGGCCTCCACTCGTCATCTGCATCCACAGGAGGTGTTTTCACTCTTTCTGGCTCCTCTTCCCATTCTCCACTTGTGTGTTGTTGATTGCTTGGTGTGCTGTTCTTCGAGCCTGAGTACAGGTCTGTAGCTATCCTATCTCCATGCCGGCACAACTAAAGCAAGTCAAAAATCACTCATTAACACAAAATTAAGTCATTGTGCCACTATATATCTTAAATTAATTAATTTATTGCAACTTAACAGATATATTAAAAAGTTTGAAAGATCATTCCCAGTAGATAGAAAGGTTTCATCAAATAGGATACAGTTTTGGAAAAAGCTCTGCTTAATCCCTCACTTATCAACAAATAGAGAGAGGCTTAATTTTAAACATATGTTAAATAAATGATTTCTAACACAAAGTTAGAGATTGATTTTGAAAACTGATATAATAATAGAATAATATGACAATGAAGCCTTGAGGAGTTTTTCTTATATTAAACTAAATAATCCTTGTTAGAATCTTTTGAGTACAAAGATACAGCAGAAAAATATCTTACCAATAAGGATTAATACCAATTTCATATTAATCAAAAGATATTAATGCATTCATTAAAGACTTTAGATAAAGGCCTGACTTAAAGTTCACTATGGCAGATTGTAAAATAGAATGCATAAAATACTGACTGTGTCATCTGTTAGTAATAAATAATTCTTCTATATAAGATAACCATAAAGCAGCTAACAGAAAGCACTCCCATGCAAGCTTTGTAAAGGCTATTCAGGGATTTGAAATCAGCAATGCAATTTGATACTTTTTATTTTCATGCAGGTTAACAAATACAGACTTAGTGTATGTAATAAATAGAGAGCTTTAAAAATCCATGATAGTTGTTGATATGTCATATGTGACATATTTGTCATGAGTGGATATTTCACATTAATTCATTAATAACTAATATTATAAACATAATAAACACCAAAGAGGCACTGCACACCATTTGTGATTTGTAACACATATATGCAAACTTTCCCAAGCATTAACACACACTATCAGCCAGAATTAAGTCTTTAAGAATTGTACTTACTGTAGAAAGACAAGCTTTCTCCGTTTGCTAGACAGCAAATGTAAAACCAAAGAGTAAAGGGAGATTAGAATTATGACCATAACTATTGAAGTAATACCATGGAATTGTGAAATAGTAAATGTTTTCATTGATTGAATGGTATTTCACAATTTTATGATTGTTATGGAACATTATTTTAATGTTTGAGACATGTTTGTAGTTCCTATAACTTTAAACATAAAACTACCCCATATTAGAGAAACAAAGAATCTGAACAATATTTACAATTAGAGGAATACAGATTTCCTTCAAATGCCAGGAAAAAAGATTTTTGCTCCACCTGATTTACAAGCATGGAGCTACATGAATTTTTACAAAAACAGACTAAAATGTTTAGTATATTCAACTACATAACTCTATACAATCAAAACCTTTAATTTATACAGTGAATACGAAAATGTATTCAGAACCCTTACAGAATATTCTGAGTCTTTTAAAATTTGGACACACAAGGTATTATTGTTTATCTTTATGATTGCAAAATGTACAGCTTCTTGAAAGGAAAATTGAATTTAAACCCACTGACTAAATTTAGCCAGAATTCAATGAAATATGTTTTTTCCTTCTAAGACTTGATAGCATTTAGTAATACGATTCTCATGGATATCAATGCATTGCCGTCCAAGCAATTGTGTGACATTGCAGTGTTTTAGCACTGATATAAATTAAATACTTACAACTGCATATTTTACTTGCACCAATGGCCGTAAGATAGCCCTACAAATTTTGGTTTGATCATCCATACATTTGCTCTCAGTTATCAAAGTACAGAATGTTGAATTTAATAAATACATAAAAATATCTGCCTGGATATCTGTAGAGCTATTCACAGATGTACATTTTAAAATAGGGACCTCTGGAATTAGGTTGAAAAGGAGATTTAATCCATACACAATATAAGATAAAGAGTTAATGAGTTTATGAAGGGCTTCTAGGATTTTGTCAAATAAAATTCACAGATTAACATCTAAAAAGAATCTGTTGAATTGCTGCAAAATTTAAAGCATTTCGACCAGCATTTTTTAATCTTGATACAAACAATTCATTTCTATTGTTTAATACACAGATCAGCACGAAATTCAATTATATAAACAAAGAATAAATTGATACACTAAGATGATATTTCCAAAACTTAATATAGCCTCTATTTGGCATACACTTCTGTAACAGTATCTCTCACCTTAGTGTTTGATGTTTCCATGGCATGCTCTATGTGACGGGCTATGGTACGCCTTAGCTCACGCTCCCTTACACCTCTGGGATGCGTTGCTTCCAGAATTGCCTGCAACTGAGCTGGGTCATTGATTCGCCACCAACCATGACGGAATTCTGAAGAATTTTAGAATGCAATTAAAACCATGACAAAACAAAGTACAATTACATGATAATAATATAATATTAAAGAAATTGGAACACAGCTATTTATTATTTAGAGATTCACTAAGATGGCTTTTGAGCTTTCTTAAACCTAAAAACAGCTAATAATGATACAACTTCATTTCAGGGTAAAATTGAGTTCGTAAGTCAATTTCAAAATATTAAATGTTCTATTTAAGATGTACAGATGTGTGTATAAAACCTGTAATAAATAGACATGATCTCATTAAAATCTTAACTGAAGATAATCATGTAATCAATAAAACATTGTTATTATTTCAACATCTTCAAGATAATCTTCTTTAACCTCCACAAGAGGTTCAATCAGACAGCTTCTGTCAACACTATCAGTTCCCTAAAATATGGAGCTTCATTTTCAAACACTGCTATTTGAATTCATATGTAGCATTTAGCCTAAACATCTAAATTTTTTAAAAATATTTATAAGTATATTCTTTAATTTTAGAGAGCATTCAGAATCTGATTTTCATGCCGGGATTACATTAATTCTCAAATAATCTTTCATAAGATAAGAAAAAAGCCAAAGTAATAACATCAATAAATCTAAAAGTCAGCCATTAAGTATAAATTTAACGATTAGTTAATAAAATTTTTATTGAGATTTTTGGCGAAAAGTATGTCAATGATGGGTAAAATTAAATCTCTTCATCATAATAACAAAAACTACCAAACGAAAACAAAGAAGCTTACAGCATACCCATCTATTGCACTTGAAAAATATCTAGGACTATGGAAATCACAGATGAAACATATGTTCTTAGCTTCGAAAGGTAACTTAAAAAGTAGAGGGCTGAAATAACTGTAATGGTAAAAAATGAAGAAGCCAAACAAGTAAGTGAATATGTAGCAACCCACCCTTTGGAACTGGCTTTGGTTCTGGATGGACTTCTGCCATGTGTTTCAGCACATCAAGCCTCAGAGTATCATCTGGCCCAAAGAGTTCTGGAGGCAAACCAGCCAGAGGTGATTCCGCTCGGCTTGGACGACCAGAGGGCCCAGGAGAACACTCACGCAGAGGAGAAAACGGCGATGGAGGAGAGGGAGGACTAATGACTGTTAGAGAGGGTCTAGGATAAGATGGAATCCTTAGTTCTGTGGCATCAGCTGGAGCCCTATCATCAGGAGGCCTAGTCAAAGATGACTCATCACAAGCCTCTCTCGGTATTATGCCAAACCACTGCTTTTCTCCAGGAGATGCACTACCCCCAGGGAAAGTAGGAGGTGAAGGTGTAGCAGCAGGGAGAGGAAAACCAAGGTTCAAAAGAGGCCCTGCTTGAGACACCTCCACACCCACTTCTTGGTCCCCTCCTGACATTGCAGAACCATTTCCTAATAGTGCACCTGAGCTGATCACTGCACTTCCCCTACAGTTTGAGTTTTCTGTTCCGTGGCACTCACTTCCACTTGCTTCCCTACCCCTCCTCCTGGCCTCCTCTTCCTCCTCCACGCAGTCTCCCAAACGTTCGAACCTCAATGGAGTGGATCTGGTGGAAGGAGGTCTCACGTGCTGACATGAGGGCTGAGAAGCAGGACGAGAATGTTCAGGTGTGCTTGGGGGGTGAACGGGGGTTGAAATCTCTGCACCCACATCATTGCCTTTCACTTTGTTGGGAGAAGCACTTTCAACATCACCATTCTCTTCCTTCACAACTTCACTCACAGTGGTCAAATCCTCCACTCCATTTCCTATTTCACCATTCCAAACCCCTTTTGGTTCCTTCACATCCTCCACCTCTTTCTTCACAGTCACTTCCTCATTGTGCTCACTTTTGATAACACCGTTAGGTTCAGTGTGGTTCCTCAAATTCGGTTTTACATCCTTCTCCTGCTCTAACTTTTCTTCGGTCTTGATCTCGTCCACTTGCTCACACATCTCGAGAACATTCTTCACTTCTTCTTTGACCTCCTTCTTTCCCTCCTCTTCCTCGCTGTTGGCTGGCAGTTCACTCATCTCCTCGTCATCTGCCCCATTACTCACTATATCTGCATCGTTTTCCAAACGAACTTTCTTAGGTGGTGGAGGTTCATCCTCACATGCTTCACCACTTTCTTCTTGCACCTGAGAAGGTTCCGTCTTCACCTCTGCGTCTGCCTCTACTACTTCTGGTGAACCTTCCTCTTCCTTCACTGGCTCTGCATTTGTTTCCTCCTCACCTTCACATGCGTCGTTAGAGATCACATCATCTTCCAACTTGCAGTTCTTGAATACCTCAGGCTCTGCAGACTCCATGGCCTCCACAAACACTCCTCCAGCACATGGGAGAACCCAATAGCGACGCCAGTAGCGATCTTGACCAAGGGCTGTGGCTCGAAGCTGAGAAGCAGATCGCGCAAGTTCAGCCAGCGATTGCTCAGACTGCTTTGTGATGCGCTCTATTTTTCGAGTGAGATCTTCCACGCTGAGATTCTTATCTTCCTCCTGGAAAAATTAACGCAAGGAAATTATCAATATGAAAGTACAGAAGAATACTGATATTTCTTATTTGTGTAGAAAATCAATAAGAGTAATTTAGATATAACTTTTTAATCTTTGTCAGGGAATTCATCTACGGAAATGATACTTAATAAGATCAGAATTCGTAAAGAACATATCTTCATGACATTAAATGAAACATTCATTCGCAGTTTTAGTAGAAAGAAATTATCAATATATGTATTAAAAAGTTATCTAAAATCTCATAAATATTCCATTTAAAAAGTTGAAGACTTTCTGCTGTTTGATTGCAAACTAATAGTTTATTACTTATTTTATTTTACAAAATAATATTTTTTGAATAGAGATATATTTTCAAACTTGAGTAACATGAAAAAGCTACATGCAAACATTAATTATGCAGGTTTAAAATTCAATATAACCAAGTTTAACTTTATCATAGTGTATTCAAATGGAATAAATATTCATTCCATGCAAATAAACATGAAATTGCTCCACTTTCATATTAAATTGGCTTAACATCAAATTTGAACACTTGAACATCCAATGGCACCAACATGGCATCAAGCACCAAAGGCAAAGTGTTGAGATCATTCAACTTCTACACATACTTGAAATTTGCTTTGAACAAATATATTTAATATTAAATAATTGAAAAATAATTAGCAGTACCTTAAATATTTCTTTTAATATCACAAATGTAAATGAGTATTAGATACTTTAAGGCTTAAAAAAACAATTTTTCAGCAAGGAACTAAGAGACACTTCATTAAAAGAATAAATATTATACGAACATGAAACTATCACAGATAAAAATAGTTCCCTAGTTGAAGTAAATTGCAGAAATGAACAAATGCACAACTGGATCATGAATATTTAAAATTGGATAAAAACAAGCATAAAACTAAGTCTAACCTCTAAGACACACAAACTTACTTCTTCTGGAACCTCTCCTTCCTGTGTCCCTTCACTCTCATTTCCACTTTCCTTCTCTTCATCATCTTCTTCTTCGTCTTCTTCTTCTACGTGCTTCTCCAACACCTTTTCAGGTTTATCTAATGGTTTGTCAGCACCTTTGTCAGCTGACTTATCCGTTGTCTTTTCAGCACCCTTCTCTCCAGATGGTGTATCACTGCTTGCTGCATCTATGCTCGTCTCCCCCTCTTTGTTCTCTCCTTCCTGGGATCCCTCCAACTTTGCACCATCAGTGGAGGTGGATGTAGCTGCCATCTCACCGTTGCCTGAATCCAAAGCATTCTCTTCTTCATTCTTCTTCCCTTGCTGACCATCATTAGCAATAGGAGCAGAAATTGTTGCAGGAAACACATTTGAAGGTGTCTCACCTGTTTCCTCGCAGCAACTCTCCCGCCTGGCAACAAGATGGGCTTGGCGGTATTTCCGCCCGTGCAAAAGACGTAACCTGGAAAAGGTGAGTCTGACCATATAAGTTCAAAATACCCAGTCACTCAGAGATTGGGGAGATTGCAAAACAGAAAAAAAAGAGGATTATGTTCAATGAATTTCTTTAAGTTGAAGAAGAATAGAATAAATGTTTTCCTAACCTTTTCAAAATGGTTATAGAATAACTGTACTGTTTTGTTTTTTTAGTTTTAAGCTAGTTCCTTAGTTCATAACAATAAATACAGATAACAGAAATTATAAAGAGAAAGTCAAAAGAAGATATAAAGGCAAGAAACTTACTTTCGAATCTTTCCTTCTATTATCCAACGATCTCTTCGAAGCTGTGCCACTCCTTCTATTGCTCCCTCGATTTGACGCAATACAGCTTTGTTCTGCAATAGCTCGTTGCAGATGAAAGCTAAAATAGCTGCTTTCCGAGTCGGATTAAGAGAGAGAAAAGGTCGCTCTCTGAGCCATCGAGACATCCTCCAAGTGCCATTGTCCCTCAGGTGAGCAAAGAAAGCCGAGTTTTTCCCTCCAATTATTGGTTTAGCTGCTAAGGAATCAGGGTTCTCTGAATCTAAAGCATCTAATGCACTCTCTCTCTTCTCCCTGTCTCTCTCTCGTTCCCTCTCATAACAGAGTCCTAGAAATACAGTACAATGATCTTAGAATAATTATTTCAAATTCATTAAACTCATCATTACTAAAAACTAACGAAAGACAAATTATTTGAAATCATATTCAGAGTCAAAAGTAAATAGAAAACTTGAAAATTCTGACATTAATGTAAAAAATTTGATTCACGTTAATTCAACATTCAACTTATTATAATTCTTAGGACAATGTTTCTAACTTCCACACTGAAATTACAATATACCATACCTTGCAAATATTGAAGTAACAAAATGAATACGTGTTTAATTAAGTAAAAACTTAGATCCTTATAAATATAAAATAAAAGATCTCAAAGAAAACACTTGCCTGTTAATGCTTTGACTTCGCCAGTTGCATTTGCATACAGATATATACGGAGGATCTCAGACAAATTGGCATGTGTGATGTCAGCTTGCCTCAGAGACTGGCCAAGAAGTGTGGTGTGGCGTGCAGGATTTGGAATTCCAGGGTCCTCAATAGCACATACAAGAAGGTGGGTCATTACAGAAAGCAACTCTTCTTCAGCTTCCTCTTCATTAAGAAGGGCCTTTTGTAAGCTACCAAGACTTGGCAAACTGTCCATATCTATGTATAAAGAAAACACAAAAATTACATTAACAGATTAACTTTAGTTTCCCAGTTACTACAAAATAATCATATTAAGGATTAATTTTGAATACTCAGATGAGATATTACAGTAAACAACCACTTGCATAAGAAAAGTCAAGTAGGTTTTTTTGATGCATTTGTTGTCCTACATGCTAAACACTGACTACAATGTACATGAAAATATAATGCTAGTAAAAGTAATTCAGGATACATTTTTAGAGCCAATAAAACTTCAGGAGGGAGGAATACAAAAGTACCCTATGTGAGTACCAGTATATAGCTTGCACAATCTAAACCCGATCATTCAAATACAATTTTGGCAAATGGATGACTTCAAATCAATCAAAAAATATTATGATTTGAATTTACAAGAAGAATACTTACCAAAACCTAGAGTTTCTCCAAAATTGTGAAGGAACTCAAATACCATCAAAGTATCAGAAAATGCTTGACCAGAAAGCTTCAAGTTAGGGATTCTTTCCAAGGCAGGAAGAGGCTTTTGATCTAAAATAAAAGATTGAAAGATATGAGTTGCTATTTAAAAGATAACAAAATAAATTTTATCAAGAACATTTAAAAATGCTACTTTCAAATTATTTTAACAAGGAAATTTAAGAGTAATCATACCTCTTAACTGCATATCATCAACTGGTTTCTTGAGCTCTCGAACAAGTTCCATTTCGACTCTACGACGTTCAGCTCTACGCTCACGACTTGCTACTTTCTCTGCTCTAACTTCCTGTCGACGCCTTTCCCTCTCTTCTAAACGCTTACGGTTCTCCAGAGCTTTGACGAGAAGCATGTGCTGCCTTCTCCTTTCCCTTTCCTATAAAAGAGAGAGTGAAATATGCATAAGAAGGATAATGCAGTGGTATGTATAAACTAAGTCAACTCCCGATACCAAAGGAAATATTAATCTGACCAAAAATATAACAAGCCAGTGGGAGAATCCTTAAATTACACTTTCTTCCATGCTTCCATAGAGCTGCCAACACAGAAATTTTCGTGAACAGTGATGTCACCACCATTTGAGATGAGTTTTACAACAGAATTTTGTACAAAAATAACAAGACAAGCAACAACATGCAAAGGAATACACAAATAACAACCAAAAGCAAGAAAAATCCCAAGTCAGAACAGATGGATTGCACGATCTCTGCAGTCTTCTCAGAAATGATTACACAATCAGAAGAGAAATCAAGTTTTACGATTCTTTAGGATGAAACAAAATAAGGTGAGAAAAAACATAACTTCAGTTTTTATGTTGTAAACAAGCAGGAATTAAGATTTTAAAAAAGAAAGAGATGTATGAAGAATGGAAAAGTCAAGATGAATGTAAGAGGAAAAGGAATAGACATCAGAGAAAATTAGATGCAATGCATTGAGATGATGATGATGATGATAAAATTATACAAGAAAATAAGTAAGCAACATAAATAAATTATTTCCAGAATCATCTACTAACACTGATGAAGTAATTAAAAAAAGAAAAATATTTGCCAATCTCTGTGAATACCACAGTAAAGGAATTAAAGATTTCTACATACCCAAGAACTAAATGAAATGTTTTAAAACCACAACCAAAGGAAAATTTTAGAGGAAGAAGACTGAAATATGTCGTGATCTGTGATCCACATGTAGTGTTGGAAGATAAGAACATGCATATAAAATGCAGTCATTTGCAGAACTATCATTTGATGAAATAAACCCAGCCACCATCTTAAGAATCACATACCAGTTCCACGGTGTACAGCATCTCTCGCTGTTTATTGAGCTCTTGCATGTACAGTTGCACCGCATAATGATGGAAAGAAAAAAAATTGAAGTTTTTCACAATCTTTTCCACTATAATCATGACAACGGGTCTTGAAGGGAAATACACCTCCAGATAGTTTACTAATATGATCGAACCAAAGAAGAACATTTGCCTTGCCGTACTCAACTACAATAGCAAGTTTGAAAATAACAATGAAAAAACTTACGATGGAAAGTGTTTGAATACGGTACAAGAAAATGGCAATTTAATGTCATTTTTTTGTAACTGGGAGACTTCATCAACTTCTCTAATAAATATAAACACATTCATTGAACTTATAAGTTAATTTAATTTCACATGTATCAACACTGATGAACTAAAGCAACTAATTTAAAAAGCTTAAAAACTCACACAAAGCATCTATATTTTAATAAGTGTGAAAGCAAATTAAAGATAACTATTTTGGGTTAAATTTCAACAAATCAAAGTTTTTGCTTTTTAAACATACTAAGCAAATTGATGCATGATATTAAATGAATGATTGAAAGAATATAACAGTCATATGCATATTAGAGTAAAATATTTATAGCAAAGAGTTGATACATACTTGCTCTTTAAGGAGTACAGCTTGTTGTCTTTTCAATTCTCTTTCCTGAAAGAAAAATGACAATATTTAAAAAAAAATTGATGAAGCACTTATCGAGTGATTGAATAATTAGTGGTGGTATTCAATTTTCATTACAACTACAGATGATTAATAAAACACCAATAGTATTCCTCTTTTTAATCATGTCATTACCTCCATTGCTTGCTGCGCTCTAAGTTCCCTTTCCCTGCGTGCAGCTTCTTGCCTCTCAAGCTTTTCCTGTTCTTTTGCTAATCTGAAAATCGGATGACAAAATCTCACTTACTTTTTTGATGACTATCTTAATAGGATTAACAACTAGGGAATACAATATCAAAGGTAATACAAATCTACACCATAATAGATGTTTCAAATGCTTTCAATCTTGACTTAGCTACCTTGCTTGCTCTCTTTGCCTCTGAACTTCTTCCCGGGCAAGACGCTTGGCTTCTCGTGCCATCATTGCTTGTCTCTCTCTGTCTCCAGGATGTGATGGTCCATGATCCCTTGGCTGAAGATGTGCTTCTCTAGGATCTGACCGAACATGTTGCATATCGTCTTCTGATCGAGTGTTTACAGAGCTTTCGCTGGAGGAAAATGATCAACAGAATTTTAGTAGAGGATGATCACAAGACTCAAAATCTTATTTTAGAAACCAAGATTAAATTAAATAATATGCCTGCATGAAAAAAATGCCTGAAGGATATTGTACATAATTTCAGAGATGCCATTTTTCTTTAGCAGGTTACTGAGGATGATTGATGATACAAGAAACAAAATAGATCAACAAGATGCAATGTAATTCTCATCTACATGCCTGTAATGTATGCAAACTTTACAAAATTTTTTTGCAAAATAATTGAAGTTTTTGGATATCAACAAACCTCCCACATCAATTAAAAATTAGGAAGGATGGCCAAATCGAAAATAATTTTGTAGATGACTCTGATAAACTTAAATTATCTAACCCACCCCTGGCCACACACACACACATAATTAACACTAATGAGTATTAGCAATTTTGATGCTTCAAAAATGAGCTTTGTATTTTCCTTCAATTCTAACATATTAATAAGGGATGAAAATACCTCGAGATGGTTTGGTAATTAGAGATGGTATTGTCCTTCGCCAAAAATAATGATAATTAAATACAATTATGATCACCTTGTAGTCCTCCTTTGTGAACTAGGCATCCAAGGACGAGACAGGCGTAATTCATCAATTCTCCTAGCCACTTCAACTTCTGAGAGCCGAAGGCATTCTTCATTTCCACCAGGTGTGATTGCACCCATGGGCTGAAGGAAATCTCCCATTAACAGCTTAGAGTTGAATGAAAAGTGATCTTTGGTGAGGTCAATATTGCCATTCTTCTCCAAATACTGAAAAGTAAACATTTGAACACTCCATTAGCATGAGTTGAGAAACTACTCATTAATATACGAAATAATTTTACCAGCCAAATCTTTATTAAGGACTTCAGCACTGAATTCTCAAAGGAATACTCAGGCACTCACCCCTTGAATTACTCAATGGTTAAAATTTGTTCAGAGAAAATAAAGATTATTAAATTTTAATAAAGGATACTCTTAATAACAAAAGAAAGTAATCATCATAATTTGTATTTCCCTCAACCTATTTTTTTTCACAATATTCTTTCCTATACTTAGAATAATGATATATTTTTGATGTAGAATATATGGAAAACAGACAAGAGGAAAACATTTTATTTCATTATCCTTTGCCAGTTTACATGAGTATAAAGAATGTAAACCACTGCTATATACTAATTCTACGACTGTAAACATCATCAACTAAACTATCTTCTAACCATACATGCTGAAGTCAGCCTTAAGGATCATATTAAATGGCTGGAATGATTAATTATTTAAGCAGGATGGTCTTTAAAAATATATATAACATTTAGCTTCCTATAAGTGATCTTTCAAATAATAACATTTCAGGAAATGAACCCAAGTTTTTCATTGAAGGTGCGTGCACTACACAGAGGGTTATCAAGGGGGCCTATCACATGAGGTTAGGCTTGCAAATATTTGACCATCTTACCCCAATTATTTCCTGGTGTTGGGTGAAACGATGACCACATGGAGAAACATAAGTGACTTCCCCTCGAATTTGCCCCTTGCGGCTCAAACCTCTAATCACAGTCTCTCGTAGCCAACCTCTTTCAAGTGGGATGCGGAGCTTGAGCTCATCTGGAATAGATCCTTCTGTGCCACTCCAGACTCTGCGTCTCTTTGCAGAAGGACCTAAGAGATGTTGAACATTATCACATTAACAACTTAGGCACAATCTATTAAATTAAATATCAATTAGATGAAACTAGCAAAACACTGTAAAATAAATTGTTTCATTACTACTTCTGTTTCCTATGTTTGAATCTATACCTATGCCTGTCACCTTTGATTGTAAGATCATTTTGAATCATACCTATTTCATTTATGAAATATCCATCAATAGCTAAGCAAGGAAGAGGATTTTGGCTTTTATTTGTGATTTGTACTGTAATTAGAATGAATGCAATGTATAATCAAAAGATTCTATTTCAAATCAAATCAAATATTAAAATCTTTTCTTATTTATAATTTTTCTTGGATTTTTAATTATCATGAACAATTATATCATATCACACACCATTCCAAACATCCAAAAATACAGAAATTTTTATTCAAAATCATATCTTTCCAAATGTCAACCAACAATATGTCCTTCTTTAAAAGAGACTGAGTCATTTAATAATTATTAATTATTTGCTAAATATAATTAGCAAATGTTTGAATGATAATAATATTTGAGCCTATTACATTTATGGTAATTAACTTAAGGAAAAAATTTATCATAACATATATGATATTGTGTATAGTTGCCGACTTCTAATTTTGCTCACCTTTTTCATTATTTATCTACTTTATTATTTCTCATTTACGGATTTTTCCACAATCTTTTACCAGTTACTGCCATTAATTCTTTCTTAGGGTATATATCCTTATTCCTTAAAAGGTTATTTCATTAGATGAAGTAACAGACGGATTCACAAAATCTAGCTATATTCCAGATTGTTTTAAAACAATACCTGAAGATAAGACAACATCCTGGCACAAATAATTTTAATAAAATACCTAATTATTTGTATGGGATGACAGTTAAATTAGAATCAGCTATTTCTTCAATTATTCACGAGCTGTAGGCACCTCATAGTGAATCAAAGCACCTTGCAAAACTTCGGAAGAGTAATCCTTATCACCAGGTAATTAATGTTACTTAATATACTAATCATTAGCTTTCCACTTCTTAAGGCCAAGGAATAATACAGAAGAAATAGTAGAAACAGGATTTTTCAAAGCAGAAAATTTTAACTATGTTTAACTAAGTGCATCTACTTTGTTGGAAAGATAACTTTTTAAATTTAGAACATTTACGTGATGATTGCATTGATAGAAAATGTACAGCATTCTTACCCCCACAATCATTTCCTAATCCTTCACCAAGTTCACCTCCAATTCCTGATCTTCTATCTTGATCCTCATCTTCATCCTCAGAATCTGAGGTATGGAAACTTATTACACTGGCAGCATATCCCTCAGACCCCTTTGGCCCCTCGTCAGACTTCACTTTTGGTGAAGAGACTCCCTCTCCATCCCTAAGATCCTCTGGCGTCATATCTTTGGTACACAAAGAAGTTGCTGTACTGCCCTCTCCCATTTGCACATCACCAGATGAAGATTCTCCCAGAACCCCATGCATACTGTCTCCAGAACCTTCGGCTTGTCTAGAGAGAGAAGCTCTCACAGGGGAGACCCCCCTCTCTAAGCAAGCGACCGAAGGTTTGACTCCAAGAGCACGGCTCTGGGCAAGGAGAGATGCTACTGTGTTCTTCTTAGGCTTGGAAACTCCTCGTCCAAGGTTTCTGGGAGGACGGCTCTCCTGATAAACAGAAAAATAACTCATTGCAACCTGGTCTCTAGCAATCAATACATTACAATAAATGGGGGAAAATAGAATAATTAATAGATAGGTTTAGAGGAATATTTAAGAAGCTAAGAACCATTAAAATAATTTATATAGCTCATGGATATTTTTGAATAATAACCCTTTTCAAATCATGATATCAACATTAAAATTAAAATAAGTTTAACATAATATTAAACTGGATGACAATTTTTAACAACTAAAGTAATTACAGAGCAATTCCACAAAATTTCACACAATAAATCACATGGTTAACATTTATTTTTCAGAACTGACCCAAGATGAGGAAGCTAAGACAAAATGATGAAAGTTAAAAGTCAAATATCTTGGAAAAATCCTAGGAATCTATTCAAAAACATTGAAAAGAAAGAAAAATTTTATGCTGAAGCACAGGATTTACAATGCAATGGTTTGATAACAGCTGTAGTTAGTCAATACCAAACTGTAGTACTAGTCAATACCAAACAACTGAAAATAAGGATACCATACTTCCAACAGCAAAAATATAAAACTAAATGAAAAGAGAAAGAATATAATAATCGAAACAGAGATAGGAAATCAGAGCTAATCCTAAAGAAGCCATCAGCATGAACTGAACTTTTTCTGATGGCAAAAAGCTGCCACTTTCACTTAAAAAGCAAACAATATTTTTCAAGTGATGTTGTCTTTGCAGGTTAGCTAATATTAACAGTACTATATGGTCTCTTGATAATCACAATTTAAAACTTAAGAATAACTGGAAAGCTATCAATGTAAAAATTTAACATTTTGGATATTCCCTATGATTTTGCAGGGTTTTACAGTCATTCTTTTGCCTTTTGTTATCAAATTAAGTTGTTGCTTTGTTTCAGTTGTTTCACTAGCAATACATTTTTCCATTAAGTTGATCATTAAGTTTTTGCAAGCAAAAATTAAAACTTAAGGTTTAAGGTTTAAAATTAAAAATTAAGGGAATAGAACAAAATGATCTTCTCCTTACTTTGCTCCCCATGTCACTATCATCCGAGCGTCCAGGAGACTCTGCCTTAGGACAGGAGGTAAGGCTAGTTGACAGCAATGGGGAGGTTGAGGCACCCTGTGCAGTAAGAGGCACTGGCGCCAATGGTGATGTCGAGGGATGAGTTTGTATTACTCTTCGAGGTCTAGGCCCAGGTTTACGCCGAGCTTTAAAGAAAATAAATTTAACTTTAAAGAGTTTACTCTTCATAATTCTCTTAGTTACTAATCATTATCATTCTCGATCACTTCAATAACTCAAACAAAACAAAAATTAACAAAACAGAAACAACTAAGAACCAAAAGAGGGTTTTTTTTATGATTGTTTATTAATTAATTTTCATTATTTTCAGCCATGGATAAGAATTAAGACTGAGTTATTCATATAAATGTTGCAATAATAATTACAAAGGTATATTTATAGTATTTATATATACTTTATTATAATCCCGGACACCAATCAAACTTTAAATTTATGACAAGTAAAGCTTCTAATTAGGATAATCCATTTAATGGAGTACATCTGTAATCAGAATATTTACATATCTGAAAATTTTCTTAAGATTTCTGAAAAATCTGGGGTCGGAAACTTTTCAGACCACCCTCGTAAACAGCATTAGTTATGTTGTTTTAAAACAGTACACAATAAGCTACCAAGTAGCAATATGAAAAAAATAGAGAATAAATTTAAAATATCGAATATAGTTTTGCTTTAAACAAAACAAGTATGAGCATATAATCGTATCCCAAAGCTATAGAGTAATACAAAAAATAATCAGCATTGAAAAATAACCCCAACTCGTTCAAATATTGTTAATATGAACCACTTACAAATCCTAGGTTCCCCGGACATAGAGGATGGTTGTCCCACAGGGGGTGGACGTGGCCTAGGTGGTGCTCCAGATTGCTGAGAACCAGAGAGAGAGAGATCAAGGAGGACTGGACCCCTTGGTGGAGAGGAGCAAACTGGAGGCTCTGCAGGAGGTGCAGTGGGCGTCCGCTGAGGCTTGAGAGAGAGGTTTAGTGGAGCATCAACATCAGGTCTAGGTGACGGAGGAGTGGGAGATGCAGATGGGGGGAAAGGGACGGAGTCAAGGTTTGAGGAGCCATGACGACGACTCGTGTTGTGGGCAGGGGCGGGGGGATGTGGAGATGGGGGAGGAGCATGACCACGGAGGTTACGTAGAGCTGCATCACCACTTCTTGGATCGGCCACGGCTCCAATTCCATGTGGCGGTAGTCGAATCACTTCCACTCTGTCCATTGGTTGCACAGCCGAAAGAGATGGGAACTCAGGATCCTTGATAAAGGAACGAATGAAGGATTTAATTTGAAATTACATCCACGTTATGAGAGGAGAGATAAAGTACTATGAACAAAATAATAATAATAATATTAACTTTCTACTTTAATCAAATTTGACTTGATTGATTTAGAATATAAAAAATAAAATCAATTAACCATTCTTAACTTCAGATGAGCAAGAAAATTGTAAAATAATTATATAAAATTAATTACAATAAATATGCGTAATATATAGTGACCTGAAGTATTGAAAGAAAGAAGGTGGTTTTTAATTAAAAAAGGCATTAAAGAAAAATCAAAGAACAAAAACTGTAAATGCCCAAACTTGATGTACTTATAATCCTGAAAAAGAATAGTAGAAATATTAAATCTACATAAAAACAGTATGACAATAAACATATTTTAAATCCCACTCAGTTTATGTAATTTAGCTAACAATGACAACTCCCTGACAGATGACTTAGATAAATTATTTACAGACTTATATTTCAGTCATGGGAAGCACACAATCAAAATAATTGAATGAATTATTTATGGTTTAGCAATGGTAGAGTTCAGGTATTCCTTTCACCAAAATAAAAAACTATCTATAAGGTTATTTTTTAATAATCTCTACTCTGAATTAATTCTCATGTATATTCAAAAAAATTCTCAACATCTCAATTTTCTCAAGGATTAACAGAATCAAAATTTTGGCATGACTGAGACTCAAACCTTGCTCACAAAGAATTGATTCAACAGGTCTAGCAGTTAAGTAGGTAGAATACTAGCCTGAAAAGACATGCACTTGGGTTTGAGTCTCAGTCATGTAGCAATTTTTCACTTCTGTTAATTCTTTATGAGGTGCACTCTCAGAAGTGCTAATACATTTACCCTCCCTTAATCTCCGTTATTTGAAAAAATGACACTCACCACGTGACGTCCGGCACCACTGCTAGAGCCTGAACTCCTCCTCCTCTCAGCAGACTGGCCACCGCTGGGGGCTGCCGCAGGAGATGACGATGGAGGAGGAGGGAGAAGGGGGCGGCCTTGAGGAAGATGGCCTGGTAAGGGATGGTGAGGCGGGAAATGGGGAGAGGGAGGAAGATGTGCAGGGAGATGGTGAGGAGGGGGAGGTGGAGGAAGGAGAGCCACACCTCCCGTCGTGGGCACCACAGTCACCGATGGCGGATCCAGGGAGATGGTCTTCTTGCGCCCCCTGTTGGTAGTGCCAGGCACCTTAGGACCCACTATAGATGATGTATATTTGATGATCTCTGTGTCAGGGGGCAGGCGAACTCCTCCAAGAATGCTGGATGGGTCGCTGTATTGGGGTGATTGTAGAGGCGGCCAATTCACCAAGGGGCAATGTCACAGGACGACAGCATTGGAAATCAAGCAACCAAAACATAAACACTAAGGCATAGAGCAGCGAGATACACGACTGTTGCAATTCATGCATGGATAGAGAGGCCAGTTATGTGTGCATGCATAAAATGGCTACTTGGCATGTCGCCTGGTATTTTTCACTTTGCTGAAAAACTTTCCTACCTCTGATATCAGTTTAAATTAAAAATTGATTGATAAGCATTAAAAAAATGCCAGTTGGGGAGGGCTGGAACGGATCAGATGTCAGTGGGGGTAACTGACACATTTGAGACATATCCAAACATGCTAAGAGTTGGACAGTTTCTAACATGACATTATAATTGACATTATGACATCATTATTAATTATAAAAATCAAGGAATTTAAAACTTGCATTATGGCATATATATGGGGAGATTTTCCTCACAAAAAGATAAAAATACTAGAATTATTTTGATGTCTGAATTTTGATTTTTTTTAGTTGATTAATAATTTTAAAAAATGTTTTTTAAGAGCATATCATTCCAGAAAAAGTACGATACGTTTTCAATAGATGGCAGCACCAATGGGATAAGATTCAGTTTGATTTTCACTTGAGCTTTGTTTGCCAGATTGTCAATCGGTGAACGGTTCTGTAAACTGGAAATTACCAAAATAACACTATGAAGAGAAAATATTTTTTTTTTTTCATTTTTACGAGTTTTATTGAAAGAAATTTTTTAAAAGAACTTTATAAACATTTTTACGATAGCCAAGTAGTAGAACTATTTTTTAAACGGACTCAGCAAATTTCAGATTTCAAATTGGACGTATATTTTTATCAATGGCAATAATAAAAGAATATCCTAACTTGCCGGGACTCCGCCGTTGCGAGTGGAATGGAAACTCTGGAGGGTTTACGCTGATTTCGATGCGATACGTACGTAATCGCAATTTTAACTGATAACCGTGTGCTCCCGGATAGCTAAGTGGGCCCGGGATCGCTTTCTGTAAAGAAAGTTCGATTCCCGGTGGGAGCACAGGAAATGACGATGTCGAAGCATTTTTAACCAATACAACCAACTGATAACTGTGTTTCGTTACCGAAAACTTCCCGTGGAAGCTTTGGCTAATCTTACATCGGAAAATGCTGGACGAGAGATGCGGCTTGAAGATTTTGAGACCCTTATCCATTTTAACAGTTTTTTTTTTTACAGAAATTGAAAATTGTCGCTAGTAGTACCAAAACATGTTTACATTGTAAATATTTTGTTTTTTCTTCATCTTTCCGAACCAGAATTGATAATCCCGCTCTATTTCTTCAACGTGTATTTCCTAGCTAATCCATACAACAAAGTAACATTTTCCTTCATCGTAATATGAAATTGCCCTTGTACATGGTAATACAAACTTACAATTGGCACAACTTAAAGGATTCGGGGAAATAATTAAATTACGTAAAAAAGAGATTTAACTCTTGACATACCTGATGGACGCAATTGTAGCTCTTCTTAAGATCTACAGTTGGTGTTTTCATATACTATAGTATGCTTAGTGAGGTATCAAATATCGTGAAATGTATAGCTTTCTTATCTATTCCAGAGAAGTAAAGATATGATAAGTAAAGAACAGACCTGTCGATTGAATTCAATAAAGTGGAGATGAACCCAACCTCGGGCAAAGCGCTAGCCGAAAGTAAGGACAAATTTCCTTCCTCAGTTCTCTCAAAAGAAACTTAATTGTTATACATAAAACGCCGTTCCATCAAAAGGCTATGGACACAGTAATTGATCGCAATTGAAATAATTTGTGAAATCAAAATATTTAATGCCTTAACATTTAACAATGTAATTCGGTACGCCGAATAATTGCGAACTCGCAGCTGATATTGAATACCGCGATTATACCTTATAACTGTTTTCTATGCATGACTTATTAGGGATTCTTGAAGTAAAATATCCAGCACGATCAACAATTACACGGAAAAGAGATTACAGGTTATCTACTAACCAACCATGAAACGTTTTCTTGCATGAACATCATGCAATAAAATGATCTGTACATTACGCAACATAATTTTTACTACGGAGATAGATAAAAATAATCATAACTGACTAAACAAATCGTTGGATACAAGTAAAACCTACGTCTTATACCACCGTTCTAAATTATCAAATAAATATGTTACCTTGCTCGTTTTAAGTTTCGGAATTCTTCTTCCACGCTTCTTTCTCTTCGCTGAAAGTCGAAGAGTATTGGTTCATTTTGTAGAATATCTAGAGCTTATAGCTAAAACATCCTCAAATATCAGGTTAGTTGGTCAATAAGCAGCTGCTACCACTACTGCTGAACCCAGACGACTGATTTGTTTTCGCGTGGAAATTGATATTACCTTTGAGGGAGAAACCATTTCGTAGGGGAGGGTCGTAGCGCGCGCTCGCATGACGTACGATGCTGACTATCGGACTGCGTTGCAAGATATGATTTTCTTTTGTAACTCACATTAATTGCCCTCCTGATTAAACCATAGGTCCATTAAGAAATTTAAAATAAAAAAAAAAATCCAACAACCTGCTAGCAACGAATTCTGTAAATGGTTGTCATAAGGAAATTTTCTATCCTGCAAATTGGAAATTTAGAAAAATTAAATCTCTTCTTCCTCGTTGAGGATTTATTGTTATTGTTTAAATTATAAATCTATTTTCAGATTGACAATCGGATTAACCATTCATGGAATGAGAAGCCAAATAAATTTGCCTCCTTACGGTGCTGCCACTAGGGGATTCCCTTAGAACTATTTCATAGACGATCTGCCGTAAGGGATATAAAAATTCAAAAACTTAAATTTCTTCGTATCGATGTTAACTACGGTGGAGACAAACAATACCACGTATTTAAATACCTAATGTTGTATTTTTAATACCTCTATTTATTTTTAATTATGTTGTGAGGATTGCTTTGATAGGCAATTATAAATCACTTCATTTTGTAGGGAAAAGGCTATATTAACTCAATTTTATTTCCTAAGTACTTCCATAAACTGCTCAGCTTATTTTGTTATCCTCTCAGCTTTTTTAGAATATGACAGAAGAATAAGGAAAGAACAGACAAAACAGGAAACCTTTAAAACCACAACTAAAAAGTAGCATAAGATGCATGCACACTGAGATATTGTTCATAAATAACATATAGGACTGGAACAGCCAATATTCCCAATCATAAAAATACACTTAGCTAATTACATATCAAATCAAAGAGCCAATGAATACTGTTTTTCTGTTGAAATGTACCTGACAAGAAGGCCACCACTTAAATGTAATGATTTGGATAACATTCATGCCATGAATATACGTATTATTGCCTCAAGAACAAGGCTTACACAAATTATTCAGACAAATGTATATGTTTAAGAAGGAGAAATTTATCAAAATATACAAGACAAATTCATCCAAATGCAAAAAGACCTTCAATATTAAAAACATAGATGCACACAGATTGAGCAAGCAAAGACATTTAATAAATCACTCTGCCAAGCTGCCAATTCAAATCAGCTTTAGACATAAGCAATTTATTCTCACAAGCAAAAATATAGACATGAAAATATGATAGGGAAAAACCACTCACCCTCCCTCGCATGGAGCACTGCAGAAAATGGGAAATTAAACTATAAAATCTTGGAAAATAAGCCTTCTCAATCACATATTCAAGATGATAATAATTGCAGACAGAAATGAAATCTTCTCTTCCATATTTTTATCCATGCTCAAAAAAATCTTATGCTGGTACTAATAATGATAATGAATAACTTTCAGGTAATTTTAGGGAAAAATAACTATGTATAAATAAACCAGCCTTAGGTAAAATACCTAAAAAATTCTAAGTGATAAACTATACAAGGAGAGCAAATTAAACTGAATTTTTTATGATTCAACTGAAATATTTAGGTCAAAATTGTGAATGATGATGCATGTCGCTGCATAAAGAATGAATTATAGAGGAATAAATGAACAAGCCACCACAGAAAATTTTGTAAAAATTATATTTGTAATATTTTCATAAATTTATGTCTATGAAGTCTGAAAGAAGATACAGTATGGAATTGTATGTTGTGAGGTGGCTTAGTTTTCTCTAACTATGGGGGAAATATTGTTGCATCGATTCACGATATTCTTTAGAACAGGAGGCGCCTTAAGTAATCCAAATATAGAACCCACCTGACAATCCCAGTTGTGGTAGAAGTAGACGACGCAATGCTTGCTGTGGATGTTAGCGGCATCGGGTGTTGGCTCTGCTGAAGCCGAGGAGGGGGTGGTGGAGGCGGTGGAGGAGGAGGAGCCGATGAGGTTGGCGGCGCTAAGGATGTGGGAGGTGTTGGCACTGCCCTCCCTCCTGCTCTCGATGGTGGTCGACTCGAAGATGACTTGGACGATTTCTGCCCACTTGAGGATGACTTTGAGGGCGCTGGAAAGTACGAAGGGTGGAGAGGGAGTGCTGCTGCACCTACCCCCCATTCCAACTTTTGTTCTACCCCCATTGTACAGTTAAAGAAGACTCCCTCCACCATTTAAAAGATATCAAAAGCACACCAAAACCACAATGGCCACTTCAGAAGTGTGAAGTTACAACATGCAACTTTAAAGACAAGGCCTTTTAATGGGAAAAACTACGAAAGAAAGATGAAGATAGGTTTCAAGGGAAGAATTAAATAAACTACTTCAAAGATGAAGCTAAATGTTTCTTAAGAAAATCAATACTTTAGTTGGACTATAGAAAGCATAAGGAGAAAAAGGTATCAACATCCTCTGATAACAACAAGAACTTTTTGCTACTAAACCAATGGATTGACTTTTTAGTTGTAGAGCTGAAAATATGTACCTTAGGTATAGTTCAGAATATATTAATGGAATTTCAAATATCATCAGTTTATGAAGTTTTTAGAAGTAGTAGTATTGTTAAAAGTGCTTCGACAGCTTAGGTCATTTCGCACATTGGCTCCCACCGGGAATCGAACCCGGGACCGCTTTCACCAAAGGCAAACGGGAGTTTTTAAAATGAAGTTTTACCATAAGAGTACGATAATTGACAAATATTAAAATTTATTTCAATCTTAAAATGTTACAAAAAGAAGCACGAAGGAATTCTACCCAACCCTTTTAATCCCGTTTTCATAAGAGTATAGTCTCAAGCACAATATGTATTAATTAACCAATGATACTGATATGGGGCTTAGTAGAACTTAACTGAAAGGGAGAACTGAATTAATATAATATAAAATATAAAGGGAAAAATATTATCCGAAAGAAGTTCCCATGTTTTCCTTTTTGGTTTCAAATCAGGTAACTAAGGAATCAATGAATGAACCCTTTGGCCTCAATTGGAAAAGTAGATTGTAACTGACTAAGTAATTATATTAGAGCAGGGATAGAGTTCTCTCCCATACCAGGAATATCTCCTAACATACATCAACTGGGAAACAAAGATATGAAAATCTTACTCAGGAATCTTCAGATTCCTCATATTGGAAATTCACAATTTCATTGTATTTAATCATGGAACCGTGTAAATTAAACTAAACTTGAAATGTTCCTATCCTTACTGATTTAATATATTTATTGTATATTTATTGTATTTTATAATTATTTTTAGAAGATAAACATAATTTTTAACAAATATTCTGTTGTTATCAAAGGATTTCCAGCATTTGAAAATAGAAACAAGCAATGAAGTAAAAATTATTATAAAGATAAAGAATTCAATATTGCAAATATTTTCAACTAAAAGAAGAAAATTGAAATATATGAAAGCTTGACATCTAACATTGATGTGACAAGTATTTCATGATACATCTATATTTGCTATGTATGCTAAAGGGCTATACATAATGGGAAAATATACATAGAAACACAAGGAAGAGTTACATCTGAATGAAGTTACAGTTCAATTTGAGAACCACTCTAATTACGAAATCTTAATTTTAAAATTGCATAATAGTGAAAATGAAACATTATCTTTCAATGAGATTATTTATAAGCAATCAATTTTACAGAGACAGTACTGTATCTACAATACAAAGCAAAGTAAGCTTCTATTCATGCGCAAGACTGAAATTATGAAATCTTTTTGTCCTCAGTCTGCATCAGTAATCAACAAGAGATATAAAATCTAACAATAGAAGCAAAAGTAGGTAGATACAACATAAATGAGAAAAAAAATAAAGAAGGCTAACTTTCAGATAAAATATATGATGATACCGAAGGATCTGCACTATCAAGACGATAGTCATACTTTAGAATGAGGTACAAGACGTGGAAGTGAAGAGAGCAATTAACATCAATTACTTGAAAAGGAGATTTACAAGTAGGAAAAGATATTACTTACGTTGCGTTTGCGGTTGGCTTGTATGAGGGGAGAGAAGGTCGAATGCAGGGACTGGACTGTCCCCAGGCAGACCTCCGAATGGTAGACCTCCAGAAGCCTGCAGACGAGCCAGGTAGTCCTGGGCTGCTAAATGAGATGCCATGGTCCACCAAGCTGCACCTATTCAATTCAAAATGTTCAATGCATTCCCCTTTTCATCACCAGACTAAATGTTGATTTTAGAGATCATTTAATAGTACTTTACTTGGGATGAATCTACTAGCAATCCTATCAAGGTAAAATTTACATGCCATTCATACTCATGTATAAGTAACCCCATAATTTTTACTTATAAAATGCATTTATAGTGTTTCTTCATCCTATACAAATTACAGTAATTATCAAACTTTCACAAACAATATTTACAAAGATGGTTTCATCTTGCCAGCTGTCATAATCTGTTGTTAGATTGCGACATAGTGTTACCCACACTTTGAATGACATATTTTACTGACTCTAAATACATCTCTTGGGCATACATTTACTTCTTCTTTTTTAGTTAAAAGTTTGCAGTTAAAGACCGTCTTACACATATGTAAAATTAAGTCACTAAATTTCAAAACTAAAACTTGGACATAACAGAATTGATTCTCTGGATTATGAGGGAGATTTATAAGTAATCTATTAATTTATAAGTAATATTTAATTTATAGTTAATCAAAGTAATTGACTTAGCCATTCTTCATATTTAAAGTCTTATTAGAATCTTTATCTTAAATTTTCAATAATCACAATACATTGGTATTTTATACTATGTACATAAAAACAGAAGGTAAAATTAATAAAAGCTTAAACTTATTAATGGAAGGTTAAAGCTTTTTCCCAAAAACCTTTCATAATGCAAAAATAATACTGAAATATTCAACGTACTTCAAATAACATTATTAATAAGGTTTCATGAAATTTGTACTGAATACCATTAGGAAGTAGATGTAAAAGAGATAGGATAAAGAAGAAATGTATTAAATGTCATATTAAATTCATTTAAAAAAGAAAAGAAAGTTTAGAAATTTAAGTAAAAAAAGAAGTACACTCCTGGCCAAAATTAACGCAGCACCTCCCTAGCAATCCTCACAGCCGGTGCTGCGTTAATTTTGGCCAGGACTGTACATTGGAGAAAAGAAATATAATATCTATCAACAACAGATGGGTCTTTTGAAAATGGGAAGAATCACAACTATAAGAAAAATCAATTGCTCTGAGATGAAATCAATAAGGGATACACTTACTAGCTGGATTGATTCCCAGAGAGGCAGCTTGACCCGCAGCAACTCCAAGGGTTCCCAGTGACCCATACGCTGGCGCAGCTGGAGGTGGTGGGACACCAAAGGTGGGAGCAGGAGGATGACGACCCATCATCGCATATGCTGCTGGGGGCAAGTGAGCTAAATGGTGGTTTGCAAAAGAGGATGGAGCTGCTGCACCGCCACCCGCTCCCCCAAATAATGGATGAGAGGCTGTGTTGGGGAGAAAAACAATTAAAACATCTCTCTCAAACAATTTAAAGGAGATAATAATTTTAAAATCTATTATGGTTACATTGAATGAGGATGGAGAAAAAACTAACTATAGAAATAAGTAAAATAGATTGATGAAACCGCAAAAATTTATCAATGAACCAAACTCTACCAAAATAAATTTGAGGAATCTCATTCCAATTATAAAAGTTGAAAATTTGTAGCTAGCTTACTAAGATATCTTGAATTATGAGATGATTTCTGATAAGACATCTAGCAACATTGCAAATCTGAACAATACAATATTTAATCCTTTACATAAAATAAATTTAATCCTGAGGTAGCATTTTAACAGGCATTTGAAAAATAACGTGTTCCAATGAATCAAAAAAAATGAGTACAGAATGAATGCTTAAATCAAAAAGGCATATTGTAGCATCTTGAAAATAATACATTTCTACAGAGAACACACTTCAAATTGTGATTCTATTTTACGCATCAAGGGTTAATTGTAAATAGGTCAAATTGCAGAAGTATAAAATGTAGACCTCCAATTGGTCTTTGGGGTCTAAGTCTCCAGCTTTAAATGGAGGTCTCGAATTGATAATCAATTTTTTTAAACATTTAGGGACATTTACAATAATAAGATTTAAACGAACCATTTTATCAACAAGCTCTGATACATAGTTTCAGTGAGTGAGATGATAAAATTTCCTCACATAGGAAAAAGATTTTTAAGCAAAAAACATCAAATAGAAAAACAGCTTACACTACTGATGCTCTACATATCATTTAAAAAACAATTATGTCTTTGACAGGAGCCTTCATAAGTATAATCTAGATATACAAGCACAGAGCAAAGAAGAGGTACCAATACACAAAAGAGGAATGGAATTAAAGAAATCCAAAAGAAGATGGTTGTGTTTGAAAAATAAAAACTAACTGTGAGGTTAACAGTTATTACAATGATACACATTTTTTTTAAGAAGTTTAAAAGCACTTTAACTCAGATTTATACAATTGAACGTTCCAATGGAAAAGCATTTAAATATAACCCTTGGGATTTTTCCTAGGTGCACGCCGCTAAGAGAAAATTTGCCTTAATTCCTTTCCTTCAGTTACTGAATGCGTGTGTACAATTCTGAAAAATGTCTATTAAATTTTTGATCTTTTCAAAAATACTAATATGCTGTTAAAACTGAAATTATATGATAGGTACGTAATACATAATCCTCCCCAAAAATTTCGGCGAGCAAGTAAGTTTTAACTTGTAAGTGAATTTAACAAAAATCGAAATATACCGTTTCCGAAAAAAAAGTCACGAATATTTCGGAATTAAAATTTTAACTCTCATCCCTTAGTCATCAAATGAAAAAAAGATAAAGTTTACGCAAAAGTCCATAAAAAATTATCATTAAATGGAAATAAATAAGTAATCACCATTATGTAATAAATAGACCACCATGAGTATGACCCGTATTCGATTTTCGTACTATACGACCACAAAGTACCAAGCAAATACAGCATCATTAAGTATATTGATGAATTTGTAAACCACATTCCTCATTCCATTAACAGATTTATGAATTATTCGTGAATGACGCATGGATGAGATAATATCTCCCTCCTAAGTTGGCAACCCTAATTATAACGAAGCTTGCACAGACAATACAAGTATGTCCACCAAAAGAAATTATGCATGCTAAAGAGGAAAGCCTCCCACTGAATTTCCACTCAAATAGTCCACTTCATTCACAATAAAGCACTCACAAGAGGCTCCAGGTGCAGCCGAGGAGGCTTCACTCCGTGGCCAGTAGGCTGCACATAGAATAGAAAGGTTTCCAAATTTCCCGTCAAAGAAATTTTAAGAAATATTTTATGTCTTTACAAATAGGTATTTGCAGGTTTTTTGCAAAATACCTCACAAATGCGCGCAGCATATAAATTTCATAAAATATTTTAGAAGTGTACCAGAAGTTTAAGCCCTCTTCAATCACGAAATTTCTACATAATTGTCAACAAGAGGCTACAATATTCTAATCATGGTTTTACCGGATCAGATGTGAATTTTAGTTATGATTTAAGCAAATTACTTATATCTATTGTCAAACTCGTTATGCTTACATTAATTATGACACAATCAATTCAGAGAAACAAGTGAGAAATAATTCGATCAACTTACTTGGATTGCGTTACGCACTCACAAATGGATGTACCATTTAGATATGACAATGCGTTTTGCGCACAATATGTTCTCTTTTAAAATGATCGATCGCGAAAGAAAGAGGTTGGCATAAGAGTTTACCTCCAAAAAAGAAGCACCTACAATAAATGAATAGTCACCGCGTCGATCTTTCATACAACGAAACTAATCGTTAATTGAATCGTGACGTCATAATTGCTCATTAAGCCAATTCCGAGGTAAGCTAGTAAATGACGGTAACCTGATCAATAATTCGACCGCGGCTGAATTTCGACAATCGTGAGGCAATAAAGTGTACAAAAGAAAGGAAACGCACCGAAAAGGCCGGCGGCGTCGAGGAGCTGAGCGGCTGCAGCAGCGGCAGCGGCGGCGGCGGCGTTGGCGTTGGAAGCAGCGGCGGCCGATCCGTGCACTCCCTTTCCCCCGCTCTTGCTGTCTGCGCGCTCCACCTTCCCGCCATCGCTCTCTTCCTGTTCCATGTGAGGCCGCCACCTGAAAACACAACAACAACACGTTAGAAAACAATCGGACGACAATTAAAAATACTCCTAATCAATCGATCATAGATATTACGCCCATTTCCGACCCATCCTTCGAATAACCTGACACTTCGTTAACCAGGAAAGAATTCGTGATTTTTGCGCGTTCCTTTCCATCCAAAGATATACATTAGCATTAGTTAACAGAATGGAAGCTTTGCAAAGACGAGAAAAATATGAAGTTGGCACATAAACAACTACATACAAATTTGAATATTTGTTTAAGTGCAGCTAAGAGAAAATTCACTAAAGAATTAAATGATATTGCGATTTATGCAATGAATTAATTCGAATTAGAGGATTTGATGTATTTCCGAGAGAAGTGGCACAGGAAAACATCGAAGAAATGTATGTCACTCAACAAGAAGTTAACGAAAAGAAAGGTTGCACAAGATGTATGCCTTCAGCTTAACAAAACTATTGCTTGTTTCCAAAAATATGATAAAACATCTATAATCACATACAACTGTTGCAGATGGCATAGTAATATTTATCTTACATCAATAGGCATAAAAGCATTTGAAAATCTACCGTAAAAATCAGATGATGAAAGTCTACCGTAACGTAATTCAATTCGGAAAAGATGTGTCGAAAACACAGAATCCCGCAGCGCAAGGTTTAATAATATGAGACATGAGTCTGAAAACATTTCAGTAAACAAAGTTATCCAAGGAAACAATGAAGAATGAGTCGGTAAAGAATTGATGTGAACTCCCTTGCGAACATAGTATTTAATTCAAAATCGATAATTACGCGACCATGGCATACTAAATGATGAATTTGAAACTTTGTTAACTCAGCGCTTCTCTCCAAACTATTTACAAGCACAGCAGAAAATGGGTTAATGAGGAAATAAGGGAATCTAACAAACTCGCAGCTAAGACAATTAGGGCTCCTCCGCTACTAACGATTTAGCATAAATATTTTACTTTTACGTATAAGGATCATCGATAGTTCAAAAATATAAGTAATTGCTGAAATTCTATCACCTTAAACAAACATAAAATTATGAAGTAATTATGATTTAAGATTCCATCAAATATGAAGTCGTCAAAAGACGAAGTGGAAAGAATTACGAAAGACATTTTATGACTGAGATATTGAATGTAATTCATTTTACGCTCAGAAGATATTATATTACGAATTTCAGATGATCTTCGACAAAACTATGCCTTTAATCATTTCTCCACGTAACTTTATGAATTAATGCTCCTAAAATCATCGAATACCAGTGTTATAAATGAATTACATAAAATATTAAACCATTGAATGTAAAAAAACACCTAGTAGAAAAAATACTAGTTACTCCGAACCAAATGTGAAAATGAATATGAAGTGATTCTAATATATAATATAATTAGTAAATTTGTACCTACAAAATCGCCAATCCATTTGAAAACTTGAAATAATACTTTTACGAAGAGATAAAATGAGGAAGGCAAATGATAAAATAAAGCGTATTCGAAAAAAAATCCAGTTATAAATATTGAAAATAAAATTTCAGTTGCTAAGGTGACCATTTAAACTTGTAGGTTCAACGTTGAATAAATGAACACATCAATCAGTATTGGGATCAAGCCCGAATTTCCTCGCAACAGCTCAACTTTAACACGCTCGAAAAGTGCAGAATATAGGGTTTGCACGTCATTCACGGAAAACATGAGAAAATTACGAAAGAGATAAGCGTGATGGGCTCCCGAACGCAAACTCAGGTTCCATCCCATTTGCACGTTTTGCTGCATAAACATAATTCCATCGCAGATTATCCGAACGAGGAAATTGCAATCCGATGCCTATTCCGATAGCGTTCTCATTGTGTGGACGTCGAAAAAGACACGGAAGCGAACTCCGACTTTTTGCGCCGTGCGGATCAGTCCGCCTTCCCATAAACTTGCATCAATTTCATCAAGTAAGCGCATTACCTGCTGCGTACCAAGATAACCGATGATGATGGCGACAGTTAATGAGCTCAAAGCTTCGAGAATCAGGATCGTATAGCTTTACACTGCACCAAGATGCTTCACGTTCAAGACCGATTGAGGTAGTAAAATACAAAAGGCAGATAATATTTGAAATAAAAACGAAATGTATCGCCTTGGTTAAAGAGAAGAATGCATTTTTTTTTTAATGTACCATGATTGTGGTTATTTTTTTCTTTCCGGCGATTGAGCCGTTTTTAAAGCAAGGAATGGACAGCATTTACAATTCACTGCTCTGAAATTAAATTAAAACTGTTTTAATGATATTATGTTAGTAGTATCTACCCTTCTTAATTGGCAATAGAAAAATAATCCGTGGAAAACTTCATAAAGAAACATCGTAAATAATATAATTTTACTTTCAATCGAATTCTTTTGGACTGAAAACTTTGAACAATGGAGATTTGTTCAAAACAAGATGACATAATGATCCAGGAGACCGTAAATTCAAGTAATTCTCAAAAAACTCGAGCGAAATAGATAAATTTCCATCGCCGTATTTTACAATGGAAAATGGAAAAAAGTAAAAATTATGAAAATTACAAATCAATTAAATTATATTACTTAATTTTATATTAAAAAGAAAGAAACTTAGGTTATTCGTTGACTGAACTAACCCACCAAATAAAAGGAATACACATACACAAAATTCATCCAGTGATATCCTAGCTACAAATAAAGCTGATAAACGGAACGATTATGATAAAGGGATATAAAGAATAATTTTCATTTCTTAACGTTAAAGGTATGCACCATCACAGTTATGAGAAATAGATACGAATCGCCACTTAATCTAAAATAGGAGAAAATAACGGTTTAGTTGACTAATTACATAAGTTGTCTCGCTTGAAATGCTTTTACTGTAAAAGAGTTAAGATTTATAGCAATTTTACACCTAGGATATCGGAGGATCGGCGAAATAAATTGGCGGGCATCTTATCCTTAGACTTAAGATACTAATAAACTGTTTAAATGATGTTAAGCGAGCTTTCAAACGAACACTCTACGCCATCGAGAAATATAATTCCCCATGTATCAAAGCTGAAGTGTAAATACATAGCAATTATCTCGAAAGGTAATTGGGATATTTAAAAGCGAGAATTTCTCCGGGCTGCATGACGGCAGATGAACCAGGCATGCACATTTATTCTCAGAACATCCAATTAATTTCGGAAGGAAAACGCAGCCGTAAGGATTTTAATAAGCTAGGGCCAAATTTCGGAAAAGGCAACGAGCATAAATTCCCGACTTCCAGAGATAATGAGAGAAATTCAGTTCCTGACGTTATTACTTTCCTTTCTCAACAAACGCAATGAGCATATAAATCCTCGGAAAGCTTTTCACGAGAGGGCGAAAAGTTTTCCTCGAAGAGGTGGATTAAGATTATGTTTTCGCTCAAATAATGACAAGCAAGAGAAGGCTTTTCGAGCAGCTACGCTCCAATTGGCAACCACGCACACAAATCACTGGAGTGAACCCAACAACGCAAAGGCAATCCCATGCCAGAGGGGAAGAATTCGGAGAAAAGTAGAGCGCCTTATGACACATCCGCAATAACGTGAAATGGGCGACGTTGCTTCAAAGTACGCATCTACGCCATTCCCCCGAGATTCATAGTGTGTGCCTACGAGGTAAGGTTAACATGAACTCAAAGGTACGAGGTAGGCCGCTCCAAGATGAAATAGCAAACTACTTTGTAGATAATTTAATTAAATTATAATGTATACCTGCAGAGGAGTAACCTTTAAACATTTCATTTGCTAAAAACCTTACTATCAGCATCAAAATCAATCAGAAACCATTATTGAATTTACCGAACAATCTATCGGTTCAAAGCTGTTCGACGAAGTAGATGACATTGTAGTTTTGGTAAACATCGAACGCGATCTCCGAGAGGCATCGACACAGCGTTACGAGGAAGTAATTTCTAAAACTAATAGTTACTCCCGGAAACTCTTTTCGCAGGCTACTAGAGAAGTTAACACATAATTAACGTAGAGATTCTAGTGTTAACTAATCCCCTGCCATATACCCTACCGACTCGCGAGGTATATACCCAAATATGAATCCCTCTCGTTCTTTTCGAAGGCCCATGAGATTCCTTTTTCGAATAAATATTTTAAATTTACGTAAACCATGATTAATATAAATTATTAAATAGGAAAACACAATTCTACATTCTTTTGTTCTCACTTCCGTTCCACTTTTCCATGCGGGTAGCGATGCACTTCAAACGCGGAAATATTGAATTCGTCCCCGTATGCTTTCGAAGTAACTGCAAATCCAACACTTGGTAAATATGTGTACTTAAAATAGCAAAGTATCGTAAAATAGTAAAGTAAAATGATCACAGTCTTATGTTTGTTAGTATAATGAGCATAGGGTGAAATCGAATCGATACATACCATACGTAAGATGACGACAGTTCAAAGGAGATATTACACTTTGTCGACAACCAATCTGCTTGTAATTCACCCCGAGATATAGGTTAAATTTCAGTCCATATAGCATTAGAAAAAGCTAATTTCTCTCTCTCCAATACTAGAAAAAGGTTATGGAGAGGGAATGAGACGTACAAGCCAAGATGAGGAGTTCGGTGGTTTACCCTTGTTTTCCTCAATGACGTGAGGCAGAATATTTTAAGTGGGAAACGTCCATGTAAAAGAAACGTGTTCCGACGAATTACACATTTCATATCTTTCAATAAGGACAGATAAAAATACACATCAATATTGAGCGTTATTCCGTAATTGAATATAATTACAGCAATGAAAAAGACTGAGACAAATAATAAATATATCTTTTCCATTATTCCTGTACCGTAAAATAGGTATTTCATCATAATATTGTAGCATGGAAAGAAAGAGAATGCAATTACACAATATATCATTATTCATAAGTATCAATGAAATTTATAGCCATCGCCAACCACGATACCTATTACCGAACTAAAAACAATTCGTTAGGAGTATAAACAATAAAATGACTAAAATTTTCTCTCTCCGAGAGAAATGTGGGATTGATTCACCCTAGGGCATACTATTATCTGTGTAAGAGAAGCAGTTGGATAAGAAGGAGCCACTTTCCAAGAGCCGTCTCAAATGATAGAACAGAAGTGGCGCATGGACGTCCAGAGCAAGGCGTTTGGGCGCCCGCAGCCACTAGTCCATTCCGCACCCCTTTCGCTCTTTAAACGATCACGATGACAGAATGGCTATCCCTGCTGACTAACGATAAATGAGTGGAGCTTAAGCGGTTCCACCAAAACCACAAAGGGTTTGTAAAAGGGAAATTAGGGGTAATGGGGCTACTTGCGTTATTCCACGGATGTTTTCACCTGAGGGTTGAGGATTTTCTGATTGCTTTATCATTAGAAAAGGAAAAGTGAAAGCATACAGTAGACCTCATTCACAACTAGTGAGTGTACTGACTTAGTGGCCATCAGAGTATTCAGAACAACAATCCAGACGAAACGATTTGCATTACAGATAATGGAACAAATCTTCTAGTGAACAATAGGCCTAAATTTCAGCCTTTCACTGTCGGTAAAGGAAATACAATTACAAATTAATAAAAATTAGCTGACTTAATCTCACACTTTGCTACCACAACCATGTGACTGTCTGGTTAAAATCGAACAACTGAATTACAGAAACAAAGAAAAAAACTGAGAAAGTCCTCGAGAGACAGGTGCATAAGGAATTTAGGTTTTGGCGGCAAAAAAGGTTACCGAAGGAAATTCCTGTACAAAAGCACCCATCGGAGTAACTTCCGCGAACGCAAGTAAAAAAGGAAACATCTGCGCACCAAGGAACGATCCTTGGTCCCTAACAGAAGCTTTAAGTTGTCACGGAATCGTGACGTCGGATCTCACCAATGGGCAATTAACCCATAGCGGGGTTTTTCAGCAACCCTTTACACGTCATTGGGATTTATAAAGCGACATTTCCCACTAAAAAGGGTCCGAAAACGGGGGGATACGGAGTTAACCTTCGAAACACGTGTCCGAAGCAGCAACTCGGATATTTAAAAAGCCCTGAAGAGTCGATGAAGATCCCCATTCCATCCTCTTGCCGATGGAAAACAGCAGAGGTGAAACAGACTAATGGTGTTATTGATCACCTGTCCACGCTCCATTGTATTAATAGACGAGCCGAAAAAAGAACATTTAAATTAAATCCGCAGACTGCGACCAGAGAACGGGATAAAACTCCAAAAATAAGCGGGGGAACCAAGCAGTTGACGGAAATTCGATTTTCCCCGATCTCTCCTTTTCTGAACATACATTTTACAGGAATAGTTTCCGAGAACGAAAAAAGTACATGGGCGCAGGCGCGAGTATCAGGTAATTATCAACACATACACGCACATGTTGAGTAGCTACTTAAGAGAGTTTATAACGATAAAATGACCCCCAAAACACTGAGCTATAGTCCACGACGGACGCCCCTTTTCGTAACAATTTACAATGCGAAGAAGAATTATATACGAATATCCTTAGGTTTAAAGGATTCCGTCCGGTCTTCGTTGCCTGAGGTCCGTCGATAATCCATCTCTCGCACCCAAATCCCATCGCCTGACAATCTTCCAAATGGCGGTTCGCGCAGCCGGTACGAAACGAAGTGCGGGGACCCGTGCTAAAAGGTTCGCTAAAAGCCCTGCGATTGCAAAAAGACCCTTTTCTCTCCTCCGCATCCCTTTCTCCTCGCAGAAGCTAGCGAATCTCGAAAGGGTTGGGGTAAAATACGCTCGTTCTATAACCAAATGATGCTTCGATTTTTTTTCTATCAGCCATCTGCGGCCCATCCCTTCAACTTTCGAGCACCTACGCGTAAACAAAGAGGTCTACGCGAGGAGATTGGTAGGCTGCGAGGAACGCAGACGAATCTTCGGAACTCATTTTTTTTGCTCGATGTGATTAGTGAAACCGTTCGTCGAAACGAGGAAGCGTTAATACTTCAATTTCCGCAGCGATTGCTACGATAAGGCCCGCATGCGTGTGTCATTTAAAAAGAGGTAATGAGATGATTAGGGAAAAAGTATATCGTCAGTAACGGGCTCCCGACCGTATCGACTCGAACACACCGGAAAGCGGTAACAGAAATCATCAAGACAAACGGAACTTCGTATAGAGACAGACGAGGGTGTCCAATTCTTGGGCAAGAACTGCATGCGGTCTTTATACAATAACGCGAGGCCAAATAGCCAATTCTCCCCAGGAAGTTTGGTGCGATATTTTAACTTAGCGGCTGATATAAAACTGGACATGATGAAAAGTTACTGATGAATATAAAATCTGACAAAGAATTTAGTAAATTTTGTTGAACATCTATCAAAAAAAAACAATCTCACTTCAAAGATCATCGTTGCAAGAGAACTAGACAAAGCAAACATTGGATATTATCAATTCGGCGAAGCAGAACATCTTTGGGCCGCAAAACCTAAGGAAGAACACCTGCAGCACATTGGAGATAAAAGCTCGAACACCCATAAGTACTACTACTCAAGGACCATGATGATTAATCGAGTTCAATATCTTTCGCCGGTTATTATCTTTCAAGTATAACTGAAGGTATATAATCTCAATAATTTTCCTCAAGTTAACGAAAAAACCAGTAAGGCGATGGAAAAACTAAAATCCAAGCGAAATACAGAAATATAAATTCACCCGAAGCCTTTTAAATATCTGAAAATTCGAAAGCAAAGAAGGTCACGCAAAATTTTCATTTTAAAAGAATACACTCAAGAGCTTCATCGAGGTTGGAAAGATGAAAACAAACGTAAATGATTTGAAACAAGCGGGTCAAGGACGCACGCTGAATCAACTTTTGAAAGACCTGAGGGCAAAAAACCATTGCAATAAATGAGGGAAGCGAAATCGTCATAACTGCATTCCGCCACGATAAAACTTTCCCTAAAAACTGATAAAATAGTACGCAGCAGAACAAGAATTTTGAAAAAAAAAGAAAATGTGAAGTTTATTTTTTTTAATGATGGTGAAAGCAAAAGTTACGTGTTAGAACGCTTACTTGTATAACCCCACCAGCTAAAAAAAATTCAAATTAAATAAATAATTATACTTCGTACGAAAAATAAATACCATCAAATTTAGTAGGACAATGACTCAGATCGTTTCAATTAATCGGGTGTAATTCTTTTCAAAGATAAGAACTCCTATCTGACATAAAAGCGACTACTACCGTAAGATTTCAAAGCCATACTACGAAATTTCATTTCGAAATAGGAGGAAAGCTTTATCTGCATCATATTTCTTAATAATCGTACAACGATTTTACATATCATTCCTTTCCAGATTTCTTAAAACATTCGCATCATCAACGAGCACCCACAATTCTTATTGGAGTCATACGACAAAAGTTTTTGAATTAACTATTTCCAGCGATAACTGCCAACAAATGACACATAACATAGATAAGAGCTGGTAACGGGACGGATATTGACAATTTTCCCTTTCAAATATGAAAATCACAGCAGATGAAACCGAATTAATTTTAAAACACGAAAACTTGAGTCACTCCATACCCAGCAAATTCAACTAACAGCGCCATAGCGTGGATACGTTCTCCCACATCATATAGAAATATTAATTCCGAGATTCAAGATTTTTCGCTCGCAGCTCCACCAAAGATTTCTCCGCGAACGAAATGAATATATAGGAGCAAATCTGAATCGCTCGAGCCCTAACAGCTGCGGCTTTAATTATAAGTCGGCATTTTAATGGCCATTCTTCCAGTTAAGCCCATTCCATTACGAGTTAACGTTTCGACGCCGTGATTTTCTCACAGAGAGCGTTGGCGAGGAGACTGTTTAGGATTCGAGGCGGACGTTTACTCTGACACAAAAAGGCAACTTATCAACCCCGACATCATGCTACGTACCAAGAAACGCAAGAAGAAAGTCGATTATTGTGGGAACGGAAACAGATGAATGTCTTTGACGCGAATCAAAAGCTGGAATGCTTTCTCTGAACGGAAAGCGGAACGAATTTAGAGTTAATAAGAATTTCCGACGGAATATCCTCCGGAGTGATGAGGGGGAAAGACGCAAGTGCGCTGGAGAGGAAATTAACACATCTTAATCAAGCTGGTCCATTTGAGTTTCATCATCGGAATGGCAATCTGTATTAAAGAATGCGGTTGGGGAAAGAGCAGGAAAACCGAGAAAGGTCAATCACACACCGTTTCGAAACTGAGAGAGTAAAGAATTTTTTCAGTAAACTTCAGACAAATACTGTCCAAAATGTATCTTACTGAATGAGGCATTTATAAAATAAGATGTTAAGAAAGTTAAATTTATGAAAGTAGATAATATTTGAATGTTGAGTTGCGAAGTTGTTTTCGGAGTAATGTTTCAATGATTATAATCAATGAAATAATGGAAGTGTATGTTCAAATAACTTAGAATAAAACAAAAAATATCTTATTAGGATGAATTTTGAAAAAAATGGGTATCTAATCGAATTAATGAAAACTTCGCAATTTCTCAATCTTAGTTCATAATAATTTATACATTCATAATCATTTATCTAAGAAAAAGGAGCACGTAAATTGAGGATTACGGTCAAGTACTTCGATTACCGTCATTAAATGAAGTTTACAAGTTTAAATCTAATGGAGCTAATTCCTGCTCACCTAGGAACCATATTAATCATCTTCATTTGGAATAAAGGATAGCATAAACGAATGACAAATTGTTTCTGCAAAATCAGCAATGTTACCCTCCACTAATTAAAAGTGTCCATGATTTGTATTTATTACTATTATATTTTCCAACGGCGAATAGAATACGTCGAATCTTTAAATACTCTTTTCGTACTGCGCTTCCAACGGGTATAGAATAAAATGTAAACTAACGTTTCATTCAATAAACACTATTACGACCGAAATCATTCTGAAAGAGGTATCTTACATTCTTCGAAGTTCTGTTCACAAATCGCAGATACGATAACAAATTCGGAATATTATTTTCCAACCTCATTTAAATATTTCGGAAAAAACGAATAAATTATAATTTCACATAAACAACATGCAGGAAGTGATTGATCGCACAATGAAACATCGCAAGCCAACTCATTAAGCGTAAATCGAACAAATTAAAAACACAAAGGACTACATAAGCACCTACAGAAACATAAGCCACCGGTTCTGCGTGTGAGCAAGATGGATCAGCGTAAACTTATTCTCCGTTCAATTTATCTCGAGGGTAGGTGTCAACAAATGAAGAGATACGCATTGTTTGTGCAACTACTCGCCGAAGATAAACTTAGGATTGGCAGATAACAATAACCCCTTGCCAATGGCGAAGAGGCTTCAACTCGAGTGCATTTGAGGCACTTCCTGAAACTTTATGCGGGATTAATGACGAGAAGGGAACGAACTAAAAATCGATGAAGTTAATTTTTTAATGAGACCGTACTAGCGTACCTCAGAGTGGCCCTCTTGGCAATGAAAAATTTTTAATTATTTCGCTCATTCAAGCTGAAAATAATTTAAGGTCTTGAAAAAGAGAATAACTGACAAAGAAACTGACAAAAGTACCCTTAGCCGGAAACCAGAACAAATGCTTTACACAAATCATTGTAATGGTCACACAAAGGAAATAGAAAAATGCATTTACGAAGAATAAACGAAATTCTATTACATCCTCCACCTCCATTATATACTTTTCAATCTAGCATAACTAGGATCCCTGCTTAGATGCTGTGTGAGCACAATTATTGATTCTTAGATATTATTTCATGGGTAGATGATTGGCCACTGTCGTCCAACCGTTTTTCTTCATTGTTGAATATTAGATCACTTACAGATTAATTACTCATAGATAACGAGTAACTTTCGGATAAATATCATCCTTCCATGGAATATGCGGACAAAAAGAACATAAATAAAGGCAAAAGCAAAGACGTGAGATAAATTCCTGCAAGAATGAGAAGATGAAAATGAAAGAGGCTCTCCCTAAAGATCTTCCTTACAACCACTCAGAGATATAACAGAATGATAGCATAAAGATGTAATTAAGCATAAAGGAAGGGATAGAAGATAATTCGATTCATTTTTTAAGTACAGATAGTGTTGATATAATGCTTAGAGACAATTTCTGAAGATAAGAACATTGAAGATCGTTTCTTAGATTAATAACTCACACATGAATTTAAATAACTACGAAACGGATAAACAGATATCTTCTTCTCTTATCTAGGATGATATCAAGGTAAAGGAGACCGCGGTCATTCTTGGTATTCCCAAAAGAAAGATACTGAATGGACTGACTATCGCATTAATCGGATAATTTTCACAACACATCCTCTACGATTGCGATATTCACGTCTGTTAATACCCATATCAAAAACAGATAAGCCGCGGAGAAAATATATAAAACAAACTTACAAAATGACTAATTAAAACTAATATAATACTAAACAAAATACGATCATCATTTAAAATATATACTATCGTAAATTAAACCTAAGCGAACCAAATTTAATTTCGATATAAAAAATTAAATTAAAAATCATAAACCCTTAACATACATTATTCTCATTACTATTATGATGCATTTAGCAAGTTCTCAAGTAAATGCCACGAGAAAATAATGACTTTCATTTCCAAATAAGTATCAAGTCAAGTCTGATCGTCCAAACAAACATAGCTTTGAAGTTACTTTAGAGGTAAATGTGGTAATCACACGACAGTGATATATTACGAAATAAATAGTGAATGATTTGTCAATCTTAACTTATAAAATTAAGTAAAAATATTAATTACAATGCATTTGTTAAATGCATATATCCATAGCAACTTCTCTTCCGCCAAAGAATGAAGAAAATTACATGAATTGTGTATTACTTCCCGCAGCACTTACGGGGATTAATACTAGTAAAAATATTATCTTTAATGCGTTTACTTAGATCAATACTGGCATTGACATCGTCTTCAATTCAAAAAGAAATTGCAAAGTTCATTCAATGGCATTAAAAGCCAAACAAAAACTCGCTCATCTGGTTCATGCACCTGCGTCGGCAATTTCGGAGAGAATTGACAAATGTGATCGTGACGCATACGTAGCCCTTGGCTGGTGCACTTGTTTTCGAATCGGCTTCCAAAGCGCTAATAGGCGTGAGATCCATCAATGATTGAAGATTCATCCTCAATTTTCTTTGAGCGCCGAAATGAACGGCCGCTCGCGATTTCACGGCTGGAACCATTTTTCTCTCCCCATCTTCGGCGGGAGATTTAATAAAGCTTCATCCCGTGATAGATTAGGACTGCCTCTATAATGAACGATTAGCCATTGAAAGCTGCAATCTCCGTGAAACATTCTGCATTACCTTGCACACACGATGTGAGAACGGCGAGGAAATTTCCACGTCCGAAAATTTGAGAGATTTCATCGGAGAAGTTAAATTGGATTCGCAACGATTCGCTCGCTTCTTTCCGCGGTATAAATAATCCATAAAGGATAAATAGTGTGTCATCCGATTTTGCGGTGCTTTGGTAAACACATGAGGCGGATATCTAAGTCAAATAAACGAGGAAGGCAATTCTGGCGCCCTCGCTATAAGCAGATATCAGAATCCATATTACGGATGACCATTTCTAATCTTAAATTGGGACGGGAGATGCGAAAGAATAGCGTTTGGGCGGAACTCGATCGAAAGCCTGTACACATTAATGATTTCTTTTGTTTCAATCCAGCAGAATTACTGCTTTTTAAATGTCATTTGTTGTTTCTGCTGTATGTTACTTGGTTATACCCATAAGTATAAGAGACATAGATGTACATTGTACTTAAAAATTCAATATATTATATTACGTAATTATTTTGTACGATCAAATTGTGTAATTTTATTAAGTCTCTTTAACATATAATATTCTCTCGTTAATTGCTTTTCCTGTTGTGAAACTACAAGTTCATACGTAATGCAAAGAATTTTAATTCACATCAAACTATCGACACTCATGTAGGTATATATTCAAAGCAGTTTTTTCTTTGTCAACCTTAAACGGCAAAGATTGTTATTCCTCTCTGTACTTATTCTCTTTGTTATTAATAAATCTTTTTAAAATATCATAATGGCATAAAAGGGTAGGTAGAAGAGAAGGCCACATGGTTTTGACTTATTTGTATGGCCACTTATTTTTCCTGAGATTGTTTGTCTATAGCATCATCAATTAAAACCAATAATTCAATTCAATTACTATTGTCTACAGCAATTTTATCTTTATAGGTTATAATTAAAGTCTGAATATTAATACTGTGAGAAAGAATGTTTCAAATTCTCAATTTAGCAACAATGCTGAGTTTTTAATTCTCAGGACCTCAAAAAATAATGCCAGAACGCCTGAATTTAAATCGTCATTAACATGAGAATTGAAGAAAGCCAAATCTGCATAACCTGCACTGTTCTTTATTACCAAGCAAACACCAACGCATATATAACAGAAAATAAAAAACTAAAAACGGGTTGCGTGCAGGTTCAGAATGAAATTCTACGTTGATAAGAGAATATTTACGGACCTGCTATTTCCTCCCTATAAATTTCTTCCTCAGATCCTAATTTTATCGCTTTGGCGCGCTGATATAAAACTCAATAAACTCTTTGCCATAATTTTAGAAACACGGAATGGAATCACCGAACAGGAAAAATGAGCTGGCTTAAGGCAGTTTTCTTTGGAAGGAGTTATTGTTTATGCAACTATTTAAGAATATTATAAAAGCATTACAACGTTGGATAACGTTTTATATTCTGTTTTACCAGCAAGGCTACTGCGAGACACGATTAGATGCTAGGGATAAAAGAATTAAGAAGAATTCAGCACTAAATGCTCATTTGGAATGGCGCTTTATCATAATGGCCAGCTAACCTCGAGAAAACAATTTAAAACAAGGAGTAGCAACCCATTCTCTTCCTGTAACTTCAAACCTCCTTCCAAACACATACATTTTCGCACATTTGCGAAAGCTTTACAGTTAGAACTTCCAGATACATTATTTGTAACAGAGATAAAACGTCTTTCATCATATAAAAGATACAAAAAGCAGCAACTGAAATGGATATTGATTCTTATTAGCTATTTTTACAAAGCAAATTGGATTTAAAGACAAATTATAAATGATGGTTTGAATAATAATATTCAATTTATCGGAGATTTTTCTCGAGGAACCATTAATTAAGTACTTAACCTTTAAAAGCTGCAAGCGGAAGATTAAAAACATGTGACACATTTACGTCAATCAGCCGCTCAAAATCAATAACTGTAGATATTACCAAAAATATATATAGTAGGAGATAGGAAGTTAAATGGACGAGGATTTTTCATAGGAAAGTGTACAGAAACGTTACGTTGGTTAACATAGAGGTGTAAATTGAGAGGAAGAATTCATTCAATTAAATATAAAATCCATTATTAAGGTTTTGAATATTTTCCTACAATTTTCAACACTGCCTTTAGAAATCAAGCAACATTTCCTCTATCATTCCTTTAATAATTTAGTACGCAATATTTTGTTTGCATTACAAAGAATAATTATCAAAGAATTCAACATAAACATTTTGATAGTGATCGAAGTGATACTTAAAGATAAGAAACACCATAAGCAACACAATGGAAATTAGTGCAGACAGCAAACAGAACAGAATAAACTCCGACTTATACAAAACACTTCCTGAAACTTCCAAGGGACGTCGGTCAATCCCTTCGCTAAAGCTGAGGAAAAAAACACTCAAAGCAAGCAATCGAGCAGCAAAATAAAGTAATGGGCGAAACAGGCAGAACGAATTGCATAGTAGAAATAACGTACGGAAAATTACGAAGAAAACCGTGAAACACGATCGCTCACCGACCGAATTATGATCGTTTTAGGAGTGTTTCCGATGACAATAACCTGAGCGAGTCTTTTCGAGAAGAGCGTCCGTAGAAATCGATGAAAAACGCGATAAAAAGAGCACACGGGTCGGCGGATTACGAAAACATAACATTTGGCGGTACGAGGTGGATGGCCTCAGCTCCACTGAAAAGAGAGATGACCTCTTTGCGTCCCTCGAGCTGCATCGCACCGATATCTCCATCCAACTCCGGGAAAGCCACCACCAAAACGGGAAGACACGTTTTTACTATCGCTGATTACAATACGCTTCCTTCGATTCCGCGGCGAGCAACTTCCTAAGCATGAATAATCGATTGAACAACTGCTGACTTGTTATTCAAACCGCGATGATGAGGGAAGTTCCCACAAAGCTATAGCCTTTATTAACATTACCAGCATACCCAAGGATATAATGAACTCAGAAGTAACGGCACAGCTGGGACTCGAACCCAAGTCGCTATTTTCACTTCTGTTTATCATCGGGAATTTTCAGTTGCACACCATTAAGCGTAAAGAGACTCCCTTTTCATCATTACCAATAAACATCGAAAGAATCTAAATAATAATAATTAACGAGTTTATTTAAAGGCGAGTTTGAGACTTACTTTACCAACTCTAGTCTTACAATACCTTCACATAGTGTGAGAGAGGCAAAGAAAATAAAATAACGCATTAAATATCAGAAAGTAAGTCTCGGCGTATAAAATCTTAATTGGGCTGATGTGAAGAATAAAAATATATAACTAACTGTAAATTCAATCACTTTGGTCTTCACTTGGTGGAGCAAGATAAAACACACACTATATATCCTATATCGTAAGAGTGGTCTCTCAAGACTAAAATTCGCCAATAAAGTCGTCATTGATGTTTTTATAATGCTTTATGTTCACCTCACAGCTGAATATGAAGATGTAACGTCGAAACGCGATGTATAGTTATTAAATTTTGTGAAATAAAGATATAATTTGTTTTCTTCTTGCGTGTTATGATCACTGACTGTTTTTGATTTGTAAACCAAACACGATCCTCCACAGTAATTTGAAATTTCCAGATTAGAAGGAAACATTAATCAGAGATATTAAATAAAAGCATTACCAAGCATGATTACCGGCAACCTCTCGGAGGTATTCATAAGTACACGAAAATTCTTCATGCATCAACCACGGTGAGAATATCCGCATAAGCTTCAGGCCATTAATAAGCTCTCTTCCGTACCTACTAGATTTCGAGCCTAGTAAAGCGCATGATGAATTTTTAAAATCCCACTTTCATGAAATGCAAGTTAAACTTGATCTCACGGCGCATTTCGACGTACGCTGCTCCAGAGAGACATCTAGTAGCGCCTAAGCGTATCTCCTCGGATGCTGCATTTGAATTTATGCATTTTATACGCGGAGCCTCATGAAAATTTTACATTATAAAATGAACATGAACGCACGTTTTGGGAGTGAATTTAATGTACGCATCCGCGTCATCGGCTACTTTTGACACTATTTCCTGTTAATGATGAGACGGCTAATTATCGGAACGGGAAATTATCTCGACATTTGTTGCGCCAATAATTTAATCGATTCGAAATTTATTTGAACGGAAGCGAAAACCAACAAACTCAATGAGAACCGAAAAGGCGAAAGAAAATCTTTTCGATTATATGTTGCATAGCGTGGTTATTTTAAATTTCGTTTCATAAAATCTTTATGCTGTCTTCCATTACCTTACGAAAATGCGAGGGAAGATTTAATTTGTGTTTTGGTACAGGATAGAGAAAACATTACCTTACATCTACTTTTGTTCAAGATGTGATGACAAAGAAGCTACCGAGGTATGAGTGATGAATGACATTGAAATAAGTTGCTTACAGAATGCTAAGAGAAATTTATTGGTCGAGGCATTATGTGTCACATAAGAGGACGACGGACTTATGGTATAATGGTTTGGTGAAGAAAGCTTTGGGCTGACTCCTCATCTTGAGTAATAAGCCTCATTCCCCTCCACTACATCTATGAAGTTACTATTGTTAGAGGGTCCAACAGGATTTCGTGCAGAATACTTCTCATACAAGGGAATGTCGTAAAACGTACTTATATGTACTCTCATAAAATTCCCACCTAACAAAATTATATCATCATGCAGTGGACAAGTAGTTTCACTACCATAACATACATATCGATGAAGAATGTGGATGGATTAAAAGGCACGAATGGGGCCTGATGCCAGAAGTCTGCCAAAAGCGCAAGGCTAAGGCAACCAATATCCGGCCATTTCTAAGTTGAACATAAAAAAGCGAAAGTTATAGCAGTATTTTTGGAATATAAATCTCGGCAACATTATCGTTATAAAAAACTTAATTAAGAATACATCTGAAAAATTACTAGCGTACGATAAATGAAATAAAAAGGCAGTACTATTTAGGGAACCTATTTTGCCATTGAATCTGGTTTCCACACGAGAAAAACTTTACCCTGGCATAGTAATACATCTGATTGTTGGGAATAAAAGCAGACACGCGGGTTGAAGAGGGTAAGAAGGGGAGCAGCTATAAAAGGCGAGCACTCTCCCTGCTGAACCCCACCTCACTCCCCATCCAATTCTGGTTTCAAAATCCACTTATCTATTGCGCGAACTTTGCATTCGCACGCGCGAATTTTCGGCGACGCAACGACCAAATCCATGATTTATTTCACCTGTAAAACGGAGCGATGTCCCGGTAGAGGGGGCGGCGGAATAACATTTTTATCGGCTTCCGGGATCCGCCAATGAGATCCTTCCGCGGAATGCGATCCAAAGCTCGCGACAAGTGTACTGCTTGGAAAGCTTCCAAATGCATCGCTGACAGTCGAAAAATGTCAAACGAAACAAATTTGGAGCGATCCTCCGCTCTTTTTATTCGACCGCGAGCTGAATTGCAAATAATGACGGGCTCGATAAATTTCATTTTTCCCGACGCTGGAATCAATAAGCGGCTCATCCGAACGCGTTTTTGCAGCGCGGGCGAGCCAACGGATAGCGATGACAAAAGACGGAAAAACACCGTCTTTTCCTCCTCGAGTGAATAACCTCCTAATTAAGCGGGAAGGGCCACCGTTAATCCACATCGCGCCATCGAACGGAAGCTGACCGAATGACGTCCATTTCCATGCAATCTCTCTTTTTTTGGATTCAAAAAACTATATTTATACTGCTTGAGTTAAAAAAAGAAAAAAATGTAACGAGTAAATGAAATGACGGGGATGCATCGATTTCGGTCGATCGCTGCGTTTGGAGCGCACTTCCGCCTATGCTTTTCATCTCCATTTGAATGGCAACGTAAAAAAAGACGACAGAAATGTAACCGGCAATCTTTGGATTGCAATTCGTAGAATAAAATCAATAGCGATCTTTCCTCAGGATTACTGAGCAGTATCTCATTCGAAAGCTTCCTGGTGATTGAATCGATAAATAACATAAATCAATTACATACCAAATACATCGCAAATATTTTACCTTATAGAGGCAAGTTACATTGCAGATCAGTAGCCTTACTCGCAATGTCACCGTAGGTTTACATTTTTATCGAAAAATTCAATCATTCATAGCGCTAGAAATACCACTACAACAACTTACTTGAGGAATACATCATAATTTCAGAGTTAACCATTATTTTTTAACAGATTTTTTTAACTATTTTTTGTGAATTTTCCAAAATAAAATATGCCAAATATGAAAAATAATTTAAAACAAGAATTCGAAAATCAAGGGTCGTAACACAATTTTATAGGATACCATACTTTCAGCGGCGGAAAAACAACCTCGCTGTATTTCAATTACAAAATACAATTCAAATAAGTTAGTTGCATTTATACTGATCGCATGATCTACAAATCAACCCTATATCATTTGCAGAGATTCTGGGAAGATAAAAGCTATTTTAAGAGACGTAATGGGAATTTTCCCAATTGAAAATTGTACTCTTTTCCGGGCCTTGAGAACCTTTATCCGCTACATGGCGACGCAAATAGATATCAGGTCATACTTCTGTTTCATGTTGCTTATACTAAAAAATCTTGACACTAAAACTGAACATAATAAAACAAACTTCATCGCCACTACATAAAAAGAGAATGTGTTTTGTAATTCGCTTCACTTAGTCAACGAAAATCTGGAAGGTATAACTTAAACGTAGGACGAGTTAGTTAGTTCGAAGAAGTGTGAAGGAAATGACTGACGCCAAAATTTCCCTGGAAAAGTGTTAGCGCTAAAGTAAAAAAAAGTTTCCTTACGGAAGTATGCCGTAAAACCGAGATACTTAGATAAATTTTCGGATAATCCGTTTCATAATCACCTTCTAAAGCCGGAACGCAATTTCAGTTGGGGAACTGATAATAAAATACGGAGAATTGACACATAAAATTATCACTCTTTTCATGAACTGAGTAGCATCTGATAAGGTTGGATTATTCGTAGTTTATTTTACACGGGAATACAGGTGCACATGTTAAACCCGCGTGAGCAGAACCCGTATTAATCAGCCTATTCCAAAAACCTATGAAAAAAATCTTTCCTTGTTCCAATATAATTAGTCGTTACAACTCGTGAAGCGAAAATATTAGGAAAACAATGGCGTGTTGCGAAACTTGTTCGCAGGAGCAATCCGAGCACTAGTGTACGTGAAATGAGTCGTCATTCTTGTAATGCGATAAGTTAAACGATTGCTAGAGAGGAACGCCTTCTACTTGACGCAGGACTTTTTCAGTCGCATTCTTTCGCTTATTAATCACAATGACCGGGCGTGCCTCAAAAGATAAACCACGCGGTCACGAGAACGAAAACAATCCTAACTTTCTAAGAACCTCGAAACCTTTAGAATACTTCGTAATGCATTTAAAAGAAGTAAAACTAACTCGGACGAAAAAACTTGCCGTATTTCCACGATGAATGAAACCTTACGCCTTTCGAGAGAGAATGGGAGAAAAGAAAGAAATTCGATCGCTGCGGACTTCATAATAGAGGAACGGCGCGTGCATTGCTCCGATCTCTTTATTCGCAGAGCAAATTCCTCAATTGGCGCACTGGCGATGGCCAACCGGCGTCTGATGGTGATGAACGCTAACAAAGACTGAGGGGCTAAAGGATTCATTAGATTCCCAATCGAAGGGACACAAACAAGCGCGGTCGTCCTCATTAATTCCACCGAATATTTTTATCCACAAACAACACAGAATCAGCATCTCAGGAATCCTAATAGGAAAGTTTGAAAAATGTAACCTAGGTGTATACTGAAATGGTGGGTAATGGTTTCTATGAAAGTTCATGCCCGGATCTTTTCTTTTCTCGGTGTTAAAAAATTCGGAGCCGAGCTGTATTTCTGCCCTTTTCACTCGCAAAAGACAGCTTTCTACCAATACCAGACTAACACGAAGTGGACCCGAGCAAATTACATATCCTACTCCTCGTTCAAAAATTTTCCTGAATTCATTTCATATTGTTCTGGAACTATTTACCTGACTCTATAAAATATTCCAGCTCGATGAGAGTTTAGAAAAGTTAAAATTATGCAACTATCTCTTAGCTGCAGATGTTTAAATTAGTATTTTGTTTTAGACGAGTTGCATCTCGTTATTTTTCCTCTCTTTTTGTCTATTTTTAAGTTCTAAATTCTCTGTTTACCTATGTTGTTTTTTTCCTTATTTTTTATTTCCACATATTTTTGTATTTCTCAGTGCATTCTTTTGTTATTCTGATTTTCCATATATTTTTGTATTTCTGCCGTGATGTCGTTCGTACTCTGAGCATTTTTGTATTTCGTGTTGCTCTATCAACCCAGAGCATAATAAATTGTTGTTATTATTATTATTAAACATAGGCAGAGGAGTGAAGGGTAGAGTTTCGTCAGTGATTTAATGTGAGGAATTACAGAAATAGGCGAAAAAGGCCTTTTATAGGAGTCTGCTGACACCCGGCTTCTACGTGGTAAGGAGAAATAGTTTGTTCAGAATAAACCCATGGGTTAGTAATGGAAATAATTATATCAGAGGTTTGCGTGGTCAGAAAAGGAAAGACAAAGCCGGTAATGCTTGTTATATGAATGAATATGGGCAGAAGAAATGCTACCTGACCAGTATGATGTTCTACGCTGGCCGGAAGGATACTTATAAGCACCACGGATACAATTATGGATGAAATCAATACTAGTGGTTATAAAGGAAGACGAAGACTGAAAAAAACTGGTCGAACTTGGTGAATGAGACACTGGAGAGTAGAGACATATCTATCAGTAACATATTCAGCCCAAAGACCGGTGGAAACTTTATTCTCTCAAACATTAGCTGTCGAGAGTAGTATAGAGGAATGGGGCATACTGAAGCAAGATGGGGATTGAGGTAGTAAGCCAAAGACGTTTATTAAAGCGAAAAATAGAATGTACGGATGGGTCTGAGAAAAATTACTTTGCAAGGGTCGTTACGGAGTGTTAAGAATAAACAAGCTCTCACCACGAAAGGGAACTATGATTTATACGTACGGCATTGTCTCCGTCGAAAAAGAACATTTCGAGCATCAATCACGGTAGTAAATCAGTATTTTGGTAAGATACTGTATCGGACTACCGATTGAGGATCCAATCATTCAAGGTGCGTTTTAAATGGTAGCGTCCATCCTCGAGCCCCAAGGACGATGGGTTCCCTCCAACTCATATATTATTTCCCTCTCTCATCTGCGGACGATAAACCTTCCTCAACGGCAACGCCTTAGTTACTTTTTGTTTAATTTCCTTTCCTTTGAGAATAGAACGCGGTAAAATAACACATACTCTATCAAAACCTAAAAAGGTAATCTGCCATGTGACGAAAGGTGTTAGTTGTCTTAAATTGTTTGGCGTAGAAAAAAGTTCATTTGAGGTTCAAGGGCAAATTCCTCCATAACCGAGCCCAGAAACTGGAGCAAACTGCGTAAATTGGGTACTCAAAAACATAAGCCAATTAGCGGTTCGGAGAATAGCACGATCAAATTCTATTGTTTTGCATCGGAATTCTGGCAATGAATAAGTCTTCGAGATCAAGATTCCCATACAGTGCTTTCAAATATATTTCAATACATTTATTATAAAATATACTGTTATAAACTAAAAGTGAAGGATATTAAAATAAAATAGGGCTCAACGAGGAACATGAATGAATGAATGACATATGTAGTTCTTTTCTACTCGATTTCTGAGGAGAAAAAATTCAGTAGCTGCTGCTCAATTCTTTGCTAATATTTTCAATTGGAAAAACAACTATTTCCTATATTTCACATGATATATTTTGACACATGATTACTTGTCAAGCAATAACCTCACTCTAATAAGCTCTCTCACAAGCAATCTAGAAAAAACGGCCGCTAACTTTATCCTCTCCCTTTAAGCTTTTTTCTTCTATCATCTTCAATTCTAGAGGCATATGATTTTCGCTAATCTTTAAAAGTAGTACGTCCGCATGTGGATAAGCTAAGCAAACAGACTACCGTTTCAAAATAAATTAACGGTACAACGGTTTCAAAGAAGGTATTTTAAGGAAATGTATTAACGATACAAATTTTAGAAACTGATTTCAGAGCTACGATTATACTTTCATATTATCAACGGTGATCGCAAAACGCAAGAAAATATACTTCACGCATAGAAATCCTCCTCCTTCAAAGATATTTATCCTCCAGCGCGAGTCATAATTGCCCCGCGGTTATCAACTTGACTTCTGCTCTCCTACGCCGTTATCCCCAATTAACGGAATATCAAATCGTTTCCATACGAAGCAAACGAGCGGAATTGAAATTAACAACGCCATTAGAACAATTTAATGGACGGCGATGGATCGCGTCAAAGGAAGTGCGCGACGCGCAGCCATTAAACCCTCGTTAGAAAAATCTAATTAGCGCACGCGTAAAATAAGACAACGATACGCGGAACCTGCCCTCCGTGCAATTCCCTCTTTTGATGCGGGAGACCAACACGCGACGAGAAAAAGGAAATCTCCGCTAATGAAACGACAAAGGAGGTCCAAAAAGCGTAGGTCTTAGCAGAACTTTTTGAAGGTTTGTTTGACACAGAGCGCGAGCCTTTGCGATGGCAATTTTTCGCTTGGGGTTGGGGGAAATCTGTCTGAAAGGCCGTTCGAGTCTTCCTTTTTCCTTTCCCCTCCCTCAAACACTCTCCATCGGCCGACAGTGGTCACGTACCAACCGATCGAGGAACTGGTTTACGAAAGAATCCACACAGTCTAGAGACGCGAGGATCCGTGGTTCATCAAGGGGGCTTCAGTAACGAGTCTTTTTGAGAGGAAAAGCACGAGACGGATATAGTTTGGAAAATGGACAACGGACACCTCCGTCCAAGGCTCTCGCTCCATCGGTCGAAATGACGCCATCTATTGATTAACTCGGCATGGCTGATTAATCACAATCCTTCTCTTGCATCACGAATGCTTCTACTTGAATGCCCAACGATGTAATTGCTATTCGTCGTTATTCTCATTCAAACAATCGCAAAATTCTACATTTCTGCACTCGCGATTTCACTCTCAAGTTTATCAGCCGAATACGTAAAAAATTGAAAATTTCTGGGAATAAACGGTACAAAGAAAGTGGTTAAGAGAAATAATTATTAGATGAATTCACCAAAGAATTCTTAATTTTGAAAAATCACAACCTATAGTGGAAAAAATAAAAACAAAATTACCCATTAATTTTTATGAAGAATATGAAATAATTATAAGTATTATTTACAACACCAAGCAAACTTTTCCGACTCAAACTAATTGCTCACATTCCGAAAAACAAATTCCTCGTCAAAATGTAAAACATTTACATTCTAGGGCAGCAAACTGCAAGACGCTGAAATGATATTTCAACTTCGATACAATCTGATTAAGACTATTTTCAGTAGATTATGAATTTATCCAATTCCTGCAAATGTGAAGGTTTTAATTAAATAATGAAATTTTCTTGCTTGTTTGGTTCAAATCCTGAAGAAGCGTACAGAATAGTTACGTATAGATTGATTGTTAACATAAACAAAATACAGTATACCTCTTTTTGCCGTGTTCTGAAACGCTGTTTCAACGTATGATTTGAGAATCCCCCCCGAGATACAAACACGTTTCTCGGTCTGATTCTTGGCAGGGCCCAAAAACTATTAATCATTTTAAATAAGATGTTACCCAGGTAGTGTGATTTGAATTATATAACCATTTAAATGATGCTCTCTTGAAACTCTTTCCCAAATAAGCACCACCGGAATTATTAGTTCCGAATATTAATTTCAAGGAATTAAATATCTCAATTAAAAAAACTTTAGTGAGACGTTACCCAAATCTGAAGACGAAAATTATTTTTTTCCGAGCGTTAAAAATGTTTGGATGGCTCTTTTCCACGCAAATGGAACTGACGAATCGCAACACAATAACATTGCCGCGCCTGATTATTCCCATTACATCTCCTCTCCCTTAGATCCTTCCACCCGTAAATCAACCTGACGCACGGTCCGACCGCTCGAGTTATTCGCCATCACGAGGCGACTGCATCGGCTTTTTCGAGATACTTAATAAGAATCGCTTTAACTTTTTTCATGGGTGTGGCCTCCTCTTCGAAACCCGAGCGCTTGATTGCTCGGAAAAAAAGAATACGCGGCTACGAATGCATTGGGGACGGGAGCTAGGAATTTGCTATCACGCGATCCTCTGGTAAACAGAGGACTGAAAAGGGTGGAAAATTAACGGAGAATAAGTTAACTCGTGAAAGGCGATTCGGGGACAGGTATTCGAAGGCGCCCGGTCGAATTCTCGCTTATTTATCGAGCCAATAAAAGAGTCGCAGCACTCACCAAGGATTTGAAAACTTGCCTCGCACCCTCTTACACTGTCTCGCAAATTAATGAGAACCTTGAAAGTGATCCAATTACCGTTATGCCCACGAAGAAGACGCACTTTTTCATAAAAAAAAGTTTAAACAGCAAGGTGCTTATAGGAGGATATAGATTTCAATGGAATTTATTTGATCCGATGAATGGAATACTTTTCATTTGTCATGTGGTACAGGATAAAGAAAAATGTATCTTTCATTTTCTTTTGTCCCAGTCTTGATGGTGCCTGTGATGAAATGAGAGCTACCGAGGAAAGAGTGAATAAATGCACTAATCAAGGTCTCTCCATACGGAATAACAAGAAAAGTTTTACTCATAGAGTCATTGTGCTTCACTTGCGTGGACATGTTCCGCTTTTACCATTCTGGCTCAGTGAGGAAAGCATTGGCAAACTGCCTCACTCCTCATCATACCTAGTGAACCTCATTCCTCTCTGCCTTCCGCGTAAGCTCTTAGTAGCTTACGCGGGAGGGGTTGAGGTAACAACCGGCCTTCGGGCTGAATACTTTACAGAGAAGAATGCAGTCTTTTTGTAGTCTTGCTACGTCTTACATGAGGATGTAATGGTAACAGTTATGGACACTGTAGCAACCATCATGTTTATAAAATAAAGTGAACGAAGTAACTTCTACGACATTAACAGATAAGATAAGGTTGAGAACTTAGGAGGTTAAAGGTGGCGCTACAAAGGAGAAGAAATTGACACTGGTTAAAGAACATATTAAGGTTATAATATGAATTCTTTCGAATGGTGACTTAATGAGCATTAATTCAAAATTAACATGGCGCAAATCGAGTCACAACAGTCTTCTCGTGGCATTATTTGATGAGCAGTTCAGAGGAATAATAAAGGAAGACCTTGGTATAGCTACGAGAGAAAGATTACAGTAATAGCTCGTGTTAGAAATTATGAGATCATGAAACTATTGGAAGGATTAGACTCGTACAAAGGAGATGAAATTAACATACTACTAACTGTGACCCCACGACAACGATGATGAATACCGATCGAATAAGAATTTAAATTGAATATGTACACATTATTTTAGGATTATTACTAGTTAAACATTACGAAATAAATACTCTTAATGAACCATTACATGAACATAAAAAGGTTCAACACATAATCAGATTTTACTAAAAGTGGCAATTCCGAAAATAAATAATGTTTTTTCGTCTGGTGACGAGATATTTGACCTCAAATCGCACGCAATTAAAAAACCTTAAAAATTTCACCAGACGAGAGCAAAGTTAACCGAACTCACAGAACAAAACTTTTCCTTGTGAGCATCGAGTGATTATTAACATCCTCTCGGGGCAAAATATTTCATCTTCTCCCTCATTACCATACGCCCTATAATGCGAGCGGCCCAATTAGACCCATCTTTCCCTAGCCTCGGCCCCATTGTATCGATCCCCCCATTCCTAAACCACTTCTCGATAAACACCATTCCGTGACTTTGCACCGACTGAATACGTCAGCCAGCTCTTCCGAGACACGCCGCCTCTTTCCATGATTCTGCTGCGCGAACAAAAAACGCAATGAGTCACTACACTAAAATGATCACGGACGAAAAACAACAGACCCTTCTATCGCGCAGGCAATTTTTCCATCTTTCGAAATAAGAATCTTCCTCTAATCCTGCATCTCGACACAAAGGGACATCTATAAGATCTTTGTTTAGGCGAGATTGAGACAGTAAGGTCTTTTCTTCCATCTAACCTTTCGTTAATGATATTATAAACATAAGTTGTGTGCAGGTGAATATAGATAGATAGGAAAACTTTAGGAGGAGTGGATGTAAAAAATCCTAATGTGATATCTTAGGAAAAAAAGATTCACTACAGGAAAACACCCACAATCGAGGGGGGTGTGAAAAACCTGCACAAAATTATGGATAAAACATGATAAAAGATGTTATAGAAAGTTGTGTATAACATGGAAATTACAACAGCAGTACTATATATAACGATTTTTTTTAAATAACAAGATAAAAACACGGAAAATAGCGGTAGTAAAAAATGATAAAATAAAAAAACAAGATAAAATTTAAAAAATAAAATTGCTTAGTAAATGAATCGTACTAAAAATGATACGCCAAAAAATGTAACAGTTAATTAAAAAAGCCAAATTAATAAATACGAATGGAAATGTTTGATAAACAACCTTAAAATGTCTCAGGACAAGTAAATTAAGTATGGGGTGGATGGAAAAAAAACTCCCGGGAGTCGTCGCCTCGACTCCCCATCCCCGTTCGTCATATCCCCCCGGAGGAAGCGCCGCCTAGGTCCACATGGGTCCTGCGGAAGGCGCGGAATGAAAAGCCGAGAGAGAGAAAGAAAAGTCCGCGCTATTCGCACTATCCTATGGTGGAATCCGGTCCGACTGGTGTCCGGTGGACAGGGGGCGCGACGCTGCCAAATCGGAAAGAGGAAGAAATGAGAAAGGTGGCGTGGAAAAGAGGTGCGTGAGTCTGCGGGGAGGGGAAGGGGGGATAGAGGGCGACACCGTCGCAGGGAATGGCTTCTCTATAGAGAGAAAGGGGAGCGGTGATAGAATGAGGTGCGTCTGGATCGGCGAGATGGAAGGGGGAACTGCCGCCGAAGAGAAAAATTGCACTCGAAACACTGAGATACGCGAATAATTACCCTCGACGACTGATCCGCATACCGATGTATTCGTTGTTCGGTTTTCGAAACATCCGATCGGTTAAGGAAACATCCAGTCCGTTGATGAAGGGTTCTGTATAGATTTATTCACCTGTCAAGTAGCCTGTTTATTTTTATGGCACGATAATCCAATGCAAATAGATGAATCGTTATCTTTTTTGGGAAAAAACTCAACGGTTAATTTATTTTATAGCTTTTCGAATTCATGCACATATGTATTAAACTAATGTGTATATACGTTATTCTCAAGAAAAAAATTCAATTACAACTGTTCTCAAAACGCATAAATATCTTATGGATTACATTCGAAAAAGGAAAAGGCACACCGAGCGAGGAAGCAAACTAATGAATCGTTGAATACGAGCGAAAGTACCGTAATTGAAGGAGGAAGAAAAATATAACTTGACAATAGTTACACACAACGGATTATTACTAAAGCTATTTCATTGAAACATGTCGTGAGACTTCCGTTAAGTAAGTAACTTGCGTAGTTATTAAAAACGGAATTAGTTTCCTTTGGAAAAGTCGCTCTTTTTTATGTTTCTTTACATGAAGCATCAGATAGTACCAGCGAGTCACCAGTAAAGTACGGAAGAATGGAAATAGTGAACGTTTCGTTGTTATATAGAAACTATGATATTCAAGCAACAAATTTTTAAGCATGACAATTAATTACTTCAGCATCTCCCTAGATTCTCCCACGCGCTTCGCATCGCTGCATTGATCATCTCGGGTTAAAATGAGGACAAAAAATAAGGGAAAATGACGATTCCCTAATTAATTAACATTCTTATGAGAAGCAGGTAGCCCGTCTCAAGGGCGACACATTTCAGCGAGGAATTTTTCCACCCAAACTATTCCGCTCCACCAATTTTCATTCGACGTCGGCGGCTAGCGACGACTCGGCATTACCTCTCCGAAAATAACCCAAAGGGATAACTGCATACGGGATTTCGCCCGCGTCTCCGACGACAGATATGTAACCGCATGTAAGGGAAATGCCGTCGCAAAGAGCTCTCCCGGCAAATAAAAAGCGATCTTCCGAAGGCGAACGTCACTGGGATTCCGATACATTCTCCCCACACCATTCATCTTATCAAGCAATGGAACAAGTAAGCGACCTTCCCCAAACCGCTCAGAACGAGTACTTGAAAAGATCATGAGCTGATTTTAAACGCATTTTTTTATCCTCCCGCCCCTCCCACGACACATAAGAAACTCTATCAGCCGTCGGTGAGACGTCTTCGACCAAAGGCATCGAATAAGCGACATGTGCCGACGGTGGGTTGCGAGTTGAAAATTCGATCCGCGGAGGGTTGTGCAAGCTTTAAAGTGTGATTAATTTTATAGGGAACCTGTTGCTACGGGAACTGTAAACATGGCGGAGAGGGAGGAAACACAAAGACGGGAATATTTAGAAAGAAAGTTGTCGAAGAAAAGGAACCGATGCGAGAAGGAGCTCGTGGTTGGCACATGAAGGAAGTGCAGCGAGGGGAAGAGGGAGACGCATCAGGGCCGTCAAATTTATCTACGGTGAAATACGTGCCGGGGATCACAAACAACCGTGGGTTTAACAACGGGGTACTTTCTGAGGGACATTTTCTACAACTGTATGCCCAAAATATCAAAGAGCAGGCAACAAAGTATGCGTCCGGTTCCCTTTGTTTCCTCAAACAACTCACGACGAAATTTGATGTCGGTCTTGGCTTGGCCGGTGGTTGTTTATTAGAGGAATTCGCATTCTTGTTTACATATCTACTTAAATTATACAAAAGAACTTAAGTTCGGGTTCCAAAATAGTCAGGTGAGTCCCACATTCGCCTTTGATGGCTGGAGTCCCGGGTTCAATTTCCAGAGGATATCCATACGTGCGAAATGACCTCAGTTGTCGAATTACTTTTAACATTAATATAAAAATTTAATCTTTCCATGTTTTAAAACTTTTTTCCTTTAAAATCGTCCTGGACGAGCTGTTGAACACAATCGACCAATCGATCGCTGAACGATATTCGATCGATCTCAACAAGCCATTAGGATGGTTCTATATTCCGAACGATTTCAATTAAATTAAGTGTTAAACAGTACTAAATGCATGTCAAATTAAAATTTTCTGAGTGCCGATGATAAACAGATACCTAAAAGAAGCTATAGAAGATAACGGTATAAGACACAAGATACATAAAATGGCTAGAATATACGAAATGTATTATGAATAAGTTTTGGCATCATAAATCCCAAATTTCGCTGACAAATTAATAACAATTAGTAAACCAGTCAATGACAGCGTTATGTTGACAGAGATACGTCGGCCACTGCCATTTAAAAATTTCGCAGACAGTTTCATTTGGATGCCCCTCTTTTTACAAATATGGCCTCAGCGACAGGCGATGAGTAACACGAAGTAAATTCACCCCTCCTTTATGGGTGTATTTGGATTAGTGACAGCCGCCATTTTTATCCGAGTGCACCTTCCATTGATCAATCCCGTGACATGATCCGTGGCGGGAGTTAGTCATCGTAGTGAGGGGGTGGTCGGAATGCCGGTACGCGTAATTGTCGACATTAACACGCAGAGACGCTTCAAACCGAGAGGGTTAAAATCCGCATCGACGTTGTGCTGCCTTTCTAAACGAGCCGATACGCCGCGGCGCCTGGGACGCGTCGCGGCCATCAACTCGTGGAATACTCCACCGCCGTCAATCAAACGGTTCACTTGACGAGAGAGCGAGGGAGAAAAAAAACTCCTTTTCAGGTTATTACGCCCGATGACTTTCCTTTTACCGCACAAGTCGCGCATATATTTTTTTGCACTCCCTCCGATCGCAATAAACTTAATACACATGGCGGAGCGAGCATTTAATTGCTCAAGGCAAATCGCGATGATAACGTAGGACGTTACGATCAATCGTGACAATAGAGGACGCGCCAACTCACGTGTCCCTTAAGAAGTCGGCCGGAGACGTCTTGCGACTACAGCGCGCAATTTCCTATTAATATTCCTGGAAAATGCCTCGCGAATGAAGCATTATCGCTCACTCCCTCGAATGCCTTCTCCGAAGAGAGGAGAAAATATCGAGCGAAATGGTTTTTTCGTTCAAATAATTGTCTTTTCCGAGTAACGCTTTCCGTGGATGAATAGGTTCCCTGTGTAAGGTAATATGCCATTGGGATTCCGGAGATGATTAGGATTTTAGATGAATCGAATATTCGTTTCCCAGAAGACGTGGAGATGAAGAATCGGAAGAAGTGGAAGTTATGAGCGAGCTATAAACGAAGAATATCTTAAATCTACGAGAAGGCAGGCACACATGCATCGCCCGGAGGAAATCGTCAATTTGCACTTCAGAATCATTTCTGGAGACTTCACAATTCGAAACATGCGATTGGAGACTTAAAAACCAGAAACCGGGGATAATTTACAAACCGTTCAAATATAAAACCACCTCTTTCCAGATGAGACAGCCACGAACCGCACGATGTGGTCACTTGTCTTCCAAAGACAGTTTCTCGGTAAACGGAGTTTGTTTATCGCAAATTGTACCATCATTTACTCCATAAAATACAGGCAGTCAAGGCACTACAATAGAGTGAAAATACGCTGAAAGTAAGCAACTCAAATATAATTTTATGTTTGAGCCATAAAACTCAAAGATTTTCTTACTAGAGATCATAAATAACAGATGAGCTTTAAATCGATGTAACCTGACTTACATATTTTTTAAATTTTATTTATTAATGCTTCACATACTGCAAGACGCCATAATACATAAAAGATCTGCAAATAAACAAGATTATCCGTACACCCATACTTCTAAAGGAAATTCTTGAGTCTTCATCTTGACTGATTCGTGATTGATTTCAACAAACAAAGCAGTTAGTTAGTTACCTTTGCAGAACTCAAGGATTGCGGTTAACGATTCGCAATCGACGAGCCATTTCGCAATCCTAAACTGACTAACTGATACGATCTTTCAAAGGTCATTGCGGCACTGACACCAAAATTAGATACAAGTGATGATAAACAAAGCACACTAATTTTTGAGTTATAAGAAATAACGATTTCAACTTCTGAAAAACAACGACCTTACTGAAAGATTCTACGGAAAATCTTTTTTTAAATTTATTTCATATACCCTACAAACATGCATTTTCAGGAATTTAACAGTGATAGGTATTAACATTAACATTCCCTAACCTGGAAAAATCCGACTAACCGGGATTCGTACCCGGGATCGTGGGGTTGCAGCGATACCGTGCGCTCACGCTAACCACTCGACCACCACGTTAAGATCTTCGATCGAAGTAAACCTTTCCTGTTGCGATCATATCAAAAACGAAAAAGACGAAAACTCGTCAAACTCACAGATGACTTTTCAGGGGGAATCCTATTCCCAGCGATGCGCTTCCTTCTACAACGTTCTCCATCGATTACGAACTCATCGTGGCACACTTCTAACGAATTTCCGAGCACTTTTCATCGGACAAGTATCTCTGATCTACTTCGAAGGCCTCAATACTCAATTACTTACCAAAAGAAGGGAAAATGAACTCTTGGATACTAAGAGATAGTGATTTAATAGTAATTGGCTTTGGCCGCGCTCGTCGCCTACCGAGAATTGTCGGTCCACTTTCGAACTCCTCAAGTTTCTGAGACCGTCCTTCACTGACGAGAGAGAGAAAAAGACAGCTGAGCATTTCGCAAGCGGCAAAGGGTAGACAATCGCCGTAGCAATGCTTCGACTGAGGTGAAAACTTTAAAAGGGAGTTCTCCGGATAAAACAAATGCTATATCAACTATCCCACTCTCTGTTCTCTCGCCTCTCAATATGTTTTCCATTTCCCCTCCTCTACTCAAAATGTCGAAGCGAAAGGCGCATGTCGACCATCAGTCATCTTAGATGAGCTAGACAGCGGAGCCACTAACCTAAAAAGGAAATGCACGAATATCCATTGGGAAGAGAATAGGGATTCACCATTCCGTCTAATAACGCAATCACAGCTTCAAAGGTAGCTTGAAGGATTTATATAAAAAATGTTAACACACAGTCCGCCTTACAAAAAAGCCTTAAAACCCTCTATCAATTTAGTCAAAAAGTATCATAAGCTACCAGCACCTTTGAGAAGAGATGCAGGAGTTGGGAACTGCAGAATGAAGCAGATTCACGTTTGGATGCGCACTGCGGAGCCAAGTTTCGCCTGAATGGAAGGTGAGACCTGAATTCAATTCCAGACATTCGTGGAAAAAGAATTCTAAGTCACACTGTGATTACAAATTATGAGAAAGCTAATTATGAAGTTGCACCATAATTGTGAACAAAGGATTACTTTGGACTGCAACATTTTTAGCGTGTAAGAAGAAATATTTAGTAGCATTTTTCAGTATTACGAATTTCCAGAAAAAACGAAATATGTGAGTTAAGTGTAAGAAGAGGGAGTGCAATTCAAAATCGCGGTTAATAGGAGGCTCGTTCAGCTCAGCGAGACCAGCAGATGGGAATTCTTTCAGTTATTCAGCACCATGATTCAATTTTATAAAAATAATCTACTTTCCTATTATTAGTATTATCTTCTTATTCTTGAAGAGAACTACCATCAAGTATCTTATCTCCGTGTATAGCGACTTAATGTCATGCATTTGCATGTTCATCATGTAACAAATAAATGCCAAAAGGGATGGCAATTGTTCTACCCAAGGAATAAGTTTATGATAGTCAAACAAAAGACTACACCAAATTATGGAAAACATAAAATAATCAATGGATAAAATTTTCAATAGGTTACATAATATCGGTAGCTTGAGAGAAAAATCGAACCATTTTTATTTCTATTACATGTTCGCTACGTAATTTACAGGTTAGATGGAAGAGGAGACTTTTTAGTCTCAATTTCGCCTATTAAAGACCCTAATAATAATAACAATCTTATATAATCAAGAATCTGTAAACATAAGACTTTTTATACAAATGTATTCTACTATGTTAGCAGTTACAGTAGTATAGAGGTAATTAGTAGATAGTAATTATAAAGGTACACTGAAACTAGAAATTATACATCCAGAGTACTAAAAGCTTACTCAAATCAATTTTGCCGTTTCATCAAGGAAATGAAGCGTATATTTATCAGAAGTCAACGCAAGAAAGAGAATGAGATAAAACCATCTTGGTCGACCGATATTTCAATCATAGCTTCCAATAAAAGAGCGTGAATATATTTCGCCATTCAGTTCGATTAAAAAGAAATTGATTCAGTAGCTCGCATAAACATTTCGACGCAAACTCGGCGTATAATACCCATAAAAAGGAATTTATATGGATTCGTCCATCTTGAATAGGATGACGCACCCACTTAACGATGCAAATGCTAGAGGTTAAAATCCCGCCGAGGGGGCGGAATCTAGGTTATTCTCATTTTTAAGAGAAACGTGGTTTTCTGAAACGTTATGACATTTAAGGTACCGAGACAAGAGAAAATTCGAGAGAACAAGGAAAATTAGGAAGAGAATAATCATTCAAACACACACATGGCATAATTGTGGTAACTCGTTACATCATTCATTTATCGATAACGCCAACTTTCGTGGACATATAAAACAATTTTATTCCCCGTCAATTCCCTGAGATCTCAATACTACGTTCGAAAAGTAGGAAAACGACGGCAGAACATCTTACTGAGGCAGCAACGGCCTCGAAATTCGGGGCGTCGATTAAAAACGAAAAAGAAACGTTTCGTCTGTGTGCTGGGGGCATTTCGAGGGGAAACTCTCCGATGTTATCGACGAATTCGCCGCCAGAGGCCCTCTCCCACCTCCGGCAATAACCACAGCCTGTGACGAGGCAAAATAGGAGAGCTATGCGTAATTCTCTTTCCAAACGAATCTGCCTTTCTTTTCCCATCGCAATTACAGGATGATCCAGTTCCTACGAATCACTGACAGAAAGTTGTCCCACACTGCCACTCGGATAACTTAGGGAAAATGGGATCAAACGAAAGATGTACGCGAGTGATGCATCCTCGCTTTGAGCAAACATACGAGGGCCATATCTCGGCATCTCGCTAGCCGGAAATCGATGACGTAATTTTATTTCGAACGTGGTATCGAGGGAAAATAGAGTGATACAGTAGGTAACGGAGATAATTCGTTCCGGAATCACCTTTGGTGGCGGAAATGCGACTTCCCGTGGGGTTTAAAAATCGTAAAATAAACAGTTATTACCAAGTTCATTTAATCGGGAGCAAGACAGCGCGATAAATTTAAGTTTTTATTTCTCTCTTGCATTCGCACTCCTTCACCGAAACATTTTTTAGGCAATGGTATTGCAAAATCAAACCAGGAAAACAGAAAATAATATTTTTTATTAGAAATAAAGTTGTTAGCAGGGTTTACTCGTAATCCTAGCCATCACTGTACATAAGGTAATTATCATACGTTGACAAATATGCTGCACTGAATACTTAGATTAGCGTAAAATACATATCTATTGCATTGGTAACTTGTAGCCCAGATATTTCATCTACAACTTCGGTAAATCCAGGATAGTTTTCTAAGGCAAAGGTTTTTTATTCAATTACTTAAGAGTTTGATAATCTGCTTGTCTGAATAATTTTCATAGAATATGGTCTCTTTTTAGAGAAATTCCTTTTGATGATAACAAACTAGAAATAAGCATCTACAGGTCCCATAAACAGTATTCCAAAAATACCTTAGATATAGCAAAAGAAACATGAACTTTAATAAAGAGAATAGGTTGAGGTTATCTTAGAGAAACATAATGAACTAGAATGTTCCTATGAAATAAAATTATAGCCCGCTGAAGGACAGAATTCAATATATGAAAAGAAACACCAGGAATCTATGGACTAATTCAGAAGTTCACCATTCTCCTTTCCGGTAAAATGATTTTAAAGCAAGAGATACCACCAACTATTACGCGGTCTTTAGTTCTCGCTTCACAGAAGATAGACCCGGATACATTTAATTTTCAATTATGCCGATGGTCCATTATCCCATTCAATCTTCGAAGGCTTTCACCATCATATCTCTAGTATTGAAAAACTAATCGAACCGCCATTTACCGTCGTACTCCTTGGGCTGGATACTCAACGCTTTCACCAACTTCAGACCCTAAGTCACGTATCGTAGGAACAGTCAAGTGACGATTACCGGTGAAGAATAAGGGAAAGCCACAGCTAAGCGAATGGATCTGGTTCAAATCTCGGCGAAGGATCGTTTCGCTACGGTGAAACCTAAGGTCACCAACTTATTCGTGACAGGAACGTTTAATGCTTTTGCTCAGTGCGTCTCCGAGAGAAAAGCAAAACGACTCCCTTCAAATATACCACTTCCCTCGCTGACATTCATTGCACTTAGCGTTTACTTAAAACTTACGGCAAAAATGATAATGCTATATGCCTCTCTCATTCCGAGGGAGGTTAGCCGTTGGCCAATGTTGTCAAGGATGGAATAAATAGTTGAGAAATTAGTAAGAATTTCCTACAGAATTTCCAACAACAGAATTTTCAAGAAGAGCATTATGGGTAAGGATTATAAAATGCCTCGACCGCGAAGTCCATTTCGCCACCGTGTGCACAGTTGATGTATGTACGAGTTTGTTTTAAATTAAGAAAATTTAATTCAGAATTTGTTTATTATACTTACATTTTTAGTCTCATCATGATACAATTTTATATTTTTAAGTCTGTTGAATTAATTTAGCTTCATTTAAGAATTTAATGATTAATTTATTTTTAAAGAAGAATTAAGGCTGATAGGCTGTCAGGTAGTAGCTGAGTGTGTTCTAATATTGTTTGTAAATACAGATATGTAATTTCGAATTGTTAATCGGTAAGAGCCTTTCTAGTGTAAGGGATTGTAGAGTGTATTTGTGCTGTAAATTTTGTTAGAACAGTAATTTATTTATAGCTACCACCTGACAGCAGTCAACTTGCAGTTTATATAAAAATATTTTAAAGATCTAAAGATTGCCTAACTTTATATAATATAGAAAAAATAATTGTACGCTGACTAAATAGATTTTTCTTACATTTTTAGTGTTTTTCAAGCCATTGTAGAGATCTTTTGCTGTTTATGGATTTATTTTTAAAAATATTCAAAAATGATTAATAAATGATCCCCAGAAATGTGTTCAGGTAAAATTGCATTCCTCCTAGTTCTTATCAAAGCATTCCTATTCATTACTGACTGCCATCCCTCTTAGCCACTCTCATCCTCGACCCTCTGCCCTCTCCTTTCCCGTTTCATTGATTCTTCATCCGCATACCTCACACTCAAGCACCCAAACTTCCTTCCTCCACTTTTCCCAACGTGTAGACCGATGCTTACGAAAAAGCTTGCCGTCTTGAGATGCAAAACCATTGGTCATGCCACTCAAATGGGGAACTATCTGGGCTCGGTGGCACAGCATCTTGATAAAGAACAAAGACTGAGAAACACGGCTTTGCAGCATACTAAATCACGCTCCACACGAGGGAGAAAGTATTTTTTTAGCAATTTATCGCGAAAATTTAAATCGGCGAAGTCTAAGCGAAATTAGTTTCATGCCGAGAATATTAAAAAGACGATTCTGAGGAAAACGACTGAGATATTTGCGAAGAGGTGCGATTAAGGTCGGCGAAATGAAGTTCAAAATCCAAAATCACATTAAAGTTCTCACACATGAAATGTAGTTCAACTTTTAAACCTTAGAGCTTCTCTCTGTGGTGTTTTGTTTAGAAACCATTCCAATAATCCGCAACATAGACAATTAGTAAGGCGCAGCAAGAAAAGAAAGAAGATAGGGTGTAATTATAAATGAAAAATTTGTGAAGAGTTTCGTATGCAGCATTGAGGGACATCAGTTTTTGAACCAGGTAATCTCTTCTTAGGGGTTTCCTCCGTATTAATTGAAAAATATGAAAGGCTTTTGCTACAGCTTCTCAAATGCATTAATGGTTTTAAATGCCATGATTTGCATTGTATGACTACATGGCTCACTTTGTCGTTTGAATGAAGAAATTTAGAAAATTAAAATTAACTCATCCTTAATAATAGAGGCACAACTCCCTGAACTAAACGCCCGCAGTATTTCCTTGCCCCTCAGAAATAGAGAAAACTAGAGGGAATAATGCTTGCCACAATTTGAAACAAACAATAGAGGAATAAGGAAGATATCGACATCTAAAAATGTCAGGTTTCTAAAGCTGTAGAAAATTTAACAAAATATATAGGTGCTCAGTTTTTCATCGGTATATGTTTTCGCTATGAGTAAAATAAATGTGTCGATAGTTTTTTTTCTTTAGAGCTGGATTTCAGAAAGATAACTTAGATAACCGGAAAATGTCCTCTACACCACGCAAAGTTATGACATCTTCTATATCTCACCGAAGTTTTAAGCTTGAAATAACTTAATATGTAATTCGGTACATCAAACCACCAAACAGGAAAAATTAATTATTCAGTGCATGAACTGGAGATTTTTGTTAGAGACTAATTACATATTAAACAAACAAAAATATTATGAATATTCTAAATAGGGATGTGATAACGGTATGCGTCACCGTGAAGTAATAGCGAGATATGTAGTATGCAGCGAAGAAAAAGTCAGCGAACGATGTTACTATACGCTGGATAGGCCTCGCCTTGAGTATGCAAATAGTTGAAGGGGTCTCGCCGAAAATTGTTGAATTACAAAAGGTTAAGCTGATGGCAGTACGTTTAGCAAAGCATTTCCACGAAAATTCAGTGAGCGTTACTCCGATGTTTCAGGTGCTGTAATGAAGAATTCACGGCTTTCTAACCGGGTTGTTTCATAGACGTAAATCTTCGTTCCGACACCTATCCGGAGTCAAAGACTTCATTTACTTCATGAGGAAGTATGGTCTATGAAGATGTAGCCGATATTATGCGTCCTACTTTTAGTATAGGATGTTGCGTTACTGAGAGAAAGATCAGGGAAATATATGTTAGGAGAAGTCGCTCAATGAATTATTTTATTTTCCGAGAACGATACACGAGAGTACGATTATGGAAGGAGACTCATGGTGCATGTACCCAGTCACACGCCGGAAAGTGGCAAACAGGGTACTTGTACATACATATGTAGATGAGAATAATATCTATACAATATATATATATATATATATATATATATATATATATATATATATATATATATATATATATATATATATAAAATACAAACACACTGTTGACTAATCGGAAATATGGTTCCCGCTCCCTGCTGTAATCCAATCGTAAAAAAACCATTCAATACTATCATTACATATATTAGCAATCGAAACTATCATACATTAATTTCTCCAGGTAATTTACCTGATCGTCGACATCTTCAAACCCAACCAATCCAACTTGGTAATGGGAGCATACAGATGAAAACTTCACGCTAACATCAAAGAAGGGAAACGAAATTCTATGGCACACAATAAGTAGACGAGTCCAAAAAGAGTTATCGACAGAAGCGGCGCAATTAAGTCGCCCGTATTAACGGTGGACACGTTCAGGTGGGCACAAAAGGTCCGCCCTCTAGCGCCTTGAAACAAAACCGTGGACGCCACCAAAAGATTCCTCCCACGGTCCTCCCGATTCCCCTCGTACCGTAATTTCCAATTTTAAGTTTCCAAGTGAAGCCGAGCTTCCCTGTCTTCCAAGGACCCCCCTCGTCCCTCAAAGGGGGAGAAGACAAAAAAGGCCCCATCCAAAACACAGAAAAGGTAAAATGAAAGGTTTTATCGGGTGCAGTAGACTACCGATGTTGATACTGGGGCCGATTAGGTGGGATGTCGAGGTCCGCATAATATTGGCTATTTGCGGGTGTTTAAATAACTAAGCTTTCTGGTTACGCAAATCCGATAAAATGGAAATTAAAAACTATTGTGTATAAATTTTCAAGTACTATATTTATGAACACAAGGTATCTCTAACACTAAAATTGAAAACATTAAATCTGAGTACAACTAATTATTTAGTATGCTAGCACGGTTAAATAAAAAGTTTATTAACAAGAAGAGATTCCCAAAAATTCATGAAACTTGCTCTGTGAGATGGCTGAAATAGTTGGAGCATCGAAGATGGCAAGTGAGAGATCCGGGTTCGATTCCCTGCTCGTAAGACCTTTCTCCCTTCCGAGTAGTACCCTTTCAGATAATTTCCTTTAACTAAATGCTTAGATAAAAGCTTTTTATAAATAATATTTGAATTATCTACTCTTCAAAGCTGTTTCAGAGCTCACCATTTTACAGAATATCTTGGGATTCCAAAAAGAAAAACATTTCAAAATGATAAATCTAGTATTTACACGCATGAATACATCACTGCAATACATGTTTGCAATACATCTTTCATAGCAAAAAGATACAATCCGTTTCTCAACCTAGAGCCGAGCAGAAAAATAACACCAAATTACGAAGTTCCATTCAATCCTAAACAGTTGGAAGCGAGTTGACACCGCTTCAACACCAACTGTCAGCTGATCTAAGTGTCTTCTGCATTGCATCGCCGCGAGTGCCTCATAAAGATCCCGGCAACCTATCGTTTTCTCGCCGCCCTCTACGAATCGTTAAATTCCCTCTCGGACCGGATAGCTAACCTATTTACTGCGGTACAAACATTTAAACCAACCGGTTTCGTTTTGAAGCGCTTTACGCCTGACCATGAATCACAGCCTCGGCTACCGTAAATCCAAAAGAGTAAAATTCTTTCCGAATTACACAGTTCGGAACGGAGGATAGATTAATTTTCGGGGTAATTCACTAATTTTACGCCAGGTGGACGCGGAGGAGGAGACATAACGGCTCCGGCCCCGGAGTTACGAGCCCAAAAAAACGCGATTGCTTATGCGCGTAGCTCCAGCGATGGCATGCCGCTCTCTTTATGTATTCCCTCGCAAATGTACGTATGTAATCGCTCTCTTTCCTCGACTCTAATTCCTCCCCCCCCCCCCCCAACAGCCGTCACCCCTACAGTGAGCATCGCTTGAGCTCCCCACCCTCCGAACATTTACCCCTCCGTTCCACATGGGTCCCCTCGCCCTCTCCTTATCTCCCACACCCCACTCACCCTATTCATCATTCAAAAGCTTCCCCACTCCGAAAAAACGTCAAGCTCGCAAGCTACTAGTAGTTCGTCGGCTGGTTTGATGTCCTCCCGCGTAATCGATAGAAAAATTTTCATCCCTCCGAACAATTCGTCCGTGTGGCGGAGGAAGGAAAGGGAGAGAGAGAAACGAAAAAAAGCGAGAAAAATGCGGAGGCCTCCGCGGGGACGCGAATAATATGAGGGGAATAATAAAAAAGGGGGCGAAAAAAACGCTTCTGCGTGCGGCCGCGAGAGAGCGCGACGGTCTCCCTCAACCACCTCCCCACCCCCGATCAAATTTGCGATCTCGAAGAAACGCCACCGCTTAATTCATTAAGTGCCTTATTGCACCTCGACACCACGGAGGCGTCATGAAAAGCAGTCACGAAAGGGGGGGAACTCTCCCCTCCATCAAGCGGAAGATAAACAAAGGGATCGATTGATTTACGCACGCCCCGGGATATGATTCCGCAATCGAGGAAAGACCAAACGCTTCGATCCACGGAAGGCCTCGGAAACTGTCGCGAGACGAAGGCCCGAAATCAACGGGAAGAAGAAGTAGATCATATTCGCGTCTTTCTCTCGGGGATTTTTCCTCATTGTTTCCCCAACGTCACCCGCTTTGGTTATCATATTTCCCCCTTTCGGATCGAATACATTTTTCCCCCATCTCCCCGGCTTTTACAATACTCTCATCACTCTGCCGCAAGACAATAGCCGTGCGCGCGCCCCTCTTTCGTGGCTGGCCTCCACAGCGCACCCTCCGTAGCAGCTGACGAGCATTCGCGACGGGGGAGGTCGCGGGGGTGGGGCAGAGGGGACACGGAGGACCGGGGCGGGGGAAGCAAAAGGTTTCCAGAGAAGGATTAATCATCGGAGGAGCAGGGGAGTGGGAGGAGGAGAGCCAGGGGAAACGACGGAGCGGCAATCAATACGAGTAGGGGCAGGGCACGTACCCTCTTTCTCTTCTGGGTTTTCGGCGAGGGGGCGGCAAAAAAAGGAAGCGGGAAAAAGAGATGGGAGAAGGAATGACGGAGGGAGAATGTTGGTTCCTCCGCTGTGGCCGGCGCGGGAGCGGCTGGTGTTTCCATGTTACCCTCGCAGCGGCGCATGGACAAAACGCCGGGGAAGAGGACTCCGCGCAAATGGAATTTACCGGCTGTTTTTAGCGCCGCGAAAACTTTCCCGAGGGGGCATGAGTTACGCTAAGGAAATAATGTCCCGCGAGATTTTTCGCGCGTGTAAACACGCTGCGTCGGGATTTTTTCTCTCGCTACTTATTTATTTCCGCCGGAGCGTTTAATTATCGCGGGGAAGGGGCGACTGCGTCACGAAACGTCTACGGCGCGTCCGAGGAAACTTCTCGCGAAGGCGATCGGAGGAAAAGGCTGCGACCGCGAGGGGTCGATAACACATCCCGTTTCTTTATCGAAACACCTACGACACTGGCGGAGCGATACCTAATTGAAGGGGATGGAAGAAATTCGTGAGGAATTCGAATCGCGGGGGGTTCTTATCGGAGGAGGAGATACCAGAGAAAGCTAAGATTATAATTACTGCACACTTGATCAACCTGAGGCAACGTATAACTCGGTATTACACCGGAAGGTACCGTTGAAAGAGTCCAGGCGTACAGTAACAACTTGCACACAACAATAGCAAATTTTATACAAGCGGAGGTTCTTATAGGTGAAGGAGGTACTAGAGAGAGCTAAGATCAATCAAGACCGAAATTGTTAGATTGATTATGGGTTACTCATCGTTTGGGTTATATGAAAGAGGAGACTTTTAGTCTAAATCTCGTACGAAAAAATACGAATAATTATTATTATTTTTCGGTATACACCATACGGTACCTATGGAGAATTCGAGGCGTATTAGAAATAACTTAGGACATCTCTGACTAAGGTTACCTTAATAACCCTACATACCCCCAACAATAACAGATTTCAATCAATTTCGAGGATTTATACATCCCAGACAGAACAAAAGGTGAGACGTAAGGCAGGAAACTCTTCCTAAAGAGGTTATCAATCACAAACATTGAGAAGATACGCGAAAAATAAGCTGGGGTTGGAAGCAATGAGAGAAAAAACATTTCCGAGCGTACAACTGAGATGTTTCCCATAACAGAAAAAACGGATGACAGAGGAAATACCAGAGAGTGGAGAAAGAACTGGATATGGTAGAGATAAATCATTCCAGAGAAGGATAAAGGAACAAAGGGACTAATTCATTCATGAGATAACAAAAATGCGAAAGTAAACAGAATTCCGAACGCCTTTTACCGGCACATGTAAAGTAGCATTGTGGAGATCAATTAACTTAGTTCTTCATTGTCTCAACAGTTTCCGATAAAATACGTACATGTACACGCGTCATCATACCTCGAATCGAAATGGATTCGGGGTAATGAATTTTGTACCTCCAAAATGTCTACACGACGAATTGATCTTCCGAATGAGACACCCACACGACCACGGTGCAGTATACACCCACGCCTGACACCTCCGCTTCGAAAGAAATCGCTCGACCGATACCGCCGCCAGGTGACGCTTCCCAAGAATCGTGGGCGTAACGCATCCAGATCGACATCTGCTAATGACTCGCATGCTCTCCGACGCCTCCAAACACTGTCGCCTCACCCATTCCCCACGAATATTTATCGCGAGGGCGACCATTTGCGACAAAGGCCGCGGCTGCCGATCTCTTTACCGCGGGGTGCAAACGTCGGAGGAGCCGAGCTTTTTTCCCCTTTCTCCGAACGCTTGATAATGGCGGGGAGCTGCTGGTCGATGAGGAAAGGGGGAAAAGAAGTTGGAAACCGGTTGAAGATATGCAACGAATTCGTGCAGCAGGGGAGAACGGCGTACGCACCGCCTTTCGTGACCACGGCGATCCGAATCTTGGACGAATGGAATTCTTTTCGCGGTGGAATAACTCAGAAATGTAAACGCGGGCAATTGGTGTACCTCCTCCCCCAGAACACCCACTTTGTCAACCTGACACTTTGAGTGAGCCCCCCTTCCCAGCCTCTCCCCGCAACCTATTCGCAGCAATACAACCGTACATAAGTCGCATTTATTCAAATCTCGCCCACCGACGCCGCGCCCGCCTCCACTCGGGAGAAAAAATAACGACGCCCAGAGCTCCTTGCGTCTACTTAAAACGAATTAATTTGAGAGAGAGGGATTTGGGAAATTTCGCCCTCGAAAATTTTCCTCCGTTTAATTGACCCTTGGGCGACACTTGAGCCCAGCGGAGTTCGCAAAGGTCGTTGGCCAATCAGCGGAGACGCGTCCTTCGATCGCTGCGCTGCTCCCACTGAGCACGGACCGGAGAAATGATAAACGCCGACTGGAAATATTCTCCGCTGAAATAGTCTCGAATGGAATGCGGGATCGGAAAATAGAGGAGGAAACGAACGAAAGAAATGACCGCCAGCGCGGTTGCGGGGACGCGGAGGGAATCCTGTCTTCGGTGGACGGCGATGCAGTGGCCTTTCCGAGGTGTTGATGGGATATCGAAGAGATTCTTCGAAAAACGAGACATTGAGGAGAAGGCAGGAGCGAGATGGTATCTTAGACAAGTGATTCTGCACACCCATCTGCTGCTTTAATTTACCAGAAATGAAGCTCGGAGTTATCCAAACTTGCCCATACATACATAGAGATCAATTCTATCCACGGTGTATCAATTAACGCGTACATTGACTTCCGTGAGAATTCAAATTGGCATAGATAAATTCGGTAAGAAATACCTCGAGACCAAGGGTCCGGAAACTCTAGTGACCATTGAACTCTTAATGAATTTTTAGACTCTTCATTGAGCTCAAGTTTGTGATCCAATTACAACATGAAAAGCAGAAAGGATGCTGAATGATTAAAGAAAATTATTTACAAGTGTTGCTTTTCATAATAGATCTCAAAATTATTCCGTAATTATAGTCAGAAATTCTCTCACTATATTTATGCTTCAATAAAAGAGAAATATAATATTTAATTAATAAATAAATATTATTTTTAGCGGTAATTGATGATTTTCATAGTCGACAGTTCACTCCTGTTTTTTAATTGACCCATGAGAATCAAATAATCTTGGAGTATAGTTTAACCACTTTGCGAACCCCTAAAGTAGAGTAAAAATATCCACGAAAACAAAGCGAAGTCAAAGCCCGCTGTCAAATTAGAAGCATAAGCCACTCTGATATTCCACGACACGCCTGTAAGTTATGACATAAAGGTCGGTATACTAAAGCAATGAGCTGCGTTAATACTCGAGATTTTCGGCTGAAATCTCAGCTGAGGATGGTAATGAGAACGAATTCACGTATCACCGAACCAAAAGAATGGGTTTTTAAAGATAGAATAAGGGAACCTAATTCGGATATAATTCATGCTTGGCCTTTATTTAGTTTAACATTCAAATCAGAACTTCAGTAATTAGTAATGCTTACACGTTTATCATAACATATTCCTTGAACCATATCATTTAGTTCCAAAAGCATTTCGATACATCTTCACAAACAGAACATTAAATAAAATCAGAAACCAAATTATAAAGCCTTCTCAAGCTTTATACACATGAACATCATAACCGTTTACATAAACATAAAGGTTTTCTGTATGAGATATCGCAGTTTATATTTGTAACTTCTAGATAAGACAGAAAATAATCCCGTTTATATTTCCTTATCAGCAAAATGGCATCCAGCGAATCATCCGACGAAGATAAAACACTCCGAGGATCCAGCATGATTACACCGGAAACCCGTAAGCGATTTTAACTCGAAGAGCAAGTTCCAACATTGCCCGTGTTCCAAAACCTTAGCCCAATTCCGGGCGATCGAACGAAGTTTCATACTCTGAAGTACTCTTTCACTGTGCTATGGAATTCTAGGAGCGCGGAGTCCCATAGAGAAAGTGGAGCATTAACTCGATGGGAGATAAAACGAAAAATGCATGCACGAGCATCTTTGTGGTCTACTGTCGAAATATTTAGACGAGAGAATCAGAATTTCGCAAAGATCTTCCGCTGAATGCGATGGACGCAGAAAAAAGACCAAATGTTGTGTACCTTTTGAAGACATCTTCGGCTTTTAAACCGCCGAATGTGCTGCTGGCGAGGGAAATAATTACTCAACTGCAGCTCTCGCATCGAGCGAATGAAAAGGCCAATAAATACTGGAGCACGGTCAGTTGCTGCAATCGATTGCGAACGATGAGAACGTATTCTAGGAATTCTCGGAGATTTCTCGGATTATTCATGTCGTATATCAGATTACGGAAAGCTATGATACAGCGGATAAGAGAATCCTTAGAGAAATAATAAATGGCGGCTGTATATATTTCAGGAATCCTTAGGACACCGCAATAATTAATTCTAGTCGTAAATACTCCGAGGGTCTTTTAAATTGCGAATGAGAAATTTTTACGTACGAGGAGTATCTTTTGAATTATGATTGAGCTAATTTCTTGGTCGTGAATACTCACTTTTAAATTACAATTCGAAGCGATTTGCGATTCTAATTTGAGATTAATATCTATCACACATAAATAACTGGATCAACCGTTTAATTTAGTAATAGAGTGCTGTTTATTTAAACTTAATATACTTTTAAGCATTGTCAACTGCAACCTTTCATTTCTTTCTCTAAAATTCACACACGTGAATCATGGGTTTCTAATTAACCTTCCCAAGGGTTACCTTATGGCTGCCATTGATAGATAATGCACCAACGTTTACAATTTTTTGAAAAACCGAATTTTATCAATTGCTGTACTTGGGAAATATCATACTAACAGAAATAACAGTCTATTGGCGAATTAAGGTAAACTAATTTTCGAAAGAAGGACGAGGAATAATGCAAACGATTGAGAATATAAAACTACGTCCGCCAAACAACTCAGTAACGCAGAATTAAATAAAGATAACAGACGAAATACTGAAACTTAGACACCTAAAACAATAACACATAAACAACCTTCCCAAGGTGTGCGTTTTTGTAAGCAAATTCGATTTCGATAATTTCCGCATCTCTCTACCTCATCTACGTATTGAACCTTCTCAATAACCTAATGGCAGCACTATAGATAACCAATCACAACACCAAACACACTCGTTGATAACGATAATCAAAACGGCGATAAGAAGATGAAATTCCAAGGGGGAGAAATGAGGGTGCTAAATAAAAGAATACTTCCTTGGATGGGAAAATGGAGGAGGAGAAATTCCTAACTTTATCGACGCCCGAAAAAATAATGAAGGCGGCAAGGCATCGCAGGTTGTTTGCGAGCGGAAGGAGACAGAGAGGAAGAACAAAGAAGAAGCGGAGGAAGAGGGGGAAAGCGCAACAAGTGAAGGGGGATAACGAAAGGTAAAAGGAAGAGGGGTAAGATTAGTGGGGCCGGAATCGGAGGGGGATGTACGTGGGGGTCGTGCGAGAGGGTTGCAAGGAGATATTTCCGGGGTTGATATCGGATGAGGAGGCGAAGATTTATTACGAGATTGTCACTTTTCGCAAATTGCACGCACGAGATAACGGGGTTCTACCAGCGGAATAGTTTTGGAATTCAAGATCTGCGACTTTATTTGGTATTACTTTTTTCCATAACAAACTTGGTATCGGAGGCAGGAACGCGATATAAGTATCTTGAAAAACGGTTTTCATTTCCTGTAAATAGGACATTTGCAACTCATGTCTTTCTGAGGTAAACGAAAATGGTAAATGTAACTGTTGCTGAAATTGATTGCATTTACTATAGTATGTGAATTAAAAGTAAAATATAATGTATTATCACTGAACTCATAAACACCAACAACAAATATGTTAAAAATACATTAGCTTTAATTTTTAGATGACATGTTAACTGAATATTAATTGTTTTGAGAACTTTCGCTATCACACTCGGTATCTAACTGCAGACAAGAATTTTTGTTAAAAAATGTCTTGGGAAAAGTATTGTTTATACAGAAAATATTTTAATTATTCAAGACAAAATATATTTTTTATATTTTTCGTCATGAAATGTTTCAATAGCCAAACTAAGCACAATAATTTCCAGATTTACAAAATCTATCACTTAAGTAGCCAAATCCAGTATCTTATATTCCATTTAATTTTTTAAATTCATTTATCTATTTATCATAATAATCTATGCGGAGAACTGAATACTGTTCACTTTCCGAGAAACACCTTCCTTCTCAAAAATATCTACACTATCAATTAAACCGGCCTTTCTTCACTGCTCTAATTAAATAGGTAGCATAGCCTTCATCACTCGTTAACTTATCAGATTGGGTTTATTTTCGCAATGATATCGTACTTCTTATTCTATCCTATATTAGATCGAAAAAAAATTTAGAAAGCACGAATCTCAATATGAAACATGGGTTCTTTCTTAGCGGAGGAGCAAAAATCAACGTAAAAAAAAACAACGATCGACAGCAAATCGACCAACAAATGTGCTTCCAATAAAACGCTTCCTTCCCTCGGGATTCAATAAGATCCGATCAATCTCGCTTTAATAAAAAATCGGCGGAAAAGCATGGAGAATCATCCTCCGTGCTTTAAACGTCGCGTAAGCCATAAAACGGCAGGCGTTCGATCCGCTAAAGCAAATCGACCCGAACGAGATGCCGCTCGGACTGTATCAACACGAGAACGAGGAGAGCTTTGCGATTAGTTCGCGAATACAAAATGTCTACGCAGCGCATTTTCGTTCCACATGCATGGAAATGTAATGGATGAAATGGACGGTGAGCGGGGAGGCAGACGTATGTGAAGGGGTAACGGAGTTCTGATACTCGGATAAGGAGGGAGATCGTCTGAGAGACTGCGGGAGTTGGCGAATAACGCAGCCCTTTCTGAAGAGGGGAGACACGTTAGAAATAATACGATGATCCAGACGCCTCCTCGAAACCTTTTTAATTGTTGCTGTTGTTGTTTTTTATTGTGGTGCGTCGATATCTACGGTCATTTAGCACCATTTGCTGGTAAAAATAATTAGGTTATACCTCTATGGAACTATCTGTGGCTGAAATTTGAGATCGATTAAGACGCTGGATTCCTTGTTGTACATGTTCTCTTTACAAGTTTTTTTAAAAAGGCCTGTTTTCCTGACGAAGTTCAGTAATGTAGAAATGGATTAATTATCATCTCCTAGCATTATGAACGGGAAAGTAATTGTTGGAGCAATAAACACATGCAACAGTGCTAGAGATAAGATAGATAAAACAACTACATTTACGAAATCATTTTATCCTAAAATAATAATTAAGGATAATAATTCATGGTTGAACAAGTGAATAATACGGAATAGATTATCATTTCATTATCAAATAAAGCAAGATTAATGATCAAACGCAGGTCACAGTAATGTTTGTGAAACTATACAATCCTCAAACAAAACCCACTGAAATTAGATATCAGAACTTAACATAAAAACGATTAAACTTACGTAATAATTGAGGATTATGATTCTTTACTTTTATTTAATAAGTAAATAAAACGGTAAAAAAGCCATAGTAAACCAAACTTTTACTAAACTACTTAATTAGTAAAATGTTGGTTTGGATTTTTTACACGTTAATAAGTATCACAATATTACACCTGAATCTGTAACGTTTAAATAATACGGAATGGATTATCCTAACTTCATTGTCAAATAAAGCAAGATTAATGATGAAACGCAGGTCGCAGAAACGTTTGCGAATCTATACAATCCTCAACCAAACACCACCGAAATTCAATATCAATCACTAGGCAACCAAAATCAAACACGACTCTTCCATGTTTGCGCGAGAGATCTGCAAGGTGGCATAAAAGATCTACATCCTCGATAGACGTCCTTACAAGACAAACAAATACCTCAGAATTGAAGCCGTGAATACAACTATAAAACATCTGACTGCATAAACACGAAAAATAATCAAACACGAATCAGAAATCCAGCTAATAAAATTTACACCGCGAAATGCACGCAAAACCTTACGACCGTTTGGCCTTAATCATAAAAAACACGGAAAACTGCACGTCGTTCAGTAACAAACATCCAGTCACTCAGTCCTGATAACTCGTAACGGAAGCCCGACAAAATACGGATGATATTTAAAAACAATCGACGACCGTTGGATTCCCGCCGTTTATTAGGTCCGCGGATGCAGAGGCACGTAATTCAATTTCCCTTATTTTTTAAAAGCGCTCCTTTTCGCAACGAGTTTAAATGCCTCCACGCCGAGCAAAGCAAATGCCACGGACGCAAGCAAAGGCGCCCCATATCTTTGTCTCCATCCAATGCCTCCCGCGTTCACCTCCGCTATTTCAAAAACCCTTCCGATAATTAAGAACGGCCCAACGCCGCTAATGCGCTTTTCGCAATTGTTGATCGCTATAAATTACCTCCCTATGGTAAATTGGTTCTCTTACGGCCGATCAAACAAACCGACCACGACATCGATAAATCTCCTTGCACTCGTCTCTCCGGAGACCCCTAATAAACATTATAGCCGGGCGCGTAAAGTGTAAATGGATTTAATGTCCACACACAAAACTCAATCCGAATCGATGAGCAAGACAAACAGGGATCGCGGGGAACCGGGAGCATACGTGGGCCATCTGAATAATTCGCACACATTTGAGCGTGTCTCTGAGTAAGAATCGATAAGTAGAGCTGGTTTTGCAGGGAATCAAGGCCTCAAGAACGCGCACCCCGCATCTCTCGTATGCCCTTTATCTAACGAATGGCGTTTTTCGAGTCAGCGGCTCGAAAGAAAAATAACCGTCCCCGTCGGCAAGGAGATGGGATCGATTTAAAATGACAAAAGAAGGGGAGCGGACGTTTGGCCACGGACTGCGGGGAACGCCTGTTTCACGAATATTAAGAGGTGTTCGTCACGTGAGGAAGGGGTAGAGGATTCGACAGGGAGAGCCGTTCGTAGGGAGCTACACAATCGAATTAAATACGCCTAAGAGTGAGAGAACATAATTATTAGTGATGTTTGGGTATGCACCACTTATATCGTGAAGTAATCTTTTCAACTTTCTTACCGTGCACACTTTTGCGCAATCCCGAGTAATGCTGAGCTTGCTTCATTAGGCCGATAGTTCGGACAAATATGTCTACTCATGTAATTACTCTCATAAAACCACATGCAGAATGGTCCATGTCGTTATTTTAAACCACGCTGTCATCAAAATAGTAGGGTAATGACTACTACTCCATGATGTAAGTATTGAATGAGATTGACATTAAATGAAGTTAAGTCATAAGAAAGATGCTTGTATACATGCCTTTAGTGTTACTTTAGCAGTATGATAGACTAAGGTAGTAATTGATGAAACATATCATAGGTGGCCAACTAATCACCTGCTGTAACCGAGTTAACATTAGACGCTTTTCGTAATCGACTTGGTGAAGGAAATTTCTTTCATTTGCTGAACTGAAAAAAATATCAGCAGTATTAAAAAATGAATAATATTAATCAATAAAAATTAAATATAATTATATTAATAATATTTTTCGTTTTCGGAACCAAATTGTTGTATTTAATCAAATGTAATTCTCAATAAACCGCAGGCGGGATGTATTGTAAACCTAAAAATATAGTAAAATGGTAGGATTCCATACAACACACTACTTTTTCATCGCCCATATTTCTTCATTATTCATCACCGATGAACTGGAAGAGAAAGCAAACTAACCAACAGACACAAGACCTGATGAATACCAAACCTCATTTTCCAACATAAGACGGAATCCAAAATTAGAAAAAATTAAGAATAAACAATCTATATGAAAGCTGCTTTCCACAATATAAGCTCTCCAGTTCGAGAACAGAAAATTACTCATACTTCTCAGAGAGCAGCGAATCGTAGTTTGCGAAACCGCTCCCTTTCCGCAAATTCGCGCAGCGGCTAATCAACGTAAAAAGTCATCGCGTTAAACTCCGTTTTCCTTCCCCTGCCGATCGATACGGGGCCCTATAAATATTTACACGCTGATCAAGAATTTAACGCGGCCATCAATACCTTTCCAGTTTTGCCGCGATGCTCTCGTTGCGTGTTAATGAACCGGCGTATATTCTAACCAGAGCCAATGGACGATAACGACGAGAAAACGGCGAATTAAAATATGCGTTGATTCGCAAAAACGAGCAATTAAGACAGGAGACTCATTTTCCGAATTTCGCGGCAGAGAGTCTAAAAAAGATGCGAACCAAGCCTCTCCTCTCATTTCCGGGCCTAAAAGTTGAAGGAAATAGCTCGCGATCTCTTCTAGAGAGAGAAAGACGCATTAAATGCCATTTTTTCCCGCCCGCGATAAGTAGGCGAAAAAACCTGGCTCCGGAAGACTAGCGAAAGCACTCGGAGGGATTGGCTTTTTAATTACATCGCCGAAAAGCGGAGGGAATAAAACGAAAGACACCTTTGGGACCCAGCATCCAACTCGTTACGTACTTACGTCATTAGGAACTACATGGCTGTGGTTCTGACCTTTCATAATGAGTAATTATTTGGCGGTATTTAAAAGCGGCGGAACTTTTTGTAAATCTAAGATTGAGGATTTCGAAAGTGTAACGAGCGAGAACTTACGACCGATAATAGCCGTGGTATGTACACGGGAGATAAGATAAAACGGATTCCTTCGGCTAATACTGTTTCTCCAGACACAAAGCGGAAACTGTGAGAGGCCGACAGAAAAATCAAGAGGCCGCAAAGATTGGCTGAGCTCAAGTGCTTCCTTCGTAAAGTGAATCCATCAACACCTTGAGCTAATGCGCGGAATGGGTGTTGTGCTGAAGTCTGAGCTCATGAGGAATCGAAAGTGATAAGACTGAGAATGGAGAATACATGGCTGAGTCTCAAACACATTGTAGCATAACATTACAGCCATGCAAGAATTGTAACGATATCTTCATATTTTAGGAGAAAATATTTAGTGCAGTACTTCCCTAAATCAGGTAACGACAAACATATTCATTTCACTAGAGCGTGGATGTTAAACCTGCGCCAATTAATCAATTCCATCAGGCCCAGAACTACTTTTTTCCCTAATTTTTCGTGCAATTTCATCCATAAATTATATAATTAAATTCTATAAGAAGGAGTAAGAAAATTTGTCGTCAATCTACGTGAAGGTGAATCCCTACACTGACTTTTAATGCCCTTGCAATTAAGTGATCAAGCTATGAATTAACTTATACTAAGATAACTTTTCAGGTAAGATGAAGCTAATTGCCTGAGACATTTGAAGTAGTTAAAGGAGCTTAAACGGTCCAATAAAAGTAAAATCTTACCCGGATTTAGAGGTAGAATTTCTTGTAAATAACATTGCAGTAAAGTAAGTATGGCTGGGGATACTTTGTAGAGGGCCATAGCACAAAAGAAAGAAAATTCGTATTATTATACTATGTCCGAATATACATTTCTTATAGTGTTTATCTATGCGTGTGCCCGATGATGCTATTCCGGAAGAGAAATTGGTCCCAAATAAAATTTTGTGTAGAAGTAAAAGTTTCTTTCCTTAGTGGAATATCATAGTGGTTTGAAAGCTACACTGGTTCTCTTTAATTAATCATAAGAACACAAAATTGTCAATATCTATTAAAGTGCTCGATTCTTCGAAATTTTTCTTACAAAAACAAACCAAAGTTGCCCTATCTTATATATTAAGATAAGATTTATTACTCGAGTCGCAAAAGATTGGCCAACGAAGCCCTAGAAATTTCCCATCATCGAGTCCGTCACCTCCAAACATAAGACCAAGTTAGAGCGACATATATACCGAACCCACTTCCACGTTACTCTATATTATCTTTCGAGGACGACATAGATTATTCGAAGCGTCCTTCTGTATGCAACAGGGTAGCGCAAACACGCAAGTAGCGAGAGAGACTACAAGTAGTCCGTATATTCCTCTGGGCACCCTCCCCCCCTGCGCCCCCCCCAGAGAACGGAAAAAACGATTCCGATCGCGGCCGTAATTAACGAGGAAAAGAAGCCACCATCTTGCCTTCCGCGAGAGAGAGTCGGGAAGGCGATACCCGCGAAAACAGGATTCCACCTTCGCCCCCACCTTCCGAATAACGAACGGAATAGACTTTTTAGAGACCCCCCGGCCGGGTTGAATGATTCGTTTAGGCATTCCAGACCAGGCCGTATCCGTAAGGAAAATGGGAGGATATGGAAGAAGAGCGAGTTTTGGTTGAGTGGGGGAGAGAAAGAGTGGGCGGAGGGCTCTTCCTACCAGTCCCACTAGCCGTATTGATCCCAGTCACTCCTTCCTCGGGCACCACGCGATTCCACGGTTCCTCCCCTATCACCCCTCCCTTTCCGCCTTAACGCCGAGCCCCCGATTCCACAAACCCTCGTGTCGCATTCTCCTCCATTGGAGTTATAAAAAAAACACGCTCCCTCCCTCGTCCTCTCTCCCGCAATGAAACGAAGCGAAGGCTACACTATACGCGAGTCATAATTCGCCGTTGCAAGCATCCACAAAGACCTTCGCTACGAAGAAACGGAAGGAGATAAAAGGAAGGCGAACGCATTTGTGCGGTCGTGAAGAGCTCGCTCGCGATTACAACCGATTCCGAGCCGAAACGAATGGAGAAAAATCGCGAATTATCACTTGCGGGGATTGTCTTACACCCACGCGTACTGTGAGAAAACAGACGATATCTTAATAGAGATAAAAATTGGTCGCGGCCGGAAATGCCACCGCGTTAGCTCACGGGAAAAACAAGCGATGATGAATACGAGGAAATGTCTCCGGACCATCCCTCCCACCTCCCATCGATCGTTAACTAATGTCTTTGATTGTGTAATGCGAAGAGAGCGAGTGCTTTAAGGGGGTAACGAGGGGAAGGGGTTTGTCTGTATGTGCCACTGCACCGTATCAATTAGCTCCTCTTCTGCCGAGGCCCCCCTTTTTTCCTAGTGATGGGCTTCCCTCCCTCCGACTTCCTAAAGGCCTGCACAATCGATATTGGATGGAGCTTTTTTTCTCTTCCCCCTTCATCTCCGCCCCTCTTAGCCGCGCGCTGGCTTGAGGACGACTCCCAGAGGCTCGCCACATTTACGTACGCTGCCATTAAAAACTGCAGTGGGGTGGTATTATAAGAATATAAGGCGGCTTCGTAAGTGCAGGAGTCGAGTGCTCGATGGAGGAGATCTCCTGCGCGAAATAATTTGGGCGACGCTTGCACGAGTTGCGAATTCTGATTAATGTAACTAGAGAGAGAGAGAAGGAGTTTTCGGGAGCGGATCGCTCGGAGCAGGTCTTCCGGAACGCCAAAGACAGGAGGGAGAAATGTGAATTTCCCTCGCAAGAACTCCATCGCTGACGACATTAATCCTTGTATCGCCAATTACTTAATCCATTCACACCGGACATTATAATAATACGACTAAACTCCTTTATCGGGTCCTCTTACCACATACATTTACATATGATTTTCCATATCAATTATACATTTAATATAAATATATTTCATATTTACGTAAAAACCAATAGTTCAATGAAAGACACAATATGACTCCGTCTACAGAAGATATAATCAACAAAACACGATTGCTTCAAAGACACTATTTCATCTTCTGATGACCAGAAGAAATTCGCGGCAAAATATATACAAAAGCAAAAACTGAGGGTGGAGGAAGAGAGAAAGGGAAAATATTTTGATTAATTACATACCAATAGTGTTTAAAGCCATCGCTCAAGATTGCTTTGACAACATGGACCATTTTAATAACCAAATCTCTCGATTACGTAACTTTTTATGTTGATTCATCCTATTTTGATAAATCGTATTTTAAATTGCGCACGAAACTTTTTCGATAGATACATCCTATGTTGATAAATCCTATATTTCACCTTGTGCATCCGGTGTGATCATATAACCGCGCCAGTCGGTGTTCGAGATCCGGAGGAACCCTAGGGAAAGGAGGAACCTATCGCGACGAAAAGAGGACACTTTTAATTTTCTCCACGGATCCGAGAAAGAACGGGAAGATCGCCAGCAATAAAAATTCATTCCGATTCCGCTGCTGCAAGGAAGGCCAGATCTTCGACCGCAGCACCGATACGATCCGACCCACGAGGAAAAGGACACACAGCATCCCCATCGTCAGAAACGGGAATTCACGCGACGAGTTTCTCCCCGGTTGCACCAAACTACTTCGGAACCAAAACCACGGTACCAGACAGGCACCAGACGCTCTATAACTTATGCAACGTTCGCCTCGAAGGAAACCGAAGAATTTCGAAAACTCTCCGTTCCGCTTTATCGAAGGGGGGATTATTTCCAGACCGTGGGGTATGGATGAGGGATTGGAACTTCGGGGCCCATGGCGGAGACGCGTTTCCGGCTGAATGATCGGGGGAAAAATATCGCAGTTTAGGGCGCGTGCCATCCGCAGTCGACGAAAGTATTTCCATCGCAAAATTCGCGGAAACCTCGTTTGGAAAAGGCGATCATCATCGCGGTCGGAATATGCAACCCTTTTAAGCGCCTGTAACGGGTCGCAGATTATCTTTTAAACGCGAGGTATTCCGAGGGGATTAGCGAAGGATCGCGAATATTGCATTCCGCGAATTTAGAAAACCGCGCGATGGCGAAACACGCGGAACTGAAAAACGTCGATGGATCGGGGGAGGACGGTTCCAAAATTGATGGGGCGGACGTCGAAAGGAGGGGAATACGCTAACGTAATGCGCCTTCATAAATTACCGATCGCCAATATTGTTACGGGCGCGACGGATTCGATTTTATTTCTCGACGCTTGAATAATTAAAAGCGACGGGCGTGCGGCTAATGTAAAAAAATGACGACGTACCTCCGGAATAATACTTGGGATGGAAATCCAATCCCCGTCCTAAGCCCGACACAATACTTTCAATCAAGTCCGAATCCCGGAGTTCAAAGTAATTGGGGCTAACGAGGGCGGCGAAATGCGAGCCATGAAAATTTTATTAATTGGAAAATTACGACGAGCGGTAATTGAAAACGCACCGAGCCGTTCGTTTTTTTCACCGAGGAGATATAAATAAACGGGTCGACGTTGTGCAAATAGAATTTGAATAATCCAGTGCGAGGAATAGGAGCTGGGCATGATATCCGCGACGTGTCGCGTTTGCAATTCGCGAAACAATGGATGACTCGTCTCGACCGGATCACCTACGGAGACATCTTCCAAATCATTCCTGCGAGGTCTCATATTCTGAATTCTGGCTCCTTTAATTTTTCAGAGCAAACATCGCAGACATCGATAGTGGATGAGTTGAACATTGAACGAGATAATCAATTCCCATTGTAAATACATCAGACAGCAAATTACGAAATCAGTCCAAATAATAATAATAATAACAATACCCAACCTTATTTATGGGTGATACCGAGGCATGCAAGTTTCACAAATAATAAGAACCAGCCTAAGTGATGTCAGGAATCACAGATAGTGATTTATAAAATGATGCTTTTTAAAAAACAAAAATATGTTTTACCCTGTGACTGCGGATGTTAACGGTGATATTCTACACAATATATCTCCGCGAGCTGATATTTAATGCCAGCGGCACACAAATAATGAACATCTGCAAGCTCGTCGTAACTGAAGCAGATTATTTTCAATCTGAATTTCAACGGAAACGACGGGCGTCAACAAGAATTACTGCCATTACGTCAAGTTAAGTCAAGCAGATGTATAATTAGTAGCAGGCTCTACAGTTGTTTAAAAATTATGAATCGATGGATAATTTATTTACTTTGTTAACATTTTAACAAATAATATCAGAAATTGTCCCTTCGAGCGATCACTGGAAGATCTACCGCTTTTCATATTAATGAATTTCATAATCTCATCTTTTCATTACAGGAAGATTAGAGATATTCGCTTACTTTTGCGTTCAACAAGATTCTAATCAATAACATACGAAAACAGAAACGAAATTCAATTCATGGAATTAATTACCGCATATACTCACACAAATTAATATCCAGCAGAATAATTCCAAATTATGATTTAACTAAATTATACCAGGAGACGAGCTCCACGAATATCGTGACACCAAAAGGGACTCACGAGTATCCAATTGGGTAGCGCGCATGCCTTTTCTGAAATCGGCCCCGCGTTTGATTTCCCGTGAGGGCACACACCAGCAAAATGACCTCTGCTGTCGAAGCACGTTTAACAAAACTACTGATAAGACATCAAACGAAGGATCACACATAACTACAGACACGTGAGATCTTCTTGGACACGTAGTATCATTTCTATTGTGCTTACACTACAAAGTAAGAAACAGAAAAATTCAAATTGAAAAATTGAAGAATATTATCCTGTATTTTTTTAACCATTACTAATTTCTGAGGATATATTTATTTCTGCTCCACAAATATAATCAGGGTATAATGAAGGAAAAGAACAATTCTTTAGGGGTTTCACGCTCATTTCAAGGGTCTACACATCACCTAAACCTAACTCTAATAAATTATGTTAAATCAGAAGATAATTTCTTTCAAGTCCAATTTCTATGACTAACCACAGATGGAACAATCTTCGTAGCGAAAAACCCACTACGATTTCATCAACTTCAAACGAAAGGACAAAAATAAAACTTATCAATAGACAAAGCCCCATTACCTTCGCCGCTATTATGTGGAAGTCGACTTGCAAACTGGTCTCACATATAAACACCATAAATCTTGATACGTGGCGCATAAACATGCCCTCTAATGCATCAATTGGTTGTTACGAGCATTCCCTCACGCAATCTGGGACAATCCTATTCCAGTAACCATCCAGCCCGCCCCTGCCCACTAACTGAATCCCAAATCCCTTTAACCTCACCCTCCGCAACCCCAACTACATCCCCACCACTCCTATCTATTTAGCTCCTCACTTCCTCTGCACATCACACACACCATCCCTTTTTCCCTCAAACACATTCCTCCCATCCTTTACTCCCTATTTCCTCCTTATCCGCCCCCTACCAAGTCGTTTCCCTAACCCTCCCCGATTCCCTCTAAAACTCCCTCGCCTGTCTTCCAAAAAAAAGGAAAAAACCCTTACCACTTTCCCCTTCGAAAGCATCCTTTGGGGAGGAAAAAAATTCACCTTTCCTTGGTGCCCCACATCGCTGCCCCGTGCACCATTTACGCCACCCCTATTTCCCACTTTTCTCCTTTCTTCCTTTATGCTTTTAAACATCCTGTTTGCCCCTATTCCGCTCCATTCGCACTTTCTGCCACCGAATCCAATTTTACAGCCCCCCCATCTCCAGGTATCTCCTTCAATTCCATTCGCATTCATGAAGTGCCCCGGAGACTTTAGATCCCGCCGAGATTCGACGCAGCCGAGTGACCTACGCGACGCCACTGAATCTACCCGAACGCAGTTTCCGGTGACCCACAACGCATAGGATTATGGTCGACGACGAAGAGGAACACGCAGTTGCGACACCTATCCGAACTGAAGGAAGGAAACGCATGAAAAAAGAGAGATTAGGCGGAATTTTCGCGTGGATCGACAACGTCCAACGACTCTTTCGACAGAGATTAATCTGGGGCTATTTTTGGCCGGCCTTGCCTTGCTTATCCCAGAATCCATATGAGAGGGATATAAATGGGAATTAGCCGAACGCGTCAAGCGGGGAAGATACAAGTTTCGACTAATACTAGTAAATTCTCGATGGAAATAATGTCATCCAAAACTGGAGCGGAAGGGTATTGAACAGACACAAAATTTAGAAGGAATTAAAATATTAATGCTCTAAATGCTAAAACATACGCAATTTGATTTCAGCGACATTATTTCTACGATTAAAGAAAGGGAAAAGTGAACACGACCTCCACGCATGCTATCATTAGCATCAAAACGTAACAGAGTAATGCTAATTGATTAATGTCACAAGGAAGCCATTAAATATTGAATAAAAGGTTTAAAGGTTTTGTGAAAAAAATAATATAAATATCTATTATATATAATTCCTTCTCCGGATTCATTCAAGGATATAGATAGATAGATAGGATACAAATTCACAGGCTAAACCACAAGCGTCATTGACTTGAAATTTTTACAGCGTGTAGGACCTAACGTGAAATCCCCAGAAAAAATTTGAACTTCAGTGTCATGGGTTCGATTCCAGGGGGCCCCAAAGTCCCGATTTTTCCCATTTATAAGCATTGCTTCGATTTTCGTGAATAAAAAAAAACACTTTCCGGATAGTTAGAGAATCAAAACTAAAGGAGCCTATAGATATAGTCATGATCTATCGAAAACATAAGTGACTTTTACAGAAAATGTCCTGGGTTCGATGCTAGGACGATGCAAACAACTCCCATTTAAAATACATTTAGGTAGTTTTTCATTATTCTTTTTGATGCACTTATCGAAATGATAGGAAGTTCTTGCTTAGAAAATGTATATTAAGGCTCGGTTTAAGGAAAAAAATATATATGACCATGCTGTTCCTGGGTTCGTACCAGATTTACATTACAATTTCTCACATAAGGAATATATGTGAAAAGTAGAACGTCGTTTGAGGCAGTTACAGCAAATATTTCTGCTTGAATTTTCACACATAATTACAGATCTTATTTATCTTCTGTTTTGCTGCATAGTAAGCATCACCAGGAAGACCCAAGTTCGATGCCGGACGGATAAATTGCATCGAATTTTAAGATAATTTTCAATCCTTTCTTTTTCTTTTGAGGACCCTCTCGATATGATTCCGTCTTAAAATATGTGTTATCAATATGCTTGCAGTATGCAAGCAACATTTTACTCGTGTTTAATATAGATGGCCGAAGCCGACAGTTAGTGAAACTCCATAACACGGATGATAAATTAAATTCCTTAGAAATATTTCATCGATTTTATTACGCATTCGTGATAAAATCAGTTAATGATTGCTTAGTAATTTTATTCCTCATCCAAAAATATATTTTATTCTCGAAAACCATAAAATCTCCAATTTTGCCATTAAGTTTCCAAGATTACAATCAAAGTGATATTTATTTGGATAAGGTGAACACTAAAACGAGTCGCAATGTTCACCCAACATTCCATGAAAATTACCAAGCGCTAATAAAAATTATCAATCGCAATAAATGTGATGTGAGATAAGAGATGGGCGTGATGAACTGCATAAATGAACAGAGATATGAGATATGAAAACAAAAAATCTATAACCACTCCTCCTTCGGGGATGTTTCTTTCTTAAACGATGTTCACAACCCAACAAATACACGCAGAATGCATAAGACGGAGAAGGCACCAACGAACGTGCCATTTCTTCCTTCGTTAATTTATTTTTAAAAATTTTATTTATTTATTCACAAACATCAACACACAGCACCAATTACTGCTAATGATTAACAGCAATAGTAAAGAACAAAATATCAATAAAATCGTGAAAAATCAACAAATTAAACATATAATAAAATAACAAATGAATAAGGGCAAACAAACAAAACAAATCATAGAAAACTGTATTTTTCCACGTCAAACTCGCACAACCATTTCCTGGATAACTTTCGGAGATACGAAGAAAGGATCGAAATGAGTATTGGAGGAAAGGGAGTTGAGAATTGAAGGAATGCGAAAGAAGAGGGATTGTTTTACTATTGATAGACGAGGAGTAATCAAAGAGAAGGTATAGGATAGGCGTGCTGTTCTTGAGGGAACTCGGAAATAGGAAAGAGAGTAAGAATGGGGAATCAACCTTGCTATTTATTATATTACATAAGAAGGAAATGTCGGAGAAAGTATTGGAAGCTTTGATTGGGGTAAGATTGAGGTGATTGAGAAGATAATCTATTGGCATATTTCATTATTTTTGTTCTATTTTTTGCTTTATTCTATATGTATTTTTCTATTGATTATATATTCTGTAAATGGGTTTAGTACCCGTAATAAATGTATTATTATTACTATTATAAGACGGTACTCGAAAATAGACTATTTTTAAAAAGAAATTTAAGATGCGATTGAGAGAAGAGAGGTTTGATTCGGATTACATGGTCCATATAGGAGAGCAGTAGGTAAGAAGAGAAAGAACACAGCTGGAAAAATAGGTGCGAAGAGAGACTGGATCCCTGATTTCTGTGAGTCTATGGAGCATTCCCAGTTGAGACATTGCTCTTTTTTTGACAAAATTCACATGTTCCGAAAAATTAAATTTTCCATCGATGATGACGCCAAGAGCTTTGCAAGAGGAGACTCTGGGGATACATCCGTCATTGAGTTGGTAGTCATGACAGATTTTTTTTCTTTTAAAGTAATTGACATAACGCGGCACTTTTCAGGGTTTAATTTAAGTTTCCATGAAGAATTCCATGCTGAGACTGCGTTAATTCGTGGATATGGAAATCCCTAGCTCGCGGATTTACGTATTCCGCGCACGTTATAATTGGAAGATACCTCTTGAATACCCGCGTGCCTTCCCCTCCTCCATTCTTCCGAAAATCAAATGATTCCCGTTTTTTTAAACCCTCTCGCGCGTCACCCAGTTCGGTCAGGAAGTCGCAGCTCGACGCCCGTAATATCATAATCCTGTACATGACGTTTAGGTTAATGCGATGACCTAATTTCGGCGAAAGATTATCATCTACGCTCAGACACCGGTGCCAATCGATTTGGACTACAATAACACACGGATGCGAGTACCATCTCCGGCATTAACCAATCGGTGACGAAACACGGACCAGGGGGGAAGATTAAAAAAAGGCACTTCCGGATTTCCGGTAAAGGGAAAAAAAGACTGCTACGTAGATAACAACACGGTTCTCCGAGGATTGGGCCGAGCCCGAAGATCCCGCGTTCCGACGCATTTAATACCGGAAGAGACTCGCCTCAAACTGTCGGAACCTCGCCAGAGAAAAAGAATTCAGCGGTGGGGAAAAAGCCTTCTGCAATCTAGCGTCGGAGCGACGCCTGGCTTTTGCGACACGGGAGGATCGAACACATGCTCTGCGCGAGCGGATTAGTTTATCTTCCCCCGTCTATTATTACCATTCATTCCGAATCCGAAATATGAGCGCGTTTTTGCTTCGACACGAAAAGAGGGGCTCTCTCGATTTGTAAACCGGTCGCGCCAATGATGTACGGGCGCGTGATCCCGGAGATGCGAAATGCCGCCTCTCCTTGTGTTACTTCTGATTCCGAATTACCCCCGCGAAGAGAGGGAGCGTTTCAGCGGCGGAATATAACTGGCACTGAAGGCCTTATTTCCAGCAGTTAACCTACTCTCTTCTCGTGCGATGTGAACTGCCGCTCATTTCGGAAAAATAATGCAAGAATTTGAGCGACGAGGGTGTAGAAAAAGGTAATTTCAATCGAGGGCGAAGATTATGAAAACGTAAGAAGCCTCGATTGATAAAGACTTGTTGCGGTAGGAATAAAATTATAATGCATCACTGTATCTAATGCGAGTACTTGCACCGCAATTAAAGTAAATTTTCCCCATCAAGTTCAAAAATGTGGAACTATCGGTAAAGCATATTCGCCATAATCGAAGTAGGAACAAGATATTAGTCCATTGTGGAAACTGATAATCGTTGATTACTAACTTTCATGAAGGAAACAAGGAATAAAATTTGATTCTATTTAAATAAATCACTAACGATAGTACATTTTTAAACATGAGATGTAAATGATCTGGAGAAGGCAAGAGAAGAAGACTACAGCCAACAGGTTAAATTAGTAACGAGAGAGACATTATCATACTATTAGCATACATAAATTATATATGATTCGTCTTGCTTTGCCTCTCCAGCGAAACACCAACATGACCTCACCGTATCATAAATCGTAAATGAGGAGCGATTATCTAATCACAGCGAAAACTGCCTGACAATTATTCCTTCCTCTTAGAAAGACGTTAATTTTTATAAGAATACTCATGGTATCCCACCTAAAATATAGTTCTAAGGAAAATAATAAAACCATGACATGTAATTACCATCAGTTTCGGCGCTGAAATTCAATTTCCCCCAATGGATCACTAACTACGTGGAATCGACTTTCTTGAGCAGTGGAATGTGTCAAGGAAACTCGATAGAATTGATTCGGCGCCAATTTTATCATAATTTGGCAAGCTTAATTGTCACTATGTTGTTCGAAGCCTTTTGCACGAAATAGTGTCACCAATGAGGATAACTGTAACGCTTATTGAGCGCTGTTGTTGATTCGACAGGTGAAAAAGAAAATCCTCAGAGCATCTTTTATAGAAATATCTACTGAAATAAAAGAAAAGGCGGTACTCCTCTAAAATGTTATTTACGTACCCATTTAAAAACGTGATCTTTCACCCACAACACACCATCGGATAACTAGAGAGTTGTTTCTCTGTGTTTCCTAATTACTCTGCTTTTTTCATTTCTATACTTGAATAGTGAGTTTTGAAAATTTCCCTATGTTCATCCTTTCCTTAACTTACCAGGAAATGGCTTCGGGAAGAATTCAGACAATTACTTTCATCCAGAATCCATTCTATATCATTGACCTGGGAAAACTTTTTCATTAACCTAAACAACCCAGCCAAAGCCAACGATATGACAGTGGATCTCCGTTACGTAAATAATATTGTTGCGGTTGATCACGTACTGGAAGGGGGCAGAAAAAGAAATACAACGTATGATGTATGTAATGTTTTAACCACATAAAAGAGACCGTCGATAAAGGCTGATTTTCACCTAATATTGGTGTCCTGAAAAATAAAAAAATACCATAACGAACATAAGATTCACACAGAAAATAAAAATACATCCAAATTAGGAGCGCTTATAGAATTTGCTGTCGGACGAAAATGTCCTCAGGAGAGAGACCACTTCTTGGGGCGACGAGGCGCCCTGGAGAGGCTCGCTAAACAATTCGCGAGGATGTGAGAGAACTCAAAACGCCATCCCAAATGAGGACACCTCTTAAGACATTTCCAGGGGATAAGGTAGATCTTAGGACCTCCCGTTAATAACCTCTCCTCGAAACTAGGAACGGGCCTGCCTTTTTCCCAGGATCCCACCTACGCCCGACGGACCTTTCCTGCACCGTCATGACCGTTTTCGAGTTTCTTAATGGTCGTGACAGCACTTCCGCTCGTGAGAATGAAAGAAAACCCGCCGAGCGCCATAGCCTTGTTTGACTCGATTTCGACTCCTTTGAATAATTCACCGATGAATTCTGAAGCTACCAGGCGATAGGACGGTGTTTTATTCAGAATAATGCCCAGCTCTATCGGAGAGGAATTATTAATCGACGGACATAAGGTCACTGCCTACGTTATATTTTGTGATGTAGCCGAATCTTTTATTCTAAGGGAGCTCTAAAATATGCTTAGTAAGAAGGAAAACTGATCACAATACACGTACGCGGCGATGGAAGAGAAACAAGTAATAAAGCCTTTACACCCACACTGGACAGACTTATAATAACGTCCGGAAAGACCGATTTCTCTTCAAAGAAACCCACACGGACACTTTCGAATCGACAAAAATTGGACTTTGTCGAGGACGATTCGTTAATAGATACCAAAATTATAAAAATAAAGGTTATAATGGCATCAATGGTTGCATTTATGGCAGCCGACATACTTTGTGATGAATTATAGGTAGTAAATAGAGTACCGTATAAGCCGACCCGCATATGAACCGAGGGAACTAATTTTATCAAAAAAAAACCTGGAAAACTAATAGAATGGAGTATAGACCTAGGGTGGGAAATCTACTGGTAAATTTCAAAATAAAAATAGATACCAGTAAAATTACAGTTATTACAAAGGGCACTCGATTGCAGTGAAATTTGACAAACAATTGATAGTTGGGTAAGTGAGGAATTAACGATATGATTTCCGGTTGCGGTAGACTTTTTCCATCGGAGAACAGATAAGTGGGACCCTTTCTCGAGCATAAGATGAGAAGGGCCTTTTAAGCATAAAAATGTGCCGGAAAACTCTCCTTATACACGAGTATATATCGTAAATAACAATTACTTAAACAAAATCTTAGATGAATCAACCGAGTAGAGTGATTCCGACAAGGAGTAAATCAACTTTGAACATCACACAATAACTATTTATTTCTAATCGAGGAATTCCGTGCTCACTAGAATCAACCTCGGGTAACTTTAAACCAGACAACATTCTACGAGAGAATGCAATCGACTAAAATCGCAGATGCAAGCAGTCTCCCCACCGATACCTGACTACCACAGCAGAATATTTTCGAAATGATTGACGATCCGAAAACTTTTTCCTGAAATAAAAACTTACGCGACCCCTTCTTTCGATTTTTCTTTAGCAGTATCTGCGCAACCTACCATGCGGACATCGAATCCCAGCCGTGAAACCTGCAAAAATAGGAAAGAAACTAATTACAAGAATATGGCCGGAACCCAAATCAGCACTCTCAAACGTAAGATAGAAATCCTATGGTTAAGAAGAATGGAAACTCTCTAGACATTTTTCTAAAAACAGAAAACACGATGCATCAGCCACATGCGCCACAAAGCTCGAGTTTTGGTTCTTGCGTGCATTAAAAACATTCGCTCGAGACTGGATTACGTTATTAGCCATTGGAGAAAGGTGAAGTGGACGGGAAACGTCCGTGATTCACGTGTTTCTCAATCGGGGTCACGGCGGATATTAATTCGGTATTCGGGATCGACAAAAGAAAACCGGGATCCGTTAACGCCAGTGATTCCCCTAGTGAAGAGCGGGATTATCAAGGAGGACGATGAGGAGTTATAGGGACAAAGACGTCTGCATATGGTAAGCAAGAATAACTTCGGAGTACAGAAATCAATGGTGCATCGATGTATGAATATTGCATAACTATCCATTAACAAGATTAGAACTTTAAATTCCATTCAGCAATGACGAGTCGATTCGTTTAGAAAAAACTGAAAAAAGCACAGCAATCGTCATTTACTTTTAAGGTTTACTACTATTAATCAGTTACCTTGAACGAGAAAGAAATTAAATAAAGAGCAACAAACGACTGTTGCAGCTTTTGCAGTGAATTAACCGTAATTCACACCTATATTGCAGTTGTGGGTGGAAAACGTGAGCTATGCTATAAATGCAAATGTTAAAATGCTTAAATAAATATCATTAAGCGTTAAACGGTGGAATTTCATTTAAAAAACTTTAAATAACAAAGTCAAAAGATATAATATAAAAATCCCTCCCTAAAAATTATCTTAAAGATAAAATATCCAGGCTTTTAACATTTCTTAAGGTTCTGACGATGGCACTCGGTCGCCGAAGCCGGTAATCTCTTTTTGGGTTCTATTTGTGGAATTCGTACAAGTTTTATAATTTGACTGAGTCATTAAAAGTTTTTTTTTCGGAAAAAGAAACGCTTTTCCACGGGGACTTTAATTCACAATTGAACAAATGTTTTTCTGTGCCTAAAGATGTAAGCACACTCACAAAACCGATAGTGAATAAAATCATTTTTTTTCTGCAATGTCTTACCACGAAGTAACACTTCTGAACATCGATTACACTATTAAAATAATGTAATTAGGCGTTAGTCTTACGTAAGGCAGCCACAAGTATAGAAGTATATACTTGGGGTGTTTGAACCGTAAACAAAAATAAACAATACTTGGTACAAGAAAGCAAGAAAATATCGTCGAATCGCTTTTAGTGGTACGGAGGATATAATCACAGTATAATTGTCTCAATATTTATATTCATTAACTTCCTTAAGTGGTCACTAAGACCAAAGATTGAACTTGGGGAGTGGAGTATAACCAAAAAATCAAGACAGTTTGGGAAACATAGGTTAAAATAACCCTAGACAACAAAGAGTAAATGGATTAGAAAAGTGTTAAAGACATCGATAAAATTGAACCATGCACATAAACACCAACACAACATCAAAAAAAGGGGTAATAAACAATCGTGCAGCGTTCGCAGATCCGCCAACATCATCTACGGGCAGATCCGCTATTAAACCAAATGACCCTCCGCGAACAAATACATAATCGGCGCTCCTAAAGCGAGGGAATATTTCTCAACGCTTTATTGCGAGAGTTCGTTTCCAGAGAGGATTACTTTTCCGCGGTGGCGACGGAGGGGTGTGATTCGATCTGCTCGAGCGGAAGGAGGATTTCTCCGAAGAGGCCTTTGCATGCCACCCATCCGTTAAAGATGGCCGAACTACGCACTCGCACGAATGCGCTCTGCGTGCGCCAGACGTGGAGAAACTCGCGGAGGCGGTGTAGGCCCAAGTTCGCCAATGTTTGGTCTGGGTCACACGTAAACAGACGAGCGATACCGATGAGGATAAAGCGACCATTCTCATATATCCATAGGTATGAGGATTAGACAGCCACTTTTGAGTTATCGTGATAATAATTGGTTCATAATCGAGTCGAATAATTAAACAACGAGGAATGAATCGTTGTAAAGAATCGCCTTACGAATATTAATCCGAAATTGTACGCGTGACCTTTACCAATGAACCGAGTATGTGATTCAATAATGAACTTACTTCTCGGAAACAACGCAAATAGAATTATGAAGCATTTCGTCACCCAAATCACAAAAAGACCGAAATACCTCCTTCGAGGAATGAAATGGTCAGCAATACCAACCTTTATAACATAAGGCGGCATTGGTTTCCCGCAAAGCCAGAAAATATATATGATTCATAAATCAACCCTATCTATACACCAGCTCATATCAAGCAGAAAGAAGGAAAATTCTTCAACTCTTGGTTATCAATTGATCTAGCCATAAAATAGTCATTCCGAACTCCGGTTGCTACCTCACCCCCTTAAAGTTAGCTACTAAGAGTAGGGGGAATGAGGCTTACTAATTGGGATGGGGAGTGAGGTAACCAAGTTACCATTATATATCTGTATGAATAAACTAGGTATACTGTCAAACATTAATGTTAAAGAGGTTTCAAACAACTCGAAAGCGGTATATTCCGTCAATTCTCTTTACATTAAAACAGGAGAGAAATACAAAGAACAATGCCCTTAAACATCTAAAATAAAAAAAATAAATAAAGGCAGCAAAAAAGAAACGCATTATCGGCGATCAAAAACTTCGAAGCGGCTCTTTCCGGCAGAAAAGCAAACTGGTGTATAAGAAGTTGATTCCTTCACATTCCTGACCTCCCGTCGTATGCCGGCCGTTTCCACACCAACGAAAACCTTGCTCCCTCAAGACATCTTAAAACCGTTGAGGGAAAGTCCGACTCACTTCCTGGATTTCATCTCACTCTTACAAATAACCCTCTCGCCATCCTTCAAAAAATATCCTCCACTCACAGAAGCGGCCTACGCACCCCTTCGCCCAGGGAGGGGCAAAGTGGGTAATAAACCCCTCTTAAATATTTCAGCGCTCGAAAAAGTAGACATTTTGTATCTTCGAGAAGACGGTGATAAAGCAACAATGAACTATTTAAAATAATCGGATTTCGGCGTCTATGAATTGCTTCCAATCTTAATCGTTGCCGTAAGATTATACGAGAGGGAGAGTGCAACTCCGATGTTAAACCCATTCATTTACGACTGGGTCCACCGCTGTTAAAGACGGTTATTCCAAAATTTTCATCATTCAAATGGTTTAGAATTATAAGAAACCTTACGACAAGCTAAATAACGAACTCGTTTGGTCTAATCTCATTCATAAACCGAAGCAAACAAAGCAACGAGCGACTAAATACAACTAATCTTCTCCAATTAATTACATGATACATGATTGTTCATACCGCTTCCATCAAGCGATTCTAAAGTGGAATAATCGTATGATACATGATAAGGATCTTTTCTTAACTGTCTTTGTATCTGGTTGAGTTCCTGTTGTCATGCCTCGACGAATGGAGCGTTTTTCATCAGTTATCTGAATCGTATTATTGTTCATCAGTTAGAACGGTATAAAAATGCGTCATTCATACAGTTTTTCCTCAGTATAATGGTTTCGATAATAATAAACCTTCTGAGGTGCGAATGATGCTGCATGATGCCATTCATATTCCTGTATGCCGAACTAAATGCTGCGAAAGTCGTTATTTTTCATACTGCACTTAGGAGGACGTTGTTCCATTACATCATTCTGACTCAGTGAGGTATAAACCGGAAACTACCTCACTCCTCATCTTTACTGGTGAAACTCATGCCCTCCCTAGAAGCTTTGTCTGCGAGAATGAGATTCACTCAGTCTTTCGAGCAGAACACTTCATAGACATAAATCACAAAACAAAGTAAGTGCGTAGAACGGTATTTGACGACTGTAATAGCCACGGACGTAACAGTGATAACCGAGAACATGGGGTGAACGCGGCAGAGCACCACGGCGGGAGAGTAGACAAAACCCGCGGACCCCCTGAAAAAGATCGCTTCCCTGCAGCCAGCCGCCATTATCCGACGGAAAAAATAACAAAAAAGTAGGAGGTCCTCTCTCACCCTTCCTCCCTGCACGCGCTCGCAAAAATCGCTTCGATTTCCTTGGAGAGGAAAACTCGCGCAGCGGGAGAGGGCCGAAGGACTTCTGCAGGAATAGATGGAGGGAAGAATATCGCCGCATGGACGCGAGTCGCCTCCTACGCATTAATCAACCTCTTCACCACTAAAACGACAACCATCAGTCAAAAGTGCGGATGGTGACGACGCTGTTATTTCACGCCGTCTCCTTCCAACGGCCATCCTTAAACAAGGCCTCCGAGCATAGAATTCGGTGGTCCGAAAAGGGCTACGGTGCAGAAACCGCCGACAGAGTTGCTCATAACAATCAACAATGGGGGTGAAAAATGTATCGAGTTCAAGCGCGAGACTGAATACGACATAATTTGTCGTCGGCGTGGTAGAAAACTTGACGCTTCATGTTTCCAAGGGAACAAAGCCTGCTGACAAATAAACTCCATCTATGCTATAATTCACACATTTTCACTAAGAATGGGTCAAGGGTAGGAATACGAAAGCAAGAAAATGATCCAATAATTGTATAAACACGATTAAAAGATCAATCAAACAGAATTTTCTCACAGCGAAACTTGATAGCGACTTGGATCCATCTTCAGTCCTACATGGAAAGTGTCTTTTCATTACAGAGAGCATGTAGACATCTATAAGGCGTTACAAGGAAGTGATAGCAAAAACAGATAATTACTTCTGGTCGTTCTTTCCGCGTTTTACTAGAGAAGCTAACAGGGTAGATAAGACGAGGATATTGGAGTTTATACACCCCCTGCCATACGCCACTAGCGGCTCGCGGAATATACATGAAATATGCGCGATGATTTATTGATAAAATAATAACATTATAAAACTTGTACAATTCCACAGAGACAAGAAAGAATCACGACCGGTTTCGGCGAGATCACGCTATCATCAGGTTACAAATGTAAATCATAAGTTCGAAACCCAATGTCATAAAAAAATCGAGAGAAAAATAATTATTTCTACAGCAACGAAAGGAACTTGATCGATGAATAATGAGGAAGTGCCCACGCTTGCATTGGTACAGTGTCGTAAGTTACGTGAAAGGCGAGGGACTAGAGAGCGTAAAGTAGCTTGTAGATTAGTAGATGCGACTACTAAGAATGCAATGAGTACCTATTGGTGATTCGCAAGGTATGCTTCGCATGAAATCGAACAACGACTTCCGCTGGTACCCAAAGCAATGCGCCTATGAATCCCACCCGTAATGGGGCAAAAAACGAGAGCGCTAATAACGATTGAAGATCGAGTTCTCCCATACATCTCGACAACAAATCCGTTACGTTAATAAGCAGAGAGGACGAGCCTACCATTCACGCATCCATTCACAAAGAAACGTTTCTTGCTTGAAGTCGCAAGTTTTCGTTTGCGTACCGGAGCCTTGGAAACGACTTTACGACGGAACCGAATTCGTGATCTGAGCCGATGTATTTCTTGGCTTTGGAGCGTAGGTCGTTATCGACGCCAAGTGCTCCGATCGAACGTGGGGGGAAAAGCGACTCATCCGATGGGAAATAATTCGGAATTAAGAGGGCGGCGTCGTCATCCATCCACGGCCATCCCCGGCGACTCTCCCCTTTTCCGCGACGTTGGGAGAGCAGCTCTTTTAGTTTTTACGAGCTCCGCCATAATGCCGGCGGCGCGAGATTCCCCTTTCCTTACGTACACAATTCCACGGATCAAAACCTCCTCCTTTTATGCCGCATTGGAGATAATACGGACGACGGAGCGAAAATGACGAAGATTCAGAAAAGAACGCTATGCCAGAGAGTCCACAGCGCGAGGACGAAGAAGAACAATTGGAATGGAAATCTCGGCGTTATCTTCGGGGGGAGGGGGTATAGAGGAAGCGAACTATTACAGGCGCTGCCAATGACCGATACAACGTAAACGTGGAGCACCCCACTAAACCCCTGCTAAGCTCGCAGTTTAAAACTCCTTACCTTCGGAAATCGCTTCCTGAGGAACGTGGGGGAACGGAATAATTTAGAAGGCCTTTTCTTAGATAGAAAGCGTCGAGGAAGGGCGAAACAGAGAATTTCGGTGGATGACATCTTAAAATATTTTACATTTGTCTTTCGGTATAGAGAACAGAAAAAAATGTAATTACTTTTATTATAATCTTTTCCATAGCTGTGACAACTAGCTACAGTTCATTGAGTGATGCTGAATAATGGCTGCTAAATAATTAATTTATTACTTCTTCATATGAAATGCTAAGAAGTTATTCATGAAGTCATTGTACTTCACGTGAACACGTTCCACTAATAGCGCTGGCTTGATGAGGAGATCAAAGGCAAACTACTTCACTCCTCATCTAGCCTAGTAAGCCTTATTCCCCCTACCAGTTCTGGTAGGTATGTTAGAGGGGATGAGGTTCCATCCGGCCGTAGGGCTGAATAATTTACAGACAGACACATTACAGCAGTGCTTCCCAACCTTTCGGCCACAAAGGCTCACATATTCATTCAAACTTAAAGCACCCTAAACCACACATTTATCAGTTTTCATTCAGATTACGATGAGGAAACCAACCCGCGAGGAATTTTTGGAATAACGTCAACTTTAATGCATACCGTGCCGCGGCACGCATGTTGGAAGACACTATTAGAGAGCCATCCTGTGTTTTCACGAGAAAACAAACGAGAGTGGCTTGGAAAGCGTCGACAGAGGCCGCATACCGACGCACGCGGCTACCTCCGAGCAGTTAAAACGAAAGACGAATCGGTAGAGAGAAGTCCGGGTATTTTTTTCCGAGGGACGCGGGAAAGAGGGGCTCCAGAGGGGAGTAGAAGGGGTGGGTGTGGGAAAAAGGTGGCGTCTGGAAAGGAATGGGAGGACTGGGAGATGGAAGGCAAGGGAGATGGAAGGACGGAGATAGGGGAGACCCGAAGAGACTGGGAATGCGGAGGGAGTTTTTGTCTCATCTTTTCAATTGCATTTCGCACTCTCGAGCAGGAATGGCGATATTGTAAGAATTAATAGCTTCCGTTGTAATGGGGGACATGCGCGGAGAGCCCAATGGGCAATGGCTTTGGCCGGGAGGACTTTTGGCTTCTTCCTTCCGCGAATCATTAAAAAGGAGTTAAAATCGCGTGATTAACTGCGGGGGATGCTCGAGACGCGATTAATTTAGCATTCGATGCCTCATTGGGTGCGTGTTGGAAGGAGTGATTCCCGTTGATTGATTTTCAGCGGAATAATTAGGGAAGGACATATTTGTTCTTGAGCGTGATTGATGCATCTTCTACTGAGAAAACCTTCAGGAGATCGAAAGGGATAGCTACAGGGAGCCCTACAGCATCCAAGAAAGAATTATCCTTGATTGATACAACACAGTAGCTGATGTAATTTAATTATCACCGACCTATGAGCTTCACCGATATATTCATATACCGGTGTTATCGATTCAACTTCAAATATTTATTACGGAAGGAGAATTTCCTACACATCGCTAGCCATGAACGACCCTTGTTTTCCTAAAATTAGTCGAGATTGCAATACAGGACTCCATTTTAAAAATAATTGACTAAGACCTCTTTTGAAAAATATAATTCTCGTTTCAAAGAATTTTTATTTAGACGATTAATTTCAAATTCAATCACATTATTAAGGATGGCCATATTTGTCAAAAACAATATTAATGTTGACGAAATCTATTTAAGGAGAGAGAGCTAGACAATAAAATAAATAAAGATGACCTTTATTTTTCCATAAACAAGGAAGATCATCTTTATTCATTTTAATCTGAAGGAGTTCCGCTAGATTTCACCACAGAAGATTAAAAAGGAGCTTTTTATTATTTTCTTTTTTATTTCTTAAATAGTGCTTCGACAGCTTAGGTCATTTCGTATATTGCTACTAAAATTTATTTTATTAAGCCCAATACATCTTATAACAACGCAAGCCTCTCTCGGATTAAACTAGAACGACAAAGAAATAAAATATTAACTTTAATCGAATCGAAATTTAGCCGATATCCGATAAAAGAGTCGTCGGAGCAGAACTTTCGGCCCAAACGTATAGGTAGCCAACCAGAAAAAGACGAAATAAATAAAATCGAGCGATATTTTGAAACAATCCAAACAGTAGCAGCGATTTCAAACACGCGACACGATTCCGCGGGAACACAGAAAAACGTCGTTCATTCAACTCATGGAATTCATATTTCACCGTAGCGAAAATATGGGTCAGACCTCTTTAACTCAAATTTTCCATGCCAACCAAGCGGAAGGCTCGCAAATCGCTGGACCATAAGTTTATACCTTTTGAACAAGCGCGGGCCACTCACAATAGCACAACGCCGCTTAGTAAATTTGAATGTCGATTGAGTGAGCAGAGGGGCGATACTCTCAATGAACACGCGCGGGCTGAACCAAATTGTATGTACGAATGTAGCTTTTTAACCCGGCTTATTATGTCTTAAAGTGGAAGTGCCACTCAAAAGCCACGTCTACCGCCAAAGTAGGCTGCTTTAAACTAAATGACCTTCATCATGATTCACGCGACCTAAATTCGCACCTTCAGCAGTACCGTTCCTGACGCGCTGAAACGCTGCGAACACCTGTAGAGGGAGCTCGGTTTTGAAACGGAAATAAAAACGCTTAAATTGATCATGAGGATAGAGCCGAATGGCTATTTATAGAAGCTACACTTGTATCGAACGCGAAAGAGGTCGAGCGATCCTCGGGTAATTACCATTACGTCATCGAGGCGAATGACGTAGTCTCCCATTCTTCGGAAAAATTGGCATTTCGTAAATGGCAGCCGAGGGTTCAGACGCGTTTTTGTGGAACTTTTCCCAAAACCAAGTTAATATTAGGAAATGCATGGGCACGTATTACGGAAAATTTCGGCAGTGAAAAAATTGACGACGTAGAAAACTTAATTTTTCTAAACGATCGTAATTCTACAGATAGAGGGGTGGATTATGGTAATTTAAACAAGACGGGTTATATTATGGGGTATGCGGTGACCTGAGCACTTAGTGGATACAGCGTGTCTTTGTTATAAGGACTTCCAATAGCGCTATCGCGGAAACAGTTTATTTTCCTCTTCCTTTTTTAATTCAAGCTAAGTCTGTTGCGCCTCTGTAAACTGTACCACTCAGTCAATAATGATGCTCTCCTTGTATTCCTTCCGATGACTTCCCACGATGTTTCCAAGTTATTCGTCTCGCTTCTTGAACGATTCTGCTGTGTTATATTCCAATGATGTGTTTTTTAAGCAATGTTTTTCTGTTTATAACCTATTCTTTGATGTTTACCACTTTCCAAGTTAGTTATACATTCTGCCTTTTCTTTGTCTAGTAGAGTCATTCCTCGTCATATCTCCCACTTGATTTGGAAGCATATTTATTTCATTGTCAGAAGTTGTACGTCGGGTCTCCGCAGCAGTTATCATTATTCCCATAATTAATATGCTGAGCATATATCCTTGAGCATTCTCAATCTATATATATTTACTTTTCAAAACTAAATCTTTTATACAAGCAGATATTATTGTTATTTAGATTTTTATGCATAAGAACCATCTTCTTTCGAAAATGCAGAATGCAAACTATGCATCCGTATAATTCTTTTAGATGCTAGAGACACCAGTTAAACTTACGTCTAGAGCCCACAAAAATGCTAAAATAGTCCTGCTATCACCACTACTTGCACGAGGAAAAAACTGAGAAACATCGATACCATATTTCATTAATGCTTTATACTTTTCGCCTTTGGTGACCTTTTCTATCACCATCTGGATATTTATAGCCACATCTTGCGCATATTTCACCCGGAAACAATCCGCCATAGATATTCCAAAACCAGCAGCGAATTACCTAACAACCGCGACCGAAGGCCAGTGAAGCTTTGCGAACCTCTGACACAAGTCCGTCCCCCGTGATCTCCTATCATTAACATCGGTCAATTTTCTCCAATTACGTCTCCATTCTCATGAAGGACGCGTACAGCCGAGGCTAATTACCATCGATGACCACCTCCCCTGAGCGACGCTAAGTCCATCCTCGCCTGAATTATTAAAATCCTATTCCAATTCCGCTAAAACGAATCTCCTCGCGGGGGTGCGGGGTACCTCCCACACAGCTGCGACACTGGTGCCGCCTCCTACCGCCGCTCCCTCCCGCACCCCATCCCAACGAACGACTCATGGGTTTCGGGCAAGGCGGCTGGCTGGTTCGTGGGGGATTCCGCTCTATTGATTTAATTTCGTGTAAGGCGCGTACGCGCCCCGTTTTTAACGGCAGTGTCGCGCATTTTGGCTACTTTATAACATCGCCACCCCCACTCCCGAACGCTTCGATCCGACGCCTCGTCCCCTTCCTCGCGTGTTTAATTGCACCTCCTTCTTCATTGCTTTCCATTGCTTCCCCGTTCGGGAAGAAGTGTTTTTCATACAGCGTTTGTTTGTGAGGGCTCTGAGAAACTACTTCTCGACGCGGTGAATGCTACACGAAAAGTGTAAGATTATAGAGTTCGGCCAACAATAATCACGGGTATAAATAGATTGCACTTGCGTGATTGTTATCGTGACAAAGCTTTTACTACAAAACATATCGTGCTTACCTGGAATGCTAACATTCATTCGAATGATAAGGGCCGGTTCACGAAATTAAGGATTAAATGAGACAGCATTAACATAATCGAGATGTGTTTGTTAAATAAATCGAGGAAGATCATTTTCAAATTACTCGGGAATTTTCATCATATGCTACCGATGAGCAGAATAAAACAGCATTTCAGAAATAACCTGATTATCTCAAATTCCTGTATATCTTTCTGATAAGCACAGATAAATCCGGATGTAAATCCATTCTGATCACGCCATATTCCATACAAAATACATGGGAATGCTCCATTGAAGTAAAAGTAATATGATGAAACCAAAATATCCATTGGTAAAGTTATCAATGGAATTAAAAATTCCGCTATTTGAAAAAAAACACGAAGTCGATGATGATTCATTAATATAAAAGAATCGCTTATCAAAGAAGAAAAATTACAGTAAAAACTGGAGAAAAAATGTCATACATATGAGAAGACTCGCCGAAAAGAAATTTGATCCTATAAACAAAGCGTTGGGACTCAATTGCATCTCCGCAATTAACACGTGCAAGATTAGATCAATGGTACACATTACTACTGATGTATTCCCTTTTTGAGCACAAAAAATTACAAAGCGTCTCCAGGGGACTGTAAGCTGATTTCACGGCGAGCATCCGAATAAAATTTGCGAAATATATTTCGGTCCCCGGGGGAGCGAATAACTCCCCTACAAAGAACAGAGGAAAAAAGGAGTTAAAATAGCAGATTTAACGTCGATGGTGAATCTGCCGGGACACACACCACGGGCTACTGATATACCACAAGCTAACTGAATTTAAATAAATGCAATGCACAAGCATATGTGTATATAGAAAAATGTGTACCTACGCTAGATCATACAGAGCCATTTTTTTATTCCAGTCGTAATAACGCATATAATAATTTTATTCACGGATCGTTGAATGCGAAAATGATTCGAGGCATACTTTTCTATTAAAACTCTCATTACTCATCATATTATTCTATAAGAGTTCTTAATTATCATATTATTAAGATTATCTATAATAATTTTAAATTTAAAACACTAAAATGTCTCACAGAAGTAAATGTTTTCCAACATAGGAGGGGAAATCACCACAAATAGTATTGCAAAAAGAATTCTACATCTTGTATTGGCAATTTCGTGACAGTGGTATATTCGTGATAAATTTTCATACATCCGTTACGCAATATATTACGCAGTGAAATAAAATAAAAAACGTTTTCTATGTAGAGAAGTGAATGCAAGAGCTTTTCTAAGTCAAAATATTGGCCAAAATAATCCTAGTGAATTGCGTACCAGATGTTTGAAAATTTACTACGAACTTACTAATGTCACTACATTGCCTATGTTTACCGTAGATTTAATTCAAATTTTAATATTCAGAAGCGAACAGGAATTGTAGAAAAGAGATTCCTATTACTTCTATATTTAAAATAATTTCAACTTATTTCTCGGAATCGAAAAACCTCGTTCGAGCAAATAAAAAGTAATGAATGACTAACCCGCCAAAGGCAGCAAACTCCCGGGACAAGAAAAAACAACGGCAATTATCCCTAGTTATGCGTAGCTTCTACGTTTATGCACGACAAGCAAGATATTAAAGGCCCCCGCGATGTATCTGGCGTGTTATTAAAAAAGCAGCTCCTGTGTCGGGCACGATTGCGGTCGGCGTCATAAATTCGTAGGCGTCTTCGTATCCGATGGGTTTTTAGCGAGGGCGAGAATCGATTTCCCTCAACATCTCGCTTCGGGATGACCAACGATTCTTTGCCGCGACGTGTTATGGACGGGAAGAAGGCGTGCGTCGGGGAGATATGCCGCAGCGATAAAACCGACACCCCTGTATCGACCTCCGGATGAAATAATGCGACGCCGAAGAGTCCCTTTTCTTGAGCCGTGGGTCACCTGCCTCAGATACACACCGATTCCATCCGATTTGTAATCGCCATCTCAATGTGAGAGGGCCTCCCGAAAGATGGCACATCTGTCTGTCGACCTCATCTGAGTATGATTCGAAGTATATCCGAGCGCCTTCCGGGTATATGTGGTTCTACACGGAAAAGATAGGACACGATATACTGAGGAATTCTTAAGATCAATTGAATAAAGGGCACGAAACCTTTATCGCTAGACGCTAGTATGTCGTGCATATCCTTACTGCTTTTTTACGTGCTTTACCGAAAATGTATATTTTAAAACGTCTTTCGCGGCGATTTTAAAACTGTGTTCAAGAAAGTTAATATAATTACGAATAAATTAAGAAAACTGTACTAAGCCATATTCCATATAAACAAATAGATATATATCCTAAATTTTTCTTGTTTATATTCCTCTTTGGCGTCATAATATTCGTCTGAAGAAAGCAAACGTGGACAAAACGTCACGGCCTTTATATCTTTCTCAAGGACATGTAACAAACAGAACAAAACTTTATCTTTAGTTTATTTATGAGAATATATTTATATTCATAAGTCTTGCATTTCCACGGATCGAAGACTTCGCACTTTGAGAATATTTGCATAGGATTCGTACGATTTTTAATGCTAATCCAAGGTAAAACGTTTTCTTACGTATTTACTTTTCAATAGTTTAATTGTTTTTATTATCACGAAAAGCAATTTCAAACGTAAAGTTTGGGAAACACCTCTGTAAGATATTTATCATTCGAGATAATTAGAGAATGAAAATCGACAAAATATCTCCACGTGAAATTCTGTTCGAGTTCTGAAAAGCGTTTAAAAAAAAGATAATTGTTACAGACAGGCCTATCTAATGAAGCTAATGCCAGCAGCTTTATTTAAAATCGACGAGAAATTTCTTTGAAACGCACGCTAGCAGAAAAACAGATCATCGGCAAGATCACAATTATAAAAAGACGAAACATAAAAGAGTTTCTAATCATGAATTTGAATCCATAATATACCTTGCCTCTCTGTTAAAACGACTTCCAAACCGGCAATACGGTCACAATGCACTTGCAGCAAACGAAAAGAATCCCTATATTATTTGCATTATTTCACCTGAAGGGAGAGATCGAAGAAATATGCCAAAGTCGACATTCACGAGGACGCCCCCATTCCCGCAAAATAAGATTAATATATGCCCTCTATACAATTCCAGAACCAAAAGCAAGGACTTTTAGAAGAGCCGAAGTAACGGCTACTGCACCATCGCGTTAACGCGTTCCCGGAATCCACTTAATAATCAGTCCTGAATTCTTCAAATGGGACGCAGCGGTGAAATAGACGAGCAAAGCGCAAAACAAGAGACGAACTATATTTCGATTTCCGCGAAATTCTCAAACATAATGGGTAAAAGTACGTATCGGCAAAGCCTTATCTTTAGTATTTCCCCGAGAAAAATAAAAATCCGTCGCCAGTAATGACGAAAATGCAAAATGAGGACAGATTTCTACGTTTCGTTTTCTTCTTGAGTTTCTCGCTTTTCTTTTAGCGACAAACGGATCGGGTTTCCGAAACGATGAAATCTTTTGCCTCTTCCATTCGCTTTCCTTGCGTATTTAATTGTCCCACTGTTTCACCACGCAGCGACGAATTACGAGGCGTATTTACGACTGTCGGCCCGCATGCGACACAAGGCGCCGAGATAATTGACATTGCTCGAGGAACTGAGCGAAGCGAATTCGCTCCTCTGAAATTCAAACGGACGATCAAAAGGAACGCATTGCGGGGATAGGAAGGTTTTAATAAATAGGAATACGGTTGAATCCTATTTAAGTAAGGAGCTATAATGAGTCAAAAATATATTATAATAGAGATGCTTTTCATAAGAATAGTGGCTTTTATTCATGCTTTAAAGGTGTTGCGATATCCACTGAACGCCTATAGTTATGTGGTACAAAATTCTAGGATCAGCAAAGATAAGATAGAACAAATGATCGGATGTAGCATACGGCTAACTTCTTTCTGTTTTGATAAATGCATTATATATAATTAATCAATTTATGAATATATTAAAAAACTTATAATGCTACAAAACTATAAAAAGGAGTAGCTTAGAGTAAAACAGATTTTGAAACTTAATATGGCAAGAATTTCCAATTAATGATTACTTTTTCGATAAAAAACTCAAAGGCAGCATGGTAACTTAAGAATATAATAATTGATTTTGAATTCATCATACCACAGAAGTATCCACACTTTACCTTGAGATTATGATATCTTTCATGATTCTCACCTTTCCTAGTTTCATTTTAAAATCATTAAAAACAGTAACTACAAGATGTAACACCCGAAGAATATTCGGTGCGAATCATTAAATATTTCAATATACCTACGCTAATCTAGCTCAAATTATTTTAAATTTATTATGCCTCTTTTCTTGCGACACAAGAACCTTGGAAAGGAAAACAATGCATTAAAAAACATTCGAGAGAAATTACTTGCAACATTTATTTTTTCAATTCACTAAAGTCAAGACCAAGGTCAGATTCCGCAGATTAGGCAACGGTTTCCCACGGAAGTTTCTCATCACCGTGAATACACAGTACAATGTCCAAAATGCTATGATCATATCGGTTGATGGTAACAAACGATTTTATACACCTAAAAATACTCATATTGAAAACATAGTAAAAATAGCGCAAGTAAACATGCCAGCGATGAATACTTATGGACCACATCCCTTTCCGGCCTTGTCGAGGGATTTTCAAAGAAGATTAACATACAAAGAAGAAATGTTTCGACAAAATAGATTTCATAATGGGCTACGCAGTATCTCGCGGTGACCATCGCTACGTTAAATGTTAAAATAAGCTAAATTGGATATTTAAGAGGAAATTAAGTATTTTTAAAAGCGAAAAAATGTAATAATAGTTACATTCCAGAGCTAACAACATCCAGAAGATATACATCCAATTACACGTATCAATTCACTGAGACTGTAGACTTTCCTAAATAAGCAAAAGTGATTGGGGAAGCTAGAGTAACTCTTTTATTTTACTAATGCACAAATATTGCGAAACAAATTTCTCGAAAATATACGTATACCATCATTTTCTTGTTAATCTATCATATTTATTAGAAAATTGAGATAAAACTAAGAATGGAATAATAATTTTCCGATACTTGGAATAAATAGGGGGTGTTATCGCTATTAACTCTAAAGAAATAGACGAAAGAGGAGATAAAATCTTGTACCCGGTCATGAAAAGCTGAAACGGGTATTAAAATTTAGCCCGCATATTACTAATACATAAATTGCAATTATAATAAGTTAAAGTGACACATGCAATACTCCTACACTCCTATAACTACCTATATCCATAGCGTAACCATAACAGAGGCAAGTGGAAATACTCATGGAGTCACCTCCGTAATTCGCGAGAAACGAACGCGGCAAGGAATCAGTAACTCAACGCTTTATCTCCCATTTGGTTAATCATCTTCAGATAGCGAAGAACCGGTCTTCGTTTCCGCTGATTTCAGAATATAACTCGATTTTCTCCATCTTCGGCCGATAAACCGACTGCGCACGGCATCCGGGGAAGGGGAATCGCAAACAGCACTCTTCCGTGGAATACTTACAACGAATACACCGTTTTCTTTCGTTTTGCATACCTCGAGGCAACCGGGAAAACAGCAATCGGATCGATGGGCGACCTCCGAGGAGGCTTTCGTAGATTCTCACAACTCCTTTTCACTCGTCTTTGGCCTCTGGACTAAAAATCAATGCTCGCAAAACAACCAGACTCGGCAGCTCCGCCTCAACTCTTTCCAAAATGACGATTACCAAATGAATTCCCTCTGTCGCGATACTGGTGACGAACCAATCCATCCATTGACCTCTCCGGTGCCGGCGATAACGCTATCGATCTCAGCGATAATTCATATGACAAACACAACGAACGCGCTTATTAATGAGTTCTATGAGAGAGATAAAACATCGCCGACGCTGAAATTGTACACGCGATACATTGCTATCCAACCTTAACAGACCACGGAGATATTTTATACGGCTGAAAACATCGCTGCAAGCTAAATCACGTGATTGATAGCTTCAGATTCGTATATACATAAAAGAAGAACAAGATGAGAAATTTAAACAATGAGGAATGATAGGAATGAATCAGTCAGTAATCACTGGTTACTTAATGAGTCTGGCCAAAAGAAGAGATGCAAGACCAGCATAAAAGAATGTATATCCTTGGTTTTAAGTATGGGTGAGGAACCTTCCTTGTCGGAAGGCCGCGTATATCACACCATACGGCCTCATCAGAAACCATTATGTCTACATATGAAGATGAATTGCCAAAATTCAAATATTTTATGATCTAATTACGATAAGGGAAACGAATTTAATCGCTTAGTGAACCTAGGTGTTATATTTTCCATTTCATCTTCACTTGACGTAATTTACGAGATTTCGCGGCAATCTTAATTAAATGTTTTTTCGTTTGTTTCGAGAATTGAAAAAAACCCACAAAATAAATAAATCTGGAGGTAGCTCTGAATTGACAAACGTAGTATATGCGAGAAATTAGAACGACGAGGATGGCATATGAAGAATGAATGACTAAAAATAAATGGAGAGTACTACCGATATAGGGATAGTTGAAGGTTCTGAATTACATACTGAAGAATTGAGACTTACGTAGCTTAAAGAATAAAGGGGATTGAACTAAAAGCTGTTCGAATATCAACTGCGACAGATGTAACTAATGTTAGGAGAAGATAACAAAAGATAATTATGATGAGTGTAGTGAATCAATGAGACAAATAACTTGCTTTCAGGAAGGGAATAATGATATTAGTTTACATACATCAGCGTATGCACCATGCAAGCCGCCTTCCGGCACGTGGCAGGGGGAAAATATGTACGTAGGGGGATATATATGCAAACGAACACAACTTGTAGAGTAATTATTTTAATATTAATGGAAGGAAATTTAAGTCAACGGTAAAATTCATGGGAAAATGTAATACATACGTAAAGAAACATTAGAAGAACTCTATAATATCATGCGACACGACACAAGCTGATTTACGGTACTCCGGTTTAGCAGCACTGGTTTACTAAATTCACCGATTTCCAGGAGCATATGGAATGAATAAAAATGGAGAATGACCTGGAAAGTGGCTTAATGGCGGATACGCCGCAGAGCGAGGGAAATATTCTTCTTCGATTCACGCTGATAAACGCCTCCAACTTTATCCTGAATACATAACAATGTCATTCCGTAGACAAAAAAGCGTTCCCATTAAAAGATATCTCGATTCTTAGATGGATGCGGCTGATTGTTTGCTCTTCCATCCCGAATGCCATTATAGACTCGCTACGTGTCTCCCTCGAGATATGACGAAATTCACCTGTTCCCGCAAACAAAAGATGCAACGCTCCGAACAATAGGGGAGCGAAGATAAGCTTTGTTTCTTTCTTTCGTAAGTGATAGAAAGCTTCGACTCCTAATACGTTCCTATGTGAATATCTCGAAAGACCTCCCATTATATATGCTTTTTCTTCCGAAGGAAAAAAACCCCGCCATAATGGACGTGTCAAGCGCTAACCGCAGCGAAAGAAGTAACGGGAACTCGTAAATGGCCGAAACTTCGGCGGAACGCGTCGAATTCAGGTTCTCGGACCTCTTCCATCGCTTTTATAAAAAGCTCACTTTTTCCATTCGCGTCGAAGACCGCGAAAAACCTCGAGGCTAACGTTGAATCGAGTCACGTCGACCAAAATGCATCCGGGAAATCGCTAAAGAGGAAAATACCTCCATTTCTCTGACTTGGTTATTTGACGGCTATTGTTCAACCAAGTGAAGAGAAATTAGTGATATAAGAAGTAGATCATTCGATAAATTTCAAAGCAGATACACAGAACCGATAAGGTAATGCTGCGAGGCTTCACGGACAAAATGTTTACCTGAGACATCATTACGTTTTTCTACATGATTTCAAATCAAGTAAAACAGTAGTCAGGCCATAAGAGTAACACTAATTTAATCTTTAGGTTGCGAATCACGTCTAGGGCATAAAGGAGCCTATAAATACAGATTAGTACTCATATGTTTCGTAAATTTTCTTCCTATTCAATGTTTCTTGGAAATAAAAACGATCAATTTCCATAAAGACGATCACACTAATAATATCATACTAACTTCATCGTCATACGAAACAAAAAAATGCGTCAAGCGTGTGAAAATGAGGGTAAAATCGTCATTCCTCGAACAACGAGGTTTTTTTTATTTCATAAAATGAAAGAAGCACGTTTATTAATAATAACTACAGAGGACTTCAAATATGCATAAAACGTAAACAGTTATCACTCATGCATTAATTCTGAAATTTGCAAATAAGACGAATTTCAGAGTTAATCAACATATAAATGAGTACATGACGAAAAGTTATAAGATGAATAAAAGTGATGAGCAATAAAGAGCTTCTTAAACTAATCACGCAATGGTTTGCGTTCAGTAAAACCTTCTTCCCGGTGTTTTGTTTATCCTTTGAGCTTTTTAAGCCTTCGCTTCTCCACAAGACCTAAAAGACGCATGAGAACTATCGGGGTTTTCGCTCTCCATCACTAAGTAAAATAAGATACAAAGGAAATGAAAAATTACACATGTTGCAATTTAATTAAATCATATGAAATCAGCAAATATTCACTTCCCTTAAAATGAAAAATGTGAACATATTTGATAACAGAATGTTCGTTTTATACACAAAGGAATTGATACATTCAATCCTCAAATTCATTCCATTACAAAAGAAATCTACAACGTGATATTGACAAAATATCTTTCAACGATACCGAATCAGGTTTAATTTTGTGGTACTTATTAACTTGTAAAAATTCCATGGTAAACAAACTTTTACTAGAAATCGCTTTCGCTACGAAACCTGGGCCGTGCTATTCGTATAATAAATTAGTGGTCTAGTAAAAGTTTGTTTACCATGAATGTTTTACAAAATATCTTTCATTTCAAAAAATAAAAAATGGCGCGTAGATAAAACAAAGATTGATAATACAACTTCTCTTTATTCTCACGATTAACGGTTGATACAATTTCACATGCATTCGTTTAATTTCATAACGGGAATGGCAATGGGTGAAATGAGCTTTAAGTGGTATTAGTCATAAATGTACAGCAGATGATGTTCGCTTCTGCTTGAACACTTCCAACTCAGAGATAAGAGTGCAAATTTAACTATGGGCGGGTACATTTAAAATTACGCTCGATAGAAAGAAAGTGCACTGAAGTCGACGTAAAGGCCATTGAAAAAAACAAACGAACTCGAGCCTTGAGAATGGTTTCGCTCGAATTTACATAAGAGTACAGCGCGATGTGAAAATTTCCCTTGCAAGAACCAGACTCGCAGACGGACTTCAATTAGAACGTGACGCGGGACACGGATCTCCGATCACCTAAAGGAGAGGAACAGTAATTTCCATCGAAAACATCACAAGTGGCCAACATGCTCTCTCTCTCTCCGTTTCCAATTCATGAATGCTCTTGTCCTCCCAATAATCGAATTCACACTGAAGACATTCTCACTTAAATACATAAGTCGATAACGGGGACCTTCTTACTTCATGGATTTAATACAAACGGTAGATTTACTTGTGAACGAAATGAGGGTCAAACAAATTAGGGGAGATTTTTACACGAGACTAATATTGTTACACTTTTATGCTTGATTCCATACTTATAGAAGTATTTTGAATGTAAATTTAAAAAACTCGAAATTATCAGCAATCTTCAAAAGTGAATCTGTTTTTGTTTACGTTAAGAATTGTCACCCATTAAATTCCTCAGCTTGAGCTCTTTACCACCTGGGTCATAGAGAGCAAATGTTTTTAGCTCGTATTAAGTAAACGATCTTCTCTGCGAAGAACAAAATACCGAAATATTCACTGCGAGCTATTTTAGATTATGATGCTAAATAAGACGAATTGAACAAAAAGTACGAAAACAAACGGGCCCTAACTAAAGTCTTCTTGAGTTAGTCTTTCTTGAGAAACTAAAATACCAACCTTATCTGTTCCGATATATTTTCGAACCCCGTACTCATGATAGAAGAAAGGATGTGAATTTGAATTAGTACCAGAGGAAGCAATAAAAAATGTAATAAATTATTATATCTTTCTTGAGAAATGACTAATGAGTTTCTCGTGCGACTTCGGAATATGCGCAGGGGTCAATGCCCGATTGATAACATCTTGTGGTCAATTGGTCCATCTGCGAAGCAGAAAGAGGATCATCTGACACAAAACCATCAGAGAATCACGAAGTTATTGGTTCGGCTAAATTTGAATGTAACATTATTGACAGGATTGTATCGAATTCCTTCTTTGTCAATAACAAATTTTTAATCTTCTATAAATATTTATATATTTTTTAAATATTTAGCGACACAGAAACCGTCTTAATAATCAAAATTAAATTTGAATGTAACATTATTGACAGGATTCTATCGAATTCCTTCTTTGTCAATAAAAAATTTTTAATCTTCTATAAATATTTATATATTTTTTAAATATTTAGCGACACAAAAACCGTCTTAATCACTGACGTAAAGGAAGACAAGACACTAGATAATTAAAAATTTTACTGATGTTTACTCTTCCAGGAATATAATTAAAGAAAGGCTTCAGTTCTACTGGCGGAACTTCCCTTGTCCTTTTCTGTAATCTCTTCAGAGAAATAAAGTTCTCTCTCTTCTTCTCTGGACCCTATAAGATGGTTTGGAAGCTCGTTGCCGAGTCCAATAATCCGAGATGCTTGAGACAAGCAACGAGCGAGTGAGAAGAAATAGCTTACGCACGATGTGTGCGAAAACAAGAAGCGATGTGTTAATTGCGCACTTCAAAAAGAGTCTTCCTCCCTGTGCAGATCCTTCCCCTCCAACACTAGCGACGTCGCAATACTTCCCATTTCAACTTCAAATCATCTCCTGCCTTCAGAATAGCTCGAGCAACATTATCTCTTGAATAATACACCTCCTCACCACTTTATTGTTCACTGATCCAATAACGTCACCATGCCAACGTAAAAGAAACTTTCCTTGGCAGACGTAATTTTTTGTGATCGAGACATAAACTTGGAATTTTTTAATCGATCTGCTAGGTGGTAAGAACATGATAAAAGCTGATCATTATTATGGGGACAATTTCACACCGATGTATCCTTGAGGAAATTAGTCTTACTTAGAGAAAGCTCCAGCGACTGTGGGCGGCACATCCCGGATGCCACACGGATGTTTTCCAAGAAATACAAGCATTCCATTCATAATCATAAGCAAATCGTATCAGATCTGAAACAATTGTTATTCAGGGACAGTGATGATTGAAGGTATATTCCTTTCAACCGTTTAGAATATTTCTGAAATTCAAATGAATCTGTATTCATACTATGCCAGCAACCTATCTTATACTAGCTTACTACTTATATTATAAATAATTTATCTTCTTATCACTCTCTATTTTCGTAATCTAATCGAATGAAATATACAAAATATACATTAATTCATTAGCTTTATTCAATTCTGCGATTATATTTACAAACCTAATCCAAGCCGCAAGTAACGTATTCACCAAAGATTTCGAATCTGATTCAGAGACCATTACGAAGAAGCTATTTTCTAAATTAAGTTTTGGGAAATCGCATAAAATTACTTTCGAGATGGATTCCGCTAAAAAGAGAAGGATGTAATACTGGAATAGAGGCAGATGAAGGAGAGGATTAAAACAGCAGTTCATCGCCTTGGCTTGAATCAACTGAGAAAAAATAAAACCAAACCGAATTCTTCATTGAGGGGCACCCCAGTCTGAGGACAAGCCGTACGAGAGAATAAAACACAAGAGAGAGAGACGTCTAATCATTAAATGGGAGTTCTTTCGAAGCCCACTGGGGCGATCACGTCCCATTGTCTCCTCTAGCTCACAATGCCCCAAGAATCTCCGATAATCCGAATTAAACAACCGACCAATCTGCTTTCGTCAAATGGGAAAATATGCGCCGTTTCGCGTGCTGCGTGAATACCTGTCCGGACGGTGCAACCAACCGAAAAAGGCGAGGAAAGAGGAAGTTACCCGTTACTGTAATTGTTTTTTATCTCTTTCTCCTTCGGGGGGAGCTTTTCCACGAGCCCAGAAAAGAAACTGCCATTTCCTCTCGCCGAAACAAACGACCGCATAGCGTCTGGCCCCTTCTCGCGACTTTTTTAAAGTTAAAAAAAATATACGCCTCTTCCGTCACAACACATCAACTTACCCGTGAAACAACACAAAGGCGGCACATTTTAAACAAATCTCGCGCCCGCCGGTGTCAAAACGAATAGAGTGCGAGCAAAAGCGAACCGGATTCGTTTATCTCGAGCGAAAAATGCCTTTTTCTTTTCTTCGGTCGAAACAAAGGCCTTCGCCGCTAATTACCACCGCTTGAAATTTCGATCTCGCTCCAATCGCGGAAAAAAGGGCAGAAATGTTACAATAACACAACCTTTATACGAGATTGTTCGTCGGTTATCTTTAATCAAGAAAGCTCACTAAAGAAGAGAGCTACATAGGGAAAAATTTATCTCAAGACACGTCTAGTCCTTCAGCTATTCACCAACGAATTTTAGGCAACGAAAATATGTTTTGCGTATTTTCTGAAGTTAAAACGATAACTTAAGCGTATGGAATGAAGGTGAGATCAAACACACAGCAAATATCTTTATGCATTAAAAATGCTTCGAATAGTATTTTTTTAAATATGACGATGCAAAGACGCCGAATCATTAATACCTTTGAGTTTTAAGATTTTTCTCTGAATAAATTTCTTTCATTTTCATCAAAACCTAACCTTTTCTTATTCTTAGTAGTAAGTTTTTTCCCTTACGTATACTACGATTATTCCTTTACTTTTGTTTTTTATTGTACTTCCAAGAAATGCTATCAAATTCATCGATAATCATCGATTCACTTGACATCTATACGCTTGAAAGTATTAGTAAGAGAAATCAATTCAAATAAATCGTTATACCTCGCAGAGATTAGCAGGAGAATAAAAAAGGAATGACTTGACAGTAGTTGGAGGAACAGTTAAGAATGGCGTAAGAAAATGTCTGGGTGATTAATATTTCCTTAAAGATAGGATAGCATCTGGATAAAAAATCAACCCTTTTGAATTTCTATAACCACGCAGATAATGCCTTCAGTAGTACCCTCACAAGGCGAGAAAACGTAAAAACTATATCAATGGAAGATATCAGAGATGCGTGAATCCTCGACTTGAGAGATAGGTGAGGTAACTCCACCGGAGGTGAGTTCGGGAGGAAAGAGGACCAGGTTTACACGGGAATCGTGGGTGAAAGCAGCGAAAGGTTGGCGAAACACATAAATATCTCCTGATAAGGCCCCACAACACCGAGCAGCCATATAAATAAAACCTCCACGGAAAAAAGCGAGGTTGGGAATACAAAAAAAGAGCAGGATTAGTAAATCTCATCAATCTTAGAGAGAGCTAGGATGGAAATCGCTGGAGGTAAGACAAGAACGAACCTCGTTTTATCATCTCGAAAGGTACAGATTAAAGGGACTGAAACAATCGGGCGGATTCGAATTGCCGCATTACGCGGGGAGACAACACCGATCCGTCAACCTAGGAGAAATCGATTGCAGAATCGGAGGATTTAATGGACCGTTCGTCCTCTGGGGCGCGCAGGAGAGAAAATTCGCCCCACCATTAGGTAACGCCGAGCATCTCCCGGCGCCCACGTACGCGGCGAAATCGCGATGTATTAATCAGATGCGCGGTACCCAGGTACGCTCTCTGAAGAACATCTGCGCACCCCAACGCCACGAAGGAACAAAGACGACCAACCTTTCCGTTGACCGAAATCGTCGCCGACCTAAATGCAGGAAAAAAGGGGAGGGGAAAAACAAAAGACGACGTCGAATGCGTGCCTTTTGCCACCATTGCATTCGCGCCAATACTTTCACGTCGGCATCAATCGGGTCGGGACTTATTTCGGAACGCGGCGAGCGACCCTTTCCCACAAAGCGAAAATTTTCTTTACTCGTGCCGGAGGAACTTCCTCGGCGCGTCTCGTCCTTTTTTTTCCGTCGAGGAGCCAGCATTCCGATCGGCCCGCTACACGTGAACCGAAGCGAATGTAAGTAAGAAGCTGGTGAGCGAGCCACGGCTTGGCACTGCCTCTCTCAGAAGGCGGCCAGCTCTGTTCGTGACATCATCGGCCAGAGGGGGAGGGGGGCCCTCTTTGAGCAGAGCGATATAACGATGGCTGATGAAAAAGAGAAAAGAGCGGCGTCCAGGTGGGAAAGATGGGAATTCGCGGTCCGCGATGCAGATGACGCACAAAAGACGTGGTTCGGGGGGCGGAAGGGGTTGGGAGGCGGGCTAGGATGGGCAGAGGACCAGCCGCGGTCGGAAACAAGGATCGGAAATAGGATATGCACCCAACACGCGCGATGAAATAAATTTTCGAATTTATTTCAAATGATCCTCTGATTTGCGCATCTGTTGGTTGGGTTTCGCTCGAACCGTTATTTCTTCTCCGCCCCCAAGCTTTTGGCAATTCCTGCTCATAATTGTACCTGTCATCATGTGCATTGTCTCTTTCCTCCCCCTTTATCTCGATCATTAATTCTCCTGGGGCTACCGGATACCCAAGTGGGTAGGGTGCTCGCCTTCGGTGAATGAGGACCTGGGTTCGATTTCCGGTGGGAACCCAAAAGTGCAAAATAATCTCAGCTGTAGTGACTTATACATAAAATTAATTCCTAGTTATTAACCATGTATGGAAACATTTATTTACTGCCCATTCCCCTCTTTTAATGTCTCTCATAATGCAATTATTTCATTATTTCCAGCATATCTTCTGTGTTTAGGTTGGGTTACCGAAAAAAGACTTATATTATTATTATTATCTACATTATTTACGGTTTGAGTAAACTTCATCACTATTATTCGACGTTTTATCAGTAATTAAAATATGACACCAGTTTTACTCGTTTGAATAATAGATGTATAGAGACGTATCATTCATGAGGAATGGTGAATTAAACAGAAATTGCTTTTTAAACCATCCTTCGTGAGGAATAGGTAAGCGCGGATCAAATTCATTCAAGAAACAATATAAAAACCGTTTGTAGACCGGATTTGGCCTTCTGGCGGTAGTTTGAAGAATCCTGACTAGAAGATCACATCTCATACGAATTCTGGAAGTTAAAAAATAACGAAGAGCATAGAAATCACGATGTCGGCGTTAGCAGAAGAACCCCTCTGATTCCGTTTCGGTTGATTTCGCCTCCATTCCCAGAGGCACCAAATGGCGTAGAATAAAACCATTCTTGCTTTAGATTACTTTTAGTTATCCTCTCTTAGCTTCATTGAGAGGAGCCAACACCCCCTACCACTTCAGCTCCCAACTTCCTCCATTCTAACAGTACGTTTGACATTTCGTTTCCTCCTACGTCTCGGCTCTACGACTTCCACCTTTTTTTAATTTCCTCAATCTCTATCAACGCGTGCAGCACTTCCTTATTTGATCTTTCCTTTATCCAAACGGGGACCTTTCCCTAAAATTGCCTCGCCTTTGCTTGCATAAACTATTCAGGCATCAAATACAATATATCCTTCATCTAGAACTATGCTTATGATTCGGCTTTTCAGTATTTCCGAATATTAGACGCTTCTCATTTTCAAGACAAAGTAATGAAACTAGAGAATTTAATAGTTAAATGATTGAACAAATTAATCCCTACACCATTACGAAGCTGGTAACTGGTAATTCCTTCCGAATATTTTTGACATTTTAACATTAATATCGAAGAAATGATTTATTTACATCCACAAAAAAGCTATTTAACAATCCACATATGTCTAAATGTGAAATAAATGGCAAATCCATTCATTTGGTCCTAATCTAAATTGGCTCATTTAAATTTAAATAATAACGAAGCTGGCAACTGGTAAATATTTCCGACATTTTTACGTTGGTATCTAGGAAAAAGCTATCGTTTACATTTACACAAAAGCTATTTTACAATCTGAATATTTATAAATACGAAATAAATAGTAATTCCGATCACCTAAAGCCTTCTAATTTGGTGAAACTTAATCTTAATACACATGCTAGCAGTCTCGTACATTTTATATTACGTTCTTTAAACAGTAAATCTTTTACCTATAATTAAAACATGGGCTAAATAAGCTATTTTATTAATTATCCTCATTGCAGTGAGGTTATCTTCCATGCTTACCAAAGCACACTCCCTCTAGCCCGACCCATGGCAGAGAGGGAAATACTTGTTAGAATGACCTCTCCTTGCTTAGATAATTGTTTTAAATGGTCCGCATTTCCGTAGGCGCTTCGCCAGGAGATCGATGCCACGACTCGAGCGTAATGCAAATGAGTTTCGAAAGACGGTTAAGAATCAAAAATGGAATCGCGGCTATTGCGCATGCTGATTTTACCGCAACGTAAACGATTCGCCGAGAGAATTCCGCGATGATACGTCACCATTAATCATTCCAGCTTCACCACACGGACGACTATTCGTGTACTTGCGCCGGGAAATGAGAAAAGCAAACGTAACTCTCCGAAGGATCTTGTTACATTTAAATTAAATATATCTCCGTGTATCGCTGGCGGGAGATCTCTCTCGCGTTGAGCAGGAAGAGCATTTCAATCACCAGACGCGGAATGGACGACTTCTCGGCTCGGTAATATTTGCTAAGAAGAAATAAATTATTCAAATTAATGCGGATGAACTGCGAGCGCGAGAAAGGAAGGGTTTAAAAATAAATACTTAGACGTCGTCTTGTTTAGCAGATCGATCTATTACGAGTGTTCGGTTTCTAAACATTCAGGGGATTGCGCGAGCAAGAATGAGCTTCATTTGAATTCCTAGGTGTCTTCGATGGAATGCGAATATTTTGAGTTTTATTACAGCTGCTAAATGGGAGAATAATTATACAATGAAAGAGTATGGGAGATGTAACAAACGATTTGATGGATAACGGTTAGAATAAATATTATTCATTAAAAGAGGTCCACACATAAAAATGATTATGAAAATCATTCTTAGGTTGGAAACAATGGAAATCAAACTATTCGAAACTAACTATGTTCGAAATAGAGCAGTTAAAGAAACGAGTATATTCCAGCATTAGTAACGTAAACGAAATATTTTTTACAGAAAAGATGGACTCAAAATGTTATAGAGACATATTCGTCTTATATTTATATTATCTAGAATTGCTTCAACGCCTTTAACAAAAACCATGCTTGGTACAATCACATGATACCATAAAACGTTGAGACTAAAGAGAAAGCACGATTTCTTCACTGCAGATAAGGTAACCTCTCTTATAATCACGTTTCATTGATAAAATATTTTTAATAGCCATACTACACGTAGAATCATTGCGTTCATCAAATTTATGTAAATTGATCACAATTGATTAACAAGGAGTAAACGTTATCAATATAATAAAAATGAGAAAACAATGGCGAATAACGAAAAAAACAGGAAAATGATAATTTCTCGATATTCAATTGATACCAAGAAGTTTCCATAATTGTTACAAATTCTCGAAAGTGCAAGTCTAAAATTTTATGTTCTCTCTCTTGGAGAGAGCTGGCAAATTTGGATCACAGCCGAGTCCTTAACGCATCAGTTTATTTACGTTCGATGATTCAGTTCCCGTGACGACAAGCTTGTTAAACAAAAGCCCGAAGAAAACGGTCCTTTTTCGCGTTGCGATATATTCTGGAACTGCGGTTGTATGGGCGCGAATGAGGAATAATTTAATCTCCCGATGCGTCGAGAACTACCAATCATTCCGACACTTGAGAGAGAGAAGTTGGCGCAGTTACTAACCGCGAGTTTGCATCGAGCAAACGTATCAACATTTGTTCGCTTCCATCGTCGCCCAGCGGCACAAACGGCATAAAAACTGGGATACGAACGACCATTTTGAGCGGAGATGAGACACGGCCGCGCATTTCGGAAAAATCCTCGGAGATACTCCGCACGAAAGGAATGCAGCCGGATCAATCGATACAAGCCGTAAAAATATCACGCGACCTGCACGGAAACGCTCGATCAAGTGTTTCTCAACTCCATTTTCCTCCGCCAAATTAATGTGAGGTCTGTGGTTGCCACCTTACGAACTGTTCAATCCGAGAGTTTTTTAATAATGGAGGTTAGTATTTCGGGAGATTTTTTATTTAGGTGTCTGGAGTTCCAGGAGACTCTCGGTCAAAGCACATAAATCGCAAGCAACTGTTAGCTAATACTAAGCTAACGATATTTTTCCAAACTGAATGAATGCTAGTGCTCTTCTTCAGGCTATATTCTTGTTGAATTAAAGCGATAATACTAAGGTAACGATTTGCTTTCCAACTGAATTATTGTATTTCTGGGCTTCAGTCTCCGTTCTTGTTGAATTAGAGCGATAAGGTCTGAGATTTAATTGAAATATATGTAAGGGCACAAGATTAATCTAAAGTAATTTTATCATGCAATATTTCTCATGAATTGGGTAACATTGGCTGGCTGAATTTACGAATTTCAGATGATGAGCCACAGTTTAGCAGATTTTCTAAATTTCTGAAGAGGTGGCAATGTTATACAGCGTTACAGCATTTGCAGTAAGTTTATTAGATGAAAACTGTATTTAAAATTATCTGACTTAAACAATTAATCGTAATTTTAATGGTAATAATGTTAATGATAAGCCACAGATCGGCAGATTTATAAATTCTGGGAGAGGTGGCAATCCTGTACCACGTTACAGGATCCGTTGTCAGTTTACTAGCTGAAATCTGAATTGGGAATTATGTAACGTAATCAATTAAACGTAATATCAATGGTTAGATTGAAGTTAACCTGGAGTAAAGCCTTTCTTATTCTGTGGAAAAATTACTTAGAAATCTATTCCCTTGTAAGGTGAATTCTGCTGAAATTCACTATAGCGAGACCCATTCTTCATTTCCCGCTTCAAACGGAAAAACTCAAATCCGAATTCCTTATTATTCCCGAACGATATATAAAATGGGAGACGATTCTTAGCCGTCCTTGAGAATCCGAAGGAAACGTGTGAAGAACATCTGGCGTCGGGTTTCTGAAGAAATCTCCGACGAAAAAATATTCCCATTGGTTAATTCCCCGTAGAAACTTTCCTTTCCCCTATCTAATCTGATTACCTTTTCCTTCCTTCACGTCTCTATCGGCCTCTTTTTCTTCCTCTCCTAAACGGGGAGGACTGAGGGCGATAAAAAGCCGGGAGGAATTTGAGGAAAAAGCACATCTCGCGGGCGTGAATAGAACCATCCGTATGACCTAACACAATCGGGTACTTGATGGCGTCCGTTGCAGGCGAAGAAAATGCCCTTCCGCTTGCCAATTGAAACAGCTGTGCGAGCGTGAATAGGCGTTTCTCGGGGCTAATCCTTCTCGCGGGCGGACATTGAAAAAACGAGGCTTCCGAATATTCCTCCGTGGCCATCGGCCCAATGAGAGAAATTAAACCTCCGCACGCGGATATCCGTGGATTTGCGAGTGCCACGCAACGAACGAGTGGCATCCGGTGCCTCGGCGGTGCCAGAATTGTGGCCTCTGGGGATTCTTTATGCGGGAAGGCATTTCGCACCTGTCAAAATCTCGTTGTTCCGATAAGATACATCGTACTGCTGAAAAAGGAGATCGTATCTCCAACTGGGAGGATATTACATTGGTTCTGACTAAATGATTACTGCGATACTACCGAATGGGGTCTGATGTCATCCATCAATTTATCGCGGAAACTGAACCTCCCAGTAACATCTATGAGCACGTCTTCTCTGTATACTATAGAAATCAAACAAGAAATCTAGTTGATGGTGCATTTGCATACGAGCATTTTAATTAATTAAACAGCGCTTGAGTTTTGAAGAGATAAATGAATTACTCAAGTGATGGATCTTCTACGTTTAATGACCAGGGAAGAGCGAACTCAAACCGATGAGGACTCTCATTGAATTTGCGCAGCAAAAAAACTTGAATGTTAATGGTTAAGCATAATGAGTAATTTTAGAACTAGTCGCAACTAGCAAAATAGGAGAGATCGTGATTCAGAAAAAATATTCCTATCCATTTAAAGTTAACCGAAGCACTAACCTCTTTTGGCATTATTACTCTAAATGTTGTTTTCGAGAACATGATGATGAAACTTCTATAGAATTATAACGTTTAATGAACTACATGTAGAGTTAAAATTAGTAATACAGTACCTGCATCGAGTCTAAAAGGAAATACAGAAACAAAAAGAGAATCTATTCATTTAATGAGCGATGACACGACTCCCATTCTAAGAAACTCAAATTATTTTCAACGAGAAAGGAAAAGCCTATTAGTATGTTCGATTCCCACAAAGGATTATCTGAATGGTTTGCATGCAACGAAGAAAAGAAGGCCTTTTCCTATTCATGCCCTTCTGCTACACATTCAAAGTTTATCGATGGGAAGAATGCCTACAGAAACTGAATTACACAGAACGATAAACAGGAAATATTTTATCAGCGCGTTCGGATTTCATTCTTTCGAATCCTTATCTCGGACGGATGAGGCAATTCGAGTAACACGTAACCTCAAGTCCTACTCGAGACGTATTCAGTCACCCGTCGCGAGAACATATGCCTCTCTGCATCCGCCTTAATTTAGAAAGTTACGAATCCTCTTTCGCCGACACAACAATTCGCCACATCTTGGACTCGGAGAAATGTTTCGTAGAGTCGATAAAAAGGCGTAGCGATCCGTGGCCAAGGTGAGAGCTTCCGCCTCTATGCAAACGTGCTCAAACGCCACTCCTATTCCGAGGAAATAAAATCGTCCTCCTTTCGAAATAACAGTATTTACTAGAGTATAAGCCGAGGCACCTAACTTTATCACAAAAGAAAACAGGGAAAACTTACTGACTCGAGTATAAACCTAGGGTTCCTGCAACGATACTCAGATGAATAAAATATATTCATTTGTCATTTGGTAAAGGATAGAAAAATATGTATCTTTCATTTACTTTTGTCACAGTCTTTGTCGTGACGTGACGAAGCTACTGGCGTATCAATGAATAAATGCACTAATCAAGGTGTCTCCTAATATTCTGCCAAGGAAAGTGTTACTCGTAGAGTCATTGTACTTCACTTGAGTGGACATGTTGCGTCGCTTGTAGCATTCTGGCGCACAATCAGTGAGAAAAGCAAGGGCTAACTACCTCACTCCTCATCCTCCCTAGTAAACCTCATTCCTCTCTGCAAGCTCTTTGTAGCTTACGTCAGATGGGGTGAGTAACCAACCGGCCTTAGGGCTGAATACTTAACAGGCATAAGTCTAGGCAAATGAAGCAGCTACTGATGGATTTCAAAATAAAAATATATATCAATAAAATTACAATAATTGATCAGTAGGTGGATGTTAAAAGAAAATTCACAGAGGAAGGCGTTGTTTTGTGGAAATCCATCATAAGAAAATAAATAGAGAGAGTACTTAGTACGTAATGTTAAAAGAACTGTTCATGAGTAAGTGAGGAATGCAAGCCAATTTCCGGCTAAGGCAGACTTTTTCCACCGGAGAACAGGTAAGTGGGATCCTCACACTCCGAGTATAAGCCGAGGAGGGCATTCTCAGCATAAATAATGTTCTGAAAGAACTTGATTTTATACACGAGTATATGCGGTATCTCGTTTACATTTTTAACTTGAGACACTCGGAGATATTTGTCCGTCCTAAACCGCAGATCTTTACTCGCGATTCCCTTATCTGCGAGCACTTGTATTCCTACCCGAAATAATCCAGCCGCGAGGACCCGGGCGGGAGAGAAAGGAAGAATCTTACATTATCGACTTCGCATTTGGGCGGAATCGTGGAGAGGGGGCGAACGGGGGGAACATGACGTGAAGCCTAAACAATGCCAGCGACTGAGGCGAAGCATCTCGGGGAGAGAGGAAATGATCGTGTATTCGTCGCTTAGGAAAACGACCCACGGCCATACGAAAGTGGGGAAAAAATGGATGGAAATGCCTAAGTCGGAACGCTGCCCATTCAGAAGAGAACCAATGAACCAACGCCACGACCTTTTGACTCCCGTAATGTGATGCAAGTGGATGCAGTTGGAAAGGATGGTCTTGAAAAGGGGTATAACATGCAGGTTGTGCATCCAATTACAGGCGATTTTACCACCACACCTGATCAAATACAGGATCGATGCCTTAGTGATTGGATTAAAAGGAGCCACGATTCACTTTGGTGATTTGCCAGGCGCTATTACCACATAAGAGTCAACGTTATGTAGTCTGTGCAGCTAACCCAAAAACTTAGAAATAAAAATAGCCATTGAGTTTAATTGATTAGGTAGACGAAGTTTTCCTTTCACTTCCAAACAATTTTGGTCAAGATAAGAGAAGAAAGATGTTACACCAAGGAAGCTGGAATGAAGTTAATTAGATTCGCTGACGCAACAAATAGAAGGCAATAAAATGGTAAGCAGCTGCACACATTTCACAGGAAGTTAAACTGTTCTAGTTTCTCAGAATGAACAGCAATGCCACTGAGCAGAAACGATTAAAACTTCTTTCCCACTAATTCACATCGGCATGGGTATCCTTCCTGTGAAGAGCAAAGCGGTACGCAAATCTCCATAAAAATAAATACAAGATATAATTTCCTCTAACGACCGCAAAGAAAGCTAAAGATATTACACTAATGGCGAAGTTCCGAGGCGATATCATCATCTATTAATAAACACAAGTTCACTTTCACTTCTTCAGTCGCCATGATAAGATTTCTCGCTGCAACATGATATGCCCGTGTTTACCTCCGGATACTGTGTCCTGGGGGAAAAGTTTTCTCTCTGCACCTTCATAACCCTCCGCAACTTCTCATGCATCCCTTCCGAATCCTCTCCATTATAAACCAGCATGTGACTTGTTTGCGTAGCAATGATACAAAGCCCAACAGTTCACTTATGCTCTAAATCGCCAAGATCAAAATGCAATCACTAAAATAAATGAACCGCTTCAAATAATACTACTCAAAACTATCAATCGATTTACTAAAATCTATAAAAGAGCTCGAAGATTCCGAGCTAGATAAAAATAGAAACCACGGACAGTGAAGTGTACTATGAAAATTAAAGACTTAGATTGGTACTCGATGAACCGCCTCAAAGAAGACCAATCGAAATAACATTAAAAATTAAACCAAAACTGAAAAAGTCAGAGGATTCCGCGTTTGATAAAAATTAAAGAAAAGTAACATTGAAACTGAAGACTCTAAGAATAAGAATAATCTCAAATGATAATAACCAAAATAGAAGATGATGAACCTAGTAGACATTACATGACATTCCATAAATATGACATCGATCTAAAATATTTCCGCCAAAACCTATTCCCATCCCTTGTGGTTAGGTGCCATAGAGCTGTAATTTATGAGAGCTAAAGTCTACACCAGGGTGTCGCAATTGAAACTCCTTATAAACACTGCCAGCGATTTAAAGCGAGTACGTAGTGTAATCTCTATCCCTTACCATTTTGACCGTAACCCTATTTTTAAGAGGATATGTTGTCATAACACGCATTCCTTGGCTTATGAAATGGATATTACCGAACAAATTCACACCGACCGTTAGATCGACGCAACATAATAAGCCTTTGTTATCTTGATAAGGCACAAAGTTACGACTCGTGGTACGCCAAGTAGCATGTGAAGGGGTAACCTACACTGATGACGAATAGTTTCATTTGTAGGTTCAATGACATTGGCTTATCGTCAAGACTGAAGTCAGAAATCAAAGAAAAATGACCGGTTGACTAGGTAATTGAACAATCTAATACTTGGATACACCAATCTACATTCACCAATATATGACTATTCTACTAATGAGTTCGTTACTTAAGAAGAAACTATGCAGATCAAATGAATTAGATGTCTAAGTAAATATTTATTTCATTATATCGTTCAAGGAAAGAAACCTTTCCACCTGAACGGATGACGAGGCGGAGATGAATCATTGGAGGCTACCAGCATCAAGCGCATTCAAGAATAAAACTCTATGAGAAGCCACAATCGCCGCTCCCGATGATGACATCATGACACATCGAAATATCTCATGGAAGGGTGCATGCGGGCTAAAAAAAACACATTACGCAAGGAAAAACATGGCAACTCTGCCTATATGAGAGTGTCACAAACTCTCCTTCCGCAAATCTGGCTCCGCACCTTCCAATCGAGAGCAAGTGGAATATCTTCCGCAGATTTACCACACAAAAAACAACTCTTCCAAACGAATCAACCGAAATATCCCCTTTCTTTCTCATACACCTGTTCCACCAACTGTTTGTTTATATCGCCGGCATGCATAAACATGGACGGATTTCACATTCCTCGCGGAGCAAAGAACTAGATCTAACCCAATTAGAATATGGAGGGGATGAACCCGATGCCAATCACTGGCAATAGGATTTAATTCTTGCGGGGCTTCCCCACCCACTCGCACCTATTCGGAACGATTTACGTATGGCATTACGCCCCCCTCAATTCCCTTCGAAACAACTTAGCTTGCCCTCGCCATCGAGTCGGCCACCCGAACAAAAGAAAAAAAAAACAACCAATAAGCCGCGGTTTATTTTTAACATCAGAGTCACGGATGAGGAAGGAGCAATGTTTATGTTTTGATCTTCACATTTGTTTATATTCGCACGAAAAGGAATCAGAGGCACCGAAGGGCGAGATTCGGCCCTCGGAAAACAGGCGTCCGACCTACGCAGGCATCTTTTCTTGAGGAAGTCAATGTCCCGCTCTTGATGCTCTCTCCTTATTTTATTTCTGGCTTAGAATACCGACTTATCGCCAGGGCTATCAACGATCTGTAAACAAAGGCGGAGGACGGTGATACAAAGCGAGTCAATGACCGGCCAAGTTAAACTTTAAACAAAACCAAAACCTGCGAGAAGAAAACAAACACGCGAGTTTTCATTAAAGCTTCGAGGAGAGAGGTACTCGTGCAACGCACGGTTAAAGCACGCGTAGTAAACAACCACGGAGGGGATTCGGGGACAAGGGCATTGCTCGAGATCTGCACCCCTGAAAAACGTCTAAAAGCAACCTAAAAATACTCCGGAAGCGTCTGGAAATAATTCGTCAAAAACCGACGGATTGGTCGCGGCGTTTTTAAAATCGTCGAAAAGACAGACATCGAGAGAGAGGAGAAAGAAAGGGGTGGGCGGAAGAGAGAGAGAGAAAGGTCACTGACCACCACGATATCCAAGAGCATAGGCGAAAGAGAGAAAAGCAGCGCCTAAGACTCAGCCGTTACGGCCCAACGCCTTCCCTTTTGATAGCCGCCGTGGAAGGGATGCAGAGAGGGAAGACTTCCTCCCACCGCCAACTTTTACAAAACCCTCCTTTTTCCCCTCCCCGAGAATAATCCCTGGCCGACTCGCTTCTCCTTTTCCTTCCTTCGCTCACACGACCAGATCAATAGGGAAGCCATTATCAATCCAGGAAAGGACACACCGCCTGCACCACTTGCCCCCAACGATGCACCAACTCACGAACCCTTTTTACTGGCCCACGCACCCTTCCCCTCCCACCCGCACCACATGTAATCATCATAAACCGACCCCCCCCTCCCCCAGACGCATAGAAACGACGACCGGCTGACACCTCCGGACGCCCTCCATCGGAAACGCACTCACGACGCCCGACCGACGCCACGGAACCTCTCGCCCACGCCAGACGAGCACCAACTCCGATCGAGAAAAATAAGGCCGCTACATTTTTTCCTCAGGTACGCCGAGGTCACCGCCACCGTAAGCCGGCATTAGGTAGAATGTCGAAGGGTGCCGGATATGCGCCGTAAGGAGTGAAGGATGGTCGGGTAGGTAGGTCACCGAAAAAGCCGTGAGAACATCATCCCCCCCCGAGGGCTTCCGAAGCGCATGCACCCCTCGAGGGAAATGAGCATTCCCCCTCTCCAGCAAGAGAAACATAAACGAGCATTCACGTATCGAAACATTAACGAACGATAAATTCATGCCGCCATCGATGATAACCGAATCATCTTCCCCAAAAGAATACTGAGAGAATCGGCGAGGCATCTACCCCTCGGATCCCGTAAACAACCAAATCTTTCTACGGGAGGACAAAAATGCACTAGAAGAAGAAACGTGTCGAATTGGGGCGAAAAAAACGTAACGCCGAACTGACCTGATTCCATGGAATCAGCTCCTGTCTCCGAGATCCAACCCTTCCGCTCCTCCACGCGAGACCATCCGAAAAGAACCAAGGACACCACGGAAGACGACGTCCGAGAAGCAGCCGATAGAAGAAGACTCCCAAAGAATCGGGGGGAGGGACTGCTTCGTCCGGTGGGTGGGTTCCCGTGGGCGGCAAAGAACAGACGGGAGGGTGGGTTCGGAAGTTTGCTCTTCTTTGACCGAAGGGGTTCAGAAAATCCAAAGGGGTGGTGATCCTCCCGATATACGACAATTTCGAAAACTGCCGGCCGCACCAAGATCACAAAACACACACACTACTCCTTTATCCTTTTCCTCAATTGCGACAAGTACCGTGGCCGAGGTAAACACAACAACCACCACGGGGAGGGATAACACAACTCGGCGGAAGTTGCGACAGTTTTCCGTGGCAAAGCGGGCTCCGTGCGCCTCCTTTGCTCGGCGTCCTCTCTCCGAAGACTCGCTCGCAACAAGATGTCGGCGGGCGAGAGCAGCGAGCGAGTTTGAGTGTCAGTCAGTCCGGCGGCAGGCGGGCAGATTACGGCAGAACACACCGAGTCAATAACATCGCATCAGAAAAAAATGGAGGACGACGGAGAGGGGAAGTGGTGTGCGTTGTGGAAGAAGCGAGGGGGAATGAGAACCGTGTCGGAGGGGGCAGGTGGGGCGGCGTGGCTCTGACGGGTTTTTAGGGGGGACTGCGAAGACGGCCCCCGGCACAGGGAATGAGCGAGAGTCGAGAGGAATACGGCGAGGGAGGGAAAAAAGGCGGGGAGAGGGAAGTTTTCCGAAAAAAAGAACTCGAATATCCAGGAGAAGGTGAGGGGTGGGGGCGGAAAAAACGACCGCTCTCTCAGATGCCGCGAAAGGAGGGGAATTAAACGCGAGTGGAATGGGAAACAGTTACGGGGGGAGAGGAGAGAGAGAGAAATAAGCGAGAAGACCTCCTTCCTACCGCCCGATGCACTGTCGACTGGTGGAGTGGGTAGTGGGGCTGGCCCGCCGGCCCTCCACCAAGATCCCGTCGTCTCCTATGCGTGAGCCCTCCCCCGGCGTCGGTGCCCCAAGGACGGGTGGACACGGGTGTCGGAGACGCCGCACGCACCCACGAGATGATAGGCGCCGTCACGCGCACGGAATGCGGATGGGATTCGAAGAATCGGCCCAAAAGCGCGATAAGGCCGATTGCGAAACGAAGGGAGACGGGGAAAGCACGCGTTCACGCCGATCGGGGAGAAAAAAGCGAAAAAATACTCCCGAGGAGAGATTTTCGGGGGCTGGATCATCAGAGGCAGCCCGAAATCAATTCCAGACCGAAAAAGTTGAGAATTAATAACTCGAGAATCGAGAATATGTAACATAGGTCACGAGAGATGCTTTGTTCCCTTAGGACACATTTCCGCGTTTGCGATGTACAGCATAATCCGAGATGTCTTTCGCGAGCACAAACATCTGTGACCCGTAAGGAATTCAATTCCACGGGCTCGGGAGTTGGCAGGTAGACACGCTATGCCGCCATCGCCGAGGTCGCCAATCGGAAAGGTATCCCTCGCAAGGCGAGACGAAAAATCGCCGGACGAAGTATATCCAGCCCATATAAGGTTTACTCATTCGCGCCATTAATACACTACCAGTATTCCACTCCCTGGAAAAGCGATCGGGACACTATCCCGTGAAAACCACGGAGAATAGATGACTCCCAAAAATGAGTTCACGTCTCGAATCTCCCGGACATCTCGCAACATTCGACGAGTTATCGGGGAAGGACGACAGAAGGCATTCTCTCTCTTTTCCCAATTCTGCTCAACTCAGTCCAACCCACGGAATCTCTTTCCCCGCGGATTCCCCCAAAAAACCATGGCGCAACGAAAAACGATAACGAACCCCGCGGAAAAATCCCCGAGTATCGAATTATTACTTTCCGCGGAGATGCATTGTGGCGCGGGGAAAAAAAGACGGGCACTACGCTACCTAATTACGCCGAGAGGTTGAAGGGACGGAGAGGGATTAAAAGGATTGGCGAAGGGGGAGAGGGAGGGAATGGGGAGCGATGGGTGCGGAGTGGGGGTGAAAAATTGTATAGGGGAAGCGGCAGGAGATGAGAGAAGGAAAAGGGAGGCTGGAGCGACGCCTCCCGACGCCGAATGGGAGACGCCGACGCGACCCAAACTCATCCGCGGCCGAAATTTTTCGGAGGATCGCGGAGATGCGCGGAAATCGAACCGGGGCCGGCTGCGGGCGAATACCCAGTGAGTCACAGCGCTCTCGATGCGAACAAAGGAGAAATGAGGCGGGGAAAATGAATGACTAACCGAATTCGAGCGGCGGAGGGCGTACTGCCCGTCTAGCTGAATAGAAATTTAATTAGTTGCTACGTTTGCGATGCATCTGGCTCCCCGTGCGTTTCGCCTCGCGAATCAAAAGGAGTCGAAAATCCTCGAATTTTGGCGTCTTTTTTAATTACGTCCGAGGCGATATCGTCCTCTAACTCTTTCCGCGACGATAATGCGAACCCGCGGTGGCCACGAGGCATGCGAAAATCGATTCGCGACCGAACGCCAAGATGAAACCACAGTGCTTCTTCATTAGCAAGAAAGAGCGAAGAATAAACAATTTTGCAGGTTGGGAACCTTTGAAAGAAAGAGGATTAGAAGCAAGCCTACGATTACTTGATAGATTTAGAGAAAGGACACGTGCTGAAGACGTAACCGATATCATGCGATCCCCTGCTACTTCGGCCGATCCGATAATGAGCGTACATTAAGAAATCAAATGCTGGGACAAATCGCTTCAAAGATTCACTTTCCGCGAACGACAGGCGATAATAGCAGACTAAAAAAGATGCTCAAAATCGTGGTGATTGTACCCCCTGCTACACGCCGGAAGGCAGCTTGTAGGGTAATAATGTAGATGTATAATTTAGTAAGTAATGTAGTAAGCCTTGCAGGTTCGAAGGAGGACTTAAATGATCACCGTCAACGTAGAAACAATCTTATTCACGATCATTAGCTTTCATAATTTCTCTTCTGTTATCTCCCCCAATGTTTCTGATACAGAATCTTCATGAATGGAATATATTTATTTATCAGAATTAAGATAAATGTGTCTTTCACTTACTTTTGTATAGATATTGATATTATCTGTGATGAAATGCGCTGCTAAGGTACGGTAAATAGTAGCATTAATTAAGGTCCATTCTAATGGAGTACCAAGAAAAGTGTCACTCGAAGAGTCATTGCGCCTAATTTACGTGGTCATCGTCCGCTAACAGTATTCTGATTTGGAGAGGAAAGCAAGGAAAAACTACCTCATCCCCACCCAACCTAGTAAGCCCCATTCCCCTACAAGGGGGGTGAGGCACCAACCGGCCTTCGGAGCGAATACTTGAACGACATCTCCCTCATATAGATCGATACATTTCCATACTTAGTCCCCCATTCGTCATATTAACGAATAACTCCCTCCTCCGCATACATCGGACGAGTGATTAAAAAAGCAAATGAGGAGAGCCGAATCGGGAGAGAGAATCTTTTCTGCTGAGGGATGTAAAAACCGTCGCAGGAAAACAGCGCGCCGTCCCCTGATCCCGAAAACGGCATATAAATTAAGAAGCTCGCTATCTAGCGTCCCCGATCGCATCGATTGGTTAAAAGGCGGAGAGAGAGAGAGCCTTCGCAACCGTTTCCAAGATACAAGCGTCCAAACGATGGCTCCCGTGATTCGCGAGAGCATAAACAACGAGACCGTGCGAAACAAACACGAAAGTTCCCCTCTGAGCGGGGATTCGAACATGCAACCTTACCGTTAAAGGAGCTGCCGGTCACGCCACCTAATGGGCAACATAAGAGGACGGAAATTCTAGCGGAGAGACCTTGAAAACGGCGAGGGAATGGTTGATCTCGGGGAAAGGTGGACTGAATAAAAAATGTACGCATCTCTGCCGCGAGATGTTGGCGAAGAACGTTTAGTCCGTACGTAACGACCCGATTTTTTCGGTAGGGCCACGTCCGCGCTGCAGTACGATATTTGGCGCAACGAGACGTCCCAGAAAGTGCTGACCCGAACTCGTTCCGGTGCGCGAACACCGCTCCCCACGTGCACTCTCCTTATCTCAAATACTTAAGTATCGAGGATTCTGGTCATACGGACGTACACCAAAAGCACCTAATATTGCGATACAGTAGGGGAAAATACTTCCAATGCTTGCTTGGTTATTAATAGAGAATCATACATCGAATAAAAGATAGAAATGTATTCCTCGGTTAATATCTACTACAATCGTGTGTTTAATAATTCATTTTATCATTCCTTGGTCATTCAATAGGTAATAACTTGATGTTATCTCTCCGTAGTTAAGGTTATAAGCAAGAAGAGACTTGTAAGTCTCAATTTCTCCCTGAAATAAAGACGTTTTATAATACGTATAACTCCAATTATTATTAATTGTTATCGCAATAGTATCATTTCATAATGTATGTTATTTAGATTTCGTTAAGGTCCTTGTGGATTAAAATATTTGGGAAGCGATGGGTGTTACTTTTATTTTTTCTGATTCATTTTACGAAATACAATGAAGAGTACGATTTTTTATCAAGGGTAGCGATATGACCATGAAATCCAGAATGCTTACGTAAATAATTAAAAACGGAAAAATATATAACACAATTGGAGATAACACAACAAATGTATATAAAATAGCCCCAAGGAATTTCGCTGAAAGGAGTAAAAAATCGACATGGATTGCGGAATAGACCAAAGACAAATTTCACAAGGGAGAATATGCAGATTCGATTTAAAATGTATATAAGCTTCATAGAAAAGGAATCGTAGGTAGTATTAAGGATATAGGATGAATGGACGAACCATGAGAGATGAAGAATACCAGACGAAGGAAAAAGATGAATCTCATACATCAACACACTTAGAACAAAAAGAGCACTCGTCAGGTAAATTAATTGCCTTGGGTGATTAATTCTGGCAAAAATTAACTTCATGAGGCAGCATTCAAAAACATCCATGATTTCGTGAATTTCCGAACCATAATCTCGACCGCGCAGTCTCGAGATTGCAATAGTCCGCACGAGGTGGGATGAATTACTTACGTAATGCTCGAGGAATGCACTCAGTTCCTGGCGAAAAGCGGCTTCGGGAAAAACCGAGGAAAACGGTCATTCGTGACTTTCAATCGATCATTTAAATCCTTCGCACGGATATAAAAACAAGGCGGAACGCGTAGCAATAAAACGTAGATTAATGTTACCGAAACGAATTACTAGCACCGCCGATATGGAAGTGAAACAATGGTATTAATCACGCGTAATTTTGCCGAGACGGCATTTTGGGTCACAGGAACGTGTTCCCACAGACATCGCGTCCAAAAGAAGAATTTGCTGAATCAGGCTGTTTAGAAGGATTATAAAATCGGAATCGGAGACGGAAAGGAATGGAATGGCCGTATTAGCGAAGCATATGTAAGTCCGAACGAACAGATGGGATGTTTGATCAACACGAAGTTGGGTCAACATGTTTTCTCGACCTCCCAAGGCCAGATGACCTCCGTGGCAGGAACAATGGCCGTCGAGGAAGATTGCGATGGGATTACACAGACGCATCGAGCAACGGCAAATGTTCCACTAAATAACTTGCGCATTCATAACAGGTGAAGCCACGGTATGAGCTCAAAGGACGTCGACTCGGCGCTGAATCATCGATTAACGCCGAATAATGAGCCTTGGGGGGGGGACTAACTTGGGACGAATTTGAAAAATGAACGCGAGTCGTCAGGCGATGTGTAGGATCGGGTAAGTGATGCATGAAATTAAGTTTGTTCGAGTAGAAACTAAACAGAGAGTGTTCCGAAGCTGAAGATCTTCTGTTTTGATTGAAATTTGATAAATTAGTGCTTATATTATAAGCACCAATGTGAGTTCAATACAACTTAAGAGAGAAAATTAACAAATTTCCTCATTTAATTCTGTTTTCCAAATACAGAAAGTTGATACGCTCAATTACGCCGCTATGACTAAAATTAGAATTATTTTTTGGATAATTTTTTTAAATAAAAGAGAAAACTATGATTTTGTATTGTTCTTCAATATCCTCAATCTCCATAATAATAACCAAGTCGCTATGTCACCTATATTAAGATATCTTACTTCTAAACGTTTCCTTATCGGTCAGACATTCGTCAGAAGATCGTTAAAACAATTCAGTAGAAGAATCAGGCTTCACATAAGCAAAAGAAATCGTCAAGTTATCAATCGATAAAATATAATCGACATGGAAAAAGATCCAGTCTACTAAGAAAGGCTCGAAAGACGAGGCAAGTAAAAATTATTATAACAGAACTCTTTGATAAGGATGAGCGCGTGAGGATTGCAACGGATTAATTTACTGATTTCATTCCCAGCGATTCTAACTGTGACGTGATAAAATTTCACGAGGGCAACGAAATAGAAACAGGTTCGATAGTTTGAGTAACAAAACGACATAGTTTTCTGAAGGTTGAACAGCAAACGTATAAACAAAATGCTCGACATAATTCTCAGAAGTGAAATTCAATTTGAAATGCAGAGAGGATGTTCGTGAATTCATCCCATTAAGCAAACTACCATCGTGAAGCTCAATGAAATAACTGTCTTTGTATACTCTTGAATGGCCAAACCTTAAAAATGAAACGAAATGGCCTTCAGTGTTATCGATACACTTATACCAGTGACGGCTCGAAGGTCTCTGGCGCCCCTAGAAAATGTAGGCGCCCTAGAACAGTATACTCCTAAAATAGTTGGTAAATCCTAAGTAGAAGGAAATGAGAAGCTTTTGGAGTTATATTTGACGAATATTTCGGTATAATCCATATAAATTTACTGTGCATGGATTTGAGGCTTTAAGGCTCTGTATAATTCGTTCCTTGACCAGTGACCAAAATATGACGCCTCCAGACCATAGGTTCCCAAAGTGTGGTCAGCGACAATATTATTTTTTGGGGTCTGCAGACGCTTTAACAGAAAAAATAGGATGCGCAAATTTTTTAAATCTGAATTGTAAAATCTAAAACACTTGCCGATAAACGACGGTGACATATTAAAAGAATATTTTTTTTCCTTTGAATTAAAAAACAATAAATATATGAGTTAGTAATGTTGCTTGGTTTATGCCAAAACTGAGAAGGGGTTCCTGTATTTTTTCCTCTTTCAAGGGGTCCACGGACTGGAAGGTTTGGGAACCACTGCGCTAGACTATTCACTACGTTCGCCTTGAGGTAAAATCGAACCTGACTAATACCGCAAAGAAAGTAAACGAAGAGTAGAATGACTGTGAATACATGAATGAAAAGAACTCTTATCCTGTCGTAATTGATCTCTCCTCTATTCCAATAAAACTTCATCGCTTTCTATACGACAGTGAATGCTGAATTAATCACAGCTCTTTGTTCGATCTACATGGAATTCTGATTACTTAAGTAACCAACAAACTACCTATGTACGACGAATCGAAATCAAACCTTACACTGAAAGACTGAAACTGATATAATTAACTCTCGTACACGCAAGTAGAAACCTTCCAGAGGAATACTGCTCGATACTCGAAAAAAATAAAGGTAAAGGGATGTCTAAGATAATTTTATGATAACACTGCTAAATAAAACAAATGAGCGGTATCTTGGAAACGAAAAATATTTGTGATAATTTTGCTAGAGTAGGAAATGACGCCACGACGGTTTCCTTGCTCCAGGAACTTCCCTCCCATTGATGATGTCATCGTCCTTATCCATTAGTCAATTCCATCCTCGGGAATACAAACAGACCGTAATTTAAGACATTAAAAGCGAAGCTATAAGACAAATTCATATATATAATCGCCTCCGAGAGACTGCCCTTCCACAAAAATTCCAGAATAAAATTCCACTGCCGACAAGTTCTCGAAAACAATAGTAGGAACCTTTTCTTGTAAGATGTCCCCAGTATCAACATGTCGTACTAATTTGCACATTAAATATATTTTCATAGTATACCATTCTATATATAGTATACAATACCTACCTATGCGTTGCAGTAGACTGATGTAAGTAGAAAAACGAATTCAACCTCCAAATTACCTAAAGGGGAACGTATTCACTTTATTAACACTTTTCAAGTTAAACGAGACTCAGAAAAATTATTTTATGCTTCCGAATTGGTTATGAGAAAAGAAAATATCTGATGTGGCCAGCACATGACTTTCTCTATATATAAGACGTAAACATTTATTTACGACAGTATTTTCGAACTCTATATTCAATCTAAACTTGGAAGATAAGTGATTAATTTATATCATATTAACTTTTACGTCACAAACATTATAAATAATGTTTTTCGGGACATGCTCGATGAAATTGGCCTTTCGCCCCAGCGCCCAGAGCGCCCACCAAGTACATAATCAGCAACTTCCGGTTTATCAGTATTTCATGAATAACTCCTAAAAAATCAGTTATACAAAAATATGCTTTATAGAAAATTACATTTTCTAAAACTTTTATAAATAATACTATATACTTAAATATCAGATTAATGGATATATTTTGCAAAAACGGAAACGAGCTTCGAAAAGTAAAGCTCAACTTCCGGTTAACTGATTTACTCCAAAAACTAATCAACTCTAACGACACCAACCAAAATACTATATAAGAAATTTGGTGTTGATACGACAAATAGTTTTCATGTTAGAGCGCCCACAAAGTACATAATCAGCTACTTCCGGTTTATCAGTATTTCACGAATAACTCCTAATCAACCGGTGATACAAAAATATGTTAAATACAAAAGTTATAGTAAATTGCATTTACTAAAACTTTTATTAGTAATACCTAAATATCCTATTTATGGAGATAGTTTGCAAAAACTGAAATTTGCTTCGAAGCAAAAAGCTCAACTTCCGGTAATCTAATTTACTCCAAAAACTAATCAACTCTGACAGCACCAACCACAGTGCTCTATATGAAGTTTGGTATTGATACGACTAATAGTTTTTACGTTAGAGTGCCCACAAGCACAGACACACATACACACCGACATCATTCCGAAAATGGTCAAAACGTGTTCTAGGGACCCCAAAACATGTATTTCCGTTGAAATCTCGAAGCCGATTTTTTCATGAAAACAATACTTTCTCTATACTACGTATATGGAGGAAATAAAAAAGCAGACGACTCCCTACCACTTGTCTTAACGTTAAAGACTGAATTTCCGCCAACTATCAATTTAAGATATCGACCTCGAAAAGCGAGACTCGGACGAGACTACACACGAAAATCGGGACTAGGAGACGAAGAGTTGATCACACAATGGCTACAGCACCTCGCACTGTCTGAGGGACGTATGCGCAGGGGTCGCCGGTTCAAATACCGCCGCCTAATTATCGCAGTCGTACGGAGAGCAGCCGCGCGCAATTAAAGTAACGAAGAGTAATTAGAGAGACATCTGGAGTAATTTTCTCAATCGTATGGATCTAAAATTTTTGATTTAAGCTTACATGATTCTCTAACACGGCGAGATGTTAAAATATTGAAGCGGTGTAAACATGACTGTAGCAGTCTTGGAAAATGGAGTTCATGACACTTCTTCATTTCCAAACATATACATTTTGGAATTAATTCAGGAATATTTTCCGTCGGGATTAAAACACAAAATTGAACAGTAGAAGAATAACCAAGGGGATTATAGAATAAGAATAAACCCAAAATTATCTCGATAAACATATATGAATGCAAAATACACGAGCTACCTATCTACCTTGGCTAAACATAGAAAATTGTAATACTTGATGAAAAAAATACTTTCTATCGCTTACGTTTTTTCCTATGGGTAATAAGCATCCATGAGTAATTAAACGTCCCAATTAGGACTTCACGGCTCTCAAGCTCTACTTTAAAAAACAATGACTCTTCTACATACGTTAATTTCATCAAAAAGAACTGGATCATTCTTACGTCTTAAGAGATCCCCGAAGGGTAGAGAAGAGCCAACGAGTATATCGTACACTAATTCATCATAATTACCATAAATTGTATATGTATTAGTTAATGGCCAAAGATTTTTTGCGGTATTACCGTAAATGATTCATTTTGGAAGTTTATTTGAGAGATGGAAGTAATTCCTCAATCTCGACTATCTTTTTCCTCATTTATTCCGATGTTTCGCACCGTTACCCTTTTAGGTCTAGCGGATCATCAGCCTTTTCATGAACTACAACGGTCTTTTACTCACGAGTAGGATTTCCCAAGGTTTTTGCCTTTTCATCCAAACAAAAACGGAAAGAAGAAGCGCAATCGAGAGGGAAGACTTGAAACTCGCAGCAGAACGACGCTTTTCACAGTGAGCGTGATTTTTCACGAGGATTTATATCGCTGCCAAGGGGAATCCATTTCAAAAATTATCTTCGCAAGAACTTTGAAAAACGGTTTCTGAATGTACGGCATCGCAAGTTGTTCCCACGGTAACAAGGATGACAAAGAAATGCATTTCGATAATTGCGATGCCGTTCTTTGTTTCTAATACCAAATTAATATATCAGATAGGAGATAGGCGCACCTTAACTCACCCTTGATAGTATGATTTGGTATAAATCATTAATATTACTTAATGATATTAGCTTACAAAAGTGAGAAGAATTGTGACAACTGTTCCTACGTAAAATTAATCATCTCCAATTTACATTATTTCTTTTTGAGCGATAGGGGTATTATTTCTTGTATATGATAATTTACGAATCATATCTAACTCTTTATGATATCCTCAAATATATTTACGTTCCATTTCTTACGGCATAATCGCAAAAATAAAGTAGAACGCAAGTAATTAATACTGCGTCGATATTGAATATTATCGTATTAAATTTTGGACGATTTGAATAATTTCATCAAAAAAGATAACTAATACACAATCTAGGCCAGAAATAATACGTTTTCAGTCAATTTCTTTTGAAATCCATTCCCTCTCTATATTAACCTTCTTTGGAGTTTACTTTCAACTCAGGAAGTGGAGAATCTTTTCTCGGATCGTCGCTTAGGACTTTGATCCTTTAAAAGCTACAAAACAGCGACACTGAATGGCAGCAAAAAATTATATCCAAGCTATCGCTTATCTTACACATATGATGTTTGCACACTGGCATTAAATAGTCCCTTTTGGCGAGAGATAGTGGCTGAAGAAGACGAAGGATACACAGGGTGTCGCAACAGAAATGCGGAAATAGAACTTATTACATAAATAAAAGGTGAATGGAATGAGGTTTATCGGGAGTCCTATCGTACTGGGAGAATATGCCAACCTCAAGGAACAATACCATTTGATGGTAAAAATAGCAAGCTGCAGCATGTAGCAGCTCAATATTCAATTAAAACAAAGGGATATCGATGTTAATGATATTGTTCACACTTGACTGCGTATATATATTGAAGAGACAATATTGCATTATCTTCTTATCTAAAATCTTATTAAGTGACTGAATAGTACTCAAGGACCGAGCATGTCTTCATGTTCCGATAGTCTTCCCTAATCTGCTTTAACAAATTCGTGAATCTCGAGGATGATGATGAGAGATATAAACTATATAAATTCGAGTAGCCACTGATAGACTACTCGCTGACAGAAGATAAAAGTTATCAAATCCAATGACGAGACGTTAGCCACAAATTGGAATGGGAATACCAATTACGAGTGGCAGAAAAACGTCTTCGGGAGAAAAGAAGACGCTGAATACGTAAACAGGAGGCCAGATGTTGCTCAAAAATCATTCCATCAGAGCAACTCCCGGTTACACCAAAACCGAACCATCTGCGGATGGATACCGATGGCTCGTCTCGGGAGTCCAGAGGCCGTAATTCGATAAATCAAACGTCCATTTTTCTGATTCCCGCACGTACTAAGACGGAATATTCAAACGGCCCGATATAAATCACGGATTAAAACCCGCAGGAATCCCAACCGAAGTAATTTGCGCCGCGGACAGAGGGGCCCACGACCACCTCTATAACCAGATAGGCGGAATAAGTGGCAGGTAACCTTAAAGCGGGGCACGGAGGATGGATCCGACCATGGAGCGAGAAGGGGAGAGAAAAAACGAAAATGACCGAGGGAAACTGACGAGTGTCCCTCGATGCCGCCAGCATTCTCTCGCACGGAAATGACTGCGCAGGGGCGAGCGTTTGAGGACGGGTGGTGAGGCAGAGTGGGCGTCGAGGATATAAGGCCTTTTATAGTTGAGCTTTGTTTCTCGGAGTCATGCGTCTTCATAGCGGAGGAGCGCATTCTTGCGTCGAAAGAAGGGATAACGACGCGAAATGTGGAGGGCCCCCGTAGGAAACGCTCGGAATTATGCAGATATCCTTTTATCGAAAATGAAAACGGATGGAGGGAAAATGGCCGAGAGAGGCGCGCGGCGGTTGGGAAAATGTACGCACTCCAGAACGAGTGCTTTTGTTCCCAGATTTATATTTCGCCTTTCTTTCTCGGATGCGACAAGGTCGTTAAGTTGGTACGCATTCGATTCTCGCGGATGGGCGCTCGAGAACGAGGATTTTTATACTTGATTGTTCTAAATAAAACGCTATGAAAGTACTTTGTCTTAATCTTATATTTCATTAAAAACGGACTTCCTATTTTTCACAGTTTTTAAAAAAGCGAAGAGTTTCGGCAGATACGGAGATTATGAGGAAATCTACCGGAACTTCTAAGTAACATGAAGAAAGTAAAACTCACCTAGTAGAGTCCACAAAAAGAATTTTTTAATAAGAACAACCTAGGTTTGGTTACCGTGTAGCATCATCAAGTGAGATACATAGAGAAACTAACTAACTACTAGAAGTTTTTCTATGTATCTAACCTGATGATGTTGCACGGTGACCAAACCTAGGTTGTTCTAATCAAAAAATTCTTTTTGTTGACTCTGCCAAGAGAGTTTTACTTTCTGTGTGATTATGAAGGTGTTCCACCAAGTAATATCAGTCATGATTCTAAGTTACATCTTTCAGAAACCATTATGATAAATGTACTCGATGATGGCTGCATTTGCAAAAAACACTCGCTTTATTAAAACATCTGGAAAATACCAATTTCAAGTCAGACGAGAACACCTGCCGGAAAACTGGGTTCAAGTCCCAGTCATGTCACTATTTTTTATTATTTCTCGTTTGGGTTTAAGGCGCACACTTGGTGGTGCAAAGATAAATGCCATTGCGAAGATCATACCAAGTTCAATTTTAATATATTTAACAACGTTCCACGAATTATGGTCAACTTTTATAGATGACAATCCTAAACTTCTAGTATTCATCAACATTTCCAGGCGTTAGACTTACAAATACATCCCTAAAATTTATTCTATCCTTGAAATACTTTTAGTTACCCTTCACTTCTTAATTTGGAGGATTCATAATTTCATCGGCCTCTTCTGAATACGAAAATAAAAGCTCAAACTCTGCTTTATCTAACAGGAAAAAACACTTTTTGAACGCTAAAAACCTCAAATTAAGTTTCAGATATCAGAAAAATTAAAATTATAATTCACCCAGAGCATAATCTTATATTCCCAACGAGCAGGCACCGATACCAAATATCTTAGCTCAATTACTCGTCGAAACTGAAGAAAGCAGTTAAAGTTCAACAACCCGTGAGGAAAATCAACAAACGGAAGCATACTTTCGGGGCCAAATCTGCTTTCGCTTGGTAACGCCAAACAATTTGGTTAAGTGCTGACTTAGAGGCTTTAATGCCGAAAATGATGCAATAAGTCTCGTATTTACACAAACGGGTAGCGGGCATCGGTCCTTTCTGCAAAGTAATCATAATACTGCAATAAAAATAGAAATACTAACGCAAGCAGCACTCTATAGACGAGAGAGACGGAAACTCTGGAGTGATATTTGTCGATCATTTGGGAGCTGCGACCTTTGCCTCGTCAAAATATGATCGATTTTACGACATCATTACGCAAATTCTAGGCAAACGGAGAGGTGAAAAGGCAATGGAATTTTAATTACTCAACCTACCCACATTTCAGCAAGTTTACGATTATTTATCCACCTTACCTAACGTTATCATAAAATTAATAGAAGACAGGAGGACGTGTGCCTTTTACGTTTCACTTACCATGCTGCAATAAAGTAATAAAACATGGCATAAAATTCTCATCTATGTATAATATCCCTACTACATGGTTAAATACAGTATCTTAGATGTGAATAAAATCGCAAATTTTTCACTTTTAAGCCTTTCACATAATTTAACACTTAAAAGTGAAATGAAGAAGAAGCATTTCGTGCTTCTTCGTCTAGATTAAAGAATATTAACGGCATCGCCTGCTGATGAACCTACAATTTACATTTACCGACAAACCTTACATCTCTACATACAAGAAAACACGCAACTTATTTGAATAGGCATACGGTTGTGGTTAAATTAAAGTGAAGTATAGGGCATTTAAAAGGAAAACCGAAACTTCGTACCGCAGATATGTTTCATACGAATGTGAAACTATCTAACCAAGAATATTGATGAATAACGATATTTAGAAATTAAGCATAATAATATTTGACGATACTTTAAACAATAATAAAAGGAGAATGCTTGCAAGGATCAGGAATAAATATTATTATCTTCTTATTACGGAAAAATCTCGATTCGTCTTAAACTCATCAACAAGAAACGCAGTATACATGAGTAAAAAAGTCTCAGCGACTAGAAGCAGAGACTATGTCACGCTACAAGCAACATCTTTGAGGCTTTCTTTTTTACGCAGCTCTTGGGAAGGCGCTGGAGGAGGAAAATGTTAATCTCCAACCCGTTCGCCTCACAATAATTGAGCGGAATCCTATAACACATGCTTCCCTCTCTATCATTACACAGCTCTCGCACAGGGCCAAAGAAGCCGACAAGGTGTTTCCATTTTTCCATCTGTCGGGGCTTCAGGTCCACGGAGGCAAAAAGAGAGGGATACGAGAAAACCGTTCGATTTTTAAGCGGAATTAATACGGTACGCAGAAAAGGGCAGGGAGGGGAGGAAATGATTTAGACTCATTTACATCTCTCGATCGATACGCGCCCGGCTTGGAATGGATTTCGGGCCGAATTCCATATTTGCTTTAGAATTGAATTCGAAAAAAAAGTTTATTCGAATATTCTACGTCTCTGTAGCTCTAAAATTCTCCAATAAACGTCATTTCTTTCTCTATTTTAATACTTAAGCTTTCGTTTCCTTTGAATCTCGACTTTTGTTCTCTTCCCCTCTGTTATCTCTAGCAACATACCTTTGTCAATCAATCCATACCCTCCAAATACTTAACCCATTCGTGTCTTTTGACAGCGATTTATTGCATCAATTAAAACCTTTCTTTATTCTCACATTCTCTCACTCCCTGGCTAACTTATCTATCAGCCAAACCTACTTTTCCATTCCACCTCACACAGCCATTTGGCCCCTAATCCTCTAATGACCTGCTTCTTTAAGATAAACGTGCGACAACACTACAGAAATACCATCCAGACTAACGATTTAACCACCTTCTCCTTGATTTCTTTCCGAATACTCCAGTCATTAACTCCCTTCGCTAATTAAGGCTTTAATAGTTTCTGCTATTCTTCGTCGAGCCCCCTTTGTAAGCATCTAATACCAAGAAGAGAGCCTATAAAACTATGGAAACGGTTACAATTGTTCCGTCAAAAGAAAATAGCATGAAGAAATGCGGAAATTATCACGATAAATCCACCGTTTGGGTTGTATCCTAGGTTTTCTCACTTAACTATCCCCGCTATTGATGCATATCGCTGCTCATACAAATATGCTAACGCCTCTTCTGGATAGAGGTCGAAGACTTGAGAACCGTTCGTGTGTCAAATCGTAAACTGTGAGTGAGTTACAGGCGAAAAACGACACGGTAACTTCATAATGAAAATAAAAGAAATATATTGAGCGTTTGATAGCGGGATTCATGTTATAGAAAACAGTTGCAGTTTGTGACATCTTTCCGAAGCTTGATCCCCATTAAGAAAAAACACGTTCTTCAGCATTAATATAAGAAATAACTTTGATCTAAATGGGCTCGTACGTTCAATACATTTCATCAGTATATTAATTTACAAAGAAGAAAGAGCTTGCAACCTTTAGATTTGTTATAGGCGTTTAATAGTTATGGATGCTTCTTCAAATTGATATTATATTATTGATATTCTTATTGCTAGACGTGAGATAACTATTGTGTAACGCCATAAGGGAATACTCGAAGGTTTAAGGATAATAAAGATTATTTATATCTCACAGATACAATCACTATGTCGATCAATGATTCCTTGTGATACACAGAATGCATACAAACCGAGAAAGCAGAAAAAGAACCGTGGGATATAGGTTAAGGTATCCTCAAAGCTATGGCATAGATCGGGAAATGGTTTTTGATAACCTCACCTGTTTGAGACGGACTCGAAAATGGGATAAAATATACATATTTTGTTAATCCAACACCTTATCACGTTCATCCCCTCGAATAAAACCTACACCTAAAAACTTCAAAAAAACTAATATCTTTAGGGAGGAAAAGCAATTTCCAGGGAACACAATGGCGAGCATTCGTGTGTTTGGAGCACCGGCTGAGAAGGAAATGAGTGAGGATGCAGAAGCATATTTATTTGAGGAGGGATTCGGAGATGGTGTTGTGAGGCTGGGGATTTAGGAGATTGGCAAACGATTGTAAGGAAGAAAGCCGCTCGGAGATCCCTTTTCGAGTGGAACCCATTTTTGGGGGAGATTCGCCCTACGTAGCGAATTTGCATCCGAACAATGGCGCGCACGTTCGTCAATTGCAGATTCATTTTTCCGATGTAAACGCAATTTTCGCCGTCGGTGGGGAGGGGACACCGATGCTCCGGCACGATTCACCTCCGACGGCAGTTTTGAGATAATAGAATCCCTTTTGCCTGTGTTAACTAGCAGGGGCTCGATATCCGGTACACCGAGGGAAAACTAGTTTGCTTCATCCTTACCACAAGTTGCCGAACTTGGTTTATGATGGATTCGGTAGTGCATGATCAAAGGAACCGATGGTATGGTTTCGAGTCATTAAGATCGTAAACGAAAACAACGATTAATCGAGATAATGAAATCCATAAGGACGAGTTGTTGTTCATACGTGGCGAATTTACAAATTAATTGTCGTAACTTAGTTTACCAGTCTAAAATTAACAAAAATTCTGTGGAAATAAAACAGTATTCCTATGAATTCTGTTACCATCAAAGATTCTTGTGTGATTAATAAAACAGCCCTATATGATTTCATTACCAACTCGCGAAGGTTTACAAATGACATTCGTCAAAATCTTAATAGGGGTGACCAAATAAATCATGTCCACGCCTGCAAGATATAAATTTCGGCGGCAATGATAATGACATCAATTTCACTAACCGCTCTCCTTCATAACTCACTCCTTCGAATTGAATTCTATGAACACTGGTAATAATTCTGTTCGATGGGTTATATAAGCTTCAAACTGTGATATATAAATATTATCTCGCTTACCTGCTACGAAATTAACAAAGTATTAAAAATTGCAGAAGATACATTCAGTAAGAACGATGAAATGTGTAGCACAGGAACAACTAAGGGTAAAAACAAAAAATGGCTAAAATACTGAAAAATTAAAGGAATATCAGCATCATTAGTGTTTCATTTTCAGTTAGGTTAATATGTAACATTCCTTTATTTCACTAAAAAGGGAGTATTAAAAATATATTATCCGAAGTCATCTAAATTCCAGATGTCTGATCTGAAACAACAAAAGGTTTTCGATGAGGCATAATACAATCTCCGACTATTAACCATGGGAAGTATGGCTCCGAAATGAGATCATCCCGGAGAAAACAGGACGAGTGGCACCCTGTCCATTGGGCACATAATGCCTTACAGAACCCACGCAAATTACGGTCATGTCCATATTGACCACTCCGGGAACCCATGACGTCAACTCTTCGTCGGATCGGTTTTTTCTACCCCAATTATCAAAGAACGTGAATTTCCCCGAGGGGAGAACTCCGGCGAAGAGCAAATTTGACTTGCGCATCTCTACGTCGTCGCAGAGACGTCTTCGAATCACGAAGGACAAGGACGCGTCGGAGTTTATATTTGAATCGAATCGCTAGACCAAATGCAACGGCCCGATTAATCACACGCGGCCATTGAAATGCATCGCGCAACAAATTCACGAAAATAGCTTTGGCAGACGCGCTGTGGGAGAGGAGACGCGTGCTAAGAGCATGTGCGTTATCAGCGAAAAAATATACATCTTCAAGGTCTCTCGCGTCTTTTTCACGATTTCAATTGCCTAATCTATTAGCTTGCGAATTCCGATGTCAATGAAAATATGCGGTTCAATGTGAAGTGATGGTGAATTTCTACATCTACATACACACCTTGCAAGCAGTTTTCAGGGAAGTGGCAGGGGGTGACCGTGACTCTATTTCCCAAATTGAATACTTTTAAATAACGGTGAAAATAACTAGTTGTGGCCTTACGGTAACTATGAGTAGTTGAAACCGGTCGCAATTAACAAACTTTTGTAAAATTTCTTCTTAGTTTTTCCATCGTTATTTCAATAATGGAGTTTCACCAAGTGACGGCTTCCTCAATCAATTCAACGATTACTTTCACTAATCGTTCGCGGAAAAAAATTTCTTAAGAGACTCGTTCTTGTAACTATTTTCCTGATCTATTTCATAGTATCTGAACGACATACAGAAAGGTGGACGCATAATATCGGCTACATTATCTGAGAAAGTACGTACTTTATCTGCATCTATTAGGTAAATCAACCCTTTGTTGAGTAATTAAGCCTTTTATCTGTTAAAGATTCTCATCCTGTGTCCCGAAGCACCTGAGTAAAGGTCACAGATTTTTCGTAACAATTCTTTACGAAACGTATTGCCTTTCGTCGTTTGTTTTTAATTCACGTATGCTACTCAATTTAGTCGTAACAGAATACTTTTATAATACAACAGAAGAACTTTTCAGAATACAACATTTTTCACTTATAATGCGGTAAATGAAGCTCATTCTCTACTGATCGATGGCTTGCTGTGACTTCAGAAATGTTCTCTCGCATCGACACGACTTGGTTTCAATTATTACGTAATAATCCGATTCAATGCTCCTGGAATGAGGGCATATGAGCAGGAAAGAAATGAGCGTGAACCCACGTGTTATCAAAAGTATTATGAGGAAATCGTGACCCAACTGAGTGTCGTGTAGTTTCCGAGAACGGAAGAAAGCATTCGATATGGTTAATATCTTGGTTGGTTGGCTAACAGCGAATTAATTATTACGTCATTTGAAAATAAGAGGCATCAGACTGTTGAGAATAAAATATATCAGGCAAATTATAAATTATTAGGAATCTACGGTTATATACAAGACAAGCAGGGGAGTAGCGATAAAGGTAAGTTTCACACAAAAGCATGAGAGTGAATATTCTAATGATACTAATATTTTCTGTAATATTGCTATAATGGATCTGGCGAAATATGAAGTTAATCTACATTTTTAAAAGACCTTAAAGAATACTCGAAATTGTTTTGTTGGAAGTATCTCTATTTTAAAATCTGCCTTCAGCTTAAAAATGCTTGAGAGATTAAATATGAAAGAAAAGGCAGATTATGAAAAAAATGAACGTTATCCCAAAATGGAGGAAAGAAATGCACTAAATAAACTGAAAATAGATCAAGAAAATAAGAGGAAAATTAACACAATTCCAAAACTATCAAATTTTCATAAAATATCCTGTTGAACCCCAGTTAAAATTAAAAATTCATCAAATCTGTGCAGCTTCATGACAGATACCAAGAAGGTTAGCAATATAATGGATTCTTCTTCGACACCTTTAACAATTCATCCCTAAAAAATGAAGTTTCAGAAGACAAAGGATGCCGACGCCTTACAGATGCGCAGCATGATTTCACAATATTCACTATAAATAAACCACAAGATAACCATTGATGAATTAATACGGGAGGCAAACGATTTCGACATCACCAGAAGTAAAGCCAAAACTGCTAATGAATTACGTCCATCCATTACGTGTCACCCTACAAGTTAATTAAAAGAGGCCTGAGTGCAAAGGATTCACACACGTGAAAAATTTCCATTGATATTTTATAGTTCAATAGTGCATCGCAATAACTAAGAGAAAAATTCTACCCCAATGCTGCCCAATTTACATCCCATAGAAAGTTTAACTCGGTCTGCAAATCTCCCCCAATTTATGACATATATTTATTTTCTATTTACTGTTGATAAAAAAGCTTCGTATATTAAACATCTTCTAGTATATTATCTTTATTCGCCGTAACTCGTGACGACAAAAAATTATTTCCTTAGATACTGAACATCCTTGAACCAATAGTCTTAACGATGTATTTAGATATTTATAAATGAACTAGCTGCGTAAACAAACAGGATAAAATGATTACGTGAAATACTTCCTATTATAATTAAATGAGGTATAACTTAGGGGATCCTTGACCACAAAGTTGATAAAATATCAAAGGACCCCGAATAATACTGCAGGACAACCCCGCTCTACAAGATTAGTGTACGGAGGGTTTCCTATATAAAGCATAACTTAGCACCGGAGGTAGGGAAGAACCACTGCGAGAGATCCGAACGGAAAGATAACATTCCGAGAATTAACGCTGCATTCGAACCATGATTCAGATATCACCAGAATGGCGACTTCCTCTGCGCGCCAGAAAACGCTCTCGAAACGGTTAGGAATTCTCCCGGCAGAGAGAAAGAGAAGGAATAAAAAAAGAACACTTCCATCGGAAACGCGTTCTCCCTTCTCCGGCGCCGCCATCGCGAGCCATGACTTAGGAAATGCGAATTTCTGGGACGCGGCTACGTATCCCTCGCATCGTAACTGAGTTAAAAGCCCCGAATCGATAACGCCGCTCCTCGACGCCTCAAACGAAAGGGGAAAATAATCGAGTTTTTCGTATGCGACTCGGTGGAAGCGGAGAGGGGAAAAGAAAATAGCAAATCGCGACCCGAGGAAAACCGAGCGCACGGGAAGAGGCCAGACGCGCGTACCGACTCCTTTTCTTCCGATAATCCCCGGGAATAAAGGATATTTAAACTCTGGTCGGGAAAGACGGCTCGCAAAAATAGCATTACCATCCCTCAATAAAAGGACCACCTTTCCTCAAAACCTGCCGGGGACCCCGCTTTTTTACCTGTGAGGGGATGCACGCCACAGGTAAGAGTCTCGTACGCACCTTCATCGGCCCAATTAAGGTGGAGTGATAAATAACTACTCCCGATGCTTCGTTCACCACCTCGGCTACCGGGTAAGTTTCGGGACATTTGGAGACAATTTATAATCCCGTAAAGATGTCCCCTAGACAGCCAATAGGGTTCTCCTTCGATTAAAGCGATCCTGGGTTTGATCCCCGGTGGGATACCACCTACAAAGTAAGGTGAAGGATTAACCTCAGCTGCCGAAGCAACTTTATGGATTTGTATTTCATATATTTACCCCACGAGCCACCGCTGACAAATGGCAGGGGGTACATTAACACCAATATTCCTACCAGGAGAGAATTTCAGCACCAAGAGATTACTCGTCTTAAGAAATGACACGTCTTTTCTGGGCCCCTTAATTGCAAGGCCCACGGCTTACCCCTGATCCGTCCCTGATCCCTAATCTAACCCTGTTAGCTTCTCTAATAGTCTGCAGAAAGAATGACTATTGGGTAGACTTTACCTTGTAAAATTAAAAAATAAATTGTTACTGCAATCCCGTAACGTCCTTGCCTTCCGCGTGTTTACTTACGGAGAGAATAAGTAAATAAGTTCGCTTTTGAGATAACTAATGAGACTATTACGGGGAAGTAAGTCCATCATCCCTTCCACTACAAGTTCATCCGCCGACATGCGCAACATAAGTGGCCTTCCTACGGAACCAATTACCAATTCGTGCAGGGAGCCCGTTCCCACCATAAACCACAGACTCCCCAAAAACGGGCCTTTTTTTCCCTAATCACCCGAGAAACCCGCACCCCTCTCTCACGCACCCTCGTCCTCCCCTCGGAAAAAAGGACAGGAATCCGGGAAATAGTCGCGAAGAGGAAAAAACGCTTCCCAGCGCCGCGAAAAAACAGTTTCTTCCCTCGGTGCTACCCGGGTCATCGACGGAGCGAGCCAGAAGGGTGGACAAGGTGCGGGGAAGGGAGCGGGAAAAAACGGGAGAAGGCGGCGCGAGGTGTGGGAGAGGGGAGATGGATGAGGGGGAGCCGCGACACTCGAGCAGAGAAAGACATTCGTTGGCCCACTTGCGATCGATGGCTCATCCGTACCCGAGACCATTCTCACTGCTCGTCCATAGGGTTGGTAAGCCTGGGCTCCGCCATCATTTCCTGACTCCCCTTCTCTCTCTTCTGAATGAGCTAAAATATTTTGCGCCCTCGTCGGAAGTTCGGAAATCGAGGCTGCGGGAGGGAAGGGGGGGGGCGCGGGGAGACGACGACGCTCGTTCGGCAAATTGCGAACCTCTGCCCGAGGTGCCTACGCAATAATTAGATCATTATGGGCCATTAGGTGTGTACGATGGGTTCGCGAGAGCGAGACGGCATTCTTGCGACGCTTTTGAATTACGTGAATGCCGCGTTTTCGACGCTGTGCCCACGGAGCCGCGTTGGGGTCGGTGATGGGATTTCTATAAATGGAGAGGTTTGTTTCGATACGCGGTGTCGTGGGAGAGAGGCTCTCTTCTCCGGGAGAGGGAGGATGTGAAGCGTCGGAAAGAAGCGAAATCATAACTGAAGAACGCCGTTATCTTCCCAAGCGTTCGGGAGGTGGAGACAGGTTGCTACCGCTGTCCAGCATAAATAAGCGTCGATATTTTTCGGCTTTTTCAGAAAACGAATGAGAGGATATGTCTTCAGTTCAATACGATAAACTTCTCTGTATAAAGTAGGAGATAACAAATCTACCACATTGATGTAAAACATGAAATAGTAATGCTTCCCGCAATTGTACCTCAATCTATTAAATCAAGTTCTCTCATTCTTATCAATCTATTAATTTACTACGTTTTCACATATAGCATAATTGCCCGTCTTAAAGTCATACGCTTTCCCCAGATTCATTTCGATTTTACGCCATAAGGCCAAGTGATGGCAAATATGAAGATAAAGCTTTGCTTTGCTTGAAATGCCTTTTCCTTCTCATCTCTCAGTATAGTTACGAACACGGCACGTGATTGTCGAATCGCCAAATCTTAAGCGATAGAATGCATTAAGTTCTCAATTAATACAAGATTCATGTCCCAAATTAGAACAACGCTAATCTTAGGTGACGAATAACATAAAAAACTTTTGATTGGCAAGATATCAAAACCAACAGGCTTAAATCCATAAAATATTAACTAGGTAATCAGACATATTTGGAGAAGAATAATGTATTACTTACTTATTATATTAATGAAATATGATATTTCTATTGAAAACTTACACTATGTGTTAACTCATCCCGAGGTTTAGTACGGAAATAAATGGATTTCCGCGAATAGGAAACTAAGTACTTCCATAAGGCAAAGTGACTCAAGATTTCCTCAGCAGCTGATTTCTTAACGGCACTGCGTTACGTAAAAGTGATTCTATTAGTTCACCACCTAATTCCGTTTGTTTCCCCTCATAGAGAACATTTCTATCACCCTATCACCATATGCGCACGTTACTTTTGATGCGAAATTTATCTAGTGTGATACAGAAAAAGCCTAAGGTTTGAAGAAACGAAAAAAAAAATCCAGAACTTTTTCAATAAACATCTTCAAAATATTACTTTTCCCAAAAATATCACTCCAGCATCTATTATAACAACATTATAATTGCAGTGGGCTGATTGTTTCGACATTTCATGAGTCAATCGAATTAAATTATCAATTAATATTTATTATATATAGACGCTTATTTCCTAAGCTTGTATCTCGCGAAAATTGAACCTCTATACCGAAAGGTCACTTCAGTATCTATAATAACGTTTTAATACTATTGGGCTGATTTGGGTATGTTTCATTCGAAATTCGAAAAAATCCAACTTTTTGAAGAAACGAAATAAACCAACTTCATCCCAACAAACCTTTTCCAATAAACGTCTTCAAAATATTACTCTTTCCAAAAATAACACTAGTACCTATTATAACAACCTAATAATACTAGTGTGCTGATATTTGACAATTAATGAGCCAATCGGATAAATTTATCAAGTAATGTCTATTATATATAGACGCAAATTTTCTAAGCTTTTATCACGCGAAGATTGAACCTCTCTACCGAAAGGTCATTTCAGCATCTATATCTTTTAATACGAGTGAGCTGATTTGATTAACTTTTTACGAGTCGACCGAATAAAATGTTCAAGCAGTAAAGCTATCCAAACATGTATCACGCTAAAATTGAAACCACGAAAAAACTGCGGAATCGCATCTTTTTCGCAGCGGGGTGTACGTAAATCGAATTTGCTCCGAAAACTAACACGTTGGCCTAGTAATACCCGTCGCATAACCGTCCTTTCAGTTCCGGAACGCTGGCTCCGAAGACCGCGTTATACCCGGAGGTTTCGCCATCGTGTCAGCCGTCCGTCACAAGAAACTTTCGGCAACAAAACGCCCAGATTGCGCATCACAGCTGTCACCTCGTGGAATTAAGTAGCAACAAAAGAAAATCGTGCCTGCGACCGAGTCTAGCAATGCCCTCCCGGCGGGTGAAGTAGTGGACCAGAAGCCACCTCATGATTTTGCAATGGGGTGAGGGACGGCAGGAGGGGAAGGAAAGGGTAGGAGAGGGGAATGAGACGAGGAAGTCCTGCAGACCCTTGTGGAGGACCCGCATGGTTTGGGCAGAAAGAAAGGACTACACCTAGGTGGGAACTAGAGAAAATAATTGGCGATACCATATGCAGCTTGGGTCGTCTCGGACCAACGAAAACGATAGAACCGAAATAACTCAAAATTTTACACCGATTCAACTTTTAATTTCAGATCAACTTTAAAGAAGTTATCCATCTATTAATTAAAATTTAGTTAAGTTAGAGTTAGGCCAGAACGCCTCTAGTTTATCCATCCACCTTTACAATTCCACTAGAAAGAAATCACGAAAGATTTCCAACTTCGTTGCCACACTTGTAAATATATCTTCCAGGAATTAACAATCAAATAATAATTTTTTCTTCGAATACCGGTACTAATGAAATTTTTAAGGAGATGAAATGAAGTACCCACATCTCTAAGCATTGTGCGTGGCTTTGTAAATAAAATTCCAAGAAAAATTCCAACCAATTTCAATTAAGTCAAATGACATCTTCATATTACTATTCAAACACAAACCTAGAGAGTCCTGATATGTACTTAGATATCAAAGCTTATAGTAATAAAGATATCGCTCATCGCGAAAAGAATTGCAAAGTGTAATTCGGTGTTTCCATAAAGTCTTATAAAGTTAAAATCAAAACACAACAGAAAATGAAAGGTACAACAACGGAACGAACGACATGAGTGGGCTGGTATGAACTGGAGCAGGTTTAATTGCTTGACCGCTCTACCTTAAAAGAGAAAGAAATGCCAAATTAGTTCGAAATGGAATACAAAAGTGTAAGAAGATTACGCGAGACATAAGGATCTGATGATGAAGATTATGAGGATATGAAGGAGAAATTTCTAATCCTTTAATTCGAGTTCCCTATTCCGCGGGTCTAAAAGGTAAGATTGGAAATAGAGGACGTGATCAATATGAAAAAAAAAACTTTTTGATTTAGAAAGCAGATAAAGTAAAAAAAATACGAGTGGGATATGTTAATTAAGGTGGATACGTAGAGGGTACTGGCAAGTGAAATAAAACTGACAAAGCCAATGGCCCAGAAAACTCGAGAGGTAATTGCAAAAGGAGTATTGAAGGACGGGAGGCTATGGGGAAAAGGCAAAGGTAAAATAAGATTTCTAACGAATTCAAAGGACTACCCTATTTTTAGGGCACGACGGAACACCGACAAATCTGTAGCAATCACATGTTTAACATCAGAGAGCTTTTCAAAGAAGTGAGCCAAAAATAGAGTAAAAACACCAAAAAAACAAAAGTTTAATAGCAGAAGATGGCAAATAAAATTAAGATGAAAAACAAATCCGTCTACGGATTGCGTCGATACCAAAATATCTTTCCAATGGTACATATATTCACGAATGCAGTAACAACTCAGATAAAGATTGCATTTTAAGTGCTTCTAATGAGTTTAACGTCGTTTGGCTGTGTATTTGACTCTTATCACGAATAGTTTTCATGTATTGCATCTCTGTACGCGAGAAAAAAATCAAACATGACAAAACCCTATCGGATACTGCCAATTCTTATTTATTCGTAAATCTGTGATTTTAAGCCTTGGATAGCGTATAAGCAATGGTAATACAACTTAACGAAGATTTCTTTAAACGAAGGCGATATTAGAGAACCATCTCGGTTAGCCAAGGTATAGGTGATGCTTGATATATCCATGCAACTTGCACGAGAAATCGCAAATTTAATATCTATAGCTTGACTGCTTCATTTTAATCCACCTTCACCTCAGCAAGAGTGCCAGATTCTCTCCACTGCTACCAACATTACCGAAAACCTGAAAACGCCACGAAGTTGAATTAATATCATCAATATACAGCAACAAACAATGAGAGGAACAAGAAATGACATTAAAATGATCGAATAAATATCGGGCGTCAGCTCCGTTTTTTATAGCACCGGAATAAATCCTCGCAAATGAGAGGGTCTGAAAAGGGGGATTTGGAGTAAAAAGGGTTAAAAAAAGTGATTTTGAAAAAGGCATTGATGGGATCGATGGCGCTGGTTTCGGAAGATGAGGGTTAGGACACAAAGCGGGAGAATGGTTCAAAGTATCGAGGGAGAAGTAAATGGGTACTGCAATGGACATAAGGGAGGCAAGTGAAATAGAAATCAGAGGAGAATTTGAAGGATAAAGGTTTAGGAGAGACATTTCAGGGTGACACACACACGGGGAGGCAGGGAATAAGGGGTTGATTCACACGGTTATTACGCCGAGTTGGATATAAGAACGAGGGTGGTTTTCGGGGGTTAAAAACATACGGAATGGAAACCCTCGAGGGAAAAGAGAGACCTGAATTCCGAACTAGGAGAAAAAAGGCAAAAATATGAACCGCCGAAGCACAAAAAAGGTACTGCCGGAGTTCTGGAAAAGTGCCCACCTTTCTCTCCACCGAGCGGAAAATAAAAAAGAAATTTCGGCGTTCGAAAACTGCAGTATACGGCACATTATCAAATCACTTGTTTAATGAGGCTCGGGGAAAAAAATAGCGACACTTTATAATCGGGACCAATTCTCATCCTTGGGCCGGAGGGGGCGGGTCCGATAAGCATCATCGACTGATCATCATACTTAAAGAAAACCTAAATGGAAGAAATAGGAGGGAAGAAGAAAATCGCCCTTGGTTCTTTTTTTCTCGAAGGTTGCTACGCAAATATTTGCCCTCCTAAATAACACATTTAGCATTGCAAACGACGTGATTCAACACACCTCGACGGGGAAATATTTTCTAATTCGATGGCGGAATAGTACGCTTCGCCGACGGTCCTATTTTGGGAAAGATGATGGATAGCCCGGAGCCGATCCAGTCGGGAGATGCTGGAGGAATAAAAAAAGAGGAGAACTGGGAATGAGAAGGGCGACGGTGGTCAAATTTCTAAGCGCGATCAAGAGCCGGAAACCGGTTCCCACTCACCTGCCCCGTGCATCGTCAACGTCACTCCGAGAATGGCAACTCCTTCAACGGATGCCACCTTTTCTACTATTGATTAATGGCGGCTTGGATTGCTGTTTTGAAGGAGGGAATCATACCGAAAAGAGATCGTGGGCGATCCGAGTCTGCATTCCTTTCGAGGGTTTATGTTTCGCCGATCGATGCCGGGAAGACGTACGCACGGCAATTGTCTGTCTGTTAAGTGTTGAGCCCGAAGGACGGTTGATTGCTGACCCCATCGTTAACTATCACGAGCTAGTAGAGGGGGGATTGAGGCTTACTAGGGACGATGAGGAGTGAGGTAGTTTGTCCTTGATTTCCTCAAACAGAATGCTAATAGCGGTCCCTTGTCTTCTTCATCAAGCCAAAAAGCTATAAGCAGAATATATCCACGTAATTGAAGCAAAATTTTATTTATGTATAATCAGATTGGATTTCTTCAGGTGGTAGCCCTAACCATTGTCTAAGAACACTCAAAACGCAAAAAAACCACAATTCCTTACACCAGAAGTCTTATGCAGATAGATATTCCAAAATAACATCACTCTATTGACAAATTGTATTAGAACACCACAAAACTACAAAAAGACTTCATTTACAGAACATCTCCCCGGTATACATTAAGTAAAATACAATTACATGCATATTAATGCAATCATATGTTTAAGTACGTATATTACATTCTTATTATTTATGCATCTCTGTCGAAACTTTTATTTTCGATAAGGAAAGGACTTGAAGGTCTACTCGTGTAACATATTCCATTATTTTACTCCTCTATTAAGAAACGAGTATTTAGCCACATTTTCTTAACTGTAACTTTTCATGACAATTGCCACGGGCAACATAATGACTCTTCGAGAAAAACATTTCTTGGCATTCCGTATGAATAAACCTTAATCATTGTCATTATTCAACAGCAATTGATAATACTCTTAATACGCAAATACTACATCTTGTGATGGCATATTACCCAACAGTAATCTCCTTCACGCGCAATAAAGTATTCTACAACTCGTAAATATCCAACAAAAATTACGATTTAGGTGACAGATTTTCTCACTTCCAATGTATCGCATTTCTCTATGCACGGGCTGAGATAAAGCGAGATAAAAAAAGATGGATGCGAGAGCTAGAGCGAGGAAAAAAGTGCACGTTAAAAAAGACAATGCGTTCGTGAATAAGGGATCGGGGAGAGAGAATATCCATTACCATTCTTGGATGAATGCGCGACCTCATTGTCATGATGCAGACGCCTTCCACAGGCACAAGAGACCAAATCAACTCGAGATAGATCTATACTAACATGCTCTTACAAAACTTACATACGTATGACATTGCCCACTAATTGGACGCTCCTATATTTAAAAGAAATACTCAATTGGATCTCACAAAACTGAACTTTACGTTTTACCTGATAACAATAACTGAAAATATGCGACTGTAGAGGAAATACATGAAATTCTCCGATTCAGAAACAACTGGAAAATGCTAACTGGATGTAGATCTTCACATTTGAATACCACTTATCTTCATAGAAGAATCCACAAGAATAACATTCAAATTCGTCGGTTTACGACTAACAAGTTATTACGGGGAAGAAAATATTACAATTCAATATTCTTAAGGTTGCTCACTGCGTTAAAAAACTTATGGGATGAAAAAACCCACGTACTACAAACTGATTATGTGAGCGGAGGCAACAAATGTTTGTATACACATCTTCCGGATAAAAAAATAAATAGTATGAAGTAAATCGCGAGAAAAGAGTTACTGACTTCTTGCTTTTGTCTAATATGACTCACCTTAGCAGGATGAGTCAGACAATCTGCAATCGCTCTTCAAATTGGAAAGAGCTGCTCCACGCAATTTGAAACCAGAGGCGTTAACTACACGACAATTAGGGAAAACTCGCCCACATTTATCAAGAGCGGAAGAACTTTCAAAATCGTTGACATCTGTAGCTTAGAAAATTAAAAAAAAGCTTATCCATATAACACCCGTTTCATAATAAGATCGAAAACAAACAATGAAGGCTACCAGCTTTAGGAAATTATTTCTATACTACGATTTTTATCCATCGTAACGTCAATCATCCGTGTTCAAGCCCCAACATTAAGACGAATGAACATTCCCATGGAATGAATTTTATTATTAAATTAACAGATTAATTCGAACGTTTGCTTAACGCCTCTTCGCCTGGAAACGCTAAGGCTTGTAAACGCGTTTATAATAAATATCCATTTCAAATAAACTTTTCACCAACATTTTTCAGAATGCACAAAGATGTCACGAAGTAATTTTCATCTGCGAGCTAATTATCTTAATTATTAAACGTCTCAAAGCAAGTAACAGTGGTGAGCAATGAAATACTATACTAATAACAAGGCTAAGGGGAAGAAGAAAAACACTACAAAGTCTTAACGTACTATCTTTTATGCAAAAATAAAAAATCATGTTACGGTATGTTTCGCAAGCTCTCGTGCGGTTCATGAGCTGCTCAAACAGTTAAAACAGTCCGTATGACTTATGGCGGAATCAATGTATGCATGGAAGTACCAAAGGGCTACGGAAACATAAGTGGAAAACGTAACTTACATGAGTATAAACATCAGGTGATGGATAGAAGAAATAAAACGCTTAAAACTAATTCATATTTTAATTACCATAATTACCTAACACATCAAAAACAATTACTCATATCAATCAACACAATAGACTCGTTCGATTATAATAAAGCTGCAACAATATATAATCAATTATGCTCATGATTGAGCATAATTCAACTCCTGCAATTATACTCCTGCGAAGAGCGATACAATAGAAATATTTCCCGCTAATAAGATACGCGGTTATTGAATTAAAAAACATCGTGTGGGCGGTTTTTCGAATGAATGACTTTCCGAGGAACTTATAATAAACGGCGATGAGCCATTTTCGGACGGCGCGGCGCCCGACTTGGACTGAATGAGATGACCATAATAACCGACCGCGGTGACGTCATCGCCTCGTCTTAACTTCAACTGCAATCGACCGCTAAAACACATGAGCCATACACTTCCTACGTGGAAGAGGAAAACACGAAAATACGACGATTCATTTTCAAGAGGACATAAAAGAAAAACCGGCGGCATATCTTTCCTGCTACGTTATCGAGAGCAACAATCAATATCTTCGGCAAAGCATAATTCCTAAATATTTGATAAGGATTCGATTACAAAGATCATTGTTGCATTTGATTTGATTATATATCTCCCTTCTTTCAGAAGCATAAGTAGAATGAGCAACTCAAGTCATTTCTGAGCAAAAGAGTTTTAAGAGATTCGAACCCAGAAGAATACGAACAAATGAAAAGATACATACCACAAGAGATTTTATTTTGAAACGACCATGGTTTCAACTCATGGAATCATCCTCAGGTGATAGGTTCATCTTTTCATTTGGGACTTACTACGAAGTCACGGCCCAAGCAGTGGATTATAAAAGATTATACTTGCAATAGAAGCAAGGTTACCATAGAAACAAAATAAACATAAATTATGACAATGCTTTTTCAACGTTCTCATTACGCTGTTTCAAACGTAGCTCACAGCAATGTCTACAGGTAGAGAGATCACTTCTCCGGGGAAGGAATTTACTTCAGCTCCCGCCCTTTTCTCTCCGAACCCATCAGCTATCAGAACAACTACTCCCCTCATCCAGTCAACAATCTTTACAAATTCAGCATCGCCAACCAGGGGGTTGTTGCCGCCACATACGCACGCCAGCCAATTCCCCCTTCGCACCCTCCAAAAGAATCACCCCCATCTTTCGAATTCTTCCCTTCCAACTCCCGACCCTCGATTGCTGTGTGGCTCTTCACGACCACAATAACTTCCCCAGTGTCACGTAAAATTCATCCAAACCTTCATAAATACCACTTAAGACCCGTTTACAGTAGACGAAATTATTAGTGGCTGAAGAATTCATGACAACGGTATCTGAAACTCAGATGGGCATTGGGTGGTAACCAGAAGATGCGACGGCGAGGGCTGTCGCAGAAGGAAGACGAATCTTCTTCCGTTGATTTGAATGGCTTTGTAGTCCCTCCTACGGATCATCAATAAGAAAAATTCGGACGTGGCGTTTCCCAAAAAATAACATGCAAGCGATACGAAAAACTCTTAGCGAAGAAATCGGAAAGTCGTGCTCTTCTCGCGCGAAGGTTTACTTAGGCGTCAATTGGACAAATTGAAGGCTTTCGACTGACTAAACACAATAATTCGCACGAAAACCTCGAGTCCGGTTGTCCTCATGCCAAAAGAATCCCGAAAGAGCATCCAACTTGTAGATGCACCTCGGATTGAGAGGTTACCGACCAAATCAAAAGGAATAATTCGAGGATTAAATTACGACGCAACTCAATCGTTTCTGCGATAACAGCACTACGCTATATCCGATGCCTTCGATATCACCAATGACAGAAGTAATAATTCACAGATAATGTAAACTCCAATTAATCCAGTTTAAATCATTAATTGATATGAACGGACTTTTGTTCGGAAATTAATATTCAAATTGCATCAGAATTCACGCATGTAAATCAAGACGCGTCATAATAGAAGTTTGAAGTAAGAAAAGGTTAAATCTTCGTTTCGGATTAAGTAATATGGAAATTTCGCTTCGCATTGTTTTATCTGCAGAAACTAATAAAGGTTTTGCCGCAGCCCCCACTTGGCCTCGCACCATCTATCCATGAATGAGTCAGATCGCACAGCAGTCTTTCCACCATTTTCTGCTAAGATTATTGGATTTTTCGCGATGAGTGGAATCTTGCGTACTTTCCGTAAGAACACTGATAAGTATAGAGAGATACATGTAAACAACTAAAACAAGAAGGGCACTTGATGGTGTAACGCAATTCTTAGATATCACTTTACGGTTGAACGAAAAAATATATTCGTAATTCGCATCGCTTCGAAACTGTGATTCCTTCCGACGAGAAGATTGGAATCCATTCGGTGACGGTTTCTGAGAAATCGTCCACATAAATAAACTACGTCAACGAACGATATATGACAAATAATTGAGAAATGCCAACTAGTTCGAGTCTCGCAATACATTAATATACGAATATTACCTAGAAAATACTATCAAAATAGTTACATATTGGTCATATTACAAAAGAATGGATTTGTAGCCGCCGTTGGAAAAAAACATCGAAAACCAGTTCCGCGGTGATAAATCAAATTTAGTTCCTGCATAAACCGTTACCATGACAACATAAACGAGGCTAAGAAACATACGTAACGACAGGAAGAAGTGAGAATAAATCGTTGGATACAAAAATATTCCCTCTCCATTTAATTTCAACAATACAAGGAAATGTATATCTCGTATCAATTTAGTTTGTGAGCTGTCCTCCAATTTAAAATTAGCAATAAATCGGAGCGCGATTTTTTCTTACCAACTAAATTGCCTATATATAATTGAATTGGAAGATCTATACAGAACGCATTACGGTATAAAATATCCATCCAAATGAAAAATACAAATATTATGTCATTTCATATTTCCATTATCACATAAACGACACGAACGACGACAGAGACACGAAACCAGATTTCATTACTCGGAAATTTCAAATGATAGAATCCCCAAAATAGCAGAATTTCAATCAATCAGTAACTTGCACACTGCTTCATTGCCTAATAACAGCTCATTAAATGCAACAGCAAAGATATAACGATTAGCATTATAGAGGAGTAAGCAACATAAGTCTCTGGTAAACTTTTGAATGAAGATCTTTTCCGCAAGCCAAATTCAAATCATAAACAACTGTCAACACAACCTGACTGAAGAAACGAACCCAAATTATAACCTATAACACTGGAAAAAGCGCTAGATCGAAATCGAAATAACTTTAATACCAATCATCTGTTATTTATGAAGATATTAACATGGAAAGAAAACACGACAATTGTTTGACAAACACTGACAACATGCAAGAAATCGACATCAACAGAGGAGAAAACAGGGATGCAATAGAAGAGCATACTTAACGTCTGAAAGTTCAAATATTTGAAATTAATAAATTCTACTCACCTGATCAAGCAGCATCATTCAAAGAAGTATCTCCGTGAGCTGACATCATTCCAGCAAGTGATTCTATAATTTCGACGATTAAAACCTGACACTTGAAAACAGTTTCCTACTCAAATTAACTAGGGATATCCTGGGATTTTCTTCGAACACAATCACAACAACTTGAATTTGTAACACCAAGTTGCACTATACCATAGCCCTCTAGGCTTCACACTTTAAACAGCAGATGTAGCTGAATCAAATGTTTTTCCGCTTACCTTCTGGAAAGACAGAGGCGCTATATTAGTAAAGTTAGGCTGCCATCTTGGTTCTCAAATTAAGTGCGGGAGAAAAGACCTAATCAACGAACTGAAAGATTTATTACATCACAGTGTTGATGCAATCAATCGGAATTGGAACCTATTAATCTTCATACCTGAAATTAAAGCTGTACAAATTCTCAAATATACCCAAATTGAAATCGTAAAACAGTTAAAGGATACAATTCAAAGAAAAAAATACTGCCTTTTCACAAAAAGGCAGTAATTTTAACTATGAACCTCAAACGAAGTCTCTAAAGAACATTCAGTAACTGTCTTTGACGTTCAAGGAAGAGGTCAGCATAATGGTTGAAATATAAGAAGCTTCCAGACATCAAGATTTTTGAAAGTTGCACACATTGAAACTTCTATGGTACATGGAAGTAGCGTGTGTATGCCAATATTAGTTTATATAATCAGCAGAAATACGTTAAAAATTTCAATATTTGTATTTATGGAATATTCACTATCAGAGTTATATCATCCAACTATGTCATTAATACAAAACTAAGCTTCTAAAAAGTCTTGAACGAATTTTAAACCATATGAGTTTAGAAAAGTAATAAATTGCTTATTTCCTTAAAACATACATTTCCGCACAAAGTAAAATTAGGGACGTTGAGGACGACATCCAATTTCTTGCGTTCTGGTAAAAGTAAAAACAATCCAGGAGGATTTGATATATAAAATCTAGTAAGAATTCACGTCTTAAAACCTAATACATATACTCAATATCGAAGAAATAGTGGTAAAAAGTAGAAATTTACCAAAATAGTAAACTATTTTCTAAGCCAAATTCATTCCTGAGTTACGATCGATGATTTAAATGATCTAGGAAATGTTACTATACAAATAACTGCACATTACTATGTCCTTAATTCGAAGTAAATATTATAATAGCCTTCATACCTCTAAATACTAGCCTATGTTCTCAATGAAGAGATTGAAAAGTCTCTCATTAGTGTTTATTTTTCAAAACATCACTCAAATCCATAGATTAATTAATTGAAGTATATTATTATCTAATATCCTGAACTACTTGCTCCTCGAGTTTTGCGCCATGTAATTTCTAAAAAATGCTTACTCTACCCTCTATCGGAAAAAACGAGTACCTTTTGAAATATTATCACAAGTACTCCTGTGTGATTGAAACTGTCGAATTTCGTTGAATGAATAATATCTAAAAAAATTCCGCTACCTATTTGTCGCTCCAGAAGAAATAATCAACAATTAATATTTGACTGCGTGATTTTATTTAGCTGCTGAGGATATATACTAATCTTATATGATGAAATTATTAGACCCAAGATGATCGTCTTTCCGAAAGATATACCATAAATAATCGTGAATCAGCACCTAAATCCGTTACGATAGAATGTAGAAAGTTAAATTCAAAATAAAATTCCACTTTATCTCTTTAATCTATGAGAACATATATCTATATTTTCAAGCAATTCTTATATGCGACTCTAAATGAAACAATTTTGCAAGTGCCTGAAGCCAATGAGTGCGAGAAAGGAAGAGCAATGTACTACTAAAAGGTAATATTTTGAATGGTGAAAATTTTACGATGCATGTGAAAGAAATAGTCTCCGTGCATACTCACGCATAAGATGCATTATTTTTACAAAGAAGTCCAACTTAAAAATCAGGCTGTGTATTATACGAAGACATTTTTCAGAATATTATAACGGATGATAGAATTGTAGATACAGTCTCACTGCCTTAGATCGTTTTGAAGCTTTATCCTTCACAATCTAACAAATGTTTTGCCAAATTACTGCATCATATCTAAATTTTTAAGCAGCTGAAAAGGGGGATTTTTTCATGAGATAAGTGTTTCATTAATATTATCAAATGCACAAAGAAATATATTTAAAAAAATATTTTGATCTAGTGTCCGATAATGCATTGGTATGAATTTTATAATGTACTTTAAACACTGACAACACATTAGGAAAATAAAGTAATCATTTACATGTTATCAGATTTTTATAGCAAAGCAAATATTACAGCAATAAGTTTTTTTAAAAATAGTTTGAATGGACCTATAGATAAACATAGTCCTTCTATTAATTCATCAGTACAACTTTAAGCTGTTTTATTAAAAGCCACTAATAATGTTCTTAATATTATAGTAGCCAGACTATCAACATTTTTGACAACTTTTGTTTGACAATAACTTGACTGTTACCACATACCAAACCCTTACCTCTGCCAAAAAGAATACCTAGAAATAAACATATCATGTTCAACTTATTAATACAAATCATGAAAGTAATTTAAATTGAGATTTACCAATTTAGATTATTTAATGAAACAGTATACAGATTCAAGCAAATTTCAATAGGAACAGAAAATAAAATTACCAGTAGTTATTTTATTGCTCTTTTAGAGTATGTTATTTTTATTTACAATTTCAAGAAATACCCTCATACAAAGATAAATACAATATTTAAGTCTTTCAGCAAAATATCAGTATGATTTAATATTTATCATAAATTTAAAATTCAAGAAAGATGGACATTTCATATATTAAATTTCAGTTAAACATAATTCATTATTATCAAAGAGATTCTTGGTGATTAATTAATCAGTCCCAAATAGGAATTGTAGAGTATAAACTTATCAAATAAATTCTTCTGAATTCTCATGATAAAATTGCAGGCAGTGAATATAATTCTCATTTATTAGACTTGCTTCCATCTGGGGAAGCATAAAATTTAAAAACTGACGAGAAGTCTAAATCTGAGAATTTAGGATGAGTAGATAAAATACTGTATATCTGATGAGCTAAAGCACCCAAAGGCGTTGCAACACCAGCCTTTGAAGCAGCTGTTTGGGCCAATCCTAGATCCTTGGTCATGAGGCGATTGCCAAATCCTCCCTTTGAGTTGCAGAAAAAATATTAGATTATAACTAAGATATATAGTATCTTTATTATAAATTCTATGTTTTTAGCAATCAAAACACTTTCAGAAATTTTAGAAAATAGCAGAAAATCAAGGAACTTTTCCGTTTAAAATTACTTATGACTGTGATTTTTAACAATGGTCACTAATGCAGGGTCTCTTCAGATATTTCATTATGGACTATTTACATTTTATCTTATTAACATAAATATTGTCACAGTTAAAAATTATATGATAGAATAGAAACATTTAGATAATGAATTAATTAATAATTCAGAAAGCTGTAATATTCTTCAAATGACAAGCTGAGTTTTTGTGTCATAAAAATAAATAAATCATAAGAATCATTTCTGTAAAGTTTTAAATTACATAAAATTAAACAATAAAAAAGGAGAAAAGTTACACAAAAAAGAGTAATATTTTATGCAATTAGGAGACATTCTAATGTTTTATTTCTGTAAATATTAGAGTCTTAAGATTTCCAATAGAATTCTGCATATCTTTACAATAAATTTTTCAAATATCAACAAATAATACGTATAAATAAACAAAACCCATCCTCTTAACTAAATTTTAAAACAACTATGTCAAATAATGAATTCATGGTTAAATAACCTACTAAATAATTTTCTAGTGACAAAGTAAAGAGTTAAACTTACTCAACATGAATAATATATTTGGAATTAAACAAGTAAAATTCACCTTATAGTCATTTGATGCAGGAACATTGGGAAGTAATTTTGGAACTGGGTTGTACAATTCTGACGACCAGCACCTCCCTGAGCTAGAATTTACTATATCCATGAGCAGTTTTGGATCCAAACCCAAACTAGAATGTCAACAGAGAAGAAAGAAATGCAATTTCAGTTAATTTAAAAATTTGTGTTCATTTTAATGTCAATAAAAAATATTTTATGGAATAAGAATTTTATTTATAATGAAAGCTTGAAAATAAATAAATATAATAATATTTAAGAAAGAAACAAACAAAAATGCAGAATATTTATCAAAAACATAACATATAATATGTATTCTTTTCAGTAGAAGCGACAGGGTGCTCCAAAATTGGGATGTGCAATAGAAAAATGAAATAAAGGAAACAGGAGAGCTATTGAAATGTATCATTTGCTTCATTATACTTGGAAAAGTAGCAAATTTGCAGTCTGGATTTCCAAATTAGTTGTGGGTTTATCAATTGCTTAATATTTGTTTTCATTTTCAAATACACTAGTAATATTTTATGGTTTTCTTATAATTTTCTGATATTCGACTCTGAAAGAGTTAAAATTCACACAAACACCAACAAATAGGTTTCAGAGAGTATAATAAACCGTGAAAGAAAACTTTATGTATACTTTCTTCAGGCGGTTAAGTTGTAAGGGTTGGCGTTAGATGTAAGAATAGACTTAATGCCCTCAATTTTGCATTAATAAAAGGTGGATTATTAATATTAGCTTTATTTTAGATTACTAACAAAAAATCCTGATAAGAGAATTCCTGGTTAAATACCAGTCCTCTAATTAATGAACATATACCAGGAGTTCCTGGAGCATCAATGTTCCTAGTGGGAAGGCAAAGAGTAAAAAATAAGAATCTCATTAAAATATTCCATCAATAGTCATTGTTAGCAATATCTTTTGTTATTCCACGTAGGAAATGACTGTCATCCAAACATGTCTGCAACTGGGTATGAGGATCGGCTATGGTGTGAATTCCTATCATACATGATCAATACCAAAACTCACTTTAAAATATACAAAAACAAACTCATAGAAAAGCTTTAAAACTCAATGAGATGTTACTTAAATGTAAGGTAAGAAAGGTATGGTGATAAAATACCATCCTTTTGCAAGAAGATTGATGAACAAACTTATAATTGGTGATTAAGATAAAAGTTCTTCTTACCTGATTCCTAAATGCATTGCCTCTGCAGTTCCAATCATACTTATCCCTAGGAGCATGTTATTACAAATTTTAGCTGCCTGTCCAGACCCAACAGAGCCACAATGTACAACTTTTGATCCCATCGCTAGCAGCAATGGCTGTGCTGCTTCTACTTCCCCACCTGGACCACCAACCATAAAAGTTAGGGTTCCTCCTTTGGCAGCATTGACTCCTATCAGAACAAATTAAGAGAGATATATATTCCTGAAACACAGGCTGAATAAAATGCCTAACATCTGTGTGAATTATTAAATTACATTTCATGGTTGAAATGCTCAGTAACCTATCAGATATGAAATTATTCCTGGGAAAGACAGAAATTCCTTTTACAAAAGATGTATAGCATTGTCTATCAATAGTTATATGTTACTGATGAGAAGCAAAAGAATACAATAATTACATTACATTAATACATGTTACGAAAAAAGAATTTTAACACGAACCTTAAAAATATATATAAAATTATGGTAGCCCAGCATATTCCCAAGGGTTTGGCTGGGAAATGAAATGTTTATGAGAGTATAAAACATATAAACACTTACAGAGCGTATTTGAATTACCTTTCAAATAACTTTCAGATCAAACAATACTGAAAACATTTACCTTTACAGTCTTTATTATATTATTGTCTATTTTATCACTTTTTGTAAATGATAAAAATATAATACTTTTATTATATAATATTATATTGCAATTTAATAAAATTGGGTAAACATAGCAAATATAAATATCAACACTATCTAGATTTCCTACAGTTATCTTGAAGGAATTCAGCAAGGTTGCTCATAATTTAACATCATTATTGTAATTATTATAATAGTTTCATTAAATATAATGAAGATGTAGAGCAATTATGACATATCTCAACGCAGCATGTGGTCAAGACTGTGATAATCTTAGAATAATGAGGTAATAAATGAATCTCAAAGATATTTGAATGTTATTGAATGACTGAGCTAACCTCCTGAGACTGGGGCATCCAGGAATGCTGCACCATTTTTAATGGCAAAAGGAGCAAGTTCTTCTTTTGGAAGAGCAGGATCAACGGTACTGCAGTCTATTAAAAGGGAACCATTCTGCAGTGACCTGAGGATCAAGATAATAAACAAAATGACACTGCTTCACATACAACTTCTGGAGCAACAGGCTAAAGTTTTACATGAAATGCAACATTTAAAACATGAATGATGCTCATGGTAAGCGAGGCATTAAAATTAGAGAAGTATGCAGATATAATTATTGCTGATGTATTAGAGCAGATTTAAAGTGACAGGTTTGGGATCATTAAATTAATGAGAAGAAAGAACAGATATTGTGTAAGTGGGGATTATTAAAAGATATTCACATGTTGAAAAGCTGTATAGGGTATTAGAAGAGGATAAAACAAGGTTCAGCAGATGACTGTTAAATGGAATGTAACTCTTAAGTGAATTAAGGTAATTTTATCATAACTTGTTGCTACAGTTGCATAATTGGTTCCCTTTTTACATTACACTTATTACATAGATAGAAACAATTATGACAGTAAGTAAGCGATGGGACAGGATATAATCTTATTCATTTACATATAGAATTTTGCGAAGGAAAGAGTCAAAGAAATGAAACTGAAGAGTATTTCTAGAATACACTGAAAGGAGAAATTTACACAGACATAGAAAAATAAAATGCATGAATCTCAAAAAATCACCTAAATAGCTTTTGTACTAACAATGAATTGAAATGTTGCTTATTTCTTACTGAAATATCCCATCAATGCCAGTATACACATTGAGAACATGTTTGTTGCTTGGAAGCATGGTTATTATGGTCTCAGCTCTTGATGCCACATCTGCAGGATGCTTTGCCAACAAAGCACCCTGGTCTGCCAAAGAAGCCATAGACTCTGGATTCACATCAAACACAAGCAATTGGTGACCCTGAGATAATCAAAATTGACTATAGCAGTAGTTTTTAAAGTTGAAGTAAGGGATCAAAGCAAATTATTCAAAAGAAAACATCATAAATGCTTTAAAATTATGAACATAGAAGTTAAAGGGGTTTAGTATTATAATTACAAATTGATGGGAGAATTAATACTAAAAAAACATTAGGAATGAAACACATTGACTCAAAAGCAGCTTTTCCTTCATAATACACAGTTGTATATTTAAAAAATATGTATGTAAAATAGAAAGTTGTTTGCAATTTGAGATGCTGAGAAAGTTCAAATAATGGAATCATTTCTAACTTCATAAATGATCAACTTTTGCATATTTATAAAAAATTAAAATTCTATGTTTGTCTTGCGGATATTCCTATTAATCAATAATCTAATTCAGGATATTCCAATCAAACAATCTAATCACTATTTGTACATAGATATGCTACAAGCAAATAAGTCGTTTATAAGTTGTCATTCTTGTTCCCCAAGAAAATAGAACCGAGGAGAAATTCATTTTACTGCACTGAACATATTTTGACGCCTACTAACTAAAAACATGGCGTATTATAAAGAATTGTAACATGTGATACTGTAAGGTAAAATCAAAAGTAAAAGTATAATTTAAATGTAATTTAATGACTTTCTATATGTAAGATATATCTAATGAAATTTAATATCAGATTTCACTCACCAATTATTGCTTCACTAGCGCTAATGTATCATAACTATCCACAGTAAAAAAATCTTGTTTTTTTACTCAATCATTTGATATTCTGTTTTATGATTTATGTGACGACAGGATGTAATAATATATCTTCCAAGTTTTAGAAAGGCTTTGCCATGAGGAAATTCAAAGAAAATTGGTGAACATAAAAATGTTCACAATGACTTCAGTGAAAGGTTGATCAAAGAGTACTGGCTATGTATCTCAAAGATTATACATTTGTCCAGTAGATATATCTTCAATTAAAATTCATCAACAGAATACAGTAGAATTTACTTCAAGGTAATTATCTTTTCCTCACCAACTAGTAATTAGTTTTCTTGCAGGGCTTGAAGAATACATTTAGCTTAGTCACTCTTTACCAAGAAAGAATTGTTTACTGGTTTCGAAATCTCAAACAAAATAAAAATAGGTTTTTGGCAAGATACACATTATTTGGAAGGCTCTTAAAGATCACGTAAATAATCTTACATCATTGTTACATTGGGTGATTGCGCTTTTCCAAGAGAAATTACAGGCTGATTTTCTTTTGAGCCAGGTTCCAAAGAGGATTATAAATAATAATAGAAAAATGTCCATCCTATTCAAGGAAGAAAGCAATGTTAATTCCAAGAAGCGCAGGTAGATACATATTAACTGAATTAAATAAATAGGATGGGAAAAAATATATGCTCAAAGCAAGATAAACATTAATCACATTCCTAATATCGCATACCTTGTTAATTAAATTTAGGGCCATTGGTCCACCCATATTTCCTAACCCAACGAATCCGACCAGTTTTTTTTCACTTGAGTACATGCGACCTGTAAATAAAATAGGTTTTTAAGGATAAGGTAAATAAATAATTAATTTCGACGGTCGATGACACGAGACATACTTTTAACACATTCTGAAATTGACTAGATAGTAATTAATAGTAGTTTCTTTGGAGATTGTGATTAGATAATCTTAAATTAGAGAAAAAGTTATGAGAGGTGATGGATCTTTGAATAAAACAGATGTCAATACGTTTTGATTAATTAATATTAACTTAAAATTTTAAGATACTACCGACGTACAGTAGAACGAAACGGACTTTGTTACTGATACTTGCCATAATTAGGTATTTTATAACTTCTGCCATTTAATACACAATTGACAACTCGAAACGTGGAGGACGTAAGTTTTATCCTCGACAAAATTTCAAATGCAGCCATTTCTGAAGAAACAGACGACAAACAGCACACGCTACAGATATGAAGTCACTGATGATTGCTTCATGACATTATTATGAGGATTATGATGTGTGCGATAAGAATATCGCGCGATGAGTTCGAAAAGCTAACGAGTTATCATATGCTGTTTTTGGTAAATTTCTACTTTAGGACTGTTTGCCTTTTATTTTTTAGGATACTTTTTGTTGCAGTGATATCTAGAAGGGAACTTGCAATCTTGTAATATTGCAGTTTTAATTGGTATAGTACTACGCTTTCAATTTCCGCGTATTAATTTATTATTTCATGAACTAAAATTAATTTATTATTTCATGAACTAAAATTAATTACTTAGAGAATTAATTTCAATTCAATTTGAGAAACATTGCTGAAGTCATGCCGAAACTGATTCATGTTATTTATTGCTTCCATCTCTATTAAGAAATTTAATTTTGCAAAAATTCCCTCATAGCCGCCTACTTACAATTTGTTTATTTAAACGAATTTCCATATTCAGTTCGGTTTTTACTAAACATTACTACCAATTTCATAAGTATACATTTTATCATCATTTTCAGAGCTTCATTAAAGAGGTAGTGCTGTAACCTTCTATTACATCGGAGGGGGAGGGTATTTTAGGTTCATAAACCCTACGGACCGCCACGAACCGCAAGGACCCTACTTCACTTTTCTTTCTATTATAGCATCCATATTACTAATATTTGATGGGTATTTTAAAACAGTTCCAAAATAACACCGGATGGCTCCTACAGTTTCTGCAAATATCTAACGTAACTTATTAAAAATTAAACAAGATATTGGTGTTTTGCATACAATGAGATACCAAAAATATGTAAATTAGCGTAACGATTTAGGTAAATATTTTTACCAATTTTTCTCAGTAAAATGTCATTCATTTGAATGCTTTATCGATTTCACAAGAACTATATCTTAATAGCTGAAAAATCTTGCTTAAAGTTATTGTTAATATTCATATAAATAATGTCAAAATTATTAATTCCACCGTTATATAATCGATTCATTTGCGGTTAGTAGTTTCAATTTTTGAGGAAAAGGTAAGTTATGTCCGGGAAGGTTAGTGTAGTAAACATAATAGTAGGAATTCTTTACATCTTTATTGTAAAAAGGTAGGAGAGGAATGTAAACATTTTGGTCGTGACAAGTTACGGCTACCTTCCTGATTCCTAATTTTACGTTCAATTTCCTCCCTATTTTTTCTCCTCTTTCCCTTTCATAGTCCTAACTTCTTAATCGTTAACATGGCCCTTGGCAGTTTTGCGTAGTGAATTAATATATGTATCTCCGAACTTAATACTAATTTCCTAATAATATTTCATACAATGAAAGCAAAGGTTTTAGTCTGTTTTCATCAACTTATTCTACTGGCATTCAGTGCTATACAATTCTGGGTACCAATCGTCACCTTTCGCTGCTTATCTAATCTTGTTACTTTTGGCTGTGCCATAAATATTGCGGGCTTTATTGCTTTGGATCCGAAATCCAATCAGTTTATTTATTTATATTATTCATCTGGAGAAACTGCTTAGGAAATTAGTATTTTTAGAGAAAAATATTATATTTCGACTCGTGAATTGTATGCAAATTAGGAAAATGCATGCAGGATTTAAAAATTTTATGCTGTAGGAAAATTGTAAGTAGTGAGAAAAATTAATGGAATGTGAAGTGTGTAAAGGACCGAAGTTCACCCAAGGAGTTACACATCAAAAATGTGCTCGTTGATGTTGCATGTACTACTTTTTACATCAAACAAGTAACTACTAAAAGATGATAAAATTTAAATTTGCTTTTTAATTATTTCAAAAGAAACACGCGAACGGGTCGTATTCACTGGTAGCTTTGCTAATCTTAAGAGTAATTTATGTCCACCATGTTACTAGTAATATAATTGTATTCAGGCAATTATTTAGTGGATGGGATTCGAATAACTTTATTACCAGTTTTATAGGCGGGAGAGGAGAAATTGGTTTCCACTTCCTCGATAAATTTATTTTTAAAAGAAACTTTCGTACTCGGAGATGAAAGGAGCATCAGAGACGGGAGGAAGAGGTTTACTCTCTCAGAGAAAGACGAGGGAATGAGTCGGATTAGGTCAGTGACAGATACGAAGGTCAATGCATCGACCCGAGGCAAATAAGTGAATGAGCTACATAAAATAGCCCTGAGAAATGAAAAAAATAAGCATTAGGTGAGAGAGTAGGGAATATATTATATTATGATAAACGAAGAATATAAGTCAATGCTAAGCGATAGGTAAACTTACACCTTCTGAAATTTTACTTTGGATTGTATGGAAATTCTTCCAATAATGTAGGAAAAGTAATTCTTAATATGTCGTGTCAATGCAGATTTGTATTACAATAATTATTATACATTAATATTTAGCATGATTTATTCGAAAATTTGTATCCTTCACTTTTAATTGAATACCGTAGGACATATTTCAATTTACAACAAAAACTACCTAGAAAATCATAGAAAAAGTGAAGCTCAAGTTGTAGAGTCCACAAAATAAATATTTTCTTATTTTGTGGGTTCTACAAAGTGAGCTTTACTTTTTCTATGATTATGGAGTTCCTCCAAGTCACACCTCAATCCACCATGTTTACCTAGAAAATGTTTCTAAACGTTGAATTCGCAGATGAAATATTGCATTCTTGAAAAAAGACTTATTAAAAATTCTCAAGTTGCGATAGTTGTAAGTATTTAAAGGAAATTTAGAAGATAAGGAGCTTAATACTCGTATCTATATTGGAACAAAATGCTATATTCCGAAGTTCCCGAGTATTCGAGTGATTTAGAATATGTCTAAATTACGGCCAAATTGATTTTATCGTAGGTTCATCATAAATATTGGGAAAATATTTATGGAATTATAATGTTTTTATTGCAATCACAGGTGCAGGTCTTCAATCTCATTTATAACTAATATTCTAGAGGAAGTTACTTCATTTCACGCCGGTCGAGCACGAGCGAACCGAAATGAATATTTTTGAGTGTTTTGTAGGCACGTCCTATGGGCAGAGTTAGGCCATTTGGCGTAGTTTACTCTAATTTGCATATCCCCTGGCACGCATCCCCGTACAGCGGATTCCGAGTTTATACCCACGCACGGAATATTCTATCTCCGCGGACTCTTTGTCCCACTTTCGCCGGTAGAATTTCCTACTTAAACTCCTTCCGTTTTCCTCGTATTATTAAAATGGATGCCTACAAAAGCTCTTAAATCCACTAGCAAAACTGGTATTTATTTTTTTGCGCATCGGTCTCATTTAGCGGAAGTGGATGCCAGTTTACCAAGGTAATACTAGGGGTTGCGTGATACCATAATTCGAATAGAAAACTACATTCGATTATCGTCTTTGCAAAATGTTCATATTTCATAAGTAATAGCTGTGGTGAATGAACGATTGAACGCATGCAGCCTTTCCTTTAAGGCTGTTCAAAACTGTCCATTCAATACTTCTCCCATGATGTTTCCCCATGATCTCCCATTAACTGTTAGAAGTTAGATATAAAATAAAACAAAAATTGTTAACTTAATTTAATTTTGTTATATCTTAATGGAATTCCACACTGTGATTGTTAATTCCATCAATACTAACTATCGGAATCTCTAGTTTCTAGTAAAAATAATAAGTTAAAATTAATTTTCGAAAAATTAGGCGATATTAAAACCACGCAAATTACTGATATGATAAGAATATTCCAAGGAACGGAAAATGTTACGAATCAGTTTGCAAAAGTTAGCTTGTAAATCGGTGAATCTATTGAATTTTTATGAACACTCGAAAACAATGAAAGAAATTTTGTAGCTGTAAGTTTTTACTCCAAAAATGTAGTCGGAATTCGTGTCATTTATAAATCATAAGATATTCACACTCTTTCCAACTACCCCTTAAATATTGATGAAAAAAAATCGTAAAATGATGATCTTTTAAGAAGCATTCTATCTAATGTCCTCAGCTAATTATAGAAGACCCTAAGCAAGAAAACCAGATCATCGGTTTAAGAGTACTTTCCAAGACTTCTTATATGCGGAAGGTGGAAAGGAGGTTGCCGTTAGGAAGTTCCTCTTCGGATGCATGTAAGAAAAATACACACCTAACGCTTGCCAGACATCATTCAAAAGATCTCGACTTTCTCGAGGCATAATTAAGCATTAGAAAGAAAACAAAATGTCACGGTTAATTCTATTTGGGTCATTGTGAATACACAAAAAAACAATTAATTATTTCATTAAAATGTACAAAAAACGCATCAATATTACCGCTGAATATCAGAAAATCTTTGTTAATATTTGAACGGAAAATTCACGTAGAATAAACTCCATTGATATTCGTAAGTAAAGAAAAGAGTTATCCAACGACCAGAATGGGACTTTTCTAATCTTAGCAAAGATACCTCAATAAATTTCGATCGTAAATGATTCTATCCGTTCACAAATAAGTGTAGCATATCCTAAATCTTATTCTTTATTTTTTAAACTATCCTTGTTTTGATCAACCCTTAACTTCTTTTTCTACAGATATGTTGTTACCCCGTTGGAGTGTATGGTCTTGGTGATATAATTAGGTAATTCTTTGTGTACTTATGTTTTAAGGAATTAACAATATGCCCAAATAAAGCAAGAAAAAAGGAAATTTTTATACGTGAGAGCGATGGTATAGTTTAAAGGGCAATCAGTTATTTGAGGGGATAAGGTTCGAAAACTCTGGTATAAAGGATAAAGAATCTATTTACTCCGCATGCTTCGTACTTTCTTAAGGTCTCTTCGAGAGCAATAGCTTTTAATTTTGCGTTTATTTAGTTTCCAAATTAGCTAAATATATAATGCTTCCAAATATTTCACCAGCAACATGACTGACTGCATAATTTTAGCCTCCAAGTGTATTTTCCTAAAATGTTAAGGTGGAAAAATCAAACAAATTTCCTACCGTTTACTAAACTCCAACTTACTGCATTTTTTTCTTAGGAACCTTTAATGGTGAATTAGCGTCCGAAATTTAGACATGGACAAATTATATTTGGATGATTTTGAAGGAATTCGCTTAATAGCGGAATTATGCAATTCTCAAGAGTGTAATGATTACTCCCAAAACTTTGCTATCATTACATTTTTAAGTTTCCGACTCATTACACAACGAACGTACCACAGATTCAGAATTTTAATAGAGAACTGCAATTTTGAAACTCCGCTACTTCATACCAGTGTTAAATTCGTTAGTATCAAAGCATCAGACCGTGTATGACGGGTCAACAAATAGTGTTGAATACGAATGAGTCCGGAAAACTTTCAAATACACTTATTATCTTAGCCATGCTGAAAGATTGCGTAAATTTTGATTTATTATTTGTATTACGACACTTTCATCTTCTAATTTTGCAGGATTTAGCTTACGTCTGTTTGTGCTGCAGTGTGGATTATTTAATAATCATAATTGTAGTTTTTGAGTGATTTTTCCCCTTAGATGAAAGAATAAATCCAAGGAGAGACGTCAAAGAAAGTGAATACAGAAATAAATACGTAGGTTTCACAATATTTAATAGTTATACTCTTTCTAACGTAATATAAGTTTAATGCTGAATGAAAATCTTTCCCTTTATAAAACATTGAACTGGTAGAATTGAAAATATGATTGCCCATTTTAGCATTCCTCACATGCTAAGTATTCAACCATCCACTTCTACTATATATTGTCCACTGGCCAAAAACAGCCTCTCTTGCTACTGAAGAGAAACTTTCTTTCTGAACATCTTTGTCATTGTTATAAATTATACCGCAAAGTCATCCAGCGAAAGCTTAAAATGTATTTCTCGTTGAAAGGAGTGTGACAATTTCAGTTTTATTCGCCAATATTTAATTTTCATTTTATTAAAGTAGGAAAAGGAAAAAATTATAATTTACAAAGGTTTACCTTAATTTAAAAAATTCAGTGAACACGGTTACTTATCATTGCTAGGGTAGAATGATAATGTAGTAATAATGGTGAAAAAATATAGTTTTATCGTTGACAACTGTCTAAAGTGAAAGCTACAGAATCATGCTGACAAGTCATTAAACTGTAGCCATTGCTAATTCAAATTCTTGCAGTGAAATTTCTCATTTGCACTATCATCCATCGTCAGACATCTCGTCATTTTGATTGATAGAATTCGCTCGACTTCCGTCTTATTTCATTATCTTGATCTGTATCGCTAACAGAGAAAACATAGACCAAAAAAGGTCAGGTTGACTACTTTAAAAATATTTTTCAATCTATTCTAAACAAAAATATTTCGATGTTTTATTAGTAAAAAGTCTAAGTTTACGAATACATTCAATTCACTCATTCTAAATAACTATGTGAGAGTGGAAAGAAGATATTTAAATATTTTACAGTATGAGGCGATGTTTTACGGGTATCCATAATGTAAAATCGGGGAAAGACTCAACTCTTTTTCCAAATAAGTTTTTTATTTTTTATTAACATTGATTACATTTCATTGCTTTCATAAATAAGTATGTATGTAGATATAATATAAACAAGGTATCATAGATAAGTTTATTCTCTATAAAGCTGTTAATAACGAAGAAATGAAATAAACCAATTGTGGAAAAAGTGCAATAATTCTTTTTCTTATTCTACAATCTAAAGTATTGTCAAGGAAAGCGAACATGAAAAATGACTGATAGGACCAGAAAACGAACCCGGATCTCCCATTTGCCGTTCAGTTGGCAGAGTAACTGACCGGCAATCGGTAGATCTGGGATCGATTCCCGGTTCTTTCAGACTTTTTTCATGTCCGTTCTTCCTTGGAAATTTTCCTAGCACGACTTTTCTCGCAAAGTCTCTTACATATCTTTCCTTGTCTAAAATTTTGTTTGCTTGAGAGTTTGTCACTGAATAAAGAAATGATACTGTAGCCTTCCTGGGAAAACCACAAATGTGTGCTACGTCATTTGACAATATGAATTTAGGGAAGTTTTTCCAATAACGAGCAAATTCGTGTTAACAGTGAATACATTAAATTTCAATTTTAGTTAAAACTCTTCGAAGAATAAAGCGGTAAATCCTCTAATTACGATAAGTAAAATCAGAATAAAAATCAAGCAAGTTTATCTCTTGTTATAAGCAATTCGTATCTTAATCAAAAAACGTTTTTATCGAAGCAAAATTATATTAGGACTTCGCAAGTGAAGTTCAGGGAATTTTTCAGTGGTAGTAATCGTAATTGCTACTTAAACGAGTTTTACTAAACTGATTAAGACGGTTAATTGAAATTTTCATCCTTCTATATCCGGAAAAAATAGTAATGGAAATTATTTTTTGTATAAACCTGTCACTACCTTGTCTAACGTTTTAAATACGAAACATTATTTATGATTTATGCTCGTCTTAAATAGGTGGCGCCCTTCTCCGGGGTGAAAGCTAGAGCGAGTAAATCTTTATAAGGGGCACGGAGAAAGAGACCAGTTATTCTCTTTGGATACTTCGTACGCAAAGGAAGGGAGCAGCGGTTGTTTGTAGTCAAAATTTTGGCGGGCACTCGTCGGCTTCGCGTGACGAATTGGTGAGTTGTAGCATTTTTTTCGTTTTTTGCCGAATAATAATCGATTGAATAATCAGACGAAGAAACGAAGAATTTTTGCGGTTTTTTTCTTTTGCGACCTCATTTTAATGGGGTTATGTTAATAAACATTTTTCCTATCATATCAGTCAAAACTTTTTATCGAGAAATTCGAAATTTCTTATATTACTGATTTATGGCTTTTACTCCCAGAAATTAGAAAGTAAACCTAAAATGAGTTGGCATGATTTATATTTTTGGTTTATTTACGGTGGAGAAATTTTATAAACCAGTTGACGATTTTCGTGAATAGGTTGTACTTGCTAGCCCATGAAAAGGAAGATTATATTATTATTATTAGATATGTTCAATATTTTATAGTTTATATACATAGGGCATGATAGTCTACATACAGTTCAAGGAAGAAAAAAATTATAGTATAAGTTCTACCTTCAAAGGAACGCAATTTTCAGAGAAATAGAGAATGTTGACATTAATTTATTTTTAATACAACTTTAGTTTTAATTTGTGAATAACATTCAGAAAGGATAATTAGAATATATAGCTATAAATATTTAGCTAATATTTATAGCTACAGTTATGGTTCTGACATTATATTTTAAGTTTTAATTTGTTATTATACTGCTATATTTGGGTGGTTATTAGAATTGATGTTATCATCCTTATAAAGTATTTACATAATTTGCTCTTCATCCTACCTTAATTTTTAAGTCAAGAAAAATATTGCACCTTGATAAAATATTGCCATACCTTAACTAGGAAATATTTAAAAAATCAGAATTCATTCTTCAGCTTTTTCCTAGTATTAGATATTTATTCAAATTCTGCTTTTCAGGAGTACAAATGGGAGTCTTAGAAAAAATTTTAGTAATTCTTTGCACAATAGCTACTGCTCGTGCTCACACTCATGGATGGAAATTGATCATTATTCTTGCTTTGGCATACCTATTGCAAACTAACCAAAAGAAAAAAAATACTAAGCCAAAGTACTTGTTCAAACGATCAACAGATGCTCTACAGATTGGTCTGGATGAAAACCACATGCTTCACTCTGCTTCTTCAATTCTGCAGCGTGCACTGGAGCTAGATCAATCAGAATGTGCCCAGAAGGCTATTTGCCGACTGGGCTTACGCCAAACAAATGGTAACTGGTGGCACAAGAAAGATAGATTACTGTTTATGAACATTTTTGGGTGAGATATTTCTATCTTTAATTGTTATTTTTCAATAAATAGAAATTTTTATTTCTTCATTTTTATGTCTTTAATTTTTCATTATATTTGTATTACAGTATAACTTATAGATACATTGATAACTGAAATTTATAAATAATGCACAATAATTTTCTTAAAAAGTGGATCCTCAAACCTTATGAAGATCTTATGAATAACTTACAAGAATGTTACTAAATAGTGTCTTGTTTGATTGTTTTTGGAGTCCTCCTTTTCACATATTGAGTATCTTTAATAGTAAATTATAGTAATATGATTGTAAGGTTGTATGCACATAATATTTAAAGATATAGTAAGGCTTTCTAATAACATATTCCAAAGTATACACTGTTTGCTTTAAGTTATTAAGTATACGTATTGTATCATCCACATTCCACTATCCATTTTCTTTGTAGGAACAAAATTCCAGGATCAAAAGGTGAAGAAGCTTTTCAGGCTGCAGCAAACTATGGATTTAAAGCCAGAGTGAATGAAACCGCATGCCGCCTTAGGTACAACAAATGCCCTCATTCTGACCTATTTGTTGACTCTCTGCTCGCAGGAATTGGGTGAATGAATACAAAAAAATTGCAAATAAAGAATTGTGTTTACCCCAACTTTAGGTTGATGACATTTTTAAGTTATTTTTTGTTGGTTTGAATTGTAACTGTGTTGTTAATATATGAAACATTGCAAATGAGATATTTAAATAAAATGAAAGATATAAAATCAATCAGGATCGCCTATCTTGAAGTCTTTAAAAGAGACACATCATAAATCATTCTGATAACAAAACCAAATTTCAATTCTAAATATGAGGACATTTTTGAAAAGGGATATTGTATGGCATATGATTCCTGGATTCAGTTACCTTTTCTTTTACTAGCCAAAGAATGGAAAAGGATTTCATACAATTAAAGTGAGTTATGTCAATAAACTGAATGTTCAATTTTTAAAAACGATTTATTTAACCGGGAAACATTCATACATTTCTAGTAGAAATAAATTTCAACTTTATGCACACAAATAAAAGATTTGATAGAGCATTTTCATCACTCCATTTCTATGTAAAATTTCAATCTAAAAATTTTATTATATTTACAAAATCATCTACTTGTGCAGCAAGATCATTCAGTCATTAAATCACCATTATTATGTAACACAGTGATAGAGATTTGGAACCTCAAAGAATAATTAACTAACCATTAGTGATATGGAATATATGAAAGCCATTTCACATCTCATGACTCCAAGCATAACATTCATTAACTAAAACTATTCACAATATTTACAGTAAAGGAATCAGAAACCAATTCAAAATCAAAGCTCAAATTAAAATATTTTATTATTTTTGGGACTTTTTTCAAGACCAAACTGGAATAGGAATCATAAATGATATCCCTTGAAGGAGAAAGCTTCAGTCAGAACTAGCATGGTGTTTAGTAAAAAGTAACCAGAGATTTGGTTTGTTGCTCTTCTATAATACTGAGCAGAATGGCTCACTTTCTAAATATACTATCTAAAACATCATGCATGAAATCTCTGTTGCCTCCCTGGTTCCCTGGATAAACATTAATTTCATTTCGTGGAAGAAGGTTAGTTTCAGTATGAATTTCTTCTGATCCATCTGGCTTCTGGACCCTTACAGTAGTTTCCTCGGTTCCATCACTTAGCTTCTTTGTTGTACGAGTTTCAACACTCTGAAAGTTTAAAAATAATCAAATTATAACATGTTAAAATGCAATATTAACTATTTATTAGTTATGTGGTGATAAACACAATGAAATAAGAAAGAGTATAGAAATAGGAATGAACCTTATGGTAAAATGAAGTATATTAAATGTTAAAATCATAGAAAAAAGATGAATTTTTGTAGCATAGAAAAATACATATAGTAGGAATTATAAATAATAAAGGACTTACTCCATCAGCTTTACGAACAGTATGAGTGATGACTGATTGAGAAAAGAAACGGAATTTTGGAGTAGGGTTGGCAGGAGTTATCTGATTACTTGCAACCTCATTATCCAATATTCTTCCTAATCCTCCAGAGCTGACTCTGAATATAGAATACAAAATTATAAGAACAAATTATTAAGTATCACAATAATCCAGAGTCAAAAAATGTATGCACCATGACACAGGACCTGGAGAATTTACACCAATTGCCGAGGTTTGAATAGAATGTTGGCATGGCATAATTTTAAATGTCTTTTGCCAAATCATGCTTTCTTAATTTTCTTGTGAAAAACATTCATCATGTTTCGCTAGAGGACATACAATAATAACTATTAATCAAATTTTTTACAATTGACAGACACGCTTTATTCTTCAACGATCTTCAAAGAAAAGTAAGGGATATCACAACTTCACGACAGTTTGCTGTTATTATAAAAATATGGGAATGATTTTGTGATCGAAACTTTAATTTGATAATTTATAATGATATTGAACATCTGATCAATACATAAGATGTATCAAATAAGTTATGTGCCACAAAATAACCGGAGAAATTTATGGGTTAAGTTTTAAGTTACTGTAATTTAACAATGAAAAATAATATTTTATATAAGTGGGCATACAATAATATGCAAGCAAATTTGATTAAAAATGACGGCAAAAGGAAATGTGGCTGCAATAACGAACCTTGAGTCTAAGTCTTCATCTTGTCGTTTGACTGTCCCTTTGTTACCCGGATGCTTCAAGAAGTGATCTCTAAGACTCGAGGGATCTTCTGGTGGGGGCTCTAGTGCTCCAGGAATCTTCCTTTCATTTCCATTAACGAATTCATCTACGAAAAATACATTTAGCTAATTAACTTGAAAAAGTAACATCCCGTGAAGTGTAGCGGTACGTACCGAAAATGGAACTTGGAGAAAAAAATGAGAAGCCTTGTAGCATCCTTTGCATCTCCTCCATCTGTTCCTCAAAATAGCGGTGGATTTCTATAGGGTCAGTCAAAACTGGAAACGGATGCATGCCGTGGTTTGGACTCCTAAGGAAATTAATAGCTGACAGTGAGGAACATGAAAGCACATTGAAAACTAGTAAATTACTGTGAAATATCCTTACAGTATGTCATCATCCTCTTCTTCATATTCGTCGCACCATACAGGTTTCTTGAATTCATTGCCACGGGCAGGATCCGAACTTGATTTTTAATTTAGAATTAAAATAAAATTAACATAGTTTTATAAGTAAGTAGAAATTGCGCATTAAAATTTCTTGACTTACTATGGAGGATCCGACGGTGTTCCATTTCGTCCTCGTAGGCCCAGAAAGTTTTTAAAGAAATCGAAGAAACTCATTTCTTACTACAGCTGACGATTATGAAAGATTTTAGCTTCGAACAACTGTCAATATGAGGATATAAAGGGATCGCACAACCTCGAACGTTCTCCCAGTAGCAGTCGAACAGATTTCCTTTATTTTCTTTTTCTGATATACAAACAAACGAGGACCTATTATAACAGGGCGAACAGGATTTGGCGGTATAGATGAAACTCTATTTTTAGTCAAAAATTGGGAAGTAGATTTAAAAGCTATGAATGGTAGCGGTGCCATAAAATTAATGGTAAAATTTCACTTTAGGAATTTTACCAAATTAATTGAAACTTGCTTTAAGAGAAGAGATGTTTATAATCTCAGAATTTAACCTAAACTATCCTCAGCTATTTAGACGATGAGGAAAACCCATGGACGGATACAGTATTAGTAAGTACGTCTGAAACTTAAGTACTAGAAACGGCAAAATTTGAGAGATATTTTGAAAATAGTTGAGAGAATAGATTTGCTTGCATAAATAAGAAAATCGTTTAAATTATGAATGGAACAACAACTTCAGTTATTATTATTAGGGTCTTTATTAGGCGAGATTGAGACTAAAAAGTCTCCTCTTCCATCTAACCTGTAAGGTTAGATGGAAGAGGAGACTTTAGTCAGTTAGTGATATACTCAGAGGTACAATTGATGCTTCTGTAAAACACCAGTAGAGTGTTGCGTACTTTACCCTAAGTAGTACTTCAGACAAATTTTCCGTTCATTCCATTTATGTGCAATGAAAATTTTCCAAGTTTCTGTTTTGTTTATGTATGTTGACTAAATACTCGTTGTCTGTTCTCTAAATAAACTTCGTATCTATGTATCGCTCTTTGACAATGCTAACACCTCATCCCATGTTTTGAGAATCCTTTAAAAATATACGGTCGTATCTATTTTGGTATCGTAATTTCTTGAGGATGAAGACTAATATTTTTTAACACCATTCTTTATACTTCAATTTTTGCTGTGATGGCATTTACCTTATTGAATGTCGGATTCCTGACACACTCTTTCAGAATAACTTTCAGTTATTATGAGGGAAATACTTATAAAGTAAATTTGAAAAGTATATTGTGATCTTTATCAGAGCGGCAAATATCCTGACTTGTCATACACAACTGTAAAAGCTGGGGTATAGATAACTCAGCCTTTACATTATTATTATTAAATATATGATGTTTTTATTATCGAATAATAAGCTTCTTATGTCAAATTTAAATGAAAGATTGAAAGGAGAGGAACAAGTTGAATGGATGAATATTTAGAAATAATTTCTTTTAGAGAGAATAAGAGAGTATGGTTGGAAAAGGTTTCTCATCTTCCGGTGTTCTGCCTGTCGGCGGGTCCCATACACCACAACTGTTTCCACTTAATCCTTTCCCGGGCCTCTTCTTTGGTCTTCTTGTATAATCCTCTCTTCACTTCATCAATTAACTTTAGCTTTCTTCTTCCTCTTCTCTTTTCTCCTTCCACCATTCCTTCAATGGTTGTAGTTAGAATCCCCTTCTCTCTTACAATATATGTCTGATCCAGCTTCCTTTTCTTTTCTGTATCGTACGGAGTAATATTCTTTCCTCCCTAACTCTTCTTAGCACTTCATCATTACTTATTCTACCCACCCATTTTATTCTTTTCATCTTCCTCCATACCTGCATTTCAAAACCATCATTTTAGTTTTAAGTGTGTATAACTGAGAAAGTATATTTAGAAGAAATGTATAAAATGTTGAGAAGGTTATTTACATCTTGTTTCATCCTGTTTAATGGAGGTAATTATGTTGAGAATTTTATATTTATAATATATAAGTGCATGAAAATAGTGTTAGGTTACCATTACTGTAAGAGAAACGTTAATATGTAAAGTTGAAAATCACTACTGAATTGTGGTTATTAATTCTATTAATTGGAGGTATATTTCTCTAGATCTAGCAGACTTTGTTGTCATATTGCAGGCAAATTAACTAAGTTGACATTGAGTAGCGGAGTGAAATTTATCAGCAAAAAGTGAATGCTGTATAGTCCTTCTGGAAAATAGTTGCGGATGACATTATGCGAGAGGCATAAAAAAGTGGAGGGGATGGGCAACCTTTGAGGGAAAACTACCTGCCTTGCATCATGCACAGTAACCAATTTAGATTTGGAGCAATACTTTGTTTGTGCATGTCTCCCCTCTCCTATTTTCTGAGTTAGGCTCAAGCTCAGGCCACCTGCGCAGTTGGTTATGAAGTATATGCCACTCTGATAGTGAATTATACGTAGGTACTGGTATTTACAAAGACCCTGGAGGCGTTACATTCTAGAGCAGTATAGCTCAACTATAGTGTGAACAGGTCTGATTGTATGAAGATTATGATGAGCCAGTTAATATTCAAGTATTGTAAGAATTCTATTTTTGGTTAATTTTATGATGAATTAGTGTGTCATACAGGATTAATATGCAATACATGCTTTGTAACATCTTATTGCTGCAGTGGCGCAGCCAGGATTTGCTAATTGGGGGAGTCTAACGCTGCAGAGAGAACGAAAAATGCCTATCTTACAGGGACTAGTATGTTCATGCCCGCTACTTACTACAGTATATGTCAATTATTTCAAAAACTAGAGAAGTTTAACGCTTATGTGGCCAACTGATTAAACTTTCCAAGATAGTAGTTTACATAAGTGAACAATCGGAACAGTTGTTTGGATTTCTGGTTTGGATATCTCCAATATCTTTAAAAAACTCATTTTTTTCTATGCTGAAGTGTTTTTGTGTTGTAAATATAAACTTCCCGAGTCTTTGAGAGTTCTTTCTTCCAAGAGGCTGCAAAGCGTGGGAAGGAAAAAATTAGTTATGATTATTTGGCAATCAATATAAAATGTATGTTACATCCACTCATCAAATCCCCCACATTGGTGCGCCCATGCTTATTTGAATATTTTTCGTTATATGACTATATCATCAGCAGATTTTGGAATTTAATTGAAATGTCGCCTGCCAAGGAAACATCAATATAACAGGCAATCATAAAATAAGGCTCAGTATATTTTCTATCATCCCGAGTAATGAAGAGTCTACTGTGCAGAATGCTATCTTCCAGAATGCTTGATAAAGGAATAAGTAACTTTGCAATTGTCACTAAACTCATCTTGAGATATGCCTTCCGATAACAGCCCTAAAATAAGACAATCCTATTTTATGCATCTTATAATGGTTATTTCCCAAAAAAAACACATAGCCATTAACTTATGCCTTTTCCGATAGTGGCCTCGAGCTATTAGTGGACTGTGAAAAGAATTTTTGGATGTCCACCTGTACCTCATGAAATCCAAACTAAATTCTCCTTCGAACTGTTCACTGTGAATTTCTCAAAAGCACTACTCACGAGCCTAGCTTTGCATTCATACCCTTAAAACAGTAACATGCAAAAGATCTAACTGAGTATTTTATCAATCTGTTTGTCTCTCAATCGTAATCGTAAATCTCTGTTATCAGGTTGCAAGTTTCGGATTACTTCTAAGAAGGTTCCCTTGTATCTTTTCATGTAGTAAACAAATCAGCCCTTTTGAATTTTTCTCATGGGAATCTTATCTTATGGTGTGAGTCATCTAACTTAAGGATAGCGTTAAGAAGTGTACACGTTGAACATTGTGTGCGAAACACTCGTATTATAGCTTTCCATTGTTATCGTTGTTGGCTCTAGGCCTGCTCTGCTACCAAAAATATCACCTTAGCTGAAATTGGAGCTTTATTTATGGATATGCAAAGCTTTCAATGAATGTATCAAACAAACACATGACTAGCTGTGTATCTGTAAGACTTGCATGATTATTGGGGTTTTGTACTCTTCAGCTCTTCTTTATTTCAGCAGAAAAAAAGGACAGAGCTAGTCATAGGACTTGACCCCTAAACCCCCCCCCCCCCATTGCTGCGCCACTGTATTGCTGTAAATGTTATGATTGTTTCAAAGTGACTGGAGGAGTATTTAGTAAATGATTCCAATGATGAAGAAATCCACTGTTTTGGTCTCACCTTTGTAGTACCTCTCCATTTGAGAGAGGATAAAATACAATTTTTACTCTATACTGCAACTTAATTCTAATGACGAGAATGTAACTAATAAGAGATATGATATATCTATGAGTTTTACACAAGAAAGTAATTCATCCTTTAAGAAGTCTCTTTAATGACAATTTAAGCACCATTGAGACCTAGAATGACTGTCAGAAAACATTTTTCACTGTATTTGCTCAGAGGGAAATAGTTTCATGATAATTTTCAAAACATGCTTTCTTTTATCAGGTGTTTTTGATTTGTGGAAAAAACAGTATCATTGTAAGAATTTTCATTATAATGTTGTACATATGTTTAAAAACTTAAAATGTATCCTGAAACTATCCAACTAAAGCATGGTTTCGTGTGAAAGTAAATTTTACAATTTTGAGATTTTATTTTCAAGCTTCTCGTCATGTAATTTGGTAATCTTAGTTATACAGAATTCATTGTGAGACTTCAAAGCTCTCCATCAATGATCTATCTTCTACTATGTGGCCTGCTTTTCATTTCAAGTTGAGCCTTTTTTATTATTTTGTTAATTTATCTTAAATTTATATTTTGCTTTATTTATTTTAATTTATGTTTATGCTTTATTCTAATTTTGTTTAGTTTATTTTGGCAATTCAAACATTTCAAATTAAATATATTCTAAATATCTTGGTTCTAAAACAAGAAGAATATTGGTTTTAATTCAAGTACATAAAAATTTTCTAGTCATGTTTTAAAATTTTTATACTCATAAATTAAACTGTATACATTTCTTAAATTGTTGCTTTTAGAGATGTTGGCTCGAAAATTCAGAAGTTTTCTTTAGTTTCACTATTGCCTCAAAGTTGTGATATTTAAATTTTATATAACACCTACCTTTGGTCAAGTTTGTCCCTGGCCTCCCTTTGTTCATTCTTATTGGCTCCAGTGGAGATTTAAAAAGTTGGTTCAAGATCACCAATCTGGAGACAGGTTATCCTATAAATGTCTTATGTGTTAGAGGATCCTGGTATAAGCTTTTCTGTTCAAGCTATGTTTATTTTATATAAATAGGAAATCCAGTTTGCATTATTTTCTAAGAAGTGGAATTATTGATTTTACAGTTTTCAATTAGCTGTGCCTTATTATATAAGACCCAATGAAAATTTGATATAATTTTTACATTTTACTTTTAGAAGTTGAAAGATAAAGCACATTTTTCAAAAGTTCTCTTCCCCCTGAAATGTCTTGGCTACATTTCATTCCTAATAACTAAAGCTAGACCTAATCTTTGCTATAAATTAGGGAAATAGCTAATCCTTTGTTTCAACATACTACATTCTAAATCAAAAAATACTTTTTAACTTTTTTCTGAGCAAAGTTAATGAAATGACCTGTGGGAAAAATTCATACATTAAAGTTTGTAATGAATAAAATCAAAAGTATTTAAAAGATCCTATAGGATCATGATTAATTTTAATGTCAACTGTTGATTTTACTTAGAACTGTCGCAGCGCCGACATTGGGAGTACCGGTTAGAATAATAAAGGGTTTGGCCGATATCTATTATAAGTATTTATTTATACATCACAAAGGAAATATTATATATACTGTCATTACTGGCTGACGGGAAAACACCACCAACGGGATGAGTCCAAACCGGCTGTAGCAAATCGTTCTCGGTGACCTAACTGACTAGGATGAGTCCAAATCGGCGTGCTGATCATGCTCGGGGACCTGTTTTCTTGGGAACGTCTCCACCAGCGGAAAGAGTCCTAATCGGCGATGCTGACTGTTCTTGGGGCTGGAGAGCGGGGGCAGGGGTCCAAATCTGTTGCCAGATCGCACCCTGGGACCTACGGGGGGACCCTGAGTTAGAAGCTCAGAGGAAGACTATTTCCCTTCGAGCCCCTAACCCCAAGTGACTTTCTTTCCAAAAATGGGGCATATTTATACTGATTTTGGGGAAGCGTCGGTGGTGTTCCTGCACTTTCTTAGCGTCCCACGCCCAAGATCTGCATGCCCACGCCCAAGCTTGGCACACCCAAGCGCATGTCTTGGATTGCGTGTCCCCTGTACCTTGTCATTCCTGGCTGTGGTCCTTTGGAAGTTATAACCGCGGTCTCTCTCATGATCATTGCCGACTTACGATGCGATGAGTGAGGAGAGTGCTTCCCCACCCCTGGCCCCTCTGTGAAGTGGACCAAGGGTTCCCCACCAGTCACCGCCAGAATTTATGGGCGCTGGACCCACCCACACATTGGAATGCGCTCGTGGAAACGTACCCACACTAAAGATGCAACCTCACAACAGAACCACCTGTGTATCCTAGAGTGGATACACAGGCATTAGGTGGTGCTAAGTAAAGTCAACAGGTGCATTTATATCATGTCAATGAAAGTTGTTTACATATTACTTCAGATAATTACTCTTATTTTTTATGACATATATTTTAATGAAATTTTCATCATTGCTGAAAATAAAACTATTTCATAAATGGGTGTACATATTTATTTTCTCCAAAAGTAATAAAATCTTAATAATTCATTATACTATATTATTATAATATATATTATTATTATATATTATTTTTATACCTTGAAATTGTATTAGTTTTATACTTTAAATAATAATTACTAATTTAATTTAACTTTACTAATTGTAAATTATCTGTACTGTTTGTCATTTCAATGTATCCTTTAAGGATTTAGGTTTAAGTCTTGATTTGTTATTGTAATCTTGAATCTTTTGGTTGCATCTAATTTCAAATTGTACTGTGGAAGCTAAGTGGCATTTTCTAATGGGTGTTATTGATTCAAGTATTTGATAGTAATTAAAAAGAAATATTGGAAGAGTAAGAATGGGAAGATGATAGTGCTGGAAACACAATGAATGATTATTTGAAAATATGATCTTAGAAATTAAATGCTTATGAATTACCTCAGAAATATAGTCGGTATTCTTTGAAGGTTAACCTGTTTTTTTTTTATTTCAAAGTAAAGTTTTTCCGAAGTAAAAAATTTTAACATCATAGTATGTAAGATGAGAGACATTCAGAGATGCATGCTATTGAATGGTAATCAGTGAGGAATCATTAACAAAAAATGGGATGAAGATATAAGATTTGATTCTGTTTCGAAAGAAGGTTATTTAAATTGAAAATTAAAGGTAAGATGGTAAGTTTGATCAATGTTCATAGGACTCTGGGGTTTAAGTTGAGTCATAAAATGCTGCAGGTCATTCTTCCTTCCATGTTGCTTTTATTAGGACTTTAGTACCATGCTTAAGGGATATCGGTTTCTTTAGGCAATATATTTCTCACAATGGTTTCTACTTCTGTCATGAAGTGAGAAATTAGGCAAGGAATTATGTGAAGTCTACAGATTAAGTTATGGAAGGCAGGAAACTTCTTCAAATGACAATTAATCTCAATAAAGGGAATGCCACGATCTTTCTAAATTGCATAACACCAGATTATTTGATTTATTCTTAAAGATAGATTTATTATTAGAAGAAAATTAAGGAATTAATTCCCTCTTATTCCTGTGGTAAACTCTTTTTTATCTTAACTAAACGAAGAGAGTTGAGTGTAATAATTGTCCTCATAAATTGTGCAAAATAATTATATTGTCTAGATTGGCATTGACTATACTCTATCCAACGTCATGATGGCACCAAGGGATTCTTATGGCCCAATGCATTTCTTACGGGAGAATCGGCCGCGCTGTTGCAACACTTGCATGAAAATTGAAAGTTGAAGAAAATCAAATTACAATAGTTTCAGCAATCGGTAAAAATAATATCTAACAGCACAGTACAGTTAAATCATGGTTATAAACTATTATGTTCGAAGGAAAAATAAAAATTTGCTACTTTCGAGAAATTTTGGAAATGGCCGCGACTTTACTTTAAACCGATGTATTTGCGTCTACCTTTCACGAAAAACGGTCGTTTTTGGTATCAAACTCTGCCTTGTTACATCTAATTTCCACCTATGTAAATAGTTTTGCTGTTAAAAAGATTAGAGACAAATGTCTTGGAGAAATATAAGTGAATGCCGAAAATTTTCGGCAAAATGCAATGAAAAATATAGTCGGCTAAGAAGTTTCGTCCTATTTCCTTGAGAAAAAACTTCCTGCGGAAAAGTTTCTGAAAAAAAAAATCAAATTAATTGTATACGTCCATTAAAAACCTCTAAATTCATTAGTTACCTTAAAAATCCAATTTGTATCACGAAGTTAACGCAGATCAGCGCGCGCGGCACACCAGGCGGATGGGGCGTCGAAGTTGGCGATCGGACTGTATGCGATCGCTGAAATGGTCTCATTTCTCTGATCACCGAAAAGAATTTCCATGAATGTGCTATAAATTTTATATAAAAATACCTCTGGAATTATCATCTCATTTTCCAAGACTAAAGGAAATAGTAAGGCACATTAAATGGCAAAAGTAGAATTGAACTTTTTCTCTAAATCTTCCACTTTTAAATGAAGAAAGTTTGAATTTTGAAAGGGAAAGAGCTTATTTTATTACACTGCCTCCTAGAATGTTGAAAATATATTCTGCTCTTTTTTTAAAATTTTAGCATCACATTGAATCAGTGAGTTAGCTTCCATCAATGCGAAGACACAGTTGGTATTGGTTGTATGGATTTATCTGACTAATGAAAGTATATATAACCAATTATTTCCGACAGAAGAGGGTTTGACGGATAGTTTACAAGGTAGTGAGAGAAATGTATTCATTCTGTTAAAAAACAGCTGGCCTCATTAAGAAGGGCATACTGTGATTGAAGAAAAGAGTGCCATTGTCTCCTAAAAATTAGTTTTGTTGTATATTTATCTTTATTAATTGCATTTTATTTTATTTATATTTATCTCTGTAAATATGGATCTAAGAGTGCTATTCAAATGTTTCTTCCATTATTTTATATGCCAGATATTCATCAGTTAGAGAGAAACTTTGAATGGCCCTGGATTGTATACATTTTTGCATTTTCTAAATGGCCTTGAGCCCATACTGACAAATCTTGCCAAGGACCTACGATATGAGGCAAACAGGAGCATGAAAGAACATCACTTATTTAGGTGAGAGATTCTGGAACATACCTAATACAGGCACAACTTTGGCTCCATTGATTACTATGAGGTCATTCCTGGTAGGGCAGAAGTTCATATGATATCAGCTGTTAGTGATTTTGCAATCAGTTAGCAGAATTCTAAATTGGCAACTCCTAACTAATGGTGTGATGAGACAAAAACCTGAACTTCTGTCACTTGTGTGCAGTGTACGTAAAAAATAGCAAAAGGTACGTTGAACAATTTTAAGCTTGATTTTGCAATTTTTTTAATTTATTCTTATAATTAAGGCAAATATTTTAGACTTACCCTTGCATCATATCAATGAGATAGATTTTAGTACAGATTTAAGAGTGGATTGATTAGAATGATTTTTCTTAAAACAGTACTTAAAAATCATAATTAGATAATTGATTGATTGATTATTTAGGATTCATCAATAATCCACAGCAGAATTCTTTATTGCTTCATTAGAGGTACATATTGAAGATCAACCGGGTTAACACAGACTAGCTGAACATCTAGACCTCTGGTCACTGAGCTTTTTGGTAATAGGACGTCTGTCAAAGGCTTGGTGAAGAGCAATTGTCAACCTTTGACTTACCCTGGATTTGTTTTACTGATGATAATCTTCCTGCTCTACCGGAGATGTGTAACTAATTTCAATAATAAAGTAGTTTACTTCCACTTCCTGCTATTAGTGGGTAATATTCGGTGTATAGTCTAACCCATGAAATTTCATCGGAAATAAGTAATAGGCTACATAAATATTATAATTAATCATTGGAAAGGTTAATTTTTTGTTATAGTCCAATCACGGCGAGTTTTCCATTAAGCTCTTACAAAACAATGAACCAATCACTTCCAAGCCAGTGTGATTTGGAGACGTAATGTACATTTAATTTGTGAAATATGATTTTATGTTTCAGAAATCAAAGTTGTGTTAGCTTGGCTACGTCGGAGAGTTTTCCTTTATTCTCAGTTGTAAAATATTTTTGCAATTCTCTTTTTATCGTAATTAGATTATTAATTGTGTATTTTATTGTTACAATGTGTACAAGCGTACATTGGCATTAAATTATTCGATTTATGGAAAGGAAATTATTAATATGCGAAAATATCTATAAGCGGGTGACGTTGCCTTAGCAAATATCGTGGTGAATATAAGAGAAATGCACAATTAAAAAAAGTTTAGTATCTAGAGATAATCGCAAAATCGCAAAACATTTTATTCGCGAACATCGCCGATCATGGTGTATTTTAAGCAACTCTTGTTATTTTTTCTCTTATTCTTTTTGGTGTTATTATTTTACTGTTGTCACTAGTTTACCTTAAGCCGGCTCTGTTGAGAGTTTTCGCCGCGTACGACCTATTTTAGTCAAAAATTATGTTGTTTTCCCCATAATAGGAAACGTATATCTCTCTTCATCTCGGAGTTTGATACACTGATAGACTGTATGCTATTTAGTGATGGGAAAAAACGTTTTTTTCATGCGAACGTTTTAAAACGTTGAATAAAAAACGTTTTTTACATTATATTCCCATGTTAGGATTGAAATTAGACATTTATGTGTAAACTTCTAATTGACAATATAAACTGATTCATTATCTGTTCCAAGTAATAGTTATTCAACAAAAAATTTAAATAAAATCTATGGTATTAGGCCGGACTTCGTGGAAAGCCATAATAAGAAATGAAAATAAATGCACTTCGTAATTTCCACGGAAAAGTTTAATCCAAAACGACCGGTTTCGATGATGGCGTGAGCCGAAACCGGTCGTTTTGGATTAAACTTTTCCGTGGAAATGACGAAGTGCATTTATTTTCATTTCTTAAAAAATTTAAATTTATGACGTAAGTTTATTACAAAATTATGCACAATGATGCGCTGAAAATCACATTTGAATACTCGATGATCTAAAATACGTAAATCTTTCTTACTTGTCATATTAAAGAGCCAATAAAGGAACCAAATGGATTAAGCATATAATAGTTATGATAAGTATAATAATTAGTAATTAGATATGAAATTATTTAAGCCACCTTTTACAGGTTCTGAATTTTAAAGGAAAATATTCAATTGGATATAAATGCTGAGGAATCCTCCAGTTTTCGCACGGTAAGGGCGGAGTTAATATAAATAATAAATAAATTATTTATAATACTAATACGACTTACCTCGAATAGCAGAAACATCTTCGAAAAATGTTTATATCTTTTCAGTATATCGATAGTGGTTTTTTTATCTAATAGTATAGGGGATTAATTTAGGTTTAAAAACTGTAAAATTAAAAACAAACAGCAGCAATATTTTTGTTTTATATTCCAATCTAATTGTGATGACACATGTTTTTTTTTAACAATTCCGTTTCGTATCTTAGAATTCTTGAAATAAATGAGTGAAAAAGTTCGTAGATAATTATAAATAAGAAGGATATATTTTTACATATTTTTATAAATCATGGACTATATCATATTTTATGGTATTAATTACAGCCATCATTATATTATTTGTAGTTAAATTGTAGTCTGTATTAGTTGAAAATAAATTATAGTTTGTAGGGCACAACTCTATAGATGCACAAAACTCGATACAAAAGAAAAGGAACCAAAGTTGCCATATGTTTTGGATTGGATTAGTCTGTAACTGTGTCTTCAAATTCCTCCACAACGCCATCTAGATCTGATTCCTCGTTGGAAATGAGTGAAGAATAGTTCTCATCTACACCCGCAGGTGTAACAACTTCCTCTCCATCCAGTTATCGAGAGATTATCGCTTGAAATTTTAGCCCTTTCGGTTTCCAGTAATTTCAAGTTGTGCTTGATTAAAATAGGTTTCAAAGCTCTTTCATTAGTCCTGCGGTTTCTTCTTAGGTTGTGAATATTTCCGTGCTTGCTAAAATTTCTTTCCGTCGCCGAGGATGTGGGTGGAAGTGAAAAATCTTTACGGCAACTCAATAGACTTTTGTTTTGTAGCATATTCCCTTCCAAAAAATTAGAGGCGAAAGTTTTTTAGATACTGAAATGACGTATGGTGTCTTCCACTTACCATCGTCAGCCACGTTGGTTGCCATGAATTTCAGCTATATTCTCTTCACTGAAGGTGGGATCGGATTTTGCGAGAATATCAACAAATTTAAAAACATCAGAAATTTTTGATGGTTCCAAGCCCGAACCTTTTCTTGAAGGGTCAAAAAAAATAGCTGGCAAATGGTCCTTCGTCACGGCCAAATCTCTTCTCCTTTTAATTAAATTTATTATTTTACATCTGCGACCATCAGTAATTTCAGTTGTGATCATACAAAAATGTTTTACTCTTTCAAAGGGATCTAGGAAAATGCAGCAGACTTTGCTAAGCTGCGGCTCATCATTTGCCATGTCGATTATGTAAGCTTTAAATGATTTCAGAACGCCTTGCAGATTATTTAAAAAAATCCAAAAGTTAATTTTCGGACAGAACGCGTTTTTTGTGTCGTGACGAAGCCTCAGGGGTAGATTCTTAGGATTCGCATCAATCGCTATCTGTTGCAGCACACTTTTGTTTGTAATTAATGATTCCCGAGCAATAGCTGTGGATCAGAATCGAATTACTGCAGGGTTTTTTAAGTGATAAAAATTTTTTACTCTTTTGAACATCTGAAAACTAAGTTCGAACGATGATACACACGCTCAAATAATCCACGCAATGATACGTCTTCCACTCAGAGCTTGAAGCGGAACACTGAATTTGATGAATTCCAACACATGAATACATGGTGTCAAGAAAAAACTATGAACACTATTTTCTGTTCGGCAAAATGAACCTTAGCGGTCACTAGTGAACCACATGGGGCCAATTTTCGAAATTTTCTACACTTTATCATAGATTGATTTTACAAAGCTATTAACTCATTTGAATTTTATCATGAAGCCAAACTTCCACAAAGTTACGCCTGAAAATGTTGATTTTATACAATGTATCAGTCTTGCAAACATATAAACACTTGTGTTTTTTTATAAAATCGTTTTAAAAACTAGAGAAATACATTCTTTACAAGCTATTAGGTCAGGTCAACTGCAAAATTTACTAATCAGGATAGTAAATCTATCGGATAAACTACGAAGAACGCCATCTCAAAATTAACGGAAAAAACGTTTTTTTCACGTTTTTTCAAACGTTTTAAACGTTTCATTTTTTTCGAGGTTCCCATCTCTAATGCTATTGTCGGCTATGTGTCTCCATCCAACCTTCGTAGTTGCTTTAATAATACTCAAATGGAATCTCTCGGTAAAGTCGTACCAACCCACTTCAACCTCGTTAGCAGCAAGTCATCCGGTCAAAGGAGAAAGTATTTATGATTTGAATCTTCGTTGACTTTGAGAATAGTATTTTTGACTCTTTAACGAGACCATTCAGGTGTTTAAAGTCCTTAGATTTCTCTTCAAAAAAAGCAAATGAAGAATATGAGTTCCAAAAATAGCACATATATAAGGCGCTTATTGTAATGATCGGTTTTAATGAGGTTAAAAAAAGACAATGATATTTTCAGGGAAATAATGGCATTGAGTATTTCCTACACTCATTTTTTCACGTCATTCTGCTAGATTTATTTTAAAAGCATTGTCGGAAGTTATACGCAGTTAATTATGTTTTTGCCTAACAGAAGCAAAAAAGGAAAGCAAACTACGGGTCAAAGCTTCAGGTATGTAAGTATAAAGTATCCTCAAAGTATTAATGCAGATATGGATGATAATTCAAGGAAGTATTTTTCCAAGATCGCTAGAAGAGTCTACATTATCGAAAAAACTGTTACGCCTAACTTTTCCGATGAAAATAGCTTCACTGATTGTGAGTCACTTTGCTGCACTTATTTGCATTCCAATGTAGGTATTACTTTCGTAAAAATGCTGATAATGAATTTGAAGAAACTTCTGTTAGAGATTTTATTGCTATAAAATCGATATTTTCTATTTTTAAAGTCTATATCTTGTCACATAATAAGAAATAAAGAAATTTTCCTCTTATTTAGGAACACAAGGATACTATCATTAGGGAATTCATTTACGTACCTAACTGTATAAAATAACGTATTGTTGAGTACAAAAAAATCCTAAACGGTTATACTATTATTCACAACCATTTTTACAGCTACAAGTAGGTTAGAGGACATTGTTGATCCTCTCTATTGTTGATCCTCTATAAACAAAATTATCAATTTTTTGAGTTATTATGCACTATGAATTTCAAATTTACCATCGATATTGGAACTGATGTTCGCTTAAGCAATTTAGAATTGCTTTCTTCCTTCAGAAGGAAGGCTTTTAAATATCCAGTAAAAATTATCGAGATGATTGTGCTGTGAAGACGTTCTAAATCTTAAGGAAAATTCATAACAGTTGAGTATGGTAATGAGAGTGAAGGCGATAAGTTCCGAGTTTAATACTTCATTTACTGCCAGATTACCGAAAGGAAATTGTAAATTGACACCTCAGGTATGAAAACGTATACAAATCATCTGCTGTTAATCATTACGTTGGAGTATTTGCAAGTTAATCTACATTATTTTGTATCGTAATGTGAGTGACGGAGGAAACGCGGTATGTTAGAGCTCATCAGTGCTATTCGTTCTTTCTTTAGGTTTTGTTCAGACACTTGTAAAAATATTTGGGGATGTTCTATCGGCCAGAACGGTTCTGTACTAGCGGTCATACAGTGCACTTAAAATTTCTGTAGGCATTACGTATTTCGCAGGTAGGAAGGAAAAGAGTGATGAAACTGTATGTTTTAAAAATTGAGGCAAGTAAGGAGAAATACGGAGTTACTGTGGGATTTCTAGGAGATGGATTGGAATGGAAACCGCCATTGGAATGGTTTGAATTTTAGTTGGGTCTGCGACTGTGACAGTTCACCGAAAGGGTAGGTTTTTCTGATTCAGCTACACGAGCAACCTGGAGACTTTGAGTCGATTACAAGGGACTTAGACCAATCACTATGTTAGGATATTAATGTCAGTGTGAAGGCTGATATTTTCAAATTTTAAGCTGCCTCATCTGAAATCTTGCAGAATAATACTAGAGTACCTTGTTTACCTTAATTTTGGCTTCATATTTTCATCAAGCGCATTTCTATTTAATATTAGCACGTTAATGTAGAAAGTGTAAATATCAAACTAATGAAAATATTTGGTTATTTCCTATCTCATATTAATCGTTACCTTAACCGGAGAACTTTAAAAGGAATGTATCAATTATATAAAAGTTCTATGCTCTGTTATTAAAATGCATTTTTATTAAATTGTTTAATTCTTAACATTGTAAATTTTATAAATAGTTTATTGTGGCTATATTCTATTGATTTAAGAATTCAATATTTTGACTGAAAACTCTTCCGATTATTAATTTTTCGACACATATAATTGTGGAAACATGAGGATAACGGATGAATATGGGAGTAATATCTACTATATTATTATCTACGCTTCTCACTAATAGACTCAAAGGCATATTTTCCCATTCCTGGACCCGATATCCGATCGAATAACCTTATTTCAACCAAATTAAATTCGACGACAGAGAGCCTCACGAAGTGTGTGATGTAAGTTGGTTCGAAACATAGCTTTCTGCAATCCTTCGGTACTCTTTGGTGCTAATAACATTAGCTGTCCTCTTAAACTTGATATTAGTCCTATAAAATAGCATTTATGCGAAAATAAAAGCGATGTTTCAAAGACCGCACTCCAAAAAAACATTTTTCTATTCTTGTCCAGTTTTTTTTTCTCGATTCTAGCCCACTGTGCGGCGTTATGTGTATTAAAATAAATGCTAACTAAAAGGTAAAGAATGCTTGGAACGTAAGAAAATGAAATTTAATTGCAAAAAGATAAATTATCAGTGAAAAATGGATGAAAATAATTTCCTAAATAGGAAATCTCGAGATCTATATTTTAATGCCCGTTCATGGTATAACTGCCTAACTCCGACTTTCAGTTGCTAATTTTTCACAAACAAAGGCCCATTGAGTTGAACGGTTGGATACATGTCCATTGTTTTTAAGCAAAGAATATGCCTTGGAAGTTTTTTTCGAATCCGTTACCAACAAACCTGGTGTTCCCCTTGTCAGTATTGAAAGCCAGATTTTCCTTACTCCTTCATCTCTGCATAATCAATTCCCACGTTAGTAGACTGGTTTATAATCTACGATAATTCGTAAGCCAAGTCACTATTTGTCTATAGATTCTAGAAGTGGTAGAAAAATATTCGTTCCTGCGTATCTTTATTGGTGGTTTCATTAGTAAAATGAGGTACACATATACCAGAATTCAAGTAAATACTTGTGGTCTTCTTTGTTCTTTTCTTAATTCTACGGGTTTTCGTTAGAAGACAAAATTAATTAATAAATAAATAGGAGCATCATATATGGAAGAAATTTCGACAAATAGATTCAAATAATTTGATGATTTGGATTCTTACTTTATTTTACAAATATACTTTTATATAAAACAATATTTGACAAATGTCTATATATATAGGATTGAACGCCTCTAATTTATTGGTATTCTGTATTTAAAGGAATAATTTCGCTAAATTGCAGTAAATACAGTTCGTTCGTGGTCAAAATGACTTCGCTGCATGGAATTTTGTTTTTTTCTAATTATTGATTTTTTCGTTCGCTTTTCATCGTGCAAATCGGATTGATAGTATTACGGCTGTTAGTGTATTCTTCCTATGCGTACCTAATATTTCTGATACAATTATTCAAAAAATATGCAAATATTTCCGAAGGAAGCGCTAAACTACAGAGAATTGCATGTTCAATCATAAAGTTCAAGCGTGAAATTCTCTTTAACGGTAATAGAGTATTTAGAAACTATACCCTAGAGGGATATACGAATAAATTGCATTGTACTAAAATAAAACTATCATCCCTCACCTTGAGGGTAAATGTATAAGTGTATACGTGGTAAGTGTTGTATTCTAATATTAGAAAAAGTACCACGAAATGCGATACATTTTGCTTATTATTGCTGCTTGTATTGCTACTATAAATCATTGGGACTTAATCAGATGAATCAGTACATGTATGGGAGTCTTCGCAGTGTAGATGTTTAACACAAAAAGTAAATTAACTAAATAAGTTCATAGGAAGTACGTTCTTAGAATGTGTAATGGATGTAAAGCGACCTCCCTGATGTGTAGGTCCTATGTGATACCGCGAAGACGAAAAGGGAAATAGATACTAGAACGAATCTATTCAAGATATTTTGGTTGAGGTGACCTCGGAAGTTACAATTTTTAGTATATGTACGAACTTAAAAATCTCTTTGATATAAAAGATAATACTCACAATATGTGTATGTGTAATTCTGAAATAGTTGTGGTTTTTGTCTGCTCTCCGTGGACTGCCAAAGTATGTTGACATCTGAATTAAAGAAACGTATAAGAATTATTTGAAGAATTTCTGCTTGGATGGAATGAAAAAAACTTCGAACTTAGTGTTTTCCCGCGGGGTAGTATGATGGCGTGTAACACCCATGTTTTTTTCCCCCTTTTGTACACAGACATAATAAGAAATTTGTTGACATTAATTGACGTAAATACATTGAAACGTAACATAAAAAAATAACATACAAGTATATGAAATTAAATGGTTATCTTGCCTGTGATCGGCTCACAATTCTTTTTTTTATAAATAATATAATTGTTGCTTATTGTAATGAAAAAAGAAAAAAAAATAAGCAGAAGAACATTTACAAATAAAACATGTTACAGTTCAAGAAAAAAAAAATGCAAAAGAAAAACAATAATTACAAAGTAGATCAATTATAATCCAATACCGCAACTGCCGATAAATGGGTTACAGAACCAAATAAAATAAAACAAAGTATTGCTACATTCAAGTCCCCCTGAGCTAATTCTAGCTCATCAGGGTCTAGCTCCATATGTATAAATGTGTTCACCTATTTATTGCAAATTAGTTGTTTCATATTCATTTTCACCTCAATTTTTAATCCCATGCATATAGTCAGCAGATTATTAAAAATTTTTGGAACTACAACATTTAATCTATTTGCACCATATTGATTATAAAATCTTGCCACTTCAAGATTAAACTTTTTCCTTGTGTCCATATTGTGTGATTTAATTTTATTCGTTTTGGCGATCTATTTTTATGAACCTTAATTAATAGCGTCATAACCAAGTTAAACGTTCGGAAATACCACTCAGGAGTTTGAAGACAAAAAACAGTATTTTTTCCCCGGTCTATGGGATACACTGGTGTGTTTTTGTGCTCCTATGAGCATAAAATGATGTGTTCTAAAATGAAGAAATTCGCATCCTGGAAATCTTTATCTTTAATAAGTCCCTTGGATCTCGTGATGCATCATAAATACCTAGGAATTACGCTCAGCAGTCATTTTTCCTTCAAAGTGCATATTCGAAGCGTCATAGGAAAGGCGAATGGGATGCAGAGGTTAGCCAGTAGAATTCTGAGGGGATGTTCATTGAGAGTAAAAGAAATAGCGTAATTTTCCCTGATTCGACCTCTACTTGAGTATTGCTGAGCGACTTCCTCACGAATTAGGATTAATTTCCGATCTTGAGACGGTTCAACGTAGAGCAGCAAAGTTCGTCAAGGGAGATTTCAGATTTGACAGTAGTGTTTCGGCTATGATAGAATCCCTCAGATGGAACTCTCTTAGTGATAAAAGACTTGAATATAGACGGAAGCTTTTTGATAAAATTATCACTATCGATTTCGGGAAGGAGATAACTGATATTGTTATCCCAGTTATAAATTTTCGCATTCGCTTTTGTTAGCATTACGTTTTAATTTATTTTTAACAAGCCATACGTTTAATTTTGGAAGATCCTCATAGAGGTGCGGTCTCCAAGGTTTTCTATTGCTCGATAAGTAACACGGTAGTCGGCTAACAAACAAATCTTCGATCTAAGAATTTTTGGCAAATCATTGGTATAAATTAAAAATAATAAAGGCCCTAGTACAATTCCCTGAGGAACGCCTGAGTTATTAGCAGCTTTTGATAATTGTTCACCGATCCGCACATTTATTGTTCTATCACTAAGGATTGAATTTATCAATTTAACTATTTTTGGATCAATATTTATGCGCGAGATTTTTTCCAGGAGAATATTATGATTTACTACATCAAATGCTGTTGATAAGTCAATTAAGACTGCATCTAATAGTTCTGATGAATCGTGAGCTTCCGCCAGGTCTCGATTAAAACACAAGAGTTGGGATTCGCAGGAGTATCCTTTCCTAAAACCGTGCTGGCAATCGGATATCTAGTTTTCATTGTCCCAAACCCGTATTTAATCAATTACAATTTTTTCGAAAAGTTTACATAAAACGCTCGGAAGAATTATTGGTCTGTAGTTATCTGCCAATTTTTTGTTTCCTCCCTAATAAATTGGTATCACTGTAGCGGATTTCCAGTCTCGCGGAATATCTGTCTTACTTATTCCTCTTGCTTTTTTTGGCTGTTTTCGTCCGAGGATGTGATTGCCAACGTGTCTCTCAATCTAATCGACTTCAATGCTATCGATTTATCTGTTATCGACTTGTATGGGAAAATTTCGAATTGAAGTTATTGAATTATTTACTATATTTACATCTACATCTACATTAATACCCTGCAAGCCGCCTTTCGGCGTGTGGCAGGGGGTGTAAACACCAGTTGAATCTGTACTACTTCCTTATTCGGTTATTGTCACGTATTGTTCGCGGAAAGAATGAATCTCTAAAACGATTCGTCCTAGCATCTATTTCTCTTAACTTACGGTCATTATCGGATCGACCGAGGTAGCAGAGTGGTTGCATGATACCGATTGTATCTTCCGAAAATGTAGTTTCCCTGAATTTATTAAGCAATCGCAGCCTAGCATCCAATCTCCTTTCTTTCAAGGATTCACAACCTACATCTGAGAGCATTTTTGTAACGCCTGCTTTTTTATCGTAGCATTTCTTAACAAAACGAACCGCTTTACGCTGCACTTTCTCGAGTTCTCGAGTATACGTTACACCCGCCGGATCCCATATACTTGCCGCATATTCCAGAAGGGGACCAAGGTAAAATAACATCGCTCTCTCACCTTTTCATCGCATTTACCGACAATACGCTTTACAAAGCCAAGCCTTTTACTTGCTTTGCCGCAGATTTTTCGAATATGCGTGCTCCAATTTAAGTTATTAGTAATGTTGATCCCGAGATATTCAACTGTATCTACTACTTTGATACTAATTCCATTAATTTTGTACGGGCGATTTGGACGCATTTTTTTTCTTTTCGAAGAAATTAACTACGGAGCATTTACCTACGTTAATATCTAATTCCCATTTTTCGCACCACCTTTGGATGAGGACTAAATCGTTTGAGAGAGATGTCCGGTCTTCCTCGTTTGTTATTTCCCTATATATAACCGAGTCATCCCTATATATAACCGATTTCCCTATATAGAAGCCGATAGCTTAATTTAACTAAATCTAAAAACTGTAACAACCATACCATAATGTATTCTTGAATTATAAAGCTGAATTTATTCAAATCATTCGGTTTGTTAGATTTATCAAGGACAATTAGTTGAAGACTCAATTCGATGGGTTTTAATGCAATGGCCGTTCCTAGGGAATGCGAATGAAGATTTTTTATTAACACAAACATTTTACTTTCGGGTAAAACTTAACTCTCTTAGTGAACATCAAATCAAAAGGAAAGTGATATTCGAAATATAAATCAATCGGCTGTGAAAATGTTATTTAGCGTCCTTAGATAACGGCTGTTTATGTAACTAAACCTGTGAAAAGGATCATTCTACTCCTATTTGGCGGTTTCCAATATATGATTGTTTTAATGAAATTGATTGCTCAAATTAAGTTCGCATTCCCGTTTAATCATTCATAACGTGTTTAATCTCGTACATTTTCCTAGATATATTACTCCGCGTGGAGTGCATAAATTCGAAAGGAGAAGGAAATAAACATAAAATTCTTAAGCTACATACTCGGATTTCAAGATCAATCAGCTTTTAATTAATCGGTATGATTTAATAATACCTTGGTATCTTCAATAAAAATAGGATGATACTATCTGGCTATACTCACCGTGTTAGCGAATGATAAGGAAGTGTTCAAAGTCCTATTTCAGTAAAGATAATTTTTTCAGCTACCCCCTCCACTTTTCTCCCATTAATTTTTTTAATATAGCACATTAGACCCTTACTGATGGTCTCACATTTATTTTAATACACCGCGACCAGCCTTATAGCCTACGGTAGGAAACAGAACTCCCTCAATAGGTATCATATTTGAGCACCGTAGGGGGGCTACAAATAAATGTAATTACGTGTAGTTTATTTGTACTTTAGAATTAAAAGGTAGCATCAATACGACCCTTGAATGTCGGTATTATCTAAATATCCCCTCTTATCAGATAGGGTTTCTCTTTATGCTATCTTCGCTTGGGATAACCCTGTTTCATCTTTTTTCGCCTGTCCATGCCCTATTTCCTCGCCTGCCCTTGTCCAGCGATGGATACAGTGGGTTAACCAAGGGTCGGGGGATGTCATCTCAATTCTGCCCTTTTTCCGAACACCTCCTGGGGTGTGAAGATGTGAGTGAGAGCAGATGCGGACCCTAAAGGTCTCCGCGAGGGCCACTCGTTCTCAGCTGGACACCCACGCGTGTGGGTGTTGAAGAGTTTCTCCGCGAATCCCTTTGACAAATCCGGTCGACGAGGCGGAGAAGGATCGCCGCTGCGGAGGAACTAAAGAGAACAAAAGGACCTTTTTGTCTATGGACGGAACGGATCTGTTTTTGCTTCAAATCCCATCTGAGGTTATCTGAGATTTGTTTTCAGAGTGTCGTTTTAAGGCTCGCGGTGGATTGGACGTATTTGTAGTACGTAGGATACTGAAAGGTTGACATACTGAAAAGTTTTGGCAGGAGAGGGAGGCTTAAAATACCCAAGTCTGTCCAATATATCATCGATCATGACGCTAGGCATTAAGCAGAACAGTTCTGTTAAGCCAAAGCTGACCTAAAAATACTCTTTGGCAACGAGCTTGTTCATCAGTTGGTCGTGTTATTATTTACTATAATTATTAAATTATAAGTTATTTCAGTTACGGTTTGTTGCCAAATAAACAAAGTTACAGGGAAACAGATATGAAGGGAAGATTGTTTAATATTGGCTAAGGATTTACGAATGAAATAGTACGATGATATACGATTATTGCTTCATATAGTGAAATTTTCACTTTAACTTTTTGGAAAGAAACTCCATGACAGCTAAATGCTCGTGGTCTTTGAGTGAGAAATTTAAAAAGAGTAGACTTGGTGATTATCCTGGATTCAATGAAGGTAGAGGAACGCTTTGTTAATTCCGTACCATTAAAAAAATCGCTCAAATACCACCGGTTTCGGTCGAATGCTCATCATCAGGTTAGACGACACATTTACGAAAAATACTTACAAAATAGTTCGTTGGATAATGGGATACTTATCTTCATTATTCAATGGATTAACTGTGTTTGCTAGATTACGAATATATCTTCAATAAATTGAATAATTATTAATAACTTTTTGCGGCACTAAAATTTCATTAAATCATGATCATATTTATGAATCGAATACTTGAACTTTTCTTTGGGTGGAGGAAAATGTATTCCTAATTCACTTTAAATTCACAATTTTGCCTCAGTCTTGTCGATGACTGCATCAGTTATGAGTTATCCTGAATAACGACATTCATTTTAGTATCTCCTTATCGAATTATAGAAAAAATACCCTTAAGGTCATTATGTTCCATTTATAAGAGTAGAATTTTTCTCCTAATTGGCGTTCTGACTCAGTAAGAGTGGTCCTAGTACCTATCCTTTATTATCATATCCTACCTTGTAGGCATAATTCCCTTTTCAAAGCTTTTGGTATTTAATAGTGGTGGGTTTAAAGATCGACCAAGCTTTTCGGCTGTTGACTCCACTGGGAGAACGAAGATATTGGAAATGATTGATTATAATCCTTATTCCTAGATTTTACTTAGACTCTTATAATAATTTTGACATTAAGGGTTTCTAAAACTGTTAAAGAAACCACACCCGATATACTTAAACGGAGTTGCAAATCCACAAAGATCGGACAGGAATTCCATTCAGACCATCCCTTCGATATCCAGCTCTTATTCTTAATATTTGAATATCCTCACTTGTTTAGAAGGCGTAGGATGGATCTGAGATTACGGCATTATGGAAATCGCTGTCGCGGAAATACGGCATGATAGGAAGGAAATAAATAGATTGAGGGAATTCCCACTGCTGTGAATGAATGCTGACGAAATGCGTGGCGGAAGTAAATGAAACAGGATCGCTTAGGGAAATACGTGGGAGTGACGAGAAGATGGAGAAAGTTTGGGAAGATTCGAACGCAAGAGGCTGATCAGGGGTTCGATAGATGAGAATGAAAGAGATGCAAAAGAACAGTGACAGGCTACGGAAAAATAGGAAAGGGGATTGGAAAATCTAATCTGTCAGTGACTAAGAATGTAATGCATGGACGACGTTGTCTTATATAATCTTTGTACTTATTACGTAATCTTTTTACTCACCGTGAGAGTTTGGGTTTTGGTTTCCTGTCCTTTATTTCAGCGGGTATGTCTGAATCTGTGAGGGGCCGAATCGAGCCAGTAAAGTCACATATACGCCATGATTACGCATGCAATGATTTCCGTAATTTATTCAGCCTATAACCCGGTTTGAACCTTTAAACCTCAGCCATTGAGACTCACTCCCTCTGGAATTATGCTTACCACGTAGGATGAGGATTGAGGTAGTTAGTCCTTGCTTTAGGAACAGATATAGAATGCTATTTGTGGAAAGAGTGTGGTACACTGACCCTGTAAATAAGACTTTTCATTTCATTCCGTAAAGAGTAACCCAAAATAACTATCATCACTCAGTATCAGTCATATCTCACTAGCTTTCCTATTTTGTACCCATAACAAGAACTGAGATGAAAGGTTATAAAACGTTTTCAACTATCCTTAGTAAAAAAATATGCTATCTAGAAATATGTGGTAGCAGGGACCGTGGAATGGAAATGCCTCCATTGCTGTTTATTAATATATCAATTCTAAAATTTAAAAGCATTTTTCTTCATTATTCTCTCAAGACTTATGCGGAAGTTCTCAAAGTAGAGGATTTCAGTATGTGCTTCTGTGACTTAGTAGATTAGATATCCAAGAGTTGCTCAATTCACAATTTATTAAGTTATTTGGTGTGGATTTAATTCGATAAAAAGTCATGCTAGTACGCATTTTGCATATGTTTGTGAGGTTGCCTAGAGAGAAGTGAAATAGCACGAGCTACACTAATTATACAATAAAATTTGCCATAAGGAGTGTGCCTTCAGTTTAGCATTCTAAGTTGTTTACTTTTGATGTTGAAATGTATTTATATACCTAACCACGTTTCTCTTCTTGCTGAAGTAATAATGATACGCCAATATTGCTAAGAATTCATTCGCGACATTTCAATTAGTAGCGTTGAAGGAAATGTGTTACGGCGTATTCAATTGTTTCATCAGCTGATCAAATATACTATACTCAACTTTTTTCTCCCTCATTTTATTTATATTTGGTAGGTTTTAGTTTGCCTCATTAACATATTTTCTGGCTAAAGCTTTCCAAATCCCGGTGATAACCTATTCGTAACCTTTAAGCTCTTATCTCTTCCGTCGCTCCCAAAGACCATGGTATTAAGCAGATTATACACGAGGATTTTAGTGGAATCACACTCCAGCAAACGGCTGTTTTTTTGATGATTTTAGTTGGATGAAGGTAACTTGAATCTAAGGGTGCACAATATTTGCAAAGCAATTACTCAATGCCTTTAATATTCGCAAGTCCTTTTACATATCAAGAAGAATTATATCAATATATAAACATTACTTATATTTAATGATCTCTTATATATAGTACTTACAACAAAAAAGAAGCAAGCGATTGAGAAATAATATAGGGGGTTATGATCAGCCATTAAGAATCAACAAGAGATCTTTAGCGATATAATGGAGCAATAAATACCAGATGATGAAACTGAATTTCCAGGACATTTCATAAATCCAATATATAAGTACTTATATTAAAACTGTTGAATTTGAAGTATATGTAGGCTACAGTTCATTTACAGTTTGAAGGATATCTCTCTCGTTATTATATAATGACATTTTCTTCAAAATCATAAATCTATGGAGAGTAAATACGTTGTATCAGAATTAAGAAATATTCCAAAGCCATAAAGCCCTTTTTACGGCTTTGGGCTTTTCTTCTGTTTTGATATTATTATAACAGACGTGTCTCTTTCTTTCTTCTCAGTAAATGAGTAAATTAACAAGACCATTGATGGCGTAAATTATTATAAATAGGGTCACTTCAAAAAAATATAAAAACCCGTTGAGATACCTAATTTGCATTTCGCCTTCGATAGCATCCTCAGGGGCAAGAGATGAAAACATCAGTGATAATTCATCTGGGTGACTCAACAAGTTTTGATTTTTTTAGTGTGACCCTATTTATTATAATAGCGTGCTATTATACAGCTCTTTCTGCCTAATTTCAACCAGAATACAAGGCTTTGTATTTTAGTGGACTCTTAAAGTACACATTTGAGACAAATAGTTTTATTTATGTTTCCTTAATTTCGGGATTATTTTTTTTGATGAAAATCTGAGGATCACATTTTTCTTTCAACGAATATAAGGCAAGGTTGCAATATTCCAGACTATCTCTAGCTGAGGATGGAAACTTCCCATGTCCGGGTGACCCTCTCCGACCTTTCTTTGAAAACTGCGTAAAAAGATTTGAGCCTTTGCAAAATTAGGGTATGTGTGTGTATGATTTTCTAGCAGTTTCATTTCGCTATAGTAGGCTAATTCAGTTGAAGTAATTGAGTACGCTACTTAATTGAAATTTAATCGTAAAAGTATGTTTAATGTTTATTTTTGAGAACAAAAAAATCGAATGAATCCCAAATACAATGAAAAGAAAGTCTGATTGAATTCCTATGGTTTACAACTAACTGTCAAAGATTAGTGTATCAATTTCAAGCAATATAGTCTTATGAAATTTCGTATTTTCATTAGAGTATTGAAATTTTAATCATTTAACTCTTAAACCTCTATAATTCGATATCATCTGAAATTCTAATTCACGAGACGAATTTAGACACATCAAAATGAAAATAGGCCCATCAAATTTAGTTTTCTTTACTGTAATTCACAATATATTTTTTGAGTTTTATGTATTACATTCATATCTGGACGTTTATATAGTTTGAGGGATTTCTTAGTCTGTATGATACTAAATGTTTCATCAAGTTTTTATTAACCTTCCGGTGGGCGCGCTCTTTTGTATTGGTGTATTTTACAATATCCTCAACCATATCGCCGTCTACCATTTTTTGAAATGAACTAACTTCATCAGTGATGTCCTTAGCACTGACTTCAGACCCGGTGGAATCTTGCTAATATTTTTACCGTTGTTTTAGTTTTTGCCGTTCTCACGCGCAATAACACCGTTGATACTCGAAGGCTTAGTTATTACAACTGGTGTTCAAAGAAGCATGTACATAAAGATAGAGTTATTTATTTTCACGTTCAACTACTTCAAAATTTAATAAAAGCAAATCGATGTAAATATAGAGTAAATGAACTTACATAGTAGGATTTTCCGGCAATACAGTGCGCTGCGAAGCTGACTTCACGGATAGTTTTGCTTTCCGATATTCTCCAAAATCTTACTCGCGAAAGGATGTCCACGCTAAACGAAGGCTAAAGATATACTAAAAGAATAGCTGGGGGTTCGAAGCCGGTACCGTTACGGAAAAAGGGTTTTCCCCAGCGAAAACCGACCGCCGTATACGGAGTACACGTACGCGCCCGCCGGAGGGTTAAATCTGATCGACCTTAATTTTTAAATAAGGATAGGTCCAAACTAGTTGAGTTTTAATTAGCCCACTCGATGGTTACTATAATTACAAATAACATGGCGTTAAAAATGAGATTTTTACTTCTTTACTTCATTTCAGAATTTCCACTTCCTAACAGTCCGTTAATTAAATACATAAGTGAATTTAATTCTGATCAACTAGAATTCTAACTGATTTCATGTTTAAGTGAGCTATAGTTGACCCATCATCATACGGCTTCCACAGTAGTTAATACATCTCCATCATATTATTCCTTTATCACATTAAAGTTGTAGAAAATTTCTTGCTGCTACTGTAATTTTCACATAATTTTATTAATCTACCGATTCATCATCAATTTTGGAATAATTCTTGAATAATTTCCGCGGAAAGAAATTTTGGAGACAATTATGCACATTCCGGATATTTTAACAGATTAGGCTATTGAGGCTTGAGATTCAAGAAACGACTTCATATTTTTCATATTAAATATTTGAGGCACACTCAGGTGACTTTAAGCTGCGTGGGTGTAATAAACGAATTCACCGAAACGTATTTGACTTCGGAACATTTCTCAATGACTCCTCTGAGTCAACGGACGTAATGGCACGTGTAAAAGCAACCGGAGTTATCAGTCCATTGCTGAAAATGAAAAACCGCATCCATCTCCGCGAATTATCAGCAAATTTCTATCCCCGGTATTTTTCGAGGGATTTGGGGCATAAAATGGGAAATATTTGCACGCCGCAGCTCCCGCAGTAATAATTATTTCATCGCAGAGACTCTTCGCAAACGGAGATTCTTCCTCTTTATTTTCACAGTCCACATCCGTCGCCTTTTCATCTCTTTCCCTGCCATCGTCTCATTTCCTCGTTAAAACCTTTCCTCCTTTCCTTTTATATTTTCACTTATCCTTATCAATTTTTGGTCGCTTCCTTCTAAGTTGGGGGAAAGAGGTTCAGTCCCATTAAACTCATTCTTTCTCCTTCTGTTTTTCTCCGTCTCTATTAATAACTCCGAAATAGTTCATCCATCCCGCTTTGCCCGCGAATTATTTTCGTTTCTTCGGATTTTTTTCACTCGTTCCTCCTTCCTTTTTAATCCTTCCTCCCACAATGTACATATTCTGCGGGGATTTCACTGGTCTTTTGTAAATATTTTAGTTGAGAGCCGTTTTCATTGGGAAGTACGGCTATCACAGCTACCCAAATGTCAATGGGTTGAAAAGCAATTCATAGTCTCTATTCCTTAGAGACGGATATATATTCCGGTTTTACTTCTGATCATTAGTGGGTATTATATGATATATAAGTATTTATCTATCTTCATTATTTTACTGATTGTTCTTTATTTTTGTGCAGCATGTGGAAGCAAAAATCGCATGAAATTTGATGAAAACGCTTCTTATTCCTTAAAGAAGGGGGTTTCTCTTTACATTATTTACTCATTACGACTCATGAAGTGCTAGCTATGTTGATAAAAAATTTTATTATTTGCCTATAGATTTTATTCTTCAGGGATGTTTTTAATGTTAATATGAAAATTTTCATCTAGAGGAGAGGGTCGAGCTACGGTCTCAGCGTAAAATCAGAGCTATTTAATTTTGTAGATTTATATAACTAAATTATCCTGAAATTACTCATTGCATGTTTTGTCTTTGCTTAAAAGATATTGCAAACATTTTTGGACGTGGCGTCTTAGCCCGAGTCCGGTTATGGAAACACCGACTCTCAAACAGGATTAAATGGTACCTTAAATGCAAGTATGAAATAGCCTTAATCATGGTTTATTGCGTTGAGAAATATATAAAAATCAGTATTGAAACCTGGACTGATGCTATAAACTCATAGCTTTATCAACCAACGTACCTGTGCTCAATTCGAAGGTAAAGTGTGGAGCAGATCACGACTGTACTGTATTCTGAGGACAGAATTGGTTATGCAAATTATACTTAGAAAGGTGTACTTTGAGATTGAAATGAAAACAATTAAATGCAATAAATCGGAATTAATAGAAAATACGATGTAAGAGTACGGCAGATATATTAATGGAAATTAAACAAAAATTAAAATATTGAAGTAAGAATCTGCTGATTCTTACAACAAATGTTCTTAGGGAACACATCCCTTTACCCAATTATATTTCTTAGGAAATAGAGTTGGCTAAAGGGATTTGTTTGAATGAATTATCATAAAGTTTGTGAGAATTATTATAACATTCTATTCAGGCCAGAATATAGGAGAGATGGGTGTGAAAATTCAACGAAATAGCTCTTTAGATACTACTGTAAAAATACAAAAAGATATATACATACGAGGGAAGAGAATGGAAGAAATTTGAGATATTTAGAACTTAATGCAAATGCGGAAAACTGTTATGACTCCGCGGTAAATTTCGGTAGATAGTGCATTCAGAAACTTAAAGAATTTTAGGGTGTTATGAAATTAGTGTATTCAACTAACGTGGAAAGTTTTAAGGAAGCTGCATCGCTAAAAATCTGCTGATGTAAGGTAACTATTGTGATAATCAGTTGAATATTTTGCAACAAGATAACTAATTATAGATTGATATAACGGATACAAATTGAATTCAAATAAAAAAAATTCTGAACAAACGGCTTCTAAATTCTATAATAATGAAAGGAATTGAATTAAGGAAATAAAGTTACCTACAACATCAGGTTGAATGCTGATGGATGCTAAGGTATAAAAATACTGCTGAAAATTTGAATGAAATACCAAATCTCTAAGGAAATACGTATAGTATTATAAAGTTTACATTTTCATGATAGTCGTTGTTAATTTATATTCATAGCCGAGAGAGGAAGAAATAGAATTATTGTGTTTGCGTTAATGTCGGACGAATTAATTTCTATATACCACATTTTATCCTACTATATGCATCTCAAGTTATTCATCAAATTTTCTGGTAATTTCTAGCCCCATGAGATATCAATCCTGTGAAAACCTATTTCTTTCTCTTTGATCCATACATCAAACAGCGAACTTTATCGCTCGGATTGAATTTTATTAATTAAATATTTTTTGGAATATTTTACTATATCCTTCATTATCAAAATTATCTATCCTATCATAAATTAATCCATATTCATTAGTAAATTTAGCTTTCCATAACTGTTCGAATGCCTTCATAGCGTTTTAGGGATTTTATCCCCAAGTCTTTCAGTCCAATCTTCACTTTAAAAATTCTTTATTCATATCGGGGATAAGGTTAAGGGAAAATATATCTCTTCCCATATTCTCCGTGACCTTTTTGAGCTTCCGAAATTTCCTTTCACTGGGGGTAATTTTCAGAATATTAAAAACTCACGCTTGTTCGTTTTGGAGACATACTTTTCCTTTCGAAAAAATCAATTTATCTTCTATTTGTGTCTTGTTTTAGCATTAGTTAATAGGAGAGGTTGCATCACACGATTTCGTAGAGATGAATTTCCGTCAATTCGCTCGCCATTTACGGGAAGAGGAATTTTTCCGCCGAACGATAGCTATTCACACCACAAGAGTCATATGAGCGTTCCGACTAGGGAAAGACGAGATATTTTTCAATACGCGTAGATTCAAATGTTACGCATCGCATTTTCAGATGGTTATTACATCACCCTGCGGGTTTTCATCACCTCGCCGCGGCGATAAGGTTTTTTACACGGCTTCCGAAAGTCCATCAATTTAGAAAAATTGATGTTCTCTCCTCTCGGGGCATTTAATGCGCAACAAGTGCGAGGCAGGAAGCCGTTACGGAGGCGATGCAATTGCAGCTGCGACCTCGCGTTATGAGGCATCCCCGGAATTCGGGAGACATATCCCCTTATTACCCTCTCCTTCGCATCCTTCCGCCGCCATGTTTGTTCCACGGCGTGGTTGCCGTTTACTGTGCTTTCATCTCCTCAGTGTGTCTTATGAATTTCCTACGCCCACCCTTGCGCGGTTTGGAGGAGCCAGAAAATAAATACATCCGTATTAATGATTCTTCCTTTCGAATTATTTTAAATGAGAAGAGCCGACTTCATTGGTGTTTAATTGATACAAGAAATGAAATAATGTATACTTGAGTTTTAACTGAAATTAAAAGTATTTATTCTATTAATCTTACTATAATAATGCTCCTTACGTTAAATAAAAAGGAATACATATAAGGATTAGCCGCTGGAGTCTCCTTTTTACTTCCCAACGAAATGAACGAATTTACGAAAATACTACTACATCTATAGCACTCTTCGTATTCTTGAAATTAGTCGATATTGAAAAAACTAATATTTCACGAATATTTTGCGAAAATGAAGAGATGCTAACATATAGGTAATATCTATGTCTTAGGTATAAGTTCTTTATTGAGGTAAGATAGAGATTGAACAGTATCATCTTCCATGAAATCCATCGTCAATGAAACGAAAAAAATATTATGCATGGGTAAATAGACGTATAGAGGGAAACTTTAGAGGGAGTGGATGTAAAATAACGGATATCGGAGCTCGTTGAGTCAAATCTGTCGTGGGGTTACCTTCCCACGAGATTATTTATGGAGGTTGCAGCTATATATTATACAAAAGAAAGATACCAAATTAATTGCATTAAAATTGGAATATTTTCTCGAGAAAAATGAACAACACTGCGAAGAAATGAACTGTAGCAAAATGTTACATCAATCAAATTTTTTCGGAAAAAAGGTAAGTTAAAATGCAATCAAATTACTGCATTATACCAATATTTTGTTGAAGAGCTATACAACGCGTCGCGTGTTGAAATACATCGATAAATACGATAGTATAACATCGAGTGTACAATAGCGTCATGAAGTAAGCTCCAAAAGCTAAAAAGCAGTATGATTAAAGTACATATTGATATTCCCTAACACATTAAATTAGTTTTTGATTAGAAATACAACCACTTTATTTATCATAAGCGATTTAGTTGATTTATAAATACGCTTTAACGTTAGAAAAGGTCAATAGATAGTTACAACATATTTTTACTTATAATTCCGTCATTTTTTACAGGGAAATCCACTAGATTATACATAATGTGTGTCATTAAATTAAATATTTTCCATCAATCCATTGATTGGAATTTTATTGAGGCAGCCAGTTTTTACATATGGTCAATTGTACGTCGCAGTAAGTAGAGTTTGATCATTCGATGGTTTGAGATTTTATATTTCCGAATATAAGTTAGACAAGCTAAACCTCATTTTTCCTATATTTCGTATTTTTCAAATAACTCGAAAATGAATGAATAGAAAAAATTATATAACTATCTAAACAAAATTTAATTTAATACGAATACAATGCATCTTATATGATTATCAAGTCTCATTTTTAAGATCGTTTATAGATAATTAAGTTCAGTTCAATAATAACATGAAATTTTTTCATTAATTTTATTAATTTTTAATTAATTTGAATTAATTTTAGTTTTTTATTAATTTTTAATAATTAGGAAGTCACGATGTAATTCTGGGCCAAGATATAGATAAGATTTTGCAAGTTGTTCGAATAGTATAAACTTTTTTACAATTTCTTGAATGATGAATATTTATTTTTATCCAGAAGTATGTCCTCATGGTCGATATGCTATAGTTATATTCAAGATAGGAAAGATGGTAGAGTTTCTATAATTGCCTTAAATTCAGAATCATTAATATTTTCAATTAATTTTCACCTGATAAATAAAAACGCTGAAAATTATTCTATACCCCTACTGCTATAAACTCTTTATCCCAAACTTTGACGGTAATCGATACCTTTCAAATAACTAATCAACAAATCTTGTAATTCGATCACTGTGGGTTATGAAACCATGAAAACGCTGGTGAGGAAACTCCAGAACCATATTGCCTTATGTATTGGCTTATTTTATACGAAACATATATGTAAAACGGAATAGATGAAGTGTGAACGTAACAGCTAATCATGTAGTGGAAATTTTGACGGATATTCTTAGAAAATCAGAGAATCAACTCTAGAATGTTTCTGGAAAATTTTTAAGCTTTGTATTGTATAAATGCTAAGGGGTTAAATTTATACCAAAAATGTTTACAGCTAAAGTGGTGGAAATTTGCTAGACATTGAATTTAATTACCAATAATTACAACATTTCTGATATATATCGTAGATTTAATTTAAATGTATTCATTCATGCACATACATACAAAAACACACAGGACACCGATTGTAAACGAATATGCGTTCATACATACGTATACATGTTTATAATTATGCATGGATATATACACTAAATTACGAAAATCATTCCTGAGAATACTTTGGCGCTGAAATCATTCATGAAGTTTCTCCAGTTATCATTAGAATTTAATTAAAGTTTTCTTAGTTTCATCACTGTTTTTAATATTATTTATCTAAATAGTGATGTCGATATTTAGTTTAATTCTGAATGAGTGTAATAAAAAAAGTTGAGATCAATGAAATCTCGATAAATGCACAAGGTTCTGGATTTTTCTTGAAGAAAAGGCTTCAATAAACCCTCTTTAGGTGTTACTAAATGCCAAGGTTAATAGCTTTGGACATCTTTTCCTATCATCGTCATTAATATAGCAGCATTTTTGTCCTTACCATTTCGAGGATCTTTTAAGTCTTTCACTTGGTTCGTCAACCCCCTGATCCTCCTGTTTTTCACGCTGACTTTCCTTTCATTTCCTCCTTTAACAACCATCGCCCACTTCATTCTTCCGGATTCAACTGTTTCCCATAAACATTTAATCATCTCTAAATCCCATCTCCCCAAGCATTCATCCCCAGCCCTCGTTATATATCATTACCTCCTCCTTCCAATTCCCTCCCTTTGACTTCGCGATCCTTCAATTATGCTTGCTATCCCATTATCCGCCGGCGAAAAGACTCTCCTGACCAAAACACCTCCGTCTCACCCTTTGCTCACGAAAATCCTCTCTCCCTTTTAATATTAGGTCCTTCCTTCATTACTCATCTTCCATCGCGGCTTTACTCTTAGAATACACGGCTTTCTTATCCGCTCGCTCTCATTCATTTGGCGAAATGTTTTATCCTCCGAAAACTTTCATGAGCGCAAACAGCGTTTTAGGTGTGACTAGCTAGTAATTAAAGCTAATTGCCACGTTGAACTAACTTTTGGTTGAAGTAGAGTGAAACGAGAGAAAAGGGGAACGGAAAAGGAGTACGAGGAACCGAGAGAATAGACACGAATTTGGAGATGAATATTATTAAAGGGTTGAGGAACCGTTCAAGTAGGAATCAGCAAGCAGCGAGAAAATGACTGATCAAACAAAACAGTTATGTATTGATCAAATTCCAAGAAATCTCAGCTGGTCCTCAAGCCAATGTTATTCCTCACAGTGACGTAGGATTGCTTCTGCCGCGAAAACACTTGTTGTTGTAAAGTATTCTTGAAATTTAAATCTTCAATTTAAATTGTCCTTAGTTCAATCATAACAGATTTATAAAGAATATTGAGCATCGTTCGTCACTTTATTTTTATTTCTTCCATACTCTCAGGGATTAGATCAGATTAAGGCAACGGTCTCGCAAGCAGGATTTTAAGTATGTTACATTTATCAGTGGCGATTACTTTTCTCGCTAAGGTTTCTTAGATAGTCAACTGAATGATATATTAAACGATAGCGATGCAGGAAATATTTAAATTATTCCAAATAACCAATTTTAGGAAAATATAAAACTTTCGTATGTGCATTATCGTATGATCCTGAATTGATCAAATATTAACATTTTATTGCTTAATTTCTATTCAAAGTTCGGAATTGGGTGGGTTATTAGCATAACAAAGAAATGTCTGCATTTTCATAAAATATAGACGATAAATTAATCAAAATGTAGCACTACAGGTTTAATTTTTGGAAGGAGCATTTATTGAGTTTGTCAGCTTCAGGTGTTCAGTGGTATTGAATTCTGTGGTGTTCAAAAAATAAATGAATATTCTCTCAAATAAATATAAGGATATTATAAAATGAATAGCTTCAAATAGTGTTTAGACAAAGCATGTTATACTCAACATACGCGGAATATTTAAAGTTGCTGGAAACTGCTCAAAATTCGAAACAATTGATATTTATTGAGAATATGACAGAGAAGGAAGATTTCTAACGAGTTTTGTCATCGAAATTACACAAACGTATCATTAATATCCTAAAAAAATTAACTTTAATAATCGAATTTTTCTGTAGTACGGTATTATCATCTTCTGAGAGGATTTATGTTTGATGCGAAGTAATTATGCCTGCTCTAATTGAGTGATGAATGAAAATTATCCTTTTTTGAGCATCGTAGAAAAAATTTAGCAGTTCTGAGTTTTCGGTGCGTTAAACGATTACTGTCACCTTCTTCAAAATCGTCACTTGATAAAAGGGGTGATTCTTTCGTTTAGCCATATTAAGTCTTTTTGGTGTTTAAAAACTTGGAGAAGGAAACTCAATATTTCGTGATCTCGGGTGGATAACATTTTTTCAAACGCAACAGTTAGATTAGATATATTCATAGGTGATTAGACGATTCCAAGAAAATCGTGAAATAAAAGAAATATTATTTTACTCAGATGCTCACTTGCAGAGTGATTAAGGATAGCAATTAAATAATAAAAATTGTAGCGGTATTGATTATTTTCTTTCAGTAAATTCCATCTTTCATTTCGGAGGTTTAGGAGGGCAAAGAAAGAAAATTATTAGTTTGATTTTACCTTTTCAATACTTAAAAAAATATGCGCCATTCTTCGCCATCGTTTTTGCAGAGACTGGTAGTTACTTCATTGATGCACTATTCTCTGTTCTCCCTATTCACTGTTCTCAATAAAGTTTAGTGTATTACAGTTATGTTTTCAGCCAATCCTCTTAGGAAAGACGTGTATTCGTGTAAGCACTAGGTGACATGAGACACTCTAAGGATTCAAAGTTTAAATTAAAATTGAAGCTATGTGGGTAACGAAAGTCAGTCACTATTATATTATAAAATTGCATTATAAGATATTATCGAATCTCATAAAATTTAAATTGATTGGCTAAAGTTGTTCACCTTGGAATCGTGTTTTTAATAAAACACTAGCAACCAACAGTTCGCCCAGAAAATGAGGAAGAAATGGTGAAATCACCAAGGTTTAAACCAGCGTAAGGCATTTCCCCGTATTATGATGATGTTCTTTTGAAAACTACAGGTGATAATTCCTGTTATTATTATGTTTCACTGAAAAATCTTTATTTCAAAAATATTAACGACGTTCGGGTTATGTTCAAATCGCAGTTTTTTACTCTGTACACAGATTATAAAATAAAGATAGAATTGAACAGATATGTTCAATTATGCTGGAAAAGTTACACTTTAACACTTGAGTTATTCCAAATGATTGGAATCACCATATTCTATTCCCAAGGTGTTATCGCATATTTATCCTATAGAATAATTCATGCGGTCATTAGGTACTTGTTGAGTATTACAAAATAATAAATAATTACCAAGTGAAAATTAAAATTGTTACGTGGTGAAGTTTAGGCTCTTTATCCTCAAAGGTTTTCCGTCCCTTTGCCTATGTCGTTGTGAGGTATCAACGTATGAAAGCAGCGATTTCTTTCAATACGAGATATTACGCATCAGGTAAGGAATTTACCGTCGAAAGGAATGGGAAATGCGTTAATGAAGAAGCGAAGGCGTAGGATTAGAGGAGGAAGTGAGCTTCAGTTTTAATGTCTACGTTCGAATTATAGACGTAGTCGTTAGGGCGTTGGTCAGGTGTTAATGCTCTTTGTGACCAATCGTCCACCTTTTAATATCCCTCCCACATCACTTGACGAGGCGACACCAAGGTGTTTAGACCTTTCCGAGTGGACATAATTGGACCGCCCTTCGCTGTTTAGCCGTCTCACTCCAATAATCCCGAGGAAAACAGGGAAAGTTTTTGAATATTAACCGCACACCCATCACAGGAATTCATATCTGGCTGTTGGCATTCTCTCACGCATATTCTTCTGCCGTCTAGTCTTTCCTTATGCTTTAGGATCTTTCCGACTTATATTTTGCTACGGTCACCTAGTTATGTTTAGAAAATGAAGCGCCGACCAGGAAGGGGTTTAATTACGAATGTAGTGTAACAGGAATGATAATTGCAAGACTTCTAATACAGGCAGTATTGAATCGTAGGTGAAAGTTAAAAAATGGCATCAAAAATGGCGATCGACGTGGTGAATATATTCTCCACTGAAGTATTTTGTATTACCAATGCGTATTAGCTTATTGCCATCTTTGTTAGTATATTTTAGCTAACTCCTTATTGTGATTTATTTCTTTAGTTGTTGTATAAAATTTTATTTGTTTATTGTTAAATATTTTAAGTTAGACATGTCTGAATAAATAGGCAAACGCAGAAATTTTGAATCTCCTTTACACTAAAAAGGATTTCATATTGGTTTTGAAATTTTTAAAGCCAATCTGTCGCAAAAAATCATTTTCGTCCACAAATAAATAAAGCAATATCATTGGAAAATAATTGGGATGGTTCAGAGTGTACAAGAAATAAGTAATGATACTGAACTGCCACTAGTGTGGTACAACTTTTCGAGCTATACTGCTATTTAGCACATAATATATGAAGTATTATAAAAGATATGATATATGTCTTTTGATCCCTTTGTGACTTTAAACATTTTCTATCTCGAGATTATGAATCAGTAATAAATATATCTCCGTCATGTGTCAACTAGAAATAAAATAAATTTAAAGAAAAAAATCTAAAATATAAATTTAGGCTCGGGTAAGTCACACATCAGCAAGTGAGACTAATAAATGCTTCTATAAAATTTCCAATGATATGGAAAAAAATTGTCTCAGGCCTCGTTTTCACATCGAAAAGTATACCTTTAGTTGATCTGAAACTAAAATTTTAGCAAACAGAATTGTGAATTTAAATTTCCTGTAGAACACAGGGAAGTATTTTGAATTCTGAACTAAATGTAAAATTTATAATATGATATTCTTGGTATAAAATTTATATAACGAAATTAAATCAATTCTCATGTAGAACGACTGTTTATCGTATTTACTCAACATGCTATGTTTTGTAAAAGTTGAACTTCGGACTCAGTTTTGTGTGTACGGTTAAGGCAAAATTATGAGCTATTATATTTGCGACATGAAATGGCTTAATAAAACCGTTTATTTCTACTCTATTTCCATCGCTATTCCCCCTACAACTTTCTCATCCTTATGTAGCAAATTGCAAACCTTCGGCGCATCAGCCCTGCGCTTTATATGGAATTTGCAGTTTTTCCCTTCGTCGCGCAACTTTGCCCGTCAAGGCTGAATTTTCTCTTCCCATTCATTTTATAAAATTTGTGCATGACCGTGAAAATACCAAAATATTTTTTTATCGTGGCGTAAATTTGATTATATAACACATAGCAGTGAGTTTTTACGGCGAGACATTCGCCATTTGCAAATTGCCATCTTAAAGTGACACCGTTGTGTCTTTCACTAACTATGAATTGGAGGATACTTGTCATAGAACACAGTGTAGGTTTTCAAAATAAGAATACGCCTGGATTTTTTTGCGGAGCAAGAATTGGATGGTTTAGTAATGAGCTTTTTAGCGTAATTGGAATGTCTCTGAAAATTATTCCTGATGAATAAGATTGTTCGTAGAAAACTCTTATATAGATAACCTACGATTTATAACGACCTAGATTTTTGAGAAGAACTAACTCTTAAAAGTTCACATATATTTTTCCATTTCATTCTCTTAACGTGGGAAGTGACCTGGAAAACGTGAAAATTATTTAAAAACATACATGAATTCTGAAAATGAATTCGCATCCCCGAAACTCCTGTATTCTTGGGGATAGGTCTCCATAAAAAAATAAATGATTCTTAATCAAGAGTAACAGGTTGAAGCCCAGTTATCTCAGTATTATTTTTCCTTCTGTAGAAGGTTGATTTTCATACATACCGGTTTTTACACATGCAGCCGTCCCTCGCTAATCTTGTCTTCGACTTTCACGGCTTCACTCTATTGTGTTTTTTTCAGATACTTACATAATGTATATTAATATACGTATTTAGGTCTTAAACAGGTTTTCAATGCCCTAGATACAAAAAATTTGATTTTTAATTAAGAATCCTACAAGGAAGTTGGGTAAGGTGGTTTTGCACGAGAAGGCGTGCTCCCAGGAAATATCTCAAGGAAGTATAGACTTGATAAAAGAAGTCCGACAGGACCGGGAACCGTCCCCGGGTCTCCGGATTGCCGGTCAAGTGCTCTGTCCGTTGAGTTATCTCGCCGGAACATCCTCTCAAGCTAATCGGGAGACTTCGTGGGCGTTGGACGGGGTTCTCGGTCCCGTCGGACTTTTTTCAAGTATATTCTTCCTTGAGATAAGTTAAGAATCCTACTTATCGGAAATTCACTCAACTCGGTAGAGTCTGAGATAGGGTGGAGCGTTTTGCTACTTTTCACTGATCGAAATGTAATACCCGGCAAAAGTGGCTCACCTACATGGACATCACAGATACGCTACGAGCCACCGTGTGGAGGAATTGGCGAGGACAGAAGATGCTACCATTTAGCTTAATTCTACTTATCTCATATCTCAGCCGCCTCCAGAGGCATATAAGTGGCATATCGAAGCTTGGTTATCAGTCTGACGTGCAAGTGACATTTTTTCAAGCAAAAATGAAGTCGTTTTAACCGAATAAAAATTATGACAATTAAGATTTTTTCATCTGTTATGTCCATTTTATATCTGTAATGTCCATGTGAGTGGGCCACTTTTGCTGTGTGTTACATTTACGAGTAGATCAGATAAAAAAAGTGGCAAAACGCTCCACCAGTAAAACCCACCCACCAGTCTGTATCTCATTAACCAAGATAAACTAGGGACGACTTCACATACAGGTGTGGTTCCTGTAGGTGTTCTATCTTTCGGTAGATCCATATGCCTCAATATTTATTTATTTACTAGCTGTACCCGTTCACACGTTGTTGTGTTTAGAGAAGTGTGATCTCTTTCTTGCCTTGCTTACCTCTGTTCACTCGTTTCTAATGATCGTTCTTCTTTTCTCCTTTTGGTTGATTTGTAGATAGACCAATAGCACTTCGCTTTGGCGGCATAATTGTAGGGTTAAATAAAACATATTTCCAATTATTTTCTTCAGCTGGAAATTAATAATATTTTTATTTATTCACGTATTAATAATTTATTCTCGTATTAATAATTGCAAAAGTTTTTGACTGCATTTTTGTATTTATTATAATTTGCTGGCGAAAAATCAAACGTCAAATGCATTAATGTTCTTTTCTGCAATTTAAATTAATTTTTTGAAATCTTAAAAGAAATACAATTTATGTACATATTTAAAATATTTTAAATTTTAATATAATTAGTAATATTTAAACAATAATTGAAAAAATATAAATTCTGCCCAAATGGGATCAATTTATGTATCGTACTTCTATTTTTCCCGTAGAAAATCCATTCGCAATTTGAATGGCAGGCAGCTATTCGCGTTGCAAGGCTATTATAATGAAATCATACATACTATCTACATTAATTTCATTCGGTATATAAGAAAATATATTATCACAGTACCTTATCAGATCGGAGTAAGATATGCTAAATTATGTGCTACTCTACACTTCGCATCTCGCAAATCTCAAAGAGAACACATATTCAACTGAAGAAGACCTAAAAATGAAATTCAGTCTCGTCAAAGACATAAAATAAACTGAAATGTTGAAAATAGATGACATATGTAATCAAAGTTGGTAACGTCATCAACTCACCAAGTTGTCCAGTACACATAATCTCTTGAATTTATCAAAATATAATTTTCATTAAATATCAAAAACCGTTTACTCCACGATAATATACGTAAATATTTACGTTGCTATAAACAAACATCATTTGAATACTGGAATAAATTCTCAATGTGTTCTTATGAGAAAATTCAACAATCGCATTCGTCGTAACAGAGAAATAGTTTGTTTATAGCCTCTAAATTCATCAAAATTATCATCTAATTATTCAAAGTCTCGTAATTTCTGATCGTAAACTATATTTCGTGACCAAAATAAGAAACTTTATTCAATTTCCCTTCTTTTGGTGCTACTTTTAAATCCATATGTTGGTTATTTCTAATTTAATTTTGCAAAAGAAAGGAAGCATGCAAGTGATAAAATCGAAGTTTACATGTATTTCTTATGGAAACAGTTTTTCCTTCTGGAGTCGAACTGAGTACTCCGATTAAAATAAAAATTTACAAAAACCTTCCCGGGGATATACGTAATAATTTCCCAAATTTTCACGACGATTGGATGTATGGTTTTTGAATCTATCGAGTACAGACAGACAGACAGACAGACACACATTCATTTTTATATATATAGATAGATAGATTAAAAAAGCCATCAAAATACTGCCTGAAGCCGATTATAGCTAACAATTAAATGCCATTTCTTTCGTTTCTTGGCGTCTTAACCCACCCTTTATGTCATCTTTTGCCTTTGTCTTCCCTTCAGTTTTTTCCTTGCGTTCTACCCTCAAATACTCTCTTTGTTAGCCACTCCCAATTAATTAAAAATGTTGATCACAGTTTGTTTTTTCTCTAGACTACCTCCACATACTCCAATGATGATTACTTATAGAAATATTCACGAAATTCTGTTGACAAACAGGACAAATCACCCGGAGTATAACGGGGTACACTCGCATATCTCTCACAGTTACAGGGTCTCAGTATGTATGAGGACCCCGGCGCGAGGTTCCGCTAGATTCCAGCGAAGATCCTTAGCGAGGGGGTCCATGGTAATTGAGACACGCCACCACTAACGTGATCTCTAAGCCTAAAAATTTCATTATCAGAACGTCATGAAGAATTTCCGAAGAGAAGGAGACCATATTATGGATAAATACCAAAACGACACAAAGAATTTCAGTCGTAAACTATAAAACGACTCCCAATCGTGAAAAATGTCACGTATCTTATACCTCACTCAACGGAATGCTCATCAAAAAAGAAATTCGAGAAGGTAATATTAAGCATGCGGGATATTTTCCCCTCTTACCGTCCTCGACGACGCATAACTCATTAAAGAGGCGAACTTGATTGACTTCTGTTCCGCCGGTTTCACCTTTCCAGGGCGAATAATCACAACAGCCACGGATCCTAGCTTGAATGGCTGCCGCCGCTAGCATATCCCAAATTTGCGCTGAAATAATTCGCCAGGTGACACTGATCGAATGAAAATTGTGTTCATTGGATTCGAATCCTCGAATGGAAGCATGCAATGAGGTTCATTGATGGGGAAAACCTTTCCCGATAAAACGGAAATCAAAATATGTATGCATATAATTTCAGGCAATTTTACCCTTTCAATATTATTACGTATTTCGTATATAGAATTTTTTCACTATTTTATAAAAAAGGCGATTGAAAACTTTTTATTCTCTACGAAACGAATTATTCCGAATATTTCCGTACACGTCATTACTTGTATAATATTGTAAGGCCTATAAAGTCTTTTGTTACGGCGAGAACTCTGAGACTGAGAAGTCTCTTCTCTCATGTAACCTGTTATCACTGGTATTAATAAAACCATAGATAATGTATAATTCAATTGAGATAAAGAGGAAAACTTTAGAATCAGTGGATGTAAAAAACCTAAGGTAATATCGTAGGAAAAGGATCCACTATAGGAAAACACCCATGAAGAAGATGGTTGTAAAAACCATGCGCCAACCTACTGATAGTGCCTGCTAAAAGATATAAGGTAAAGCAGGGTATAACACTGGAAACACAAAAGCAGTTATTGCCAGCAGCACTATCACCGGTCTATGATGTAGAAGGTGGCATTTTCTACTATAGCATAAGGAAAGTATCGCCCACAGGTATTTATAAAGGGTGCAACTAATCCAATTTGTGTTGATGATTCCACACAAGAATCCGGCCAAATTTCTTTCTACTGGCGTATAGCTTAGTTATAAAACAAATTTGAAAGCTGTCGGTCGTAAGATACGGATTTCCCCTCTTTATCTGCTGGGTTTTTTGTAAGCCTGCTTCTTCCTTGTTCCATCAGAACTCAGTGGTCATTTATGTGATCCCTTGAAAGATAACGCATGGGGTATTTTGGAATAGACTATCGCCATTAATGCTGCGTCCTGTTTTAATATTACCAATTTCCCCATTGCAAATCATAAGACATCCATCGATCTAACTGACACAATCGAAGTGAATTGAATTTTCTTTTAGATGTTTAAGATTCTTGGAATAATCTTATTCATATGCTTATTAATTATTGGATAGTTTGCCAAATAAGGCCATCAGGTAATGATGGTGAATCATTGGGGTGCGCCTCACCAAGCGCCACCAACCATCGCCAGTGACCCTTATCGAGGCATACAACTCAAAAAGAGATGTTATGAGATTTTTACCCCAAAGGAAACGCCCAGTTCCAGTGATTTTCTTTATTCAATTCTTTTACCCGACTGAAACATTATTCACGAAGTCAATTCTTGGAATGTTTGACGGCGATGAGAATTGTTACAACACTTTTTTTCAATACCCTGGCTTCATACACCTGCATACCCTACAAGCCGACTTTCAGCGTGCGGCAGAGGGAGAAAATATCAATCGTTTGAACTACTTTTTTTACTCTGTCAGTAAATATCATATCGCATATCATTCGTGGAAAGAATACAATTTTAAAACGACTCGTCCTATCATCTATTTTTCTTAATTACTTACAAATTAAATTTCATGACATATACTTATAATTACTTAACAAATATTCCTCTAAATAATTGCATAAACTTTTTCTGCAAAATTAGGCTATTACCACATCATTACACATACTGAACTCGTTCACTTTACTTAATTTCCGAACTATTCATTTGTGAAAACCTTTCATCCGTTCAAAATGGGTGTCTGAATGGGCTGTTTATTTATTTTTCGTAGATGATATATTGATTTCCATACAGATTGTTTCCAGCCATTCAGATAAATTCGCAAAAATTCACCACAGAATTGACGCGCCTTTGCCCAATGTTACGTATGCCAAATCTTGTCTGCTTGGACCCGAATTTTACACGGAAGCAAAGGCTAGATTCTTTGTTTTCTTTTTTCCGCGATTTCCTCACACGATATCTTTATGATGTTTACATTCGCAAAGACTCCTTATCCTTCATAAAAATTCGTGCTGGATCTGATTACGTTACTTTCTCAATCTCCAGAGCAAATATTTACCTCAAATATTTTCATCTCGTTGGTTCTTCACACATTACCTGTCGAACTGTTGTCTTCATCTCTTATATCTATTAAATATAAATTATATAATAATCTTTTGTCTTATTCCTTAATTTACTACAATTTTGCAGCCTCTTTAACAACTTACTTATGATATTTTTAATTTATAATGCATTGTATTGAAGATCAGAAATATTTTGAGTAGCACTTTTTTCTCAGAACATTTACCAGCAGTAATTATAAATCATTATTCCAATCTATTCAGTTAATCAAACAAGTTACTTATCGTAAATATCGAACTAACATCATCAATAAATTCCCTCATGTTTCAAAATTTTTTTGTGTGATAATTTAAGCGTCTAAAATTCACGGGAAAATTAAGCACAGCCTCGATGACGATAAACCAAAAAACGAAATTTACGAGCCATCAAAAGCTGAATCGTAACATTTTATAATTTATATGGCTTTTTAAAACGTGGCCAAAATATCGACTGAGAAAACCCCTTCGAAAATCATCGGGAATCATCTTAATATTCGATCTATCATCTGTAAAACTTTCATCACTTCGTACAAACGGGCTTCTCGTTCTCAAGTCGGATAGGATTTCCCCCTCTGCCTTCTTACGTCTTCGCAACATTTTTTGAGGTGTATCATATATTTTTAAGTGTAAATGTGCAAAAAACAGGGCGTAAGCGACTGACGAGTAAATGCACAAAATCTCTTCGGTGAATTTAATTGAAATAATGGACCCATTCAGCAAGTAATGGCTGCAGAAGCACTTAATTTATGGTAGAATTTGAAGTTATAGAAGTCGTTTGCTTTTCATTTGGATTAAATTAAGGGAAATTTTCATGAAGGCAAATCAGTCGTGCAACTTATTAATTTATGATTCATAATAGAAATGAAAATTACCATATTATTTTCCGATGTCATTTCCAGGGATATCGAATGCACAATTAAAGTTTTTGGAGTAATAATATATAAAAATTGAAGGTGTTCAACTTCAAATTGCGTACAGTCTAAAAGTTCCATATTCACTCAGTTGTGAATTTATGTTTGTGTTCATTGTGTACATCGGTTGTCTCACTTTTACTATAATGTTTAGCAATCATTCTAAAGATACCGATTTAAATTTATTCATTAAAAGTGAAATTTGAGGAGACTTTCTAATTTTTATCAAATAGTCAATTATTTTTGTAATACATCAATAATAACGGTGATAATAATGTAACTCTAAAATGACGAATAGCAAATAAATATAAAATTACCATTCCAAAGAGATTTGAGGTGTATTTTTTCCGAAATGCAAGAAATATATCAAACTCAATTTGACAGATAACTTTCTAAATAAATATGCTTAAAGAATACTCGGAGAGTTTTGCAGAGATGATATATTTTTTGCTGTAAAATTAAAGTAAAATACAGTACAGAAGAAAAATTTCACATAGGATCATTAACAAAGAATTTTTATGAAGGTAAATTCTAGTCTAAATTTTTTTTATATCTACTGAGGTTTATTCCATCTCAACAAGTTGCTATTTTTCTTTACTAAATAACGTAAACCGGAGGGAAAACCAATAGCTTAAATTTGATTACATAATCTGCGCTTATATCCACGTAATTTTCCGCCCCTTAAGTAGTTGAAAATTGGCTATTTCTAATTCTAGTTGTATTTGAATTAATGTAAATCTGTCTTTTTTCTGTAAAATATCCTTGCCCAATAATTTCATGGAGTGGACAACAAATTTACAACGTGGGGAGTAATAATTCAGAAATAATAATTGAAAATTTTCTGTAATTTCTTGCTGTTTCAGATTAAATTCTATAAACTTAGAAAATAGGTAAGATGGAAGAGGAGGCATTTCAGTTTCAATCTTTTCCGAGAGGATGTGTCTTTAATTTAATTATGTGTAGGAAGTGAAACGTTTAAGGTAATTGGGCACTTGGACCTCCATTTTCAGTGGAAATACCGGGCTCTTTCTTTTGGGTAATCAGAATTAACGAATTATGGAAATCAGCTAGGCCTTTTTATTATACCATGATACTATAGATATTAGATCATAATATTCGAGACGGTTCTATAAATCGGAAAGAACTCTACATTTACCATGCTTGGACCTACAATTGCAAATTATTTTTTACCTTTTCTTGCCTATAATGAGTTCTGCTAACTTATAACATTTTTTATCTCGTAGCGGATCCATTGCCTGGGGTACATGGAAACGTGGATGACATAGGTACTTTCGTAAAATATGTAACTGTACTTCAGTAAAATTTCGAGAAGAAAACATTTTCTAGACAGTCAACGGATGTGGCGAAGTAGGCTAATGCATCGTATGGTATATAATGATTTGTCACAGAGCTGTGCATTTTGATGAAAGAATAAGGAGATAATGATTCATCCAGGGGAGAGAATACGGAAAAGCAGCTGGAATCATCATTGTGGAAGGTGTGAAATATTCGGTCGCATTAAAATCCAAGCGTTGAAATGATCGTGGGGTCCAACCCTGTACCCTGACATCCATCGCCTCACTTATTCCTCTTACGCGGACCATTCAGCCCGTCTTCAACCCCCGCGCTGATCAGCATCCATTCTCCTCTGAGAGATGTGTCGCTGTAACCCCGACACCCACACGCAACCAAACGCCCATCTGCACATCATCCTCCCGCCCCCGAGTGGGGGAGGGGACCCTCTGCTTGAAGAGGGCATGCGTGCTCTCCTTGGCCGTTCGGAGGGATAACAGTCCCTCGAGGGTGGGGGTCGGGAGGGGAGAGGAGGGGTCCTCCGGGTATAAGGACACCCGAGGCCTTACCTGCGGAATTCAACAAGCGGCAACCACAGAGGAATCGCTTAGGACATCCACGAGCACTTGTCGCCGGAGATTTTACACGTGAGTAAAGGGCTCAAGGGGCGGTTGTACTCGAAGTGCATGACTCTCATGTACTCTAATCTATTCTTCAGGGATACTCGTTATAATTCAAGTTCTCTCACCGACTTTTGAAACTTTTAATATCTACCAAAGTAACGGAGCCATCCTAGTTTGTCACCGATATATTTTACCAAATTTTTCGGGGATTTGGTATTAGAGTAAGTTTGAATTTTCCGGACGGATACTGATTTTTGCTAATTTAATGGGTTTTATATTTTTAACGTACAAATGTTTTCTACCATTTATCGCTTGGCATCAGAAACTTTTATAGCTTTTCATAATTAATACATTTCTTTACGGGAGGAAAGCTAAAATCAGCAATATTTTTGGACGATTTTTTCGAGTTTCAAGTTTTTCACTCGTTTCCCCGAATTTCGTCACTCACTCTGAACGAAATGATTGAAAATACTCCCTAAATCTCTCTTTCCCGAAGTTTTTATCCCGGATTTTATTTCCCTCCAAACTTTTTCCGCCGAACGTAAATAACTCCTTGCTTACGCTCTCGCCTCGGAGAACCAAAAGAAGCGGCTTAGTTCTTTCCGAACTCTTCCGCCGCCTTTTCCTCGCGATGGTCAGAGAGATGTTTTTCTTCCCAATTTGTTTCTCACGGGGTGTAAACTTTCCTCAAATATAAATTAGTTTCCCCCTCTCTCATCCTTTTATCCTTTGCAAGTCGCTCTGCATTAAGATTTTCTCTCCGCGCCCCTCCCACTTTCAGTTCGAAATCACTCTCCGCTCACATCGCATGGCATCTAATTTCCTAATTTCTCCGGCCTCTTCGACACCCGCCGCATTCTTCCTAACAATCCCCTTACTTGCGACCGTCTTTTGCGGCCTTTAGCCAATTTAATATCCTTCTTCAACCTCCGTCTCATTTCCACCGAGTTTCCCCAGATTATTGGGAGACGCTTGTCCCCTCTGGCGTAGGTGGTTTCCCTTCCAAAGTAGGCGACAAAATTAGAGGCGGAAAAAATTCTAATGGAATCGGGATCACAAAGCAGAAGTTGAAGTTTCGAAGACTGGAGAATGCCCCCCCAATTGCTGCTCTTTGATATTTCTACTCAGACGTCTATTTGCCCGTTGATTTCGCGGTCTCGCTGCTCGTTTTTGCAGTGGAAGTAATGAGTGCTCGGAAAATTTCCGCTCAAAACTCTATCAAAGCGAACAATGCGGCTTCAAATAGGGGATTCGTAATTTAATTTATTCGCGAGACGGCGGATTGCTTTGCGAAATCGAACAAAACCTGGGACGATGTTTTCAATTCTGAGGATGCGTTTCTCCTTTAAAAGTTCGACTTCAAAATTACGGTGATGTTTTAAACTGCTTTCGATTCGAATCATAAGTTTTCAATTATACATGCATTCGAGTTTATTTTACTATATAACAAGTTGAATAACATCCATCTACTGATCGTGATTTCACTCATGTGACATGTATATGAGTTATTGGACCCTGCATATCTTTCATTTGAAAATCCGCAACGTAACGCATATTTTTATATTTATAATTATTTGAAATTACGTCAAAAGAGTTTATTTTAAGTAAAGGTGTTCATTTTAGATTCAAATCCTACGTTTGTAATAATGCATTTATGTAGGTCTTCTTACCATTTCGCAAATTTAAGTGAATAACATGCACTTACCGATATAATATTCTAAACAGTAACTTGCACGTGAGTCATTGAAAACTACGTATCTTTCATTTCAAAATATATACGTAACATTACGCATAATTTAGTTTTTGTAATAATTTGAAATAATGTCCATATCAAAATTGCTAATGTTATTGGGTTTAAAAATCAAAGTCACACCGAATCAGTTCGAAAGAGTTCAGTGTATGAAACGGTGTTTATTTTTTCGAAAAGGATACTTCCAAGATGAATCTCGGCCGCTTTATTTTGGCTCCCGATCCTCCTTTAAGGGTAATGTTTAATCTTCGGCTGTTTACGCTGAGGTTAGAATTTTACGTAAGAGAAATAAATTCCACTTCCTGCGCGAAGAGGGTTCTGAGGCTTCCTTAACTATTCCCCTCATTCGTAAAAGATTCAATATTTTTCTGTTTACTTTCGGACTGATTCTTGGATTTTATGCCTTTTCGTCGTCGGACTTATTACTCTGGCAGAAGTGGGTCCGGTTCATTTGTTTTGGACTCCTCATTTTCATTTCGAAATATCACTCCTATAAAGATGCGCCATTCCTTTGCATAGTGTGTACCTAAGGCCTTAGCTTAAAGAAATGAAGAGGAAGATGTTAAACGGGATTGAGAATTTCATTTATTTGGAATGGATTGATCGTAAAATGAATGCGTATAAGTTTCCTCATTTCGTATTCCATTTTATTTCGTTTTGCTGAATTTTATGCAGTCTCGAATCTTTTTATGTCCTACCAGTATACATTAGTAAATACGTGCCAAAATTTTCTTGAGATTCTGCTCTTTCCTGATGGAGAATAGAATACTTTGGGGAGTAAGGGTAATATTCGACATTCGTCCATCCTTTCTATAGCTTAATATTTGCTAGTAGAATAATAATTCAAAGATAAGCTATGCATCTTATAATAATCGTAAAATACGAATCTTTTTCCATGATTCTTGGCTGATGCATCCTATTGCGCTATAGATTTCCAAGTCTTTATTTCTTTCGAATAAAGCAACAACTTTTACATATGGAGTTTCTAGCATATTTCTATTTTCCTACTTTTAGAACTTAGTTGATCTCCATTGCCTGCTGCAGTGAAGATAAGAGCTTTTAGAGTACCATAGTTCTCAGTTAGTAGCTCTTAATTATACCCGTGTTTATATGCATGTGTGAGATATCTGTGCGTTTTAGGAATTCTAAATCGATTTTTTTGACTCGTAACATTAATGAACTTGTATAAGTGAGCCCATTAATTTTTCTTTATTCGCTATCCGTGGGGAGTTTAAAAAAGTAGCGAGTGTATTTCAACAAACAAGGAAAAAGAATAACATGCTCAAGATCTAGAAGAAAATTCCCTTCCCTTCCTTCTCGTTCATTAAAATATCATAAATTAAAATTTTAATTATGATATACACTGTTTTACGATAATTGTTCGATTGATTTTATGAAAGCGGGAAATCCCATCCCAGAGATATATTTTCGTACACAACTAGAGTGGTATATCCCGTGATTATTTGAGCGAGACAAACTTCCTTCAAAATTATCTTCTGTTTATCGTATTTCTCTGTTCGCTGATATATTTGGAGGACTTTATTTTACGAGAAGTTTGTTGACACAAGGTCATCTCACACATAATACCACATTTTCCATTCATGTTCTTCTATGTTTCCTCAGCAGCATACAAGTGTTTCAGGACAAAAGTAATTTTAGGGTGCCGTAGTTCCCATTTAGTAACTCTAAATGTTACCAGCGTTTGACGTTAAAAAATTATGCGTCATCTAGATATCCAAACAGAAGGATATAAAATATTGGTATCATTTTCAGTGAGATCCAGATTATTAATTGTTTAGGAGGCGAACTGTGTACCCATAAAACGGTTTTGGACACCAGATAAGGAATTCAACCGCGTAGAAGTATAACCCCTCTGATGAAATGGCCGCGAATGTGTATAAAAAAATTAGTTTGAATTTCATTGCATTTCGTGGAAGCTAGGGACTAATATTAGGATAGTAATAAAGGAATTGTTAACCGACTAACCTCATAAAGCGATATTATGTTCGGGAATTGGGAGAGTCGACCAAAGGAACGCTCAACATGCTCGCAATTGAGTAAATATGCCGTGTCGGAGAAAGGCTGGCCGGAATCTCGGTTGGAAAAAATACGAGTTGACGTATTGGGTCGTAGAAAACGTACGCGTCTCCATAACCGTATCACTGAGAGAGGTGATTGCCGATCGGACGAAAATCTAATCGGACCACCCACGAGTGAGGCGAGAAGAGCTAAGTTTGCCATGTGTCACAATTCCTTACGAAAACGCTAAAAAAGCGAAGCTGTGAATATGCGATTTTCTTTCCCCAGACTGAGGCAAACACGTTTTCAAGGAGTATTGGTGTACTCTGTCTCCACGTGATCTTTTAGACTGTTTAGGATAACGGTAAACGTTTCTTTGTCTTTTTACTAAAGTAAACAATGTAGAAGCCCAAGAACAGGAAAGTATCCCAGCTCCGTTGTAATTCTGATACAGTCGTACCTCGCCTTTTACGCGGCTTCAATTTATCGCCTTTTTGTTTAAAATTTTTATATTTATTACAAAGTTATGATATTTGTAACGTATAATGTCTTATTTTCTTCATTTGTCTATTATATTATGTAATACGAGTGCAATTGCGACTAAAGTGTGCTATTTCTTGTGTATTGCTCTACTAATGTTAAAAAACGTATTTTGACCGTAAGGTTTTCTATGATCTAACTAGGAAAGTATTCCATTTAAAAATAAAGAACCCTACTCCGTGGAAATTCACCTATCGCGGGAAAGTCTGAAACCAACTAACCGCTATAAACATGGTTCGAATGTACTGACATAGTTATGCATAACATCGTTTAGATACTATTTGGAAGAATAAAATCAAGTCGACAATTTTGTCGCTTTTCTTCATTCTTTCATTCATGTCCTTAGTTTTTTCTCCATAACCTTCCTTCTGGTAAAAACATTAAATTATACTCTCACAGTTTCCGTTACTTAGTTTCCTTTGAAAATTGGCGTACGCGGAACTTGGCGTGCGGGCCTCAGAGTCGAGATCTTCATTTTGCCGCTGGCTAAGTTAGAGGTGTTATATGCATTCTTCCGAGGCTATTTTATTTCCCGAGCCTTTGAAAACTGGAAAATATTGCGTCTTTTGGGGAGCGGGGGATATAAGTGCTAAGAAAGAATGGCTGTTTATGAAGAGCGCGGGATCAGGTGTTTCTAAGAAAACGCATCTCCATTTCGTGTGCATACATTCCCGTCCTCGCCTGCAACAGTGTAAGTAGAGAGTCTAAAGTATTGTTTGAGAAGCGGTGGAATTATGGAAAACCAACGATGTACATCTGTTCGAAACATTTCATGTGATCTACGTGACCACGCGTACGTCAACATCAAGTTTTGAGATTTACTTTTACTCAAATTGAAATTTTTTTCTATAGTCTAGTTTTGTATTCCTCGTGATTTATTGGATCTTTCGAGCTGAGTGCGAATTATTATGTATACCGGATGTATTTCTCGAAACTCTGTTGATGTTGAGCATATGCTGCTGTTTATACCAAATTTTACTAAAATGAATAGTTGGTGATTCGAAATTAACCATTTAATTTAACCATCGTGGTAAAATCACAACGCGAGCCTTTTCTGGAAAAACTCAAATTGTTTGGATAAAATTTAATTTCAATTTACTTGTAGTCTTACCAAATTTCCATTTAAACAACTATTTTATATAATATAATGTTTCTTACAATGATTTCATACAATATTTTTCTATAATCTTACTGCATCGAAGTTTTATACTCATTTCAGTTCAAGTTTACATCAAACTTTCAAAAAAATTTGTTTTCTTATTATTTTTAATTTCTCGTATCCAACGCGCTTAATTTATTCGATATTTTCCAATCCATCCTGAAAAATTTAGAATTGAGTTTTACATACCATCGTCTTACGAGTACTGGAGCGTGTCTATTTATAACTCTATTTAGACCTCTTTTTCAGGCTCTACTTCTTCCTATCTCCGAATTCTATTCTTTGTAGGAGTGGCATTGATGATAACTACTGTAAGATTTTTTCCATGCCTATTTTTGGTTCTTAAAGGTTTTTCGAGAAATGAAATCGGCGTCATTTCCGAAAGTTTCCCCTCGAATCTCATCAATTGATCGGGGCTTTCAAGGTTACCAAACCACTGCTCTCCATCACACAATTTCCTCTGTCTTCCCACTTCTAATCTCCCCCTTCCATCGCTCATCTGGACAATGCATCCACTCATCATGCCTCCCAAATCTCTCGTCCCACCCTTTTACCAGTACCCTTACCTTCTGCACGATTTTCAAAATCCTAATTACCTCGCATAGCTACTCTTAACGTGACATTTGTGAAATCCTCCTTCCCGCATGGTTTTCTGACTTCGTCCAAGTGCCATTCTTTGGCTCGAAAAATCGCTCTGCAGCTGTCTTAAATGAGCTCGTGAGGAGTTGCCCTTTTGATTCTAAATTAAATATCCTTTTTTAACTTGACAGCTCATCAGGTGGCGTGACATTCCATTGGAGCGAAAGTAGATGCCGACGAGGATAAAATACGTTTCTCATCAAAAACAAATATTTTCGCGTAGAAGTATTAATGTGCTTGTGGTTGGTGAAATGGCAATCAAAAATCTTGCTTCAGAATAAATAAACTAAGAGGGAAAGATTCTTTTTCAGAACTAGAAAACTACCTCTTCGTCGCTGATGTACCGAAAGCTAGAGAAAATATTCATCACTTTCAAATGTTGCGTTATGCTTTAGTTTATGTAAAATATTATTTTGCGAATAAGTTATAATCTTATAACCTCGATTTTTTAAATAAAGATGAAGAAAGGAAATTATAATTCTAGATTTTTTAGTGTAACAGCTAGAGGTATAAACCGTCATTATTTGATAACACTGGGGTTAAAGCATTCCGCAAATGTTGCTTTACATTGATTGACTTATCTTATTGAAAGCAATATGTTTTAAATTGGGAAGAGTACCTACGTTAAATCTGTGAAGAAACTTCAGTCTGTTTCACTTTAAATTAATTTTTAAATTCATTTTAACATTATTGAATAGTTAAAAGCGACAAAAAATTGTTTTATTTCTAGCTACAACAGCTTAAGATTATTAAGTAATGCTTCACTATACCGATATAGTATAAAATCCCTAATAAACAGAAATCTTGGGCGGGACAGAAACTGTGAATTCAGAATCCACTTCCAAGTGTATTTAGTTCAGTGTATGCAGAGGTTATCCCACACCAAGGATGGCGGATAAGGACGATGTTTATCATTTCGAGATTTTTTCAAAATCATCAGAATATCATCGCGAATCAATTTGGATTTATATTTAGTTTTACCGACATAATCCCGTATCCGAATCAGATATTTGCGCGAGGAGAAGGAAATTCGCTCAAATATTTTCTAGCAAATGGAGATAAATCCATCATCCAAATACTCTCGCCCGTCATGTATTTTCTGGGAGGATTTTTTTACAAATAAAAGTAGTTTCTCTCTCTCTCAAACGTTCCCTTTCCATTTGCCTGAGAGAAACCGTCCTCAGCCCACCTGGAAAATACCCCGTGGCTCTTTCTTCACCTTTTCTCGGCATACATGAATATCATTCCTACCGTTCTTCCTTTCCTTCAGCATGTTGATATCTTAGGGTGACAACATCCGCCACAGGCTCACGTTAGATTCATTCACAGGCGTATCTCAATTCGATGGTAATCATTCACGGGCATCTCGAGGCTTTCATTCATCAAAGTTGCTTGAACTCTGCCCTTACTACTTATCCAGTCTATAGTCCGACAGTAGCGGTCCCCAGACTTAGCCTCATCTCTCAAGAACTTCCGCACAATCGTACTTTCAATGTATAAAATGAATCCACATTGTCATGGATTGATGTAACAGGTTGTAATTCTACCGAAAAATATGTATGCAGCATCTTTTTGTTAATTCACAATGGTTGCTCTCTGCACCATCGCTAAGGGGACACCGGCTAGTAAACAAATTTATGTCGAAATTTGCCTGTTGCCTCCACAGTGGATATGATTGCTGTAAGAGGCTATAAAGAAGGACTAGGACTGTTATATACAGTGGCGGATCTAGGATCGAGCTGTGGGGGGGGGGGGGGCTTGAGAGTTGTGATTAAAGATTCATTTTCTATTTATCGATTTTTGTAAGAAATTTTATAAAATTAAACTCAGTTTAGATATTTGAATTACGCTTATTATTATCTATCGTTGTAGATAAACAATGTTTTCTTCACATCTCAACAGTATGAACGATGATACATTTTTGTAATTATTCTTCATGTTGACTTTAGGGGGGGGGGGTACAGACCCCATAGCCCCCCCCCCCTGGATCCGCCACTGGTTGTATATCAGGATGAATCATGTAATGTTTATCCATTTTATAAAAATTATTATCTCGAGATATATCTTATCGTTTAACATAAAATCCATATAAATTGTTGAAATAACGCTGAAAGGATCAGATGACGAAGAAACCGTTAGAAAGTTACGAAACAGATAACAATTTATTACCAAGAATTATTTCGCCATAAAATATTTCATGGATAGCGCTAGATATGTTATGTTTAAAATTTTGAGGGTCTCTTCACACAGTTCAAATTTAGTTTACAAACACTCCAGAAATTAAGACATTCAAAACGCCTATTACTTCCGAATCATTCCAATGAAATTTAGTTTTGATTCATATTATCCAAATAATTAGTAAAGTAACTGAATTTTACATGAACGTAATAGAAAGTACCGTTCCATATAATTAGAGAGAATCCCTGATGAAAGTACACATCTCTATTTATCCTAAAGATTACTTACAATGTGGTCTTGGGCTTAAATTGTCCCATAAGAAACAAATTGCGGAGAATTCAAGAAAACTTTTAAAGCAGTTTCCGATATCATAAGACGATCTTGTGCTTGATTTAGTTTTATTCGCGCCTTGGATTTTTCAGAATAGCCTTGGGTCCAATTCGAAGTTGCTGTAAATTTTTTTGCAAACGAAATGTCTAGGAAACTAGCCAAAAGCAGTATCATGCTGTTTTGATTAATGTCATGAACTCTGAAATTGAGTAAAACTATAATGATTGTTTCAAAGAATATTCTGATAAAATTGTAATCAATTGAAGGGTTAGGAGAAAGATAACAAAATCCTTGCGTTGAAACGTTTGGGATAAATAAAGCAAGGCTTTAGCTAAAACTTATTTAAATTGCTTAAACTTAGTTAAATTGCTAACCCAGGATGGACCGTGCTTTTTTCGGGGGTTTTCATTGCTCAACTTACATTAACGGCGCTTAAACGCCCACTTTATGGCAGATCGGTTTGCAAAACAGACGCAGCTCGTTAAGGTTGATGTCTCAATCACAAATATCCCTGTTAAGCGCTTCCATCTAAGTGATTAAAAAGTCCCGCGGATAGGTGACGACCGCGCATTTTCACGACGAGCATGTCATGCATCATCCACGGCGCGTTCAGGTGCAGCCGAGGAATTATTAGGGCGAAATGGCTTCCCGCTGTTGAAATACTCGGAGAGGCAATTTGCACGAAACGCAAAAAGGGGTTTTTTGAAAATGTTTCGGGGTCGAATTGTAAATTTCGCCTTTTCTTTCACTTCGGAAATAGAGTATCAAGTCTTAGGATCAAGTTACTACAATTCCGTGATGGATGGAGGATAAAACATCAACCTCTCTTCCTGAAATAGAACTGTCGAAAGAAATATATAACATATCTAAAGAGTACAAGAAGAATTTTTTATACCGCATATTTCTACACAAATATAAGTAAATGGAAATGGGTTTGGTTGGAATTCATCCTCAAACATTTCAACATATAGCTGAAAGAATAAAATTATTTATATTAATTTCACAAATTATTGGAAAGGTATTGAGAAATGCTAGCCGTAAATTTCTTCTTCTTTCAAAATATAGTTAGAACTCTAATATAGCCTTAGTTACGAAAATTAGCCCTTGAATTAGAAAAAGAATACTTTAGGAATATGGGCAGAATTTACTATTAGGTGCACTAGGTTATAATATATATGAGGGCCTCGCGGTTAAGGGGGCCGAAAACGGTCATTTTGTTGATTCTTAAGATGAATAATCTCTACTTTTGGGCTCGAAGTGTTCCTTGCTCCTATAGCATCTGATTGCTGAAATCTTCTCCATAGTATGGGGTATTTTATTACAGGAATAATCTTCATAATACGACTTATAACTTAGAAGTATACTACAGACACAGTCTCAGCGTATTTTATTTTTGAGATTACTTTTAATCTCGGAAAAAGATCAAAACTTAGTCTAACGAACAGGAATGTGCGTATATGTACACTCCCGGCCAAAATTAACGCAGCACCTCCCTAGCGATTCTTACGGCCGGTGCTGCGTTAATTTTGGCCAGGACTGTACCTATATAATTTCGACTCCCGTATTTCTCATCTCGTTTTTTTGTGAATCCTCTCGCGTAGGGAAATATAATTCAACAAAATCGAATGAGAATTCAGTTTCGACTCTCGGAGGCGAGATATTACAAGGTCGAGGGAGATAGGGGACGATGAGGAAGCGAAGGGGGAAGAGCGTCGATTGAGTAGGTTTGGGTGCCGTCTTCAAGGCGAACTCCATAAGACGGCGGTGATAGACGCTCGTTGCAAATGACGCAGGGGCGTCTCGGAGGTCAAGCGGGAGTGGGGGAGGACAGCCATCTCCGGTCGGAAGCTGCACACCGGCGGAGATCGCAACCGCGCCTCGGAAAAGGTTAAGGAGACAGTTTGAAAACAAATTCCCGTCGAATAATATCGACGTCGCGGTGTCGGGAGTGGGGGAGAGCCCTTTCGGGAAGAAAAAGACTTCGCAAGGCCTCCTGAATAATGGATTTAGGAAAAGACGGGACGTGAAATTTTATTTCATTTCGCTCCCTTTTTCTGCTTTGTTTTGCTACGTGGGTGTGCGAGCCTTGGGCCTGCACACACTCCTTTCCATTTCGGTAATCGGCGCAAATCCCAATTAATCCTCCTTGGGCGCCGAGGAACAGACTCCTGTCTTTCTTCAATCGTCCCCAAATCTTTATTCCCCACTGACGTCCTCTTTTCCTCCTCCGAATTCTTTTGTTTTTACGACTCCTTGTCTCTCCTCAGTCCCCCCCCCCGCAGCTCCAGTTGGACTCCCTTTTTCGACCAATTTCATCCACAGCTTTTTTTCACCCTTTTTCGGAGCCGATTTCCTCGGATGACTGTTTTTCCTCGCCGCCAGAAGGGCAACGAGACGCGCATATCTCGCGCTAGCCGCTCTCTCGTTACTTTTCTTTATGATCGCTCGTTCTTGGTGAGCTACCTCGGAAGTCGTCTGCTTTTGACAAGGCACCGCTTCCTTTGTTCTCATCAGACAGAGATTTGATCGCTTCTTTGCTAACTGTGCTTAATATGTCAATCCCGACCTAGACTTGGGCATTATTTTGCAGATACTGAGAATATTTGTCCCATTGTCCCATAACTATGACTATCACGTATAATTTTCTGCAGATACCTGAAGCTTGCGGTATTGTCTGTTTCCATATTCTGGACGAATTACCCAAAAATCTTAGCTTGCTTGAAAATAAAATGTATTCTCAGAGAGCTTTAGATTAAACCCCAAATAAACCAGGAGGAATTTCACCTGTACTCCGTAATGAAACCTAGTTCGTTTTAATAAAAAGTTTTTTGTGGACTCTACCAAGTGAGTTTTTCTCTATGTATGAAACAACATTGTTTGCGTTAATTCCATGAGATTGCCGAAAAGTTTCACTAAAAATAATTCTCCATCAGGGGAGTATGTTTTGCAATGTTAATTGCTCATGGAAACATTACATCCTCGGTTAGGATAGGATATGATGTTTATGATTCTAACCTCCAGATCATGAGAATGATATTAGTAAAATAATTGTCAGGTGTGGGGTTCGAACCCACGCTCCCATATGGGAACCAGAACTTAAGTCTGGCGCCTTAGACCGCTCGGCCAACCTGACTGTTGTTTGACGTGGGAAAGGGTTAGGATAATTATTGTGAAAATTAATTTACTTCCGGCACTTAGGAAATATCGAGATGGCATTTACTGTATTTTTTAGAGTGAATTGAGAGAAAACTTGACAGTCACTCGGTGAAGGGAATCGACCCATTGTGGTTCCCCTTGGAAAAGACCTATCGAAAACATCTGGAAATTAAACTGATCAACAGACTGGTCTGGAAGATTGCGTTCCTGGCAATATATGGCCTCTGACCTTTATGAATTCGGTATTAGTGTCTACTCTGTTGAAGTTCTCTTGCTTTCTATTGAGATCGTATTAGCTAATAGCCTAAGTGCTGATGAAAGTTTTGAAAGTTTATGCGAAAAAGCCCGGGAAATATCTGTTGCATTCCAGTGGATTATGTGTGATATTTTAGTATCCCCGGTGACGCTAAAGGAAGTATAAATGCAATGGATTATACTCCAATTTCAATGAAACTCATTTTTCTTGCCCGAGTTTTGAGATGTATAAGTCATGTCTGAGTTGTAGAATCAATCGATCTTTTGATGAAGTGATTTTATCGTTTAAGCAATACAGTAATGTTTAAGTTCTTTTGAATGTATCTTCATTTATACGCCTCTGGTCTGCTCATTATTTTGCAGGAAAGATTCTAACTTTCATGAATTACATACTTTTATCACCATAATTTGAATTGGTATTGAGGAGTGAATCGGAAGTTACGATTTATGGTAGTGGTCTCGTGTTGAAAGAGAGGTCTTTTGGGATAAAGGGGGAGTAAATACAAGATACCGGGGCGATAAATGTACGACATTTATGAATCTTTCACGGATGTGCACTGTGTTTGATTGATTTTCGGCCGGAAGAATTAGTCCATCACGAGTGAGAGCAAAAAAATCAATGGCGGAAAGCTAACAGTTACACAAAGCTCTGAAAAAGGAAGTGGACGCTGGAGGAACTTTTTGGCTGCAGAAGTTTTATTATTTATATTTAGCTTCGCAGCGAAGGCGGTGCTGATAATTCCTTTTTTTTCGGAATTTCGGACGGAAAGAAATGGAAGTGATTTGGATTGGACGAAATGACCAATTAAGCCAAGGAACGTCTCTCTCACTTTTCGATCCATCAAACGTTCCCGAATCCATTTAAATCCTCATCTCCTTTCCCTTCATTTACTTCTGCGCCCAAATAGCATCTCCGTCCCCCGACGCCTCTTCCCATCCCCGCGTTGCATCACCCCCACGACCCCCCGCCGCTTTCTTATCCCCCATCCCCTGAGGATGCTTCGAGACGTCGTGACTGCGCTTTTCCCCCTTACGAAGATTTATCTACTCTGATTCCTCCCTTTATAAAGCTCTTTTTTGCTTATCCCTTTCGCGGAGAAAGGATTTCTAGCCCCCCCTCTTCTGCACCCTGTTCGTCAGCTTCCATTTTATGTGGTGAGTTCTCCGCCCACGCTTCCTGTGGAGTGACGCCGATATAATTCCTCCGAAAGAGAGCGAAATTTGTCCGCAGGGTGAGGGCGTTGGGCTGGGTTTTATCGAGCAGACCTATAGTGCCAAAAGGGCTCTAAATTCGGGGGAAAAAACGGTTGTGTTTGGGGATGTAAAGGGGAACAGAGATGAGAGAAGCACTTCCCAAATTCGAGCACTCGGTCCGCGGATGTCGGGGCATTTATCTTTCCGTTGTCTTTTTTAATATTTGGTGACCGAATCTTTTCTTTTAACGGGTCTCCCCGGGAACCAAATGCCATCGGCTGGCGTGTTTAAGAATTTCGTTGAGTTTCCCCACTGTGCGGTGCGAATTCTATCGATACCCAGAAGTATTATGAAAGAAACAATTATACCGGAAATTGATCAAATTCCTCCTGAGACACCAATAGTGCAAAGAGACTCAGTTCTCTAAGCGAACTAATCCTTTAAAAAAGCTTTAGAGGCCGATGCTTATCGAAATGACTCATTATGTGTCCGAGATCTCCCAATTTAACATTCTCAGCTGTGGAAAATATCCTGTTTGTTTGCCCACTCCTTGAGGAGGGAAAAGGTCCTCAGCTTAGAGGGTAATACCAAGTTTCTTAATAAGGAAATATTTATTTATTAAGTCCACGGAATTTCTTTCTATTTCGATCGTTTATTCTATCTCAATAACGGTTGTGTTTGTAGTATTTTCTCGCCCAAGAGGAAATCTTTAGGAAATGGTTGATAGTGCAAATGTATCCTTTCAGTGAGAGATTATCGTCTCGGTACTTGTGAGGGTAGTATTGGATAGAGGAGGCAAAATCAAACTATTTAATTCAAAGGAAATAGTCAGTGGTTAAAAAGTTGAGGATAAGAAATAGGAAAAATACTTGAAAACGAGTTCAAATGGAGAAGAGACGGAGTCGTATACGCAAAATAACAAGAAGAGAATGTTTAAGGACGTGGTATAAGTGAAATCAGTTCAACGAGCAAAGAAAAATGTGAGGATGAATGAATGCCAATTCCAAGAAAGAGAAGACGATGATAAAGATTTGTCATGGACAAGGCAGCATCTTAAAACTTCGACCGTAAAACTTGAAACGGATTTTTTGAATCGAAGTAGAAGTCTCTATCGGAGGACATTAATATATTTGGACCATTCAAAGTTCAATACCCTCAAACGAACGAGTCCGAAATCCAATGTGTTGTCTAAAATTAGTCATGCTGGAGTTGGATGTTAGTGAGAGGAGTGGATAAACGTTACGTGATAAATTTCTTGCTCCTCTTCCTCATCATGATCAAGTTAATGAGGAAAGTTCCAAGGATGTAATTGAGCCATTTGTGAGAGATCGAATTGCTTTCGTAATTTCAGATGTTGAGTGGGAGGATATTTTAGAGGGAGAAAACAGTGATTGTTTTCAAAGACGTAAGAAGTTGAATGAATCCCGACATATTTAATGTGGAGTTGAGGAGTGAATTAGATGGGTTTCAGAGAAACACCTATTTAAGAAGATTAAAAAATATAATAAATTTTGATATGATACAATTACGCCTCTTAAACGCATTAAAATAATTAAATTAAAACGGACATCATTATAAAATCCTTGTTGGTTAATTGTTCAGGTTATAAGGCGGTCAAATTCGTTTCGGATTAAATTCTGAAATACTGGAAGAAAATTCTCATTTGCGCTCTATATTTTTGTTTTAACTTTAAACAATACCAGTAAAATTTATTGCTTCAGCAAGAATAGAAATACTTAATTACTCGCCAAACATGTTTACTACGTGGGTTATCTTGCATAACTATCGATCAAACAGATGATTCGAGGAGGAGGAAACGTGTGTCAAAAACTCTTAATAACGAGTGAGTTGTAAAATATTCTTATTAAAAAAATCAACTAGACTTTTTAGTTTGCTGGCAATACGTTAATGGAAGTTTTCCTTATGCCGTATTAAAGTGTTAAATGTCGGCTAAAGTTGGTCTTGAAATAGCTCTCAAGTAAGCAGCTACAAAGAAAAGCTCACGAAATACGATGGATCTATGTAGACTAATATGTTTGTAATTCTAACGAAGAAACAAATTTTAATGAGTGGTTGCTATTGCGACAATTATTACAATTCAAGTTCAAGCGCCATCGTTAGCCTTCAATGGAATGTGAGATATTAACGTATTTTTTCCATCTCAGAGCGTTGTAAAAACCATTCCCTTGATATTCGGAATTTTTAAAGGATGGACTAATATTACGAAACTCCAAAGACCATTTTCGTCGAGGATAAAAATAATAAATCGGAGGCGAACGGGGCTCAACGTATAAGGGTCCGTGTAGCTACCTGTTGCGGGGAATTTCAGTTGCGCGAGGATGAAAAGGGTCTGGCGTAAGAAGATTCCACGGCTATGAGAGCCTAAAGTAGGGTTATGGTAGAGGGCGACCCTTCCCAATGGAATGGGGGGCTCGTGGATTGATTGATCGGAAATAGCGACGAACACAGGAGAGGTACTGTCGTTGTTTCGATGGAAAATACGTTCATGTTTTCCGGTGGGAATACTTTTACAGAAGTGATCGATGCTTAAAATTGCGCACCATCGAATTTAAGGGCGAAGAAAAAAACGTTTTCGGGTGAAATGTGCACGAGGACATATTCTTATTTTTTGACAGTAAGCAACGCGTGTTATCTAGATATTGAAAACGATATTAATACGTGTAAAAATCAGAAAAATACTTCTGATGGAGTTTCAAGTTATGCATCTCTTTGTAGTTTGACCCATATTTCTATATCGATGTCCAATATTCGAACGTGGCAGAAGTGAGTTGTATTAAAAAGTTTTCCAATCGATTCCCATTTACAAGTTGAATAGCGTGAATGATTTCGCAGTAAATTCTTTTCTAATAAAAATCTTAACATTTTATGGGCACAAAATACGCTTTCCATTGTCTTGAGCTCGATACATTTGAAATGCTCTGTCAAGAGTAATTTCTGAAATTCAGCATCATTAATTGGCGTCTTCGAGGTCATTATTGGCAATAGCGATACAAGTTAAATGATATGAAACAGATAGGTTACTTAGCAGCATGGGTCTGTGAATTCTTTCTAAGGTCTACAGTAGTCGAAATAAAACTGAGCATGAAAAAATCACGAAAGCGTTATTTAAAATCATCTCCTATAGTTCATCTCTCGAGTAAACTTCGATTCGACTCATCAAAATTTTGAAATTGTCAAACAGCGCGTAGTCCGCTTCCGACAAAACTTGTATTCTTTGACAGATTTTGCTTCTGGATAATTGCTAATTTTATCAAAATCTCCAAACACAGAGAATCACTTTCAGCAGATCCTCAATATTGATTATGTTTCCACGTACTATATTCATCCGTAAGTTGAAATTGTAATGACTTGAATCTATATAAGACAAAACATTGAATCATTAGATCCTCGGCTTCACTTGAGGAGTATAATACGTCGATGAATGATGGTTGCCTCTATTTATTGGTGATCCATTATTAACTGGAAGGGATAACTTTATTTGTATTCCTTGGCCCAGTAAATTTTCTGAGGTCCTAAGTATGTACTAAAATCACCTTGTGCTTTTAGACAAAACAGATATTGTTTATGTATATGTGGGAGATGCCCACGCAGCACGAGGTCAAAAGTGGTTCGAAAAAGAGGCTTTCTCATTCTTGTCCCACTAGTCATCCGAAGCATAGGATAGAAGGACATAAAGGATGCGGCAACGGCAGAGGGCTCGCAAGCGGTGTCGAGGGAAAATGGAGGGTTTGGGAAGATGCTGAAGGTAAAGTTGGAGGTTACGCATCCGCAAAAAGCTCGCGTCGTGGACCTTTGCTTCTCTTCTGATGGCATCGTAAAGCCGGCGCGAGGGGAGAATAAGACGTCGAAGGGGTGCATCGCGCGATTTTTAGGTTAAGTGAGGTGAGGGTTTTTTGTCTGCGGGGGGGCGGGGGGAAGAGGGGAATTTTGCTATGGAAACACGAAAGGGGGTGGATGATGGAGGAGGAAAAAATGGACAAAAACAGTGTCTTTATTTCGGGTCGAGATTTAAGTGCCATTTTATGCCGCGTTCGGTTTTAAAGGAAGCTTTTACCTCTGGCGTGTTTTCATTAAAAAAGATCGGGCCCTAAAATTTTCATTTAGGGTCGTTCCTAGAAGCCCCTAAACTGTCTCTTTACACAATCAACACATGTTCGTCGGATGGTAACGCTGTATTGCGTTGCATCTGATGGAATTCAAAATAATGTCTCTGGGAAAATTTTCATCGTTAACCTCTCAAAGCTACGTATTCTCGCAAGATTTATAGTGAAAGCGCTAATTTTGTATTACTATTTTGGTTTCATTTGTGAAAACGAATACGAACTTGAGTTTAAACCTGAGGTCTTGTTGTGTAAAATCCAGGATAAATTTAATTTCAGCTTTGATATTCATGACCAAATCAGCAAGAAAATATCTAATTATACCCACTAATATATATTCACTATTGACTAAGGTCTTCGAAAATATAATTCATACTTTGCGAGCTTCAATAGACAAATTTCAGTGTACCCATCATCTTGTCAGCCAGAAAGAAGCCCACTGTTATACGTCCTACAGTTATAGGATTCACAATATCAACTTGGATGTTAGCTTGCACTTAAAAGGGATCCTTTCATTGAATTAACCAAAGGTTACATTAAGCCTCGAGCGATTTTTGCACTGATTAATTCGACCGAATCCAACGGAAGCCTCCTCCCGAGGAACACACCTGATCTGAAATAGCTCTGATAGGAGATCAAACACGAAGGTTTCTGCGAAAACAAGATCAGAGAACAAATAGAGGCCGGGCTCATTTTTTTCCAAAAGGTCCGTAGCTATCAGCAATCGATTCCAATCGATGCCCTCGTAAAAAGAAAACATTCGATCCATTATTAATGAGCGCCATTAACACGTTACTATGCATCAAATGGCCGTGGAGACCGCTTCCAAGTGTGAACTCGAGCGGCTGGATTAGCGTTGGTGGGGCGGACAGAGGGGACTTTCCTTAACGCTCCAGCGGCTCTGGAAGGGGTTGACAGAGGAAGAGAGGGCGTGTGGGAGAGGATAGCTGATAAAGACCGAGGTTGACTGGTCATTTGAGGTCAGTGTGCGTGCAATAAAGGCAGGTGAACTACACAGATCCACAGTACGAGGCGACTCGTGGTTCCCTCGGATTTTGAGCATGAGACATCTTTGCGGAGGGTTGTTGGACATTGAGTGCGAATTTCTCTGAGTATCCGTGATGGCTTCTAAGGTAAGGGTTTTGATTTAGGTTGCTGTCTTCCTCACGCAGATAGGGTTTATTAGGGAGGGTCGTTTCCCTACTGTCATTAATCTGCATAATTTTTGGAAGTTACCCGGTTCTCATACTTTATTTGGCATTAGAAGAGTATATTTGCCCATACGTGGCTATATTCTGTAGGTCGAATGAAGTTATACAGCATAAATATTTAGGCAGATGATTTATTTTGCGTGATATTTTCGAAATCATATATTTATATATTGATTCAAACTAAAAGTATGTTCCCTATTGATTAGGATTTTGTAGTAGTTTCTCTTTTAAGTTCTTCGACAACTTAGCTCATTTCGCACATTGGCTTCCACCGGGAATCTGACCCGTGACGGCTTTCACCGAAGTCTAACGCGCTGCCCACATGGTTATCCAGGAGTCCAATCCCAATAGATTCTATTAATCAATATAAGACGAATTTAGATTTAATAGTAATACGAATTAAAGTTTTCAATTAGAAGCCTATCAAACGATTTTTGTTTCAATCTCATTCAGAATAGTTTTTTTATAAATCAATAGAATTATTCAAATTAACTACCCTAAAGAAATAATGAAATACGTATACCAGTTTCCGATTATAATGTAATGTATGCACAAGGTATCGATCATATTTTTAAGTATATTTAGCTAGAGGAAAAGCGTAGACATTCCCTTCAAAATACAATCAACTTCGAGATCGTCATAGTTTCCTTGGAAACGGATACTTTTTGAAACGCTCACGGGCGTATTTGAATTGTCGCACATATTCGACAAGGTGATAATTTCAGGCGAGTCAAGGTTGTTGCGAGTAGAGAGATTCGATCTGACAGGTTATTTGGGTTCAACAAGTGCGAAATGGGGGTGGAAGATATCGGTGAGGGACGGTGGAAGAGGGCATTATACGGCGAGGGCGGGCAAAGAAACCGCGGATATGGCCCGGATCCGATTTAAATTCAAAGGAATTCTTTTCCATTGTAGCCTCAAAAAGTACCGCTTAGCGCAGGAAGCATCTAATTAAAGAAAAATGTATGTTATTCTGTTGAAATCTTTTCCACAGCGAAGATTTTATTTAAGCTAGGTTTAAAGAATTTTGGTCGATATCGGAATACTCTATTTAAATCTCCTTTCACTCGTATTTAATTTTCTTTCTACTCGGCTGCATTCACTCGTCATTCTAGCTCTAAATAAGTGATAGGAAAACTGGCGTCTTAAATTTCATGGTGTTAATAATAGAGATAAACGTTTTAAACTTACTTTAAGATCAATGATTTAATACATTCCTGATGTCTTATTTCAAATATATTTCCTAATTTCAGGCCTCGCATTAGTCATTTTCAATATAAATACTTCTCGTAAGATTCCGATACTAATGATTGAATTCTTTATTTATCAACTAGAGATATACGTATGTGGTGTATTTGATCTCAGAGTTAAATTATTGTCGGAAATATTTGATAAATCATTAAAAATGTACCATTAGCCAGCCCGTTACAATATCAGTGATGAATATTACGTGTTCCTCATAGCACTGGGAGAAATTACCAACGCGACGTAATGCAGGGTATGTGGGATTGAGTTTGGTATCAAGCAGTATCGATGAATCAATCAGGATGTCATAAATCTTTGTGATAATAACGGATGTAACTTGATGAAAAGGGAATTGGTAAAATTTGTAGGGTTTTACCCATCGTGCATCCTCATATTGATTTTCAAAAAAGGTATAGAGTGCCGTCCATTTATGTTACTCATTTATTCCTGCATCTCGCACCCTTTGCAGTGAAACGTGAGTTTCATTCCTTCCTTTCGCTCCTCCTTTAGAATCAGTCGCGTAGAGATTCTTCGCTCTATAAGCAAATTTAATCACTGAAGTTGTCTCTATCTTCATTCCATTACACGGTATTCGGCAACATGCACTTCATTTGAGTGTTACGGGATGCATACCTTCACCGCCAACGCAGTATGTCCCGCTTTACGGAATGTTATATATTACTGAGTAAATTTTTGGCTATACGAATATAATGTAAAGGTTTTTAGGGTTCAGTTTAGTGTAGGAACTGAATTTAAAAATGTTAATCAGAGTCGTCAATCATTCAGCATAGATAGAAAGGAGGACATTTTTCATCGAATGTGGCTTTTAATACCACAAAAAATGCTCTAACTGATTTTCGATAAATTACAGTAAATGAGTACATAGTGTATGTAATACTATTAAAGTAAAATCAACTTAAGCTGATTAAAGTGCGTAGAATTTTAAGCAATACTATGACATATCTAATCAACTTTTCTCGATTTTCATCGCGAGATTTTCTCTTGTCCAGAAATTTGTGAGTCAACGAAATTTGCGATAATTACTTCATTGTGTATCTTTAGACAGACTACGGAGCCTTATAAGGTCTCATTTACCCCTGATTAAGGAATAGAATCCATCTAATGAAATCTCATTCGTTAATGAAGATTCAATAAAAGCAGAAGCTTGCACAAGCGATGAGATTCAAGGCTCAGGAACCATATTCTCAAGTTTCACTTCAGTTTGATATTGCTGTCTTTCTCTCTATTCATGAGAAGTCGTATTTTAGACGGATTGTTTTTGTATCAGTATTCCTACCCGTAACACAAATAAATCTTTATTTTAAGTCTCCCTGCCGTTCTCAACTTTCCACCATCCCGAGATATATTTTAATTCTTTATTTCAAAGAGCCTTGTGTGAATTTTCTGGTAGAAATTCTTCTTGCTAACTTAAATTGAAGTTTAATCTCGCCTCTTCTTATTATCACTTCTTAAAGTTTAAGCGCGCCTCTTAAAGTTTACCTGGCAGCCCAAAGGGACGCGTAATGCTCAGCATTAAATTTCACCTCTGACATTTTCTCCAGTTTCTTTACTTTTAATGGCGTTCTACATCCCACCCCCGCTTCTAATTTATCGACAAATTCGTTTTAATTATTTTCAGCCTCCCCTTCCGCCGTCGTAGCCGAGCGTTCCCTCTTATTTTTCATACCTCAACCGGAAGATTGCCTTCTGTTCTTACTGACGTATCAATATCCAACACATCTCAGTTATTTCCTTCAATTTTCAGTTTCCCTCCAACTCTTCTTTGGAGCCTTCAATTTTACGCCTCTAAGGATTCAGTACCGCCATCTTCGTCTCACGTTCCCTCATGCGCTTACCGATGGGAGAAATTGGAAGCTTTCCTTCGCCTCAATTCCTCTCACTTTCTTTCATCTCAGCCTCTGCAACTGTAATTCGAGGGAGACAGTCTTCATTTCATCCAGCGTTTTCTAGATTACATTCTAGGAATTCGGCTTCAAATTCACCGGAATTCGATAAAAGCAATCTAAAATAGTCCTGAATTTGAATCAGGAGGTGCTGGAGAGTGAAAATGGCTGAGATAGACTCTTCTATTTCCTTATCACTACTCTCATCTTTAGGAAATAATAGAAAGACATTTTACTTATGTGCAGGACATATTTTATCAGATAATAAACGTAAGTAATTCTCTGAGGTCGCTAAGACTTGGAGGCGCCACATTTCAATACGTAGCTATGGGAAACAATCACGTATCCAAGGGGGGGGTCTTTTAATATTTACCTAGAGGCATCCTATACTTTGGCGCGAGTCCTGTTTGTGCAACGGTTTTTTATTAACGGATCAGCATGGTGCTATTGAAAAGTGACCCTTTAATGTAACTGTGTCAGAAAAGTATTCAACTCATAGGCCGTTATGGACCTCACACCTTCTAACATTAGCGACAAAGAGGTAATAGAGGGGAATGAGGTTTACTAGGCAAAATGAGGATTGAAGCAGTTTTCCCTTGCTTTCCTCTCCAAGCTAGAATGTTGCTGTGATGTAGTACTGAAGAATACTGAAATAAATACCGGCATTAACTCCTATTGGAGCTTCTTATTAAAATTTTTCTCAGTGCACCAACACATAGACTTTGTACGAATTTCTGATTATCTCGAGAATTTGCAGATCCGTTTTGAAGTGAATTTTGAATTAACTCTGGCTAAATTTATGTAGATTATTCTTTCGGATGGTGGCGAATGATATTTCGCACCCATTTCGCTCTTTGTATCTCCTAATAACTAATTTAGATGTCTATTATTTCTGTGTGCACCCGCAGATCCTATCAGTATTAAAAATGGCAGTGAGGTGCGGTATCTGGGCTGTGGTTTTGTTGGCGGCAGTGGCAGCAGTAGTGGCTGAGATAGCCGAAGGCGGTGGCGCTGGAGGACCTGGGCCACGGCCATCTCGCCCACGAGTCTTCACCTCCGCCGAAGAACTTAGGCAATATCTTGCAGCACTCAGCAACTACTACGCCATAGAAGGAAGGCCCAGGTGAGCTCTCTCTCCGGATTCTATTATGATTAGAATACATAGTAATCTGAATTCTTCGAATAGAAACATACTATTAATTTACATGATTCGAAGATCGAAACCAAGATCAGTTTACTGTATCATTAAAAAATATTATATGAATTATCAACGAAGATTCAGTTTATGAGAAGGTGTAATATCGACATTCTTCAAGGTTTCGTATAACTCATAGGTAAAATGTCATGTTTGTGATCAATTAAAGAAGTAATATTGCTGTTCCTCAAAGCTTAATTGCATCATTTTAGGCTAGTAGTCGTACACAATAAATATTCTGGAATAAATTTAATGAAACGGTTCAACACATTCTTTGAAAAATGTTTTTCAGGAATATAATTGGTAATGCTAAAGAATAACTAGATTAAATCTAAATAATTAGAATAATTAACTCTTCGTTATCATTCACTCATCTTATTTCATCTCTTTAATTTCTCGAGAGGAGTATATCCTTACTAAAAAAACAACTCTTTCAAAAGTTTAGGAAGATTACGTCTATGTTCGTTTTTCTGTCCAATCAAAGCATTAATTTTTTACAATATCCTCCTAAAAGTTATCTCCATTCATGACAATTATCTCATATAAAATAAGAGCACTGTCCTTGCGGAGTTACTGATGAAATGCCCCGAACTAAGAAAATATTCCATTAATCTTCATTTATAGTAAAGAGAAAGCTTCGCAGCATTTCGGGTTACAGCAACCACGTAATCATTGTCACGTTATCGTCGGTTATATTTAGATCCACTTCTGGGCGAAGAGAAAAATCAGGCTGTTGGCCCATTTTGTTTCTAATTTGCGGATCACATCAGAGAGGCGGGGAGGAGTGTAACGGGGCTATAACTAGTTCCTAATTGAAATCTTTGGCATCAAGGGAACTGAAATTAATCTATGGAGTATGGATCGAGGGGTGGCTAATGCAGAGGAAATAGATTGGTTACAAGTCTCATGAATGACGCGGTCTGAGTAATAAGGGTTGCGGGTGACGGGGTATTGGATTCCAGGCTGAAGGACAGCGTACAAGGGAAGAAAGTGAACTATTTGGATTCCTTGGAAATTGGAATAGATTGGGGAAAGATAAATTGTGTCGCTTCATGTTGCTAAAATTAATACTCATATTGTCACAGGAACTATTACTAGTCTATTGAGGAATTTGATTATTTGTGCAATGCAAAAAAATTCCAATAAGAGTAGGGCAAAAATAAAATCTTATTAAAGAATAAGATTTTGCCACAATTTCCGCTTGAATGGAAAATAATAGGTGCCAAACTAAATTGACAGTGGATGTTGAATAACTAATGAATGAGTACTTAATTAAAATATAATAATAATATCAATTTATAATAATATCAATATTTTACTGAGACAAGATTGATACTAATTATTAGAGATTAATGAGATTGATAACCAATTCTCTTTACCTGATTCCATAGATTTAAAAAACAATATCTTAAAGAATAACCGGGACATTGTGCAATTATATCTGGATGGGTTAAAAAGTGGCTTACCACCCGTAGTTTAAGGTGACTTAGTGGCATTATTTATCAAATTTAAATAATAATGGACCGTGTGAGACTCGACAGAATAAATTCTTTGTGCTCCTACTTATTAAAAGCCCATTCTATTCATTAGTTAGTTTAAGATGTTAATATCATATGGAAATTTGAAAATTTTCGTTTAAAAAAATGTAAATTTATCTCACGAATCAATTAGTGTTCTAATGGAAAACTCTTGTTGGACATTGAAGGTTCGGAAAGCGAGCTGGAGGCGAACCACTGCTGATCCCCTCTTTCCCCATGGACACCTTCGCATCTCAGAACGGCCAAGCATCTTACCACTCAGCAGCTGCGAGAGACCTACTGGACCTCCTCACGGAGCGAAATTAAAATATTTATTCCCTAGAAAGTGTCGCGAGAGAGTTTGAGAGTTCAAAATTCGGCATCGCTTCTCAAGTCAACCGAAGCCGGGTATGAAGATGACAGACGGCGTCCATAAATCTGTATCGAAATCAAACAGGAGACGACGAAAAATAGCAAAAAAATGTAGAAAGTGTTGAAGTTTTGTTATCAAAGACTGAAGTGATGTAAAAATGTATGTAAAAACGACGAAAATCCGAGTCAGTTCAGAGGCAAAAATATGTTTCGGTATGGATTCGCTGTTTGTGCGGAGAAAGATGTCCTTTAATTTATTTATGTTTCCCATCAATTGTCAATAAAGTATTTCCTTTCACAGCTGCACTGTTGTTTCTTTTACGAGTGAATTTTGTTGTTCGTGATTCCCACTGACACCGAGAGCTCCGATCCACAAACGTCTTGTTCGTGAAGAACTTAAACATGGACCACAATTTCGTATCAGATTATGTCAAATAAACTGTGAAGTGTGTAACCAGATTTTACATAGGAGAAACATGGATGCTATCGTAAAAATTTAAATTAGTAAATATTTCTCCGAGGAATAATATGAAACTTAAAAAAGTTATGCCTAAGTAGTACGTTCATATCAAGATGCGTTTACCTTCTATATTACTCTTTCTATAATTTAAATATTTGGAAAATATTGGGAACTGGCCAGAAAAATCTCAAGCAATTCCTTTTCAACGGAAAAAATTCGAGAGGATAGCGAAAATAAAGATGTGATTAACATTTGATATTTTATACTCAGTTAAATTTACACTGGTGAGTTAATCTCTTTTTTTAAGAAAAAAATCTTATCCTTGGTCATGGCAATCGGCCAAAGCACGAGCAAAATGATTATAATGCCATATTTCAATAATACCCTTCTCAAAACAAGCAACTGGACGAAAAAATCATCGACAAATATTCGCATTTAAACAAGTGGAATACTACCTCGTAGGACGTCAAGATATCCAATATATTTGCAAATACCCAAATCCAGTTTTTTCCCTTCATTGTGAGAACTGGAGTGAGTAGTGGTAAAAATGTAACAAACCATCCCCAGCAAACGTTCTGAAATTTGTACTAAAATTACCTCTAATTTGTATTATCACAATTACTTCTTCATTATACTAAATTATTTACTACCGCGACGCAACGTAGTTTTAATAATCGCAGTAGGACTAGGACCATCCTACAGATTCAGATACAGATATTTAAATACTTTTTCTTCGATGAAATTCATCAAAATAATCATGTTCCACATATTTATTCAAATTAATTCATCGAAAATGAAGATTTCCGATTCTAACTCATTATACGAATATATTATGTTGAAAAACCTAAAACTAATGCAAAGAAAACTTAAGATTTAAACTATATTAAATGAAGTCTTGCTGCTTGGTATTTAGGCAGTGCTGTTTGATTCTTCCAACTCGACATCAACATCTACTTAACAGTGATTAAATTTCACGTAGCACTCAAAGTAACCTTTAATTAGAAAACTAACAAGTGTAAGTGTATTTTCAGAAATGTATGATATCGCTGCAGATAAAGCCAGTGTACTTAGTCGATCTAATATATTGACTGCCATTAGAAACATTCAATGATTTTTCTTTGATCTTGTGAAATTGGAAGAATAAAATGAAACAATAGTTAATTTGAAACTCTAATTTATATTTTAATTAATTCAAATAAAATTATTTATAATATTAATTTGTTTTAAAAAGAATATTTTCAAACAATAATTCATTACTGAGACAAAACGTACCTATTCGTAAAGCGATAAATATTCTAATCGCTTGGAAATTGCATATAGCCACAAATCACATATTAGTCTAATTCAAAAGGGACCTATTATGAATTCTGAGAAAATGTGATAGCTTGATGAAATAATCAAAATCGAAAGAATTCGAAAGTCCAAGAGAAAATAGAGTAAATACCTTTGTTGTATTTGAAGGTAGCTGAACATAAATACAGCGACTGCACGACCTTTATTTGATTTTTCTCTCTAGCTTGATTTTCGTTACAGTTTGCAATGCATATAGCACCGATAAAATGTTTCCCTTAACTCGAGCCAAAACTATAGTGATAGGGAAAACCTTTTGGTCCCTTCGAGGAATATACACTTTTGCCTTCATTCTGGTGTAGTTGTCAAAAACATTCTCCAACAAGAGATATATTTTAGACTTAATTCTTTCGAAATTTCTCTAAATAATATATTTTAAAGTCGTATGTATGGGGTATGGCTTGCAATACGATTTAAAAAATGCAATTTAACTTCATTCCAAGTTTGATCTTAAATTTTGTTTCAATTTAGTATTAAACATTAATTTCGTTAACAGTTAAACACATGCTTTAATGTAAAAGTTCTATATATTCATCGCATTACCAACTAAATATGACTTATTCTTATTTCATAATATTGAATACTGAAAATATTATGATTACTATTTTGAAAATATACTATTTACTATTTTATATACTATTCTGAAAATAATAATGAAAAAATTAATAGAAATTTGATGAAAAACCTCTTTATTTTTAGAATCGATATAATGAGCAATGAATTGATTCAATACAAGGAAACGTCATCCTTTGGTCAAAAAACATGATTATACTCGTAGATACACCAGAAAACGCGTTTCATATTGTGCTATCCAGGCAATTAACTTCCTTCGAAAAAATATGGACTCTAATAAAACTAGTTTTTTTCCTAGTGAACTTGCGAATGAGCAAAATGAAGCAAACATTAAGGTTCATCATTTTTTTTCAATTTCATCATACAAAACGAAAAGTGCAATATAATTTAACTTGAATCCTGGCATTGCATAAAATCCCATGGGTTGTAATTATTTCTTTCTCCCTGATTAACTTGACACCAAAAACAAGAAAAACTTATCTCACTAGACTGTTAGGAAGATACGTAAACAAGAAATATAGAGGAATAAAAAGTTACCAAGTTGAATGCAATGATTCAGCATCAATCAGGTTCTCAGCTTTTACACTATCCCAGCCATAAACAAGAAGTCGACGAAAGCAAACGAAAGGTTCATTTTCCTCCATCCTGTATTAAATGATAAATGTTCAATTTGTGGGGACGAGTGAGGAGAAATCATTTTTAATGTATGTGAAGTAATAACGGATCACTGATAATGTCCTTGGACTTCGACCTTTCTTGTGTTTCTTTAGATTTATTTGTCCGGGAGGCTTATTAGACACGTTTGACTGAAAAAAACCCCGAAACAAAAATGATCGTCGGGGGCGAGCGTAATTTCGACAAGTGGGAGGATCGGACTTTAACAAACCTTCTTAGCCTCCAAAAATGGCAAGAATTAGAACCCCATTCCATGGAAGACTCACATTTATAGATGCAAAGAAAGGGGAGCCTAAATAAAAATGCGAGCGTTTTACGGAGCAAATCCCGGGTGCTATTCAATTAGAGGAGGAGCGGTAGGGGGAGGGAAAATGACGGAATGCCGGAAGGAAGGGATGTGGCGGGAGATGCTGCTCATTAACTCGGCATTCTTCCGGTGATTCCTCTCTTTTAAGGGAATTTCCCTTTACGGGGGATCTGCCTTTCTCCGGAATAAACATTCCGTAAACTATGTTTTTCTTTTTCCCTGGCAACAGGTCCGTTCCTAATGATGCGAGATTGTACTGAAATCGTCCCAAATGTCACTCGCAATTTTTCCCTCCTCGACTAAGAACGACGCTTTTTGTTTCTCTCCCTAAATCTTCTTATTATTTCGTCCGAAGCTAGGAAGATGCATATTCCGCCTACTACGTCTCCCTTCCATTCGATTATCCGGGTTTGTTATTTTCTTCTTGGCATTGAGATGTTGTATTCTGAGGCTGTTGTTCTTTTGGGCGATGCGCTCGCGAAATTAATGCGCCGCGTATTATTCCTGGCGAATGCTTTTATCGTCGAGTTCAAGGAGAAAAGAATGTTTTCCATTTTTTAATATAAATGAGGGCCCGATATAATGGATGCGGAAGGATGATTTCTCCTTCCAAAGAGAATGCGCATATAGATGTAAATGCAGAGAAAATTTATGATGATCCCGAAATCGAGTTTCGGAACAAGCAAATATTTTGCCATCTCAATAAAATCTTATGGCTGTCCTTGAGTACTTAATGAACCCATTTCATCTACGACTGTGTATCTGAAAACTTCCTTTTCAAGCAAAAGAGGCGCTTTAGAAATTCCAGTTTTTTCTACTCTCGGAATACCTATTTACTTGGAGAGTATCCACTTTATTAAAATGGGTGTAAAGATTGTAGTTGATACCACAGTTTTTTTAACTTTAAATATTCGTCAAGTTAAGTGCCAACGATCTAAGTTATTGCTGCTCCAGTTCTTTTTTTTATCATAATAAGATTTACTGAGATGTCATTTATCAGATTATCTATTGAAGTATCTATACTGCAGCAATGGGGAGATGATAAGTTACTTATGAATGCATAATTTACTTAAACTGTGACTATACTCAAGTAATTTCAATAATACGGGAGAGATTTTTTTGAAATAAAGAGAAATAGGAGAAGCAAAGAGGCCTATGGCATATGCATGAGAAGTTTTAAATATCAAAAGTTGAAGAGGAGTGTTCCAAGCAATAATATGCTCTAGAATTAACGAACAATTAAATGTGAACTAAAGGAGTTATTTAAATTACGAGTTCGTTTACGACTATTATTGACTTACCGATTAATTAAGCTGTCACAATTAAAAGGCATATAGGTAAGGATTTACCATGGATTTAGAGCGTATTTTTTAAACTAAGTCGTAGCATATTCGCCTTCGGCGAAAGCTGCCCCGAGTTCGATTCCCGGCGAAGGCCATAATAATGAATTATTACGGAAAAAATGAGGAAACAACCTGAATTAATGGGGTCCAAGCAGTCTCGGAAAGCCATTTACGGCGGCGTGAGAATTGTGGGATGACCACCTATCACCTACGGTAAGTGCCACCCGTCTAGACTATATTCCCCAAAGCTGTAACGCGCTATGGAATTTGCTTTTAATGCATCATAGGAATTTGCTTTCAATGCAACATAGAGGTGACCGCATCAAATGTAAACTCTTATGAACATATTTGAGTTCCATTTATCATAAAATTGTTTTTTAAATGGAAGATATAGGATTCAATGAGAATATACGACAAAAATTATGATCTAATCGCCTATAGTACTGTTCTACTTATCAATGGTCAGTGGGGTGAAATCTTAGTTTAAGTGGGTATTTTTTCTGGGTTCTACGAATTTTCTTGATTTCAGTTACTTGCTTTCTGCATCTATACAGTAAAAGTGCTTGTAATTAAAGTTGAGGTTTGGAGATTTTCCTCTCAATAGCTATTATGTCGTCAAAGTATTGACACCGAATCCTTGCTTTGCTTATTTAATTTTTGCTAGTCTGATTCCTCTAATACTGTGAATGGATGAATCTACAAATTTCAGCGATTTCTGCTTAATAGTAAAAAAATCTTTTCTGAACAAGTGCGGGTCGTTCAGAAAAAAAATATTCGAATCACTATCGTTTCCCATTGAGTGTGGCTACGGATGCGTAAAAACGGAGTAGCTTTTGCAGTCATTCGAGATGACATGAGTATCAATTGACGCCGAATCTGATATACAGGCGGCGGACAACTGGGATTAAAGCATCATTCACATTTCCTGTCCATTTCATTCACATTCACATCCAGGGAGGATTTCGGGGACTAAAAACAGAAAGGTTGCTTTACAAATAGGATTAAGCAGTGAGCCCATAAAAAAATTCACTTCCCTAAAATGATTCTAAAAAAGGCGACGAGGTAGGAAAGGTAGTGTAAGTAATTAGCAGCTTAAGGTGATAAAGAGAATCAAATCTATGCTAGCAAAGAAGTCTGAAATTCATGGAAATGGTGTCATAAATGGAAAACACCGTCAATATGCTACTGCCCATCATTAAATCCTACTTATTCTTCGAGTAAGAAACCTAAAATTGATCTAAGCCTTTTCTGACAATTAAAACATATAATACAAGACAATGCAAGACTAATACTGTAATTTTATTGTTTTTTGTTGACTTCTTAGACATGAATTATCTACAATTTCCCATTCACGTGCACATATCATAGAGCTGTAGCAGTATTCGATGCAAAATGTGACCTCTATACTTGCTTAAATCGGATTGGTTAATGTCTGGTTTGGGTGATTTGGTCTTATTTTTTTCTTAAGTGTGTACAAAATTTTAAATGTCAATGATATTGATTGAATGTAAACCAGTTATGTCTAACATTCTCAAATACAGCTTAAAAACTGCCATGTGGAAATTACCAAGTCTTTATTTTATTTCATCTTCATGACTGCTGTTCACATGCCTTGTTATGGATTTCTACCTTTTTGGAAAATGTAGAAATAAATTGGAATTCCCACCATACATTCCAGAAGGGAGAGTTAGACCTCCTGGTGTCGATCCCAGAATCTTTTTGCAAGATAGGAATATATATAGAGAGACCCGGTAGGATAACGCTAATTTCATCCAAATTTTGAAGTCAATATCAAACAGGGAAGGTCCTAAAATAAGATTCCGTTATCCTCGTTTCAAATGCATGGAGGACTGTAAATGGCGCTCTGGCATCGAATCGATCGTCAGGAAAACAGTAACCTGCGTATGAAATATATTTATGACTTCTATTCACATACTTGGTTTTACGTTTCCATGATATCGGGATCGGAATTAAAAAAAAAATCATAAAAATCACCGCAATGTAATTTTAATGGGAAATTTTGCTCCCAACTGGTATCGAACTCATGAGATCCATTGATAAAGACGAGTTACAAATATTATCGCCGGCGTTGAAGCATCTACTTACGACAGTTAAATCATAATTGCTTAGTGGAATCTGCCATCAGAGTTCTATTCTTTTTATTTGGCATTTTAAGAGAATTTCGCATTAATTTTGGTATTATTTTTCGAGGCCGTGGTTGTTTTTAAAATAATTTTAATTCAAAATATCCATTCGCCGAAAATGGGATATCGAATGTTATAAATGGGATGAAATATAATTAAGTCCTTTAAAGAAAGTGATTGCTTTCCACTCGATGATACACTTTGAAAAAGTACGTTTCATACAGAGCTCACTCCGAACTCTGCGCTTCCTTACGAAATTCATCTCCTTGAAATCTATTCGACTAATGATCCAAGAAGAGATTTTTTATTTTACCTTAGGGGTAAATATTTATTTAAATATTAAGACTTATTTTTAACTTAAAATGTTAATGCAAAGTTATTTCGTATTTTTGTAGAATTACCCATTCATTATTAACGAAATGATAAGGGCATGTTAAGGAGAATGCGTTTAAGTTTTTATGGAGCAACATTGTGTGAAACATGAACAACCAATTGTCTAACATGTCCATCGCCTATCGTTTCTATTTGACGCTGCTATCCACCTAAATATTCCCATATTTAACTCAATTTCTCCTCGAAGGTATAGGACCTTCTGGGCTCAGCTGTCTCCTAAACGAAGTCACCATCGGAGGCACTCAATGGTACGCGTGGACTTGTGCAGCCCCTGTCCAGTTCTCCGGAAGGGCACTTTTCCGATCCATGAACAATTTGAGTGCCTCAAACTGCGGCCAATAGTTAAGACCTTAGGCGAGTAGCTCTTGGGTAACATTTGCGTAGCTACAACGTGCCTCGATCTGTAATGCGTTTGAAAGACTTTTGTTAAGTATTCCTGAGAAATGGACACTCGGCAACACTAAGACGTGCTTCGTAAGTGATTGAAAAGTTTTCTTGTGGAAATGAATAACTGATTTGTCAATCCGTTTCAGTGAGAGTTTTTCTCTATCCACGTGAGGAGTTCCATGTTTCCATGTTATCGGGAAAGGATTCAAAACAAAGCTCAAAAATCGCCGCAATGCATTTTAAATAGGAGTATATTTTTCATAACCTAGCATCGAACCAAGGATCATCATCGAATATGTCATTGTGGTTTTCGTCGGATATGCACGACTTCCAGCGATCCCTCGAATTTCAACTCTCTAATTCGCCGGGAAGTGCCTCAAAACATTTTTGAAAATACCCGATATGCATCCTAATGGAAAAAATCGGGACTTTGGGGCCTTCTGGCATCGAACCCATGACACTGAGTTTCAAAGTCGCTTTTTTCTGGCGGTTACACGCTATGGCCAGTACGTCTTAAAAAAATCAAATAGGGCTCTTGTGGAAGATGGTTAGAATTTTCATCGTCTATATATATAAAGGTATATTCGGAGAGAGGCCAGTATATAATAGATAATATATATATATTATATTATAACAGTCGTCAACTAAAAATTGCTACAACTACTGTGTAAGGGAAAGAGATAATCCGAAACACGTTTACAGCAATTCGTCAAAGAAAACTATCGTCGATGCGACTACTTAACTTTCGCATAAAAATAAAGTTACGTAATTAGGTTCGTGGGGTCAATATGGCCCGATAATTATCTGATTATAATGACTCTTTAGAATCGAATGTCTTGCAAAGCTTTCAGTACGTTGTATCCTTTTAAAACAATTATTAATTAAATGGAATTTGAAAGCAAGCACTTACATAACTGAAAAAAAAAAAATTTCTTGAGAATATTGAGCTTGAAGTATCTGTCTCAGAATGGGTAAATGCAGGCCTATAACTTTTATTTCGTTCATCAACATTATAGTGTGTTTGGAAACCTATCGATTGGTTAATGAAAAAAATGCTTTCACTCCTATCGAAAAAACATCAAAATATTGGACGATAATAATCTTTAATATAAATCTTTCTCTTTGATGGTTTTCGACAATGGAAAATCAATAAGTGTAGTTTTCAAAATCGTAAAAGTATTCCTTGTTAGTGACACCAGCCCAAGGAATGAATTATGTTTTAATAAATTATTTGTCTTCGATTATATTTGGGTCGTATATCTTTTATTTTAAAGTAGTTGTTATCAAAGAAAATTTATAAACTGAAACCCAGCCTACCAATTTAGCGGATGCAGGGCCACCACGAGAAAATAAACATCACGCTGAATTTATATTTGTTTAAAATATATTGTTTACATGTTAAATAATATTTTATTATAGCTAAACGTATATGTATAAAAGGTGGCATTCACTAATAACATCGAAGTATCATATGCTTTTTATAAAATATCCTCCATGGGAAGTACGCATTGTTGCAACCTTTCTTTTTTTTCTTTAGCAGAAGAAGCACCTTGCTTCTTGAGTACAGGCAGACATAGGTCTTTTGGCATTTTAATAGCATTACCGCTGAGAGCGGATTGACTATTTCTTAAGGCTTTATAATTATCGTTCATTGTTGTCAATGGTTTCCAGTTAATGTCCGAACTTAATTATTTATTAAGTAAAATAGTAAATTTTGAAAATATTTAGTAAAATCCTAGAATTATTCTCAAAAACCTACATTTGTTTATTTTCAGTTGATATGGTTTTCATTCATCACCTTGTACCATCTCATGAATCGCTTCGGAACTTAGGACACTTAAAAATATGAAAATGCTTACTATGTAATTATTATTTTCATTTTATTTATTAAGATTGGTAACACTGCTTTATAGGCACATTGGTCTGTTATCAAAGGAAATGATATTTCATACGATCGATGCCTGGAAAAAATCCTGACGTAATGTGTTTGAATCTTGAACGTAGTTTTTTTTAAATCGAAGGAAATACATCGTTTGGGGCATAATGACTTTTCGCGTTTAATTAAGGGTTAACGGAAGGTCGAATTTCTTCATTGTCCAGCTCACTTCCGGGTCTTTATGGCATCTCTTCAGATAAGCACTCAAGTACAAACATCTTTCTTAAAAATTTGGTAAAAGAAGGAACACGTTTCAGCAGAAAAGTCTTGTTGATAACAAATTCATTCATCAGTCCTCTGCGGAAGGATGATTGATAAAAGCCACATATCAGAAAGAGTATTCAGCCGTTGGCAGTTGGTGACACCTTCATGGAATAACAGAAAATTGTTTCTTACATGGGACACCAGATATCACCATTACCTGAGTCGATTTTGGAATGTAAATTAAGAAATTTAATAACTGATGTCGACTGATGGCAATACCAGATCTACATACCGAAGAGTCGATTACTGGGAAATGAGAATAATTCACGCAATGATGTGATGATCGGCCTCGATATCCAGCACCCGCCATAGCGTTGCACCGCGTGGGCGAATCGGATCATGGAGACACCAATTAAAAAAACGGGCATAATCACCTGTCAAACGATTGAACGATTTCTTCTTTCTTTTCTTAAACTGCATAGGGGGGAACCTAGGGTCATTGTGTTAGCAATTAGCGTATTTCGCCTAATATCTTACAGCTGGGACATATAACCTACAAGGTCCTTATCGAAAGAAGAGACAAAAAAAGTCCCTAGTGTATGCTTGTTAGAGCCATTTCACATTCTTTTGTCCAATACCTATCCTAGTTTAAATTCTTTCGCCTATTTACGCCAGCAAATACGTCACTTTGCGGGAATGTTTAAAATTCAAAGCGATTGCAACAAACGACTGGAGATGGCTCAATCCTTCCCAGCTCATCGTCTTTATACTCTTGATCCCGGTTTCTTTAGAAATTTCTCTCCCTTCCCATTCCAAACTCAACTATCCCTCCCTCTACCCACCTTCTCCCATCCTTCCCTGTCCCATCCCACCCTCTCCCATCACAACCTTTCCCATCTCAACCTCTCACATCACACCCTATCCCAACTCACCCTTTTCCATCCCATCCCACAATCTCCTATCCCTCCCTCCACCCACCCTATCTCCCATCCCTTCCTATCCCATAACACCCTCTCCCAAACCACCCTCTACCAACCCCCTCCCATCCCACCCTCTTCCCCTCCAATCCCACACTCTACCTACCCTCTACCCATCCCCTCCCTCCCTCTACCCACCCTCTCCCATCCCACTCTCTACCTACCTCTACCAACCCCCTCCCATCCCACCCTCTACTCACCCTCTTCCCCTACCATCCCACTCCCTACCTACCCTCTACCCATCCCCTCCCATCCCTCCCTCTACCCACCCTCTCCCATCATCTCAGTCCACCCCCTCACACCCAACCCTCTCCCATCCCACCCTCTACCCACCATCTCCCATCGCACGCTATCCCACCCCACCATCTCCCTTCCTACCCTCTCCTATTCCACCCTCTACCCACCCTCTCCCATCTCACCCTCAACCCACCCTCTCCCATCCCACCCTCTACCTACCCCCTCCCATCCCACCCTCTTCCCCTCCCATCCCACACTCTACCTACCCTCTACCCACCCTCTCCCATCATCTCACTCCACCCCCTCACACCCAACCCTCTCCCATCCCACCCTCTACCCACCATCTCCCATCCCACGCTATCCCATCCCTCCCTCTCCCATACCACCCTCTCCTATCCCATCCTCTAACCACCCTCTCCCATCTCACCCTCAACCCACCCTTTCCCATCCCTATCCTCTAACCAACCTAATCCTTTCCCACCTTAAACTAATCCCACCTAAAGCAAATCACTCAATCTATCGCACTATCCCAACCACTCCGACATTAATCTGCCCACTGCTCCACCGAGTCTCTTACCACCCATGGCCAACCCACTTCGAATCCTCTGTCCTACCCAATACCTTATCTTCCTCTATAACGCACCCAACACGCACTCAACTACGCCCATCTTCCAATCAATTGCTTTCTTCTTTTTCTCTACTATAACCATCCCTATTGTACTACCTTCATTATTTCTTAGATATTAGGGCAAATAGGGTTAATTCAATGTAAAGGTACAGAATATATACATTAAACATAGCCCTGCCTTACACTACATAACAAATCTATACATTCTGCAATATCTAGTTTGGCTAATGGCACAAAGTTCTTTTATCCATATTATATACATTTCAAGTCATGGAATACTACACAAATTCCGGCCTTACAATTTTTTATACTATACATTATTGAAAGTATATTTTTGGCTCGGAAGAAAAAAATATATTTCATTTCTTATTCATCTTCCAGGGTAGAGTGATACTTTAGGGGTTCGCCCTCGGGTTTCCATCCAAATCTCCTATAAATTGCTTCCTTCTGTATCTCTAACATAACCATTTCCCTTCTACCACCTTCATTATTTCTTCCAAATAAGAAATTAGGAAACATATGGTCAATTCAATGTAAAGGTACAGAATATATAAATTAAACATAGCCCTGCCTTACACATCATAACAAATCTATGCATTCTGCAATAGTTTGGCTATGGGCAAAATATTTTTTATCCATATTATATACATTTCAGGTCATGAAACACTATACAACTTCCGGCCTTACAAATTTTTATACTATACATAATTGAAATATATTTTGGCTCGGAAGAAAAAAAAATATATTTCACTTCATATTCATCCTCCGGATTAGGGAAGGACCTCAGCTCTTTCCAGCACCTGGAGGCGCATTGCAACTCCCTTCCCTTCCTTCGCTAGGTCGTCGAAGGCTTTTTACTGATTTTTGAAAGGTCACCATGAAGTCCTATATATGTAAGAAAAATTGAGGAAATGAATCTCAAAACGTAGGATCCAATCTAATTATTTTGTATGAATAGGGAAGTAAATATATGCATAGTTCCAAGAAAAACAATATTATTAATACCTAGACTGTATCATCACATAAACAGAAGTAGATTAAAAATTCAGCTATTCATTTTTACCTTCTATATTTTATGTTTTAAATTTGGCTTCATGAATAAAGTTTCAAATGTTTAAAAATTTCATTCTCAATTTTGAAACAATTTGCCATAATCAATGGAAAGGCAACAGTGCACAGAAATATTGTTCTAGCAACCAAATAAAGAAATTCGGTAATATAACAGCTATGAGGTACCATTTAAGTCCGTGGAAAATACATTTTAACATATCGGGATTTTTTATGTTTTTGGTAAATGGTAACTTTATCTTTGTCACTCTTGGCAGCGGAACTCACTAATTTAAGTAATAATTTGTGTATGACGAATCCTTTTGACAGCTTATAAACTACTCAAAATTCTAGTAGGTTACCACGATTTAGGATCTTTTTGTAGCCAAAATACTACAATTTACGGCTGTAATTTTTAAATCCTTGCATCATCTTTACATTAAATGAAAACTTTCGTAACCCCAGATTTAGTAGATAGCATAGAATTGACCCTTACTTAGTTGTGACAAAAAAGTTAGGTACGTAATTAGTCGTGTTGGGTCAATATGACCAAAATATTCTCTGAATTTTTAAGACCACTTTCATGGATAATCAAATGATTCAATTTATCATTGTTCATGAATGATTTTTTAAAAAAATTATTCTAACACTTTTTACATAATATCTTCTTGCATCGAATATAAATTAAATAATATATTTAAACTCGTACCAAAATTGCAGTAACTTTAACAATTGATAATTTTTCCTGTTAGGAATTAAACTAAGAGTTTCAACCTATTGAGATTTGTATAAGAGGGTTCATTATTTATATATTCGTTTCGCATATTAAGTCAAAATATTGGGTGAAATTAATTTTCGAATTTTTATGAAACTTTCGGTTAAGGGATTTCCGACTAAGACAAAACAATAAGTTTTATTTAGAAAATCGTAACTTTAATCCTTATCAGTGTGACCTACCTATAAAAGTGTTATTTAAAGAAAAAATATTTATGAGGCTAAATCTTTGGCTTATTTTTTATATTTTAAACAAATTGTTATAAATTAACATACATCTATCCTAATAGCTGCACATAACTGGGGTGCCAACTTTAAAAAATAAATTATTAAAAACTTTCATTGCGTATCCGTTTGTTACTATATTAGAAATTCATTAACATAGATTTACTCAGTGAACTTTAGTAAAGTGTTTTGTGAACCCTAAGAGCATTTTAATAATTTTAGTTGCATTCGAAAAATGTTCGGTAAACCTTTAAAATATCCACGAAAAATTGTTTTGGATTTTTTCAGTTGGTATGCATGATATGGTGTTCAGTATTTTTATGGTACTTGGCAATTAATTAGTTTATGTAAAGGCACTAATAAATTACTGAAATTTTCTTTAGATAATTATCAAAATTTATTTTCGTCAAATTGGTACACTGTAAAATTGTACCACTGATACAATCGCGTACTTTTTATAGCTTGAAATTAGCTAAATTGCAGATTATAACATAGCAAACATCTTTGCATAGCGAAAATTTACTTGAAAAACCTTCATTAGTCTCTGTGTTATCGAAGGAAATACATTTCCTGGGACATATTGACCACACGCAACTAATTAAGGGTTGATATCAGAGAATGTAATGTACAAAGAACTGAAATATACTGAAATGAAATGCATCTCGGTTGGCGGGTTATTTGAAATAAGTTAGTAATAATTTATACCATTGGACTCTCCAATGAATTTGAAAACTCGATATCCTTTAGGATTGCCATTAGTGATTTCTCATAAGACAGTGGAAGAGTATTTATAAAGGTACAAAACTCGATCGTAAGTTGTAATTCAAAGTTACAGAGCACCTATTAATGGCGGATTTGAAAAATAACAGATTCTTTATTCCTAGCCATTGTATGAAAGGAAAGACACACAGCTGCATCACTTCCACGATTTATTCTAAAAGCCGTAAATTTAATCGTCAAAAACAATAGCAAAGCAAATTCCAGAAAACGCAGTCATCGGCATCTATTTAAAGTACGTGATTGCACTTAGAGATTTTGATATCAACTGAGCTATGACTTGCATATAATATCTAAGAAAATTAGTTTAGCAAGTACCTAAAAAGTATGCATGTTATTTTTGAGTAAATATAGTAATCAGTTTCAGGGTAATTTTAATAATAGGGGAAATATTCTTTGTCGATTAAAAGTCTGAATTAACAACAGAATTTATTTTCAAAAAACAGAAACCATATGAAACAGCTATCAATGTATCCGTACAATTATTATTTCATATGATAGGAATTAAATCTCTTTGCAGTTTATAAACTGTATTTTCACTAACGATCGATCATCAGATCTGTTATTTTTTAATAGAAGGTAAAGCAAAGAGTATAAATTATTTTTATTTCTTTTCATTAGTGTTCCACCAAGTTAGGCTAAATCATTTCGATTATATTTCAATGCCACGGACGTAATTCACCAATGTTGAACTAATATAACAGGATTCGATGTAAGAAACACGAAATATTTTTCAGATCCATAAGGCGAAGTAAAGTGTTTCAGAGTAATTGAAACTTCTCATTACCGTAAGTTGTAACTTCGACGCCTCCATGAGCATCTTCAGTGATGGTTTTTCTTTGCGCCAGTAGCTTTTGATTGAGTTGTCACTGTACTCCTGGGCAATATCGATATGAATGGAAGAGAGCTCTCCTCAAACCTTTAGAAAAAAATTTCAAATTAAAATTAAGAATGTATCGAATAAAAATATTCATTAAAGTTTGCTTAACTAAACAGTGGTATTCTAACTACTAAGCCTACGAGCCATATCCATGAAATCGGGTTTCCTGGGTTTGAGTCGACTCATCCTGGACAGGTCACTATTCTTCACTTCCCAGTACAACGTTTTGGTTAAATCGCCTGCTTGCCTGTACTTAGTCAAACGTCATTTCCATCAGTTTTTAATAAGATTTAAGTAATTTATTTAACAGCCATGACCATCTAAGGGATAAAATGATTAATTTGTTGATTGAGGAAATACGTAACTTGTGAAATATATTTCCGTTAATTTTAGTTTTTGAATCTTGACTCCTATACGCAAAATATCAATCAGAGAGAATCAATTCAAAACTTCAGTCTTTAAAATGAGAATTAATATATGATTAAATTCTAATCCGATGGAAAGAGAATCGTTTACGAAAGAAGATTAACAATATTTGATTCCTTAATACTGTTTCATTCCAAATTGAATTGAAATTCCTCAAAAAGCATCTCTCTCAGTATTAAATTGTAAAGTTATTTGTAGAGAAATACACATAATTCTGATAAGAGAGATATTGAACTTAACGTTATATTTCATAGACTTGAGAAGACCTGAAAAACCATTGAGAAACGATAAAAATTCAAACTTATGTATCTTTTCATACGAGCGGTGTATTAATTTTCAATGAATTTGCACGGAAAATCAGCGTTGTAATATTGACGATAAAAATTCCTGTTATTAAATACCTGTAAGTTACGAGATACTTCTAGAGTTGCATCATGAAAATAGACTTCATCCTTAGTATACGGATGTAGTCTTTCCACTAAATTTGAAATCCCGAAATTAGTTACAATAACCGATAGTGATGCCTCGTAAGACAATGCATGAGTTTTCAAAATGCTAGGGAAAGTAAGGCTGATTCTTAAGTAGTATTTTAAAGCAAAAGGACACTCAAAGATGACTGATTTTAAAATAACTCATTCTTTATTCCTAGCCATCCGTTCAAACATGATCAACGACTGAATTACTTCGAAGATTTATTCTAAAAGTAGGCAAATGAAAGTTTGAAATTTGAGTCGATGATTCAAAACATGTAAATGTTTTGAAATAGAGATGTTTTAAAGGCAAGAGTAGTTCTGATAAAGAAGGTCAAGGGGAAGGCAAAATGCTTTATAGCATGGGGAAAAGAAAGTGCCTTGTTATCTCAATACAAACAGCTGTCCCATGACCTTCAGTTTCCCACCAAGTTCCAGTTCTTCAGTTCAATTCTTAATAGGAACAATATCGATACATTGTTTTTTTTTTAAATATTCATTTACGAACTATGATAAATTTAATCCGTTGATTTACCATTGAAAGAGGTCTTAAAAATTCTGAGAATTTTGGAGTCATTTTTACCCCAAGAGACAAATTACGTGTTTTTTTTACAGGACTAATTCAGGGTTAAGCATTGGAATGGGATATTATCAATGACATTCTTCCATTCGAATTTTAAAAAAACATCAATGTAAAAATCAACTCACGCACTATCCTTGTTTACCAACTTTTAGAGAATCAGCTGTCTCGTGACCTTGGTCGTGACTTTCACTTGCCTCGGAGATTCACTTTCCAAATCGGTGAAGAAAATCAGCGGCGTATTTATCACACTAGGATCAATCCAAATATCGGATACCTGAAAATAAAGAGATGAAGTATTATTAGGGTTAGTTTTTAAGAGTTATCATTGTTTTATTATAAATTACTAGTCATCACGTAAATATTAATTCGATTACCGATACAGTATTAAAATTATCGGCAAAACTTGCCTGAATCCGGGTGTAAAGATATTGAAAAGATCTATCGAAATATTACAAGATTTATCTACTTTATCAAAATGTTTACGAAAAAAGGGTGAAACATGCGATATTTCAGTAGAAAATGTAAGTTTGTTTCGCTTAAGAATGCACAAAGGCCGAAGAACATAATCAAATTTGTTCTCGTTTTTTAGATGTCGACGAGACTATACCAAATGTGATAAAAACTTTCCAATTCATCATGAAATTTACGAAAAAGGGCCAAAACGCAAGTGTTTTTTGCCTAAAAATTCTCAAAGCTCGGGAAAACCTAGTCAAATTTTGCTTTTTTTAAAGATGTCTAAAATTTAATTTATTTCGTATTCAAATGCTCAAGATTCGAGATAACCCAATCAATTTTGGACTCGTTTGAAAAAAAGCATTAAGTTAAATTAAATAAATTAAGCGTTATATACAGTATTAATATCATTACATGAAATCGGCTTACTTGATAATAATACACGATTAAATGGAATTTATTGAACGTTTCTTCTTATTTTATTACAAACGAATTACTCTTATGTTATCACTTAAAGTAAGACGAATCATACTATTGAAAAACAATAAAAATATTATGGTGTAAGGGTCTAAGATATGGGTGTGTCACATTCCAAGGACCTCGCCTTTTCTTTGTCTATGTCTCTCCCTCTTTCCTTAGCCCGGCATATGCATAATGACCGTTGCAGAGCTGGTGGTCTATGGGAGGGGATGACCATATGTGACCTATGGGCAGGGTGGGCTGAAGAGCGTCCTTTTTCGGGGGAGTCGGGCTGCGTACGCGAAGGAGGAAGGACGACCATCAGAAATTAGAGATTCTCGTGTTTATTACCAAGGATAATAAACCTTTTAAAACCTACACCTTTCTCCTCATTTAACCCAACTCTTCCCTTACAAGGATCGCCAATATCAGGTGCAACGAACCTGCATCTTACAATGGCTTGAATACGAATGAGTAGATAGTATAGAGAATGTAAAAGTGAACAATTATTGTGACAAGTTATGTTACACCTTTTTATTGGTTCAAATTATCGTAAGTAGTTATGATACAAGCTAAATATGATGCATCACAAAAATTTGTTTGTGAGAAACTCAATATAAGGTCCTGCCAAACCAAAAAAGGTTTGTGGGCAGTTTAGTTAAAATTAGTTAATAATTAATTATACCAATGCAGTTCGACTCTGGACGATTCAAATCGTCTCTCGTATCAGAAATGCACGTAAAGATCATTTCGATTTTCAGACATTTTTTCTTTCGCGGAATTAAATCAGAAATAATGGTCGCACGAAATCGAGATGAATACCAAAAGAAAGGAAATTGAACTAGCATTCTTATTTTTGTCGTGGAATATCGTATTCGAGCCGAAATTTAGATGATTCGGACAAAAATGACCAAACTTTTGTGTAATTTTGTGGGCGTAAACAATTCCCTAACGACAAAAATGATTGTTGAACTCAACTCACTCGTTCATTGTCCGAGTTTAAATGCATTAAAACGAAAATCTCTGGTGAAAGATCCAATAAATTATCTGGATTATTTAAATTTTTGGTAAATATATTTAATTGTACAATTTTGTAACGTAAGCTAATTCCGACGGGGAAATTCACTAGTGTATTTAAGGTTACACTCCGAACAGGTGGTTGATAAATACCAGAATTACGTACGAGTGGAACCTTATACTAACTAGAACCAAGTAAATTTTTAAGATTGAGATCGTAGAATATACATACTTCTCTATTTCTATGTATAAAAGTCTAAATGGTGAAGTACAGCGAATCGAAGTAATTAAAAGTTCTCATTACCCTAAGTTTGAACTCCGACGCGACGGCTCCATGGGGATCTCCAGTGGTGGTTTCTCTCTGCGTAGTCATATCACGGCTGTGCAGTATCGATATGAATCGATTACAGCTCTCCATTAATCCTTAAAGACAAACAAATCCAAATTAATAATGCATCGAATAACAATAAAGGTGTTTACGAGAAGTAAAAAATTGTGAATTGACTGGGACTCGAACCCAGGTCTCTCACTTTCCGGACGGGCATTCTAACCACTAAACTTCCGAGCCACTTACTGGGAAGGAGACCTAGGTTCGAGTCCCTGCCAAGTCACTATTTTCTTTCTTAAGCCACCCGCTTTCCTCTGCTAAGTAAAACTTCATTACCATTGTATGTTAAAAATTATTAAGTAATTTCCTTAATAAATGTGATCCTGTATAAAAAACAAAACTAATATTTTTCCAAATCCGTTGTTTTCAAAACCATTTTCCGTTAAAGATTTTTAAAATCTGGTTACCTTTATAAGGAGTATATTTGTTAGAATCGATTCAGAAATTTAATCCTTAAAATTAGAATAAATGTTTCGCAAAAAATTAATCCAATTCTTAGAGATTCGTTCGTGAGAAAAGGTTATGAATGATTGACTAAATGTTGCTCTCAATACAGATTCTTCAAAGTTGAATAAGATTCCTGAAAAAAGTATCTCTCAATTGTAAAATTGTAAATTAATTCGGTAAGAAATGAATGTTATTCTGGTGAGAGAGATACTAAACTTAACATTCATTCCATAGACTTGAGAAGACCTGAAAACTATTGCGAAACGATAAAGATTCAAATAACTGAACGTTCATTGTCTCACTTTCTGAATTGAGACGGTAAATCAGCGGAATACTAATTCTATAAAAATTCTAATAAGAAATCCAACAAGGATAATATAATCCAATAAAATTTATAATAAGATATCTAATAAGAAATATTTTATCTGGATTATTAATATTTTCAGTAAATAAATTTAATTTTAATACCATCATCTTTGCCGGGGAAACTCCTTAGTTAATTTATAAACTCTAATACCACTTCCACTTAATTTCAAATCCCGAAATCCGCTTTGATAACCGATATCTTATAAGACAATGCATGAGTATTTAAATAGCTAGGGAAAGTAAAGCTGAATCCGAAGTAGTAATTTAAAGCTACAGGACACTCATCGATGACTGATTTTGAAAATAACTCATTCTTTATTCCTAGCCATCCGTTCAAACATGATCAACGACTGAAATACTTCGAAGATTTATTCTAAAAGTAGGCAAATGAAAGTTTGAAATTTGAGTCGATGATTCAAAAAATGTAAATGTTTTGAAATAGAGATGTTTTGAATGCAAGAGTAGTTCTGATAAAGAAGAGGAAGGCGAAGGCAAATTGCTTTCTCGCATTTTGAAAAAGAAATTGCCCCGTTAACTCATAACAAAAAGCTGTCCGGTGACCTTCAGTTTCCGACCGAATTCCCGTTATTTAAATAGGTATATTGTGTTGCAGAATTCACTATACTATAAAAAATAGCGAGGCACTCACGATGGGAATAAATTTAGTAAATACTTACGTATTTATGAAGAAATTCTCTTACAAGTGATATAATGATCAATTACTCGAATAAAGCATTGATGAATCTATGTGGCGTAATGAAATTTGAACTCCCGATGTCCGTTACCATTTGTGACTTCTCGTATTGAACTCGAAATATTTTTAACCAGATCTGATACCTCTAAATCATTAACAGCCGTGTTCCAAATTTTCTCTCATTACTTAAGTATTATTTACAAATATTAGCTTTCGATGAAACTGATGTTTGCAGGAGAACAAAATTGGATCATTTTCGAAGTTTAAAACTTATTTACGGCTCCGGCAACGATTGTTTAATTTATAGATAGATTATTTATAGCTTACTCCCTGGATGTAGCTTTGTAATGGCCTAGTAACAAGTTACAAGCAATATCTTTCAACAAAAAGGCTTTGCCGGTTAAACCAATAACATTTGCCGACTATACGTCTTTTTTTCGTCGACATGGTGGCCCACATATTTTTGCTATAACCAGCTCTATCTACCCTTTTCGTGCAGATCTATTTTAATGTGAAAATTAAGAGAAATAACTTTGACTGACGGGTTTTTAAGTCCTAATCTTAGAATCTGGAACGACGAGCACCGATATGACACATCTACGACACTTGAATCCCTTACATTTTACGCTACAGCAATGATATCAAAAACTATATAAAAAAGAAGAAAAAATCTAATTAGGTACCTTAGGTAACTTACCATTCGCTGAAAATCCTGGGTGAAGTCGGCGATGAATGTTGAAAAATGAATTCTAGCCTTTTCCAAAAAATATAAACATTCTCGAATATTAATTATTACTAAAAGATTACGCTACAATAAAAAAATCGGCATTCTGAAAAACAATCACGAACTTGGATCGAGTCGGCAAATTCAAATCTTCAACGGTCTTTCCCCAAATCAGTTTGGTAGCACTTCCTCACCGGAAGAAATCTCAACAGGAACTGAGAAAAAATCCATCTGCGCGACCGATGATCGAAATTGCTGTCACCTGATTGGTCGAAATTAAGCCGTCTGTCAATCTGGCCTTGCCCACCAACCGCCTTGGTAATTTTCCACGACTTTCACTATTGCAAACAATTATATTTAGATGAATTTCAAAAAGTATCATTTTTAATATATCTTTTAAATTTTTTTTGCAAAATATTTATTTTCGTCGAAAATTGCTCATATATCTCGCGAACTAGCAGAACGATAGAGCGAAATTTTTAAAGATTTGATAATAAATACATATTTACCAAATACCTAAAGCATCTACATTTTTGCAAATATGTATGATAAATATAAATATTTCCTATCTCGAAATAATGATTTACAATGATCGTTCTGGAATTTTTGGAAGGCAACTTTACATGTCGTCATTTCATGCAAGTGACAAGCGAGTTTAATGGATGACATAAGGTTGGTTTATAGTCGAAATTCTGCTCCTGTGAAGTCTTTTTAGTAAATAGGAAAAAGTTTACTAAAACACTCGGTATTATAAAGATCGACCATGGTTTCATGGCGTGCCTATAAGATCAGGTGGCACATAATATAATGTAATACTGTTTGGTTTAGTAAACGTTTTCCTATGTGGCTCTTGTACAATAGTAATCCCCAAAAAGTTGATTCTGTATCATCTCATTTAAGAAGTTATGAAAGTGCTAAAGTACCGCTGAGCAATTGTGTAATGGACGATGTAGAAAAGTATATATGAAGCGAAGTGTTTAATTGACGATAGAAAAAGTGTATTTGCTGCAAAGTTTGAGACAGAATCAATGGGGAAAAGAGAAGTTGGGATTATGTTGTCGCTCATAACTCACGAAGAACAGTTCAGAATTAGTTGTGGAGTACGTACGATATCAGCGAAAATGCCTATTTCTATTTATAGCTATTTCCTACCTGTAAACGTTTGATAAGAAACTTTTGCCTCTCTTAAAAATCGACAATTCTTACTTAGCTTTCCAAATCACGAGGTCATTGCTAATGACGATGTCACCTTCGAAAACGCATCGTTGGACTGTCTTTTATTTTCAGAACAATATGGAAGAGTGAAGCGAAGTACCGTGAGTGCAAGAATTGACTCTGTTTCTACGAATGTTTGACTTCCATGTGGTTGCGTGACTGAAAAGTATAATTCATTACGTTTCGTAGTGAATATATTTAAATATTACGTGCGTTTGTGAGTGGTGTGGTAGCTATAACAACCGAGAATCGGAATTGAGAGTTGTGCTGGAATATCGAGCCTTGGATTGTGCTTCTTGTGCGAGTGAATTACATGCCGTACAGCTTCTATGGTTTGGAGTATATACTTCTATTCTAAGGTAATAATTATACTGGAGTAATCCTTTACGAAATCGATCCTCCTTCCGATGAAAGTGTTATTAAGGGACGTGGAAGGTAGAATTGTCGAATGACATGCATTGTCAAGTCGTCCATTAACAAAGTGTGGTAGTATTTCAACACAGTGTGAGATTGGGTTGCAAATACCGCTTTCAACTATTTATTGGAAAAGCTTTGAGATGGTTTTTTTCATCGTACTGGTGTTACCATAGATTTTCCATTACCATAGCATTCGTTTCTTTAGCATTCCTTCCAGAATGTTGCTATTATCTACTCAAGCCGTGTACGGTGTTAACGATTCAAATAGAGGAATCAATTTCCCAATCAAACATTCATTACTTCGTGTATGAATCAGATACAGAGAGGTGGGATTATTTAAAAACGTGTGTCGTAATATAATCACTGATCGCCTTCGCTTGAAACGTTAATTTAGGGGAAAATTTTAACTAAATACTAACCTTATTTGTGAAGCAGAAATTTAGTGTTTGTCATCGATTAGAGTCCACAGCGTTTGTCCGAACTGGGTAAAACATGGCACAAGTATTCTTCGAGATCAGGAAAGAAGTTCCGTTTTATTTTTGTTCGATACTTTTTCTGGGTTCAAACCAAGATCGCTCAAACAATTTTCCATAAGAAATACATGTAAGCTTCACTTTTACCGTTTGCAGGCTTCATTTTTTTTGAGGAATTAAATTGGAAGGAATGGTTGTGCTGAGTCGGGACAAGCTTCAAAAGAACAAAAATTGAACGAGGATTCTTATTTTCATCGTAGAATATTGTTTTCGAATCTTTCTTTTGAGCATTTCGACAAATGCACGTAACGTTTCCAAAATTTTTTATGTTGTAAAAAAGCAGCCTTCCTGACAACCAATGCGATATTTGAATCCATGCAGTTTCCACTAATGTGAGAATGTGATTTTATAAGTGTAAACCAAAGGATATTTCCTTACTTTACGACCGACAACTTAATTAAATTTTGAATTGTAATCTACTTCCATATTCCAACTAAGATGCTTATTTCAATATGATTCTTTTCGTAGCGTTTATCGTTAGTTTTGGAGGAAATATCAATAGGTCGATATATCATAAAAAAATTGAAATTAAAAAATTTAATTGTAAATCAACATTATTTCAATGGCATTCCTAATTATTTTTTTTGTTTATCCATACCTAACCCAGTTAATACCAGCCACCGTTAACTTCGAGGTTATTATTGAATTCGCTTAAAATTTAAAGTAATTTTTAACAATTAATTCTATTAAAATATTTAGTTCTTTAACCAAATTCCGTTATTTAAAAGCAACATTTGACTATTTTCATTATTTTTGGTAATTTTAAATGTAACGGTTGACTGGGGTAGGGGTGGGGGGAAAACAAATTTCCACCTATCAGAACACAGCTAATTCTTCTAAAGCTCTATTATCCATTCAAAGTAAAAAGCTGAATTATTTGTGGGTTACTAAAAATTAACAATGGGGTGACTTGAATGGCAAAGTGAATGGTGAACAGTAGCATTTTTTTAAAAGTCTGTTGCCTTCCTACTCTACCCTATGGCTGCTACTTGTTCTGGAAATCACTTAAATCATGCATTATGTAGTTGCATATTAGTTCCAATTTGCATTCAGCAGTGACCAATCCTTATCAGATGAGTTGTTAACGACTTAAGATCCCTCAACCTTAACTTAATCAGATGTTTAATGCTTTTATGTAATAGTTTGCTATTAATATACATGACATGATAACAAAAAAATGAACACCTGTATCATTTAGAATTGTATGAAATTAGAATGTGCATTAAGAGACCGTATTATTTCATTTTGGGCATTGGTTGTCGTACATTAATAAATTATAGTCTTTATAAATTACATTATCATAAATTTATTATACTCTACTGAAACCTTTATCATTGACCTTCATCTTCTTATTATGTCCATAATGTTTCTTGATCAATTAATCATTGCTAAATAAGATACCTATTTGTTCAAAGTTCTATTCAACTTTTCATTTAGGTAATCTGAATATATGTATAAGGAAATATGTTAGCTTTAAAAAAAAGACATAGTTATCAATATTTAAAAAAAATAAAGTCTGCTGTGAAGAATGGCTTGAAGGCAACTGAATGGGTCACAGTGACTCCACTCCTTGGTGGTTGTGATGGTGGGAAACTAGAATCTGCACAGGCCTCTGGACCAAAAGTTAACTGCCTCGCTGAGGCTATGCCATCTCATTTGCTATGCCATCTCATTTGCCAAATCCCACTTGTAAGCCTAACATCCTGATGCTGAGAAGGCCAGTAAGTATTATTGAATTGGAATTTTAACCATTTCATTAAACCTGATAAGCTTAAGACACTGTGAATTTTATGCAAATGAAACATTTAAATCAAATTTCTGCAAAAATATATTAAACCAACAAATCAAGTGCACTAGCATCATATTAAAAAGCATCAAACTAGTCTCAACTGTTATCACTAAAATTAAATTGAACTTAGAGAAACCTTTTCTTCAGTGCTGAATTTATCGCATACAATAGTATCCATATGTTAAGTATTTGAAAATTAGGAGATTATATTTCTTAATATTAAAATAATTTTTAATAAATTTTAGTCTCAAATTCCTACTAAAAGTCAATAAAACATTTCAAGAAGATGAATGTGGTCTTTTATCATAGATAAAGACAAAGAGTTCTTCAAAGTTTGGTTTAGAATCTTTTTACTAAATGTAGTTAACTTAAATGAAATGTTGAATAATAAAATCATTATCACTTACTACGACAACCCTTTGCTAGGTTCATACAGCTTCAAATGTTGTGTGGCTGAAACAGTGTATTCAGGTCAATTATCAGCAAATTTTCTAATTCTGGCTTAGCTCCAGTGAAAGCTGAACCCGCCAAAGCATCTTCTGCCAGTAAAGGGAAGAAATCAGCTTCTTCTTTAGTTCTTCATTTTCCTGAAGGTCTAAAAATTACTGCATTGTTCCCCAGAATAGCTGCCTCCTTCTCTGGAAAATCTATTGACGTGTTACTTTATTTGCTTGGTTCATACTTGTGGCTCAAATTTTTTAAACAAACTCAAGATTAAATATCTTGGGTCAAATATGAAGGTAGGCTTTCTGGTGATTCAATTTTTAGTGAACTTTCATCATGGACAGCATAAAATCATCTTTCTAAATGATATTGTTAATATATTTTAATGATTGCTGTAGATTATCTTTTCCTTTTATTAAACCTCACCTTGCCTCCAAGATAAGGCTTCAACATAAATATTTGTTATAAGAAGAATTCATTTTTCTGTAAGACTTATTAAAACTTGTATTTTATTCATATGCAGGTAAGTTCGAAAGGAGTTGCTGAGTTGGTCAAAGTGCCTGTTTTTTGGCAATAAATGTTGTTTTATCTCTGCCTAAAATAAATGATAAAATTATTGATAAATTTCATCCAAAGTGTCACTACTTTCTTGTAATAGAAATTCATTTTCAATTGGATTCAGTTTACTGTCATTCCTGTTTAATTCTGTTTCTCTCACAACAAATTACTGACTACAAGAAAACTCACATCAGTTTTTTCATTATTACATCTTGTTTTAATATTTAGCAAGTCCACTTTCTGACACATATTCAAAATTGTTATCAGATTTTTAAAATATATTGATATGTTTATAATAAATAAATAATCACTAGTAAAAATTAATAATAACTTTTCGATTGAAATTTCTAACAGAAACCTTTGACATTTACGGTAGTATTTGTGTAATGAAGAACATGTACTCTAACATTCCCCTGATTTAACAATCATAAGTGTTCTAACTTTTGGTATGTTCGTGTGCCTATAATAAATGCCCTATACATAGTCATATCTTTTTTTCTTGGTAGCTTACCTTTATGTCATCTAACATCTTCTGTCTTTGTCATCCCCTAAGTATTTTTCCTTTCATTCAACCATCAACTTCTTTCTTTAGTTGTCCTTTTCTTAATGTTTGACCCATTCCTCTCCTCTGCCTTTAATTTGCTTCTCTGCCACCTAATAAATCCCATTTAAACACTTTCTATCCCATATCTGAACATACGCTGAACCCGTTAGCCACGTGGTGGAAAAAGTCAGTTTCGCTGCGCCCGCGTTCTGGCATGAAAAGCCAGCATTATGGTTCTCCCATCTGGAGATACAATTCGAATTGAGCGGAATAACGAGTGACCGCACGAAGTTCGGCAACGTGGTCAACCTCCTTGGGCCACGACACATGCTCGAGGTGGAAGACATTGTAATTAACCCCCCGTTGTCCGGCCGTTACGAGAAAATAAAAGAGGAGGTAATTAGGAGGCTCTGGGTTTCGAAGGAGCAGCAGATTCGTCAGCTTCTCGAGCATGAGGAGATGGGAGACCGGAAACCATCCCAATTTTTGAGGAACCTCCGCAGCCTAGCGGGAGTGACGATGCCGGACGGTTTCCTGCGTTCCCTATGGCTGGGACGCATACCGGAGCATATCCAGCCCATCGTTACGGCTCAAGATGGGATTGAGCTGGACGCCTTCGCCCTCATGGCCGACCGTGTGCACGAGCTCGTTCCGAGACCCCGGGTCCATGAGATGAGGCAGCCCGACCGCGTGGACACCGCCGCCGCAGAGACAGCCGCCCTAAGAGCGCAGGTGGAAGAATTAACGCGGAAGATCGACGCCATGGCCTCCGAATGGACGACGACACCACGAGGCCCTCCATACCTGCGACGTCCCCGCAGCCGATCCCGTCCCCGCGCACCGTTGAACGATGCACACAATGGTATGTGCTGGTACCACAGCAATTTCGGCAATAAGGCGCATAGATGTGTTCAACCATGCAATTTTGTGCCGGAAAACGAGAGAGCCAGTCGGTAGATGCGGCAGCCGACTGCCGCTCGTCCTCGCGCCGCCTTTTTGTGTCCGACGCAGTGACTAAAACTCGATATCTCATTGATACCGGGTCAGATTTGTGCGCTTATCCGCGGACTTATGTGAGTGGTAGGCGTGCGAAAACCAACTACGAACTTTTCGCCGCGAACGAAACTACCATCGCGACGTACGGATGGGTGACATTGAATTTAAACTTCGGTTTACGGAGAGACTTTACATGGCGTTTTGTGATCGCAGACGTTTCGAAGCCCATCATAGGAGCAGATTACCTTCGTTTTTATCACCTCTTGGTGGACCTACGAAACCAGAGGTTAGTGGATGGAACTACAATGCTCTTCGTTAGTGGCAAAGTGACCGAAGATTCCACCAAAAGCGTCCGATCCGTGGTGAGCAGCCCTAAGTGCCGATTCACTCGTCTCTTAGAGGAGTTTCCGGAGGTCGGTTGGAGCACCGGCGGAACCGCCCCATGCAACCGCCCACCACATCTAGACGACACCCGGACCCCCCGTGACATCGAGGCCACGCCGTCTTGCGCCGGACCGGCTCTTGGCGGCAAAGCACGAGTTCAAGGAAATGGTTCGAATTAGCACGGCAAGGCCGTCGAAGAGCTGTTGGTCTTCGCCCTTGCACATGGTCCCAAAACGCGGAGATGAGTGGCGCCCTTGCGGTGATTATCGCGCACTCAACGCCCGCACCGTACCAGATTTCTATCCGGTGCCACACATCGAGGACTGCGCCCAAAATTTAGCCGGTAAGACTATATTTTCCTCTATTGACTTAGTGCGCGCGTATCAACAAATCCCAGTTAACCCGAAAGACATACCCAAATCGGCTATCACCACGCCGTTTGGGCTCTACGAATTTCCCTTTATGTGCTTTGGGTCGCGGTACGCCGCACAAACGTTTCATGAATGAAGTGCTCTGTTGACTCCAATTTTGTTTTGTGTATATAGACGATGTGTTAGTGGCTTCCTCTTCGGAGGAAGAACACGAAGCACATTTAAAACTATTGTTTGAAAGATTTCGCGATTATGGTGTGCTTGTGTACACTTCGAAGTGTGTTTTCGGTCGCCCTGAAGTGACGTTTTTAGGTTATAAAGTGTGCGCTAGCGGAATTTCGCCCCCGTGTGAAAAAATAGACGCAATTCAAAATTTTACTAAACCTAAAACGGTGAAAGCCCTCAGGCGATTTTTAGGTATGGTCAATTTTTACAGAAGATTTATACCCGAGGCAGCTTCACTGCAGGCGCCCTTGCATAACCTTTTAAAAGGGGCAAAAGTGAAAGGGAACGCGCCAGTTAATTGGACCCCTGAAACGGAGAGTGCCTTCTACCAGTGTAAATTCAGCCTGGCCAACGCTACTTCATTATCCCATCCGGATCACTCTTTGCCGCTCGCTATTTTCGCGGATGCGTCTGATTTAACGATAGGAGCGGCATTGCAGCAGCGTGTGAAAAGTGGTTGGCAGCCTCTCGGTTTTTCTACTAAGAAGCTCTCCCCCGCGGAAACAAGTTAAGGTCCGTACGACCGCGAACTTTTGGCTCTTTATCGAGCGGTGAAACATTTTCAGCATATGGTAGAAGTGAGGTCATTCACGTTGTTCACCGACCATAATGTTTTCATTCGTCACGATGCTGTGCGTCCCCCATTACAACCGCCGTACGACGGTCCATTTAAAGTGATTAGGAGGACAGATAAGTACTTCGTCTTGCGTGCGCGGGACCGTGAAACCACCGTTTCCGTGGACAGACTGAAGCCAGCTTATCTCCTGGCTGAAAAAAGTTGTCCGGCAAATGTACCGCCGCAGCAAGACGCCCCTCCGAAGGACCAGATCAGCGACGTTCCACCGCCGACGCCACGCGAAACCCTTTCTGGGAGAAGAATTCATTTTCCAGAGCACTTGAGAAATTTTCTTTGTTGAGATTTTGCATCTAATCTTATATTTTTTTTCATTTTAGAATACTTAAATGGACTGCCAGGGGGGTGGTGTGGCGACTCAGTTATCTGCGCCCGCCGCCATGTTTAACGCGGGCCCCAAATCTAAAAGCAGACGGAGCCTCCAACTTTCAACCACCAGAGGGAAGAGATAAAAAAGGACGCGAGGCCCCAACGCAGATTGGCCCTACTCGCTCTCTCTCGGACTCTCTACCGTTTTGGCCCTCGGCGAGGCATGACTTGTGTTCCAGCACTCCTTGTGCTATTATAGTTGTCACAGTGTTACTGTAGTTCTTCCGCATATTTGTCATCCACAATAAAATGTTTAAATCAAGTTCGTGTAAATGTTCACTCACGCCACCCTTCCCGCAAAACACAGTCATGCTAGATATGGGATAGAGAGTGTTTAAATGGAATTTACTAGGTGGCAGAGAAGCAAATTAAAGGCAGAGGAGAGGAATGGGTCAAACATTAAGAAAAGGACAACTAAAGAAAGAAGTTGATGGTTGAATGAAAGGGGAAAGACTTAGGGGATGACAAAGACAGAAGATGTTAGATGACATAAAGGTAAGCTACCAAGAAAAAAAGATATGACTATGTATAGGGCATTTATTATAGGCACACGAACATACCAAAAGTTAGAACACTTATGATTGTTAAATCAGGGGAATGTTAGAGTACATGTTCTTCATTACACAAATACTACAGTAAATGTCAAAGGTTTCTGTTTGAAATTCTGGAGGATTTTGAGGAAAGAGCACTTCAGTCGGCCCCTCTACAACCAAGGTGTTTCCTGAGAAACGTAGACGACACTTTCATCATCTGGCCCCATGGAGAAGAAACACTCGGCTGTTTCCTGGAACATTTGAACAACCAGCACTCGAACATCAGGTTCGCGATGGAGTTGGAGAAAGACGGCACGCTCCCCTTCCTCGATGTGTTGGTCAGTAGAAAACCAGATGGATCCTTAGGACACTCGGTCTTCAGGAAACCGACCCACACTGACCGATATTTAAATGGAACCAGCCACCACCATCCGGCTCAGTTACGAAGTGTCTTAGCCACTCTGGCTCACAGAGCCATCTCAGTTTCAGATGAGGAGAGCCTAGGGAGTGAACTCCATCACCTAAAGACAACCCTCACACAAAATGGTCACCGACTGAACCACATCAATGAGGTGATTCACAGGGCAAAAAACCCAACGGAAAAGACACCAGAAGAAAAACCCATCGCCACGGCCTGCCTTCCATATGTTGCTGGGCTGTCGGGAAAAATAAGCAGGATCCTCGCAAAGAACAATGTCTGGACGGTACACATCCCAAACTCAAAGGTTAGCTCCATGCTCCCAAAACCCAAAGACGACCTCGGACTCAGATCCTCGGGAGTGTACCAAGTCCCTTGCGAGTGCGGCCTTAGCTACATAGGTGAAACGTGCAGGACCATCGAAACCCGACAAAGGAACATTCCTGATCCATACGTCTTAGCCAGCCAACAAAATCGGCCATTGCAGAGCACTGCCTCGAGCAAAATCACTCGGCCAAGTTTGAAGACACAAGAATCCTTTGCAGAGGGAGAGGATACTGGGATAGGGTGACTAAGGAGGCCATCGAGATCCGACTCCATCCCAGAAATATTAATCGCGACAAAGGCCTGTTCCTAAGCAGTGCATGGGACGGAGCCGTCCGCAGACTAAACAGATCGTCCAATAAAAATCCAGAAGAGAGATGACGTATCAGAGAGCTAAAGGAAGGAACCCTTCCCCCCACCCCCAACTCGGATTGGCCACCCCCACCACCGGACCCACAACGGAGACCGTTGCTCCCGCATCGCCAATAGAAAAAGTGAAAGGAACCCCACTGGCCGCTATATAAAGACCCTGATTTCCTTCATCTGACATCAGTTCCTGAAGATGGGTGCAGAGTACGTACCCGAAACGTCGATCCTATGGCAGGAGGCAACCCGGCTGGAAACCCGAGAGAACTTTCTACATCATATTCACCGGGAAAAAACTTCTTCTTTCTTCAATTGAAAAGTTATTATTAATTTTTACTAGTGATTATTTATTAATTATAAACATATCAATATATTTTTAAAATCTGATAACAATTTTGAATATGTGTACGAAAGTGAACTTGCTAAATATTAAAACAAGATGTAATAATGAAAAAACTGATGTGAGTTTTCTTGTAGTCAGTAATTTGTTGTGAGAGCAAAAGAATTAAACAGGAATGACAGTAAACTGAATCCAATTGAAAATGAATTTCTATTACAAGAAAGCAGTGACACTTTGGATGAAATTTATCAATAATTTTATAATTTATTTTAGGCAGAGATAAAACAACATTTATTGCCAAAAAACAGGCACTTTGACGAACCAATTTATAAATTTTTAATGAATGCAATGAAAGCAAACCATATTTTTTATCTTTATTTTATTTTCCATGCAGTGTTCACCACAAGATAAATAGCAACATCAACGACCAAGAAGCATAAATACAGCATCTAGGTAAACATTTTAAAAGACTTTGAGTCATTTTCCTTCCAGAACTTCTGAAACAGGCTTTTGGTTTCGGATAGCGGCAAACCAGCGCTTCACATTATTGTACTTCCCTAATTCAGGGATGTTTTGAGCAGTACCATCCTTAGATAATGGAATGAGTGAACAGAAAACAGCCAAGTCACCAAGTGACATTTTGCTGCTGTTAAGGTAGGTCCTGAGAAAAAGAAAGATGGCATTAGTATGTAATTTTATGCAAAAGAAAGAATGAGTAAAATTAGAACAACTTTTATTACAAACAAATAAATTTTCCAAACAATAACTTATAATAGTTCAAAGACAAACAGTAAATTATATGAAAAAAACTTATTATCATTTCACCAATAAACTTCATTATTTATTGTCATTAGGTCATCAAATTGAAATTATTGATTAGTGGCTAGAAAAATTACAAGGGAGAATCTTTCGATTTTATCTTGACTATGTACTTATGTACATATTTTCTATCATTATTTATTCACATTATGTGAAGTGAGTGAATTTAAATAAAAACATTTTTTAATGCTCCATATATATACCTAATATTTTAAAGGAGTGAATGCTAACCTTTCAGAAAGAACTCCATCAAGGCACTTAAGAGAAGTATAGAGGGCCTGCTTCCCACAACCTTTATTCCCCATCATACTGCTAAGTACGTATGGGATTAAATGGTTATCAGCATAAAACACCCATTGCAGAGTTTCAGCATCCACAGGTCCAAGAGAATTACCCGCAAGATGGTAAGCTATGGCATTTGAACCTTTCAAAAGAACAGAACCATCCTTCTCCAGAACCAACTCAGCAACTCCTTTCGAACTTACCTGCAGATGAATAAAAAACAACAAGTTTTAATAAGTCTTACAGAAAAATGAATTCTTCTTATAACAAATATTTATGTTGAAGCCATATTTTGGAGGCAAGGTGAGGTTTAATAAAAGGAAAAGCTAATCTACAGTAATCATTAAAATATATAAACGATATCATTAAGAAAGATGATTTTATGCTGTCCATGATGAAAGTTCACTGAAAATTGAATCACCAGAAAGCCTACCTTCATATTTGACCCAAGATATTTAATCTTGAGTTTGTTTAAAAAATTAGAGCCACAAGTATGAACCAAGCAAATAAAGAAACACTCACGTCAATAGATTTTCCAGAGAAGGAGGCAGCTATTCTGGGGAACAATGCAGTATTTTTTAGACCTTCAGGAAAATGAAGAACTAAAGAAGAAGCTGATTTCTTCCCTTTACTGGCAGAAGATGCTTTGGCAGGTTCAGCTTTCACTGGAGCTAATTCAGAATTAGAAAATTTGCTGATAATTGACATGAATACAGTGTTTCAGCCACACAACATTTGAAACTGTATGAACTAAGCAAAGGGTTGTCGTAGTAAGTGATAATGATTTTATTTTTCAACATTTCATTTAAGTTAACTACATTTAGAAAAAAGATTCCAAACCAAACTTTGAAGAACTCTTTGTCTTTATCTATGACAAAAGACCACATTCATTTTCTTGATATGTTTTATCGACTTTTAGTATGAATTTGAGACTAAAATTTATTAAAAATTATTTTAAATATAAGAAATAATATCTCTTAATTTTCAAATACTTAACCTATGGATACTATTGTGTGCGATAAATTCAGCATTGAAGAAAAGGTTTCCTTAAGTTCACCTTAATTTTAGTGATAACAGTTGAGACTAGTTGGACGCTTTTTAATATTATGCTAGTGCACTTGATTTGTTAGTGTAATATATTTTAGCAGTAAATTTAATTTAAATGTTTCATTTGACTAAAATTCACAGTGTCCTAAGCTTATCAGGTTTAATGAAGTGGTTAAAATTCCAATTCAATAATACTTACTGGCCTTCTCAGCAGCAGGCTGTGAGGCTGACAAGTGGGATTTGGCAAATGCGATGGCAGTCTGCATAGCCTCAGCGAGGCAGTTAACATTTGGTCCAGAGGCCTGTGCAGATTCTGGTTTCCCACCACCACGACCCCCTAGGAGTGGAGTCACTGTGCCGACCCATTCAGTTGCCTTCAAGCCATTCTTCACAGCAGACTTTGTTTTAAAAAAATATTGGTAAGAATGTCTTTTTATAAAAAGGTAACATATTTCCTTATACATATATTCAGATTAAATGAAAAGTTGAATAGAACTTTGAACAAATAGGTATCATATTTAGCAATGATTAATTGATCAAGAAACATTATGGACATAATAAGAAGTTGAAGGTCAATGATAAAGGTTTCAGTAGAGTATTGTAATCAGGTAATGCAAAACTATTTTTTATAACTATAATTTATAAAGACAATGATTTATTAATGTATGACAACCAATGCACAAAATGAAATAATACGCTCTTTAATGCACATTCTAATTGCATGCAATTCTAAATGATACAGGTGTTCATTTTCTTGTTATCATGTCATGTATATTAATAGCAAACTATTACATATAAGCATTAAACATCTGATGAAGTTTAGGTTGAGGGATCTTAAGTTGTTAACAACTCATCTGATACAGATGGCTTACTGCTGAATGCAAATTGGAACCAATATGCAACTAATGGTTGATTTAAGTGATTTCCAGAACAAGTAGCAGCAATAGACTGAATAAAAAAATGAGATGATAATTATCAATTACCCTATGCTTGGATTTCACTCAATTATTCCATAGAAATAAGCAAGTCACATATTTACATTTTCTATTCTTTCTTTTTTTATGTAATTAGTAAATAACTGAACGCTGAATGCTTACGAAAATATTTATTCCAACTAATGATAAAAAATTAGAGAAACTACAACTTTATTAACATTAAAATTATTTTTGGATACCCAAATACAGTGGTTTCATGCTTCAGCATATTCAGTTTACTTGTAGGATTTAATTAAATATACTTAAATAAACTTAGAGTTAAACATATTTAATTACCTTTGGAACAGCACTTAAGCACATTATTTTTCCAGCTTCATGGTCCACTGAAAAGAACAACGCAGCAGTCTCTGGAGAAACAGCTTTCACTTGCTTCAATGCACCATCCAGAGCCTGTCATGAAACAAAATTGACAATTTTGATAAGAGTTGATATTCAATAAGAAAATCTGAAATTAGCTTCTAAGTTTGATGCACAAGCCTTTAAGAATTTGTACAAAATGTAGTGATTTAAGAGGCCTAATTGACTATGTTTATTAAAATGCGGTAATGGATCGATTGTTTATTTCATAAATTTTAAATTTACTCATTTTATTTTAAAATATATGCATTTTTATACATTTAGGACATAAATTTCATGTAAGTCCAACATGTATATATATAAATTAAAATATCTATGCAAAAAAGTGTTTTCTTAAAGTCCCATCAATTTTTTTCACGATTAAACTTTGTTAAAAAATCCATGCAGCTAAATGAGCTACAGCCCAGATATCTTCGTGGGTAGGGGTTCTCCTTTGGTCCATGGTTTGATTTCCAAAGGGAACCAATTTTTATCCATGTTCTCACAATATGATGAACACTGGTAGCTACATGAGTAAATAGGTAGCAGATTTAGCCAAGTCATTGTAGTGGCATGAGAGTCAATGTGCAGATTTTGTGTCACAAGTGAATTCCACGTAGCAAGTTCATATCCATCTAAGTGATGGTGCAACAAGGACGTTTTAACAGTGAAAAACAAATAGAGATTAATGGGTTGAAGTAACATGTAGCTAAAAAGCTTACCTTTCCAGATGATTTAGCAGGCAATTCAGCCACGATAAATGGAGCTCCCTTGTTAGCTTCAGCCAACTCTTTTGCTTTAGTAGCAACATCAGCAGTCATAGCAGTCAGGGCTGATCTTTCTTGCTCATCCAGTTTACGCTTCAGATCTCCAAGAGCATTGCGAAGTTTATGCTGCGAGGACAAGTGATAAACAGAAAATTTGATTTAGGAACATAAAATGATTGTTTCATAACTTACATACTTCAATTTGGAATTTATTAAATAAGTACGTGTAAGGGAAATATAAACAGATGATTAATCAGTTACAAAAAAGTTCTTGAAAGAAAATGAGGAACATATAATGCAGAAAAACTAATATACAATTATATAGAGGATCAGCTGCCTTTACTTAATATAAATTGTATGTATTTCTATGGAGATATTCAGAACACCGAATACAAATACCATTTTTATTATTTGCTATATATTTAGTTATTGAGATGTCTATAAAGTGTTGATTTAAATTACTGCTACATATTTTAATCTATCTGAATAAAACTAAAATCTCCACAGTTTCAGTGAAAACTACCTTGTTCCAGTAAGGAATAGGGGCACGTGATACATCTTCATTCAGCTCTACAATATTACGAAGAATGTTTCCTCTGGCCTCTCCTCGTCCTCCTTGAGCAAACTCCTCAGATCTACTTTCCAACTCATGGACAGCTACCTCCAGTTGATTGCTTTTCCTAAGAGCCTAAATGGAGTCACACGTTAAAACAATGCAATACAACTTCTATCCTAAAACTGGAATCAACAGTCAACATAGCAAAATATAGTTGGTTGACAATTCACAATGAATGAGATAAACTTGAAGTATCATGAGTAATTCCATTATTAAGGTTATTGGCTTCTCTTTTACGTTATTTATTAATTTATACAGTGTATTTTCTTTCTCATTGAATCTTGCTTAGGCTCCCGGATAGTCATGTGGACAGCGCGTTTGCCTTTGGTGAAAGCGGTCCCGGGTTCGATTCCCGGTGGGAGCCAATGTGCGAAATGACCTAAGCTGTCGAAGCACTTTTAACAATACTACTACTACTGAATCTTGCAAGATTTCAAAATTTGTTTGTAATTCTGATTATCAGATAATGATATTCCTCTTTAAACTCTTAATAAAATTTTTGCAGAATAAGAAGCAAAATTTACACAGAAAATACTGGCATATGAGATGCACTCCCATTTCAATACAGCAGTCAAGAAAAAAGTTTTAGCTGCAATGTTAAAATTCAAGTAAGAGATTCTTCTTATAAGTTTTAGTCTTCACATTATGTTTAGTTATAATCATATCCCTCATTTGATCAATATCAATCAATGACTTGATTCTACCCCCTTAATGTTGCAGGAACATTCAAATAGATAAAGAAGACCAAACTTTGCATGCAAGAACCAGGAGTAATTATTGAGCCATAATTTTGGAAAAGGGTACATCTCATCTGCAGCCAAATATAATACCCTATTTTTGTACAAATGAGAAGAACAAAAAACTGTTACAAATGCACAAATATGTAGTATTGTAACAATGAAAACTATACTGCATTTTATATCTATATAAATCTATAATAATAAAATATAATGACCAAAAAGAATTACACATTCATGATTGTTTACCTTGGAAGCCTCAGGTCCAGTCAAAGCAACAATTCTTCGGATTCCCTTGGCAATAGCTTCTTCACTGATTATTGCAAAATCACCAATATGACCAGTTCTATGCACATGACTGTAATTGAACAAGAAATAAACATTCATTATTCAAATGAAATAGTAATCAACAGATGACAAAGAGCTCACTAAGATGTAATTTATTTTAATCTTTTTCAATCATAAGTGAATCTGTTCATGACTTCAAATTTTCTTAAAAGTTAATGGAAGTTGTACAAATTTTTTCATTATCTTTTAGCATTTGATCTTGTGACTTGTAAACTCTTTGAAATTTAAATTCTTCACCAAATTCTGGATACATTTATATTATTAAAACTAAAAATCTTACATCTTAAGTTAAGAGTATTGGAATTACAGAAGTGATGACTTCTAATATTTTCCTCTCTCAGTATTGCAACAAAGTGAAATTCTAAGACAAAATAAGGTTTTTCAAGAAAAAAAATCCTTCAAAGGAACCATTCTATACTGTCCACACAATTATTTCAATAAAATAAAATTAGAATATGTTAGGCAATTTTTCTATATCCTTGAACTTACGTTCCACCACAGAATTCTATAGACATATCTCGTCCCACAGGATTGCAAGGATCAGCAAGTAGTTTGTCAACAGGCACACCCACAGACACTACTCTCACTGGATCTGGATAAGTTTCCCCAAACACTGCACGTAGACCCTGAACCTCCTTGGCCTTGTACAATGGAGCATCAGCAAAATAGATTGCTTCATCTGATGAAATATCCTTAACACACCGTTTTTCCACTGCATTGACTTGATCAGCTGACATTGCTCCCTAGTAATTGAAATTCAAAATGCTTATCAATTTTGGATTAGGCATCATTTGCAATTGATGTTATAACATAAATTACTGCTACTTTCAAGAAATTAAGAAAACTGAATAGCCATTTCACAATTAATACGTAGGACTTAAATAAAAAACAAAAGTGAGGACAAAGGTTGAAAGTTAACTTTCCAAGGAAAAATCAGGCAAATTGGTAAGTCAGACTTTATTCATGGTCATTTTATATTGGCAATAGAGCAGCATCTTTATTAAGTGCAAATATATAGCACAAAAAGATATCATAACTATAGTATATGCATGGAAACTGTTTTATTCATAAAAATATTTTATATTAAATTATGATTTAGCTGAAAGCATGGGCTAAAATAACTGATACTATAATAGCACTACTCCCTTATGTATTCTCAAATAATATTTTATAATGCAAATAGTAAATCAATCACAGCCAATGACAACATTTTGAAAAAATCATCCTTCATTCTATAAACTTGCTTTTCAGTGAAATTTAGTGTACTGATAATTTTTAAATATACATTAAAAACAAATCACACATCATTAAAATATACACAAAATAACAGTTTATTTGATGTAATAATGTCATTAATGGAAAAACCAGTAATGTTATCATCCAAAATTTACAATCAAGATCAACATACTGCAGCAACTAATAAATATCTTATAGATTGATTATATGAACATGCACTTCTTATCTAAATATGATTTAGAATAACTTACTGAATTGGAGAAGTCAAAACGCAGGCGATCAGGGGCCACAAGAGATCCTTTCTGATCGGCTCCTGAACCAAGAACTGACCGCAGTGCACAGTTGAGCAAGTGAGTGGCAGTATGGTTCGACATAATGTATCTTCTCCTAACGGCATCCACATTGGCCAGAACACGGTCCCCAACTTTAAGACTACCTTCTGTTGAAATACATCCACCATGGATCACAAAGCCACCCCTTACCTGTACTCCTTGCACGCAAAATTCAATCCCCTATCACAAAAGAAATAGAAATCATTGATAGGATGATAAAGGCACTAGCTAATAAAAGCTTATTTCCCAGACAAGAAAGTAGAACTGCATACAACGTATCAATAACAAACACTCAAATCATGTAAATTTAGAACCACTATCTCACCTCATCTCCTTCCTTTACAAGGAACCCTTCATCATAAATCTGCCCTCCTTGTTCAGCATAGAAACTAGTCTTGTCAAGAATTATGCCGCATTCCTCTCCAGGTCCAACATTTTGAAGGAATTTTCCTCCTCTCCAAATTGCAACAATGGTTCCGATGCATTCATCCAAATCTAAAATTGAAAAATGAATGAATTTGGAAGTGCACAGGAGAGATCATTGTGCCAAAAGGTCACGAAATGTAGCATATAAAACATATGAAGCAGACGAGGCATGATCTTTAGTGAATCTTTAAAAAATACAGTAATTTCTCAATTAAAAGATTAGAAAATGCAAATTATTAAAGTATAAGACTTCTCTGGCTGGAATCAGGCTTTTATAGAAGTCTATAAAAATAATAACTGAGTTAAAGGAAGTAAAAAGTTTAAAACTAATTGCAACAGGGTCAGAGGGAGGGGTTTATTTTCAAAGAAGTAAATTTTAAGAACTTATTTTCCATGTGACTGCATTAAGCACAAGTAGCATCAATTATTAACTGTAACAGAAGCTACTAATTTTTAGTGAATAACTTACTATAGACAGCATCATTCCCTTTCCCTGATGTACATTTATAGGTGTATTTCATTGAATCATCAGTTGGTGGTAATCCTCTATTTTTCAATTCTGTGATGGCATGCACATCCAAAGAAACTACATCTTCTACTCCACATCCTTTTGCTTGAGAAGCTAACTGTAAAAGAAATAGAACTGGAAATGAGCAGTTTTACACCTAAATTTGTAAAACATTTCTACATACAGTTTTCAATAAGTTAGTATAATTTATTTTATGACAAACCTGAGCTTTCTTTTTGGCTTCTTCATAAGCTTGAATATCAACTGTTAAGCCCTTCTCTTCCGCCATAAGCTGAGTCAAATCTACTGGAAATCCATATGTATCGTAGAGTCGCCATGCAACATCACCTATTAAAATAGAAATTTAGAAATGGTTTGAAAAAACTGCAACCAAATTTCTAACCAAAGAGTGGAAAGCCTTGCTTAAATCTAATCCATGAGAATTTCCCGTTGAGATCACTTGCTATATAATGAGGCACAGAATCGTATTTTTAATTCTTCTAATTGCTATTCCCTTTAAGGATACACAGTAACTTTTTTTCCTAGATGAGGAAATCTTACAGATGTATTCTTTTAATTCTTCTACTCTTGAAAACAATTCACACCATTGTTCACATTTAAAGGAAAAATGTCATCCTAGATCAAGGAAATCAATAAATTTGTGTTTCATACTTTTCCTTCATAAGATTTAGGCAGGTGAACTTGTCAACAACAAGCTTCTATGACGTAAAATTAACTCCAGACTTTCAAAATGATGAAATATTTTAGAAAACAGGCTTGAAAAATAAATATAAAGAAAAAGACAATAAGAAGACAAACCAGGAAGTATTGTTCCACTTGAACCTCCAGTGAGCTTCTCCACAGTCCTGTTAAGGAGGTTGCGGCCTCGTGTGAGAGTCTTTAAGAACTGCTCCTCTTCCTCATTTATGATATCAATAATACCAGAAACATCTTTCTTTAACTGAAATTAGTGATTAATAAAATGAATATCTCATTTTGAAAGAACCATTACCATATACAATTCAGAATGCTTAAGAGGTAATCACACTAACTTTCTTGAATAAACCACTTACATGATAGATACAAAGCAATCTACTAAACTCTAACAACATTACATATGAGATTATTGTTGAATATTACCTTCTATACTTAAATTTAAGTTTAAATAATTACGACAATATGATAATGTAATTTAATAAAGACAACTTTCTTAGCTCTATAATTCATATCACTTTTGGGGTAGGTTGCAGAAAATTAAATCACTTTTAGCAGCAAAATATGTCCTTTCTGTCTCTTACTCATGAGAGATTATTGGTCTTAACTGGCATGAAAGCTGAGACAATTTTAACCCAAAGGTGAAAGAGCTACCAATCTTGTTAAGTAAGAGTGTGACATTTCAATCCCATTGTCATGCCCTAGTCATAAGAATGTCTAATGTTATGTTGCTCACCTCAGGAAATGTATCTCCCAATAAATCAACCACCACATGAACAAGAGATCCAAAGAACTGTGGCTTAGCATTTAGTTTCTCAGTAGCATATCGTATAGCACGACGTAAAATTCGGCGAAGAACATAACTAAAATTTGGAAGGAAAAAGGAAAGTTGCCTTATCACTAAGGGAAAGTAAAACAAATTAAATACATTAACATCTTGCTTAACATAGTTTACTAGTTCCTGAAACGTTTGGCGACTTGAAACCATGCTAAATGAGGTGAAGTATACTTTGAGTTCCAAAGGGATGCATTCCAATAAACTGCATACCATTACGCACAGTAAAATATATTTTGTGATTCCACACACAGGTAATATAATTAATTTTTTACAAGAATATAAAGAAATATACCTTGCAAATTCACTTAGAGTGCCCAACAAAGCGCTATAGAGGATATTATTTCAAATGTGTAAGGGTAATAATTTTCATTTGAGCAATTTCAGCTATACCTCCTATTATATATTGATTTTATGAATTAATATATTTTTCTTGCTTGTTTAAAATGCCCCTAAAATGAGTTTTGATTACTATATATAGTAATAGTAGATATATCTATTTTCTCATTTATTGTCTTTTTAATCTTTGAGGTTTTATAATATGTTACTGACTTCTTTATTTTGATATCTTATTTTATCTTTCTATAACTTTATCTGTTCTGCATGAAAATTTCATTGTATTATATTTTATGTATATTGTATTGCATAATGTATCCTTAATTGCTTTTCTATCAGACAACTGGGTTTTAACACCCGTAATAAACTACTACTATTATTATTATTATACTATTTCACCAAAACAATAAAATCTGTTAATTATAATGAAATAAAATGAATCATAAAGTTTAAAAATGTAATTACAATATTTTTTAGAGATGTACAAGTACATTAGAGTTAATATAAATTTGTATAGAACTTTTAATTTAATAAACAAAATTATTTTCATCTACTTAACTACCTTAAAACCAAGATCTAATGACATTCGTGATACCTGAGGTGGTGCCATGCAAGGAATTACCATTAACTAATTAACTATTTACATTCAATTAATTATGCAAATAAATTTAAATGAGAATGAAAAGGTAATAAATAACACTTAATGAAGTATTTGAATCAAAGTAACAGCTTTCTTCTCACCCTCTGCCAGTGTTGTCAGGTCGTCCACCATCAGCCAAAGCAATGGTCAATGTCCTAGCATGGTCAGCCAGAACTCTGTAGGCCATATCTTTTCCATCCTTATCTTCAGCTCCTACTCTCCCTGTATATGGGGGAGCATTTGTACCCTAGAAGAAGGGAATACTGTATCACTCACTTCTCTCAATATGTCTTATATAATATATATAACTTAAAATATATAATAAAACTTTAAAATACTTTTATAAGCTGAAATTATGCCAAAAAGATATTTTATGAGGAAATCCTGATTTATAACTATCTTTGCTCATTCTTAGACATATTTCAACATGAATTTTCTGTTCCCTAGGAAAAACAGACTTTTTTTAAGTCTGTTTTTCTTTGGGAATTTTTCTGGGTGCACGCCCTTATGTGCAAAGTCACCTCAACCCTTTCCTTATATGAATTTTCTGATTGGAAAAGTATTGATCATATAAATAAGTTGCATATAATTACGGTTTGATCTAAAGGGTAATTCAAACCTTTTGGATGGCATCAAATATAGGCATGAAGAGGTCAGTGTCATAATTGGAGCGTTTATTTTGAATCACAGACACCAATCTTTCCAATCCTAAGCCACAATCAATATGCTTGCTTGGTAAGGACTTTAAACTTCCATTAGATTCTCTGTAAAATAAATATGAGAATTTGTTAAGGGGAGAAGAAATATCTTTATTATTACAGACATTTAATTTTAAATAATGATTTTTCATGTCAAATAACCTTATAACCAAATTTTCCTTCTACGAGCAAAAAATGTTCATAGAAGGAAAAATGATATACAATGAGAGTTTGAGAATATAACTTTAATCTATTTGAAGCCTCTACTTAAGATATACAACAAGATCAAAGAGTGTATAATACTGATTATATATGTATTGATAAGGACTAAATTTGAATATGGTTTCCTTGGATAATCCTTAAGATTAAGAATATTTTTCAAAATCTATCGAAATCTGAGTTTCATCAGGTTAGTTTTCAACTTTGATGTGAATAATACATGAATAATAGACTGAAGAAATAAGATCTTTCAGAAAATAGTATCAAATATTTATAATTGAAATAGCTAAAGGATTAGCAGAAGCGAATAAATATTGACATGAGTGGAACTTGAACCTAGATCTAACAAAGTTAGATTGATTAACATCTTGCTCAATAATTTTAAGTTTGAATAATATAAAGCAAAACATTTGAAAAATATTTTTTCTACAATAAAAGTAAATTTGTATAGAATACGAATTTTTGGTCATAAAGTGATAGCAATTGGATGTAACACGAATCAGATGATTCCACAATTTTCACAGAAAAGAATCCCATATTCTCTAAGAGAGATCTTTGTCTGAGAAAGAGTAAAGGATATATTATCTTACCGGTTGAACTGAATAAACACAAGATTCCAAATTTCAAGGACATCAGGGTCATCCATGTTGACTAAATGAGCAGCATTTCTTCCTCCAATGCGATCAAAATGCAACTCAGAGCAAGGGCCACAAGGTCCTGTCTCCCCCATTTCCCAGAAATTGTCCTTCATACTTCCAGGAAGAATGTGGGCTTCAGGTAATCTGTTCATAATGAAATAAACAATGGGTATTAAACCATCTTAATGAGGCAAAGATAAATATACATTCAGCAATGAAAATTCTACAATATTTCATTGACAAGTTCATTATAAAAAGGATTTTAGCACAAATTCTTCAAAAAACATCCCATTATAATTGCAATTTAAAATTAATTATTTCCACATGACTCTTTAAATCCCTAAGAAAAATCACATGAACCCAAAATTTCGATTGCAGTACTGACTAATATAGAATATTAAGCACTGAATTGATTAAATAAAGCCAGTATCTACATTATGAACGTGAACTTTGATGTGTATTTCTATTATTATTTTTTTTAAGAGGTGGACCAATACCCCTACTATATCATCAATATTAATTAGAAACAAATAACAATAGTAAGTTATAATATATGACCCTGATGATACACATTTGCATTCCGTCCATTAGTTAAAGGAATTCAAATTACCAATAAGATTGATTATTTGAGAATAAAGTAACATTTTAATCATTTTACAGATGAACCAATACCATCAATATTATATACAATATTATACCATCAACATTAAATACATAGAAATAACATCAGTATATAACAATATGAGACCCTGATGATGCATTTTTGAATTCTTCAAACTAATAAAAGAGATTCAAGTTATTAATAAGATGGATTGTCGATAACTTAAGTAACCAGTGGAGATTTTAAAACAATACTTGAACCAACATAGACACCTGGTGGCAAATTAAACATCTTTAAATTGATCCTTATTACTTCATTACACACAAATGCTTATAAGAATGAGGATAATCATTCAAACTCATGTTTAACAACATATGCATGTGTGTGGATACTTAGCAACATAAAAAATTTAAAATAGGAAATGTTTTCAAGCTAACCCAAGATTTTTCCAAATAAGGCGACATTCTTCATCTGGTTCTAATCCTGCCTTAGCATCTCCTCCAAAATATGTCACATAAAGTCTATCGGCAGGCAGATGAAGTCTCTGGGTGAGCAATTCCCATGCCCATGTACAAATTTCTTTCTGCAATAGTTAAGCAAATCAACCACACAAGTTAAGAATATGAACTAGGTAGCACCTTATTGCCTATCCTTTACTTAAATTTCATTCAAACATAAACTAAACAAAAATAAAGCATGAATCAGCATACGGTAAATTTCTAGTTTCACACAGTTTGGGTTTTTTTTTAAACTAGAAATTTACCCAGCATACTTGAATAATGATAAATTACTGATGGTTGTCTTCGGCAGATTCTATGGAATAATTCGAATTACTTCTAATGTGTCTAACAAATCGTTTAAGACATCAAAATTGGATATTTTCATTAGAATCATTAAGACGGAAAATAAAACACGTTGGAAAAGAATGTTAAAGGAAATATTCTTACAATCCTTAATAAAAGTCTGTTGCTGTTTCTTTTACCTTGAAGTAATCTCCGAAGGACCAATTCCCAAGCATTTCAAAAAAGGTGTGATGGTAAACATCCTTTCCAACATCATCTAAGTCATTATGCTTCCCTCCAGCTCTGATACATTTCTGAGTATTGGTAGTTCTTTTCCACTTCGCCATATCACTTCCAGGATCTACAGTGCCCAAAAAAATGGGCTTGAACTGCAATACATAGACCATGCGATGAGATTAGTCGATGCTTTTAAAAATAACATGAAACTCAACATGAAATATTAATGATTGTTCAAAGTTTTAATACACAATCTGCGGAGTTATTTCCCAGAATATGCTCTTGAGATTTCTGAATATTTATTCCTACTTAGAGAGCATAACTACTCGCCTGGTTCATGCCGGCATTTGCGAAGAGCAGGGTTGGATCATCCAAAGGAATTGTTGATGACGAATGCACATAGAGGTGATCTTTTTCCTCGAAAAACTTAATAAAGGCTTGGCGAATTTCCTTGGCTGTCATTGAGGTATTCATGATTTAAAGTTAAGCAACCTGAAAGACAAAAAGGAAGGGATTCAATCACAGCCCTTTTATAAACTACGTTTTAACTACATTGAGGACGAGATTCTTCATCAAAAGTGATCACAACAAACACGTCTGGCAAACTTTTTCAAAAGTCTAGCATGATGTAATTCATCAGATTCTTTACGAACAATATAATAAAGCCTATGACACAGCTACAACATAATGCCAAGCTGATCCAACTAACCAGTAGTTTTCAAAACAAAGATTTCCCTGTTAAACTATGGCACCGTATGGATGTTATGATGGTTACAATTCCACACGTCCAACCTCGTGGAGTGGAATGGGAAGAGAGAAATCAGCACGCCTCAAAGCAAAGAACGAGCGGTGCGAGGGTATGAGAATATAGAGTAGACGTCACGCCGATAAAAAAAACAAGATTCTGGCCTGTGCGGCAGCCCCATCTACCGCCATTTACTTGAACTATCACAGATCTTGGTCCGCTAAACGCTTATGAATTTGATTTACAGAATCGTAATAAATCCTTAAATTAAGTCAAATCATACCTTTGAAGCAGTTTTATTTTTCAAAATTTGGTATCCAATTCAAGCTTATTTGCTATATTTTCGTAACAAAGAATACCAATGCTCTGTTTCCATTTCTTAAGGTTATAAATTAATAATACAGATATGCCCAGTTATCATTATCTTTATGGCCAGGAGGATAATCTTTACCTGTTTCAACAGAGATCATTGAAGCCGAAGAAATATGTTCTATCTCCGAATCCTAACTTCAAGTTAAAAGATATGAGATCTAACAGAATTCTGTTTTTGATATCAGTGAATACTAGGCGAATATATGGTGCATAAAAATGATGGAATCAGGGGCGGATTCAGAAGGAAAACTACTCTTGAAAGCTTCAGACATCGTCTAAGACTGAATAATTCTTTTCCCTATATTCCTGATTTTTTATTATGTTAACTATGCTTATACTCATGCATGTTTTATTCTGTGTACATTTTTGGTAGAAAAATAGATCAAAATAAATCATAAGGAAAATAACCCGAAATTATTTCTATATTTTCTATGAAATAAAAGCGTTAATCGAATGATGTCTATCTGTTATGTCTAGTTAAGGGGTCCCCAAACTTTTCGAGAGGTGGGCCACATGGAGAGCGTTGGCGGGTCGGATCTAACGGACCTTTTATTATAATATTAATTTATTAATTTTCTTTAAATGATACATCATCATAAAATATTATGATAAAAATATTCTCAAAAATAAATACGAACTTAAAAGAGTATACCAAAGTATTGAGTATAAGTTCCACAATACTCGTGAGCCACATAATAAGCATCGAGGAAGGAGGAGGAACTTATCCTTCCATGTAATACCTCTCAAGGGTCGGGAAATAGGAGCCTTTTCCAGAGGTTCCCAAAGTATATCCCGCGGACTATGAATTTAGAATTGATTTTTATCTATAATGTTAAAGTTACAGCCAAGAGTAACTCTCTTATTCTATTTTCCCCCAAAATACATTGATACTCGAAGTTTAATTTAAAAAAAGATCATGTTTGAATCCATGCATATAAGAATTCATTCCATTTGGAAAATTTCGGTTCTAAAGATATAAGAATTAGTCAATATTTGTAATTTTTATATTTCATGGATTGCTTACTATATGAATACTTTATATTACACCATAAAGAGGACTTAAAACTTTCGAATATTGTACTTAATTGAACAGCTAATACAGCCCCTTTTACCTTAACAAGGAGCAATCAATTATCCCCATTACGTTAATTATTCGTAATGACGATATTTTTGAATTGGTTAACACTTGGATATTTTTACTGTTTGGAAGAAACTGAGAATTATATTTTAGAAAAAAGTCTTCAGCAAAAACATCAGAATTGGTAGTAATAGAACATGACAAAAAACTTACAAATATAATGATAGATAGCTCACAACTCTTCATAACTCGACAACCTTTACTTGATGAGCGAGTGAAAAATTAAAAAGAAAATGTTTTATAAAATGGCTAAGCCAATCACTAATAATCTCAATTGAGAGAATAAATGGCAAAATAGAAGGATTTACTATTATGGCTCTTAAGGTTCATTTCACTTAAAATGAAAGAGCAAAGAACTTAATCTATGGATGGCAAAATATCTAATCAATACAAGGAATGAAAATTTCTTAATTTTTCAACTCAGTAGCCATAAAATTTATTACTAATAACATCGCAAATGTTCAACATACCTATTATACATTTAATTAGATTGATAAAGATGGATACACTTCTAAATATCTATCTAAATTCTTCGTCCATACCGTTTAAAAAATCTTATTTAGCACATATTTTACATTAATCGCATCGATTTGATCCTAAAAAAATTAACCGTAAAGTAAAACGAAAGAGATGAATACAAGAAAATAATTTTAAAACTGAATTAAAGTCTAATCTTAATTAACGCATGCACCGAGAATGCAATGAATCAGCTGGCAGTTTGAAAATAGCACAAGTAACTCCAAGAGTAAGTTGTGATGATATAAGTAAATACAGAAATTTCAAGACAACTAAATGAAACGCTAAATACATCGTCGAAATGTATTTCCTTTCTTATTTGCTCAAGCTTACCTAAGAGAGCAATAAATTTCATAAGGAAATTCATTTTTCCAAAAGCAATAACCTTGTGAAAATAGAGTGATAAAGTAAAATACTAGCTTCAATATTTTGAGACCATTTTCTCGCCTCTATTAGGATGTAGTGACACCTGTTGCCTCGTGGTATTTGGCGGCTTCCGTGAAAGATTGAGGCGAACCTATTAAAAATGAATCTGCGCAGCACTAGTACTCGAAGCATGCAACGTACTATCAATTACCAATTAGGATGCATAATTGTTTTGATTAAAATTCCTGTATATTTCGGTGAGATCTCACTCTAATTAAGAGAGGAATATTTTGTATTTTAGAAGTAATCTAATTTCACATTTAGAAATTTGTTGCTACCTTTAATTTTGACGTTATCTTGCTTCCTGAAAATACGTATAGCACGTTTTCTGAGACTTATTTTGGACACATTTCCTTACAATTACTGATGAGTTAATTGCAAATATTGGAAACTGTTTGGATCTCAAAAATTGTAATAATCCTCTTTCGGGGCTGTATTTGGCTGCAGTTTGCTGCGAATTTCAATACCAGCATGGTTTATTTTCTATTAGTATTAACATTTTCGACTATATACTATATGTATGCATTGAACAAGTTCTTATTATATATTAAAATTTGTATCATTGAACTGTACAATTATGATATTTTGTCTCCATTTTTCATATACTAATTGCCATTGTAAGTAAATAAAATTCTCTCTTCTTTATCATAGCAATAAAATGTTTTCTCACCTGTTTCCTATCTCCATTTTGTTTTAATGTCTACGTTTTAAGTAATATTATAGATTGACTATATACCGGATATATGGTATTTATGTTCCAAAATACGTAAACCTAGATCTGTGTTATTGTTTCGTTCAGTTGTGAATCTATCAAAATTTTTCATTTTTATTATTTTATGTTCTTATATAAATGGTTAACACTTATATAAACGTCAACGTGACTATGCTTTTTGATGTATCCCATGTATGAACCTATTGATAGTGTATTAATAAAATTTAATCATGTTTCTTACCATCGTTTTAGTTATGACTATCAGTAGATTTGCGCAGGTATTTCACAACCCCCTTCTTAGTGGGTGTTTTCCTTCAGTGGAGACAATTTTTTCGTAAGAATTTCTTAGGTGTTTTACATCCACAATTCTTCTCTTTTTTCAATACTATCTCTTTAAATTGATTATTTATATATTGTACGACGATGGGTTGGATGGAAGAGGAATCTTTTAGTCTCAATCTCGCCCGAATTAAGTCGTTATTATAATAATAATTATTATTTTTACTTTTGCCACTGAATGTCATCAAAGTAGCTTTGAGAGAAGATCTTTTCGTATAAAGCAACACTGTAGTTGTAAAATTTATACAATTTCCTTGGAATGTTCGAACTAAATATCTTATTAAGTTTGACCGGAAAGGCTACTTTAGATTTTGCATTCTCGAATCCGATACGCCTTTATATCTGTTAAGTTGGTACGTAAAATTTAACAAACATGTTTTACATTTACCAATTTACTCTACATAACAATCATTGTGTACATTAAATGTGTATCTGAATGGATAATCATATTTTATAACAGTCGTTATTTTCATTACGTCAATTCTTTTTCATTTTACCTACAACCTTGAAATTAATCATAAAATTAAAGGCCTTAAAAATAGCTCGTAAGGTTAAAATGTAATGAGGGGTCACGAAATACATTTGGTACATTAAAACGGAATTGTTAGCGTCTAAAGTGCAAGTACTAAAATAATTTAAGGGGTATATATTTCCTCTCTTTCAGCATATGGAAAACTATAAGGAATATATAAATCCTTGTTGGTTTAATTAAGTTCAGAACTTTCTCAAATAAGTCAGCAAATATAATGTTTTATGGATGCTTGACTTTAAAATATAAATAAGAATTTAGTAATATCATCACTCAAGACGTTTAATCGTGTATTATTAAAAACAAATCCTAAGGAAACCTATCAAAATGGAAAGAGACAAATCAAAACAAATATCATCAATAAAACATGCACGAAAAAAAGATAGATATACTGTAGGGGTATTTTTAGAGATTACAGCAGCGCAACAGAAATAAGAGCTTCGTGTTTTGAAAATAGTGAAAAATGATTGGTGGATACGTAAAAAAGAAATATTTGTATTTAGTTCAGATTATGTAACACTCGTATAGAACGCAAATCATTCACTCACGGTAGCTGAAGTAATACATTATCATACCTTGATAATAAATCATTACGCGCTATAGCCATATTGAAATTCGGTTAAAAAATTCCGAATGCAAAAATAAATTTTAAAAATAAAAAATATACAATCTTATCCAATTAACATTTTCCCCTGTTAATATATTTTTATCATAAATAGCGAGCAATTGCTATTACCAAATTTGGACTGAAAAACAATATAATTCTTTTATTTAAAAAAGTAAATGATGACGCAAAAATTTCTGAGTTTTTGGGGCAAATCCAATGTCACATTTAAGTTGCTTATCGTGTCATATCTCAAAGAGCAAAATATTATTAACTCGAATACAAATGACATGAGATAAGCTAAAAATACACTTGAAATATATGCAAATATATTTCTTAAGGATGTGCACGTGTTCGGTGATCACTTGCTTCGTCCATTGTTCACTGTATGAACACGTGATTCTTGTGTTTCATTTTCAAAATTATTAATTTTTGTTAGCTGACTATCCACATCTGCTGACTATTCTATTGGTTTTAGCCCCGGCTGAAATTTCATCTCCTTGAATATCTATTTTATACATTTTATTTAATGTGCAATTCAGTTACATTAATAGTGAAAATGTATTATTATCTGCCTTCTCGTTCTTTCTTAAAATGCTTTATAAAACGATTCATTACTTGAATAATATAATAATCATTAATGATTCTTTTTATTCGTTAAAGTGTAAATTGTACTCCATACTTTCCTATTAGCGTTTGTGTTTTTCTTCTTTTTCTTTATTTCGTTTTTGTATCTCTTAGTCTCCTTTTTTGTATCTCTTTGTTTCCTTTTTTGTATTTAATTTTTTACTATCCTTAATATATCACATGTGATTGGGTAATTTCGTATCTGTTCCTGATAAATAAAAATTATCATTATTATTATCACCGCAGAAAGTAATTGTACGTGGTAATGTAAAAACGTAACCTGCCACATACCTTTATTGCGTAGCATTTAGGAACATCAGAACACATTATCAATGAAAGAAAGGGGTGACGAAATCCTCCTAACGAAGTAAATGACCAATAAAATTTGTAAATGAAGTAAAATCCAAATAATCAAAAGATCATTATGCAATCATAATGGCAGTGAAAATCTATGAATGGTAACCAGAGCAATGCTCAGCAAGATTACAGATCTTTTCAGGGTTGAGAGTAAAGGATTTAAATGATATCATCTTAATCTCTTTCTCGTTACTTTTCAGATGATCATTTTCGAAAGGAAAGGAACATTTCTGGAGATTTTAGAGGAGTCTGATGAATTGCGCAGGATGAGAAATTATCCATCTCTATGCGTTCATTCATTATTACGTTCAAGATTCAATATCAGAGGAAATGGGGTTAAACTTCAAGACATAGGATGTATGTCAGAGGATTTAATGAATCGAATAATGGTTATGCGAAAGGAGATTTGGTTCGTAATAAGGAATTTAGAATCGTAGATACTCCAGAAATGGAGGCTCTTTTTTATTCAGCCGTAATATTTTCATCGTTTCTTTCAACTATATTCATGAGATTACGAGAATTTATCAAAAATGATTAAAAACCTGCGGGAAAACTGATATGCGTTTTAAAGGGGATTTAATAGCTATTCCTCTCCGAATATCTGTGGCCTAGATCCGGACCTTTTACCTCTTTTTCGGGATTACGTTGAAACATGGTTAACGCAAGACAAAGTTATTAGGAAAACAAAAAACCACGTTAAGAAGATTTTGGGTATTAGAGATTTACGGGTACATTCTCCCGATTCCGGAGAATATCGTGGAAATAGGATTAGAGAGAAGCGGAGAGAAAGCTGAGAGAAGAATGTTTCTGATAAAATAATTAACTTAAGCACTCTAAATTTTTAATATATTGTTTCTCCAGCAATAGGAACTTTTGTATGAACAAATGAAAAACTATGGTGGCAACGAGATCGCATAAAGAATTCTGATATTTCCGCTGAAAATTCTGAATGATTATGTAGTTACACCTTCAGTTCTATATTTAAGTTTCATCCCTACATATGGATTCTAATAAATATGTTTTTGATAGGCAGCAATTTTTCACTCCTACAATCTACATAAATGGCACAGAGAGATTTTCTTCAGTTGTAACGACTTAAGATTCTAAGTTGTCGTATGAGTATAGTGATATTTTCAAATTGTAATTGTGAACTACTTTCAAAGGTGACCAAAATATATTTCAATTAAACTATACGTAAATAATAATTGATAATTTTCCTATATATAATAGGTATATTTATACAAATATAAATCATGAAAGAACTAGGAGCTACAAAATAGCTAATGCATGGAATAAATTACATTACCTTGTAGATGATTAAGATGAAATAAAGATACTATTATTGTTATTCTGAGCTTTTATTGATAGGCTATCTAATGAAAATAAAGTTGATTCTGTAAGGACTTAATCTCCATATAAGTGTGGGAACTTGGATTTAACATCACCTTACCTCGATTTTTAGTGTATCATATAAAATTGCCCACAGTTTCATTTCTAAAACAATAATACTCTACAAAAACAATACAATCAACAAAACAGCAAGACGGTCCTTGTTTTATATCTTTCCTTTATTAACAATCTCGATTTCTCAAAATCATTATCTCTAATTTAATTTTGTGAAACCAAATAACATTGCAAGAGTTAAAGCCGAACCTTGCAAGGTTTTCTTATTGGCACCACTTCGAACTACCTGGTATTGAACCCGGGAGTGTTGGGCGTATGGAACCTTAACAGCATCAATTTTTCTGTAGCAAAAGTGTGGTTTGCGAAATTTGTTTGAAGTCGATGAAATAGTCTCGATGAATAGTCAACATACTACGTACGAACATAAAGATAGGCTATGGAAAATATGTTAAAAATCAGGAACAAAAGTGAATACCAACTTTTACAATACCGCAGAATTTTTTATTGGAATACGACCATGGTTTCGATTCATGGAGTCATCAACATCTTATGATGACTCCATGAATCGAAACCATAGTCGTATTCCATTAAAAAATTCTGTGGTATTGTAAAAGTTGGTGTTCACTTTTGTTCCTGATGGATCCATACCACGAAGTCACGGCCCAAGCTTTTGATTCTTTGTTAAAAATCTTCATTTTAGCACGAATAAGGAATAAGATTGTCACCTCTCCCAAATCGAAATGTTACTGTGTCATGCTGTAAAGTTAATTCTTTCGACGGGGGAATTCGTAGTCACAATAACGAATATAATCCTTTTACCGGCAAAGTACTCTGAGAGTATTTTCAATTACGCATTTTATACTTTCTCCGCTTCCAAAGTCAGCTATGGCACAGTTATCAAGGCTAGAAACCGAAATTCACCCAAAGGGAATATTATATATCGACGTGGAATTGCACGCTCCCCGCTCAATTTCCATTCTCTTTTCCGTCCTCTTCACCTCCATCGATTCCTCCCTCTGCGCATCTTCCCGGCTCGAGCATTCTTTCCGCTTGCAGCTCGCTTCCGCCCGCTGCTTCCATCCCTTTACACTTATTCCGTCCCAAATCCCTCGTCGCTCCAAATGTGCGGTGCGCCACAATGGAAAAACGATGCATACTTGTCGATCCAGCAGAAGCTCAAATTAAGGCATCGAAAATAAAAAAGGAGGCTTTGCCCGCGAAAGAAAGGAAAATTAAACTTTCGGACATCACTCTATCCGAAGGATCGATTGTGGCATTTTTAGCGTATTGTGTGAGAAAGTACCGTCCGATTAGCAATCTGAGGACAGGATTATGTTGAATATAATACAATATTTTTATTCACACAGTCTCACTGTTTTTTGGCGTTTTAAGCCTGTATGTTGTCGACTGTACATACGTAAAAACAATCTATTAAAAAAATATTATTCGCAATAAGGAGGTCAATAATAAATACGTTTTTATCAACCACGCTGTTCCATTTTAGGGCAGGAAAGTTGTTTGCCTCCTTTATTCAAAATCCTTTCGTATCCATGGCATTATCTATATATCATTTTCACACCTGGATTTATTCACTCATCGTTTACATTCCCTTTCATTCTGTTATTCGTTAACGCTATTGATCGTAGTAAGAAGCAGCTATTATCCTACAAAACTGAAAACTCCTTTATTTACAGGGAACTCCCGAAATAGGGGTCCTATTCCTGTGCTGCATTGCAGTCATTAAAGATCGAAACAGCAAATATTTTACAGCAGAAATATATGCGTTACAAAATGTTACATTGTAGTCTCATCCTTGAAACATTTTTATTGTGGTTTCGCAACTGAAGGAGTTTTAAAATTTGAAGAAGATATTAATCGTATTCAATCACGGCTCCAAACCATGGAAGCATTACAGCTCTGGCATTCAACTGGTATCGTTTCAGCTTGTTTTTTTCAAATTTATCCTTCTTGAATAATATAAAATCTTATCTTGATGTGAGTCTCCAAACTAACTTCGTTGACCAGGATGACAACGTGTGAAAAGTTGTTGAAACTTTCTGGAAGATTAACCGATGGAAGTCTTTCCCTCTGAGAGCAAACGAAATGGCTTGTTTTTCTCTCTTTCGATCTCCACTCGAACCTTTCTGCGCGAATTGGGATCCTAGTGAAGTAGGGTTGGCCTCCGATTTAGAGATGGTCCAACGTGGAGCAGCTCGGTTCGTTAACGGAGATTTCAGGTTCGATAGCAGTGTTTCGGCTATGATGAAGTCCCTTGGGTGGGATTATCTCCCGGAGAGCAGATCAGATTACCGGAGGAGGCTTTCCGAAAAATTCATCACCGCAGAACTCTGCGTTGGAATAGATGACGTCGTGATTCCGGTTAGCAACCGGCGCAAATGCAGTGTGGAACCGACAAAGCATTGCTAAGAAATAATTGCTTGGACGGACAGTTACTAGAGGTCGTTTTTTCCACGGAGCATTAGAGAAGCTAACGGACTCAAAGGCTGGATAGGGATTTTGGTTTTAATGCCCTGACTGCAAAGAGACCTCTGCGGCTCGCAAAGTAAATATACGCCTGAAAATGGAAGCAGGCAATGAAGGGTCAATGCTACAATGAAATTAAATGCATTAAAAATCATGAAATCCAATGGATTTCTGGAGAAAATGCCTTAGCTTTTCTAAAGATAGTTTCCATATTATTTCATTCAATATCGATTCACAAGATGGTTAGTTTAATTAAGCAATAGACGAAAAAAGCACAAATTACGCCTTATGTATACCTTTGATTCAGTCAGTTTATAAAAAGGACTCACTGGGACATTTTAGGTAAATAATTAAAACAGTAAATTATTAAATAAATAGGCAAGATTAGCTTATTTCAAAATACTTGACGTTAAGAGAACACGATTATTAAGAGACTAAGAATCACGACTTGTGATCGGGTATTAACAAAGTATTTAAATTATTTTTCACCCAATGAAATAATGATAGTAATACTATTAGGCCTTTAAAGGTGATAGAAATTACAGGAAATTGAACCAATTCCTAAAAGCAAATTTTCCGATAACAAAGAAAATCACGTCAAAAAATGACGAGGGCATTATTACTCGAGATTAGGAGAAGACTTTTCTGTGCGTTGCATTAATGTTGCCATGTTTACAAACTAAATGTGGGAATAACATTTGGTAGAATTTTTGCTGTCACTTACAAATAGAACGTTAATAATGACCGAAATAGGTTTCACTTTTCAAAATTAATTATTGATAAATAAATTTGATAACTTTTAATGTAATTTTTTATATCACGTTTTCTCATGCTTAGGAAAACTTAAATTGCTAATCATTACGATTGTCGATGCCATAAGCATTGACTTAATACAATCAGTTCAAATGTATTTTTATCATAAACTTTCCATTATATTTACAGAGGTAAATTTTTTCAACTATAATGATTGGACAGGAAGAATATGAAGATACTGAACTTGTATTTCTGCGAGTATGGGAGTTTTCCCATTCACAAGGAATCAGGCCAATGATATATTGAAATGATATATTGACCTGATTCTGTGTAAATGGGATAAGTCAAATTTTACCTGGCCACTAGTTTCTAAATAGGGTTTCATGTAAAGGGTTTAACTATATTCTCACGTCATATACAGACAGAATTCTCTTCGGAAGAAAATCAATCCATTTGATAAGTTCATTTGAATGTTAACATGATCCTAAAACAAAAGTTTCGCACAGGCAGAGAACAATTTCGATGTAGGTCTTGGTATGTACTACTTTTCCATATTTGCATAAGTTTGGGCCGGTTAAAATAATACTACACAGCAAATTTTGCGTTGGCTCTGTGGGTTTATTCTAACACCCATGAGATAACGTCCTGTCAGCCCTTCTTACGAGAGATGTACCTCCGTTCTGGTACACATAAACGTAGCAAGTTTTTATCTCGCGGAATAAAAAACACACGAGCCCGTTGGCACGAATGCGCTCGAGCATTCAAACACAGGAGCCGATAGAATCTGCGTCATTCGTACTCCATTGTGATAGGAGGGCAATAATGATTTCTTTGTCCTTCCCCGGAGGGACGTATAACCGCCGGGAATGGAGTCGGACCGAGAGCCATATGACGCAGGATCGGAGAGTAGGGCTGCATTTTGAGATGCCCGAAGAAAAACGTGGAAAGAATGGTGGAGTTAATCACGATATCGAGATAATGGGATTCTCTTGTACGGGACGAATCGAACGCCTTACCGTTAAACGAGCATGCGAGTGGCGAGGGAGGCTTTCCATTGTGTTCCCGAAAGAAAGCCCACGTTTGGAAACTCGTATGTGCCGCCACCCTTGTAAATAGGTTAATTGATCGAGTCCATCCCAAAAAATATCCTCGAGAGGAGAGGATGTTGGGATCCTTGCCCATTTAGGTAGATCGCGGTGAAGGCTTTTGTCTGATTGATAACAAAGGAGTCTCCACAGAAGAAAAAACCCGGAGCGGGAGAAACTATAAAATCACTAGCCCGACGGTAGTATTCCGTGGAAGTTGCCCCGAGTAAATATTTGGATTCGTTCCCAAATTCTCGGCGAGTGGGGAATGACAAAGCTAGGCGATGGTCTCTAAAGAAAACTATAGGCCGTTTTGATCTATTTTAGCGAGAGAAATCGGCGGATGTCGGGGCTAGAATAAACCGAAAGCGGTCGCATGGACTCGCGGCAATACGCGATGTTGATCTATTGGTCTCCGAAAAGCAAGTGTTGCAACGGAGGGGTCATTTTTCTGACCGCCCAAATTCGCCCGTGTCCTTCTTATGGAAGGCTTAGGGTTCCCATTCGCGAAATCCGATAAATTGGGATTTCCTCTTCGTTTCTGGAAATGGGAAAGCATCGCCGAAATCTAACAGCAAATTTAATCTTGATATTTCTATATTGATGCGGTTTCTTATTCAGAAGAATAATATAATATTTTGATTTCTCTCCTCTGACATTAAAGTCGTACAATTTTAGGAATCGAGAATTAGAAGTTGTATAGCGATCGACTGCAGGTTTTGAAGAGAACCGTGAAGATTAATCTGTTGGAACAATCAGCCTACTTCTTGGCGTAGTGCGTTTCTCGTTTGAAGAAAGTAGAACAAAACTTAAGTTGAATCTTTTCTAGAAGTTCGGATGTTACATTCTTGGAACGTAAAAGATTGTATCCGTCCACCCCGTACATAGACTGGTCAGATAAATCAGGAAAATAGATGTTAGGAATGTGCGGTTGAAAATTCCTTTTTTTGCGCGAACGATCCGTTACAGTGACCGATTTTGGAAATATGGCGCGGTCATGCACCTTCTAACACACGCCGATGGACGGCTTGCATGGTTGTAGATGCAGCATAAATTTTCAGTAGATTTCTTTTAAGGAAAATTGAACAGACGAACAACTCAAACTAGCTTAGCCGTATAACTACAAGAGATAGGAATGGCACAATGAAACAAGCTTAAAGTAGTCGAGACTGACAGATCTTTCGATGAGAAATTAATTACAGTTAAATAATCTGTAAGAGGAAACGCTATAATGGCAATATATCTATTGCTATATTGCTTTCCGGCCTTACGAGTATATGAAGAATAGACGCGGTCTTTAAATAAATAAGGTATTCAGTACCTATATGCAATTGAGATTTTGATCAGAAAAATAAAATAGAAAATAAATTGATTAATACGCTGATAAGGAATAAAGAAAGATAGGAAAAAGGAATAAGGTGTTGGAATTAAGCAGGAATTAAACAAATGAGAGAATGCCAAACGGATTGATATCCATCCGAGGAAATATCATTTGAAGTTGAGTAGGAGATATAGAAACAAGTCGTTGAACACAATAATAGCGTCGATTCAGTATTCGAAAAGAATTTTCACTACTTTCCTCGACCTATTAAGAAGTCAAGGCTACTGAAAATCAGTCTGGATGTAGATGACTGCATTATCCATGTGGGAATAAACCGGTGAGAAAATAAACGAGGGATTAAAAGGATGAATTAAACAGACATTCCCGAACATCCCTCCGCGATCTCGGCATAGGAACTCCGCAATACAGAACTTACTGACAGCGTTTATTCATTCTAATGGTCTAGGGGAAACGGAATGTGAGAAAGAGTATGAGGATTCGATGATTGTCTTACAGTTTATGGTTGCGGCGAGGAGATTGAGAAACCTCTGAGAAAACAGAGTTGCGGGAGAAAAAAGAATCTTTCCTTCCAAACGCTTTTTCCGCTAATGAGAGAAGTTGGCTAAGGGAGCAGCACCGGAGTTAATACACCCATTCTTTTTCTTATTTTTTGTTTAATACGTAAGCCTTCTTATATGGGTATTTCACTTACTTAAAATCAGAGAAGGTGGATTTGCTACTTCTCCTCCTTTATTTGAAAATTCCGAGCAAACACTTATCGCGTAATAGGAGCATTTTGTTTGACTATTATCCAAGAAAGATTTTGCATTGTTGCTCAAACGTCTGTAACAACGGAAGCAACCAAACTTTGTTTATAGCAACGTATATGTTTACAGATCCGTGAAATAAAAGGGTATTGATAGTGGTGTTACTTGAAATTGCTTTTCTCAATTCAATTGGTAGTATTTGGTCTATAAGAGCATACATCTTACCTTTGATTCTCATAACCTGGTAAGTTGCGGACATTTTTATTATTATTTTCTGATTTAAGTACCAAGCATACCCATTTGATTCTTGAATCCATAAACGTTATGATTTAAAACTAAATGAATAGTGACATGATAGAGTATATACAGTGCATGCTTCATTTTTCTATCAGGTTAGTTTGTATGTGTGGTATTCATATTCTTCAGATGAAACTGCTTTGCTATATCGAAGACTTAGTGCGGGATCTTTGCTCGCAAGAACGACCAAATGAGAAAAAAAATCAAATTAAATCTTTTCCACAAGACTGCTTACTCATTGACTCTATTTAACTCCTGGTATCTCAGATTTTTTCGTACTCATAAAAATTTAAGAGCTGTATGATTCCTTCGTATTACTACGAAAAGTTTTATTCTTTCCTTAGTATCAAATGACTTCCTCGCCGATTTTCCGAAACAATGTAACTTCTGACATGAAATAGTGTGAAGCTTTTTCAACAGATCATTTCCAAGTAGTTAGAGAGACATAATTTGCTAAAAGCTAATCTAGATACTCTCATGAACACTATCTACTCCATCTTAGTAAAAAAATAGCCTTGTGAGCTGTTTACATACTCTCTAAAAGGACGAGGACTAAATTGAGGGATACGAAGGAAACTTGTTATATATTTACGTTCCGCCGTAAAAAGTTCTAAGGCTTGTTTCTAATACCGCAGTTCTTGTTTCCTCTCCTCTTGACTCCGTTTGGGTAAACGTTTTCGCGTTCAGAAGTTCGAGTCCTCCGTATCATGTTAGGCTGTCAGATCGTAAAAGGAGTTTGATGGCTCTCGAACGGACTGCCGCGATGAATTGGGGCCTCTTGACCTAGTTTGCCCTACAACCGGCAACTCAAATATAACGTTAAATAGTATCGCATTAATGGAGTGTGGCAGTGAGGATAAACACGGGTATCTCTGATGGAAAACACTGTTAACAATCACGAAATGTTTCCTCGTTTACATCTGGCTCGTTGAAGATACACTCTCTGTGCAAATTTAAGTGTTTAATTAGTGGACAAGTTAAATGTTTTTCAAGCTGTTAGGATTATCTTAGATCTTTTCGTAATCTTAGAGGAAAAGTTTGCTTGTTTCTAAGGTCAGGCGAATAGGTTTGTGAGAAGACTTGCTTCAGATTTCTCGGCAATGCCAACAGGTAAACAGGTACGTAGTAGATTGGAAGCAATTCTCCTGCCTACCGTCAGGGACGTCGATATCCCCTCGAGACAGCTTTACAAATCGGAGGTGCTCAAGTTGAAAATACCATTTAGTGATTGAATCATTTTCGTGTCCATGGAAAGTAAAAAATGGTTAAGTTTCACACTGCGCTCAAACTAAATGGGAGAGTATTTACGGGAAGCTCTAAGAATATCTGGTGAATCATACTCATTTCAAAGCTTCCTTATTCTTCCAAATTTAAAGCTACTTGAGGAAATGGAAAACAGAAAAGAAAGGTTGAGGATAAGCAAAAGATAGAAATGATAGATCTTGAAGAGAGAAATTTTTAATTATATTCTAGAATATAAATTAAGGAAATTAAGAAGAGTATGCAATACGTTTGACCAGAATGAGCAGAAAATTAGCTTGGTAATAAATTAAAGGAATAAAGTGATATAGCTGAATGATTTAAAAAGTTAAAAATATAAGATTAGAAATACAAAAGTAATAAATATTTGAGACAAAGCAGATGCTGTAGAAGAATAGAAACGTCTAGATAGTTGTTTCGTTGCTGCTTTTTGGGTAGAAAAATTAATATTTACGTGAAATTTGAAAAGAAAGGCGTACAGAAATCCTCTATGATCGACTGCAGTTATTTGTTAAAAGATGTATTTGTAGATAAGGCCACAGTTTAGATAATTTAGATCTGAAGCGTTGACAATTATAATAGTTTGGTTTCAAACTATATTTTGGTGGTTTGGAATTACGGAAGACTTGACTTGCTAGGAAGTTATAGCAGATTATAGTCAATTATTAAAATTTTCTGAATTCATTGAAAAGAGAGTCATTTGAAAGCCGAAGGATGCATCAATTAGCAAGATACTTTTGAGATATTATTTATTAAATCTTTGCTTATAGACGGAAAGTAACGAGATAGATGCGAGCAAGAACCCCTACTTGGTACGTCCGCGTATGCAGGGGTTGAAAGTGTCGTAAACTTGAATGAACAGTATTCGCCGAAATCCTGAATACTCTTTTAGAAGTTCCATAGTTTAGATCACTCTTTACTGAACTTGGTACTAAATATGCGTGACCCAGACAGTAATTATAAATAATGCATTTTTAGAATAGCACTCGAATTTTCTAAGGATTTATTGGAGATATTAAGAATTGAGTAAAGGTGGTTCTGATTGTATGTTACTCGACCTATATTTCGACGCAGTATCGGCGTCCAAAAATTGGCGGATGCATTAGTTTAATGGCACGAGTGCAGAGGAAACTTTCCGCGCGATCTTTCTTAGTGCCAAATTCCGTCGCTGAAGTAGCCTTTTGGCAGCAACTTTTGAGGAAGTTCACGTCCACACCAGTCTTTATCACTGAGAGGATCATTGTTTCCATGCCCGTAAAACTATTCTTCTTTCTATGCTTTTAACAATAGGTTAGCAATACACTCAAATATAGAAAGGTTACGCAAAATGGTAGCACTACGCATCACTAAAAGGGTTGTAGCTAAAATATGAAGCTTAGTTTTTGACCTTGACCGAAGCAAGTAAGGTATAGTACAAAAACGATTCAGAAAATAATTTTAACTATTTACTGTCTGCGTGTTAGGATATAACGAGTATTAGATGGGTTAGAAGTTTAGTTTCCTTTTCTTTCCTTTGAAAATATGAAGCGAACCGAATCAGTATCTTTTTTCTAAATATAATTTCAGAAGAAGAATACTGAACGAAGACATGGTTTCCGACTGCAATTAAGCAATATGTGAGCTACTACTTCATCGCTCGACTTCACGCTAGTCTGCATGGGAATAATTCGTTTGGGAAATTGGACTCGGAAACCATTCATTCGGGAATCTATAGGAGGAAGCTCTACGCTGTCTTACTCTTCGTAATTCGCTCTAGGTGATTCCTTTTGAAAAATAAACCAGGTTACATGTGAATCAAATTTATCGATTTCATAAATATGTGTTGAGCTTTGGCCTTTTTGAAATCGGTCACCGTCTGATGCCAACAGAAAGCATTAGTAATTTTCATGATTAAATATGAAAAGGATAAACGATATAGCTGGTTACATATAATTAAAAGAGACCATTTCCTCATACTATCAACTGATGCAATGAATTCGTATTCTGAGATATTTTCTTGGAAAGTACATGTATATCAACTTCAACAAAATGACAAAATTAAAATACGCAAATAAAGCAGGTACCACTTGCGATGCCAGCTGTTCATGGGATAAAAAATATACCTAATATTAAATGATCCTTCTTAGAAGAGAAAAACATATTCATGAACGCTTACTTTGAATAAGCTAGTTTGATAATCAATGTTTATCAAATATAAAAATTTTATGAATGAAATTTATGGTAAAATAAAAACCATCGTGACATACATGCATTATCTTATAGTTAAACGTTTACCAATTATCACTAGCAGTATACTATTCTAACATTAAATCAATGACTGATGGATGAGATAAGATTCGTTATTAAATTTTTAGATTAATAGGATTTATATTTTAGGCTATTAACACTTAATAGAAATAGAGGACGCTAAAATGTTAACATTAGCGTTAATATTTTCTTTGATCTGAAGACGAGGTACAATTTGTCATATTCAAACACGGCATTAATTTTGATGGTAATACGTAGAGATTAACAGCAAAAAAAATAAGCATCGACAATCAAATGAAGACATTGGCAGATGATTGGCTATAAATTATACTGTAAAGGGATTCAAATTTTAATAAAATAATAATGGTATTTCACTCTTTCTTAAAAATATATTAATTTAAAATATCATTCAAACCGCGGCTCTTGGCAGCGAACCTATGCTGATTGGGAGCTAAATACAGAGAATCTCGTCGACTGATAAAAAATCCACCAATGGAGCAGCTTCTAAACCTTTCGCTCACAATCAGTTAAATAGTTATCTGAGGTTTTATTTTTACCATAAACATTCACATCCCGTGAAGGATTGAAGAGATACGTTCAGGGAAATAAATGGTATCGCTTGAATTTGAGGCTTTATCGTTCTTAACTTGTATTGCGCCAAAATCGTGATTCAACCAGACAAAATCTACAAGAGAGAGTTTGGCAGTGACAGCAGAGGAGAAGCAGTGGTGTAAGAGCTGATTTTTAAATCCTAGGAAGAGCGAATGAAATCAGAAAGTGAAGAGAAGTTAGTAAATGGAGCAATTATAGCTCTAGAAGGACATACTTCGTCGAAGTTAGTAACATTACGTTTACTTCCTAGTCACCGTCAATCATAGTTTACGGGAGTTTAGGTTTAGAAGAGAATTAATTGCAGATGTAAGCAAAAGATTAGTTTTGAAGCAAATAAGTGAGAGCGAATCAGCACTTCTTCACAAAAAGTATACATTGGAGAGTATTGGCAATACTGATACAGTAATGGTCATTTAATTTCGGACAGTGATTTCTGAAAGTTTCCTTTTGGTAAATAGAGGTGTCTAAATTAGCCATATTGCTGCTTTACTAACGTGCAGACTCGCCTCAGTCATCGAGTAACCCAAATTTGCAGATAGGAAAGATTCGTTTTCCCTTTTTTCAGACTATGCAAACGAATGAGAATTTGGACAACGGATATTTCCGTGAATATGCAAGCTCGTTTGCACAAAAGTATCCAGAACGACCTGGGATATGCATATTGGATACAACTCATTCGTGCACACAATGGAAAGAGCAGCGTAGTTATTGGCATGTGTATCTCAATATTTTTAGCCATTTTGTCGCAAATGGATTTTTACCAAAAATAGCCTAATCGTATCAGCATACCCACATGCATATGCATTTAAGCTAACTGATGCATGAGTTTCCTTGAAATTAAAGCGATTTAGAAGCTGAGATATTATTTACCATTTTTTATTTCGGACTTATACTGTTTTCAAGGCGGAAATGCACAGACACGTATTCATTTGCGGAGCGATCCACTGCTCTAATTTTGAGGGATCCTTCGAGATGAGGATACGCGACCTTGGGTATCTATTTAAGGCCGCCCCCGTGCAAAGCTGAAGCGTAATTAATGATCATATTGCAAGCAGTTATTGACGATTTGCTTTCAATCAATACTCAATATCATCTACAAAAGTAATGGATGTAATTTTCCGAAAACAGAAATGAAAATATTGGCTCAGAATATAAAGTATCAAGTACAGTTACCCTGATGTATTCATGTATGCATTAACTCAGTTTCATATTGCGCTCGTTGTTATCTCAGACGGGAGATGTTTCGATCAGCGTACGACGTATTATCTTTGCTACTCACCCATCATCTTACCCTTGTTACGCGAGCTATCCACGTTCTGTTAAACACTCGTGGGTCGCGTGCGATCTCTTCAAACCCTGCATCAAGTTCCGGAGATCCCTCGGTATTCAAATTGCAAACGGCGCACGCCAATGATGTGAAGGAAGGATTACACTTTCTAAAAACCTGGAATATATACAGAGAATATAGTATATATCAATATATTATTTGTTAAAATGATGATATTTACGCTTTTAAAAAGAGAAAATTTAAAGCTTATGACTGAGAGTTTTCTTCGACGCCTAAGTGTATACCAGGGTTATCCAACATAGTTGGGGTTGGGCTTAACCGGCCCAACATACCTATTATCTAATAGCTGGATTTATTTTCAACAGGAAAAATTTGAAAATAAAATAAGTTAAGTAGCTCTACTTCTCTCTGAAAATTCATCACCTTCAATATTTGTATGCATAAAATGAGTTCCTAAAAACGCGTCTGCATCATGGTGTCGTCCTGAGTTTGGAAATTACGGCTCTCAGTTAAATAGTTTCGGGGCCCCGAAAACCCCAGGGGCGTAATCAGCAGCAAATTTCTAAAAGGCTTACGAAAAAATGTGGAAAATTTAAAAAAAATTCAGATGACCCGATTATAACTAACTAAATCATGGGTCAATCGATTTCAATGATTAATTTAACGTCGAATTCAAAAGTAAACATTCAGATAATTAGTCCGGCACAATAAAGTGATTAACTGATAAATAATTAATGTAAAATAAAAGCTATAAAGATTGAATTAATAAAATTATTATTACCTTGTTTATTATGATTTTTTATAATCTTTCTAGAATTTGTCACAATTTTGGAAATGAAAAACGGCAAAATCTGCAACTATCTGGATTCATTTTCATCTTATCAAATATATTTAGTACTCAGTCACTGTAGAAGATAGTCTTGAATACGTGTGATTAAGTCATTCAAGAGGGAACTAATTAGACGTGAGATAAAAATAGGAGCAGAAGTACGAATGATGTGCGAAGCCTTCACAAGATTTAAATCAGATAAATGTTTTGCGTTGAACCACTTGATGGCTGATAACCTTCGCTTCGAAATTGTTTGATACCGGGCTCTCAAGGCCATAAAGACGATGCCATCGCAACGTCGGTCACAAAACATTTGACCTATTAGAAATCCCGAGAGAAAACACGCAGTACTCCGCGAAAGTACAAAAGCAGGTCTTTGAAATTACTGACTCAGAACAATTCCAGTTTTTCTAAAGAGCTTCGAACAAAGTCAAACATTTGAGAACAGAAAAAGAATGCTAAAAACTTATTCTTTGGAGTAAAAGGATCGCAAACACGTGCACTAGCCTGGGAAAGAACATCAAATTCAGCCATGCATCAACAATTGCGAAATTCTGTAATTAAATTTCATATAATGGTACACTTTGCTGAAGGATCGTAAATATTCACAGGCAACTTCTGCCGAATAGTCTTTATGTTTCCACAGAGTGAGTTTTCAGGGAACCGATACATCTAAAGCTAGCTGCAACGGAGAGATAAAGTTAATAAAAAATTAAACATGCTTCATTTACTTTATTTCGATTTTTAAATTGTGCGTATTCGGATTTGATGGAAAATAACATTTAATCCGGTATAGACCAGCAAATTCTTCTCCATCGAAAGCTGATTTATTTTGGGATAACTCATATTTACATAACGTATTTTCCCAAGAAAATTGTATTTAGTTCGCTCAATATCAACTTGACGCGAGCCCCGTTATTTTTCAGCTTGTACAATAAAAATACCAAACTGCCGAAATTCTATTTAACGATAGCGCAGTATTTAAGAGGTCAATCATAAGAATGATTATTGTTTAAATAATAGAAACAGCTCGAATTTTAAATCAAAGATGTTTGTTTCAAATTTTACAGTGACTCATATTCTCGAAATAAAATTATAAACATTTTTGATGTGATATTAGTAGTATTTTAAAATTTTAGAAACTGTTTACTTTTTATTTCAGTATTTCTCATTAGTTCTATATTTCATTAATTAACATTTGTAATCATAAATCAGAATAAAGTAACTATTCATGATAATAAATAGCGATCGAGTGTGCTTCTTATTGCTTCAAATGATGTTGAAGGAAGAATAACAATGTCAGTAAGAATTGTATTGGCATGAGATGACATACTGGAATTGATACTGAATTGAATTTAAACTTTACGGGAAGGATGAACATAAACATAAAAATTTTGATACCTCCAGTTCACGAGCATTCTCACGTAATTTATAGTTGAGCATATGGGTTGGTCCACATGCATATTGAAACAGACAAAATTAAACCAATTATAGCAATAAATAATTTCGCAAAGGTTTCATGAAAATCTAATAAAAATAAATTAAATTAAATTGTACTAGAATATTAAATTTATAACATTAGCATGTGGATATTAACAATAATGTCACATAATGAGATGGAGATATTAGAAGGCATACTTAAAATTCGACTAGAACGTGATTTGTGGTGTAAAAACAGCAAATATAACTCCTGATGTCTAACATCTCACGTAATCTAGAAAGAATGATGTCACGCGAAGAGAGGAAAGTATTCATTTCTTTCGAAAATGTTTGAAATAATGGTGATCCAAATAAGAATTCGTTCACAGTTTGCGTCAAATGTGCAGGACTTCTTGGGAACTCCTGAGAATTTCATACAAGAAGTTGTTTTCACGGGGAGACAGTGGAGTTGGAAATTAATGCTGACGATGTGAGAGAACTTCTGGATTCTCAAGGAGAGGAATTGAGCCTATGGGAATTGCAACTTCTACGGAAGCAGATGACAGAGAAGGGAATTGATAATGTTGAAAACACAGTCCCTTCCTTTCCTACAAATACTGCGACTGTGAAAAGCCCGAGAATTTCATATGAAGAATTGTCAGTGCCCTTTTAAGTCACGCACGTCTAAAGATGGGTCATAACTCTGAAATATTGTCTGAAATCGTGAACGAATGAACTTTCTCCGGATATCTTAAAAACTATTTATGCTTCCAGGCGTCAAATCGTAAGTAGATTACTTTGTAAAATTATAAGTAAATCAAAAAGCAAATACTCATCACGAAGTAAAAAACAAAGGCTATATTTATATATATTGGTACTAGATGTGAATATTGAAATATTAGGTCAAATTCATACAATCACTTTCGAATTTTCGATAGAAATAATCGTTTACGAATTTAAGAGAAATCAAAACGAAAAATCCCCAGAAATAAGATGTATTTTACAGTAATGTATACATTAAAAAGTAGACATTTAATTTTGAATGTGAATTTTAAGGTGGGGATGACGAATCATAATGACATCATTTCTCATTGAGTTTTACGAAGTCTTTTTCTACTATAGTATGTTAAACTGTTATCGACAGAGTCTCATAAAAATTTGAATCGAAGGAGAATTAACAATTAATAATTCTTATAATTAATAATTTACACATTCAACATGCAATACATGGCTTAGTATTTACGATATTTCAAACGAGATAAATTTTATTTAAAAACAAATATGAAAACGTATTTTATATATATATCCTGATAATAAAAATATTAGTTTAGTTATAGAAAGCTTAGTATTTATCAAGTTTCAAAGAGGATGAATTTTATTTAAATATACATATATACATAAATATATAAAAATAAATATGATAACTTATTTCATATATTATCCGGCTAATAAATACATTTACTTTGGTTACCAGTCAAAACCCATCTCTAATACACGTGTCTTTAAGTCATCCAATGCTCCAATCAAGAAACATATATTCACTACGAGCTGACCTAACATTGGGTTCATTATTTCCTCGGTAGAACGATAATAGAGAACCTGTAAGCAAAGTCCGCAATAGTACCTGTGTTTCACATTTTCTTGCCGTATCCGAGGAACTTTTCTCTTTTGCTCTGTTGCTGAAAACATCAACTTCTTTAGGAGAGATCCTTTTCATAAAAACTACCGGTAAAAAAGCAACGACAAAAAGAGCGAAAATCTCATTCCCAGTGCGCAGCTTTTTTGAGACCTTGTTGAGGACGTTTCGGGAAAGCGATATGGAAAATTTTCGTTTGTTGGAACATCTGTTTCTAACAGCTTTTGCAGTAGTTTAGACTTTCAATAAAGGGGGCGTATTCCCGGCGTTAGAAAATGGCGGAGCGTCGATTTCATCGCAGTTTGTCGGACGAGCAGCAGTGCGCATAGTTCAAACGAAAACAGAGGATATTCCGAGGAAACAACGGAATTATTTTTGCATTTTAAAGTGCGGATGTTTTGTGTTTGCTCGCCACTTGTGGTGGTGCGCGGTCTGGCGTGCACATAAAACCGACGTGAGAAGTAACCGTAAAGAAGAAATAAGAGTGAGAATATTTGAGCCTGGCTCGAGCCGAGAGAAAGCTCTCGTTTTATCTTCTTCGAATGTGTAAGGCGCTTCTTGTTTGCGTTTAAAGGTTTCATACGTTTCAAAACATCCTCGATAATAATGTTAACCTGAAATATATTCTCCTTGTTTCCTATAAATGACGGTTTATAAAGTATTCCGGATAATGATGCCTATAAATGAGGCGAAAACACAATGGTAAAATAAAGTTTACGTTTTCCGTTAACGTATTTGGAAAGATCCTCACAATGTCCTAACCAATTTTTCATCAATACTCGTTGCCCAACTAATAAAAAGGGAACGATGTTATCGCGTAATCTCCTTGCATAAATTAACAGATGTTTATATTTTCAGAAGTTGTGCAAGCATAACAATATTTGTTCAGGAAAACTTATTACGGCTAACTCAATATTGTTCTGAAAAACTTATAATGCTAACTCATAGTTCATGATTTCATTGAAGTCGATCGTAAAGTATAAAATGAACGTGTTAGTAATGAAATGATATGGACGATTGCTTTCAAACATAAATATTTTACTTTTAATTAGGTAAAACGTATTGCAAAAATCTCGACAGCTTGCGAAAGGATATTTCCAGTTTCTTCCAACTTTTAAAATAGCAAACAAATAAATTTAAACTCAAATAAAATAATGTATTTGAAAACACGATTTTATTGAAAAGTATACGATATTGAAAATCAAAGTTCTTATTGTCACATTTCTGACGATGTGATAAAATTCAATAAGAAATTAATTAGGGTACCCGATATTTCATTAGTGATTACTTTATCTCCCGCGTAATTGAAAATCCACTTAGTTTAGATTCCCTAAACTTTGAGTGCATTATTTCAATTTGTACACAAATCATCTCCGCGTGAACAAATGATGTCCTATTCATCAAAAATTAGTTGTGTAGTTATAATAGTAGTTTTGTTAGTTACTTTCACCAGTTTCAAGTCCCTCCTCATCACTTACGGTCATTGAGGCCTCAAGTCGAATTGCTCACTCGGTTGTTATGTAAAATTCCCTTCCACTACTTTCAGACTCTGATTCATTGGGGGAAATACTGAAGAACATGAGTAAGAGAAAGAAGAAACGGCGTTAATTCGATGCATTCCTGATCAACTATACTATCTTGTTTTGAATAGGAAATTTGCGTCGAGAAAAATACACATTATCTAGCGATAGAACATTAGTTAAAGCGCCCAAACAAACAGCATTGAAGGTTCTGCAATGATAAGTCCTGAAATTCGGTAATGAAGGAACGCAGAGGAAGGAGTATTCTGTTTGGAGACTTTACAGGCCAACACAAATAAAAAAGAGTTGGAAAAGTAACCAAGTTGTATTCCGAGAACTTTCTTATATTTCATGCTCCTGGATGTAAGAGAAGCAGCTAGGAGAGACATAAATAGAGGGACCAAACCGCATTGAGAACCCGGCCATCTTTCTTTCCTCTTCGAGAAATGTTTTCATTGTAATGCTTACTGAGAAGCACATCGATTATATTCCAGTGTCTATCAGTTAAGTTACTAACTGCCGAAACGTTGAAGTGAAAACTCTCTCTCCTATGAAAGGACGAATGATTTGAGTTGAATTCGTCTGCTTTTCGATGAATAGTTGAAAATCATTCCTGATTCGGAGCTGGCGAAAGTGGTAGAATTCGAAAAGAGCGGATTCGATATCAATCCGCATTGATTGCAATCAGAATTTGAGGCTAACTGCCCATTCACTTCCGTAACCTTGAAGCATCTCTTTAAAATCATCCGTCCTTTATGTGGGTTGTGAGAGCATTAAATTTTCCAGCATGTCCGATCCCGGCGTTGGCAACCGACTGGCAGCGAATAGGAAGGGATTAGCGAATTGGTTTAGAAGAGCTTACAGAATTAACTCGCTCTTACAAAATCAAGTCCTCGGGGAGGAAAAAATCGCGAAGAGCGTCTCTCTGGGGAATAAAAATTAACCCATTCTCGTCTACGGGACGTAATAAAAGGGAGATTAAAAATTAAAAATTTCTCTTGCGTCAAAATAAAACTCTCATTGCTCGCCGTGAATGGGTCAGCTTTTTTCATTCGCTCGGCCCATATCCCTTCCCCTCTTGACAAGTCCCTCCAAGTAGTTCCCCGTTCCTTCGTTTATTTCTGCCACAACGCGAAACGATGTCGGGTATTACCTTCCCCGGATATCGAACGAGGAGTTGTTACTGAGGAAGTTCTTCATTAGCGCAGACTTGAAGGGGAAGAGGAAAGTGAGTCGGAAGGAGATTAGAAAAAAGAACCAGAGACGAGAAAATAATGACATTTCCCTCGGGCGTCGTGGATAATGAAAAACGCGCATTTTAGCGGCGTTTTGGGGTCAGAAGAATCTTGCATTGCGTCATGGTCAGAGGCAGCGAGTGCCCGTGCGGTTGCGAGGGGACAGAAATATCAAAATGGGGTTAGGAAATCATTTGCTATGGTCAAGGCTTCGCAAGTTTGGAGAGATGCGATTCTTTTTTTCGTATTTACTCGGTACGCGTCAAATTTGATGAATTGACCATGTTGACCCACATAGGAAGGGGGTCAGGAAAGAAGTAGCAGTGGTTGATACCGATAGCTGGGGCCCCACGGGGGGGAACAAAAATAAATCTGAAAGGACGGTAAAAAATCCGAAGACAATATCAGCCATTCCTTTTTCCAGAGACATCTTTTATGCATATTAAACGAGGACAGGGTTTAAAAGTGGAGCGGACGTCGCCGGTGCATTTTTTCAATACATTTCGCGGAATTAATTGAACGCCTGAGAGACAAACGAAAACAAAGGAAAGGAGACGGGATTAACGAACAATGCCCGTCGTCACATTTCTGTCTTCTTTTCATTCAAGCATTTCATTTAATTCTCGCCTCTAATCATCCCCAAACACTGTTCGTTCATTTTGACCCCATTTTTGTCTCTGCGGACTCATTTTAACTGATCGGTCGAACGTTCTTATGTTTGGGAAACCTAATTTCCTGTATCCATCCGTAACCCTTTTCCAAGGAAAAGGCAAACGATTCAACAGGGATGTTGCGGAAGGAAAACAATTGTTTTCTAATTTCCAACGGACATTATACATGCTCCTATACCTTGATATAACAAAAACAAATCGTACTGGAGTCTATTTATATAGTCATATATATATATCTGATAAAAGAAATTCATGTTCAATAAGCTAATTGTATGACAAATAACAATTTTTAATGCTATTTATTTTATCTGTAAAGAACTTATAGAAATGTCATTCTCTTTTACGTTGTGATCTATTCGCTCCCCTGTCTTCTGATGTATTTATTTCTTTTAACTTCTACAACAGATTTTGCAGATTTTAACTATCCTCTTCTCTCAGTTGGTGTTTTCTTATAGTGAATTTTTTTCTATGATCAAAATTGACGATTTTTATTTGCTCCATCAATTTTTTATTTCCTTATTTCCACTCTATTTTCAAATTACTTGTTAAAATCTATATGTATTACTTGTTATATTTTGCTCTTTTATGTATTTATATAAGGCAAGGGTTAAATGAAAAATGGGAGTCCCCTACGCCTAATTCTTCCCAATAGAGCCGTGTATATTATATTGTATATCAGAAACGACCTGCCCATTCTCACACAGTTTCAAAACAATAATAACATAAGAAATACAAAAAATTGCTTTAATCATACATACTGCCATGATATATGATTGATAAACGTTAAATATGTGTAAGTAATTTCTAATTTTTCTGACTGCGTATATGCGCGCGAATCCGTCAAAACATTCGTTAGTCGAATCCGTACTCAATATTTCATTCAGAAAAACTACGAAAAATTCGATAACTGAGCACTTCCTTAGCCTGGCTATTATTGTAGCATATCGGAGAAAATAACAAAATAGTTTTTATGAAGCTTATTAACAGGTGTACCGAAAGTATGTCGATTGAGCCTCAATCCCATTAGCATTAGTATTGCATCAGTAAGTAATGGTAGGTAAGAGATAATGAGGCTTATTTGTCAAAATGAGGAGTGAGGAAGATTTCCTTTACTTTATTCACTTAGCCAAGATGCCTTAAGTGGAAAATTACATTCATTTGTAGTGCAATGACTATGAATAAAATATCTCAAAGAATAATACAATATTGCACAATAGGGTAAGAAGAAAGATTTTTTATACACATGTTTTTATATTAAAAGTTTATGTAAGTAAAACATGTATTTATATCTATTTTGTAATAAAGAATATTTAATATGAAATAATAATGTGATTTATAGATAATTATACAATGTCGATGGAAATATGTTTCACTATGTATAATTCAATAATCATTTTGTTTCTGACAAGACATCTGTTCAATTTAAGAGTATCACTTGAGTTTAATTACAATTTGTTATGCCAATAAAGAACTATTACTATTTATATCATTCGGTAGGGATTTCCCGAAAATAATGCCATTATTCAGCTCACTTCGTACCTCATTACCTTCCGGATAATCAATAAACAAGACTGAGACCACAGTAAAGAGGAAATAAAATTTTCCATGTCCTGTGAAGTAATAAAAACAAAAAATAAAGCGTGTATCTAGATGTGGCAGGAAGAACATTCTATATTCTATATTAAAAAACACATATAAAAATAAAACGTTTATCTAGTATTGGGAGTATGAGCAAGAACCGATGATGTGCTGTAAAAAGCCAAGGAAAAAGGAGTGGCGAGATAAAAAAAAACCCTTCGGAGAGCTCTACAGCAGAAGGAAACTTGTATACGAACGGAAAAGGGGAAAAGAATCAATGCAAGGTAATGGAAAGAAACGTTCGATTCGCGCCTCAATAAAAATTCTTATCATTTCGTTTATCTCCCTTCCTTCCCATGGCACTTATGTGCTTGAAGGATTGTAAACAAGGCGTAAGCGGCCTCTAAGGATCCTTCCTCTGCGTCAGCCACGGGAGAGAAGGTGGGGACAGCAGAAGCGGAATAGATGGAATTTAGCGAGTGAGGGGGCGTCGTTGGAGACGCGCGGCGCCTACGAGGGGGCGGATGGAGAGGGTTGTCCAGGGTTGCCACAGCTTCTCCAGGGGAAACGTAACCTTGGAATCCGAGGAATTGGGGACGTAAACCTGTAATCCTGGGGCCCGTAATTCTGTCGGTGACCCAGCAAAGTGATTAGAAGCTGAGCCTCAAAGCCACCTCCAGCGACGATTCTCTTGACTTTCGCCATAGTCGGATTTCGATCATTAAAGTCTTCAGGTGTTTGGCAAGTTCATTGATTTGGCGATTCATGGAGGAAGCCGTGTTGTCGTTGGGATGGAGTTGCACAGTAACGGAGGAATACATAGAAAGATAGGGGACTTGGATACTAGCTAATAAAGATTGTACTCTTTTAAATGATTGGATTACCAAATGTTTGATTCAAAGGAAGTGATTTGGTGAGACAGAGTCGAAGATTAATAAATGATATGATAAAAAAGTGATTCAGTGATAGAGTAAGATTAATAAATGATAAGTGATATAATAAATGAGATAAAAATTTCTGCCATTTATAGATGATCGCCGAAAATAGGCCAGTATTGATGTTTCCTCGAGAATATCACACAAAAGTAGGTTAGTCGGACAGTTAAATAGTAACATTTGCTGGTTTAAACATGTAACTCTTATACAACTTATTCTCTCACTCTAGAAAAATTAATTCCGAGAGTTATTTCGAGGGATTTAAGCTAATGTTAGTTAATACAATGCCATTAAATAGTTTTAAGTAACTTACATAACCTGTAATTAAACTTTCAGTGAAGCATTGAACTAAGAAACTCCTCCGGAAAATAAGAAAGGAGTTTGAATCAAAATAGATCAGAAACATTTTAGCTTCCAAAAAGGGAGTAAATCAATTCTAGAGAACTATGAGTAATTTTTACGTTTGTCTTAACACTTAAAGATATGAACATATCAGATAAATATTCATTTAATTGGAGAAAGATTGCAAGTGAAGAAGGGAGACAAAAAACGCGCTGTTAAATGTCAAGCTGAATCCACAGGTTTCAAAATTACATGCTCAATGAAACAATTCAATCTCCAAATGATTTACGCGAATGGCAAGATGATGCATTTCCCAAACACGAGAGAAAAGGTGGGTGCGGGCAGTACATTCGAGGATGTTGTATGCACGCGATGTTTTTTCGCAGGATCGCGATGCACATCGACGGGGTATTGAGGTCAACGTTTATTCCCATCGCTTTTAATATTTATGCGCCAGACAACTTACTCGAGAGGGCAAAGGAGCTCCATGAAGCTGTGGTCTCCACGACTGCAGGACTGTCCTATTGACAAAGAATACTTTTCCGGTCAAAGGGATCTCGCGATGGGCCCCAAATATATATCCCTCTTCATGTTTATATACATTAAATTCGAAACTAACGTTTCAGAAAGCTTTTCCGTTCGCACGTCGCCCTATTTGTCTTGTTTACCCCCAAATGACCCAATTCCTCGCTTTTTCCCACCTTCGGAGCGTATTTCTTTTTACGGCGCCTTAAAAACGCGCTCAGGTCCATTTCATGAGTCACGGATTTATGTGTTATCGTGAATAAAACATCTTATCTTCCGGAAAAGGTACTCAGCGGTTGTTTTTGTCCATTCCGAAACACATAAACGTGAATTTTAAGGACGGAATCTTTCGCGAGGCCTGTCACGGAAAAAATGCATCCATTTTATTTTCGCGTTACACAGTTTTTCCGCAGCGGATGAAGGCTAATTTTCTTCCCCTGCGAGTGTGCCTCTGGAACACCACCAATACCGGAGGAAAGTGCTCGCTTCCGGACCAATTTTTCGTAACGAATTAACGCCCGGATCGGAGTTATCTTCCGGGAAATACTCACGACGATCTGGGTAATAACGCGGGGCGATTCTGGGAATCGGAGTGTTTTCGAAACTTCTTTTTTTATTTGCTCCGGAGAGAGGCTGCATCAGAATATCGATCGGAATCCCCCCAGCAGATCCCCCGTCGAAGATGAGCGGCCCGATTATTTATTTCTCATTTCGCGGAACGGAGAAAATGCTCGGATCCGAGAAGACGCATCGGTTCTGGGAACCCATTTTCCGCGCGGAAAACTCCCGAGAGTGCGTTATCAACGCGAAGGAACATGGACGCCGCACCCGGATGCAGACGGCGACGCAACTTCGAGCCGCCGCGTACATATATAATTCGATCGATTAAAAATACGCGTCGTTAGATCCGTTCGGCGGATCCCCAGCGAATCCATCTTTCGGAGCTGTTTTAGTGTCGCCTTTTTCATCCGCTGGAACCAGACTACTGTGGATTAGGGTAACCACCTATTGAGCTCTTCATCCCAAAAAGCATAGTGATTTAGGAGTTGGAAATTCCGACAAGTTTTATTTCCATCGATTAAAGGTATGGAGCTTTAGCATCACATCTTGTTTTTGATACCGCCGAGCATGCAATTTATAATCACAGTGGTTTATTGCGGGGCTATGTCCTTAGAGCCCAACAATAGCATTGGAAATTCCTGGAGATTCCGGGAAGTTCCGGGAGAATATATGCAGATGTATTAAAGGTAAAGCTTTAGCTTCACATCTCGTTTTTTATGCTACCGAGCATACTATTTATAATAATAGTGGTTTCTTGCGGAGCTAAATCATAATAGCTCAACAATAGCTATAGATAATCCGGGAGAATCCGGGAAGTTCGAGGAGGATTTCTTTCGATCGATTAAAGGTTTAGCAACACATCCTATTTCTTTAACTAGCGATCATGCTATTTATAATCATAAAGGTTTCTGGTGATGCTGAGTTGCCATAGCTGGAAAATAGTAATACATTTATATTTCCAGAAGATTCGTAGAGAATATGTTTCGATCAATGAAACGTAAAGCGTTAGCATAACAGCTTGTTTTTATTATAACAAAGCAATTTGTTTATAATCATACTAATTTCTTGGAATGTTTAGTTACAACTGCTATACGATAATAAAACAGTTGTAATTTAGGAGGAATTACTTTCGATTGATGAAATGTACAGTATTAGCATCTTATCTCTTTTTATTGTAACAAAGTGAATTTTTTTATAATCATACTTATTTACTGCGGTACTGAGGTACGGATCAACAATAATATCACAAATGTAATTCCGGGAGACTCCGGGAGAATTTCTTTCGATCGATGAAATCTAGAGCGTTAGCAACGCACCTTGTTTTTGTTACTACTGAGCGATCATACTGATTTCTTGTGGTTCTGAGTTACAACAGTTCCGCAATACTGACTCAAATGTAATTCTGGAATTTTCTAGCCTTTCGGTGGGAGTAACGCGCTAAATGGGCCAAATTTCGTCATAATCCCGGAATTCCGGGAGGAGGCAACCCTCCTGTGACCCCTCCTCCGGACATTACTTCCTGTTTATCAAAATACGTAACGCTGCCTCGCATCGTACTCCACGCAAAAGTCCACTCGAGCGAGGCGAGGGAAGAAGTTAAAAAAGGGAAAAAATCCGGACCCTAATACAAATCGCGACCGATCATGCCTTCACGGGAGACGGATGACGGTCTTTAAGGGCCCTCCTCGCTCTACACCGCGGGCAAATCCCTCCGCTGACCCGTCGAACATCGCCAGATCATCACCACGCAAACCACATCCTCCACTACCGAAACTATCAAAACAAAGGTGGCAATACCTAGGAAAAGCGTAAGAGCGGGAACGAGAGCTTTCCGGGACCACCACCGGTCGGGGCGCTGGTGCTGCAGGAGGGAGCGGGAGGAGAAAACAGGGAACAGGGAGAGAGGGGCAGGAACGTAGTAGGAGGGATGGGAGGCGCAGGGAGAGCAGATAGGAGGGGAAGGCGGCAGTGGGCGTGAAGATTCAGCGTCGTCAGGCTCGAGGTTAGGACGGTGCGGCAGATGGTGCCGGCGGGTGCAGAGGGTGGAGGCGGCCGCGGGTGCGTGACGGCCTTCGCGGAAAGTGTTGCGTGAGATACGAGATTTCGAGAGACACTAGGGAAGGAGGAAAAAGACAGCGGGTGCGGACTGGTTGGATAGCACGCACTCCGTGGACGCATCCGCGACGTCGGTGTCCCAGCGGAGCAGGATATGCCTACGGAGGAGTCTCTTTGACCGGTGAGTGATTACCCCGCGACGCAGCTGGAAAAAATGTGCGTATCCTGGGGAAGATAGGGGAGGGAGTGCGGCAGAGAGAGGTGTCGGTTGAGGAAGGCGATGGTTTGCCAGCCCCTCTGGGGACCGCGGGGGAAAGTGGTCCTGGTGGTGTCACAGTGCTCGGAGGAGATGGAGAGATCTCCCGTTTCTTCATCTCATTCATCACTCGATCGGGAGTCCTCGTGCCGAGCGAGAGAATCGATATATGCGGTGGGGCGGTTCGGGGAAGGACGGGAGGAAAGGGGGGCTCGGTGCGTCTAAAGGGAAGGAGAAAGGAGCACCCTCGGCGGGGGAAAACTATCCGAGGTCCCGACTATCTCCGATTTTTTCTCCTTGCCCGAAAATCCCCATTTCCTCCCTCTTTTCGAGGTGCCTGTGCGTGGAGGATGTGATTTAGAGAGAGCGGACCCTTTGGTGGGGGATGTTTTTCAATTTCTCCTTCCTCTGCGTGTTGGGAGTATGGTGCAGGAAGCGAATGACCTTAGAGCCCGTGATTCCGGAGGCGACCCTCGGGAGACGCACGGACACCCTGGAAAATGTCGTGGAAAGTGTTCTCCTTCGCGGACCCATTCCCCGGAAGCTCTCCTCTCTTTCCCTCGACGTCCTTTACCTTCCTTTCGCTTCCCCCCGCTCTCCCCTTGTTCCCCGGTCAATCTTCCCAGGTTCCTTTCTCCCCCGTCTCTCCCGGCGCCTTTTTCCACCTACTCATCCACTCTCTATCCTGCTATTCCCTTCCCCAGAGCGTCCTCTCCTTTCTCCCTCTTCCCCACCTACTTCTCTCCTCTTTGTCCACCTTTCTCCACCTCCTCTCCTCCCAAAACAATTAGCATTTCTCCCCTGACCGGTGCCGGAAGACATAAATTAGAAAACCGTTAGTAAAAAGCACTCATCACGTTAACGTTTTACTCCCCTTCCCCGGAGTCCTCTTGAAGGGTACGTAAAGTGGGGATGGGGTACTCATACCGGTTAAAAAAAACGTCCATGGGAAAATTTCATACCCCCCACGGTGCTCGGTTCGTGGATAAACACGCGGTCGCATAAAGAAATACACGCTATTTCTACGAAGGCCGCCAGCGCCATTACGCTATGAACGGAAGATGCGGCATTTAAAAAAACTTCGCTCCGGAGGCTGTCTCGCTCTGAAATCGGTGCGAATAATTCGTTTGGAAACGCTTCAAGAATCCTCTCTTCCTCCACGGCCGTCTCTCTAAATCCCCTTCCCCCGGTTACGCGACCATGTTGAGGTTTTACTCGGAGCCTGAGGGCACGGGTAGGGGTATATAACTTGTCGCATGCCTCTCGAACGCGGCGTGAAAACCGTGGAGTCGAAAAAAAAACGCTTTCTTGCGCCGTAACCTGTGGTGAGGTAAACAAAAAAGTGGTGCTCTTTTGAGAGAGAGGGTCCCTGCCTTTTTTCCCTCAGAACCGTCTCCTGATACTGCCAACCGTTTTAACGCCTCCCCTATCCGATTTCGCGGACAGATTTCAATCGCTGCGGCATCGCTTTTTTCACTCGCTCCTAGTCCTTTCTGTCCGACGGCCTTTTGCGTAGCTCTGCGCAAAGAGATTCCTCCGAGAGCTTTTATTTCCACCAGCGATGCAGCGATATCACGGCCTCGTCCCAATAGGGTTTTTAACCTGTGGACTTCGGGGAAGTAGCGCCCATTTTTTAGGAGATTCGCGTTACATCACTTAGGAAAGACGAGCGAAATACTATTTCCTGATTGCAATTTCCTGATCTTTTACCCTTATAAATACTGAGCATATTGATTCAGAGTCTAAAAGTCTTACACAACACGTATGATTATAAGTGCTTCCTAGGGGAGATTTACTCATTTGGCTTACTTCGGGACTTGCATCATCAGCTGTTTAACGTATCATTAAGTTGAGTTGGAAAGGTAGAAGTGAATTGCTGTTGTTATTAGTGGTAATACGAATACTGAGGCACCTTAAATTTACAATAATTCCATCCATCCATGAGGAAAACAAGAAACTGCTACATACATTCAATCGTAGAAGCCATAACTTTGTGGAACTCCGTTACAGAGAGCATGGTAAAGTAAATTAGCAAAAGTTCCACAGGATATTTACTTTAATACGACCGGTTTCGGACTACATATTCATCATCAAGCCTTGTTGAGTTATTTTACCATTCTTATTAAACTGCTACGATTGCTATTACCATTCGCCCGACAATAAAGACCTTTATCTATCTATCTATCTATTCTCCTTAAACTGATCGTATATATCAGTATAACTGCTGTACATCGAGGTAGGCGGAACGATGTCAAACATCTTAAACGGCATATTAAAGCAATGAGATAAAATAACAGTCATTATTATAGCCAAGTATTTAAGCATTATTTAATACGAAAACGGTTCCAGTTTATGCTCTAATGTTTTGTGTAAAACTTAAATAATTTATTTTACGCATTTCTACGCAAGCTAGTTTTTGTATATAAAATTCATGAAAATTTCAATCTCTCTCATGTAAATCGGTCCTATCATTACTTGATGTCACAATGCGACTCACCACTGAACACAATCATTTCACCGTAAACAAACATAAATGCCGGAACCCTTGGGCTGTATCCATTTTATGGAGATCTTTTCAGAAACATTGCCTTAAGTTATTCCATAAAATTTTTACGTTTCAATTGTCCGTAAATCTGACGTCCGTGAATAAATTATTCCGGACTGTAGTGGATCTTGCCTCTGGACTTTTGTCTCCTTTCCCATCTCCCTCCGTTCCATTCTTTTCTTCCATCTCTCCGTCCTTTCCTCTTCTCCCGTTCGGGATCGAAGAAGGCCGCTCTCTGTTTGTGAAGGACGATGCGGTTAATTATCGCCCCAACGTATAGCAGAGATGCGTGTGTTCGCACTACGGAGAAACGGTTCCCAAAAAATCGCCCGCGCACACGTCATTTGCGAGGAGGAGATCCGTACGTAAGTCAAAACAGCTCAAATAAGACGCCTTGTCGTAAAGCGGCAGATGTACTCGCTCTCGAGTAGAATTCGGTGTGATCCGTGTTAACGGACGAGCGAGAGAGGATTTTCTTTCGCGACCTTGGATTAACCCTTTAAAACATTCGAAGGCGGAAGATGAGTCGAAGAATAACAATGTCCTCCTAACTTTCCGTTATTTTTCTCTTCTTGTCTCTCTCTAGACTTCTCCTGGCTTCCGATCAAGATCTTTAAGTTTTAAGGGAATTTTTATTTTGGAGTTGTGACTCCCCGGGCTTTGTTTCTCATCCCCTCCGTCCCTCGCTAATGAAGTGTACAAAAACTACGGAGACAGCGGCAATTATGCTCGTTTCTTTTCACACTCAATTTAATTCTTTCTAGTTGGACGAGCTGTATGTTTACGTGACTGCGCGGGTACTATGGAGATGACATGAGTTAGGAAGAAAGATGAGATTGAAATATACTATCAAAGGAGTCTATAAAGTATTCAGGCTAGTTTAAAGCTCATCCTCTTCACAATCAGTTACCAACGACTTTGTTATGTGGCTTACTAGGCTATATGAGGAGTGAGGTAATTTGTCTTTGTTCTCCTCGCTGAGCCAGAATTATTTGATTAGTAATCGACCACGTGAGTGCAGCACAACGACCCACAGTCGATAACACTTTCCGTTGGACTCAATAAGTGACCAGAGAAATGCTATTATACATCGTCATTCAATCCATATTAACATCAAATCATCACAGGCATGTAAAAGAGTCAGCCAAAAGTGATTTAAAGATAAATTTATCTCTATCCTAAGCCAAATAGGATTTACAGAGAAAACAAATAATTTTTATGGCACATAGTTAACATCTTTGGTTCAGAGTTAGCAATAACAAATTAGTTCAGAGTAGATATTATTTTCCGCAAAAGTACCTCAGAAGAAAATGTACTGTCTAAACTAAAGTATATTAACAAAGTATTTACTTGCTTTCATAGTGGAATGTTAAAATATCAGTTTAAAAGATGCACATTAGATACCTAATGATTACTTCAAATTGGAAACATTCATATAAGAACCAAAAGTGTTATTATTCAGAAAGAGATGAAATACAGTATTTATTTTACACCATGAATTACTTTAAATATATGATGTTGCTTTAAAGAATACCTGAAATATTATAATTCCTTCTTTAGGGAAAATTTTTAAGATCACCATTAAATGCATGTGAAAAAATTTGTTGTTTTCTAACTCATATAACAAGTTATTGCCTTATTTATCAAATGAACATAAAGCCTATCGCAGAAAATCTGCTTACATATTTCACCCACTTAATATAAAAAAGGAGGTTTAATTAAATTACTGATTATAATATCGGTAGTAAATAAAAATACGCTAAGCATATATTTTTAGGGGTGATTTTTCAATAGTCAAAACCAAATTAAATATTGATTATTTCTGACATCGACTTAAGAAGAAAAAGAAGGAGATCCCAAATGTGTTGATAGATTCCATTACTCTTATCGCTGACAGATACTCTCCTTTTCATTTTTCTGAAAGCCTTCGTCCACATTAAAATATGCATCGGGAAAACGATTTAGCCCTCTATCAAGTATTATAACTCACCACTCAAAGATCCATAAACAGAACACTTTAGCCCTTCAGCATTAGTTCTCATGACTGAACTTCCTGCCCTCCTTATAATCTACAAGCACTTCTCTACCACGATTCATTCCGTAAAACTTTACCCATTGCTTCCCATGTCAACGTAGTGAATCTCTCATATAAATGCACGCCATCTCTCCGCCTTCTCGTTCGACGGGAAGCAATGCTTCATCCCCGAGAAATCCATTAATTTCGCCCGTCTCAAAACTTTCTGTACCATTAAAAATTCTCACGGACGGTGCTCTCCCAAGTCTCCCGCATACGTGCGCAATCAATCCACACACAACACACAGAGAATGACATTTCTCGCGCGTACCGGAAACTGACCTTTTACACCGGGGTCACCCTTAAAATGTCACTACCGCTGTTTACCTCCCTCTCTCCCGCCTTGGAAATTAATCCATCCATCGCCGGACGAGATAAAGGTGCAAAATAAAGCCCAGTTTATTTTTATTGCGTTTATTTATTCCGAGAAATATCCGCTGGATAATTTCCCTCCTCCGGGACACGAAAAGTCTTCCTGTTCGACCTCGCCTCGATTCGACCCCGATCTTATTTTATCGTTCGATATTCTCCAGTCGAATGGGACCGAGAAGGGGTTTAATTGGCCCTCTTCCTCCGTCGATAGGGCTGTTTTCGGCGGCGTTGGTTTTTATCTCGCCTTCGATTTCGATCAGGGAGAACTTTGCGTTTCGACTCCTTCTAAAGTCCTCTTCGATTACAAGGATATTTAGGACTCGCGATAATGAGGCTTTGTTGTGGGAGGAGAAATAATGTTGGCCCTCAACAAGGAGTCGAATCTTCCGCGATTCCGGACCCGTCCGGATGACCTGCGGCCTTCCGGTTTGATGGTCCCCTTGGTGGTTGGCGTAGTCTTCCGCCGTCGGCGTTCGAGGATTTTAATGATAGGAATGTGGGAAATAGGGTCCAGAAGAGCGGGAGGAGTCCTTGATTGGAAAAGAGCGAGGACTTAGATGAGTAAGGGGGAGGAGGCGATTTTAAAAGAATCATGTCAAGGCTATCCACGACGAAATGCCCTCCCACGGACATGCGCAGTGGTCTTGTATTTTAAGCTCTAGCTTGCGCCAATACGTTCCTTCATGTCAAGTCATTATGCAGGGTTTTGCAGCTTGGGAGCTTTTCTTATACGTTGGCCATCAATGGCCAAATGATTCACGAGGAGCTTTCCGGAATTCGTTTTGGGTTCAATGATTTCAGACTTGAGGAATATAGTGCCTCGGATTTTGCGTTTCATTTAATTGAATTCCCTCTCAAATTTTTTCCGGTGTCAATTCTTTTGATCGGGGTAAGGCAAGTCTTAAGGATAAGATACCCTTTCCGTGAAGAATATATACTTCTATATTGATGGCCATTAATAATATAGATAGGATTTTAAATTTGTGCTAAGCTAGCATCTATTTAAATTGATTTATTTATAGGAATGATGGTTATTTGAAGGAAAACTTACTACGCTTTTCCAAATTTCAAAATGCATGCCAAGTTAGCATGTATTTAAATTGATTAAAGAATGATAATTATTTAAAAGACAACTTACTACTCTTTCCTAAAACACTAGCCAAGGCGGGGTCATAAAAGAAGTCGTAATTAAAACAGACGTATTAGTTGTTTTATACTACAGTTCTATATTGGTTTCCCAGGATAGCCAAACTAACTTTAGTTGACTATCATAACTGTCATCGACGATGCGAGTGTTATCAGGCTATTTATATTCGTTCAAACGGACCTTAAAACCATTTAGCAAATTTAGATCGCCGCATGTTAGCAAGACCGCGACGAATAAACAAAACTTGGCAGAGCTTTAGTGATCCGAGAGCAGATATTTTTATATGGGCTGCGAAGCCACGGCTGGGAGCGGTAGGTAATAACCGATTTTATATGCCGTGTAAACGGTCATGCTTCATATGGTTTCCCTCCTTAGCACCAGATTATTTCGGAGATGTTAAAGGAAACTGTATTTGCAAGGTGGAATATCAAGTACCTCACATTGTACCGGAAGTGTCCGAACAACGGACCGCCGTATGCTTTCACCTTATCTACAGATAAAAATGAGTTAGATATCCAAAAAAATGAAAAAATAATAAAAAAATAGGCGTGTCATAATATTCGTAATGTTTCATATGCTCAAGTGACTTTAATTTATTTCAAGTAATTTTTAGTTTATTAATATTATTTATAGGTAGCGTAGGTATATTGAATTCATTTTATGGAATATAATTTCCTGATCACGACAAAACACCTATGTTGCGTTGCATTAATAATATAGCTCGCTGAGTTCAGATTCTCTTCAAACCGAATTTTTTTATCATCACTACTTTATAGTATTAAAATCACAAGAGAATAAGAAGAGTTGAGATAGAATTTTAGACATTTACATATCGTTATATTCTGCTTTAAGCATTGCGTGTTTCCACAGAAACGTACATGAAGATATTGAATGCGGTTGCGATATATAAAAATATTAGGCTCACCTTAAGATTCAGGAATTGTAGTTTTACAGGAATATTATTTTCACATCGAAAAATAGGGATGATTTTGGAGAAAATGTGAACACTATCAGTATTTTAAAATGCATGAATGCATTATTCAATGAAAGGATTTCATTTGTAGTCTTTGTGGTTTATATATTTTAATAAATATAACATTATTTGAACATCGCATTTTAGAAATTGCATATCAATTTACTTTTCCTTGTGTATTTTATTTAGGACTGCAACGTATAGAAGTAGCAATGAACTCACGGACTCGTAACTACTGCATTGAAGGGATACTTAGGGATTGCGAAAAAGGAATTACTGATGGGAGCAGAGAGTAAGTGTGGATATCCGCAAAAATAGAGGTACTGTAATCTTGGAATATGACATAGCATCGTTCTCCATAATTAATATTCAATGTGTAGGAGGTATACACTATCGCCTTTTTCGCTATACCTTTCGCAGGTTTTTTAACAACTCCATTCCCTTTGTGTTTTCTACAGTGGAAAATTTTTTTCCGCCAACACAAAATATCAAGGATTTTTTCACTGCGCAGTCTTTCTTTGCACATGTGTATTTTTTGATACCTGAATGCCAGGTGGCTCACTAAATGGAATCGATGAAATTAATGACCACTATATAAATTTTTCTGTTTTGTCGAAAGACTTTCGGGTTCAATTTTTCCTAGTAATATTTGTAATAATAAAAGGTGGACATAAATACAGTGGCCATGGGTCCTATAATAACATCCTTTGGCATCAATTTTTCCATTTCTCACCTATACCAACATATATACAAATGAGAATGAGTCTCAACAGTCATCAACCGTTCGCAAAAGTTTCTTTAACTCGTTGCGAACGAACACATGATAGTTTCTGAAACAATTAATGAAAAACATTGGGGATGGCGAGCCTCATTTGTGAAGATTTTTCGGAGGTCTTTTCCTCACCATTCAGATCTAATTATAACTTTCATCCTCAAATGCGGAATTCGTAGAAAAGGAAAGGGAAGGAGGTTGGATAAGATGAGATTAAGAGTTTCCCAATTTTCGCTGCGCTTAACCTTCAATTTGATGCAATCAGGAGGGACGTTAGATAGAGGCGTATGGAAATTAACCAAGGGCTCAATATTCCTCCCGAATCGAGGTTTTCGACATGCTGGGGATTCTAAAATTACTTAACTCTTTCAAAACCTTCCGATTCGACTTTTTAATTGATTCCGAAACTTCACCGTCTCGTAGCGCCCTCTCCGATCAATTGCTCAAAGTAAGAAATCATCTCGAGGAGCAAATTGTAATGAAGGAGGATTTTTTCAATGCCATCATCGCGAGTCCTTCGTTTAAACTCTTTGAAAATAATGCCTAATGGAGACACGCTACTGTGGACGTGAAAGGATCATATTCGCTTGAAATGATCTTTGCTTAGGTTCGCCCTTCTTCACTTTATACGACGTTTTCAAATTTGCAAATACGCAACACCTTCTTTCACCAAAAGCTTATCTGAATTCGGGCAAAACCTTCATTATCCCAACGGAATGCAGCCAATTATCTAGAATGGATCAATACAAATTGATTGCATGGGCACATACGCATGTAAGTTTTATGTCGTATAAATTAGTGTTTGAATCGTTATACTCTGAGAGCTGTGTTGACAATACTCGAATCATTTAACATTTTCAACCTTAAGGTACTTCGATGATTATGCCACATGACAATCAAATATCCAATTACAAAGAATATTCCAAAAATAATTTGGCAAAAGAAATAAAAAGATATTACATTTACACTTTGGCTATAGCAGCCGCCCGGTAAGAGGAAGGTCCGAATTCGAGTCTCGATATTGTCAGACTTTTCGCAAGTCCGTTCTTTCTTGGAGATCAACCCTAATGCAAAGACTTCCCTCCTTTCTACCTTTCCTTGGGAAAGGCTATTATTTATTCGATAAACATTATTGTGTGTAAATTACCATTGAATGTTTGTAAACATTAACTTTCATGTTGTTACAGATAAAGTTGTATTAACTTTTGCTATCAAGTAAGCTTTATAAGACGTGGATGAGGCAAAACCTTACAAAACCTAACATTTATTGTTGGTATAAACGTATTCATCGCACAGCTGCTGTAACTTGCGGGCATGGTATATAGTTATATCCGTGAAATTGAGTTAAAATACCAACTAATATCTCATTTACCTCTCAAATTTGTCGGTGATAAAATGTTGTACTGTTCATATTTTTTTTTGTATATCATAAGTCCAGAAAATGCCCTTCGTTGACTTATTTTACCATTTCGTATTTTTTCTAAATCTTCCTAGGCTAGTTAGAAATCCTATCATTGAGCCTTCATATTATTTCAACGGCTAAAACCTAAAGCCGAGATAGTGAAAATAGATTTCTTTAGTTTAGAGCTGTCCCCGCAAGGTTTGGGCGAAAACGGATAAAATAGCCCCTGCAGCTATACTTCCCATCACGACTCAGACGGGCTAAAATAGCCTACATTCCAGGGGCAAGGATTCCCATCACCTCCCGTAGCGCATTGATCAGCTTTCCGAGATCCATCTTTTCCTCGATCTCACTGACATTGTATTTATATTGAACAGGAAATCCTTTTCCATTGCATTTTCACTGAATAGGATGGACCTCCTCCATCTGTACTATATGAGTATTCGGGTTTTCCAATTTTGCGTTATTACCTCATTTTAGTTATCCCAATATATGGACGTCATTTTATACCGTCCACTGTTTCATATCCACGTCATCAGCAACTTTTGTGTTCATCGTCAGAGGGGGAGAAAATGGCAAAAGTTGCATGACATCAAAAATGGGGTCAGTTGAAAGGTAGTAAAGAAACGAAGTTCGAATGAGGAAGTTTACTGAATATGACCAGATGAGCAAAAGAGTTGCGCAGACGGCAATTACAACAGGTATTCAGTTGTTTACAGTGTTAGACTTCACTGAACTGAGAAACTGCATTTCTGCTACTTCAACTCTGCCCTTGCACGTTCCTTATTTAATCTGTACTCAGATCCAAGCCAACATCTGAGCCGAAATAATTATTCAGAGGATAGTGTAACTGTATCATTATGTTTTAAACCAAGCATGTATAAATGGCAAAAAGGGAGGGGTGGCACGAATTTGATGAAACATGATCGCGATCGGCGAATAAAATATTGAAAAATTGTACTAAAATTTATAAAGAATTAAATCGATAGTGGTGGCGGTAACTCCTTTTTAAGAAGCATGAAAGATAGTAAATTAGAATATATAATAATAGAGGTAATACGAAGTATCACATAATTTACATATAAAGAATATATAATTAAAGTAATACCTCATATTTCTTTCGTAAACAAGGTTTTTGATTTAGAATTATATAAGGACGATATCTTTGATATTTCTAGTGAAGGAGCTATTTTTTGTAACAGCCTTTCGCAATAAAGAAAAAAAATTATCCATTTTGGTAAACAATTATAAATTTTAATCTAGAAGGCAATATTCTGTACAAGTCCGTTTGAAAACATTCAGCAGCCTATTTTCTAAAACTGTTTCGAGAAAACAGATTCCCTAGGTCAATTTCTAATCCCATTAATCTTTCTAATTTTTCGTTCGTGACACAAATGACTAACGTACCAGGGAATTATCATATTCCTTAGAAGCTGTTGAATATTCTTATCTCACTTATGGATTTCATTTCCTTACTTTTTCCATAAAGGACGTAGATATCTCCTCGGTATCGCTTAGTGATTTATTGCAGCGATTTCGAGTTAAATGGAAGATCACTCGCTAAGCGCTGTAGGTCGTGGTCGTGCGCTTGCCTTATATTGGAATCATACTTTGTATTCGAATTTTTCATCGTACCCGCTATTGAGAGCAAGTTCATTTAGTAATGCATGCTAAGATAGTCTCTTTGAGATGTGAATTCACCGTTGATGCAAGCAATTCTGTGCTAAGTTTCAGCTAGTTTTCTATGAACACTGACAGTGTTATTCTTTTAACAAGAAAGTCCGATTTATGAGATAATGATTTTAAATAAAATATTAATAATTAAACATCATTTTTAACTACGAATGTTTTTATATGATTCCCGAATTCTCTTTAGTCGTATTTCAGTAGAGTTCAGTAATACCAACACAAAGGATTAATTCACCTTATTGTAACTAATGTCTCACTTATTTAAGCGTATAGAAGAAATAATTACCAAGTTGAACAATATTCTCGGATTGGTGCCTTTTGCTGTATTTCCAAATATCGTGCAAAGGGTGTTCAGATATCTCATGTAGTTGATACACAGATGGCAAAACGTTTGAGGTAAACGGCGGTGTTGAATAGTCGATTTTGATTTCATTATACTTTAGACTAGTGCTTCCCAACCGGTGTTATGCACGAGTACCGAGACATGCTTGAGTATGCATCCAATTTAGACTATCTGTTGCAAAAGGATACGCAATGTCTACTGCAGCCTTGTGATTTTGTTTTCTGCAACCCTTTACATCTCTGCATAATTTGGAAACCCATCTTCCGCTTTATACCCGCTATATAATATAGCCTTCGTCTTTCTCCTCTCCTCTTACCCAAAAATATCCTCATTCTTTTAAAATACTAGTCGAAATTAGTTTATGTCATATAATATACCCCAAAATTAATCCTTCTTAATGTTGTTATATTCTCTTTATTCTCCAACCCGCTTTAAAATCTCAATGCCCATTTTCCTCTCCGTCCACTTCGTACATAACATACGTCTACGCAACCACAATTCCACTGCTTCCAGTTGTTTCCTTTCCCTTGCTCTGACAGTCCAACATTCCAATGGCGTACTCCAAACAAACCCACTTACAAAAGTTTCCCGCTCTTACTTACCAACTTAACTACATACTAGCATATTATATATGTCGTTAAAAGCTCTTTTTGGGTTACCCCATCCTTTTTCTTTTTTCACAGTTACCTTTATTATTCTTAGTGAGCTTTCTTCCAAGATAACACAATTTCTCCATTTGTTCTGATTTTACAGATATTGAATGAGAAAAATTAAACAATATTCATTTTTGTCAGTCATGACTTCCTACCACAAAGTCTTGCCGGGATCAATTGATTGTATTTAAAGATCGTATCATAACGCCACATTTATTTCCTCTATCCTTCTTAATCATGATTATTTTCTGGTTTCATTCGCATTAGTTTATCTTTTTGGATATTGCAGCTGTCAAAGTCGACGTAAGTGCTCTTCACTTGTGAGATATTTCTCCGTTTAGTGATTATGATCATTACTACAAAAATTTTCACTGAAAATAGGTGCATCACCTGGCGGCAGTGCTTACAATTTGAAATTATCAATTCTTTATTCATAAAATTCATGCAATATTCATAACAGAAATAACATTGATTAAATGCAACACTTGAAATCTGGCATTTTCCGTTAAAGGGAGGGTAACCTCGGAAAAAATCCGTTAGGTAGTAGTAACAGTACTTATACCGGTAAATGACATGATGAAATGGGAATGAATTAATTACAAAAACACTCTACAATAATAACTTATGTTAGTCAGACTTGTCCTTCAATAAAAGGTGTCCGTATAACCACTTGTCTTTCAACATACAATATTTTAAAACCATCGTAAGTTAGTCTCCTTGTTACCACCACTCCACTATACCACTTAATTTTTCTCAATTAGAAGCATTCACAAAGGTAATATTGTACTACTTGATTATGAATACTATTTATTACTGTTACAGTCGTCCTTTACTACTTCGCGCTTCCATCTTTGCGGCTTCACGCTATCTCGTTTTTTTCAAATATGTATATTCATTAAAAATTTATGATATTTGTAGCGTCTAACACGTCTTATTTTCTCTTAATTTGTCTATTTTATTAGGTAATACGATTGTAATGGTGACTAAAGGATGTTATGTCACTAGAGGCTCTAATAATGTCAAATAACGTATTTAGATCGTAAAAAGGTAATATATGCTCCAACTACGAAAATATTCAATTTATAAATTAAGATTCCTAGTTTAATGAAATCCAACAATCGCATTAGAGCCTGGAACTGATTAACCGCGATAAACGAGGCCTGACGGAACAGAATATTTGCAAAAATGTTGGTGTTGTCCTCTTCATTAGTTTAGAAAATATGGCGGAAAATATGCAGACATCCCATAATCGGGTAACAATAGCCATAAATTGATGAATGCGAATCATCTCGAGATGCATCCGATGCGGCACCGAAGTAGTTTATTAATACTTCGAAAGAGAAACGAAAAGTGGAATCGAGTGAGAGGAGTAATGAATATGAAAGAGTGGGAGAGTGCTCAATAGGAAGGGATTTAGTGGGAAGTAATCCGTGCGAAGCGTCACCAATCGAAACATCGCGGTATGAATGCACATTACGCTCCAGAGCACGCGTTAATTATGGACGAATTGCCATCGCCGTAATGCACTCGCTATGCTTCCGTGGATAATTGGTCCCCGCGGAGTTCGGTAAGATCGCCTCCATTCTGTTTCCTCGAATTGTATTAAGCGGGAAATATTAGCGCACCGAAATTTTACGCCTTTCCGTCCGAAGTTTTGGCACTCGTTCAAGGTTAGGGTGCTATCGACCATCTCAGCAAGTATTTTGACCCTTCTGCATGTAGTTGCTTGTACGGCACTCAGTGGGCCCGAGTTTTGGAAGCCTCTGCATCTCTCGACGGAGACTGCGGAGCCTCCGACTGAGAAAAGACGTCGGAGATCCGAAATAGAGGCATTAAAATGTTTTGAAAAGGAAGCAGACGGATTCGGAGGCCCAAAATAAAATAGCGATGAGGTAATTAAATGAGAGCTTATTGGACGATGCAGTTATCCTAACAGGTGGTGGATAAAACTATGGCATTCGTGAGTGCTTAAAATATCACCGTTGGTGGTCATTTCCTGTCGTTATTTATCCGAACGCTAGAATCGTGATGTAGTCTGGGACTAGCGAAGAATAGTTGACGCATATAAATGGGAAGGGGTACGGATTAAATTTATACTTAACACGCCAAGGCTATGAAAGTAGTCTGCCTTGTTTACTAAGCTGGGGTCTTTGTAAGAATCCATAGCTTTTCTTTGAATTGCAGAATGTTTGTCGGGATAAATTACTAAAACTAGGTTTTATGGATTTCTTTAACCATATATTGTCATACTTTATTCATTTATGTTACCAGCAGTATAAGTAAACAATATATTATCTATATACTCATTTATTTAAGAGTTTCAATTTTCATATTTCGAATGCATAGGTATGGCATAAAAACAAACAAATAATTTAGCTAAAATATATGTATGGTACAGACTCATTTATTGTTATTGCTACAGTCCTTAGCCGATGTTACAATTTTAGTATGGGTCAGTTTGAGCCAACAGCACTTACAATTAGTGACGTAGTACACAAAAAGGGGTTTTTCTGGGACACGAATGAAGTATTTATTTAGTTTCTTATAAAATAATTTTATAGAAGCCTGATGATATTTCTTATCTTAAACTGACGTCGAAAAAATAAAAAAAGGAAAATATCCTTTCTATAGGAACATCAGGACTACTAAAGTAGTACTGTATGGTTCTCCGAAGACCCTGTAGGTATGTAAAGGGTTAAAGCACCATTGATGAAATAGATACTTCAATTTGGCTTTCTATGTCTTTTAAATACGTTCAGACGAGGACAGCTTTTGACAACTTTGTAGACAGTCGTTATCAAGGATTAAATCAAAATTGGAATAACAATTGCTAGAATTAGGTTGCGATATCATTAATTTCTTAGCGTAAACATTTATAGTTCAGCAATGACGTAATCAAACCCCCTTCACGCAATTTTTCACCTGAGACGATTCAAAAAGATTCATATGCAGCAATCTCTAAAAGTCTTGCATTTCAACAAGCAATGAAAATCGCCCTCTTGCATGAGAAACGATAGTTAGCGCCGAAGCCTCCACAATGTCCATAATCCATAAGCATTTTATCGGAAACATCTCAATCCCATCACATGCCTCTTCGAACGCTCTTGGTAATGCGCGTTGCCCCACCGAGTTCCTGTTTCCCATCCGCTGAGCCCAGATTTAACAATTCACATTCGCAAAAATCTGAGAAAAGAAGACTCGACTCCCAATTATAAAATGAACGCATACCAAATCCCTGTAGTGGGAGGATAATGAGATTAGGGTACGTTATGTAGGTCATGAATAACGGAAAAATAGTATTTGCGTTCTTTTTGATCGCTGTTTTATTAGCGCTCGACGCTGTCGAATAAACTCCCCAAATCCATGTTCTTCTTCCCGTGAAAAATGTAGGATGTAATTCCCTCGATGAATGGCCGATTACGGAAATACTGGAGCATAATTTAGTTTTATTAGAGTACACATTAACTCCTCATAAAATAGGCGTAATCAGGAAAGAGATACCATTTCCATGGACGAAGATAAAGCAAACTTCAAAACGCGTTTTATATCCTTTCTTCTGCATAAGATACTATTGAAAAACACACAAAACATTTTGCTGACAAGACCGTAAGATATAAATGAGAAATAACGGCAATTGGCTAAAAAATGCGCGCTAATATCCGACCTGTTTTCGAAATACCAACGCCTCTCTTTTTTACCGAGCGACAGGGCATTAAAATAACACAAAGGGGTCAACGCTAGAAACCATTAAACGCTTACTATCAAATAGTATACTATAAAAGGCTTTCCAAAAGTGCTTTCAGATGTGGGAAATGCTTCCAGATCGTTATTCCGAGCGTTTGCTATTCGTCGCGACACGGTACCGAAATGATACCTCTGTGTAATCGTTTGTGACGATTGAAATGAAATGGATGTGGAGAAACTCTTGCTCGTGGGGATAACACAATGATTTTGTAGAGTTTCGTAAGTTTAAGAGAATAATGGAGAAATTCCATTTTCCACAGAAATTTTAGGCTTAAATATATGTATGAAATTATAATTATTTTTTTATAAGTTCAAAATATATGAATTTGGGAAAATGATTTAATTTTGTGCAATTCATACGTAATAATATCACATTGATGATGTAATGCACACATAGATTAAAATACATACATAGATTATACGAGTATATAATCTATGAATGTATTTAAACAACACAATCTACGAGTGTGTGTTCGTATTACATTTTCGGATTTATAAAATACTGAAATTTTAATAGATTTTGCGCTTAAAACTTTTCAATGCCAACTAATTACTGCTAACTTAGCATTCGTGATGCAATGAGATTTATTTGGAATACAAATTTTCGTTCAAATGGTCAGAGACCCTAAATCTGTCAGCAATTCAATCGATTTTAATTTTAATCGTCTGGATTATTCTATTAAGCTCTTTAAATTATTTGCGCCGTACTATTATCGCAAAAAGTAATATTTTTTGGAGGATTTTCTTATCTCAGTTCCTTTAGTTGAAAGAAAAGGCTCCAGTAATACAGGAGACGTTCGCTTGGAGTTTCTAATATATGACAGGATATCCGGATATTCAGTCATAACAAAAAACCACGTTTGTAGTTTCGCAAATGAATTTTGGCTGTTTCTTGCTCATTGATGATAATGTAGAACAACGATCTACTGAAAAACCCGTTCATTATAATGAAGTCGCGACGGAAATCCCGGAAACTAGTTTAATTTCGTTGAACATCCAGCAATGTTTTGTGGATTTCATACACCACCCGGATTTCAACGAAAGCCCCAATCCTGTAAGATCGCCATGAGAGAGTATTATGCTTTTCTATTACTAAAGAGGTTGGACTAAATACTGTCGACAAATATTTTGTGACAAAATATTTGTATGTATTGTTGTGTCAAAATATTTTTGATCAAGAAAATACTCCGAAGCAAATGGTCAGAATTTTTTATCTTCATATTTCATATGACCACTACTTTCATATATCACGAGAAACACCACTGTGATTTACTACCAACATTGAAGTTAGCCACATATCTTCTGATTGAATAAATGTAAAGTATATGTACATACATACATGTTTCTTTTATTCCGATTCTTTGTGATCGCCCAAACTTCCTGAGGGAAACCTCATTCATAATAAAAATTGACCAGAAAAGATGATGTATCGCCATGATTTGCAGTATTCTGTGGACTCCCTCCGCTTCGCTGGGCAGCAGTAGCTCGACTTTTATCGCCACCCAGCAAACCCCGCAAGCGAGAGGCATGAGGTGGCATAACAATTACTTTGCGACACATTGAGTATGCATATAATTTCGAGATCGCATACAAATTGGCAGCAGGTGAGGAAAAGCCGCTCTTATAATATTTACCCCTGAGGCGTTGAGTTGCTCGTTAAAATCTTGCGGTGGACTATCCTTTTTCGTTATCGTCATAGACATACATATACATGGGTGTCGTGTGATGGGGTGCAGGTTTTGCTCAATGTCACCTTAGAAAGGTGAGCGCATTGTCACCGCGGAGATAAATTAAAAATTTCATCTCTGAAATCCAAACTGAGAAGGCATGAAAATAGTTCGAAAGCACATATATCGTTTCATTGGAGTTGTTTATCCTAAAGGAGTATTTCAATGTTTGCGTAGCACCGTCTAAGTTTATTTCAATAAGTTATCTAATACAAGCTTACATAGAAATTTATCTCTCTTTGCGGTGATATTATTTCCAAAAATGTATATATTTATAAAGTCTGGAATCATATTTAGAATAAATGTAGTTTCTCCAATCATTTATGTTTAAAATATACTCTGAAATATTTTGGTTTTCACAGGAAAAACAGTTTCAGTTTCCTGTGAAAAACAAAATATTTTGGGCTATTTATTTACCATGAAGAAAATTATAAAGTTCCACGAAGTGAAGGCTGAAGTAATCCATTATGTTTATCTAATTATATTTAGTAGAATTTTAACTTTTGAATTAAAGGTTTTTTCGAAATTCATTTAGGGTCGGAATATATTTTGATACAATTGCGCTTATAGCACAAATAATGACTCCGTCCCTTTTCATGCATAAAATATGTGAGAATAATAATGTTGATGTTATTAATCAAGTCTTTATGTATAAATACATACACATGCATATGTATGAATGTATAAGAATATGTAAAATAAACGTTATGAATGGACTCAAGTGAGCTACATCTGAAGTAAAGTTGTGACATTAAAAGATGTTATTGTCGCAAAAATGACATTAAGTAATGTGGTGTTAATGAAGCACCGAAACAGCAGTATTAATTCTTCCTAATGATTTTATTTCTACCTCTTTCTCTACTACCAAGTATAGATAGCGATACAGAATTATAATAAATGACCAGGGGGTTGCGGATTATGTAAAGATTTGATAACGGGACAAGATTCTCCCTCGCCTCTTTCATAGGGATAAAACCGCAGCTATCTCTTCAATCGATACCACGATAGTCATGGAGTCTTTGTTTATTTTAGCAACGGACGAGGTTCAAAATATGAGATTCGAAAGGGAAGATGGCGAAGAGATTAAAAGATTAGGAAGGAGGCGTCAAAGGAAACGAAGATAAAAGAAGAAAAGTATAACGGAGAAGACCGGAGTTTGTTGGTTTTGGTGCTTTACATCTATAATTATTTGACGTTATTTTTAGACCCTCGGCATGGTTATCGTAAATCTTTTCGGGATCGCGGGAGATTATTCCAGTTACAAAGGATTTCGTGGGATGTCTGCGCAGCTTTTTCAACGGGGCTCGCCGGAGCGGAATAATTGCTCTGGTAATAAGATTTCCGTTTCCATAGTCGCTTACCTGCTGATCCCAGCTGGGTGTACTTCCCCCTGTGCAAATCTTTTGTTTCCGATGTTTTCGTTATCGATGATCTCGCATGGGACATTCAATCGGGAACGCCGTTTGCTCCCATTAGGGGCTGAAGAGTAAAAAGGAATGTCAGGAATCTTCTGAATCGAAACACAGACTAGGATATAAAAAAGCATTAGATTATAGCAATAGTTGCTATTTTAATCGTAATAAACATTTAGTGAACTGTTTTAGAAAATATTTTTCGTTGAGAGATATATTTGACTTTCTCAATTCTCTATCAATGTAAAACACAAAGAGATTATACATACTATTTTATTGCTGGGAAAATGCATGCAATTGGGCCGAGGTGATAATGCGATACAATGAAAATATGCAAAATATTTCAGATTACTTCTTTAATTACAGTACATGTTTTTTGGAGAAGTCAAAAGAAGCCAAAGTTCATAAACAATTCACAGAAGCTTAATGATCCACGTTCACATGAAAATTTGAAATAGTGAAATTAGATAAATAATTGAACTTAAACGTGTGGAGATTAATCAAATTTTAATTAATTAAATTAATTAATGTAGTATTTATAGTGAATAAAATTATTGCGCTAGTTTAGCGGTGGCGTGAAGTGGATTCAGTAAATCAAATTAAGCAAGTTAGCGCAAGTAAATTCTTTCAGTTATTAGTTTTAATAATTTCTCTTCATTCTAAATATAATTGCACACTAATGGCTCAAAATTAATTGCGACAGAAAGGGCAGCTATGAATAATTTGGCATTTTTTAATAAACGTATAGAAAAAATTAATTTAATGAATTTAAAAAATGATACGGAGTTAATCGAGGAATTCTGAGCTCCAGATAATCTAGAGTAACATTCCAAGGAACGAGACTAAAAAAATCCTTATTTTCTGTCAATCTTTTATTTACTTTGATAAGATTCAGTCAACAGGAAATGATTAGTAAATTTTAAACTGATTGCAGTAATTAATTCTAATAATGAGTTAATAATTTATTGGCGTACGTATGTACGTAGATCTCTTTTTCCTTACGTATTCTAAAATAACCAAACGTTAGTTAACCCGACTTTAATCATTGCGAGTATAATACGAATACTCGTTCCTTAGCTTCAATGTACATGTACTAGAGTGGACATGAAAGCTTATATTGCTGAAAATTCATCTTTACCCCTAACCGGTTTCAGTTTATCGTTTTTGTGCCATGGGCCTCGTCACGAAGCATTATAATCGTAAACGGCACGCTAGGGATGGAAAAGGGATAGGTTGGAAATGCCTCGTGTATTTTTGGAAAGTAGTATATCATGAGGGAGCTTCACCAAATCCCGTATGAAAAATACGCGGGGAACCGTATCCGATAGCATCGCCCCTTAATCGCCCACTCTAGCTCACACCCAGAAGCGAAAGTGCACGTTTTATCTAGATGTTTCCTATCGGAGTACACATCTCTAGCCTTCGATCAAAATAGCGCATCCGTTCTCAAACCACCCAAAGCTACTTTAGTATTTCCGATCCTACTAACGGGGATAAAGTAAATTCGAGAGGGTCACGACCTTAATTCACATTGTGAATGTCTGACTTTTAGCACCTTTGGGAGGTTTTTAACCCTTTCAGGTCCAGTGGGCACAAATGGAATCACCACACTTTTTTATTTTAACTTACATTCAAATCGCCCACTGACTTTATTTTGGTTCATAATCTGTAGTCTATAGTTCCAGTAACAGGTTTGATGTATCGAGCAGTAGATGAAGATTTCTGTATTCATGCTCGCGTGTTCTCATCAGGGTGTATCGTTGGTGGTGTTTACGTTACTGAAAAACAGGCTTTATGTGGAATATTTTAACACAAGAAAACTTAGAAATCCTTCAATAACGTTCATCTTAGTATATTTAAGGTTTTAAGCAGCTGCGCCGAAAAATGTTTCTTTTTAATTTTTTTCGCTAAATGTAACTGTATTCCATCTGATATTATGTCAAAAATTGTGGTTCAAATAGCATTTGAAAGAATTAAAGATTTTATGCACGTATAAAACACATTCAAAGTCCTTTCTGTAGAAAAACAAATTTATTTGTTACTAGGAATCATGTTGAAATAATTATGCAAATTTCACAAAAAATATTTTAATTGCACGATCGGTTTCGAGCTTAACCGCTCATCTTCAGGTTCAAGAATATAAATACAAGAAAATTTAACCGTTGAGCGAAGGAATTGTGGATAGGGGATGAGGAGACATCAGATTGACTAGAGATAAAAAGGGAGAGTAGTTAGGGAAAAATTAATTGTTTGTAAATGTGTAGTTGCATACGTTACGGCGTGTTATTTCTATTATCTCAAGATAGTCAAATTTTTGGCCTTTGTGTTCACAATATAGCAGTTACAATGGATGTAAATCTGAGTGATGCTTATTTTATAATAAATTTTAGGCGAAATGTATGCTTACTTATTCAACATGATCCCGATTGCGGAAATATAATTTATATAAGGTCTTTATTAAGGCGAGATTGAGACTTAAAAGTCTCCTCTTCCATCTAACCTTTCGTCAATGATATTATATACATAAAATGTTTTGAGTAGGTGTATAGAAATAGAGAGAAAACCTTTAGAAGGAGGGGATGTAAAGAAACCTAAGGTGATATCTTAGGAAAAAAAGATTCGCAGCAGGAAAGCACCCACAACGAAGGAGGTGTGAAAAACCTGCGCTAGTAACCTACTGATAGTACAAGCTAAAAGATGTAAAAGAAAGCTGTGTATAAAATGGAAATTACAAAAGCAGTACCATAATGAAATTAAAAAAACAATAATAAAATAAAATCAGGAACAGGAAAAATTGTAAACAATGAGGAAATAATAATATGACAAAAAACATAACATAAAAAATTTAAACGAAATTACTAAAAAAATTGGAGGTTTCTAGAATACACTATGAGAAAATAAAATAAAACATTCAAATATTAAAAATTGTTTAAAAAATGAAACATACTAAGTCAAAGCTATTTTAATTCCATCAAATCAAGACTACTTCTATTGAATTTATTTGTTACATTTTAAAACTCTGGACCGGAAAGGGCTTTAAGAGCCCTCTCGATCCTTCCCGTCGCCCGTGCGGAAATGCGATGCGGCACGGCCAAGGAGATACACCATGTTCACCGCATTTCCTGCTCTTCCTGCGTGCAATTATGATCTCCAGGAATCGCCTCTATAGTTCCGACTAATCGGCGCTTGATCCCGCACCACTTTCCATTCTCCTGTTTTATTGACGCCCTAACTTCCTCTTCAGCCTTGGCCAGGTCTATGAGTCGGTGTTAATTAAGGAATGATTGATGAGCGGAGGAAAGGATGATCCGACCGGGATCGGGGGAGAGATTTACGAAATACGTTTTTCATCTTAGACGTCATGACTTTCCCGTTTCGTGTTCGAGGGACTAATGACGGCGGATGAATGATGAAGGGAAGTTTTTGATTCGTGTCTTAAGGGGTGGTGGTGGAGTCCGTTTTTATCTTTGAGTAACTGAATACTTATGGAAAATCGAGCAGGATTTGCGAGTTGTAAGGGGATGAGCGAAGGATATGAGTGCCGTATGGTGAAATGGTCCAGTCCATGGGAATGATTCGCGATTTGTACATCAATGTTAAATGAGAATCGTAAACTTATGTTAGCTCAAAATATTCCGAGAGTCATCCCTTAATTCGATACAGGAATACATTTTCGAAGTCGGATAAAAATATCTTTTGCAGCCAATCTGGCCTATTTCTCATACCATTATATCTTGTTAACATAGATTGAAGGTGATATTCTAGGAGGTTTAGGAGGGTATCGTAACGAAAGTAAGAGATCTTGCGCCTAATATATAGCAAAATAATATTCTTAAATTTATATCTTTCGGTTAATATTTACTGTCCTTGGAAATACCGTAAGAGCGAGAAAGTTTCTTTGCACTTTTCACATAAAGCTATAAAAAAATTAAAACAACAAAACTAGATTTGTCAGGACGACAATTTTCGATAAATTCAGTGGAAAATACTGAGTTTTGTTGTCTTTAATTTAAATAGCGCTATGTTAGGCCAGAGCATCTAGAGTTTATACGTGAAGCTTTACAGCTTAACCCAAGTAGAAGTAGAAGTAAAATATAGCGACATATTTGGGACCTGAACCCATGTCTCCCAATTTCCTGGACAGTGGTTAGAATAAATTCCCGGATAGTGGCAAACCTGGGTTCAAGTCCCAATCTTGTCGTTATATTTCTCTTCTGTTTCTCATTGAACTATTTATATTTGAAAGCCTTATCAAAATAATTCTCAAATCAACAGTTAACCTGATCTATTTATATTTGAAAGCGTAGGATGGCAAAGTATGATTTCGCTATTAATTTACGTACCAATATCAATATCCATTGATATGCTTTCTAAACAAGCACATGACAACCATGTCAACAACAAGGACCATCAAGGAACTAAATTATTTACACATATAAGCTACGAGTGTTTTAAAAATATATACAGCGCTAAATTAACAATTTCGTCACTTAAAGCACGATAACCATGAAAATCATAATTCTTTAACTTAGTTTTACGTATAGTTTACTAAAAATTAAAGTGCTATTGACATAAAATTATGAATTTAATTGCAAAAGGGACATATATACTAATAAATTTCGGGCTCGTGCTCCAAACATTTCAAAATGCGTCAATTGGAGTAGCCCTATCTCTTGAAACGGAATTTAATCATTTGCTTGTATGAACTTCGATCATTCGTTTGGATTCCTATTTATCGATGCTGTATTTCCCTCCCCCGGAAAGCATTCTGCGGAGATGGTTGCATTCCAAACAAACGATCAATCAGAGAGACATAGGAGGTCCGCAAAAACAATAACGCGAGAGATTTATGAGGTTTTCGGATGAATGATCACTTCCAAGAGTTCCAAAAGAAAAGCGATTCTTGGAACTTATATGAGAACACGCAAAGATAGGAAGACGCTAAATTTCGGGTTTGTACATCTAAGTGGAAATATATGTGACTTTGATTTGGAGAAATGGGTTAGTGAAACCATATTATTGTCGCAGTGCCACAGATTACGCATGTAGTTTTTTCGAGAGTGGTAAAGCTTGGGGTTAGTAAATACTGCTTTGATAAATCGAGCGCCCTGCAACTTAATGAGGAAATGAATGGATGAGACATTGCTTGGATAATTAAGGAAGGTTTAATTCTTTATAATTGCCTTTTCGCTTTACTCTAATTCGTGAACAATTTTGCCAATTTGGGGTTGATACATCAATGAAAAGTAGGATTTATGAAATTATTGCTGAACGAAAGACTTGTTTGTGACGAGTATTAAAGTAATCGGATAACATTCAAAAGTATACGAAAAGATAATGATTGATAATTAATCCAAAAGTATTCATTTAAGTTACTTTAATTTTTCCTTTACCTTTCTATTACTTTATTTTATTATTTACTACTTATCGACAACCTTATCATACTGTTTACTTGATACTAAAGTTTCATCCTTTAATATACATTCCTTTCCTTAGGTTGGGTATGTTTAATAATAAGGTTCTTTAAACTTTTCTCAAAGTATGAGGCTTGGAAGTTATCTATCACCTGTGGGAATATACATCCTACTTTGAAGTGTCCTTGTTGTTCAGTGCAATGAGCTTATCGAGTATCACGAAATCTACGGCGTTGGTACCAGAAATATTTCCGTCCCTGAATTCACACATCGCAAATTCTATGTTACTGGAATATCGGTTTCATCGGCATATCAACTTATCCAACTACGGTTATACAGCAGCCCTTACGTTGCTTTCCTATTTTTGCCTCCCAAAAGCCTTGTCTTCATTTATTTATTCGTTTGATGCATAAGTGTATTTACTGACCATCGAATTCTGCGAAAAGTATCCGTACCAGTTTCATTGAATTCAAAGCCTTTCCATTTGTTTTACTCTGAGTAATGGGTGAAGGAATCGATATTCTAATATATACTCGAACACTCAACGCTTGGAGTAAATATCCAATTTGTCGACTAGTAGTAGTAGTATTGTTAAAAGTGCTTCGACAGCTGAGGTCATTTCGCACATCGGCTCCCACCGGGAATCGAACCCGGGACCGCTTTCACCAAAGGCGAACGCGCTGTCCACATGACTATCCGGGAGCCTTTGTCGACTATTCAATGTGTTTAAATGAGTACCGAAAATTGATTTGCAAGTTCCATTCTGAAAAATCTTCACACACTGCCTGGCAATTATAAGCTTCAGCAGTGGTAAGTACATTTCTATCATTTTTTCATTCCCTCACTCTTTCATTCTCGTACCTCTGTAAGAATTCCAGGTTGTTTGTGATTCATTAGCAAAATCCATGACTTTTTCTCAAAAATTACACAAGAAAAAAAAATTACTCGAACTTCTTCTACCAAATTTAATCTTCTGAAACAAAAAGCGCCATCGGTGAACTAAAAATCGCCAAAATCCGCATCATATTTTACATCAGCCCTATCTAATAATTGTATGTAGAAATATACGTGCTGATTAAGGTAGCTGCAATTTAAATGAAGTCTCATAGTCTAACAAAAAAACAAAAGTTTACTTGTAAAAAGATGTAACGAGAAACGAAAGTGATATCCTGTTGAAATCGTCGTAACTTGTCATGGAAAAAGAGGAAATCATGTATAAATTTTTAAGGCATTTATGCTTTTATTTTATTTATGTATATTTTATGATGTACGGCTTTATATATTTTTTCTACAAGTAATTTAATTTGAAAAAGTAGGTCTGGTACTCGGATAAACTCCCTGTATTTAGGAATTTCATAAACGACTACTCCTGGCATAACCCTGGCATTTGAAAACCCATTTATCTTGAATTTCGTGGAAAGACAATGAAACAAGCTTGAATATAATGGTTTCATTAGTTAATTAATTAACTTGATTGATGATTTCATTGGTTAATAAACACCTACACATGGAAATCCCTTTAGATTGACTGTAAAACGGTCTGTATGAGAAATGGATTATGGTAGAAAACAAGTAATGGAGATATTGTGAAAAGTAAACGACGGAAATAAAATAGGTAGATAAACTAATGAGGATGTCCTTCAACGAGCAAAAGAAAAGAAAACCCAATGAAATTCTTTGGTGAAAGGATCGCATTGGGAATACTTTGGTGCATGATAATCTGTTGAAGTATGCGCTTGAAGGAATGGTCGAATGGAAGGTTGGATAGAGAAGATGATGAGATACAAGAAATAAATAATTTTAAAGTTGGGAAGGATGAGGTAATGAAGGTGGCCAAGAGTGGTGCAAGAATTAACCTTCGTAAACATTATTCGGATTACTTACGTATGACGAGTTAATAGTTATACATAGCTAAATACTTATAATTTCAATTGACCTCTTTATACAGCTCTGTTCACGCTATTACGTTTATTAGTATTATTATTTATTTTAAGTCTCAAGTAAATATATTACGTTCACACCAGATTTTAGTTCCTTCAAATGTGTTTATATCGTCAGCCTCTTCGTATGTTTTTCCTACAATATTACCTCGTAATGATTTTTTCATTGTGAATTTTGGATTTGTTTCCCACCGCTTTTGATTACGATTTGATTAGGATTCGTTTCGATTCTATTTCTGCTATTATTCGGGATCAATGAATTCGTTACCAATCTTATTTCAATCGAAACGATTGAACAATTGAAATATTGAATTGATCGCATTACAATGCATTACTTTTTAATTTTGAATGACGTTTAGTCTTTTTACATTTCAGTTCATTAAACGAGATCCAACGCGGTAAATAGATACTAATAACAGATTTCATCCTGTAATCCTATCGACTGAGAATCAGGTTATCACATCCAAATATAAAAACAAATGGACGAATTCTCTCTTTGAAGCATCAGATGCTCTAATTTAGCTCCGAGATACATTAAACAATGCAGGTGTTATTTGGAACGAAGCGGATTTCATGAAGAGAATCGTCACTGCATCACAGCGGCTCCATTAGCCTGTAGATTTCGACCCTTACAATAAAATCAATTGTAGGCAGAGATGCGGCATAAACGCATTGAGCGGGCAATCATCATGAGGAGAGCTTTTGGCGCATTCGGAAACATTGATCGCGTCCTGATTGGAACCAAATCTCCATCTCATCGCTCAAATTAAGTCTTTTGTAGTAAGAATGAGGACACACGACGGCTTTACGAGCTTCCCAATGGTTTATAGCGCTACAGAGTGGGGCGTTTGAAATCAATAGGATAGCCATGGGCTTTTATCCAATGTTTTACAAATTAGAGGACCACTTTTTATTGATTCCGGCACTGGAGCCAGGAATTCAACCTCTTTGTGCGTGCAGAGTTCGCAGTTCAAAATATCCCTTTATCAGGAAAATGTACATCATTTTTCATGTTTATTTTTCGTTAATTTCTGTCCAAGGGGTATGTTTTTATAATCGGATAATGAGCAGTTTGTCATTTTATCATATTACATGAGTTTGAAATTCATTAGATTTTAAACTTTTAACCACGCAAAACGGACACATCCTAACAAACGTTTATCTTCCTCGCTCACGTAATTTAATTTTCAAATGCGTACTCTACCATAGCAAAACAGAAGGTTCTAAATATGATAGCATTTTCGTTTGTATAGTGTATTAACCTCTTTTGGTAAGTGATATTATCTGAAAATTAAATTTTTGAAGTGTTGTAAATACTATAGCGTAACATAGGATTAGATCCACAGTGAATTCGATGGTGAATCGTTCAAGGTTCTCACTACAGAGACAAGGAAGCGTCATTAAATTTATCACTTCATAACAATCGCGTACATTCTAACATGTATACCTACACAAGATATTAAAGAATATCAGGATTGAATCTCGTTCATAGTTGATTAGCTGTTTCTGTTTACATGAGTATACAGCCTCATCTGCCTTTAATTATGAATTTACTGAAAAATGACCAGTTTTCGTCTTGAGAACTACGTCATTATTTTGTTTGCGCTGTGTCGGCTCGGAATCCGAAATATTTGACGCTGCAGCTATTTCATAGATATATTCGGCTACCCACACATACACACATCACGAGGTTATCTCCATATATTTCCTTTCTCTTCTAAATAATTCAGCTGCAGAAGATCATTCTTATCTTTATACCCTCTTGCTAACTTTTTCTTTTCCTGTTTCTTCCCCTTGGATCGCATTGCGGTTCTTTCTTACAATATTGACTTATTTTGAGTTTACGGATTTAATTCGGCGAAAGTAATGTATGTACATACGTTGCCAGGTGATTCCAACGTGGTTTATCTCACGTAGTCAGAGGCGTAGCCAAGGGTGAGTTTATGAGGCTCGGATACCCGCAAAATAAGAACAAGGACAACCGTAAAATCTTGCGAGTAGAGGTTACTTGAAATGAAAATATTGATGAAAGTAAAAAAGAAAACTGAATTACCATCGCTAAAACAGAGGCGTAACTTTACCGCTGCCGCATCTAGGGACCTCTCCGAAGCAAATATTTCATGGTCCATACTTAGTTAATATTTGGGGCCCCTAATTCTCGTGGCCGTCATGCATTACTTGGAATATGGGGCCTAGTTATCAAATAGAATAGAGATTTACATTACAGTTTCTCATTATGATGTGCATTTTCTGTAAATTTAGTCTATTTACGCTTAGCTTTAGTCACTTCTAATATCAAATAGATATAAGAAAGCGTGGTGTAATGGAATGGAGCTGGTATAGTTAAAAGTAATCAGTATTCTGATGATAATAATTCGTAGTATGCGCTATTTTCACGATAAATATTGAGAAAATTATGACAGCTACCATTTCATTGAAATATCCATGATTCAACGTAATCCGAATTATACTTACAATGAGTATTATTTCATTCACGCATGTACAATTACACGCAGTTTTGCTGGACCATGTCAACTTCACATAGAAAATGGATCCAGTCCTCTTGTTCTGCATGTCAACTGATTCAAATTATTTCTTTTAGGCACCGAATCCTAGTGCATCATTAAATTCATCACCGAGATAGTTTTTGCTTCTATACATTGATAGCATATATTTTTCATTTGTCTTTTGCACAGGACAGAGAAGAACGTATCTTACGTTTACTTTTGTCTAATTCTTGTGCGAGACTATTTTATAATATTAAAGATGCCGAGTGTGATCAATACGAAATAAGGGCATTCATTTTGGTGGTCTAATTAGTTCTTATTGATATCGTTATCCATAGAGTTATTGTGCTGCACTTAAATCTATACAAATGGACTTTATCTCGTTGATAACGTTCTAACTCAGCGGGGAGAGCAAGGATTAGCTAACTTACACTTCCTCTCAAAAGACATTGGTATCTGATTATGGTTGGGATGAGGACTTCATCTACATTAAAACCTTAGAAACCGACTTCCGGCGTGTAGTTCGGAGTTTGACCATGAAGCATTTAAATGACTTCTTTGGTTCGTAATTATCGCGTATCGTTCACGGAAAGAAAATATTTATGAAACGAGAGAAAAAATATATTGGATTTGATTCTCTCGCAAGTCGTCATTGGAATAGAAAAAAAGGAGAATGCAGTATAGATTCTAATTTCTTTTCCTTCAAGGAGTTCCGAGTCAGAGAACATTTTCGTAACACGCGCTTTTTTATCGTAGCATCTTATCATAAAAAGTACCGCCTTGTGCTGCACTTTCTACACATTTCGAGGTTCACACCTGCTTTTGTACTGAATTCTGTACGGAGAAGGTAAATTTCCCTGTAAGCCATCCATCAATAACACATCAATTTAACCCTTCAGTGCTTGAGTGAGGTGCATCGTGCACCCCGCTATACTATTTCGAGGAAAAATATCCTTTTCCTTAGTTTTCAAAATTCCTTCTTTTCAATAGCTGGGATAAATATTATTTTCAACTTATCCCCAAATTACAACTGATATATCCGACAATTTTTCACGTTATTAATTTTATTCCCAGGACTTATCTGTAAATACCGATATTTTAGTACTTATCAACTATAGATTTATTTCTCTATATTAAATTTCACAAATTTCAAATTTATGGAACGCAATCCATGGTTCTACGACGCCTGGAATTGGTCAACAAATTTTGAGCATACGCAATCCGCAGCACAAAAATTACGGAGACCTAGGGCATCACTTCACATTTTGCCCTTTGAAAGACTTATTCGTAGTAATTTTCACATTATATTCAGTAATCATACAACCAGGCATAAATTAATCCGTAGAAACAACCTACAACCTCTTCACTCTCCGAGAAAACTAATTGAATATGCTATACACCCCACGCGAGAACTCACGTTCGAAAAATCGACGCAAGTACTGAAGAGTTAAGTAAATCAACCACAGTCTAGGTATTAGCACCATATAGTCTACGCAGTATTGGCCATGAGCCGCTAATACCTTTACTTTCGGAAGGCCGAGCCGATTGACGATGGAACGAATACCTCGCGGATTTCCACGCACGCCCTCGAAGACGGCTCGCATGGTGCACACCTCCACCGCACAATTGAGTCCGTTGTTCGAAGCAAGGAGATCGGTCAACAGGTTGGGTTTCGCTGCACTAATCCCCTTTACTTGCGACTCCCGCTCCGCTTCATAGGTGGCGGGACACGCTGCGAATCCGCTAATCCGCCATTTCTTTAGCATGTCGCATGGGAATGTAAAAATAGCCCTTATAAAAGGCATAAATTTTGAGTGGAGAGATTTTGGCAGTGGACCCTTCGAGATAAAGCCCGATTATCGACTCCTACACCTGTTTAAATATACAGATATCGGACTTTCGGAGCGCGGTTAGAGCTGCTGACGCCATCGGAGTGAAAATTTTCATTTTATCGCATGTCGTTCGCGGAAATGTTAGCCGCTCGTTCTCCCATCTGCTTCTCTAATTTTAAGCATGTCGCCATAGCGAAGTAAGAAGCAGAGGGAAGTGTGCGGATCATGTCTTCCGAGAGATTGCAACATGTTTAATCTCCTCATTTCTCTTTGTTTCTTGGCGAAATACTTCCGGTTGGCCTCGAGAATCAATAAACGCTATGGAAATGTGATCTAAATGGAATTAAAACTAATTTTAAATGGAATATGAGAATCGAAACTACACCTAATTCACTTAATGAAAGATCGAGGTCTTCGCGTCAAGTTTGGTTGGGTTGATCTCTTCTAAAAACAGTGCAAGACAATGAACGGAGATTGCCTATATCGTTTACTTTACACGGGTAGAATTACTAGATTAATATTCAAGAACAACAATTATTATTAACTCAGTAACATATTATATCCCTACTAAATATGTAATAATATTCATAATTTATCTGTGTATTTGTGCATCATTTTGTATTGTGTTTAATACCTGCAAGAATCTTTCAGTCATGCGCTTTCTTCAAATGAGTTACTATACAGTACTAATAACAGACCGATTTCGTTAATGAGTTACATCAAATTGTGATAAGGTTACTCTGTGACCTATCAGATGTAATGATCTGCTTAATAATGCTACTCTATGACGAAACCAGTTGTGTGCAGTATAATTTTATTTTTTCGAAACGATGTTACTCTAGAGTCAAAATTACGGGAATTTCCAACTCTCTCTCTCAAGATAGCCTGAGGCAAAATGTCGCAAGACGACTAAGATAGCTTTGAAGGACATTTATTCTTTAATATAAATTTTGCTGTGTCATTCCAAAAGACTTGGAAAGTCTGTGAAAGTTTCATTTCCACCAATGTTGAATTTATGGGAAATTAAAATGTTTGAATTCATCAACTGCAAATGACAAATGCGATGAAAATAAATAGGAAATGAGTTTAGTTACGGTAAGGACGAGCAAAAGTTTTAAAACAACGTTTATCCTTTACCCAAACTTGTAGACATCTAAACATCTTGGTTGGTTTCTTTCTGATGCTGCAGAGTTATTCTCCTCCAACCAAAAATTACTTTCATTTTTAGAGCGAGTGTAGAGGTCATCTCAAAGTAATCTACGTTTTTAAAATATCATTAAAATAAAAAAACACTAATTTTGTAAGTATTATTATAAAGATCATCACTGAAATCAAAATGTATGATTAAATTAAAGTGATAGTAAGAGAAAATTAATAATAATTATGTGTGTAAAATCCTAGGAAAATATTCAGGAATTATTATTCATTGCAAGAAGACACCCACAAGGAAAACGGTGTGAGCAACATTCAAAAATCTGCCGATAGTATTAACTATAATACGAGAAGAAACATGAAAAAATACAAATAATCAATAAGCGTATGTAATGCATACATGTGGTACATCAATAAGCTTGCTCAAGACTACTATTCGATAAGTGTCATCAATTTACATATGTGCATATTTACTAATTCATAACTATCTATGCTGCGAGTAGGATTTTTTCCGATAGCAGCCCTAACCATTGTCAAAGGACACATTAATTCAAACCCCAATCCCTCACACCAGACGTTACACACAAACACATATTCCAAAAATAACATCACTAGCCACAGAAATTATCTGAACACCACAACACTACAACAAGACCTATCGTAATTTACAGACATCTCCCGCCAAAATATGTACATCACATATATCCTCGAATTCCAAAAACTACATTTCATAGTTTACTATGTTACTTTTCAGGCCAAAATATCACTTCATCGTTTTCACATCGTCACTTTTAGAAATATCCAAATGATACAAAACATAACAATATCCAATCCACTTCATTACATAAACTAAAGCATCTACTTTTAAACTCCTTTCTATTTATCGGTAAGGGTTTGATGGTGGATGTTGGTTGATGCACAATTCAGTTCGCATTACGCAAATCATACACCCATTTCATCATTAAGCCGTCCTTCTTGCAAACGGAGAATCGCACTAACGCATGCTCAGAGACGTTGATCGATCCCGTCCTACGCGTAGACATGAATGCTTTCTAGCGACGGACAAGTTGAAACGGTAGGCTTGTGGAAATCTGGACGCAGCGCGACGTGTTCAGCGTGGGAGGGCAGATCTTGGTCAGTTACTCAGTGTCGCCCCCACTCCCAGGGGTGGCAACTAAATATATCTCTCCCGCTAACCATTTTCTTCCTCCCAGTCAGTGACATCCCATAACTACCTCCCACTCCACCCTTCATCTCTTGTCTTTTCTTTTTATAAAACCCTCTCTCGCCATTTCTCCGTTTACTGTTTTCCTTTCTTTTTCCATTCATGCTCCGCTGTTATTTTTCAACATAACTCGCGTCTTTACCGATGCCTTCTTTATGGGTTTATATTTATCTAAGGAGAAGGTAAAAATAGTTCATATATTTACTTTGACTGCTTGCCCAACGAAAAGTTCAAGACCACCATAAAACACATGATTTGACATTTTGTGATTTTCTGGAGTGTATCCTAAAAGAGCGCTATGAATAAATATGCATATATTCATGAAATTAAATTCAGAAGATGTAGGTTTATTTGCATTAATTGGTAATGTTTATAGATGTAGATGAAATGCCTACACGTTTATATTTCAGATAGAGCTTATATAAATGTTTATATTACAATATCGCAATTGCTTGAGTTATTTTTCTTCTCTCAGTACCTTAGGGCAATCTTATTGTTTCTACAGATTTCAAAAATTCTCAAATATTGAAGAAAACAGTGCTAATAGTGCTATAAATATTACTAGTTTAAAGTAATTGAATTTTTATCTCGTGAGCGAGTAAGATGTTTTAATTTGTCGGTAGGGATGTGATATTGGGCTAGCAAAGAGACTCGAAAATGAAGACTTTTCTGTTTTTTTTAATAAACTAGAGAAAAATTCAGGAATTATTCTTCGTTATTGATATACGACAAGAAGAACTTCACTAATTAAATTTATCACGATATTACTTTGAACATATTTAGAAGACGCAAAATGAATTTTTACTAAATAATAATACATCTCAAAATATTACGACTAGCATATTTCGTTCTTAAATAAATATTCCATCCTTTCTTATAACTTTACTAAAAAAGAACTGAAATCTTCGCTCGTTCTCTAAGGCAAGGAATTTAAAATATAATATCTACCATTGCTTGATTGCTTTAATTTATGTGGGCATCTTTCCCCGAGTTAATTGGTTTATGAAGCACTAGACAATTAGAATGATCTAATTTTACTGTATAACTTATTTGGCTGGGTCCACTTTTCACTATTTCCGTCTAGATTTTCTTTGGAAATAATATTGTAATACAGCAGTGGGCATAGTAAACAACTGTCGTTTACAGTATTTATTCAGGTTGTTACATCGAAACCTTCGTTACCAACCAATTTGTTTGGATTCCTTTTGAAAAACAAGCATGATATATTGCTCTCCCATTTTCTCTTTAATTAAGAGATCCTTCCCACACACCTCTATTTCCGCATCTTTTTGTGTCTTATGATTCACATTTTTTTACACAAGGTCTCCTCTATATCCTTCCACTCCTTATATTCCATATTGTGTTTCATCCTAGTGTCCCATCCGCTGCTTTCCTCGTGCCTCTCACCTTCTCTGGCTACGCTCCTCACCTATTTTCTATCTCTATTCTTTCCCTCGCCAAAGATCCATTTATATTTGCTCCTTTCACTTTCCCCACCTTTCCTTTTACACACTTTCTCTTTTTTATTTCGCTATGATAGCTCCTCTTCTCTTAACACTCCTCTCTCAGCTACATTTACTTCTCAAGTTTGTTTTTCTTTTTCTCTTCGCTCCCTCTCTCTATCTTAACAAATCTCTTTTGTATTCCCTCTTTCCTTTTCTGTTTTGTAAATGATCCAAGATTTTTCGATTCCTCCGCGTCGGCTCCTTTGTGCCCCTCTGCTCCTATTTGTTTGTCCTACGCTGTTCCCAGTGTCTTATTGGGGGCTTAGGGTAAATACTTCGTGATTAAAGTAGTCATTTCACTTCTGAAGATGTTACACCGTGGCGAAACTTCGATTAAAATACTTCGCAAACTTTGAATCTACATTTAAGATGATACCACTGTAGGCCACTTATAAGCGTGTAGCAGGGAGAGTAGACAAACATTCGATTCTTTTCTTTTGCTAGTTACAATCACTGATCGCTCGTAGATTTAATGAATTTTCAAAGCGATATCTTCTCGTGTCTTTGTATCTCACTTCTTCCTATGTGTTGTTATTTATGATTTGAGTCGTGATAAGTTTTTCTTTACGGAATAAATTCTATTTTACAAAAACTCTGGAATTATGAAAAGATACAATGAAAGCCTCACCTTGAATATGCATGTTGCCTACGGGACTCTGCCGACAAGTCTCATATTCAGGAATAAGAAAAGGTACAATGAAAGGCGATATGTTTTGTAAGAATTACTACGATAAAGCAGTGAGCGTTACTTAAATGATGCAGGACACGGGATGGAAACCTTCATAAGATGGAAGATCAACGAAAGGAATAAATTTAAAACAGAAGTTCTGAGAAAGTACGTTCTGAGAAGATGTACCTGAAATAGTGCGCCCTCCCCGTTATATAGGCCATTCTGGAACTGCGAGGAAGATCAGGGAAATAGGCGATAGAACGAATCGTTTCAAGAATTCATTTCTTCAGCGTACGATATGCGAAAGTAATCGATTAGGAAAATAGAGTCATGGTGGTTGCACCCCATGCAACACACCGAAAGGTGGCTTGCAGGGTCCTTACATAGACATAGAAACCGCTTTATCTAATTTCTTTTCCTCACAGCTATCAATTGATCGATCCTTGTAAAAGGCAGTTTTAGTTTTATTTAATAAGAATGTTTTAATCATTCCCCCACCCCCTTATCTCTTTCCTCTTTTCCATTTTATCATTCCCATTCATATAAGGCTCTCTGCCCTGCATCGATTTCCTTTCCATCCTCTTTTATTCTTCTTCCCGCCATATCACCACCCTTATGTCTTCCTTTATGCCCTCTCGTTCCACTTCAACCCCGTCCAATATAATTCAGACTCAATCCCTTTCCTCTCATTTCCCATACAAACTGCCGGAGATTTTTCCCTCTCTCGAGGACCTCGACGGAGAGACATCTCGGAGCGGGGCGTGCATACAAAACCGTAATTAAACCATCGCAGCGGTTGCGCCATTCACGAGGAGCCCTTCGAAGCAAATATAAACCATCCTGCGAACAGAAGAAGATTCTAGTTGAAAACCGCGATGCTTTATTTCGACTGCAGCTTGAAATAGAGTCGGACGCGTTGATGCAGGGCCCCATGCAATACGTTTCAGCAGCATCCCGGGAAAAAAAAGAAGCGAAGAAGCGACAGCTGTTGAATTATGTAATTAAACCGATTCGGGGAGGCCGAGCGTTGCGTAGTTTTCATTATCATTAAGACTAATTTGACGCGCGAAAGAGCGCCGGATTCCACAAGTTTCCGTGTATCGCGCACCTCATTTTTTGGATCGTTTAATTAATCCCGGGGCTGTTTTTCATCTCCAAACTGCATGCATGCTGGAATTTTTACGGCTGGAATGTGAAGAGGCTAAAACATGATGCCCGAGTCGCGTAAATTTATGTTTCGGCGCGCGTGATGCTCCAATGGGTACGATTTACCTTGCTAATTGGTTGATCAATTAATAAACTGAAGAAACATTAGTTATTTGAGAAAAAATTAGCGCATAAAATATACCTAAATTTCGTTGTAAGATAGTTTTCGTAATGATGTAGTAATCAGTATAGGGAGGAAAGATGAACTGATTAGTGTACTGGTTGATTTTGTGAATTAGTCAATTCAATCGCTATCAAAGATAATTGCATTACATCTGAAATAGTCCGATATACACCATTTTAATGGAGCAACTGAAAGAATTGATTGTGCTGAAGAATGATACTCATACTTAAACACTATTGGATTTGATCTGAAGGAGCGCAGAACAAAACCGGTTAATGAGTGAAAAATTAATGAAAACTAAGCTTTACAACTGTTTCTCAAGGTGAAGTTGTAATTGGAGTCATTTGTACCCTTTTTAATATAGAACTGAGCTAGAAATTAAACATTAGAAAGCAATATAATTTAGTATGAAACAAAGAGTAAGATAAAATGAAAGTTTGAAGAGAAGATATTGTGGAAAGTAATGCATAACGCAATTCCCTTCTAATTTAAGTACAATTTAATCGCGATTTGTTTATTACTCTTATGTCTTGTTTTCACTTAAGCATCTTGTATGTATGTACATAACAAATGAAAGATAAATTGCAACACTATGAGAAAATGATATTTTAATAAATAATTAATTCTAGGAAACAGTGCCTTCGTTATACGTAACATCCACTCACAAAGTAAATAAGTTTAATTTAAAAACCTCTTAATTTAAGACTTAGCATTCATCCATAGATAAAAAAACGTTCATTCCATTATTTTAAAAGCGTTAAAAAATATTTATTGCAATAATTAGATATGGTTATTAAATAACTTGACCTTAAAAGCTAAATTACGAGTTGTAACTCTTCTCTGATCAGTTTTGACTGGATTCACAATTTAAAAATCACATTGTCCATTATTCCGGTCAGAAAGAGCCGTATCTTCCCTTGTAATCAATGTATACGATATCGGGAGGAGAATCCGTATTTTCAGGGGAAAAACAATCGTCCGGAGTCGTAAATTTTCGAAATAAAAGAATTTTCGCGGCGCTTATTCATCATTCTGGCCAAAACGCGGGGGAAATAGAATCCGTCGGACGATGAAAAATATTTATCCCTCCAATGACGGGTCGTGTTCATATTTAATGGCTTCATCACAATTACCCACACGATTTAAGTGACGGATTGAACCCTCTCCAACGCCGCGTAAATGACGTTCGGTGGAGAAAAAACGCGTCAGTCAAGGCTTCGGAATCAGAGATCTACAGTTCCTGAGTCACCCTCCCTTTTCCGCACGGACGCTTTGTTAGCGTTTCATTTTCTTTCGTCGGGTGCCTAACGAAAGAAGAATAGTGCCAACTATTTGGCACGCGTGATTTATTTCGTGCCACTTTTGTTCCTGGATGACGATCGCGTGATCATATGGGTTTGATGACGCTTCCTTCCCCTCTTTTTTTCGGCTCATCCGAAATACTTGGTAGGTTGGATGGAAAAAGAGACTATTAGTCTCAATATTGCCCAAATAAACACGATTATTATTATTAATAAATGCGATATCACGGAAAACCGAACCAAAATTGACGTCTGTTATTTAAAAATCTTGAAATTTTCTATGCTTGCGTAGAGAAAATGCTCCTGCATCTTTGAGATACTCATAATCGGTAAGTTTCAGCCCAATGCATATTTTTTTTCAAAGTTATTCATGTTATAAAAGTTAAAAAAATTTTCCAAACATCGGCGAACAAGGATAATTTTGAAGACCCATAAATTTCAAATTTAAGACGTTATAAATCTTGTTTTCTCATTTGTTGAAAGAAATTAAATACTATTTCAATATTTTTAAAATGAAAGTTTGTCATGTTTTATCATATATTTTTAAAACATTGTTCTTATTTGCAACATATCGTTTACTACGCTATTCGATCGCTTTAACGTTCGCCGGAGTTTAAAATGTATCATAGTATATCATTAAGATATAGTCTTAATATGAAAAGATTAAGTTTTACTAACAGCAAGAAATTTTATTTGGAAACGGCCATGAGTTTCGACTCTTAAAATCATCCTCAGGTGGCCCTTAAGTCATCCTCAGGTTGCCTAAAGTCATCCTCAGATTTGACTAAATGAGTCGAAACCATAATAAATTACAAATAATTTTTTTTCTGGTTAGTAAAAGTTATTATTTTCATTTGCTACTGATGGTGACTTACTACGAAGTCACGGCCCAAGCAGTGGATTAGATATAGTCTTTTTTTGATAGAAATATATTTTTTAATGAGGGTCGGTAATGAAAACATGATATAAATTTAAAATTTTAGCAAACGGTGCAATTTTGGAGCGCCCCTCAGCGTCACTCTTTGTACAGGTAAGCGCTCACTTACATTTGCTTTCTTAGACTCGCTTATTCACTTAGATTAACAACAAACCCAATGGGAGCTTCCTAAACAACTACTAATCTAATCTTTAGCTCTATAGCACTTCTTAATAGGTATGGAATATTTCAAAACAGAAAAAAGGCGACAGTTTCTGTTAGGTTTTCCGTGGAATCGCCCCTACGAAAAAGATCTTGGATCTCCTTGCCCCTGACCGATTCGATTGGAGGATTGGAGGGAGAGAAACAAAAGAGGAATGATATGCGACGGCAATCCTCCCTCGGAGGAAATTCGGAGGCCGTTTTTGCGGAATAATTAAGTTTTAATAGGAGGCCGTTCGAAGACGGGAGTCGCCCACGTGACTGCGGTGTTGGGAGGAAATATAAAATGTATGAGATCAAAAAATAGACCGGGAGATAAAAAAAGAGAGTGAAAAAGTACTTGGCTGGTTCCTCCTCCCTCGCTGACCCTTTTTTCCGACGAGTGGGGGTTATCTTTGAGGAATGCTGCTGTTTTTGCTGAGATATTCCGAGGGAAAGACTATTGAAGACGACAGATCTTATTCCGTACGCTCCTTGAAGATCCTTTCCTCGTCTCGTTCAGTCCGGGAGATTTTTCAAAACATTTTGACCATCGTCTAGACTACTTGGTATACGTAAGAGCAGTAAGTCTCTAAACAGCAAGCACGAAAAAGCAAGAGTCTGAAATAACCGTGTATAAGAAAGCAATCGCATATTCCATAGTGATTCTGTTCTTAGGCAGGCTTTTCTGGCGTAATCTATAGTATACATAAAATAGGGGTGGGATAACTGAAGCCCTCGATATTCATGTGGCTCCTTCAACTACTCTGCGAGACTCTTGATGCATATCTCAATACTAACTAACAGCTACTTTACCGTTCTTCTATGAACAGCTTGGATATCATACCAGTATGTCTTAAAATTAATCACGGTACAAGTGAAGCTCAATGAAAGGCTTCACAGAGTGGAAACTAAACATATTGTTCTTTGGGCGACTTAGAATTATTATTTCTTTCTATTTATCCATAATTTCAAAATAATATTGTTATATAAACGATGTTTATGTCACGGAGAATATTATTATATACAATTATTACCGCAATTAATATTTTCTGTAGATATTAAATATGAAATAATTTTTATAGGTGCTTTTTTTTACCGCAGGACTTGTCTAGTCCTGGTAAAATATCTAGGTGTAAAATTTTAATTACATATATTTTAAATTCGACCAATGCGGCCTTGATGTTGTAGAAGTCATCTAAACAACAAATGAAAAAGGAACAGTACTTTTTCTCATGATGTTTTATTGAAAACGACCAGTTTTGCTGTGGTTTCGAAGGAAGTCACTCGTCGAAACAGGTTGTTTAAAATCAATTATCTGTAGAAGAAGGACTCTTCATTTTTCATTTATCGGCACTATAATTTTACTATTTTAGTCGGGTTAACTCGGGTTTACGCGATATACAGACTAACATATTTATGCCTTCTGTTCCAATACTTGCTTTTTGCGAATTTCGCTTTTATTTGCTAACTTTCGCCATTCTTTCTTTTTCGCCACTAGACTTTCCGTGTTCCGATCTCGCTTTCCTTGTTCCTCTCCAAGACCCACTGTTCTCCAAGTCCACGACCGAAACTACCATTAGTTTCTCCTTTGTTTATCATCTCCATTTAGACTTCAGCCAAGATTAGGAGACGTCGGCGTGTTGAGAATAGAATATTTTCGTAAATAGCCCTGTTTAACAGCCTCCGGAAATTTTATTCCCCGCTCTTGGGGAGGGGATTTCGCCTTTCTTAAAACCATAACCTCGGCGATAAATAGTCTCGTAAAAAAAGGGAATTCGTTACCTCCTTCCGCAAGTTCGCGATGTAATTGGAAGCCAAAAAAGTGGCGGGATTTAACGCTAAAAGAACGCCGGTGGTCCACTTTTCATTGTTTACTTCAACATTATTTAAGTTAAATATTTTTCGATTATCGAAATTCCTTAACTTTGTGTGATACCATTCCAAATTTTATATGATTGAATTAAGATTTTGCTAACACTAATGAGGTCATTTTTTAAATTTTGTTATACCTAGAAGGACGCTGGTGGCTATTTGACCTTGTTTATCTTTTCAAGCCATATATATATATATATATATATATATATATATATATATATATATATATATATATATATATATATACCTTTGTCTACGATTTATTTAAATATATTTCTGCAGATATTTATAATTGGATAATTTATTACATTAATAGCCATATAAGTAATGCTTCGAAGGAACTTGAGTAGAGAGTGATTACTATTCAAAATCATATACTTATAGTGAAAACAATAAACTCTTCGTTGTATCTAGAAATTTGTTTATATACTATCGATCGATGGAAAAACAGTAATTTTATGTTGATATAAGTATATACATATGGCTAAAATGATTAAATTCCTCCAAAATGCAAAGAAGCAATAAAATAGGTATTGAGAAGCGTAGTGATCAAACGACCACTTCCCGTCCTTTTAATAATAATGATAATCGTCTTTATTTGGGCGAGATTGAGACTATAAGTCTCTTCTTCCATCTAACTCATCGTCATTAATCATGGAATCATAATTAAATTAAAGTGAGTAGTATGAGAACAATTAGAATAATTGTGGATGTAAATAACCTAAGAGACTTTTAGGGGAAAATAATCCACTGCAGGAAAACAACCACAAAGAAGGGGATGTGAAAAATCGGCGCAAACCTACCGGTAGTAATAACTATAAGATGAGGAAAAAATAACATAAAAAAAGGTTTTAGTTTAGTGGTAAGGTAGAGAGAAGCTCCCGTCCTTCCAATGTTAATCCGTGGAATATATACGCGGGTTAAACGCGATTGTTTCATTCTTCGTCGCGCAAATTACGAGGACGAGCCATCGCGTGCTCTTCAACCCGAAAGTGAAATTCGTTAAACATTCATTGCTCGAGAGTTCTCCCCCTCCGATAAACTACGTAAAAAAAGGAAGGAACAGGGAGATTCTCCCCATCTCGCGAAATCACTCGGCCCATTTTATTGGAAAATATGAGGCCATTCCGTTCCTCCCCATTTTCCCTCTTGCGTGGGAGTTCTTGGCCATCACGCAGAAAAAGTCTTAAGAGATATCTTCTTAGTCTATATGGATGCCTCTACGGCGTCACGGTCCCCCTTCTTCTTCCCCCGAAGTCATTGTCACCCACACCCTGCGCCCTCTTATCGCCCTGCGGTCATTTCCTTCTCTCCCCTTGGCATTTCGTGTTTCAATTCCTCCTCTTCCGTGTCCTCATTCTCTTCTCCACTTCTCGGAGTCCATTGCTTCCTTCCCTTGTGTTTCGCTCTCTTTTATTTTTTCTCGGAATACCCATCTTATTCTAAGTCAACAATATTTCTTAATAACGACCTTCCTTTATCTCCTTCTCATTTCTCTGTTCATTTCTACGATTTGTTTTCACGAGTTAGGATTTTTTTCGGTACTTGCCCTTTCATAAAGTGAGTAAACTTCCGCATTCGAGTAAATGATTTAGGATAAATGTTCCTCAATATTACGGTCATGCTCTGATAACCAAATAGTTTATCGTTTCAAAATTGAATTTTTCCTTTGCATTTCCTGCGAATAATATTGTAGACAACCGTGGCATACTCTAGACAGAATGTTTTTTGGACTTAATAGTTAAACTGATATAAATAGCTTAGAAGAAGTGAAAGAATAAGAAGATAACTTCTACAAAAATCAAATCCAGAAATATTAAACACTCCGGTAGTTTAATAGGAATATTCTATTCCTATAAAATTATAATGGTGGAGATTTTGAGAAAATCGAAGGACGAAGTGTAGTGCCCTTGATACTGTGATGCCAATCACTTTCTGCAACCTCTAAGGTGAAAACGATGGCTTGTGAAAGAGACAAATGGAGACGATGTTAGTGACAAAAGTTCTTCTCCTTTTGAAGAAATTGTTTTTAATAGTCGATCTTTCATGATGATTGGTAACCTCGTACAATATTGTATCTCAATCATGCATCTTAATCACAATAAATTGTACATGTAAATTACATTTTAACTCAATGAGACAAAACCCTTCTTAGCATCCGTTTGAAATAAATTGTTATGATATTACGAAAGTAAGTAAATTGCGAGTTATTGATTTTTCTCATACAATCCATCTATTTCCCCTTGGCACCACTGAAAAGAATATTAGAATGGTTATTCCTGAGTGGGCATAACATGAGAATGCTCAGCGTTGAATAAAATACGCCCCGCAAACAAAGACAATACTATCATTATTATCAAAAAAACAGCTATGGTGACAGATTGAAATATATTTACGAATTCAAAATTCTGAGCGATGAATTCTTACATGAAATGGCACAAAGGAGACTGAAAGAGGTCGAATATGATTTTTTGTGACCCTTTTTCATAATCAAACTTCCGCCCAATGTCAGCCACAAAACTAGAAAGAAGTTCCAATACTTATGCATCTTGAAAGTTGCGGTATACATTGGATTATCTTAGCCATTGTTTCTATGACTCTTGATGTTATTCCGTAATCTAGACAGTTGAATGTTTTGGTAAATACTTCATCTCTTTTTTTAAAATTAATATAAAGGCTATCCACGTGGAACATTGTGTATGTATTCCAAGGTAACTCATTTTGATATATCGTTGAAATTCTCTTACTTGATCCTTAAACTTTAATTTTTCATGAATTATACTTCAGCTTTGTCATAATCTTGGCCACCATGGAATCAAGATATACAGGCTGATTGCTTGTAAATGATACTTTACTAGTATTATTTTTTATTCATACGATTCAAAATTTCTATAAAATATAAAATAATCGACGATTGATTTGATATTGAGAATATACCTCATTTGAAACCTTATTTCTGCGTGCGTAATCTACGCGCGGAAGAATGCGCGTAATCTACTATTATCTCTTTCAGAGTTCAATGCTCTGCATTAGATGAGCAATTTTCTTTACAGGGAGTATTTATTTTAAGGCAACTTAACTGAAACCTGAACTAGCATTCTCCAGGAACACACGACTATCCTTTTTACATATAATAGTTATTATTTTCTATTTTACTTATATACTATTTTAAACTATTGTTTTCATATTTTTTGTTTCAACTAGTTCTGCTCTAAATTCGGAGCTTTTTCTATAGCCAAAGGGCTTAGCTCCAAAATCATAAAATCCATGTTTTTCTAATTTCTACAACTCGCACATTTTAACTTGGACCAGCAAAAAGCCACTCATCGAAACTTACGTATGAAATACGATTACGATTCCCCGAACTTCCCCGAATTCGGATTAAAAAACGAGTTTCTTGGCTTATTATTCGTGCTTAAACGAGTTACAGAGTTCACGTGCCTTCCACTGTTTTATTTCAGGCGAGATTTACGGAGCAATATCCGGAGGCATTTTTTCGTTGTGTTTTCGCTACAATTCTGGTTCACTGCACCATGAATCCTCCCTTCATCTCTCACTTCCTTTCCTTCTTCCGTCTCTTTTCACAATATTTCATCGCCTTCTTCATCCTCTCTCCCCCTTAGTCTTTTCCCTTTCGTAATCCGTGAGTTCGAATTTGCACTATGCATGGATGCTCTTGTCCGAGGATTGGAGTTGAAAATTAACTCCAAATCCTCTTTCCCTACCTTAATAAGAACTTATGTTCTCCTCTATTCTTTCGCCCACTCCGAATATCTCCTCCGAAATCTTACATATTTTTCTTTCCCATTTCATTGCGTCATCCCTTAATCCTGCTCCTCTTCCATCTTTCTGAGTTAAACTTCTACTCGTGCCGTTCAGTGTAAGAAGGATTTGACTAAGTACATTCTAATTCAAGTAGTATGTATTATATAACTCTTAATAATTATCAAACATTAATCGATCCACTTTTCTTCAAACTATATCAATCATGAATACTAAATCTTTTAACTACTAAATCTCACTCAAATATATCATGAGATATTCTAGATAAAATATTTGTATTTTCATAATTTTTCGAGAAAAACTTAAAATATTAGAGTTCAGTTATTTATCGCCAAACGCAATTCCATCCACTATACTTTTGAGTATCAACTGTTTTTAGCTATGAACATATTATTGTATATATGAGAGTACGCTCCTCGATATACTTTTCAATCACATCTACTCAAAATAAGTAACCACTTCATTAATCAAGAGAGCTATAGTACAGAGGACTGCATAGTCTTATCTCCAGTGGGTCAAAGTCGCATTTGGAAATATTTTTGGTACCCAAAGCGGCTGACAATCGGTAAGCAAGTACACATATTCGCATCAGAGCGCACACTAGTGGGAATAGTTTAATGCTGTTTGTGGATAGAACGGCTCATCGCTTTACATATCCAAGAAAATCATATGCATATTGGGATGTATACAAAAGAATGAGGAACATCATACACTCCAAATAAGGGCGCAATGCTTTTCGGATTAGAGGAGTAATATCTTCAAAAGTTTAGATTTTTGAAGGCATGGAAAAAAGAGATCTTTCCAAGAAATTGGCGTGAGATTTCCTATTTTTCTGTCGGTTTCATCCAAAAATATCAATATATTATGTGAGCTCATCATTTTAGCGGGTAAAATCAGGCAAAATACATTATTATTCAAGTAAAAATTAACAACCAAGAAGTATATTGTGAAACATTATAATTTCGAGGATTTATAAAAGTGAAAATATCACTATTAAGAAAAATACCAATAGTTAGGGTTCTGATTACTAAAAAATTACACAAACACATTCACAGTGGCTGTAAATCTAAAGCCGACCCTGTATACGCTAGTGTTATTCATCAAGTTACTTAAACTGACTTTTTCAAACTAAAATTTCACCGAAAAGGCACCACCGATTTTCCCAATATAAAACAGTAATTTAAGAAATGAAATCAAAATTTCACCTTTTGCGAGTATATTCCAAAGCGTGCTTAAAATGTCCATCTTTTTATCCTAAGTTCAAACATAAAGGACTCTTGAGCAGTCGCCAAATGAAATTGATTCAAATGAAACACGTTAGCTACCACTGGTGCAAAGCAAAAATGAATCTTCCTTCACAAATTATGAGACACCATTTTGTCACTATTCTACTGACCTCCTTTCCTTATTAATTTGGCCTTTCCAGCATTGGATTTATCAATCGCGCAGAATTCAGGCAACCCCCGCGAGGAATTATCGTATTACTACTTATTAACCTCATTCCGAAATGAGGTAGAGGTCGAAAATAAAGTAGTAATTTCTTATTTACTAATATCCGGAGTGGATTAACTTGAACATTAACGAACGTTAGCCCGCCATATAAATAATCATTAAATAAATATTTTTATGCAAACTATTTTTTCGACGCATAGCGTCATCATTATGGCGAAGGCTACGCATCGAAACATAGGTAAATTTAAATTCATTTAATTCTTCGTTCGTATTAGATTCTGTATTAAGGTGTATTAGCTGTTTTTATTAATCTTTCATCACGAAGAGCTACCACAACGTAGAGGCCGAAACAGTTGAATTTGTTATTTAAAAGTGATTTTTGTACATGATTTATCCGAGATCTAATATAATAAATCCACCCTGTTAAACGGCAGGTTACTCATGCTAAAGGATGAAGTATTACTACAAAAATAGCACGTGGAACACAATCCCCTAGTTATGCAATTGATATATCAATAATGAATAAAACAAAGAAATATATAATACCATTTTAATTTTGAATTATGATAGTAGCGTAATTTTTATGATCAACGACTTCACTTGCTTTGGAAACGTTCCGAAAAAAAAAACAGTTCACGAAACGCTCGCGAGGCGGAGCAAAAACTCGGAAAAATCTCACCTCGAAAACATTTTTAACATCAATTATGCGGGACGTTTACGAATTACGAGGACTGGATTTTCGAGAAAACTCCCCGTCACGTGTTTCGGAGGGATATCTCTCCCATTCATCTCTTCCCTTCTTTCCTTTCCTCGACCTATCATCTTCCCTCGATTCCACTTGTGCTTTCCGCTAAAGCCCCGATTTTTCCATGTCCTGATCTCAGAGGGTTTTGCAAACGCGCTCTGAGCTCTTCCCTCCGAAAACTATACATATCCTTCCCAAAAGTTTCTCCTTCTCCCCTTCCCTCGCTTTCCCCCTTCATTTTTTTGCGTTTTTTCCTTCCCTCCCACACACCTTCCGTTATCCTTCTTCCCTCTCCTTTATCTCCGGGAGAAGTCGAAAACTTCCACAGTCACCTTCATTTTGTTTCCCTGCGGAGTCGGCGGGAACTGTTAAATCATTGTGACACGCCAAAGAGGAAAAATGGCGGATTTTTACCACCGACGACGTGGAAAAGGAGGGAAATAAAATGGGAGAGGATGAAAATACGTCAAATGCCACTCCTTCTTGACTGATGCCCCGGAGTTTTCGCGGGAAAATTTATTTCCTTCCTCCGAGCGGAGTTATGATCTCTAAAACCAATTGCTCCTTACCTATCTCGCTCGTCCAACTTAAGGTCCCGGGGAAGAAGTATTTCACGATCCTTTGGCCGGACTGGAAATTTGTTTCCAAAGTGGGCTGGCATAAATAATGGCGGGGACGTCGCAGCGGCATGTCGTTTCGGTTTCTGTGCCCCTGCGAACTGTAAAATCTGTCACCGGGCGGAGATAATAACCTCTATCCTATCCCCGAATGGGGGAGCTAAACGGGATATTCGTACTGCCTATCTGTTGAGGGATATAATGTAGTGCGGCTTTTGGAAGGCAATAAAAAAATTTCCAACTTCGGTGAAGAATGTAATTAACTTGCCCGTTAACGTAACAAAATTACCCAGGTAATACGAGGTACTAAATACTAATAAATAATAGTAAAACTAATTTTTATTATGCCCTGGGTAGCTCCCAGAGAGAAACACAATATACGATAAATCCTCAAAAGTTCAAAAATGTATGGAAATATAAACAAAAATGTAACCAAAATTAAAAAAGAAACATCTCAAGAGAAATACAAAAATACCCGGAAAGTCAAAAGAAAGAAAGAATGCTCAGCAGAAATACAAAAATATGTGGAAAATACAAAAATTGCTCAGCGAAAATAAACACCAATTTATACGAACAACGACGATTTAGTACAAAATTATTGGATATCATTTAGGCGGAAATAATAAGTAGAGCAGTTTCATAAAGAAAAACACAACATAAGAAAAAACAGAGAATTTAGAACCTAAGATTAGTACTCGTAAAGGATGTGATAGAGAAAACGATGACGAATATCTATAGCAGCATTTGCTGACGCTGCATTCATTTAAAGTAATAAGTTCGATAGCCTAATCCCCTGAGATAGTCAGTGTCAATTTTGAAGGAGTTATGACGTGTTAATCGGTTTCCAGAGCAGGAAGAGTGAGGTCGTGTTTACCACGCATCATGGATTTCGAGCAGCGCATTTACATTGACTTTTGTTTTAAGTTGTAAAAAATACTTCATCGGTCCACAAATTTACTAGTTGAATAGAAAACAAAGACTGATGATATCGTTGTAATACACTAGTATAGTATAAATAATCTAAAAACATGGCCGTATACTAATAAAATCGTGTGATAGTGAAAACTTAATACCGGTCTGCGTTTTTTTATCCAACCATGAAGTTCCAACACATTCCAACTGAAAAGATACAGAACGAAGTCGCTGCAATGGCTCAATGAATGCCCCTATACGTTAACGTTTGTTCAGGGACAGTTTTGAATTTATAGGTGAAACTAAGTTCCCGTGAAGTTTCGAAACTACCATTTTTCGAAAATATCTTTCTTTCCCCTTGTATCGAGCATTCATGCTAAGAGGACGACTGAATAACTATGTAATTCAACCCTAAATTTATGCTATTCTAAATGGGATCCATACTTGCTTAAAAATTACTTACTCGCTTTGCAGTAATACTAGAGCATAAATTTCACTCGCCGAACTTAATTACTTAAAATATTTTTTATAGAGCCTCATAACGACAAATAAGGAAGTTTCTTAATTGATATCAAATATTAATTTTATCATTGCATTTATTAATTTTCAGATTACGGGGAAAATGCTAAGCATAAATTACAAGTACCGAAGTTCCTTGCTTAAAAATATTTATAATATGGATCCTAATAATGACAAAATATAAGCTTGTTTTTCTCGATTTATACTAAAAATTATTTTATTGTTATATTAAAAAATATCAGAATAAGGAAAAACGCAGGCAGGCAAAATAAGGATAGGATACGTGAAATCGTGATGAATGGGAATAATATAGTAACTCTCACCATTTGAAAATAGAGCTTCAAGTAGTTGAGCTTAAGGATAATTTTTGAGTATGTAAAACTGCTCCGTAAAAGCTCAGATGCCAAAGTAATACTATAAATACCGACAAAAGGTATAACCTAATGAAACGGCTTATAAATTATGATCTCATTTCAGCGATCCGCTGATATTTGTATCCTGTTGAATTGTGGGAAGGATCGCGAGATGGATAGAGTCATGATACGTGATCATAGCACGCGATGCAAAAAAGATTCCCATATATTTACAGCTTAACAACTTCGGAGGGTTTTCTCAGCACGTCGTGATTTCGTTTCCTGAAATTCAGAATCCGATTCATTTCGGTGGAATGATGAAGTGATAAACTCCCGAACTAGAAACACGCCATGAATGCGGGGCCTTGGATTCGGAGGGGGTTCTCCCACAAATGTACATCCGCTATCTATCTGCCACCCAACCTAATATCTGCAGCGATTGCCAGCGAAACTTTGAGACATTTTCGCCATACATCAATACGTCCTCGCATTACGTAACGGTACTGGAATCAAGATCTCCCATGACGCTTCGAGAGAGTTTCTTTTTTTGCAAATGTCACCGCGAAATTTCAAGGAATCGAGCACTCCGGAAGAATTGCAATATTCACTTATTTATGATTATATATATTTAAGTTTGATCGCTGTCAAGTGACAGATACAGCATGATAAATTTTCTAACACAAATACACTCCTCAACCCCTTATACTAGGAAGCCTGTTATGATCAACATCATTACATGTGATTGAATTACATCACTGTATTTACAAAGAATATTATAACACACCCAAATACTACAGCAAGCCTCAATTCATACAACATCCCGATTGCACTCACTCTATACAATGTATACTCAAATTAAATTTCATAGTTTCTTACATTATCATTATATATGTTTTTACCATATTACTGATATCCTTTTACTGTCACTGTTTTACAATTGTATAATTAATGACGATGGGTTGAATGGAAGAAGAGACCTTTAGTCTTAATCCCGCCCAAATATGGAAGTTTATTTTTATTATAATTATTATTAAAAAGAAGGGAAGTGGTCATTGGAACAATTCGCTTCTTAATACCCATTTTATTGCTTCTTTGCATCTTGAATACGTTTCATTGTGTATTTTATGCATATCTATATACTTATCACAACATTAACTTACTATTTATCTATCGATCGATATTGTACAATCAAATTCCTAAATAGAGCGAAGAGTTCATGATTTTTGCTATATGGGGTTTTGAATAATAATCACTCTCCACTCAAGCTCCTTTGGAACATCATGTATATGGTTATTTTTAAGTCTTTAAGTAATATAAGACTATTTATTGTTTTTGTTATTATTAATATACATGCACCCCAGATATCCCATAAGTTAAGTTAATTTCACATAGTTTCGAAATGTCTTTGCTAAGTCACGAGTAATTTTGTTACAATGTTCATTGCACTTACAATCAGCAAAATAATTAACAAAAGTGCCCCATTCACGTCATTCTTTCTCAATAAAATACTCCATCTATATCTGTACTAAAAAGAGATCAAAGGAAATATCAAAGGGAAAAAATAGATATTTTATGGGAAACGGCAAAATTATACCAATTGGAAATTTCCGAAATCATAGGATATGCATATGCATCGTTTGAATGTGTTCCTCCTCATGAAGATTTACTCAAATGCCCTATTTGCAAACCGTTTAGAATCGTACCCTATTTTGCGGCCTTTCCTTTCTAGAGAGAAGCATTTTGATGAGGTTCCGCCTCGATCTAACGTTCGATCTGTAATTGGAGGAGCTGTTCGAAAGGAGAAAAAAGCGGAGTGGCTCACGAAGATGGACTAAAACGGCTCGTGACCGATGCAAAATTCAGTTGGAAACTGATTCCGCGTTGAAAATCTACGTACCGTATAAACTCGAGATAAATCGACCCTAATATAAACCGAAGCACCTAATTTTATCACAAAAACTGTGAAAACTAACTGACTCTAGTGTAAGCCTAGGGTGGGAAATGCAGCAGCTACTGGAAATTTTCAAAATACAAAAGCTACCAGTTAAATTAAAGTAGCTGAGATATAAATAGTTAGCAGGAGAATATTGACAAGGAATTGTTAATTAAGTGAGGAATTAACGGTCCGATTTCCGGCTACGGTAGACTTTTTCCATCGGAGAACAAGTAAGTGGGACCCTCACTTGAGTATAAGTAACTCGCCTACAGTTAAAGTTGTTGGTGCGAGCAATTCTCTCGCGCCCTGATTTATGCGAGAAACAGAGACAAAATCACGGGTGCACTCATCTGCCGATCGATGATTGTTTTACGCACCTCCGGAGCAGCAGGAGTGGCGCCGTTGTCCGATTTCCTTAATAAACGCGTTTATCAGTAAACGGCAAAGGTAAGGGCTCGCACAGATCATTCATATTTCATCTCACTTCATTCTAGAGCGACTCTCATTAACGTCAACAGCGTCGTAACCTCTCGATGGGGGTTCGGAGCTCGTAATTAGTGGATCCCGTACCAAAAGAAAAGGACAAGGATTTTGAATGCATTTACAGTAATAATATTAACTTGAAAATCAATGGTTGTTAGATTTCGAGCTCCATATATAATAAAAATAATTTCCGGAATGTTCCTTAGTTCGATACTGACGGCTCCAAATTCTCCCATATGAAAACATTGCGTTGAAGTTAATTAATTAATTAATTTATATAGATTAATACACCTAGTTATAGCCTATCGACATTGAATCATAACACCAATTAAAACATAAAATAATCAAAAAAACAACAGAAGAACATAACAGCAAAGAGAAAAAGGAAAAATAAATAAGTTAAGGACAGAGAGATTAATTTATAGATGATTGGAGTGGATAGAGAAAAAGAAAATCTTACAGTTCTTTATCCGACTTCTTCAGAATTTTATTTCAAGCACTTCCGAAGGAAATTGAAAACTGTAATCCAGTGTGATGATAAGGGTAGGGGTATACCGAAGTCATTGCATTGCGCTAAACTAAAAGTCATTATACAGCAGAGGGTTCGATTCCAGGAAGTCATTTTAGTTCTAATGCAAGAAAGCATGGATACTGATAATCAGTTACGTGAGAGGCGTAACATTTCGGGTTGATCTAACTTCCGACGCGGTGACACCTTCGGGAAATCGCGACGATCGCCTAAATATTAAAGAGGTGATCCATGGCGTTTGTAAAGGTCGAAAAAAGCGCGATATAGCGGATAAGAAAGCCCGAATTTGGGCGTGGGAACCTTCGCATCATTTAGCGCCGTCTCGTCATTAGCGAGTCCTCCGACGTTTTTTCGCCCGTGTGGGAAAAGGGCATAAGCTGCGGCACCTCTCGTGCATTTTGGGCCCCTCACCCCTTTTGGAAGCGTTTGAAAAATGTTCCGTGACTGAGGTGAGACGGAGGTAAAAAAAAACAAGGGAGCTTCGGAGTGGATTGGCCTCCAACCCTTATCGTCCTTCCCCACCTTCCAGAGGTGCGTTCCCCCAAATCCTCCCGAAAGTTCTCCGCAGGAACCCACAGACACAACCCAACAGACCAATATTTCCTTCAAAGTCTCCACCTTTCATTGCCTAACCCTTATCTCCTCCCACACCTCCCCCACTTTCGGCTAACTCCTTACCTACACTCCCTGGCACTATTCCCCGCCGCCTACGTAACTACCTCCCGAGTGCCAGTTTTACCACAGTATACTAATTTATTGTGCTGTTGGCACGGGGAGGAAATGTGCGTCGATGCTTTTTGCCGGGTCTAGTACCTATTTACATTAATTACGCAAGTTCTTGAAGTGGAAGGACGGTATGACGGCGGAGGATTTGCATGAGGGACGTTCATGAAGAGGAATTCGATTCCGTCCGCCGGAGGTAAAAATGTGCCACGAAATGTATGGAAGGAAACAATAATGCAATACGTGCAAATAAAAACCACACGTAGAATCACGGATACAGATTACGAACATGAAATATCGTAAGGAGATTTTTCAGGAAATAAGAAACGGGCAGTAATAAATGATGTATTTCCTTATGTAGTGACAGAACATCAGATATATCGTGTTGATACCATATTAAATTAAATATTCAACAAATTTATATGCAGTTAAAGTAAATAATATAATAAATATAAAAAGAAATATGACTAGAGGTTTTGGAATGCCACCGATTAAAGTTTCGATTTTCTCACATCTTACGCCTGGGGATATAATATATTTTTCTTTATTGCCGAGAATATAAAAATTTCAGCGTTATTTATAGAACAGATGCTGTTGCTATGGAAAGAATCTCCGAACCAATATATCGCTCTACTTATATTATTCGAAATGTATGCGTATGTGCTTAAATATATGAGAAGTTTATTATCTTAATTTTTCTCTAGCGGAAATAGAATGTATTCCAAATGCATTCATTTTAATAATGATAGACGAACACGCACAACCATTCTCTATCAGAAAAAATCCGATTATCAAGGTCTCGAACGCAAGACCTTCGAGTTGGAGCGCTAGCCGGCGATCCGCCACCGCAGCTGACACGGTCGTTTTGAATTATTTACCATAAATTCGAAATAACATCGCCTTATTAGTCCTTTTCCTTAATTTAGAGAACAAGAATTTCTTAATGAATGAGATTTCATCCTTTCCATAGAGTATTTAAATTAGAGAGCTATGGAATGAGAAATCCGGAAAGAGCAGAATGAAGCCGTAGATTGTAGATTGCCAAAATTTTCAGGCTTTAAGCCATTACTAGACTCTGATTTTACCTCCTAGAGAAGCTTTGAAATGATAGCCTCCGGTTCCATTACGTTTCTTTCCATAAGGGAGAGAGACGCTTGGTATTATTTCACCTGGGAACCTGTCGGCAGAGGGTAAATCTGCAAATCGTTCCGTCACGCGAGGCCACGAATACCTTTAGGACCACCATCAGCACCTTTCGTGCTCTTTTGCATCAACTCTATCCTTCTTCCAATCCTCCTTAGCACGCCATCACACTTGGCGACTCCCTCGCCACCCCATTTGCTCCCCCTCTCCTGGCCACGCTCCACGTACCCTACCTACATAAACTTTTCCTCGTTTGACCTCGATGGGACCGACACACAAATCTCGCGATAGAGGAGTACTACTCTAGAGTAAAAACACATTGGAGCAGAGAAGGTCGCATACCCGCATACACGATGGTCGCTTGCTACCATATTGGTTACCTTGCGAGAAGCTGTACAGAAAGAAAATGTGGAAAACGGCTGATAAGGAATTAGAGGTTTAAAATCTCCGATAGCCGTCTTTGTCGGTGTTCCTCGTCTAATTCACCGGTATTCCGAGAAAACAGGGGTGCTCTTAAAAAGTGCGGCGTCCTCTCTTGTTTTCGCGGAATACCGGTGATTGAGACGGGGGACGCCGACAAAGACGACTATTGGAGATTTTAAACCTCTAATAGCGAGTTGCTGTAAACACATACATTGCCACTTTTTCGGTAGCTAATAGGCCCTTAATGGTCAGTTCTAGCGATGAATAAATCGTGATTCTTGATAGTTTTGTTAACAAGTGGTTATTATTCAAACAAGTACACGCGAGTGTCATGTTCAATGAACATTGTTCATCCTGTGAATCATTAAAGTAAGGATTTTGGTGATTACCATAAATTGTATCTAAGGAAAAGGCTAAAGCTAAGGAAAGTTTCTTTCAGTAATTATGAATGGATGCGAAAAATCTTGATTATATTTAAGCTATAGTTTCATCTAAACTTCAAAAGGACTGGAGAAGGCTGCAAATGCACATGCGCGAGTTGGGCCATCCCTGCTTACAGCGATTTAAACCCACTTACTTCCTTACTTACTGCTACCATCCCAGTTACCTGGTATGCTCCACTGTGTGCGTCCCCGTAAGAAAGTATGCTTCAATTTTATATCGCGGTAAACAACTAAGCGAACAACTATGCTACCAGCGAGGCTACCAGCGACCTGCCCTGCTCCAATGTGTTTTTATTTTCTTTTAAAGGTTTTACTGTATACTATATGTGAATCATGGAGCCTGAATTTAAATTGAGTATTATCATTGGACTAGAGAGAAACAGGGTTTTATAAGTTAAGAAAAATCTACCAATTGTTTATGTTTATACTCCGATGTTAGTAGACTGCTACTCTAGTGATAGTGGATACTATGATTATCACGGGGAATCAGAATTAATTAAATGGGCAAGATTTGGAGAAACACCATAGAAGGGCTTGAAGATAAAGCTAATAATAAAAAAAATTAAAGCTGTTCCGTATTGAGCTTTTCAGAATTTCCTAATTACACGCAGACTGTTTCCAGCTTTCATCTTTCCAACTGCTTATCTAGGTAGCTCTTCGTTGCCAAAATACCCAGAATTCACTACGAGGAGGTGGCTACTATTCGAGTTCCACCAGTGCCCTGGGTAAAACCCGCAACAGAGGAATAATAATAATAGTAAGGTCTCTAATGGAAACAGGAAGACACCAATTACATCCATTTCAATAATTATTAACATTTACAAAGACACACAACCATTTCCTAGCTAGGAAAATTCGACCAGTCGGGATTCGAACCCGGACCAACCCGGTTGGAGTGCTAGCACGCTAACCACTCCACCACCTCAGCCAGTATACTACTCCTTGCCTCCTAGAGAGGCAATTTTGCTGATACTTCATTAAGTAGGAGGTGATAAAGAGCGGGGTCTTTTGTCGGACCACCCTTTTCGAGTGCTTGTGTTACTGAGGGGAAGAGATTCTTTTGAAGGGGCGTAGGGAAAAAACGAGAAGAGAGAGAACGAGCAGCGATCCGATGAGGAAAATTTATTCATTCCTCCTTTTTTCGTTTATTTTTCGTCGAGTTCGCTCGAAATGGGAGAGGGACGAAGAGTAGAAGGTGGTGTTTTTAGCGTATGATGCGAGACTCTCTTTGCCGGGAAAAAAGACAGAGAGGGATATTGCGGCATTTTTAAAGTCTAGCGCGATGCTGCCGCAGTTTATGAATTCCGAGGATTTTTAGCAACCGAATTTCTCGGTCGGGTCGACCGTGTTTTTGTTCCCGAGACTGAATGCGATTCGAGGAGGAACGTAGACACGTGTAATGATGCCTTTCCACGACTTTGTTATGCCTGGAACTGTGTAAAATTTGAGGAAGTCGAGGGTTTTCATAACCTTTGAAGTATCTTGCCATTCAAAGAGTATTCGCGCGTTCGTTTCTGTGACGGTCGTAACCGTTACTCATTAACAAGAAATTGAGATACGTTCTCGTTACGGTATCAGGTAGAAAAGTGGCGGAGAGAAATCATTAAGTTGTTGGTCTTCATTATGAATTTAAGTGCTGACCAAACTATTCCAGCATATCATAGGCTAAGATAGAATATCGTTCCTCGTGAATTTAAAATGAAAAACATGATTCATGAACACAAATTTGTTGGCATGGTGTAAGATTTCATTAAATAATGTTATGTAGGATGTCAGTATGTGAAACATGAACTATTTATAGTGTATTTATATGTTTTACCATGTTTTTCTCATCTTTTAGTTATGACTAACAGTAGGCATGTGCAGGTTTTTCACACCCCCCTTCTTGGTGGGTGTTTTTCTGCAGTTGATAACTTTTTCCCAATAATCCTTTAGGTTTTTATATCCAAAACTCTCCTCATTTTTTCCTTGTAATATCCTTTCGATTATAGTATGATCTATATCGATAGGTCAAATGAAAAAAGAGACATTCAGTCTCAACCTCACTCGATTAAAGGCGACTTATTATTTCATGAAATCAAACGAATGATTTAATTAAAACCATTCCCAACTTAACTATTTTTAACACAAAGAAGAACACATAATGTACAATATAATTCTACAATTTTACGAACACAATCAAATTGAATGAAATAAACGAATTTCCAATATTCAATAACAATAATAAATCATTAGGGATTCATCCCAAAATCTGCAATTTAACTATGGATTAACAATAGTAATAATAATTTCATCTTTTCTTTATTGGGTTTATTTTGGTCGAAGATGACCACCCAAATAGTAAACCTTTTGAACACATACGAACAACCATGCCCTCAAAAAAAATTCGAACCCTGAAATTGCAAGGCTAGCATATTAACCACTATTCCAGGTACCGTATTTTACGGATTATGATACGTGCCTTAATTTTTAAGTATTTAAGAGAAAATATCATTTTTATAATTAGATTGCAAAACTAGACTAAAAAATTCTTAGTCTATAAAACCAAATTGACCTTTACATCCCTGAAAATCGTCATCTGAACTTTCTTCTTCTTTTATTTGTTTCCATTGCGAATCTAGCTACTAACAAAGATATTGTATGTACTGTTACCGATAGCACAAATCACATTCTATTCAAATTCGTCGCAACGGTGCACTGCTGCTGCCAGTTGAAACCAATGTTGCCAAATAGAGATAGGTTTCCCGCGGCATCGAATATATGGCAATTTTTTAAGACTGGCGGGAATTTTAAATCAAACACTGTAAATTTTTATATTGATTCCGAGTATAAGACGCACCTGGATTTTGGAGGCAATATTTTGAAGGAAAAAGTGCGTCTTTATAGTCCGTAAAATACGGTATATAGTCATTATGGGATTTTGGCAGAGGTTGTACACCTTCTGTGTAACTTTTTGTGTTTAGCGAAGATTTCAATATTTGCCTATTACATAACTATAAAGTTATAGTAATTGGGAGAGTATTCTATGTAAACGCAATGCTAAAATATCGAGTATATTATGTCGCGGACGGCAATTAGTTGCACGGCATACACCACGAGCTATGATTCGGTGGATGTTAACCATCTTTGAAGCTTGTCTGACCACTTGCTCCCCTATGACCCTGCGCACGAACCTAAGCTACTAGAATTTCGCATTAAAAGCATTTCCGCGAAAGCGCTTACTCATCCTTATCAATTTGGGTGGCGCTGTTTTAGGCTATGAGCGATATTCAGAAGTTGTGAGGGGCTACGAACGCCTCGGTAGATTATGCATGATGAGAAAAGGGGAATTACTTTATTTTTCTAGAAATTGAGAAAAATGAAAAACAATTTCATGAAACTTGTCACGGAAACATTTGAATTCAAAAGAAAACTCACTTCTGTGGAGTGGAGCGTTTGTTTCCTTTCATCAGCTACTAACTCAGAAACCCGCCAATTGTGCAGGAGGAAAATTTAATTCATGAATACACGTTTACGGCAATAGTATATTTTCCTATTATTAAGCGTATCACCGAACTGGGAAATATTCTTCAAAGCATCGTTTGTGGATAGAGAGAGTCTATTAATCAGCGAATGTTGTCGCTCTTTGCGTGAGAAAGAAAAATAATATGACCTATAAAATCACTGAGAAACGCAAATATCCATTACGGTGAATTTCCTATTGAATTTTCCCCTATAGACTGATGAAAAGGTCAAAAAGTCGACTTTTGCTTGATATTTGAAGTTGCCATGCTTGTTAGTTATAGATTTTGCAAAAGATTTATTTTATCGTGTTTTGTTTTCAATTATTCGCCAGCGTAGGTATTTACTTATCAACTCTTCCTTGCAGTGACTTTTCTCAAAAGGCAAATCCTTTGTTTTCGAAAATATATATACAATTTCTACAAAATTGACAATTGAGGCACCTGGGGGGAAGGGGAAAAACCTGGCATTGAATTAAAGACAATTTGAAAGATGCAATATACGCCATTACCTGCACGGCGTAGAAATCTAATAGTGCAATGACTTAGATTTACTTCCTATTATCCGTATGTACATATTGAGATAGATACATATCGGGCGTACCCGCATACCCATACAAAATCTGAATGAAACGCATTAATGTGTAAGAGAACGGAAGGAATCCATGATAAGAGTAATATATAGCATACAACGTGGATTTGGAACCCTGTTTAATATTAATATTAATGGAAATTTTCACAATCCAGATGTTTCCAGCCTCATTTTTCTTCAGTCTAAAATAGAAAGAGACGGGAATTCGTGAAGGGCATCCGGATAGAATCATTAATTACGAGATCAAAAATTTCCGGAGGTGTCGTTTTCATGCGGTGATCTCCCTTCAAGATTAATTCAGCCTCAATTCGAACGACAAGTTCGGACCACCGTTCCTCCGAGTTATTAATTTTGACCCTCAGCATTAATATTTTTACGACCAGCGGTTCACGACATCGTAAGTTGGTGACGGAAACCCAAGTCCAGTTGTGACAGAATGAAAACCACATAAGCACTGTTTCTAATATATCGCCATGGTGTGGCAACCACTGCCACTGTCTTAATTAATGAATTTTCCTACTCCTATATCTCAACACTGAGGGAGTCAAGTATAGCTTGGTAATACTAAATTCGTTACGGACTCGCAGCTTGACTATTTCCATCTTTTAACGTATATTTACATATATCTATACTTACGTAATGGACCATCAGTTGCCCCGATAATTTATTATTTAATTAACCTCAAGGAAAACATTATTTAGGTATCTCTAAAATAACCAACTGATTACGATTTCATTTAGTGCTTTTTCCTTGGTCCTATTACCTTTTCTTTTGGTTGACGATATAGAAAAATGTATGTAAAATTTAATCTGCCTTGACATGACCGTGATAATATGAATGATGCTCGTATTGATACAATTGGTACCATCAATAATATTGATTGAGGTAAAGTTTTGTATGAAATGAAAATGGATTTCTAAGAAAAGTGTTACTCGTAGAGTCATTGTATTTTCTTCACTTACGTGGACTTGTTTCTTTTATAGTATTTTGCTAAGGGAAAATTACATAACACTACCTCACTCCTCATCTAGCCTAGTTTGCCTCATTTCGCTCTCCTATTTTATAGGTATGGTAGAGGAAAGGTTCCAATCGACCTTCGGGACCTCTTTGTTGTGTGCGACGGGAGGTTTTTCTTTTTCGTCCTTTCATATTGTGGTGTTCTTATCAGATTCCGACATTCAAGTATTGACGCATCATTGATTTCTGCATCCCGAGGGAATTACTTCATTACCCAGCCGTGGACCAAATCAGGTCGAAAACGCTGAAGACGAATCAACCTTGGGGAAGCTGCGCTAAAATCTCCCGCCCATATTTCCAAAAGGCAATTATCTTCCTCTTTGCGCTTCAGTCAATTATGCCAATTAAACCAAATTAGCTTCCAAATTGGTCTCCTCTAAAGGCGCTTTCTATAGAACCGTGAAGTGGACCAAGGTAACGTAACGAGGGTGAATGGAAGGGAAGGAAAGAATAGAAATTGGGAGACGGAATAAAGTAGAGTAAGCAGAAATGGAACACCTCTCAAGGGCAGAAGTCAGACTTTTCTGATCCCGCTCCATTTCTAGCCATACTTTACACAGAATAGGAAACGTATCGTATATACTCGTGTACAAACGGAGCTTTTCAGTATAATATTCATGCTGAAAAAGCCCCCTGTCAGCTTATACTCAAGTGAGGGTCCCAATTTCGTGTTCTCCGGTGGAAAAAAGTTTTCCGTAGACGGAAATCGGCTCGTAAATTCCTCACTTGCTCCATTAACAATTTTTTGTCAATTTTCTCCTACTAACCTACCTCAATTACTGTAATTTTACTGGTATTTAATTTTGTTAGTTAATAATTTTAATTAGTTTTCCCAGTGTTTGTGGTGAACTTGGGTAGCGTTGATAGTTTCGGCCTTCATTTGGTGGAAGATCATCATAATGATAAACATAGTGATAGATCTAATATTTTAATTTACATTAAACCACATAATACCTATACATACGACCGTGATTTCGATGCATAGCATCATCATCAAGCGAATGACGATGCTATGCATCGAAACCATGGTCGAGTGTATATGTGCTATGTGGTTTTATATAAATTAAAATATTAGATCTATTCCTCTTTCTATTATGAAATTAGTTGCTTCGGTTTTTATTCGAAGTCGGCTCATACTCGAGTATACATGGTATATATATTTTAATAGCGTTACGGTTGAAAAAATGGATTACTGCTGATTAAAGTAATGAGCTCTTGACTGCAAACGAGGACAAGGGAGAGTGAAAGGGTGAGAGAGAAAAAAAACGTGGAAAAAAATTTACTCGGGTATATATGGAAGAAAACATTCCCCCAATTCTTTCGCTAGCATTGTGAAGAATCCGCTCATTGGAAGGGGACGTGTAGGACGAACCCTTCACAAAGAAATTGCCTCGCAATCCCCTTGACTTGGGCGGGAATTCGCGCTACGTAGTTTTTATAAGCCCCGTTTCTCGTTAGTGTGACTAACCCGGTCTTCCATTGTCGTCTCCCAAGGTCTTTGCTTCGCATCTCTGCGGGGGAGAGGGGTTTTAATTTCTAGCTCACGAAGGAATTTCCTCCTATATTCTTGTTACTATCCTTCTTCGGAGGTCTTGTTCCATTATCCCCGCGGAAAAAGACTGACAAATTCGGGGGCATGCAGAAGTTTTCATTCCTCTCAAGTCCTCGGATGGGGATGCAGGCTTGTTACGTAAGAACGGGACCTATTGTTAGGATGGGCTTCTTTTCCATTTCCCATTCGACGTTTTTTATCCCCCGGCGATGAGGGAATGCATGTATGAAAGCGGAGCGGGATGACGCAGTTCAGCTAAGGTATTGGGCGATAGGGATTGAATGCACGGAATGATAAGTCCTTCGATATTTATCATTATCGAAGAAATTGAACGGAGATGCGGCCTTCGTATCCTTTTCTTAAGTACCAAATCTTCAAAATCCATTACTGTCGGAAGATTGACGAAAATAAAGAAGGGTATGATTCAATAGTTTTATCTCAGAGTCGTATCTGATTCTGAATAAATAGAATAAATGTGGGAAAAGGTCTTCAACGCAGTGCGCTCGTACTGCTCCTGCGCTTCAGTTCATTAAGCAGCATCAATGCCCACCCGCTGCTCTAATTATTATTGTCTCTATGCAATTCATACCACGATGCATTCTACCCAATTGGCATTCGATGGGATTAAGGCCTCTAATGAGACTCTTTTCTCGTTCAATTTATCAAACATTTTAAAAGGAACGTTGAGAGGAAGTGAAGTAAATATGAAAAGAAAGTGCTTTGAGGGTCACGCCACTAGCTGTGAGATGTATTACATTTATATCATTCATAATATCTAGGCTCATAATCTCGAGTATATCAGAGTGCAACAGAGTGAAAATAACTGTCATATCAGAGAGTAAAATACTTTTCTAGATCTCTGAACCTAAAACCTTTTTCTTTGATCTCATAAACTATACTATATATATATTCTTTTTATCAATATAATGTAATGCCATGATCTTAAAAAAATCCGTAACCTTTCTTGAGCCAGCCAATATTGTAAAGATTGTCCAGACTGCCATTTACGTGTATTACGTGGATGCTTAATCGAAACATGAATATATTTTAAAATTCATGGTATGAAGCGAAGTATTGTTGAAATTGTATAAATTTATCTTGAAGATCTTTGTTGACATTAGTGAAAAAAATGACATTTTTACGTTTAGATACTGTGAAAACTTCGTTATAATTGTATAAATAGTGAATAAAACGAGAATAATAATTACAGTTACATTTATATTTAATTAATTCGTTATCATTAGCCTGTTTTAACTTTTATTACCTATTTAAACTGATTTTTGTTGATAACAGGTTACCTATCTGGCACGGATAGGACAATTAGGTCTTGCTCCGATCTTTTACAAGGCTGCGATGCAATATTTCCCGTTGCTTGTTAGGCACTCACGCTAAACATGTAATGGAAACCCAGCGGAGCGAGAACCACAAAATAAGCTGGCAGAAATGATGAGCAGTCGTTCATCAATATCCAACCAACTGATGGAGAATGATGAGCTTCAATGCGTTCTGTTGCTCACCATAGCTCCACTGCGATGCCTAATTATTATCACTTCTTATGCTGAAGACGACAGATGTCTAAACAGGAAATGATATACTTGAGTTAAGGTAGCCATTAATTATCTGAAAAGAGAACTGGAATAGAATAGCTTATCATTAATTTCGCACGGATTTTGATAATCCTATAGGGAGAAGCTAACAATTGGAATAAATTGGATTTATATTGGGAAAATAGTCACAGGATGGATACCCTGCTCATTAAAACCCTAGCTGTTCTCTCAGTCTGTAAGAACAAATGCAAATGAATCAAAATAATACAACGCTTTAAATCAAACGAACGCGTTTAGTGATAAATCTTGATAGCAACGCAACAACAAAGACAGACGTTCTAATAAAAAACTAAAACCCTGGTAAAAACCGCGGCGGATATCGGAAAACAAATTACAAACTGCGACAGGGTACAGAGCAATCCACGGATTTCGCCGAGGATTACTCTCCTCCATTATCGGAAACGTATTTTGTAAACTTTTCCGCAGCTGGAGATGAAATGAAGGTCGCTGGCACTCTGGCCCTCTTGTTTACCGTTAACGTTATTTTTTCGTATCGAAGAGAGGGGGATATGTGACCTAAATTAGTTTAGTTTCATCCGGTGAAACACATTTTCACGTCATGCGCCCCCCCCTATCTCATCCCACTTTTGTTACCCCCATCCCACGCCTCCCCACCCCAAGCCCACCTCCCACACGCCCCCTGGACGTTCGCGCGGTAATTAATCGCCCAAAAATTTTGTGTGCATAACAATATTACCACTCTATTCCATCGCTTTGATTTTAGCGACTCGCCGACCACCGTTTGGGCGATGTAATTAGCAGATCCGAGGCCGGGGACTCCTTCCTGCTCATCCCGGAACACCAATTTCATAAGCGCGCGCGACTGCAGCCGAATTTCATTTTTTCCCGCGACGATCCATTACTTTTTATACCCTCTCTCGATCGTCAACAAACGAATTAAATCCAAGTCGTTTAATTTAGTCGGACCGTTTATCCACCGTTAACAACGGACGGGCGACTCAGCGCGCGGGAAAAAAAGGGCGGGAACTCCTAACAATGGATAATTACCTGGGACCATGAAATGCTCACATTATATACCTTTTTAATTTCTCTCTTATTCTTAGTGGGCAGTATAATACTGTTTGCGGCTGGAGTTGCATGACTTTTTGGCCGCACGTTTAAATTGGAGAGCCAATTCAATTACTTACTGGGTTACGCTCGAGAAAAATGAAATTTTTATGACCTGAAAACGACTCGTCACTTATCAAATTAGCAAATCGGCGTTTTTAAAACTTCATGTTTCCAAAAGAAGGGGAAAAACGATTTTTTAAAGACTTTTGGTATGGGTTTCTTGTTTTATCATCGATTTCACTGATAAACAAAATTGTATGTAAGTTAAATTCCATAATTGTATTATATTAATGAATTGATCAATCCTTATTTAATAAACAAATGAATTAGAAATTGAAGGATCAAAGTAGTCAATATTTACTATAAAAATAAAAAAATCGGCGATCTATCTTGCATCCAATGATTGTTTTCAATTTAACCCGTTTTTTAAAGTTAGCTTATGATAATTGCAGAACCAGGTACCACAGCCTCATGGTTAGGATTTTTAACTCTCAAAGTGGGAATTCTGGAGAAGTTCAATCCTAGAATAGCAAATTCCGGGAGAATATTTATAGCATAACTCTCAGTTCCGTGAAATAGGTATTCTTCGTGAATGGGCGCCAAAAGAGAACTATATCATCAAAATTAAACTAGATATCCAGCAAGATCTAGTTTTGGATAATTCAACGTCATTTACTCAAATTTATAATAGAAATTGATAAATTTGAAACTACCGAAAGGTAGAATACTTATGTATGTATTATACCAGTTATTTAATATCGTATCTCAAGAAATTCTTATATGTTTCCAAATATTTTGAGAGTAACATAATCCGAATACGCAAGACTATTTAAGTTAAATATAAATAAATTATAAATGAAAATAAGTCGTGAAAATTTGCAAAAATCGGCAATTAGTCTATGTACCGTAAGAAGAGGATACGCGAGTAAAGATGGGAGAAAAGAAGAATGACTTCAAAAATTATTCTCCAATTCAGGGAGTCTTCCGATGAATACGTGAGGGTTAGGAAACCTACTTACGATGGAAGAAATCTCGAAGACGGCCCTGCCTCCAGTAATTATCATTTACCATCCCTCAACTCAGTCCCTACGTCATCTTCTTCTCGACTTACGTCACGATCGTGGATGGGAGCGGTGATTCGTCGGAAGAGAACGAAAAAATAGACTTTATCAGCGAAGGAAGAGTACGCTCCAGAAATCTCCCAAGTACGACTGATACTCCTTATCGAGCCAGACTCTCATCAGCTGCCTTTCGCATGCAGTCGCTCCTGCAATGAACCTACAACAGTCGCTAGAATATGGGAATATTTGACGTAGGGGAGCGAAGGAAATGGAAGTCGGGAGCGTTGACTCGAAAGGGTTCCATCTTCCGAAGAGGGAAAAATAACGCTCCTTTCCTCGATTATTATTGCTCTTTCTCTTTCGGATCATTTACTCCGACTTCCATTCTTCAAAAGGATTTTCACTCCTCGTGAATGACCGCTCGTCCACTCTTTTTTATTCTCATTTCCTATTTATGAGTGCGGCCATCTCCTCGCTTTTGCTTTCGACCCCTGTCCATTTCGGCTGTTGTTTTTTCCTCCGCCTTTATAAAGCTTCGTTCCCTTTCTATATCCCTCTGCTTTCAAGGGCTTTCTCTTATTTTATCAACTCTCGAATTTATCACCTAATTAACGCCGAATTGTCACGCCGAATATCCATCATCTCATAGAGTTGTGTTAATTTTGCATATTTTCCTTTACTTCACCGTCGTTTATTGAGAAAGATGACTCTCAAGAAGTTTTACCATCGAGGTTGCTCATAATCTTGCCCTTAAACCTTCAAATTGCAATTATTATTTAACAGTCTTGGGTATTTCTACTAGAATAACACCTTGACTAAATGAAAAAAAGTATAGTCCATGGAGTTTATAGTAAAATTACGGTAAAATAAAATTTTATTACACAAAATATGCATACAATACCGATACATATAATACACACATTTAATTTCTCAGAATATTTGTTTCTTGTGTAAATTTCTCAAATATGAACACATATCTTCAAAGTATAGCATAAGATAGAGGTCATGAGCATCGTTATGTGTTCTATTTTCTCTGAATGAAAATTATATTTTGTAGAAAGCATTAAAATTTAAACTGATAGTCCAACGTAGGGGAAGAATACCAAAGAAAATAAGCAATAATATGTAAATATGGAATCAAGGATTCCTAAAAAATGTTATTTTATTACTATTCCTATCTTAATAACCCGCTACTTTATGGGAAATTGCGTAAAATATAATGTAAAATCATGCGATTCCACATACAGCAATATGAAGATGTGTATCATCATTATAATATATATAATCTGTTTTCATAGAAAATAAACTACAAACATTCATTTAAGCCACACCATCAGGAACTAACAGTATGACCCAATGATGATGATAATATCAAGAATCAAAACGCGGGCGATGCTTAAGTAACTCTTTCTTTTAGTATAAATAGAAATTTATAAGTTTATTCTCTTTGTTTTTCACGGAACGTAACCAAGGTGAGGCCCTCACATTGGGTAATATCACGTCTGGGTATACTTTTCACACATGAATGGAAACGGTCACTAATCGTTGAAATGAGTGCTTTAGTTAAATTCTATGACATTTATATTTCAAATCACTCGGTAAATTATTTTCGTAAATGGTTTACTAAACTTTGCTGGTCTGAATATTTGTAGAATTTTAAACCCTGTATAATGAAGGAAAGAGAAGTGGTACTTTTTTTTACAATTTTATCGTGGATTTTCGAAAATTCGAAAATTTTTCGAAATTTTGCAATAAATTGTGAAAATTTTAAAGTTTGGAAAAAGCACCACTTCTCTTTCCTTCATTTTACATGATGGATTCCCACACGATTTCGCCTGACTCTGTGAATTTCATAGTGAACGCATTTTATTCAGAAAACAAATTCGGTTTGTCTTACGCTATCTGCTAAGGCTGTCACAATATCCCTTCTTTTCTCTCATTTGCCATGCGTTAATTTTGTAACTTGACAATATTGGTGCCAATCAAACCCCAATTGTAACAACACTGTGCTCAGTCTTTATCATTTGTCTGTATATTATTTACTCTCCCTTTTCCCTCCTAATTTTAAATGGATGTCGATTCCAAATTTCCGCCGTACCCCGCAAAGATTTTATCACGCCCTTCTTTGATTCTCGGACTCATCTCCGGCGAATCTCCAGTCCCACTCTCAACACACTTCGGCACCTTCCTGAGCGGTTTTCCTCCCGGGACGAAAAGTCGCCCCATCAAAGAGCGTACTTTGACTTTATAGCCGACCATAACGCAGCGGTCGGCGAGACGGTGACGCTTAGGATGGTTCTGGCTCATTTGGAGACAGTTCCTCCTCAGACCAGAGGGCCGGCCAATTTCATTCGTTTTATTGTTTATTCCGGAGGTGGGGGAGAGGACATCTTCAACCGAGTTGCAGGGCGACCTAATTGGAAGATCGTGCCGGAGAAATGCTTCGAGGTAAAGATTTCAGTCTGCAGTTCAATGCGATCTTTATAGATTCCACAATCCTTCGCGTGCGTTATTGTCGCTAAATGGTATCGACAAATGCATAACACGAAAAGCCCTTTTCCAATCATTGTTTCATGAGGAATTCATTTTCGTGACGATACTAATTAGAGGTATCGTAGAGATGATGATGCCGTGCAAAATTACTTTTAAACACGAATTTTAATAAGAAACTATATTTTTTAAATTCTGATGATGAAAATGCTACCTCGTCTAATAATAATCGGCTCACTTTCGGCTATACAAGATTTTTCGGTACTTTTTTGGTCTTAACTAAAGAATGCGTATTTGGGAATTAAATGTTTACATTATTCCAACACAAAAGACCGACATAAAATGGATCTGCCAATTCCTGCATCTTTACTAATGACTACTACATTCTTGGCAGTATTCATGTGTTTATTTTAGGATTTGGAAGGGCATGCGTGTTCCTTTCGGCTAACGAATTTCATGGCAGAACTAATAGTATTTGTTCGCCGAAAGTTTCCTTCCATGGAAAAGAAGTTATGCCATAACTAATTTTACGAAATAAATCAAATAAAAGAATAATTAAAAACGTATTAATGAAAAATGTATCTCTGAAAGTAGGGAAAATATAGAACGTGTAAAAGGGTTAAACAACTATTATGCTGAATGTAATTTGGTAGTTATCCAACAAAGTTTTGGAATTTTTCATATATACTCTCTTTTAAAAACTAATTAGTAAACAAGCAAATTACTGAAAATGCATTAGTAAGACGAAATTTTTTAAGTTATGAATTTACGAGAACAATATAAAACATTGAGATGAAATGATTACCACTAATTTTCTGAAAACATGCCACAACTAATTTAATGAATCAATACAAAGCCCAATAAGGTGTGTTATCAATGTAGACTAAACCTAACCTTCTGTATATATGGCTCTTTAGCTACCACTTTGTTAGCCAACAAAAATCCATCCTTGCTATAATGCAAGAAAGGAATAATTTGTAACAGCTTCCTCGGATATACTCGCACTTGCGTGATTGTAATTTATACATTGAACATGCAAGCCATCACTCGCTTCTTTTGGCTCTAAAAGATTTCATTTGATGCAGTCAAAATTTACGATAACTAGAAAAATTCCTTAAAGAAAAATCAAAAGCAGCAAATGAAAATTTATAGCGAAGTGGATTTGAGAGTTAAATTTATATTTCTGATATGAACTTCCTGATATTTTCACATAGGTTTTTTTGATTTTACAGAGGACTACGATTATGTTCTCCAATATAATCAATGGTTAGCTTGGTCGAAAATAGTTCACTATTTTTGTTGAAATCTAAAAATATTATAAACCATCAAGCCCTAAAAATCAAAAAGCTAAACCGGTATATAAGTATATACCTACATGTACATGATCAATCGTACAGAAAGAGGTAGAAAATGTATATTTTCAACAGTGGAGTAAGCAACCTAACTTACCAAAAGCAACCATAAACTTTACGTTTTGATCAGCAAACGTAGATAAATCCGACTAAATTCCTTTCCTAAAGTAAATTTGAACCATCCAATCTGAAATCCTCAAAAGATAAAGATAAACGAAAACCTTTGATCCTTTTCCTCCTTTATTGTGATTCCGAATCGTTTCCTCGAGAAACGGGAACCTGAGAATAGGTCAATCACAAACAAAGCCTTCTTTGCCGTATTTTTAGTTTCACATTTCGAATGGCATGCTGTAGAGTAATGAAGCGAGTTTAGAGCCGACTCAAACGAACGGAAACATTTTCCTCCGGCCAAATGAGAAGAGGTCATTTCTCATGGGGGATACCTTGGATTTTCGTCGAATCTCATTTGAAGTTTTCCCCTCCGACTTTTGCCCCCGGTCACGTGGTTTCGGGCGCTCAAGAAAGCGTAAAACAATGTCGTAACTGAGTCGTCACTCGTTGATCGGTGTTTTATTACTGAGCCATAAAACTGTCTGGAAGCCATTTCCTCTAGTGAGGGAGGGAATCTTCAAGAAACTGTTATAATTTGTCGCATAACTTGTTCCCTCTTGTCAGGAAATGGGAAAGAGTTCTTGGGGAATCTTCGATCTCAGACCGTCGTTTGTCATGAGCATAAATAGATATTATCAGCATAAAGAGATAAAGTGATCGAACAAGAAGGCTTAAAACATTGTCATAAAACGCCCTAAGTACAAGTAATCTTAATAGTAGTCTAAAACAAAGAACAATAAACGGAGATGATCAGTTACGGAATCACATTCATTAACTGAAACGAATTTTTCCGATTGTTTCAAAACAGAAAAGGGTCGCATAATCGCTGCCAAGCTAATTTAAATGTATATATAAGTAGAAACAAACAGAAATTTTATAATTTTGGTAATTTACATAGAAGAGCAACCACCAAGTTATCATTATCAGAATTCGTTTTTCAAATAACATTGGCTTACTAGACCACAACTGCACATACTATCGCTGTACTGTTTCAGCATATATCCATAAAAGCAATGGCTTAACAATAAACCCTACCTAGTTAATCTCTCAATCAAATACCATCTCCTGTAACTTATTCTTCGATTGAATACCCGTTTTTTGGCCGATTGTGCTATCCGTAGACAGGTAACGAAAGAATACGTCGAGGAAATTATTGAAATTTCTATGAGTATGAAATAATATTCGAGGATTTAATGATGATTTCTATAGTTTAGAAATATTTTAGCCCCTGAAATTCTTAAAATTTCCTTTTCTCTAGTATTCGTAGTAATTAGTTTCTTACCTCCATTATATGGAGGTAACTGGATGATGTCATATGAATAAACTATAGATCATATAAGTTGTAATGAGGGAATTAGGAGATTAATTATTTTCACTGCCAAAGATGCCTACTTATAAACCTTGTTTTCCTCACTTTTCAGCAGCCGTCATTTCCGAAAACAAAGGGAATGGCTACTGATGCGGGTTCAATCGAAACTTCTCGAATCTCCCTCTTCATGCTTAAAACTTATTTCCCGCAAACACGCTTTCCATTTGAGTTTACTGTTTACACCCTATCATGCTTATTTATACTTACTCTCCCTTTCTCTCAATCACATTTCGTTATCTCAATTTCGAACTCCATCTTGATTTATCTTTTACTCCCCCATCTCACAGGTTGTGTTCCTTATTTCATTCATTCTTTTCACGTAAATAATCCTTCTTTCCGAATTATTCCTATACTTCTTTACCTGACAAGATAAAAAGTATAGAAATAATTAGTTATAGGTGTAACTAATAAATCACGCCTTTCTATAGAAAATATATTTATCGCCCCTCCCACCTTCTCAAAGGTCGTATACTATCGAATCTTACTTCTCCTTTTGCAAATAAGACTTCTTTTCTAATTATTTCGATACTCCTTTATCGGATAAGATAAAAAGTATAGGAATAATTAGTTGTATAGGAATAATTAATGAAGCATGCCTTTCTATATAAAATATATTATCACCCCTCCCACCATCTCACAGATTATGTACCTTCCTTCATTCCTTCTTTTTACGTAAATAGTCCTTCTTTTCTAATAGTTATTTATTATACTCCTTTATCTGACAAAAAAATTGCAACAATAATTAGTTATATACGAATAACTAATAAAGCTCGCCCTTCCATAGAAAATATATTTATCGCCCCTCCAACTATTCACAGGTCGAACCTTCCTTCTCCTTATGCAAATAATCCTTCTTTTCTAATTATTCCAATACATTTTTATCCAACAAGAAAGCGCTCCCTTCCATTTGTCGTATTCGTCCTTGACAGGGCAAAAAAACCGATCGCCAACGGATTCGACGTCACAAAGGGAGGCGTTATGACCATCAAAAGCAGCAACGAGTAGCAAAGAAAAGAATCCGAAGAATTTCAAATAATTAGAACTGAGCGAAGAAGGAGTTTTCGAGAAGTAACTCACGAGTGATGACTAGAAGGCCTTCCGCCGCTCTGGCAGTTGTTCCGGCGAATCTGATATCTCGGCGAAGAATGTATAACAGCAACACAACAAACGCGGCCCTTAATGAGGGAGATGATAAAAATTTCAGAAGCTATCGTCGGGGAAGAAATAGACGTCAAGCGAGGAGAAAAATGCACGAGGGGAATAAAAGACGAATGAATCTTTGCCCGAAAAGGCGTCGCGGCGTCTTATCGCTTTTTTATCTCCATAGAATTGAAAAATTGGAGCGAAGTACAAAAGCGTAAACAGATACTCCCTCGGAATTTGCATCGTTATTCCGCCATGTTTCCCTTCTGAAATTCAGCTTAGTTCTCGTTCCTGCACACGATCTAATTTGGGTGACAAATGATGCTCTTGGAGAACTTGCACGCGACTCTCGTAGGGGTAATAGTAATCGCGGGCGTCCGAAGGGTCCCATTCTTTCTCACTGCTTAATTACTGCATCTCTTTCTTCACCCCTCCTTTCAGCCTAACGCAAGCTTACCCGCTGTTTCATTTATAATTCCTCTGTTAATTTTGATCAGATACCCGGAGGACAAGCCAGGATAATTAGTTTCAAAAACAGATACGCTTATGATTTATTAGCTCGGGGAGAGATGTTGCAGAAACAAGTTGAAACAAATTAAAATGCTAAATTTATCAGTTGCATGGCGTGAGTTCTCGAATCCCACGGCGTTCCCGGCGACCATGAGGTACCCTCGATAAATCACGTCGCCAAGTTACGCTTCACGAACGCCGAATAAAAGCACAGAAATTGAAATTTCCAGCAGTTCCTAATTGTCGCACCTACGGTGTTCGTCATTAATCATTCTTCTACTGGAAGAATATCTCAATATTAAACCTGGACAAAAACTCATCCAATTCCAATTCATTAATGAAGCTGATAATGTCCGATGAGGACATGTATCAATGCCTTATATTGCGAAATGCGGGAATGAAGACTCGTCAATGAATATGGTAATATTAAGAAATGAGGATATTATCAATTCCTAATATTGGAATTAGGATTCGTCAATTCTGCAAGCCAAACTCATGATTGTAATGAATAATTTGAGAAAGTACTCAAACGTTTCCAAAGCAGCTCGAAGTGAATGAATAAAAAAGTGTTGATTACTGTAAATATCCTGAAAAATCTATCTCATTTTTAGTTATATTCATACGTGGTTTTACTAGAAAATAGATCAATCGAAGCAAATCAATTGCGTAGTTTATTACCAATAACTCTCCACTCATTCCAGTAATTTATTTATTTATACTTTAAGACTACAAACAGGCACCAGGTCAGGTGGTAGTCATTCTTGTGGTGAGGGGTGGGGGGGGAATAAAATAATCTGCCCGGTATTCACCCTAGTGGGGGCTAAAACACCCCAAAACATTCTGAAGGCAGTAGGTCCTACATTACATTTACAAAATAAAAATATATAATAATATTACAATATTTGCAAGGTATTAAGTTTATCATTCATCATTAAATGATTGTGGTGTCTTTTCAAATTTTCCCTTTTACTGTCTAAGTTTTGAACGTACCTTCTCTCTCAACCATCACATTCGACCATTAATTCCTCGGTCTTCCTCTCTCTTTACAGCCACTTATATTCCACACACAAACCAAGTCATTCTGCTTCCATCCAAACCAATGTCAAACTTTTACACTGCTCATGCAGAGCTTATTTTATAACCCAATCTTTAATATAGCTCTCCCTCTTTTTGCCATACGTATTCCCCATATACCCCATTCCACTTCCATTAAGTTTGCTCATGTATTTCCGGAAATATTGAAGCAAATACGCCCTCCGACTTCAAAAATCAATCTGAGGAAGGCAGAAAAATAACACACTCCCTCTCCACCCGAAAAGAATTACTCTCGGCGCTTTTTTCTCTAGATGCCGCTACGTTGCCAAATTTCTTGCCCATTACCTCAGGCGGTCATTTCAGATCGCGAGCTCTATTTCACATGCGTCTCCGAGGACGTTTTGTCATATTGCAGTGGAGCTACATACAGCGCCAACTGTGTTCCTCTCTTTCTGCCGGCGAATTTTTTCTTCTTGAAAATTATTTATCAATATCACGATCGTCCCTCGGCCCTAACATCTTTTCCCTCCCACTCTCCTTAATAGCTCTCGAGAGGAGAGATAGTGTAAGCTTTTATCAATATTATGCGACCCCACCCTTTAGGTTTTTATATCTTACATTGGCTCTCTCCACCCTTTCAGCGATACTTTTTATATTTCCCAAACATCCCTCAAGTCGAGAAAAGACCCCGCCGAAAGAAAAGCTAAGTACATTAAATCGGCTGCTCGTTATTCGGAATGCAACGGTTTTTATGTGTCGGAGAGGTTTCTTTTACTTCAAGGTTATTATTGGAGTTCTTTTTTAGATGGTGTATCTCTCTCTTGTCAGAATAACACTTACATTAATAGATAATTACTTACGAATTATCGTTATGAGCGGTCCTGAATCGAGAGCATAATTTCATCGTTTGGTCTTTTAGGGTCCTAGAAACGTAGTTTCTAACTTTAAATTCGTTTCTCATTACTTCCAGGCTGTTTGATAAAATTTATGATAACAAAATTTAGAAATTTACAAATTTATACTGATATAACTTAAGCATTAACAGATTTTACATCGAAAGGAATATTATAACTGTCAAATTTCCTCTATGCGTGCGCATTCAACTTAATTTATTCTAAGACTACTTCATAATTGAAACAGGATATAAACGGAATTGAAGATACAATTAATGTAATTAATTCAATGTATTTCACTTAAAAAACGTCCATAAAACATTATTTTTTATAGTGTTTTTTATACAATTTTGTAAAACAGTTATAACTGACTCGTAGCTCAGCAAAAAACTATTATTGTTTGGGCTAAGTTCATCCTGGGCGAATACCATACAATAAAAATTTCTCTCTCGTACTATTTAATTAATTATGACTGTGATATTTCAATTGCATGTATTTTCATATTTTTTATTTAGATATTTATTTATTTTACTATATCAGTTAGTCACCAGGGCGAAAAGCGACAATATCTTACACTAAATTTAACATCTAACAGAAACAATTCTAGAAAACAGATTACAAATTACACTGATTTACAATTAAGTAAAAACCACGCTAATTCAAAATTATTAAAAAATCTAAAATCACTACAAACCCTAGGCAAATTTAGCAATTATCTCAACTATTCCAGAAATCATACATATAAAAATATCGAATGTCTGTAGGTAACATAAAAAAGAATTGATTTATTGTACACGGTGGCTATCTTAAGAAGGCTCCAAATTGCCATCTATTCTCTAGTAATAATAGTAACATCATCCTTAGATTACTTTCAAAAGTTACAACAAAGATTAACCAATTGATATCGGAAAGCATAGCCGATGAGAATGCAGCCATCTGTAAGCTTGCCAGCAGCCATTATAAGCGACGTGATGATTCCTCTCGTACTTCAAAGAATTCTTTTCTCTCATTACGTGATCATCAAAATCTCTCCTTAAAAATTCAAGTCTTTAAGAGAATATTTGGAGAAGCTCGGGGACATTTTCCGGAGCCAAGTTTTTTTACCGCATTCATTAATTATTCTACGCCCGTGCGCGTAAGGATTTTTAAAGTGGGGATATATTTTATTCGCACTTCGGAGTCATTATTTTTGCGAAAAAAATTAGAGCCGTCCAATAAAACAACCCCCCGTTCGTGACGAGAATGGGCGCCGATTTGTAGCCCTGCATCGAGAAAAGAAAAAAAAATAGAAGAAACAAATCGGAAACCCAAACTCAGGAGGTTTGCTCGCATGCCACAGCGAGGCGCCATTGTCTCCACCTCCCGTCTCGCTCATTTGTATTTTTTTCCGATTCTTGGCGCTGCCGCGAGATGTTCGGTTATTTTCCCAACCGAAGGACTAATTGTCTAATCATTTCCTCCATCTGGATCTTCCCCGGAGACGAACTCCGACGGGACGTCATATTTATTGGCGCGCGCTCACATTGTTCGCGAGATGCACCGAGAAAAAACGAGAGTCCCCGCGTCACCGCCAGAGCATTAGCATAATTCATCGCTCGATAATAGTGAAGCGAAAGGTTTTGGAATTGGACGTTGAATGCTAATGGAGCAAACTCTCCTCCCTTCAATTCTCGATTAGACTTCCATGAACGTTTAAGTCACTTGAGTCTCAGCGATGGGAAATGGAGCGGATGACAATTTCCCTTCGGCGCGCTCCCCACTTTCCCATATCCTCTCTTTCGCCTCCTTCATCATGCTTCTCCGTTCCTACTCATTGCCCATCATCTGCCTTTCCTCGCTGAGTTCACATTCCTTTGATCTCTCCTTCCTTTACTCCTGCATCTCTTCTATGATCATCGGTCATTTCATAAGCGTTATTTTCATGCTATAAGGTGATATGTTATATTTTTGAGGGTTCAAAGCTATCGTATTTACTCCTTTGCTAACTAACCACTGGTAAGCTCACGGACGTCAAAGGAAAAGTCGGGATTAAATATTTTTATTGGATTATTTACATAGACTTCGGATATTTGAAGTTTCAAGTTTCCTTTGCTTATCCTTTGAGAGAAGTATCCTTTGACATTAGGTTATCATACTCACAATCGCGAATATCATTGACTGGTGAAACCAGTAGTCGTGAATATACTTCGCTAGTATTATTACTGACGTTTGGGGTATTAATACAATACTTGGGCCCGGTATTTTTGGGTATAGTTACAACTAATAAGTTTAGGTTTAACTTATTAGTAGTTTTAATGTATACATAGTAGTGGTAATAGTTTTAATACATAAATTGTTAAATATGTTGTAGTTAGCATTTATGCTAGTTTTATTCTTAACTTATGCGTATCCTAAAAGTTAAATCTTCAATTCACTATTTAAAATTATTATTCATGTAAGTGCGAGGTATTTAACATATTCATGCAAGTGTGAGGTTGAATAAGCTTCAAATCTTAAAATCAAGTTTTACTATAACTCACTCCTTGTCGCAAAGTTGCAGTTATCCTTCATTTTCAGATTGTTTGATAAGTAAATTTTATATTATAATATCGGGCGTTCTTCATTAAAAAATATCAACTTACAATTAGTCAACAAAATTCGGTAGCAATATGAATTTTAAGTAAATTTATCCATAGAAGGTTACCTAACATGAATATGCTTATTTATATTATATTATCTACTGTACTATTTATTTATATCAAACTACCATACATACTAGTACTGTGTAACTTTCTGTCGCTATTATGAGATTCCACCAAGTAAAGAACGAGACCATTCATTGCAAAATTTATCTACTTGGTATACAATACTTTCAGTTAAAAAGTTAAGATAAATACAGTTTTACAACACCTTAGACGCTATTACACTTAATTTTCTATGAAAGCGATAAAGATAGATAGTTGTGAAGTTGCACTATTTGTAACAAAATGGATTTCACATCGGGCATTTTATTTTTTCTTACAGTCTATGATTCAATTTCCTTCGAAAGGAGTTCCGCCGAACATTCTGCATCAAAATATGTTTAATCCTCTTTAAATTAAAGGAGTAAGTTTGATTCGTGATAGAGGTTTGTTTGGATACTCTCAAGGAATTGATCTCTCTCCTTTTCTTTTTGCCCTCTTTCCTCATTTTCCTTCTTTTCATTTCCATTCACTTCTCTTCCTGCTGTCACTATGATTTATGACTGCCTTTTATGCGATCGCACCCCAGCATAAAACCGAATATTAATTTTGTTGACCATAGAACAATAGATTCGGAGAAAGAACTTCTGAATTTTTACTGAGTCTTCATTAATCGTGTCTTTATTGCCGAGGACCATTAATTAAGTACATTTTCCTTGAAAATAAGTTCCAGCAAAAATGTATCTGCATGATTACGGTGACAAATGATACTCTGCTTTTGTTCGACTCATCGCTGAAAAATATTTCTCAAGAACTGCGTTAGTCGAAAACGAAAAGTCTATGATGGGCAGTCCTTAGGAGCACTTAACATTCACTTATAGATCTTTATCACATGCAATTAACATAGATATGTACAATTATTGTTTAATCTAAATTAAATTGAAAACATACTTTGTGGAATGAAATTGAAAAGCACATAAGGTTGATGATAATTCTGAATGATCTCGATGTGAAAATGACGTAACGGAATGTGTGAAATGATGAATATCACCTCTATCTCTGACATTATCCCTTCATTAAGCCATACTATTGCTATATATGCCAATTTTAATAGAAAATATATACATTGTGTAACAAAATTGAACAACTCATATGAGGACTAATTCTTAGTGATTTCAGATGCGAAAAAACAAGTACCAGAATGTGAAGAATGAGGTTTCTTTTATTGTCGCCATTACTTCTTCATTAAGATTAAATTTTGACTTAATCAATGCCGTAATTATGATTCATTTAGCTATCTTACCTACCCTGGTCATTTAATGATGTGTGATTATTTTAGACCACATTCTCTTCCGTAGTTATTCAAGTTAATGAGAGAGACATGGAAATCATTTTCATCACTTTACTTAAACGTTTACAAAAAGAGCGTAACATCTTATATATAATTCATAATACATTCATGCAGAAATGTGGATTTTACGAATGACATAATAAACCTAATGAAGTAACTTGTGACTTTGTGTTTCATTTACACTCGAAGCAAACTAACTTTATCTTTAGATGTGGTTTTTGGAACAGTTACCTATGCTACTTCATAACCTGCGATCAGTTATGTCGTTGTTTCTTTTGACCCCTCCAAATCGTTATCAGTTAAGAGTTCTTCAATCAAATTGATAAGTGCATTATTGCCTTTATAGGAAAAAAGCCATTAAGATAGCTCACCACCTCCGCGATTCTTTCTCCCCTCTTACTTTGGTCAAACGAACGTCGGAGGAGACCTTTACCATCTGCACGCATAAAACGTGGGCCATCCTTCGCCCATTCACCGATCCCTTTCTCCCATTACCCTTTCTGCTCCTAACCTTCGCCCGACCTCCTCTTATTCCGCTTTCCTAAATATCCACTTTATCCACCCACTAAGCCCTTTTCTACTCTCTTACATAGTGATCCCGGCCACTGCGTACTATACGAGCTTCCTTCGCCTTTCTCTCGCACCTCCGATCGCCCTCCCTCGAGCTCAATGAAATTTAGATTGTTTTGCGGAACCGTAAAGAGGAGGGATTTTCCCAAAAGGAGCGAATAAGAATCTTGGTTAATCCATGAATGTGAAATTAGGATACTTTTCCGGGTCTGTTACGAGCGAAAACAATTTCAATGAAACCTCTACGAGGGATTGCTATTCGATGCTTTATTTGACTCACCGGTTATCTGCATATCATGGAGAAAGTAATGCAAATGAAAAAAGTGCCGGTAATCAGCCTATAGCAATCACCGGCAAATGGTAGATCTCGTTTCAAGGGCGGACTTTTCTCATACGTTTCTTTCTTCAAATTCAAGCATGTGAATCATATGTTTTTTCCAACGCTGATTTTTCTGTATGTCTAAGTATATCCAAATATATTTCCTTCTTGGAATGCTAAAATATAATTGTTCTTTTGAAGTTTAACTATAAAGGTTATATTAAACTGGCTCAGCAGTGTCTTTGTGGCAAGATAAAAACTGGAGAAAAACAAAAAGGAAAGCGGTTGCTATCTTATGGGCTTCTTTAGATTAAAAAACATTATCAACAATGATAACTTAGAAATTGAAACGTACAACTAAGTTGAATAGCTAAAATTGGTATCTTCTATCTACCCTATTTGTGGTTATCTCCCCCTTAAGACAGTATAAACCTGCCTGTGATGCCGGAAGAGTGGGGATTTAGTACGAAATAAGAATTATAAATCAAACAGATAACATGAACCTGGAGTTCTTAAAACATAGTTCGGCTATTTTTAAATTATTTTCATAACGCTGAAACTTCCGTGGTATCACCAGAAATAATATTATAGAAAGGTATCTGCCCAAATATAGAGAAAAGATTTATGCTATAATTGACGACCGTTCTTAGAATATGTAAATTGTTTCGTATTTTAAATTGCTCACATAATATTTTCATTTCTTTATTAGCTTGTTGATCCAAATGCAGTCATTGAGGTGGAGCTAAGGTCATTACGTTGCAGGAAATACCGACTGGAATTTTTAATATCAGAATTACATGACAAAATTATGTAAATATCCAAACTACGCAAAGCAGTTTCCCAGTTGGATACCGGTGGATATAGAACGGGATAAGATCTGACCTTCAGGGGAATTTATAAAAATAATATTTTTTAAAAGCGTCTAACAAGAACGTAGATGCCAAACAGAGGTATTTAGGAAAGGGGCATTTATTTCGGACTGAAAAGTTCACGATAGTTCACGAAGTTATCGCCACCTATTTATAGGTATTTCCGTTAAGTTGCGTTTAAATGTTTCATGGATAATCTGATAATATAAATTTCGCGAATGAAAAATCACTGCCTTCCAAGATATTGAGAGCTTTACGGACTGCTAAATACATTTGGAGGTTTAGGTGATAAACATATCCATTGGAGGTTTTACCATTTCCCTTTAACGTAGCGTATTAGAAAATAGTTATTTTTTCGGAAGGTAACGAATGAAGTCATGCCAATTCGACTAAAAATGCATAGACTAATATTTAAGTACTATAATAGATTTACCCACCCAATTTGTATAATACCAAAGGATGAAAATCAGTAAATCAACATGATCATAAATCAAAATGATTGACAATTTCCGTACATTAGGTAATGGAAATCTAAAACCAACGGAAGCGTTTCCTCGTATTTCTTTCTTAATGGTACATAAAAATTACATCGATCTTACACGAAAATTAAGATAGATGGTAGGTACTCTGATATAAAAGATAATGTCCGTACGAACTTTCGTTTCATTTCGTAATGAGATACATTACATAGCATTCATAGAAATAATTCGTGGTATTTATATTTAATAGTATACTCCAGAGTACTCCTCCACTTGCTTACTGTATAGCGACGATTCCAGCGCAGATATTATTATATTGTTTTTTAATTATTTGTATGGAGATTATAATCACTGATATATATCCTCTTTAGACTCCAAAATGTTATAATATTGAATATTCTTCTTAATTCTATATTCTCTTTTATAGTATCCTTATTGTTATTAATTGATAAATATGTGTTCGCTCTTGTTTCTAGTAAATTTCCCTTTTATATTACTCACCTTGCCACCTAATTCCTCCACTTTGATTGATTATTCTTGTCTAATTGAAAATTTATATTGCGCTATTTCAGCTATTACTTTGAGGAACTTCCGTTAATTGTACTATGACTTCTTATAACAAGAACTTTATGGAAATAAGTACTATGTACATACTCATACGAAGGAAGTTCTCTATCATGTTAATGTTAACTTCAAAGCCCTCCAATTTTTTCCAAGAATAACTGGTGATTCTCCAGGAAAAACTGGTATGAAGAGGTGCGACTAGACGGGGATTGAAACCCAGATTTTTTCTCGCCAAATTGATGCCTTAATCTATTGAACAATCTAGGCTAAACATTAAGACGTGCTGTTTCAGGAGACTTTCTAACAGAATAAAAATATTATCTTTTCAGATACTCTATTTCCATGATGTGCTGATTTGACCTGTTTTCTTTAACACTAACCGCTATCTTACTCTAATTATTTTTTATGAGCTATTGAATTAGTTTTGTTATATCATCATGAAGATCCTTTCACTTTGTTCTGTCTTTCGTTTTAGAGAGAGTTTATAATCTTATATTCAATAAAAAGTAGAATGGAATGAATACTACATATATATCCAGAATAAACAATAAAAATGAAGGATATCAGTTATTCAATCCAAGTTCTTTTTAATATTCTTCTACGGCAAAGAGATGAACGCCTTCCTAAAGTACCGATATAAGTATAGTACAGGTATATGACATAGGTTTTAACCTAAATCGATATGTTCGCTGTATTATAAGGCGAACGACGAATAAAACCCACGATAAGGAAGGATAAACGTCAAATGGAGCGATTCGAAGGGCCATTTTATTCCTCTTCCGGCGTCGAGACACTGGAAATGTTCGAAGCACAAATCGGTGAAAAAGAAGTTCCGTGCTATCTTTTAAATCGCCTGTTGAACTTTCATTCATTTCAATTTGACACCTAAGCCCCCTTCGGCCCTTTCACCGCGGTCATTCCTGACCTTTTGGAATTTTACCGAAATGGCACCGAGGACTTCACTTCCCCATTAACCCTCGTAAAACGTCGACACCACCCTTCATTGTCTCCCCGTTCGCTTTGTACGAGAGACTAAAGTTCTTACGGCGACCACCGCCACTCTCGTCTTTCACGACCCTATCTTCGCACTTATTCTAATTTACTGGGGTTTTTCGTGGAAGCGATGTGGTGGCTAGTCCAGGTCAATACTCTATCAGTCTACTCGGAAGTCTGTGAGCCAATTAAATGGCGAAAAGGTAATTCTAGTTAATGGGATGGGTTGGCGTCGCCTTTAATTGAAAGGTTCTTCTAAGTTCCAATATCCCCATAAAACTGAGATGCTGAAATGCGAAGAACATAGAAACTCGTGATAAAAGTGACTTAAATAATTACTTAATTGTTTATAAATATTTACAAATTTTAATTAAAATTATATCTAGCTGGTTATAAAAGTTTGTAACAAATATTAAATGTTTAAGTAATAAAAACCTTTCAGCTACCAATTCAATTCTTATTTCATTCACTTTGTAATAATTTTTCATTTTTTACGCATTATGAATTTGTTTATTAAATAATACTGCTGTTAGCTCTTTAACTGTTGTATCTACAGAATCATGTTTAGTCTAATTTTAAATGGAAACTTTTTTGGAGTTACTGCTTCAACTCTATGATGATGGTTTCCTATGCTTTAACTGGATTCTTTTTGCTAACTCGACTCGAATGAGGCTTAAATTTGTTTAATTATATATCATTACAGAATGCAATTTTCAATGTATATAGTAATTTATTTGGGAAATAACTAATAATATGTTAGATATAATAAGTTATTGAGCCTCAAACACAGAAAACATTGAGGGACAACCTACCCCTTTCGGCAGGAGTAGGTTACAGAATACTTCTGTAGCCGAAGGGTTAATAAATAGGTTGGATTATTTTATGAGACCAAACTGATATATAGGTATTACACTTAGTTAATGAAATTAAGAAAGAGCGACCTAAATTTTCAGTGATTTGATGAAAAGGGTGAGCGTTTTCATTATTTGAACTCTTTCACAAATGCTTCTATTACAAAGATAGTGTTTTATTACGAAGGAAAATAATGTAATTTCTGAGGATTTTTAGAGTACGTACTTAAAAATCTAACGCAAGGGAAGAAAAATCTACCGAGCGTTTGCCCAATTATGCCCTTCATCCATCGTTTACGCGAGTACAGCTAATCATAGGAAATAGCTTTACTGCACCTCAACTTAATCGCAAAGATTGATTGAAATAAGTGGCTCTGAAGAGAAAATACTATTAATTAATTTAAGATTCTCTACTAGGTGAGGTAAATATTTTTCTACCTCTATCCAAGAGCCCTCCTAGATTTAAAGTTATTTTACTGCGAATTACATACCAAAATCATCTTCAATCGTGTTAGGCTTTCATACCTCTGTATTGATTTACTAAAAAATTGATTAACAGAAAATTGAAGTTCAACATGAATTATGACACTTCTTTTCTTACTAATCGATCGTTTTTCATAGTATTTAAAAAATAATGTTGGTAGTAATTTTTGTCGAAACCGAGGATTATGGAAATCATCTAAAGATTCATATGTAAGTTAGCAGCTGAAGAAAATAATTGCTACTGCTTTACTAAATAAACAGTTCTCTCTTAGATCAGTTCTTGTTAATCAAAAATAGACTGAATCTAAACCAGGCAAGGGCAGAAATCAACAAAAAATATTCTCTCAGTTAATTAAGTCGCAGAATAAGCCATAATCATGGTATCCTTATTCCATCAAGTTAAGGCTGATTTCATGTTTCATGACAACCATGTTTCCATATTCAAAGGAGTATCAAACCAGCGAGCAGCATTAGGCTCTTCCTACGATTTTAGGTGATCCATTAAATAATGTTTCTTGTAAATTTTGTACAATTTTGCATCCTTGATTGCTTGAATTTTGATAATTTTAGTGGAATAATTTCGGTTGTAATCCAACCTGACTAAACGGATTTAAACGAGATTAAACCTAGTCAACCGTAAACTAGGGCACTTGTCTATATGTTGCAGCATTAGATTTTTTCAAACTATTTCCGGTAAATAATTAATATAAAAAATAGAATTAAATCACTCTACGACCCCCGAGGTCTTTATACGAGTAATTATGCCCCACTGGATGAAAAAGCTTGGATACTTCTGCTGTAACCCAAACACAAATGTAAACTATAATCCATAAACCAATCTTATTTTATTACATCAAGCCGATAATCCACCATCTGACTGAAACTAAATCTTACGTTACCAGTTAAGAGAGTATGGATACTGCAAAGTAAGTTAAAGTTGGTGAAAACTTAACATAAATATCTTCACGCCGTGCACATAGGCATCCCGTAACAATTTCCTGCTGCCGCAGTTGCACAAGATCCAGGGGTAACTCTGAGATACATCAGGGAAATATTCCTGCTCTAAACTGAAAATGAATTCGCAAAACCCTATTTCCGAACGAATCTTGCTCTACTTCATTGCATTTCGTTGCATAAACATAATGTTAACAGCCCCCAGGTATATCCTAGTATTCAGCTGGCTCATTTTAATGTGGAAGTTGTAAATTAGTAGGTACATATCACAGGTTTTATTTTTCCTAATTGCATACATAGGTTTCTTTAACTCACAAAATAATTCCTTTATTTTATTGATTTTTGTTTTTCTAGAACTTCCGAGTGATTTCTCATTCCCCTTAAATCATTAATGGCAAGATATTGGTGGTAAGGATTTTGTCATTAAAAGTTTTTAGACTTATAACTGTCAATCTGGACATTAAAAGAAATTTTTATTACTATACCAATATTTCATGCTTAAAAGTTTCATGTTTAATCATATTATAATCTTTCTCATTATACTTGAGTAAATAATAATATTTACAAGTAATGATTGTGGTTTATACTATGAATATATATGAATATATGAATATGAGGAATAGCTGTAGCATTAAATATCTTTGAAACGTGTTTTAAGCAGTGCCAATTATCAACTTACAATATCTGTTGAATACTGAGAACTATTTCAAGGTTATATTTCCAAAAACATCCTAATATTCCCGACAATTGATCTACTGAGATCAGGGATAAATTGTTCAAAACCGATATGCTGAAAATGTATTTAACAAACAATATAACTGATAAATTGTTATAACTGTTAAATAATGTCATAGGAATAAGGAAATCATGCCCCGTCAAGGTAAAGAATATTTTCGAAGTGTGAATTAATGCCTTCATTAACTCGAAGTTGCCTTACTGAAAAGTGGTACCACGTAAAAAGTAAGTAAGTAAGCGGTATGTAAAAAAACGGTACTAGAATTAATGATGATCTTTTTTATATTTATCATGTAGTTCGGAAATTATGCCCCCTTAAGAAAACGTCATTACTCCTTGTTACGAATCTTTTTTTTATAATCGGAATAAACACTTTAAGTTATGAGGATTAAGTAAAAGCGGGTAATACAATCTATGAAACATAAACTGATATTCCACACTTGAAGAAAATAAAAAGATAACTGTATTAATGATCAACTAAAAATAAAATTAACGTCGCAATTAAGATAACACGTACAAATTTTATACATTTTTTACGAAGTTTGCCATAAAATGTATTTGATATCCGTAAACCATTGCATAAGGTAATTCCGGGTGAGATGGTATGTGCCCTATTAGTATCAATTAACTTTAAAGTGATACTGATTAAGGCTTATTTCAAGAAAACGTTTGAAATATACATTTAAATTTCAATTAAAATCCACGGCCTAATGAATTTTATGCACGATCAAAAAATGACGTATTATCTTTTTGTTGTATAAATATTTTTATTACATTTCTGAGTACACAATGACCCAACTTAAAGGTGACGAGATTAATATTCTTGGTAGGAAGGAAAGAAGGGGTACCAATTCTGGTTGGAAGGATGGTTTCCTTCGAATATTCGAGGAATTAACTAGAAAAGCTATGGAATGGGCTTTTTGCGTTTAACTTTACAACGAACTGTCTCACCACGACACTCGTAGAGATGGCCAAATGCATGGGTGCGGAAAAAAATTAATATTTTGGGTGAAAATATTTTTAAAGAAAATTTGTGTACATACTGTTAATAATCAATAAATGTTCTATTCTATCACGCAAGTTCATATTCTTGTTACCACTGAAGTCATTGTTATGGAGTCATTTCCTTACGTGGGACATCTCTACCGGAATTACCATATGTAAATTTTCGTCTTCCCTATGTTTCCAAAAGAGTTTAAGCGGAATTTGAATGTAAAACTGCGAATAATGGTTTATGTGTGGCTTAAACTGCTTTTATAATACACATATGCGTAATATTTCTCCTAATTTGGAAATTTTCTACAGTAATACTGAAAATCACGTTCAGCGAGTCCCGGCCGATTGCGCAATCAAGAGATACGTATTAAATTATTGTATCTTGATAATAAAGAGCGTTTGAGGTTTATTTTTCAAGAAAGTAAGATAGTTATAAAGAATGAGAATTAAAATTACGGAAATTGAATATTCATAAAAACGAAATATTGACTGATTATTTTAAAAGGTAATTTAAAGGATGGGATCGTTTTACATTTAACCTGTTTGAAATCATTAAATTGTTTAAGATGGCAGAAAACACATTCTCATTCAAAAACATTCGTGCAAAACCGTCAGGTGTCATTGAAGATAACTTTATCTACTTATTTATTACGAATACGTCATTGACCAAAGTCTAAGTAATTGTAGATCAAGAACATGTTTAAGTAGTGCCGAGTATTCGACATCTTTTTAAAAACCATTTTCTGCTCCTTGCTTAACCGAGGCATAATTTTGAAGGAAATTCCACCTCGATTTGTTCGCATCTTCCCACATCGTAACAAACTGTTTACATATTCCGAGGGATCCTCCTTCCAACGTTTTCAATTGAAAATGTATGTTGGATCCTGGTTAATAAAACACGGAGCATCAACTGGAACTGGGTCGAGAGTATATTTCGCCGAAGTACAGATTCGCCTCGCCAAGTTGTAAGGATTTCCTTTTGGAAGAAATTGTACAAAAACTAAGCCGATTTCCAACGTCAGAGGCACACGATGTCTTATTTGCTTTCGAAACAGGTTTAAAGCTTTGGTCTCTATGTTGAGGAATATCAGAGTTGACTCCAGATCTCCTTTTGGGTGAAAAGTGTTGTCTAGGGGAGGGAGACGCATAATGTAGACGAATAATACACACTAGTGATCGCCCAGAGGTCGAAATTCGATCGTAATTCATTAAATTTTAAGTGTGAACGTTATTGAGGTTCTTTTGTCAATGATTATACCTTTATAATCCTTTCCTGTAATGTTTTTGAAGTTTATTCAATTGCATCAGCTTCGGGCGTGAACGCTGACATAAGTCCCTACCGTTAATTCGGTATGGTGATAAAATCCCAGCGAATTTTAATGAGAAAACGCGTAAGTTTGGATTCAACAATCACCTTAGTCGCCTGGGGGACTGTTTGTTTACTACGATGAAATTTAACAACATTTTCGTTCATTTTGCCATAGTTTACGTAATTTCAACTCGAATACGATAATTCTACGACCAAAATAAGAATTTTTATTCAATTTCTTTACTTTCGGTATTCATCTCGATTTTATGCAACCATTATTTCTGATTTAATATTGCAAAAGAAAAAATGTCTGCAATCGATCAAAATGAACTTCACAAGCATTTCTTATGAGAAACGATTCCCGTCGTTGAACCAAGGATACTTTAGGCAAAGATATCAGCTTTCGCCACTCCTCCTCTATATTAACTTAAACTATACCAAATCTCATACTCATCCGTGAGCGAAATTTGCTTACAAAGGAATACATAGTTTTTTCTTCACGTATGAGGGGTATTGAAAAAAGTCTATCTGAATAAGTCAGCCTAAAGGCCGGTTGGCATCTCACTTCCTTTAACATTTGCTACCATGAGCTAGTGGAGGAGAATGGGGCTTACTAAACTGTATGAGGAGTGAATTAGTTTTCCCTTGCTTGCCTCATTAAGCCTGAAGCAGAAAATGTCCACGTTAGTGAAGCAAAAGGATTCTACGAGTAACTTTTTTTTTGGAAGTCCGTAAGGAAAGTCCTTAAGTAGAATAATTCACTCTTACCTCAGTAGCTTTTATATCATTTCATACATGAAGAAGACTATGAAAAAAGTGATGAGAATGAAATACACATGTTTTCTATCCCAAACCAAATGACATATGAAACATACTACATACATTCATTAGGATATATCTGCAGGAACATTTAAAGAAGAAGTCTTTTTCTCATTTTTTATCGCAGCCTTTTGTATCATACTGTAAAGTTATTCTTTTTAAAAAATAATTTTGCGAGAGTGAGACCTGAATTACTCCGAGTTGAATTGGATATCCTGTCAGTGTAACGGTGAATATTGTCTTCGTTGTGCGAATAAATTCTCATGAATCATATCCACCCATCCTCATAATACGCCGATATTCGCAATAGCATGTAAAAATTCAATGAACAAAAAAATCAGCCGTCCATTCTGTAACAAAACAATGCTTTTAGGGTTTGAAATTGCGAAATTTACTGCGAACGAGTCCAGCCATTCCCTCCGATTTTCAAATTCCCGAATTTTGTTCGTGGCATTGTTCTCGAATACTTGTAAGAGCAGACGAAAAAGGAAGCGTATCTCTGTCGATTGGCACATTCCTGGTGAATTCCACAGGAGAAAAAGAGGGCTGGGAATGAATCTTTCATCATTCTACACGAAAGAATAATCAAAAGCAAGGGTAATGAAGAACGCGCTCTCATATTTCGGGAAGTCTCCTAACTATTTTGCTTGGCTTGTTTGTTTCACTATGAAACTTTTCCTAAACCTTTCGTAGAGCTTAAAACCTACACTTTAAGTTGAGAATCTTCAGGGAAAATGTCTTAATTGACCAACATATGACGCAGTATTATGATGTAGCGAGAATTCAGTTTCATTGTAGAAATCTTTCTTTATGAAACATTTCGTGAAGTTGTTATTTTTCCATAAGATAGTGTCCAGGGATGTTATACATAATAAATTGAGGATATTACGAAATTAGTATTGCTATGAAAATCATAATAGGCGTACAGCTCATAGAAGTTATTTGAAAAGGAAAGAATCGTGAAAATAATGAGTAATTGTTGCTATATTAATTTTTTAAATTCGTTTAAGAAAACTGGAATACATCTATCGTTTTTCGCTATTTAAAATGCACTCGTGCATTAGACCTTTTGAACTGATTAGAAACTGTAAATTTTGAAAAGCTCTTAGGAATTGGAACGTTTTATTGGTAATCATTGAGTTAGGTTAAATTTTTACCAGTGATTCTCTGAATTCATTGATTGAAGCTTCATTACAATTTACATCAACACTGAGGTCATTTAACTCATCAATGGAATAGATCTAACTTTCCAGTATTCTCATCCGCCAACCAATTAGTAACTATACCCTTGGGCTTACCAGATACGTAATGACTTTTAAGCTACTTTTAAGATCGGCGTTTTTGTTACAAGTGAAGCAAAGTAGGATTTATCTATTCAGCTTTTCGACTTTTATTACTCTTTCTTTAGCCATTATCCCTAGTCATCCAACTTAGTTGATACATTTTTTTCATGAAATTTTCCACGAGACATATTTAGCGAGCGAAATAATTATCTGACATTTTCACTTGTCAACATTGTTAAAATATTGAAGCATTTTTTGCTGTATTGATAGCACGAGTCATAAATTAGAGAGTCTCTCGGAGACGTGGTGCAAAAAGGTTACCGTTAACTCTTTGTGTATCCAAATTCCACAAAAACCGTCCGTGAAGTTTATACCAACGGAATGCTGCAACGTGGAAGCGACCCCCAAAAGGCAATTTGTTATTAGCGGAGGATTTTTTGGCGGCGGTTCAAATCCGAGAAGCATTCAGTCCACGTCCGTATTATTTTCCCGTCACGAAATTCAGAAATCGCCTTCTGTGACGCTATCCTATTGTAAACCGGCTGATGTATTCAGGCTCGCTCGAGGACGCTGTTTCTACTGCTTTTATAGATCTCAACCGGAGAATAATCTTCCAATTAGCCAATGGATTGAACGATTCTATTGGATGGAGGCCAACCGAAGAATTCTTTTCCCCGGTGACAAGGGCCGCACGCGTCATGATGAATATTAAGAATTCCAAATACATTCCAATTCCAATCATTCATTGAATGACTATTATTGCATTGATGTGATTTTTTATCAACCGTAGTATAGCATATATTGACTTCAAGGTACTATTATTAATATCATAAATTATATAAGTTCCTGCTACCATACTCTGATAAATGGAATATTTTCATTTTTCATATGATTAAGGACAGAGAAAATGTATCTTTCATTTTCTTTTGTCCCAGTCTTGATCATGTCTGTGATGAAATGAGTGCTACCGAGGTATGAGTGAACAATTGCGCTAATCAAGGTCTCTCCATACGGAATGCCAAGAAACTTTTTACTCATAAAGTCATTGTGCTTCACTTCCGTGGATATCTTCCGCTTATAGCATTCTGGTTCAGCAAGGAAAGCAATAGCAAACTACCTCACTCCTCATCCTACCTAGTGAACCTCATTCCTCTCTGTACGATCTAAGTACTTTATACCGGAGGGGTTGAGGTACCAACCGGCCTTTAGGCAGAATACTTTATTACCGAACTCGGGCGCGGAATGGTTAGTGTGCTAGCTTTTCAACAAGGAGGCCCTCGGTTCGAGTCCCGGCTAGAGTATGAGTGTTTTTGGTCGTCGTATATTTTTGTGCATATCTGTATTATTCAAACGGATATCATACCTATTTCCGTTAGAAAACTAATGATAATGTATACTATTAAAGTTATTGAAAAATTGAAAATAAATGCCAACCCGGAAAGTGGGAGACCTGGGTTCGAGTCCCAGTCATATGGCTATTTTTCATTTCTTGTAAAAAATTGTTACGAAGCACGCTGTCTTGTACCAAGTTAATTTCAATTTCAATCAACGTAAATACATGTATATACTTTAGTTTCTTCGCTTAGTTTAAATTACTCCTTCTCATTCCTCCGTCCAACTATATTTGCGTCAGAGAAACGCTGCATATTGATCGAATTATTCAAAATAACAGGGTCCATCCATTTTTCCCATCATCCAACATTGTTTTTATTCAGACAATTATAAATCCCGTCACATCTGCAAACTCTTAAGAAATTTGCTCGGGCAGCAGTCAAAGAAGAGCTTAATTAGAGGAAAATTCATAGATCCTTAGACCTTATTACGATTAAATGGTTACGTAACCAGATATCCTGGCGAATATTAATTCGTTTTATTTTCCTGTGCCCGTTCAAGACCCAATGCAAAAGGGACCGCCTTTGCAGCAGCTCTAATTTTACCTCAATTCATATGTGGATGTTCTTTGTCATTTGGCTAAGCTCCTCTTTCACAGAGGGGACTTTTTCTCAAAGGAGAGCTCTGGCCTCAATATACACACAATGGCTTCAATCAAAATCCATTCAACCTCCATCTCTGGAAGCGTACTGTCATCAATCAACTTGAAATGCCGACAGCCAAAAAACCTTGAAATGTCGTACATTTTAGAACCGAGTAAAATCCTGCTTTGCGTATTTCGTCCTCCCAACTTTATGAAATATGATTATGGTATCAGTACGAAAGGAACCGACTTGGGAAGTTAATTGGAAATATGGCTGCTAACTACGTTTGGATGGACTTAAAATATCTCGCTCTTGTGGTTATTCAGTTTGGATTGGTTATCTTAATTTTCTCGTTCATTCTCTATTTTGCAGAATAGATTGAGTCAAACTTTAATTGATGTTAACGTCTGTTATGTATTTGTGTGATATGCAATATAATTCATACTATTTTTCAAGAAGCGAGCTATTAATGAAGCTTACCTTTTGCAGAAACATTTATTTATATTGGTAAAGTGACGCAACGTAAAATAAGTAGGAACATATGTGTTCTAAAAAAATGCTATCCATTCATCGTGCAGATTTCCTAATATCAGAATATGTGAACGAATGTAGTGTACAAATATGTAATTTGAAATACTTCTGTCTGTTTTCTTAGGATAATCTCTCGTCATTTATGATAATATATGCTTATTGGCATTTAAGTTGTATTTTGTTAAAAGCAGTCTTGAGCCATATTTTTTCCCTCGGTTACCTCAAGATCTATATTAATAAAAGTTATAGTTTTCTTTCTACCGATTAACAAATAATAGAAATATTAATTGGATCCTCTATTTTCTAAACCGAATGACCAAGTATTATATTGTTTGTAACTGTTATAATTTTTTTTTGTATTTCATATTTAATTTTATAAAGCATTATCTATACTACTAATGTAAACTATTTCGAATGATGATTAGGAAAACGTTGGATCACAAGGGCAAAAACATAAGTATCGGTAGCTTATGCTCCTCAAATAAATCTCGAATGCATCTAATACTGTATTTAGTTTATAACTATTCGTGGCACATATGCTATAACAATTTTCAAATGACATTTATTGTTTGGCAATGTCCTTTGTTTCAGTTTTCACTAAACAGATTTTTCATACTGCAATCTGAATATGTTAGTATACTAATATTTCACTTTTTGTACCACCCCATCCTAATATTGTTTTTAGTAGAATAATTTAGAGGAAAACGTATTTTAGCGGGCGTAGCCGAATTTTGTTTCAAATATAAGTAGTGAAAATGAATCAAATATGTAACCAGTTCCATCAAATATAGCCAGAATTAACTAATTAGAGAAGCATTTAGAGCGAGCTCTCTTGAGATTAACTGAAGGTGATCTTGCATTGAGATCGTTCTGCCGTGACGCGTGAAATGAAAACAAGTAGGTAGTCTCACTGTGCAACAACCGTGACTCAAAGATATATTTCTCTGCCTCGTGCCGTTCCTCTAGTTTTCTCGGGTGTAAAAGGAATGCCACGTATTTACGTAATCTTTACCATAAGATATTCATCTTAAAACGATCAATTCTCTGCGCTGTATCCGAAGTAAAGTGTAATTAACATCAAATATTATCTTCATTTACATAATTCTCGATAGACGATTTTATTTATTAAAGGTATTAATCATTTAATAAAATGTAAATATGCGATTGAACATTTTCTTATCACAAAAATGTTAGCAAAGGAAGGTTGCACTAAGATATAAATGTTTATATATTGTTTATATATAGAAGATAAACTTTTGAAAGGTAAACTCATTCCAAAGACTCACGGTCACGATATTAATGTTTTAGTGCTTACTTATGTAGAATATAACATTCTTAAGTGTTCCATTATGTCTCGCAGTTTAATTGAAAGCTCTAATTGTATGTCCATTTCACTCGAAATCAAAATTTGTAAGCTCCATAGCTCACAGAAAGTGAATAAGGGGCACGGGAGAAACTTTGAGCGGGATGAATAGGGAATGATTGGGGCTTCGCAGAAAGTAAAATGTGGACGTGAGCTAAACAATGATAAGGAAGAGCGACTTCGCCCGAAGTTCTGCAAAATAATTGACGCGGAGTTGAGGGATGCACGCTCGCCAGTCTTCTCACGAACTTGCCTGCTCGCCGCTCCTCGAAATGAATACAGTGAAAACGCTAATTTCAATTCACGGCCACGTTCACTCAATTCCTAAAACTTATAGGGAGGCTATACTCTTCGTTGGGCGTGCTTTGTATCCTATCATTAAGGCCACCACTTCGATCCCAAGATTAATTTACGCGGTAATTAATGGCGCCCGCTCCGGCACTCAAACCGACTTTGCTTCGGAACATGAAATTTTCTGCCCTGTTTCCCAAAACGTAGAGGCTGCGGAGGAAGTTGGACCGCGACATAGTTCTTTAGCAAAGGGAAATTCGACTCGTATACTTTTTCGCCGTTAGCTCTGAAATAACAAAAAGCGCAAACATTTGCTGCCACTTACCGATACCCTAAAGAAGGGGAAATTGATAAATTTTACTTTCGAAATAGGTTTTCCTTATACACACATTATACTATAGTAGTATTCTTTTGACACAAAGGATGATAGCTTGACTATTAAAATGCGTATTGTGTTCCTCTCAGAAAGTCGGCATTTCCGTTAAGTTAATGCTTTGTTCATCAATTGTACACAATGTACATCTACATTAATACCCTGCAAGCCGCATTTCGGCGTGTGGCAGGGGATGAAAACACCAGTTGAATCTAAACTACTTCTATGTAATCTCGGATCAGCTGCATAAACCTTTATACAAGTGGAGTTTTAAATTTTCAACTTAAAAATAGCCGTGTTTCATTTTTTCTTACTGGTTACAGGCCAATTTTGATACGTCACGATTAATTTATTGGCGAAGAGAAGTGTTATAGCTGGGTATTGTAGGCAAAGTGATTATAGCTTTAGAACGGATGGAAATCAACAAACGATATAAGTTCTCTGCATATAAAAATTCAAAGTACCTATAGTCAAATAGGTTCACAGATAGAAAAATGAGGTTTGGAAAAAGTAAGGTGATTATTTAGTCTAATAATATATTGGATTGATAATTTTCTGACAGCTGAGTAGGAGAGGAGCTATCTCGAGTGAGACAATCAATCAATTCAATTCAAAAGCAAGTCAAAATTATTTTGCATCTCTGAAACTCGTAACAGAAAAAAATATCCCAAAACTCCCATAAGTTATACATTTTTGATTAATTTAACCATAAATTCCAAAGTTTATTATGCATATCATATTGTATTATTTTTATAATTTGCTCTTTTCCCCAAGCGGTTTCCGGCTAAATTAAACCCACAATTGAATCGATTACAAATTCATTCTAAATGTTTCAACCGAACGAAAAACAGACTCATAATTATCCATTATTTCTAAGTTTGTATCGAACTGATTCTTTTTGGATTGCTGCGATTGCAATTTGAGATACTTCTGCCTCAAGATAAAGAGAATTATCGGCTTCCGCAATCGTTAGGCATTCCCATGAAAAGGGTCCCGTTCTTTGAGAGCATGTCTCTTTCATAATCAAAAGAATGGAAGCCAATTATTTTTGCTTGGCATAACCTTTTCATCGGCTTTGGGGAGAAAGAGCGCAATGCACTTATTTTATGACCCAAAATCGAGTAAATCTATAAAAATTAGTTCCTTTGGAATTTATCCTCCGAAAAAGATCTGGGTTAGCGTTACTTCCGTCAAATCGAGGGATCTAGTTTGGAAATTTTTTATCGTCGGTTTTCTCGGAAAGTGCTGACCTATTTTTCTTTTTCTTTTAATAGGTCACGTATTCTTCACTCACTCATACCTTCACCGGCTACATTTTTATCCTACAATGTTGTCGAATTAAGTTCCTGATTTCTATCACGGCTCATTTTACTGCGAATGTTTACGCTACCTTGAATTCGGATGTTTTTCTAGCGGGATAGCGATTTGAAGGCCGATGTAATACTAACGCAGAACACGTTTTTTGAAGCTTAGGATTTCTAGGTATTAAACCGACAGTCGTAGAATACAGCTAAGTAGGTAACAATGTGATGATTCATTCGTAAAAAATTAAACCATTTTATTAAAAGTATCGAGAAAATTCGTAATTGGGAAAAAATAATTATTTAATCATATGAAGGAATGCTATGAAACAAAGAATAAGTTATATGTTTTCAGTCTAGGAAAACGTTGATTATTCTTTGTTTTATGACGTTTTCGAGTCACCGTCAACCCTAAAAGAATTTTGGATCTAATATCCTTATTTGCTCTAAGTTCTGACGAATGGTACTATTTGATTTTCATATCTCCATATAATCGTCATTTACTCTTTTACCAACTTATAATGTTTAGCTCCTTATACGGTGCACATTGAGTATCTTTAAACTTCAATTTCAATCTAGATATTTGAGGATTCGTTATACTATATATTTCAATTCCGATCCAGATATTTTTATTCGAGGATTTCTTATTTTATATATTTTACTTTGACACCAATAAATTTGAAATTTGTAGGTTTAAATCGAGCAGTAGAATTCTGAAGCATATTAAATTTACATCATTCAGTTCATTAAATACGCAATTCTTTGACTACCATAACGTTTAATAACGCTAGTTGATAAATTGAAAGGAGACTTTTCGTAGAAAAAACGTAGCAGTGAATGTACGGGAATACAGTTCATTTAAAAAAAATAATGACAGAGATAGTGATAATACGAGTATTGACCAAGCTCTTTTAAGAGATGAGCTAAGCAAAATATCTAAAATTAAACTTTTACACTAAACTCTAACCGTTTTTTATAGCTCTAATGATATTAAAATTACACCGCATATATTAATGCATGTTTTGCTCTATGGAAATAATTTGTAACTCAAATGAATGTTTTAGAATTACTATGGCATCATAAAAGTGATTTATTGAGCTCAATTTCATTCGTATCTAAATGACGTAACTCAGAAAAACGGGGGCAAAACCTGCACTCATTTGTTGGTTGAATTAATTTCTCATGACGTCTTGCATATCAGGACAATATATAAGGTTGCCTAATGAAAAGAATCAGGGATTTAATCTCAAAATCTTTTTCTGGTGGAAACGCGTACATTTGCCACGAATTATTGCGTAAGTATAATAAAAACAGAGCCATAGAGAAGCCTGGCGTATCAACATAAAACTGCACTATGGCAGACATTAGGAAAATGCCTTGAGAGGATGACTATTAATCTAAGAGAGCATTATGGGACCGTTGAGAATTTTCAATGATATCTTCGTATCTAATTTAAAGCAGAATGTTGCTGCTGTAAGAACTAAATGTGTAGGTATATCTTGATAGGGAAAATTTGGCTCGCTTACTCCCGTTTTATCTTTATCGACCAAAAATATATTTCAACTTTCCCGAGGACTTATTTTATTATTTCGATTTAGAGTATTTAAAAAATTATCAATATCTGCCTTTTAACCCGTGATGTAGGATTGAATCAGCTCATTTTAAGTTATCCTTATAAAATAATTTCTTAAAACAGTTTCCTGTCTTAAAACAAGGGCTACTATCAAACAGTTTCCTGTAACGAATCATAACTATTGCTTGTTTTGAATTAGATATTGCATTCTGTGAAAAGAATTAACGAAAAACCTTTATGGGATAACTTCAATATTTTGCATTCATTTTGAATAGTTTGTAGCAAAGACAAGAATTATCTCTCGCAAACGTTGTTTGAATGGTACCGAAAGAAGTTTGTGGTCTCTATAACAAAATAAATTCTGAAGTTCAAGTTTATTTTTCGTTCAATAAATAATAACCTCATTCATAGAGCTATCTCGCCGCTATAAACGTTCGCAAAGTTTTCTGTTGAGAAGAAATTTTTTCTGCTGCATACTTTGAAGACATATCCTCTAATTTCAATTATTTTAAGAATTACCTTTAAATTATGCATGCACACAATATTTAAGTAATTTTGTGTTAACGCCAAGATTCTAAGTACTGAACAGTAAACAAAAGTATAGCTAATTTAATTTCACTACGCATTATTCAATAATATCTACAACTGTAATAAGTTCTTCCATCGTACAAAATAAAAAGAAGTATTTAAAGAAGAGATTTATTTCGTGAACCGCTGTAACAACTCCAGGATCATTTAATCAGAATTACTTTTATAAAATATTTTTTGCTGCTAAATGAAGGTCTATGAATGACTAAAGTAACACAAACAAGGGAGAACTATAAACTCTGTAATATATTATGCGGGATTCGTAACGAAATAAAATTTTATTCTCATGGACATCTAATTACGGAAGATAAAAAGGTGAACACCTTTTAAAAATGAAACCTTATAAATTGGATTTCTCGCCTTGTGATTTAAGAAAAATATTGCTTATTTGCATTTATAGGGTAGATTAAAATCTTCCGATTTATGAGAGTAAGATTTAATGCCTCTTTCATTCCTTCAAGGTCGTCGGAAAGACGTTAAACGAGCAGATTATTTAAAAACGTTATAAATTCATGGATTCGTCCGCGCAGAGATTATTGAAACGATTCAGGTTTTTTCACTATAAATGAAATTAACTCCTTGACCTTTTAAGAATCATTCCTTCTTCAGATAGTCCTCACTTCACAAAATTTATGGAGGAGGAAAAGATGAGAGCGGACTGGGCTCTGGAGAAATTTCTGTGAGAATTTTTGAATAATCTTTCGAAGCAAGTGCTTGGAAAAAGCGTCCATCCGAAGGAATAATATTGCGAAAAATTTGATCTTTCTCTACTTCATAATGAAACAAAATACAAGCGTTTTCTTTATTTCCCATTTTCTTCCCGATTTTACTCATTGCTCTACAAATTGAATTTTGATGCTCATAATTTTTTATGACGACCTGATTACGAATAATTGGACATATTACCATCTGAATGACAAATATTGAAAAGTCACAAAACAAATAGTTCTTACTGAATAGTATATTACAATCTCTCGATAAAAAACAAGGCTAAGACAGTTATTTTAACTCTTTCATATTCAAATTTAATTTGTTTCATTCCATTTGAATAGAACATTTTGTGAAAGGTCAAGGCATGGACGGAAAAATAGATAGTTGGCTTCATAAGTTTTACCGCTCAATTTTGAGGATACGATCGCTTCTATTATCGTAGTAGCATTTCCAGATGAATATTATGCCTCAAAATCATTGATTCATGACTAAGTGACATGAACGGTGACTCATTAAAATTATAGGGAGATATTTACTGTATTTTTCTTCTGTTTTGATAGCATTATCATGAATTTTCTTCCTCGCAAAATTAAATAAAGCAGCATAGCATACTACGTTTTTAAGAGTACTGGTTTCTTTGATATCTGAACTTAAATATACCTTGAAATTATATTTGTTGAACATATTTCAATTTTTTATAATTTTTATTTATTCTTACTTTATTCGTTTTCTCTGAAGTATTTGATACGTTTCATGAGTTTTATAAGAGATATTATTAGCGTTTATTTAAAATAAAATTCCCGGCAAGCTATGCCATAATTTCTACGCTATCTTGCCCTACTAAGATTATTACTAGTCAATATTTCTGAGGTACAATGGAGGATTACGTAATGGAATTTATTTATAAAGATGAATTTTTACATAAGTAATAACAGTACAACAGATTTTTGTAACCATCGCATTAGTGAATGAGAACTATAACTTTAAATTTTGAGAAAGAAAACGTTTATTGATACAAGGAAATCAGATTTTAGGAGAGTAATTGAAATACATTTCGTAATCTGTCTAACTTATATCTAAATTCATTATTTTGTAGGCATTAGTAAATAATGACCTACACCGAAATTTTAAAACGTTAACTAATAAAGTTTTAACTAGCCTCACAGTTTTTTGATCGTGACTCTTTTATCTCTTCTTTCATACACTAAATTGCATTGCAAATGGACTGAAAAATATTAATATTTATAACATAAAGGTTATTTATAAGTTAATGAGTCATAATGAATGAAATTCTCATTTACTGTATTTGTTCTCCTAATCAGACTAAATTAGTAATTTAAACTTCAGCTGAGCTTCCTTCGGTTTATTCTTGATGGGAAACATTGATATATTTGATTTAAAATAAACATTTGATAATTTCATAATAAAAACGGCTCCATATTCAACGCCACAAATATTTTTCCCGGAGGGATTTCGTAATACAGATGGCAGCAGGTTTAAACCTCTCTTTCATCGAAAGCACGTGAGCATACGGAATATCGTTGCTCGCATTCAAGAGGACGTTATCAATCAGAGACGCATGGTTACTCGGCAGCGGCTGATGATGCATACATCGCTTTAATTCCAGCGTTAATTTCAAAGCGCGTCTCGAATCTATAGCGGCATCATGTCTGCGGCCTACCCTTTTTCATTGCATACCGCTCTTATCCACACCCACGCTCTTTGCACTGCTTGATCCTGATTACCATTCATTCACTCGTTCGCCCGCCCATTCATAAATCAACATTCATTAACGTTATATTCAACCAAGTCAACGTCGTGTTTAAGTCCTAGCTTGTCATCTGAGTGTGCTTCCTCCCTCAATTCAGTGCAGATATGTCCGCTTCTCTTCCCTTTTTTCCACCAAAGCCATCTGGTGCCGATACGCCCAAGTTGTCACATGCAGCCATTTTCCTCGCTTTCAAAACACGATTGCATTTTTTATAATAAATCTATTTAATCTAATCTCTATAGAGATCCATAAAAACGAATTTCGTCCGTTTTTACTACGCTGTTTATTATATTAGTCTGTCATTATTTTTTTTATTTAAAATTCTTTTTATATATGTAATAAATGTTCGTTCACGGTCCTAGAATGTATCTGGATATTTATTAAAATGAAAAAATCTGGTCGGAAACTGTTCAGGATTTATTGAAAAAGAGTTCAAAATTTAATATTCCTATTTGTAAAGTAGTGCATATTTTGTTTTCATTAATGAATCTAACGCGGAATCCAATATACTTTGGTTTATTTTGGATATTCAATAGGAATTTTAAGAGAATAATAACGGGAAATCAGCTGATGGTGAGCTTGAAGGAAATCAATAACTCTCATACTTTTTCGTGTGTTTATACTTAAGTTCCGATGGTTCCTGTTTAAACTCTTAACTATTTAATTTCAGAGATTCCTTACGGACTTAATGAAGAGTTTGTCATAAGACGAACTTTTCCTTAAAGTAACCCAGCTAGAAAAAGAGTTTGTAACCAGACCAACTTTTCCACAAAGTAACCAGACATTCTTCGAAGGTAAACTTCTTGGATATCAATCTTTCGACGGGGTTTGAGTTCCTATATCATCCTTAGCGTACTCTTTTCATGTGACTCTTAATTATAGTAGCTGATGATTTCCATTTGATCCTTCTATTCTTGTCTTTCGTGGTGGACTTAGGTAAGTCATATTTTAGCCAATCAAATTTAAGTTCAAATTCTCGAGTTTTGAATTCCGGCAGGATTCTTCATTTTTATAAAGATAATTAAAAATCTATGCAGTATTAAGACATAAAATTATATAATATGGATAAAGCTTTCGGCTATGTATTTCGTTTCGTGGGGACAATAATTCTAAAAGACAATAAATTCGTTCTTGTCAATCCTTGAGTTTTTATAGACTGTTTGATCAATCAATTTATAGCTGGGACTTTTCTGTAAATTGCATTTGCTATTTGAATTTTTATTGTTACCTTTTTTTCGGAAATTTTTATTTGAAAATTACGGTCCGGTTTGCATTAATTGTAACGTTATCATAAAAAGTTCTTGTTTAAAAGTTTGATGAATGTAAAAAATTCAGTATTGGAATCTTTGGCCAAAATAAAAACGTAAAGGATAATAAATTTAAGTATTTTAATTTTTCCTTTATTCAGGATAAATTGCAGTATTACCAAACCTGTTTAATTCCAAAAAACACTGTTATCAAACTTGCTATACAAAGATATACCTTATGTTCAGAAAATTATAATTCACGTGTTCTTTAAGAGATATCGTTTGAAATAAACAGTGTTAGTAGTGTAAAAATGCATTGGATTCTCAGATGGCATCAGGAATATGAATTTTATGTCACGTTATATCTCTGGTTTAAGTCGCGACTGGATATAAAACGGATTAACCACTACTAACTTTACGAATATTTATAAAAATATTATGTGCTTAAAACGTAGAGTAGGGAAGGGAAAACATATACACCAATACCCTGCACCTGTAGGCGTGTTGTAAACACCGAGCGTTTTAACTACTTTTTAGCTTAATGTTATCGGGTATCGTTCGTGGAAAATAATATTTATCAAAACGTATCGTCCTAATATTTCTCTTATTTTACGCTAATTATAGGATCGTACAAAGTAGCAGAGGGATCGCGTAGTACCGAATTAGCTTTATTTAAACGTACTTTCTCTTAATTTACTAAGCAATCGAAGCCTAGATTCAAATCTATTTTTCTTCAAAGATTCTCAACCTTCTTCTAGGAATAGGAGATGAACGGGGACGAGAACGCAGGAACTCGTACATACGCACGATACGCGTAGAGATTTCGAAATATACGGCATATTTCCGAGTAATTGGATATAAAATTAGGATAATTTGTACGGTTGGATTTACGGAGTATCAAAATTATCAAAGATAAATTCACATTTTGAATTTCTCTAGGTACGATGTATAAAATATACTATGGTACCTGTAGAGGGCAATACTTCTGTCTCCGAACAGGATGAAATTTCGAAATATCCAGAGTCGGAATGCTTTAACTTTTACTACATCGTGCGGAACAATTTATCCTTCCGCTCCCGGAATTTAAATCACCCCGGAAAATGCATATATTAATATCTATGAATTTACGTTTATCTAAAGGTAAGTATGATAATATTTTTCTACCGTTATTGAAAGTACACTTTGAGCAACGTGGGATATTTGGGTTTGATTAAATGTCGGACATTTTCATTTTCGGTTTTTTCTCTAACATCAATCATGTTACGGACGTATTACTATAAGTTATTAATTGCTCATTATGAAATAATCATATTCTTGTCTTAGAAAAACCCAAAAACTTCCAGTTTAAATGTTAAACTGTATTATAAATATACTATAAGAATAAGAGAGAGTGATTGTGTGCTCAATTGGTAGCAAATACAAATAAATTTTTACAAATCATGTAAATGGAGTTCGACTTAGCACTTTAAAGCGTGCGTGCGCACAACAAAAAATCCTTATTTACAAATAAATTATCGGATTTGCAAAGGCATTACTTTGATAATGCATAAAAATATACGTACACAAATTCCATTTAGTGCCCCATTATTTGGCTGATATCGGGTGCATACCCTGTTTTTCTAGGCTTCAGTTTGGCTGAATGGTATTACATACAAAACTACTGAGGAGATAAATAATTAAGAAAGGATTATTGGAGAAATATACAAAATTCAATGGTTAAAAACTCTCAATAAGTAGACTGGTTTTGAGTTATGTTCATCATAGGATTCGATACACAACAAAAAATCCTTATTTACAGAAAAGGTTGCTTGACATCAAAGGATCAAATACTTAAGAATAACCTCATATTTTTTATGATAATAGAAAAAATGTTTGATGGCATATTAATACGGAGTTATCTTATAAGGAACTGAAATAATTCAAAAGTTTTTCCTTCTTACCTTCAACGTCGATGGTGTTGTTTAATCCCTAAACTATTTATGCCTATTTCCTTTGAGTAGTCTTTTGTTTCTCCGATTTTAACCTATTCTGTGTATAAGACTGTTTACCATGGTAAACTTGACTTTATGTCAAATGAATGAATAGCATCTTTATTTGGGGCGAAATTTAGATATTCAAGCCTCGTCTTTCCATCAATTAAAAAGAGATAAATTAGTAAATATTCATACTAGATGATTTAAGTCAATTGAGTAAAGGAGAAATTTAGTTGTGGATTTCAAAAAAGTAATTGAAGCTAAGGAAAAAATATCCACAGCAGGAAAGCGCTCAGTTTGGAGGTGTAATAAACCTATACAAAGATACTGAGAGTACAATTGAAGATAATAAACTGGTAGTTCGAAACCGGACGCCATATGAACCCTGTATCTGCTATATGCGTACTTATGTTTTGGTGTTTTGCTTCTTTGCATGAATTAAAATATCTATGAGAAAGAGTTTAACATTTAGTGTTATTATACTATTCACTATTACTATTTACTAGTCAGAAACAAATAAAATTCATTCAGCGAAGTTGTACTAGAAGTGAAAGGGAGAATTGGGTTAAGGCGCACGCTTTCCCGTGCTAAGTAAAATTTCCATCGTATTTTTCATTTAGCGAAATCGAATAATTTTTATGTTTGAGTTGAACATTTAAAACTTGAAATTAGAAAAGTATAACATTATTCAGCAGTGAAAGTTAAAATTTCTTTACTGTGAAACTTAAGTTAATAGGCGTAGTTACATCTTCAGACTATCAAGTGCTTAGTTCCGTAAAGCTACCGGTGCATTGGCTGCTTTAGCCAATCCTTGAATTACGCCCTTTTCTTAGTTCCTCGTCTTTCGGATCTCTACGGTGAGACCCAGTGGTGTCGATATTCTTACATTTTTATTTATTTAATAAAATAAGAACATTATAGTTCCATCAGGCCTTTCGATGGAACATGGATTGAAGTTGATTTAAACAAGGTTAAATAGTTTGCTTAGTAGAATACTGCTCAGTGTTGACAAAATTTAAAAAAGAACGCATAAAATTTGAAAAAAATACATTTCCCATTACATATTTTTTCAAACAAGAATTATTATGACATTTTTACGACATGTAATATTGCTTGAATAAAGTACCTGAACATGCACATTATATTTATTCATCAGTTTAGGGATGATAAACATTGATTGTCTTTCACCAAACCTATTACTTACCTTTGGGACAACATAGTAACTTTGTTTTGTGTTATATTCCATAAGGTAATATTCAGTGTCACAGTATTTACATAGTAAAATGCAATAAAGTAGGTATTTAGGAGATAATACATTATATATGGTGTTTAAATTAGGAATAATAATCTCAGTATCATAATAATAATAACATCGTACTTGTAATTGTAAAGTATTTTTTCTGTTCGACCTTGCACTAATCCGCCATTTTCTTTTCCATCCATTGGGTGCAGAGGGTGAGGCGTGAGGGCCCTCCGCCGCCATGCACACCAACGTGAACATCGAAAGAAACTCTTGGCGGCTGCCCCCGGATGAGACGGTGCAGGTGGCGGACCCGAGGACAAAGAAGGAGGTGAGTGACGTCAACACCACGGGAACCAATCCCACGTGCTGCGGGGGTTGGCGGCCGATAAAAATAGGGGGTGGGGGTGTGTGGGGCAGATATAAAGGGGGATGCGATGAGATTTACTTTGGAGGAGAGCGCCGCTGACGAATAAAATTCTGGGAACGTTGAGGACCTGGGAGGATAAAGATATTATTCTCGCTGACGTCACGGAGACTAAACGTGGGACTGTCGAGGAGTTTATGCGAGTGGATTTTCAGATATGGAGCTCCCGAGTGTTTTAAAATCTTAGGCTATTCTATGCATCCATTTTCAAAGCTCTTTGGCCTGAGAAGACGCTCGGATTTCTTAAAAATAAATTAAAGAATACGTCGATTCCTCGGTGAATATGATATCCAGCTGCTATCGTATTTTGGGGTAGAGGATATCTTTTTCGCTTTTTGTCGCACTCGGTTAACGGATATTATGCTGACTGTTCACACATGTGTATCACAGATGACCAAAAAAATACAAGATGCTGTCCAATCTTATTCTCTCTTTTAAGTGTGGCGTACATTTTTGCTGTTTTTACGAGCAAGATAAGGTCTATAAGGTCTTTTTTAAGTCGAGATTGACACTGAAAAGTCTCTTCTCCCATCCAACCTTTCGTCAGTGATATAAAAAACTTTAGCAATGTGCAGGTGAATAGAGATAGAGAGAAAAACTTTAGAAGGAGTGGATGAAATAAAACCTAAGGTGATATCTTAGGAAAATAGATCCACTACAGGTAAACACCTAAAAGAAGGGGGGCATGAAAAACCTGTGCAAAGCTAAAATATTTAAAAGAAAGCTGTGTATGACATGGAAATCATAAACGCAGTACCATTGCGAAATCACAAAATAATATTAAAAACAAATCAAAAACAGGAAAAATTGAAATAATACACTATGGGAAAAGAATAGATATCACAAAAAATATGCTGATACACAATCATTACCCAATGGAAATCGGATTTCAAAAAACAAACACTTTGGCAAAACAAGTAGTTTCTGGATATAATTAGTTTCAGTAGCCGAGATTTATGTACATACCTGCCATAGTAAGTATAATTTGTTATGACAGAATCCGTATGAGATTTAAGCATTACTCTTGATGAAGTGTTACCTGGAGAGCTTCCAAGAGAGGAGGTGGTTACCACAAATATCCCGAATGTATCTTAATTCGAAATTACCATAAATCTGCTGATACGTTTAGCTGGCTGAAGAACACTATATCTAGAAGTTAAAATTATCATGAAGAACTATAGAAACGTAGCAATCCTTGAATCCATCAAATTTTAATTATTATTATTATAAAATACAACAAGTGGACTAATCGTCCGGTGGCAACACATATACATATATTACACATATTATTATAAATCCCATCTACATTTTTTATTTACAAAAAAATTATATATTCATAAATTTAACCTTTCCTTCCCTCATAATAAAAGTTTTTTCAGGGTTCCCAGTAGGCCTTCACGGTTACTGTAGCGGTCCCGGGGACAAGTCCCCACCGTACATCACCCTACCAGGCAATCCCCTACTCCACCTGTACTCATCAACGTTAAGCTCACTCGTCCTTAATATTTTTACCCAACCTTTTTACAAACTCCCTATGATGTTTTGGGAAGGGCTCCAAGACTCCTGCAGGCAAATCATTCCAATCCGTAACAGCACGATTTAGAAAAGAGAATTTACTAATGTTTGTTCTCTGTTTTATTAATTTAACTTAATGTCTATTGTCTTTTCTGCCATGAAATTTTGCTATAGTGACTTTATTTGATAATTCCTCTAACGATATAACGATAATTCCTCTAACGACTTTATTGATAACTCCTGCGTATACTTAAAAAAATATAGCTAGCCTTTTCTTTCTCCGTCCTCTAAACTTTCCCAGCCTAATTCTTTTAGCATCTGGGTAACGCTATCAAGCCTTGCATAACTGCCAAAGACGAATCTTGCTGCATTTCTCTGTACATTTTCTATTTTTCGCTTTAAACCTACCTCATGCGGGTCCCATAGGCATTCCCTGTATTCCAAGATTGGCCTAACAAATAATTGGAAGGCAGCCTCTTTAACATTCTTATTTGATTTACTAATAGTACGCACAAGGAAGTTTAATACTTTGTTGGCTTTCAAAATGATTCGCTCTATGTGTTCATTCCATTTCAAGTCCCTACTGAATGTTAAACCTAAGTATTTTACCGTATGCTCACTAGGCAGAATTTCCCAGATGATATGCGTGTTGAAATTCACTTCTATTAAAACTGATGAATTTACATTTATTCGTATTCATTTCTAATTTATTAGACGAAACACAGCTATTTAAGGCAGTTAAATCCTCTTGAAGTCCCAAGCAATCGTTCTCGTTTTTTATATTCCTAATAATAATACAATCGTCTGCGAATAAACAAATTTTTGATTTTATTCCCGTTGGTAAGTAATTAATACATATTAAGAAGAGCCCCAGCACGCTACCTTGAGCTACGCCTGATGTTACTGTGATTTCATTGGATAAATTATTTCCAATTTTTATTCCCTGTTTCCTGCCTTTGATAAAAGAATATATCCATGTTATTACTCTTGGATCTAAGTTCATTGTACTCACTTTCTGTAATAAACTTTGATGGTCTACAACGTCAAACGCTTTTGCTAAATCTATTACGACTGCATCGACCTGTTCTTCCATTTCCTGAGCATTAACTCAGTCGTGTTGTAATCCTAACATCTGCGATTCGCACGAAAAACCCTTTCTAAAACCATGTTGATATTGGTTAATCCATCCCTCTTTTTCCCAAAAATCTTTAAGATAAGCGGCAACTATTTTTTCGAAGATTTTACAGATTACGCTCGTTAGACTTATTGGTCGATAATTCTTTATTGTTTTTTTACTCCCCCCTTTATGTATGGGAACTACCGTAGCTGATTTCCAATCTTCCGGAATTTGACTGTTGTTTATGCTTACATTAAAAATTCTTTTTAAATATGGTACTAATTCTTGTCCATTCAATTTTATGGCTTCGCAGTGTATTTCGTCAGGTCCTTGCGATTTATTATTTTTTAATTTGGAAATTTTCTTTAGAATATCTTTGCTAGTTATGTTGAAAACCGGACAATTCTCTTTTATACTATTCGTTACTTTTTCATTGTTTTGAACCGAAATTTTGTAAGTACTTGAAAAATGAGACCCAAATTCATTTGCTATTTGCGATCGATCGGTTAAAGTTTCGCCCCTCATGTTTTCTATTTTATATATCTCGTATTCAACTTTCCTCAATCGCTTCAGGTATTTATAAAAACACTCTTTACCATTTTTGTTACCAAATTCTCTATGAATTTATTTTTAGCCTCCTTCTTCTTACGTTTCAACAACGTGGTTACTTCCTGGTATTTAATTTGGAATTGAGATCCTGTTTTCCTTTTCCTATACAAAGCTCTTGATTTACGCTTAAGTAATCTAATCTCAGCAATATATTATTCCGGATCTGCACTTTTCTTTAATATTTTGGTAGGTACGTATTTTTCTATGCCTACATGTAAAATATGTTTAAAATTGTTTCATATATCCTCGATACTAGATCCTTCGTTAACCTACCCTTTATATTCATCCTTAAGGTAATTGCGGAAAGAATTCACGTTCGCCTTGTGGAAACTGTTAACGTTTTTATTTTCTTGGTATTATTAAAATTACTTTTATTGCAGAAGATCTCTAAGTATATTGCCTCATGGTCGCTAATCCCTGGTATTAATATGGATATCATTCCTGGTGTATTAATATCGCTATCTCTTCAACAAATAGCTGATTTTTATCCTTTAAGCTTACCCCCGGCATAAAAATATATGCATTTAATTTTCCACGAGAATTTTAGACGGAGTATCCCTTCTCATTGTCTATAAGGATAGCCCCAAACTGCAAAGATTCTTCTGAGAAGTATTTTACCGACTTTTCTGATAAAATTGTAGTATCTCCCCTTTAATTCTGGGAGATAAAAGACTTTAATCGTTATAATTGTTATTCTAAAATCCCATAACAAGTTTTCATCGCAGTAATGATGACGGACCTTAACAGACTACGTTAAGTCGGACAGACATCATATCCTTTCTAGGTGATACTTAAGAAGAGATACAGAGAAGATTTTAGTTTCAAAGGTTATAATTGTGTTCATATGAGTTGCAAATGTTTACAATTTTTAGAAATAGCACTTGAGACAAAAGTAACTTAAAATTCGAAGATAAAGAGAATTAAGCATTCTTACTTTAGAATTCTGATTTGAAATATTGAATCCGCATTCCTTTTAATTGTTTTCCATGAGCTTAGAGAAAATAAATCCATAGCTTGTTTCTGTTCATAATTTTAGTAATAATTACATGCTTTATTCTCCAGTACCAAGATAAAATGAAAATCTATGACACTATCTCTGACAAGGATGATTTGTTTCATAAATCTGTCAGTGACTTGAAAATGATAGTATCAATAAATCTGAAGGATTCTGTGTTTATTCGATAGAATTTTGTTCCATTGATAAATTTCATAGTAATTCATTTTAGCAACATTAGTAAGTTAGTTAGTTAGTTGGACCCTTTATTGGCGAGGTTAGGCCCAGGTGGGCCTCTCTTCCATCTAACCTCGTATGTCGATTACATTTAAACTTATTAAAAACTCAACTTATTAAAACAATACAAAAAGAAAGAGTAGGGTGTGGGAAAAAATCTATGCAACTGAAGGTTGGCTAAGGAAAAAACCCACGTTGCGGGAAAACACCCACAAAGAAGGGGGGTGAAAAAAACCCGCGAAAACACAGTAATAGAAATAAATACAATAATACACAAACAATAGTGGCATGAAGCATCATCTAATTTTTCTCTGCATCAAGTTGTTGTTATTATGATTTCAAGCATACGTAATGTGTAAGATTTTATGAGTTATCTCTATTTTCTATCTCCCTATTATACGTTTCCGTATCATTATTTTACATTTTTGTAAAGGGAAATACCCCTCAATAAACGTAATTTCCATCATATTAAACATTCTATTCTATTACATGACTGTTTCGCTTCATTACAAATATTACGTTATTTTCGCATTCTAATAATCATCCGAGAGTAAAAACGTTTACAGTAGCGACGATCTGCCGTGATTTCATTAATAACTCAAACTCGCATCAGTGATAGAATAACAATTTCTGAGCAACAGATAATTTTCCTACCTCTAATGTATTTCTTAATTTAAATTTTACACATTTTAAATAAATAATCTTGAATTTCGTTTCTTTCTTTCTCTTGTTAACTTTAGATTTGGATTTGAAAAAAATATTTTCGGAATTATTTGTCTAAGTTAAATGCCATAACCCCATTAAATGCCCAGAAATTCTACTTGCAGCAAATATAATATCTAATAAATAAATACAGTTCGTAAAATAAGTCCAAACCTAAATAACTATTATTCATGATATAATTCATTTATTTTATCATGGAAATAAACAACCACTCAGTCAAGCCTGAAACTATAGAGTTTATTATTCTTAGCTATTTTTGGAATATTTGTTCCTTTGTAGCGTCTGCTGTGAGGGATTGGGGTTTGAATTAAGTTGTTCACAAAAAATGGTTGGGACTGCCACCGGAAGAAATTCTACTTAGCAGCATATTTAATAATAAATAAATAATCACTTATCCTCAGTGACCACCACGAACAGGCCGCAACAAAAGTAAAAGAAAGATATATTGTTCCCCATCCACTACCTGAAGACAAATGAAAACTTCTTTATCTATCCAGGAGCAGGAACCAAGCGAAGGAATAAACAGAAGAAAGACGGTGATGTGGATAAATAGGCTTGGGAGAGAACGCAATGGAACGTAATAAAACAGTTGGCGATTCAGGGAAAAAGTCAAAGGGATGCAAGTTGAGCGATAAGGGTTGGAAAGTGATGCGATGTGAGCGATTGTCCCTCCGAATCCCCACACGTAAAACAGGGACGAGTGAATTTATTTTGGGACGTGAAAGGGAATGAAGCGAAATACTCTCTCCGAAAGGGACCGAAGATATATCCGAAGGGTCGGAATTTTCATATCCGCGAACGACGTCAATGGGCCGGAGTTGATACGAGCGACAATATTCCAGTTCTCATCGGATTCCGATATTTACGAAAAAATTTGACATCGGGTAACCTATGGTACGGACTGCGATACCATCGAGCGCAATATCGGATATCGATGGCTCTGAAATAATCGCGGCCAATGTGGATGCACCTTATCAGATTCTTTCGACAGGATAAATTCGAAAGGGCTGAGTCATTGAATACCGACCGCTGGTATCTCTAGGGAAAATGTTGAGTTTATTGTCTTCCGATAAGCAATTCGGCAAAGTCGTCTCTCACTCCTTTAACGTGTGAAAATTTCTCATTACTTCCTCCAGTTTATCTTCTGTGCCGTGTATATACATTTAAGGTTAGGTCGGAGAGATGTATGGAATGAAAATAAATATAAATTAAAAGGTTATGAGGATTGGGAAAAGGGGAGATGATTTACATATCTTATTAAAAAGTCAGCGGCTACAGGTGGACTCCTTCAGTTATCTCGGTAGCCTGATAAATAATGATGACAACTTTACCCAGGAAATTAAAAGCAGAATTGCCATGGGAAAGAGAGCATACGAAAATTCAAAAGATCTATTAAAGGCTAATAAAATACCAATCACATTAAGGAATTGATTAGCAAAATGTTTCATAAGGAGTGTGGTACTATATGGATCAGAAACGTGGAAAGAGTAGACCGCAGAAGGCCAAAGTTTGGCATGCTCCGAGATTTGCGGGATGAAGATTCCTACCAGAAAATGAAGGAGAAGGCAGGGAATTGAGTGGTTTGGAGGTTTTCAGCTGAAACCAGTCCCAGCATAGATTTACCTTGATGATGATGATATATTAAAGATTAGCATAATTTGCTATTCAAGAAGTGCAAAGATACTACCGTTTTGTCGTCATTGTGTATTACTACATTATATATCCCTGTTTGCGTACACAAAAATCTACACTAGTAAAAAAAAATATTTTACTTGCACCATACCTATTGTACTTACGTAATTTCAGGTCATGCTTAAGAGTTTCTTTCTTAAAAACTAACTGTGATATTACTATCAATAAATGTTTGTATACAAATCCTTCTAAGGGAATATTTTTGTCAGCGGATACTCTATTCTGAGTTTCTTCATGGCTGGATTCAGAATTACCTGAATAAGGAATTTTTTGTGTAGGCAGTCAAAAGGTAAATTTTAATTAAAAAGAATGAAAATGACTATCAGCCATTAAAGAAATTTATTCTTCTAATAAAAGACACCAAAATTTTAATCCGAATGAACAAGAGAATTTGTCTGTTCTCCTTTAAACAAAACACTAATAAAATAACAAGAGAAATGAAACTACTATTTGAGAAAAGTTGCAAAATAATTTCGGTCATTTGCACTAAATGTACACAATGTACATTTGCACTAAATGCCTTAAATAAAAATATAAAAAATAATATAATAATAATAATAATAATAATAATAATAATAATAAAAATATAAAAAATATATATTAAATTTAAATATAACCCGAACTTATGAGAAAGAAAAGAAAACTGCTGATATTGCGAATTTAAATATACACTAATATCGATAAATACACTATTATCTTATCTTACCGCTTTGGGTTTATATTGCTGTATTCAACATGAGCATCTTTCTTTTACTCCCGAAGAAATATTTTATACGCCTTAAAATTAGAGAATGGTCCACGTTAAAGATCAAGTTTGAGTAATATGGTAGTGGCGCATTCCAATTACGGGGAAACCATGGGGGAGTAATAAAAGGGCTAAGAAATAAAGCGAAACTTAATTCCGTCCCATCTGGACCTCAATTTTATGACCTTGACAGTCAAGGAGTTGGGCAACTTCTCCAATACTTCCGATATTAGTTTCCTTTCCAAATTTTTTGCCCGTGTTTATGGTTGCAGAGGGAGCACAATGCAGATGGAACGCATGCTCAACTTCTAACCCATGTAAAAAATGCCTTTTAATCTAATATCGCATATGCTAAATCAATAGTTCACATTTGTCGAAGATACATAAAAGATAAAAATTACCATGCCATGCATTTGAAAGATATCTCCTTATCATGGACACGATACATGTAAATAAAATTTAATCTATTCATTGTTATCCGAGTGATTATTTGTAAAATAATTCGACAACAAAATATCTGTAGAGAAAAGATAGTTCTATATCCATTGATATTTATATTTGATTTCTATTAAAGGAGGCGTTTCCAAATAGATAACTGTTGATTTCGATTGACCAGCGACAGGTGTTGCTATGAATTTTTATAAATAAACAGATTTTTCAAATACAAATACGAACTAATCAGGATTTTTCTTTCCACGTCATATTATTCTGATTCGTTTAAAACGGAGGTACCCAATTTTGAGGAATTATAAATGTGTTGTGGGTTTTAGCAGGGCTACATCTAAAGAAAATACTTTCCTCCTTGTATTATATGATACACTTCCCACAAGGTATTTTGGGTACGCTATACCGTACAGTACTACTCCGAAATGTAGCACAAAAATAGTTGTTATTTATTTGCAAAATATTATACACTTTGGCATTAGACGAACTTCTGTTCGGAAATAGAAATAAAAATCTACAGCTCAAATAAGCTATAGACGAAATGTCAATGTATATTCTTATTCCTATGCAATAAATCAATGATCATTCTAAAAAGAATGTAAATAAGACTTCAGTCCTAATATATAACATTTTTAATGTCGTTTAGCATCTATTTCCAGAGAAGTTAATTGTAGTATATCTAGACGAATATAATAGATATAAGATAATAGATGTGTAAACAGTGTTGGGACTCAAAATGAAATAACCATCAAAATTCTCCATAGGTCACGAATTCTGTGTAAATATTCCCTAATAAATATGGTTTTGACATAATATTACGTCTGTTGCCTTTGAACATTTCTGACATTTCCCAGCAAAAGGCCCTGTGTCGAAGTTAAAAATGTGTCAACTCATAAAGTTAATCTAGGTTTATGCACTAGCACCGCTCCTCTATTAAACAAGGCATTTTTGAACCCATCTTCGTACACTGCCTTAAGACATTTTCCCGAATACCGCAATGGTGAATGTTTCCATAAATACATTTTTCGTCAAAGTATTTAAATATTTATTAATTAAAATTTCACTTTTATACTTTCTATTATTAAGAAATTTGAACTAACCCGACTCCTTCTCCTCGTTTTATTAATTTAGTAACAATAAGAATACCTTGACAATATTTTACTAATGTTTTTCTTTATAATATATTAGCTTGCTACTTCAACTTCACGAGTGATGTAAAAGTCCTTTTCGTCATATTTTTTAAGATAATTAAACCTATAAATAAGGCTTCCAGAATGATACTCTTTGATAATAATACCTATACCGAAAATTTCAGTATTTCCTCTAGTTCTATCTATGATCAGTGCAGATGTTTATTTTTTCTTTATCTCTTATAATGGTTACATAATTATGTTTAAAATCTCAGAGGTACTTTAGATTGCCCTTTAGCTTTCAGTTAAACAAGAAAATTTTTATTGCAATCTGAGTCAGAAAACAAAAGTTTGAGGTTTAAGCCAATTGAATAATTTCAACATAAGTTAATGACTCCGAGGATTTGTAAGTCAAATTAAACCTATCAAAGTCCTCAAAGGCTACGCTAACAATTTCGGTATTGAAAACACAACAACCTCTGAATTATTTTAACCGGCAACCATCATCTTCAAGAGAAACCGTGCCAGATTAGTCAACCGCTCCTTTTCAATGAAAACCCTTCAACGATTAAACGGGGACATTTAGATAATTTCTCACCCGGAGACGATTTGAATTCTTGGTGTTATTTCCTTAAAAATAGCACAGGAAATTATTCTCGGCTCCTTCGAGGACTTTAATGGGCGGCCAGTCACCATCCAAAGTCGTGAAAGTAATTAAATCAAAGTCTATTGAGTTTTGTGCCCTCCGCTCCAACGTCTCGGGGCACAATTACAAAAATTGGGTCGTCTCCATTCTTTTCATTTTACCATCCACCAATTTCCGAATCCCAGAAGGATAAGAACATGAGACGAAGCACTTATTCCCATCTTTTTATGCAAGAGTTTCGGCCGACCATTTGACCTCCTTGGAAGTTAGAGAATAACTTAATGAAATTCAGGAACACACCTTGCCCAGGTCTTCTGGAACACTTCTCTGAATAAGTTCACGTGAGAAAGAGATGTAACCAATGAAGTAAGAACACGAAGGGAATAAAGGGGAAGAACCTTTATGTCATTTGCTCGCTGACCTCCAAACAATGGAAGTACGGATGCCAAGATTATGAATTTAAAATAAATAATTTGTATATATTGGCAAAAATCGGGAGAGCCAGTTTGTATTTTCTTAATTAAAATTTCATTTACGGTTTTTTTTATGAAAACAATATTTCCAAAATTAATGCTACGGAGCTACCCTTTCTTGCAAGAGCTTGTTCACCTTCTTAGGCTTAACTCAGAATTACTTTTTTGCATACAAATTGTGGTTGACATAGTACAAATTTCTGAAAAACGCAGTTTTAACTACGACTGTAAGTTCTCCTCCGTTGATAACTTACAGATTCATCTTATTAATTTCAATAGATTAGTTTGTATCTAAGTTATTTAGGGTAGCAATATTTATTGAATTAATCAGTTCGAAAGGTGTGTAACTTCTGGTTCTCGAAAAAAATTAGCAATACAAGATATTTCTGTAGCGCTTCTCTAAATATGTTGTATTATATGGACTTCTACAACACTTCAATTTTTATCGAAGAGGTGGAGGAAGTATATGTTGGTCATCCAAAAATAAAGGAGCAAAATCAGATTCAAAATTCAGAATCTAAAGAAAATAAATAGTACGTTCATTCAATATACACTAATGACATAACTATGTAAAGAAAAATACTGAATTTTGATAAAATTATCCTAAGAATTAAAAAAATTTCAGTGACATTTGATTATCTATAACTAACAAAATTTCCTTTAATGTTAATAATAAAATTTCCTGCGATACATTTGAGAGGAAGTATTCAAAACGCGAAGTATTTCATAGAGTAATCCGCAATAGCTAAGTTTAGACCAGTATAATTTTATATTTTAGAGCTACCAAAATCTCTAATATTATAATCATTCATATGTTCATGTTAATTGCCATCACTGGGAGGTCAAATTTTAATTTGGGGAGTAAAATGATGTTGGTTTTGACTAAATTTTACATTCTAGTTTTCTCTACCATATAATCTCTTATGTTGTATGTTATAAGCATTGCAAATAGACTAACTTTATAGTACTCTGAGAGTTTATTTCAAGCACTTGCATGAGTACATATCCTCACTTAAATTGATGTAAATGAGTAAGATAGTGAAAGAGACCTTGCTGTTTGACACGAAATACGCTAATTTTGCAATCTGATATTTGAATAAAAGTATCTTAGAACAATAAAAATAAAAATGGAAAACCAAGAAAAACATGACAAAGAAAGGGTAAAAAGTACAAACAAAAGTTACTGGACATTTCGCTAAATTGAATCTAAAAATCACCTGACTGAGCATTTGATTAGTTAATGGTATTAATAACCACGGGTATTGCAAGAGTTACAAAAATACTGCAATCAATAAAATATTAAATAATTAAATACAAGCATCATTAATATGTTTCTCTGATAATGGCAGTTGCCTCTATCTTTATCTATTGCTTCTACCTTATTTGCATAATAGCCTATTATATAATCGTATAATAACTAGCACCGCGTAATCGCGTACAAAAGCATAAATAGTTTTCATCGTATATACGGTCAATGTCCGGTTTTTTGTTTTAATTAAGTATATATATAAACAAATATTTAATAACATCAACAAATTTTACTTACATGCCGTATCAGAACCCTTCTGAGTGACCTAATGTGGAGAATGGGAGGAATTGAAACACAACAAATAGATAATTACCAATACAATACTTTTTGTTCCTTTGTTAAAACGGCCATCAAAAAAAATGTACCGTGTATGGTAAAAATGTAACATATTGCAGCGATGGGATAGAGATATCCACGGAAAGGAAGGCAATAAATAAGAGAAACATAAAAACCAGTAAACAAGGTCAGTGCCGGGTCAGTTGGGTCGGTTACGTGGTTTGGCGTACATAATGACGTGGGGATCCAGTGTGAGCGTTTGAAAAATGCGCGCCATGCGAACAACATCTGTTGAAATTTTTGACGTGCCGTCGCGGAGCGGCGCTGTCGGCAGCGGGGCCTTGTCATTGGCGAGTGAGCATGTAATGCGGCCATTCGCGAAAACTCTATCTTTTTTCCTCCGATAATTTTTATGTCTGCCCTCGAGTTATGAGGTGAGGGGATGAAAGGCTAAGGCTGGAAATGATTTCATTTTTATCCTCCGATTTCGTGTAACGAGCGAAAAAAAATTGAAGCCACGCTTCACTTCCGGCGAGCATGTCCTTTCCTCAATCTGCTTGGAATTCGAGAGACATTCTATCGTAATTCTTTTCCTGCTCTCCTATCTTCAACTTCTCGGGGCACCGCAAACATCCCTGGGGGCATTTAACCGACATTATTGATGAAATTAAAAAGGGGTCAGTATTTAAGCTTTGCGAAGATATCCAAAAAGGAAACATGATTATAAAACAGTCCGAATGCAGCAGATTCGAATCTTATAAATATAAAACTTGATATTTTTGGTTGTTTTTATCGCATCTTAGAAATACACAGGATGAGTACTAAAGTTATGAAACAAGATTACATTTAATACTCGAAATCACTATTCGTTATTATAACAGTCTCTCTGTGCTTGAAATTTTATCCAGGTTATGATTATATTGGTAAATGGATGAAAAAACCCGAAATACTTCGGAACTAATATAACACAGATATCATTTACGTCATATCATTGGCTATACTTATCACTTATATTACCAAAAATTAAAAAAATCGTTCCCTATCTTCTAAAACTGAATTTCATGGCTATATTAAAAAGCTGGTGATTTCGAAAATCAGTTTCACTAAAAAATTGATATATCGTTTATATTTCAACTGATAATCAGCTTTCATATGTTACAATGCATACACGACATTGGACGATAACCCTCCAAACTAATTTGAAATACAGTCAAAGTAATAATAATATTTTTTAAATATTTAAAAACAAAAACAGGCCTCGGTGGCCGAGTGGATAGCATGCCATCTAAGCTATCACTCCTGTCCCAAGGTCCGGATTCGAATCGGATTTTTTCGTTCAGGGAATGGTTGTTTATGTTCGTAAGTTACTGTTGCCTCTGTGAAGATCCTACTGACAAGTTCATTAGAGCTTAGGAGGACGTAAACGAAAAATACGTACATTGTCCTGTACTGTTATCAAAAGTGCTGAATCAGGATTATTTTCGTTAGCATGAAGTAATTATTAGAAAAAAACATTACAAAGATAATATTCTGATTTCATACCCCTATAAATCAGTATATTAGATTTATCACTCCTAAAATGACGGGCATAGGAAACGATCATTTTTAATTTTAAGAAATATAAAATATTCAAATCTATATATTGATTTGATGGATATATCCGTTGTTAAAGTAACATTATTTATATTCTTTTCCGGTTTAAAGTTTATTTACTAGTTTAATACTCGGTAGTTTTCGGTATTTAGTTAATTATTCGGAACCATATTTAGCTATCTTGCTTAAATAATAATTAGTAATCCTAATTAATTATTGATATCATTTACTTAACCTACATTAAGTAATGATAATCCTGAATTAATAATTGAATGAATGCATGAAGAATGTTACCTTACTTCAGATGTAAATAAATGTTATATTTAAAGAAGTTTTGCTCTATATGTTTTATATGTTATGTTTTTTTTTCAATGATACATCAGAATCTCTATTTAAAAATTACGCCATTTAACCATTCCACATAGTAATTACAAATAATTGGAATATTTTTTACTTAAGATAATGAGTTATTTTAGAAAGTAATTTTAAATTATTTATGTGCAAGATAATTCGACCTCTTAAGAAATACGAACCAATAGTCGATACTAAAAACTGTCAAGTACCTATTGGCCTTGTTGAATTGAATTTTAAGACTATGAGTGTACGTCTATCTTCCTTCTTAAATATGTGTTCAAAGAAAGAAATGAATCCCACATTTACCATTTGGAAATCTCTTTAACGTACAAGCCTTTAGTCAAAAGCTGTTTTTTTGACAAAAACAGATAATCGATTTATATGACATCGATGATCAAAGGAAAATCACTGACCGTTAACTCATTGATCCTTGAGAGGACACAGACGTAGATTTCTGCTGACAACCAGCAATACTCATTTAGTTTACTATCAAAAGAAAAGGAAGAGGCATGTGATCGATTAGATTAATCACAGTTGATTGAAATGGACTTCTATGTAATTGAATTTCCTGCCTTTTATTTGATTAACCCGAAGCGTTGACTCTCCATTTAATCATGTTGTTGGAAAAGAGAGAAATAAATGTTATACTACGGCTTTTCATTTAGACTCGCTCCTCAACTTTATCCATTACCTTTATATTCAAATTCTTTTTGGTTTCATTCGTAAATCATCAACTAAATTACGTCATTTGGTTCAAATTGTTTCCATAAATTACTGAGATAAATTACATAAGGTAATTCATAATTATACCAAGGGTTTATTTTAACGATAGATTTGTAGAAATATTCCATAAACAATTAAAGTTTTTGCAATGAGAGGCAGTCATTTTAAAAATCGAATAACAATCTGTAAATTATGCCCCGTATTGCAGTATTGGTATACTTGCCCCAATGTTGGTAACTGAGTTGAGATTAAATGATGATATACCAATCATTAATAGTGCATGAGAGGAGACTATAGCTTACTGTGAAGAGCTTAAGTAGAAAGGTTCGATTTAATCATCAAGCAAATATTCGATCTATAATAATTCTATGGTCTATACATACAAACGAACAGCAAAAGGAATATTCGTATTAAAATTAGATAAAGAATAAATATATACAAGGATTGAAATTCTAAGCAAAAGATGTTGCGCTGTTCACGGAAAAACAAATTACTTTTGTGATGTTGATCCATAATTAGATTTTCCACTATTGAATCCTTCTCATAGTAAACGTAAACATACCAAGCTAGCTGACGAAGCCTTGACAACCAAGAGAGGAGTGCTAATTAGTCGCTATATTCTCCAAAATGTAAGGGTTAATTTCACTTTCGAAGAGGAAAGCATAAAACATAGCATGAGGGAAGGGGATCGCCTGTATACATTTATGTAGCTATTTATAATTCTTGTTTTACTGTTTTACGACCTTATTTATTCACCGTATAAAGTATTGTAGAGTGCTGCGGTTGGCCAACATTTAAACTGTTCTGGTTTGTGTCTTCCGGCTGTGCTGCTCTGGTATTCTTTTTTACTCTGAAATAGAGTTCAGCAGCGGTTTGCGGTTGCCTGTATTTGTTAAAATCCTCCCGTAACTACGGTACCATTTTTAAAAGCCTTCAACCGTACTTAGCGGTAACGCAAGATAAATTATCCCAATAATATGTACATGCCTCCTCAATGCATACATTTACACGAATGTGTGGTAATTCGTTGATGTCTATATTTGCTAATGTATGTGCGGACTAAATTTAATGTGTTTCCCAACTTTGAACAGCAAGCAAAGAATCATTTGGTTATAATCTTGAATATTTAGTATATTTTCATGTTTTCTAACTAATGAAAACCACCCAATTTTCTTTCCTGGATAAGCTATTTTTATGTGAACTTAATATAATAATTTTTTTCTTCTTTGTGTATTACCCAGCAAGCTTTCATTTACTTATGAAAAAGTGCTGATCATCTAGCGCAAATCTGATTCATTCATTCATATTTTTTCATTCTTTATCGTACTATATATAACTTTACAATTAATTTCTATACAGCACATGATGATGGGTTACATGAAAGAAGTGATAAAAGAGAGTCTTTACAAACAAAGCTTGTACTAATTCCAACATACATTTTATTTTTTTACTTGTACAATTCCACATAACATGATCTTCCACCAAGTATTGCGGAATGATATTCATTAAAAGAAGAGATTTTTAGCCGTAATGTCGCCCTAATAAAAACATTTTAAAGAGGCAGCAAATTGCTTATTTTTAATTTCCCAGAAAAATGTTCCATATATAAAATAGAGTGGGTAACATATTCGTCGGATTAAATACTTCCGCAGCAAATTTTACGATAACGACCTCTATGCATTTCAACACCCACTATTCTTTATTACTGTAATCTGAGATTGCTCTTTCTATTTAAAATTCACAACAAAATACTCCTTATGCATCAAATAAAGAGGAAAATAGATCAGTCGACTTTAAGACCTCTGCAATGAAATTTACGAGAGTGAATCTGCATGCATTTCAATACCGGCTTCCCCTGCACTTCTCTGAAAGGGATTCCACTCAGTACTCAAGCGCCTCACTTGGTCACTCACACCCTCAAAGCAGCTCCTTATGTCCGAGGAGCACTTATCCATAATCGCATCGACAGCTCGCAAAGAGGATCATCTCCCTAAAGAAAAAAAAAACGCGCCTTAAAAACTCCTTCGGAAGCCCAAAAGAGCCATTTTTACCGCAGAATATTTTTGCGTTTCAATTTTTCGTTCGTCTTCATCCGTGGGGCTCGTGAAAATTTCAGAATAAGGAAGGCCAAAGAGTGCCGGCCGGGAATCGTTTCAAAGGAGAAAGCTTCGCGAGACCTCTGCATTTTTTTTGCTCTTCCAGCCACCTATCTCGCATCTCCCGTGCTCTCGGACCTATTGCTGTGACAAAACTGGGAGCCGTGCATTTTTAACGCGGTCCCGGTCCGAGTATAAAACGTCTCAAAGTAGCCGGGAGGGAAGAAACGGCATTGGTGATTGCACTCTGCCACAGCGGCCTTTGGGAAATATTTAAATGAGGAGGAAGGCAAAGAGGAAGCTGCGGGTTGTTGGATGGGTTGGATTTTTGTTTACGGCGTATGAGAGCCTTTTCAGTGCCCTCAAAAAACCGTGGGATTTATTCTCGGGCGTTAAGCCCTTCAAATTAAAAATAATGCGAGCTGAAAATAGAGCGGCTCGAAAGGCCGTGAGAAGTACACGCCCTCTCGCGGATTTACTGCAATTAAAACTTGTTGATGAGTTTTTATATTTGCGGTGCAGTCGTCGGGTGTTTTCTCTCTCGTAAGTGACCACTGTGGATTAAATAGAATAATTCTCGTCCCCGCCTAAACCTCCCATTTTATTATAAATAAACGGTTACTTAACTCGAATCAAATTGATAATCCGTGATATTTAGGTTAATAGGTTCAAAGTTTGGTCTGAATTAAATCCGAGAAATTGAAATAATTCATCGGATTCGATTTATTACTATTATTTACATCTAACTATTCCCAACTTTTCATTTTTCAAAATAACGGAGAAGTTTACCATTGTCCAATCCTAATTTTGGTTTTTACCTGATAACGTGCATAAAATTGCGAGATTTGCGAGCTCTAAATTCCCCTTTATTATGAGGAAAATTTCAAAACTAGAATATTTTCAGAGCAAAATTCATGATTTCCTAAAATTGAGTCGAATACTGATCAAACTTTCATACTCTAATGCTTTTAAGCTGCTTACGATTTTTGTTCTAGAACTACATTCACCATACATAAAGTTTGAACATAAATTTTATTCCTGGCAATATCAAAGATCAATTTAACGAATTTTGTATCCTATAAGTATACGGCCTGATACGATTCTTAAGAATAATAAAATCATAGAACCTTTCCTTCTTTTAAAGATAAGGGGGCGTCCATTAATTACGTGAGGCGTTTAGGGGGATGGGGGGGTTAAGCCGAATCTCACTCACTCTCACGTGGGGGAGATGGGGGGTTCTCGCAAATATTACGTAATTTTTTATCAGCAAAAAACAGTGTAGAATTATGAGATAACTGGGTTAAATTGAGTAAAACGTGTTTCTCTACTAAAATATGACTAAAGTTTACACAATAATATTTATCACGGTTATGCGAGCGCCACAAAGTAGCATAGTGGCCCGTCGATTGTTTAACCACCGGCTAGCCGAACACGCGATTCGACGAGCGCTGAAACGTACGAGTTTTTTGGATAAATCAAATACAATGAAACATAGATTGACATATTTACACTGAAAAACGCATTTTGAACAATCTCACGTGAGATTAGAGGAGGGGGTCGAGCCAAATCTCACGATATCTCACTAGGGGGGGGGGTGGTCAAAAAATCGCAAAAATCACCTCACGTAATTAATGGATGCCCCCTAAGACTTACATATGCATATATATTACATACATATTATTACATATGAATACACGTTTCTTTTGTGGGTAACCAGGTTTCACTTTCACTTCGTATAGCCCTGAGTTTTCGGGAAAACTTCAATGCATATTTATCCTCGCATTCATGTATCGTATCAAAAACACCCAGATATTTCATATGCGTTCTCTTTTATTATTTAGGTACGTTCATCTTTCCACTTAAGCATCTAATTTGCCACGTTCCACGAAAAGTTTCCTGACCTTCTTATTTTAATAATAATTTTTTGCAACATCATGATTCTAAATTGGAAAATATTCATCATATTTTGTAAATGACTGTAATAGATTCTTCCAACATATGCCCACTGCAGCAGTTGAACAAATTCACAAATTTTTCCAATTTCTAGCTAAAGAATTTCAATTTATTTCTCTTTGTGATTTCAAGCTGCACTGCTACACGTACACATACAATATCTATCTTTAATTCCCATTTGGAAATCTATATTCTTTTACAAGCAGAATAACTGCATGGGTCTATTTTTGCAGATATTAGATTTATGCAGTTGATAGGCGCATGCCTACGGCAGAATTTGGTGATCGGCACTAGTTTATATTATACGGATATCTTCCACGATCATATTCGCGAAATCTATTTTTGGAAAACCCAACAAACAAGTGACACATGCAAAAATCGTTGTTTTTCTTTCTTTACTACTAGCAAGCCATCCCTCGACGCTGCTTCATTTATAATTTTTAATGGAATGTGGAATGGAATGTTAACGGAGGGTCGTGCATATTCTATGAAGGGAAAGCAGAAAATCAAACAGTTCCGAGAGATGAGTTTCATGCAAAGTGAAGGAAGGGAAAACGCAGCGTGAAACCTCGACATACATGCATTGCTAAAGAGGAGTCCATTGGTTTCTATGGTATCCCTTCCAAAATGTAATAAACAAATGAGAAATGATAAAAAACAAACAGAATAAATACTGCTACAGTAACTGCTATAAGTTATACCAAAATATAATTTTTTCCTTCCTGTAGCACTAATCAACATAAGTGGTGTTATCCTCACTTGAGTCATCGTTTTCAAAATATATAAATTAGAAAGGAAAATGGACTACTTAACTAAATTCTCCGGATACATCCAAAGCTTTAAGAGATTGAAGAAGGAAAAATCTTTGAGTGGAGTATTTCTTTCTACTTGAAAACTGTAAAGAAATAAATCTCGACCAAAAAGAACGGTTATCTTTCTTAATAAATAGAATAGGACAGATAATATATAATAAATCTTTCAACATCTTTAAAAGAAATCGCTATGATTAAGTAGAACTCCTTAATCTGTATCATTAAGATTCTTAAATCTCAATGTTTGAATGTAAAACTCTAAAAAATATAAAAATATGTGACTTCAAACACAAGTCTTTCATATAATCCTCTGATACTTACGAATTGTACGAGGCTGACAAAATTCAACGAAAACATCGTTGAATCTGAATAACGGCATAAACATCTGTATGTATTGGATTTCATCTAAAACAGGTTGCTTCCCTTTAAGCACATATGCCATTCTTTATCAGCACTCGACGTAAACGGCGAAATGATTCTAATGTTGACATGATCGCTTAAAAGCAGAAGAAAGGGAGGATTATTGAATACCCGTTGAGAAGGGATTCGTATTTTCAGGGATCGTTTGCCAAGAAAAAAATTAATTTCGTTCCAATGAAGCTGAATGCTTTATCTCGAGCGAGATAATGCTGGATTAGAGATAATGTCGAAGTGAATGGTGTCTTTAGATTAATGGTCAGATATTCTTCCTTCTTTGGGTGTTAATACTCGTCTTTAACCTGTTTTTGTGGATTTCTGAAAATTCAATGACGATGAAAACTGTAAAGATAGATTTTCCGATATTCTAAGATATTTTTGAGAGTTTTCCAAATATTCAGGTCTATTGAAATGGAAACATCATTGCGACTTAAACGATTTTTAATTTTTATCTGAAAATAAACTATATACCTTTAACCTTTAGAAATTTAGCTTAAACGTGTTTGACCAAATTTGATATGCTTGATTCCTGTGATTTAACTACGTGAGATGGAATACTATAAATATATTAACAACATATAACTTTTCACTGAAATGGCTGAACTGCGCTGCAGTTACATACTGCGATTCGATAAATTAATTCTTAAATATTACTCCCTAAAATTATTCTAAGGAAATCACTAGAAAAATGATAAAATGGTTATAATAAATAAAACTTTTTCAAAATGACAATCTTTTTAGACTAGGCTGTCAAATAATTTATTTTCCATTGCATTCATTTTACTTGAGAAAATTCATATATTAAAATTTCATCATCAGTTGATTTGTATACTTCAATATCCTCTTAATTATTAGCGTATGATACTCATAGCAAGACCACCATGAACTATCTCTGAGAAAAATTCATCTTAATCGAAAATAACCACTAAAGAAAACTCAATTGTTACCGTCCTTTATTTATATTTGCCTCGGCAGATGGACATTTTCAAGTTTATTGAAAATAATTATACGGTATATCCATGAATGAAATTTACTAAAATAAATTTACCTTTTCAATTTCTACTTATAATTCAAAGAATGCAAGAATGATTGCATTACAATCCCTGAGCAGGATCTGTACAAAATTATTAGGGAAAATTTTCCTTCAACTGACTGAGCTCTTTCTCAGCTAGAAGAGTTAGAATACTACATATTTTTAGGTAATAAATGTCCTGATCGATTGATAATAAATATCAACTAATTATAAATTTTAGAACACCTTTCTTAAACGGTACATAAGAAAGTTAAACTTATTGCATTTAACTTAGGAATAAACTCCATTTGAAAAAAATTAGTTCTACCATACGAAGAGAATAAAACAGGAAACAAATGATGCGAAAGTTGCAAATTAAGATGTTTACAAATTCTTATTGATCCAATTTTAGGTGATTGTAAGTGAATAAATAGTCTTTTTAGCGTTTCTTCCTAACATATATTCTTAATAGTTGTACAGTACGTTGGCTTATAATACATATTTATATCCTATAGTTAATCGTTAATTGTGAACAACTTTACATTGAAAAAATTACCTGCATTGATTTTAATGCACGTCATTTAATAATATTTTACTCTTTTTAATTTCTACTATCAACTTATTAAAAAGAAAGATGAGAAACTGAAAACAAGCATATTGTCGTTTTAGCAGGCTGTAGTAGAACTCGACTTGCCCCTTAACGTTGTACTCCACGCACTATCATAGTGTGCATGTAAGTTGCCTACAAACAAGGATCCTTGCTCAATAACTAAATTATGACAGCTAACTTGTCTTCAACTTTCCATAATGAAGTTCCATACCTTAGAAAAGCTAGTCAGTACTTACCTATAAAGAGCAGTTACAATGAATACGTTTTTTGTTTATATTCTTGATTTTCAAGCTAAATTCTTGTCGGGAATAGGTAAAAGAAATTGAATCCAAACTCCTTTCCTCTGCGTAACAATGTTGATTTTAGACTTAGCAATTGATATTTTCCATACTGTGATCCATCTATTTGATAATTATGCTTCAGTAAAACATCTTCATGAGTAAGCTGGCCAAACTGTAAGATTCTTTTATTTTCTCTTCATATTCTCTCTTACTAGAAAATTGTATGTATGATTTACTATTAGGGCTTTTGGGATGAATTACGATAGCTCTGAAATAAATACAATAGGAGGGTTTCTATATATATCTTTTTATCGGCAAGGTTACACGATTTATGATTTTTTTCTTTTCGTGTCATTTAATCGTAAACTGAATCTTTTAATAACGTAAACTTAAAGAATATGACGAGTCTGTAGATGAATAACAATATTTTGAGAATATTATTGGATTTATAATGATGTTTCCTCATGCATAGGCGATTAAAAGTCTTTGGAATCAAGCAAAGTAAAACTACTTATCGCGGGTTATGTACCACGGTTTATTTTATCACCATAGTTTTAGGTTCAACTCAACCAACGTTAAGTGTCCGCTTCAAATATATCAGTCAGATCTATTGATTATTTTCTTTGAAACATTATATCAGTGGACAAACGATGTTTCTCATTACAATATATATCTCAAAAATATTTAGAGGGTTACGATATCTTCAAAAGAAAGAGAGGACTCTTAAATTTATAATTCTTAAGTGTCGTATCTGACCATTTATCGCGATACCAATTTCTTAAAATAAGGTTTTGATATTTCCAGATTTGGTTCAAGTTCAAGCAGTATCATTTGATTTATTGAGCTCTAAAACGCAAAATAAAGCAGAAAAAGCAATTGTAAAGATTATAAGATTAATCAATATTCAAGAGATAATTCAAAAGGTGTATTTTAAGGCAACATAAACGATCCTCTTAAAGAGATTCCAGTTTTGGAAATTTCTTCAGTGAAATAAGAAATTAGGATGTATAAATGTTGCGATTGACTTTATTTTACAATGCAGAAAGAAAACTTTAGAATATATCTTTGAATATATCTATTTTCAAAGGTTTTATTTCTAGAATCAGGTATTGAGATAGTGATTAAGTGATTGGAGATAAAATTTCATTGCCATTCAACAGAAAAATAAACGATTCATAAAATTAAAAAGTGAGTGATAAATAACGTTCCGTCATTATGAACGCTTATTCAAGAAATAAGAGCGACAATCTTTACAACTATACGGAATCTCTTCTCCATTCCAACGCTCGCTGTTTCCTCTTTTACAGTTTCCTCCCCATTTGACGTAATCCCACCTGAACCGGATACACTTAAAATTACGAGTTAATTCGCTGAAAAAGCCATCTCGTAAAAAAAGCACTAACACTCGTCGAAATCCCTCCTCTCCGAATCATCGGCTCAATCATAAACCATTTTCATGGAGGACTTTAAATCCAGCGATTAGTTTCTTATAATGCATATAATCACGCAGTGATTGCTCCGCGCCGATCCCCATCAGCGGAAATTTTAAAACTCTTTTTATTAACGCCCTGTTTAATGAAATCCCCAGCTCATTCGCTACTCTCGTAAAATATTAATATATTTCTCATTTTGGTTGCGCCTAGATGCCTTGGAAATCTTTCCGATTCCTTTTGGCACGCAGCTGTAGTAAAATAGGGACATGCAATAAAGAACGAAACAGAAAATAACACTATCTCCCGCAGATAGATAATACGGGGGTGGTTATTCAGAAGTATGTGATTCATTGGCGAAAAAAGGTCGTAAATTTCCCCGATCCTTTTTTCCTCCATCGCATCACATAGCTCCAACCGCTTCGATAAGGAGGAAGCAAATAAAAATCCTTTTTTTTCGGTGCTGTCCTTGTTTTTCTTGATCTAGTTTCCTGGCGAGACACAATACCTTCTTGTGAGGGAACTTTTGGGAACGCCTGTACTTCTCGTAAACCTAAATGTTACCCGGAATTGATGACAGTAGTTACTCTGCCTCCCCTTTCTTCGTCTTAATTGCTGCTTCGAGGCGCAGATGTTAGCGCGTACTTGAGGAAGTATAGGGAGTAGGCAAGTTTAAAAGGGGTTGGCGATGGGGCGGAGGGACGATTTCAGATTACTTGGGAATAAAGCATTCTGGAGGAAGGAGCCCAAAAGTAGGACGGACGTCAAAGTCAAAAGGTCCAATACGTCACCGTCGCAGAGAAACAGGGAAACGTTGCGTCATTCCCAAACTGATGCTATCTTCCCATGGAATGGGCAAAACTGTAACGGGGAAAGTTTCACATGCAATGCATTTAAACTCAATGTAGTTGCTCTGCCAAAAGTAGGGGACGGAAAATGTTTTTCTCCAAGTGATGCAAATGTATCGGAATAAACTACAAATACATATATACAAAATATATGAAAAAGAGGTTCTCCCTGTCGTGCCGAAGTCCGGATATTGTTCCGTAAAAAGATGATACTCATTCGCATATTCTTATGGTATGAGGATCTAGACCATAAATTCTCAAAGTGGTCCATAAGCGGACGCCCTGTAAATCTATATGGACCCCTGGGTCCATGTCAAGGAGGAAAAACAATGAAGGTCCTAGACTCTTTTCTATTCTTGCGAGTATTTGAGATGGTTTAGAAGCCAAAGATCCCATTTAAAAGATAGTATAATGAAATGGAAACCATATATGGTATTTTAACAGAAAATTTCAATATTAGGCAGGCGAGGGGGGTCCAAAAAAAATTATAAGGGGTCCGCGGGAAAAAAAGTTTGGGAACCTTATATTAAGACGGAAAGGGTAGTTATTAATTTAAGTTTTGCAACTGCATTGTTCACATCCTCTTAATCAACAAATAGTTCACTCGAAATATTACCCGAATTCATGCGAGAATTGGGTAGAAAATTCATTACGAGGTTATTATTATATTTCGTTCATATTTATTCATCAAACAGGGATTTATTCCTACCGTCATAGACAAGGTATAATTCTTTGTTTTGATAAACTATGCATTTTTCCTAAAATCGCAGTAATCGATTAAAAGATATTGCATTGCATTTGAAGGTAAGGTTCTCTAAAAAATATAACATTAAGGGTATCATTTCATCGCATAATTTAGTTTTTCCCTTCCTCTAGGTTGGAATAAGATTGAGTGATTATGAAATTCTGAGAAAAATTAATTTGACGTAACATTACGCGAAAGTAGGTCACACAAACAGCAAGCGCACAGATAAAACTGATGGAACTTTTCTCATGAATAAATTAAATATTAATTAAAACTCTATACATGAGCTGAATTTGAAGTACTGCTCTGAATTCAGTATTTAGGGTTCGGGATTAATTGCCATTCATATTTTTAGGGCTATAAAAGTTATGTAATCTAGAAATGAGTTTCACTTAACAGAATTTCCTCTATAGTATTACCTTAATTAGAACTCGTGGATATCATCCAACGTGATCACGAGAAAATTTTAGTGGTGTTAAATTAAAGATGAATAGGAGGAGTATCTAGAGATACTTGTCGAGAAAAAGTTAAAAGCGTAGTTAGAAAAATGAAAAGAATAGCCGTGAATAAGGTTGGGAATTTAACTCTAAATTCCACAATAATAACAGTGTAAATACTTTTTGTGAAGGAGGTGGGGGAAAATTCTAACATTAGGACTACGATTGATATAGAATTCCTTATTTGGTTTTCACAAAATAAAGAAGCGGATAAGGAGAGTTTACTCTTTGAAAACAATTTCAACACAAAACGTATTTACTATGACTGCAGGACATCCAATCACAGCTCACAAATCTCGGAAACAAAGCGTGTATCTTAATCAGCCTGATTTTTCAACAGGCAGGTATATTAGAGGTTTATAATCTGCAATAGCTGTCTTTGTCGGCGTTCCTCGCCTCTTTCACCTGTATTCGGAGGAACCAGGAAAGGATTGCCGCACTTTTTGGGAACATGCAATACATGTTTCAAAAGAAATGCTTCCTTCTTCAGGGGTAATGAAGTACTTTTAAAGTACTGAGTGTTTCTTAAAAGTACGTCGATCTTTTCCTGGTTTCTCCGAATACGAGCGAATGAGGCGAGGAACTCCGACAACGACGGCTGTTAAAGATTTAAATTCAATCAGAGCCGTGTTCCAAATTAAATGTCAATGCAGATAGGTATGTGTTATTGTCACCGTAAAGAGATGAGAAAACATCAATAAATAGATCAATGCTTGAGAAAAAATGGAAACGTTTCTGGAGAAGGACGGAAAGTTTACCTAAAATGGAGTTTAAAGTGTTCATGTTATTTTCACGTAATGTGAGTATTCGATAGAAAAGTTTTATAGGCTCCCCGCTAATATTTCTAGTTTAATATTCTATAATTATTGATTTTATTAAAAATCTATAATAGAAACAACGAGGTTTTCATTCAACCACTATCAATTACAATATAAATAAGTTTTGTTAAGATTGATGGGAGTTTACCAAACGCTTTTGCTAATGCGGAGATCAATCAATTATTCTATAAAAACACCTGGATAATTTATTCCTTGAGGAATAAATTATGAAAAATCAGTGTTATTCTTGCTAATTCTATTGCTAAAAAATGAAAATTAAGACTGCTTATTTTTTAGAATTTTTTAATTCATTACTTTTTATTTTAGGATATTTTATTGATTTCATAATTGAAAGTAGCGAAATATTTCTTCCCATATTTGATGTATTTGGGGGTCTGAACAGAAATATATTCAGCTACAATCATCATTTTGCGAAGTATGCGTTAAAGTATCAATGACTTACAATTCAAGTCATTTGGCTTAGATGGATCAGATATAAAAAGTAATACATTTCAATTTTTAAAGTTAAATCAATTTTCCTTGATGTCAGTCTTGACTAGGAGATTAACTAGTAAAACTAGATAACAATAAATAAATAATAATAAGTAAAATAGATCGCAATTTTTGCAAGGTGAAAAAACTTTAAATATAAGAAAATCCATTATGCCGTATACGTATAAATTTTACAACATTTATTTTTTTACATCTTCAGCACATGTACCAGTCTTTTCTAATGAATATCCTACATAAGCGGCTCCTGCTCTGACCATACAGGATTTCATATTAAATAGAGTCTACCATTACATTAAATCAATTGAGCAAGTAAAAATGATTTCAAAAAGATTAATTGAACCAATCCTGGATCGAACAAACTGATGTAAAATTCTGAATTATAGAAACGTTAAGTTCAAATGTGGTTAAGTTTTGCAGTTCCAAAAATTGTACTCTTCGTTAAATAAATATACAGATTTTCATGATTGCGTACATATGTGAAAGTGCTTCGTTAGGAAAAAAATTGATTATGGAAACGTATACATTATTTATCAGTTAGAAATGCGCATTACAACACCGATCAATTTAAGCTGATTTTTTTCAATAAAAATAGCAAAACTCAATGTGAAATAAAACATGACTCTTTGACCATCGCGTGATTAATAAACATGACAGGTCTTGCATTCAAAGTGCTTGTGATATTCGTTTTTTGAGAGTCGGCTGTTTTCAGAGAATTTATTTGTTTTTTTTTCAGCCACTAGATAAAGTACGTGCCAAAGCGATGCCTTGCATTTTATACTAAACATTCAACTCGCGTAACGAAATCCGATTTGTATTTTATTGCCGCACATGCAGCAATGTTATCTATAATAGAGTATCAAACATCCGACTTAGGTCATCGATCGAATGCATCCGAAAATGCAATATTTTATAGGTGAAGGAGATAGCTCACTTGGCTAGCTATAGTTCCAAAGAGTTTCTTATTTTTTTGGATAAAATTCTCGAAGAGGTAGCACGTTCAACCAATCCAGAAGAGTTCGTACGAAGATATACATTCTTACAGTGTTGCAAGAAGTTCTACATTCGATATTATCTTCGAATGCAAACCACCAAGACACATATATTTAATAAGAGTAATGAAGACGATTTTGTCGACTCTATCAATTAGAAAATCTACCTTTTGAAAAATGAAGCCCACGCTATTATGAAAACCTGACCCTAACCTATGTAATTATATAAGCAAAACTGGTCAACAGTCAGAATCTCTAACCCCTCAATCATTATCAAGAAAGAGCTTTGGAAAGAGAACGATGCAAAGGGGAGAAGATGAGGAGTGAGGAATTGTGCCCTTGTTGTCCTCACTGAGCCAGAATTCTATAACCGGAAAAAGTTCATACATGTGTAGTTCAAGGGCTCAATGACTATACAGTAATTTTCAATGCATTAAATACGTAGAGATCAAAATTAATGTCATTGTTCAACATTATTTATACCTCATTAGCTTTCATATTTTCACAGCTGATAAAAAAGGCAAAATAGTTAAAAATTATATTCTTCTCCATCCTTTACCGAAAAACAAATGGGGTATTCTACCATCAAAGTTAAATAAACATAATTACCCGCACAATCAAGAGAGAAAAGTTTCTCATTAAAATTTAATTTGAACTGCATGTGAGTATTCATATGAAAACCCTGTATTGCGCTATAATGGCAACATAAAACTTCTGGGTGTATTAAATCATCAAGAAGGAGATCCAGGAAATTAAAACTGCGGCCTAAGCCGGTGAGTCGTGGAAAATTCGCAATCAAAGCAAATTAAGGTTTAATCATCCGACTGCGGCATTCATCCCCCTCATAAGCCCTTTAAGCATAAACCCTCGACGGAGACCGCAAATTTTATCGCCCGCGACTTGGCATCATCCCGGACTCAAAACGCTGGAGCCGACTTTTTACGACCGGCTCACATACGTAGCGGTAATTCTTCTCATAACGTCACGGGCACGGAGGCAGCCGCCGGTAAATCATCGATTGGGTCAACTTTTCAACAACTGTCTGTAAAGAATTTGTTGGTGCCTCACTCCCTCTGACATAAGCTACTAGGAGCTTGTAGAGAGGAATGAGGTTCACTAGGCAGGATGAGGAGTGAGGTAGTTTGCCATTGCTTTACCCACGGAGCCAGGATGCTATAAGCGGAAAATGTCCACGCAAGTGAAGCACAATGACCCTATGAGTAACACTTTTCTTGGCAATCCATAAGGAGAGACCTTGATCAGTGCCATTATCCACTCATATCTCACAAGGGGAACATCATTTTTGTGGAAAACGGATTCGTACGAAACTTTCAGGGAACATTCTTTGTTTAAAATAGTGGAAACGTGTCCGACTGTTTGACTCAATGGGCCTTTGTTTATGAAAAAAATAGCAACTGAATATCGGATTAAGGATACCACGCCACATGCGTACATTACCATTTAGATCTCGAGATTTTCCACTTATGAAATTATTTTCTTTACTATGATAACTTATCTTTTTCCGATTAAATTTCTTCCTGTTATCTTTTAAGAATGATTTACATTTTATTTAGTGAATATTCTAATATACATAACGTCGGAATTCTATCATCTTATATATCTTGAAGGTTAACAGCTGCATATCGGCTGCAAATTCTTAATCAATGATCGCTTACTTAGCCTTTGTTTGTGGGCCCCGACTACTAAATTAAACTAATTTCGTTGGATATTTATCTTTCACTAGAGCTAATTACAGCAGCTTTCATTTCATCTAAGTCATGGTCATGACTGTGGTAAAAGTAAATAAAAGATACTTTTTCTCTATCCTGCACCAAATGACAACTGGAATTATTCCATTTATCAGAATACGGTAACAGGAAAATTTTAACAACTGCATCTGACAAGGAGATATTTACGGGAGAATTCGTCGCCCAACCGTCCCCGCGTCCGTTAGAGATGTCAATCGCCGTATCCGAAAGTCGAAAATAAAATTCGACGCGGGAAACATTCCTCCTCCATTTCCCTCGGGTATTCGCCATCAAACGCTGCCGAAACAAACAAAAGGATATTCCGCGTCAAACTTTCATTGCGTCCCAACTCTGGCAGGACTCCAGCGCTGGGTGTGACGCGAAAGAGCGCGCGACAAAGACTCGCCTCGCTCCATCAAACAAATGCCCAGGAACTAGAACATCGCCTGAGGGAAGCCCTCATGTTCTCCGCGGTGCTAAAAAGCGAAGGTGACGTGGGATTAAATATTTTCCCCGTCCGTTGGGAAATTCTCCTTTTAATTTGAAGGAGCGGACGAGCTCTGGAGAATTGGGGATAACAAGGCTCCACGCCGTGATTATTGCATCACGGCCTCGAGTGAGAAATAGCGTATTGTATTAATGCGAGCTCGGATCAGATTAGACGAGAGTTGCAGCACACCAGACTCGGGATTCTGAGTACGTTACGGTAGCGACTGCGTTTTGTCTCGCGATTATTACGTCACGTAACGAAGCTGGTAATGATAGCTCGCTGTATTCACACAGGATGCAATCGGGTTGGTTATGAGCTGTAGCATACCTATCAAGAGAACCTAAGTAAAATGCAAAAATATTGCAGTAATGAGAACGTGTTGCTTGCCAGATATCCGTTAATACGGGAGCTATTCATTTTCTCTCCTTGAACGTCACATTTTCCCATTCAAAGGGAATGTCAGATATCATTATGATAGTTATGAGGAGTCTAGAATCTACTAATTCAGCTTCAACTTTGCGGTAGATCTCCATTATAAAGAATAACAAAATAAGGGTACACTTATACTATTAACACATTTTTTATTTATGATTATACCTGATGATTGCCTAAATGGTTGAAACCCTGGTTTTGTTATAAAAATATCGTGGTAAATGTATAATGGTTTCATTATTGTATATAGAAAAGGAGTTTTAAGAGCAATATAATGGGTATAACAATCATCTTTGTATCGAAATTTATAGTAAGGATAGTAAAATAAAAGTAAATGAGGATAGGTGTGTAAAAGATAGACCGTAGAATTTCATACCTAAGAGGATATACATAAAATTATTATTAATTGTATTAAAAATTATATTATATATTAAAAATATTATTAAAACATATTATTTTAACATTTTAATTGGGCATGGCGACTTGGAAGAAGGTCTTAGGACATTTATTATCATTCACATAAGTGGATACTTACGTTCTATAAATCTGTAAGTGTTAAAATATTATTTCAATTCCAAAAATAAAAATTTGAAATGCAGGGTTGAACAACCACTAAAAGAAGCTGAATGAAAATCAATCATCAAGGGGTTCCCATTAAAACAATATAAATGATTCATATTATGCCGAATGAGCTGCTTATGAAATTTAAAGAAAAACTTCAAATTTCATCGATCTTGACGATCCAAGATCAAGGAATTAGAAATTGCTTACTTTGCGAATGCATTGAAATTTTAAAATAATGAAAGTACGAAAATGTTGCAAAATGAGTCCAATAAATACAACTACATGGGAAATCAACCGCTATATAAAATAAAGTTTAGTATGTTTTTAAGTATTTTTTAATATTCTCACTTTTCAAAAATCCTCGATGAGAAATCTTTCAAGATTTCTACTCGTTTACATTCTGCGTCACATTCTAATGACAAACGACAAAGCATAAAAATCAACGATTTTTATTTATTTTTGTTGGAAGTTTAAAACCCAGCTAGAAGCATCCATAACTCAAATAATATACGACTGTTCATTTTGAAGTAAAACTAAAGATCGAATAGCATTTCCACAATGTCTCACAATACGTACGTACGTACCATTTTTAAAGAAGATTTTGGAAGTGCGAAAATTGTTCTATAAATTCAGTTATTTCCGCCTATTAGTTATATTATTATCAGTAATAGTTTATTTTTATTCGATGCGCTTAATCTTCTAAATTATTTCTACAGAAGCACATATTTTCTTAAGCGCAGATCCCAAATATCAATCATTCGTTAAAAACAGAATCAGAATATCTATTGTTGTTAAGGATATTTATTAAGAACTACGCGTCTTTTAATTAATTCATGAAAGAGCCATCAAGGATAATGAGGTTGACGAAGAGACCACGGTTTGAGGTTTTATTTGGGAAAGTATGAGGTCAGCTGGTAATGCCGCGGCAACTTTTTCTCGAAGAGAGATTATGAGAGCAACTTGGTACTAAGAGCGAGAATTACGGGAACAAAAAAGGTCTTAAGGAAAAGAAAATACTTCTTAGACTCAGGGTCAAGACTTGAGGGATAAAAAGGACTTCAAATCCCTAGAGATTAAACATACGCTTCTACTCTTCTCAGAACTTTCCCGAATGCTATGACCTTAACCCATTTCTGAGTGTCGAAATTTTGTAAGGAAGATACAGAACAGTAACTACAGTGTGAGGTTGAGATAATCTCTGGGGATTTTTAAAAATCCTCTGGGAAGAGGAGAATAATTATGGCAACCATTATTATGCGGCCTACAACAAGAAAATGAAGATTTATTTTAATAATTAAACACGCTCGAACAGAGAATGTGCGGACTCTGATCTTTATTTAAATGGAAACTCCGTTTTCAATGGACGAAACGTATCTGCTCTACATATGTTTAATATGATAGTGTATCTCATAGTTATAACTATGTTTAACTGAATATCATTTTTTTAATAAAAGTAATAAATACGTTTTAACTGCAAGGAAAGAAGCAATGCTACTGTTCAAGATAAAGATATTAGCGGAATTTTAACGAAAACTTTCAGAAAGATACACATCTGATACTATACACTAGAAGAAATTGATATACTGTCCACAGGTTATTTTTTTCACTCGACCATGTTTCCGGTGCTGGGTTATGCCATCATCAGATCATAATCCAGATTTAACCCAACACCGAAACCATGGTTGTGTGAATAAATTAACCTGTGGACAGTAGGTAAAACTTTTAGAATGGCGCTCCACCACATTTCACTGGAAACTATTAATTATTATTCAATCCATTTTTGAAAAAATGCAGAGAATTACCCTGATTCATGCATTATTTCTTGGGCAAGAGATCGGAGAAAACATGAAAAGCAATATGAGTGTAAAAATTGAGAAATTGCCAAAATAAGCAGTTCTATACTTAGGAGTGCGTCACCTTGTTACATGAGTGCGAACCTTGGGTTTGACAGTAGGGGCCATATTATAATAGAATATGGGGCACGTATGGGAAAGTAAGAACATTTAGACTCAGTAATAGCTTGATAATTAATGAATGCGGGCTGAAAAATACACCACAGATATTATTAGAGGGATTGTTCTATTGATAGAGAGAATTATTAAGTAGATAGATATTGGACAGATGAGGGAGAAGGAATGAAAGCTACAGAAATACAAATGGTAAATGATGGAAGTATGTGGTTCGATGCGAGAGGGAGACCAATAAAAAGCGGTGTTTGAGCGTATCTCCCGTAGGTAATTCGCTCAAAGCGTTTTACCCAAGATGCGGTCTGGACAAGGACAGTTCACTCATTTACATTCAATAACATTATTTCGTCCAAAAGACCACTTACAACAGGATTTCTTCACCCAAAAATAGGTTCATCCAAGAGATATTTACCCCATACCAAATACATTATTTATGTAAAGATACATTCCATGTGGTAATAAAAATAGTGTTCGGGTCGAACTTAAGTGAGCCATCTATGTCGGATACTCATTCTTGCAACAGTAATAACCTCACTGGACAATAAAATTATCTATAAGTGTATTTCATTAAGGAGAGCTATCCAAATTGCCCGGAGTCAAGCATAGTCAAGCATTTTCCTGGGTTCGAATCCCGGCTAATCGGATTTTTCTGGCTAGGAAATGGTTGTATGTCATTTTAAATAGCAATAATTACTGAAATGGATGTAATTGGTGTCTCCCTGTTTACATTAGAAAAATTATTATTATTATAAGACGATTTGGAAGAAGTATAGATTGACATGAATTTGAAAACATAAACCAAAAAGGTTTACAGAAAATAATTTTCAATTGCGATCAGGGAAACACCCATTGAATGAAATATACATCGGGTAAAATATCTCTAAAAAAACAGTCGGAAAATCCTTGGTGAAAGTCTTAATCGAAATGTTCCTGGTGAGGAGTGAGTGGGTGGTCCTTGGGAAAACTGTCTCATAGGTGGAGAACTTGAGTGAAATATCTCCTGAGCGAACCGCACTGGATACAATAAAGTTGTTTTAGAGCGATGGATAAGCTGAAAAGAGAGGGCAAACAAAATACGAGGTATAAAAAGGAGTTAACCGACAACTTTCGATTTTCTAGAAGCGAAAGTAAAGAGGTAAAGACGAAGAGCTATAAAGTAGAAAGTATAATAGAGACTTTAAGCTCATTTCCAACGAGAGGGAATGGATCGAATGATATCTCTGATGGAAAGTTCGAGTGTACTTACGGCTGACTCTACATGATCGGAAACTATCTTGTTGGATTGGAGGACTTCGAAAAACTTAAAGACAGCTTAATCGAAGCAAAAGCCATTAATCTCAAGGTCTTATAGGCCTGCTAACTCTCATAGCACTATGTGATAAAGTAGGCTCAGATACTGCATTTTATAATTTGTTTCGACAACAAATGCCTATTTAATTTCGATATAGTTCATTTTTATAATTAATTGTAGTGCCTTCACCACTTTTGGGATCGACCCAAAGATCTTTTAGAACGCTGAGCTCAAATGCATCAGCCTGGAAACAGGTTTGAACCTCATTCATTACACCATTAGTTACTTTTGCTTAGGAAATGGGACTTACAATAAACCTGATGTGGTCAACACATGACTTTCTCCATATTTATTGAAAACAGAAGCCTATGCAGGTAATATATAAATAACTCCAAAACAATGAGTGTTACAGGAAAATTTTTCGTACAAAAGGTGTAATAAAATACATTGTCTATAACTTTTGTACATAATTGTATATACCTACATTACATTCTGACAGAGACGTGTATGAAAACTTCCATTTCTGGATAAACAACAACTTCCGGTTAACCATTATTCAAGAATAACTCCTAAACAATCAGCGTTACGAAAAAATGTTTCATACAAAAGTTGTAGTAAAGTACATTATCTATAACTTTTGTTTAATTGTATATACCTAAACTGCATTCTGACAGAGATATTTAAGAAACAAAATTTTGTTCCGGATAAACCGCAACTTCCGGTTAAGCGATATTCATAAAAAACTAATCTACTCTTGGCATTGTTAGGAAAATTTTAAATTTGAATTTTGGAAATGATTGGATAATTACTTTTTAAGATAGAGCGCCTACAAACTTTTTTACCACAGACAGACATGTTCGGGAAAATAGCGAAAACTAACTCCATGGACCCCAAAACATCTATTTCCGTCGAAATCTGTAGGTCGATTTTTTACATATACTATGTAAAAAATCTACTACTTTCTCTATACTATGTATAGGGAGAAAGTAAAAATTAGTTTTCCCTTGCTTTCTCACTGAGTTAGAATGCGATAACGAACAATTCCATGTAATTTAAGCATAATGCTATGTATCCTCTCTATGTAAATCCTACCTTGAGTAACACTTAGCATATAATTCAAATAATAAATTCAAAATAATGAATTCCCATAGTAAATATCACTCATAAATCGATAGCTTCCACATTATAACAGTGACAAACGAAATAGTGACTATCTCAGCAGTCTGTTCTCGTTGTTATCCTGCTGAACAGCTCATTCTAATCTTTCGTTCAAATTCCGATTTTGTCACCCTCGAAAGTTTTTCTAATATTTCTTCTCTCATTCTCATTACTTAACGTCTACTTTGTTATTCATTTTAGTGCTTTTATTTCTAATTTTTCTTGTAATATTATGTCTATTCTAGTATCTGTTCAAACTCCATCTGAATACATCATTATTGGCTAACAACCGTATTATGATTCCTAGCTTTTGTTTTGGTGTACGTAATTCATTCTTCTATATTTATACTATTCTATTTCTATTTCATACCATTTAGGTACCATATTACCTATCAAAGTTATAAACAAAAATAGATTTATAATATCTTATTCTAATCTTATTCTAGTCTATTTCATTCAGGTGCATTCTAAAGAATCGTGAAAGAGCAAGGAAGGTATGTAAAGGTGTGTATCCAGAAAAATTCCCAATGAAGAACGGACATTTAAAAAATTCCAGATTTCCAGGGAATTCAGAATTTTTTATGTTCGTTCTTCCTTGGAAATTTATCCACTGGTTGATCTACTATAGTTTGGTTAGTAAAGAAAATTTTTGACGATATTTTACCAAGATAGCCTTATATTAGAGTTAAAAAAAAACTCCAAAATGCCCTTGTTTGCAAGCAACTCGTCGTGCGGAGTCCCGAACTGCGGGGATTTGGGTTATTCGTAATTGTGAGAATTCAAGCGTATTATTCCTTTTTATAAATCAATACATAGCCCTAATGGAAATATTTATATTGAAAATATTTTCTATATATCATCGAACTGTGTTTTTCAATTCAAATTTTCAAAATGAAAACATTCTGCTGATGCTCATAAGGTACTTTTCAAATTTTCAAAGAATCATTCCTACAGATAGGAATCTGAGTCGATATGCATTTATCAATTTAAAAATATCTAGAAAATGGACGACTAAGACTATTTCGGTGTTTTTGAATCTCTAAAAGAGTAAATCCCATGTGGAATGGAAAGAGATAGTGATACGCCTATGAAACAGTGGATATTAGTGTTTAAATATTCAGCGGATGATTCCGGGAGGATTGCAACGCTGAATACAGGGCTCAGGGTCATCGTGCAACTCACTCCAAGTTACTGTGATTAAAAACTCCATCCTAGAAGATTTTGTTTTTGAACTAACCATTTTGATTGACTTGGACAAGGGTAGGAAAACCTTTTTTCATCGAATACATAAAACATATTTAAGCCGCATACGAAGGCATCAAGGCCATAGTTGAAATGCGTATTGCATTCATTCAAAAAGTCCAGCAACGAAATTGTACGCAAGAGAGCAGGTTTAATTGCTAAGTGAATAAAAAGGAAAATTTTATATTTTATCTCAGCTTGGGGCAATAAAAAACTAGTAAATAAAATTATTTAAACACTCTCTCGTGTTTTTAACTGTCGAAAAGGTCGCTCTAGACACTGGAAATAAACCGTCTGTGACCAGGAAGCAACGGGTTCCCCAACTTTATACTAATGCAATGAAACAACTTTATTAAGATACTATACTTTAAATTTCATTGTATGTATTTTCTTGATTTTAGATGAATCCATTGAATCGTTGCAAATGATGTTTCATAAAACGCACGAACCTTTAGAATATATTTTTACACCAGTTAAAACTTTTACCTACGACCCTAGATATTTTTATCTCGAAATAGTGAAATGCTAACGCTTGCAACAGGAGCCATAACAGCGACAATTTTCTTCCGTTAAATATTCCTAAAATGTTATAACCTTTCAGAATAAGTTATCATGGATAACCATCTTGTTTTTTCATCCTTATAATAATAATATTGCAACAATAAACTCATATAATAATAATGATAGTGATAATAATAATTTTTATTATTTAGTCCAGGGCGATATTGAAACACATAAGTCATATCACACATCTAACCCTAAGATGGAATTAATATGGAAATAGAGAGAGCAAAGTACAGTCAAGGTGGAAAATTAAATCAAAATTGAAGCGTTCATATCGACGAAATTTATCGAGTCAGTCCGACACGCCGTGAATTGTAAAACCGCCAACGAAAATAACAATTTACGAGGGTGAGGTGTTCTAATTTACTCATCTCTACCTTGTTTCATCTTCCTCATGAACATAATTAGACGAGCGCCCTTCCGTTGGCATTTATCGAAGAAATTCCCTCCTAATAATTCACTGGGAGAGACCGCAAACTTTCGATATCCGACCGCGGATTTACAGAGGCTTTAGCGGCCGACCGACGCGCTTCCTCGTGCCTTTGTTACTATGGAAATGAAGAGCTACGGCGGAACATGTGCGCCGACAAATCCGCTGCCGTGATTGAAAAACGGGGACGCGCAGAGCGGAGTAATCGAATCGTGGGCGTGCCATTGAAATGGAAATATGTCGCTCTGGAATCGCTGGCACTTGTTCCGGACGGCCGTGCGTTTTCTTAAAAATTCATTACTGGACGGATACTTTGAGGCAGATAAGCCGAGCTAAAGCGGAGCTATCCATCGCTTTTAATTAGCGGCACATCCCATCGCTCGCAGCCAAAGCAGATCGTAGATAACCACTGCGAAGGCTTTAAAATAATAGGAAATTAGTTTTTCTCGATGAAGCAGCTATTTTGATCTAAGTAGGATAAATCATCCTCGATAATGTGCGATGAATATTTACTTTCATAAACATATTCATGATATATGAAATATATTGTATTATTGTTGTAAATGCATTGAATTATTAAATTATTATTCCTCCTTCCTTTAAATATGCTGTGCATGAGCTGATATATACTTGATGATGGCCGTCGTTGACCGAAACTGGTGGAAATTAAACTATATTGTGGAATATACAAAGTCTAGTTTCCTCATTCAATTGAATTATTATATTATCATATCAAATATATTTTACAGGATTTTGTGACATCACTTCTCGTCGTGCAAATGGACATTGTAACTTTAAATTAACTAAAGAGAAGCAAATTTATAATTCAATTATTAATTTTCATTCGCAATGTTCTTGAGGAATTAAATTCATTACTTTTTCCACAGAAAGTTTTAGAATTGCGTTTTATTCTATTCTAAAAGAGTGAAAAGATTTTTATATACCTCACTGTGACGAAGAGTCATTGAGAAAGTAATTGACTTTTAAATTAAAATTACTAATGACACATAATTAAGCAATACTTAGTAGTTAAATAAAAGTATTCAAGAAAATATTTAAATTATGGTTTTCATAAACTTTCTTTATGAGAATCGTTAAATATTATCAAATATTTATATTAAATTTACTTTTATATATGCAAGATATATTCAAATTTCTTTTCCCCGTACATTTTGGAATTTTAAAGGGATGATGAAACAATGCTATAATAATGCAATTACATACATTTTGAATATGATTTCATTTCATCACAAAATAAATATAACTGAAACAATTGGCTTTAAATTGTAATAAGCATAATTGAACCTCTATAAGTAATCAACTACTCAGCACAAGGTTATTTATTTAATACGACCTTGATAAAATATTAAGCTTAATTTTATGCAGTAGTATGTACCGTTTCAGTGACATTTACTGAATAAACGCAGCCCATGGACTGAAAGACATTAGATTTCATCACGGAATGTTCTTCCTGAGTTATATTATGAAAGACAGTAAAACTGCTTCCTTTCAAAATCATGCATTTTTAGTCCAGATAAATTGGATAGTGGGAAAAGCAAGGATAAAGGCTTAATCTATTTCAGCCCCAGAATCCTGTTTACTCCAACCTTTAAGGGATTTTTTTCTTCTCACTGTTTGCCCCCACTTTACATTAGCTACTGCATTAAGGAGAAATTAAAATTATAATCCGGGTTTATTTCCGCAGTATGAGCTCCCTCTAATCCACCTCCGACTGCACTAAGCGTTAAGTTTCCTGAAATAAGGGGAAATAAGAGCGACTCGACTTCGCATTCATATCGGATACGTATTAACATCCTTAAACCTCTTACTGTTTCTAGAGCCCTTCCTAATCCTTCCTGGGGCCCACTTCATTATCCTAAACCAACCGTCTTGCCTTCAGACCGTTTTTCGTGTCAAATAGAGAGCGCTTCCTCTCTTATCACGAATCTCCTTTGACGTCATTCATACCTTATCTCCAATCAGTGATATATTTCCCTTCATCTCTTTCCCAGTTCACGTCTCTATCTCATTTATATACTGATTGCAGATCTGTCTTCTCGCCTTGAGGCGTATTGTATTTCCCTGATTATCAAATCTTCAGACAAAACTTTGACATCCTTATTTGACGTTCTACACCTCTACATCGAACTTACGAAATGTTTTCATTTATTTTAAATTCTTCTCAAATTTACTCAACTGAGGCTTACCGTTCGTTATTTTCGTCCCTATAAAAATTTACTTGAAAGTAGAAAGAAATAAAATTTTCCCCATAAAAATATGTAAACAACTTATAATAAAATTTATTCAGCAAAATTTGACGAATTCTATAAAGTTAAAAATTTAAAATAGACCTGCGAACGGGTTCGAGGTAAAACCTCATCATCAGGCCTAATTTTAATTTTAATTTTTGTGGAAATCATCAGATTTTGCTTTATAAATTTTATTAAATTATATAAAGAGCTTCCACCATACTTCGGTTGATGTTTCGTTACACAAAAAAATATCAAAATGAATTATAAATCGGAAAATTTCTTACATTTATATGTATGAAATTACAGTGTAGCGGATACAATTACAAATCCTTGTGGTCACTAGTAAAATATACTTGTAATTGTTTAACACGGAATTGAGTGATAAAGTATTCAGCAATGACAAGTATATTCGCAAGGATCTTTCTGACGAATAAGATCGTTTGAGTTTACGGGCGTAAAGCAGGACATTCTAGTCGCTGTAAAACTCTTCAGGAATGTAATAATTCAAGATTGATTATTTTCGTTCTACTTTATCCTTGTACTTCTCCTCACATTGATCACAACATCACCACAAAAATATGACAATCAATTATTGACGCACCTTTTTTATTAAGGCGTTCACACGATAAATTTTGATACGAGAGAACACATAGTGTGCTTATAACATTACCCTGACAAGCAATTTCTACTTTACTTTAGAGAAAAATATTGTTGTAGCCCTTCGTTTTTATTAATATTTTTCCTTGAATCCTTAAAGGTTTCTCTTGTCCAGGAAGAGCGGGGTACCATTCCAAAGTATACTTTCCTCAATGAAAAACGAGATGGTCAATTACATCTGACAATCAAGTATCCCAGTCAGTCATTATTTTATTAATATTTGTCCTTGATTCTTTAAAGATTAATAGGCTATCAGACCTGGTTAACTAGCTCGTATCTCGCTACGAAAAGTATGCTTTGGAATGATTCCCTTACTTCCTTCATTCTTTCTTTTCGCTCAATTTCCCATCCTTTCCTCTCTGTTTTTCCTCATCCTACCCTTTTACCCTCAACGCCCTTTACACAAAAATCCTCTTTTATCCGCCCTTTTCAACATCTCCGATCTGCTTCGCTAGCGTCTGTCTATCGGGTGTATTTCGGATCCTCTACGGACACATTCCACCGCTCGATTCGATCCAATGATGCCGGAATTCCCTTCCTTATTTCTATTTTAGGCTCCGAGGCATTGTTTCGCCCCGTATAGGACTTGGCGTCAATTGAGAGTGCTCTTTCGAGGAGAGATAAACTTCGGGTTCCCCGTTCATTCATTCCGGAAAAGCCCTTCCTTCCTACACATACTCCCCCGTACGCTATCTTATCTTCTCATATTCCGGGTCTTTTGAGTGACGCAACCTATCTGTATCTCCGTGTAACATTTTGTTACGCGCTCCCAAGGATACTGCGGGCATTCCTGTTTCTCCTCCAATGAAAGGACTGTCTCATCCAATCCGCCTTCGAAAACCCTTTTTACTACGAAAATTTTATGTCCGCAACTGCGTGTGCCCTGCGATATGAGGGGGCGCTGGATGTGGAGGACTTGTGCAGTAATTGGAATCGTAACTTTTTCTCGCATTGCCGACGCTTAGTTTCCCTTGTTTTCCTTCGGTGACGCCATTTCACCTCCGTTGCTTTAAAAGTTTCTCCGTCAGCTTTACTACGGCGATTCCTTTATTCCAGAGAGCTGACGGTGGAATAAGACGTGAAAAGATGTCGATAAGGACGTATGTTTGCTAAGGTACCATATAATTATCTAGCAGTTTAAGCATAGAAGAAATGTAAATTTATCGCTTTGAAGGAAGGGATATAACTCGGTATTTAACAAAACTAAATTTTTATTCATACAGAATTCGCTTCATAAATATAATATATGTAATCACAGCTTTGTGAAGGTTAATTTTTGCTTTTCAAGGGTACTCTTACAATTTACTCTTTGCTTCACAGCATAAAAATTCATGCCTTAACCATGAGTAGAATCTGGGACCTCGGTGTTGCTAGACTAGCGTACTAGCTATAAAAAATTACGCACCTTTTCTTTACTAAGGCATACTTACAATACCTCTTAATACGAAAGAGAACATAGTGTGCTTAAAACATTATCCAGGGAAGAAATGTATGTTCTCTCATAGAAAGCTCTACAGAAGCAAGAACAAAAATCAATTACTGAATTAATGATTAGAATACCAGATAACCTAATTATTAGTTTTAACAGACTATCTAATTTTTCATTGGGGAAACTATGCTTTGGAATTATTTCTACTTTCCACGCTTCCTACATTTTTTTCTTTCCTATCAAGGGATATAACACGATACTTAAGCAAAACAAATCGTTATTCATAAAGCTTTTACTTTATATATATATATATATATATATATATATATATATATATATATATATTATACATAATCACAGCTTTGTGACGGCTAATTTTAGCTTTCCAAGACCTCTCTTACAATTAAACCAATGCTTTCCAACGCAAACAGCCAAGTCCTAACGAGGATTTGAATCCAGAACTTCGGTATTCCTAGACTAGCAAATGAACCGGGTATTGGGAGATTTTTCATCTTATTTTTCTTTAAATAATGGGTTGAGCCAATATATGCCAAATGATAAACATTGCTCCCTTGAGAAAAAATATTTTTCAAGGATGAATGACAGTGAAAATTTCGCAAATCATGCTATCTAGCCAATATACCCGAAAAGACGTAAGACCTTGGTTCGAGTCCTATTTGCATCGTTGTAGTTCTCTTCCAACAATCCAGAGATATTATGGCGCTCGCCTAAAAAAGCGAATTTTTATGCCTTTACCCCATCCCCTATTTTGGTTCTGTTGTTCGACCAAATAGCGGATTATAGTAGAGCGCTTTGTGCATCAGGAAAATCATTCCTTTTGAAGGCGCATTAGTGACTCTTAATAGACAGAATCGCATAACCTTTGGCCTCGAGAGCCGCATTTAAAGCAGAGTAAATTGATTGAACGCTCTCTCATTCCCTTCCACTTCGCCGAATCTCGAATTCGGATAGTTTCCGACACATCATCACTTGACCAATCTCTCCAAAAGCAAAAAAAAAGATGAAAACATTCTTCTGCTATTTCATACCACTTTCGAATATTCCATCTCCTAATGTAATTGCCTTCGGTGTGCATCAAAAGCGCCGCGTGATGCCATCACATCCGCGAAGGAGAAAAATGCTGCATTTCCTACGGCCTCCTCTAATTTACGGCTAAGGGCTTTCTCATTTCCGGCTCCTGACTCCAGGCCCGTGCGAGAAAGGGCTTTATATCTCTCACTCTTATTAGGGAAAATTTGTTTTCTCCATTAGAATAGCTATTAATTTCCCGCAAAAATCCCTATATACAACTACATTTATCTTATCTACTAAAATCTACATATACACCCGGCCAACCCTCTTTAGGCATGAGGAAGGAGGTGCATACACCATGAGTCTACTTCCCTATCAGACTAATTTCGCATATTATTCGTGAATAAATGAACGCTTAAAACGACTTGTTCTGGAATCCATTTCCGTGATATTATTCACAGTAGTATAACGGTCTATGTGACAGGAAGGGCATATAATATTGTATACATCCCCAAAGGACTTTATTTTTCTGAATTTATTAAGTAAATTAAGCCTTTGTTTAAATCTTCTTTCTTCTAAGGATTAGAATCCTAAGTCCTAAGGAATCTGAGTAACGTTCACTTATTTTTCGAAGCAATTCTTTGCAAAACCGACTGCCTTCCATTGCGTTTTATTATTTCAAAATAGAGCACATTTGACAATTTGCACATTTGGGTCAAATACATTACATACATACTCAAGGTAAGGTCTTACTAAAGCAAAGAAATCTCGCTCACTTTTTCTCCGCTCCTACGGAATTTTCTCTTAGCAAAGACGAGTTTCTTAAGTGCTTGTCCATAACGGTTATAGGCACTGCATATTACGTTATTCGAGAGAGTGACTTCAAGATATTTCAACGATTCTCCTGCTACTACATTTTTCCTTCGGGAGCTGTACGAATAATCATTAGATACGGAGAATGATATGGGATCCAGTCGAAGAAAGGAGGGAGGACAACCACTGCAGTCATTTCTCCTTTGGCGCGGGTTTTAATAACACCATTGATATACGAGGGGAATCTTGTGACCGAGAACTATTGACCGTGACTCGAGTGGAAACGGCAAGTATAAAATTAAATGGAATGTATGATAAAGTGAATTGTAATACATTATTCCATACATATGAAGCTTTAATGCCGACTGATTGGGTGTATATAATATTCTACTGTTTGATTTAAGAGGTAAAACTATCGTTTACATTATCGAAATATCATATTTCCAAACACGAATTGAAGAAAATGAGAATTTTATAATGTGTTTATTATAAAATTAAATATGCTGAAAAAAATAATACTGCACGTAAAGAAAAATCTTGTGCGGTTTAAAAAAAGATGTTAGGAAAATAAACCTCTTTCTTTGAAAAAAATAAAACATTTAATTCACCTGTACCAAGTGGTCGGTTAAAGGCATTTTGTTTTTATCAAAAATTTATAGGAACAACGAAAAAGTTACTTCATTCTAAGAAAGCCAGACAAATTGATGTTTCATTAATTACGTTCCATTAAATTATTTATTATGCTACCATTTCACGCGCTGAACTCACATCTGCAGATGGCATTACTTTATCGTTTATTCATTTCAGACAGATTGAATACACCTGGAAATGATAGGGTACTGAATGTTGTTAGATTAGTGTTTAATAAACAAATAGATCTTCACCCTGTTTCCATTTGAACTCAATTCCCATTCACGATTTCCTCCTCGTACTACATTATTTAACGGATAGCTCTCACAGGAAATTAAACGCGGCATCTAAAAAGATGAGATAGCGTTTCATTTGTATTAATAACGTCACGGACCGCGGTCTTTATTACTTTTGAAAGACCTCCCTTTTTTGTACGAGCACTTTTTTCGCGTTGGCAACCAATCCCGCGGAGAAGCAAGGCAATATACACCTCCGCAACCTCCCTCGGAGCGAAAATCCACCGAAATGCATAAGCCTTTTGTCGCATCGCCTCGTTCATCCACCACTGCTCTAAAACCTTTCAAGTCTTCATCCTTTCCACCACCATTTTGCCATAACCACCCCGAATGGTCCCACCCACGCCGAAACACGTTGCCCTCTTATCTATCCCTCTTGATCCACTCCCGACCCTAATCAGGCGGTATCCCTCCCCGGCGATTCGACCGCTCCTCTCTGCAGCGTCCCCTGCACCCGTCTGACCTTTAGCCCTCCTAAGCGATCCTCGCACCTCCGCCGCGTAACGCCAGCCTTTTATCGAGCATCTGCGAAAAGCAGCCCTTGGCCTTCATAAACAATTTTGCTGACGCTCGCCGGGGAAATGCGCTTTTTTCGGCCGTGCGTCACGGTCGTCCCATTTCTCTCTGTTTCACTCCAGTCCATCCATTACTACCCCTCTCTCCGCCTCTGTTTGGGACCGTAAGTCATTCCACGCTGAAAGGAAGAAAGATTCGTATTTTTTCTCCTTTTGCCAATATCCTCCGCGCCGAATCCGTTTCTTACCTTCCGGGCAACTTGATCGATCATTCAAAAAACCCATCTCGGTCGAAGTGAGGGAGAGAGGCAAGCATCAATCTCCAGCACGGCGTTCGTAATCCCCGATAATTCCTCTACTTAGCAATTATTCTTCGCCGATCACGCTGCTCTAATTCCGTAGCGTACGCGTCCAGGTTTGCTGTAATCACCGACCGGGGATCTTTAAACGGGCAATAAATCTTTTGCAAAGTATTTTTGTGCTCTCCTCCGTCCATCCGTCCACTACTTTTTCTAAAATATCTAGAATTTAGGTAAAAATGTTCCTAATGTTTCGTTCCATATTACTGTACATAAATGAATACGTATTTATGATTATTATTTATTAAAGAATTTCACACAAAAATATTGTCTTTATTCAGGTCTTTTATTCTTCATTTTATAATTTTACCCTTTCGCAAGACAAAGACAGGGTTTTTAAGTTGAACGCATGTCTATGATGCACGGTAGACACATTTTGTATTCACTTTAAATATTTCCACAAGGTTGGATCAAATTTTCTGAATTAGAAAATAATTTTTTAACACAACTACTGCAAAAACAAATGGACCTTACATTTTTAATACTCATAAGTTAAAAACAAATGGAACACTGATATAAAAACTCTTTATTTCGTTTGTTTTTATCTTATGTGTGTTAAGGTGAAATTCCATCAACCGAAGGCCGAAGTAATTGAATTTGAAAGAAATTTGACTCATTTAGGTCATAGGCAATTATTTATTTATGTGGTAATGTATAATGCAATGAATAAAGTGTATACGAATTAAAGAACGAAATTTACACATGATGTCCTGATAAATTGTTTTAGAACTAAACGTACGAATATTTCATGATTTGACAACTGTAAGAAAATATCAAAATCCATATTGAGAAAAATTTTACTAGACCACAGAGAAGGTACCATGCGACCATAATTTCGCAGCATTGCTGTATCATCGCTTATGTACTTTCTCTGTGGTCTAGTAAAAGTTTTCTCAACATGGATTTTGATATAATCAATAACTACTACAAAGTTACGCATGATTCCGAGTCGTTTATTTGTAAAAAATACTTTTTAGGTCCAAAAATCACTTTTTAGGTAGTAGAGAGAGAATTTTAAGAACACCAATTTAAAACTTGTGAGTGAGAAATTTCTGAGGCGATTTTAATTATAAATACTGGGCATACACCAACCGATTAAAATAAGAAAACGATATTATAGAACAGAAACGAATTCCACATGCTCCTCTAACACCACAATAGAAAATACTTAACATGCACCATCCTTGCACAGAGAGAGACCAAAGCCAAAGCAAAAGTGGAACCCATATGCTGCCTTACATAACACTAGAAACAAGCAATTTATTTTCGGAATCATCTCCCTGAATTCCCCGTCTAGTCAATCCACTTAAAAGTAATTCCCTTTCTGCCAGCGCTTCACTCAAACCTTTGTTATCCAAACCTCGCTCAAAAATCTTCCCTTCCTTTTATCAGACGGCTCGCTTCCGGTTTCCGTGCCAAACCAAACTCCGTAATTGGATAACCAGCCTCTGCGGTATCGGCTCACCTCTATCGACGCTCACTTTTTTTAATGCGCCCCACGATCACGTATTTAGGGGCAGCATCTTCTCTCTCCCTCTCCCGGAGAAGTCACGTGACCCAATCTCGCCCCTTTCGGGCCGCCCAACCGACCTTAACCCCGAAAAACAACCCGCTCGAAACCACGGCCAAGTCCACGAGGAGGAATGATGAGTGGGAGGCCCAGAAAGGGAAAACAGATGAAGTGAGCTCTGCGAGCGGTCCGTGGGCATTCGGGGAATATCCATTCTGGAACCCTTCTCTTTTCTTTACGTGGCTTTCTTCCTTCCGAAACTTAATGCCTCACCCCTTTCCGGGGGTAAAAAAGGGACCATCAAAGAGATTGGACTTCTTCCTGGAAAAGTTATCTTCTTCTCCTCCGCAACCGGGAAGATTCTAGTACGCGCGGTTCACTTCCTGGTTGGAGCGTCTTTGCCATTGTGCTGTCGCTCCTTCCATTCCTCTTTTTTCAAGCCGCGATTCCGTTTCTCTCGTTTTCATTCACCAAAGTTGTATTTTTGGCCCCCGATGGCGAGTTTCATCGTCGGTTTACTTTCCTGGCGAACTCTTTCCCCAAAAAACGCTGAAAAGCGGTTTTATGAGATCGTCGAACTGTTGGGTTCTTTTGAGCGAGTTTTTTTGAAACCGCTGAATCTCTTGTGGACGTATTTCCCGATTACTTGTACCAGTTACCAGTTGAGATCTTGAAGTGAATGGGCAACTATATATCAGGAATGGAGTACAGAGGAATTACACTTAAAGCAAATGTTGTTCCGCCGAGAGTCAACTCCATTTTTGTTTTGTTTACTAACTTATTTTAATTTACTCCTTTATTGTAGTAATTTTTGCTTTCTGTACATAAAATCGTACGTGACAGACGAATCTAACATTTCCACATGTAAACATATCACTTTTCAATGGTAATTTCTATTAGGTTCGATTTTCTGTATGGATAACGATATCGCCTTCAAAATTTCGAATTCGTTACCAATCGAACCACTTCCTGTAATCCATAAACTCACGAGATATTTCGAATTTTGATCGGTATTGTTTTTCGCATGTTGTAATAATTTGAACTTTTGTGCATTTTCCGTCTTATCAATGCAGAAAAGTCGTTTTTGTTAAGCATATCAATCAAAGATAAAAATAATATGTATCAAGGAACAAAGATCTCAATACGTGTGATTAAAGGCCATTAGAATATTCGCGTCACATGATTAATTTCATCTCTGGTTTCGTATACGATGGTGTGGGTTTATCTGTATTTATTTTCAAGCTCTCCATTCATCCTATTTAATTGATTCGTGAAGAATAGCTCAACCCGATGATACACCTGTTCTTCCTGAGGAATTCACGATTGCGTTACATCTATAATTAATTCCACGATGTTTTTCATACCTGGAACACGAAAACCCAACACTTGCGTCCTTTGGAACCCCAATATCCCAAAAAAAAACACAGAGACAATCCGGAAGTCCTCCCACTCAAACCACCCCACCAACCACTTGGCATACAAACCCTTTTCTGCCCAAGATGAAAAAGGACCCACACCCCTCCCCTAACCCTTCCTCGAAACGCAAGAGGAAAAGCGTTCTACGGTAGAGAATCCAACCCTAGGTGTCCCCACTCTGGTCCCCCGCCTCACCTTAAAAAAACTCCCGAAACCCCTTCCTTCCGACCCCCACCTCCCCCTCGCCTCCTGCACATGCGCGGGCGTTTCGGATGTGCCGCCGCAGCGCGCCGCACCCTCTCCCCCCGCGCCCCTGCTCCATCGCCTTCACCCTGGGTGCAGAGAGCGAAGGATGGAGAGGTGAAAAGAGAGAAAGAGAGATAGATATAGGGCCCATTCTCTGTCTCCCTCTCCGACCATGAGGACGGGCGGGATTCGCATGGCTTTGGGGAGCGTGGAGTAGAGGAGCGCGGGCGTGTGCTAGTGCGAACTCCGAGGCGGATAGGTGGTGCGGAAGGATCGTCCGCGGAGCGAAGCGAATTTCCCCCGGTTTTAGCCCGCGATGGCCGACGAAGAAGAGGAGAGCAGTGCCGAGGAGGACGAGGTTAGTGCCTTAACTCTCCCAACTATCCGAACCGTCCGCAGAAGTATAGCATAATAGTCGGGATATTCTTCCCGCCTTGGATCTGCACACCGCAGCTTACGCGCTTTTTCCCTCGGCTGAGAACTCCGAATGGAGTACTCCGTGGACGGTTCGCCCTGCGATTTCCCACCGCGAGGTTGTTAGTTTCGCCGCTTCGCCCATCGGAGTCGTTACCCGGATGGTAACCTCTATCCTTCCTCTTCCCTTCTCCCGTGTTTCGCCCGGGTCGGGAGGGAACGTGCGTAGGGATGAGAAAGGAGAGAGAGCGAATTCTCGTGGGCGGTCGATAGGGAGAAAGGATTTTTTGGGGGGACAAGGGTGAGAGGAAGGTGGAAAGGGAGGGGGGTTGCTTTAAAGCGGGGGAGAAAGACAAGGGGGAAGTCTCTTGCGGGGGGGGGGAAGGGTCCAGATTGCCACGCATCTTTCCCGGGCTGTGAGTGAGCGTGCGTGGCTAGCTGTGCAAACCCTCGCTGACGCACACTCGAGGAATCCCCGTTTTGCATCCCCGACGACTTCCTGCTTCCTTTTCTCGAAAGCCCTTTGCGGGCGCGAGAGCTTAAAGAGCGTCTAAAGAGGCTCTCGAAAAAATTCCGAGAAAGAAAAACTCTCTCCCTTTCATTCAACTTCTCCTAATTTTCCCTCTTTTGCGTGAGAGAGTCTTCTCGCTGAGTAAATATTCCCTCGTTTCCTGGCTCTTGACGGAGGATCTTCTTCGGCTGAAATATTTATCCGCTCGATGTTTCAGCGCGCGCCCGTGTTGTGTCGGCGGTCGAATGAATGGCGGATCGATCCGTGCCCTCCGAAAGATCGGTCCTATAGATTCGATTCCCGCTTGATATGCTCTACTCTCTTTCGAGTACCGCATATCCCGAGTTTTAGTTATTTTTTCAGCATATTTCTTATGCTGAAAAAACCTTCCTCGGTTTATACTTAAGCGGAACCTAATTAATTTAATATATAAATTTTAAAATTGTATGGAAATTCAAAACCATATAACGGACTGAAGCCTTTAATAACTGTATATTTACCAGAATATATTTTTATTTTTAAATTTACCAGTAGCTGCTGGTACCACCATTTCCCACTCTAGGCTTATGCCATACCATCTTTCCTCGACTTATACTCAAAAGGGACCCACTTAAATATACAAACAGTTTGATTGAATAAATATTCAAAATCATTTAGCGTATCGATGCCTCAATTACTCTTATTTTATCGGAATATATTTTTATTTTGAAATTTACCAGTAGCTGCTGGTACCACCGTTTCCCACTCTAGGCTTATACTCGACGTAATAAAATGAAAATTTGGAACACGGCTGTTAAATAATTAGTTTTAAAATCTCCAATAGCCGTCTTTTTCTTTGTTCCTCGCCTCATTCATCGGTATTCGGAGGAAAGTACGGTGATCCTTTCCTGTTTTCCCCGAATACCTGTGAATGAGATGACTTGGATAATTAAAACCTCTAATTAAGCTTATAATCGATTCAATTAGTCATCCCAGATTTCACAACAAAATTCTCTCGACTTATATTCGGGTCGGCTTGGTTGAGTATATACTGTATTTATAAGGTGGTTGAAGAAAGGGGTTTTCTGCTCCTTTAAAATTCTGACGTGGTACAGATTTTTTTCTCTCCAGCTGTATCAGGTTTCCCCAAAACGATTGGTTAATTTAAGCATAACCGATCCCTTTGAGCTAATGAGACGAGCTGATCGGGTTACAGCCCACCATTCGTTGGTTGCCGTCGAATTCATTTCCATCGCGGTCGCTTTTAATTTTCAGGTAATTGAAGATCGATACGATACTCTCTCTGCGTGCCTGACATTTCAATGGAGAATAACACGCGGGGAATATACGCCGTGTTCCCTTATCTACTCGTATTTATGGCTCCTGTGTCTACCACTCCTATCAATTCTATTCAAAGTACGGCTCAAAAAGTAAAAATGTCATTCTATCTGATCATTTGCACTGATATACGTTTAAACCACTGAATTTATCATGCGTTTGCATGACGGTTCTTGTCGACCAACGAGAGAACCTTTCCAGGAAAGCCTCTCTCGTATCTCTCGTATCCTATCTAGGGTTGTCTTAATGGCTGACTATAAATTTTATCGGTCAATCTCCGACTTCTATTTATGTTTTTAATCATGTGTTGAGAGAGAGAAAATAATCCCGGAATGGCGCAACCTCCTCCCATGAGCCTATTCGAAAAAAGAGGACAGCCTGGAAGCGCTGTTGGAGAACATTTGTATAGATTCCAGCCTTTGAAGGTGAACATTAGTCTAGGTGGCGCTGGAGGACGAGCAATTACGGCGGGATGAGCGGAAATAAAGTTACGGGACGAATATGCGAGATAAAATTCGCGTTGTTTCCGCAGCGAAATATTTATCAAAGTTAAAAAAAGCTTCACAAAAGAGAGAAATCAGGTTTTAGCCTTTGATGTCAAATCTAGCGGAGTTGATGAGAGTATGAATTTTCAAGCAAACAAATAGGATCATGCGGAAGTGGAATATGGAGTAATCCGAAAATGCAAAGAGGAACGCGAGAGGAGAGTGGCAATCCTACGAAATAAAAAGGTCATCCATTCGCAGTAACTGGGTCGTGGGTCAGAAAGCACCGTCTGGCAAATTACAGAATCCTATTAGAGGAATCTAATTCACTTGAAGCTTTGTAGCGAGAGGGCGTAATCAAGAATTTGAGGGACTAAAAATCAGTTTTATGATAAGCCCAGCGCTCTAATATCAGAGAAAGAAAATTCGAATTTTTTGGACAAAAAAAGTCCTTTACGTACAGTTTTTCAAGGTATTTACTTACACATACATAAGTCCTTCAGAACAATTTTTGAAGGTATTTCGACAATTTTCATCAAATATATCTAATTTTATAACTTCACTAATGGATTTTGATTTTGGTTTAATTTGGTATATCATATACTACGAAGATTATTAATACGTAGCGTTTTCAGTTGACCTAACTATCCAACTTAAAGTAAAATCGCCCCATAAAATGAAATTACTTCATTTATCCATATCTCTCTATCCAATTTAGGAAATGAAATTTAAATGAGAGCTAATCAATTTTGATATGCTTGTTCTTAATTCAAATGATTTTGATCGAATGTCAACAATACATGTATCCATAAATAAATAAAATTTTGATGCTTGTATTAAAGTTTAAGGAGAAAGATTTCGAATACCCTCTCAAGAATAAATTCAGAATAGGAAACCGTAGGAATTCCCTGGAATCAATCTGACAAGATGAAAAATGAAAACGGGGATACATTAAATAAATGTTGGAACAGTTGCAAATGTTTCTTCGTATGATGATTGAATGTGAAAAAGGAGCACAGAATAAAACATCTTAATTAGCAGGTCGAAGAAATCAAATCTCGACTTAAAAGTGTACCGTAAATAAAACTTATTCGTATATATGTAACGAGGATTATCAGATAGAAGAAAACAAAAGGAGAGACATAGGGTTGAAAGAGAGGAATGGAATGGGGACTGGGATGGGGGAAAGGAAATAGCGATCGGTCTAAGCATTACTTGAATAGTTTGAGAGAGAATTAGTGTCTTAACTTGTCTCTTTGCTTTACCAACAAACGATAGGAAAACGTTGACAAAAATAGCACCTAAAATGGATATCAAAAATACATGCGGGCTTGTAAATCGAAATCCGATGAAAAACAAAGATCTCTACGTAAAACGCCATAAAGAACAGGGTGAACCAACCAATTACCCTCAGGATAGAATGTGGCCCACTGAATCTTTTGAGCAGTACTTATGACCTTTCCATGGTATGGTAGAGTAATATCTCTCTCAAAGACTGATATTCGTAGAGGAAAATATAAAACTCACAGAAAAATTTTTATCAGTCGCACATTAAAATTTTTGCTTTTCCGGCTAAAACTTCATTTTTCTCGAACGCTGAATTATTTGTTAATTTTTGTGAACGTGGATGAAATTCATGCTTTGATGCTAGTTTACGTACATCGGGTTGTTGTCGCAAACAATGCACACCAAAATAGCCATGGACCGATTGATACGAAATGTGGGTTGCCTAATTTGAGGGATCTTGCTGGCCCGCGCGAATGGTTAATTCTTAATGCGGACTTCAGGCGAGGACCTTGTACAGCCACGCTCTATACTCTTCGCTAATTGCGTGTTTACAAAAGGAGAGAAGAGACTTCCAGATTTTTTTGGACTTGATAGCATCGGATGAGATGTGCGAAACATAGCGAACTGGATGTCTAAAAATAACGAGGCCATGATAAGAAGGAAGGCGCATGCTCCAACTTACGGTGGAGAAATTTTCCAACGCGTTTTTGCCTGGAAGCCCGATTTTGCAGCGAGGTGAAACAAGGGTATAGATAGCATTTACCGAGCAAAAGCAGTTTCTTGCCTCTGTTTCGGAGCCCGCGAGATGTTCATATTTTATAACGGTAACGGTTAAAAATTAAATTCTTGTTTTCTAAAGGTACCGGTTGGATCATAACGTAACAAGGAAAGCTAGAATTAGAGGTTTTAAATCTCCAATATCCGTATTTTTCGGCCTTCCTGGTCTCATTCACCAATATTCGGATAAAAAGAGAAAGGATAATATACAAAATATTTTATCACCACTGAGTAGAGAAGAATCGCTCCAGGAAAGCGCTTTGGATTTTCTAAACGTGTGGCGATCCTGTCTTTTTTTCTCTGAATACCGGTGAATGAGACGAGGAACGCCGACAAAGACATGGAGGTTTGAATCCTCTAATTCATTAACAGCCCTGTTCCAAATTTTATTTCTTTAAAGCAAAGCTAGAGATAAAACATTGAGCGCACATTTCGCATGAGCACGCGAGTTTTAAAATGGAATTTTGAAGTCCAAGGGAAATCCTACCAAATCCCTACCGGGGTTTGTTTCGCGTTAATCGTAGCGGAAAAGCGTACCTTTTTCGATTTGATTCATTAGGCAGTTCGTTTAACCAGGACTCCTCGTCGTGTCGCGGGCGTAACAATCAAATGGGGCATCTGTCTAGGGAACCCTGATCGGGGAGCGTGAATTTTTCACGTCCCTACCCACGATGAATACGTTTCTTCTACCAAAAAGGGGAAGAGAGCGGGAAATAAATCCAACGCGAGAGGGAATTAATTCTCCTCCGCGTACGCAAAACTACGAGGAGGCGAGTGGAGAATGGATTCAGAATTACCCGCGTTCGGACCCCGCGGAAATTTTCCCTCCGACCGCAAAACGGATCTCGTTATGCCGCTGAACAAACGCGGACTAAATTTACCAATCTGAGAAGGAGAGATCAAGAGAGGGAGAAGTGTGGGTTTTAGGGAAGTGAGTTACTTTACGACCCCATGGCTTTTAGACAAGAAAAGAAGGGAGCCGCTCTCTCGTACCAGTAAACCGCTAACATTACGAACGGAGAATGGACCGAAATGAGATGCAGAAAGAGTCGCTCCTTACTGCTCTAATATTTGAATCCCGAGACTCCTCATCTCCAGCCGTTGGAAGAAATTCCCTCCGCCAACTTCCCAGTATTTGGTAAACATCTTTATTATGTTTCTCAGCTTCCTTTCTATTCCTCGAAATCCGGGGTTGCGAATTTCTTTCCCTTTTCTAGGTTCCTTTATTCCCGTGCCGTAAATTTCGCATTCCAGCAACTCCTTATTTTAGCAAATTTTTGAAATTCCGTTGGAGAGTATAACTTTCAGCCTTTCAACCGTGAAAAGAATCAAAACTTTGAAAACGGTTGTTAATGAGCTGTCAGTAAAATACTCAGTCTGACGGACGGGTGGTGCCTCTGGCATAAGCTACTCAGAGCTTTCAGAGAGGAGTTAGGTCTATTAGGCAGAATGAGGAGTGAGGTAGTTTGTCATTGCTTCCCTCACTGAGCAAGAATGCTATATAAGTGGTACATGTCCACGCAAGTGAAGCACAATGACTGTACGAGTAACACTTTTCTTGTTCTCCTTGATCAGAGCAATTATCCACTCATACCTCACAAGGAAAAGACCAGGTTTTCTGAGATACGGATTTGCACGATATTTTCAGGGCACATTCTTTGTTTTTAAATAGGGGTAATGTGTCCGACCGTTTAACTCAATGGACCTTTCTTTACAAAAAATTAGCAACTGAAAATAGGACTTAAGCAACCACGACATTGCTTTCATTTCATAACAGCCACGATCAAGACTGACTGTGAGGCAAAAGTAAATGAACGATAAATTTTTCTCTATCCTATACCAAATGACAAATTTAAATATTTCATTCATCAGAATATGGTAGCAGGAACGTTAATGAGTTAAGGGTGTAAAATCTCCAATAGCCGTCTCTGTCTCCATACCTCGTTGTCACCGGAAACAATAGAAAGGCCCGGATAACCAACTTTCTAGAAAAAACCCAATGTACCTTTCAATAGCTGTGCTATCATCATCAGGAGTAGAAGTGTGAGATGTGGAGAGTCGACAAATACGGCAATTGGAGATTTTAAACCTCTGTAGCTATAGATCTTGTCAAAACAATTCAAACAGACTTTTTTGTAGTATTCCTGATCTGAGCTACGAATCTGGGTAATATAGGATTAAAATACTCTTGGTTACCTTAAAATTCTGGTAAAGTTTCCCTGATTCGTATGCTGACGTGAAACTTCCTTAAAACAAGAGGATGAGCTCTAGAAGCCAATCATCCAGCTCAGTGGCTTGTTTCCTCACAGAACGATAGACCGGTTAGCAGTAATAAATGGCTTAAATAAGGGACGTAAAATCATACAGAAGGATATCATAGGATAATGATTAATGCTTGAAAGCGACCCTTGCCGGTTTTTAAATTAAAAATAAAAACCTACAATGGCCACTTAGGTAAATAGGAATTACTCGCTCCAATAAACATTTCTCTAAAAATCAACAAACGTTTCTCTTTTCCATTCCACAAAAAATATTTTTAATTAAAACTGCATTGTAACAAAATGCTTAACGATACTGATAGTTGGAAAAGATAACCGTTTCCTATGAAATTTGAAATTGACGTATTCTGGGCATTAACTATAAATATATATTAAAATATTAGATGATATTTTAAACAATAGATGCAAAATATATATAGCCACGTGAATTTAAAAATATAATATTCCATGTGCTAGGTTCTTATATGGAGACTACATACCGAATTCTATACAAAATGCTGTTCCGGTTAATAAAAGCAAGATTTTGGAGAAGTTAAATCATTTCCGGTGATTTAGCTCCACATTAAATAAAAAAGAAACATACAGTGATGTGCACCTCGAAAATGTTGACCTTCATGGAGTTACTAAGCAAACATTTGCTCAACTCTCCTCCATTTTTCCAAATCCTCATTCCTCATTGGTCAATCCTCCCATTTGTATCCCCGCTAAACAGTCTCACTCGCCGTATATCATAATGAGCTTTATCTAACTTTGTTTGATATTCGTCCCCCTCTCCCTGCGTAAACCATCTCACTTTAAATAATTATCCTTTATCTGATATATGACGCACGAACCATACACACGAACCAATGTTTGCTATCTCTTCAAATATAAAAAGACGATTTTATTGAAGAGAAAGTGTGGCAACGAGTAAAATTTATAATTTTAATAAATATAAACAGCGGTTAAGTATTCAGAATGATAACGATTTTAGGATGCGATATATTCTGAATCACAGAAAATATGAAATTTCCAAAATGAGGAAGATTTTAAAAATCAAAGAATTCACTAAGAAATATTATAAATTAATATTACGACCCATGTTCAACATTAGTCTTCAAATGATGTAAATGGAGTTAGACTTAGCACTTTTTAAAGCGTGCGACTTACCCAAAGGTTGTACGAGAATAGAGAGAGGACGTAGCTCGGTAGTTTAGTGGTTAGAACAACCGCCCGGAAAGTGGGAGACCTGGGTTCGAGTCCCAGCCAAGTCACTATCTTTCTCTTCTCGTACAACCTTTGGATTAGTCTTCAACTAAGTAAAGATTTTTATTTCTCTAGATTAAATCCTTAATATTTTTCGAACATGGAAAACTAATATTGCTGAGTCAAGGACCTTTGCAAATAAAAAGGGCAGAATAAAGGGTAAAAATATCATTATTTATCCTATTATCTCTAATATAATAATCATATTCGTATTAATTCAAGAGATATATCCTAAACTACCTCCACAAATGTCTTTGTGATCCACACAGTTCTGTACAAAAATTGAGGTTAAACTAACTTTACAATTTTCACGAAACCAGATTTATTTTCTTAATTACTTTCCTAAATAATTTCCAGAACCTTGAATTCGTTTTATGTGTTTTATTTATTCTGTGGATCACTCAACCTGTTCACTGTTCTCTGTTTTAAATACACATATAGATACATCAATCCATTTGTATTAAAATATTCGGTAATGTTTGAAAGAAAACTATCTGTAATTATTTAATCTTCATTTGCTGATTGACTCCGTATTTTTAACTCGTTGGCTATTACTATTTTCAAGGCAAATGCAATCCGCCAAAGAAAACAATGGGTGTAAAAGAATGAGATACAAGCACAATATAGCAGCGCCTCTCAACATCTCATTACCGTTCGAGCATTCATACTTTGATATGAATGGAATTTCGCTCCTTCCCTTATTGATCTCCATGGCCATAATATTTGTTTTTCCTCCTCTCCACTCGAGCCCCTCCTTTATTCTGTATCCCATTCTCTTCCTCCACTGTATTTTCCCCTGCGGTCCCTTTCTCTTTCCTTGTTTTCGTTCCTTCTCCTTCCGCAGAGCTGTTTCTCTTCGGACTCGGATCCTTGCCAAATCCATCCCATACAGCCGCTCCCGGAAACTTTACGCAGTAAAAAATGAAATAAAGCTAGACATCACTTTCTTTTTTCTGTATCTTCCTCGAACTCGCGACAAGGAGATACGGGGATTTGGGATGAAATATTAGGGCCCTTTTTCTGCCGGGAATGTCGCACTCGCACAGGAAAGAAGCGTGACTTGAACCTTGTGCTCGGAAAAAAACAAAGGGATTGTCATTCTCTGATATGGCTCTGTATCTGCGACGCCCATCGTCGGTTGGTCGTTCATGATTACTTGATGGCGATGCATGATTTGAGAATAAGCGAAGGCTGTTTCCAAGATTGCCTTCATCGATCTAGTTACCGGCTATGCTCCCAGGGTACGTGAAATATAAATGTGACCGACGTGACGCGTATTTTGCTTAAACTGAATTTCTCGACGAAATACGGCGTTTCTAGTACGTGAATCTCATACGGAATTCGCATTCCTCCGAGATTAAGTAGAGTTTTTCGTGTGCAGAGCTAAATGCGAGGAAGGTTTGACGGAAGAAAATTAAATTAAGGTACAAAAGTATGTAACCGCTTGAGAAAACACGATTTTAAACTTTGCATTTAGTTTGGGAAACTCAGAGTAAATAGATAGCGATGGACTGGAATTGACTACATAATTATTCAAAATTATTCCAACTTCTGCAGCACGGAAAATTTGGTTGGATAATGTTCGTAAAAATTACGAGTTATATTCACTAAATGAAATATGAAATGGATGAACTTTTCATGCCTCAATGATACCTATGCTGACGGAGAAATCGCTAACGAACTGTATTTCGTAGTAGTAGTAGTATTGCTAAAAGTGCTTCAACAGCTTAACTGTATTTCGCTGCTTGAAAACGATTGGCGAATATGGATTCGAATATTGAATTCTTTACTGAATAATCACGTATGCATGTGTGTACAAAAGAAATACAACTAATTAGTGGCATGAACTAATTGGATACTGCTGATTACTGAATGCTATTGAGAGAATGTGACAGTTTTTGGCATAATTTATTAATATTTCAGGGTATAAGGCTCTACAGAAAATCATGTTTTGGATAAGGAATGCGAATTCGTAATGCATTATCTACACTAAGCAAGGAATTAATGTATCCAATACACATTAATATTCTATTTTAGAAAATTAATGGGTATTGTATCATTTTCATCTCATTTTCTGTGCACAAAATGTTTCTCTTCCATATCTAGCCATAAAAATTCAAACGAGAAGCAATGAGATATCAACTAAAATTATTTACCACAAAAATCGTGTCTGAAATAACCGTGCTCACCACTAGCATCTGAACCAAATATATAAGAGAAATATAATGTATCTATTAAACAAAATAGTAAAAGCCTCGTAAAGATTGTTTATAGCTACTACCAACGACCGTTATTCCTATAACTTTAAAATGTGAATAAGAAAGTATATGAAACTCTTATTCGAATATTGGTTAATCTCTCCGTTCTGTAAATTATTTAAGTACTTTTATAAAAAATTCACACATTCTTTATGCACAGTAATTCATCGAAAAATTACATTGAGTTATTTGCTTTAGAATCTGTAACAACATTTTCGGAAGGGGCCGTCTTATTCATTTCCCAGATCTCGTAAAAGGCGAAAGACCGTTTTCCCAAATAAATAGCTTCAAGGCCATAGCGGACTCAATTAAATCGGTGCGAAATAGCACCGCTTTAAACGAAAGATGAAATGATAGGCTAAGATTATAATAGAAGATACCTCGTATTAAGCCGAATTTTCTCGTTTAATAACTACATTTAACCTTCAAAATGATATCATTTGGAGTTAATAATACTCTTAAATAGTTTCGAAATTTCTGAGGTACGATTCTTCGCGGAGAGCAGAAACACTCGCTCCACGCATATCTGAGGTAAAGCGCATAAAAAATTTAACGAGGTCGCGCAGAACCTTCGGAATATTAAACATTCTTTGATGTTTTAGGCGGACGAGGAGAAAATTCCCAAACTAAATTCATTTTCCATCTGCTGGGTCGCAGGCCACGAAATTGCTGTTTTTCCTTCGAAGCAAACAAAAAACTTAGCTCTCGGTCAGCAGGTACTGCCACTTGGAAAAACTCTTAATGGCGTTTCCTTTCCACGTAAAAGGAGAGTTTGGAGTTAAGCGATGCAAGGGAAAAAGGTCGTTGGGGAGGAGAAAGGAAAAGGTCAAATGATTGAACGGAGAGCAGGTGATCTGTGATGAAGGAAGGGACTTCGACAGGTAAAAAGCCTCTATTTTTAAGCAAGGTTCCAATACAACAAGGTGGAACCACCTGGGCTATCCATTTCCTTACTCTAAAAAGAAGATTTTCTATTGGAGTTCCACTTCCATTTGTATAGTTACCTTTTCTAGTCGAATACTAGGACTGACTTTCAGTATATACGTTGTACCGATATATTCCCTTTAGTTCACCACGACTATAACTACAGATAACTAAAAGGAATAAAAGGATCACGACTGTGATATTAACATTTAGAGTTGAAAGAGATCCAAATAGCCGTCGTTAACTATTTTTGTGGTTCTATATTGTTTTCAATGTTTATAACTACAGAGTAAGCTTTTAAAAACAAACTAATGTAATTTAATATCGTAATTTAACAAACTGTATGGCAAATAACACCTCATAAAACCTTTAATGTAATGATTGCTGTGTATTTGTCAGAATACAAGTTTCATGACGATTGGATTTTTTGAGAATGATGAGATGAGAACAGAGGGAATAAATGAATTTTTCAAGATAGATACAAGTAAATACATAACGTACGTATTTAGAGGAACCTGATAGCTCTCTTCTTCATATAAACCAGTATCTGTTTTAGTGAATTTCACAAGCCCATTTATTTCAGGGAGTAGGAAAGATGGTGTAGCAGATCCTAAATCACGTATAATTTATTTTTTGGAAGAAGTATTATCCAAAATTAAGTAAATATTAGGATTTGATATTCACAAGAGGAAAATTCTCTCCATAAAAGAAGGTGGAAAAATTCTGTACAATTAGCCTAAAGTTAAATATAAGGATACTTTTTTTCTCAATATCTTGCAATAATTTAATATTTGTCAATGAAAAGAAGCTAGTAAAAGTTATCATACAGAGTCAGATGGTTTAACACTAATATGCTAGAGCTCGACTTTTTTGAATGGTGCTATACTCAAGTTATAAAAGAACTTGGTAATTTTCACAGGAATATTTCTTCAGGCCCGAAGGTGCATACTAGATAGAAGACATCAAATTCTCACATCTCTTACGTCAGATGATTTATTTCGACAAAGTTAGAAAAAATGAGCGCAATACGCGTTTAAAGCCTCTTTGGCGCGAAGACCTGCATATTTATTAAGTAACCTTAACTCTGTAATACACATGGCTCGTACTTGAAATTTAGAATTTTCGTCCTTTAATTTAAGCTTTTAACGCTCCAGTCTGATACATATTTATTCCAGCATTAATTTTTAAACGCATAACCCAGATATTGGGAATTCACTCCACGGAAATCTAATTTTACGAGTAATATACAGTCGGCATGCGCGGAAAACAGGAGAGAATCATTTTAGTCACTTTGTCTGGTTGAATAATCTGCGAAACGAAATTTAGGTTTTCAAATGGATAAATTAACGTACATGCACTCCACTATGGCCGTTAAACTGCCAGAATCCTATGGATCTCATCGCTCAACATTTAATCGCTTTTAAAATTTAAACGCGTACCAAAACGGACTCTGTGAGGCATATGCGCAAGCCTTCACACGCACGTGTACGAGAAAATTAAACGCTTAACAGAGGAAGTATAGAACCGAGTGCCTACGGTATATAATCGTGTTTTTATCGGGTCTTATAGCTTTGCTGGGAGGATTTTTAATATTTTATTAACTCGTCCCTGCTTTATCGGATTTCTCATCCGGAAAAAAATGCATATTTTATCAACTCAAAACAACGCTCATCCCGATTCACGCCGTAAACGCTGTGCGATTCACTGAAATGGGGCGGAATTTTTCAAAAGTATCCTTCGATGGAGAGTAAACACACACTGCACTTCGGTCTGTAAATATAGCGAGCATTTTCGAATAAATCTCCGTGATAGTGAAAATTACTTCGGCTTCATATCCTCGGAATTGATTGGTTTCGCCCCTCCCCTTCATATCGTTTAATCACTAGAGCTGCATTTACGACGTTGTCGCGTCGCAGCTTTCCTTCGTGAGATTTATACATTTTTGCATTTCACGATTTCCACTTGCAATAAACACGATTGGGTTTCAAAGAATATATCTTCGATGAGATGACTTAATTTGATAATTCTCTTCCATATCTTCTCATTTTTAACTGAAAATTGAAAATAAACTTCTCTGTTGTAAGTGTGTGCTTTTAACTTTTGCGTCTCTCGCAGTGATTAAACAATCTGAGACTATTTCTTTGATCTAGTTTAGTTTAGTTTTGTTATGTGAACGCATAGTATTCATGCAAGAACGTGACAGTTAACGGAGTAGATGAATCATATTCGCTGGGTGCAACGAAATAATTAATTAATCTGAAAGCTCTAAGTATTGTAGCTTTCAAATGATTCATGGATAGTTACGGCAGCCAAATATCTAAATTTACATCAATTTAATCTTGAACAAGACTTTTTCAGTACGGAAGAAATATAGAATATAAAATAAAAAGTTTTGATCTCTTATAAATGGTTTTACCTATTAACTTCCTAATATTTTACCATTATTAATGTAAACCTATGTTACTTGTAAACTTGTGCTATATACTTAAAGTAAAGAGATTCACGTAAGATGATTTAAGGGTTGTATACATTTCAAGAGAATAATTATTAGCAACATTTAAAAGATACCAGAATGAAGTGGAAAATAAGCAAGAGTACCAGGTCGGAGGTAGTCGGAGATAATACTGACTTTAATGGTATATAAATTTAAAATACAGCTTATGCTGTCACCCTTTAAAGAAATAGCTTCGTTTTAACTAAAAATACTTACACTTTTCGAAAGGTACTTTCTAAAGAGATTACAATTTTGATGCCAAGCTTTCTTTTCGATCTCGACTCAAGTTTTCCTTAATTACTTAGGAAATTACGTTTACAATATCACACGACATACCGTTGAAAATTCAAGCCAATATGATCCAGGACGTCAGTCTATCTCCCAATCTACGATATTCCACGACCACGCCTCAGCACTTAAATTATCTCAGAAGACTGGCAATCATCGATGAAATTTCAGTAATTTTCCGGACAATGTTCCGAGAGAGATAACTTTCTCACTTCATACTTGTGGTCGCAGAGTTCATATAGAGGAATGAATGGGTTGGAAGCCGTTCAAGGATTTAATATTTTAATAGCCTCACCGCGTCGTAACGACTTTTCATTAAGGGCTCCGCCGAATATCTTCGCTGTTTTCGAGAGATCGGCCAGAACTCCTCCGATTCCATTTTAATCTTTTAGAGCGCTTCGTGACTTTTTCATCCGACAGCTTGGACCTGAGAAATGAGGCGTAAAATGAAAAATGGAGTTTTATCCCTTAAGAAAATACCTCACGTTATGTCCGGCTGTGTGGCTGATTAATGCCATTTTGCGATTCATTGCAGAGGAATTTCACGGAACATTCAAGAATGGCTCAAAATGATAAGTTTCAGCGATATTTTTCTTGACCAAAATTCTTGCGTTTATCGGAATTTCTTTCATTCAAATACATTTCTACAGTGAGATGTACATTAATTTATAGCCGAGGTAGAAGAAATAATATTTTCTTAAAGGGTGGAATTAAGTTTGTACATTGCACAAGAAAGTAAGCGTCTTTACCTAAAGTTGTACAAGAAAAATAGCGACTTATTCAATTTCAGTTGATTGTATTAGATAATTTATCTTTTAATCCATATATTTGTGTCTCTTAAATGCGAAAAATTGCCATTTTTCTTCCATAGAATGACTTTTTTATGCAAAATACTAATTTATAAACGCACAAATATACATTACGATGCATTACATGAACATATATTGTATAAAAAATTCTGGCATCGTCTAAAATGTCAACTAATGAAATATTTTAGGCATGATTGATTAAGTTAAGTTCTAGTTAAATTGTTCATAAACAGCTTTATATTAATGGCAATTAGAATATAAGTGTTTGAGTTCAGGTCGTTTTTCATTCTACATCGCCAAGTTTCGGAGTTTTCGAGAGCATTTTTTATGAGCCTCGTAAAAAGGGGGAAATATCGGTACTAAAACTTTGAATTTATATTATCTCATTATGGAATTATAAATTTGCACTGAAGATATGACCAAGCACAATGAAAACATGAATTTATGTGTAGTAAAAACTGAATAACCTTGAACAAATCAACAGGAAACAAGGGTTGTTGAGCTACATGAATTTGAATTCCATGTAATTGTATCGATGTCAAATCGAAGTCTTAGAATCACACGCATTTTCTGTAATTAAAGTAATACTAATAGAACAACTGAGAAAATCATGTGAAAGCTTCCTAATTCCTCATCGTACCTAGTAAACCTCATCCCCCCTAATAGCTCTTGGTAGCTAATGTTACACGAGAAGTGGCATCAACCGGTCTTCGGGCAGAATACTTCACAGATAATACAACTACCATTACCTAGAAACCTGGTCATCATCAATGTTAGTACAGCGGTCTACTGTTTACACATACGATAGCCGCAGTAGTTGTTTAAACCAACTCCGATCAAGCAGAGGAACTCCATGCCCTTTAACGCAATCCAGATTTACAATAATCGAGCTTCGATATGTGCTTTGGGAGCAGGCGTCTGTCCAGCTGGTTCGGAATCCATCGGGCTGCCGTAAATTCCTCGTCCTTCACTTAACGTTTGCTAACTCAGTTGTTATAGTTCCCCTCTCTCTCAACAATCATACTACGTGCTCCAACATCAACAGAGATGCGCTACATAACGTGCCCATTGGAGCAAATGAAGTCACGAACCAAAATTAGAGCTTTTTTTGCCGGAATTCCTGTCTCCAATTTGCGTTCCTAGCTCGCGGGTTCGGAATCATTCGGAGAATAGAGAATTTTCAAGCCGGCGCGCCGTAAATTAGGTGCAAATTACCACGTTCGCAATTACTGAGCCCAGCGAGTTCAATAAGTCCATAGAGATATGTAATCAAAACTAGGAGGCGCAGTTATTCCATTTATCCGCTCACACGTGAGTAAAGAGCTAGAGAAAGAGATAGATTGGGAAGTATAATTATGGCTGGGTAATAACAGCTGCAACTCGACAGCAACCGGATGATATAAGTCATAAGCTGATATTCCAGTGTAATGACCACAAAGATATAAAGGTAAAAGAGATAATTGGATGGAATAGGTTTTGCCTGAGGTTTTTTAGTACAGCTACATGAGGTCTTAATTATATACATATAAGTTTTTATAAAACTAAGCCTAACCTTCAAGTTGCATTTCAAAGAATAACGATGAAACGCTAAAAACGCTAAAACTAACGATCCGAAATCACAATATATCAGAAAAGGAGGTATTTTATCTTTGATAAATAAATATTATTTCCAAATATTCCATGTAAAAATACATGACATTTTTATGAGAACATGTTAACTTCATCGCAAAGATACACAATGAGTAATACTAGTTGTAGAACAATTAAGACGAGAAATAAGATAAACCGTATTAAAAAAACGCAATATATAGTCAAAATGCTGTATTTTTCGAGGAATTAGAATGCACGATAACGATTCAGGGTTAATTTTGTGGTACTTATTAACTTGTAAAAATCCATGGTAAAGAAACTTTTACTAGACCACTATTTATTTCAGAAAACCACGACCCAGGTTTCGTAGCGTCGCTACAACTTCAGACATTTTCTACAGACCTGAAGATGTACGAAACCTGGGTCGTGTTTTTCTGAAATAAATAGTGGTCTAGTAAAAGTTTCTTTACCATGGATTTTTTACAATTAGAATTAACTTTACTGTAAAGCAAAAATACTCAACAAAAATAATATATCCAACAGTAAAAATATTAAATCTAACAACAAAAATATCAAATATATCGCAAAATGAGTTTTACTGCAGTATTCGAGTGAATTTTCTTTCGATATAGTTTAATATCAATTATTGCAGGAAGCTTGAAACATTGACTATCTTATTAACAGAATTCTGTGCAAGTATCGTATTTCAATTTTGAATCATAAAAGTAGATTAACCAAGCAAGAAGTTAATACAACCTACCAAACTGTGATTGCTAACTGGATCCTTAACTTCTGAGCACAGAGACATGCGATCGCATACCAATTATCAAAGTCAACTTGTTTGTAAAATATATTTTTTATTATATGATGGTTCTTATTGAAACTAGGTGAACTGTATTACTATTAAGTTTAAATGATCACCGAGGAAACAGTAAAGATTAACATTTCCAAACGATGTCTGTATAAAAACTTATACCTATTCCATCTTCCAAAATCGAAGTAGAAGCTCGCTTTTTTATTTTCCCTTATCCAAGACAAAAGCCTTTGTATCTCAAAAGTGAAGGGAGCAGCGGTTGAACCAGGATATTGAGGAAAGACAAAGGGCAAAAACCCGAAAACCTGCAAAATTCGCCCAAAACGAAAAACACCATCAAAGGTAAGGTAAGGTAATCATTCAAGTATTAATTCGTTGAAAAATCAATTAGTTTCAAATTATTTAGATGACTGTGCTTTTCGTTAGTTTAGGTTTAATTTATTATTTAAAGGGATCTATTAGTATTTTCCATGACATTAATTGATTAATTTTCTGAAGTGTATTTTGTATGACCGGTTACCTGGGTAGATTTGCATTTTCAACTCATTTTCTTCCTGCAAAATAACACATTCAAACCCTGATAATATGCAACTTGCTTCTGTCGAAATATTTAATGACCAACTGAACCATTAATTACGATATCTTTTGAGAATCATAAGCATAAATCAAGCAAAAGTCTCGTGAATGAATGAGCAAATGAGATTATTGGAGGAACTGGGAATCCCTACTGGAAAGCTTGAATTCGTAAGCGAAAAAAAAATAAGCCAGCAAATTTTTACCCGTTAAATATTTAATTTTGGGTTCCCCACGTCTTAATGGCGCCTGCAAAAGTTTCTTTTCCTTTCCTTTTCTCCTGGAGACTTCTTTACGAAGAAAAAATTAATTTGAAAGAGCTTCGAACATTAATTTTAACTCTCCTTACGACGCGGAGGATTCCAGCGCTAAAGGTTGAGCAAACCAAGCACAAAATCTGAAAATAATGGCATTCATTTTCACTTCAAACAGTGGATGAATTAACTCAACATGTACCATCTTAATAGCAATCCCTAGCCCCTAGAAACTGCATTCCAGAACAATGGGCGCAGTTGAACTAACATTTTTCGCATAATTGTTTTTTATTGCCATTTCACGTAGCAATTCATGGTGGAAGCTTCCTTTCATTAACGCAGTCCAGTAAAAAGTCTCCGTGCTGTATTACCTGCGCTGAAAAGCGTAAATTCGGTCGTAAAAGTAAGACTTGGTGTAACTCTTTTTCAATTCAATTCGAATGGCAAATGGAAGCCTACAAATTGCATCCTGGCGCACCGTTTTCAGGCTTTCCTGGCGTTAAAATTCCTGAAGAGAGAAGCAAAACGGTGCGATTTTTTTCCAGCGCACTCTCCACTCTGCAATAAATTGCTGGTGCGACATTAACACTCGGAGGAAACGTAGCGACCGCCAGAGGCCGTGACGGCGAATTTTTATTTCGGAGCTCCGAATTACATATCGATACTTTTGCCGCAAGAGTATGTCCCTTCCACGTTCTCTATCCTTCCCTTTTCACCTCTCCTGTGTAAAATAGCTCCCTCATTCCGAAATTGGTTTGCAAAAGTGAAGGAAACTTTCACGAAACCACCCTCCACCAGTTTTCAAACCTCTGTCTGAAGCGAATGCGAAAATGCGTCGAGGGTCTATTTCAACATCGGGGTTAAAACCTGATTTATTCCCGCAGAATCGTTTATTTTGTCTCTTTCCCATACCCTTTCGAGGATTTTGACGCTTTTAGGTTTTCGCACACACCGTATCCCGCTTATCCTTCTTTTAGCCTCTCTTTTGTTTTCCATTCCTTTCCCATTCCCATTGACTTTCGCCGAGATTTTTTCTCTCTTCCCATTTTTTCCTCGTTTCAGTCCGTCTGTATCGATCACAGAAATCTGCGTATGTTATGAGCGAGCAAATTCTTCTTCTTATTGATCTGTTTAGCTGCTATTAGAACTTATCGGGTCGCAGATTTTGTTACTCAGCTGTAGTTTTAACGATAATAATTCGTTAAAAACTGTTCGTGCGTTTCTTACGGAGTTATTTAAAATTTTCTTAAGGTGGATTAAAAAAAAAGACTGATATTTTAGAAGTTATTCATTAAGTTTTAAGAGGAAAATTTGTGAACTTTCAGGAAATAATAATAGATAAGGCCGTACGGAATTGGCATTGAAGAGCGGCATGAGTTTCATCAAATACTTTTTAACATGTTTAATACGAGTTCTGCTATTATCAATTTCACTATAATCTTAAATATGAATAGAATCAGAAACCTGACGAATAGAAAGATCGTAGGCGTAGTAGTCTCTAGACCTAAAATGTAAAAAAGTAGCGCCACCTTCTTCTTTGTCAACATTTGCAATAACTTATTCAGTAACATCTGGGGGTAATTTAGCAGCACTGACAGCTTTGGCATAGCTCTTTAAAAAATCTTCAGAACCAGATCCAGAGGCATATATTTCATCAAATGTACAAGATAGCTGTTTCATGAAAAACCTTATCCTTCGAATCAAAAATTTCGAATAACCTTCTATAAAGCCCTTCTACAATTGACTGGAATCTACAAATTTTCGAACCCAATCGATTCGATCAAATCTCATGAAATCTTTTTCAAGCGTAGAATCAGTAGTAAAAAAAAATTAGTTTCTATATCGGTGATTTCAAGAACCGAACCGGTTTATTTTACTATGGAAGACAATACTAATTAAAGACTCAGGAATACACTGCAGAATGAAACTTAGCGCTTTTTTAAACAAGTTAACATATATTCATTCACACGTAAACATTTAAGCCCTTCACTTTGCTACTTTTCATCATATCGTGGCAAATTAGGTCCTGCTACCATATCCTGATGAAGAGAACATTTATAATTTTTCTTTTGGTACAGAGAAAAATGTCGTTCATTTTCCTTCGTCTCAGTCTTGCTAATGAATTTGATGTTATGAAAGTTACTTACTGAGGTATGAATGATGCTGAATAATTGATTAAGATCCCTCCTTATGGAATGCAGCAAAAGATGTTACTCGTAGAGTCACTATGCTTTACTTACTTGGAGTTGCTCCGCTTATAAGATTCTGGCTAAGAGAGCAAAGCAAGGACAAACCACGTCACTCCTCATTTTGCCTCACTCCCCTCTCCAATGCTTTTTGTAGCTAATGGTGGATCGGAGTAATTTCAAAATAGCCGTCGAGCTGTAGACTTTGCAGACATATTGAGAGAAACAAAAGTGTCTGATCTGAATTTCAAGTATGACCAAATCCCTTTTTATTAGGTAGATACACTCCGTAGGAAATCGCAAAAGGAATACACAGCTTACATCGTGAGAGTAACTAAATGCTCTTTGATTCAAAAAAATCGCAACAGGACATGACAAGGAATTAATATGAAACTATCATCACAAAAAAGGTTTATGAAAAAATGTAAAAATCTTAAGTTTTAAGTGTTCAAAACTTCATCTAGGGTGTCATTAAAGTGCGGAATTCCTTTCTTGCATTCTAGAACTACCAGGAAGTAAGACTAGGAGCTCCGACAAAGATTGGCGATTTCAAACCTCTACTTTATTAACAGCCGTGTTCCAAATTTTCTTTCTTTATATCTGAAGTTCATGGGAAGTAAATGGCATAAAATCTTCACGCGGCTCATTTAATTCTACCGTTCCACTTTGTTGTTTGAAACGTGATTAAAATTTGCATTGATAAATATACATGCATTTGAATTTTCAACGGAAAATCTCAAAAAACACATGTAATGGGTATTATAAAAATTATAAAAAATGGGTAAAATATTACAAAAACAGCAAAAAGAGGAATAAAATATTTGTTAGCATATTATAAGAATGTATTTCCTACAGCCCAGGTAAAATGCAGATATCCTACTATTAATTTGAAACTGAATTTGTGTATGTATCAAAATTCCTAACTCTTTACTCAAGAACCCTGAGCAAGAGACCTCGTGCACCGGTCCTTTACCTTTTTGTGTTTGAATTATTAGATTTTTGAGTATATATTTGATTGAAACTGTGTTCAGTACTTCAAAGATAACCATCAGTAGAAATGGAATTATCTTAATTTAGAAGGACGAAAGATATGCAAATTTATACGATAATATCCTACGGTGATTATTGTCAGGGTATTGTGATATTTGTTTTATCATGAATACATTGATTGACTATTCATAAATAATTTTAATGTTTTCTTCTTCATCGCCATACAGACACGGCGATTAATTTATTCCGATAAGTTGAAAAAATGAGAAAGTTAGGTGAAGTTTGATACGAACTTCAGCTCGAAACTTGATCTTCCAAATGAACTGGAAGAGAGTCTATTATTGAATTATATAGTCAGAACAACTTCGAACTTCCTTCTCGGCGTCTAAGTAATGCGCATTATGATCTTTTATTAACTACTCTATCGTCGAAGGAACGCAGTTAGCTTGAAGTTTCCAACGAAAGGTGGCTCCCTTCTTGAGAGAAATTTCCAGTCGTGAGGCGAGAGATTCGATGGATCAATGGAAGATTCTGTAAGCTCTCACCTCGGAGGACATCTTTTCTTTACCCTTATCCGAATTCTTCTCAAGCAAATTATGTGATAGGAATCGATAAATGAAAAGAATGACCAGTTTTTCAATGAGCATCGATGTTGTGAGACAGTGAAATATCTGAATAAATTTAAGGGCATGGTGCTCTACCCGAAAGAATAACTCACTTATATACTTTTACGAGTAAAATGTCGCTGGGATACTGCAAGCATATTGATAATACAATGTTCAAGTCGACATCATATCGAGAGGGTCCTCAAAAGAAAAAAAAGGATTGAAAATATTCTTAACATTCGCTGCATCTTCCTGGTGATACTTACTAAGCAGCACAACAGAAAATTCACCATCTATAACTATGTGTGAAAATTCAAGTAGAAATATTGGCTACAACTGCCTCAAACAACGTCCTACTTTTCACATATTTTCCTTATGTGAGATATTCTAATGTGCTCTGGCATCGAACCCAGGAACAGCATGGTCTTTTATGACATTTTTTCTTTGAACATCAATGTTGTGAGACAGTAAAATATCTGAATAAATTTAAGGGCATGGTGCTCTACCCGAAAGAATAACTTACTTATATACTTTCATATGATATCTGCCAAAACTGAGTACAAATATAACATGCTCTATAAGAGCTCAATCCTATAAACAAATATTTATTTATGGCAAAGACTTGTATGTAGACATCCCCTCACTATGGTACCCAGCTAACTGATAATTATATGTCTTCGACTTTAACAAAAGTTAATTTGTGAAATTCTGGTAGATAGACTGGACAGAAACACAAAATCAAGTATTGTAATGAGAATTAAACAAATTAGCTTTTCCGAAACAAATCAGAAGATAGGAAAACTGCTCATGAAAGGTTTCCCACAGAGCTTAGATAGGAATAATGAAAAATAGATTTCGAACCTAAAAAAAAATGCTTTCCCCGCAGAAATATCCCGATCTAACTTTTTGCGACTTAGCAAAAGCAGAAAAACTTTCTAAAGATAAGGTGAAAAGTTGAAGATATGAAAGCCCGTTTAAGAGGGAACAAAAAATGCCCCGTATCAGAGAGAAATTCAATATTAGGTTCAGCTGATCAATCTCGATGGTCACATTCATGCAGAATTCGCCACTGTAGACACTATTTAAAGAGAAATTACTTCAAAATTGAATTAAAACACTTAACAGAGCATGAAATTACACCTATTCGTATTTGCATACATACATAACTTTAAATAAATTCTACATCGAAGAATACAAGAATATTATTAGAGAGCGGTATTTATTGAATCTCTCACGTCATTTCATTTATTAAATAATAACTCGTAAATTTTTCGTTGAGCATCGCCATGTTGATAAATCTAAAATGTTTTAATGAGCAGATCAACGCACTGAGTTCATACTAAATGTTGATCTTTGCTATTTTATCGTTTATTTGTATTTGTTGTCTTAGTACAGCGAATATCTTTGACATACAATCTTGGATATATATTATACACAACCTCAAGAATAGTACAGTATGTTCAATTTTCCACAACATCATTCGTTGAATTACATGTTGTTTCATTTGTTTTATCCTTGAATATCATTAGCTATTAATGAACTCTTTTCGTTGCAAATACAACGAATATTTGTCTGCTATATGTAGTTTATGTTGATTGCATTTGTGATTTTTATTATCTTCTATAATGAATACCAACTCCTTCATTTTTTCCTTTTCTCCGTATTCTTTGTATCCTTTGCACACCTTCAGCAGGTTCCTACGCAGCTCTCCTCTTCGTAGGCATTCTTCCGCAATGGATATCATATTTCCTTCCATGAAAACAATTCTTTCTTTCTTTATTTCCTTTATTTTTGCTTCCTTAACATCGGTGCTTCGTTCATTATGATATATATGTTATACATATAGTTCAAGCATTAGAAACAGTACGTTAGTCAATTTTAGGACTATTTCCTATTTTTCCCAATGGAGTCTCTCCACCAATACATATATATTATCGCCATAATCTTCCTCGCTAATAGCAGTCGTTTAGGGAAGTGTTCCTTCTAAGCGCTCAGTTCCCATTATTTCCATCAACTCCCCGAGCAATCTCCCCTTTACGGCCTCTACCTCTTCTTCGACCTTTTCCTTATCATCTCTTCTTCTTTGCCGCAGGATCTATCCTACGCCCAAGGGGAAGGTCGCAACTGGCGCAGCGTGCTGCTCTCTCTACTCGTCATTGGGCTCGTGGTGGCAGGAGTGGGGGTGGCCATCCACACCCTTGGCTACGTTGACGAACTACTATATTGGAGCGGGAGGCGGATGAGGCTGCAGGTGAGCTTTCCATTTGTTTATGATCTATGGCCCATCCCATTGGCTTATGCGACGGCTGGGTTTTTTCCTCCAACTCTATCTTCCCTCATAAATCGAGCGCTGCGTTTCCTTCTTATTGACAGAACGAGGGTAGAATGCGGAGAGATGTCCGCAGAATAACCTCGCCTGTTTCCCATTTCGACGGAAATGAGCGGCGCGCTACGTTGGAGGATGTGATAAAGCGGTGGGAAAGAGGATTTAATATGATGGAAAACATGATAAAGGGGTTTTCCCACCGACGCTCTTACTCGCGTACGCCGTCAATTTTCTGATTTTCGTGAACGGCTCCTTTTTCTGAGCTGACAGCCTGTTTTGAGATCCTATGAGATATCGCGGAAAGTTTGAATTGATCAACATTTTAGCTAAGAATGCGATGGTGCGCTTTACGCCAAGGTGGTACATTCTGATTGAATCCATAAGAATCCATTTTCCATCAAAGTGTACAGTAGAGACTAAGAGAAACTAAATAAAATTAAGATTTATAACTCACAGCTCTTTTCTACAAAATTTCATAAAAACCTCTTTTGATTAATTCGAAATTCAGGTTGATTTGAATAAATCTTGAGGATATTCAGTTAATGATGGTATTACGTGGAATTGTTGAGCTCGTGATAAACTTTAAAAGATCCGTTATGTAATTTACAGTCGTTATATTGGCTCAAATTCTGGCATAGAGAAGATCTTGCATTTACTTCTCTACATAGAAAACATCATTATTTTTTTCACTGTAAATTGCGTAACGGATCTTTGAAATGTTATCACAAACTTACCACTGCCACGAAATTACCAGTTCGCCATATATGATATTATTTTAAGGACAGGAATGAGCACAAAGTGATTTTAAAAGTATTGGTTATTATTGATAATATTATTTATTTAACTTATTTTTTATTCTATGATATTCTATACTTTAAATAAATTTTTCCTTTGCAATCGCAAAATATATGAGATTTCAGGTAAAAGCAATACAGTGGGTTTGAAATCTGATCTACTAAACTATTCTGTAAAAGGGAGAAACGGAGGAGAAATCTGAAACTGGGCATTACTGTTGGAATCTCAATATGAATAAAGTATTGTACGGAGAAAGATTAATACGAGAGATAATCATAAAAGAATTGCTTTTAGAAATTCATCCATAATATGCTACAAGGATACCACGCTTGTCTTTGCGGTATTCATTTTTCTCCTTTAACGCCTTATTAACTGTAAAATATAAAGAAACGAAGAATACTGATTTGAAGGCATGAAAAAACCTCACATCTTCGGAACGAAAATAATTCTTGATTTATGGGCTTAATGTTAGCCATGAAGTTGTTAAATTCGTTTATTCCGAACTTTGGCTACCAAAAAGGTGTTTTTTATTAAACATATTACTTATTCAGTTTTCCAGATCATACTACTTATCTCAGAGCATTTTATTAATTTATTGTGTGTAAAATTGTTTCAAAATTTGAAAGTAATCCTTGCTAAGTAGTTACTTTGAATTGTAACTAAGCTTTTAAAACTTTTAAATTTAACTGAGCGAGTATCTATAATATTCCAAGCGCTCGGTAAGAAGTTACCACTTTTGGGGACTGAATCCATGGAAAGCGATGTAGGCCGTTAGAACTCCTTTGGTGAATCCTCTGTTGAAGGGTTTCGTGGTGGGCGCGATCTTATGCGCGAAATGATTTCAGCTGTCGAAGCACTTCTATAATAGGTACTACTACCGAAATTGATATCGAGTTTAACTTCATGGAAGTAATTAGTTTATAACCATAAATTCAATATTATCCTCTTTCTAGTTATCGAAAGAGTAAATTAAGGGAATGTTTTGCACGTAACGTTACGCTAATAAGATTTCGGAAAATTTATCTCAGGGTAAAACAATGTCGCAGGGAATGTGATCACAATGTAACGTATATCTACTTAGAGGTTTGTTTCTTTGCATATTTCTACTGACTAATATAAAAAATCGAGAGAAATAAAGTTTTGACGAAAAAGTATATTTCATTACGTTTTTGAGGAAATTATTCTGAGAAGATGTGAAAGAAATCCGCTGATAAATCGAGATAAAAGTAAAAATATCCAGATTTAAGATGAAAGAATAATTAAAATATCTCCTTGGATTACTAATGACTCTCTTCGTCTTAAAACATGGAAATTCATCTACATATTGATTAATTCGTGAAATTTGCGGTATCCTTTAAACTAATATTGTATGTTAAATGCCTCTAATAGTTATAAAAATACTCCAGTAAGGATTAAAGTGGTTTTGATTTATGAGCGACTGCTCGATTATAATTCTTCTAAAAGAAAATGTTTAAGGGTCTGATGATTTTCGAATGATAGCAGTAATATCATTCTATATATATTTTCAATCATTACCTTAGAAACATTACATACAATATCATTGGTGTAAATACGACGATTTACTTAAGTTAAGAAACAATCGGGATAAGGAGATTTTGAATTTATTCTAGCCAGATTTATGGAATTCTGTAATGAATGCTCAATTGTTTCAAATTTTCTAGAAATTGAATTTTAATTTCGTATATTAAATGAATCCATGAATTACAATATTATCGCAATAAAATTCACGAAATTCCCTGTGTAGTTTTTCAGGCAATATTACCTTTTTCTAGTATTAAACTAGGAGAGGAATTTTACCAAGCGACGCATACGTGAATCGACATTTTCATCCCAAACATTATTTGGGAAACACATTGAGAACATTTTCGAAATATTTTTCACCGTTTTCCTTCTCAGATCCCAAACCCGAACTTTACTACAATTAAAATGGTCTATCACTGCAAAACGCATTGAGAACATTCCAGAATATATTTCAACTTTTTTCCTCTCAGATACCGACCCCAAACTTTACTGCGACTAAAATGCAGTATTATTTACCTGCACGGCAAAAGTTTTAACCAGGCAACTCCACTTTGGTTATGCAATAGGACTCGTGAAACGATGTGGTCCTAGCAAAGGATATACGATGCTTTAAAGCTTTTATCTGGATACACCTCTTGAGGTCACGACAATGCCCCGAGTCGTGCCCTAACTATGGAATCGAATCACGATTCCCCGGGCGCAAATCGTCCTCATTATCGATTGGGAAAACGAAAGGAGATGATCTTGGAATAAACAGAAGGAAAGTAACAAAGGACTGCATTCCCGTATCCCAATAAAAGTCGATAAGATTATTGGACAAACGCTTCGGTTTTCGCTTTCGGACTCCTATAAATCATATGCTGTCTTTGAGGCAACGGATTCGCCCCAGAGATGTCGCGTTCCGGTCGCTAACGACGATAAATCAACTTTTTTTCCGGTCGCCAAGGGAATTATGCGGTAGGTAAACGAATTTCGGGACCGTGATTAATGCAGCCTAAGAGCGGTGGATAACGAAAGGATGGGAACAAAGCCGTCCTTGTGATTGCTGACGCTAGGCCACCGACGACCGTGGTATTTGCGCCCATCTCCGTCCTAATACGAAGCGTTTATTCGCCTCCATTCTTTTAACCACTGGGAAGTTGGGACTGGAAAGTGGAATTTTCCAAACGAAGAGTCATAAAATCTTTCGTTGAGAGCCATTTGGGAAGATTCGCTCCCCTCATCGCTATGTATATATGCAATGGATGCTTTCAATAACATCGTCCTTTGTGATGGCCTCTGTATCATGGAGTCTTATATTATCACGGGGCAATAAATAAGGCTCGCGGACGCGTCGTTATCTTCTTGGCCATTCCCGTTCCTCAGCAAAATTTAAATTGGGTAATTTGCCAGTTATTTCATTTATTGCTACTTCCATTCTCTCGACATGCTGTACTTTGGTGATGGGTCTACTGCCTAACATATTAGTGTTATAAATGTAGGTATTGTATGTTTTGGCCGGCATGAAAGACAAGAGATGTATAGAAAGTAGATGGATTCTTTTTTCCCGTAATATTTTTCACTATCTTTCGTAGAATTTGCTATGTAAGATGGCAAAGTTCCAAGGAAAAAGTGAAGCCGTAATAGGCTTAAATCCTAATTCTGGAAAGAAGGCGTAGAGAAGGAAGAATTTTCTGTGACTATGAGATTGATGTAATATTGCACGCTTTCTACATATGAAGGAAATTATCCCCGTTATCATGTTTCTTCAAGCGCAGTTATAAAACGCACAATTACAAATTTTACCAGTAAGAGAATACTTCCATGACAGAAAAACGTTATGTGACGTTTAGAAAAACTGTAGCAATAAAATCTTACCTTAAGAATAGTAAAGCGAGGCTAAAATCAACCATTTCCGCTTTGGACTTGATTTACTTCTCTATTGTGTAATTGAATAAAAAATATACCTTAATCGTATAACAAGGAAATAGAAATCAAAAAGATTAAGCAGGGTAATAATATATATTAAGGAGTAGAATATGAAATTATGAGGTGACAAGCGGCCAACTTCAAGCAATAAGAAGGAATATTGTTTCTGAATATCTAACTTCATGTTCCGATGAGCTAATTTGAAATAGCCATAGTTTTTCAAGTTTAAGGGGCGTATATCAATGTTCCTTGATGGATATATAAGAGATGCAGCAAAATAATGATATAAAGTTTAAATGACGTAATTTCAGTATATTATTTGTATATATTAATTATTTTGGTTTGAGACAGTTCTTTAAAAAATTGTACTCTTATTTATGCCACTGCAATTCATATAAAGTCGACGATAAACATCAAGGATTCTCATCCTGCGGCCCGCCAGACGCATGCCCTAGCATCAATTCAACGCAGCTCCTACCTCCAAATAATTAAATCTTTTCTTTGTCTTTCAAACACATATTTTCATTACGATTTATGACGAGTCACAAGAAAGCATCTATCAGTGAAACTCAAGCGAAAATTGGAACTCGAATGCATCATTAAAAACCATTTTACCTACATGTAAAATGCTAGATAATGCTACCGCCATCCATGAGCGAAATTCTGGATGGAAAAATTGAAAAAAAGACTGCAGACCCCGAAAAATATTTTATAAGCAAATGCGTTTCAATGATGGCGTATGTTTGGGGTCCAGATATACATGAAAAGAGATAGATACTTAATTTAACGCGTGCTTTATAAAATTGATAAGATATTCAAATGATAATATGAACATCAACTTATCCACCCAGTTTAATAGAATTTCTATGATTAGATATATTTTGCTTTTTTTATTTCATAAACCCCACAAACATCCAGTTTCTGGACTTTTACAGTGGTAGGTATTAACAACAACAAACACGCAAATCAGAAAAATCCGACCAGCCAAGATTCGAACCCGGGACCGTGGGGTTGGATCGATACTGTGCGAGAACACTAACCACTCGGACTCCACGGCCGGATTTTGACATTCTTCATGATGTCCTTTTAACATATTTACTACTTGTGAAATGAAAATTACGCCAGATGAATAATCGGTAATGTTCTCAACGATAAAAATAAACAAACTTAACGCTTGCCTGTTGACAGGGCTGGAGAATTAAGCCGAATCAAATATTTCTTAACCATCACACCTAAAAAAATTATCGGAGACTCATTACGTGAAAGGATACCTTATAGCCTTAAATTATGGAGATCTAGCAGCAAGATATTTTCTTTTATAGTTAATACTATTTAGAAATTACGTGGATCCTTTCCGTTGTTAATCGTGGAAAAAACACTTTTTTGCATTGGTAGGCCATTCTATGTCCTGAGTGAAATGCGCGGAATGCGTTTCAAATGGAATGAAAGTAGCTCCGTTGAAATATCTCCGGTATTTTTCATTGGGTTTACCCAGAACGGCCGTTTGGCCTCGCTGATGGATAAAAATTGAGCCAAATGGGAGACACTGCCCAATCAATGGGTTGATTGATAAAGGGCCAACATCACACGCACGCAGCCCATTGCTGCAAAGAACGGAATCTGGAGAATTAATGGAACATTCAATGGATGGTGTGAGTTATCGTGAGAGTGACGAGGTAACAACGTTCGCGGGAATGAAAATATATATGCTCCCATGCTTTCGTATGACATAAAGGGATTTGAGAGGAATGTGGCAACGAATGGCTAAGGAAGCTTTAGTGCATTATCACAGTTATACCGGGTCTTTATCCATTCCATAGATTTCTCCATGAACTGCAAAAATATTTCTAGGTAACGTTCCCAGGAAAATCTTCCATCTTTTTAACAGTTAAAGCAAAATAGGGATATCATAAAATAACAAAAAATTTCCTAATGTCACTTAATTCTACCTATATTTTTCAACGATTCAAGAGGGTTTTGGTTTTCATTCACAGCCATTTATATTGCAGAGCAAGAACAAGCGTTTTGCTATATATGTAATGTGGGTGTAAATTTTGTAGCATTCACTAAAAGTAAAGTATTTTTACGGGTTATTTAGCGGGTGAATCCATCCACGCGGATTTCAAATAATATCAATCGAATGAAGAAGTTTTAACGACAAAATTCAGAGGGGATACGGATTTGAAATAGAAAAAAAATAAAAATTCAGGCAGTAACCCAAAAATACTAAAGGTAAAATTTAGCATATCAACGAAGTAGACAGTCTAATAGTGTCTATAGCAAAGAGAGTTCGATATGATATTTTCCTTACGGAATAAATTGCAGAACTTATGGGTAAGGCAATCCAGTGCTGATGTAAATAAACGCTCGAAGGTTTAACACAAGGATGCTGGATATCACTCTAGAATGATTAAACAATTGAAAAGAGTTGAAATAGACGGAATAAAAATGCGAAACGAGAATTATTGAATTTCGCAGAAGCAAACGACTTCTACTCCCTTTTTTGCGTCAAACGCTACAAATTCCATCGCATTTGCCAAAGTACCTGGTCGCCCAGGGATGGCGATGTGCCAATATGTTTTGTGTTCGTATATAAACGCCGAAATTACTAGAGGGACCTGACCTTAATTAATTAAAAGCTTGATTTCGCCAGCAAAAAATCCACACAAATGAAAATACCGTAAATCTAATATATAAAAACAAATAATAAATTAAAATTAAAGTTAACTTATTTTATCTACGTGACATATTACCTTGCATCTAATCGTTTCAACCAGCATTTTAATTCGAACTCTATAGTATGTCAAATTCCAACGTATCACGTCTACTGGAATCCGACGTTGTTCGTGCGATTGTCTCTCCAGGACTTGTCTCCGGCACCATGAACCAAGCTACATCTAATTTAATGCGTGGTATGTTGCTGTATTCAAAAAATTGTTTTCTCTTTAACTGAATGTCACATGTTTCAAATTCATTCATATTATTAGAGTAGTACATCGTAAATCTATAAAAGGACTATGAAGTCTTTATTATGGCAGAAATGAAAGTCTCTCCCATATAACCTGTTGTTAATGATGTTAATAAAAAGCAAAAATGATGTATAGGTGAATAGAAGTAAAGAGGAACACTTAAGTAAGAGTGAATGTAAAAATACATAAAGTAATATCTTTGGAAAAAATATTCACTGCGGTGGGGGCTCGTGAAAATAATGCACAGAATCTACTGATATTACAAGCTAAAAGATGTAAAGGAAAGCTGTGTATCATACTCGCCTTTCTGAACTATTTTTTTATTCCGTAAGGACCTATTATGTCCGGGGATTCAAAAGTAAAACGCGTTTGAGTTGAATCGACTTCGTATTATTCCGGCATTAATTATTAATTTATCATTCATTGAAAATTGTATAAAATAACAAGCGTACCTGACGCGATGACAAACCATTCGAAAATCATGCATACTAGTGAGTTAGTTGACAAAATTGGTAAGTAAAGACGCCGAAGATAATAAGTGAGACCTGCAATAAGTATGATTGATATGAACTAAGTGATGTGTTCAAAACAGTGTTGATCCTGATATCCCATTAATTACTGTCTGTTGTCTGTGAAACATCTCTTCAAGGCGCCGTCGCACAGGGTTATAATGTATTCAGGTATAATCAATATAACGTTTGTACTCACCTCAGGAACTTCTGAATGGAGAGCTGACGCATAGAAGATTGCCTTTGGCTTGGGTTCTGCCACCGACATCCGGCGATGGAGACGGATCGTACGCCCGCCTTGTCTTCCACGATGACTTCGGAGGCCTTTCCACGTTCGATGCCCGCACCGGCACTGTCACACAGCTGGTGTCCAATCACACCCTTGTAAGCACCTTCTCTCCGCTAAATTACTCGGAATATGATCACACGGTGTAATAGTCTATTGGAAGAGACTATCAATGGTAAATCTGTAACAACAAACATTTTTATACAAGTTATTTAATATCGAATGGCGATGTTAAATTTCGCATCTAAAATAGCAATTCACATTATTGTTCAAAATGAGATGCATCATATTTTATAATACGCCAACTAAATATTTCCTTAGCGAATTCATTTTCTAAGTACTAAAAAATCAACCCATTCACAGAAGTATTACCTTATAGGATTATATTTTGCATCATAAAAGGATTTCGCTGCAGCTTAAGTAAATATTCATGATAATTAATAAAATTAATCAAGAAGAAAACGATGGAGTTTTCAGAGACTTAGGTTGATGCAACAATGACAGCTATTATGTAAAACAAAGAACAGTTGAACAACAGAAATGTAAAAATATCATTCACGATAATGGAAAAAAACAAATGCCCCTGTTGTGCTGCAACCCTCGATGCTTGTGAGCACAGGCAGATAGGACAGGCGGAAGTTATTATTTCAAGACGCGAATTTGAAATCTTTTTATTTTTCGCTGATAATTGACTTAATTTTCTTTTTGAGTATTTAAACATAAAATTCTTGACGGTCTCAATTTGGAGATATTATTTTCTTTCCTTTTTCAACGACGTTTTGTTGATTATATTAAAACTATCGGTAAGTCTCTTTTAACTGCAGCATATCTTACGAATAAAAGCAGCGATAATTTTAAATAAACACAATAGACTTTTTCAGACTTAAGAAGTTTGGATGTAAAACATTCTATTGAAAATCTCTAAGGACGTGTTCTACAAAGGATTTAGATTCGTTCAATAAAGCGTAAAGAATTCGATCGTTAAAGTTTTCAACTTTGTTCACTTTTAATTCGCTTTAATTTTCCTTTTACAGAGGCAGCTCGACGTTCAGGGTTATTCTCCTTCGGCTGATTTACGCTACGTCTTGTTCAGGCACAATGTTAAAACGGTAAGATGTCTTTGTAAAGCTTTCGAGTTTTCAAATGAAGATGTATTCATTGTATGTGAAATATTTCATAGTTTAAATTCAAAGTATATACGAATTATTTTCTGCGCTAAAATTTTTTCTTCTCTTAATAGGTCTTCAGAAATACCTTCACGGCTCATTACACAGTGTATGACGTACAAAACGAGTAAGTACTGCATTCACTCCCATAATCGATCTAATCGTTCAGATAGAAGTAAAATAATTACGCATGGATGGAGAATCCAATAATTCAAAATGACGGAGAAAATCTGTTTCAAATTTATCAAAAGCAATATTTCCGGGATAAAATTTACTTCCTCTCCATTCTTATTGAATGAATAAGTCTCGCGATGAATATCTTAATGAATAACTCACGGATTTGTTAAATGCTATTATTATACTGTCGAATAGAAAAAAACATCCAAATTTTATTGAAATAATGCAGAATTACAGGAATAAATTTCAAATAAAAGAGGGATTACGACAAAAATCAATTTTTCTTTCAATATATCTTTGTCCTTCGGCATTCATCTAAAATGTTTGAGCGTCTCTTTACGAGGCATGGAAATTTACTTCCAAATATCTATAATATCATCCTATATATTGATCGAAATCAGAGGTTATATTGGAAATTCCAGAACATGTGATATTATTTCGCTTTGTCTAGATTGCAACAACCTTCCAGGGCAAAGTTTCGGTAATAAACATTTCATGCCTGTGCGTCATTTAAAACTATATATTTGCAATACAAACGTTATTATTTTAGTTAAATTTACTATAAATATAATTATAATTACAACACATACATGAATTAAGTATAAATGATTCAAAGGGTGAGAAAATGAGGCTCCAACCTTGCTGATTTCCCCGTAAAATTTATCCTTAACTTGGCTGCAGCAGCTTGAAACAAAATAGCTTACCCTCAAATTTTGATTTCACCAATTCACTCCGCTCCAATCACGACCTTTCCGCTCGTTTCCCTAATCACGGAAACTTCTCTCTCGAGAATAATGCTCCGGACAATTTTACAGATTGGTCGTTATAAAAATGCGAGCGAGTAAAAAAATCGAAGAAATGAGTGGACGAGAAAAAATCACTCCGGGCAGGATCCGCGCGCAGGAACGTAAAATTTCCCATTTCCTTCGGAAGGAACCGTGACAGGATTCATCGCACCCTTTCATTCGCCCTCGAGGAACCCTGTTTTTCCAAATTCAGATACCATCGCGGACTCGACCGAAATAAAGTAAAACGGCGACCACTCGAGGTTTTCGCAGAGGCGGCAAATGATCGATCACCATAGAGGTTCCTGACCAATCGGGTCGCCTGATGATCACTCCTCGAAAGCCCATTCGCATTCGTAACTAGGTCACTGAAACCATAGGGATTGGGGGGTCGAATGGGACGGATGGGATGAGGTCGGATGGGGATGGGAGTCAAAAGGGACCGTGGGAGATGTGGTTTCCATCCTCTGCCTTTCAATTGGTCCGGGCTGAGTGCAACGAGGCCATCCGCTGAATTCGATAGTCGAAGCCGGTAAAGCGTTACATGCAGCTTCGCTTAAGCTGAGGTGATTCCCTCTCACCCTTTTCCCTTTCCTTGTAACGCGAGTGCTGAATCGTTTTCTAGTATCGAACCACTCGCAAGTTTCCCTTCGATCCCATTAAACTTTGGTAATAAACTTTAAACGGGGAAAACTCTCCCCGAAAAGGATTAATCCACTCTTATCTATGGTAAAATAGGACCCGAGCAAGGTATGCGACAATCCGGGCTGGATTCTTTATTGGCTTGGAGTACCCTAGAAGAACGAGGCCCAATTGCGAAAGAATGCGGTGATTTCTTTTTTTTACGGAAGCTCCTCGAATCGCAGAAGTGGAGCTTGGGATTTCGCTGGGATGAAATATAAGAGCATTAATTAGCAACGAAATCGATTTCCCTAATCTTAGCTCCTCCTCACGACCGAGGATTTATTTCACTCTTAAATTTCAATTACGATTGCTTTTTAGTTTATTTCCACCGTCGCAGATATCTCGACTCTATTTAAGTTCTTCGCTTCACCTTATCGGTGCCGCGGAGTATCTTTTCTAGTCTTAAAATTCTTACTCCGGCTTTAAACCTACTTGATGGGCCATTAAATGCTGCTTAACTGCAATCGTATGCAATATGTCTCCCACCAATTTTCACTTCGAAAATTCCATTAATTTTCAGCTGAAAATACATTCCCAAGGAATAAATAAGGTATTAAGGTTCAAGGGAATATATTATCATGAAATCTTGCTTTCCTCAACACAGTACACAAAAATACATCACAGCAAATTTTTCAATCAAAAATGAGAAGAATATATATGAGAATTTCAAATTTCAGAGAGTTCCGCCTCATGTAGAGCTTAATTTCTTTTGATATTTTTTTTTAAGAAATGTAGCTTTGATGGGACTTCATAAAAGCACCTTCCTGCTCTAAGTTTTTAAAAACCATTTTATGGCCGCTATTCTTTGGGAATTGAGTAAGCCTCCACGTGAAATTTCACTTTTAACCTTTAACTTGTTTACCTTGTTCTTAAAATTATTAAAGTTGACTACATTTTTTTCGGCGCACAGTTACGAAACATGAACATAACGAAATATATAATGCAATACTTGGTCGCATTTATTTTTTCCAATTTGTGGACTTTTAAAATTGTGTATCATAAATATACTTAATAAAAACGAACGTTACGATTATTTGACATGCCCGCTTCCCTCATTTTATTCTCATTTACATCAAACTACTGCCCACGATCTAAATCAGACCTGTCACATATTTTAATCCGATCAGCGTACATATTTGTCGCCTGCATCATTTACGTTCACTAGCGATAAGCATTTTATAAATTACTCATTTGATTTCGATTACCTTCATTAATTTTTAGTTGAAGCCTAAATTTATAGCTACATTCCAAAAAATGAAGTCAGTTAAGGAAGGTATATACGAAAAAAAATATTCTTGAAATAATCGTGCACAACTCTGTCCCTGTGACTCCAGAGTGATATGTTTGGTTACTAGCACGTCGAGTAAAACGTTTGGGGAGCAGTGGATTGAATGATAAATGTCCAAGAAAATACTAGAATGACTTTCCAAGCAGCATATCGTACAGCTTTTGCCCTCGAGGTCATCGTTTCACAAAGTAACGGAAATCAAGAATTTTTTATACAAGTTAATTCTGAACGACCAATAACAAAGATACGTGGTCATCATTGAGCAAACATAGAAGCATAATCTTGAGTTTCATTAGAGAAGATCGTTTATATTTTCTTTCTAAGATAGTAATTAAATCTACGGCTGCTTTGAAATCGTAGAAAAATCAGGAAGATTCTTGATTGGAGGTTTTAATAATATTCCTGCAATACTTGTGCTTTTTTGGACTAACATCATTCCAAATTCTGCTAATGAATTGATGATGTTATTTCCATGATCCTACTGTAGATTTTAGTAATATCTGTATGGCCTTGGTTTATACTTTGTGAATATAATACAAAAATACTATTTCACGAATGGCGGAAACTGACTAGAATTAAAATCTCCAAAACTTTGCCTTTATACTACTTACACACACTACTTCAATTAAGTTCCCTTCTCTTTCCTCTCCTCAGCCACCACCTCCCGATACGCTTAAACCGGTCGAAAGTGAGAGCGGCGAGACTGCAGTACGCCGGATGGATGGGACGCACGGAAGCGCTTATATTTGTTTCATCCAACGACATGTATTTGAGGGCATCGCCCCTGAGCGACAGAGAAACCAGGCTTACATTTTCTGGACGTCCTGGAATTTTATACAATGGGGTCCCGGACTGGCTTTATCAAGGTAAGCCTAATCAGCTTTTATACGTGGTCTAAGACAGTAGGAGATCTCAACGAGTTCTCGACGTGCTCGGCTGCTGAAAATGTTGAACTAAAAAAATGGATAAAATAAATCGGTTGTGGAAGGCTTTACCGAAAGGAAATCCTTGACAAGGAAAATTAGGACTGAAAGATCACTCTATGTATTTCCCCAAATACAAAATCACCCTCTGATTGCAGACGTGCGTCAAAAACGTGTGTTTTTGCAAATATATGAGGAAATACATAGTGTGATTTTTCGTACCTACCAAACTGGGATTTTGTACCCATCGGCAGAAATTACCGCTTTAATATCCACGTAATTGGCTAATTGGAATGTAAATTTCGATTCCAATCCCTGAAAACACAAATTCAATCAACTTCGCAATATTTTTAACTAATCAACCATTAAATTTAGATTCACATCCATTAGGAATATTTCAATTTTTTGCATGAATATATTTTGATTATTTTGCATCTCGCGACCCATTAAACATTTTTGCTTGGGATTAAAGTAAGAAATATATTGAAGTGGTGAAACTCCAACAAAAGATCCCTCATGTAACTCCAATAAAATAGCTCTTCATATCCTAGTACATTTTCAACTGTTTTCTCTTCTACAAAAGTTTCTTTGTTCAATTATTTCTGATTTGTCTATCTTTTATTGAGACCTTTCCACCTGTCTCATGACCAATATCACTTAAGTTCATCTGCGACTCTACAGATAATTCGAAATCTTTAACATTTTCTGTCTCCATGAGTACTTATAAACGTCCGAAATCCTTGTTCATTTCCAGAGGATCTTTTCGCGGATGGTGGAGAAGGTCGAAGTGACGGATCTGGGGTGGGCAGTGCGTGGGCGAGAGAGGCCCTGTGGCCCTCACAAAGCGGACGTCGCCTTCTCTACGCCTCTTTCGACGACTCCTCCGTAGGACAGTTAGCCTTCCCCTGGTTCTCTTCTCCCGCACCATCAGCGCCTTCAGACACGCCGGAATCTTCTTCGGCGGCACCCAGACATTTCCCAGACGAACGGACGGTGCGCTACCCAACGGTGAGTGTTATCCACAAATTACTGCGACGGAATTATTTGACCATCTGGAATCTTTATCGTGCATATGATATATCATTTTCATAAGTTTGCTTGTCAACTATAAACCATTACCGATTCCACTACTGAGAACTTAGTTGACCAAAGATCAGCTGAAACATGTAGATAATCGTCTGGTGATAAATTTCTATCTCGATACCACAGATTGCACAACATTTCTCACGAACAGAATACCGAAACCCTTTTAAATTTGGGATGCAGAATCTATTTTATCTCTCTCGCGTAAATTGGCATTGTAGAAAATAAGATATTCTACTCATGACCAGCTCGCTTATTTCAACTAGACAAAGTCTAGGTCAAGTAAATATGAGAGCCAACATTCGACAATGCACTGGTTTTTAATGACGAAAAAAGTGTTCACACGAAAATTCTGTCTTAGAAAAAGGTTTTTTACTCAATATATGCATAACTTTACTAAAATTTTCTGAAGAAGAAGGACACATGAAAGATCTGAGGGAATGGAAATTTGATGAAGTTGACTAAAATGTATAAATCAATGATTATTATTATTTAGCCAGAGGAATAACGTATTTAAATTATATATTGAGCATTATTAACTCTGGCCTGAAGATGTAAGAACTTCTTACGAAACCGATCGCGCAATAAAATCTGTGGAAAATTACTAAGTATCTTACTTTATCCATTATTACTCTATGACGTTATATCGATAAATATCCTTACAAAAGATAAGTTATCGGAACTGCGAGTAGAAATAAAGAAAGTACTGATCCTTTGTATGTTACTTAAAACATAACTGCTAAAATTAAAGGTATAAACGACGATAAATTAGAGAATCATTAATGACTGTACCTAGCTTTTTTGAAAACTCAACTGGGTGTAAGATAGATTTTAAATAACATCTTGCTAACAAAAATCTTCCCGTGCATAATGCATTGCAATTTTCAAAACCTGTAGACTTAAGCAAGTTATTGAATAAGGCATATTAGCTATTGCTTCTCTTTGTCTTCGTCTCCTTCTTTGAGGCTCTTTGTGGACTTTCTTCTTTCTTTCTCTCTCCGTTTCTCGCACTCCCGCAGCCCGGTACGCCCAACCCGGAAGTGACCCTGTGGGTGATGGACCTTGCAGACCCGGTCGCCCCACAGCGCTCTGAGGTGAAGCCCCCAGCAGTCTTCCAAGGGCAGTGAGTAGAGTCGAGGGACCGCCACCGAGAATATCCCTCCATTTATTGTCGCTTTATTCGCTTACTCGTCTCTCCTGTCTTTCTTTCCTTCTCTCTTTTCCTTCTTCCGCTTCTCCGCTTACGCCTGCAACTTTTCCTTCTCGACTCTGGATGCTCACCTTCCGTTTTTTCCGTCTTTAGGGAGTATTATCTCATGTCTGCGCAATGGGTCGGAGGCGGCCACACCGTCGTGTCCGCTGTTTGGATGAATAGGGCCCAGAACTTGAGCGTGACAGCAACATGTGTCGAACCGGAGTGGGCCTGCGTAGAGGTGAGTCTCCATTGTTCTCCATAAAGGGTCACTGTGGTATCTAGGGTCCGGGGTAGTAATTGAAGGCTGTAGGAGCGAGTTTGCACCATCTGATCGTTGAGTCCATAATTGCCAAACTGTCTTTGAGTAGAAGACGAGGAACTGGAATTCTGTCAGTCAGATGGGCACATTATCCATTAGGTTCTCCAGAATATTATAACTGTAATTATGGGATATCTTTGGTGTAGATGTATTAGAAACTGAAGTGAAAAGTAGAGACATGACTGGGATAGGGTATTCCAACCACTCTCTTTGTATTCGCGTCCCAGTCATTTAGCCATTTTTCACTTGTTTCTTCTGTGATACGTTTTTTTCCTTATTCCTTGTATTAGAGTAAATTTCAGAAAAATATTGTATAAATTATGATTCTTTGTTGTATTTGTGATAGTTCTAGTATTGTTTGAAAATATGGGGATGTTATTTCAGAATGTTTATCAGTAGGAGAATTTCTAGTGTAAAGGGTTATGGAGTGTATTTCTGCTGTAAGTATTATTAGACAATGGTTGGGAATGCCAACTGACGACAGTCAAACTGCAGCAAATAATAAATATTTTTCCCAAAAGGTTACGTCTAAGTTGGACGCCAAAACGGCCTCACGATACTTTTTTGTACACCGCTCAACATATTTTTTTAGTACCCTAGATTTTTTAAGAGACCTGAAAGCTTTTAATTCTTGCTTTCACGCATTTCTTTTGCTATCGTCCATTGCGAATGTCGCGATGAATATCAGAACCTCGAACTCCCAACGTCCAGCATTAGGACGTTAAATGCGAGAGTAATTCAATTCAAAGTTTTGTCGACACTTCAAGTTCGATCTATGGGCACTTGCTGCTTAAATCAATGCGGTCAACTATAGCTGTAAACTAATTGTCCATCTCGCGCATAGTTCATTTGCAGAAGCTCAACACAGAGAATACCTCGACTTCTCGATAAAAATTAATTCTTCTTCCCTTAAACTATTTTCCCCAAGTCATTTAGCAAGTTTAACTTGAATTTAATCTTCTCTTCCGGCAAATCCAATCATATTGCTATAAAAAAGGTTAATAAGAAATGTTACGAAAATGCTCTTAGGCTCTGTTCTGGAATATTTTAAAGAAACGAGATTAGAAGCTAGGCTGCGATTACTTCATAAATTCAGGACAAGTACGTTAACGGAAGACGTAACCGGTATTATGCGACCCTCTGCTACTTTGGTCGATCCGATAATGAGCGTAAAATAAGAGAAATAGATGCTTAGACCCGTCGTTTTAAAAATTCATTATTTCTGCGAGCGATACTCAATAATAAAATTATAGAATTAGGTACATCGAACGCATGTTTACACCTCTTGCCACACGTCGAAAGACGGCATGTAGGATGTTAGATTTTAGATATAGATTTTAGATATTAAGACAAAAGTAACTAATACAACATATGTAAAACGTACTCATACGCACGTATAAGCACGTTTTATATATAATTCAATAGTATTGAATAGAGATAATTTGATGGTGTTCGATTGGTTCAAAAGATGAGTGTTTCTTTTTCCATTTACATTTTTCTAATCTCCATCGTGATCGGAGTAGACATGATCGATATTTCCATTTGTAGACGCACGCTGAGAGAGCCCTCGAGGACGCTTGGGTGGAGGTCCGGCCGCCGCCAGTATTTCCTGCATCAGTCACTTTCTCCCACTCCACACCTCCATCCATTGACAGCTTCTTGGTACTCGCTCCGGTACAGGTATGGATAGTCATATGCATTATGCATGTCCCCTTCGATGATCACACCACCATGGGAATCCGCTTATATGCGAAACGGTCGATTTGTTATCTATATGTTGCCGCACCGTCCGTTTCCTCTTTACAGTGTGATCACTATTATTGTTGCTCCGAGCTAAAGGGATGGAGAAATGTTTCCATGAGTGATAAAATTTGTATATTTTATTTTAAGGGTCATTCAGTATCAATTGATAATTTAATTTATTATATCACTGATGGACATACACAACTTAGAAACCAAATCATGAGATATACAATATGTTAAAGGTTGGGAGGGATTTAAGTATCGTTAGTTAAAAATAAATAAATAGTTAAATGGATAATTTGAACTAATAAAAATGTAAGGTAACACTACGTTCTCAGTTTCAGGTAGAAATTTATTTTTTTGGTGTGATTTATCATTTAATGAATGGTCTTCAAAATTATGTAATCTTCAAGTCTCCTTTGCTGCTAATCACTTTGTTAAATAAATAGTTAAAATATCAGATCAGAATTATTCTGAGTACATATTGTGATAAAAAATAATACGCTCTGACATAGCTTTGTGTAAGGCTATCGAATATTTTATGTATGTATGTGCTAATATTCCGACATCTTTTGGAACCAAAACTAGTGTATCTATGTTAGAGATTTAGTGTAACTCATACTAAATTGAAGTTAAATATATTAAATGTCATAATTCATAATATATGTGTAAACTGCATACGAACGATTTTACGAAATCTTAGATGATTCTGTTCGCTTTGCGATGGAAAAATTTAGCTTAGTTTATTTGAGCACATCCTAAAATATGCTAAACAAAATTGGGTCAATTTTCAATTTTTTGCATAAACTTCAAGGAATTTGTTTAGCATATAAAAGTCACTTCAAAGAGGCTCGACATTTTCAATTTAACAACTTCTTAGAAGAAGGTCTGATTTTCTATATTATGAGAGAAATCTTTTATAAAATTCATACATATTTCCTTTGAGTTCATCGCTGCAGTCTCCAAATGGGGACTTCAAAGGTTTCGCTGATTCAAACGCGATTATCTTTCCCGAAGCTTTTTTCGGAGAAGCAAGACTCGTTACGTGCGACAAAGCGACGGGCATCAAATGAGCGTCACGGCAGTAAATCTCTCTTTGCCTCTTTGTAATTTTAAACAAAGCGCTCTTATCAAGAACACGTTTCAACTTCGCCGAGGGAATAAATTTCGAGCCGAGGATATCGAGCTTTGATGAAACGGTTTTCACGTTGTCTCCGCAGGAGGGCACCGCCGACCACTTCACCCACATAAAGCACGTTTCCTTGGCTTCTACGGATACACACCTATCTCCCTCTGCCGCACCCGTGGAACAGCGTATCTCTGTGCTCAGTCACGGACGGTACGAAGTGGTGCGGATCATCGCATGGGACGACACGCGTCACCTAGTGTAAGTACATAAAGGCGTGAATAAATGCGATGGATTCATTTTGATCGCAAAGGCTTAAGCCGGATTATAAAAGATGAATCAAAGAACTTCTCCGAAATAAAAATTGCAAAGAAAGAAAGTTAGACGAGTTAAAGAAATAACGAAGCCAAATTAAAAATGGTAGTGAATGTCAATGAATGCCAACGGATTTGTAAACACTAAAAAAACATTATATGTTCTTTGAATCGTTTTCCTTAAGCCCTTTAAGGCTGTCGATGTGGTTGCAGTATAACTCATTAAGCTCGTCATGATGGGAGCTAGAAAGGAAATTGCACAATAAAATGTTGTTTGTGGCAAAGTGCGATGGTTTTGAAATTATTATTTTCCATGCATAAATAAATAAACTGAAGGAATAAAAAATGAAACCTTAGTTCCATTTTTGTTTGATTTTATGCGGAAGGAAGCGGATTTATTTATATTTTTTTCAATCTTCTAGGCAATATTGAATCAAAATATGCTGTAGGCGTATTTATTTTAATTAATAATAATGATAAACCGATTTACTTTCGGCGCACAAGCTCATATTTTTTAGGTTTATTCGAGACTAAATTTACGTCTCATCGTAAAGTACGGGAATACGTTTCATCCCCCCTAAACTGATCGATTTCATGATGCGTCTTTGATAATCCATTTCTATCTCAAAGGAAAGAAACTTTTGAAAGAAATTTAGTAGACATTTTCTCACAAAAACATTCCCGCGTTTCTTTATGAAAGAAAGATGCATTAGATTTGTCGTAAAAATTAAAATTAAAAAAACGATATGCACTGTTTCAGGCAACGTGAAACAACCCGCTTGATTAAAACCTTTTTAATATAATTATTGAATAAAATATTTATGAATTTAATTATAAATTTGTGATAATATGGAAACAAGAATTTTGCAAAATTTGTTCCAAGTCGTTTCAGTTGGTTGCTCTCTATTAAGTTATAATATAATTATAATTATTGATTCTAATTGTTTCTCATACAATTCTCTTCAATTTAATTATAATTTTATAATTAATCACGATGGGTTAGATGGATGAAGAGACTTTTTAGTCTCAATCTCGCCCAAATAAAGACGATTATTATTATTAAGGAGCTTGTATCCGGAGCCTGTAAAATTCTAGCCTGCCACTAACATTTCAAGTAGCTATTTACTATTAATAATTAATATTCATTTACTTACTTTTGAGAACACATTTATGCTACAATCATATTAAAATACGTAAGTGATTTAATTTATTTTCTTTATTTGTTTATTTACTTTCAACTTAATTGTATTTCCATTTTTGCTTTCTATCTTTTGTCCATGGTTCCATTTTTCCGATAGACTCAGCAATTACATATTTATACATATAGTATAAAATCCATGGAGAAACACTTCGTTTTGTGGAGCTCCATCACAACAGCATGATAAGAGAAGGAACTGTACTTTTTTCACAATATTTATTTATTATGATGCTGATCAGTCGCTGAAATCCGCCGTATCCAAATTAATTCTGTGGATGAAGTACCGTTCCTTCTCTTTTCTGCTGTTAAGGCAAAATAGCTGGTATATTCGAGAAATTGCCCTCGATTATTCTCCGAACCTAGAATTAATCGTCAGATTCCAATGCGTTGACCTCAATAGTAAAGTATGCGCTAACGGTATGCACCCCTCTCCACAGCTACTACTTGGCCACGCACGAGAACAAGCCGGGCCAGCGCCACATATACGTGGTGCGTGACCCAGGGGCAGACGAGGCGTGGCCCGGCACAGAGAACAGAGACCCAAGATGCCTTACATGTTCCATTCCCGAAGTGGGCTTCTACGAAGGCTGTGCCTTCTTCGAGGCGTACGTCAGTAATGGCGCTAAACCAACTCACATAGCAATCGAGTGCCTAGGACCTGGACTCCCGCGCTCCGGAGTCCACGCCCTCCAAGGTGGGTCGATGGCGTGAACGCACGCAGTACGTCACAAAAGTGCGTCACGGGAAGAGTTTCGCGAGACAGGAACCGGAAGGAATCCATAAAGAAAATGAATGCTCCCACTTTTCTTCATCAGTTATTTTGAACGTTGAAGGAAATAAAGAAATTATGCCAGTTTATCTCCGTTTGTCCGACGGGTTCTGGTAGACCCATAATGTATTAATAATTCACGTTATCATTAAATTGCATGGCTCAGATTCACGCTTACTTGGTATGCCTCCCCAAAATTCCTACAGGATTTGTTGGAGAGCATTTATTCAGACATGAAATTGTATCTTACAAATTCTGAAGTTTTTTTTGTTGGTTTAGCCTCCAGACCTACCAACACTAGCCTTCATAGCATCATAAATATTGAAATCAATCTGGGAAGCTTTAACTGTGTGGAACTCCATCCTAGTAAATGGGTGGGAAATAACTTAATCCTAAACTTAATATTCCTATGGAAATAACTTAATATTCCAATGGAATATGGAATTTTGTTAAGTTATTTCCCACCCATTTATCATCATAAATATTGTTAATTTCAGTTTCATCGTCATCCTGAATTTTCCATTCAATTTTCATTCTAATTATCATCATTTCCTGAAACATTTTTATGATTAATAGCAAATACATTGATTGGTAGATAGATATTTACATTTAGGGCTCCATATTTTCTAGCACCGAAATCTTGTATTTCATGAAAAAGCTAATATTTCCTAATTTATAATTTTATAAATAAGAAAATATATCTTTCGGGAAAAATAAGCCAATTTTAACTAAATCAATATTAGAAAATAACTGAGCTAAAGGTTGCTTAAGAAATAAGCAGTTTGATTTATCCAACCCAATTTTCTCATCCGTGGATTCATTTTAAGATAATATGGTATGATCTACCATTTTCTGGAATACTCGAATTGGTTTATTCACATAATTTCCAATAGCTGGAGCTGGAAGATAAAACTTGATGAATTTTTCTGCGCAGAAAACCCTAAAGATTATGGGGCGCCCATCGTGCCTATATACAGTGAGTTGAGGCGACGCCGAACTCAACGGGGCAATGCCCTCAACTCCGGAGGGGCAGTTGGCTCCGGGGGCGCTGCCATCAATGATGTGAACGAGGAACTCGCTTTGCCTACATCGCGGACCTTCGAGGTGCCTCTGCCCCAAGGAGCAAGGGCGCAAGTTCAGCTCCTGCTCCCTCCGAGTTGGAGAGAGGAGCTGAGGGATGCAGCTTTCCCTGTCCTCGTTGAGGTGTAAGTTAGCATTTTATCGTGTCATCTACTCGGTAACGATACCAATGGATTTGATTGTCATACCTCTACTATGTATATGCCATTATTTCCTTATCCGCGACCGTGCGTACATGCAGAGCTTCCGAATCACAACTCCCTTTTGTTTTATTTAGCTGTGAGCAACTAAAATAGTCAACAATGAAATGACTTTTCAATAAAGTCAAAATATCCCCTAAAGAATATCTTATCAATACTCATGATAAATGTTTGTCATATTAAATTTTTTATGTAATTAAAAACTCTCCAACTATACTAATAATATGATCCAATGGAAGGCGTTCATGGAGTTATGAATATTTTCAAAAATTAGGATTCATAATATTCATACTATATTTTTGGCTCATTCAAATCCCTTTTTATTGGATTGCTTAGGCATGACATTTTGATAGCGCTATTCATTTAAGCTCGGAAGAATAGAATCGTGTTTTCCCGAAAGTAAGACCAGGTCTTACATGTTTCTTTCAATATGTCTATGATATGATTCAAAGAATGATCGAAATTCGTCCATCTGGCTGACGGTTTCAACTATATATATATATATCTTATATATAGAAGAAGGCTTCCGTTAAGAACATATTGAAATATCATGTTAGGTCTTATTTTTGGGGAAACACGGTAGTTTCATCAACTCGCAAATACGTATCGATAGAAATTCGTCCTGTTTTTCATACATACATTTCTCCTTTTGTTACTCAGAAATGGTCGACCTGGAGTTCAATCCGTGAGCGAGAGGTTTCGTGTGGATTGGGGTAATTACATGTCCAGTCGCAATGACGTCGTTTACATTCGTCTGGACGTGAGGGGTGCCGCGGGACAAGGACGCCGAGCCCTCCGGCCGATTTATCGAAGGCTAGGAGGGATCGAGGTCCAGGACCAGGTCTCCGCTTTAAGGTACGTCCTCTCTTCCTTAGATCTACGATACGACCTTCCTTATATCTAACGTCAACTGAAGCTTATGGCTATACACTACATTATAAAAAGGTAAAAAAACGTCAAACAATGCGATTTAAGACGTTATTCTTGTGAACATGGTTTAACCAGTAAATTAATAAAATGGATCGCAGCTGTCAATGTATTAAAGGTTTAAAAACTCTTCAAAAGAGGTGTTGTGGTGTTTCTAAGAAGATCAGTAATCCATGTCTTCAGTTGTCTGTACAACCGGTTGCAAAGTGGCATGCTACGCTAACGAAGACGACTTTTGGAGAATTTTTAAACCTTTGATGGTTTCAGCAGTAAACGATATGTAAAATCATTGAAATGGTTCAGAATTTTACATGCCAAGAAGATTAACTTCGCTCATAAATGTAATTCAGTATTATATCATCCCGTTGCTTCTAAAGTTGTAGTGAATTTTGCCAATCTAAGTATTGATTAATTTTATAAGTAATAAAAGAGTTCATTCAAAAAGAATCAGAAATTATGAACTGAGATAATGGACAAGATTGATTCTCTGAGAGCTTTCACGTAGTTTCTATCGTAAATATGATTATGTTATATTTATTGAAAGAGATAGTTGCAACTAATGACTTACTTAATGGCTTCAACAGGTACCTTCTTGATACACTCAAGTTCCTGGATGAAACGAGGGTCGGACTGTGGGGTTGGGGATACGGAGGCTACGTGACCACCATGGTTCTGGGTTCCCAGCAAAGTGTCTTCAAATGTGGGGTCGCCGTCTCGCCCATTTCAGATTGGCTTCACTACAGTGAGTAGGAAACAAAATTGGTATTATTTGTCGCGTTGAGATAGGCAAACTCAAAAATAACATTATTCCTCTTGTTGATGATTAATAAGCAATAACTGCATAGCAAGACGTAACCTAAAAAATTTCCAAAAGGTTACTGGTAACTGGGTTTATTTAGGCTGATTTAATTGATGATGATTTCCTATATATTCTTGATTTTTCGTTCCCAGACTCAGCGTTCACGGAGCGTGTATTAGGGGCCCCTTCGGACAACTACAAGGGTTACGTTGAGGGCGATGCGACCCGAAGGGCAGCACACGTCCCCCACCATGCCCTATTCCTGCTCCATGGTTTGGCTGATGATTCGGCGCCTTTTGCGCATGGTGTTGCATTGGCTAGAGCACTTGCGGATGCTGGGGTACTCTTCAGGTATCAGGTAAGAAGAGTTGTAATAACGTATTTCACCTAACATTACAAGCAATCATTTTTATTGATGTGGTGATGTGATGGACAAAAGCTTAAATTTCCAGTTGCAGCATACAACATGTACAATATTGCTCTTAAATTAATGATCCATATAATCTTTAATAAATATTCTGTTCCGTACAATGTTGAATACATTCCGCAAAAAGAGCGAAACTAAAATATTAAGAAATTTCGATATTTCTTCCAAACGATTTCTTGAAGGAGAATTTTCAAATACTGGCCTTTACTGTTTGATTGCCAGGTGTGGTAAATGTAATTAAAAGATAAGACAACAGCTCCTCCTCTTGCGATACACTTAAAAAATGAGTTTGAGTGATATATTTGAAACATGTTCTGCAGTTAGTCCTTTTTGATTGAGTAATCGCAATAGTTTTAATAATATTAATGTCTATGTTATTAAATAGGCAGTTATCGTATTGAGATGTGTAAAAAAAATATCTATGGAAAAAGTTTCACCTTAAGTTTATTCATATGTCTATAAAATTCAGTAATAATAATTTCAATAATTTCTAAAATTACCACCTACTTTTTAAAACAAATATCAATTAGTAGTATGATCCACAGAAGCTAATACTTCTGTAGGCAAGTAAAATACCTCATCTCTAGTAATATCAAAGAGGGAGTACGTGCATACTTTGAATGTTAAAATGCTTCAGCGTATACACACACTGAACATTAGATTACATCAGTATTGAGTATTTATAAATCTCAATTTAGTATCTCTGTGTCCCTAAGTATATATTTATTTATCTATTTACATATATAATATTGCCTTAATGTTTTCTAAACTTCGTTTTCCTCACTGTCAATTCGATTATTTTCGAAACATACAATTATTATTTAACAGAGTTATGCTGACGAAGGACACTCGCTAAGCGGAGTCTTGGAGCACGCCTACGGTTCCATGGAGGACTTCTTGAAGGGATGCCTGAGCCTGGATGAGGAAGAGGCCCCGTGAAGAGCTTCGAAGACGCTAACTAAGATGACACCGAAAAACGCAACTCGGTTCGAGAGAGGGAGAGGAGAGGCGAAGGGACGACGAGCATTCACCAGGGACAATCAAACCACTTACCGCGACTCCCTGCGTGGCGGGAGATCTTTACTACCTCTAGACGAAGCATCGTTCTGCATCAACGTCGGAAAAATGACAGCCTTTCTTTGCGGACACGATGGAGAGGAAATAAAGTCTTTTCATCGCTCCGTCCGTTCGCATCTGCGTGGAAGTTGAGTCGGGGATCGTGCTGATAGCATAGACACGGCTTCTTCCACCACATTGTCAGAACTAGATGTCGAACGCGACCAAACGTCACAAACACATATTCGATCCCAGAATGGCGAAGACGTGAATAGATCTAAAGCTCCATTTCTTTCTTGAGTAATCGTGTGCGGTGGAAAAGCTTAGGAACGCGAGGACTAGCGTTGTCTGTTTGAATCTCGTTTCTTTTGAAAACGTCCCGTGACGTCTAATGGGATTCGACACTAAACAGTTATTGATTACGATACTCATATGTTACTCCCACCCTAAGTACTTTTTATACGAGCGTGACATCACTCCTGTTATATGAATTAGCTATTCTTTTGCGTCATAAAGAGACCGGTTTAGTATATCCTTCAGGCAGACAACGAGCCATAGCAAATAGATCTGTTCTGCGAACATGTGTTCGTCATGATTAGAATAAAGGAAAGTCGAGGGCATAATAATATAAAACGAAAAAACAAGTATAACGTTTCCGCCAGTTATCCCAACGAATGTATCGCAGCAAACCACGAAAGGCGTTGCGTGAATGGAAGAACGAAAATACCTTCCATTTGCTCTGCGATTAGGCAGAAATTTTATCCATTCGGAACCGCATTGAAATAGAGCGAATAGTGATCTGTATGTGTAGGAAAAGACAAGGTCAAGTAGAGGGCGGAAATCGCTTGCTTTCATATATCTGGAAATAATAATTTAAGCAACGGAAACGTCTCCCGGTAAGGCTGGGAATATATTATTCTATTCTTGAATACCAATCGCCAGAACATCTGTATGTCTCCAAGATTTAGAGTGCTGCACCGCTTGAGACAACCATGCATTTCGAAAGCATTCTTTGCGTATTTGTTAATGCAAATCAGCTTAATAAGCTTAACGAACGACGAGAGTTCCCTTCATTTGCCTTAGGTATTACGTCGACATTTAAAGGAATTATTCTTCTAACTAAGCTGTGAAAAATTACGCTAAACTTATTTCAACGAAAGAACGTCGCGAACTTAATTATCGTCAATTCTTTTTTAACCTTCGTGTCTCAAAATTCGTAATGCCTACAAAACCAAATGCTAGGTTCTTCAAAGAAAAGCTGAAGATACCTTCTTGAGATTTTTTCACACGGAATTGCATGACCGTTAAATTTAATGACGACTCTGCCTTCATCTTGGCCGCATGATTTAAATAATTGACATGCAAAAAAAAACACGCGAGAAATCCAAAATAAAAAATTCACTAAATGCGTTAGGCCCGAAGAGTTTAATATCGCCGCTACCACTAAAGGAGTCAATTTATCTTATTAGAAATGAAATTATAATCGTTATTTTAAGTAAACGTGGCGGCTTCGACCGTCGAATCCTTCGTTCCCTGAGAACGTCAGGCTGCATATATATATATACGTATTATCACCGAAAATATCTAATTGGGCCGCTTATAGGCCTTCAACATCTTTTCTTAACATCCGTCCGAGAGTTAGAGCGATAAAAAATCTTTATCGACAGCAATGGGGGGTAAGAAATTAAGCAGCATCAGGAAATAAAAAATTATATTCACTGTTAAGGCTGTAGTTACGCAATAAGTAAAAAATAAAGCTTTTCGAATAAACGTATATTCATCGATAAATCAAAATAGTATGCTGAATAAAAAATTTATCTTTTGAATCGAAGAAAAGGAACGAAGAGAAAATATTCGTGGTTTGCGAGCGTAGAGGCGGCATTTATCGCTTTAAATTTTACAAACCATAAGTGATCCTGTAATTTAGCGACGACATTGTCCGTGTGCAATAAATAACGTTGAATCTCGGAGCTTTCTTGCTTCCCCCACTCAAGTTGGATATGTACAATATTTTAAAAAAAGGTTATAGAACGATGGTTGTAAAATTTTAATAATACACCAAAACATGTGTAAAGGTGCTTTACGAAAAGTTGGTACAGCTTTGTGAAATTATGCTTTGATTAGCATGTATATACATCTATATATTGAATACTGACATATTTATACATTTATTTTAAATTAAAGAAAAAAGTCAAAACCCAGATTAAAAAAAGAGCAATACTTATAAAGTAGAGTTTATGGCGATCAGATTCGGGCAAAAGACATTTTAAAAGGAAGCGGTGTAGCTGTTGTCTCTAGGCCCATGAAAGAAGACTAAATACATACCCATCGAGGAGCGCTCAATTAAATTTATACGACTGATTAATTTACTGCTGGCGCTAAACATATTGAAAAACTAACAAGTTGCCTTGATTTTTTTTAGCGTCCTACAGACCTAAAGAAGATTAAATCATAGGTAAATATAATAACATCGGCTAATCTAATTAAAATATTTGCCTAAAACTTTTAGTCTCGACGATATTCCAGAGACAGCCTAAAAAGTAGCCTGAAGTCTTCCTAACTTCATTCGAAACATGAGTATGTGAAGATATTTTCTGTTCTTTTAAACATTTTGCTATGGCGATCTTATAATTTTCATTGAAGTTTATTTCGTTACGAGAAGTTAGCACTACTTAAAGTTGAATCGACAATCACCATTAGGACATAGAAAATGGAGTGAGTGATCCTTTGAAGAGCTGAATATGCACCGAATCCCAGTTGAGATCCAGAGTACGCCTACAGGTCCTTTTTAAAAACTAAACCACAAACATTTGCAAAGATTCCCAAAGACGGAAATGAAGAAAAATAACGTGTTATTACATCTTCTGCTGTGAATTATTCCCTGAAAATCCCAACTGATTTCCTTCATTGTTCTGAAAAAGTTGTTGACAGTGGCATCAGGACTATGGTGTGCCCTTAAGTTTTGTAAATAAAAATTGCAATAAACATTTTTTACGAATTTTTTCTCTTATTTCTCGATCCATAGATTTTTCCAAAAGGATAACTAAGTCAGGCTAATTTTCAAGCAAAAATAAGATAACGAATCGGTAAACAATTTAGTTACGTAAGCTAATAGTAAACAAATTTAAAATAAAGTAACAATTGAAGGTAATCAGTTTAAATACTGTTCAAAAAGGAGAATCTTGGTTGACTGTAACATCGAAATCTTTATAAAGTAAGTGAATGATTTTTCTTTTGGGATTCAATACATCTTTAGCTTTGATAACTACTCAGAAGTGATTATGAAAATTTGTTAGCTGCATTTAAGGGGGGTATTTAGAATTAACTGAATATATGGGGGGTTATTTAGAATTAACTGAATTACAATAGCCACTTTATTATAGCATGATTGGAAGGCATTGTTTTAAAATCTCAAATGATATTTTATTACAAATGAATAATCAAATATATTGCTTGTATTGTAAATGATTACTTAACTGTATTTTCAACAATTCGAATGAAAAATGGACGGTCTTTCCATGTATATCACAACCCAATGATAAAACCGATCGAAGTTTTCTCTGAAAGGTACATTTCAATAAACATCTAGCATTCTTTCATCTTCAATATTGGAATTGTAAGCATTTCTTTATTTCTTATAATTTAACGATATTTATTATCACAAATATCAACATTTCAACCATTGAGCTTGCCGAAACCATGATCCAATAATTTTGATTCCTTTTCACCGAAATTTACTTTCAGCTGAGACATTAACTTTATTATAAATAAAGGATAACACTTCTACTTTAACAAACATTACATTGAATATTCGTTCACATAATTACCTAGCAAACCTTATGTCGTAAGATATTAACATCAACATACATGACTACCTCTATTTAGCTTCTATGATGCTCTGCGGACGCGTTCATCTTAAGCCCGGTTCACACGGTGTATGTTTTCTAGCTTGATTCTTTGCGTGGATCTCCTGCATGCTTGCTAGCAGTAAATAGTTCAGCTAGCAACGTATAGCAACCAACCATCAGCGAAACATGCAGGAAAAATAGCACCTGTCCTATATCTCAAAATCAAGCAAGGGAGCATGCCCAGCAGCAGGCAGACACGAAATTTTCATGCTAGCGAGCATGCAGGGTTCCACGCAAGGAATCAAGCTAGAAAACATACACCGTGTGAACCGGGCTTTACTCGGGGATTCGGCGATATTATACAAAAATCATATCACTATTCACTAAATCTCCGCGTACAATTCAATTTAATGCTTTAAAAAAATGAAATTACGCCCCACAGCTGATCTTTTCTGTTTAATATAAATGTAAAATGAAATCATACAATATTTCACATAATGTTTGATTTGTTATATTTAAATGATATCTCAATTCGTGGTTAGAGCTCGAAAGAAGCAAGAAGTTAATAATTCGCTCCAATGTGTTTCGCAGAGTTTTTCCGGTTACCCGAGTGATTCTTTGTCGCGTTTGATTACTTTGTTTGCAAAGCTAAGCGGAGAAACTCAAGCAAGTTGTTTCAGTACGAGACAAAATGTAAGAATACCCTCCAACTGAGATTGATAGCGCCCCTTATCACCAAAATGGAAAAGAAAAATTGTTATGGTACAGGGGAAACTTCATATGTATAAGTAAGTGTAGTAATAATACGTTAATTTTTGTTTTTTATCCCTTGCTAACAAGTATATTGGATCTAAACGTCATTTTCCTTACTGCGGTTTAGATTTTCATCCGCTCTTTGTACCATCAATTCGTAGTTTCTGTCTGGCTTATTTAATTAATACCTAGTGTAAAAGAATGATAGTAGACTAAACTATCAAATATAGAATTTTTAAAGCCCTGCCTCAAGGAATATTTTATTTTTGTCAGCGATATAATATTCATAGACGATTCAAAGAAAGCAATAGCCTTTCATAACAAATCCAGATGTTACTTTATGCTTCTGAAAAACCATCAAAGCCAGCTGTCGAGTACCTCTGTATTTATATCGCGAATTTTTTGTGAGTGGAAGGATCAACAATTTACATTTCATTCAATAGTAGCATCATTTTCTTGGACATTTTGATTTGTACCCCGCGAGCCGAATGTGGCGGATGAAAGGGTTATTAACACCAACACCATTATCTTGTTAGTTTCTCAGATAGTCTACAGAATGAATAACCAAAAGTCACTATTAGTGTTAAAGATTAATTCCTCGTATAGCTTTGCCAATGCCTCTCGGAGATCGGGTTCGTTGTTTAGTGGTACTAAAATTTCATCTAATGGTTCAGAACCAATAAACATTTAGCTGTCGTCAGTAATTATTTGTCATTAATTATTAAGATTTCCACCACAAATATAAGATAATATGATTTTTATCCATATTTTGATATTCCCATTTTATGAATTCGAGACCTGACTATATTCCCTAGTGTATAAGTTTTCAATATCTATAACTAAATAGATAATAAGAATCATTTCATTTCATGGAAATGTTTTCATGACATCTGATTCTAAAAGTAATCAGCATTATCTACTTGTGCAGATTATGATAATAAACAATTTTCCATTTTTTCAAAAAGTCATTCACAATAAACGAACTATTAATGGGCAGCGTTCTTATTTGTGGTATTTCATATTTTTTAAAGCAGAAAAACCATGCCATCTTCTGGAGAGCCAACTGGAAAAAGAAAAGGAAGTGATTCATCTCTTCCTCCACTAAAAAGGCACCAACCTCATCCCAAAAAAAATCTCCAAAATAGAATTAGAGGCCCTTTGAAATGGTTTCTCAGAAGCAGTAAGAACATAATTGAAGAAACCAATTGCCCATCAACATCTATCAACAAAGAGACAACAGCGAAAAAAGATATAAAGAGAAAAACTGTTGAGGAAGTGAACAATGTTCAGTCTAAGAGCAAACAATCAAGGAGATACAAGGAAGGAAATGGGTCAAATAAAACTAAAACGCCAATGCCTGAGATAAAAGAGCTGAGAAAATCTGCACGCATAAAAGGAGGTGAAAAATCAGGGGAAACAGCTTGTGAGAATGACAATGAAAAATGTGTGAAAATTACTGCAAAACCAGAACATGTAGAAACAACTCAGGTGATAAAGAAGAGTCAATCTTTGGAAGCAGCACCAAATTTTAATATGGAAATCCATCCTAATGAGAAAATTATACCTTTGGCAGCAAACAAAACTGATGAACTATCTGAAAATGTAAACCACTTAACAGAGAACAAATCAGATACAGTAATATTGACATCAGATGAAACGCAAAATAACACAGTTTCCAATGATGGTAATAATCATGAAAAATCCCAAAAGGGTGACTGTGAGACGAAGGAAGTCATGGAAGAAATGCCCTCCACAAAAGAAGAAGAGAATGCTAAATTAGGATTCAATGAAAAGACAAAAGAAGATGAGGAACTGTCAAAAGAGGAAATTAAAGATGAGAAAAATGAAAGTGAAACTGGAAAACCTTCTACTTCTCAAGAATCATCTTCTGAAGAAAGCTGTACTGCTAATTTACCTGGTACCGATTCCTCTGTCCCTGGCTTTGGCGTTTTGAAAAAAACTGAAATACTGCTCAAGACTGAAGAGAAGCCAAAAGAGAACATTATGCAAAGAAATCCATGCCTTGGGAGTTGCGAAGAAGCTGAGCATCATCACTGGAAAGTTGGAAAAGTTTTGAGGATGGAAAATGAAGAAGATGAGTACTGTAAATCGACTGGAGGCATGCTGGGAGGAGTGGGACTCTCGGAACATGCAGCACCACCTTTAACCTCCCTACAGGAAGTCGAAGAATGGACAGATGAGGAATTAAGGACACTGTTAGACAATCCCCAAGGTGCACAACCTCCTTTCCCAATTACCTTGAATGAGATGGACATGAAAGAGCTAGAAAGTTTTCTTGATCTTTGTGAGGAAAATAATTAATGGTTAAACATAAAAACTGTAATAATATTTACTCTTACTGACAGCTCAGCTATCAGTAATGAATCAAAATCTGGCAAAATTATTGAATTTACTTATCCCTGCAATGAAAATATAAATTTTTATTAAAATAAGTCACTTGTAAGATTAAGGTAAACATCTTTTATTTGGATTATTTGCATTTTTTCTGATTTTTAAGTAACTTTAAATTATTTGTGAAAATCTGATTGAAATTTTCCATATCATATGCTACTAGGAAAATTACTTGGATTAGTTTGAAGCTGTATTTGTATTTTTAAAATTTTTAGAAATGTCCGTATTGATTAAAGAGCAATTCCATTAATCTTTCACCCTAAATCAGTGAAAGATAAACATTTTATGCAAAGAAGTGGGTAGAAGGTGACAGACAATAAAGAAAATAGATATTTTTTAAATAGCTAACATGTCTGTTAATTTTATTCGAAGAGAAAAGACTAAGAATTGAAAAAATAAGATCAACATTGTATAGAACTATGTCATGATTTTTAAAAAAGTATGTGGACTTCATATTGCTTCCTCTGATGCAATCTTTCCTGGTATGTAAACATCAGTTAGATATGTTGGAGACAGGGAACACAATGCTTCAATTTCTACTTTGTAGTTATATTTCAGCAAAGTTTCCACCTAAAAGATAATTAAATTCATTAAAAATTTACTTTTATGTTAGAATGATACTACAATAAATCCAAAGTAATGGGACTACAGAAATCAATGATAGGCAATATACCATTCACCGAAATATCTTAGGACATCTGTCAGATTTCAAAAATCCATCTAAATTGTGACCAATGGAAATATAACAGAACAATCTCTTTAATATGCTGTTTTAGCTAGCTATGTGATATAAGCAAATTTTATGGGGCTAAAAGGCAAGGGGTTAATGATCATCCATTTCCTTCCATTCTATATCAATATACATTTTCTTGCCTCTGGGTCTCCATTTATATATTAAATCTTCCTCAAAAACAAAAAAAAATCTGATGTGGCCAGCACATGACTTTCTCCATATATAAGATGTAAATATTTATCTACGACAGTATTTTCGAAATCTATATTCAATCTAAACTTGGAAGATGAGTGATTAATTTATATTATATTATCTTTTACGTCACAAACATTATAAATAATGTTTTTCAGGACATGTTCGATGAAAAACGATGAAATTGGCCTTTCGCCCATAGAGCCCAGAGCGCCCGCTAAGTACATAATCAGCAACTTCCAGTTTATCAGTATTTCACTAATAACTCCTACACAATCAGTGATACAAAAAAATATTTCATACAAAAGTTATTATAAATTACATTTTCTAAAACCTTTGTAAATAATAGTATATACCTATATATCATATTTATGGAGATATTTCGGAAACCGGAAATGAGCTTTGAAGAATGAAGCTCAACTTCCGGTTGGCCGATTTACTCCAAAAACTAATCAACTCTAACAACACCAACCAAAATACTATATATAAAATTAAGTGTCGATCCGACTAATAGTTTTCATGTTAGAGCGCCCACAAAGTACATAACAGTTACTTCCGGTTTATCGGTATTTCATGAATAACTCCTAATCAACCGGTGATACAAAAATATGTTAAATTCAAAAGTTATAGTAAAACACATTATTTAAAACTTTTATAAGGTATACAATATACCTATATATCATATTTACGGAGATATTGTGAAAACCAGAAATGAGCTTTGATGAATGAAGCTCGACTTCCGGTTGACCGATTTACTCCAAAACCTAATCAACTCTGACAGCACACACCACAGTACTATATATGAAGTTTGGTATTGATACAACCAATAGTTTTCATGTTAGAGCGCCCACAAGCACAGACACACATACACACACACACATACACACAGACATAATTCCGAAAATGGTCAAAACGTGTTCTAGGAACCCCAAAACATGTATTTCCATTGAAATCTCGAAGTCGTTTTTTTTCATGAAAACAATACTTCTCTATACTTCGTGTATGGAGAAAGTAAAAAGGGTTCAGCTTGTGATTCATATTCGAAAGAAATTCTTTCAGTTTTTCAGTTCCAAACATCCATTCATCCATAAAGCACAGTATGATGATACATGGGAAACTTCAAATAAAAATTTACAACCTGGCAATGATAATCCTCAGTTCCAATGCTAAAATGGAATATTCTTGGCTTATCAATTCAATGAATCAAGTTAATAGGTAAAAGAAAATAAATCCAAGGATATGAAAGGTCTTTTTTATGATAGAATTAATAAATGTGGGATGTGCAAAATACTGTGTCTGCAAATAAACACATACCTTCAGGGTTCAAAATCATAATTACCCTTTGGGTTTTGAAAGATCATTAATTAATAATACAGTTTATTGACAAAACTTGTACAATTCCACAAAATTGAGAAAAAAACAAAACAGTTGACTGGTTTCTGCGATAATCAATTGCTCTATCTTGAACAATTCAGGATTAATGTCTGTCGCATCACCCGGGGTGCATACATTAGGTATATTTTACACTTGCAAAGTTTACCAATTTTCAGTACATTATTCTCAACTATTATGCAAGGTAGGATGTATGCATAACTATAACTGCTAAACATAGACCTCTCATTTGAAGGAAAAGGAAGTCAAATACAGAAAAGGCCAAGTCTTAAATCACATGATACTTGGTTTCACTATATATGGGTTGTAATAATGGCCTAGGACGAATGATGGAAGGGGATTACAATCTAGATTGTCTGATTATAATTGGGACAACCTCTCACATGGGAACAACATGGCAAACTACACATTTATTTGAGTAACTTTGGGTATACAGAGAGATAATCAATAGAGTAAAGAATTAAACATCTAAAGGGGGATTACAAATAGACAAACATTTTCTAACAATATGTATATACATGTACCAATACGTTTGTCTTAAGACATGACCATTAGAATAAAGATGAATGAGCCATTCATGAAAGATTCATCAACCTGAAGAAAAATAATGATGTGGAATGTGATAATAAGCTGCTATTTTATCTGGGTGTATAAGGTAAGTCATAAACTTCAAGAACCTCTAAGGTTAATAAAAATTATGAAAATGTACTTCAAAACTGAAGTGTGGTTAATGCCAAATAAAGAAAGAAGTAATACTGAAGAAAGTTAATTGTTCACTTGAGATATTTATTTTTCAACCACACTCCAGAAAGCTTTCACTCCTTCTTAATATTCAGATGAAATTGATCTAAATCAAGATAATGGTCAAGACTCAAATGAAAATATTAAGCATCTAAATTGCAATATTTAATAAAATAAAGGGATATATTGTAAGCTTCCCTTGTTTTATCTTCTAAAAGCCCTGTTGTATTTAATGTACCGAAAATATATCAATCAGCCTTGTAAGAGGAATAATTTATCCACTGCAATACATTAGCCCACACTTGGGTATTCTCTCATGATATTAGAGAAAGCCACATAATCATATGCTTGGCAGCCATCTGAACAATAATACTTTCGTGATATTCTAATATTGTATACATTATAATACAGTAAATGGTTGAATTAACAAAGAAAACCCTGCATTTAGTTGTGAAATTTATGAAAAATAACATGTTAAAAATTTCAGATGTTCGTTTACTGATAATATTTACTATGTATATTCAATATTTACATCTACTAGGTTTTTCATCACTATATACAGCATAAAGAATTAAGAGTTGTACATCATGGGATATTATTTTTCCTGCAGATTTTTAATTATCTTAAACATACCTGCTTGTAAAGAGAAAGGTTGGCCATAATGTAGGGACGTTTTAGCAGCGATTCCAACTTTGAAATTCCATCATTACCAAGGGGAGCCATGGAATCGAGAGGTAATCCCAAAGAAGCCATATCTGTTGGATGTAATCCTAACCAACGAATGGATGGTACAACAAGATCTTCTGAATCTTTGGACATTGCCTATTTTTAGTGATGAAAAGTTGAATGCTATGGTCAACTCAAAGGAATCAGATTGTGACTAAAGAATTATATATGAATGATAAATTACATTGTTAGCCAAATACATATAAACCCATAAAATTTTGCAATACATGGAATGCTAAATATCCTAGGATATGTATTAAAGCTGTAAGCTATAACCTTGCTTTTCTACGTATCAGCTGCATACAAGGAAATAAATCATCCTATTTGATGCCATTATTAATGAACCATTATCGATATTTCTGTGTACAAAAATAGATTTGAGCTTTCTCCAAAGATATAAAACTGAATCTGATGACCATGATATTATATGATTTAAATATGATTTGCATAATAATTTCTTAAGTATGACAAGGAAAAACTTTCTTTTATTTCTGCACTGATCTAAAACATGCCTAAAATTTAGATAGACATTAATTATATTACGTATACTGATAGTGCTGTTGATTGGTTATGTATAAAAAAATCTCGTGAAAGTTATTTTCATGCTTGAAATGCATTTGCCTAAACTATAAAGAGGTAAAACTGATAGATAATATGTCTGTGCTAGAATTTCCTGTTTGATAAGATAATCATTGGTAAATTACCTGAAATTGTTCTTTGGTAGATTAAACAGATGCACTATCTGGTAATGGACACAATTTTAATTTATCATAATTTAAATAAATGGGTGGAAATAACTGTGCAAAATTCCACTTTAAAGTGGAATTTTGCATAGTTATTTCCACCCATTTATTAGGATGGAGTTCCACAAAGTTAAAGCTTCCTTGATTGATTTCATTATCATAATTTTCTTGTGAATTATTTTTATGGTCTCTTAATACCTTTGAATACTATATATAAATATAATACCCTTAAAAAAATAAATCTTGATCCTCCGTTAAGCCCGCACTTAAATATGATAACAAACTCTGTGAACTATGGAAGGATATTTTTTTAATCATTTCATTGAGTGTTCTGGTAGAATATCTTAACTGACATAGCCTCAATTTTTACAAAATATTTCAGCAATAAATATTTTTAATTAATATACAACCTTAAATCAAGTATGCAATAAAAATATTTGAATTACCTCTATTATTTCTGTTCAGGAATTCTGTTCTATTTACATTTCTATTTAGTTAATCAACAAGATCTCTAAGTATAAAGGGTTCCTTGAGTTCTATACACTTACATAATATGCTCCCACTTTATTGACCTTTAACATTTAAATAGATCGACTGAATCTAGAATACCAAATTTCAAAATCTCATTTAATTGAAATATCTCAAATCTCTTATAAGTTATTCGAAGTTTAATAGATTTTGAAATTTGCTACATATCCCTGAATTTATAATGATATCTTAGAACCTTTATGCATACAGAATTGCAAACCATATAAATTGTACCCTGCGTGTGAATCCTCTCTCTTAATAATTTCCCCTTCCAAAATATTTCAACCTATCCAGCTGCCCTGGTTTCTATTTCGAATTTTTACTACCTTCCTGTTTTCTTGAATTTATAGTAGGAATTATTCATTTCTAGTCCGATATAGTCTAGTACCTTGAGGTTGAATATTGCTTGACTGATGGTATTATTTGAATCTGAATTTTGTTTATGTATTTCAAAGTAAGATCACTATGACGAAATGGAGAATAACATTGTCTTTATTAAGACAATATTGAGCATTTAAGTTTCATTTACCTTTTAATCCGAAGGATCTTCATCAAATTTGATCACTTTTGTTTATTTTTCTACTTTACTGAACAACATTTTCTTATTTAACTTTCCTTTAGAGGACCAATGAATTACACAAATTATATAATCATACAAAGGGATACAGTTCATATCTCAAAACTTTCTTGAGGATGTTTTTCTGAAATATGTGAAGTTGATTGGCTTTAAATTATATTTTATCTTCAGATTTTTCTATGAAAAAGCCAAGGTTCAATTTATAACTCTTCCCTAAATTCTGCAGAATTCTTTTTACTGCAAATTTTGTTTCAAATAAAAACGAAAGAATTATAATATATGCCATTAAGATTCTACAACTTACCAGAGATCCAAAGCGATATACACACATAATCTCAATGCCATGAGGATCACCATCAACAAGGGCCAATATTGGTACATCAAGAGACTTCCAGATTAGATGAACAAGTCTTCTAGTAGCAGTATCTGGATAACCCCTGCCCTAATAACAATTTCAATATGATAACAAATAAAAATATGCGTTTCATAGATATATTTCCAGCTTAGCAATGAGAAACAATATATGAATTAAATTTCAAAGATATTTTCAAGTTATCAAGTTAAAATTATATTATATTGTTATGACATCATATTTCAACAATTGCCAATATATTACCTCTCATCTAAAGACTTTAGGATGGAGATGTAATTACAGCATAGATACAGAAAGCACATAAATAATATATGTAAAAATGCATTACAACGGCATAAAATGAGCGCATGAGCAATAAATGTATCAGGATTCACATCAGGATTTTAATCATCCATAAAGTACCATTGTGGAAGGAGTAAAGTTAAAAAAGTAAACCAAAAATTATTGAAAGTTAAAATGAATATAATAGCAATAACTTTAATCTCAATAATATATAGCCTTACAGTCAGCATGATGCATGGATTAAATCGTTTCAAAGCTCCACTTTCTAAGAGTTTCTGGAAGGCAGCATCCTTTTCCACAATGATAATGAACTGGGCTGCAGATTTCACAATCAAATCCTTGCTTGACAAAGAGGCAATTTCTCCAGGGATTGGAAAACATTCTAAATTTGTAAGAAGAAAAATATTCATTTATCATCCACTAAAATAAAAGTATCAATCCAAAGTGTTAACAGTACTCTTCTTTCTAAGAATGACATTCATTGTCTCAAAAGGAAATATAGTTTTATTATAGTTATATAATGACAATTTAGTTTTGAAATGCTATTGTACTGATGTCAACTCATTAAATTGTAAATTAAAGGAAATAATCTATATGTACCTTACCATCCTTCCTTCATTTATAACAGTTTACTACAAAAGAACCTACTCATATAATAGACTGGATCATTGTATTAGCGTTTAATATGATCAACAGCAACAAAAGACATTAAATAAGACTAAATCCTAATGCCTCTGCCATTTCTTAATGAAATCATGGAATGATAAATTTAATTTGACATACTTGGGTAAACCTTAATTCTTCAAAAAAATATCAACAGAAAAGATTTTGAGTTGATTAGTAGTCAAGAGTCTTATGGTTGTGATCAATATTGGAATTAATATAGAGCACAAAATGTAATTGACTGTTCTACGGTTTTTTAAGAAGAAATATGCCAATAATCTAAGAGGTCAAAAACTGAATCAGGCCTGCTTGCCTCAACTTGAAGCTTGCAAAAGTAGTGTCACAATTACATCTATATATCAACTTATATGACAATACTGAATCCTATAATAATTCAAAGTTGTATATCAAATCTTAAAATAATTTAATATCTTGTCACAGAATGCATATTTGTTTTAATAAGAAAATTAGTATCAATGCTAATTCTCAGAAACAACCTAAAACTGTACTTCATAAATATGGAAAAACCAAAGATCAACTTGACTAGAGATTTATAAAAAAGGAATGCTTGGGGAACAATGAAAACAATATAAATACTTGATCTGATAGATCTATTGCTATAATTTTAATTTCTGGTATTCCATATTATTAATTACAAAACCCTTGTGTAACTTTATTGTTCATTGTATATTCTTTTAATGAGAGAGAATATTATTTAAATTCCAAAAGATCTCAATACCTATGTTGGATGGAATTTAATCACGTCTAATTGTTTACCTAGAATTAGTTCTAAAACTTTCTTTATAGCACGTAACACTACAGTTGTCACATATCTCTCCTAATTTCCAAGACCTTCTATTACTGCAATGTATGCATTTTACTAGTTATTAAAATTAATAATTTAAAAATAAGTATTTCATATTACGGAACTGCTGCCTCTGGATTGCAACCCAAGCCAAAGTTTATTCAAGAAAATTGTAAGATAAATAAGTTTATTAACCATTCAGAGAAGAATGTGTATCCAAAACTATGATGGGTTCACCGATTTCTTCATTCATCTTTGATGAAGATACTGATAACTGCCCTGCTACAAGCCCATGAGAAGAAGGTAGTACTCCTAATATTCTTGGTGGGCAATTAAGTAACAATCCAACATCTTGCATAGCACTATCCACTATACTTTGAGAAGGAGGGTACTGTAATTTCTTCAGGGTGCCTAAGCATTGATAGAACAGCTCACTGCAAAGATAACATTAAAACTTAATATTTAAAGTCACAGGAATGATATATATATAGCATATATGCTCTCAAAATATTACCATCAAGAAACTTAGAACTTTCTTACCGTTTAGTATTTGAAGATCTATTGTTATTCAGATTATATATCTGAGCCAATAAATGAAACATGAGGGCTATATGCCGTTGACTAGAAGTATGATTGAAGCTCAAGGTAGTACAGGAGTTACCAGTTCCTTTTATGACCCTTAAAATTTAGTTAGGAAAGCATTAAGCTGGGCTTTGAAAATTGGAACAGATGGGGACTTAATTAACTGAGTATATGATTATGTCATTCTTTAGAGATGCAAATATTAACTTTTAAACAACATCGAAACTTTAGTGAAATTATTTCAAAGCAGTAATAGTTAAATTATAACAATCTGGTTATAGAGCTCATTAATTTCAATTCTGAACAATATATAAAATCACCTATTTTCAAATGAAACGTTCCCCCAAGCACGACGAAAGAAAGTCAAAGTTGGAGGACGTCCGTTTTTCAAATCTGTGAGTAAATTCAAAACTAACTCTTCGATTCTTCCCAAAATGCTGAGGCTGAAATATTTAGCTGCCCGAGTAAAACTATTCCTATCATCATACAATAACAATAAATCAAGAATACTACAAATAATAATTCTTGCCCATTATCGTTTACAACTTTGCCTTCGATTGCTTCCTCAGAACTATCACTGGAACTTTGATTTGATACAATCGAAGAACTGCTGCTTGCATTTTCAGTTGAATCATTGAAATTACCGCTTGATATATTCTTTATCAAAATATCTTCAGCTGAGTCTGTGAATTTCGTGCCTGTAGTAACCTCCATTTCAAAAACTTTAAGTTACCCCCGCAAACATAATGTACGTAGTTCCCAGTAGTTCCTGCTCTTTACCAGGAGGAAGCGCTGGAGGTCTGAAGTGCTGGCGCAAGATGCGTGCCAAAAATTTGAGCGCATTCCATTCAGTTCTCATATTTATCCAAGAAGCTATTGAAGCATATAAAAATCTGTTTTTTATTTGAAATTAATGTCTTATACAAGCTAATTCAAATTACGGTAAAATTCTCTATGAAGACAGTCTAGCGTTTTCTTTTTTTTAACCCACTACATTTACCCCAATTTCGATTTAAGTATATTTAATAGTAAGAGAGATATTGAATTTCTCCCAAACTGTCCTCATCGATAATTTTACCCAAAGTACGAACAGCAATAATTAAGCTTGGAAATGCAATACAGAGACTAATTAGCTCTAAATGCAGTGATTTCACTTTATCTTTGCTATGTGTATTCTTTACTTTCTTATTTGCCTTTAGATTTGTGATATTGAGCAATAGGTAAAGCGCGTAAATATACGCTATGATGTTTTTTAAATGGTGTAACCCATCGAGACGTTCACCGGGAAAGCGTTTTATGTAAAGCGAATAAGTTTTGTCACATTCCAGGTGGTAATGACCTCGTGTGGAACAATATTACTGGTAAATTAGAAATTTACCATATTACTTAGCGCGAATCATTCAAATCAATATTTAATTAGATATGTGTGAGCGCGCTCGACTTTGGCGAAAGCGGTAAAGCGGTTCGATTCCCTTTTGGAGCGTCTGAGCTCATTGACCAAAGTTCTCGAAGCACTCAACAACTCCTCACTTCTAATATTCAAGTATAATAATAACTAACGTGCAAAACTATTTTTGTTTAGCAAATTCCCTAACAGCACTTCTTGGAAAACACTTTTGTCTTCAAAGTAAGATATCAAATCTTCTTGGGAATTTTTTCTCAGACTCAATATTTGCAGTTGATATTCATATTAATTAATTCCTTATTAATAACTTTTACGCCAATTGATTTTATATCTATCCCAGCAAACAAATCCACGTGGTCACCACGTGGCTACCACGTGGTGTTTGGTGGCAGTTACGTTGTAATACCACGTGGCCACCACATGGCGAGATGGAGTTGCAGGAATGTGGTCACCACGTGGCGCTGCAACTTTACTACCACATAATCACCACATTTTGCCACATTTCTATAATATTGTATCCTAAAATTTATAAAATATTCCAGCTAATTTTGGACCCCTTATAATGAAAAATGACTTTCTGATCACTCCTTTCCATACAAAAATAAACTTTTATAAATTGGCGTGAAATACTTTCTTTCAGAAAAAATATCAGGATGCTACCCAAGATTCATACCTTTATCAAAAGTTTGGATAAAAATGGTCTTCTACTTGAATTCAGTATTAAGACAAGGATAAGCAAGATATAGGACATTCATACCATATTACTGGGTGCTATGTACAGTAGATTCATTGCAGCATTTATTCAGACAATGTCTCAGTTTAAATCACATCTCAAGGTCTTTATATAAGACATCTCTGAAAGCAGCCAATGAGCACTCAAGTACTTAACTTAAAACACATTGCATATTTTCCAAATTAACCAATTGAAAGGCTTTGAGAACAATAAATATAAATTTTTCTGTAATAAATTGACCTTCCTTAGAAGTCATTGAAGGGGTAAATTAAGAGTACCTGAAAGATATTTCAAAAGATAAAACATATCAAAGCTTTAGACAAATTCAAATATTTGGATTAGGAATACTGCCGTTTCGTTACATCTCAGATGTATATTTTGCACATGAAAATTCCGCACACATCGTAAAGAAAATTAATAGTTCCTTCGAGTAGTCATTGATTTAGTAGTAGACTGAAAGAAGGGTAAAGGATGAAGAATACACCAGAAAATATGCTGTAAATGAAATTTTTATTGTTATGCATTGTTTTAATACATAAATACATTAGTGAATAAATACATATTACAATGAATTTAGGTTTAACATAACTGAATTGGAATGAAATCTTAATACAGCAAAGAGAAGCAAAACGATCTGTGATATTGAAAATGAAATCAATTCTTCATTCACTTTTGTTATTCACTTTTGCTGCTGTGGATAAGGTCTTCCTCTTGTGGAACAACTGCCTTAAGTGGATTCTAAGATCGTGTAATATTATCTTCAATCCAGGATAATTCTTCTTATAACCCATATCTTGTCCTTTAACCCTTCATTATTCTATCATTCTGTCTAAGAATCTATCAGTCTTCAACGAATACACTAAAGTTCCGGAATTTCTCTTTTTCTTGCACTAAATAAAACAGGAATAACTATATTAAAATTTGCTTCTTGCTATATAACTTCCCATGATACTGCAATACGTACAAACGAGAGTGAAATACAACTTTCAATGACAGTTGTATTAAGTTTTAAGAAGGTTTGAATTAATTCAAATTAAGGAAATGAAAATGTTTGAGTAACGTAAATAAACACTTAGGTAAAATTCTCGATAACACGGTAAATCATCGAGAATTTTACCAACAATTGTAAGCAAGCATTAATATTAGGTTATTAAATATTTAATATCTACTAAAGAAGGCAAAAAGCATCACTTACGTTTCTTTGCTGAGCTTAAAACTGCAGATAATCTCCAGATTGTCACCATCTACACAGTATGGATAACTTTACGTACACGATTTCCCCCAACAAATACCCTACATCGGTCGTATAGTAAAACTTAATGCTCCGGATGAACAACCAACATCTTTCATAAAATTGATTGGACGGTGACAAGGATTTTCCTGTAAAATACAATTAAGAACTCATTTCTAGGTAGTACGTAGTTTGAAACGTGCAATAAATAATCCATGCTTAAATAATGTACTTACAATTCTCTGGTTTCCTTGGAAAGTGAAAAGATGAAATACATTTACTGCTACTGTGCTGAAATATCCTTTGGGGCGACATAATTCATCGCAATATTCGAAATTGTTTCACAAATTCAAAACGATGCAGAGACTAACAATGACGGTTACTCAAATGAGCTACTGCCAACAAAAAATAATTTGCGACACTGCTACCACGCTACGAGACTATGAACCGCTCAAGCTCAAACCAGCAAGATTTGTCAGTTTTCGTGTATGAAGGAAAAATGATTGTTTTCCTTATCATTTTGGTAACGTAAAGAAAAATAAACCATGAGAAATATACACGGAAATCAACTTTTTAATAACGTTTGCGATCGATTTCTTAACGATTCGTAAAACATATATGTTTTACGATTCTTTCATATGAATTTGAAAACGGATTGATGGATTTCCGATTCCATCGATGGATTTAAAAACGTACCCTTCGTCTGTAATTAATTTTAATTAAATAATCGAGTAAAACGTCGGCTGAATATTTTTTCATTATTATAAATTCACTTACAGAGATAACAATGGAAAAATAAATAATTTTATGCTGCTTCTTCCTTTAATATGTCATAAATGCATATTTATATTATTTTTTACTTAATTTGATAATGCTGCGGGTTATTCATCTTCCGTAATAGAATCACAGATTCTGTGTTTTATCCTTCAGCTTTTTTTGTTTTATGAGTAAATGAATTTGATATGGAAGAAAATCTTTCTTACATAACATTTTATAAATAATAATCTCACGGAAATGAATACATTGTGGCCACGATTATATGACGTTTTGGCAATATCCAATGTGGTGATGACCACGTTCTTACCACCTTTTTACCACATTCACCACATTCGCCACCAAAATGCCACGTGGCGAAAAGTGGCGAACACGTGGCGTGTTTGCTGGGATGTTAGCCCATTCTTATCATAAAAATAGAATTATCAATTAATCATTAATCAAATCATTAATTTTTTATGAAATATTCTGCTTGTTCTTAATATAAAATACGCTGCAATTCAATTTTAGAATTTTTATATCAATAAAACCTCTTTGCAAGAATTGATAAATAATTTCTTAGTCTTATGAACTGGATTTTGCCAGAAAAAGAAATAGAAGCTTTTGAATGCATAATAATAAATTCCAGAGAACTTTGCTATTCTCCAAGAATATTTTTTTTAGGGCTTTCCTTTCTACCCTGCATGATCAAAAACTTACACAAATGATTCTATATACTGAGTTCCAGTTTTATTAGCCAGTTAAATAGCTAATCCTTTCATTGATTTATCTAAAGTAAGCAGCATTTTATATTTTCAATCTCCAGATTGAGAAAAATAAAATAGGGACAACCTGTGGTGATGCTATTCCTGCATGGTAGAGAAAGAATTGCATTTCATTTCCATTTAATCCATTATTACTGACTAGAAAAACTGGAATGCTAAAGTTTATATTGAAGTTTTGCAGATTGACAGTGGAAAGTTACTGAAGGGATAAACTAACTGATATATCATGTTTTTGGAAATTCATTTGATTCTTTGAGTGAGAACTAAATTCATTCTTGAATTCTCAACACATGGGGAATCCATAAGGAATATTTTTATACATTTATTCTGATCTTCACAGCCTACTTTACAAACCATGAATCAAATAAGTGATTCTTCGACTCTTTGTATCAGCTCAAAAGATGTTATATCTAACCAACTAGGAGAAAAGTAATCTTCCATGGAAAAGTTTTGGCAACATTCCATATTTAACCCTCCGAGGCCGGAATTATATTAAATTTCTTACTTATTTCGCTTGTGATTGTCTGAAAACAATGCCCATAAAATGTTATGCCAAACATATTTATAAAACCAGCCAAACAAATACAAAATTGCAACATTGTCATTGAGCTCTCCCATTCTGTGATACAAAATGAAATAAAAGTTGGTATTGGATGATGCCATATGGCATCCGTAGTCTGTCGAGGGTTAATGCTTTTTTCTCCTGACATATCTCTCAATAATTTAACCTATTTACAGATTAGTTTTCCGAGAGAAATTACATTCTGCAGAAATATTTTGTCATAATGTTTACCAAGCCAGTATCATGATGAAAGTTTGAAAACCTTTGTGCCATCTCAGATTTTTTACTTGGTAGCATTTTGAATTGCATCAGTTATAACATTTTCTTGAAATAAAGTAATTCTGTCCCTTTTGATCTGATTAATTGTACAGTTTCTTCCCATTTTCAACCAGTTTCTAGAATCTTCAATCTGTCATAATATACTTTTAATATTTTTGGGACCGTAATTTTCTCATCCTGTATCCAAATGTGTTTCTTCTTATTCTTGATATGTATTTATTCAACAACTGTACTTGTGTTTCTACCTCGTAATAAGATAAGCTAATGTTACTGGTATTTATCATTTTATTAATATCTGGCATTAATATAAGGGTTCCTATCTTTTTATTACCTGTATTTGGCCCCTTTCCCCTAGAAGAAAAATAACAATGTTGAATTTATACATGACTATGTTTTCTTTGCATTATTGCATTGCAGATAGGTTTTCACATTCACATGAGTAATTGGCACATTAATAGCCTTAAGTAAACAAGTAATATTCCCAAAATAACCACTCTCGGAAAACTTAAAAATTTAGATTCTTATTAACCTATTAAACTATTAAATTATTCTTCCCTGTAACTGCAAGAGAAGCTTCCCTTACCCCATGATGTTATAGATTGCAACTTCTTAAATTCCTTTCCTCTAAAATTGTTTTATAAACTTTAATTAATGATAGATATAGATCGGGATGCTGCTTAGACGACATTAGCATCCGTTTTGATAAAGAAGGAATAGATTGGTACGATCTTTCATTGAAGAATTCAGCTCAAAAATGAAATAATTTATTATATATGAAATACGTTTTATTTTGTCATGAAAAGGATCTTTTGAGACAGAAAGAACCTGAATTTATTATTCTTGAATCAAACTTCTGAAATTAGATTGAAATATTTTTATTACGGAATTAATCATGCGTGCTACTTTTTCTCTTGAAAAATTCTAAAATTTGTGAAAGGTTTCATTAATTTGTATCTTTCGAAACGTGACTAAACATTTCGCGATTAAGCTACATTTTATATTGGTATACATTTTGGAAAACTATGCCTTTACATGGTGAATTTGTCGGAACCTGTCATTGCCATTGAAGATTTTCCGATTATATTGAATGTGTTATTAGCTCATATGCTGTTATGCATTTTTGTTCACAATTCTCTTCTGAGTTGCCCGTGATTGGAAATTTTGAATTTTGATTTTATCCACAGTCGTTAATGAACCAATTTTAGTTCGAAAAAATACATTTTTTTAATTCTAAAACTATTTAATCTCATTTGAATGAAAAATACTAATTTTTTTGGTAGGTTACAAAGAAATTCATTTTCATGCCGATAGTTTGATATCGTATATTTAAAGTAGGTAAAGGAAAATCTTATTAAATAAAATACAGCAGAAAGATCGGGGTTTAAACTAACGGCAAACATTATCAAAATATTTTATAATACATTTATTTAAGTTGCTACATGGAGATATTTCTAATTTTTTAGTACCGATTTTTTTCTGTTGAGTATTTTGATTCTCCGTATAGAAAAATGTTCAATAATCTGACAATAGGTTGCATGGGCGAATAGAGTACTCTGATTTGTAATTAGGAGTATTTATTTCACTGATTTATTTTCACTCAAAGGTGAGGAGCTTATCGAAATTAAATATGAGGTTTTCTGAAAGTAATTGTTGTATTTGATGGAAAAAGTATTTTTTAGTTATAAGAAACTTCATTGATCTTATATAAAATTTCATATAGAATTTCATATTTGTAAATTAACATAATTAAAAATTACTGCGGCTCCCTCAAGAACTAGTAATTGGATTAGTGTCCAATTACCGCTACTACTCCATCGCTGGATCTTGGGGAGCTTAGGATATACAAATCTCATGTCACAAACGGAAATAAAGCTTGAATTTACAAATTCAAGCTACATTAAAGAACTCAATTCTGCGACCAAATAATTTGGAAGTAAGAACATGTTCCATCTAGGTTTCCCCCTAGGGCTTGTGAGGCTATGGGGAACTCTAGCTTGTGGGGATCCAACATTTCATTTCAGGGCCAGGTGTTAAATGCAGTTAGGTGCGGGAACCCCCAAAGAATGATGCTGTACTACTGAATTGAGAAATTAGATGAAATGATGGAATACAAATATTTTCATCTTCAGCAGAATTTTTTCCCGCAGAAAATTGTTACTTATATCCTTCACACCTAATAAGTTAAAGAAAAGGCCACACCGTAAGAATTCCGTCGTAAGGTCCCTTATTTATTGGAAAGTAATGAACAGATATAAATGAAGCAAAGCAGTGATGTAAAGATCTCCAGAATTTTATTCCAATATCTTTTTCATCTTGCAATTACCTATATTTTTTCAAATACCCCTGCCCCTGAATACAGGGTGCCTGAAGCTCCACCAACCCAGCCCAAAGTTTTGACAAATAAGAAATTTCTTCGAAAATCAATAATTAGAATTTCACGAATAAATCTTGCCATGTTTTTTCAAATGCTACTTTCACAATGTTTCCAATCGTAGCACAACTGTTGAGGAAATATTTGCTTCTCATGTAAAATTTTAACTGCTCAGGATATTTGCGCCATAGTTCCCCAAACCACAATCTCTGAACGACTTAAAAATTTTTTATGATTGTTCTTCAGTCTCTGAGTTTGATATTCATGTAAAACTAGAACTAGATTTATAATTGGGGCTCCAAAACTTTTAGACGAAGGGACTACCTAAGCGAATGGATTATTCTAGGGGAACGTATCCGGAGAATCAAAATCTTGTTTCCATTTAATTCATAGTGCGCATTGAGAAGTAATAAAATGAGAATTATTTAACCAACGAGTTTTTGTTCGTAGGAATTTTAAAATTCAAGTGTGTTAATCACACGTAAGATGTTCCGAATTGATCAATTAAAAATGATATAAATAAACACTTTTGGGAAACCCTTTCTGCAGAGGGAAAAATCAATATTTATGACCTAATATTAAATGTAAATTATTTTATTATGACAGACTTCGAGCTAAGAGATAAATATATTGACAAAATTATTCACGAAATTTCATGGAGCGATTATCCTTAATGTAATAGGATATAAATGTGATTACCCGTGCCTCGCGAAATCTTCATTCGGCTAACGCGAGGAAAGAGCTTGACTACCCTTTCCAACCAATTACCAGGGGTTTAATCACCCATCACCATTCCCATTCTTTTTCCAACTCGATACGAGAAAATATGTTCTTTACTGCAGAACGTATGCGTGAAACGGGCAGAGATGAGAAGCATAAAAGGAAAATGCGAAAGAGAGAAGGAAAAGGGAGGTGCGGAATGGCAAACGGAGGCAGTAGCGAAAGACAGAGGGAGAGGACGTGGATGAAGAGAACGTATCTGCGGTCTGCAGAGGGATTTGGTGGGCGTGTGCTGTGGGGCGAACGGGAAGAGTGAGGCAAACGAACCGAGAAATCGACAGCTCTGAATTTCACGTGGGAAAATCAAGTGCTGCGCCTTTGATCGGGCGCTGGTCCAGGACAGTGTGTGCGGAGGAATCGCAAGGGTGGAGGGGTCGTAGGAGGATAAAGGAGGGTGGTGTCGAAAGGGTGGGGCGATTACACTTCGGAGGGAAGGAACGGTTGTTTAAGCGGCAATTTACACCCGGCCCATACCGATTTTGCGATAACCATGATGTGGGATTTCGGGTTATCAATAAGCTCTAATAAATGGGGTGGAGTGCATACCCACGCCCCGAGGGAAAAAGATGGGGTTTAAAGAGATACCGAGGGTTCGATCGTTATTCTCTCTTTCGATAAGGAAGTCTTTAACGCGAAATGGAAGGTACAGCTAAATGAAGGAGGGCCTCAGGGTGTAGTGATCTAAAAGGCAGACATGACTGAACATTGCAGAGACATCATTAAAATGGTGAAAGGTTAAAAGGGTGACAAAATAACAACAAAATATTATAGAATATATAACAAACTAGAATGCGTACAAATATTGTATAGGATACCTTGAGGGTTAGGGATATAGTGCTAGAGAATAAAGATCACGGTTAATAAAAGGGAAGAAAAGCAATTTCAGCTGTTAATAACCAAAGGTGAATAAATAATTGAATTAGATTTTTCTCCAAAATATTTTCTCTCGAATCTGATAGAGTCGGTTGATGATAATGGTACTGATGTTGAATTTTCGTTAGGGCAATATATTTACTTTATGGATACCTGTCCTGCGTTCAACTACTATCGTGAAGGATAGGCTTCCAGATCCTACCTACTTCTACTATTGATACGTATTAAATGAACCACACTAAGACAAAGACCATTCGCGAAGCAGCTCTGATAAATATAGAGACGATAAATATTTCTCTAAAATTGACAATTTTAAATAGAAAAACTAAGAAGTAATGAGGCTACATCGTAATAAATATTGAAAATAAATTACATCGAAGGATATTTCATTTAGCCGTGAAACGGTTTTTATTTGACAACCTAAAATATAAAAAATATATTGTATGTAAAGAGTTAATTTCCTAATTTTCAGTCATTTTGTATACTAGGCATGCCTTTATTATACCTAGGTACTACTGAAGTGCTTTTTAAAAAAATTGTTAGGCAACACTGAAATATACCTATTATGTATGTAACTATATATACAATCTGCCATGTATTCAACCTTATTTTATTGATTTATACATACCCATTGGGCAAAAAGAATATCGAATTATATATCATTTCATGAGTTATTTTGGGGTTGGTGAAAATATTTGTAATGCACTTCTGTATCGAATAATGTATTTTAATGTAATTTATGCAATGATAACATGTATATGGCAACTTAATTTAGACTCGTTGGACATTGTTAGAAACTGAAAAATATATTTAATGACTAAAATATAGCTTATTAATTTTCTATTGTATGTAATACCTAGGAAATGTTTTGGGAAGGGTTTCACTTCCATCTTGGGAATAATAAAAAAATAATTTGTAAGAACTCTTCAGCATTTACACCAGACGAGAATGCCAAATTGTACCGTAAAAATATATAGATAATTATACTTGTGACTATATCATATTTGGGACAAACAAAATATCACTTACTCATATTTATGCGAAAATAAACCTGAAATAAATGGAGACTCCAGGGTAACTTCAGGTTCCTTCTTTTCGAGGCGGTGACTGGCTATTGGAAAAATTATTTTTAGATTATCCAAGGCTGATACCTGTGCAGTTTCATACCTATTTTAAAAATGTAATATCTTTTGAGTGGTCTATGAACATTATGCGTAATACGTATTACTAAATCCTTTCATAAATCTGCGTAATACGAAACTTATTCTACTAAATTATAATATTAGGTAATACTTCGTTATACTTTAGTGGAATTAACACTACTTTAATGACTAACAGTTTAATTGATTTACACAAATTTATGTTTTTGTCATTGCTCCGAAGTCCATTCGTTTTCTTTACAAGCATACAACTACTGTGATTCAATTTTCCAAAATATTCGCCCAATAAAATGGAAAGTTTCAGCAAAATATATTCTTGAATGAATGGACACAAATATATTTTGAAAATCGAATAATATGTTTTTGAGGATAGAAAGAAATTGGAGCGGCTGAAATCATAAAAATCAATACAAAGGAAAAGATTTCTGTAATACAAGCACGAAATTTCTGTAATTCTACAGCTAAATCGAATTATTTAAGGAAAAAAAACATGAAGAATATCTGCACGAAATTTCTCGCAGTTTTCTGCGGATTTCCATGATCGTATAAATAAATATAATAATAACAAAACGTCTATATTTGGGAGAGATGTAAACTAAAAGTCTCCTCTTCCATCTAAACAAAATATAGGAAGCAACCAATGCTCTAACCTCGTTAAAATGACTAAGGAGAATAGGAGCAAGAGTAAATTTATGAAGTTAGCGCATTACTCCTTGTAAAAATATTTAACTTTCTCCTTGGTATGAATTCTCCTTAAAAAGTGTTACATATTCTAAATATAATTCTCGTAGTACGGTAAAAGAAACCAATACTATTTGGGAACTATATCACTCACGGTCGGCCTAGTTAATGAACAAATTCATCAGCAATCATGAATTCAATCTATACAGTTCAATCAATTATTATATGAACTATGTGATTGGTGGTGTTGATCACTTAAAACGTGTAAATCATGGAAAATCGCCCACAGGACCGAAAAATCGACGAAAGGAACCAATCTTCCCAACCTCCGTCGCTCCTCCGTCAATTCCGACAGCAGCGTTTCGCAAATGTAAATCCCTTTGAGTAACCCCTTCCAACCAAGCGACACCTTCCTCCGTCATCCGCAGGTCGAATTGATTCACACCTCAAACAAAGTTTTAACAATCGTCCTATCTGGAACCGCATCCCCCTCTCCTTACCCCTTCCTCGTCCGAATTCCCACGCCAGACTCGGAAGGGGGAGCAAGGATTGATGGACCGAAAAAAGGGTGTGAGAGGGGTTGATATATCGGAGGGGTGGGGGGAGAATGGGTGCAGGGCGGGAGAGGGGGAGGGGGCGAGGTCGGGAGATCGTCAGTTTGGACAACAGTTTCAGAAAAGAGCACTCGAGTTAGACAATGGCGAATAGCGCCGCAGGGGTTTTTCTCTCTCTTTGCGACGTGTTGAGTGGGAGAGGGGAGGAATTGAAGTACTCGGGTTGCTGGTGGGAGGGATGAAAGGGGGGAGGTATACAGAAGAGGGGGGTGCAGTGGGGGGAGGAAGATGGCGGATAAGAGCAGGGCGTGGACTTCTGAGGGGGGTGACTGAGAGATAAAATGATTTTTTTCCGGTTCGGGTCGAGGGTGCCGGAAAAAAATGGCTTCAAGACCAATTTTAATAAAGAGTGACAATGTGCAAGATTTCCGTCTGAGCTCCCTCTTGGTATTACGCTCTTTTCGAGGTGGAATAAGACCCCGAAAGCTAGCGACATCTTTTTGCTCGTTGTAAAAGAGCGGTTATTGAGGAAGGAGCAGTTTTCCCCGGGATGAATGTTTTTGGGCAAAGTTTCCATTTAAGTTTTCATTACCGTAGTATCGGAAGTTACGGTTCCAAAATATGGAGCCGGAATTTGAACAAATTTGAAATTACGTTAATTAAATTTATTTTATTATTTATTTATTAACAAACATCAACATACAGCACGAAGCCAATTACTGCTGGTGATTAACACAAAATACTACGGTGTAATAGCAATAATATATTAGAGTAAAATAAAAATAATCATTGCATCCACTTGTCATACCTCATTACTACCACAACACAAAAGAAAATAGAGAATACAAATCAAAACTGTTATTTTGAAAGAGTGACGCTTGTGATAACTGATTCACAGTATCCGTTTACTTTTAATTCAGTTAATAGCATCATTATTAAAAATAGTACTGTAATATTCGGATAAATTGATGGAAGAAATTATAACGAGAAAATCACGAAGCGATGAAAACTGGGATTTTTGTAATCTAATATTATTTTACGTTTCAAAGGCTAAATTTTTATTTTTCAACCTAATTTCTGAAATGAAACTTGATGGTTCACACTTTATTGACAGGGTATTTATCTAACGAATTTTTGTTATGATTTTTACGATAGAAAATATCTCTCGTCCACAAAGGATATAATAGAGTGACTGAAATTAATCGTTTAAACTTATTTATATTTTTAGTTCTGATAGATTATGCAAAACTTTACAAATTCTTATTATTTTAACCCACTCTCAAGACTAGTTGGATCATTGGAGAGAGAGTTTATTATACACATGCATTAACTTTGAAAGCCCCACCAAAGGAGATTAAAGAAGTAGCTATAATTATCCAATCAACATATTATAATTTCAACTAACGAAAAGAATTCAATATAATATACCAATGTAAAAAGGTTATTAAATCATGTTATGTAAATCGAATCTGACTTCAGCCTGCTGAATTCGGAGGCACCCAACCCAAACGAGCATGGCTCGCGGGCAAAATCTGAATCACCAAACACATTCATACAGCTAAGATATTTGCAGCCTAAATCATTAATGATCATTAAACAAAGGAAGTACTACTAATTACCGTTGACAGTTAATTTTCCTTCGCTTATTTCAAGTCTTAAGTGGAAAAAATAATATCAAGAGGAAAAAGAAAGCGTTATCGAAAAATATATAATATTCTTGTAATCCGCATATAAAAATTTGAAAGGCTAACCTTCGAGTATTGTGCAACCTGGGCCATAGAATTAACAGTTTGGGTATCACTACCCTATATCCTATATTAAGTAAAATTATACAGTTTTGTATGAAACGATTGAGTACCTGAATGAAAAACTGTGCAATTCAAAACACTTGTGATCATTGAGCTACCTCAATTGCTGCTGGAAAAAACTTTGTTTTCATTTATATTTATGTTAAAAAACATTTACAAAATGGTGCAATCACGTATTTTACACACTTTTTACCTCTATGTCATACAATTGCTTTGAGCGAAAGAAAAAATTATTCTCCCACGGCTTATCGTGATTCTTGCATCTGCTGCAACTTTTGCCAATTTAAGCACTCTTTCAATCTGAATATCCCTCCGGCGAGAGACTTGCCTTGGAATCGAGTGACCACTCAAGCGTCAATGGACTGCCCCACTCCCCTTACCTTTGAGGAAGCCCTCCCTTCTCACACTCATTCATATTCCATCGCCGTAAAGACCCTTCAAAACAAGTGGTACGGAACCTCTCATGAAGGACTCTCCGCCCATCGAGGCCAATATTTGCGTATTTGAAGATAATCATGTTCGTAAGATATACTTTTCTTTTTGCCATATTTTTCCGAAACCGATAAATTTTAAAAAATTTCGTTTCAGCGGAACTATAATTTATTTAAACTGGACATCATACACGATCTTAAAAATATTGACCACAGAATTTTATCACCGTCACATCCTCCCAAAACTGTTTTATTAAATATATTTGAAGCTGAATAGCGGCTAATTTGCATGACAGGGTTGAAATTAAGTATATAATAATAAACTTAAATTGTAGCCTAAATATTATTATTTTAAGTCCTAAATTTTGTAAGAAGCATGTCCTCAAAGTTGGGTCCTATAATTTATATAGTTAGCGTTAAGGTTTAGCTCATTTCCAATATAATGTTATGAATTACTTGGGACATATTATAATAAATAATTGCAATGAAATATTCCAGTTTTCCATTGTTTTTTCTCAATAGAGATTAGTCGGTCAACATAATAATTATCGTTAATGTATTGATGATTTGTCACTACAATTACAAGTATAGATATCCGTCCCTTCAAAATTAGTGGTTTAGATCTTTTTATATATACCACTTGATTGATTCATTGCAATTATCCTCATGTATTCATTCCTGATGAGCTATCTGCGTATATTTTATATTATACAAGATCCTAATAACGAGGTAATTAAAAAATCGTAACATTCGGGAGAAAGATAACTGTTTGCTACCTTGAAAACTATCTTAACCAAAAGTATCAGTAATGCAGATATGTCATGATAAACTAATATGATATCTTTATCGAGTGGACTGGTTAAACCGGCATACGACAAACGATAAATTATTTGCCGCGACATATAGACCCTCCTTTGCATGCATTTATTTGATACAGTCATAAATCATCACATTAACGGTTCATATTAAAAAAACTGTTTAATTTTACAGATATCCTACGTTTAAAGTCTGAAGAATGAAATCATCAAGCAATACAATATTTGGCTCTGTTACTATCGGCCAGTCAGAGTTCTTTGATTCGTCTGATTGAATCGTCTCCTTTGGCATCTGAAACCCACATGTTTACGCTCTATTTACCCACTCAGCATCCAAGTTTTTAAGATTAAGTGATGCGAATGATTTCTGGAGAGCACACAGTGTATAAGATACGGCAAATAACATCATATATCCTGGATGAGTAGTCAGCAACTGAATGGATCGTGGGAGAATTTGTTTTTCTTCTGTCACGGAGAATGTGAAGTAAACGCACACCAGTTTCACTTAAGTATATTTCCGAAGATTTCATAAGTATAGCTAATATTCTAGACTTTCTTTGATACAAAATACAAAAAGCGAGACTAAATTCTTTAAAGATATTTAATTATCTGAGGTCGTTTAATTTTGCTGCTACGAATTTCCTGCGAAAATTGCATATAAAATGTTATATCCTTTTCGTAAATCCAGGTCAGTTAATGGAAACCAATAGATTAAATAATCAATTTATAAAATAATTCAAAAGGCATGTGATTCCCATATTTACCTTACATTCTTATCCCCCAAGCAACCAAATGATAAAGATTACCAAAATTTAAATTGAACAATAACAATGCTGATGATTATGATAAAAATGAGGAAGAATGTAAGTTATGAACCTGCCAGAAGAATGAGATTAAATTTGAATTGTATGTAAATACGTAAAGGTAGACAAAAAAGAATTACATGTATTGAATGAGAGCAGAATTGCGTAACGTAGAACAAAGGAAAACCTAAGAATTATTTTTGTATCTTTCTCTTGGCTTTTCTGATATGAAGATCTGAGGTATGTAAGGCACCGAGTAACGAAATTCATCAATGTTACTACCTATTAAATGCTATAAAAGTGTTATTCATAGTGTCATTGCTCTGTCTATAGACAAAGTTTTCTGCTTTTACCATCATTGTTATTGAGAAAAACATTGGTGATTGTAATGTGAAGTGAATTGATTGACGTGATTATAGATGCGATCGGCTATCTAATTCCTCATCTTGTCTAGTCATCTCACTTCCTTTCCAAAGCTTTTGGTGATAATGGTGGAAGTTAAAGGATCTAAATGACGCCTTTTAATACAACCTTGTTTTAATATCAGAATAATAGTTACACATCTATACTTTATGCCAAACTAGTAGCTAAAAAACTCGCGGTGTTTAAATATTAAATTTTCTTTCGAACAAAAACCAGTTTAAAATTATAAGAAAACGAAGGAGTTGAGATCAACCCGCGATGAAAACATGCGAAATTCTCAAAGTCCTCCTCCGGAAAAATCTCTGCGTCTTAAAGACCCGTATCGCAGAACGATAAAACAACAAACAAACATCGGGGCAAACGTTTTCGTTCCTTGTTTCCCTTTCCTTCGATGCTCGCCTCCGAACGTCTGCGAACAAAAAGGTGACTGCTGGGACGGGCGACCGTCTGCACAATGAGCGACAAAAGTTCACTTTGTATGGCCATTAAGGCACCGCCGATCACGGCACGCCCTGGATTCCTCGCGGCGAAAAAAAGGGAGCCAGAAGCATCCTTCACTCCATCTTTCTTTACCTCCGTGGCCCGGAACCTCTTTCTTGCATCCACTCGCCGGACCTTCTCCCCAGGAGGTCGGTCAGAGTGGCGTGGGACCAGGAGACCCCAGAAAGAGCCCCCCTTTCATGAAACAAACGCGACAAAAGACGGATGGAATGGGAATGAATGGAGGGTGGAAAGGGAAGAGAATGAAAACAAGTGCGTATCGCGCGTGGCGATCGTCCTCTGTTTGTTGGGAGGTAGGCTACATCGCGACGGGGGCAGGGAATGGGAGGCTGATGCTGGGAGTGAACAGCGGGAGGCTTCGGTACGGCGTCGCCGAATTTAGGAGCCAAAGTGGAGGGAATAATAGGCGGGCAAGAAATATCGCCGTCCCGCCATCTTCAACGATCGGATGCGTTAACTGTAGCTTTCGGGAGAGTAAAGAGAAGGTCCGCTTCCCATGAGACGGAGTTCCGAAGTTGGTGAACCGCGACGTACACGACCTCCCTCAATATCCCTAATTTTACACTTGTTGAAACATCATCGCACAATTGGCATGAAATCGGACAGCTATGGTATCATTTATGTGTGCTTATGCAGATTCAGACCTTCTAAGAGACATTGATAAATTGGTTTAATTTGAAAAATTATTTTTAACGAAAAATTCTAATTAAAGCCATAATTGTTATTAAATGCTATTATTAATTCTAATTAATTCTAAGTATATTGTCATTGTAGATTCATGGAAATAAGGAGTGGGTAATACTCCTAGTCTTATCTTCCACTGGATCAATTTCTCATTGAGGCCTAATTAGATTTTTAAAATGGCTGATTTTCAAGGAGGAACGTACAGACGTAAAGATTTTACCCAATCAAAAGCAACGATAATAATGATAATGGAAGCAGCAGCTCCTGACAATAGGTGATAATCTAAGGACACGTATAGCAGATCAATATCTCAGATAGCTACTATTGTCTTACAAATTACTCTCATAAGAAGAGATTAAGTACGTAGGATGCTGACAAGCAAGAAAATGGCTGGAAATTCTCTCCTAATATTTTGACCTAAAGTAGTTAATAAGAGAAATTTTGTGCAATGAACGGAATGTTTTAACATGATATATATAAGTTGGTATATCTTTCTGTTGAATAATTATTTTTTATATTCAAAATATAATGCATCGAGTTACTTAGCACTATTAGTCACTTGTCGTTCCCATTAAAAACATAAATATAATCGTGAACGACATGGGAGGGTAAAACACCTACCGAAGAAAAACCTCTCTAAATTGAATCCAAATCTCTTGCTTTAGTACCACCCTTTATTCTTTTATAACCCAATAACGTACCCTCCTAAAACAATAGCCGCCCCTATACTTTTGAGCATAAGCATCCCAGAGTAAATCGGTGTGAAACAAAATTTCAGCGTTTACCGCTAACAAATAAGATGATGCGACACCGATATAGAATTGAAAATAATGTATTGTAAATGCGATAAAATTCAGAGTAAAATTTAAAAATAACGAGCTTACAGTTTACCCCATTATGTGATAGTTCGTTGTAAAGTACCATTATATTACAGAGTGCATATTAAAATTAGTTAAAGTATTTTTTAGCAGTAGTAACTTATTATAAGAATTAGCAATCAGTCGGTACAGAAACGATATTTTTTCAGAGATGGTAAAAACCGTTAGTCTGATAGTTCACATTGTTCCATCGCACGCTCCCCCTATGATCACCATCAAAGGTCATTTTCATGGTATAGCGGAAATAAAGATTTGACGTTTTTTTGAACATCGGTCATTTGGCATCTAAAAAGGCACGGACCCCCAGGCAGTTTGTCCAGTCTCTTTGTAGTCCAAGTTGAAAACGATGGAGGAACAATACTTTACTGTTATATATAAAGTTAATTCCGTCTCCCCTATTCCTACCTCTCTGGAAGGACTTGCTAACTTCCTTTCTTATCCCCCAGATTGCGAAAGTGATAAACATTTTCACGCAGATCCAGGTTGTCCCAAATTTCAACGAATGTTGTATTAGATAACTTTTTCTCTCACGATTTCCGTTAAACTAGGCGACATTTCTACATGCTGTTTGAAAATAACATATCGTTAGGTGCTATGTAAGTTCCAGAAGGATCGCTGAGAAATTAACGACATCACTTTTTTTTAAATCATTCAGCTTCCTTTCTCCTGAAGAAAGTCACAAACATACTGAATGTTTTCTTCCTTAATTCCTATAACAATGCTGTTTACTCGTTACTACAACAATATTTTATAAGCAAGTACTGTTTGGGCACGTCTTCAAATTGATTAATAGAATCACACATCCATATATCCGATTTTAAAATAATCTCAATCATCCATCCGTCTCAACTTATGTTAATTTAAACGAAAAGGAATAGAACTTTGTAGATCTCCAATCTAAGGATTTTATTTATCAGCTTTTTTCTGCTATTAGACTATCGTCAGGTATGGAGTGCAGTAGAGATTGAATTCGGATCGTTACGATACATTTTTTAAATCAGTAAATCAACTCAGGAATTAGAATTGTTATCAATGAAACGCTAAGGGCCTTTAAAAAGAATGAAAATGAAGGAAATGAAATTGTCACACCATATCATGCTCGATTTCAAGGGTTTATCTTCTTATGCTGGTATTATACGACACTGCTACTTTGACCGATTCGACAATGTGTGTAAATTAAGAGAGATAGATACTAAGACAAGTAGTGTTATTATAAATTCATTTTTCCCATGAACGATACGCGATATTAACAAACTAAAGAAGAAAATCAAACGCCTGGTTTTTATACCCCCTACAGCACGCCGAAAGGTGACTTGTAGGGTATTAATTTAGATGAGGGTGTAATGCTTCCTATGATAGCTATTTTATTGTAATCATAACCTCGTGATATTATAATTAATGCATGAATATTCAGTGAACTAATATAACATTAGTTATTTTTTTATTTGTGAAATAACAGGAAAAAATCAGGTTAACACTCGAGAATGACAAATAGTGCTGATTGATCCATTCTTGGCAAAGGTCTATTTCAACGCACAAACTTAATATTCGACCCAATTCGTATGAATTACAATTAGCAGCGTACCGTTGCCTCTCGAGTGTGCTATTTTAATACTCTAGTAGCATTCATTTGAGCCTGGTTAATCTTGGGCATAAACTAGGACATTGGGTTACGCAAGATGGCACGTTGAGGGATAGTTTCAGCAATGGTCACAAGGAAAAGGGTATGAAATGACTTTACTCCATAAGGCTTGCACCTAGGAAAGTTAAAAAAACACATGAAATAAGTCTGACGGGACCGGTACTCAAAACTGGAATTTTCTCCCGAACAGTGTGTTAGAAGTTTTTGGGCCTGTCAGCTCAATTGGTAGAACAACCGACCGGCAACAGGGAGATCCGGACTGGAGTCCTGGTCCCGTATGACTGTTTTCGTTTCCGTTTTTCTCAAGGAACTACGGTCTCATTTGCATCGATCAATGGATACATCTCTGTTAAAGATCTTCAATTTAATCTAGAGAAGCAGTTATGATAATCTACATAAGCAGTTAAAGTAATCTAGATACAGTAGTAGATTCAGTTTCAAGTTTCAGTTAATATTTTAAAAGAATAAATTTCCTCCGTCCGCAGTTATACTGATTAATACTGAGAAATCAACGATATATAAATACGTGTGCCGCTAAGAACGATTTCGCTCTGAACCGAATAAACACTACGGTCTACAGAGAGAGAGCGCTCGAAAGCGACCAAACGGGCCGTAAATCGCTCAAACCTGTAACGCGGTCCGCTTCTCCCCATATAACTCCCACGAACCGATAATCTTCCGCCACGTTGGCGCGTAATCGCGTCCCAAATTTTCCCATCTTTAAGCGGTAATCGCGTTCCGGAGGCGCATTTTGTCCGCGAATCGGTCCCGAAGACGCAGTAAATTGGGAAAGAAGCCGAGCGAGATTGGAAGCGGAGAAATGAGGCGATCAGCAAAGAGGGCGCGGCGGCAATTAATGTGGGGTGGGAGCGGTGTGACAATGGGATTACGTTGCCATCCGGAGGAGCCCGCATGGGAGCGAGCGATACGAGGAGAGGAGGGGGTGCGTAGGAGGCCAAAGAGGGGGAAGAAGAGCAAAAAAGGAGTACAGAGGCTGACGCTCTCTCTCTCTGGAAATCTTTTCTTTCCGATGCCAGCGGACACCGCGGTTTCGGACTCTGGCGCCATACCCCTCCTCCCCCACCCCCGTTCGCCTCTTTTATATCCCCAAACGCACTCTTTTGCGATCTCACCCCTCTCCTACTTCCCCCCAAACGCCTAGGCTACCACTCCCCCCGTTCCTCCGATCTTCATTTGTTCCTCGGATATATATGTAGGATCGGCGTCGGGGGTGGTCTTCCTTCTTTCCCAATCGGACGGAGTGCGGATAAAGGCGACGAGATTCGGAGGATCTTTTTTCTGTGATTTCTTGCGGTCGTGCCCCCGGCTGTATTTCTTTTCATTTCGCCTCCGAGGGAAGCCCTAGGTAATCTATGAAAGCGTTGTAATCCCATATTTACCACGGTCAGTTCCTTGGAGTGTTGAAGGTTTGTACCTGATGGTGTTGGAGTCATCGGAGTTACCATTATAGCCGTACCTTTTCGGCACCTTCTTACTGGTTCCTGCTACCATATCTTGATGGCTGGAATGTTTTCCTTTTTTCTTTCTTTTGGTACAGGATAGAGAAATATATATCTTTCATCTATTTTGTTTCGGAAGATTGTAAGAATAAAATCACAGTAACTCTTTCCCACATGTATATTTGAAAACGTTAGGTTTCGGGACAGGTCGGCTATCATCAGATGATGATGATTGATTTGATGATGGCCGACCGGTGCCAAACCGGTCGTTTTCAAATATGTATGTGGAAAAGAGTACTTGTGACTTTATTCTTACAATCCTTGGATATGGATTTTTACTTAGTAAAGCCTGCCACGATCGATTTTATTTTTTTCTCGATCTTGTTCACGACTATGATATTCAGAAAGCTACGTAGGAGTGATTGATGTTAAATAATGGAATTTGTTTTTAACGATCTTTATTAAATGGTATCAAAGTATTAATCAGAAGGCGAGCGAAGAAACACTCGCATCCTGGCTGAGTAAGGAAAGAAAGTGAGAAATACTCTTAATGCCTAGCAAATCACTCTTAATGCCTAGCAAATCACTCTTAATGCCTAGCAAACTTCATTTTCTCTACAGGGCTTTTTGCAGATAAAGCTGGATGGGTTACAGTTCAAACTTGCCTCCGGGCTAAATATTGTATTGATAAATTCTCTAGAGGTTCGTAGTCTTGGTAATAATCTCGGTACTGATCATAGTACTTGGTGTAATGATGATTAGATAATGGATGGGCTAAATGATCGACGCCTTTCAAAAGTATTCAGAAACAGAACTTTAAATGTATTGTAATCTTAATATGGGTATCAGACGGAATATGTTTAACTGCGTTACCGGCCATTCAATCCAAATAACTTATTCAAATGTGGAAGGGTCCATAATTTACGATATCACTCTCAACACTTTCTAACACTTTCGAAAAGGAAATATGTTTCGAGAAGTAAATTAATCAACAGTTTTCTTCACCAAGCTCACGATAAAATCATTTTATATTTTCACTTGGGATTGGAAGCCTTTAATAAAACAATAAGAAATAAAAAATCTAAATTAATGAAAGTATATATCCTCACTATACCAAATGGCATATTGTTTCCATCTATAAAACACGGAACCTTCAAAAAAGAATTTGTCGCTTTTCGTTTATGTATCAAAATGCTAAATTATGCAAAAGTTTACAATACTCTATATTGAGTGCAGATTTTTAATGAAATAAATGCAAAGGGGTTTTGCCACAACACTTAGTAATATTATCTTAACTTACCAGCTTTAAGTAGAACTATTAATTTCATACCGGTAATTTCATACCGGTCGGTAATTACTTTTCATTGTTTACGGAAAATCATAAGCATAAACTGAAGTGACACGTAAGAAAGGAAGATGTTTTTACATTTATTTTGAATATTCTTAAATTTTGACGTCGAGAAAATAAATTCATAGAGTCAGAAGAGACCTTATTAATAATATTTGGATAAGATCACTCCTCCACGATAAGCTTAGATAATTTAATATTTTACTAGGGCCGCGGCTAATTTGCCACAAGAGCAAAACAGTTTTCCTTATCCAAGCATGGCCTTTTGGAATTATTAGTTTCGATGATCCTTAAAGGCAAAACGATGTTTCATCATCACTAAATTTTATGGCCCGGAAGTAGTGAGTTACGCGTACGTAGTGAATTTGAATGAATTTTTCATTTTTCATCATTGCCTTAACAGTAATATAAGAGATAACTCACATAAAGTTTATTCTTTCATGTAAACGTAGAGTGAATGTTTGCGAGCGTTTAAGTTAGGAGTTAAGCGGAAATTAAAAGTAATAATACGTTTAAAAATAATCCCCTCACAAACATTAAATTGCAACAAGAACGGGCTGAATAAGAGCGCAGCTTAAGAAGATTTTAAATATTCGAAGACGTCCTGCAATTTAATTTTATGCATATCCGTAAACTCTTATTTTCAATCATAGAAACTGGAACTGAGTTAAACAGAGATAAATAAGTTTCTTCCTCGTAAGTACCACTTACCCATAATGCTATGAAGTGGTACTACGATAATAAAAAGTACAAATCGGTTAGAAATGTATTCTCGTGGGTGTTATTTGCAAAAATTCTTCGAACAGGACTCCGATTATATTAGAGGTCTAGATTTGAATGGATGTAGAAAGAGACTGTAGAGAACATCGGAAGAAACATTGTAGGTAAAAGGACGCGTGTGGTAGGCGCGTGCAAGTTTAAGCACCTGCTCCAAGTGCCCCCATCCGTGGAAATCCGGAGCAGATAATGGGAAGGCGAATGAGGAAAGGCGGTTTGTTCGAGAGGTTAAAAGGTGATTAATGTCGACTTGATACGTGGAGGGTGTGGAGGTGATTCATTCGCGTTGGAGGGGGTGCGCTGATAAGGAAACAAGTGAAAAACAATGCGAGTGCCGCGAAAATATGTCGATATGTCGTAACCTGCTTTGGAAGAGACGTCATGCCAATCAAGTCGGTCCAGTTTGTGACGAGCGAGAGCGTTTCGACGAAAGATGAGCGAATGCGGTACTATTTTCCATCTGCCACCCACAGAATGTTACAGATTTCACGTAATGCTGTTTCTCTGAAAATCAGGAATAGATCTTGTTACTGACTTTGCGAATAGTATTCTTATATCTTTGATTAGACCAAACTATTTCTCTTGTTCGTCTAGTACTAAGAGTGGCTGACCCACGGGTATCAGAAGGACGCTCTACCTATAGGACAAATGCATAGTTTCACTTTTCCTCCGTTATGACGTTTAAGCCAATAGAAAATGGGATTTACCGATTCTCTTGTTCGGTATTTCCCAAATTATCTAGGGGAAAATACAAGCGTTTCGCGGAAAGCTAATTAACATTTTTCGAAGAATTATTAAAATGTATGTAAGCTTAGCATGATTTCAAATGGTTCGCCACGATTAAACATCTCGAAAACTCTGATGCTATTTGCCTCGTTTTTGGCTATCACCGAATTTTCTCTCTATTTTTTCATTGTTAATTTCTGCAGAACTTAAAAAAAACCTAGCGGTTCTTAAAATTGTAATTAATAAAGTATTCAATCTAACATAAGTAGATGTTTTGCTTCAGAGAGAGCAGTGTTTCTTAAAAAATCTGATTATTAAAGGGTGAATTCATTCCTAGCAAAGAAAAGTCACGAATCAATACGTTGCGTTTCCTAAAGCTAATTATTTTAAGTAAAGAATAATTTCATGATGTTGAATGTTCTGATGATACCAGTTAATCTTTCCTCTTCTTTGGTTTTTAACATATTTTTAGAATCGAAACTTCATTATTTTCTCTGTTGAACGCTTTCAGACTCACTTAGTCGAATTATCTGCCAATGCTTAAAATCCAAAATAAATCATACTACGATAGGTATAGCAGGGATTTTCTCAGCAAAAGAATTGGACTAGCAGAAAAGATTGATTAGACACCCAAGCTATGTTATCGGAACACTAAAAGGTTTGCTGCGATATGCTGCAGAGATATTTCCTATAATATTTTTCTTATAGTAGGTTGGAAAAATAATTCCACAGTTATGAATAGAAATAATCTACTCCGAGTTCTTCTGCGCGTCTTCTTTTTAAACTAAATCAGTTTAGCTGCTCAAATAGTGATTTGCAACGAGATTAGAGAAGTTGCAAAGCTAATTTTTAATATTCTATTGTAATGATCATCGTCAGAATCATATTCATAAAGTATCGCTTATACAGGTAGTTACTTCTGGATGTCCTTTATGTAAAATATTAGAGAAGCTATCAGGATAGATTATATGGGGATGTTGGCGTTTCTACACTCACTGCCATGTACCACCGCTGGTGTATATTTCTAAATTTTTATATACATTTATGTATCTCTCCTATTTTATTTAGAAAACTTTAATCACCAATAGTGGTCGTACTAAATCAGAAGAATAACCTCTAGAAATATACATTTAATCTTCTGATTTTGATTTCGAAATGAAGTTGCGAAAACTTTGATTAATTATGTCGGAGTTTTATAAAATTTATGGATCTGGAGTATGTCTGCGTTACTACCATGAAAATTCTGGTTGCAATAAGATGTCCGGCATGTAAGCCATTCTTATTATTTACATTATTCGTTTAATTGGTTGTTACAGCTACGTTACTCCTGGATAGCCAAGTGGGGGACGCGATTAGCTTTGGCGAAAGCAGTCCTTGGTTCGATTCCCAGTAGAAGCCCATACGCAATGACTAAGCTGTCGAATCAATTTGAACAAAACTAATACTCTAACTAAAAGTTACCGTCGCCTCCTTAATTACCGATAAGAATAAGAAATATTCTTATAATTCGAAATACATGACAAATTAATGAATATTTTGAATGAAATAGGCAAAACCCCAACATCATCAAAGTAAAATATATTTATGTGCCTATAATCGAGTAAATCAGATGTGATTGAAACTAGTTGTCATATTACGTATATTTATGAAAGAAATATTTAAGGATTGGACTTAAGAAAATGTAAATGCGCGTTTAATTTTATAGAAATGTATCACTGACTCCATGATTTCCGCCCGCGGAACTCTTGGTAAGAATAATTTTCGTGAGGCTTTTTGCTATTTATAATGCCGTTCAAGGTAAAGGAAATTTTGCCGCATTTTTTGACGGCTTGGAAAGCCATGGTTTACACAAATTACTATACAACCGTAATACTGAAAATTTTCATCTAATCTAATTCACTGGAACAATTAAACACAATGTATTCAATTCCACAACTTTTTAATTTCACCACACACACGACCGGTTTCAACTAGTTATAGCCATCATCAGGTAAGAAAGCTGAGGAACAAGCGTAATATACAATTCTTACTTATGGAGGGGGTAATGGAACCAGAGAGGGGTTAGGAGAAGGAGGAGGTGGGGGGTAGAGCGGAGGTAAAAGGTTGACTAATCCTAAAAGGGGGGAAGAAGTGGCAAATTGGTGTATATTAGTGAGTAAAAAATTGTTTTGCTTATGCTGTAAAACTTCAAGTTGCTCCAAAATATTTCATTTGGGGCCTTTATGTTCAATATGTAAGATATGCGGGGAGAAGTCAGAAAAATGTTTTTCTTCTAGAAGATGTTGCGAAAAATGGGAATTTTTCATGTTGTTGTTTATAAAACATTGTTTGTCCTCCTTAACCCTGGTATGAAAATTTCTCCCGGTCTGGCCGATATATATCACCCCACAATCCCTGCAAGTCAGTTTATATATGCCGGATTTAAGTCTGTGGTGAATGTTATTTTTATTATTAATAAGCTTTTTACCTATATTACAAGTTGTATAAAATGCAGGTTTTAAGTTCTTAGGAAAAAAATTGGCGATTGCATAGCTAATGGGACCTACAAAAGGAATTTTAACCCATTTGGAAGAATCTATATTTATAGAAAGAGGGCCGTAATTCCGCCTCAAATTAAGTATCTTTTGTTTTCGAGTCATTATCTTATCTATCAGTTTTTCTGAGTACCCATTTGAAACCGCAATTTTTTTATGACAGTCAACTCTTTTGAAAAATGAACAGGTTTTAAGGGTATATTAAGCAATCTGTGTACCATGCTATGGAAAGCTGCGTGTTTTTGATGATTCGGATGATTTGAGGATTTGTGAATAGTGTGGTCTGTATGGGTCGGCTTTCGAAAAATAGAAAATTCAATCTGTGTATCATCTTTTATGAGTGTTAAATCTAAAAAGTTCAATTTACTATCTGATTCTAGTTCACAGGTAAATTCTATGTTTGAATGAAGTGAGTTTAAATGGTTCAAAAACAAATTTAACTGTCTCTGTGAACCATTCCAGATACAAAATACGTCATCAACGTATCTAAGCCAAAGACCCACTTGCTTAAGAAGACTAAAATTTGAATTGAAAAGATTATGTTCTAATCTATCAAGAAAGATCTCAGATAACAAACGGGAAAGGGGCGAACCAATAGCCAGACCTTCGGGTTGGTCATAATACAAATCATCAAATACAAAGTAATTTTGAGAAATACATAGTTTTGCCAACTGTCAAATAATTCAATGGGAACCCCTTGATGTGAAAAACTAAAATATTCTCCCAAAATATCCTAACCCTTCAAATAGAGTTAATTTTAAAAAAGTAAAACAATCATGACTACCGTTAAACGAATGAGTTTTTAATGAAAAATAATAAAAAATCTGTCTCATAAGATTAAAATCATTTGTCAATAATAAAATATAAAACGGATTCAAATATCGCAAGTATTTTTACTTAACAAATGGTGGATTTCACCTTGTATTAATTGTCAAAATTTCGAAGAGAGATAAACGAACATATACGAAGTAACAGATAAGGTCAGTATAGTATTTAAACAAAATAATTTAACCCTTATTTACATGAATTAAATCTGAGACATGAATAAAATCTATCTAAATGAAAATATTATTTTCTATATTAAATTAAATAAGGTTTCTTTAGAAGTCTTATTCCGGAAATATTTACCGTGTTAGCTATGACATGTAAAGATTGATTAAAACATTAATATAGACACAAGCATTGAATAAGTATATTATTCAGCCTTTTGAAATTGTTTAATTTTTTCCAACATAGTCGGAAGTGGGAAGCCAGCCAGAATTATACGCTTAATATTGCATAAATTGAGATATAAACAATTGACAACGGAACGTATTAACCTAGCAAGAATGCGATAGACTGTTGTTTTACCGTTCTATTAAGCAAAAGGAAATAAATGTACACATTCATATTCTCGTATTTTAATAAGCGAAATAAAATGGTCCCACAATCTGAAATATAGAATCATTGCGACGAAAGTGTATTCTAAAAAAATAGGGAGAGGGCTGGACTTAGTGAAACGCCATGACAACTGAATGAGGAGAGTAGACTGTATGTTCCACACACCCTTATTTACCGGTACCGGTGGTGATAAAAATACATTGTGGAAGATTCAGTCTACCTCATTCAGTTGTAAAGTGCATTCTATTAATATTCATAGGTAAATCGGAGATAGCAGCATTGAGTTTGATTTCTTGTGCAAAGGATGAATATTGGGATGATGAAGAGATGAGGAGGGATCGGCTGTGAAAGAAGAGAGGAAATAGTGAATGGAATGGGGGCGAAAGGGGCAAACTGGAAAAGGTGAGCGGTCGGCGGTCGCAAAGAATGGGGGACCTCTAAGTAATGTGGAGATGAAACGCCCGAGGGCGATATTCGTAATCTTTTAGAGGAAAACCGTGAATGGCGAAGAAAAATCGGACCCTTGGCGTTTTTTAGAGATCGGTCCGGGGGGCAGTACCTTTAAATGTCGAACTTGAATTGTAAATATTATCCTTTTAGTCCGTCGCAGGAACAGAAAATAAGATTTTATCTACGAAGACTTGGTCGGCCATATTAGCGTAACGGTAGCCGCTAACAACCCTGTGTTAATCTTATAACAAATTTGTAAAATAAATTTTTTCTGCCAGTGCATTTTGCGAGTGATTGGTGTATGCCAGAGATGGCGGTATAGATATGTGCTAAATGATGGAAGAAATTACCTAAAACTTACACGGGGAACCAAAACCATTGCTCTTTTAATTAAGATAGAAGTAAAAGTTTTCAGTATATTTAAACTGTGGTAAAACGTAATTTTGTGAATTGGAAATATGTACCTTTCTTAGATTATTTACGTAGTTGAGCCATTATTCGAAAGTATCGATTGAACAGAAGTTTAATTATAGCAAATATATCTAATTTAAAAGGGAACATTTGGAATATCATGGTCTTCTGTTAATGTTTGACTATATTGAAACTAGTTTAAGTCTTTGCTGTAATTTCAAGAAAGAATACTAAAGTATTTGGAAATCAACCAATATCTACTTCCAATTTAATTTTATTAAATAAAATTTATTCTTGTGATAGGTGTAAAAATGATATCGCAGCGTTAAAAATATGGGGAGGCAATTAGAATCCCAAGTCACACTGTTATAAAGTAGAAAGATCTTTTTTGTACATCATAAAATTGTCAAATTTTGATATCCGGAAAATTTCAGACCAATTTCGATTCTCTACGTATTTAAATCTTGAATCTCATTTTACAACTGTGTGAGTTTTAACATAGTAATTTTCTGAAATCCTTTTTACTATAAACTTGGATATTTTGATAATATGTTGAACTAACCCTGAACCAATTTCACTGAATAGGTCCTGATATAACCATTGGACACGTGTAAATGACTATAAAAACATTCGAAGGACTTCGTATACAGAAGAAATATGCTACGATTTGAGAGTTTAAATATTTAACAGAAGGTGTAATAACAAATAATCAAAGAACTATAGAGGTTACAGAGGCGAATAGATGATGATAGAAGGACATGAGAAAGGAGATAAATCATAAGTGCTAATATAAGGAATAAGCGGGACAAAGAAGTCAAAAGAGACGGATCGAAGATAGAGAAAAAAGAGGCGGCAGGAGGAATAAGAGAGCGTACGATGGCGGCTCCATGGGACGAGGATGAAGACCTCGGCAACCCAATACTTCGTCGGACACTACGGCGTTCATATTTTATCCCCTTTATTCCCATTCGTTCATTTTTCACGACGTAGATTGCACCATCGGATAGCGACGGCGGAGGGAGGGGCAGGAAGATGTGGAGGAAACGGACAAGACAGGGGTCGTGTGTCCTTTGTCTTCATTCCAAACCACCCTACGGGAGCAGCTGTCAAAAGGTTCGTTCTAGACTGGCTCCTCTTCTGATGGAAGCCCACCCTTCCATGGTGCCATACCCTTCCCCAACGAACGGCCTCGTTTATACGCTCGTTAGGATCTACCCCTTTACGTAGTCTTCTCGCTCAAGCTCATGGCACTTGTGCCGTGGAAGAATTCTGGTTAGAAAACGTTCGCGAACTAAGCTAGACTGTTATGAAATGCGAGGGCCGGCCCGAGATGCAGGCAACTAGGAAGTCTTTTTGGAGATGCATGATTTTTGTAATTCTTTCGAAGCTTTAGTGTTACGCAAGAACATTCGGCATAAAACAAATAGATGATAATATTGTTGTAAAAATTTAAGATTGAATAAATAGCTGTTAAAGGAATTATTCCAGTAATTATTAAATCGGCGCCTAAAAGGAATGATTTATGAGTGACAATATTGAAATAATCTCAAAAAATCTTTTATATATTGATTTAACGTAATATTCGATTCTTACGACTCTTAATTTTAATTATTGATTTCTCAGAAGTATTAGTCTGTTTATTAATCAATCCATTTAGTAAATATTTAGCGTTATAATGTAATAATTATTATATAATAAATAATACTAATTATATGATTAATAATAATTAATATTTTAATCGCTCAAATAAAAATACTTTTTACACATCTTCTAATAAAAATCAAACATAACCATTGGAAAATAAATAAATTATTAATCAATGAATTTTTTTCTCTAAATGGTAAAGGTCCTGGCAAGCAATGATCACAATGCATTCTTTTACTATTAGCAAGTCAATTTACCTTCTGACCATTCCTTCCTTATTCTCTTTGCCATCCTTACTGCGCATCGCAGTGCCAACAACTTCTGCAGCGTCCATATCTTTCCCTCAACACCCCCTCTCGCCTCATCCTCTCCTCCAGTTCCCTCTTCCCCTACCCTTTCCTTTCCCCATCCCCCGGCTTCATCCCCCGTAAGGAGATGTCGTCCTCAGTTGTCGAGGCGGTGCCCCATGGTCCTCGTCCATGTTGTGTTGTGTTTGTGTGAAAGGGTGCGAGTAGGGGATGGGGAAAAAATATGAGCGTAGGGGTGTCAGAGACGCAGGAACCCTCGCTCTCAGCACGTCTTTTTTATCCAACCCTTCACATCCATCGCTATTTTCAACGTGGGGTGATCTTTTTTAATCTCCGTGCCTCAAGAAGAGTTGTCCCGTTCCGTTGTATACGTAGGGTTCGCGGAAAAGAGATGTCCTTAATGCGAGGGGAGATATTCTTTCTCTTGATTTGATCGAATTTGCCTGCGTTTAAAACTGAATCCCGTTAAATTCTGCCCATCCCAGATTTGTACATGACTGCAACGCCATATTTTCAAGCGTAGAAATAAAGAGTGTTAGTTAAGCATGAATATTAGCACAAATATGAGCGACACATTTCAATGCTTCCCAAAGTTAAACTCATTGACCGAATGCCCTAATGGTGTATTTTCAAGTAAGGAGGGCGAAATGCTGTTGCGTGTTTCCACTTAAAAAATTATTATTATTCGTGAACAATCACATAGGCATTTTTTCATGCAAGAATTTTTTTATAGATTTATGGCAAGGTACACAACCTTATACACGATACTACAGGATTAGTGGTATCTGTGGTATCGTGAATATGTTTTTTATTCTTCCTTCATCATTAAGACCTACAACAAAGTAGATGCCAAAACAGTGGATTTTGACTAATATTACATTCATGGAAATAAAGAAAAGGGTCTGATCCTGGATTCTTTATAGCACTGAAAGAAGCGCACTTAAACTATGGCAATTGGAGTCACTAGGAATTCAGTTATAATACATGATGGTATTTCGTCGTGATTTCGATTTTACCATAGAAAACAAACTTGGAACACGGATTTAAATCAATTAAAGCATTGTAAACCTCTATTTCAAAATTTGTGCAAATACAATTATTAAAATATTCGACGTCCTATGAGAGCATTACTTCACTGAGGAGTTAACACTTGCAACTTGTTAGCTAAAAATTTACGATTTACTTCCTACTGATTTTGAGGGAAGGAAGAAAAAATATTCCCATGCCGGGAATCGAACCCGGGCCTTCTGGGTGAAAGCCAGATATCCTAGCCACTAGACCACATGGGATTACGTGGATTTTGGCAAAGAACATATAGTTAAAACTGTAATAGTAGTTAAATTATTGGGTAAATGTGGGTGATAATTATCAAGATAGTAATGTTACCTTTTAATTATATGATAGCATAGAGAGTGCCAACTCATTTGTTTCAATGAAAAGAATTCCTCGTCAATGACATTTGGAGCATAATTGTGTACACATTATTTCCAAAGGGTGCTTCACACATATGCTGAAGTCCCATGTGGTCTAGTGGCTAGGATATCTGGCTTTCACCCAGAAGGCCCGGGTTCGTTTCCCGGCATGGGAACTTTCTTCCTCTCATTCCCCAAAATCTAGTAGGTGAACTATCCTTTTCCTTTATTTCATTTTAGAGCGAATGTTTTCTTGATAATTTTATTCGTTTTTTCTTGCTCACTTGGAGGGCTAATTTTACTTTTCACCTTCCGCAACTTCGATATATTCGAGAAATTGTCCTAAAACCTAGTTGAAATATCGATGTTTAAGATTATCAAACTCTGTGTTGACAAGTTTGGGGCATAAATTATGACATCGATAGAACATAATAACTTACTGTGAATATTGGCAAGGAAGGTGTACCGGAAGATATTTTCCATCCCTTAAGGAAAACACGAAAAGGATTCTACTTGTCCACCATGTGATGCATTCAATTGTCATAACTATGCATACAACCAAGTTTCCTTGTTTTCTGTTTTCCGTTTTAAGTGCGTCATAATCTTATTTATATTACAGAGGACGCGTACTAAATTTTTCGAGGAGGTTAAAAATATAAACTGAACTCAATATTTAAAGACATTAGTAGGAGATAAAATATACAAAAATGGATAAATATGTACAACATTTTTTAATTATTTAAAGCTGCAAAATTGAAAAAATGAATGACTTACGTACAAATTTTTCTTCTTAGTTCAAACTATTTGAATTTGAAAATCGTATCCATTCATAGGTAGGAAAAAATCTCCGTGCATTATAAATGTCTATTTTGTAATAAAAATTATGTATTTTTAAAAGTTTGCTTAGTAAGGGTCAACGAAAGCAGTTACTCTAATATATGTAATTGAGAGGAAAGAACAGATCTACCATAATACCAGAACGAATTCGGTCGACCATCGGTAGGCGTTGTTTAGTGAGACCCTAAAATCATCTAATCAAATAAAATTCCCCAAAGAGGTTAGCGGAGCTATGTTGCAATATCTACCATGACGTACGTGTTGAGGTGAGATCCAGAGAAAAAAAATAGTTTTAATGAATGGAATGGGAGCTCAGAGCAGTTGCGAAATTCGCTTGGCTATGAAAGGTGAATGCGTAAGCAGATATTCTCAGAATTGAATAAGCTGTATCTCCGACTTTTTTCGCCAGTAGTAACTCACTTTAAAAAGTCATAAAATACAAATGACGGAAATTAAATGTCAGGTCAGTATTTTTCACCTCTTGTCAACCTCAATTCATGAAAGTTTTAGTTTCCCATTTAAGAGTCTATTTCTTTTGTAGTCAACATTGTTGAAGTCTGCCGAAGACACAATTCAACAAAATTTAAAATTTTACCGAAATTAATTGCATGAATGATACCTTAACTAAAAAAGGATTAAAATATTTTCAATTATAAACTCAAGGGCTAACTTTGAAAAACGTAATTATAATTATTAACAAAAAATTAATTATTTTAGGCAGGAATAGATTGAAACGACCGGTATTTTACCTTAAGACGATCTTCAAGTATATTTCAATTAATTCCTAGAAAGTTTTTTGTTACTAATTTAAACATGAATTATCGGAATCTATAATAAATCTCAGTAACCTCGCATTGAAAGGTCATCCGTGAAAACTCAGATAAAGAATCTGCAATTTCGTATCCACCGAATAATTTCGCTAAAAAGAGTAGACTTATTAAAAATAATAAACTATGAAGACAATTTTTCTTGGTATAGTATAAATAAATTGTCTTTATAGTTTATTGTTTTTTGCATGGAATTCCACTATATTAAGGCCTTTACCATCGAACGTATTTTATTAACTAATTATTGGACGGCCTGAGCAATAATAAGAAGATTTTACAATTAAAGGTGATGAAAGATATCAAAATAGTCCTATTGGATTTTCACGCCCTTTCCTTGCCATACCTCTTTGTCATTCTTCTTCAAGATTATCTTCTCGGCATCCTGAAACTTCGAGATATCCACATTTTTCCCTGGTAAAAGTTTTACGTTTGAATACAGCTGGAGGCCTTTAATAAAGATATGCAAGGATGTAAAGTAACTCTAGCTGACTTTTTTCTGGACATCTAACACTTCTGTTGGTCAAATCATGACGCGCTATAATATACTACTCGATGATATCTGCAGCTGTAAATATCCCGAGAGGAAAAAAACGAATTATTGTTACGCGTTTAATTTTTCCTTTGAATTGCATCCGCATCCAAAAAAGTTTTATTTAAATGGTCTCGTTTGCATGTGGCTAAATATTTTCTCTTTTGTGTCTCTTTTACGACCTGCGCCCATAAAAAACGTCCATGCATAAGAGTGCACGCTCTGCACCCCGCAGCTCGACCCTTTCGCTGGGCGATCGCCACCGTTGAGCTTTTCCAATGATATATATGCAGCCACCTTGTCACGTGTGCACGGCCAAATGTTTTTCTATTATGAATGTGTAAGCGTAGAATAGACTCCCTATGGACTATGACTCCCGGGGTATAGTTAGGCTCTGTCCCTGTCTAGACATCTCGCCTATGAGGAAGGACATGGAGACGAAAATTAGGGGGACATTTTTGGAATAGCAGGACAAAAAACTGTTGATTCAAATGTTGTAAATCTTACATTTTGATAGGACAGCATCTTCATCGGGGAAAAATTGATATTGTGAAGTTTCTTTTTGCATCCAGCCCATCGTCATTTCGTAATTGCACTGTAGAGTAATATATTTTGAGCAATCAGATGTATTTTCCATCTTCCATCGTATTTTCAAAAACATTTTTAATTATAAGATACAGAAATCTATGGATTTTTTTCTAAGTATAAATATTTCTTAGTTATCACTTGAAAACAAATTCAAGAGATTCTAGTAACAAACACTTTCTTCGCAGAGTGCACATAAAAACCTCATACTAACTCAACCTACTTTTATACTTATTTCAAAAATTACGATCATGGTTTTTATTTACGATAATTTACATATTTAGTCGCACGATAAGTCTTTCCGAAATAAGAGCTAAGGGTATCGGATTAAAATCACATCAATTATTACTTTTGCTGCCATCTTGATTTTTTTCAATTCTTTCCTTATTTATATGAGAATGAATTCTTATTTGGCTCTACTAAAATCCATAAAATTGACCAAAATATAGTATATTGTCGAAAATATGTGAATTGGTTGCTTCAATCGTTTAAATATTCCTCATATACTATTTATATCAATATTTCATTTCATTTTGGCTTAAGTCTGTTTTTCTTACACAATATCTATTAGAACCAGGATGGTATGTTCGATTTAAAAACACAGGTTGGTACAGACAGAGTTCTAAGTAAAATTAGATTTAAGATAAACTTGATTACTCGAAGTGGGAGCATAGTGATTGAGTTTCTCAAAAAATGTTATGCACCCATAATATTATGTATCAATTGAAAAATTTGAATACCAAAATATTGGTAAGTGAATCAAATGTCGACGCCATTATAATGATATTAAAGAGACTTCGAGTTTTATAAAATATTATTATAATTTATTTTCCTCGTCCTGTATAATGTTAACATAATGGAAAATCAACGATAAATCTCTTAGTGATGGGACGAATAGAAATGGTTCTATCAACTAATACTTTTTTCATACAACGTGGATATGAATCTGGAAGCGTATTTGTCTTATTATGCAAAAATTAGGTAGTTTTAGATAAATATCCTAGAAATTTTCTAATCCTAATTATATAACTTTTAGCAAGATTGAATTTGTCGATTTAAAAAAATTGATTCAGCTAAGAGGCCCAACCAAGACTATAATTCCGGGTTTGTTTAGAAATTGTAATAAATAAATGGAAGTGAATGATTAATAATTCATAAACGAAAAATATAATTATAAGCAATCGAGGAATATTTTAACTTAAATAACTCCATGACGGAGAAAAGGGAAATAAATACTATGAGAATTAACTTTTAAAAGTAAATTTAAGTTAATTCTCCGGACCATTGCATATTTATCATTAGTTCCACAATTAAAATGTTTTAGAACAGCTTGAGATTATGCATCGTAAACAAAGCTATTATTCTCTCACTATGCATCGTCCCCTCCTGTCAACAGTTACCCTCTCCCCTTCCCCCCTCTCATCATATTCCATTACTCCCCTATCCTTCTTTTGTGTACATACTCCACGATTTTCTCGTTCTATTCCTGAAATTGAGATGAAACTATCGATCCCTACGGTGCCTTTACGTGTACCTTGATCTGTGTATTATTATTTTGTACAGTTGTGAATTTATCAACATCTTTCATTTTTATTATTTTATGTTCTTATGTAAATGAAAACTTATTTAAATGTCAACGTGACTATGCTTATTGATGTATCCCATATATGTACCTATTGATAGTGTATTTATAAAATCTAGTCATGTTTCTTACAATTATTTTAGTTATGACTATCGGTAGGTTTGCGCAGGTTTTTCACACCCCCCCTTCTTAGTGGGTGTTTTACTGCAGTGGACAATTTTTTTCCAAAGAATTTCTAAGGTTTTTAACATCCACAATTCTTATCATACTTTTTCATAATATCTCTTAAAATTGATTATTTATGTATTGTATGACGATGGGTTAGATGGAAGAGATGGAAGAATTATTATTATTTTTGTAAAACATGTAACGTTTCTTATTACACTATACCATAAAAATTAAATAATGATAAACAAATAATTTAAAAAGATAATGAGTAAACAATAATAATTGATTAACAACCTTCTCATACTATTCTGAAACCTCATATTCGCGGAAAAGTCCCGATCTTCGCAACGACAGCAAAACACGGTGCTTGGCCGGTTGACAAGACCCCCGGATAACCTCTCGCGAACAAAAGACGGATTAATCCCGATCGCTTCCCTTCCCCGGTATCTCTCCGCACCACCGGTTACGTGTGCGGCTCCGTTTCCTCCGCTACATCTGCCTTCCTTCATCAGAATGGAGTAGACACGGGTATGCCACGCATAAACTTCGTCTCCACCTGTGAGCGAGTGCTCGCCGATAACGCCCCGAAACGACCTCCTTCCATTTACATCAGCTTCGCGGTTGGGGCGACGTATCTCTCCATTTATTTCCTCGTGGGCGGGGGAGGGGCAGGTGGGCCGCGGCGGCGGGTGCCCGGGGCACCTGCGGGGCACGCGACTGGAAGTCACAAGTGGGACACGACGCCCATAACACACGCACCAAACCATCTTCGGGACCGTTTCTTGTCTCTTTCGCTCCCTCAAGTCTTAATCCCCCAAGTGGCAAATTTGATACTTTTGGGTGTCTATGTTATGTAACATCTCCTTCGGTTGGAATGCATGGAAAACTGTGCAAGGAGACTTGTAGATCGTTCTCGTCACCTTCTGAAGGGGTTCTTTCGTCATGCATGGAATACGACGAGGAATTTGTCGGAAGATAGCCATAAACTAAAGAGGTAGTGATATCGACCTCCAAATGCTGTCCCTCAGATAGATATATATAATAGATATATATAATAGCTTCATAATTTTCTATTATTCTTAGCATGCGGAACCTTTACGTATTAAGTAATACATTGAGTTTGGTGGTAACCTACTAAGTATGAGTTTGTTAGTTTCAGAATGCGTTGAAATTAATTTAGAAGAGAACACATGAACCACCTAAAACTTATTTCAATCCCCCGGCTAATAAAGCGCATATCTAAGGTCAAATTAGAAGCATATGGTTTTTATGTATGTTAGGCGGCAGTGAAGAAGCGCATATATTGAAGACTGCTATGCTGAAATCAACTTTATCTAGAGAGAAAACATTATAATTTTCGCATGTTTGCGTGGACAGAAATAGTAGTAACGTACCGGCATTATTTTTATTACATTTCTCATTCAAGAACACATAATATGAAATTACGGTAATTTTCTTCTTAATTATAAAAATAATTCAAGATTTATTTTCTACTTCATAAGTTTAATCGCTAAATTTGAAATGAGTCAGGTAGCGAGGAAATAAAAATTTAAAATTAAATAATACATGAGAACGAAAAACTCGTTAGACTGAAATTTTTCTCAAGACGTACCTATATCTTAAATAATTATTTACACTACTAAATTTTACACTTAATTTGCATTGAGAGCATATCTGCGCAGTTAGATTCCAAGTCTTATGTATGATTTCGCAGGTTACATTTATGTTCCCAGGGTACAATTATTATAACCTGGTAGAAACCTGGAAAGGGATACCCATTGGTTATAATGACGATCAAAACAGTAAAGTAGGTCAAGTTAAAGATTCTTGGTGATTTTTGCAATGATTTTTATATCGCTTATCGTCGCTGTCATCGACTTTGAGTTACTAATGTTGTGATAAATTATAGATATGTCGTGGATGGACGATTATGGCACTTTAAATCCACTTTAATCTTATTTTAGGGCGTAGCCGTATTAGATACCTTATGACAGGGGTCACCAAACTCTTTTCATAAGTGTTGAGTCTGGCGGGCCTATTCTTAAGAGCTACTTTCTAATACACTGAAATGTATACACGACCTAGCTGTGCACTAATTGCGAGTCTATCTTTCATAAAAACGGAACAAAACTTGTACATTAGTAAAATATTCGTAACAAGTATCAAATATGTATATTAAGTTCCTGCGTACTCATTCTATATCTCAAGGGCAACATGAAAACCTTCCGTGGGTCGCTTTGAGCCGGCAGAGACCTCTGTTTTACAATATAAGCGATGTTTAAATACTTATTGATTATTTTGAAATTATTAAACCAGGAACATAAACCATTTCAGAATAAAATTTAATCTTACAGTGAACATGCATCCATCTGCCCCTCTCGAAGCTGAAACCAATATTTTTCAACTCTACAAGTAAATAAACTAAAAACTATTTAAAAGATTGCCGAAAAGAATTTTTATACGACTGCTGTCATTGATTTATCTTCTGCTGAAATTGATTCTTTCCAAAACTCATTTCATCTCCCTTCCTCTTTGATTAAACAACACTACTTTCAGATACCATTCCTGAGATTCCTTAGTATTGAAATTAATAATTATCTCCCTGAAGATACCTCAAAATCTCCCTATTATAGTTCTCAAATGGCAGTGAAATGAAGAAATATGGTAACAACAGGGCTAGCAAATGTATTAAGTAGAATGATATAGTAACAATAACATTCCACAAGGGTAAGGTGGAAGTACTCGTAGTATAGTGCTCTATAATAAAAAATGGCTGAAAATATATTCAATTTATCCCGGTGTGCGTGCGAAAGAAAAAGTATAATTCGAAAATGCTATTAGCTAAATAGGACTAGAATGTTTACATTTTTATAGCAAATACTAATTTTCCAAATTATAATAGCTCCACTTACAAAATAATTTTTAAAACCCAACAATACATTTATTTTTGTTGATACAAATGAGGAAACGTAGAAAGAGCAATGCAGATTCCAAAATGAGATTAATTATGGCAAATGCGACTATTTGTCCATCATCTACGTCAAACGTGAACACAAATAATTTTCATTCGTATATGGATTAAATGAATATTTCAGAGAAATGAAATTTGAAGAGAAATCTCTACTTCGTAATTCCTTTTCGTTATGTTTAATGGCTAGAGGAGTGTGAGCATAACAGGGCCATTGGTCTGCCTTGGCCTAATGATTCTAGCTGTCGGAGTGGGGTTCGAGGACATGAAGAAATGGTGATAAAACGAAGAATTAAAATAGAGGACGATTTCACGAAAAAGTCTCGAGACGAAACCTTGAAAATCGTAAAACAAGGAAACCTGAAACGTAATTTACAGACATTATTATGTTTAAAATATTTCATTCAATAAAACGAACGCAATAGGTATCGCTATTAATTATTAATGCAAATAAGCTTTCCCTTGCGCTTAAAATATATATATTTTGGAAATGGAACTAGTAGCTATTATAAAATATGATAATTCTAACAAATAGTACCAAAAACAAAGTGACATAAAATATTGGTCTGAATATTAATTTTCAAAAGTTTCTTTAGCAATTGAATTTATTGCAATATTATTATTTAAAAGGTAGAAATAATAGTAATATATTAATTTAAAAAATAATCAAATCGACAATTCGCTTGTTTCTGAACAGCGAACTTAAAGTAATTGCTTCACTCAAGAAATATTCTTTTTTAATACTAAACGATATTATTGTATAGCCAATTCAATTTAATCAATTAATTTTATCAATACACCAGGATCAAATTGGTTGATTTTTAATCAGATAAATGCTATAATAGCTAAAGTTATAATTGCAGTATGATTTTAAAATACGCAGAACTTAAAGTTTGAAACTCATCCTGTTAAACTTTCATTAGTTTCGCCGGATTTGTTTTGACAATTACATCATGGATTATATCTGGCTCTGTCTCCGCATATTATGCATACAACGCGCAAAAATCTAAATGGATACAAGTGCTAGTTCTGTAACGGAACTCCACAATTTAATTATTTTTAGAGTTCGTTAAAACAACCATTGGATTAATGCAATCCTAAATGAGCAATGACCGATAAAAAATATGACACTTATAAGTTTCAAAGGTCTTTCCTCTGACGCATTCGAATTGATTTTATAATTCTCAGAACTTGAGTTCTCGTATTTGTAGATCTATGTCGAGGACTAATAGGAGTCATCCATTTTATGAGTTTGAAGATACGCGTCAGTTAAAATCGATTCGGGTCACCTTGATTGGCCTAAGAGAGCTCAATAAAACCTCGTCTTCTGCATCCCTTTTAATCATGACAATAATTTTAGAAAATTTCACTGTTAAAAGCAATTATCATGTCAGAAAAAGCAGACAAACTGCCGTATTTTAATAAAACCTCCGAAAACTGCTGGTCTCAGGTAAAGCCGGAAACGATGAACTAAGTCAGTGCTGTTAAGGAGATGAAAACGTATCGTACTGACAATAAGACCTAGAGAATTTAAGGTAGAATTAATAGTTTAAGTCAAAGATTGCTTTAAAATAGGAAAAAACCCGCGTCATATTTTGAATTCAATATCGGCTGCGGTATCCGAGTGGTTAAGGAGTTGGACTTGAAATCCAATGGGCATTGCCCGCGCAGGTTCGAATCCTGTCCGCAGCGATTTTTTTGACCCCCTGCGACGGCTGAGTGGTTAGCATGTTTGTTTGCTTCAGCCCTAAGATAAGACTAAGACTCCTGGCTCTTCGGATTCTTCCACTTAGTGAATGGTTCTATGTGATTGTCCGTTGTTATTGTTTGAAGCCCACCACTGTAATGGTCCAGCAAATGGATGTTTGAGATCAATAAATATTTTTAGTTCATATACTCTTCAAAGTAGACTCCGTCTATTGAATTGAAGGAGCGTAATCTAATCAAATCATATTAAATTATACACATGGAGTGTCAAATATACCGTTTCAAACAATACTTATATTCTCGAATATAGGTGATGATTTTATACTGTTACAATCCTATCATAGAATGTCTTATGGTATAGACGCTAGTAAAGTTTTTTTCTTATTTGCCACTAGCTTGAGTGAGATAACGACTTTACAATATGTATATACAATTTGTAAGGCTCAAAATGAAAAATCCCCCAAGCATTTTCGCTAAGGTAAATGAATTCCGTCTCAAAATAGTTTTAAGAAAATTTTGTCGAATACACGTGCACTCGGGAGCATCTTCGGCAGCGATTGATCCCAAATTCACAGGTATTAAAGACAGTCAAGAGCGTTGTTTACTTAAACGGCTCGGTTCGCTATCGCAAATAATATGGCCCAGACACTGAACCTTGCAGGACTGGTCGCTGACGGCGTGGGAGACGGTGGATAAAGGGGGGAAATGAAGGTAATGTGGAGGATGATGAGCGGAGACAGGAGGTGGGGAATGGTCCTTTGCGGCGACCAGATGAAAGGGTGGAGAGGATTGAGTGACGGAATGGGTAAAAGGGCTTATGCAGCACCTCGACGCAAGAGACGAGGGATGCTTCAGGGAACCTGTTGGGCGCATTGTCTATGCGAGGGCGTCAGGTTCCACCGCCGATGAGGCGCCTACGAGTCGCAAGGTACAGGCGACGACTATGGGATGCTCGTTCTGCCTGATCGAAAAAAAGTTACGAAAGGAGTTGTCTTTGAATGGCTTGATCCTTGTTTATAGAAGGCTTCTACCTTGTTTTTGTGATTATCGGTGTAGTAAAAGAGGCTGTCGAAGGGATTATGGAAATTATGCTCAGAGAAATGATCTCAGACGCCTTCATTGAATTCAAACTTTGCTCAATTCCAGTACTTGCATATATTTAAAACCTATTCACAGAAACGTAAATCTACGCACGTCCTGATAATTTACTATACAAGTAAAGTTCCAGTTTTTCTAGTCAGTAATGACGGCTTGTAATAAAATTATCCCGTGATGGCAAAATAGCTTCACATTAATTATGCAAATTTTCACATTAATAAAATTACGAATCATAGGTTACAAAGGAAGTTATCAAGAGGAATATACTGCTGACATACTGCCAAGAAATGTTGGAACGCAGTATAGTATAATATAATACATATTTTATCGAGGATAATAAGTTAATTGTTTTAATGTAGGACATTTGCATCCTGAGCGGGGAGTAACTAAGTTGGAGCAAAATGAATCAGTAAGGAGATGAGGATCCTCTGGTTGGCGTGGTGAGTTGAGAACTCTAAAGGATGGAGATAAACTTTCAAAGTGGAGAGCGACACAAGATCCCATCAGAATGGAGCAAAGACAAAAACTTTGGGGAGACAGAGTTGGTTATCTTATGTCCGCCTAGCATTGTCCTCTTTAAGCAGAGGTAACGAACATTATGCAAGAAGGAATGGAACATGATATATGGAGAGATAAACTTTCATAAAGAAACGAGAGTAAGGGAAGATACCATGAGAATAAAATCATAGCAGACAGGAAGTTGCCGTGCAACAAAGGATGCTAGCACGATAACGGAAAAGGGACATTTTAGAAGGAAGGGAGACACTAAGGATATGGAGCAGTTTTGAAGGATAATAAAGCAAGGGAGAGAGGAACAGGAGAAGATTAGGGGACCACACTCCTTGCAAGATCAAGCAAAAATAGAGTGTAATCTCAGTGGTGAAGGTCGTTGTTGCGCTCCCCGTAAGATAGCACATTTTGATGTCCAACGAATTTAATAAGGGTAATGGAAATTGAGTCAATTATGATTAAACGAAATTTTATTTAACTTTTTTAATACCACTAAAATGTAGTAAATATTCCTTGGTTTGATAAATACTGACTTTGCCCTTGGAATTGATTAGACTCACACTTATAACAGCTTACGAAACTCAAAATTTCCATACAAAACTTAATAAAGATACGTTCAGCTGTAGTGTCGTTTTCAATTATTTTTTTCTTAAATTAAAGCATTTTTCACACGTTTCTTTCAATATAATGTCTCGATATTTTGTTTGGAAATAGTTATTCTAATGAATCACTATGACAATTTATTTCATTTTAGTGAGCCAATTAAGATGTGAAGTAAATAATTTCTGAGATTTCTTAATTTTAAAAAGAATACTTCAAACTAATTCTGAAAAATAATGTTATTCCATTTGCTAGGATTGTGTTTACAACTTCCAGCATTTTCTAAATACATCGCTAATTATTCCTTAATCTTTACATAAAATTGGTGTAGCTTCATAATTTTCATCATTATTGATGATAGCGGATTTTGCATAATATTCGCTTCTTTGAAAAAATAGTTTTAAAAAAACTTTAAATATTGCGATCTATTTAAAAATTCGCCAACTGAATCCATGCAATTGATTAATCTTAAAACTATACCTACGAATTGCATTTGTAAGACAATTGGAAGCTATCCATTACCAAACGGCGAAGCTAGTTAGTAAGAAATGAATTACCTCAATTCTTACGAGAATCTCCATTTTCCTATATCTCCCCTGGGGTTCGAGCCTATGACGGATGAGACAGATGCGCTTAAGAACAATAATTCATTTTGGCGTCTCCAAAGGAAATTATTTCGACAGCTGCGCCTTCCTTCAAGGACGCGTGGGGAACTGTCGCAAGATGTGAATTCGAACGGCTCCAGGAGATTTCAACGCCTGGCGATTTCGACCGCAAAGTGATGCATGTCGTTATATATCGATGAAAATAAAAGAACACTTTGTAGTAATTCCACAGAATATATATTGAAATACATTGAAATAATAATATATATAAACTATAATATATATATTGAAATATATTCTGTGGAATTACTACAAAGAGTTCTTTCATTTTCATCCATTTTGGAATTCCACCAAGTAACTGCCAATACCATTCAAAATATGTTATATATCGACTCTTATGTTTACATTCAAGGTTGAACGCTACATTTTGATACTTCTCGCACTTTAATAATCATAACTTGTCATTTAAGCAATTTTTAGGAATTATATTAAAGATAACGATAGATATTTAATCTCTAGGAATTGTAAAATTCTCGGAAAACATTTTAAATCTCATTTCTCGAAAATTTTTAATCGAAACACTTTTAAAAATTATATTATTTTATACCAAACGCTTACTGAAAATTTTTATGAAAATAAGTTTACAAATAGACATTACTTAAATTTCTAAAATTCATGGGTTATAGAATCGATAGATTTAGCCGCAACCGATAGTCGGTAGGTATACATCATAAAGAACAATAAATGAATTGGATCTCTAATTTTACCAAAGGAAATGTTTTTATTATACATATTGTACACATATTGTACTATACTTCCCAATGGCCGAATACCATGATCGTTCAATATATACAATTAACAATTTCTATAGTAAAGGATGTTGAACAATTTATTTTTTTTCTTTATTCATGGATCATTTTGGCAGGGTAGCTAATGAAATTATTTGGATGTACAGTTCATAGCCATGAAATAATTCCTTATTCTATACAATTTGAACAAGAGAAGGAAATCATCGCACGTGTTTATTTCTCGCTTGAACTATCTACAGATCATGGACCGAATACGGATGGAGGCGAAAGCTCCAATTGAGCAAACACAGAGCAGTTAGTATTCATTTCCTAAGTGTGATGCCGATTTCAATGAAAGGGCACATGAGAATAACCTTACCCCTCTCGCAAAGTTCGCATTGAAAGACACTCTTCGAATATTCTCTCAAACGCTTATCGAACTCTCTCGCTTTTACGAACCATTCAAAAAGTAGCAACCCGGATATTCTTTTCGTGCTTCCCCATTCTCTTTGTGAATGACCCTTCCCATAAGCCAACATATAAGCCTATTTACGTTTTTTTCCGTCCCTGCGACCCTTTGAGGAGGCTTTGAAAGCACGGTCTCCGACACCGGAGTAACTCTTTTCAAGAACTATTTAGCAGTCGGTACGGTTCGGCCGCGGACTTTTCCTCCGCCGTTCGCGCACACACAGAGGCGCGGAAACACATCTCGTCCACATGGGGCATGGCTGCAGCAGCATGTGGGACGCCCCACGGGGAGTGCAAATGATGATACGGGCCGCCCCCTTCGCCTCCCTCAACTCCCGACGTTCTCCCGAGCTGGAACCCCTAATCTGCTCATGGCTGATAAAGTCCGTTACAAAACCATGGAAACACTTCCTTGGAAAGCTCGGGAAATTTTTATTCGCCCTAAATTGTTTCGTAGGAAGCGACTCGGATTTCTTGAATGGGCTCCATTTCTTTTATCTGGGGAGCTTCCGAGTTTATCCTCAGCATATTTGATTTCTTTAAGTCTAAATGTCGCGGAGGAAGTGCTCTATTTATTTTTTTTAATTTTGCTTTAAATAAAAGCACGAAGAACTTCAAAGAGAAAATTTTCCTTCAATCTTGCAAATAGGATACATCGATGCGCAACATATGGAAATGGTAAGTCATTTTTTTGCAGAATTGGGAAATATCTTTAAATCAGAAGATAATGAGGGAAAAGGAAATATCTTTCAATGACTATTGGATATATATACGAATATTTTCTTTCTTCTCGGTGTAAAAATCTTCTCAAGAAATATACCTGTATACATTTTAAAACATTTCATCTCTACTTCTTAATGTATTTTCATGTAGTAATTTATGCGCTCACATTTTTTAAAAATCACTATGATAAAATTAGCGTTCAATTTGCTATATAGGTATATCTTAGGTGTAATTGTAGGAATAAATTCGGAAAATTATTTTACATTCTTGAAGGATATCCTAATCAAATGATAGTTTATGGATTATTTCAAAATTCTAATTCTAAAATTTTATTTTTAATCCATCATTCTGATAAAAAATCTGCCTGTGTCCCACTGGTTTGTTCAAAGAACAGCATCCTAGACGCCCAAAAATCTAGCATAGTATTCAAACGAGTAGAGCTACAGAAATTTGTCACCTGCACTCAGGGAGGTTGGAGCCATATCCGTCGCTTGTTTTCCTGTCACCCGCAGTGTTGTTCGGGATCGAATGCTCAGAAGAACAGACGGCCATATCTCAAAAATAATAGCCCATTATATGTAATGAACATATTCTCACGTCCAATGAGTCGCCTCCTTAATTATGGTATGCATCCGATATCTGGAAAAGAGATCATACGGCCGATATACTTCGACTGATATACATTATGCAACATGTCTATGAAACTTATGAATTTCAGAAGAGTATAGAATATTTTATCGGAGAAAGAATTTTTATGTGAAGACCAACATTTCTAGTGAATTTGCAGGTACTTGAACTGCCGTAGTGAGATTCTCCGAAGCAAATGACTAAGTCAAAAGCTATGTAAATTTATCACGTTTTTCCTCGTACCACACACGGTTTTTCCCCTAAGTAATGCACTGAAAATTCCCCTGCTTTATATGTTCAATATGAGTTTCGGCTTTGACCTAAAAATACCGTAGATGAGTTTACGGTGGTTAAAATACTGAGCTGAAATAAATGATCTTAGCATATCGCAGAAATCTTGTTGTGGATTTTTATTTGTAATAAATATCAAAATCATGATTTGCCGAAATCATGAAAAAATCACTTCCAATAATTGCGTTTTTCATTTATTTAATAAAATCTTTCTATTATTATCCAAATCACGCCGAGAATCACTCCACATATTTGTTTACGACATACAGTAAAAACATATCGCTTTTTAGTTTCGCCGTGGACAGAATCAAAGGTTAATTCCCGGGCAATTGATTTTCCCATACGCAGTAGGTAAACCATCGTCTTATATTCCGAAATATATGGTGCATATTGAATTAAGACTCATTTACCATAGCCAAGATTCATATTCTTCAAACTTTACTGTTCAAAACCAATTCTAGTAAATTTCTCTTTCGGTGTCATTTGCATCGATGAACTTCTCTTGCAGTGACTCGTTTATATATTTTGAGAAATTTCTTTGGAACTAAACGAAGGAACTTTACGAAATGAAATGCTCAACCAATCATGATCTGCATAAAGAGTTTTTCTATTTTCTGAAATGAAATAAGATCGTTCAAACTGTACTTCTTTTACAACATACAATAAAAGAGAAGCATAGAAATCTACACAGAAAGAAGAAATTTTCAATCAAACAAACATAGGCAATGCTGAAGTAACATGCGATGCAGAAATATAGATATTTAAAATATGAAGTAATAATATTCGAATGAAGAAACAAAAATCTACAAAAACTTTTTTCGGTGGAGTGATTCGATTTCCAAGCCATCATTTTATTCAAATTACGAATAAGTTCCGCAAGATATCGCTGCAGTTAAAACAGAATCTGAAATTTTTATCAAGTAATTGAGACTTCGGAATTGGGTATTTCCGCAGGAAAATGTGCATGCCTTTAAGCTAATTAGCAACAAGCAACCGGGTTAGAACCGTCTTTCCCCAAAACTGACGAGCGATGAGGAAATCGGGTATCGGCTGAACATGAAAGCTCGTATAAGATAAGTAAGAGAAACGTTATTATTTAGGGCGTGTAACGTTACCGATCGGAATAGGCGTCCAGGTGCTTTTGTGTCATTAACCTCTCAGGCGCTCTCTATTCTCATTCTGAATTCCCTCTCTTGTTCATCCCTCTCTCCCTTAAACACTTCCTAATGCCAAAACCTAGCTGTAAATATTCTCCACAGCACCTTCTATCCATTTTCGAATTCACCTCTACACTTCCTGTGACTGACTTTTTTTATTCACCTGCCGCATTATTCTCTGAGAGCTGTGTATGAAAACGAATTTGGTGAAAAGACGAAGAAAATTAATCGGAGGAATACTAAAGCGCAATAGCCCACTGAAGACAATATTGGAAGAATAGCTGGAAATACTGAATTATGGATGAAACCTAGGTTATTTTACGGCAGGAATGGTTAGTGTTGAAGTTAGTTATTGTGAGGAAATTAAGTAATTGGGAACAGGAAGGCCTGGAGTGTTGAAAGTAACCAATCTCCGTGCGTGTAACTCATGATCATGATACAAAACAGACTAAATCATCACTGAAGGTTCGCACAGATAAGAATATATCATTTTATATGGGCTAAGGGTTATTTTTTAATACCATCCATTTTATTTAATGAACTTTTTTCCCAGGCTTTTGATTATCCTTAGCCTTCATACTACATTCGTTATCTTCACATGATTCTTTACAGATGCATATAATGATTCTCTGAATAACAATCGATAAATTTTCTCTGTAAGTGAACATTCAGAGAATTAAAGGAGAATAAGTTCAAATGCATTATGTTTCAATTGATTTATTCGAGCAAGATCGATGTGATACGCCGTATCTTTATTAATAAATTCAAACATTAAGAACATCAAGGGATTTACTTTGTCTACTTCTGACTACACTCATAAGTGCAATGTGTTATTACCACGTGAATTTTTCTTTAAAGTGAAAAAGATTACAACTTATCTTTTAAGTTCGGTGGATTCACAAAACACCCAAAATGATTAGAAAATGTGATTCTAAATAAGGTGGTTCAATAAAGTTTAACAACCGATTTTGCTTTAAAACGTAATGTTATGATGATTCTGATCTTCTAAGAAAGGCAAAAACTTTTATATTGTTTAAATAAGAACGTGTGATTTGAGGAGTGAATAAGCGAAAAATTCTAGAGAGAAGTGAAGTAATTCTATGATAAAGTAGAACAAGTACGTGGTATAGATGAAAATTGAAAAGAAAAATCGAAATTAAATCTTATTTGCAATATAGAAAGTAAAAAATACAAGATATCAAGCTTGATTATTGAGTTAAATCAAGCGAAATGAACATAACGATTTAAAGTATCAATTTGATGCATCGAGAATTTTTTACTCGTTTGAACCTCGTATGCCTTAATTTTGACGGAATACAATTATGTAAACTCCAGATCCTAATGATCTTCATCGTTTTCATTTTTAATGAATTAATTATTAGTTAATATTGAGGTATTTCCTACCTTTAAATCAATTATTTCGCGAACTATATCGCCCTATGGTACATTTTTATATGATCCTACCCCATTTCCTCGTGACGTATACATTATCTTACATAGTATGCAATGTCAGTTTAATTGAGCTCATACATTGCTTGCTCAAATTCCTTCTAGATTTTACGAAAGGAATATCCGCTTGTCATATCGCGCTGAATCTCCGCGTTCGAGATGTCCTCAATTGCGTCACATTTTAATCTCACCTTTCCCCTCGCTCCCTCATCTAACGGCTCTCCTGTCCTTCGACAAATCCGATCGATAAAGAGACGACCTCCCGAGGACGAGGTCTCCTCTTCACGAACACGCGATTGATTATGTCAACAATACAGAAAAAACTGGAAAATTCCAACTTAAAGGCAATACATATATCTAAGAACTGCATCGAAAAATCGGTTCGCGTTTTCAAGATGCTACTTTGAGATAAACCAAATTCATTAGGGGAAAGAAGAAAACTTAGGATACAATTGATAAAGATGATAATGCGTAGTAAGAAGATGTATAAGATATTTTACGAGTACTCTGATCCATATGTTGATCAGATACTCGGAAAGATCAGAAAAAAATCAGTGGAAAAAATGTTAGAAATAGTTGCTTTCATATTTTCCGTGAAAGATGCCCAACCAGGATAAATAATGCAAGGGGGATGTGTACCCAACATCAGGCCGAAATGCAACAATAGCGGGATATATTTTCAGATGTAAACGAAAGGAGTTATTCAACGGAATCGAGTATATATTACTACTTGAGTATATTGAGTTGAGCGATAATTGAGTATATAAACCTACTGATATACGCTAGTAGTGCTGCGATATAACTATGTATTATATCTTGAAATACATTCATCTCCAAAAATCTTCAACATTTAAAGAAGCATATGGTTGGCCTAAAATCTTTAACTTGTGTCGTTTAGGCACTACTTAAAATTTACTCCTCTCCAAATTTTCAAATTACAGTAAATCTTTTTGATGTCTCAATTGATAATGTTTATTCAATCTCAAAAATGATCGTTCAATCTCTTAAGTATTACACCATTACTTCGTGACTTCGTTCTATAGTTAGCCTCTCAGATCGTCAACCCATTTCTAAAACCCAGGTTATAAAAGAAGTGTTTTATTGAATTTATTGATGTTATATTATTCATTTAGTCTGTATATATTTTTAAAAACACTCATAGCTTAAATATGTAAACAAGCTAGTTCGTCGATGGTCATTGTTGACGTTGACATGGTTGTCATGAGCTTGTTTAGATAGCAATATCTACTATTGAGATATTTGCCGTTATACCGAAAGAGAACAAAAATTAATGCTATGCGAAGAGATATAAAGAATATAATTGCTTACGTATCACTATCTACTGCTAGTAGTTAATCTCCTGAGCCATATGTAACAAAACATCCTAGGATTCACCCTCAGACCCGGGCTCAAAGTGAGAGATACAGTACTAGGGAGAGAAAAATACGAGATGGAAAGACGAATGAAGGAAAAGATTAGAGAAGACAGAGTTTGGTACTGATTCATGGATCCATCACCAACATCCATATTAGTGGTATAAAATTCACTTCCCATAATACCCTTTAACCAATTTCGTTTGGTTCGCGGAATAATTCATTTTGTAAAGTTTTATATTATCACAAAGCTTGATCTAAAATCCGAGAAGCAAACTTTTGATGGAATATAAAATAGAAACGATAAACTCACTTTAAATTTAACTGATATTAAACAAATGGAAATTTTTCAATGGATTGTCAAAATTTACGAATAAAGTCATCGTGGTCCCCCAAATTCTTTCCTTATGGGGTCCCTCAGGTCTCCAGAGCACTAAAATGACTCATAGGTAAGAACGATAAAAGATTAATATCATGAATACTGTTGTAATATGACGACAGTACATGCTCAAGTATAAGCCAAGACACCTAATTTTATCACAAAAAGCTGGGAAAACCAATTGACTCGATCATTAGCATAGGGTTAGAAATGCGGCAGCTACTGGTAAATTTCAAAATGAAAGTAGTTATCAATAAAGTTACAGTGACTAATGCAGCAGTGGATTAAATTGAAAAAAGATTTCATGATTGAGCAGGTAAGGATTTTACAAGCCGATTTCCAGCTACGGAAATTTCTTTACTTATGCCCATCTTGGGAAATTTTGGGATCGAACCTGGCACCGCTTCCCCAAAGTACGGACGCGCAAAAAACTAGGTCCTCCAATGGAAACCCAAAGCCAGAAGTGGATTTTTATAAGTAGACACTTAACACAATTGATGAGGACCTCGTCTAAAAGCTTCCTTCGAAGTATTCAAAAGAAGGTAGCGAAAGAGAACCCGTCCGAGCTGGGGGGGTCGCCCGGGGCAACAAGGAATAGGGGACTCATGACTCTCGATGTTCATTGAAGGCACAAGTCCGTGAATTAAAAAATTAAAAGAAACGCTTCATAATACAGTAAGAATAATGCAAAATTTACTATCCTCTAGTAATCATACCGATTTCCTTCAAACAATATTTCTAATTGATTAATACTAAAAATAAAAGGTCTACAACGGAAGTCAAAATGAATACCACATGATATCTTATGGAAGTGACTGATAACGGATAAACTTACGTATAGTTTATAAATGTGTAAAAGATGGTGATTCTATCAATAGGTCTGTTACGTCAAGGCATTTCCACGAACTAATATTCTGCTACAGATAGCATAAGCCTCCTTATCTATATTACTTAGTTACATTAGTACTTCGAATGCCATTTTCACGTATCGGACCGTATATCTATCTCAGAATTTTTTGTGCTTGCGTATCACCTCTGTAGTTTTATCAATTTTGAATTTTTAGTAACGTTTTTTTTTTGTAATCCAATTAAAACAATTGAATTTTAATTTTAAAGTATGCAAAGAAATTGTGGAAAACATTTTCAACATTCTAAAATATACTCAGATACCCGTGATACTCAAGTACTCAAATCCTTTTTGGTTCTTCTCTCATTCTATGAAGAAGGGTGTAGTGGAAAGTATTTTATTCTTGCCTCAAACTAGCGATAGAACTAAACTGAAGATAAGAATGGTACTGGGAAATTCGCTTAATATATATTAAGTAATTAAGATGTCCGGATTTAATGTAAAATCTATTCATTGTTGAATCTGGCAGAATTATCGCTAGTATTTCGATATTCTTTCTCGCCCAAATGAAGCAATTTCATACTATCTGGAGTGTGCCGTTATAAAAAAAGTTTTATCGCGTTTACTGATAGAATAATTCTTATTGATGGCTAAAATTTATTAAGCATACTTATAGCCTAAATCAGCTGCTATTTAGAGCCAATCATGATAAAATAATTTGAAATGATCTGGTGCTTTCCCGGCGTATATCGTCGATGATAAAATAACGTTTTTCTCGAATTTATCGAAGTAGGAATCAACCCAGAATAGCCATGCACTGAATTCTACCGATTAATCTATTCCATCTCCCAACCCCATGGTATTAACTCCAAAAGCAGTTCCTCTCTCCTCTTTCGAGATCTCCTCATATGGGACCGATATTTCCGAAAGGGGTGTGACGCAAAATCAGGATCTTTACCTCCGAAGTGTCAGATAATCCGTTAAACCACGAGGCAAGACGATCTCATTGGAACCGCACCTCCCACGCCCCTTCCCTATCACTCCTTCACCATCCCCCGTTCGGAAACACCCCTCTCTGGTGCCCCTCTTGGAGGCCCGGCCACCGGAAAGATTCCCAGGCGAGATGGACTCCCATTTAGAAGAGACATCTAACGTTAGCCTCCTCCTTTGATGCCGCCTATCTCTGCCTCCCTCCGCTGAAACAGATCTGCGCGTTTGTGTAGCTTTGCGATAACGAGCACGGCTCACAGGGCTGAGGTATGAAAGAAGAATGGGCTGGAATTAGGCGGTGGAGAAGAGAGGAGGAACCGATGAGTAATTATCAGGGATCGGGAAATCCGCTCCTTAAACCCATCCTTCTGAGGTCGATTCTTTCTTCTGTAATGCGGTCATTTCTCCGAGTAACGCGCTTACGTAATGCACGGGATTCCACGGACCCATATAACATTGGATTAAAAGGAGGATTAGAGATGGAACCGTTTAAAAGTTGGATCGCGGCATTTATTTTGAAGAATTATTGCTGAAATCATTCTGGGGGGATTTTGCCGGAAGAATAATCTAGCTTTCTTCAACGCTGATGTTATCAGGAGATTTCTCAATTAAATATTTAATGGAACTTTTCCTATAAACATGTTTTAAAATCCTTCATGCTTTTTCTCATTTTGATGAATTTCAGTCTATTAGTTTTAACAAACAAAATATAGAAAAGAAATCACCAAACAAGTAAGATTTTAATATGCTTCATTCAGTGTGCTTCATTTCAGTGCCAAATTAGCACAAACTTAGATCAGTCCCAGATAATTAAAAATGAGTGATAAATACTTTGAAGCTTCAATTTTTAATGATAAATGAATTTCAATTTCAGAAAAATTAGCCATATTGTCTAAATCGAGATATATAGATGGTTTACTCCTCTAAGTAAATCATTTTGTAATTTAGAGGAAATTAGGGAAATGTCCCATCTCTGTGGATAAACATTGCCGCAAAGAGTAATCGTCAACATATAAAGCTGTATAACCAGATTTTAATTCAATTCAAAGAATTTTTGTAATAAACAATAATATTCCTATAACAGAATTATGTAAACCTTTTATTAAGATCCGTCAGTACAAGACGAATTATTGTTATTTTGATGATTCATCGTATTTATACAAATGTTTCGGAAGGAACTATCATCAATTTGATAATAAATACATTACTTAGCAATCAAACGTAATATCCTCTTAAATATACAGATATTTACTCAGCTTGTGATAACCAGCAAAAATTAGATTGCAACATAAAAAGAGCAAGTTTAAATAAAAAGGCGTTTTCCGGTTTTATTTACAGGAATTTCTCTTTGCCAGAGTATTTCAGTGCGTTCCGCTTCATAAAAGCTATGAATAGTTTAGATATAAACCTATTAGTTGATACTAAGACTTTTCTATAGTTAAAACAATTTGCCAATAGATTTTACATTAACATTTATACCCCTAAAGCTGCCTTTCGGTATGTGGGGTTGAAAACTCCGAGCGTTCGAACTACTTTAATAGTTAGTTATTATATAATATCGTCCATGGAGAGATTGCAGCTTTAATATAAAATTTTCATAGCATCAATAACTGCAAATGACGCTCATTATCGAACCGAAGATGTAGCAGGGGGGTCGCACAAAACCGGTAGAGTTTCCGCAAATGAACATACTTTCCATGAATTTTTTACGCAATTGCAGCCTACCTTCCAATCTCCTCTCCTTTAAAGATTCTCAGCATTCCTCCCAACAATCCCAGCATTAAATATATAATCGAATGCCCGTTTTTATAAATCGATTACCCCCGAGTCTCAGGCGAATGGGACCTCTGATCCAGAAATCCTAAGCACACACAGATGTGCCTTTCCTTCTCGCTGCTCTTTCACTTGGAGCGTTGCTAACTCGTAGCGTAAGATATGTACACAAAGGTACGAAACGACACATTCATGGGTAAGTTCTCGTCGGGTATAATAATAATCTATCAGTTGCAGGGAGAGGATGCTCTTGACGTGGATGATGACAAGCTGACATGCAGCAGAGATAGCTCGAATAAGACGAAAGAAAGGAGAGAGGGAATAAGGAACGAAAACAAAGGGAGCAGTTTGGAAAGTTAACACAAAGAGCAATCAGAAAGGATGGAGAGGATTTCGAGCTCGAGTTGGATGAATGCGCTAAAAACAAAGAAATTTCACGGTAAAAGGGGCGCGTGAATTCCCTCTGAGTAGCGGGAGACATTGAGCTATTTCTTCAAAACCTGATGTTTCATCTTTTAATTACATTATTCATCAAAAGTTACGAACAGAGTCGCTTAAAATTGTGGATACACTTTAAGGCTGAGGTAGAAAATGGGTTAGAAGCATTAAACGCTCGGCAAGAGAAGAATAATGGGGTTTGACCTATATAAAGAGGTATAATTAGTAAAACAAATTATGTGAGGATTCCAAAGGTAAATAAAAATGGGTCCTGCTGAGAATTCAGTAGATAGCATAAAATCTGAAAAATAAAATAATTCCTAGTATGAAAAGTAAAGGAAATATTTCTAAATATATTTACAGTAACGTGTTAGTAACGAATGAAATATAGTAGAATGAAAAAAGAGTCATAACAAAATGTTCCGAATTTCTAACTTGTACGAAGAAAATAGTCACAAAGTCCTTTATTAATAATATTATAAGGTAGTATTATGATATTTTTGGTATAAGATAAGCATAAAAGTAAGGTATTGAATAATAATAAATATGTCATTTATTTACTTTGAATTGATAGTTATTTTAAGTAATCATATGCTCTTTTTACTAATAGTATATAATGCCAATGCAGTCAATTAAATGTAAAAATTACGTGGCAAGTCTCAGAGCAGGGTGGACATGTTTGCATGCTTCATCTTGTTTTGCAACTGTACGATTTTTTATGATAAACCATTCCCGATATTTAAGGAATAAGTTTTAAATTTGTATCTGCCAAAATAAACGGAACACACATCCAAAAACAAATGTAATTTCCTGTATACAGAATCTTCAAATATATTTATTAAAAAATAGAGTGATAATGACTCGAGCGCTGGAGTAATGTAAATTTCGGTTGATTGTCTTTGGGAAACTTTAACGCCTGAAGACGAACGCCTCTAATTAGAGTGGTAATGCATAATGGTATATGCTAAAATCTTCGAATATCTATATATCCTTTTAACATTCGGATTGCGCTGCTCATAAACTGTGGCCTATCTTCTACATCTAAATTTACATAATTACCGGGCAAGCCGCCTTTCGGCGTGTGGCAGGTCACTCACTGATCTTAAACATTTCACTCATCTTAAACAGATGAGTGAAAAAACTAATTCAAGAGCAATCTTATACATTCGAATAGTATAACTTAAAACACGGAACAGCTTTTAATCAACAATCAAATGTATCTTATAGCCATCTGTAATTACTCTAACAAAGAAGTATAAACTGTATGCCGTGAGGATTGTAATAGTATCAGTTATTTTACTTTCATTAGATTATATCCTTACTATTCATTTCAGCTCACTTTCTTGCCGCTATATTCAATATCAGCCATTACTCGTGCCAATGATTTTTAGAATGAACTGAACAAAGAGTGATCTTTTCCAGGGGGTGCTATTCTTCAGGAACAGAGATCGTCTTTATCCCGTCGGCGTTGGAGAGCAATCAATCAATTCATCGATTGACTCAGGGGCGTGCGCCTCTTTTGTTCGATTAATCACCGCAAGAGGGGACCGCGTCAAGAGAAATAAAGAGCCGTCAAAAAATCTATGATCTGAATGGAGGAAAGGAAAAGGGTGCTTGTTGATAAAAGGGAAAGACAGAGGGGGTGAGAGCGCGGCTGAGTGGGAAGATGGGGGCAGGTAAGGCTCTGATGCGAGCGGAAGAAAGGTATTGCGCATCCGCATAACAACGGCAGAAAGTCTCGGAATAATCACAGATTGATATATGAAGAAGACCGTAATTATGATTACAAATTGAACTTTTATCACTTTTTGAGATCATTCTCTTAAGTTTGTGTGATATAATTAAAAAAATAAGGAGTCTTACAGCGGGATAGCTGTGTTTTGTTATAACGGTATAAACATTACATCAATGGAATGCCCAAAGTTTATTAATTATTAGCTTGCTAGGAAAGTAAATGGAGCCTTCAAACTTCGAGCAACCATCTTTCATATAATATTTCGTCACCTTATAAGATTGAAAATACTTTTAGGAAGAACGAAACTTTCCATGTTTTTAAATAAAGTTATAAGGTTTTCGGGTAAATGGATATTTCAGCATATAGATAGACAATTAGTGATGTAGGATAAGAGAGATATGGTTATCTAAATATGGATATCTAAATGGTTCAAATTAATGCTATATTTTTTATTGAACTCACTCTCGTAGACGCCGAAATCAGCAAAATTTTACATGAAGATTACTCTTTACCCTGAAAACAACTCTGGTTGTTCGTGCCCTGCGTTATGTTTGCGTACGTTGAATAAAAAATTAAATCAATCGCTCTATCTTAACAGAAAAACTCTTTTACTCTACGCTAGTTCCATAACAGAGTCAAGGAAACTATAACTGCAAGCTTAGTCACTTTCATCAAATTTGATTATTATAAATTTTTCATCGAAACCTTCCATTGCGAAAGATGTGAGAAGTAAATAAATGTTTCATCACGAAAAGTTCCAAATTAAAGGTACATCTGTTTTTAAAAAACGGAACTGGAGCAAAATTGGGAATCAGGGGAGCGAGGTCAGGGTAAAATGAAGCAAGATGGTCAGGTAAAGGCAGAGAGTGTGAATGGTCGGGTGAGGGAAGACAGAAGGGAACCGGTCAGGGGAAACGGAGCGAAACGTGGGCGTCACCAGGCGTCTCTCTTGCCGCCATTCTCACCCCTCCCGATGACCTGTGGAGTTAATTATACGACTTTGATAGGCGAGCGATGATGCCTTTTAAAAATCTCACCCCATCCCAATGCTGACAATGAAGCAGCAGCGGCGGCCGATAGCACAGGGGGAAATCGAGGGGGGAAAATTAGGTGAGGGGGAGGAGATGGTGTGATAAAGGGAGGGATGTGTGACGGACGTGAGAAGAGGGGATGGTGAAATGCAGAAGCGAGGGGGTTAAGCAGTTAAAGAGGTAAACAAAAGGTTACGGGGCCAAAGGAAGATAATGAGAGCGATGGAAAGGAAGTCGGAGAGATCCGGAGATTGGATAATGGGACCTATGACTATTACAATGGGTATTGGAAAATCTCTCTGTGTGAAGATAAAGAGGAATGAGTCTTGGATCTGAAGGCCTTTGAAGGTCATTTAATGCGCTGTCAGGGAAAGATATTGAGAATGGAATAAATTAAATGCACTGGAGAATCGATATAATTGTGAAAAATTACACAATTCCACTCAAAATGTATGCTTATACCATTGTTTATTTTCTTTTAAATACCATTCTTTATTTTCTTTTAAAGGTTTTTGCATTATTCAACACTATATACATGCTCAATAATTCATCTTGAGATGAATTATTGAACACGTATATTGTAGTGTAAATTTCAAGCATTTTGTAGTGTAAATTTCAAGCATAAAAATTTCATTTAAATTGTCTAAAAATAATTAAAATTTTCCTTTTCAAAAGTAATTCAGCATCTTACAATTTTTCGTTTTTAGAAAATATATATCATCAAACATAGTCAATTTTCTCCGTAAATACTCATCTTTTATAAAAAAAATTCATTGTCGGCTTCTCTAAGGTACATACATACGTCAGCAACCTATCTTTGCTACTTCTATCATAAAATCAGCTGACACTTGATATCCGCATAAACTCCAACATTGTGTACAGATATAAATATAAGGCATTCATGATATATTTTTTCAATTCTCGATATTTATATTTATTTCTTCAAAGATTGAAAAAAGATTACTAAATAGACATGAAATAATTGACATTCAGCTCCTAAATGATATCATCATCTTAAATTTGTCTCGGTAATAAATGCAAGAAAGACCACAGTTGGAGAATAAATTCCAGAATACGAAAAGATTGCTGTTAGGTATCCATAATTTAGCCCCAAATAACTTTAAAATTGAATCAAATTTATATGAAATTACTATCGCACTATATCTTTTAAATAAATTAATAAGGCTTGTAAAACAAATAATAATCAAGAAAATTTCGTTTTGTTCACAAATGATTATATACACAAATAAAGATTAGGGCAATTTAATTATTTTTTTTATATCGTAATGAATACGGAGACTTTTTGAGGAAATTTGGGGCCTTAATATATAACTTTAAAAATGCCTAACGCCAAATATTAGAGATGTATTTATGCTGGAATAAAATTAATTTCTGTATAAACACGCACGTTGGAATTTCTAAATAATTTCACTAACTGAAGTTGTTTCGAACGTCGCAGATCAGTGAATTCACAGCTGGAAATGAATCTTTTTTTTAATTTGATAGTTGAAAATCAATGATTCGCAGGATATCCCGGGAAAGTAGCTCGACGAAAAAAGCTGACTACAGATGACAGTAAAGAGGGGAAGCGAACAAACGAACGGATGAGAGCGGAGTGGAAGAGTAGAAGTAAACAAGAAAGAAACTGGGGTCGGGCGAAAGGGGAATCAGATCAAAGGGACTTTTCACCCCTCTCCCTTCCATCGCAGTTCTATTCGGCATCCATACCGAACACGCCTTAAGGAGACATGTTTTACTCAACAGTTCTTGCTTAACACGTTCTCAGGAGACAAAATATAATCTACTTTGTCCATACAAGCAAAATATTGTTAAAATATACCAAAAAAAATTTAACCGCTCTTTTCCTCTTTACCGTAGCTAATGTTGAATTAGCTGGAGGAAAAAACTTCAGAGAACTTACTTTAAATTCTGAATTTATTTCAATTTATAACAGAAACCATATTTTTATAAACAATAAAACCTCTCCTTCCAAATATTATATTAAGTTCTATCTGCGATATTTAAAAACTGAGGAACAGGGTCCATTTTAGGAATTATTAGGGACAATAGCATTATTTTCATGTCAAAGATTTACTGACCAAACTTAAACTATAAAAAAATAATAAAAGAGGTTTTTCAGGACTTTGACTAAATTTGACAACAAACCAAGCTCAGATTGGAATAAAATATATAAATGTCACAACTAAAAACATTTAGGAATATATTCCAAGAGTCTTAAATCATAAATTAGCGGAGATATTAACTCAACCTGGATCTTGCTCGGGATCGCAATTCTTGAAAGAAAGATGTAGGAATTAGGAACGACTGCAAAAATTTGTCCCCCTGCGTGCTTTAGGCTATCATAATCCCTTTACGGAAGAGGCATTTCCCCTCACGAGCTATCTCTCTGCCCCATCCCCACTTCCTACCTTCCGTATCGTTCCTCCAACCAGTCGCGTGTCCTGTACGGGGGGAAGCAATTAAAGGGGGTTAGATAGCGTTCCCCTGTCTAAGAGGAGGGTGGCGAGAGATGTATGGTTGCACCCATTAAGGGAAGGGGAGATATATACTTCCTGAATGCTTCTAATCTCGTGGGCTGAAGTGGATGCCCAAAACTTTGCCCGTGACTCACGCGTGGGGCGGGGATTCGGCGCTAACTCGAAGACAATATGGTTCGCTTAATTTTGCGGTGAAACAATCTCGCCTTTTGTCTCTCCACGATCAAATGCCCCTTTGCGCGAGATTGAAATTTATGCCTTTTAAAACGTCCGGTCGAAACTCTGTCGGAGTCTATCATTCGGAGATATTTCTTCCGAGGAAGCATTTACAATTGAGTTTAGTGTAGACAAAGCGGTTGGGTAATTAATCTATAGAACAATTATAACTTACAGAGTTCATCCCCCCAATGCTTTGTTGTGGCACTAAAAGAGCTAGAAGTTGCAGGGACGGATTAAGTAGAAATTGAATAGAGAAAATTTATACCAACTAAATTTCTGGGAAATAATGAATAGGTAGCTAAATGGAATTAATGGAACTAAATTATCAACTTGAGGAAAAGCGCAACCAATCATTGCCACTGATATTATTTTACTACTTGAAGGGAAAAAAGGATTCTATTAAAATATGTATTTTTTAGCGTCTTGAATGTAACAGCCAAATTGTCGAAGGATATATCCCATAACTCTACGTTGAGTCTCTCTTCTATGATAGTTTATATTCAATAGAACAATAACCTTGTTGGTTTTACTGGAGGAAAATCTGAGAAATTGCCTATCGGATTCATGCAGAATTAATTTTATTAATATCAATCTTGGTGGAATATTTTGCATTCAAATAAATCATTCTGATTGTCAATAATTTTTCATTATAGACTACTGTCAAATGGTAGCAATTAATAATAATAATTTAAAAATCAAAGAAAATATTTTTTAACAAATTTGACAAAAACAGATAGTCATCGAAGTGTGATGATACTGTTGAATAAAATCTTCATAAAACAAGCTGCTAGAAGTCAAAATACTATTAAAAAAATTATAAAAAGATCGTCGTATTAACATAGTAATGCATCAAAATTAAATCAAAGAGAAAATTAAAAGATCACTATTAATGATCTGATTTCAAAGATGCCAAGTTTTAAAACATATACTTGATTACGATATCATATATCAAAGTGATGTTATAACACCTTTAATTCCAATTAAATTCATGACATGGATGATCATGATAGCTTTTATCACCATGAGAGTAACATCCCTCTCGAGTAATGTCATTCATGTTATACCCGGAAGTTGATGAGAAATGACTGCTCGATCCCCCGCTCAAAATGTCCGGTAATATAACACTAATTATCACTTATCTTAAGTTAATCTTGCTAAATTTAAATAATGATTGTATCAGCTGGTGGTGACCCAAGTGACTCCCTCGAAATTCGGCCACCGGTTGGAAGGCCACTCTGCTTTCCAGGTATTGAGTTTTCCCTAATACAATATGTGTCCGACCTGGCGTTGGAAAAGGCATCTAGTTCTGCCACGGCTGACCGCACTCAGTTCCCCCGACGCTAAAAACCATCTTTTCGGTAGGCCACGTGGCCGTTCGGCGCGAGGCCACGCTCTGGTGACCTCAACGCGCGAATTAGCTGACAAGCATACGGTATGGACGTACGCCACAGTCATCCTTCTGTCGGTAGGTGGCCATCCCATGACGGGAAATCTTTTATCAAAGCCCCAATCTAAGGCTGAACACTTATCGTACATTCGGAGTCAGATTTCGATTTATGATAACCTATTGTTATGAATATCTTTCATATGAAAATTAAGCCCTGAAGATGGTTAATTATCAATTGAATTTTATACTTTGCTAAGAGGATTTTAAAGCGTAATATGTATCCCTTCATGTCCCAGGAATGGCTTTCTTTATTCCAATAAGAAATAAATAAAATATAAATATAAGAAAAGAGGAAATATTTTTAAAAATTACTATAGTATGCACAATATGTTGATATTTTTTAAGTGTGACTAACAGTATCCATTTACGGCTTACGGAATTATAATGATTGCTTAAGAGCTCTAGATTTTATTATGTATATGAAATTTCAAAAATATAATCAAAGATTCAAAGGTAGCTTAAATTTTTTTACACATAAGCCTTTGGAAGCAAACAATCCCTCAATTTAACTGATCAATGTATTTAACAAAGTACATCCTTACTTCTCAGCGTAACACTGTAAGTTTGTTTAAAACATGAAATATGAGAGCCTACCCCAAGCTCAATTTGTTGGGGTAGACAAAAATCAACCCTCCGACCTATAGACACATCTCCCTTTTGTTCGACAGCCATTAGATTAATATTGACAATTCCCATTCTGGCTCAGACGATCGGAAAGGATAGAATAACCCTCTAAACTATCCCATGAATATTCTTCCTCCCAGCCTCCGACCGGAGCCCACCCTTTTTCGACCTGTTCCGCTTTTTATCCCTCGCAGTTATTACCGCTTCGACCCGAATAAACCATTCAATTCAGGCCTCGCGTATTATCCCGGTATAAAAAAACGAACGCCCCCGAAAGAAGCTCCCGTTAATACATTGATATTTTTATGGCCTTCCATCCTCGCAGGACCCGAGGGGGATAAAAAACCCACCCCCGGTTCCCCCACCCTTCTGGGGTCGTCCGTGCATCCCGACCCTAACCATCGCCTTCTGTGTAATGCATCTCGGCCACCCCTCGGTCCTTTCCCCTAAACCAACCCCTTCAGACAGGCCTTTCTGGCCGTGGGTCTGGTGGCGCGTGCCTCTCCCGCCACTCTCTTAATCTACACTAATCGGAGGCACCAATTAAGCCACGTTTGGCGGGCCATTGTGCGCGAGTGTGTGGGAGTGAGGGGACGCGCTCCGGCGGTTACCCAATGGACTTTTGATGGGTGACGGATGGCGACGGCGTCCGACTATAAGTGGTAAGAATTGAAGAAGCACCGCCGATGGGGAGGGAGGCTTTTACGGCATTCCTCTCTGAAGGGATGATCGTGATCGGTCGATCACCGGGAGTTTTTTTATTCTCTTCCAACCCATTTCGATATTTGTTTCCTTGATTCCGGGGAGGGTGAGAGCGGACGGAGAGAAAAGAGCAACTAGTACTGTTCCGGGGGGCGTTCGGTGAAAAAACGTTCATTGTGGTCAGGGCAGGGCGTGTGAAAAGAAGTATCCTGGGTGGTTATACGCTTATTATCGAGAGTGAAAGGAAGGGAAAGGATTGTAAATTTTGGGTGAGGTATTTAATAGTTCCATTCAGGAGTGTGAACTTTGAATACATTTTTGATTTTGATTGTGTGATAAGCCATCCGTGTGATAACGTGGGAATGGTTGTGCTATTCTGATGAATCGTGGGAATATCCAATGCTACTAAAACTGCTAATAATAATAAATCATCTACCGTCTTTTAATAATTGGTCTGATAGACAATAAATAATTCGTAAATCAACGAGTTTGGTTAAAGTGGTCATGAATACTTACATAGCTTACAATCGTGGAAGATTTACCGAAGATATACTGTTATTGAGTATTTGGAGAAATAAAATGACAATTTAGTAAAAAGCGAACTAATTTAAGATACGCAGCCAACAGCCAGAATCAGATCCAGAACAAAAAACACATTTGTTGGATTCTATACATCGTGAGAAGGAATATTAGAACCCTTATGTGTTGAAAGAAAAAACTTCGTAATTTCCACAATAAGTGGAAATACTACTAATGCTACTAAATAATACTACTTATTGTGGAAATTACGAAGATTTTTCTTTCAACCTAAGATGTCGTTCCACGAAGTGCAGTCAGGACATATCGATTATACCCTTATGTGTCCTAAAATTCTGGCTTCGTGTAAGAGTATTGAGTGATATAAAAGATAATATTAATAATAAAAGGACTTTATTAGGGCAAGATTGAGAGTAGGAAGTATCTTCTTACATCAAACCCTTCGTCGTATGAGAAATGAATGGAAATAGCTTGCAAAATTACAAAGAAGAAAACTTCTATGCGGATTAAAAATCCTAATCTAAGAGCTTAGGAAAAATTTTCACTTCAGGAAAACACTCACTAGAAAGGGAATGTGAAAAACCTGCGAAGCCTACTGATAGAATTTGATAATGAAAGTAGGTTAAAAGATTTATAAAAGACGAAGAAAATTTGATAAAGGTATACAAAAAGACGAGTATACTATTGTAAATTAAGCCAGAAATATTTCCTTTTTATCGTGCCATGGAACTATTTTCAGCAATGATAAATAAATTTTTATTTTTGGATTATGAATAAGTCGATTTAGCCCCTAAGGATCGACTTTTCCCTATATTTTACCAAACTTCTACCGGTGCAGCATGACATGCAACACAGCAATTTGTGCTAATTTGTGCAATTGTGCCTCCTAGTTTTCCAAAAGCAAGTTCCGTTAATGAAATTGCAATACTTAGATATATTAAATGATTCCAGGAGGTTAACGTATCTTGTTTTAAAAATAAATAAATTCAGGCGATAAAAATGTAATTTCGTGTTTTTCTTTTAGTGCAACCTGTTTTTCTTAATATAAAATCTGACTTGGGATAAATATTTATGTCAGAATCGCGGAGTCTAAGTGAACGATTTTCGCCCGGTGTTTGTAACCAATGTAATGAGATATGCTATACATAAAATCAGTGATTAAATTTAACTATTTTAGACGAAATAATAAATCAAAGTAACATGATTGATAAACAACTTTGCTTTTATTCCGCAAATAGTAAATGATACTAACGCTTCCGACTTGTTAATTTTATCATCTTGTGCGATAAATCTGGGAAGCGAAGGAAATATATTTGGTAAAGAGTATTTCTTTCCTTTGTCCCTTAGAATTCACAAAAATAATACTGACCTTTGAACCAGCTGTGTCATTTATTATTTCTGGAATAAAAATATAGTTGTCCATCAATTTTGTTTTTGAAGATGAAAGTCTACAAATTCACGATGTTATTCACTAAATAATAAATATTTATTTTATTGTTATACAAGGTCAATATTTGAATAAAAGAGTGACCAAAAACTTCAACGTATTGATTAAATATTAGATCGATATCGTAAACTTGGGTTTCCTCGGAATTGAGATATCAATTTCAATTTCACCAATAAGTGATTCTATAACTCTAAGAATTATCAAAAGGAGGTTTCCTTATCTCCAAACGGATTCAAGATCGTTTCATGGATAATAACAGCGAAGAATCATTCCAATGCTACTTTTGGCTTACTAATAATGGGTGCATTACTAACTATTAGTAGTACCAGAACTGGTAACTGGTGGATGAAGACTTGTTTATTCAAAAAATAAAGTCAATTGTTGAAAACTCCTTAATTAAATAATCTTAATTGGCAAACAAGTTTCAAAGTTTTCTTATCGTCATAGAAAATTCTTGGGGTTATTGTGGAAATGATACTATAGATATCTATTTTTTTAACTCCAAAACCATTCCATTTCTCCCAATAAAAGCGTTTGAATTATTTTATTATGATGGAAAATTCTATAACATTTTCATAAAAGGCGAATATTTGTTTTTACACGGTTTAATGCATCTAATCCGTAATTAAAATATTTTTGTAAATTATGATCTATAAATACCGCCAATCTGTAGCAGTCCAGATTTTTTTATTTCAACTCGGAAAGGGAAAGTAATGATTTTGTATGATTCTTGGCTACTACATGATATTTTCCTTAATTTATTGATACATAATCCATCGATTCATGGACACCCATTTTAAATAAATCAAACATAACATATTTCGTGTATGAGAGTCTAAAAAGAGGGACATACCTCCTTAGAATTTCATGCAATCTTGTTGAGTTTTCGACAATTACTGACTATATATCTATCAGAAAATATATTTTATAAATTCTAAAAGATGGTATTTATTTAATGTACGAAGCTTTGAAAACCATAATGTTTCAGAGTTTTGAAAACCAAAGTAAGAATTTCACATTATGCATCATATTAGTAAATTCTTTTAAAATTTAAGTGTATTCGATGGGAAATTTAGCTGTCAGTTTATTTGAATTAACTTATTTCATTTAATTTTGTCGAATTATTTAAAATATTTCAATTATCGTTCTCCACCCGGATTAAATGAAGGGAAATAAAATATTTCGTTATTTCTAATACAAATTAGGAGCTAGTGGACAATATTTTTCGTACTTCTCTAAAATACAGATTTTATCATTCCTCAAAGTACGGAAACTAAAAACCAATGAATATTTTAGGCAGAAGCCTTAATAGCGTTGTTAGTAGCGTAACACGATGAAAGACACCTTTTATATCCAGAATAACTCTAAATACGAGTAGTTTGAGATTGGAGACAGTATATGGAGGCATGAGTGAAAAATAATAGCTCTATTTATTTACTTGGTGATACAAAAAGCACGCCCCCTTTGTCAGACCTGCTTCTTCTCATTCTATTCTAGGGATCACTCGAAAGAAATCCTTTCAAATAATCGTCGCACCAAACCACCAAAAATCCTTTCACGGCGACAACAAGTTAGCTTCTCATGGAAAATAACATCTCTCGGCCCCTTGTTCTCCCCGTAAAGTGGCCCACATCTTCTTCAAAAACCATAACCGCTTTTGAAAGCAGTCCCTCTCTTTCCACTCCGCCGAGAAAAAAGGATCTTTCTTTTCAATTTTGTTTCCATTGCGAGCGCGATTCGACGGGACGCCTCTTCAATCAATCTCGGTGTGTCTCCTCCCAGATACAGTTCATTCCGAGAAAAAGGGGTTGAGGGATGTTGAGCTGCTTTTCGGATGAGGAGAGACGAAATGGGCGGATTCGTCGTGGTTGAGATCACAGAGTTAAGAATGTAGGAATCGGACTTCCAATCAAAGGTTCGTTTAGAGATTAGAGTTTAGGTTTTTTTCCCTATAACATCACGTAGTAGATACAGTAGGAATAATAATAATAAATCGTCTTTATTTGGTCGAGATTGAGACGTAACTCTTCTTCCATCTAATCCATCGTTATTAATTATAAAATAAGAAGTAGAAATAATTAGAAGAATTTTGGATGTAAAAAACCTAAGAGATTCTTAGGAAAAAGAAATCCACTGCAGGAGAACACCCACAAGGAAGGGGGTGTGAAAAACCTGCGCAAACCTACCGATAGCCATAGCTAAAAGAGAAAAACATTCAAAAATAAATACACTACCAATAAGTACTTACATCCGATACATAAATAAGAATCAGTTCACATTTAAAATAGAGATAGCAATATACTAAATAACATAAAAAACAAAATAGAAAAACAAGAAAAACATACATGGATTTTCATCCATAAAGTACATTTTGAGGAAAAATAAAAGAAGATTATAAAAAAACCGTATCAAAATAATGCGTACAGTATTATTTTGATACTGTTTTTTATAATATTTATTTATTTTTCCTCATAATTTACTTTATGGATACCATGTCTACTCTTTATGAATACCATGTCTACCCATTATATTATAGTATTTATAAACTTCACACTTGTCATTAATTTTTGTGGCATCAAGTAAAGCAGTATTCATTGAAATTGGAATTCGATGATCATGAGATAATAATAATATCATGAATTTAATTAAAACAATATAGTGAATTTAATTTCCCGAAGTTAGTTGTAAAAAAATGAATTGATTTCGCAAATATAGTGTGTTTCTCAATCATACGAAATGATCGAATACCTCTTCTAACGTATTCCTTGTTATTATAATCTTTTGCATGATCCTGCTCTTATAGAGATATTTTTCATTCGATCAAGATCTATTCAGAAACTTAAATTGTAATCCGACGAATTCCACTTCAAAAAATGTCCAATGAAGATGAGGAAAAGACGAAGAAACATACCTAGGGTCTCAGAAAATAATCGCTCAAGCTTCATTGCATTGTATACGCAGCGTCTTAATAAGTAAGTTATGTTGATTAAGGATGTATTGTATGCAGAGTTAGAGAGAGAGATTCTCTTAATTCTTCCTAATTTTTATTCCATATCGAACGATGGTTCTAATTGAAGATGTTCGATTTTTTAATTCCCAAACGGTGCCAAATCTGCCAGTAATTGCAAGAGACTACGTTTTAATCTTCCGAGACGTCATATGGAGAATCGAATTTAGGCTCAGATGCTCTAGGATATACTTTTATAGCCTTCGAAACAGTGATCATTTTCAAATAGTTTGTTACAAGCAATAATTTTCCAATTATAGCATTGTTTCTTTTCGATGACTCATTAGTCAGTCATATAAATTCCATTCCTTGAAGTTACGTTTATAATATAGATTAATACTATGTTTAAAATAGTATATTGTTGCTAATAAAATCAAAATTGGAAGCGGAATTAAATTATGAAAGGATTAAATCTGGACTTTGTAATATCCTGCACTTTATTTCCTTAAGACATTATAATACGAATAAAAAATCAGTAGTTAATCTTCAGCTATTGAAAAAAAGCAGCTGGGATAGTATAATAGTCATAGAGGAAGGGACGGAAAACAGGCCTGAGGTTAAAAACAATGAGTTGCTAAGTAAAACGAAACGTTAGAATATCAATTAAACGTTAGTGTTATCAAAAACCTGTTAATGCCAGATGATGTCGCACAGCAATGAAACCGGCAAATGATTATAGTAACCTAGGGATTAAATCTAGATTTTTATTAATGTTATATTGAAAAACTTTCACCAATTCACGACTAAAAGTCTTATTTACAAACTTCATCTACTTATTCAATATCAAATTTAAGAAACTAAGTTAATAAAGTGTGTGATTTATACTAAGTCTAGTTTTTCTCTTTCATACTACTCATTACAGAGTGGGACAGTTTTTTGTTTGCCATTAACAGTCGAAGCAAGAAAGTTGCCGGAAAAATTTGCTTAAGGATAATGCAAGAAGATCCTATAATCTAAGGACGTATTACGACTTAAATTATGCAGTAATAAGTAAATATCGGAGCACAATACTTAAGAAAATCCATTAATATAATATCTCTAAGGAGATTCTAAAATAAATTGATACTCTGATTCAATTTTCACATTATACCTACCTATTTCTGGTTATGCATTTAATCTATCAAAACATATATCTATATTCTTTAAATAGAAATATAATTTGGCTATCAGTTATTTCAGTTTTATTATCAGTTAATTTCAAATATATAAAATCTTAACTTAGTATTTAACATTTCCAATATTTAAACGACCTTAAATTGTTTGCCTTTATCCTAGAATGAAAATGTGAATATACCAATAGAACCGAACGTCACAACTCAATTAAGCAGAATGAATCATGCTAGGTCCCCTTGTGTTGTACCCATTGTGCCCAAGGAAATTTACCCCGTAAAACTCCTGGTGGTGGTGAAACTCAATTCAAATCGCCCCAAAAGCCCCAGGCATAGCCTATGGATTGTCCGAGAGGTGAAACTAGATATTCAAGAGCTGGGAGAGCCCGGGGGAAAGACAATTGTTGGGGTGAGGGGAGAGTGTGTGTCGGTGGGAAAGATCTGGGGCGCCGGCGCCTGGAATCCCAGGTGAGGGGGCGTGGTCTATCAAGCGTGGGCGGTCTCAGATGCAGAGATACAGCCTCCGTGTGTCTACCTCCCCCGCTCCGCATCGGAGACCGCCCATCCGGATCTTCTCATCCAATCGCAGATGGGGACGGATGCGGCGTGCAGGAGCGGGTGCCGGGGCTGGGCGGGGCGAACCGCGCGCCGGGCAGGAGGTGCGCATATCGCACGCGGTGGCGGGGGAGAGCTTTCTTCCGGCCCCCCTCCGCCACCCTGCCCCCGAGGACCGGCTCCATGCTTCAGTCTGCCTCAGACGGCCCAAGTGATTAGGGGTTTGCGACGCAGGGTTCATCACGGGTAGACGCCGCCGACACAGGGGCGGCGAGGACATGGTCATCTTGTGAGTACAACACATTCGAGGGTGATGGTGCTTTGTTCTTCTGTTCTTTGCCGTGTGTGAGGAATCGGTGGCCTTGCTTTCTCGAGCGGCATCATGTTTACGGTGGCGTGCGACGTCTTCGGATTGTTGGGGTTGGTTGACATCCTCCGTGGCGGTGTCGTACGACTGAGGTGTTTCTGGTGTCCTCTGGTTTGTTTATCCGGGGATGGCGGTCGAAGTCGGAGTTTGGTTGCGGAGGAACTGCCGTCAAAGTCTGCACGCCACCGTTCACGGATGCCGCCGAGAAATGACAAGGATACCGGCTTTTAGTGTGTGTTGATATTTTCATTTCAAGGGGATGTAATTTACTGTGTATATGATGAATAGGATATATGATCGTCTACCTTAGATATTTGTGTCGTTTACCAGTAAGTAAGGCTTTGAAAATCAGTGATAGATTTGCAGAATGTTCATCCCTAGAGTGATTATTTTAACAATTTATTTATTTAAGATATTCTCTTTGTCGATTTAGATTTAAATTTTCCACACATTAATTTCCTCTCTACATTTGATCTCGGAAACGATTCGGGAAAGAATGAATTGGAATCTTCTAATTATAGTTGTTTCAATGATTACATTTACTTGATTAATTTCTCCCATTTTAAGAAGAGAGTGCGCACTCAACTATAATTTTGAAACATGTTTTTATAACATAATATTGCCCAGTAAATTTTTTTACAGTTATCAGTCTATACAGTGTTGCTATTGACGCCGGTATATATTAGAGACACAAATTAGACGAAAATACTTGAGATATATTGCCGGTGTATTTAAATGATATTACTTGATAAATTCTCGTCGAGTTGTAGATATTATCGCCCATAACTCTACCAGATATTCACGAGACATTTACTTCAGATAGGATGCAGATTAAATTCTTTTGTTAAAGCTCTAATTCAAGTTTTTCATATTAGACTACCAGAATTGTATGGCTATCTTATCGACTAAAAATATTGTACATATAATGAGGGCAACATCTCTTATTTACGTTAAAAACATTTTAAGTCGGAAAAAACCTGTGTAGAAGATAACAAAATGGCTCGATGATCTTCATTCATGTTTGATAAGTTATCATACCTAACGTTACCAGGGGGAAAAACTGAATTACTTCCGTATGTAATACAAAAATATAAAATTTAATTGATTGAAGAATACATGCAAATGAATCTGTATGTTTACTTTAGTTTTCAAGGAAAATGAGAATATTCCGCAATTAGGATGTCAAAATTACTTCTTTCACGTAACGAAGATTTACTTTTTGTTCCGCGTTGAATATAACAAACTACCAAATACGTTTGGGATATTCGCAAATCAAAGGTAAATTTTTCTTTAAGCAAGATATTTTGCAACTAATGCACTTTTTATGTACTGAAATATTTAAAAATATGTTCTTGGGGCAAATATATTTTTCATTTGTTATTGTTTATCGAGCATATAACTTTTCGTTTACACGGGTTAAAATATTTGTTTGGAAATTATATAGAGCGTACAAATGCTGCACTAGTGCTGCACAACCGGCTAGTCAATATTTCTTTGAACTTCATTTATTACTGCAAATATTTACGCAAAAACGTGTATACATTATGAAGTGTGTCTCTTATTGCTGTATATTCATAGCCCTAAAAAATTAATAGAAATATCAGTCAGGCGTTGACTGATTTGAGTTGTTTAAAAATGTTCATTAATCATTAATATTATTATATTTAGATTAAACTAATTTTCCTGGATCCATTGCCTTACTATTTTCATTGATCGATATTTGCTTTTATTTGTTTATGTATAAATAACGTAAATTTACTTTGAACGTAAATTATATACTATGAACGTATTAACTATAAATTAACCTCCTTGGCTATGAATGGTTAAAATTCCAACACAAACTCTAAAAGAGTATTTCTTTTTTAAATCCATTGTAAGCTGAAGTTTGTCTTTGACTCATTTTCATATTCTCCTAATAAAATACGTACATGAGTTTACTTAGAATGAAGCAAAGAAAATAAAATAGATAAAAATCAAAACGAGTTTGGCTCGATCATATACAGTTGTCAGAAAGTTGCGCTTTGCATGCAACAATTTGATACTTGTCACATAAAAATATAAAAGAAACGAAACTTAACGAAATTTGATAACTTTTACCCAGCGTACTTTACAAAGAATATCTAGCATAACTCGTTTCATTTAGTTATCAAGTTTGTTGCATTAAAAAATTAATGCAGAAATATCGCGCTGCTGCACCAATTTCATATGGAATGATGTGAAATATATATGGAACAAAACAACGCATTATGGGATTCGGTTAAATGAAACTATTTGACTGAAAACTCAAATAACGTCGAGGTCCTTTACCTGTGAGAATTATGTTCCCACAGGTAAAGGAAAGACTAAAGCACAATCTGAATTGTTCTCTCATGTCCCACAACCATTTCCAATTTGCGAATTTCCGTGGGATATTTTATGAACGTATTGGCTTGTGAAGACATTATGTTCAAATGACCTTTTTCCCATGGGTTCCGACTTCTGGCCTCTTGAGGGGCATTTTAACAGAGACTTTTTCGGCCCTCAGACCCTTTGAGTGGGTAAACCTTTTAAAAGAGGGGATTCGAGATCGCAGTGCAACAGTTGACGGGGAACCACAAAAGGAAATCCGCTCGGACCCTCAAAGTGACGGAAATAGAGGAGTGGTGCATAATTCGAGGGGAATTCCAAAGCTGTGATCGATAAGATTTCATCGGAATGGCAGCTTCTTCAAAGGATACATCCCAAAAAATAGGTTTTTCAATATGAAAAGACACTCTTAGTCGTTTGAAAAACGAAACTTTCCTATCGTATCTAATGACTGTTAATTCAAATAATCATTCAGTTGATTTAGTAAACATTTTAGTTGTGGTATTTAGTTTAGGAACAGAAAAAGATAGGCTAACTGATAAACAAAGTATGGTTGGGTAGGAATCATTTGAAACATTTCGTAAAGGAAACGCAATATTTGCTCCAACTTGCGCAGGTTAAGTACCTTTGCGAGAATTTAATTCCTATGATTTTATTATACCTGTTTTAATACTAGAGTTATTCCGCATAATTTGACTTTGATATATATAAATGTTTGTATATTTTATTTTCTATATTTTAAACTTCAAGTAATAAGCAATATGTTCTCTAGAAAAGCAAACGTTTAGCAAATATGTAATCACTTTGGCTTCTTATTTTTATATCTCCAAGCAATAATATACGCTCAAAATAATAATAACATTATGACTAATTTATATGGTTACTTACTTACTTAAGATCGAAGGGAGTTTTTTACTTGACGGTACCATGATATCTGTTAATATAAGTTTTGGGTAGATAGTAGTAGATTCTTACATGACATAACAACGCGACAGAGATAGTTTGGGAGAAAGTCGTCCTCGCAAATTATACAGACTCACAAAAAGTAGCTATTAATTATAAATTTCACAAATCATGGCTATCGATCTCACTCTTAGTTCAATCTAGATGTCCTTCCAATCATTTTCTTTACAAACATATAACTACGATGTTCAATTTTTTAACATATTTAAAATAAAATTGCATCAAGTAATAGTAATGGCGCATTACTGAGCTACTTGGAATTATTAACATATTGTTAACTTAATGCGCACCTATAACTTTAAGATACTCTCGTAACGTTTTATATTGTTGTCGCATGATTTCGTACAAATGCAAATATTTAAATGTAGTATAAAGGTGTTTCATTAATTGTGATTTATTAGATCCATATTTACATTAACAAATGCAGAAAAAATAATGCGTTTACAGTTGATTTAGATTTTAGAAAAGCTAATTTCCGAATCCATACGACTATTTTGATAGTAATTATTGTCGAATCTATCGGAATGATAACTGATTACAATTCAAATATAACCCTTTGCTGTAACTTAAAGTTTAATCTAAAGATCGGCGGAAAAATTGATTCCCATCTGTTCTTTCCAGATGAAATATTACGACCAATGCTAGTGCCCTCTTTCATGGTGAACCCAGCAACCCTCAGGAGCGATATTCTTTTCTCCCACGCTCAGTTTGTTAACAGCTATGCCTAAAGAAAATTTATCTACGTTCTTGACTATGATCTGAAAAACCTCCCCAAAAGCAGAGCACTATTCCCTCAGCTAGAAAAGAATAGTTCGGAATCGGCCGTAAAAGCGATCGTCCCAATCTTCGGCTGCGATCTGCAGACTCTCCCCCCCGCCCCGTAGTGTGTGGTCGCCCCCCCTCGACAGGGCAATTCTCGCGCTACACAGAGGAAGCAAAAATTGATGATTGTCCTTGTTCTGAGATGCAAAGAAAGGAAAGAGTGAAAAGCTTGAGAGTTGAGTGAAGAGGGAGGGAGCGGTGAGTGAGAAGTAAGGTGTAGAAAGAAAACATTTGAGAGCGCATTGAGGAAGGCTGGGAAAAGCACATTCCGCCACTTAATTAGGAAAGGATTTTAGGGGAAGGAAATTTGAAGGGATTTTAAGTTACCTGAGCTATTATTCTTGTTTTAAAATTTCTATCTGGATTTTTTTGTAAATTATATTTCATAAACGGGAGATATTTATCCATCCGTAAAAAATACATACAGTCAAGTATATAAGTTAATCTTTTATAAAATTCATTTGCTGCTTAATCATCTTCTTTGTCCGAAATATTTGTTAGTCCAAGAAATGCTTCCCAAAGGAATCAATAGATTAACGCAACTAAAAAATATCAACCTATTTTGCAATCAAGAAAAATTGTCAGAATTTTATTTTCCTAGGCTAATTTGTATATTTACACGCTTGTATTCATAGGGTTCCGTAAAAGTAGTCATTAGCCGGTTGTTTAATTTTTGTTCATTAAAAATCAGAAAACATCGAAAATTCCTTGTTAGCCGGAACATTCATTGGAAGGATTGCTCGAATTTCAGAGTAAATTGTATTCCGGAGAGCATTCAAATCACTCTAAATTTTCTTTTACATATCTATTACATTGTTACATTGAGACCATATAATGTTTTTATGAAAAACATTCTTGATTTATTTTCTTTGAGTTAGATTTTGAAGGGTAACCGTATCATAAAATCCCAATATTTTCAAACGATACAACGTAGGCAAAGAAATTGTAGATGTACTTATTATTCGATAAAATCTTTAATCTCTCATCTTCGCCTAACTTTAATTTTGAACCGCCGTAGAGAGGTGAAATTATCATGTTCTTGCAAATCCCAACGCAAAAGAGTAATATTCGGCCGTCGAGTCGGCCTTTGGCTGATTCGTGAATTAGAGTCTCAACATCCGTAACAGAAAGACCAAAACGTTCCAAGAAGTCATGCTTGATGGAATTCCCCTTTAAAAAACCCTTGAAATTACACGTGAAGTTCCGAATTCCGATAAGAAACATAGAGTGCGAATACAAGTTCCGACTTGAGAGTTCAACGTAGCGTTACCTAAGGAGCGTGGAATCTACTATTGTGCCGCGACCCTACGACTCGAGGCGGGGGATTGGGAATTCGCTCGGGTGGAATGAGTGGACGTCTCCACTGAAGAGGCCCGACTAATCGACTAAATTAAGCATAATGAGAAATCAGTAGAAGTCTAAATGACACATTTGTCGATTGCCAAGAAAAAACCAGACGACATTAGTGGAAAGAAAGCGATAAAAGAAAGAATCGAAGAATGATCAAGGTGTATCCAGTCCGAGGAACCGATACAGTGGAAAAATTCGTTAAATTTCAACTTCTACAGATTCCCGCGCTAAAAAAATTTAAACGTGATTGCTTGAATATTAATCTCACAGTTTATGCATGAATCCTTGAAAATATATCAATATCACAGGATTGTCATTATAACATTCCCAACTTATCCACCTATTTGTTTATCCTGTTTTTGTACTTTTTAATTTTTTTCCGTTGGTTTTTTACTTTATTTTTACTCTTTTTCAATCCTTTATAAATGCATCACACTATTTATGGATGTGTTAAATGGATATGCGTATAAATGTTATTTACTTTTGGTATTTGGAGTTGGTATTTCAAGTCTGAACGGGTTATAAACCTTTTGGTTTTGATAAAGAATGAAACCACATGAAATCTCACTTGCATTAATACCAACGACTTAACGTAAAGGAGTATTTTTTAAATACTACGTAATATTTGTTTACAGAAGAAACCGATAAAATCATAGATGAAAGAAAAATACTTCCAGAGCAGCTATTATACCTAAATTTAGATTACTTTCTAGCAAATATTAATATTCCATCCTTTCCTCGATTGGTTGTTGCGAAACGTCTTTCCTTGAGAAAGAAAGAATCTTGAGAATGGCCATCTCACAGTTATTTTTTAATTGCAGGCAGGAGCGCGGTGATTGCTCCGGAGGGCGTCGTGCCATCTCTATGGAGAGTCCTACCCCGCGCCACGCCGATTGGGATATCAATGACAGCAGCATACCAAGGGTAAGGATTGCTATTCATCCAGCTTCCCTATAGACCCACGGCATATATCGGAGATGTTAATATACCATCTTTTTACCTAATGTAAGCCAAAATTAACGTTAAAATATTCATATCACGCCTCCGAAAATATTCGAAGGCAGATTGAGTTTGATTACCCCAATGGAAGATAACTCAGCAGCAACTCGAAGATTACAATGAAACTTTACATCCGATATTTATTACCTAACTTTACCTCCGGTGTTTTTATATTTACGATTTTATACGATGAAAACTTTTCATTCAAATTTGTAAGATTAATTAGCATTAGTAAGGCAATCCTGACTGAACTGGTATCGCTCGAATTCTTCTTGATATAATTTATTTAAAACCATTTTAAAGGCGTCTTAATGATTACGGAAATTACTAAACAACTAATACTGCTTCGGCAAGTTACATAACCTTCCCATGTGGTCTAGTGGCTAGGATATCTGGCTTTCACCCAGAAGGCCCGGGTTCGATTCCCGGCATGGGAACATTTTATTCCAAGTTATCTGGTTAATTTGCTCTTAGTAACGACTCCTCCTTTACATATTTTTTCTGTCCATTAATTTAGAATATTTTTGGTCCCCAGGTGAGCCATTTCGATCAATTTGTGGAATGGGCTGATGGTCACTGCCGCTTCGTGTATTCTGCCGACTGTGAGGAAGCCAAGAGGCACTCATCTGGATGGGCTATGCGGAACACCAACAACCACAACGTGCACATATTGAAAAAGTCTTGCCTTGGAGTACTGGTGTGTTCTGTTAGGTGCGCATCCCAAGGGAAAGCTCCTCCGGTGAACCTGAGGCCCGCGATTTGCGACAAAGCAAGGAAGAAGCAGCAGGGTGAGTGCCGAAGTGGTGAGTGAGGAGGAGTTATACTGTGATGTTTAACAATTTACTGATTCCATTATCCCAAAACGTTGCGATGAGTCGAAATACTGACTGGCGTTTAACTTACTGACGTACGTTTACCGCGTTTACCCAAGGAAACAGTTGAACCGTCATCCGTAAAAGTGTTGCAAACAAAACCAGGGAGAGAATCAAACAGTTTAGCGTTATATACGATTTCGTATTGAATATTCAAGTCTCAGGAAAGATCAATAAACGGAACAGAAAGTTTTAATTGGTTCAACAGCGTTTATCGACATGATCCCGGTATTAGAGTCACGTTCTCTTTCAATTATTCCTTGGAATCCATTGAAAGCCATTCTGCAAAGTTTTACTATTATAAGGAGAATATGGGAAAATTGTTTGTGTAAGCTGAGGTGAGATAGGTAAGATGTAAGCTAAATGACAACATCCTCTCTTGCTTAGAACTTTCGCCGGGATACGGATATGCATATAGGGTCTGAGAGTTTAGTTTGAAAGCTTGACGATTCTTCGATTGGATCTTTTAAAATCAAAACGAGAATTTTGCAAACATTTGATAGGGTTTCCAGATTTTTAAGAAAAATCGCTTTTACGATTTTTTATTTATTCTGAGAAAATCTGAAATTTTAGCTATCATAAGTAATGAAAATACTCGATTTATTATTGTCGTCATTGAAACCCCAAAAGGAATACCAAAGGAACAACAAAATATTTTTTAGTTTGTTTTGCGTCTCGGCGATTACCATGTTCAGGATCACACGATCATTGCTAACTAGAATACTAGTTTTGTAACAATACAATGATTCCGATAATCATGAGTTAAATATTATTATGAATTAAATAGTTTTAATCTGTAATTCAGTTCATTTTTTCCCATCTTACAATAAGAAAGACCAAGTAACAGATAATAAATTGCTAGGCGTGACGGGTCAAATAAATCTTCTGCGTATTCTCTATGCATAAGCATACTTCAAAGTAGGGGAGGATATTTTTATTCCAAAGAAATAAAAGAGCTAAAATTTATAAAATACCATACAGATACAACATCATAGGCAATGAAAATAGTAAGGCAGAAAAGGAAAGGAAAATATCCCAAGCGAAGAGCCCATTCTAACAGAAAAACGTTTTTAAAAGCTAGTGATTTGAGCGAAAGTGTTTCTGTATAGGCGAGAAACATGAATTGTAACAGCAGCAGTTTTATAAGAAAAGACTATAAGCAAACGAGAAGTGATTCTACAGAGTAATTGTGAAAATACAATAAACCGAAGGACAAATGAAGGCATTCTAAGTGAGGTCAAAAGAGAAATATGTGGAATACATTGATAAAAATATTGATAAGATTTAATCGGCCTATCAACGAAATTGCCCCACGATGAATTAAATCAAAGGTTTACTTTCAAATGTAGGAAAGGAAAAGAACACTTTGTCTTAGTTCCACAGTAAATTTATTGTGCGACCGGTGTAGACAAAGGCCTAGTCATCTTCTGGCCAGAGATGACTAGACCTTAGTCGAAACTGGTCGCACAATAAATTTACTGTTGAACTAAGACATAGTGTTCTTTTCCTTTCCTACGTTATGGAGTTCCACAAAGTGACAGCTTCGTCAATTGATTTTATTTTACTTTTAAACTTCTATATTTATTGAATTTAGCATTTCTACTTACTGTATTTTTAATAAAAATGATTACATTCATTGATAATTTAAAATTTTCCTCGAGATGCAAAAGAGATATTTTACCCTATCGTTTTAATAATATGCTCCTTATGGGATTAGAAATTTTTCACACACTGTGTACAGATTATATGGAAAATACACTTTGTTAATTAATTAACGCATATTATCAATTTTACGGCTTATGATTCATCGTGAGCATAACTCTTTGAAGTTTACATGTCTACGGAAGCCTCTCTACGGAAGCAGAAAGCCTAAAGCTCGGAGTAAAAAAAAGAACAGAAAAGACAGAATAAATTCAATACTGTACGTCTTATATAATTTTTAAACTCTATATTTTCTTATCTAAACGAAATATTTCTTTGGTATTTTTCAGGTAAACCTTGTCCAAACAGAGATTGCGGAGGTCGGTTGGAAATCCAGCCTTGCAGAGGGCACTGTGGTTACCCAGTTACTCATTTTTGGAGGCATACTGATCATGCAATATTTTTCCAGGTAAGACTTTCCAGCTTTCGTTTTATCTCTCGTATTGTAAAAATGGTGCCTTGGTTCCTCACAATAAACTATAACGGAGGGAAATGTATGAATGTAATACTGTGCATGTCAGCCAAATGCGTTTCTGCAAGAAAGGAAGAGCGATATATCGGTTGCTTTATATGAATACTTAATGATTACTCCAATTCGAATATCTTTCCATGATTACGATAACGATACCCTGGGGTGAAATATCCGTCAGAGAAAAATGTAAGCACGAAGATTTTCTTCAAGATATAGTTTTAAATGCTACTGTTAGAGGAAAATGAACTTGTGACGGATGATTTACAATTAATAAAATATAATGTTTAATTAGCTAGAAATTTACCTTCAACCGTCATATTTTATGATTTAAATAATGTTGTTCGAAAATAAGCGAAAAAATTATAGCTCTCGATTAAATTGCTGGTCGCCTTTTCCTGACAAGTAAATAATACCATCTATGATAATACTTAATAATTACAAAACTTATTATGAATAGGATAGAAATAGTCAGTTTTTATGAAATTCTATTCTATTAAAGCATTTTCGAAGCGTGATTTTTCGTACACTCAAGTGAGTAATCAACCCCAGAGAGCGTAATTGTAATCAGTTCTTGGCATGATATTTGTATGGCGTCTATAAAGATTCAGAGATGTACAATAATCCGCCGTTTAGTTTAAAATTTCATCTCTTATTAAGAATGTTTTTCATATTAAAGTTTCCAGATGGAAAATTTGCCCACGCTATCTTATAATTATCACAAAGACAAGTTACGAACTTTCGCAGCCCTCCAAGACTTACGAGAAGGACCGAATGAGAGTGAAAAATTTCTGAATGAATTTCTAAAAATGAAAAAGTTTGGGAAGTAAAGGTTATTTTCATAATTTACAAAACTCATCTTTTGGATAAAAACTAAAAAATAATTTCTGCGCTACCTTATATTTTTTCAGTAACAAGCTTTTTGTAATTTGGACTCAAACCAGAGGTCGATCTCTTTAAAAGAATCCATCAAATACTCATATTTGATTAGTCTTTCATTTTCAACTTCTAAATGATAAATAATTTTCTGAATAAGTATGATTTAAAAACCCATTGCGGGCCGCTGCTGTCCCACGGCTCGTATGTTGCAGGCTTTATCTACCGGTGTACAGGTTAAGAATCATTTTATCACCACCAGTGATCCTCCCGACCCCTAGGAGATTGACGGTTATTTTATTTATCTCCAATTCTTTATCATCCTGTATAGGTATATTATTTCAGTTGTAGGAGGTCACCATCTAACCCTACAACGCTGTCTTCGGTGTTCTCTTCACAATCCCCTTAACAAGTGGTGAAGAGTACATTTTTGCATTTTCTAGTATAGATCTATGTAGAATAGTGGGTCCGCGACTGAATGAGTGTATTTAAATAGCTCAACGAAGCCGAAAATAATGATAAACACTAGAAAACTTTTGAATTGTGCAAATCATTGGAATATTTAGATTGTAAAAATTACATAATTACATCGAATTTCATCAAAAATGAGCCATGTATGTATCAAAAGCAAAAGATCATTTCACATTGTTTTACAAAATTTAGATGTGAAAACTTTTACGTTGATCGTGATTTTCGAGCTATATCACTTCCTCTATCAATGCCAATTTTATAACCATGTCATTTTCTCCCATCTATCATCAGGCTAAAGGCGTTCACGATCATCCACGTCCCGAGGCTAAGTCAACTTCGGAAGCGCGTCGTAGCGTGGGAGCGGCACGGAGAGGTGCAAGGGGACTAGCTTCACTCTTGGCCCGAGAATGCGGTATCGGGACAACTAAGGTGAGTTTGGATTTTCCTTTCCTTACCATACCCACGCAGTCCATTTATTATTAACTGATCCATTGCGATCTTAATAAATAGGAAACTAATAAGAGATTGTATTTACTCCGGCAGATCAGTAGATTAGATCCAGTCTAATTCTATTTTATTTTCTCTTGTGTTCCTTAAGGTTTATTCCGAGCAGTATTTTAGCGAATAGTGAATATCTTAGGTATAACTACAAGTAGCAAGAAGGCAAAGATGTTATCTACGCTATCCATCTTAATACTTTGCTAACATTTGATTTTCTCTAAGAACTCTGAAGTAGTAAGTGCTTGAAGTTATTCGATTAGGTAACTAAATATTTTTCGCAGGCCTAGATAGAGTTTTGACTTTATTACCTATCTGAAACTTTTTTCTGAATATTGGTCACCAGCTAAATGTCATATACTCTAACTAGAATTCTGATTGAACGGGAAAATCCTATTCGATTCCTCTTAACGAAAACATGCATATAAAACAGTATTGTTGTATTAGTTTTGCAGGCCAAATATATAATAATAGCTATAAAGAATCGAAAGCTACCGTGAGCTATCACCTACGATTCAAGGAGAATTACTTCAAAATTATTCCACTACATCCTGTAGTAAGAACGATGTTTAATTTATCTATTTGGTGTTTTCTATAATGTTATTTCTTTTTCCTAATAATAGAGATGGAAGAATCTTCAAACTCACCGAGAGAACACGGCTCCAGTATGGAATACTGGAAATGGAGTAGCGGCTGACTGCGGCCTAGGGCCACCGGTCCATGCACCTCCTGTACTTCAACAGAAGAGGAATCAACGTGATCTCATTTCCCCGTCCACGCTTCAACCTCCTATAGACAGGAGTTACGAGCAACCTCCGCCACCACCACTAATATCGGACCCTGGAAGAGGTTAGCTATTTCTATTACTGCTATTATAATAGTATATCGACGATATTACAGAGTATTCTGCGTATGAAGAGAGTGAAAGTCGAATATTTTGAGTCTATGAAATCCGAACGAGCCATTTGACTATAAATTAAAGGGAATCATTTGATGCAAATTAATTCAAACCCAATCGCAACAAAAGAGGGCTTTCTATTAGCAGAATTACCGTCTGAATGAATAATCCAATGATTGGTCTTATGGTTTCCGTAACATTCTGGCAAGTTTGACTTCAGAAATCACTTTATCACATACTGTGATGATTCAAATACGTATTATGTCTTTAACGACTTCTTAATAAAACAGAATTCAGAGGATAAGTGGTCCTTTGAATAACAACACTATATATCATTCTGCCAATTTAATTACCTGTTTCGCGCTCCGCTGCAACAAACGAGTTACGTAATAGCAGATAATTCACCGTTCTTGAAAGGGTTAAAAGGCATTGGAGGCAGACTGTATTTTTTTGTTCGCAATAAGAGACTCTCATCAAATATAATTAAGTTTCATTGTCTCCTTAATAATGTTTCCAATTGGTTAGTTGGAAAGTAATATTAATCTTACTTTAACTGTAATAATTGTAATAAAAAAGACCATGAGTAAAGTGATGGTAAAATGTTGAAAATTATTTTTTACCTGAAAAAGTATCCCGTGGTATGCTATTTATTCGACGAAAAACAATTTTGATTCCTTGGTCAATCATTTTCCCGAATCTGATCACTATTGCATTCAGCTGATCCCGCACAAACTTCACAACACCAATACTTATTGAAGTATTGATGGCATTTAAGCTAATTAAGTTCGGTAAATTTCTAGATTCATTTACCTTAAATTCCTATTATTTATCATCGAGTTCAATCTGTGGTGCCTTGAATCACGAACGTCTCACTTCTAATATTCGTCGAATGATTAAGCTATAGGTACTAAACTAAAATCGGGAGAAAAATGATAACAACATTGCAAATATTTCTTTAGTAAAGCGTAGTAATAAATCGATTTCATTTCATAAATTATACTCTAAAAGTTTTCCTGCAGTACATGGATGACTATTGTATTCTATTTCTATTCGTTTCGGCAACTATGATTCATCGATTCTTAATAGCTTTTTTGTTCTCTCCCATCAGGTTCGCAGTCCACTTGCTCCTGTCCCCCATTCGAGTGCTTCTGCTACCACGTTGGTCCTCCCCCTCCTCTTCTTCAACCCCACTACGATATCGTCAACCAAGCACCACCACCAGTTCACCCACCGCCCCCTCCACCGCCTCCCCCTCCCCCCACACATGACGTATCGCACTACGTCCATCGTCCAGCTTCCGTTCCTAGACAAAGTGAATGGATCCCCATGCCTAACACATGGGTTCCTGAACTGAAATCGGAGCCGTACATGCATCCCGTGGCACCGACGCACCACGAGCAGAACCCGATGGTCATGGACCCAACGTATTGTGGTGGAGTGACCATGGAACAATTCCAGCCAGAAGAGATCTTCCAATTGGACACTCCACTCCGGCCATTCAATGTTCCCCAGTACCAACCCCAACAGCAACTCATGGATCATCAGCAGATGCAGCATGCTCAGTTGACTGAAGAGGTACCATCTTCACCTCCTCTGCTTTTGGATCTTGGATCAGGGAGTACTGTATCTCACCAAAGACTTTCAAGGAATATGGATCCCCAGACTTTTGACCCAGGAAGGCAGCACATTGATGCAAATGAGTGGAGTTCATTCTGCGGAGTTATGGAGCCTGTTTCTAGGGTGTGTCAAATAAATTATCCTATGCAGCAGCAACATCCAGAAACCATTTGTGAGCCCAATCAAAGTGGGGGAGGAGCGGAAGTGGATGAACTATTAATGGGTGGGCTGCAGAGTGGTAATCTCGCAGATGAGCTGATGCTGTGTGCTGGATTGCTGGACTCTTTACCAAGAGGAAACAGCCCGAATGGAAACATTGCTACCGATACCTACCAACATCATTATCTTCCACATTGAGTAAGATATGATGACGAAAGGATCAAATCACAGTGTTAGTGACAAAAACAATCAGGGGAGTGATTTAAAATCAAGTTTGAATCAGGGATATTCTGAGTTGATCAGTTTTTAAGCGGTTATGTGATGGGTTTTGCTCCCAAGAGGGGTGTATGAGAGGTGATATGTTGCATCTTAGAAGTTTTGCAACTCTCTTATTCCCAAAATTGTTCCACCTCATAGACTTTGTTCAGAAGAACTTAAAACCAAATGTTACTTTTTGTTAAATATATAAATACTTGTAAATATACATATCCTAATTGAATGAATTCAATTTATTATTTCTAATTTAATTAAAATTTAGGGTGATAATAACTGAATTCTATCTTTTTACCTAGCTAGAAAATAAAAACTCAGACATTTCTTCATCATAGATTAGAGTAGTTGACAGTTACAAGAAGGACAGTATATGTGTAACAAAGATGATCTCAGATGTTTTGATTGGAATTTTTTATCATTCAAGATTAAATTAAAGTAATATGTGATTCAAGATTGAACATAAAAAATTAAAATAAATGGTTCCATTACTTAAAAGTCAGTTGTAATAACTAGGACTTTAAATATTGAAAGACAGTAACTCTTATGTCTAAAGGTATGTTAACCCAAAGATAATGGAATTTTAATCTCAGATAGGACAAAAGTAAGATTTGGCAAGTCCACATGGTTTTCTAACAACTTTCAGCACAAAATAGCATTAAATTTTTTAAACTTTTTAATGAAGAATCTCAAACAATTAAGTTCACAAAAGAAAAAGTATAGATAAGATAGATTAATTTATATGTAACATGACCTGATTATATTTTCTATTACAACCATTTTTCATGCAATAATTTGATGTAATTTTCATTATTTTTTATTCCCTCTTTTAGGAACATGTCAAGATTCTAATCTCTGTCTTTGGGGTGCTCCCAGTGTAAAATTCTTGTTTTGAAGTCTTTTAATCTCTTGTTCTAAGTAAGGCTAACGTAGCTAAGTATTGTGCTACGTAAACCCATAAAAATATATGTTTCCTTTTTTAAATGCCTAAGGTAAGAGCACACTTAGCAAAAATAACTACCAAATCCTTTTCAGAAATAACTTAAAACTGATTAAATTAATAGAAATAACAATTAAAGTTTTCTGAATACTGCTGGATTCATGAAAATGTAATGCGATTTATACAGGTTCAAAGAGCCCTCCTGTTCTTCATCTTAGTGTTTTTGAAAAACTTAATTGTGTAAATGAATAACATTACGCTGCATCAGCATATAGAAAAAAATATCCTCAAGATACTCTAATCTGATGATGCTTTCTATAACCGAAGAAACAACGACTGAAATAATAAAGGGAAATTGTAGGATGCTCACTGCACAGGATGGATAGCTGTAGTTATTATGATAATGGGATGTCAGTTTCAATTATAATATTTTCAATGGAATATGAAAAATAAGAAGAAATATAGTTTGCATGAAGTATAAATTGAGTAAATTAAACATTTTAATAATTTATTGGCATTAATTAGGTAACTTAGATTTATTAGTGCTTTGTATATCTTAAGCTTATCAATACCCTTACAATTACAAAAAGAAGGTTCTCTTAATAAAGATCTTTTTTACCAATTATATAAACAAGGAGAATGTGCCTAGGAATAAGTGGTGAACATAAATACTACAATTTCAATTTTCTTACACATACTAGCTACTCCTTTGTAAAGAAATAAATTCTGGAACACACCTGTTAATGAATTGGAGGTTTTAAATTCTCCAAAAGCCCTCTTTGTTGGTGCTCCTGGTCTTACTCCCCATTTATTTTACAACACCTGAGGAGGACAACATAAGATTGGTTGTTCTCCTAAAAGATGTTTGGGCATCATTAAAGTGCGGCATTCATTTCTTGCTCTCCTACTACCAGGGAGTAAGACCAGGAGTGCCGACAAAGACAGTTTTTGTATATTTTATAACCTACTATTTACCTACCTATTTTAAAGCCTACTCCTTAGTTCAAGGTGTTAAGTTTACACAGACGCCAGTAGGAGGCAGCACCTCGCAGAGTTACTTCATTCTCAAATCACCTTTGTATTCATACTACAACATGCAGCCATCAAAATTTCCACTTATACTGATAAATATTACTAAATTGTATTGTATCCAATTGAAACTTAAATCAAAAAGAAGAAAAATATGTCTTTCCTGCATAACCAAACTGACTGCAATTCCCCCTTCATCAGAAATTCTCCCATGTTCAATCTATGACAGAATTCTATTTCTAGATATAGGTCCATTAACAAGGGGGTTATCAAGCCATATTGTCATATTCTTCACTTTCATTCCCGCAATCATTAGCTGAATTATATTATCCCAAGGAACTTATTTATTTACAATAAAAGTGGGCAATCAATTTCTACTGCCCACAAAGATGTACAAATAACATAAAAATCTCATATTTTATTAAAATGAAAGACATTATGTACAAAATATATATTTACAATGAAAGTTCAAAGCAACATTTGTTTTGCTGCATCAATCGCCTAGTTCTGCCTTGGCTTTTCCCATTTGTTTAGGCATTTTTTTGTTTGTAGAGTCTTCTAGCTCTCTTGGCTTGTAGTAATGTGGAGCCACTTCTAATAACCACTTGCTTTCGATCTCAGTTAACTGAAAAGATAAGTCCAATCTAAGTTTGTCAGCACCTCAATGTAAATTATTTCTAAATAAAGTTTAAGAACAAATTATTTCTTAAATATAGTTATTTTAAATATAGTTTTTCTTTACCCTGTTATTATTAAATAAACATTAGACATTTGGGCCTAAATTGTTTCATGATGGTTCATCATAGGCTTCTGAAGCATTTTGGCATATGACAGACTAATATAAATTATAAATAAAAAGCTATAAAAATTTTCAGTTAGATTTCATTACCTGTCTCATAAATTCTTTGGTGGTGAATACAAGTTCATGGTATAAGACCCATCTTGGAAGTTCCTCAAAGAGTGAGCTGTTTGGATGTATGGATACTGTTTGACTATGCTTTACTGTTTTATATTGACCACCTTTTGATAGGCGAGCAACATGATAGAAGTACCCAGCAGTTATAGCCTGGAAAACCAAACCAATGTTTATATTTGATTAACTTTAGTAGCTGTTGATGATGGAATTAATTGAAAAAATATTAACCATACAATGGAACTTACCTTTCTAATATTGGCAGTGTCTTCAGGATTAGATACTAAATCTATTTCAACCCGCTGCATCAGTCCAGCAAGTTGTTCCCTGACATCACGAGCTCTCTTCATAGACCTGAAATATAAAAACATGACTCAAATCTGCAAAATATTAAGTTTTGTAACATTCAAAGAGTTCCTCATTTTACATGTAACTCTTGTGTTACTATCAAATTTCATAAAATTTTTTGGACAAAAAGGCTGTTCCATTATTTTATCAAAACTATAGTTTTTGTTAACAAGAGAACATAAATATGATATAAGAAACAGTAATGTTAAACAAAAATCCAATGATGTGGGGAATATAACCAAGGATTGAAGAACACATACCTATGCTGGATGAAATTTTCATAACACCACTGAGTTGAAAACTCAGTATCTGCCCACTCTTTATATACTTTGAGAAGTGTCAGATGGTCACCACCAGCCACAAAGAAATTTTTTCGAGCTGTATCAGCATGTATAATTTTATCCTTTGGTCGGTAAAATATGGCACCATTTACAGAAAGCATAGCAGCAATACTGAGGATCTCTTCTGAGCATTTGTATCTGATAAAGACAAAGAATTACATAAAGTTAGTACCTTGAGTTTCTCTCATATTTTCTTGAAAATATTAAGAATTAACAAGGACTTTTTAAATGAATAAAAAATGGGAGGAAATCCTTATGCAGAAAATTTCTTAATAAAAATTTTGGTTTCTTATTCCTGCAATTTATTTTTAATATATTGTAAATAAATACAGTAAAATTACTACACAAATATGCCAAAATGTTTGACAAAAGTACTTTCTAATAACTAAAATTCAGCAACTAGATAAAATACATAGAATACAATTCATTGCCATGATAATTTTACTGATAATACATATACCTACATTACATATTAAGAAAAATATCTAATGATGCTATTCAGTTACAGAATTGTTGAAGTATTACTGTATTTATTGATATTGAAATCAATCATCACTTACTTTTCGGATGCTAGTATCATCTTTGCCATCATAGGATCAACTGGGAATTCAGCCATACGACGTCCAAGTTTAGTTAACTCGCCATGGTGATTAAGAGCACCCAATGCATACAACTGTTCCAAGGCCAAGACCTAATAATGATACATGTAGACAATGAAATGAAGATAATACTATACTTACCAGTAACTTTAGAACAAGACACTAATTTTAAAATGAGATGAGAACAGAAAAGTTTTTTCCATATCTATATCTGTATTATAGTTCAAATTAAAGAATTGATACATTCGAATTGGAAATTTTTAACACGATCTTCCACATTCCCCATCTCGTTACATTATGGAAATTGAAAAAGACAAACCTTTTTTCAATTATGATGAATTATCTGTATCATTGTGTATGGCGAGAATCAATATAGATGATACAATACCTCTACCAAATAGAATCCCCAAAAATTAGCCTATTATATGCTTTTATATTTGGTGGAAGTTATGAAGGACTACTTAGTTTATAAGGTAATCTTATGGTCTTGCAGATTTTATAAAACAGTACAATTTACTATGAAAAATAAACATTATAATGACAATATACAAAGATAGGAGAAAATGATATATATATGAGCGTTTTAATATGATCATATGCTAATAGTAAATGAAAACATTCTATAGCAAACAATTCATATGGATTTTTCTTACCAATGTTTCATGAGGTGGTGGATCGAGAAAATCAAAGTGGACAAGGTCATTGATCCCAAGAGCTTTGAGAGTTAGAACAGCATTCCCCAAGTTAATTCGTTGTATCTCAGGTACTGTATTATCTTCTAATTCATGTTTGTAAGCCCACGCTGTGTATAACCTAAAACATTTTCCAGCAGCAACTCGACCTGCTCGTCCAGCTCTCTGATTGGCAGATGCCTATAAATAATTGAAATTTATATTTATTACAAAAAATAATCCAATAAGATCAAGAATATAATTCAACAAAATTTGTAATGCATTTAAATGCTTAGAAATAATTCAGCTAAAACTTTATGAGATTAAAATTAACATTTCATAGCTTATTAGATAATTACTTATTAAACAATTCATTGCCTTTGTTGTTAAGTGAAAAGTATCAAAATATAATTACGTATAGACACAACAGAATTAAAATGAAAATTCCAATGATACAAGCTATACTCATTTATGAAAACATGAAACATTTTAAATAAGACAGAGATAAAATCCAAAGGACAAACCTTAGATATGGGTACTACAATGAGTGACTCCATTCCTGTTCTTGAATTAAAATTGTTCTGCTTGCAAAATCCAGGGTCTATCACATAGATAATGTTATCAATTGTCAAAGATGTTTCAGCAATATTTGTAGCTAAGACAACCTAGAATAACATGGCAGAAATTATATGAATTATTCACTACATTGCAATTCCTACTTTAAAATCTCTGTTTAATAAATTTAAATAAAAGCTATAACAAATTAATTTACCTACTTTGCCCATATTTGACTTTAAAATAGGAATTCCTTTTTAAAACCTCACCAAGATGCACAAAATCACCTTCACCACCAACATAATACTCAATCTACCCATACAAACGAGATTGTAAAGATAAATTTTCAAAATTAATACATCAAAATCATCCACGATCAAATTCACACACACAGCAGGAGACATTAAGAACTTTCACAAATAGTCACACTACGACTGAGATACATCTACAAATCAAAATTAATGCAAAATGATTTCTTTTCAAGCTGAATTCAAGTGTCCTAGAGAAGTCTAAAATAAAATAAATGCTCATTTTTTGATTATGAAATAACAGAAATAATGCAATTGAAAATAGATGACGAGGCATGTTTTTGTATAGCCTAATGGGTCCTGACAATTTTAAAGAACAATTCAAACAACTAACCTTCCGTGCACCAAGTGGAGTGGGCTCGAAGATACGTGCCTGCATGTCTGATGGTAAATTAGCATAGACTGGGAGAATAACGAGCTCTTTCAATTTTCCAGAGGTACCCAGTCTCCGCATTCTGGAAATTAGAAATAATATTTGAAGTAACCAGTCACTCTAAAAATTGGTGAAACTCTATTAAGTTATTACGTGATTAGATACTCTATTAATTTAACTTCAGGGGTTAGGGATTATAAAAGAAGATAAAGAAATAAGTAAAAATTGTTATTCATATTTAATTTGGCTATTTATGATGCAAATATGACAATTAATGACTAGGCAATTTTTAATTTTATACAAACATACAGAAGTTAAAGTTAATCTAGTTGTTTGAAATATTTTCAAACCAAAATGGCACGAGTAATCAATTTGAAATATACATGTAAAATGGAATATTTTTCCTTCAATTCCTACTGGTTACAACTAAAGATGACACTAACAGCCATTAGGAAAAAGGATTAGACAAAAGAATAACCTTTCTGTGAGCAATTCTTGGCATGCTTCAATTTCTTCCTGACCAGTTAAGAACACAAGAACATCACCAGGTGGTTGAGTGGCATGGATCTGAAGAACGGAAACAGTTGCTGCATCAACATAATCTGCTTCTGGAGCCTTGGTGTAATAAATATCTACTGGAAATCGGCGACCTCAAATAACAAAGTCATTATTTAATTTCAACAGAGCAATTCCTTTCAAAGCTACACAAAGTTAGAGTATATGAGTTTGATTTACATGGAGATACTATATCATGAGCAGTAAATATTTTATAATGAGTTAAATAGAGCATATATATTTTTAAAATTAAAATTAGTTCTGTGAATGCTTACCTGGGATTCTAAATATCGGTGCATCATCAAAGAATTCTGAAAACTTCTGGGCATCAAGAGTAGCTGATGAAATGAGTAGTTTCAAGTCAGATCGAAAACGAACAATATCTTTGACTAGACCAAAGAGAATATCTGTATGAAGTGTCCTTTCGTGAGCTTCATCAATAATCATTACACTGAAAGTAAAATTTTCAGCAAGTTATATACATGGATATGAAAAAAAATTGAAGAAATCAAAAGCTTAAACGTGATTTAACCCTTCAACTGCTCCTTTTGTCTGTAAATAATTTTACTCGTTTCTGCATTTGGTTCTTATGAAAAGTTTCAGTGAGTATACTTGATGATTATCATTTTGATATGAGACTAATTTATCATCAATTTCATTCAAGCAGACACAATCATAAATTAAAATATAGAAAGAGGGGAGAAAAGAGGTGGATAATGTTGTGAGTGACAGAAGGCAAGGCCAGAATGAGTAGACTTTCAGAAATTGTACTGTAGGCAGGAACCATTCTTGGGGTCCAAAAGGTATTTTCCTTCAAAATAAATTCCTTACCCATAAAAAATGTTTAGGAGGCAATATTGGCAGGCAGGACATGTTAAGACTAGCATGTGCATTTAATTGTAGCCACCTTTAGATGCTGTTATAAACTGTGTCAGCACGTAAAAGTAAACTGAATGCAGTTGGAGTAGCTTACATGAGGAGTAGTGGTGCTAGTGGAGGTGAAGGAGAGAGGGATGACTAAGTAATGAATATTGGTGGATGAACAGTCTGCTTAACCACCTTGTAAGGATGATCTATACTGTTTGGGACGAATAATAATAAGAATAAAATGTCTTTATTTTGGGCAAGATTGAGACTAAAAATCTCTTTGTCATTTAACCCAGAAATAGAGATGAATTAATGCAGAATAAAATGGATAATGGGCATTTCTATAAGGAGAAGAAGATCTAGATAAACACTGATGTATAATTAAATGAGAGTCAGAAGTTAATAGGGGAATTAAGAAAGAAAAGGAATAAATGAAAACGGATGGATTATTCAAATGAGTAAGGCAAAGACAAAAAAAGGAATACAGTGAGCATAGTGAAAAGAGGGAATAAATATGCATATCTAAGAGTGATTTTATTGACATATATGTATGTGAAATAATATTACCGTATTTCCCAGCCTATAAGATGTGCCGGAGCATAAGACACACCTTGATTTTTCAGGTAAGAATTTACAAAAAAAACTCATACTTTGTTACATAAGGGTGAGTGCTGGTAAACTCTTTATCACAAGAGATACAATGTATTAGCATAGGGATGACATCTCCGTTGGCCCAATGTGTATAAATGTTGCAGCAGCACCACATGCGAGATTAAACTAAACGTGCTACATTGTACGCATTTCCGATTTATCTGGGAATTTTTAAAAGAAAGTTCTGTCATCGAAATATTTAAACTGTATTCCTTACTACTCAATCAAAAAAGTGTTATTATCGAAATTTGCAATAAAAAAAATACTTAATGGTATGCATTTATCCCGGCGAGTAAGCTTGCTTATTATAGGACTGAGTTATATCCGTTATACCCGTATACCATTGGAGCATAAGATGCAGACTGATTTTAGAGCATATTTTGGAGTAAAAAAAGTGCATCTTATAGGCCGGGAAATATGGTATATTTAAAAAAACTTAAAGCCTATGAGAGGTAGATCGTCCAAATAACAGTGCATTAAAGGGTTAAATTATACTCCATAGCATAAGTGGTGAGTATAGATATTAATAAAAGGCAATATATAATATTGCCCACCTGTGCATGGTACCTGTATGTTTTGAGGTCAGGTTCTGAAAGGAATTCACGATGTAATGTTCCATCTGTCATATACTTTATGACAGTTCTATCAGATGTGCAGTCTTCAAATCGAATGCTGTATCCAACCTACAAAGAGATTATAAAATGAATTTTAAAATGATAAACAGTCCAGTTCATTATCATGCAAAGCAGGACACTCCCTAATTCACTCCATATGTACAAACAGTCATTCTCAGTTTTTATTGACTTTTCATCATTGATAGTAATCTGAAAATACAGTTAAATTTGTAGGCAATGACAAAATGGTTTGGTTAGATAAATAGAAGTTAACTATGTAGCTCTTTTAAGTACCCCAGACAAAGCAAAACCAAGGAAACATACATCATGAAAAGTAAAAGAAAATAAGAGAAGGACTGAGAATGCAAGATTTTAATTTGATATATATATATTCTATGGTAGAATAAATAAGAATCAACTTCGCATTCTGTCTCTATGCACTTAGTCAACAACATCAATAAATTGCTCTGCTGTAGAGGCTACATTGTAAATCAACGATGCTTTCTTTTGTAAAATAATTTATTAATATTTTGAGTCAAGGGGCTTACCTCACTCCCAAGCTTAACTCCCATTTCTTGAGACACACGGGCTGCAACACTCATCGCAGCAACTCTTCTGGGCTGAGTACATCCAATTATTCGTTTTGCTTTCTTTCTCTTGCCAAACACCAATTCCTCTTCTGGTTCTTCTTCCCCTTCTTCATCATATTCACAGAAGCCTGCCTCCAAAAGATATTGCGGAATTTGTGTTGTCTTCCCTGAACCAGTTTCTCCCTCAACGATAAGAACCTGTGAATAAAGGTAATGGTTCCAAAATGGTCACCAAGTTACACAAAATCTCACTCTTGACATAACCAGAATAAACAATTCCCAACCATTGCTTGTATGACAAATTAACAGTTTAACAAAGAAGAAAAGATTGCAAATATGATTGCACAACACAATTTCTACATATACCCAAAACATATGTAAGCAAATGGAAACCAAATTTTTTCAAACTAATTTTTCAAAGGATGAGAAATAGAATATAAAATTAAAATATTCCCTTCAGGAGTTAAAAGAAAGCGTATATATAAAATCATACCTGGTGATCTCTAATAGCTTGGATGAGATCTTCCGTGAATGGAAAAATTGGGAGACTCTTCCTGCATTCATCAATGCTCATCTTCTTCTTCTCAACCTCTGTGAGAGCATCCTCCTCCTAAGTTGGTCGGTGAAGGAAATTCATCGTTAAAATATATAACTCAAAAACTTAGACTATTAGAATATTTGACAGTGGAAATACATCTACTTAAAGCACAGTTTTCATGCTGATTCATTTCCTTGATAAAATTCATCCCACCTCAGTCTTTGATTCCTTTCCTTTGGTTCCAGGAAGGCATAAAGCCTGGACAAAATCAATCTGGTCATCAAGAAGTAGCTCATAATCTTCAAGTCCTTCATCCTTAGCGCTACGATCTTTTGCACCAAAATGAAACTGTGCTGAAGACATCTGTTCTTCCTCCCACTTCCTCTGCTCTGAGCCTGGACCTCTCTCTCGCTCATCAACTTCCACATATTCACCATGACGGCCCTAAAATAACATTAGCATAAGACTAAGTTAAGACTAATTAAATTTAAAATTATGACTTAACTCCATTTAAGTGGCCTCCCACAGTCAAAAGATTAAATAATAAATTATCGTTTCCCAGAATTTCCTAGAAGTTTCATTAACAGATTAATATTACTTTCTGTTTTATTATAAATCTTTATTGAATTCCCTGAATAACATAAAATCTATATATTATAAATGAGGGATCACACATTTAATCACGATTTTACGTCAAAATAAATCAGTTGATCGCTACCACCTTTATTGAATACAGTAAGAAATGAAACAGATGAGACTCAATAATATGAAAAACGTTATTTGTAATAGACAGTCAATAAACTATAATTAAATTATTTGATATTGTCAATAGCATTTCCGAGAAAATGCAAAAACGACTGGAGCAATCAGCTCACTCTCTGAAATATGTCAGAATATTGCTAACTTAAAACCATTTATTTACCAGTAAGCAGAAAATTTTGTATAATACTTTGAACAGCTTGACTGCCGAGAATAACTGATTGCTAATTTATAGTTTCAACTGTTGAAAATAGACTAGACGCTTTCAAAAATTATAAAATAGAGAATTAAAAATAAGTGAATGTTTGCGCAAATGTTTTTGCAGTCTACAACTATGGATGCAGTATTTTGAAATGTATGCAAATCTGGTGTGCCAAATACTTTCATTCAGCCTTGAAAGATATGAGTAGAGTTAATTAAGTGATCATTTGAGTGTTAAGAATTTTACTAATTGCACTATATTTCATGAATATTTGCCTAATTTACTACTTTGTAAGAATTCATATTCGAGGAAATGAAGTAAAAAAAGAAAGGATTTTTGGAAACTTAGTTATGTAGCTGAAAGTCTAAAAAACAGGTATAAATTATAATTTTACCCGTACCATGATAAGTATTTATGAATACCAGATATAAGTAGTAAACCACCAGATCAGAATCATATTTTAGCTTGATACACTGGATAGTGCTTGACCACTTTTTAAAATCTGTGACAAACACAGACTGCAGTGTAATACAGGAGCTGGTAACAAGCTGTTGGTAATGTTGGCTTTTAAGTACTATGTGAGCAAAAATAAGAGGAATTCATGCTTAAAACATGAAGAGAACAGATGAGGAGAAACGGAGGATAATATAATATAAATTCAAGATGTACATGTAGTACTGTAAGTAGTATAATAGAAAGAATAACTTAGACAGATATTGTAAAAATCTAAAATTTGTACAATTTCTTACCCTCCGAGCATCTTCAGGCATATGATAACGCTGTACTTTTTCCAGCTCACGGGCTTTTTCATGTTCTTTGGCAAGCTGAAGCAATCTTCTTTTATGGTCTCTTTCTCTCTTCTCTCTCGATGTTAAGCTAAAGTAATCAATGAAAATTATGATACAATTTGAATTTTTTTAATGCAATAACTCTAGTAGTTAAGCTAAAAATAAATAAAACTGGTGTAGATCTAGTAAAGTAAAAGGGTAAATAAGGAAGTAATACAAACAACTTCAACCTTATAGATCGCTTTCACAGTGAAAAATGGCAATAAATTTGAAAAAAATAACAGTGAATTAATTAATTGATTCCTGTTACTCACACTTCATCTTCAAAAAGATACTCATCATCGATAATATCCGCCTCCAACTCCGCCACTTTATCCTCCTTTCGCTTTTCTAAGTATTTTCTCCTGGATTCTTCTCTGAGACGTGGGACAATTTTTTCACGATCTTTGGAAGTATTTTCCAGGCGTTTGGCAGCTTCTTCGTGGACACCTTTTTGTCGCTTGTGTGACAACGTTTTTTCCGCATCTTTCTTCTTCAAGCGGTCTGCAAATTCATCTCTTTCTCGTATATCCTTCAACCTTTCTTTCTCCAATTCATCGCCAGAAGAATCATTGTTTCTCCGTTTGCGATCGCTATGATCACTCTTTTTTCTAAAATAAAGAAGAATTTTTATACAATGATTGAAAAGTACATAAACGAACTAGAAGTATAGCTCAGTAATTTACATGCTTGGACCTTTATTGAAGCATATATTTCTAATCATGAATTTTAGTACTTAGAAATTTTAGTATCTTTCCCACACTGAGTATCAAAATCACCTTTTCTTTACGTAAATGTTTGTGACACAAATTAAAAGTCAATGCTTATTATGTCAAAGAGAATACGTAAAACTGTCAGAACTAACCTCTTATGTCTTTCTTTCTCCTCGCTTCTATCATACTTTGATGAGCGACTACTGTCTTTCTCGGACGATTTATCCTTATGCTTCCCCATTGTGCACTAGGACGAACATAAACAATATGCCGACAACCGAATGAAGCCACTGTGCTAACGCCAAAACGATTCGTTTCTTCGCTGTTTACTCAAATAGTTTTGATCTCGACTTGAAGATGGCAGTTGCTGTGCGTTTTAGTTTACCGAGCGGTAATCGAAATTTCTTTTACACTATTTTGCATGTAAGAAGTTATGCATTGAAGTTCATGGGTGAATAAACTGAATGTTTTTGAGAAGTTTCTGGTATTGAGGAGCTCTATAATCTTGGAAAATGTCCGAACAAGGTGCTGCATTGCAAACTTATAACCAAGAACTGGTAAAATGTAAGTTTACCTATGTTGTACTCGGTATTAACATGCTGCTCTGATCTTTAATTTTGGCTAAGATTCTGTAGATGACACTAACATAATCTTATACATAACTTATTTCCCCATTCGGCCAAACCCAATAAATTCTTTTTTGTCTATGTTTAATGCAAGATTCTTTACGAACAACATCCCATTCTTAGGATCGATTTCTAACTTATTATCCAATCTCCCTAAAGATATCGAGGAGATGAAAGCTAAAAGAATAATATTGCAGAAAGATATTGAGTGCGAGGAAGCAGCGAAGATGGTATTGCAAAATGAAATAGATTCCTTACAAATAAGGATGAGCCAATTGAATGATCGGTTAGCAGCGAAAAAGTCGACAAAAAACAAGCTAGAACATATTGTTCGAGAAACGGAAACTATGTATAGCAAGGTAAAATATGCAATGAATCTATGATCTGATGAAATTTACGGCAAATATATCGATGCCTAACACCAGGTATTTTTATTCTCTCTTGAAATCATTTTTTTAGCTGTTGTAATCCCACGAGACATTTACCAAATTTACTTGTTTTCAAAAATATTATACTTATTGTTTTTTTCACAGATCATTGAGAGTTCGCAAGCCTTGCTGAATATGACTAAGCAAGAAGCTGCTAACCTTAACATCATACAGCTTGATTTGGAACATTCGTCGGATTGACTATGTATTTTCGAAACGACTTTTCCTACAAGACTCGTCAAATTTTATTGCGAGTGGCCATGTATAGGGTATATTTTATATTTATGTATAACTATTTTGTATCTATTTATTTTTTAAATATTTATACAAACAATTTGCAAGCTAACTGATTTAGTAAATATTTAATAATGTATTAAGTAAATGTTTACCATATAAAAACTTTTGTTAAAAATTGTCATTTCCAGCTCATTGGTTTTTTCTTACTACAGTGCAATGAACTTTTGACAAATGTATTTATATTAATAAAGATCCTGTACTGCTAGATAAAAGCTTCTTTACCATTTAGATGAAAATAGTAAGCCATATATAGTTGATGTTTCTCACATGTGTGTATACAGGTGTGACCTCTTAGTATTAATAAAATTTCCTTACATATAATTTTTATCTGATAAAATTGTGAGGAAATATTAGAAATGAGATAAAGTAATATGTGTACTTACTTTTCAAATGCTCGATGAGTTGTCTTTTTTCTGTATTGTTAGCAGTAGATGTTTTTATATGCTACAAACAAAATTTTTTCTGAAGGTGAATCAATAAAACAGAAAGAATGGGAGTAGAATTAAAAAATGCTTTTCTTGCAAATAACAGAAAAAAATCTCATTCTATGAAAATTTAATGTAAATATGGATGGATGTGGAAATTGTTGAATACAAAAAGCCTGTCCTGGCACGCGTAACAAGACACATCAGTCAAGCAGAAATAATTCAATCCTTGTGATTCATTTATCTTCATTCTTAAGTATGTTGAACCTGTCATAATTTACTGAATCTGATACATTAGATTTAAAATGAGGTATTGTTAAACTGTAATAATTTGTAAATTAAATGCTTGGTGCTATTTTCTCATGAAATCTTTTCTTGCAATTTTATCATGACAATTGTGAACTTCAAGCTATTAATCTTTGTAATTATATCAGGGATCAGACATTGGTTTGGGGAAAGGTTTTAAGCTATAATTAAGCATTCCTATTGTTTTCAAAGTGTATCTGTGACAGATAAAAATTTCCACCTGAATTAGACATATTGCAAATTCCTTCCTCCTATGGGAAAGCTACCATCACAAGAACATAATAAGCCTGGTTTACCATTAATTAGTGTAATTTAAGCGGCTAGATGTTTTTCTCTCTTCGTCATGAAGTTGCCAGCTTTCTTGTTGTCTTGGTTGTTTTTTACTTAAATCAGAGAAATAATTCCTCTGACAAGTGGAAAATCCTGTTTCAATTTTTGAACACTTTATTTTTTTTTTCATATGCATTCAGAAATGTTTAAAGAAGTTCCATATTTTACCTTTGGTTATTCCCATATCAATCAACCATAAATTTCTTAAATAGTCTTGGCCACTGGCAATGGTTTTTTACACTATAAAGAAGTACAAAAAAGAACTAGCATATAATGGTTATCTGGTAATGTGATTGATACTACAAATATTTTCAATGTCAATTAATTACTCTTTTAATAAGTATATATCATAGAGTTTTGTGAAAATTCATCATTGATTTCTAATAATCGATACAGTTAATACTTAATAACTATAGATCTGTCACTGATTGCTCCATTTTAAGATCTGCAGAGAGCATAACAATTTGTAGTTATGCCTAAGTCATCATAAGGGGTCTTGAGGATATATATCCTAGATATAAATGTAGGAATACTTATATGCATATAAAACGTCAGTTACTAATTTTTCTGTTGCATGCTATTCTGTGAGGCAGTTTTATCCTACCAGTGTGCCATGGATGAACTCTTGATTGTTGGATAATATGCAAGAGTTGCATAATTCTAATACTGTATTGTACAATATATTTTTTGTTGGAGAGCATTATGATAGCTCTACAATTTTTATTCATTTGTTTAATTTATTTTACTTGCGTGTTGATGCCTTCTTATTTTTCAATAATCACATGTTAACTGAATGGCTTAAAATTTAATGAGAGATGGTAGGCCTTGTTGAAGGTGTAATTAAAAGGTAGGTGTGTCCTTCATATGATCCTCCAAACAATATGTCACTGATGGTTTGTGCTAAGCAATACTTACTTCTTCCTCTCCAGCTCAGGATAGTGTAATAGTCTCATTAATAAGTCATAAGAAATTGGTTCGTTTCTCTGTACCTTTCTATGTTTCTCTATGATGCTCCTACAGATGGCTGCATCCTTTGGATCCAAGGTGCTAAATTTATATTTTGTAGCCAGTTGTACTTTTATCAGAGCCTTGACAGTAGAGGCCAATTTTCTGTGTTTCTTAATGAAATATTTTTATATTTAAAATGCATTAGCTTTATTGTTTTATGACAGAGGAATCAGACAATTTGCTTTAACAATAAAAAGAAACTAAAAGCTATCTTACTTGGAATCCATTTATACAACAGAGCTATTAACAGGTTAACTTGTATTGAAGTAATACAGATGTTCCCTTTATGAACCTACCTGTGTAGTGTGAGCGAGTTGTGTTCCCATCTCATCTTTCAAAATTTTGACTCTCTCATTTATGAGAAATCAAGTTTAAATTTAACCAACCAGTTCTTTCATAGAAATTCGTATAGTAAGAATTAAATCTATCTGCAGAAGACAATAATATAAATTCATCAAAAAATTTATGAGAATAGGATCAGCTGTACCTGTTCAGGTATCCTGATATAAAAGTAAATGAAGGTGCCATCTTTTTCATTATCTCCTGCAAATCAAGAAGTTAATAGAGGACTTGGGCTCTCCTCAGTTACTTTCTTTAGTTACTGTTCACTGCATAAATGAATTTTTAAACAGCGAGGGAATGCTTATTATTTTATGTAAATTTAATAGCTAAGATAGTCAAAGACTTCTTGATGTTAGTAAAGGATGGGGTATTGTAACACAATTTTTCTCTGATTAAAGGAATCCACACCAGTAGATTTTAAAAGATTTATTTATATCTCATATAAAAAATACAAAAACAACAAATCAACAATTGGCCCAGACAAATAGACCATGTTGAGACTAGCATACACTAACTCCATCAAAATTCTTTCTTCAAAATCTAGTATTAAAATATCTATTGTGGTAAGCAGTCGTGAATTTTAATGGAAAAACATTAACAAGTTAATTTATTAATAATAAGCTGGTCATTTTGAGAAATGCTCTAATCACTTCTTAAGGCTAAAACGCATAAGAATGACTAAATCCTTAATTCTGTTATCACAAATAATACTAGGCGAGCTAGGCATTCCCAGCACTTCTTTGTTCATTCCACACATCCAATAATTCCCTTGGATCGTCGTAGCCATGGGACGCAATCACGTAACGGTAAGTATGCACATTGTAATCCTTTTTATAGAAATAGAAATCTTCACAATGATAAGGCTCAAGACCAATTTTAGAGGCAGCAATGCCGAGAAAGATGTCATCAAATTTAAAATGTTTTGTGTACATGGAAGCAAAATACAAAAGCCTTAGTGCATTCCGTGACAAAACATATGCTCCAGCAGTTACATAAGGGGGCCACTGAGCATAAGGATACTCTGAGAGAGAAACATACCATCGGCTGGATCTGTGTCTATGAGGTGAGGAAACGAAAACGTAGCCTGCCCAAAGCAAAGCATCCTCCGGTAGGTCAAAGTCCATGATTTGAAGGGCTTTCCTCACTTGATTTGGAAGAGAGAAATTCAAATTTGATAAAACATTACTTGAAACATTTATTGCACTAGAGTCCTTGCTTGATTTAAGGCCAATTTTCGTATCATTAGGCACAACATGTGAGCTATTTAAATTCTTAACGAACGGATTTTGGCTAATAGTGGTATTTAATAGTCCTGATTCACTGTCTTGTGTTTCTCGCTTTTTGCGGTGATGATCCATGCTTAGAACTGGATTTTCTAAGTAATGAGGGTAGTGAGTTGGGTTACGTATAAACCTTAAAACATTCTTTGTAGAAACATACATATCATCGTCCGAAAAAAAATAAACTAAAGAATGTGGACAGTAATCTATGATCCACTTAAAACCCATCATTGTTTTTATCGTATTGTTATAATAATCGTCGATAAAATTAGCTTGTACTATGTCTCTATATTTCATATGTTCCTTCACAATTTGCTTCTGTAATGTGGGATCATTTTTCGACACTCCTAGCAAAAACACTCTTCTTGTAATCACATCCGAAAACCTTCCTTCAAATCCCCATGAGTTACGGATAGCAAGTCTTTGGTTGAAATTGACTAAACTGGATTTCACTAAATATACAAGTCTTGGAGAGCTGCCATCCTTCTTACACTTATGATCACTGCTTAAAATAAAGCTGTAATTGTAAACATTTATTGGTGGAATAGCTGGGTTTTCCCCAGCATCCAGCTGGTCTACAAAATTATTTATATCTCCTTCATATGGATACTTGAAGTTGGTGGTGTATTCCTTTTCGAAGATATGCGTAAATGCACCAAAGAAATTTAATATATAAGTCACAATTAGAGTAATGAAGGAATATTTTAAGAATTTAAGGCGAGTAAATGTTCTGACAGACATTCTCTTTCATTTGGTAAGTGGAATCCCTGAAACAGAAACAGCATAGTTTAGTTAATAGGCATACTAAATTATCTTCTAACATAGTCATATTATCGCTCTTCAGTTGAGTGCGTAATTCTTACCACCTTAAAAAGGATTCAATGGAAAACATGGTGTACGAACCTTATTAATAGAAAATAAACTATGTAAAGGGAATGTTATTGTATAACATTTCAATACAGCGCGGCCATTTTTCCAACAGAGTCGAGTTGAAGATGTAAGAACTTGAATGTCACCAAAGGAGTTTTAAATAGCTCTTGAAGATTATTTTATTAAATTATTTCACACTGGCAATACGTTATCTGAACATTTCACCTCAACTTCTACTCTATCAGAGTTCAACGACCTTGAAGTACCTCAGCGAGATCCGGCCATGTTTGGTGCACTGAAGAAGTAGGGATAAGGAAGGTGTTTCTAACAATTTGAAATCACTGAAACCCTGGTTATCCGCTTCGGAAACCCATAAGATGATGGATGGACGAGAGAGAGGTAAGTTGATTATGGACAGCTGTCAGGGAACTTAAATTATTTGTAAGCAGGTCAGAGACAAATAGATGCCCTGGTTCAGTGACCGCTATGTATTTTTGTTATTAGTAAATATAAAAAAATCGGTGTTTATGTACGTTCCTATATTTTGATAAAAGGTCTATAAGCCAACCTTCTTTTAAGTTATTGCGTAGCGAAACTATCTTTGGTTCTTTGACTTTAATATCCTCATCTAGGTTAACTCGGTCACAACAACCGTATGTAAGTTCCCACAAATGTGTTATTATGTTTTTGGCTGTTATTGATGACTTAAGTACCTACTTAGGAAGGAAACTGATCTATATTCAATGCATTCAAAGGCAGGGCTAACTAGAGGACACCAGAGTTGTTCATATTTTTCCTCATTCAGAATATTGGGTGAATTGTTTATATCCCAATACATTTTGGTCCGGCGACGATACCACTTTGAGGATGCCTGGAAATATTGCTATGCTATTGTAATAAAAAATAATATTGTAAAGTACATTTCATGAAATGTACATGTACATAGCAATTTCACAATTTCCTATTCTTTTCAATTGTTGCATTATTACTGAGTAAACGAAAGAACTGGCGGTCGTACCTTGATATTTTAAATGATGTTTAGTCTAATTTATTTTATGAAATGAATATAGATATCTTTAACTGCATCTGATGTTATGTCTCTGACAGAAATTATATTATAAGAATAACGGATATTTAACAGCTGGGCATTTAAACTATAAGTCCTCTTGAATTTTAAGTATGACGAACCACTCATTATTTCTTTGTGTGTCCTTTTGCAAACATCAGTTTCTCTCTGTTCATTATTTTGTAAATATAGTAGTGACATATCTATCAGTATAGGTGGAGAAGGTCCACTCTTGCCTATCTTCAAATAAATAGTAGCTGCAATCTAAAAATTTATTTTTCTTTCTATTTACTCTTTAATGTATCCACTCTTTACAAGCATTATGGTATCCAGGCTCAGTCTACAAAATTTTTAAAACTATCTGTCGAATTTAATGATTTATTTATAATCCTTAAGTGTTATGAATTAATTTTAATATTGCTTTCTAAACTTTATGGGAAATAACTGTATTGTATGTACATAGTTTAATTTACTAGTGTACCACAAAGGGCTATCTTCTGAATTGTTGAAATTGAGAATGCAGGCTTTTAAAATGTATCCTCAATTCCTCATTGTTTTTAGAAAAGGAACGTTTACATGTAGCTTTTGCCATGTTGATTAATCTAAGTGCAACATTTGCCAAACCATCCTTATTTATTTTCTTAGAAATCTTAAATTTTATAACTAGTTTCAGTTTGACCCATAGTAATTAAAATTAAATTGTGAAGTAGTAATTTTTGATGAATTTCTATGATTAATTTGGTGAAACAGCATCATCAATGGAAAAGGCACTTCTCTGTAATAGTCATTGTACATAGTTTTACTTTTGGCTACTACAGTTATGCATCAATATTTTCTGTAGTTGAGAAGATTTATTTCATAAACTTATTATTCAAGGAATATTTACATTTATTGAATTCACAACAATCTAATTACTAGAAGTTAGGCATTATAGAAAGAGCTCCCTCAGAATTGTACAATGGTGAGTAAAGGAACACCCTTCTACAACCAAGGTAATAAAGCCTATATTTTAGCAGTGCCTTTCTCTTTAACTATATTTTCAGCAATTTGACCCATAGGTAGAGTTTAGCTGATTGTTTTGTATGAGTTTAAAATTGAGACTATAGTGGAAAATTGCTCTGCAAAAACTATAATAGAATATTCGTCTGAAAAGGAAGGAAACTAAAACTTTTGTACTAATTACTAATATTTTTATTCAACGCATGTTCATTCATCGTTTGGTTTACAATTTTTGTCCAAACTTTCTGATTAATGAATTATCTTGTAAAAGAAATTGATATATTTTTTGGGTGTTAATAACTCTGTTATTTAAAGTAATTTATTCAGGTAATATGTAAAAGAACCATAATATCTCCACTTATAATTATTGCAATTTCTATTTATTTATAGTAAAGAAATTTTTACTCTCACATTTTATTTTTGTAAATGATTGATACTTCACACATGATTCACTTTTCTCATAATAGTATGCAATGCTTATAAAAATAAACATTTATCCTACTTTGATAAGCATTGTAGTTGTTATCTCTGCGAATAGGAAATTGTTTAAATGAAAAATATATTTTAACTTGTATACATAGCAGCCATTGAATCTTAAAAACATGTTTCTGCTTTTAGATTTAGGGGAAACATTTCTCTTGCATGTTACATAACTATTGCACGGTGGTGTTCATGATAGCCGCTGTTGTATGTTTCTCCATAAAATCAACCTAATAAATTAACAAACTCTGAGAATTGTTTTTAAATTTTCTGACAATGATCTCCATGCCCAAATTGCAAACAGATTTCTGTAAAACATAAAGATTAGGTCAATGTTATGTGAAGGAGGTTGGATGTGTTTTTGCTTTTGAAAGATTTCTGCAGCAGTTATTACTACATAGTCCTATTAGTGTTTTTATCCTAACTTCCTTGACTTTACTATATTACTGTTTAGTAATATTATTATTAAAAAGTTTAGCTTTAAACTAATATAGTTTAGAATTGATAACTGTACTGTGTGCCTGAAAACTAGGAGCAATCTGTGAAAGTTTTGGGTCACTAAGGCGTAATTCATAATAATAAAATATATAGGAAGAAATAAGAATGACTTCACACTTATTGAATCATTAATTATTGCTTGAATTTAAGTCATAATTTATTTCTAATAAATGGCTTAAATTGGGAGGCTGATGTTATACAGAAGAAATATCAGAGAATATATTAGGAAATGTAACTTGTTAGTTTCTTTTTATGTAGGTAAGAGATGGACATAAATTTAACTTAGGTAAAGGAAGCTCAACTTAAATTGTATTTTTTTTGTGTCAATATTGCAGTTACTACATAGTAATAGAGGTGGGAACAATTGAATGAAAACAATAGAATAATTCACTTTGATCTCTTCTATCGAATTAACCAAATAACGCATTTAGATTTTTGATGTTTCAACTAATTGATTTCATTCCATGGATTTGGTTTATCACCCATATCCATGTTTCATTTATTGAAGGAAAGCAAAATTAAATTAAAAACCAGAAAATAAAAATGAATTATTAATTTTTATATTCAGTTCGATTAATTCGTTTCTGTTAATTCCATTTTTGTTAATCCATTAATTTTTCTGTTCTCCTTTCCTTGATCTAATGTTTGACGTAGCATTCATGAACTGAGATTACCTTTCCATCTTTATTAAGCACAAAGTAAAAACATTATTGGATTCTCACAATGAAGTCCAAGACATGGTGATAAAGTATCAAAATGGAATTGATGGACTGTAGGAGTAAACCACTTGCAAGTCCAACCTAGTGAATTCATTCAAATGAAAACAATCAAATAATCATTCGATTTTCCCATCTCTTGTTGTAAATGCCATCGAATCAATCATGCAAAATGTGTCAATGTCCATATGTTAATAGTAGCTATTAATGAGATTTTAGATTGAATTTCCAAATGTAAGATTCTCCTGTGTGTTAGGTGATCTTGTATTTTCGTGAGCCCCGAGTTAAGAAATTTATTTTCGAAACATCGTTGGATCCCAAATGGTATAGTCTCTATGATGCAGAATACATTGGATGGGGAATTAGCTAAAGAAGTAATCATGTTGGTGGAAGTAAATTTACCCGTTCCCATTGAGTTCAAATTATTTACCCAAACTATTAAATGAGAATTTGCATTGAGGTAAATGTATCACATTTTTTAATTGAATTTATATCACTTCATTACTTTAAATAAATATTATAAAAAAAACTTAAAATAAATTCCTTTCAATTTGCTTTTCTTTGATACTATCGAATTTAATCCTGAAATTTGTTAACTCCATGAAAGCAATTTCACTCAAGTTTAATAAGTCTAATAGTATTTATTTTTGCGAACCTTTTGTGTTATTTCGTATTTTCTGTATTTTATATTCATGTTAACATAAAATTTATCAGTGTTTGGAAAAAATATTTGTGTCTAGATTATCGTTGCTTGTGTGATTTTGGCTGTTGTTGATATAAACTTTCCAAGGCAGGGATCGTGATCATTATTCTTGAATTACTAATATTCTATAATATCGTTAACATATGGACACAATTTATAAAGAAATTCTACGTACAATGCTTATTCTTTAAATGTCACCTTAGAGTTTTTGGTGGCAACGGAGCTCTTTCGGCTATCTCACAGACAATCGGAGGGGTTGGGGGTCAGGCGCCTCTCTCTCCCCGGACTTGCCCTTGCATCTAAAAAACATCGAAATGTCATATCTCACTCAAAAATTAATTTCTTAAGAGCAATCAGATGGGTGCTTATCATTATGCGGGAGCTTGATGTGACATTCAGTTTTAATTTTTAAGGGAATAGTGTTCTACGAACCGTAAAAATGCATCAATCTTCATTTTAAAGTTACGGCATACTTTCCTCGGTACTCGTGTGAAACAATCAATGCTGTCGAGATCGTCATCTCAGCGAATCTCAAGTTTAAAGCGGAAGAACGGCAAAAGTGCTCAATCCCGGTATATATTTAGAATAAAGCGTCTTTAGTCGTAGCCTCAGAAACCCCATACAATACTTGTAACCTTGAGCTTCACGGACTTCCGATTCTAAACCAAGTTCATTCGATTTGCTCTTCAACTTGAAAGCTACGCTTTCGAGATTATCGCACGAAAGTGGATTTTCAGTGAATTGTCCGTTAATCTTGAATGTATGCTTCTAAAACATTCTCTATGTGGTGCTCTCAACCGTGGAGCATGTCAGAATATCAATTACCTTTAATCCTCTACCGTAGGGTAGCGGTTGGAATACGAATTGCATAAGAGACCGCGAGCGCGAAGCACTAAGGGCGGGAGTTATATCAATATATATGAAGTCATTGTCATAATGAAGGAATATTCAGGTAATATTTATCACCTACGACTACGAAAGTTTAGTAAACATTAAATGGAGCTAATTTGTTTAAAAAAGGGATCGGGAAGCTGCTGCTTTTAAGGTTTTACGTGTCCCACTTACGGCTATCGCTAGACAGACGGTATTTATTCTACGATAGTCTTCAATGACTGCGTTCGTTTTAAAGGGGCGCAAACCTCCATTTCGTTTCCGATAAATTATCTAGGTCAAAGAGAAGTCGCTTATGGTCTATCAGCATGGCGCCAAACGAAAAGAAAAGTGACTGAGAAGCCAGCTCTTTTTACCGCCGCGTACATTTCCATGTCACGGAGTTTCAACAAAGGTGTCTGGGTCGATTTTTCCTTTCAGCATAATCTCAGCTTAAAGTCACCTCTACGAGAGTTCTTTTTGGAATTGTCTAAAATTTCTGATGCCTAACATCCGTTGCCACGTAACACGATTTTAGCTCGGCAAATGCCCGAGGGCAAGCCGAGCGAATCGCCTGAATTGTCAGCATCGAAATCTTTAATTACATTGATCTGGGTAAGTTCGTTACGTTCGGTGGCAGAGTGCCAACCCTTTGCCTTTCAGGTTGGATGTCGAACTCCACGACACGGGAGGAAAACATCACAACGGGGTCAAGTCCAAGTTTGTTATTTTACTCATTAGCGTCGGCTAAGGCCGTTAAAAGCGTATCGCCCTAAAACGAGCTCGTGTTTTCTCCGCCGTCACAATCCCAGAGTTCAAATTTTCAGCGGCTGCATAAACCTCGGGGGAGCTAACCTTTATAATCACCTTTCTCCTTACTTTCCGAACGCTTCCCACGCGATGCCCGGGCACGGATGTCGGAGAAACAAATCGGGGGAGAGATAAATGGAATATACGTTTTTTATATTCGCCAGCTTGAATCAAGTCGTTAGCGTTGTCTTTCGATCTCGCTGCTCGCTTGCGCATGATATCACCGAGTGGATGCACGCTCTGGCGTCCGATTGTTACGTTTCCCGCGATACAATGATCGAAGTTTCTCAGACCCTGAAACTTTTTCCCCTTCCACACAAGATGCGCCGTCAAGCGGTTGTCGCATCTCCCCTCTGCCAGTGACTGGAATGCAACGCATTCGGAATCAAAACGTGATTGCTCCGACCGATGAAGGAATAAACTCGCACGAGGCACTTTATGGAGGAGAAAAATGTCTATGGCAGATCACGTTCTACCTTTGGAGAACAGAAGTCCGAACGGAAGCATTTTTCTTTGTCTTAAGTCAATATATAGCGCAGCGCGAAGTTTGTTTACCACGAGCTTAGTAAGCACTAAAAAAACTTTTCGTCAACCTAACCTTTTGCTTAATCGTAGCGGAAGGATAGCAATTGTTACTGATGAAAAGTGATTTTGCTCGCTGCATTGCAGCAAGGAATTCGAGACCGCTTCTCCAAGGACAGCCTATAGACGCTGTGAAAAAAACTCGTGTACGCCGTCGGTGTAACTCTAGAATCCCCCATTTCGTCTACGCTTCTCTCTTTCTCCCCCCCCCCCCCAGAAGTGCATTCTCGCGAATATGCATCTCATTCCCATCGCCGATGATTCAAAACTGTCATAATGTGGGTCAATAAAGTCTTACCGCGCGAGGAAAGCCTTTGATCTCCTCCGGTTCGCGAGTCGTCCATGGCCGCAACCAAACTTTTCACGTAATGTCACATTCCCGTCCTTCGCAAATATTCCGCCGCTTCCAAAGCTTAAATGTGCACGACACGGGTTTCTCTTCTCCCGAGTTCTCATAGCGTGCCACGTTCCCCCAAGCATTCGTCATGACGGTGCGTGCAACCTCCCTTCTTAATTTAGAGCTGACAATGAATTTTGTCGGGTTATTTTTAATCGCAAAACTTGTGTTTTTCTTTCCCGTTTAAGGTCGCGCAACCGTATTTTTAGTACTTCCGAAAAAAAGGGCAAAGGCGATATCGCAAATAAAAGAGGGCCGAAGACGATTCACCTAGCCTACTTTTGGCAAGCGGCTGAAAGGGAAAGGACGAAAAAAACCCTCTCAAGTATTTTGGGATCGCGAATTAGGGTGGAGGGAGGGTGGTGGTGGTTAATGGTACTGACCTGGACAATTGTGTTTCGGGTGTCAATTACTGCAGCATCGCGTCGTCCGGCGTCACGGTACCCTCGGAGGACGTCTTCCGCCTCCGACGCTCGCCCATCCTCACTTTCACCCTCTTCGCCGACTCTTCATCTCCCTCTTCGCGACCCCCCCTTCTTCCTCTCCCTTCCGCACACCCTTACTGCATCTCCTGTTGTTCTTCCACCCCTGCCGCCGTTGGGTGGCATTGGATCGCCGCTTCTACCCCTTTCCCCCTCATCCTCCCCCTCTCTCCATCCTCCTCCACCTTCGACTCCCTCCACTCCCCCCTCATCTCAAGTGCAAGGTGAAACTTTGCCAAGGCCGACGGGGTGGGTGGGCCGCGGGAGGGATAAGAGGAAAAGGGGGGAGGGGCACGAGTAGGGAGTTGCGGGTGGGGTGGAGAGAGGGGGAGAGTCAGCCCTTGTGCGCGCCAGTGTCCTTCGGGGACCGACGGAAGGCGCTTCTTTCACTCACTCTCTCTCAATTTTTCCCGGTCCCGCTCGATCAAAAAAGTCTGCGAAAATGATGAAGAAGGAGAAACCCACGATGTCGGTGACGGCGATCATCCGCGGTGCACAGCGCCATTGGGATGCAGGTGAAGTGACACTCGGTCGACGCTTCTCTCCGCGCGAGACTTTCGGTTTCGCCGGAGATTCGAGCGGAGTTTTTCCTCTCGGTGGAGGCGAATCCGTTCCGTACCATTCCACCGCGTCCGAGGCCGTTCCTCGAGTCCTCGAAGGGGCCTCGGAGAGTGGCCGTGAAAAGGTTTTCCGAAGAGGCCGCCTTCAGCGTTTCGGTGCCTTCCCTGCGCGTCTCCGGGGAGCCGCGCGTGGAATTTTTTTCACGGTTCCGCGACGGTCCGAAGGAGCTAATTAAGGTTTCGATCGGATCTGCGCGTTTTAACATTCGCTCCGAACCATCGCCTCGATCGCAGGTGTCTCTTGGAAAAAAGGGGAGGAATGAGGTGGGCAAGTCGGCGGAGGGGGGAGTGGTTGGTTTCGCGGCGTCACGTGGTGTCGAGGAATGGTAGGGGGAGGAGGGGATGAGGTTCCGCGATGCAGCCCGCCGTCGTCTACGATCTGCCCGAGTGACTGTGGGTGAGTTGGGGATGGCGTTAGGGAGTCTTCCTCCCCTGCCACCGCCGACGGCCCCAACCCCCGCGGTCGCCGCTCTTGACGGCTGTTTATGTGTTGACTCGAAAACCGTTTATCGTGGGAGTGACAGGAGAGGGATTTGCGATTTATCGATTATTGGAGGGAACGCTTTTCAGTAAAGGGTTAAGCTTGTTTAGTGTTATTGTCGCGAGACCGTCGGAAAAGATCAAGAATGACAGGCCATGCGCATGAATCTTCTCTCTCGTTTATTCAGGTATCCACCCGAAAGTGGATTTATAAACGTCGCTGATTTTACAGTCATGAGTTATAGAAAATGAGTTTGTCCCAGATGCATATGACATTTGACACTTTTTCCATCTCAGCATGCTACTTGATTCAGTGAATTTCCCCGATTTTTTTGTAATTCTCTTCTTTCATGCATGATGTATGTTAATCAATTCTGCTGACAGTTTCACATTAACTTATTCATGAATTCAGGGGAGACTGTCATTTGGTATTCATTCTCCAATTTGGTCATTGGGTTAATATTTTGCTCTTTTTCCTTTCTAGCGTCTGGCATTGATAGTGGGGGGCACTCTCCATCGGGGCCATCATCACCTCCAGACACTAAACCAGATCCAGCAGGCCCTGCAAGTCCTTTAGGGTTCAGCCGGGGACCTAATGGACCAACGTAAGTTATGTTCTTCAGGAAATGTAATAGCATAAATTAAATTACATGTAGGAGATAAATATCCTGTGGATTGAAACTGAATATTTTTGTAAATAAAAGCTTTATAAAATTTACGCTTTCAGATTAAACTTGCACCTTTAAAAATATTTGCCCAGTATTTTAAATTTTCATTGTATTATTTGTGCATTGTGTACATTAGTTGAGGTTATCTTAATTTTATCTTGGTACTGTTACTGAAAGTCAACTGAACATCTATCCTACTGTAATTAATCAGAGATTACTATAGGAATTTACACTAAGGTTATTAGTAATATGCCATTGATTTCTATTTATTTTATTATAAATCAGGATTAATAAACACATTAATTTAGTAATTAGTCAATTAAAATTCAAGAACAGTTCATACAGGATGGCATGCGTAACAGAAAAGTTTGTGTGTGGTCATTTTTATAATTATTTTTCAAGTTTCCACCCTTGCATCCTACCTAAAATGACTTTCTTTAGTAATCCCTTGTATCTCAGTAAAGGACCATTTCCTTTCATGTTGCATTACTAACCCTTTCTTCCCATATCATGTCCAGCTCCTCTGCATTTTTTTTTCTCTCCTACCACCCTTAATGTTTCCAATCTGTTGCACACCTACTCATCATAAGGCCTCAAACTGTTAGGCGACTCCTAGCTAAAGGTCCACTTTTCTCATCCATATAGTAAAATACTCCTCGTAAAGTATTTTGACTTCTGTTGATTCCCTCAAGGCCTGAGTCATTTATGCTCTTTGTATCATGAAAGCTTCCTTTGTTTATTATTTTTTTTAATTAAACACTGCCCAAGTAGAGTATTGATCTCCCTGATTTAGATTTTCCTGTAAAACATGATTTTATCATAGCTTCCTTTCATTTGGTCAATCCTAGTAACTATAGGTAGAATTTATTTCCTTTAACTATGGGACAGTTAATTGAATTAGGAAGTATTGAAACATTTTATAGGTGTCAGAATGAAATTCTTAACCAATTTTCCAATATATTCCATTCCCACGATTCTTTGTAAATTATTGTCCATAAACTAATTCTTCATTTCTGTCAATGATATTAAATAGAATAATTCTAATTTGTTTTAATTATCAGTGAAAACAATCTAGAAATCCTAATTAAGCCTAAATATGGCATTTAATGGGAATTTATATTTATTGTTGTGTAAAATATTGAATCATCTTCTAGTTTCTGCTAAATCTTTTAACTTTCCATAAACTTTCTGTCGGTTTTAATTTATTTTCCAGTCCCGAGTACAAATTTTATCTTCATCTCTTTTTATTAATTGAATAATGTCTCATTGTAAGCATTAAGTATGTAGTTAAAATTGTGTTATAATATTCAAAAACCCTAATTTTTGCCTTTTTGCATCTCTCTCCTTCTTATATTTTCTACAAATTCAATAGTAGTTAAATTTAAGTAGCAAATATGTTTTAAGAAAAGTATTTTATCAAAAAATTGCTAATTTTTCAAGTGAAAATTTCTATAAGTTAAATTTTTATTAGCCTTTTGTTGGTCTGTGAATTAGGCTACACTTATATTGGGCGAGGGTTCTGACAAGACTAACCTTTGAATCAGACTACTGAGTAGGCCTAGCCTGTCAAAATCTGTCAATGTTCAGACAGTAGTCACAGATCATCTTCTCCCAACTCAAACAATCCTCACAACTTTGTGCAATCAAGCAATCGTGAGATTCACCTTATTAACCCCTCAATGCCATTAGAGGTACTATTACATCTGATTTAATTCTTACCACTTCATCCAAATGCCTGATATTCCTCTGACGTACTTATATAGGTGCATTTTCTCTTTAAGGAAGAGTTTTTCTTCGCATATATGTATATTTTACATTTTTTACTATCCATAATATTTATTATATTGGCTTAAGCAGATATTGATTCAAAAGTTTCGTTTTTCACCCTTAATTATTTTAAAAACTGTTATTACTCTTTACCATTTCTATATAAGATTCTGGGTTTTAGTTATTTGTGAAATACTGATAAACCGGAAGTTGCTGATTATGCACGTTGTGGGCGCTGGGGCGAAAGGCCATTTCATCGTTTTTCATCGAACATGTCCCGAAAAACATTATTTATAATCTTTGTGACGTAAAAGATAATATGAAAGAAATTAATCACTTATCTTCCAAGTTTTGATTGAATATAGAGTTCGAAAATACTGTCGTAGATAAATATTTACATCTTATATATGGAGAAAGTCATGTGCTGGCCACATAAGATTTTTATCATTGTAATCAATTTTTCATTAAATTTCACATTGTTATGATGAACATTAGCTGAAATGTGTATGAGTAAAGCATTCTAGGCATGCAGACAAGGAAGGCACCCTTTTGTTTTTTCATTTTAATAAATGGGTGATAATACCTGCTACTTCTTAATAAAGCTTGCAATGTTAGGGTCTTCAAAATATAATTGTTAATGAAAAGGCATATAGTTTCCATTTGGCAAATTTCAGTGCTTTCTGCAATTTACCTTACGAAAGGTATGTAAAACATTTTAGTATTCGATAAAAATGAATAAAAATACAATGAAGAGCACGGAAAGCAAAATTTTACCTGGTTATTTACCAATCCATTTGTATCCTATTTCTTAAGTGCATAAAAAAGTCAGATCAAAACGATCTTAAAAACTAATAGTATGAAAGAGATATTAATGGTTTTTAAAGTAATATAAAATGACTTACTAAAAGAAATTTAACAAGTTAAAAAACAAAATATTGTGAGCCAGATAGATTACATTTCCAGGAATGTGAACTGACACAAACTGTTGCCATATTTACGGAAAATATCCAATGTAAATATAAATGGTAGTTGAGTTTTGGAAGATTCGAAAATGGTTGTAATAATAGTGGTTCCTTCTGCTCTATAATAAACCTACTTTCTTTTTGTTAGGGTCATCAATTCATCAAAATATCCCACTGGTTGGCTATCTATTAAAGCTTATGTGCAGCATTATGTTTGTTCTCTCTAAGCATATTGTTTTTGGTGTGCATGTATCTTTTTTAATTGGGTTGTAAGGCTGTCTATCTTTCAATTTTACTATATGTAAATTTAATGCTCCATTTCAGGACTCTCCAAAATGTAGGTGGCAGCACATCAGGAGGAGGCCCTCCCTCTCCATACCCTCCAAATCATCCATTAGGGGGATCTAAACACCTCTGCTCCATCTGTGGTGATCGTGCCAGTGGAAAACATTATGGAGTCTACAGGTAAGGTGGTATTGACTAGTTTAGCTTTTATTAAAATTTAGACAAAACTAAGAACCTATTTAGTCCAATATCTGGTGAGAGTATTTAACTTGATAAGTTGGATGCAATTAATGCACTGGATTTATTTAGTAAATAACTGAACTGTCTTTTCTCGGATTATTTTACCATATGTTTGATGAAAAGAATTATTTAAAAAGATATTTATCCAATTGTATTTTAGATGAAACTATCTTTGCAAAATAAATTTTGTCATATATTTTTTATTTTTTCAGTGTATTATTTTAGTACTTTAAATAAAATAAAATTTCATATAATCTTTGAAGCGCAAGCTCTTAGGAAATAGTGTATGTTTTCAGCAAGCAATTCAATTTTTACAGAGAATAGAGTTTTTCCAAAGTATCTGGGCTTACAACTACATTGATCTACTTCCCTACACTTAGTGATTTCAATAATCAATTTTACCCATTTTAAGCTAATTATCCATTTTATGAAGCAGAGATTAACTATTGTTTCATTTTGAAATTTTCTATAGCTGTGAAGGATGCAAAGGGTTTTTCAAAAGGACTGTTAGGAAAGATCTCTCATATGCCTGCCGAGAGGAAAAAAGCTGTATTGTTGATAAGAGACAGAGGAATCGATGTCAGTACTGTCGCTACCAGAAGTGCCTTGCCATGGGCATGAAGAGGGAAGCAGTACAGGTGAGACCTTTGCTCCATTGAATGTAGCATGTATCCTTGAAGATAATAATTTTTATTCAAGGGTCCCCATAATGTGACTCTAATCCGTCTCCAAATTGGTTTTGAATCACAAAAATTTTATTTAATATTCATTAGGGTTATATTTTCAACACAAATTTAAAAAGTGAATAAAATTGTTTTCAGTCCCATCTAGATCTCTCGAATTGGATTTTTACGGTAGTAGGCATGTAATGTAAAATCCACAGAGTAAGACATTGTTTTGTGGAACAACTACAGGAAAAGAGAAGAAATAGTACATTTTCTGATATTTATTTAGAAAGACTGGTTTCAGTAACTCACCATCATCATTCACATTTTTTTGCAATTTTTACTAAGGAAAACATACTATTTCCTCTCTTTTTTTGTTAATGTCATATTATTTAATTTACTTTAATAAATATCATTCATTATAGTTTTTACTTTAAGTTATAAAATAGAGATCCATATTATTTAAACTTCTAATCCCTTCTGTTATTTGACATTACTTTTCTTGGGGATTTATAGAATGTAGAAGTCTTAGGCTGGATTTTGTCATCTTTTCGAAGGCACAGGAGATAATAAGTAAAACACTAAATTTAAGCTTTTTCCCTCAACAGTGTATACAGTTAATTCTGTGTGAGTTAAAAAAATCTAGCATCAAATACCTCTCATATATGAGACCAGTCCAAAGGAACAAACTAAATAAATAAAACAAAATTTCACATATATACAGTTTGGTCTGATCTGCAAAAGTCTTCTTCATCAAGCATCACTGTATTATTGAAACAAAAAGTCACTTGAATTATCTAGCTTGCTTTAGTGTAAGTACTCCTTTTTGGTTAAGTTATACCAAATATTTGTCTTTCCTTTTTTTAATTTAAAATTTGTTCTGAAAGTACTTTACAGAAATAACTGTATGTATTATCCCATCAATAACATGCACCTTAGGTATGTAATACGCTCCTTCCATCATTGAATACTCGTGAAAATGTATTGATAATGTGTGCCTAACAGATCCTTTGCACTTAAAATTAGTACCATATAATTCTATGAATATATGTATACGGATTATGTGGGGTCCATTTCTGTATTTGATGGCTTCCAAACAAACCAATTACAAAATACAATGATTCAGCAATAAGATATCGCCATGCCTCAGATACCTTTTTAGCAGTTATAGTTTTCATGCATTAAAATCTACCCGTGATATTTTATAATTACCCTTAATCCTTACTTTTTTTTTCTATTTAAGGCGAATCATCCCAGAAAAAAGTATGATATACATTCAACAGATGGCAGCACCGCTAGGGTAAACTTTAGTTTCCTTTTCACTTGAGAACAGTTTATCCGATAGATCAATCTGCTAATGAATCTGTGAACTGTGAATAAGTTTTAAACTATGAAGGAAAAAAACATTTTTTTAATAGTATTCTGAAAAATAATTTCTTTGGTATAATTTTTTGTGGGATTGAGGTTGTAGATCTATTTTTTTTTAAACACGTGACTATTTTTAGGTTTCATATATGATCTTTAGTTCCACCATTAGCAGTAATGAAAAGACATCCTATTGTCCCAATTCTGCCACACGGCTCCACTGTAATGACTAGAAAAATAACTGGACAGTATAGCCCCCCTACCCAAAAGGTAGAGGGGGCTATGCATTCCAGTCTTCTTCCAGATTTAATGTCATGGGATGTTTAGGTAATCACATGCTGAGTAGCATGCTTCATTACCGTAACCTTCCCATGGGAGCTTCGGCTTATCGTTCCTTATTCTCAGATGTCCTAAAAATGTTGGATGAGAAATAAGTGTTGCAGATTTCAGGAACTTGTAATTTTTTGAGAGAAATATGTTTTACAGAAATTGGAACACCACAATAGGTTTATTTCATTATTTACAAAAACTTCAGAGATAACTGTTTGTGGGAAGGAATCATGATAGCTATTATTTTATTTTAAAGATTAACTTATTATTCAGTCTATGCCATGTCAAATTTGAAATTATTATTATCTACAGGATATATACTCGCATATGCACTACAGTTTGTATTCATTAAATAATTATAATCCAATACTAGACTCTCCACTTTTACATCCTCATGAATACATATAATTTCTGATAAAAGAGTATTTTGTAAAGAATGTTAGTTTTCTTCCATATTTTTGGACCAAACAGCAAAGAGACATTATTCTTCCTTGCTATATAAAAAGTTGCCCTTGTACCTGGTAATTTAAATTAAACATTACTTAGGTGTTCCTACAACCTATAAGGCTATGTAAAAGAATTAAATAATATATACATAGGAGATATACTTTCTAGTCTCAATCTCGCCCGAATAAAGGCCATTTATTATTATTATTATTATTCAAGAAATAGTTATTTTATTTAAGTTTTAATGCGTTGATGTTTTTATTTACTATAGTATACTTAGTTGCAAGTTAGTTCTATATTAAATATTGAGAAATGTATTGCTTTCTTTTCTATTACAATGAAGAAAAGGTAGGATAAGTAAATAACAAATCTCTCAATTGAATCCAATTAAGTATAGAATGTGGATCAAACCTCTGGAAAAAGAGACAGCTAAAAGTAAGGATGAATTTTCTTCCTCATATCAGTCTAAAAAATGTAATTGTAAAGAAGATAAACAAATTCCTAAAACATTGCTTTATCAATGGGCTGTTTATGCCATTTTAAATTTTATCGATTAAATTTTTTTAATCCACGTATATTAAAAATGGTATTTAGAAGGATCCTGTATCCTCAATAGAATGTAGTTTTGCTTTTAAATCTTACAGAACATATGATTTTGCTCAATTAATCATCTAAGTTATCCCTTTTAGTAACTGTGTATTATTTTAAGTTTGCTGCTATTTCTTTTGCAGCATTTGATGATGGAATAATTAAATCAAACATTATTCACTCTTTATGGTAATTTATTTAACATCTCCATTTTCTGATCATAATGAATGTAAATTTATATTGAGATCTAAGTCAAGGATTTTAGACATATATTTGATAAATAAAATTGTCTTCATTAAAGACAGTTTACTTTGGAGAAAAGATGCTAAAATGAGTTGCTTCCAAAATGAATTTTTCTATGAACAATACACATAAACGATTGATTACAGACTTTGATTTCGGGTACAATTACCCCCTGTTGAATGGTGGCTTGTAGGATGTATATGTTGATTTATAATTTAATAAATAATTTATACATAGGTAACATCCAGTATGATAAGTACAAATCTACCTTAGGAGGTATGCAACCATGCCATTCTCATATTACATTCTTTCCATATTTCTCTTCTACCTGATATTCTTAAAGTTATTAGTTATATTTTGGAATATTAACACGTTGACTGAATGTCAAACCATTTTATGTTAATTTTATTTAATTAAGGATATAAAATTTAATTGTTTTTAAATATTTTTGCAACTTCCCTGTAATGTTATAGGAATATACCTTCATGCAAAATGGCCAATCACCTATTAATTGGAATTGTTTTATCTGCTGATACTGATTAATCAGCCAGTTATTAATTTCTATTTGTGGATCATTATGTTATATGGTTGATTGATGTATTATGTGATTACCGTATTTGACGGCATATAAGACGCTCCGGCATATAAGACACACCCTCATTAAGTTGGCCACTTACAAGGAAAAAAAGTTTTAATAGTCCGTGCGAAAGCGCGGTACCGCAATAACTTAAAATGTAGTTTCTTTTAGTTGTCACGTTTCATAAAAGCCAAATATTAACACAATCATTGAATGCAATTATGAAATAGGTAGTATTAACCATCTGGGCTAAAAGTAGCATTCAGCATTGAAAGTTAACCTGTTGAGGTTGAACCTTCACATATAAGACGCAGGGAAATTTTTCGAGACATAATTTAGGAAAAAAGCTGCGTCTTATATGCCGTCAAATACGGTATGTAAATTAATCTTTTAAATTATTTTCATAATTGAATAAATTAGGAAGAAATAGGAAGCAATAATTCTTAAATAAGACCCAATTGTCATGTAATAGTTCATGATTGAAACTTATCTCAAAATCACAATTTTAAATGTTTTACTTTGTTAATACTTATTTGAAATGATGAAAATGTTTATGCATTAAAACAACCAATTACTAACCTACTGTGGGTGGAATGAGCCAATGACAGCTATATAATAGGTATTATATATTAAAAACCAAGGGCAAACACATTGTCCCATAACCATGCTGTTTGGCTTAGGCAAAAGTGGTCCTGGGTTCAATTCCCAGTGGGAGCCTACATGCAAAATGACCTAAGCTGTCAAAGCACTTTAAACAATAATTCTATGAATATCTTATATGTACTGATAAATTCCTTAAGCTCATTGCCAATTAATTGGCAAAAGATATGGGTGACCATTGATTATTTACCTATTGACCAGCATCTTCATTATGCTGTTACACTTTAAATTTCAATTTGATGATTTTATAGCGGTGGAGAGGATGAGAAAGTGGAAGGAAAATTTTAACACTCATTTAACCGTTGTGAATTCTCAATATTTGAAATAATTCTCCATTTATTTCCTTTAGTTAACTTAACTGGATAATGGTCAACTGTCCTGTCAATACCTGTTATGACTCTCACTCCATTCATGTTATATCTTTATTATTTCTAGATGACATTTTCTTCTTTACTTTCTATGTTTTGGTATGGTCACATGGAAGATTATCTTTTGAAGATAATCTTCCCAAAACGGCTTGTTGAAATGTTCTGTCTTGGTAGCCTAGTGGTCAAGGCAGCCTCCCGGATAGAGGAATATCCCGGGTTCATTTCCCAGCCCAGTCAGACTTTTTTCAAGCCCGTTTTTCCTTGGGATTTTTCCTGGGTGCACGCCCTTATGTGCAATTTACCCTTTACCCTTTCCTTTATCTTTTGAAAATTTACTCTGGCTCTAGAATTTCTAGTAATAACTTGTTAGGTTATGTTACTGATATATATTATGGCGTTTTCATATTTTTGTTGTTATATGTTTGAATTTTAACCTGTTCTGGTGTTCTCTGGATTTTGATGTTTTTGTTCGCGTCTCCCCAAACATTTTACTGTATGTGTTGAATACATTGTGTTTAAATCACTAATAAATCACATTTGTTTGCCAACCTCTGATTCTCTCTGCAAAATGGCTGAAGTAGTAAGCTGCTTGCAGTCATTGAGATTTATTGAATGGAATTGATTGATTACTAAATGGTTCCATTGGAGTTTGTTAATTTTAAATCATTAATTGAGAAATATCTGTTGTTAGTATGTGCTGAGGTATTAATTAATGAAGATCCTTTGACTATGAGGCATATCCATTCATCTCCATTTTGTAGGCTAAATAATTTTGTTAAACTCTCTGTGGCTTAGTTATCTGTATTTATTGAACAGGAGGAGAGACAGCGTACAAAGGAGAAAGGGGGTGATGGGGAGGTGGAGTCAACCAGTGGCGGAGGCGGAAGTGTCTCTGGAAACCCAGGTTTCAGCTGTGCGGATATGCCTGTGGAAAGAATCTTAGAGGCAGAGAAAAGGGTTGAGTGCAAGATAGAAAGTCAGGCAGAGTTTGAGGTAATAGTCATTTATGTTTAGCAATAATTTCTAATTTAGTATTACATGATTTTAATTTTTCATTATTTTACTCTATCAAAAGTTAAAAATGCTTCCTTTCCAACAGCAAAATCCTGTTACAAATATCTGCCAAGCAACCAATAAACAGCTTTTTCAGCTTGTTGAATGGGCCAAACATATTCCCCATTTTACTTCCCTGCCTTTGGAAGACCAAGTACTGTTATTGAGAGCAGGTATGTCGATTTGTGTTTGTTAAATTGTAAGATCCTAGTCAAAATTTTGTAGCATGGTAACCAAATATGAGTCAACGAAAAAATCAAAATAGTTCTTATTTGTTTGCTTTCACATTGTCTCAGCTTTGTTCATTGATATTGGATCTTATTGTTATGCTGTCTGAACAGATCATCCATCATATAAATTTTTTTCTCACTTTTTTCCTCATTGTCATCTATTAATGAATATTACATTGTCTGTACTTGGTGGCTCTGTAATAGATAAAGACATTACTTACAGAGGGGCATTTAAGATATACTTGGGAAAGGCAGTATTGTATAATAAGTATTTTTTCTGTAAACATGACTTATATGTTACAAATACTTAACAAATCTTTAAGATTGTGTGAAATAAATTGAGTTTGAATTCTAAAATCAATGGTTTATGCTTTCTATTCCTCAGGTTGGAATGAACTGCTAATAGCAGCATTTTCACATAGATCGGTGGAGGTTAAAGACGGCATTGTGTTGGCAACAGGACTCACAGTCCACAGACATTCAGCACACCAAGCAGGCGTTGGTACCATATTCGATAGGGTTCTTACTGAGCTGGTGGCTAAAATGCGGGAAATGCATATGGATAAGACTGAACTAGGATGTTTGCGAGCTGTCATTCTTTTCAATCCAGGTATGGGCATTTTGTATCTTCCTACTATTCAGGCAGTAAAAGATCAGTTGATAAGTCCCTTTTTTATGGCAAGAATTAAACTGTAAGTCTGCCTCTCCTTTTTTAGTGGAATATTATTGTAACTTTAGGATCTAAACTGTCTTTAAAATGCCTTAGGACAGTGGTGGCAAAAATATGATGTATGTCCTAAGTGGCATGGAAGAGAATTTCTTAGCATGCTGAACTCTCACAACAAACACTATTTTTATAATTCTCTTAAAAAATGAAACCCCCTAGTAAATAAATGTAAATTCTGTTCATTAGTAATTCTAATTAATGATTATTTAAGCAAATTATAAGACCTTAATCCTCTTGTTGGAATTATATGGTATATGGTATATCACCCTGTATGGTATTGCACTACATTAGCACACATTCCTTCACATTCATAAAATATGACACACTTGCTGCAAAAGGTTTGCCTACCCTGTCTTAATACAAATTTGATTCTCTATAACCGCATTTATAAATTAAGGGAATACAAAGCATCCTGTGAAATGAATATTTTTTGCCTATGGAGGCATTTGTATGTGTTGAAATTTTAGACTCTAACCAATATATAACCTTGACCCAGCTGTTTTGTTAATATTTTTAATGACTTAGTCTCAGTTCCACGAAAAGAAAATTTATTAAGAACTAACCTGTTTCAACTAAGGTCTATTCATAAATTGTTCGAGTATTTATACATAGAAGGTAGGGGGGAGGGGTAAGGATGAATGGGTGGTAGAAGTTTGAGGGATAGGAGGAAGCAGGTTGACAAGTGACTGCAGGGGAAGGTGGCAAAGAATCGGTGAACATTGGTGGGCTCAAAATTACTTCTTTTATGGTGAAGAATTTCCATTTGTTAAAAAATATCTAAATTAGGACCTTTCGGTAAATAGTGGATTAAGTGGGGTTGAAAATCTGAGGATTGATGGTTTTCAAATAAGTGCATAAAATTAATTTTCTTCGCATAGAACTGAGAGTAAGTAATTTCTTCTCCCTCCCCTATGTATAATTTAACCAACCTGAGCTAAAAATGTCTCACATTATTATTATGAATATTTGCCTCTTGACAGATGTCCGAGGCTTGAAGAGCAAGAGGCAGGTGGAATCACTTAGAGAGAAAGTTTATACTGCTCTAGAAGAGCATGCTCGGACAACACACCCTGATGAGCCAGGCCGATTTGCAAAACTCCTCCTACGCCTACCCTCGCTTCGATCCATTGGACTAAAGTGCTTGGAGCACCTCTTCTTTTTTCGCCTTATCGGTGATGTGCCCATTGATACCTTTCTGGTAGAGATGCTGGAGTCATCTCCTCCAGACCCATAGTTGAAAATATGTATTATCAGCATGGTTGCCGCGGCAATGACTGTCAAATGTGAAACCCCATGCATACACTGCCTTGGTACCTAAACCCACTATGGAGCGTGGGCATGCAGCTCAATAAACTTTCCGTCCCCTCCTGTCTGGACCAGGGAGGATATCTCACCAAAAAGATCCTATGTTGGCAGTGCCCTGCTGTAATGGCTGTGGCACAGTCTGAAAATGTGACAACCATTTTATTTCTTTAGGATCTCTTTGGTAAGAGCGATGATGGACTGTTGAGATGTGCCACAGTATTGAAGGCAGAGGGGAAAGGGCCAATATCCCTTAATGCTGCTACGTTCTCACTCTCTTGTCTCTAAAATTATCGCAACATTTCTCCCTAGTGCAGCTGCATCAATCATGAGTTCGTCTGCTGATGAGTTTCCTTAATGGAGCCTGCTATCGTATGTTTCATCTGTTTGCCTGCTCTCTTTTCTGTGACACAGATTAGTGGAGTTAACCATTCAGATCCATTCCATATTTTTGAGGTTTTCAAGCGACGGTATGCTGAATTTCATGCAGTGGATATTTCAAGTTGGTTAGTACCTTCACGCTTCGTGACGAAGTGCTGCATTAGCATTACATTTTTGACATTGAGGAACATGTCAACTGAAGGCTCTGATTGTTTGGAGGAAAAATTGAGTTAAACATCTACTAAGCAAATTTAGTAATTGTTTTCATGTTTATCTGTAATTTTAACCAGATGATTGCACATGATATTTTAAAGGAAGTATATGCCTCAAGGTGTACAAGATCATTATTATGGCCTAATGATTAGGTGACTATGTGTTAAATGTTAGATTTACCTCTGATCACTGTTTAATTACATAAGTCTGTCCATCTGCAGCTATGGGATGGTTGAAGTATGTCTCTGTTCATGTTTTAGTTACTTTTGAGAATATTTTAATCTTTGATTTTAAGTTGAAGGTTTTCACTTTTAAAACCTGTAATCTGTTATGTATAGATCCAAAAAAATTCACACATTTCATCTTCTATTGAAAATAATTGGATCCAGTTAAAATAAAACTTTCCACATCTACTATGCTTTGGTGAATGCAGCTCATCCTTCAATTTTTCTATAGCTGTCTGTGGTAAAGAGAACCTTCATTGCTATGCATTAATGTATTATACATTTATATCAAATCCCCACTCACATTGTATTTTGTTAATATTTGTTGCAGCTTACCTTGAAGAGGTACATCATGTCAGTATTTTTACATTAGCAGGTGCAAATCATGTTTATACAGCAGAATGGAGCTTGAGGCATTTTACTACATATTACTTCATTTTATATTTCTCTATTTTATTTTAATGCTTTTCAAATTTTATGAAGTGTTTGATCTAGTTTATTTTCAGTAATTAATCTATGTTTAAAAGTGGTTGGCAATGAATTTATTAAAATCCTGACTCGCTTTACCGAAGCTTAGATTATTTTACTATTTATCAAATTTATAGCTGTGGAAATTTAAATATACCTTGAATGTAATTTTTCCATTCAAATAATTTTCCAAGAATGTTAATTTCCTTTTCTACTGAGAGAATATTCAGCATTAAGGTTTAGATTTTTTTGTTTAACATATTTATGAAACTCAAAGTGTAGGTTGTTACCCATGATAGCTCAAGGTATACTATAAATATCTCTTCCTACGTAACTTTTGCTTGTTTTTATTTATTTTTACATGTAAATGGGCCTTGTGACTTAAATGTATAGCCTGAAGCTTGATTGTGTCTTGAAAAAAAGTAGTCCATATTTTACCCAATTATTCATCTTAAGTTTTCAAATGAACATCATAGCCTAGTTTATTGTAAATGTAAAATCTACATTTTACTGTCATCATTTTCTGGGTGTCTTTTCAAAGATTTAATCAATCAATATTGCTGAAAAATCTCATTGTAAGTCTGAGTTACTGGTGTCATCATAATGTTTACTTTTACTAAGAGGAAAGAAGAGATTGACAATTGGAGAACTAGTTAAGAAATAGTTTCTCAAATTGTTTGCCTGAGTAGAATGCTCAGTAAATATCATCTGGTGTTTGTAATGTATCTTCTCTGGTCTTCAACAGATTTAAAGAATTAATAAGTATTTAAGCTACATAGAAAACAATTTTTAATAGTATTCTCCACCATAAATTTAAGCTTCATCATCCTTTATCCTTGCTTTATATGGTGGTAGGGTTTTATCAAATACTGTACAAAGAGTGGTTTTATGCTATATCCACTGTTGATGATTATCTTTTTAATTATTGGATACTTTAATTATCATGGGATATGGCAGTGTGCTTTAAATATATTTTGGATTGGTTTTCTCATGAAAAATTAAATCTAATAAGATATTCATTATCAAATGGTATTTACTTTTCCTACAGTTTTGATGGTTGAATTAACCTTTTTCATTTTTTTAAATATTCAAGCACTTATTAATTTTTACTATTTTGGTTAATGAAACAGTTTCACTTATAGTTACATTTCAGGCTGTTTATATTCAAAGGGACAGAATTATAAAAAGAAAAAATTTGGAATTTTTCATCAAGTCTTAAGCTGTTAGTTGATGGTGATAACATTATCATATAAATACTTCTTGTCAAATCTCTAAAATTTATGTAAATTACACCAATTAGAAATAAGTATGTGTAAGACTGCCTTTGAATTTAAAGGCTTAGTCTTAGAAACTCAGATCCAATATTATACACTATATTGCCATTTGTGTATTCATGGGAATTGCTCTCATTAAATTTCAACTGATCTTTTCAAAGTGCAAATTATCTGTATCCATGTTTATATTTCAACTACAATATCTTGTATTTTCTTATTTTGTGTTAAATGAATTTAACATTTAGTGAAAATGAATATCAGTTTCATAGACATTCAAAATCATTCTTCTGTTATTGCTCACAAATGAAGACATTTGTGATATTTATTCTTCAAAATAATATGAAAATCTATGTATTTGTTAAAGTTTTATGTAGTAGTTTCTTAAAATTTTTAAGTTTGAATTTTTTATTTTAGTAAAATTGATTGACTGAGGCTGACCATTCATTAGGTATTTGTAAAATGAATGTTTTGGTTTTTAAAATTAGAATTTCAGTATCCTGATGCATATTTCCTTCCGATAAGGAATTATTATTATACATGTTTTGTGTTTATCATTCTAAAGTATTTTTGGTTTACGGTTTGCCTTTTTCATATTCAGCACATTTTTATTGTTATTACTGCCATAATCCCTTGAAACTTTTCTTAAATTCATGCCTTTAATTTGTAATTTTTAATCAAAGAACATTCAAGTGAACATGATTTATTGTCTATTTCTTTGTCTCATCATCAGTGTTTACTTTCAGTTAATTTATAAAGTGTAATATTGTTAACTTTTATAAAATTTTGAGCTTAATTTTTGCACGTAAATTATTAAAAGTTTGAAAAATTCCAGATCTTTATCCTATACATTCAGTCCAAAGAATATCATCCTATTTGAGCAGATTTTTATTTTTCAATATAGTTTTAAATATAGTGCTAAATCAATAGGAGAGTATTAATCCATGAGGATAGTTAACTGTGACATTATTCAGTTCATCCCAAAGCATTCAGTCGACTCTATGGGTACCATCTTTGCTGTTCTCAGCTAATTGGACATCGAACATGAGGTGCTAATTGTGTAGCTTTAGCTTAGTTACATATTTCTTTTTATGTACAATTGACTCGAGATTTTTATTTCTGACAGTATATTATCTTCAATGACTACTGATTTCAGCACACAGTCATATTTTAATGTAAATGGTTGTCATACTCCATCATATTGGTATTTGGGTGTCCTATAATTATTTTGCTTGTTTGGGGAGGAAAGCTCAATTTATCATTCTCTGCTCTTTTACTCATTGGTGGAAATTTTATTTCATCCTTCATCATGTATTTTTTGGTCAATGTTGTGAATTTGTAAACTTAATTAATCTTATTTCTGTATCATTTCAATATTTCAAACTTCATTTTGTCTTTAATTCACTCAGCTTTGTGTAATTATTAGCCGAGGATCATTGGATGGCTTTTTTTCATCATCATCAATATTGTTAGTGATGTTTTTGTACCTGCATGTTGGCACCACTAAGTATCCTTTTGTAGGATGTGGTGGAGCAGTGAATATGTATTGAGAGTAACTTCTTCACTGTTGAAGTTTTTGAAAGTTTATCTTCAGAACTGTTTATTAAAACCTATATAGATGTGTTGTGATAAATGGACCAGTTATTTGTGGCATTGCCCCTCTTAAAGTAAAACAATGGCACTTTCATGAGTTGCTGTACTTATTGTGAGGGAAGTGGTGATGGATTTTTTGTAAATCCTGTCATACCCTGTAGTGTATCTCAAAAAGTTCCTGGTAACTATGAAAAATTGGAATGGATTGCATATGAAATGATGTATATTAATTATAAATGATCATTTTTACATATTGCTCTTGGGATGCGAATCCTAGAGAGTTGTGGTTGTTTCCATGTGTTTTATTCAAAGCGCATTTTATATGAGTTGGGGATTGTCTTTTAATTCTCCAAATCCTGTTACCAATTTCTCTGTGCGAAGAAAAGAAGGCATTTACCATCTTTCTCCTGTTTAATGGGGCACTGCCTCTTTTGTAAACTTAAGAGACAAGTTAAAGTTGTATAGTGTACATTGCTGTTTTATTTTGTCATTTTTCTCTCAGTGTCTTCCGTAAGAGTTATATTGTAATGACTGAAAATTTGATTTGTCATAATGTTATAAATAAAACCTTGACTCATAAAGTGTAAAATGATTATTTTTTATTTCTTCTAGAAATTAGTAATTTGCAAGAATCACCATATCTGCTGTAATATTGTCAACAGCAGTGTGTATGCCTTTTTCATATCTAATTTTAAGGGAAAAAATTACAAATTTTCATTAAAATATGCAAACTAATTGTTTTAAAACCCAGAAATTCATCTCCAAAGCCTGCAATTCATTATCTTAACAGAAATAAAAAATTATACAATTTATTGGAAGCCATTCTTATTCATTCATTACAAAAATCTAATAGATAGAGATAAAATATTACACTTTGCTAACCACTTAAATTTAAACTGAATTATTTCAACTCTACATTCTCCTGTTGCCAGACTTCAAAGTGTAAATGTAATTAGCAGTTTAAGACTAAGAATTTTCAGTTCATAATTTTGATTACCAATTCATAAGACTTATATTTATATTGTATTTTTTTCTTTCTTCATCTCTGATTGCATATAACATGATTCATCATAAAAATATATCTATTAATTAATGGAATATTTATGCCCCTTCCTTGGATAAGTGTGACTGACTCAGAAATTATTTTTATTTACTTGTGCAATGTCCTTTTCATATCTAGAGTAGTTTCAGATTGTAAAAGATTCAGCATAATCTTTGGAAACGCAGTCTTTTATAAACGTAAAGCTAACAATGAAACTGAAGTCTGTAGCTCTTTTATACTATAAATACTTTGCTGTATATATAATCCATTTGGTCATGACACCACCTTGGTGTCCCTAGATATCAATGTTAGCATCCCAGTAAATGAAACAATTTTTTTCACTTTGACACAGATAATGATGTCCATTGATATTCCTATTTTTATCAGCTACCTATTTTATATAGGCTTAAGTAAAATGTAAATTATGAAATTTCAAGGCTCTGGAATCTGCTTCCAATAAAGAAGAAGTCATTCATTATCTAATAGGAATCTTATGATACCTATGATATGCAGTTGAGTTCCTTTGGAGATTGATTGAAAAGTTTATGTAAAGTATTGATAAGGAATCTCATGAGAGCTGTAAAGATAACGGCAGAAGAGATTATGAAGTGGGACCAGTTTCCCTTCAGATGAAAGGGATTAAGAGAAGCAATACAAATGAGTTTGTCAACAGAAATTACTGCAGGATATCACCATGACAGCTGCATGTGTATTTATTGCAACTGTATTTGATTTATTAGCATGAAACTATAAACAGTAAACTTTGAGTAGAGTGAAGAATTAGATATAAAATGGTAAGGTAGTGGAAGAAGACTAATTAGGAGCACAAATAGATTGTTTACCTTGTCATGCTTTGTAGTGTATCTCAAAAAAATCCCTGATATGAACTATGATAATCCCCAAAAATATATAGTTAATAATTATTAACTCAGAGAAGACTACAGAAAATGGACAATAGTTTTCATCTACGCATGGGAGAGGATATAATAGTGTTACATATTTATCAAGAAGAATAGAACACATCATAAGTAAAAGAAAGTATGGTGACAATGGTAATCTAAAAAAAAGTACGGCTAGGGTATGCTACCTGCTAAACACCATTAGCCACCTGTAAAAAATAATTTTGGATCATATTCCTACGTAGGAATAACATTAAATTTTACCTTCGTTCTATAGATAACTATTGCTTACTTTTCTATTGAAGCTGCTCTTAATTTTCAGCATTAGAGCAAAAAATCTAATAAACGATTCATTTAAAATTATGATTTCTCATTTACTATTCTGCTAATTAATTAGGCCTAGCTGACCGATTTCAGAGGAAATCTTTTTTATGTTTCAGCTGATTGAATAATAAGCAAACCATTGCTAACGCAAAACCATTATGTTAGTATGAAATATAGTTCCCTATCATTAACATTAATTTTATATAGAGGTGGCATAAGAATGAATGTTTGGAACTTGCTAGTTTCATAGTTCGATCAAAACTACAAGCAATTTCCCTCTAGATCTTAATATGTAAAAAATATAAGAAACAAGGAAACATCCTAATCTTGATAATTAATGACGCATTATTATTCACTTCCCGCAGCTCCTTTAAGATATTAACGTATGATTTGGTTTCAACCACAATGGCCAACCGCTATTACGTAATCAATGCTTTACATTCTTAAAACAACTGCTGAAAGTTTACAAACAACTGCGATATCACAGACCTCGTAGATAAACCACAAATGACCACAAAGAACGGAACAATCGTCATCACTTTCCCACTCCCTCGAACTTCAATACCTGTGGCTTCTATAGTTACAAGGCTTCTCGCTGGCGTCTCTGCGTGAGATTCGAAGCTCGCCAAAGTTTCATATATGCCCTAGATTATGGAATACATTATCTGACTGCCGGCGCTGATTCCACCAATCCAGATGCAAGGCCAGTGTCGTCCGTGATGAAGAGTGTGGTAGTTGTTTTGAGGTGACAGAAGGACTAACCGGATTCTACTTCCTGGCGTTATCTGGAATTCATCGTTTTACGTGTGTCTGTGCTCAAGCGTCGGGACTCGCCGGCGCATTGTTTTTATTTGTGAAGGTAGTCATCTCGGTGATGGCGTGAATCCAACAGCTTACGTGTCCGCCTTGTTCTTGCGGACGCCATCAACCTGGGCGACAGCGTAGCTGTTGCCGCGACGGACGGTAGGACCATGCGGCTCATAGAATGAACCCGGATATCGAAAACTTGGTAGGTAATTATTTGTTAAATGTGTATATCCTCATGAGTGTCAATAAGGAAGGTGTGAACGCGACTGACACTTGTGAATGGCGTCCTTAATTGAAAACAGCTGATAGTTTTTGCTGAGCGAACCATTCTTACTATGCTTTTTTCTGTTCCGTCACAGAAATCGCTATTGTTTATTCTTCCTTTTCATCTGATAGGTGTTTTATTCTTTTCCGATTTAACTTTTAAATATGTTTTATGTGAAAGGGTAGCGTGAGAAGCTAGGTATACCTGCCGACCATCGCGTCCCACTTTCTGTTGACGTCCGGAAGTGCGGGCGTGTACTGTCAATGTTCAACACTGGCACAGTTTCCAGAGGTCTTGATTACGGGAACTGTTTCACTGATTGCATATAAAATCGCATTAAAGTGTGTCGCCAGCGACTCGTAAGATTCCAAAAACTGAAGCCCACGCAGTTACCACAATCTATAACAAGTGCTCTGAGTCTAATTTCATTTAACAATTTAAATTATGACATTTGTATTAATTGATCCATGCTCGGAGCGTTCGTAGTTTTGTTATTAATTGTGTCACTCTTAAATAGGATCATACAATCACTTCCACTTATTCGTTAACTCGGTTTATTTTGATTGTTCAACAGTGAATTGTACAGGCCTTTATCCTCATAATGACAAGGTAAATCCAATGATAGATATTCTTTTAGTTCTACTAGAAGACGGTTATTTAAGATCTGTACGTGGGTAAGCTAGAAGATGCTACCAAAAGATTATCGTGACTAGAAATTCTCTTATTATAATCCAAACCAGATGAGAGTTAATTATTGTTTCAGTTGCGTAAAAATTAACGAATATGTTATACTTACGCCTGAAAGCCCACTAATATGCTTATTTCTGATTTTGCCATGTTTATCGCCGGTAGTGTCATAAACCGGACCATAGATTTAAAAGTCCATTTACTGGTAAGAATTGACATTATGTGCTATGTATTTTAATTAAAAACGTATCCTTTCAAATCTCCAAACAGTTGTACCATTTTGAAAAGCATTGATTATTTCTGTATGAATCCAAGTAGTTTCAGTGATTTCCTTTTAGAATTAAGACAAAATTTCAGGATTCGTATTCAATTAGAATTAGTCATCATTATTTCCCATATGATTGGAACTAAAATTTGTTTTCTGTTTCCAAACAGAGGCCAACCTGGAGACTCTGGGGCGAGGAGCGAGTAGACGGAGCAATATATACAGTGTACCTCAAAAAAGTTAGATATCACAGGCCCACAAGAAGTCTATGTTCTGTGAGTGTAATATTTCATGTAAAATGAACTTAATGTCTCAGTAATACATGATAAAATGTAACAAGGAGAAGCAATGTGCTAGTCCTTTTTCATAATCCTCTTATAATGCAGGTGACATTTTTGGGATTAAGTCTTACCCATGCTTTTTGTAATTTATGCAAATTGAGAAAAATTTTGCGGCTTTTATTAGTCACCATTCACTATTGTGAGTTATTTTTAAAATTCATACCTGATTTCTTAAGTATTCATTAACATAATTTCATGTATAATAAATGTTTTTTATTATCTTGTGAGATATTTACATCCTATATGTGTTCTATCTTACCTAAAGATTCACAGAAAAGCAATGCCTTTATGCCAGAAGTTGTGTTCTTGGTATGTGTAATTGGCCTTTTCAGTTACTTTTTATCAGGTTTATAAGCAAAAGAAAGACAGTTATCAATTTGACAATCAATGTAAAGGTTATTTATAAAACAGGATTTATGTTAAAATTTTGTTTATATAGATTTTCAGTTAATTCCTGTTAAATTGTCGCTCTAAACTACTTTTTATTGCCTGTCATTATTGGCCTTGTTTACCTATCTGAACACTATGATGAGGGGTAAGGATTTTCAGTTTCTCCAATGGCTATAATTTGGATTTATCTGCTGTGTCATATACATTAACTTAAATTACTCTTTAGGAAGAAGAGGAGGAAGGGAAGCCAGGAGATATAGGGAGTGGAATATCTCATCTAGAGTGGGAAACAGTACGTGTACGTCTTGTAAGGGCAGCCACTTTAGAGCGTCTAGTGGAAGCTTTGACATCGGAGGCTGATGGTCACCTGGAATCTACTCATGCCAATGTGTTCTTAGCCACCTTCCGCACTTTTGCAACTGTACCACAGGTTCTTGGGCTTGTTATCCATAGGTTAGTATCAACTTTATTTTTAATGAGAAATCTTTGCAGGTAGTCCATGCACTGACCATTCCACTTTAATTCGTGCAGGTATGAACGTCTACTGCAAGATGATGGAATTAATGGAGTCCCAGCCTCTGTTGGAGAATGCCACCGAAAGTAAGTCATTATATTTTTAAATTGATTATATCTGGCTGGGATTTAGGTAGGTCCATTCAAAAGATGATGATATATATTATTGTATAAGATGTTCCTGCTTTGTCTAGCAGGTAGAGCCATTACCTATTGTTCAGGTTTGACCTCATTGGGGTTTCAGATTTTTCCTTGATTGATAGACTTCTTCTATCCATAAATATTAATTCTGAAATCAGAAAATATTGTTATATCAGTAATTATCAATAATCATACAAGTGAGATTATTTGAAGTGATATGATAAAAGGTTTTATTGAAAATGTTAAGTAAATAGTATTTTTTTACGTATCTGTTACTCATCCCCTCAGTTCCCAAATAATGCTTGCCACTTAGAGTATTTCAATTTGATTATAAAATATAACAATTCACAGTTTGTCCGAAATTTGGGTATGTGCATTTTTGATTGATTTAGGATTAGAAACTGCAGTCACTGATATAAACATTACATTTCCAGAACTCTTGTTGTCGTGCTGCATGTGTGGCTTGACTCCTACCCAGATGATTTCAAAGAGGCTTCCCCACATCCAAGTCTCTCTTCACTGCTCCAGTTTTGTCGTTCCCACCTTCCAGGCTCAGAACTGGAAACAAAGGTCTTGCATCGTCTGGAAAAACTTGCAAGAGATGATACTGATGGTAAAAATCCTTTCATTGACTTAGAAATTCTCCATCTACTTATTTATTCTCTAGTGTTTATCTGATGATGTTTAGCATATCTGAATTTTATTTAACTATGTCTGATTGCAATCTTTAGTTCAGAATTCTTTATTTGCATAATATATTGTATTCATGTTGACTGTGAAACAGCATAAGTGTCTTATTTTGCCATTTGTTTCGATTATTATGATAGTATTCTTAAGTCAATAATCCAAGTTTAGCATAAATAAGTGTCTACTCTATAAATCTAAGATATGGAATACATGTGTTATAATAAATATATTTTATCCATATATTTTTTATTAATGTGTTTCATACAGCTATATCTAGTCTTATTTGATTTGAATCTAGAGCTCATTTTTACCAATATACATCAGCAATAGAAAAGTTTTAAATATAGAAGTTGTCCTTAAAATGCTTTATTTCTGCTGTATTATATAGGTATTGTTATCTGTTTTATAGTAGGCGTTGAATGAAATATAGTTATAATTTAATTTTTACCATATTTTTAATTTTCCAACTAAAGAAAATACATTTTCCCAGTTATTTTAATATTTGTGATATCATGATAATTACCAGATCTGCTAGTGTTTAATTAATAATAAAAAAATTACCCCTGTGATTTATGTATAAATTTGCAATTTTTGTTATCAAATCATCATCATTGAATGGTGGAGATGAGATATTTAATGTCCTTTGTTGATTGGAGTGTTTGATTTTTTCAAAATGCAACTTTAAAATTCTAACTAGGCAAAAAGTTATTAAATTAGAAAACTTAAATGTTAACAATGTCAGTAAAATTTTTCTTAAGTTTTCTCTACTAACCTCTTACAAGCCTATGCATCTTATGTGCCATCATAAACTGTAATTGATTTGAAATTGGATATTGATTGAAATTTGGGCTGATTATTTTATAGTTTACCCATTATATTGTTTTACTTTTTTTCTATAGGTGTGGAAGATTCACCTAATTCTCACACACTTACTAGAGGAGGTAATTTGGGCTCACCTGACAGTAGTGCAACCAACAAAGCATATTCCTTCCCAGATATCCCAGTACGGCACTTTGCAGAGCAGCTGACTAGGGTGGATGCGGTAAGTGTAAATCACATTAATGATATGAATAGATTCTAACTAATATTAACCCTTTTATTGCTGTAAAATTTCATGAAAACTTAATTTTTAAATGATGATATAGCCACATGAAAACTCATGTGTCAATGTTTATATTTGATCATCCATCACAGGACTTGTTCCGCAAAGTAGTGCCTCACCAATGCCTTGGAGCTGTGTGGTCCAGGAGGAAAGGTGTTGCAAATGGTGGTCGAGGAGTTGCTTCAGTGCTTGCCACTGTTGGACAATTTAACGCTGTGTCTTTCCGTGTGATATCCACTCTTTTGGTGATTGACTCCACAGCTGAACGTGCTAAAGTGCTAAGTACATGGATTGAAGTGGCACAGGAACTAAGAGTGCTCAAAAACTTTTCCTCCCTTAAAGCAATAATTTCCGGACTGCAATCAAACCCAGTGTTTCGTCTACAAAGGACATGGCGTGCCTTACCTAGTGACAAGGTACTTTAATTTCCTTTTACAAGTGCATTTTATTTAATTTCCAAAGATTTCCACCCTCTTGACCATAAAAAACTAATCCAATCCTCGAACAAGTTTCATATTTCTCCTTAAGCTCTTCATCTCTAAAATAGAGCATATTTTGCCAAGAAATTTGAAGAATGTGATTTAGGATAAATTTTGCATGATGTATCATGCAACTGGCAAAGCAAAAATTTGAAAAAAAGGAAAAAAATCATTCTTATTTTGGCCCAAAAATAACAATTCAGTTTCGGTTTTCACTTCTTATTTCTTGTGTTGAAGAAGTTATTAACAAAAGAAAATTTATTCTCACGTAATGTTTCTTTGTAATTTACAAAAAAAGTAGTAGGTATTAATGAGTCACATTATGTTCACATGAAGAGGTTTGTAATTACATCTGTAGTCGCTTCTGTTACCCAATTTATTTGTTAGTTTCTCAGCTATCAATTACTATTATAGCTTGTTTTACAAATAACAAAATGCTGTATTTTAGTTGGATTTATATATTGATTATGTTTGTGTTCATTAACAGTAAACATACCATGATGGTTATTATTATTAAGAGACTTTATTAGGTGACATTGGTATTATTTATCTGAGGTTATTATCAAGTTTAATTATTTTTTGCTAAGGTGGAATTATTTGAAGAACTAGCAAGGATATTTAGTGAAGACAACAATGCTTGGACTCAGAGGGAATTGTTGATGAGAGAGGGCACTGCTAAATTTGCTGTAACGTTTGGTGAGAATGACAAGCAGCTGCAGAAGGTTCTCCAGAAGCAACTGCCCAGTAGTGGGGTGAGTTTATTTCCATGATATATCTATAGATAATTGATTCATTATTTATTTACTATTTAATTTAAGATGCTGACAAAAAATTACCATATTTTCTTGAAAATAATGTACCATTGAATGTAATGCACAACTGTAGACATGCGGTCATGCCATTCACAGCACTATATATATATGTGTGTACTAGTGTACTATGCACATATATACTGATACATACATAGATTTATACGCGTATACACTGTATACAAAATGCCGGTAGTCTTCCATCCCAAAAGTGAACTGTAGGTGTGCATGTTAACCAATTCAAAATCGTTCCTTTTAATAAGTTTGATGGGCTAAGCAATTCCCTTTCAATTAAAAACTATCAGCTTACAGTTTAGTGGACAGTGTATTGACAGTGGAAACATTGATAGCATATTGGTGGAACGTTAGAAGGGTTATGTAGAGCCAGGGTGAGCTGAGGATACGGCTGGCCCTGTTCTATGAGACTTGTGCACGAGTAGTATTGTACAGTAGTTATCTCTGTTAATTCTAACTCACACATTCCAATGTGTGAGCCAGAAAAGGACCCCAAAGGGTGCGCATTATTTTTGAATAAATACGGTACTTCAGTTTTTCTTACTTTCACTGAGATTTAAATCTTTTAATCCAAAATCAGCATATAATAAAAAATGAAAATTGAGTTCTAAATAAAATCCTGAATCATCTGGTATTCAAATTTAGTGTTTCTATTCTAAGAAAATATATTTTGAAGAATTGGTCATCTTTTGATTTATTTATGAATGAACCACTCTCATTGATATTTTGCATTGGTCATTAATAGTATTCTAGCTTTTTTCTTTCAGTTTTTCAAGTTAGACTTTTCTTATTATCAGTTAAGGCTATTTTAATAAACTAAAAGATATCAAACTTACTGTATGGCATATTGCAAAACAATAAAATGCATAAAATTGGATAATATTATTTTTGTAAAATTTATCAATATCATTTTATCTGTATTAAACTAGTTAAGCTTAGTAAGTGCATAGATTTTCATGGCATTCCTAAAATCTCAGCATGACTTCCGGTCTCACTGTCATTTTGGTTGTTGTCTGATTGTTGTCATCTTTGACCTGAAGAAGCCTGCTGAAATGCAGATGAAACACCGTCAGCAGACAACAACCAAAACTGCATGGGACCTGGAAATCATGCTGGGATCTAGTTTATCTTTGATTTATGATTTTATTTAGGAAACTATATTGGTTTCTTTGCATGATTAATTCCAAAATGTTATTATGAATTTCTCTGCTCATTGTTATTTGGAGAAATATTTTATTTTCAGACCATCAGTCATGGGACAATTCCATATCTGGGAACATTCCTTACTGATCTCACCATGATTGACACTGCCATTCCAGATACTGTGGCCGATGGCCTTATTAATTTTGACAAACGGAGAAAAGAGTTTGAGGTATTGGCACAGGTTAGTAAGACTCCATTGAAGACTTCTCCTAGAAGGATGTAACTGTTCATTTTTAGTTTTCTGGTCTGTAGTTTTTATTAAAGTAATACATTGATGTTATTTATATTCATACCAACAAATTAGTTACTCTTTCACAAATTTTCCATCACAGATGTTTAGTTTCTTCAATGTATTTAACTTGCGGATGTTTTTGTATCATTATTGTCTTCTAATGAAACATATTGAAAATCGCTTTGTTTAGTTTTCAAAATAACATCCCTCCTGCTAAGTTTGGACAGAGTAAATCAAGTGGCATTATTTGATTCCACAATGAAGGTTGGGAAAGGAAACATTTTCTAATGAATTATTTTTAAACAATTATAAAATTTTAGCTTCTCCATTATTTTCTTTCCATCCCTTGCTTCCCACTTTTTTCTTTTAGATACATAAATAATTATATGCTAATTTTTATAGAGTGACATACTCAATATAAATTAATGAATGTGTGTGTTTGTTATATTATATTTTATAACTCTTTTATTTCTTCAAAATGTAGATCAAACTTCTTCAAGGAGCAGCTGGAGCATATAGAATTCTTCAAGATCATTCGTTTGATCGCTGGTTTGATTCAGTATTGGTATTGGACGATACAGAGGCATATAGGCTTTCCTGTAGGATAGAGCCTCCAACAAACAATTTAATTCATGGAGTCCAGGGAAGTGGAGGGACGATAGCATCCACTGGCCATGGTGCCAGAAGAAGACCAGGGTATGAACCATGTTTAACAGATTCTAACCTCCCTTCTTTTGCTTTGAATAAAATTTGTTGCTTGAAAATGAAAGATTCATATATCTGTGGAACAACCTAAAAATTTTCTCACATTTGATTCAATCTCATTCATCATATATAAAATAGTTTTAATGTGCATTAAAACAATGTTGCCAATAGGTAATATTTGTTTGTAATGCTTTTGTTGTTATTAGTTTATAGTATTTACTCCAAAATAACCCACCATCGAATGTAGTACACACCCAAAAATTGGAACATCGGATATAAAAAATAATTTACCTGCGAATCTAATACCCACCTTAAGACATGCAGTCATGCCACAAGCAGCACCATATGCATGATTAATATAAATGTGCACAGTGCTATATGTATGTTTATACACTATATACAAAATACCGGTAATCTATTCTGAAAGTCTTGCGTAAGTGCATACATTAACCAATTTAAAATTGGTCATTTAAAAAGTTTGATGGGCTAACCAATTCCCTTTCATTTAAAAATATCAGCTAACTGTTTAGTCTGTAGTCTGCAGGGGTTCTTACAGTGAAAATATTGATAGCACATTGGTGGAATGTTTGAGGAGTTAAATGAACCAGGGTGAACCAAGGATCCGGCTGGCCCTGTGATACGGATATCTGCCCTAGTAGAATTCTGTCCAAATCTAGTGCACCATTGTTTCTAACCTGCACCCAATTTTGAGCTGAAAAGGGACCCAAAAGCGTGTGCTTTATTTTTGAGTTAATACGCTCCATTAATTACCTATACTTATTCAAAGAGATATGGAAAAATTTTCGGTCTTAAAGTGGTTTTTAATGCTTGCTTTGTTAATTAAACTTTTCCTTGATGATTAATCTACAATACTAAAATATCACAGATATATAATTTCAAACATTATTATTGATGTGTCATCATTTTATTATCTTGGGAAAAGGATGGGACATCAGAAAAATGACTCCATTGCCAGCACCTCAAGCAGTTCAAGCAGTCAGTTCTATTGTGATTTAGATAGTCTACCTTCAACATCACCACGGAATTCCTTAGATAGGAAGGTTAGTGTGTCATTAATTAATTTTTTCTTTTTGTTGTCTACCATTTTAATAGAAGTGTAATTGATCTAAATTGAATGTAATGCCATTCTTTTCACGTTCATTTTATATTTAAAACATTTTCATGGAAAATTTTAGCATAAATTAAAGTTTTATCTTAAGTGTTTCCATGGATTCTTGCCTGTCTGTTATTTTTGTTTTTATTTATTGTGTATTCATACCTCATCTTTCTTTATCAGGACTTACTGATTTATTACATATTATTTGAACAGTACTTATTGAAAAGTAACTAAATTCTTTCCAAAATTATATACAGTAGAACCTCAATTTTACGAAGTTGAAGGGACCCAAAAATTTGCACTTTGTAAAATTCGGGCTTTGTAAATTTGAGGTTTTCTTTCAAGCAATTGAAATCTCTACAATACCAATCCAGGTTCAGTAACACAGTGCATAAAGTTAAATGGTATTGAAAGGAAGGTAATACTTCAATAAAATGAATGATACATCCAGTTTAATGTTTAATACAACAAAAAAATTCTAAACTTATTACTTTTTAAAATAATCATAAATTATTTTTTTGTTTTTTGGAAGTTTCAATGAAAGATGAGGTGATTTTCTCAATACTTGAAAGGTAATAATTTAATTAATCAGGTACACCATCAGTAAACATTTGAAAATTGTGAAGCACTTTTATGGAGTGTCTTAATTCATCCCTTGTAAGGGAGGGAAGGTGCTTCTGGGTCATCTTCATAGCTTGTAGAAGAGATATCCAAGTTCAATTCATCCTAATCTTCTTCGTCTTCACTAAATTCACTGCAGTTATACATCATCACATGAGAGTCACACTTGACATATGACTCAGCATGAGAGGATGCATCTGGGATGTATTGATTTAGTTGTGCCATTTCTCCACTAAGGAGGTCCTGTAGTGTGGGAACCTCCACTAACTCCTCTGTCTCTGTAATTGATGTGTCACCAAAACCAGCTGATCTCCAACAGTTGGAAATAGTGTTTAATTCCTCGCACAGCATGGAGCAATGTCCATGGTGGCACATCTTGCACATCAGAGGCTTGATATGCAACTAATGTATGCGTACTAAAACTCTGCTTATAGAAAGCAAAACTGTGCAGGTCTAAACTTGTCAAATAATTATGAGGATGAAGTCAAACTAATTTCTGTCACAAATAAGAGTCACAAGCTCATTCTCAGGAAGAAAACAATATATATCACATGCACTTCTTTGTGTGCACTATAGTAGAAGCAGTAGTCGTAGTAAGCGCTTTGACCGATTAGGTCATTTTGCCCATGTGCTCCCACCAGGATTTGAAATCAGAACTGATTCCTCATGAGTCACGAGCGTGACCCACATGGCTCTCCAGGAACCAATCTGCAGTATATTTGCTTCAAATTGAAAGGATTTTAAAATTAGACTACGATTATACTGATTCTCTTTATAGCATAGACCTTATTTCAAAGCCTAGGAGACTCACTTATTTCAAAGTGAATGAAACTCACAGCCATGAATTCCTGGAAACTAGCTCGTAAATATTTTAAGTCATTTAAGAACTTTACTTAAGTTAATTTGAAACTCCCTCTTTTTTATATGCATTCTAATACGCTGACGTTTAGTGGTGATTTTCGAGAATTACTTACTCGAGGGTACTTAAAACGATCTTGTCGCGTGACAAATCACAAGTCGCGATCGCAAATTCTTACCTAACGAAGTAAAATGCTTTTAATTAATAAATTACGTATTGAAAATGCATCAAAATTTAAGTAATAGTAACGTATTACTACAAATTTAGCATTCTTTAATTAAACTAATTTCCATGACAGCTGCAACGAAGAACTCCCACAGGAATGCTACTTTCAAGTAAAAGGTTTACCAAAGTTTTGCGATGGGGTTGCGGCGGCTATCATATTGCTAATATTAAATGATTCCAGAGAAAATATGGAGGTCGCAAAGGATATAAATATAATATATATCCTTTGCGACAACGAGTAGGTATTATTTATACACAAAATGATAGAAAAGAAATAGAACTTACCAAGCGTCCGAAGATAGTGCTGGACGAGAAATCTTTGGTAGTAGACTTTAAAGGTGTAAATTATTCCCATATCCAGCGGTTGAATCTTGGCGCTATTTGGACTCAGAAAAAGTACTTTGACGTTTGGTAGCACTAGTCCGCCTAGTTTATGAACTGGGGCATTATCTACAAGAAGTAGAATATTGCGATTCTTTCATGCGCTCTTCCTCTGCAAGAAGATAATTTGCTTCTGAAAAATGTCCGTCGTCATCCATGCTTTTTTATTACTTTCATACAACACAGGAAAATTTTTCACGTTCTTGAAGCAACGCGGAGCTCTTGATTTTGCAATCACAACTGGTTTCAACTTTTCGGATCCATCTTGGTTACATATCAGCATTACTGTACCCTATCCTTAGATTTTTTACCTCCGCGACATTTCTCACCACGGGTCCCGAGGGTGGAGTCAGGTTTTCATGCCTTGAAAAACAAACCTGTTTCATCCAGGTTGTATATATCTCGAGGGAAATATTTAGACAAAATGTCATTGTTTATTTCACGCCACTGCTCAACGTCTTTTGTGTTGACGTTACCTTCTTCTCCACAGATTTTCATTGAAGTGATTCCGTATCTTTTCTATCAAGCCACCCATTTGAGGCTTTAAAGTTGTCGCACTTCAGTTTCAAAACCTGAGCCTTCTCCTTCAGAATTGGTCCACTTATAGGCAATTTGCACGTACGACACTTAAAAAAAATTTTGCAGCTGCCTATCAGTTGATCAAATTGTGACGATGAGACGTACTTTGTTTTTAATGATATTGTTGTGTGACTCAAAATTTTTTCACTTGAATTGACGATTGCTACCAATGTAGGTAAAGAAATGCCATACTTCCGAGCAATTTCTGTTTTTGTCTGCCCGCGATCACGTACTTCCTTGATAATTGACATTTTGGTGACCAAAATCAGGGACTGCCTCTTTTTCTCGGTCAGCGATGTTTTATCCATTATTTTACAAATAGGCACACGGGATATCACAACACAGGCCACCTCGCGCAGAGAGTGATTCTGACTGAACGCGCGCGACTTTTCCTCGCTTGGAGACAAACATTTTTCAGGGTGTCCACCATTCATTTTCAATCTTTTACTAACCAATTAAAAATCCGAAATCCCTGCAGCAGCCTTGAGGTTTTAAATAGTCGCAATCCAATTTAGCAGCCAAGACCTGAGCCCAAAACTACCCAAGTCGAAAACAAATTTTTATCATGCTTTATTTTCTCAATCTCTCGTCCAAATAGAAACTTTACTGAGAGTTTACACAGAGTTAAACCCCTGGAAACTGTTGATCTATACGATCCCACGTCGCGGATTCGCGATATTACCAGAAAGCTTGATGAAGAAAGAAAGAGCACGGTTACGTCTTATAAGCTATAATTTGTCGCCAAAACTGTAATCAAAATGTTTGTATTCCACGAAATTTTCACATTTTCCCATCTAAAATACATGGGATGAGGGTCTTCTCAACATAGACGATCTGGATTCAGCTGCTCCTGTTTACGGCGATCGTCATCCCATTGCATTGAGCTCAGTGCGACAAAACCATTTCAAATACTTCGTAAAACCGGGGTTCAGTCACTCCTAGGGACCGGCTTCTCACTTCGTAAAACATGAAATCGAGGTTTTACGTAAAACCGAGGTCATTTTACATGTACAAAGATCGGGACCGGCGGAATGGTTCGTAAAACTGTGTCACTTCGTAAAATCGAGGTTCGTAAAAACGGGGTTCTACTGTATATATATTTCTTGCATAATTTTGAGCTACAGTGAAATTTATTTATAGAGCAAAATTTTTCTCTGCGTTTATAAAAATGATGACACCTTTTACATCCTCTGAAATTTGAATGGATCCCTCAGATAAATAAATAGTGCTGGTTGATATTGGGTATGAATAACAAACTAATAATTATGAGATTCAGTGATGAAACCATTCATACGCAAAGTGAGCTATCTCTAAATTTTAAATGTATTCCACTTGGCTTGTGTAGTTTGTAAAACTAAACACCGAATCAAAAGAACCAGACTGTATTTGCAGGTAATTGTGTTTACTGGATTCATCATGAATGACATGATAATTAATTTCCTCTTCCAGGCTTCACCATCACAAATGTCCTTTGCCTCAAGTGGTTCATCTCCATCACCACCTTCTCCTGATGTCTCAGGCAGTGCTATTCATAATTCACACACTTTGAGGCACCCGAGGCCCATGACTCCAGCTCAGCTTAGGTCACCAGATTTCTATGTTATTAGGGTTACTGTTGAAACGAACTCCACCGAAACTGAAGGTAAGTCTTTTATAGCAAGTTACAAGTGTTAATCGTTGAATGAAATGTCTATTGTTTCTATATTAATATTGTTTTAATATTTTCTTTTAGGTGTTATTTTATATAAAAGTATTATGCTAAGTAACAATGAGAGGACTCCTCAGGTGATCAGAAACGCTATGATGAAACTGTGTCTTGAAGGCCATCCTGATGAGTATACTCTAGCTCAAGTTCTTTCAGATAGAGGTAAGATTTTTTTATTTAGTAAGTATTGCTTTACTGCAGCAAAATTTTTTTGCAGCAAACAGTGTGTACAGTAAAATATTTGAAACCTGTCATCAGATCAGTTTAATTTTTTGGTGACCTTTTTTGAACTTGCCTGGGGCTCTCGCACAGCCATTTGGCAGCACGTTCAGCTCAGGTGAAGTGGTCCTGGGTTGGATTCCTGGTGGAAGCCTATTTGCAAAATGCCCTTAGCTGTCATAGCACATTAACAATACTTCTACTAATTCTTGTTCCTATTATAAGTGAATTGACATACAGTATGGCTATTTTATACCCTTTTCACATAGCCGTAAGATTTATAATATGCATTAATTTGATTTATGAGGCAGAGAACATGTATTCATTAAATTCCACATTTGGAAATCAAATACTGAATTTGAAGTAGAAAATAACAGTTTGAGTCTTTTGAAATAATTTATTACATGATAATTACATTGTAAATATTACCATAAAATTCTGTTATCCAAGTTTTTTTCTATAGAATATTTACTTTAGTGAAGTGAGAGCATAAGAAAAGCAGGAGGAGAAATGATCTTTTTTCCTTTATTTCTGACTAAATGAGTTAAGTTCCTTCTCACTTTTAACTCTCTAATATTCCCATTTATTTTTTACGGTAAACTTCTGTTTCAATGCATAAGATCTAGTTTAGATCTTTCTCATCTATATTTCTGAGTAGTTACTTTTTGTGGTAAGGTTTTCAAGTTCCTTTTATTCTTATCTTCAAGAATTGGGGTTATGCAATCTAAATTTTTTCCTGTCCAAAATAATGCATACTCTTTTTGGTCTTTCTTTTGCTAAAAAATCGGGATGGGTGTTAGAATCAAGCTGGCACTAGATTCTACTATTCTATATAACTCTACTAATGCACATGTCTTGTGGCGTAGGATGGCTGGATCCTCTGTTCACCCTGGTTCTACTTAACTCATCAAATATTTCACCAATGTTTTCACTGTAAGAGCCTGTGAAGACTACAGATTAAATTGTCAGCAGATAGTTTTTAATTGAATGGGAATTGGCTAGACCATCAAACTTATTTTAAATAATCGATTTTGAATTGGTTAACGTATGCACTTACGTAGGACTTTGGGACAGTTTAAAATACTACCGGCATTTCGTTTACATTGTGTATGCATATTAATATATTAATATATCATAAAAATGATGACACCTTTTACATCCTCTGAAATTTTAATGAATCCCTCTGATAAATAAATAGTGCTGGTAGATATTGGGTATGAATAACAAACTAATAATTATGAGATTCAGTGATGAAACCATTCATACGCAAAGTGAGCTATCTCTAAATGTTAAATGTATAATTATAGCAGCATGTTTGTGTATGGTAAATACGTGTATGGTACTCCAAACGGCCTTGCCACATGTCTTAAGGTGCACTTTAGAATCGTGGGCTAATGATTTTTCAAATTCTGGCGCTCGAATTTTGGGGTGCATATTTAATTTGATGGTGTGTTATTTTTGAGTAAATACGGTAATACTTGAGTAGTTCACTATGAAGAGAACTTAATTTTGCTTATGGCCTACACTACATTGCGTATGTTTAAACTATTTTAGCTACTTGCTTCTATAGTTGCTGAATGCTGTGATCATATTTTCTGTTTCTGTGTTGATTTTAAGTTCTTCATTGTGGTGTCCAAGAAAAATAACTTAGTATTTTAGTGATAATGTAATTTGAACTATCAATTATGTAATAATGAAGTATATTGTGATTGCACTTGCAATCTGCAATCTCACTATTGAGGTATCTAGCTTTAATCATAGATCATGATTTGGAATGTATTTGCTACTTTTTACATGCATCGGAGATATGTCATAAATCTGAATATCCCATGATTAATTGAACCCATTTTTAGTAAATAATTTTTCTAGAGATAAGATATTTTCTAGAGATACTTTACTCAATCTTAAAGTGGAATTAATAATGTTTCACTTCTTTTCAGAAATGGTTCTTCCAAATGATGCTAATGTTTATTATGCTGTGAATACAGCCCATGACCTTGACTTCATCCTTCGGCGCAAAGTTAAGCAGGCAGATACCCCTACTAAACAAGGCCTTCGCTCAGTGTATCGGTGATAAGCAAGATAACATTCCAGCTCAGCCATTTATCTAACAGTGTGATCAGTCTTCCAGTTGCTCAGCATCTAAAATTTGCCTGAAATAAAATTTAAATTTCATCTCTTCTGTCAAACAAGAAGACAAGTATTTTAACAAATTGTATTTATTTCCCAAATTTTTGGGACTCACATTCCAAAATCTTGTTTATTATTTATATTTTTGTTTTCAAAGATTATATTTGTGGATGTAATATAAATTTTGTACGTTTTTATTAATATATTTTATTGTAAATAAATTTGTTTGTAATTTATTCACGATTTATTTTAGTTTTTTGATTGATAATGGAGACTTTCATAGGAATTATCATGTCATAGTTGATGAACTGAAATTACTTTTATTGATCACATATTTACCCATTAAGAATTATAGGACAAAACAAAACATATACAAAATGTGAAATATGTGCAAAAATTAACAATTAACCTACTCAATTCAGTTACCTTGGATTCAAGGCAACAGCATGAGATGTTTAGCAGGATTGTCTAACCCAAAACTACCTTCTGAACCTCCCCATCACTTCAAGGCATATTTACAGTATACTCTGAATAACTTATTTATTCTTTGATTTAATCGAAATATGTTTCAATATTTTTATGGAATAGGGTCCTATGAAATAAAAAGGAAAATATTTTTTGCTTCATGAACTGATTTTTTGAATTAAACCTGCATTGAGCGAGTTAATTTATATATATATTGCTTGAGAATAATCCAAACTAAACTGTACAATACTGTAATGTTTAAAATTATAAGAGGTTTTGAACCTTCACTACTGATTCTTTATTGTCGGTGTAATGGCAATCTTGATTATCTTAGAATGGCTGCTCATCTAAGGGAAGCATTAATTCCCGCATGAATCATCTGAATGATGTTGATATTGCTTTGACATTTGGAGCTCCAACATATTTCGTCATTTTGAATGTTTACTTAATGAATAATTTTTGTTTATGAAGTAATTATGAAACATACTTTAATAGGAGAAATATTTCATTTTGAAGTTAATTTTTATCATGATTGTTGAAATTCTGCACATTTTTGTTTTAATTTTTCAAGAACCCAGTATTCTTCTTGATTTGAAATTTGCCTAGTTTTTATTGGTGAGTTCTTTACTTTTTCGGCTGTTTTCTCTTTACCTTAGAGAGGTATTATGTCCATAATGCTAGAACTTTGCCTTACGCTATGAATTGAAGATTGTGGCACCTAACTACTATTACCCAGAATGTTACTTCTGGTGCTCAAATTTTACTGGCTGAGTTGACCTGTTGTATGAAATCCATGGAAAAATAGTGACAGTTGAATTGCTGTAACTGGGAATTGTACCTTAGCTATCTGCATGAAAGGTGACTGCTATGCTGTAGAGTCCTATATTTCTAATCCTAAATCATGTACGTTTCTCGCTTAAGATTTTCTTTTCGAAAAAATGAAGTTGATCGAGAAACGAACCTGGAGTTTTCACTTCTTCCCATAAGATATCATTCATATCAATTCCGTGGGATTTAATTTCCATTTAGAGCATCTGTCTTAATTTTATGTAGATTAAAGCGCGAGTTGCTACTCTATTAATTATCGGCGAAAACATCTGTGCTCCATCGGCTTGCACTACCGATATCATCTATCACCGGAGTACATGATGTTAATTAGATGAGGAATTAGGGGAGAAATTGATTTATTGATGTGCTGATTTCGCCATTCTTGATCGCATCGCTTCCCTCATATCTCCTACTCTATACTCTCACTATTTTTTCACCCCCATTTTCTGTGGATGTTTTCCCGAAACGTTGGTTTTTTTCTTTTTCAACCTTCAGTAGCAAAGATTTTTTCCCACTCGCTACTCTTTCATTTTGTGTCGTGTGTATAAATTTGTCAACTTTTAATATTATCGACGTACGAGGTTATGTGGAAGAGAGGCCCACCTGGGCCTAACTTCGCCAATAAAAGGCCCATCTATCTATCTACTCCTCGCGTTTTCCACTCTGATCACATTCAATCGCATCGAAACACTTTTTGACTATTCTCCCACCTCAAAGTGGTCGTGAAGTTCCGCTTCCCGTTCGTCTGCCTCGTATTCGTGCGTGTATGGTTTCTGCGAGGTTGTCACCTCTAGTCTCGATCATTGAGGTAATCCTTTCAAATGTTGTTGACCGGAGAAGTAAAATGACTTAAGTGAATCGATTTCATTCAGAGAAATTTCTATTCCACCAATAAATATTATTATGGTGTAAAATTTTTCCTCTGCAATTGATTCTGTCAATCCTCCCATCTAGGACTAATTGCTGCAATTTAAAAATTCCTCTGACAACTAAGGTCATTTCGTACTAATGAACTCCCAGTGGGAATCGAACCCGGAACAGCTTAACTAAATGCGGAAGCACTATCCTTCTGGCTCCCCGAGATCCTCATAAAGTATAAGTAATGATTTTATTCCTGTTAAAATTTATATTTACTTCCATATTTTTAAATGAACTGTTTGGTGTTTAGCTCAACTAAGAGCAGTTTACGTACCGATTGATACTTCTGAAAAAAATTATCTTCTCGTAAAATTACATGGAACTTGTTTTTACATTGAAGTTGAAATATTTAATCATCTAAAAAACATCCAATATCCAGTAAATTTATACGGATTAAGAGTATGAAAGATTTCTTGGATGATACCGTTTCATTTAGTAGGTATAATGAAATTCTGATGTCATTATGTTTAAATAAATTCTTTAACATTGGAAAAATGTGGTCCTATACTTATTCGAGCTTCCCCAATCGTATGTCGACTTTGAATTTTGGTTGCGTACAGATCCTCCAACTCTTCGAGATCGAAAGCTTTTCCTTAGGGAGAGGGAAGACATTTTCAAAATGAAAGAGAAAGACTGATTAAACATTGCATTTTTTACCGATTGACCGCGTTATTTTTGTTGCTCTAAACCCATTTTAGGGATCTGATTTGAGATACGCCTGTCTCAATGGGATTTCAATTACGGCCTTTTATCTCTCGTATTTTCATTGAGGATCCCGATTTTGACATAATCTCTACTTCTGCAATTTTCAAAAGTGAGTTTAAACATCCCCTCGCGTGAATTTGAATGCGTGATCTCGTAATGATCACGAAATAGTTGAAGATTCAGGAAGAAGGATGATACCTTTTTATAACAAATATCTAATTTTGTTTGTAAGACAAGAATTTCGTGAAAACTTTCTCCTATACTGATTATTATAGCTCTATAATCTCAACAGAAAGGTTTAATTAGAGTTCTTAGGTATTAAGGAATATCGGGGTCATATTCAGAGTTTAAATATATGGATTGTATAGGTTAGCTTGGTCCATTAGTGTTTAAATTTTTAATATTTAATTAGAGACCTTGCTATCACAAAGACTGTTGTGTGAGTAAGAGCCGACAGGACATATATTCTCTATCCTAACCTCAGTTTTCTTGACATATTCTTTAATTCCATTAACTCTGAAGTAACAATCTTATAATTTTAATCTTTAACAAGGTTTATTGAAAAATTTTGAGAAGAAGAGTAATTGAATAATTTATAATACAATAATCTTATACTTTATAGCATTTGGTGGAATGAAAATAATATAGAGTCTGTTTATTGTCTTGATCACAAACATGGCAAATAAATTGACGGATATTTGATTCTTAAAATATTTTTGATATTGAAATATAAATCCATCACGAGCAACTGAAGTTCTCAATTTGCTCGACTAACTATCGACGATCGAAAGCTTCCATCTCGGTAAATACTGCTTTGAGAGAGTAATAAACTTAGCTTCACGATCTGCCAATCATGAATTTAGAGATAATCGATAACCCTTAACTACCAAAGAAAAAATTCATTCAATATTAATTGCTCTATCTAGATACGGTTTCGCTAAAATTTGTTTCAATCTAAAGGGAATTATCCAATCAAATTTGATTGTTTGATGTAGGGATTGCTTAGTAATTCATCTCATTTCTTACTAGGATTTTCTTTGCCAGAACACACGCAAAATGTGTATACTTGGGTTTTTTTCATCGTGTTTTATTTTGAAAATTATACTATCAATTATCAAGATAAACCTTGAAATTCCAACTAAAAATTGGAAATTTGTGGTAATTTTTGACGTTTGACATTTTACAGACGTAGTTTATATATTAGCCTTTTGGTTATAAATGAATTCCGAAGTGCAAGAAAGCGCATTGAAAGTATACTTAGGTATTATATATTGATTATTGTAGTGGTGAAAGTATAGAAAATTGAAAGAAAAATGCATCTTTCTAACGGTATCACTAAAATTTTACTTTGCTGAAAAGAGCTCTATTTGATCCTGCAAGTTCAGTCGGTTCAAAAGAAAACGAACGGGTCACGCCTGAATCTTATGCAGTCAGTGAGGCACGAGTTTTGAATCTGGTAATACTGTAGACTGCCAACCGTTATAAAAACCTTTTTGATTCCCACTGTAGCGTCCATGCAATGCAATCTGGTGGCTTATTGTATTTTTAAAAAGAAATCTTGTTCATAAATTCAAATATGAAATCGCAAAAGAAGAGAGATGAGTAAAGCTACGCAATGACATGCAAGTATTAGTTGCACAACTATTTGATCGTCGTTATTTGTAGCAACTTAATTTGTTTGCGATCTCTAGACCATGATAATGCATGTGTAAGTCATTGAGTCGCGTTCAGTTCGAAGAAAAAACAAACTATTCAATCGACCAACTAAACAGTTGCATGTTAGCGCTGTCTCACAAGAGCCGCTGGTTATCACTCTGGCAATGAAATAGTTGCACAACTAAATATTGTTTGTCAGTGCGTAGCCTTAATGCTTTAATTTCCCGTTCATGTTTTATTTCAAAAACTCCAAAGTTATCGGGAGACGAACTAGGAGGACTAGCAGTAGCGAATCAGTAACATTTCTACTGGTATCGATGAGATCACCATATGGATTATGGGCAATCATTCTTAAGTGGTTCCAGTCGTAGAAATGGCGAATGAGCCAATGAGACTCTCCTTAGAGAAGGCATTCCGCCAAATTTCTCTTTACAGTAACCGCTGCGTGAGAGACATTGCCAAGCAAATGAATCTTTTCGAATCAACTGTTGAACTCGAGGATAATGTATACACCGTTTTGACGCTCTGTTAACCACGCCTCCAACGTGAATTGAATTGATCAAGTCGCCTTTCTCTGCCGTTGACCTTTCGAGAGTCGAAGCATTAATTTCAGATGTTCTTGATAGCGGATGAGCTTCAAAGTCAACAGACTCGTGTTTGCGTCTTAGGAGCTAAATTAGCGAAATTCACACGCTCGTCGATTCAGCACCTGATCATTAACTGTGTCAGCGTATCAACACGTGGATCTCTTTATCTAAACTGTAATATTAAACAGCAATGACCAAAAAGTGATTAAAATCTATAGAAGATAGATTTTAACCGAAAAGCTTTCAAGGCTGATATGAGGAAGTTAATCTCAGGATATTTTTCTGGAGCTTTAAAAATTTTTATTTAACCTTTCGTGAGGTCGCGAGAAATATATAATGATGCGAAATATAATGAGGGGTCTCACACGTTTGGAATGACCGAATTTTTTAAAACGTGGAAATTGATCGTATATCTTTTGAGATTTTAATTTTTAATGGTAAACATTAGAAATGGATACCAGAGCATTTCTATTGACTTTGGATATAGTTTTTACATTTTCGGATTCATTGCTTGACTCTATTAGATCTTTGTGCAATTTACACTAACTGTGACCTGTAGATAAACTTTGAGCCAGGCGCTTATCTCTTGAATAAAAATATAACATACAATAATATCTTGTACGAAATTAAGATCGTTGTGTGCATAGAATGCAATTTATATGAACATTTTGTGATGGTTTTTAAGAGCGTGAGCGTATTACTAAAGTCGTGTACTTTATAGAAAGAAAAAGAGAAATAAATTAAGTCTTATGCAGACAGCAGAAGACTTAACTTATTTTGTCATATGATACAAATCACTCATAAGGTACACAATATTCTAAAGAATATATGGTAAAAATTAAATTTCAGAATAGAAATTAGATTTCAGAATATATGGTAATAAAAATTGTTTAATTTGTAAATATCGGAGCCACTCAGTATTACGTGATCCTTCAAGGGTTGAAAAACCATCATATCATTCTTCTAAAAATATTCGAGGCTTTCCTCAACTTGAATCTGAGTCCCCTTTTAAAGGTGGAGTTCTTGATGAAATTGCAGGACAAGAATTAATTCATCCTATAAAGAGGTGAATAATTTAGAGCATTATGAAAAGTGGAAAAATGCAAATTTTCTAAGGAAACATTGAGCAATAGAAATATCTTTCGCTCAAATTTATGATCAATCTACAGTCCTTCCCCAGATATTACCGACGATCGATATAAAAATGTCCCTTTCTTATATTTGTCGAAAACTTGCAAATGAATATCTTAATGTCTCCACAGAAATATTTTCTATTCCCACTAGAGATATTTATGCTAAAATTATCAATATCCAATCATTTCTAAAGATCAAGACGCAGAATCAGTATAAAATGAATAAAAATGATCCCCATGATCCTCATGTTCTTGAAATCCCATGCGAGATGCAGTGACCCCTCATATGGCTGTAGTCCACATTGACACAATCCTGGTGATCGGCAACCCTCCTTACACTTCGTTGTTGTTTTAGAGCCCCTTTTAGAAGAAAGGCCCCCCTTGAATTTTCAAGATACGTTGCATCAACCATTTGCAAAACAAAAATATTCCTGGGTGCACGCCCTTATGTGCAAAGTACCTTTAACCCTTTCCTCATCTGCAAAATATTCTAATTTTTACTCACAATAGACAGCAAGATTGTAAATTATTATCTATAGAAATACATATAGCCATTGCACTTCATAGTACTCTCAATAAAAATAACTATAGCACCAGTTACTCGTTCTCCGGATAATTTTCGCTTTTGCATCTTATGATAGTAGCTTACAGATAGCTTTCACAATTTCACAACACGACGCATATTTGTAAAAGTACCTTGAGTCCCCTATAAGACCCAAAGAGCGTATGAATGATTGGGAAAGATTTCAGTCAAAATGACGCTAGTTAGATAAAAAGTTCGTATTAGCAGTGTTTTTGGAGCTTTGTTAAAAGATAAACTCAAAATTTGATTTTGTGTAGTATTTCACAGAACCATTTGATGACAATTTACAATTTACTTTATAGAGGAATTAAAGAGAGAATTTTGCATCCTTCTATTCATTATTTAAACGAGGATGAATGGTTGAGACATTGAAAACTGAGTTTGATACAGTGAATAGAAACAAGTAAATCTCTGATCACATCGCATTTACCGATTGTAATTACGTATATTTTACTGTATATAAAGAGAATAAATAGCTGTGCTTTAATTATCAGTTGTGTCCAAATATATATTGCTTTCGAATTACATTTGTCATTTTGTCAAGGTAAATATGCCTATACTATATATATAATATAGTATAATTTACTAAGGTTACTGACCAAACTCATGGCGTTTTAATTTGCGAGCTGGATTAAATAATTTTGCCGCTGAAAGAAAATTATGATTCCGTTGCAATGTCGGGAAATGATTCTTATAGAAAATATTTCCTCAACTTAAAATCGGATATGTTTAATTTAAATGCCGAATTTCAATCATAGGAACCCTTTCCATAAATCTTTATCTTTTAATTTACTCCGAACTCAGGCTGTTACTGCTTCTTCGTATCCCAACGCCATTATGGTTTTAGGAGCTTTTACGTCCCTTCACAAGCGAGGTAATCAACAATAAATGGGATAAAGAGAGAGCGGAGTCGAAATGAACTCGCTTGATTTCTTTCCATTGCGTTTGTGCTGGATTAAAAGCAGTTCCAGAGGACTTTATAGTAAATTGCATTTTCACATATCTGAAGGCACTACGAGAATTTCCGGTATATCCAAAGAGGAAAATGAAATTTCATAGAATGCATTTAATGCTCCTTTCAGAAAATTAAAATGGTAAAATTTAACCAGTGTTCCATAAAAGAACGGCAGAAGCGATGTGGGTGTAAAACACGAATGTATTCAGATGTTAACAGTTTCCTTTGTTTGCTAACGCTGAGGTTTCTTTGAACTTCCAACGTTGCGTACTAAACACTTAACGGGATGAGTCGACGGAGATGCTTTCAAGCATCTGATTCTCATACATTTTTACTTACTATTCTCGCTTTCAGTGTATAAATATGCAGGTATATGATTTAAAGACTTGATAGAAATGATTAAAGAAACTTTTGAGAAAGTTCACCGAAGTCTGTAATCCTGTTCAAATTTGCTCATTTATTTGGATGATATTTTATTCATGATTATTACTTAAAACGAAAGAAGAATAAGAGGTTATAAGAATGTATATGTCCTAAGTAACATATCCTTAAGCATTGACAGATATTCGTTTCAACGGGATCGTATGAGTGATAATACGGTTTCTTTACATTAAGGTAAGGACGAGGAAATTAAGATAAAATATTTTCACTTCTCATCCTGCTAAATAAGCTTCATTCCCTTTCCAAATCTTTTGATTGGTAATGCTCGAGAAGTATAGGTTCAATTGAGATTAAACCGACCCTTCGGCTGAATGCTTAAAGTCACATAGTACAATATAAATAATTTATGATACGGATTATCTCTATTTTCAGCTTTATCAATGAATATTGAATGTACATGATTCCGAAGTGGATAAAGTGTGCTTATAATTCTTTGACCTGTGAATATGGTAATTTTATTGAGATTGATGTGAAAGTAGTCACATTCAATCGTTTGTTAACACGATATTTGTGAATTGCACACGTCCGTTCTTTGTGGTAATGCATGAATTAGCGGTAAAACAGAAACGAATTCATTCGTAGAAAAATCAAAACAACCCGGATTCATTGCGCCAATATATATGTATCTCTCTAATCCAACAACACCAGCACTGAATCAAACGGAACCTCCTCAATTAGCCCTTAGAACTATTTACTGCAACGCCATTACGTAACCCTGAGTTACGTAACGAGCGGGTGATAAAGAGAATCTTCCAATTGAATTATGCCCAGTTTTATGGCGTCTTTGGTAATCAAATCACATCCGTATCGCAATAAATTACACTCGTCAAGGAAGAGCGGCGGGATAACGTACAAGGGTAATCATTCATACGCTACGCTCGGGATTCGATTAGGAGAATGTTTTTCGATTTCGCTCCATTGTGAGGATCGATCGAAAAACTCGAAATAATTGCTCTTGAATAACTCCCCGTGGTGGCCACTTCCTTTTCCATCTCATCACGATAAAATGACTGCCGAGGAGGAAAAAAAAAGAATATCGCGAGACGGCTTGTTTTATCGAGCCAAAACGTCCGGCGGAACATCGTAAGTATTATTCTCCTCCAGGGGAAAAAAGGACGATTCAACGTGGCTTTCATGCGGATGGACGTTTCGGGACAAATTATTGGATTTGCGTTAATTTTTTCCGTGTCAAGGGAACTCTCGTTATTTTTCATCCTTTTGCGTTAGGGATGGGGTCCGAGGGGATGGATAGGGGTGAGGTAGGGGAATCCGGAAACCTCCGCACCGTAACATTTCTCCCATTCGAATCTTCGCTCCATTGCTTTCTCGACCGCATCCGCTGCTCCTCTCCGACGCACCCGCTCGAGATGGGTTCGTGCAGTTTTCCCTCAAATGTTTCCATTCTCCCAAAATCCTATTCCTTTCGCTCTCACTGTTCCCTGCCGCCATTTTAGAAGCGTATACACTCTAGAAAACATGCGTCTTTATGGCGAGAGTGTAACCCCGTTCCATTTCATTCCACGTTTGCCTTCCGTTCCGATTTTAATTTTCCCTGTCCTCCTTCGGTTGCCATGACTTTCACTTTCCCCTTCCTTTCACTTTTCCTTCCATTTCCAAATTCATTAGAATGTGTTTATCGCTCGTAATCTTCGGTTCTGACCGACATTAATGACGGCAATGACCTCAGCTTTCCGTGACTGCTGTGATTAATTTTATTGTTTTAATTAATTTTAATGTTTTGTTCTTCATTTTGTACAATAAAATAGCGGTGAGATTGTGCCTGGTCAATTGATGCCGATAGGTATCTTTTAAAGGGAAAAATGTAATAAACGTTTAAAGTGAAAGGCCTAATATGAGCAGATATATGGATTGCTGCCTTTCACACAGAAGAAAAGCGTAAGGGAAGGCAGTTAAACGAGAGATCTTAATACTTCTGAACCATAGTTCCTGAATATTTAACATTTTATTTTTTGATAAATCTCATCGGAAGATTTGTTTAACTGCAATTAGTTACAGAGCAAGGATAATTTATTTCACAATTGTTTGTTTTTATCGTTGCTGTCTAGAATGCAGAATTTATTGTAGTATTTTAATCGTTTTAATTCCACATTGCACCCTCTGATTAGTAGTGCTTTTTTTTTAATTTTGCGTAAAAAAGATTTAAATACTACGAAAATTACTAAGTTCTATATAACAATAACAATGATAAATAACCCCGGCCATGGTTGCCGAGTGGATAGCATGCCTAAGTAGTTAGCATATCTAAGCTATCGCTCCTACCCCAAGGTCCCGAGCTCGAATCCCGGCTGATCGGATTTTTCCGATCAGGGAATGGTTTTGTGTGTTCATTTTTACTGTTGCCTCGGTGAAGTACCTCCTGATAAGTTCATCAGCGCTTAGGAGGACTTTACCGATAAAGGGCAGCAGTAGCTCAGCATGAAAAAAATATGGCATGTATCTTATAATTGTCTTATGAAAAAATTTCTGAGGACCAAATTGGTATTTGTCAAGATCACCAACATAAAGTTTATGATTCTATAAATTGTTAACTAATGACACAGAAATGTAATTAGCCTACAAATATAGATCTCTTATATTCTTTGTTAAAGAAACGTAAAAAGTCAAACAAATTTTCCTCCAAAGACATCATCAGAATGCCTCCCCATTAAACGGACTCTTGGGTGATATAAAGGATCCTTGAAATAGACTCCATGCTGTCCCCAAATTCGTGCTTCATCTCCGAGTTTGATAAATTAAACATTGGACTCTCTCTAGCTCTGTCCAAAATCGCACATAATGCACTCCAGGAATAATAGTTCCCTAGATAATTCATCATCCTCCTAAAGATCACGAAATTTTGTGGAAGATAGGATCACAATGGGGGACAGAAGAGGTACCCTGTCGGCAGGTTAAAAAATATCCTTATTGTCCTGTCATCAACGAGGAAAGAGCCCCTGGATATTGTTGTCGCCGTGTTTCCCCTCTAGATCCATCACGCTGCACGTTGCATTTAGTCGTGTCGCATCCTCGTCTTCTTTTGTCGCGTACTACGACCTCACAACTACTTTTCCTACAAAAGGTCTTCTTTCCCCCGGCACTCCTACCGCGCGTCTTCCACGACGGATTTCCCCAAAAAAAGAAAAGATGTTCCGCTCACTTCTTTAATTCCCTCGGAAAAGCCCCTCCCTGTTCTTTCATTATCTTCTCCAGCTGTAGTATGTACTTTGTCAACTCCCTCGGCGTGTTCTTCCTCCTTACTCCATTCTCCTCCGTCCCGCACACTCCCATTCAACCTCTTTCACCTTCTCCTCTCATTATTCCATCACCTCCCTTCCTAAAGGGACCCTTTCCTTTCTCTCCTTCGTGTCCACCTAAATTACCTCTTTCTCCCGGCTAACGCAACCTATTTTCAGCGCGCTCACGTGTCCTTTCCGTCCCTTTTTCCCAATTAATTCTCATTCCTCGTTGTTTACGTTATTGCTGTATTATTTTCCACTTTCGAATAGTTTATGTTGCTCAGATTTTCTTTTTCGATTTAGTAGTAGTACTGTTCAAAGCGCTTTGAAAGCTTAAGTCATTTGGGCTCCCACCGGAAATCGAACCCGGTAACGTTTTCATCGAGGCCGAACGCGTCGCTCACTTAGCTATCTGGAAGGCCGTTTCGTTTCGATAAAAATACTCAATCGAGAAATTTCATAATCATCTATTTCGATTAATACACGAAATTCAATAAGAATATATAGGTAGTATAAAATTCTTGAATATTGAAATGGGTAGTAGAATTCTTAATCTTTCATGATTAGCATGATCATTGAAAGTCTCTTTGCCTAGTTTGATTTTATGGCCCGTATACAGTGAAGACATTAAGAAAACTGGCTGAAAAAATGTTTAGTCATATGGAAGGATTTTCCGAGATTCTAGGACGCCTTATGTTACTTTTATGTTCATTACAGTGTTACTCATACCGAACTTTCCCATTTAATTGACTTCGAAGTAATGGCTGTCCTTGGTGATCAAATTTAGCATCTAATCGCACTACTTTTAGGCGGTATGGAAATTTAGCGACTTATTTGGATTAACTGTAGTTAAAACTGCAATGAAACTTGATGCAAAATAGTAGTTTAGATTTTATAAAGATAAACTTTGAGAAATAAATCCTATTTTAATTACACTTTTACCCACCCTTAGAAAACCCTTCATAGAAGTTTCAGCTCAGGGATATTTTTTCAGGAAATATAATATCCATTAGAGCCTCCTTTGTCATAATACAATGCGAATTCATAATAAGTTACTTAATCTGTTTTCCCATTTTGGTTTATGTCAGTTCAATTTTTGATTTAATTTTACCAGAGCTTTTCTTGTTTCAACTATTCTTATTAAAACATTTTACTTGTTTACGTAATCTTCCCCGTTTCCCCAGCCATTTCTTCAATTTCTCTATCATTACCCTTTCCTTCCACCTATATCATCACTCTCGTTTTCTCGAAAATTTATCTCATCCAAATTCTCTTAGTGCTTTATTATTTCTCATTACATCAATCGGCCTCTTAAATTCCCTTTAATGTCTCTTTATAATCTCTTTGTCATTTACTCGGTATTGATCCTAGTTATCTGAAATATATTGTTTTTTACTCTTTTTATCTTCATTAAAAACGGTCTTCTTACTTATTCTTTATTTCTTTCACATATCCTTTTATCCGCGTTTTTACATTCACGCATTTAACGTATATTTTATGTTTCAAGGATGGAATTAATCTTGTAAATCCATTAGAATTGCTTATTTATATTTTTCAGCTATTTTCATTCCGTAGAAAGAACTGTATTACTTGTTGAATATTATGTAATATAAATAGAGATTTTGCGACTGGTTGCGGAGCGAAAGAGTCAACCTTTCCTATTTGCCGGACTTTCTCATCACGAATCGCTCGCCCCAGGAAGTTTAATAATGGTTTGATTGGCCAATCGATCCCTGCGGTTACTTGTTGAGCGCAGGATGGTCAGAGTTGTAACCTAGAATCTCTTCAAGGCTACGAATGTTTGTTATACGCAAAGATTAGCCCTTACGAAACTTAATTAAATATATTTTATGATTGAAGTTATAGGCAGTGAGAATTAAGTAAATAGAAGTTGTAGGTATGCTGACAATTGAAGATGCCAAGAAACGTTTGAAGACGCTATACTCAGTAAAAAAGTAACCATTCATTCTATATAAGCTTTTATTTCGTTGCATTATTTTGTAGTACTGGGTACAAATTGCACATTTGCTAATAAATTATTTTTGATTTTAATTTTGGTTAAATGTGCTTCGTTTGGTTTGGCCGCTAACATCTATAGTAAAGAAATATTTATATGGATCTTGAAGCTTGTAATCAATATGATCTCGAAATTGTTTTACTTCTTTGTGTTCAGGTTTTCAAGGAAAATCATCAGTACTATCAGTACAGATACTTTGACCTAATTCTCTGATGTATGTATTTGTTTGAAGCCATCATTTAACCTCCATCAAAAATAGAAATTTCAAAATTCTCTGCTAATTTTTTACTCTGGATAATCTTATGGAGAGTATTTAGGAGTTTGAAGAAAAAAATTGAAGTTAGTCCATATTAATTACTTTATGCCACGGCAGTAATATAATCTGTCTCTTCCAAATCGCACGTACGCTCATATATCATACATATGCACATGGAGTGGTGGCGGCCCGGGTAAGAGAGGAACTAGACGCGAAATTTCAGTTGACCTTATTTCAAGGATGTCCCCTTTCACCAATTAAACGCCCTCCGATGTTTAATCTTCACTCCTCACCACGAGCCGAGTATGTGCTCCAATTCCTGCCTTTGCTGTATTTTTGTTAACGGCGAGAGAACATTTATCCGACATGCTCAGATTGTGAAGGTCATGAGGTAGGGATTTGCCAAATCTGGGGTGATAGGGCTAAAAATTAAAATCGGAGTAGGAAAGTCGAAATTGAAAGCAGATAGTCGTCCAGCTTTGTCGATTACGAAAGCTCTGCCATTATGAGAAGGATTCAAGAATATTTCGAGGATTTTGCAATTGTTTTTATGTACGGCGGTTAGGAAGAACTTATTGAGTAATTGGCAAATAATAACAATATCATTGTCATTCTTCGTCAACACATTCAGTTTAGGGTATCGTACGATAATTATATTCGTTTTGGTTTTATTCCAGTAGCGATTTTCAAATTATTTCGAATTTTTTCAAACAGTATATTTTTTCGTTTCTATATTATAATTTTTCTGAATGGTATCTACCGCAAACAGATTCATAGTACAAACGTTTACTACACCACAAGAAATACTATAAATACCACCAAGGTTTCGTAGCGAAGCCACATATCTGGTCTTCACTCCTCTTCACACCTGATGATGTAGCTTCGCTACGAAACCTTGGTCGTATTTGTATTATTTCTTGTGGTGCTGTAAAATGTTTTATTATGAATCTGTTTATTGCTAGAAACTACCACGAAGTGAAACCTGAGTCTGCATTGGTATCTACATTTTTCAAAAACTATATATGATTACATATTAGAATAAATTTCGTTATACTACAGAAATTACCAAATAACAAGTTTAATTATCAAAATGTAAATGTTAAATATTGAGTAACTAGGCACCGTTGCATATGATCGGTGACTATAAATGAATATAATATTCTTTCTTTTTTGCGAAATAATTTCACAGGAAATGATTTAATTATAACAATATAAAGACGTAGTATAGGCTCCTGAGAATATTTGCTTTAAAATCGACAAAAAGAGACGTTCGTCCAAAAATTTTATGTGAGCCATATTCAGCGTAATAGTACATGATAGTCCTTTCTGTGATACATGATAGCTTCCTGTGCTCTATTGCAAATGACCCTGTTCCCGACTTCTGTTTGCAGCCCAGCCTTTCATCCGTAATAATTAACCGCTCACTGTCTCGAAAAAAAACCTGCCCTGATTTCCGAGAAGCAATCTGTGTATGAAAATACCCTTGGTGATCTGCGTGAACGATAGCTTTCCATCGGAAAAATGAACAGAATTGTCCAGATATTCCGTAGACGGTACTACATCTACCAGCGCTTAAGCCGAGTGAATTTCAATTCCAGCCTTTCCTCCAATATTAGAGTTCCTGCTATATTGTATTATGTACGTTACTAGAAAGAATTTATTTAATTAACTTTTATTCTTAGCGCGTCTAAAATGAAAACCATCAAAGATAAATCTGAGGTAAAGAAACTAACATTAACACTTAATCCCAATCGAAAGAATTGGAAAAGAAATTTCTTTTGAAACAAATACAATTTTGAAGATTATTTCCAGGTAAAATAATTGGCAAAAACGGATGTATCATTCACCATCCTTTCATTTTATAACAATAATAACATAAAACATAACTGTCGAAAAATTATTCAAAAAGATGATATATTCAGCTAAGAAATTTTGTTATTATTTTAATAGATAGCATTTCAGTTAAATTTTGGAATGCAAATTTGAAGATTCAATTTCATATTTCAATTCCTAGAAAGCTTTACGGAATCGCATACTAAAATAGCTATTTAACGAATTATTTTTATCATTATTTTTAAATTTAAAATTGAATGGAGTACAAGTGTATTAAAATCCTATAATCCTATCCTATAATAAAGTAATTAACTTGATAAAAACTCCTGTAATAATCTGAATGAATGATTCCATATAGCAATTTTAGCAATCAAAACTAATGTTACAAATATATTCAAAAATTTACTAACACGGAGGTTTGTGAGAACCATACACAGTGGCAACCTAGGCCCTTCTACTTTGAAAGATACCCCAGTGTACACCTGCATCCACTCTTTAAGCAGACAGTACGCGTTGATGTACCAATCCATGGTGATTATAGCACTAAGAATAAGGAATTGCGAGTATTCTGGGTATATCGCTTAGAACAGTGAATCATTTCATAAGAGATGAACTTGGTTTCCAGAAAGTCGCCTCTAATGGAAGGAGACTTCGTCAGGTGACAATCGGCATTAATTAGGCCCGACCACATGAGTGCCAACAAAATTAGGCGCTTTATGAATTCGAGAGGGATGCTCTCTTTCATCGCGTCATAAGTGGGGTTGATACATGATTTCATCGCCACAAGAAAGAGATTAAAAGCTAGTTCATAGATGCAGCCTTACGAACCCTCTTCTTCTCAAGAAGTTTACGGCATAGTCGTCAGCTGGTTAAGTCATTATCACCGTCTTATGAGATTGTTATGGCATGGTGCATGCAGTAAATCTTGTACTTGGGGAAACTGTCAACACAGTGCGCTATGTGCAGACACAAAATTAGTAGCGTGCATTGTGTTCATTCACAGAAATTTGCGATTATCTCACGCGAAAATGTTCTGCTTCACGTAAGTTTAGTCTATCGCCTCTTAGGAGAGGCAGCGGTTCCGAGATGTGTCGCCTCGCCCACCTTATGGATTGGATCTAGTGCCACATGACCTTTAGCTGCGCCCGAAACTTAGGGAACATTTGAAGGACACGTGCTTGAAGTCCGGCAGCGAGGTCATCAGTGCAGTGAGTTATTGGTGTCCTAAGCAGCAAACCTCAACCCTCTCTCACAGCATGCAGATAATAGTGCACTAATGGCGGAAGAGCATCTATACCGGCGGATCTCTGTCGGAAAAGTGCTTCAGGAAAAAGAGAACATTTAAAAAATCTTCGATTGGAACATCTTTCGCTTTCACCCATTAATAAACGAGTTTAATTAAAATATTGGATAACCCCTGTGTATGGGTGAGATTGAACGCGTTAAAGGATAAGAGAGTGAATGGAATGAAGTTGTTAAGAATATAAATCTGGAGAGAGTCAAGAATAGATTGAAATGCATAATAAATGAGGCTTCATTGGAGGTGTACGGAATGAATTGAGTTGGAAATGTGAAGAAAGATGAATGGTGTTATATAACTGTGAGGCGAGCTGTAGACGAAGAGAAAGAATTTTATAACAGGGTGAATTCTGGAATGAAGATAAAAGAAAGTTTTTTGAACGAACGCTTCAGTAGAAATTGCTGTCGTAATAGAGTCTGAAATATGACTTTGATGGAAAAATTAAGCTGTTCTGGAAGCGGAAAATGGAATTTACATTTCTAAATCAATATTCAAATAAGTTTGATCATAATGAAGATTCGCATTCAAGTTAATTATGAAACTATCAATTAATCGTTAATAATACATATTCAGGAAATAATTAATTTACTGAAAAAATCTTGAAAACATTCAGAGGTCAATACAAAATTTAAAAGAGTAAATAACAATTTATACGATAAGTTTAATTCGTCAATTACGGAAGCTAATTTCAATGTAAAGAGGAGTGGTTTAGAAAAATCATGTAAATAATATTCGTTCACAAATATATGGCGAATTGCGCTTATGCTTGAAACTAATCAATAGGGAGAGTATTGAAAAAATAAATTAATAACAGTCAAACATTTTTTACTATTTAAAGTGTCTAACGGAGATATTTTTGAAAACTCTTGTTCAAGAAAATCGCTGTTGAATGTAGTATAGTAGAAAATCCTGTGAGACTCACTCACTTTATTTATGCTTTTAGAATGATCCAGATTCAGACATTTTGAAATATTTATCGTCGAGGAAAGTAGAGCTTCTCATATTTTATTTTGCCTCTAAAAGCAATCTCACGTCACCCATAAGTCATCTCTGCTGGGAATCATTTTGCCGTGTTTCGAGCGCTTTTTTCTTTTCACGCACTAGGGGACGCCATTGACTCCTAATGGAGTTTTCAATCATTAGGATTCCTGGAGATTCACTATTCATGCTTTAACAAACTCTGCGAATAGTGAATATAGGGAACATCCGAGTTGGCGCCATGACATAGAAACGATTTTAAGGAATTTTCAAACAATATTTACGTGTCATTAGTCAACACTTGAAGACTGACGTTTCCTTGGCAACGTATACAATTCAAGAAGGATTTTGTATGATTAGAGGAATTTAATACATTTAATCGATTTTATTCGATATTAATTTTCAGAAATAATAAATCGAGCGTAAGCATGAAGTTATCCAATTTTGATGAGAAAAGATAAAAGTAGTATTCTCATCATGATGAATTTCCACCAGACTTCACCAACGACTGTTAATTTTATCAAATAATGCCATTTTCATTTAATATTCTTACTTTTATAATTTCTAATGCTATTTCATGCTCTCGGCGTGACTTAATGTAATATAATATCAATGTAACACTAGAGTAATTGTTCTTGCATATATACTCTGGGTTAATTGTCTGCACTGAATAAACACATTCGTAAATTTGGGGCTGAACGATGAAATTCGAAGGCAAACTTCAACAATGTGAATTATTAATGTTAAGAAAAGTAAGAAGTAACACTCCACATGTTATCATGTATGACCTTAAAATGCACTGCATTGCCGTAGAAAAATTATCCATTGAACTTACTAGTAAATTTTAACATGTGATATAGTAATGTAAGTATGATGGTGACACCCAATTGAAAGTAAAAGAGGACTGGAGGAGTTATATAAATTAAATAATAGTTTAAGAGAATTTCAAGCACTCCTAGACATCTTTCAAAGTTTCTACTCAACAGCTCGGAAAATATTTTAACTACAGCAGTAGAAGTGACCAATTCAAATTTATAATATCAAGAATAACCTCGAGGAAAGTATAAGCACACATATTGCAGAAAAATACTTGGTAATGTCCACAAAGTTATGCAAAAGTGATGGAGGAATCTACGAAGCACTTTTTGAGGATGAACCTAATTGATTGATTCCTAGCATTTGAATAATTTAATGTTATAGAATATAATTTCTTCAGGTGCGCTACTGTTTATACAGAGATTCAGTAAATGTTTTGTTGTATTTTCAACCATCTCATTCTGGAACGTAGTCAGCTATTGTGTGATTACTATCCAGGTATTCATTGAAGAAATGCAATTAACTTTCAAAGAACAGTATATTTCTCTTACTACGGCTCCGACGTACACTCCTGGCCAAAATTAACGCAGCACCTCCCTTGCGATCCTTACCGCCGGTGCTGCGTTAATTTTGGCCAGGACTGTACAATATTAAATCCTTAAGGAGAAAATGTTCTGGTCTATCAATGATACAGGAAGTAAGAACGTATTGATTGAAGAAGAATGTTTACGTAAATGATGAAAACTGTCTATAGCTTCCTCGATTTTTATACGGCGAAGTTTACAGTAGTTACACTTTTTCATCTTCGTGGAGGTTTGCTCTTTTGGCTCCCTTCTGAAATCGAACCAACGCTGCAATAATTGGAAGGACGCTATGGGAGGAACTCCATCGAGAAGTGAGTTATTTGTGGGAGGAAAATATGATTTGTCGCAGTGTTTTTATATAAGGCTTAAGAATACCTTTTTCTGAGGAATATTTTCATTCAAAAGATTGATAACTTGATTAAGAAGGCATATAAAATAGAAAAAAAGTAAAGAACCAGTGTAAATAAGTGTGAAGACCAATTAAGTCAGCAGAGTAATAACGCTGGTCTTGTAATAGCACTATCCAAATATTATTCCATTTTCATTAGATATTTAGAACTAAAGAGTGAACTTCGAACCTTCCATACTCAGTTTTGTAAATTTATAAAATTCTAACTGCTGCTATTATAAGTTTAAAATACTTTTTCTAAGATTGTCAGCTTGATTAAGATGGAATTCTAACTGGAAAAACTTAAGAATCAATTTAAAATATAAAGAGCATATAAGTTCGCAGTGTCATGCTTTTGACCTCATTATAGTACATGATTATATATATAAGGGGATATGAACATAATATTCCATTGGCATTTGATACATAAAACCGACCATCGAGCCATTTTTGAAAACGTATAAAATTCTATCTGCTGCTACTATAAGTTTTACATTCCAATCTATTCTTCCCCCTCCATTTCCTAGAGTACATATTTCAGATTCTCGCTTCACATATCAACATACTACCCTCTACTACCGCTTCCCATTCCCTTCTCTTTTCTCTCCTCCTCCTCCTTGTCCTGTCTCCTCTCCACTTGAACGCTTTCAGGATCTTTTTTCCTCATAACCTCTCCAGCCCTTTCTTTCTCTTATTCTGAACGCAATTCTCGCCCTTTCACATGCCATTCTCGCAAATCCTCTTCTCTTCTTATCTGCATCACTCTCTTTTTCAACCGGCTTATTTCATTCAGACTCGTAACTTTTAATCCTTCAATTTTTTATCCTTTTCTTCCTCCCTCGCAATCACCCTCTATTATTCGTCCCCATCTTTTGCTGTTTTTTTTGCGTCTATGCCTGCAATTAGTGCCTTACATGTTCACTGCGTGAATAGAGACGGTGGAATGTAGGTTATTAGACATGTCATTTGCAGTGGTAGGGAAAATAGAAATGAAAAATACCGAATAACTTGAAATCATATGGTTTAAATGAAACGTATTCACAATACTGTGTGTAGTAAATATATAAATTATATCCCTTACGAATTTAATATTAGCTTTAGCAATTAGATATCATCTACCTAGACCATTTGATTCTATTCCTTATGAATACTCAAGATAGAATATTCTTGTCTTTCTTGAGTTAGGTACAGGTCTCCTATTCCGCCTTTTTCAAACATTGATTCCCGAAAATTTTGAGTAAATATTTACTCCATTCACAAAGTCCCAGAGTTTTCCTTCATGGTTTCAACGTTATTTTCAGAAGATTTCTTGCTACATTGAGGCTGAAATGTATACTTCTTGAAATCTGCATGGTCAGGCGTTACTTTGTAAAAAGCCATTGAAGTAATGAAGAAAAAACTTAGTAATTTTCTTAGTAAAAACTTATTCATTTAGTGATTAAAACATCGTGTAGAAAGTTACTATTAATTAAAAGCTTTTATCTTCATTATATCCTCCTTGATCCTACTTTTAATGAAGAAGTTAATTTTGGTAAAGTATTTTATTTATATGAATCATTATTTGCTTCCGTGTTCGTTTCTCGACTGAATAGCTGAGACAGCTTATTTTAGTTTAACCTTGGGAGTTCGTAAACCGCAGATAAAGGTACTTCCTGTGTATTTAAATGTAGTACGCCAAACATTGGTTGGTTTCCTCATTCGTGGCCTGACGTTGAATGTAATTAGTCGAAACCCTGTTGCCATAATAAAATTTTTTGCGGAACAAGAACTAAGTGTTTTTATTTTATAGTTGGTTTAGTTTCCTCATTAATAGTATATTTTAATTAGGGAACAGAGTTAGACTTTTTAATCTAAGTAGCTTTTTCTACCTCAGTCGAAGCTTTATGATTGCGATGCATAATTTGCAACTTTGTTGCTTGGAATTAGTTGAATGGTCGTTCGTGGGTATTCTTTGTGTAAACACATTTTGATTCCTCAATATGTAGATAGCTGCGGATTTTCTTTCCTTTCGCTGAATATTTTTTTTTGTAATTCGATGAGCAACTATTCCATTTGATTTTATTGGGTTTTAATGCTGTTCAAGTATATTAGCATTGTTAAAAATGCTTCTACAGCTAATGTAACTTCGCACATGGGCTCCCACCGGGTATCGAACTCGGGACCGCATTTATGCTGCTCAATAACGACTCCTTTTTTACCTATATTTTTCCAATTCAATTCTACACGTAATCTGAAATTTTCCATTCAAGAATATGGCAAATTTAATTAAATTATCTTCTGTGCTCTATCAGAGTATATGCTTCTATGTTAACTCATAATATGTGTCTAGATAATGATAAAATAGAAATATCTCATGTAAAATTTTCTAGATATCATAACTTTAAAGCATATCAGTTTTTTTATAAATATCCCCTGGAAATATTTTGGTCGGAGAATACTGCATAAGTTTGTCCTCCGTTAGTTAGTCGATTGTGGTAAAATGTGATTTCTCTATTGATGCGTCTTGTAGTTTCACACTGAACTCCATCCTTGTGGGCGTTTCTCTCTGGGTTTTAACTGAAAATCTTGAAGTTCATCGTTCCCGGACAGAGTTAGAAAATTTGAGGAGGTGAGGTTAAGGTTAATGGATTTTAGGAAGATGAGAAAGAAGAAGGGTGACAAGAGTTAAAATTGAAATTCTTGGTGTCCCTCAAACCTTGTTCTCAGTCGCCTACGCGGTAATGGACATACGAGAATACACAGAGAAATGGCCGTCACCTGAGAGATATCGCATTTGTCCGCACTGGTAAGGATTCGTATCGGTGACTTCTCATTGTCTAGAGATGCCACTTAAGTCTTGGAAGAATTTCTAAACATATTTTCAAAAGCAATTTGCCTCTTCATCTATTCGCTGTCGATTACAAGAGATATATGAAACTTAGTGGTAGATTAGTAGCTATAATTTAATTTGTTTGCCTGCTATAATGAAAGGGTTTGATAATCCAGGAACCCTCTTAAAACGGCATGATAATTTAAATTGTGAAATTCAGAAAATGAAAACATCATACTCTTTCCCCAAAACTTTATAAATTTTAATCCGGGTTCTTACGGGGTCGAGTGTACGACCAAGAGTACGACACTCCAGTCGTAAACTCGACCAAGTGAGAACCAAACTACTATCGGTCGTGCAAGACACTTCTAAGAGTAAGCCATGTACTCTCTACGTGGTTGGAGTTTGCACGACCGAGTCAGTCGAGTAGCTTGTGCGTACCGAAGCGGATTCAAGTCGACTTATAAAATGAATTACGTTCAAATGATTCAGCTCGTTGAAATTTATCTCGAAAACAAGTGACTGTGGAATATAAATATAAATAAACGGCTATTAATTTAATAAATGACCAAGATTACCTCCAGTAGCTGCAAAATATTACTAGCTTTTACTCGGCTGAAGTTGCTGATTAGACAATACGTGCGAAAAACGTGTCGCGCGAGTCGTGCACGACTGCGTTCTTGCCAGTGGTGAACGCTAGTCGAATTGCCGGTCGTGTACTCGACCCTATAATAATCAGGCTGTAGGGGTTTGGAGACAGTATGTTCGCAGGAGATAGATGTAATCAGAAGTTGTAGATCTTCTTGATTAAAGGGTTAATTGCATGAAGGTTTCCAGAATGGCCGATGGGGTGACATCCGTGCGTAATGTAAGCGACACTGGGCTCAAAACCCGCCGCTTCGTTGAACGCAGAGGCGGTGGATGACGATGTGCATACTGTCTCCTTGATTACACTCTTTTACTCGTGTCGACACAAATGATGTCCACGTAGGCTATACCATTTCACGGATGATAAGAGGAATAGGAAATAGGAATGTTCGTGAAGAAATTATGGTGAATCACGCGTGAATTATGTAGGGGGATTTCTTCGTAAGATAATAAATTGGCTAAACGCGACTGAAATCCTTCTTTTGATTGGCTATGTTTCCCACTACCTCATTGGTGTATAACTAATTGCCTTTGTATTTCCTATACCTGAAGATGAGTAGTTATGCTCAAAACTGGTTGTACATAAGAAAGTATTGTGAATTTTTGCTTAATTATTTCAACATGATCCTGACTGAAATCCATTCTTGGTCATATTTTGGATACGAGAAAAACTCGCTCTGACGGAATCGATTTTGTTAAACGGAGGTTCAACACGGTTCAAGGGATGCGCCACGTTCGTGCGAATGCACATTCTTCACTAACCCAATCTATCACTTCCTTAGTCCCTCTTTGCCTATTTCACCCTCGTTCCCTCCTGAATCACGATCTCTCTCTTCCCATTCCTCTCTCTCGTCTCATCGATCGCCCTCGCGTCACCATCCCGCGAGGCAACTTGCGCGGATCCCCGCTAGGTGGCACATGGGGCGCGCCGCTCTTCCTCCGAGCTTCAGTGTCGCTTGAGACTCGAAAGGCTATACGTGCTGCAAAAGGAAGCGAGAATAGGGATCAGGGGATAGAGAGATACAGGGAGACATACCACAATCACAGTGGAGGGAGGACTCGATACTCGGGCTACGAGGCGGCAGTCGTGTGAGGCATTGATAAACAAGGAGGGAGGAAGGAGAGAGTGGGAGAGAGCGGAATTTCATTCTCTCCCTCTCTCTTTACTCCCTTTGGAGTGGGAAGGGATGGGGGAGTGCTAGAAGGCGTCCAGTAGGATAGTGGCCAAATTTCCGGAGGAGTCTTTTTGTTTCCATTTTGTTCTCGTGTCTCTCGAATCGTCCCCTTCCGCTTCATTTTCAACGTCCCGGACCCCCCGCCGAGGAGAAGCCTCTGGATAGCCATCCGGAGTCCATGGCGCGGCCCAAGTCTCCGGCGGCCGTCGCGGCACATGCGAAGCTGACGGGTGACGCAAGGCGGTGAGTGCTTAAATTTTCACGTCCATCGAACGCGACCCTTGCCTCCCCTCGCGTGATTGCCTCCTTTAATTGCGTGCGTGTCTCCTTCCGCCGATACGAAAGAAACCTCCGGGGCATTGGAATAAAATGAGGGTGGAAGAATCGCGGGATCGATGGGGGTTTATGGTCCTTTCCGCCCTTGTTTTCCTACCCCACGTGGTGGGAAAAGGTTGGCGCATAAATAAATGAGACGTGGAAGGAATGGTGGAGGCTTTTCGATCCTTTTTCATCGCCCTTTTTTGTGAGTTCACGCCACACGCGGCCGCTTTTGACCCCTCTCCCTTACGCCCCAGTTTTCCGCGCGTCCCTTCGCACCGCCCCATTCTCTCCCTCGACGCAGACCCTCGTTTGTCCCCATACCCTTCCCCAGTGTCCCTTCGCTTCAAGTATCGGTACGCCGTGGTCGTTAACTCTCGCGATCCGCGAGAGGGAAGTGTTATTCGGCCTCTTCCGCGTTTTTACTTCCCTCTTTTCGCACTTCCGCGCCCCTGTTTCCCTCGACGGCCGCCCATTGCCACTGACGTTGCCCACCCACGCTTTCCTACTTCTCCTTCCTCCCCCCTCCCCCTCGGTCCCTCCTCCTGTTCAATCAAACCACGGATTGTGGGCTGATGTAAGTTGGGTCGCAGAGGGGAGGAGGACGAGGCGTACCTGGTTAGGGTTCGCTGGAATGTACGGGAAGGTCGTCGAAAAGGTAAAACAATTTCACCCTGGTACTCCTCCTTTAGTTGTACGGGAAAAAATGCGTGGTGAAGTTTGTCCGATGAGTTATTTGCGCGTACGGTGATCGATGCCGAAATAATTTGACCTTTCTTTGATGGACATCTGCTATTCAGTGAAGTGTTCATGTTTTTATTGATGTGTTTTGGATTACTGATTACTAAAAGGGTGGAAAATAGAAATATTCCTGAAAGATTGATACATATTCACGCGTGACTTATCGAGAGGGATTGTTTATAGGTAAAGGCAATGCAAACATACATACTAATAGCGCGAATGACTTGTTAAGGGAAGTTTATATATACTTGGCTTATTTGTGATTGGCTATGGGTTGGAGATATTAATTCTTAGCATAACTACAACTTCTTTAGTGTTTTGCATTTCACTCATCGTCTACATATGCAATTTAATCCCATATTAATTTAATAAAACAAAATCTGACTACGTCCACAAAAATATAATCTTATTTTAGAAAAAAATGAGGCAGATCCCTCAAAACAGGTTGTGTTTTTCTATAACAAAATTGTATTTTCTGAGGACGTAGCCAGGCATTGTTTCATTGAATTGAATATTAAAAAGCTTCAAACAAGTATTGACGGAATTAATCAGTTATCATCAAGTACCCTGAGGAACTAAGCAAAGAGAGAACATCGTTGCATTAATGTTTGCTTCCCAAACTAAAGACTAAACCCAAAATTGTGTCACTTGTACTTCATCTGCTCATGAAAATTCATCTGATCCACCGAGAAAACCCAACAGATATCGCTGGAAGAAATAATTTAAAATTTCCCAATTGCTTCACCAAACAGTAGGCTGATCAAAAATCGCTCATAGTCAAAGCGTGTATTCCTAAAGTACTTAAGTTATTATGGAAATAAACCTTTTCGTACATTTCCAAAGCAGATTGTTTTGCCGACATGTATCACTAGTGCATCGTCTAACAATCTCATATTGAGTTAATTTTGCTTGAGTTATTTCCATTTTGAAATTTCTAGGTTTCCGAATGCAAACCTCATCAGTCGGTTCACTGATTAGTTTGTTAAAACCAAGCATCGAGAAATATTGCAGTGGGTAGGTGTCCCCTTGGGTTTCGATCGCAAGGAGAAGAGATTCTTTCTGAGTGAAATAAAAGATAAGATTGAGAAATACCGCTCTCTGACCTTTCTTCGGGCAACCAGAATCCCCGGCTTCTCGTCCATTCCTTCATTTCACACCCCTTACTTTTTTCGTAATGTTTTCTTTAAAACATACTTTCTAACCGTCCTTCGTATGATGATACCTATTTGTTTATTATATGTCTTTTTACTGACAGATGTCTTTGCGGCTTTACTGTGCTCAAGTGCGTAATTTTCCCTTTTTACTACTTTTTGTTTAATTTTTATTGTAACCAAGAACCCCCGAAAAGCTTTCACGTGTTTTATTTAGGTATCACTGCCAATTCTCTCCGAATTTATCTTGGCTACTTCATGTATACCAAGAGTTGATAGAACGTAACGCCTAGCTAAATCGAGGACGATAACGATTACAAAGCTATTTTTATAAAAATTTTTGCTGTGGGCGTATAGAATTATTCAAAATTACTATGAAACCGATTTCAATTATTTCCTACACTCTGAGGCTTTGAGTACATCCGTTTGTAATATACATGTATCTTGTTACGTTTTCCTCCTTATAAAACCAGATTATTCTATTATACTACTGAAAAAACCTCATATCTGTTTATAATCTATAAATTCCATTCAAACTCTCTTTCCATGGAGCATTTTTACCAGTATTATATTTTGTTGATGGTTCTTCATTTATGTCATTGAATTTCCCTGTTTTATAAGCAAAGAAATAACTTAATAAGAGGATTCTCTAGATTTACTATATTCGATTTATTTTTGTGCTTTATCAGTGTAAACATTTATTGGCAATTTTCAACGTACGCTCTTAATTTTAGACAAGCAAAATTTTGCTACGGCGATATTTCACCGCGGAAATCTTTCACTGATGGGAGAGCACGTTCTTGCAACATGTCCAACAATCGGTATGAATGACGTTTTGTCGTCGGCCACAATGGATGTCTGCTACACAGTAGGAACATGCTCCCAGGACAACTATGACACATCTTTTTTACAAAGGGTCGTTTTGCTGAAGTGATGGAACGATTTCCGGTCGTTTGAGACCTCTCAGTCGGTGAGGAAAGCTTCTAGACTATCTAATTAGATGAATTATGCAGAAGATTTGACCTCTTAATTTGTGGTGTGTGTTTAGTGTAAATGCTAATAAAGTTCTGGAATTATAATGCAATTGAAATACTGTTTTGAATGATTTTATTCTGGTAAGTTATGATTATCGTAGATCGACGAAGAAATTAAGAAATGGTTAAGTTGATCATAGTCTAGGAATGTCTGTTTATCGGTGTTATATGGAATGACCTTAAACATATCAAAAATTTTACCGTCAGTAGGTATACTTTTTTGGGATTACGTGGGTTAATATTTTGGATAATATCTGAAGTGCCGATTTTATATTTTGACGATAGTTTTTTAATATCGGGATTGTTGACTATTTGAAAGCCGATCATGTGAGTTTTCTTTTGCTAGAGTAGGACGGTAAAGGGAAGTCGAACAAAAATACTTCATTATCGTAGGGGGTGTCCTTCTTGGTTTAAGAAGGGCGCCGTCCCAAAGTTGACCGCCGTACACGAAAACACACTTTCTCGGGAAGATTCAGTAATTCTTCCAGTTTCCCAAAGGAACCGTAACGATAATTTCCGTCAGTTTTCACGACTTATTTCAGAAAATCAAACGCTATCAGCGAGCCCTTGGAAACTATATTTTATTTAGTCAGTGAGAGTGTTGAATTCTAGGAAACCAGTATAAAATAGAGCCCATGGAAGTTAACTTCCAATCAGTTTTGATGAAAACTTAAAGATTCGCACAGAAACCCTCTTCACTACAGAACTCGTAGTGAAACATTTGTTTATGATAAAAAATTTTTGAATTGAGAAATAATTCGTATTTTTAATGATCATTGATACATTTTCTTGAGAGGCGTCATTTCAAGACCGTCTTACTAAAAATAAAATATAATATAACAAATTTATAATAAAATTATTAGAATATTAAGTAGAAAAGGAAGAAAATGACAGAAAGAACCTTATATTAACTGTAAAATCGCGGAGCCTCTAGTTGAGTCGAGAACCATAGTTGTCACCTATTTTCCTCTTCGCTTTGAGCCTTCAAGTACACCCGCTGTCTTTGGCTCCCCAATTTCTGGACACAAAAGCTAATATCCTAATGGACGTTTACCTCCCTTTATATAAAGGGAACGTTTCTTTCCCGTCCGTCCCTTGGGAATCCACGGAGACGCCAATCGCGGCGGAAATCGGAGCTGCATTCTCCGGGAACGATTCTTTCCATTAAAAGGAATCCTTTTTGTTCTCTCGGAGTGCATCGCCTTTCATTTCGCTTTTATTCGATCGCACTCGAGGTTTTTAAGTCGCGATCGACTCTCAGGCTCTATCCCTCTCCCTTTAAATGGGAGAATGTTTCCGATTTTTTCTTCGCGACTCTTTCCTTTGACATTTTCCCCATCATCCAAAGAAGGAGTAGCGGATTCCTTTCGTTGTTTTAACTCTCGAATTTTCTCTCGAACGGCGAAACTTTTTCTGGCGCCGTTTTAGTAGGCTGATCCGTCCTTCAGGTGGAGCGATAATTGGTTCGCTCTGGACGGCTCTTTTTTTTCTCTCTCGAAAAAAAAGGGAGAAAAGAAGAAGGTCGGCGGGCGTAGTACGTTTACGGAAGGCATCGGTTTGGCTCTCTCCATTCCTTTCCTTCCTCTTTACTTTTTTCTTCTACGTTTTTCTCCGTGACACGAGATAGAGCAGGAAAGAATTCCTTCCCTTCCTCTTTATATTCTCTTCTACTTTTCTCCGAGTCATGGAACAGAGAAGGAAGAATTCCCAAGGAAGAACGGACATGAAGGAAGTCTGACAAAACCGGCACTCAAAACCGGACCTTCCGATTGCCGTTCAGTTGCCATACCGATTAAAAGCTATCGAGCCAGAAAATTCAAACATGCCGTTCGGGAGACTTCGTTGGTAAGGGCGTTGTGGTAAAGAAAGAAAGTTTTGGAGAACGGCTTTTAATTCTCCAATAAATCTTTAAAAGCCGTCTTTGTCGGCGTTCCTCGTCTCATTCACCGGTAATCGGAGAAAACAAGTGCGGTGTCCTTACTTTATTTCTTCGAATACCGGTGAATGTGACGAGGAACGCCGACAAAGATAGAGATATTAATCATCTAAAAGACGTGTCATTTCCATCGACTATCCTGCATCGTAGATTGGCTCGATGAGATTGCCTGGTGCTAAAGTGTTGAATTTCTTAGAGAATATCCTTGGTTCCGTCTCAGCGCACAAAAATTATTATATATATATATGTATATATTATTATTAATAACTACTTAGCCATGCTAGTTGAGTGTCAAACTTCCATCGGTAAGGCTCGGGTTCCATCCCAGTGTGCGTCTATTTTTAGGTGAGATTTTGTTCGAAAGCTTATAGATGTGTATCTCTATTATAAAAGGGGTGTCTAGAACCCTGTTTTAGTATATATTTAAAAAGAAAAATTAGCTTAGTAGGTATAGAAATTGGGCGGCTATCGGGGAGTCCGGGTTCAGCCTTTTTTCATGTTCGCTCTTCCATGGGAATTTCCCGGGAACGACCTTATCGTGCTAAGCCACTTTTCCTCTAAGGAAGAATTCCTCCATTCTTTATTTTCCTCGAAATTCAGGGTTCGTTCGTTCCTGGAAGTTGCCGTAGGACTCCGAGTTGCTTAATCTCATTTCGCTGAGAAAATAAAAGGCCGATGGACCCGATCGCACGCCCTCCCTCTTCGTTAACTCACGGTCCTCGTCACTAACATAACGATTCGATTCGTGCGAGGGCGTGACAAATAGACGCCATTACGGGAGGTGCTGGACAAATTAGGAGGAGGGCGGCAAGACAGTTACAACCGAAACTAATGCGGGAGGATCGCCCCCTTCCGGATCGGACGATTGAGCCCAAGTGGAAGAATTGCGCGCCGTCCAATTAAGAGGGATGTATTCGCCGGTTGGGAAAATGTTTCATCGGCGGGAGCATCGTTGACTTTAGTTCAATACTGTTATCAGTCGACTGCGACAAAGGCTTAAAGGGCGAGGTGCGATGAGATTACAAGCTGGAGACGGGGGAGCGAGATGACTAGCGATAAAATCGTCTACATCGTAAGAAGAGTCTGCAGTGTTGACGGAGAAGTGTGCCACAGTAATGACAAGCATAAGCGTGTTTCTCGCTATATTTGTTACATGATTTCGTTTAAAAATCAGTATACGTCTCATTTGATAAATAACTGAAGGTTTTCGTAACCCGTTGATATGCTAAGAATTTTCTGATTTTGAAAATTTTGAAAAGATATTTTCCATATTCTATCCTTCCTAACCTTTCCGTATGCATAACCGATAAATGCACGAAAAATTGTTTCAAGAACTAATTAATTCATACTTCAATTAACGCTAACTTTGGCTTATTTTTTATTACTTGGAATAAATAAGAATTTATATTATTGGAACGCTGAAAATTGATGTATTTGTGTATATTTTGTTTTTCCGGCAATTCAGTCATGAAATGGAATCCTTCTGTACGATTTTGGATCACCTTGAAGTATTTATTACTTTTATTGCTCAAAAACGGATAGAAAATGTATAGTATTATTATTATTAAAAGTGCTTCGACAACTTAGGTCATTTCGCACGTTGGGACCCACCGGGAATCGAAGGCGGGACCGCTCACGGATATACTATGATTAGAATCAAATGATACTGTCATTTACTTCAGGTCATGATCTTTTGGTAAGACTACATAAGGTAAAAATGATATAACAGACTTTTAACTGTACCACGATATAGCTTTTTCCATGTGTAATATAAAAATATATATAGTGGTGCGGGTTTATGTTATCCTTATTCTTTATGTATATTCTTAACTTATAATAAATCACGAAATTGCAACAATATCAACGAAGGCGTAAAATATACTTCGAGTAGCATCAATTATGTTTGTTTACAATTTATCTAGAATGAACTTCTTCCTTCTAAATACGGGAACCTGGGGAAGAACGGAATAGAGTGACAAAACGGGGTACCAGATTTTTTTCAGCCCAATTATTGCTGTTACCTATGGGAAAATGACTCATTTACGTTGAATTGACATGCCGGACTAGTATGCAAGCCATATTTACCATTCTGTGTTTCAGAATACTGCGTAGATCTTTTATTTGTTAGTTACCTTTTATATTGTACGGTTTTTCAAGATCATTTTCGTAAAGTTCGTAATATTTTTCATCATTGTAACATAGTACCCCATTTTGTCCTAGGGATGGGGCAAAACGGGGATGGTTACACTTTTTTAAAAACCATCAATAATATAAAAATGCTAAATGTGCAATACCAAATATATGATATTTCACAAATTTAACATAACAATATCATTTTTCAAATTCTAATATCGTAACTTTTCACTTTCCTTATACATCAAAAAATCTGAGGAAATGAAGTACCCCGTACTGCCCCACCTTCCCTTCTTATTTGTGAATGAAAGGAATGTAATCGAAGGAGCCTCACTTCTCTGGATCGTGGATGACTTCAATAGATAGGAGGCGGATGTTTTTACCCAATCGTGTTTGCTCTTTTCCGAAGTGAAAGTCTTTCTCTCTCCTTAGATTCACGTTTCCTTCTCGTGTCGGCGAAAAAATCGGAGGGAATTCGCCGGGAATCCGGAGAAAAGAAGAGTCGTTAATCCCACAAATAACTGAAAAGCAACTCACGGATCCGGGAAAAAAGTAGTTGGATAGTTTCCAAAAAGTCTTTCCCGAAACTACTTAGGTGCTCCGAAATCGTAATTTATGATGGCCAACCTTCGAAGAATGGCTCTCTGACCTTTTATCCGATGCCTCACTGGAAGTGGAACAGATTGACGGTCAGGAATCCGTCAAGAGAGAGGGATGGGTGCGAAAGACAGGGCAATAAAATTACTTCCAACAGCGAAAACATTAATTTTTCGGATTCAACAATAAAGAAAAGTGCGCCATTTATATCTGTTCATTTTCTAAAAACGGAATAACAGGGATAAAAAGGAGGGAGTGTCAGAGGAATGATTGAATTAGACTTACAAATGGAAGGAATGGTAAATCTCAGTTGTGTATTGATATCATCTAACCAATAAGGTAGGGTAATGCATGAACTGGAAATGTCTGCTGTCTATTGCAAGATCAGGTCAAGCTGAGTATTTATGAATGAAGAATGATGAGTGAGTTGTTTATTTTTACTGTTTTATATGGAATTTATAATTCCTCACAATAGAATCAAAAGTCAATGGAAAATAAATGGATGACTTTATGACAAAAGACTTTCAAGATCTAAAACTAATTACTGAAAACAGCAACTGAAATCTTTTTAATAAGCAAGTAATCTACTTGGAGGTAGAATATTTAAACAACTCTGATTCAGTGTATCATTTCAGTTGAAGGACCGGAAACTATGTATAATTTGGCAGAGAACAATCGCAAAACCAACAGAGAGGGATTCGATATAATCGCTTATTTTTATCGCGTAAATATATGCTGTATGTATATTACAACTGAACTTCTACCGTATTATTTATCCCGAGATTTATTCGCGACGCAGAAGTAGTGTTATTCCATCGTAGTTAAGCCATTGATGTGATAAAAAGGCGATATAAAGTGTACGCAAATACATGTAAGTATATACAGTGGTACCTCGAGATACGAGTTTAATTCGTTCCAGAACCGAGCTCGTAAGTCAATCGGCTCGTATCTCAAACGAATTTCTCCCATTTAAAATAACTGAATTCGATTTAATCCGTTCCGGACCTATGAAAAATCCCCAAACCATTGTAAATTATGAATAAAGATGTTTTTAAATATCAAATAAACATGTATAATTAACAAATAAATAACAAAATATGAAATAAAGAAATAAAAGAGTTATTTAGCATAATAGTCTTACTTTGGAGACAGACGAGTGCGGCTAACGAAGGTGAACGACTAGGAGGAGGGAGGGGGGAAGGGATGCAGGCACTCTAGACACGTACGTAAACGGCGCTTTTTTAGAACTTAAAACTATTTTTGTAACTTTAAAACTAAAACTACACTTTCCTTATTTCAAATGAAAGAAAAAACTTAAAACAATGCACTTAACTTTAAACTTAAACTAAGCTTAACATTTACGTAAATTTAATTAATACTTGTTTTTACTTTCTTGGCTGCACTTGGCTTGGAAACACGGCTCGTATCTCGGATTTGGGCTCGTATCTTGAACGAAAATATGGCCCGAGCTCCAGCTCGTATCTCAAAAAACTCGTATGTTAGGCTGCTCGTATCTCGAGGTACCACTGTACACATATAAGTTTCCGTGCGAGCTTTCCACTCCAAATTCTTCTAAAAATGTTGGCAGCGAATAAAATATTGCAATATAATGTACTTCAATACCCAAGTAAACGTTTTAGAGGTTTCTTGCATCGCAAAAGCAACTACCTAAGAAATCCTTCTTCAGAAGTTTGGGCAGTTTCATTTCGAATCTCTCCCGCCACTCTTCGCCACGTCGGAAGTCAACGTTCGCGGAGACGTCTTGGGCGTTGCTCGTCCGACGGAGCTTCCGATGAAAAAAAAGGTCCTCCGAAGGCCTGTCGGACGAAATTACGAGGCGATGTAGAGGGAGGAAGGAAGGCGGTTGATGAGGGCGTTCGGGGAAGAAGAATGGAGGAACAAGAAAGACGATGACGGAAAGGAATTAGGAGGAAGAAGCGAGAGGCGGGACGAAGAATAGGTGGCAAAAACTTGGCAGGGAATTCTACGGGGATGCGATGAATGCTGATGGAAGTAGGTGAGGGCTAGGAGAGGCCGGTAAAGGGATTTAATGTAACAGGGGGTTAGCGATATCACTTTGAGGGCGATGTTTTGGTAAACATGGAGGGAAATTAAAATGGAGGATGATGCAAATGCATAGGAAAACTTATGAGACGGTTTGCTCTACAGCTAATACTACTTAATGTTTTATAAATATCGCAAGCATAACTCTTCCTCTATAGTTTAGGTCAACGTCATGCACAGAGATTATCTATCCAATCATCTACTGCTATTTTATTTAATACATTTTACAGCTCATTAATAAATGATACAATGCGTCAATACACAACATATTTACAATCCATTAATTTATTAATATTGCTTAATCCTTCACTCATTTCAAATATTTATGCATGCGATTATCTATCTATAAATATATGAGTATGTACATATATGCATACAAAACAATTCTTTGATATTTATGCATGATATATTGTTTAGAATATGGGCTGGATATAAGCGTCAACTTCTGGAAAAGAGTGAGAGGGCTGAAAAAGCTTGATCGTAATTTTAGTTTTGGCTTCGTTATGTCGCATTTTTACCCATTCCGGGAACCAGAAAATGATGTCAATTAAATCGCTATCACACCATAAATAGTCAAGGTCAATTTCACTTCCTTTTTTTCCAGATAAAGCTGTCACTTTTTTTCCGTTTACGTAATTAATGGCAGTGATTGGACCCAATGAACTCAATTTATATTATGATGAGTTTCATTTTGGTATACATAGACCCGAAAATTATAAATTAGATTTATATTCTCACATTTTTATATCTCGAGGCAATCAACGCAATCCTACACGCATCGAATTATAAAATAAAAGAATATACACAAAATCTTCTTTATTGGAATCCAGACTGCTCGGAATAGAAATTCTGTACTTCCTGTTTGCAAGTAACACTTTAGCCTACGTAGTAATGTGGAGTCTTTGTACTAGTCTATATGTCAGAGGAGCTCCAATGAATATTTTGTGTAGAACTACTATCTGTGTAAGCAACTGAGGTAAATTTCCTTTCCTGGTTTCATTCTTAGCATAGTTGAAATAAATTTGAGGGCGAGTGATGTTGTGAAAATTATTGTTTCGTACTTATGAAAATTATCTGTCGAAGAAAAGGGACATTCGACTTCTGTATATATTTTTCAATCGGTAATTCTTTATTGTTACAGTTAACGATTTCTTACAATTTATTATTGCAATGTACTATTTAATAATAGAATTTATAGGTAATTAGCGATTACAAAGCGGAAAGAAAGAGTGAAGAAAAAAATTACAACTTGTAAGTAACACTGCTAGATAAACTTGCCAGGAGTTGGCTTGCAAAAACAAGTTAAACAGCTAAACAATGTAAAACGTCAAGTAGAAGTTTACAAGAAAAAAAGGAGGAACTATAAAGAGTAGAGAGAAAAAAGATATACATCAAAGGAGTTCTGGCAAACCATGGGTTTGTCGTCAGGTAAACTATGCGTACTATTCACTGTTGTGAACATGAAATGCATGAAATTAGTCTACATCCAGTCATTTCATTTTTTTCATAGTTTCAATAAAATCTTGCATGAAATTAGTCTACATCCAATCATTTCATTTTATTAGCTACGTTCTATGTAATGCTCCTAAATCCGAATGGAAGTTAGTTTCTGCGAATCTCGTTTTCATTTAATGACCTGAACTGAAATTACGGCAAAACTCTGTGCAATCTTCCCCCGAAGAAAAAACGTTTGGCTAGTGGAATACGCCACAGCACAAAGTGAGCGTAACGGGGTGCAATTAAATGCACAAAAGGAACAAATAAGACTGCCTACTAATTACAGTGCGAGGAGAGCCAAGTATTCACGTAGGATTTCATTTTTTTGGTAAAGACCCCACTTTAGGAAGAGGGAAAAACTAGCGAACGTGGAAGAGTGGAATAAAAGAGAGGAAATGGAAAAAAGGATGAAGAGGAAAGGAGGAGAACAGAAAGACATGTTTGTGGGGAGAACGTAAGTCGGGTCATATGCGGCCACTTCGCATGAATGTGTAAAAGGGAGGGCGTCCTCTCTCCTTACTTATTTACCTCCTCATCCATTTGCTTAATTCAGTAGCGTTCCTCTTTCCGTCTGCCCAAGACGTTAGTCGGAAGAACCGCGCTCTTGTTGTGTGTAGGTTAGCGTGTCTCCAACCTCAGTTATAGAAGTTAGACGGGCAACTGAAATTTTTATCGCGAAACTTGCCGCGTCGAGAAGCGCCGCTAATGCGTTTTAAACTTCGTGACGATAAAGCGCTGAATTTAGACGACGGTATCGATAGTTTACTCTCTAGAGTGCGATTCAAATACGCCTTGCATTCCGCAACACAATAACTTTGTATAAAATTACGCGATTTTACATCATAATTGTGTTTTCTTTTAGAAAAACGGAATGTTAAATCTATTCCAGCACATGTTTGTGCAGTCGTATGATTTTTTCATTTGGATTATACGAAGTTTAATACATTTCACATAATAAAAATTAGCGAGAAGGAAAAATGTTGAAATTTAGCTTTAATAAATTATTAGCGATGAACTAATGAAAGGATTGTTGAATTTTGAGTATGATCGAACGATTTTAATTCAAATCAAAATTAATTTTGTAGTGTCCTTCTCATTAGCGTGGAGAATCTATCAAATGAGATAGTTTTATCTGGCATTAATTATATTAAATATTGTAAACATTATCTGCGAAATAAATTAAAATTATGCTCTCCAAAAATCAACATAATTGAACTTGATTTTTTGGAGCTGCTAAATTTGTAATACCTAATTTATCTTCTTAATTAGATTAGTTGGTATATTATCCCCGTTTAGATAAAACTGTTATTTGTATTATTAAATTATGAATCGTCATAAGGTTATCTCAATTAAATGGGCTGGAAATTGCAATTAATTTACTTTGAAAATTTTTATCTCGCAATATTTTATGAATTGTTTGTGTGTATATGCAAATAATTATTTTCATGCATTAAAATATTCCAAATATTAATTATTGGTTCAATATTGAGACTGAAATATAACTTAAATTAACATCCCCATAATTCTTTTTATAGGAACGTTAATATAAATATATCGAATGCACTTTTGTGATAATTCGTTGAATCAAAGATTTAGAAAGAGATGAAAATAGAGAGTGGTAAATACCGTAACTGCGGCATTCAATTCTCTCTTCTCTAAACCCTTTTCTATTTCTCAAGAATAGGGTTTCTACCTCCTATTCATTTTCACATTTCTCTCTGTGATGTCGGAGGAGGAAGTCAGTGGGCTCAGAGCTCTTCCTCGCTTGTCTACATTTCTTTTCAGTAGAAGTCGAAGAAAATCTATAGTATCCTTGGAGATTTCCTGGAGTTTACGTGAGGTTATTTTACGGATCCGCAAAGAAAGGGAAGAAAGATTGAGATTTCGTTCCCACTTAGCTTCTTAAGACTTTCTAGATGGAATTGCACAACTGAGCGCCCCCAAGAGTGCGTGAGAAGAAATGGAAATGATTCCGTGCTGACTTTATGATGATTCGCGCATTTGATCGGTTACTTCAACTAATGGAACCTTAAAATAAAAGGAAAGAACTAAACTAGGATACGTTTATGTTCAAAGTATTGTGATTAATCTTAGAAGCCCATTCTAGAAAAATATAGATTCTTTTAAGAGACGAGATGAATGAAATTCAATATTTGACAGTTGGACGAAAATAAAAATGTCGGTTTTCTGGTTAAGATAACTTGCAATAACAATAGAATTGAAAATAAATTTTCAAACATTAGTAATTTCATGGTAAGTTTGTGATGACTTTTAAAACATCCAGTATGCAATTTGCACTGAAATAAAATAAATGGCATTATTCATGTAGAAGTGTGTACAAGAGCATATTCTATGCCAGAATTTGAATTATGTAACGGTTGTTTGAAAATTTATCCCGAACTAACGAATTTCACAAAATTACCAATTTTTATCGTATCCTTTCAATTAAAGAATATTTGATGTAAATCAGCAAGTAGCCTTAAGTTACGAAAATCTGGTGAAATTTTGGCACAGGACTGGTTCTGTGGATGTATTTATTACATCTACCAATTATTTTTCCACGTTATGGATCGTTTGTACACAATGATGCAACGTTCCTGAATTGATGTGGGCGTGAAATACTCTCGTATTTTAGAGATTGAGCCTTTGACAGTCATTAAATGTCTATTTCATCAAGTTTACACGTAGATACTGGCTTTTATCTTAGTAATGATATTTGAATCATACTGTTTACGTGTAATTATGAAATTTCTCTTAACAACGGCTTTCTTGAAATTAAGAACATATTGGACCTTAGCTGTTGAGTACACCTATTTACTATTAGGATAATTTTAAATTTTCCTTCGACATTTTCTTTAATTTTGATATATTTTCTTAAGTCATCATAATATGGACCCTATAAAATCTTCTCCTCGAAATAAATGGCACAAAAACTCCTTTTCGTTAGATTTGACTCTCATTGATGACGAAAATTTCATCGGCCAAAAATATATCGAAGTTATTTACATAAATAAGGAGCATTTTATCCTTTCGACTTCTGTCGAAAATATCGGATATTTTCGACCTGTTTAAGCGAAAAACTCCTTCCATTATCCGCTATCTCCAAGAGCACATTGAAATGGATAAATAATTCTTAGCAACGGAAAGCTGTCAAATATACATATGTAGTATAAGCCAAACCGTTCAAAGTCCACCAAGATATTTCTTGCACGTACAAAATACGAAGGGTATCACGCAAATACCTCTATTCGAATTTTTAATGCAGCCGTTTGAAAATTTGAGGAAAAACTCTGCGAACAGGGTAAGCCGCCGCTTATTTGACGATAAAAGAAGTGAAAAATCTATAACATTCCGTGATGTCTAAGCATTATCAGATTGCTGGTCAAATGGAAAATTCATATTTTAACCTGAATTTGCAAACTGGCTAACACGGATTTCCGTATTCGCTTGCAAGCAGAGGCGACCGAAACTTGTTTCACCAGAGTAAGAATTAACTTTTCTGCAAGTTGCTTATGGAAACTTCTTGTACTTAAGTAATCTAGTTTAATCAGTAAAAATGGCAGAATATTCATGTACCCAAACGCGGAGTTTTTATTGGCATAATATTACAAGAAATTGAGGGAATGGTATTGTAAGTTTGTGCTCGATTATATTTTTCTAGGATACAATTGATAGGAAAAGGGTTAAGGTAACTTTGCACATAAGGAAATATATCCAGGAAGAAATATATGTTTATCGGAAAACTATATAAGTTCTTAAAAAGATTTTCCGTTTTGGTAATTTTTTTCTTAGAGACGGTAAATCTGAACAAAATCTTTAGAAATATTGCTTAAACTCTTGCTTGAGTACCGGTAACAACAAGAATTCAGCATTTTCAAAAACGTAGAATATTATGATACTGATTTCCGTTTTATTCGATGAAAGTAAAAAAATATATAATTTTAGAAGAATTTTATTTCGATTTTCTTACATGAAAAATCAATACGCAGAGACGGGGCTGTAAGGACGAGATTTTTAGTAATAAAAACATAAATTAAGTATACATGCAAATTTTAGAAGGTTTCCTTTAATTATTTTCGTAATTTAATATTCAGAAAATTAAAATAAGCTTCCGCTCCTCAAATTTCATAATGTTTGTTGTCTTCCATATTAAATTACATTATATTCTACGTAACATACAGTAGATATATTCTTCTAATTTTAATGTTGTTGGAAGATGGATTTAGGAAGTGATAACCTTTTTTTACCTTTTAAATCAAATAATATCTCTATCAGCACAAAATCTTTGTCAACAAAGTAGCATAAAAAGCTTTGAACGTCGGTTAATACAGAATTCACTGTGAAGTAGGGAATCTGAGCTGGATTTACTTCAGTACTTACTACGATCCTCCTAGTCGATTTGATGGGTTTTAAGCCTATTATTACTCTTCACTCGAGCATCAAATGCGTTCAAGACATTACGTAATCCGCTCTAGTATGACTTTGAAGGCATTTGCATGCAGTCTGCCCTAAAAGCAACGTTACCGCTATTACCCCTACCTATTCTACGAAAACAGATGCGGTAATTCCTTCCTAGTTATAACTAGTGTTCAGATATATACAACTATTTCGGTACAACTTAATATTTTAAGCATTTGAACGCCATTTGAACTGAAGTACCAACTTAACAGTAACATTCGTAACTGTCAACGATAGTGTTGTCAAGTATAATGGATTTTCAAAATGGCTTACAAGGGACAAGAGATATTTATGAAAATATTCCTTGCTACATAAAGGAGCATTTTAAGAGCTCTTCAATAGAAATTGAACGTAGGCCTGAAATAATTCGGATAGTATGGACAATTAATAACAATTAAGGCGAATCGACTGGATTCTTTTATAAAGAGAACACACAAAAGCATTGGAGGAGAAGAAAGTAGTAGGAACGGTAAAATTGTTATTGATACAATAATTTTTCGAAATTGTTGGAAAAGAAATTTGATGTAATTTTTACAGCTAAAGTTTTATTACACATATTAATAAAGTATTCTTAAAATTATATATTTTTTACGAGATTCATGACGAAGAAGAAATGCTATCGAATCGAATTCTTCCGCACACAAGTTTGTTAAATCTAAGTGAAGCTGCAAGTGAATACCAGAAGTCAATCGAGAGGTGCAAATCTCTTTTTCAGAACACATCTGTGCTGTCTGCTCACTTTTGAAACTTTTACGCGTTGGAAACCGGCCTTTCTATCACAAAAAAGTAGTCTCCATTCTGTTCGTAGCTGCCCCGAGGGCGTTCATTCCCAAAACGTGTCGCTCGACAGCTCTTTTCAGCCTCTCCTTCGCCTTGCCGTTTATTCTAAAACTTTTTTCGGGTCGGGACATTTCCACCTAATCTTTTTACTCCCGAATCTCATTTTCGGCCTCCTTTAATCGACATGCCACCGCCTGACGTCACTTTCCATTTTCCGCGACACTCGCGCACGGTCCGTCGCCGCAATCTTTTGTTTCTCGCGTTTTATCGGCGTGTCGTTTGGGAAAAAATGTCGCAATCTCGTTATTGACGTCTCAAAAAATTATAGACTTATCGAGGTCGATAGGTGACCGGCGGTTGTTTCACAATTGCTCGAGGAGAACACGTTCGCCGATCCAATCTCGATGAGTGGAGGTCTCGCGTGAATTCCTCCGTCTCTCGAAAAATTGAACGCGTTTGCGACGTACTTGACTCACGCTCACGACGTCAACTACCTCTCCCACATTTAATCCGCAACGAGCTAATCCTGTAAAAACTACGTCAGAGCACATGCAGTTTGATCAACTCCAAGGCGTGTCCGAAATTGAGATTGGAAAAATTGAGCTTTTAAGGCTAGGCATCATAAATAAATAAATAACGTCTTTATTTTGGGCGCAGTTGAGACTTTAAAGTATCTGCTTCCTTTCAACGTATTGTCAATTTCAATAAATCTGCTTGTTATATAATAGTAAATTTACTTTAAATAATTAGTGAAAATGAGAAATAAAATTTACAGTCGTTGGCGAAGTTTGGTGGAAACTCATCATGGTGAGAAAAGATAGGAGTAGTACTTTTTCCACATTTTTTATATTAAAACAATAAAGATTAACACGACATGTTCGCTTGAGATGGCGGTCAATAGCCGAAACGTGTCGTGTTAATCTTTATTGTTTTTATATAAAAACAGTGGAAAACTTATTACTTCTATCTTTTCTCATCATGAAAATGAAAACTTCAATTGTAGATTTCAAATAACTTGTAAAGCTATAAGTCTGGCTAAGTAAAGAGTATCTGTATTATACAAAGACCCACAAATTTGGGAAAAGTGTGCACAAACCTACCGAAAGAAATATAAAATGATAGTGGCGTGTATATATATATACTACTAATAAAATGTAAAACAAGTATAAACCATAAGTATCTAATAGTAAAATTCCATGAAATATTAAATTAAATCGCAAAGAGAATTCACAGACTATATATGGCATGTGCAAGATAATATAAATAATTAAAGACACTTTTTATTTCCCCTAAGATTCACTGAAAGTTCACAATTAATCGATTGTTCAAACAATAATATCAAAGTTACTTACAAATAAGATTGTAAATGAAACTTACACTTTTCCACTTATTTTAGATGATAAGTAATGTTATTTTAAAAATGTGGATTTGTGATGAAAGGTTGGTATTAATTCCAATATAATTGGTTCAGTGTAAATAGAAATAAGCTAGCAAAACCAAAACAATTTATTTGGTCGAGGATTTACATAATGAATATTTGGGATTGCCAGACATTCCGATTTATGAGAGTCGGTACCGCCATTATAATATCTATTTCGCTAAGCATTTGTACCCAAAAGTGCCTCCAATTCTGTTTGTTACGGAAAGGAGCAAATATTCTCGGCTCAGAGCTTAGTCTCTTTTGGACGTGTATTGAAATTGTAGAGTGGTTTGGCACCTTGTGTCACCAGTAACCTGGGTCAAAAGTATAATTACCTTGGTGCTCTCTTAAACGCTTTGGTCTCAGAATAAATATTTTTCTGCAAGTAAACCGCACTTAAATTTGGTTCAGTTGCTGGAACTCCTATTCATTCCTCTGTAAATTACATTAACCGCTTAGAGCAAGTTAGCGTTATCAGGCTCAGAGAAATAATTTTTTCTGAAAGAAGATTTAAAAATTTCTGGTTATAAGCTTTGCGGAATAAATAGGAAGCATTCTTTCCCCGCTACATTAATGTCTTTCTGAAACATATTGACCTTAAATGGCAGTATCTAACGTGTTAGTATTCGCTTATATCGTCTCCTTAACTTATATATTTTTGAATAAATAACTAACCTACCATTAAATTCTGAATTAATTAATTTTTGATAAGGAAATAAATTCATTTTTCACCATATCTCTAATAGCTTCCCTTGGCCTCAAAAATCCTGCTCCGTAAACTGTGCTAGATTCTAATTTGGCAAAAAGCCATATAATTATCGTTGGAAAGGCGAGAATCGAACCCAGGAAAAAATGATAATATTCCGTAAGATTACAAACAATTTTCCATTTTAAAATTGCAATGATTTACTTCTAGAACATTAAAATGTGTAACTATTGTGGATTTCCATTCAAAATAGTTTATTCGACGAGTTGAACTCATCTTATTTTTGCGATATTTTTTGCATTTGAGTGGTCGAAAACGTCATTGGTTTTTCATTTATTTTGAATTTTATCGATCATTTCTCGTAAATTTCTGATTGCGAGGCGCCCTCTATTGTTTCTTGCGAATCACCGGCCGATGTAAGTAAACTCCGGAATAGGAAAAGCGTTGGAGCAAATTATGTGGCAACCCACATTTTATTGATAGCAAAATAAACATTTACTGAATCTACTTCGTTAAAATCGTGAAAATCTATATATGTTGGTGAACGTAATCGAAATTTTGGGTCGTAAGCAATACTCGATCACAAAAATTAAAGGTGATTAAATGTTATTTCTTAGGCTTTTTCGAAGACTATAATTTCTAATTGAATTTTACAGACTATTATATAATATTATTTTATTTTATACTATTTTAAAGACTAAATTAAATAACTCTTAATTATAACGAAAAACAAACTTTACATGTATGTTATATATAATTAGTGACATCAGATACATCAATTCAGGGCTGTGCTTATTACAGTAGATTATTTATTTATGAACTGCGTATTGCGGTTTTCTTTTTTTCATTCTTTAGATTAGGTATTCATAGCAACACTACATCTCAAAATCGTATTGGGTTCGAATTGCGAGATTTAAAGTATTTCTCCATCATTAGGCTTTTTCATAAACCTTAGAATAATTGGTTTCCGTAATCCCCGGTAATTAGTCTTTTCTTTCCTCCCTTAATGATGCCCTTTCGGGTATTTGCGGATTAAAATTAATCGATATTTCCCCCGAAGTGATGCATCAGATTTATTTTTTGGAATCCAGGCAGTGATATTCCAAATTTGAACCGAAATAATAAATTGCCATCGGAGGTTCGATTTTTGCGTGAGGTGTCGCCAGGGGGACTTATTGATGCAGCTCGCGAGCAACTTTAATCGCTCGGTTGACGGCTGGCCTCCCATTATCCTGGCATCCTTTTCCGGGAAAAAGGGAACACGGAAATTCGGAGAAACCATCGCTGCCGCCAGGGCCCGCGTTCATTTACGCTCCGAATATTTTTTTGCGTTTTTTGTCGCTGGCTTTTAGTGGAAGGTCGAAGATCCGATTTCCGCAGTCTTCGGTGCCAGATAATGGAAAAAAGCTTTCACATCCCGGAAATAAAAAAAGGGTTTGATTTGTATCTAACTTTAATCTACTTGAATTAATTAATTATTTGGTATAATTAGGGACTTTTTATGCTGGCATTCCACACGGGTGGTATAGATAAGGATGTCAAGCCTGAAAAACCTCTGAATGTAGTTTTAATATTATTAGAAAAACTAACTGAGGGAAGGCTATTACTTTTATCACTTTATCTTTTAATTAATTCGACATAAATGTAGTGGCAACAGAATCTAAAACAGAAAATCAATTTCCCACAAAAGACTAATGTTCAATAATCATTTTAGAATCAATACAAATTATACTTCGTTTTGAATTCTGTATTTGTACTTAGTGCAAGTAATACTTATAATACATAATTATTCTTGTAGGAACTCTCCTAGAACATTTTCATCAGAATAAAAAGACCAAGGATAAATATCTTATTACCCTAGCAATCTCTTTTATTAATTCAGTCTTTCAAAAATTATATTTCTAATGGTTGCATTCTTTTCTGTATTTAAGTAAAAATGTATTTTCTAACTTAACAGAGAACATTACCACTCCCACTTCAGAAATTAAATTTATCAAATTAAATAAGGAATGTCTAATCAAACATGATGGTATAATTGTATGATTGTATATTGATTTATATAATATTTTGTAATTTATTATTATATACGTGGTATTTATTTTGTATATTATTAATTTTGTATTTTATTTATTTAATTTTTGTTAAGTTAATGATGAGTCAGTAACCCGGAAATTGGTGAATACCTCCTTATTGGTGCCTATGTTCCCCTTATAATGGTTTCTTTCAAATGTAATTTATAATAGGTAGAGAATTCTAATTTATTATTATTTCATGATATAATTACTTAAGTCATTCTTGTATCAAAGGTATGATGTTAAGCAAATTTTTTAGTGAAGTCTTTCCGAAAATATCAGAAGTTTCATTAGAATACCGAAGATAAAGAAACACAATTTATTCTCAGATGTTAGCTTTGTAATAGAAACTAGCTTCCTCGCACAAATATTCGTTATCAATAGCCATCTTCTACCCCGTGGGGATATGAATCCCGATGGTTCAACCACCGCGATCCATTCCATCTATCACAGCGAGCCCATAGATTAATGCCCACGGGCGTTCCTCATGCTAGATATCGCCTCTCACATTCGCAGCCCTTTATTCACTTTTTTCTCCATCCATTTCGATCGACAAGACGTCGTTTTCTATCAACTCGGGAGCGGAAAAAACACAGCCCATATGTCCCAATTCCGCGAATAGTCATTCGGTCGCTCATTCCTGCTTTATTTCCCTTTTTTTCGGGGTTAGAAGGCTCAGACCCCCCCTCTGGGGACCCGCCTCCGATCCCTGACGTTTAATTTGTCACCGTCCATTGTCATCGACAACTCTTCGCCCGCTTTCGCTGCAGGCCTCCGATATATATCCCGGTCGCATGCAGATTAGGGGCCCCCGGGGGCTGAGATGCCAGGAATCCCCGGGTTTTGAGCCGATCGGGAAATTAGCCGTTCCGGAGGATCGAGGGGGAGGGAAAGAACGGGGCTTTCGTTTGATTTAGGATTCATTAGCAATTTTCAAAACTTTTGTTCCCCCATTAATCTTCCGGGAGCGGGGGTGGTTGGGGCGGGGTCCGCTCTAAGTTTTCTGGGAAGTAGCGGACGACCCTGACCCGATATTCGCTGGTAATGTTTTGGGGGATTCGGAGTTAAATGGGTCAAGCGTGAGGAATGCGAGCCTCGGCGAAATGAATGACACGTTTCCTGGATTATCGCTGTACGTGATTCGGGAAGAGCTCCAGCAATGGAGCACGGCTGAGTGTGTTTGGGAACTGGAGTGACTAACCGCCGGGGTTCCACCCATTTGATAAGAAGCCTAAACATGCTTTGACTGAGCGAGTTGCGGTGTAGAATACGTGGGGGAAATATTGCTCAGATTTGAGGAATTATTTCACAAAGTATGAAAGGATGTTTATCATATGAGTTTTATGTGAATTTCTCGTTTGGTTTTAACTCTGCGTCTTACATTATATCATCCTAATACAAATTTTCGTTACTATTGCGACTAAACTACCCATGTTCGTGGTATTTTTTCACTGTGGAATCTTTCTTAGAGCAAAAAGATAGTCAATCTTTAACTTTTACCAACACCATCTACTACGTCTTCCTTTATAATATATTAAATTTTAATTTACTACTAATATATATTCCCAAATGTATAATTTCGAAAAACAAATGGAAGAGGGGACAATGCTATTCTCAATCTTCCGGGATATTAATCTAATTTCATTCATCGCACCTGTATCGCAGAATAGAATGTGCTTAAACCAAAATGATTATTTTTAAGATTACATAAGATTATATTAGAAACTTCAATTTTCTCACTCAGGAGTAAAGCAACTGCCATAAATAATGAAACAAAAATAACATGCCACTGTGCAATGTTTTGGTTCAATAATTCTGTTTTGGAAACAAAAAAATTACAACAAGATTCGGCTAATTAATAAAAACCTTTTTAATGAATATTAAAGAATATTATATGAATAAAAGTAATATAATAGCGATTTAATAATGAATAAATTTCATACTTAGACATATTTCATTCGTATCTTAAACTCTATTCGTGTAAATATTAAAATTTACCCGATATTAACTGTGGATTACTCATTAAAGGAATAGTTTTCTTAGGTTAGGAAGGATAATTTATATAAGAGGAAGTCGTTGTACAGTTTTCATCACTATTTAATCATTACCTGCGTTTATAGTTTATTGTGATTTCTAAATTAGATTAGTTTTAGATAGGTAGGTGGTTACGCTAATTTATCAATAATTCTATGTCAACGTAATTTTCTTTCCTGTTTAATTTAGTTTTGTTTTGAGTACTGTCGTTGCATATGTAAAATGCAACTGAACTCAGTTTCAAGCATAATTAATTTCCAGTACGATTTGAATTGGAATCACCGTAAGGTTATTGTATATTTATGTGTATATTCTGTTGCCATGATGATGTGAGAGTATGATAAGAAACATTTTCTGAATTACTAGGCTGAGAAACATGGATAATTTGTTTCCATCGTAAAAAAATATTCCTTTTCGTTAGTAGTTACGAAATTGTTTACGTGTAAAACCTCCCACGGAACAAGAAACCTCAATTAGACGAGGCCAATATGGTGAGGGCTCCTTTGTACTGAAAATTTCCGATTCCTTTCTGCGACCACTCGCATCCTTAGCCCTTTGTTTTCTCCGACGTCAACACTTCTTTTTCCGTTATCTTCGTTACCACATCAAACGGGAAGTACTTCTCAGGTCTCTTCCGCCCACAGTACATTCTCTCTCTCTCTCTTTCTTTTTAAGATGAGAAAAAGAGTCGCAGCGTTCCGTCCTTGGGTTTTAGGTATTCGAACCGGAAGAGACATCTGGCGGCGCGGAAATCAAACAGCCTTTTTCCCTTTAGCCAGCGATTGTTTTCCCTCTTTCTTCCAATCGGAAATTCCCCGCACCCCAAAGGTCGCGGGTTCATATCCCGCGTCACTGTGTGTGGACTTCCGCCCTCATTAATCGCCGCCGCTCGCATCGTGTGCATATCCACTCGCTTCGGGTTTTATCTGCTTCACATTTGGCTCCATGCCCGAATATAAAAAACATAAATAACGTCCTATTTTTCTCTCTCTCTCTCTGTGTATCTTGCTGCATTATCTTTCCGTATCTCTCACCCTATAATTCCACATTAGTTTATTCTCTCTCTCTTTGTCTCTTTCATTTTTTTCATTTTTTACCTACATACATGTAAATGTGTAACTATTTGTTATTTATTTTTTGTTTTTGTATGATATTATTAGTTCGCCTTCTTGTCTTTTAAATCTCACTTAAGGTGATTTCGTCACTAAATTTAGTTTTCCTAGCTGTAGGTTTCGCTTGTTTCTCACACCTCCCTTCTAGAGGGTGTTTTTCTGCAGTGGAAATTTATTCCTAAGCTCTTAAATTAGGTTTTTTAAATTCACAAAGTAGTCTTCTTCTGTGTACATTTTACAATGCGGTCTTTTTAAAATTTTATATGACGAAGGGTTGTAGGAAGAGACTTTATAGTCTCAATATCGCCCTAAATAAAGTCCTTGATTATTATTATTATTTCGTTAAATTCTTGATTCATTAAATCTAACTGGCTGACCCTTCTTAAATAGAAAAAAACGATCACGGGTATAAATCACATACTTCTACAAAAATAACATATGTTGGTAAATTCTCATTCGAAAATAGATCCATATCGGACTGGAATGCATGTTGTATGCGCTTATGGTAGTGTAGAGTAAATATAATTTTTTCAGTAAAAGTATATAGCATCAGTCGGTGTAAAGAATTACGCTAATAAAAGAAATTAGGAAAGTTAATAATTAATGTTGTAGAATTTAGTTCTGTGAAACGTAACTGTGTACTTATTGACTGGTGTTTTATTTTTCGTATGGTTTTGGGATTTTGTTACATTCTCTCATTCATTGTATTCGCATATGTATGTTCAGAAATGTGTTTCTTCAATAATAATTGTATGATATGGGCACTTTCACCTGGATTTTGCCTATCTGTAGAGTAAATATAATAATAATAGTAATATAAAAATTTATTGAATGACAATATTATAGCACAGGAAATATTAGCCGTTTACATACTATTTTTAGCTTAAATTAATAGAATAACTAATTATGGTAGTCTGTTAGCTAATATTTTTTTTTAATTTTGACATTTCAAGGTAGAACCTTACATGGTGTAAAATGTTAACATTGCACTTCATAATGTAACATGCATTACATACCCAATTGCATAATAATACAGTAAGGTAAAAACTGTATATTCTACTGTTTAAATGTACATTTTTTGGTCCTACTATGCAAAGAATTGCTTATTAGCAGGTTCCCAATACGTATCATATTACAAAGTAATAGAAGATAACATAATTAACCTCTGCATTAAGGTAGAACACTGAATAAAAATCAGCTTAGTGGTTGATAGGTCCATGAACTTGTGAAATGTCTGAACTTTTTTTTAGATATGACGTAAACATTCATTTTTTAATTATATAATATACATCAAAGGTCAAAGTTAATTAGCTTTATAAGCTTTTAAGAAAATAATAATAATAAAGCTATTTCCGTGCCCAAACGACGCATTCGTCTTTCACTCAATACTTTGGGGCAAGATCCGCGCGTTATCTGACCCTTTCCCATTTTCTTTGATTTTTCGTCGACGTCTCTTTTATTTTGTCCGTTCCATCAGTTGTTTTCCTGTACACATTTTTTGCTCATTCAGCCCTTTCTTTTATCTCGGATCGATTCAAAGTCTCTCTCTTCACTTAATTTTTTCCGTGTTATCAACGTCATGCGTCCGTCTCGGTAATGCCTACTACTTTTTTGGATTCGTTCTATCAACGTTTGCATTAACCCTTATCTCTGTCCACGATGTTAACTCTTTCGTTCTCGTATTTTTTATTGAGGACCTCACGTTCATTTATACTATATCCTTAGATGAATTTTACGGGTGGAATGCATGTTCAGAATATGAGATACAATCGATGACGTGTGGGTACGTGTTTAACGTATGATAATGTAGGTACGAATTTCAAAGTAATGTATTGTTTACCTCTCTTAGAAGGTGATAAATATTGTATTAAATACGTCGATTTTACATCTCCTAATGGCTACGGTGAATCGGAAGTAATTTTGTCATACTCGATACCTTTCCAAATTTTGCTTTATTTTTAGCTTATAATACAGTTTACCACGAAACTCGAGTCGTTTTTCATGCTATATTGTGGTGGAAATGATGGAAAGTCAGTATTGTAAACCATTATGTTACATTCACTATCAATTTAAGCTAGTCTTGGAGTGATTTATAAGAATATTCAACGCTAGTTTGAGCAATTGAAAACCATTTTTTTTTCTTTTTGTGAAATTCATCTCTATGCTCTATTCCTTTTTTATCCGAGAATATCATAAACTGCTCGATAACTCCCAAATTTACTAACCAACACAATTTTTTGAGTTAGATGTTTCGCACCAGCACATGAATTTAACTGACGAAATATGTCAAACCATACTTGATGGAACTTCTTCGTGATTTGTGGACTTTGGGTCATAATTCCTAATGAATGTAAACTATTAAGCATCTATCTATAAACACAATATTTTTCTTTAATTCTTCTCTTCATTTCCTTTAACTTTTCTCTTTGCCTCTTGATGTTGCTTTTGACCTCGATATTACCCCTCCGTTGCCCTTTCCGTCGCGTTTACTCATTTTTCTACATCTCGGTTGAACTAATTCGTAACTTTATCGGTTGGAAGTATTGCGGAGAGCCGCCGCCAAATTGGTTGCATTCCGGAAAATGGGAATGAAACTAACACGAGGTGAAACTAGAATCCACAATGCTATAGATATCCGGTTGTATGTGTACCCGTGGTGAAATGTCGTGTGTGACTTGACGAGAAGGAAAAAAAACAAACCGAGCGTGTATACGAAGGCCAACAAACGAGTTTTGAAAGTTTTCTGGACCTCACTCGGGCAAAATGGAACACTTGCTGATAAATGACGATCTAGGGCGCAATGTTTGCCGCAACATTATTGCAGTATGTTAACAGATTAATTTAAACTCACCTGACGTTTCTGTATCGCTATTTCTAACCAGTTGTTTTCCCTTTCTTTCTTTCGTTAGTGCAATATATATTTCCTGGCACTAAATGCCGAGACAAGTAGAAAAATTGTTTTTCAGTAAGCAGACATTTTTACAGAAAAGCGTATTATATATCTCTATACTATATTTAGGTTAGATGGAAGAGGAGACTTTTTAGTCTCAATCTCGCCTAATAAAGACCCTAATAATAATAATAATGATATCTATCGAAAAGGATTGAATTTGATTGTTGTTTATCAAAAACAGCTAAATAGAAATAGCTAAACTTGATTCAGTTTTTCCAGGTATCTCCAATCAGTTTTCAACATTATCAATTTTTATAGTGGGATTTTGATCTAAGCGGACAATGCATGGTAAATACACTAGTAGCAACTCCATCCACAACTATAAATAAAGCATAGAAGTAAAAAAGTTATGTACATATAACCAAAACATATTTTATATTCAAAACGAATTTGTATTTTCATTTCCTGTATCGATGAAATAATTATAGATAATGACATAAACAGTACTGATCATCATATAGCTAGAAATCAGGGTAGAACAGATTGATATTTCCTAAACTTAATCACTTAATTCTGTAAAATGAGATTTAATCGATAATCGAATTCATGATTTAAATTACAGATTTTACGGACTTGAAAAAATATCCCTTATTTATTCCTATTTGTTTATTGAAAAAAAAAACAAAAGAATACCATGAAACAAAACACGCCATGATATAATTTCAATCGTGTTTTAAAGACAAATTGCTGATTGTAAATACTATCAGTTCTGGAACGTCCAAGTTATGTTACAAATCCTTAACATGATTCTGATTTTGAGATTATCGCTAGTTAAACTATATATGAAGAAGGACTATCGTAGATGGATGATTTTGATAGAGTAAATGCAAAAACAACTAGAACATCAGCAGAAGTAAGGTGCCATGTCTTTTCCGCCGAAGTTCACTCTATGCTTCACAGTTTCCCAAGCAATATCAAATATTTCCTTCGTTCTAATTGCGCCATAATTCTCAAATGACTCTTTTTGATCTCCTGCGTTCCGAGGAAAATTATACGGGAATGAATAGAAGCGGGACTACATTTGAAAGCCTTTCGCGAAAGGAAAACGATCTTGGCGAGGAAAATATGAGGAAATATTTCGAAAGAGCATTCTCTTCCCTGAATTCTCGTATCAATCACGCTTTTAATTAACTAAGGAGAAAAGTAACGAAGCGCAGGACATTTTTAGGATGACGACGGAGAGCGAGATGTACCCTCAACCACGTCAACTTCATCGAACGAAACGTCGAGTTATTTTCCCCAAAAGCGTCCTTTTACTTTTCAGAAGCGACAACGCTCGTTTTTAGTCCCATTTTACCCGGCGTTATCTTTTTTAACAATTAGGTTTCCTCCCAATTTAGGCTGGATAAAAAGGACTCTCTAGAATGACATACCAATTAAGATCCACGCCGATGCTTCTACTTAGTTTTTTTCCCTATATGTAGAAGCGATCGACGAATGGGGCTGGAATTTTTCGTTCCTCTTTTTCCCGTTCCTCCGGCTTTATTCAGGGCGTGGAAGCGAGCACGAATGCGAAAAAATGTAGAAATCTCGGTCGGGAAATATGAAATACGTTTTACTTCCAAATTGCTATTTTTTCTCTCGATTCTAGCAGGAGGGGGGATAGAGAGAAGTGATTTTTTTATTCACTGCGAGCTCTTTCGACCAGTGCTTTGAGGAACTATAACGATCATTGCGTCCCGATGAATTTATTTAATAGGCGTTTTACATTTTGCACAATAACACTATGAAAATTCAGGAATTTGTGTTTCTTGTATTATTTTCATAGCATAGCATGAACGAAGAAATCCTATAGCTCGATAGGATCTTTGCGATACTCGTAATCAGTATAAATATTTACATCGTGCAGTCATTTAAAGAGTTGGTTCATATCTGTTAGACGTATATAAAGTAACATACTTAAATTAAAACTTGATAAAAAATTACATCGTACTTGGGAGCGTGAATAATTGTCACTTTTAAGTACTTTTTGCTACAAGCCCTTGTAATAAAAAGTCAAGATCATTGCAAGGATATATTAAGGTAAAACATTAAGACTACGTTAAAATATTGGCAAATGAAATTCATAAAACCTTACGTAAGAAAATAAGAAATCGATCATTCGTCGAGTATCTGAGTCTTAAATGAAAATCAACTACAGTTAAGGAACTTTTATTAAAACCCATAAGGACATTGACCTAACTCATTCCTTCGCCGCAAATATAATATTAGTTAAATAGGATATTCTGGAACGATGAATTTATGGATTTTGAGTACAACGACATAGGAAAAATATAAATACTGACTCAGAGGAAAGTTCATTCACTAACTCAGAACTTTCCGCTTTATGAAAAGCTTTCTAATGGACATGATTACTAATTAAGGCCGAAGCTCCTTTCACGTCAAATCTTAAAATTAAATACGCTTGTGAATTTCTTCTTGTAAGTGATTCATAAAACTTTTCGGACAAATGAATGAAATTTTGTCAGATAGAGGTCCTCCTATCTGACGAAGATTCATCCTTGGGTGACACATCCCGCGATGAGTCGGGCTCTCACTCCCAAACCTCCGGAACAAATCTTTGTACTCCGAAATGCATGTATAAAGGGGTTAATCCAAAGCAACATCACTCTATGCCCACCGTTCGCCGTCCCCTATGGTCTGCTCCTATGGCGCTAGACCTTTCCGATCCACTTATCTTCGGGTCTGCTCCTCCGATGCTGGACCTTTCTGACTCCCGCTAGGTGCAAGAGTCATCCCGTAAGTGTATATTCAAATGTCGCATTACAGCAATAAACGTTCTCGGCTAACCTATGTGAGTCGTTCAATAAGGTCCCCACGACAATTTGTACAACGTTAGTCGTCTTAATCATTCTTAATTAGTATTATTGTTTTGTTGGCGTAGTAAACCAATATGTTTTTAATGTTTTCATGGAAATTTAAGCGTCATCGAATTGATTCCTAACATATCTGCACTCCATCTGTCCCATTCTAGTAACCAAGTAATACAACGAACGAAGAGGAATTCATTGCATATTAGCTGTCAGATTTATAGTCAATTAAATCAGTTTATCGACACAGTAAGAATTCAGTTGAAATCCGTTTATTGACTCATATTCACGAGTAAGACTGTTTAAAAGAAGAGTGTCGAGTAAGCTACGTTTGATTTCGAATCAGAAATTATCCTTTCAAGGTATACTCTGAAAGACGGGCCTGAATAACATTGATTGAAGAAAACGATTGCATGAAATTAAGACGGTTTAAAGTGCACGCATTTATTTAGCGAAAGTAATGACAACCTGCTTGTTTATGAGAAAGTGGTACGTGTTTATCCACTCGGATTGGGGAGTAGAAAAACACAACACTAAATCTGCCAAGTCGGGAAACCGCGGGCTGCCAAGTCGGCGCATATTTTATCCGGGGTTTGGAAGAGAGTCCAAAGTGCGTTCATTTTTTACGACGTGTGCGAGATTGTTTGTCCTTTCCTGTTTACTCGCGTTCCCCTTCGTCATTTTTTCGCTTTACATCCTTCGAAAGAGACTCACTTTCTCCCGCAATCCTTCTTATCCCTCCCTCTTTTCATTTTAATTCCACCGTCCTCCGAGAGAGCATTCCTCCGAATAATCTCTCGGTCTCTCGGGGAGGAGTCCTCCGCCGTCCCCTCGCACCCTCATTACATAGCGAAGTCATCACAAACTCAGCGGACTCATCATTAACTAAGCGAACTCAACACACACTAAGCGGACTCAACATGCATTAAGCGGAATCATCACGTACTTAGCAAATGCATTACTAAAAGAACTTATCATAAACTAAACGTATGCAGCATATACTTAGCAGAATAATTATATATTAAGCGGAATAATCAAATACTTAACCAAAAAATACGAGGCCTCGGTGGGACAACGCCCATTCAAAAGAATTGAAAGGAGAAGAAGAATACGCCGCTCGCAAATTCCACATTTGGATATTAACAGCATTGTGCGACGGCTCATTTTTTCCTCTCGGATCATTAAAGAAAGCATTTCCATTTTATCCACGCTCGAAAGGACGTTCGTCGCAAGTCCGCTTTGTCTCATTCTCTTCGAACATTTTCGTGTTTTTTTTGCGATTGTTCCTTCGATTCTCCTCCCGGGATGTGTCGGGATCGATGGGCCGGAACGGATTTCATTGAAGAGCGAGGGCGTTTATATCTCGGTGGAGATTTTACTGGGAATCTTTTATTGTTTCGCCCCCATTGCCTATCTCGGGAATTATTTCCTCTTCCCTTAACATGCCACTCGCGCAGAGAAGCTTTCTCCGAGAGCTCGGGGAAATTAAGAGAATTCGATACCAGAACACGCAACTCCGCTTAATGAAACGATTCCCCGATACTTATTTTTATTATGCCCATGAATGGAAGAACGATTCCCACTAATTCGGAACGAATATTTCATTTTTCGAAACATACGGGGTACGTTGAAAAAGTTCCCGAAATTATCTTTTCCCACAAAAACGCCGAGCAGGAGAAATATGAAATTCTGGTGGTAGATAGCGCTTCATATTGTGGGTACTGCTGTGCAAGTATGTGTATCGGTTCTTGCGTTTCGACGCTTTGTCTGTTTAAGTTGACACGTGTATGTAGGCTCCGGCGGGAAGGAGGAGACTGTCGCAGTTTGAACAGCGTTCCAGGGTGAGGTTCTGTATTTTGCTGTTTTGTCACCTGTGATCAGTCTGTCCAGAAAGATTGGGTCAGCATTAGGGTTTTGCCACTTTTTTATGATCGAAAATATAAGTAATTAAAAAGGCAAACAGCCGATTTCATATGTTTTCTAGTTAATTCCTCGAATATTCGAACGATACCATCCTTCCAAACAGTATTTGCGTCGCTTCCTTCCTTCTTACCTACAATATTAATCTCATCACCTTTAAGTTTGGTCGTTATGTACTCAGAGATATAATAACAAGATTTGTGCAACATTAAGTGTTATAAAATGATTCAAAACAGCAATGCTTAGCTACCGCTTGAAGCCACTGAGAGAAGGAGTTGACAAGGACGGAGGGTGCTACAAAACAGCTCAATTTTACTGAATTTGCCTCCTTTTCTAGTCTCATAGGAGGCATCTCAAACACCTCCAAAGGCATATAAACGGCGTATTGAAGCTTGATCATCAGTTTCATTTGCAACTGATATCTTTTTACGCTTAAATATGGTCGTTTTATTCGAAAAAAATTATGACAATTTTGATGTTTTTGTCGAAATTTTGAGGCAAACATTCTCACAAAAGATATATTTTGATTTCGAAAATATTTTATATATTTAATGTCCATGAGGGTGGACCACCCTAGTCAGCATCTACAGCGGCAATGTTGTCGAAGCTATAACATCCTCTCCTTCCGCTCAGCGCTAAGATATCAGAGATATCGGCTGACCCAGCTACATCCGCGATGGTTTGGCGACAATCTGCACGGATAATGTCTCGCACTCGAGTAATTGTTTCATCATTAAATGGGAAAAAATAAGTCTGGGAACTTTTTGAACGTAGCTTGTACAGCCCCCGTCTTTAATGAATTCCGTTCTTCCTCTCCGGTGGCCACTTCCATTTTCCTTTCGAATGGAATCATATGTTATTCCCTCTTGGAATGTTTCCATCCAAAAAAAGGAGTGTCTTCCTCATTCTTATCCGAGTCGGGGATTCGGCGAGTCTCGAAGGAAATGAAGTTTTCTTAAAAACCCCCTCGGAGAAGAATTTGCGTTCAGAGTTTTCTATTTCCTTCTCATCCGCTGCAAGACTGTTTACATCCGACGGAATCCTCTGATTCTGCATAGCTCTCGCAAAAGCGTATTTTCTTTCTTTTCCGTTGAAAGCGGTTATCAGAGTATTTCATTCCTTCAGTTGTCACGCAATTCCATTTCTTGGAAGTCTCGTCGAATTTTCTCTCGAGATGGCTATTTGTGCTCGAATATGGATCCGCTCATACGTCTCCGTGCGCTCGTGCATTCACGTGTAAGGAGAGGGGTTTGGAAATCCGCTATTCCACGAGTGTTTCTTACTGTCGTCGAAGTAATCCATATAGCGGTGGCGTTTTAGCGGGAGATTGTTTGAATCAGTGGCAGGGATAGGATGAGATACGTTCTTTTCCGTTTCCATCTAGATTTGATGGGGGATTAAATCTGGATAGAATAGATAGTATATAGTAAATAATAGATACGTTTTCCATTACAATTACACGAAATAATCAATCGTTTCGGTCTTCATCTGGTGGAACTTCATCTTAAACACAAAAGATAAAAATAATCTATTGCTTTAAAAATTCAATCGAATAAGCCTTAACTTGTTGGTATTCCGTTATCGGGATCATATTAAATAAAAGATTCCTGACGATATGCGGTTAGCTCGCAACCGGTTATGAATGAAAAGTTTTTGTTTTTGTGGGATTTGCATCTTTTATTTAATATGATCCTATTACTTTATTCCATAAATTTCAAATAAAAAAATATATTTTTTCATAGATTAATGGAATAAAGTAATAATATATGTTTATCTTATGTGTATAACACGAAATAATTATCACCATTACGGGTTACGTAATCTTATTTTCACAAAAAGGAGCTTTTCAAACGGAATAATGAAGCAGTTAGCGATGCTATTTTCCCTATCATCAATTCTTTAAACAATGTTTTAGATATCTAATTTTCATTTAATTTATTTTACTCGTTTAAGATACATTTCTTAAGTTAAAAAGTTGAAACATTTCGCATGCGGCTTGAAAATTTCTGTTTTCTAAATCTTTCCATCTAATAGCGTCTGCCTCATTTTAGAGGTATATGTAATCCTTAGATGGAAATTAATTGGTTTGAAATTGACTGAGTTGACAAAATATTTGGGGAAAACGTACGATACAAAATTGACGTCTATATCTATTACGAGTAAAATGTAGCTTGCATACTGCAAGCAGATCGGCAATACTAATTTCATATCATATGAATATTCATATATATTTCATATAATCATATAGGGACGGTCCTCAAAAGAAAAAAAAAAGGATTTAATTTTTTCTTAAAATTCGCTGAAATTTCATCGTCTGGCATCGAACCCGGGTCTTACTGGTAAACCTACTATGAAACACAATAGAAGATCACCATCTCTAACTATGTGTGAAAATTCAAGCAGAAATATTGGCTACAACTGCCTCAAAAGACGTTCTAATTTTCACGAATGTAAATGCCTCTCGGGACTCGAACCAAGGATGATCTTAGAAATCTAAAAGATGTTTTTGAAAGTTATTTATGATCTCTACCTATATGCCGAATTTCAAGTTTCTATATTATTGGGAAAGGTTTATAAATAATTCCTAAAAATTGGATCAACTTCTGATTGCAGCGACACCAGGTGTCGAACCCAGGACGTATTGTAAGCTGTGAATGCACAGCTTGATTTGTAAAGACTTGCTCTTGTATCATGCAAAGTTTGAAGTCGATAGCATGCCGGAAAGTACCTAAATTTTGTTTCCGTTATCTCCGTAAGAAATGCATTGAGAAGTGCAAATGGCCCTCTGGGATCGAACCAAGGACAATCAGCGAACACATAAAATTTTATTATGATATATATTTATGATATCTATCCACGTGCCGAGTTTCAAATATCCATTTTATCGGAAAAGGATCCAAAAAAAATCTTCAAAATCGCCGCAATGCATTTTAAACGGCCGATTTTTGCCCCGACCTAGCATCGAACCATGGACTATATTCGGCGATGTCTTTCTGATTTTCGTTGGATACGCTCGGTTTCTAGCGATCCCTTGAGTTTCAACTCTTTCTTTCTCCGGGAAGTGCCCCAAAAAAATTTTCGAAAATCCCCGCCATGTATTCTTATGCAGAAAATCGCGACTTTGGGGCCCTCTAGAATCGAACCCATGACACTGAGGATCAAAATCGCAATTTTTCTGGCGGTTACACGTTATGGCCAATACGTTGTAAAAATTTCAAGTCAATGACGCTTGTGGTTTAGGCTGTGAATTAGTATCCTATCTATCTATCTATCTATCTATATGAATGAATCCGGAGAAGCATCTATATATAATAGAAATCACTCTTAAAGGGGAAGAGCCAATTTAAAGATTCATAAATCGAAAAGGGATGATTAACATAACAAATGAAAGCAGGCACAAAGTAATAAATAATTTTTACAAATATAATAAGAACAGCCGAGTGGAATCATACTCCTTTCCTAAATAATTGTGTACATTCGTTTATATTTCACGTTGCTTTCCAGGAAGTTGGGTCTTTCTTGCGAAGTCGATTCAATAACTCAAAATATTTTGAATAATATATGCGAAGATAAATCCTTTTAAGTTCTATATTTTACATTATTCATAATAAAATGGTCCTTTTTGGAGAGATGCCTTGGTACAAAGGACGTTTGTAAGTAATATTTTACAAAAATAAAATCGTAAATATAGAAGAAAAAGGACTACGTTCAGCTTTACTTGGTGATCCTCAATGATTAATTTGGAAGCTGTGGTACTAAACACTGTTCAATATTCACTTTACGTAAAATAATGCCCTTGATATTTTATAGTAAATTATGAATTGTAAATAATTGTATGTTATCATAAATTTAGCAACATATACAGTTTAATTTACTCCAACACTTAATTTAGTACCTCATCTATAGTACAGTGTAAATCAAGGCAGGTAAATAACCTCATGCTATCTTAAATTTAGATTTCAAAATGAGTATGGCATATCACAGTACATTGCAAAATATCCATTTTACTTTTCTAGGCGAATAAATAAGTGCCATAAATAGAATTATTTTATTTGACTTCGGCTATCCATAATAATACACACCAAACAGAAAACCTGGATGTCATTTTATCGCTAAAATATGCCTTTGGTTAAAACGAAAATTTTATGGAGGAATGAGTCGTATCTGATAGTTTGCCTCAAGGTTAGAAAGTTTTGAATAAGTTCAGAAGGGATAAGAAAAGTTGACCTGGAGGATTTTCCGTTAGATGCCTCCTATATCTCTATGAAAATACCCAAGTATGATTTTACTTTAGAAGAGCGCCCGTAGAATTTTAATGGGTTGGAAGTTGTTCGAAAATGTAACCTTCAAGAACTGCCATTTATCTAAAGATTGGCTCAAAGAGTTGGAAACTCTGAGGAACTTGATGATTTACTTTGGCTTAGGTGACGAGCAATCTTAAGTCAGGTCAGGTGATCCTTTAACTTATCGTCTTTAATATCCGATGTATTGCCGAGCAAACTTTCCATCGCCTTTCAAATTGAGTCTTAGCCTATTGTAAAGCAAAATTACTTCGTTGAAGGGATATAGTCGAACTGGAGTAAAAATTCCTTATGATAAGGCTTTACTAAGAATTTTATTCAACGAATTACTAAAATTAAGGAAAGTGAATCGTATCCTTATTCCAAAAGTTGACACGTTCCCGTTTTTCAACAGAAAAAGATTGCCTCAAAACCTATGCTTATAACCTTTAGAGGGTGTGTAGTATTCAAGTGTTTCATGGTAACTCAATGACTTCAGATAAGTTAAGTATTTTTATAGGTGTTCATTTCTTAGTACGAAAAACGATACTACTACATAGGACTGATTTTTTGTAGTCAAAACAGTAAAATTAAACATTTGGATACCTATATTTTCGCAGGTCAAGGTAATACATATTCTTTGGACCTTTTTGCAGTAGGACGACTATTCACGTTTCAGCTCGGTTTTGAATAAAACACAAAATAAAATTGATATTCCGAAACTTTCGCATCCTCTGGACAGATAATTACTGCATTTGAAACCATCCGGTATAATGCTTGAAGGAATTGATCTAAATCAAGAACAGTCGGTTTCAGTCTCCCCAATCTTGTTCCACCAAATGGTACATTTTGATCCCAGGTATTCACACTTTACGTTCCTAAAAATTATGTCTACGTTTTTTATTTGCTAACTTCATAATCCGCTAATGCATTTAAATAGTGGCGTGAAAGTAATTTGAGCATTTGCTGAGCGGAAGCAAAAGTGAGATCTTCCTAAGCGGTCACACCCGCATACTCCATCATACCTCAATTTTGATTGCAGTAGCCGAGTGTGAGTCATGAGTGGGACCCGAGCAAATGCATAAAATCGGTTCCTAAGTTATGAGCTATAATCCATTTCAAGAAGGATGTGGCTGCATTCATCTCGTGAACATTCATAAACCATTTAATTTACCTAACTTCTCTCATTATATTATTTCAGAGGTTGAAATTTGCTGAATTTCCTTCTTTAATTATGAAAGCAATAACGCAAAGTCAAGTAAAATTAAATTCTTTCCTGACAACATCGTTTGAGGTATACATCCACACATACATTGCAATTTCTCATTCAACGTTATATAAATTGGTGTGGAATCTTAATTTAAAAATGTATGTTTGCGGCACTTGCATTTCTAAAGGGAAAATATTGGTAACTTGGTGATATTGGAAAGTCGTGATAAATTTTCAAACATCCGTTACGCTATTTACAGTGAAATAAAATAAACTGTGTTCTATATGTAGAGATGCGAATGCAAGAGTCTTTATCATGTCAAAATTTGAGCCAATGTAATCACTGTAATTTATGTAATGAATGTAATTTATGTCATATTTGAAAAATTATCACGAACTAACCAATGTTACGTAATTATGATATCATTATGTATCTTTATCTGAAGTAACTCACACTTTACTTATTTTATTCACCTTATGACTGTTTCCAAATAAAATTCTCGACGAAGGTAACACCCATGTCCTAGTACAGTATTTAAGTACAATTAATGAATTTATAAGTTAGTATAACACTCAGTATCTGTTTGTATTGTACCACTACTCAAGTATCTAAAATTTTCAATACATGTTTTCCTTTTTCCATTGTCAAGAATATCTTCCTTTATCATTTTTTATCTGAAACAGGGGAACCTTTCCCTTTTTCAAAGAGGTTTGTCAATACTCTTTTTCCTCTCACGTCATCTCGATAGTTTTTTGAATACATACGTCTACCTGCCTTAATCCCATGCTTTTTTGCACACATCATCATTATTCATCCCTTATAATTCGCAGATCCATACACATGCAACAAGGCTCAGAGGACCTAGATTCCTGAGTTTTTTCCCCAGAATCGAGGCGCTTCGTCATTGAAACCCTCCGTCATGAAAGGGCTCTTTACCAGTTAAATTATCTTCAATACTTCTTCCACTCCGAGCAGAAATACCCCCTAAATAAGGAAACTCCGCAAACTGCGCCTCCTCATCAAATTCATTCAAACGGAGCGAAATGAAAAATTCAAAAAACATTCCTGCGTCGAAAAGACGAGGCGGAATATTCAACCGGGGAAACATTCGCGGAACTTCAAATCTTGAGAACTCTCTCTCTCTCCGCCACACGAGCGATCCTCTCACGAGCGCGATAAAAAGCTACGGATTTATAAGTCTCGGCAAAGATGGGAACGAAACCACATGCGCAGTTTTCTGGGTCAAAAGTTTTCGTTCCGCAATTTCAGTAACTATTTCGCGGGCGCTGGTAAACTCTCCCTCGTTCCGAAACAAAGAATTATTATTCAACAGTCTGCGCGGTCGGAATGGCGGTCCGAGTCGAAATAGTCGGCTGCGGAGGAATTTATCGCGCCGATCGTCTTTCCCAGAGGGAGTCGCATTAACGGAGCGTTGCCGGAGGAAGATAAGGAATATATATTTAAAGTTGCGGATGAAAACTCTTCTCTCGGTTGGCCTGCTCGCATTAGGGGACATTGCGATTCCATCTACTCGAGCTGACGTTAATCCTTATTAAGGGTTCTTTGTGCACGATGATGGCCCTCGAGGCATTTTCTCCGCTTCCCCGAATTTATTTCGAATCAACCAACCGAAGGTTTTTTTTACTTCCTTAAATATATCATTCTCTTGCTCTCCGTTCTCTTTTTTTCCATTGGGGCCATACACCCCGCTGATATTCCTCACACCCCAACCATTCTCGTGACCCTTCTATTCAATTTCTCCTGTCCGTTTTCAAAATGAAAATTTATTCATAAATAGAAGTTGCAAGACATAAATGTTAATCAAGTCTACTATATGCAATGCCTTCTCTTTCAAAATTAACAAACTTATGTTTTGAGATTATATTTAAATATTATTATTATAAGATAAGAAAGTTTTTGTACTTTTATACCCCGATGATGATAGCATTGCTATTGAAATGTACATTGGTAATTCTTAAAACGTCGGTAATCCATATCTTTCGGTTGTTTCTGAATTCCGGCGGAGGTGGGGAGAGCCGACAAAGTCAATTATTAGTGATTTTAAACCTACAATTATTATTATTTGACCATTTATCAGGCGAGGTTAGCACCGAGTGGACCTCTCCTCCATATATATATATATATATATATATATAAGTTTTACATATATATATTCATAGATTTTAAATTTCATTAGCATGACTAAAATAGAGAGGAAGAAAGGAAAGGAGTCATTTGTGGGAAACAATCTCACAACTGAAGGTTGAAAGAGGAAGAAACCCACGATGCGAGAAAACACCCTCGTAGGAAGGGGGGTGAAAAAAACGCGCAGACATAGAGAGAAATAATATTAACGAAATATAGTATTAATTATAGTATTTAAAATATCAATTTTACAGTTAAAAATGATAAATTAGATAATAATTAATTACTCGTTGACAAATTGTCTCTTGTTAGATGATCGATTTCGGGGCAACATAGATAAATATCATAATATTCGCAATGTTTTCACGCCACAGTTTTGGTTATATTTTGGTTTTAAGAAGAATTTTGGGTAAGCATGAGAAAAGCACTGAAACTCATTAGAATTGGTGGTAAAGTTCCCAAGAGAAGCAATTTCCACACCGAGGTTTATTTACCGAAAGATATATTTAAGCCTTACTCTTGGGTGAAATTTCTAATTCAGTTGCCTACAGTAAACCTTTTCTTACCTAAAAACACCCATGATACCAATCCATACTTACTTCAGATGCCTAATTATCTCACGGGATCAACTGAAACTTCTTGCTGACTATGTTTTGTAAACAATTCTTTCGTGGAGCCATATCTCTTATTTATTTTGGCTTCGGATACTTAAATATTCTATGATAGTTATATTTACCGACGAACTCATAGCTCGAAGGAACTTGGAGATATTTACCCTGCACATCTAAATAAGCCCACGAATTTACAGAGCAAAAACCGTGTATATCTTTCGTATTTCAATATTCATGAATTAATAGGCTGATGTATTATCTTTTTTTGGCAATTATTCCCTTTTAGAGAACGCGTTTGTGATTTTTAGAGGGTGAATCGAAAATTATTTGCCCGTTTATTTTTCAGAGTAATGAAGATGCAGGGAAGTCGAAGTAAAGGAACTGCTTTATCTATCTTTCGCTCTTTTTTCAAATATTTCCAACAACAGTTTAGATTTACGTCGTATCGTACTTGAATCCTAATATATACTATATATATATCGTACTATAATCCGAATATCCTGCTTAAAGATACCACTTTTAGAATTCATCTGGTCAGCTGGCACATTTCGGAGGGGCCTTGTCGCGCAACCGTACTCAGCCACGTTGCCGAAAAATCCACCTCTATCCCAGGGTTGCTGGTGAATCGAAAACGCTTATTCATATTCTACATTAAGCAAGCATTAGTAAATACAGTATAAGAGACTTGATAATTTGGCGTTTTTTCTTAGATATTTACCTTACTTTTCCACGGACATTGGCTGGAAAGTTTGTCCGCCAATTTGTTACGTACAACAATCAAAGGATTATCTTCGAGCACGAAATTATATCTTATCGATAGATAAGAGATTTTACTAGAATACTGCATCGTCATTATTTCCAATTGGATCCCACCAACAGAGTTTGCATTACAACAAATTTGAAAAAAACAACAATATCGTTTTCTGTAAAAATATGTCAAATTTGACATCTTGCATCCCATACCTACAAGGTCTCATACCTATTTCCCTATATGCCTTGTAGGGATAGAAAAAACTAATAATCGGGCACGCAGCATACAATCTTCTTTTAATTATTATGTGGAACTTCAAGCCGCGCAATCAAAAAATATACAATTTTAGCACTACTCCACTTTACGGTTCCAAGCCACTATGCACTGTAGAGACTATGAAAAAATACAAGTTGAGCAAGTTTAATACAAGTGAAAATTATATGGAGAAATTCCTAAATTTAGTTTTCTTACGTGTTTATTGGGATCCCTATTATATAAATATTCTTTCCTAATCAATGAACGTCCGATAGAATATGACCTGACGGAGGTTAGGAGTATATTGGTGCAGTCACTTCGAACTTCAAAATCTCTCCGAAGGCAAGGAAAGTCTGTGAGAAAAGCCGAACTTAATTTTCTCCCTTCTCTTCCGATCCAGATAATTTGAAGGCAGTGGAAGACGCGTCGGATCCGCGCATTACCCCTAACCGAAATCTCCAATTCCCTCCGACAAAAGAAAAAAGGGTTTCCCCCTCTGTTTATCCTTTCTGTATTACCTTACGACAATATTATCGGAGTGTCCTGCCCTGCGACGTTTTTTCTTCGGAAAAGGGAAAAAGAAATAGAGTTGGGAAAGGAAGCGAGGAAATGGGTTTCAGGTGGCGCGATTTAACTGGCCTTGCTTCTCGCTCAATTCGATCCTTTTCCGGAAAAAAAACACGGTTGGTATTGCCTATTTCCATCTCTTTCGTATCATCTCCCTTTTCCCGACCCATTTCTTCCCCTTTGCTTTCTTTCCCTATACCTATCCTTCGCGTAATTCACTTCGCAATTCGCACTTTTCATTTAATATGTCCCTCCAATGCCTCTCAATTCATAACGCAGCTCAAATACATTGTCTATTCATTTGATTTACCGTATATACTCTCCCTCTACTGCATTAGCAGAGTTTTACAGCACATTTGTATGCTGAGTAAGCAGATCTCGGCTTATACTGAGTGAGGGTTTCAATTGCCTGTTCTAGGGAAATTCAATTCAAATTTCAATTAATTCAATTAAATTCAAATTTAAATTAATCCAATACAATTCAAATTTCAATTTCAATTCAAAGTCTGCAGTAACCGGAAATTGGCTTGAAAATCGTTAATTGTTGGCCCTCTTTTCCACTTGCAGAGCTGGTTTACTGATGAAAAAAAAAACATTAAAAAAAATTAACCCATTGATGCCTCAATTACTGTAATTTTATTGGTGCATATTCTTATTTTGAAATTTACCAGTAGCTGCTGCCTTTCCCAATCCAGGCCTATGCTCGAGCCAATTAGTTTTCCGTTTTGTGATAAAAATTACAAATTAGGTTCCTCGACTTATATTTAAGTCCGCTTATACTTGAGTATATACGGTAATTCATTTTCATTTTGCTTTCAGCATTTCTTCTCTACTTTCTTTTCCAGTCCTTCGCATCATTTTAATGTGACTCGGAAAGCGGTGATGTTGAGGTCAGAGAGAGTTCTCATTATGTTATTGATTTATTCATTTCTATTATTCGCTACTACATTTATAATTATGGAAAAAATCATTGTACAATACAGAGAACTGTAAGAATCAATTTCGGCTCTACAGATATTAACGTATGATGCTTTCATTCATTATTTATGAGAAATGTGTTCCTTATTTTTATGACCGATAAAAATAGGAATTTCGAGCATTAGCATCATCGTAAATCAGTATAAGAATAGTAGTGTGAGCCATAGTTTTTGTAGAATTGTTTGTTAGAATATTATGGTTAATTTGCTGTCCTTATTGTAGTACCAAACTACCATACGGGAAAGTATACTAATGATCCTATATATAACGGCCTGCAACTACCAAAATATGGAAAAATTGAATGTATTGAATAATGTTCGATACACAAATATTGACTATCACAGCGAATTTTTAAGTAAAGATTGAAAAATCAAAAGGAGGGTAGATTGAGAAATATCTGCAAATATTTGCAGACATTACAAGCGTATAGCCTAAATCCATGCACAAAAGAAACCCTAAATAATTTATTAATACTATGAGTTCCCATGTCCCTCTTTACAATATGAAATAACTTCACTATTGCGGCTATGCATTGTAGGCATTACACCGTTAAAAAGAATTAGAATAAATGTATCCAATCAAACTTTAGGTGATTTACGAGTAGAATATTTTCTATAATACCTTTAGACATAAATTTGGAAAGACTCCAATTATATAATGATATTATATTATAAAACTTACTTATAAAAAGAATACAATAATAAAACAGATGAAGTCGTGAATTGCCTTTATGTGAGGGAAATGGTTTCCGTTGAACTACCTCCTCAATTCTAGTACTCAGTCCGAAGTATTCTCGTCTTTCAATCACCCGGAAACTCTCTCAACTGATAATTCGATTTCAGCTTTCCCTTTGTGGATCTCTCTTATACTTTTTACCGACAATGGGTCCAGACTATTCCAAAACTCCATCTTATCTCGAGACGGCGCTGATGCACGGGGGACATTCGTTTCTTCGCTTCTCACGAGAAATTAACCAGTGTATTCAGAGCAAGTTGGACCGCCCTCACCGCCCTCTCCAACTTGCGTAAGAGGAGTTTCTTTTTTTAAATCTCATGCGGTTAAAAGTTTCCGGCAGCCCAAATTTCTTGAGGTCTCCAGAACTTGCCGAGGGCTCGGCCCTAGAGGTTACTCTTCTTCGTGGCCTCTTCTTTTCATCATTTACAGCATCCATCTTCTCTTTCTTCTTTCTCTTATCCCAGCCCTTAACCGTCGTTCAGCACGGAATAAAACTGACCCAAAAGAGAAAAAGTGCCCTCATCTTTGTCTTCAATCATCCTTTCTGATCCCAATCTTTTCCTTCCACTTCATGCCCTTTATGTTTCTTTCTCTCAAGTTTCCCTTCGATGTCCCACTCCAACAGGGAAATTCATGTCAGAGCCGATACTTAACTTCTCGATTCCTTGATTCCTTGGATGGGGAAGGCCCGTGGAGATTGCGTGTCCGCATTTTTCTTTGTGGTCTTCATTCCTGAAACTTTATTCTGATGGATGAAATATTATCATTTGTCATTTGGTATAGGATGGAGAAAATTCATTCACTTTTGTAATAGCGTTGATCATGGCTGTGATGAAATGAAAGCTACTGAGGTATGAGTGAATAAAACTGTTATCAAGATCTCTCCTTATGGAATACAAAGAAAAGTGTTACTCATAGAGTCATTGCGCTTCACTTGCGTGGACATGTTCCACTTATAGCATTCTGGCTCAGTGAGAAAAGCAAATGCAAACTATCTCATTCCTTAGTTGTATAAGAAGTGAAAATAGTGACTCGGCTGCGACTCGAACTTAGATCTCCCACTTTCCGGGCATGTGTTCTGACCTCTAAACTACCGAGCCACGTCCTGTTCACTTCTGTAAATGTAGATTTTATTTTCTATGATATTATGCTTTTACAGAAGTGAAAAGGAAAGAAAAGTGGTTAGTGGTGTAAGGATAAGGTATAAGTGGTATAAGAATAATTGGTTAGTGGGTTAGAGTCGCAGCCAAGTCACTATTTTTCAATTCTTGTACAACTTTGGGTCAAGTTGCACTCTTTCCTGTGCTAAGTTTAACTTTAATTCCATCATTTATACCTCGCTCCTCATCCTGCCTAGTAAACCTCATTACTCTCTGCAAGCTCTTATTAGCTTATGTCAAAGGGAGTGCGGCACCAACCGGCCTTCGAGCTGAATACTTTACAGACCTTCATTCACTTCTCGGCGTTCATTACGGCTCAATGCAAACGCGTCATTGTCAACCGAATAATGGAAATTTTTCTCGATCTCTGAATCGATCCAATTCCAATTCCGACTTGGAGTTCATTGGCTGAAAGATTTTCCTTCCCTCAAGTTCTCTGAACTCCCTCAAGGGAATGGTCTGAAATCCGAAAGCGCTAAATCAGGTCTTCGAGGGAGAGGTGAATAGAGTATCTCAACGAACGTCGGCAGTTTTTGCCAACTTCTCTAGGAATCATCGAGTGTTGCGTTTGCATCACAAGAAAGGGGCATTACATCGGCTGCGAACCAAAATGTTTGAAAGTGCACCTCATCATGGATGTTTCCAACGCTTACAATACTTATCTGCGATCTAGGTATTCATCCCTGGGCAATCATTTTTTGGTACCCGTTTAGAAAGCAACATCGTTAAGACGTTTGATCGTCTCTTTCTTCATTTTTATACTTGCAAATTTACTATACGTTTAAGCCAAAAGGAGGGAACCTTTTTCGTCGGAAGGCAGCATGTACCAGTTGCTAAGAAAATATACTCTGAGACCGAACCAGATTTGCGCGTTACTGCATTCAAATAGTTTGTTTGTACCAGGGACACAAATTTGACCGTTAAGTTATACTGTGAATTAAATTATATGGTATGATGATTTATAGGATATTATGTGATTATTTTATCACGATTTATATCGTATTAAAAATGATAAAGTTGACATAGGTCTTACATTCTTCATTTTTTAATCGCTTAACCCAAGGTTTCCCAAACTTTTTCTGCAATGGAACTCTTCGCAAACCTGGGAAGTTTAACGGAATACTAAGCTTATATTTAGGTTAGGTAATTCTACTTGTAAAATTAAAAAATCATATAATTACAACAAATTATTTATTTGGTAATTATTTTTAAATACAAAACTATATTATTGTAATACAAACTTAATTTTGAATCAATAAAGCATTTAATGTCTTTTATTCTCCAATTCTCCATTGACACTCCAAATTGTCGCTGAACACCTTTGTTTCGGAGTCGATAAAAATATCGTACTAGTTCTATATACTAAGACCACTGTAACACCTCTGCTTACAAAATTAGTATAATTCATTGATTACTTTATTTCTCCTATTCCTTCAGATGGTTTAATATCATGATCTTCTCTCGTTTTCAATCGCTGTACTGTTAACCAATCCGATATCTTCGCTTCACAGAAAACATATAATTGTAGAATTGAGTGTGTTTGTCATTTTGAGTTGAAAAATATTTCGATTAACGGGTTATCTCTTAGTTCTCTCGTGAGGTCGAATTAAAATGTTAACTTCGTGGTTATCTAAATGTGATATAATCTTTTAACCAATGAGGTAATTATTTACTCAATGTTTAGTCATTAGTGTCCCCTTAACAATTTTTCTGTAAGCTTTATACTTCCCCATTAATTTCCCGTTTTCCCTCTTCAAGATTTTCCGACAATACGTAAATTCAATCTTGCCCTCTTCCCCGCCTCCAAGCTATTCAATATTCGAGCGTAACACCACGTGGTTGTGTCCTTCTCACTTTCGAGAGAGCGGGGAATGGTAGCATAGAGAATAAATCTCGTTTCCGTTCATTTTTTCTATCATCTTTCTCCCTCCAACGGAGTACGTGAGTTGGAGCGCTCATTTCATCTTTTTTTCCCATCGCGTTTATTTCCGCTCCAGAATCAATTTATGCGGATTTTGAGCGATGGCGACTGCTCTCTCTTTCCCCCGCTACAAGCATTCTGAATTAGCCAGTCCTTGTTAAGGGGCCTTGTTTTGTACCCGCTAACCGCCGTGACAAATGTACCCGAGTCCGTAAAGTTTTCAAAGGGGCGGCGTTCACGTTCTCACTTGGAAAACTCGGGAGCTATGGGGCGCCCGGAAGTTATGCTCCCCACGTCTCTCGCTAATAGAACTCCTTTCCGTGATAGAGGGCGATTTATATTGCTCGAGGCATTTCTCTGACCGCGTGACTAAACCTCTGTTGGTATATGACAATAGAATTGGACTTGACCTCGTCCCGGCAAATCATTGCAGGAAATAAGATGCTGTCGCAACAAATGTTTCCGGTTCGAATCTGTCTTTCATTAACCTGGGATGCCTGGCGTGCCTGGATCCCGGATACATATTGAGCTTTCGATGACGTTGTTTTGGTCTTTGTTTGTGATCGTTGAGATATTTTCCGTTTTTGGTTTCGAGATAATGGAATACTTGGTAATACTGTGGATGACGGTAATATCTTTCTGGCATAAGCTCCCTATACTTATATGCCTCACCATGAAACAGTTATATCTTGACTAACGTGAGTTAAGGAAATTTTTAGAATTGCAAAGATATTTTCGTTGTTTCTAGGACTTGGTTTACGGATTTTGCTTCCTCATCGAATGCTATCAGGATTTTAAGCACATGTATACTTGCAAACGTAGTCTGAAATGGTTATTGTAAAATAGTGTTGCACGATACTTCCCAACGAGTAAAAGAAAGCGATCTTTTCTGATTTGGAGGGAATATCATGAATTGTTAACATTTTGGAAATTATATATTGCCCAACAAAGATGTTGGATATCATCAAAGTTTAATCGAGATTGAGGTAAATGAGCATCCAGAGGAGCCAGGTTTTTTGGCTGAGGGGCAAAATAAAAATATTCTAAAAGATCTCATAAATAAAATATTTAAGATGTTATACGCGTGCAAATTCCATGTAGGCAGTTGGACCGAAGTGAAGTCAAGAGGGGACAAGGAGCTTTTAAGAAGCCCCAATATCTTTTCCTACGGCTAACGATTCTGATTCCAGAACTTATCTTCGTTAGCCGTATTTCACTATTTGATTATTTATACGACGCTTCATGTGGCTATAATGAATATTAATATAAAGCTAAATTAAGATATAAATAAGCAGTTATTGAAAAATAGTATATGATGATTAATGAACATAACTGAGCACGAGTATGGCTGCAATATAAGAACAAGGCTAACCAAGTAGCTCAATGGCTAAAATACCATCCCGAAAATAGGAAAATCTGGGTTCGAGTCCCACTAATTTCACTATTTTTGCTTCTTTTTTAAGTAGTGTATGTAGAGTAAAAAGTCTAGAGATGACATTTGAAAGAACGAAGCTTTATCCCTATATAACAGCTGCTACGATCTAGACAGGAATGAAGAAAAATATTTACCAATGAATAAATGTTCAGCGGAATATGACTGTAAGTAGCGTTCGAGCTCATTTTTATTACTCCCGTTTGGCATTTCGGTCACGTCCGTGGGCGTCGTGACCCTTTCTTCTCACTCGAAATAAAAAAAGATAAATCGACCACATTAAAACAATGTTCGAGAGGAGAAAAATCTCGCCCTCTAAGTGGCGCTCTTCCTGAGATACGGTCGCATTAAAACATATTCATGACCCCGTACGCGTATATATCTCTATCCCATTTGCGAATTATCCGATTTATGATCCGATATCCGGGGTATTTCTCGCCCGGACGGCGTCTCACTCGACGCAAAAAATAATAAATGCGCTCACGACCCGTCTACATATTCTCCCCGGAGCGAAGACGTGAAATATTAACTCGGATAAACACGCTAAATGTGATTTTTGTCATTCCCTCTCATCTCGACCCTTTCACTTCGTCTCCGGAGGAATAAGAATCTTTTTTTAACCCCTCCTCCTCATCTTTAGGCCGTGGAATTCAATCTCGCCCTCTCGTTTTCCTCTCACCTTACTTTCACCCCTTCTGGTTAACCCCCTCGTAATCAGAAAGCGCCTTTGCCTATTCCTCCTCTTCCCCGTCTGTCCTTATTCCCTTTTAAACCACGGCTTTCACCTTTATTCGTCTTTCATCCCATTCGTATCATTTCCGTTTCTGCGGAGCTTCATTTTTTTCCCGCTTCCTCTTTCGAAACTCTTTGGCTCATTTCTATCCACAGTCGTCCCCGCCTTTCTGCATCCATCGCCTCTTCTTGAATCCATTAATTTCCTTTTCCTACCTTCTCGCGTCTCCTCCACCCTGTTATGCATCCTTAGCTCTCTATCTTATACTGCTCTAGCGTACCGTTAATTATTTTTTGGGCCCTTTTCCTGGTGGTAGTACTTTAATGAAATACTCATGAACTCGCCAGCACATATTTTTTTTAAAGAGGACTGTAGCTGCGATGGTTCTCTTCGGTCTTATCTGAATGTCCAGTTCCTTCGTCAGAATTTACGAGTGCCGCTACGTAGATAGTTGGTTTTCAATTTACAAGGAAGTTTAGTGAAATATCTATCAGATCTTACATAAATGGTCAATTGTTAATATTTTCATCTCTCATGCAGGAATAGTAAGCATATCAAGTTTTATTAAGGGAAGAATGATTGCGAAGGAAAAATTTACAGCTCTTTACTCTATACGTTATCGAGTAGCACGCTGTTATGCATAAGTATTGAATTAGGGAAGGATATAAAGAGCTTACATTTAGCATATATATTTATTTAGTATATATATGTAATATACATATTTCTACTAGAGTTATGATAATCTTTCAATAGGCTACCGGATAGTCGGATCTGATGAAAGGGGTCCCGGGTTCGATTCCCGGTGGGATTCCATGAGCGGAATGATCTAAGCTGCCGAAGCAATTAAAAAAATTAAAAAAATTAAAAAATATTTATTATCTCGCAACCACTCTTCAATTTTCTCAGAAGTTTATTTTATCATTAGTACATTAGTTTATTCATTGGTCCTCCCTAACTTATGTCCAATATTAAAGTAGTTTATTTTAATAAATCGCTTAAAACCCGGTTCGTTCTACCCTCTTCTTGCAAAATATTAAAAGAATTTATTTGTTTCTGAAGATGTTTTATGTCCAAGGTAAACCTTCTTAATCATGCAATTTAAGATATCTTAGGAAATCCGCGATATATACACGCCGTCCTTTAATTTAAAGGAACATGTCACCTTTCAAGAAGAAGAGAACGACCTTTATTAATCTTTCACGTTCCTCTTGCTCTGTTTCTCGTCTTTTTAAGTGTTTTACACACTTCTCAAAAATTTAATCTCGATTTTCCAGTCTCTTAAGCCTGGGCAAGCTCTCTCTTTCTTTTGTCCTTCCCGTTTTTATTTCTCTCTCCTACTCCCCTTTCTCTTTTCCCTCTATTTTTAAACTTCTTCCTACTCTCTTTTTTACGTTTTAATTTTTTACTCCTGACTTTCATGGAATTCCCTCAAAGCCCCGTCCCACCCTTCACAAGGACTTCTTCCTTCAATTCCCTTCAGTCACCTTGCGCTTATAAGGTAAACGAACCATGTCAAGTATACATCGCAACGCAAATTAGGGCGTTCCTTCTGGTGGAATGTTTAAAATAAATAGAGATCGACTGTAGCTTTGAACCTCCGAAGAATTCATTCATGTTGGCTTCGAAAATTAAAAACCTTAATCCACTCTGCGTTGAATGATTGATGAGTTAATTCACTGTGGAAATACTACCACCGTCTTCAGATGTTTAATTTTAAACTGCTTGTAGCTTTCTTATGATTCGGAATTCCCTTTTTGATCAGTTGGCCCTTGGGAATTCGAATTGAACACTGAAATATTCAAGGATAGCAATTTTCCAACATTTTAATCATGGTCTACCGTAAACTAAATCAAAAGTTTATATTCATGAGGTTTGTGAATGTGTTATTTATAAATTGTGGAGCTTAATTAGAACTTGTGCGCTGTCATGTTCCTACATGGCCAACTAGAAGTGATAAAGTACAACCAATTGCTTATCTGAGTAAATATTACACCTACTTCCTTCCTAAACACAGAATGTTGAGGAACTCAAATGCCACATTTAATGATAACGGCCTTCACAACATCACATAGGAAGGCTTCAAAAAATACATTTCTATCTAAACTGAAGGTCGAGTATTAACTCATGTACTAATCTCTGACATATCCCATTTATTGTTGTTATTGTATTTACATCAATTTTAATTGAGTTCACATGTTCAATTTATCATAAGATTCATGATTTATTTATTTAATTCAATTTTTATACATTGCCTGCGATTATGTTATTTTTTCCGTAAAAACAATGTTTTAATCTTTTTATACCATTTGATATTTTAAATAGGCTCTGCTCGTAATGAATAAATAAAAAGCATAAAAACTACTGGTAAGAAAGTCACATTGGATATTTACATTTTTATTTATGTTTACTTTTAAAAATAGAAAGGTACGCTATCATTGATACTGATTATAATGCTTGGCTTACAAATAGTTCATTGTAAAGCCTGTGCAATCAGTCCTAAGGATCATGTGTATACTATGGGTTTGGCATCTCTGATTCAAAGCAAGGTTATGTAAAGTGATCTACAGAGTAACTCGGAGTATTCAACGTCCTTATCAAATTACTGATTTTAATTAGCATTCTATCCTTCCATTCAATTTAATTTGTATATCTCTCATGGCTTTGCTCTTTTTTCGTTTCCATTAAACTTATACGATTTTCTATCTCTGACTCCTTTTTGATTTCTCATTAAATTCACTTTATCCTTAATCCTTTCTTTCTAACTTTGCCTCGCTCTTAATCCCCCTCGACCTTACCCTCTATAATCTCTTCTGTCGTCACCTAAACGGCGAACTTATCTGAAAACCTTTTTTAATCCCTTCCTCCCTCTGTCTGTTTCCTTAAATGCTGAGTTTATTTGCAATTCCTCATCTAGTAATGGTTTTCACTTTCTATGCCTTTCTATCTTACGTTATGCTCCACTTTATCTATATTCCTTGTTTATATTTTTCAGCAAGGGAATAAAGTGTGAAGTCTTAGAATGAATTCTGCGTGGGTTTTCATTTCGTTCTAATTACAATGGCCTTGCCCTTGATTTCCATTGTTTCATTTAGCTGGCCTCGATAGCTTGTGAATTAGCCTACTTGCCTTTAAAACTGACGCCCCGAGCTCGAATCCTGGTTAGGAAATGGTTGTTGGTGAGGGTGTGTTTATGAAGGGTTAGTATTTGGTATCGCCTAATTAACGCTCAATGAAGATTAGATCATTATTATCTCTTGTAATCATTTTCGAGTTTATTTTTATTGCCATGCCAATGGGTGATTTAAGAAACTATTGCTTACATTCTTTGTTTCTCAAAATTTGTCATTCATCATTTATTTTTTCTCTCAATCTATAGATTTGACTTTTCATCTTTGAATCCCTCTCCTTCAAACCCTCCTCAGATATTCACACTAACTTTCATCTATCACTTTTTCATCTGCTTCTGTTAGGACTTCATTTTCTTTCTTTCATTCTTCATTTTCACCTTTTTCTTTCCTTACTGAGTCCACTGGTCTTCCTTTCTATACTCTCTCGTTTTTCCCTTTTCCTTGAATTCCCTCTCCATATTCTGCCTTCTTCTGTTCTACCTCTCCGCTTATCTTCCTGAAACTTTTTCCATTACCCACATTCCTTTCTCACGTATATATAATTTACCTGGTTTCCTTATTGGTATTTACTTACATTGCTTACTAAGGTTATACCACATTTCGATACAATCTGGGTTAAATTTTACAGCTATACTTCCCAAACTGTTACAATAGATTTTATCTTATATTTCATCCCTTTTTTAATTTTATTGGTACTATTCTACCAATCTTGTTTCAATGCAACTAATCAGCAACGGAGGGTTTCATTTTCAATCAGCCATTACTCCTATTTCGGTATATGTACGAGTATTTGGTCTTATCTCGAATGACGTACGCTCACTTGAACGACACTCAACTGTCTGAATTCTCGATTGATCCACAGCTCAGTTGACCGACAACTTCACTGAAAAACATCCAAACCCAACCAAACCCTAACCATCCCATTAACAATTACATAAAACTTCTACGGCATATGTATTTACGATATCGTACTTAAAATGGAACTACGTCCGAAGTATGTCGTTTAATCAAGCTGTCGGCCAACTGAACTGTCGGTCAACCGAGCATTTGGGCAATCGAGCGTCGGTCATTCGAGGGAATCCCTATTTAATTAAATTCCTATTTCTTCATTCAGTGCCTTCCTGATAAACTCTATATTATAACTGAATCTGATTTAGTACTGCTCCTTTAATTTCATATCCATCCATTCTTTTGCCCTTATCCTCTTTCCTTTCAATTTATTCTTCCATTCTCGTTCCCTTCATCTCCATCCCTCACAACTCACTCTTTTTATCTACACAGTTCTCCATTCCTCTCTTCCTCATAACTCTTCCTATCTCTTCGCATCTCTCCCACTTCATACCCGTATTCCTCTCTCCCCTTTTGCTCTTTTCATTTTTCCATTTCCCTCCCCATAATTTCTCATGCTTCCTCCAGCCCAACCCCCTTCCTGACCCTCTTCCAACCCCATCGTTTTATTTCCCGCTCTTTCTACTCATTCCCGCCCTAATTCGTTACGTTTCTCCCCAACCAATCGCCCTCAATTCGCCTACGTGCCCTATTTTGCTTGTCTACTCCTCTCGCCGGGTGAAGAATGCATCTCAACCCTTGTATCCAACCCGCATCTAATTAAGAAAAATACGTTCCTCTCCATTCGCGCCTATTATCTCTCCCGAACAAGGAATAAATCCCGGAGCATCCACGGTTTTTCCCCTCACATTACTTATCCATCTAATTCCGACTCATTCATTTTCTTGAATCCGGAGTAGCGTTTATTTCCTGCAGGTTTTTCTCATTATTTCCACTATTTTATTCAACTCGCGACCCTCCGCCGTTCCCTGCTCTTCGGAATACTACGGCTATCCAAGCATCTTTTCTCTTACTCTGCCATCACCTCTTTAATGATCACAGCCGTACTATTGTCACTCGCGATTTTTTTTACCGATCAATATCTTGCCCCCTCCCTCTCTTCACCTTCTTCAACTTTTTCATCTTTTACTCTCTCCTTGTTTCGATATTTTTTTTAGTTCACAGACGTTGGAGAGGCATTTGGCTTCCTGAACCGTCTCCCATATCTGGGGCTGTCTCTTCCCATTTAAAAATCACTCTGAGCTATTCCATGTCACCTGTCACACCTCTCCTAGGAATCTGCCCGTTGGGAGCATACAAATTCAATGAAAACTATTTCTCTGAAAGCAAATTCTTCGAAAGTAAATTAATAGAAAACGAATTCTTAGAGTGACAAATTCTTCTAATAGAGGGAAGTAGTTCTTTCTCGGTAGATTGCATTTAGGAATAGTTCTCGGGAATCCAATTGATAATCATTTTCTTAAAATATTACTAATTTTCGTTCTCAAGCCCGACCCAAGCCCGAACTTTCCATTAATCGCCCTGCAATAAATTGTTGTGAATTAAGAACAAATACATTTTTTTTAACCTTCACGAAGACCGAGTATTTTGCTTAAGCATTCCGTTACAACTATAAGAGGCTTTTGCCCCTATGCAAGAAACTAACGCTATTTTAGAACGAATAATTCTCTCCTTACCGAATTTTTCTTGGGCCCACGGGCCTAGGCCCGGCCCATGCAGACCTCTACACTATGTGGAATTTCATAACGAATGAAATAAAAACACGTAATAATTCCACGGAGTATATTTGATGAACACAACAACCGGTTTCAACATTGGATAGTTACCTTAGACCTGATAGTGACTAACCAATAGTTGAAACCGGTCGTTGCGTTCATCCAATGTACTCCGTGGAATTATTATAAAGTGTTTTTATTTCATTTATTGTCCTGAAGATGGTAGCTGAGTATGCGGTCGAAACGTCAGCGACATGGAGAGACGCTATCCGGTTGGAGTCCCGCGAACTATTCCTATAATTCTACGAATGACTAATTGTTCGGAAGTAAACCACTCTAATGAATCCGAAGTTATCCAAAATAAATTTTAAAGGAGCTCATTCGGAGTTGAAATCTATTCAGTAAAATTATGAACCGGGCTCCCGGATATCCTTGTTGACAGCGCGTTCGGCTTTTGTGACAGCTGTCCCGGGTTTGGTTCCCGGTAGGAGCCCACGTGCGAAATGACCTAAGCTGTCAAAGCACTTTTAATAATTGAACCATAGATAATAACCACAAAAGAACCTTCTTGAAGGTTGGGTTTAGTGTGAATCACGGTGTGGACATAGCATGTTGAAATTTTATCATGGAAATTTTTGGAGCAAGTGGTCTTTGTCTATTTTCTAAGTATTTGTCATACGCAGAATTGATCGCTCTTAGAATTCGTTTTCGATCAATTAATTTTCGATAAACGATCGATTCTTTTAATGACAAATTCTTCGAAAATATAAATAGTAATCTCTAATTTAACAATCTATAGTAATATATAGTAATATAAGTAATCTCCAATTAATATGAAGTTATCCAAAATGTAAACTCGATATGCGAACTCCATATCCCAAGTGTACCAAGTAGTGCACAAGTGATTATTTTCCTTTATACAAAATATATGTTAAATTAAAATAGGTTGAATTCTGTATGGCTGAGTTATCTATGCCTATAAGGTTTATTTTCAAAGAATTTGTTTTTCGAAGAATTGATCGTTCGAAGAAGTCGTTTTCGATGAATTTCTCTTCGAAAAATTTTCTTTTCAAGTTTTGCCTGTGACGCCTAGGAGTGTACCCGTTGCCATTGGGAGTGCCTTCTTTCGAAATCGTATGCGGACGCTGATGGCCGTTGTGCGGCTCGGACAAGCGTTGATAGGGATAAGTGACCGCTGTTTGCCGTCCTTCCGGGTGACAGAGATTCAAATATTTGGCCAACCGAGAGATTTACCTCCAACGACGACAAAAAAGGCCACGAGGCGTGATTGCGTCACGCTCCCCTGTAACCTTGCTAAGGAGGAGTTCACACCGTTGGATTCACAGTGGGAGAACTTTTACACTCACTTCGCTTTTAAAGGCTTTTCCTTAAATTCGTGGTTTCCCTGAAATTGTCCAAGTTCTTCCCCTACCAGCATTTTCACCGTGATTTTTATTCTTTTAGTCTTTCAGTGTATTTCTCTTCATTGCTCCGGCTTCCAAACCGTCAAGGATGGGGTTTGATGTATTTCAAATACGTAACGCAATTCTAAAATTGAACTAAAGCTTTTTTGAAGGTCGAGAAAAGGTTTACAACACTATAAAACGTGTGTACAAAGTGGCACGCGAGAGAATATTTTGGCACACAGAACTCACAACACTATGTTAGGTATATTTTACTTAAAAATGAAGTCCCACAGTAAATAAACATGGGTTCTGTTAATTTGTAATAATAATTAATGATTATTTAAGTCTATTTCAAGATATCAATCCTATAATTGACATTATAAAATGCATATCACCACCTCATTGTATGGCTTGGCACCACATTGGCTCGCAAGTCCTTTACATTCATTAAATATGGCATTCTTGCCGCAAAAGGTTCACCAACCCTGGTCTAGAACCCTTTTAAACGGATATAGAATATTAACTCATTTCATTCATTCATTGTTATTAATTTCGATGACTTTTGGATTTGGGATATTATTTGAATTTTAGTGAAATAGAACACTGTAGTGGAAACGATAAATTAAAGGTTAAGAGTAAACATGATTAAATCATGAAAGTTTATGGGTTATATCAAGCTGGAAGTTTTTTCTAAACGTGAGGGCTGACCCAAAAATGAGGGTGAATACGTGATTAATCAGTAATAATATGAAATTATCGCGAGTAATTCCCTGTATTTCTCTAGCTGTGGGACATCATATCATCTAAATTGTATTTAATGCAGTATCCTTAATCTGATTCTTGTTCCTAGTCACTGCAGTTTGAGCTATCGGTTTCATTCAGTATGAATAGCAAAGAATAGGTAATTAGAAGCATGTGTATTCTCATATTGAGGTTGGATGACTTTCCAGCTGCTCTGTGAGTATTCTTTATGAAGAGTGTATGAAGATTACAAAGAAGCCGAAGCCGTACTCTCCGTGACAATGCCACAGACTTATATTCAATCTAGGTCATTGATCAGGGTCAAGACTAGAGCTTCTCCATTTCTAAAACGTGTAGTACACGTAAACTTCTAATGATATGAGTGCTTCTTCTTTGTAATCATTGCTTGTTCGCGGTTCCTTTCCGATTCCTCTTTTCGGAATATCTTTACTTGGGAAACCATTATTGTAATGAACATTACACGTCTCAAAATGTTCATGTTTGTAGTAAGTAATATGATGTAAATCCTGAAGTTTACAATGTTGTGCAATGTACACGTCTCACAATGTGTAATGATGGAGTGTTAAGCCTTTTCATTGAAATATAGGTTCTTAGATGTGATTCCAACGGACATTGTGTACATGGAATTAGACAATAAGACGCTTGAACAAGTTTGTCCCACGAATAACGCATGTCACATTTATTTAGGCGTTAAAGGTTCTATTTTACTTAGCCCTTTAAGAGCAGCAAACTCAAAATTTCGTTTGAAGGAACACTTCGAGAATTCGGAAATATTTACGGAATGACTTGTTATTTGGAGGTAAATTATTGTATGTAATTTACTGTAATTTTCAATTCAATTCATCCACAGAAATAAATGTTTGGTTGGTGATAACTACCTTTGTTGACACAAAAAGTGTTTAGTCAACCACTTTGTCATTTCGAAATCCCTCTAAGTAAGGTTTCCTCCGTGAGATTTACCAAGTTATATTTGTATCGTTGACAAATATGTATTCTATATAAAGCAACTCCAACTAAGAAAATAAAAAAGTTCAATGCTCAGCATGGTTTATTGACATAGTATGGAGTAATATTCGTGATTTTTACGGAATATTGACTGAATTTCCGCACAATACCAGCATTATGAAGAGCAATTAAGGAACCGCTGTTTTTGTGAATGATGGATAACTTTTTTTTTTAAACATATTAAAATATAAACAATATTTACTTCACTTGTATCGGCGATTCTCAAATTATTGGGCATTCTAAGCGATTTAAGTGAAAAATCTACCTTACCCAGAAATTCAATTTTGATAAAAATCCTTATTTAACATTTTTTTCAACTAATGGTAATATTATTTCTTCTAAATGACTAACGCAAAGAGGTAGAACTAAGGCTAGGATTTTCTCTTGCAAAACTTTGGTTTGATTGTAAGGTCTTAGCCGATGAGTAATATCATTTCAACATTGCTGCTCGTTTATCACGGACAGCTTTGGAATGGGTAAAAGTAATTATTATTTAGTAATTGAAAATGTTTTAATCTGCATTCTACTTCTGTATATCCAAATATATTCAAAGTAACAACCCATTTCAGTATTCATTATTTAGTAAGGAAAGTTAAATAGTCATTGTAAGTGAACACTTCTTAGAAAGTGGTCTATATTTAAAAGCTCAGAACGATCCAATGCAGAAAACAAGATGAAATGCCTTAAAGGACACTATCGGTCCCTCTAATTTATATTTTAATTAGTTTTGGACTGAGAGAAAATATATTGCAGTCCCATGAGAGTGAGAATGTTCGTATGCAATATAATGGCTTCCGATCATATCTTCAATATTATATGAATGATTAGCTGCGAGAAGCGTTCCCTTATAATGTATTGGGCCCTTCTTAGTACGGCGATCGCAATTCTGGATCGGAATGTAATGAACAGAGCACACTGGGCTAATCCCGTCGAGTTATTCCTATTTACACATCCCCTCCTCTTCTGATTCTTCTCAGGAGCAGAGGGTCAGGGTTTAGACCCTTCTCGGCGTTAATTTCAACGGTCTCCAGGGCGCTTCTTGGCCCGTTCTCCTCCTTTTTAGAATTCCCGGTATTTCTTCGGAATGTGTACCTCTCCTTTGACGTAACAGGATTGATTCCCGCCTCTTTCCTCCATCTCCCCCAACCGCCATTCTCTTCAATTCCACGCTCATGTTCCTATAATGTCTCCGTCACTACTCCGATGCCGCTTTTTCCCTAATATGATTTCCTCCGGTTTCTATAAATATCTCCCCCCTTCGTCACAGCTACTTCATTCTACGCCCCTTTTAGATTCCATTTTCCGCTCCGTCTTTGATGGCCTCTTTTTGTTTCTCCCGAAGCCCCCTCTCCATTCCACTTCCGCTAACCTTCGCATTGGTTGCGTGAAATACGGATTATTCCTCCCCTCCGTCTTTTTCGCCTACGTTTTGTGCCTAAAAAAAGACGCTTACTTATACCAACGCCCTAAACGTTCCTTTCCCCGTATTGTCTTCTTCGGCCCAAAAACTTCCGCCTTTTCCCCTTAGTTCTTATGTTCTCTTCGTTCGTCGCAGTCCAACTTTCTCATTTTCTTGAAATTCTCTTCGTCAGTGTTCTACGTCGATACTTCTCCCATTTTGACTGGTATTGCGTTGCTGCATTGGATAACAGTTACTTCCATTGGTGTATTGCGTGTGACGTATTTCTTTGTGTGCAATGGCTATCAAATTGTTATAGCTATAAACATACCACCATAAAGAGGCAGCAGATGTAACTATTCTAACCTATCCAAAAATGTACTAATTGTCATTTCTATGTTTTTTTAATAATTATGTATCTCTCTTTCTTACAGGTGAGTGTAAATGTTCTACCTCTTTCGAAATTCTCGTCTGCGAAAATTAGAAGCGGAACAGTACACAGTGAGTACTAAAACAATATATTTACCTACTGATAGACAAACGTATCCATTAATTTTACCTTTATACTGCGTAAATGTGCCTCGATACGAATTCCGTTGGAAGTCATAGTCAAGGAGTGGTTTTATGACATTGGAAAGGTTTCCTTACCTCGGCTGAATCTTATCATTTTCCTTAATTGGAGATTATGTATTTAAATCTCATAAGGCATCACGATAAATGTTTCATTCATTTTTATAGCGCGTGTAGACTATTTTGCAAGTTCTAGGTTGATAACTTTTTCAGCCCTTTATCAAAACAGATATTTGTCGTATGAAGACCTTAAATTTTGCTTTTAAAATGATAGGTACATTTATAAGTCCCTAAGTTGAGACGATGACAGTTCAAGGTTTAGAGAGTAGGTATTACCAAACAGTAATCGATATACTATTTTGGAAGCCAACTTTGCACTGACTGACTATTCTGGATTGCTCATTTTGACTTTTCTTTGTCATTTAAAGGTATTTAAAGTTATATAAAAACTTTATCTATTAAAATGAATAATTAATCTGCGAGTTGTGAACGAAAACCACCGAATTTTAGTGTATCTTCGTTCTTAATGCGTTCTTGTTTTTGTCGTCGGTTTGATAGCCTATAACTTTAGTTGAAATCTTTCAACGTAAGCAATTAATACATTATGTAAAATTTTAATTATTTTATAATTAAATAAATAATTCATATAACGATTGAGTAATTACGTTTAGAAGATTATTGGGGAACGCAGTATAAAAGTGAGCTACAATGAAGCTATTCTCGCAATGTGGAGAAAAATACATAATATTTCATCCCCGTATAACTCGCAATTACTGACTAGAAAAAATGGAACGCACTATAGAAATACGAATCTATGGTTGTAATTTTCCAACCACATCATTTAAAGATAATAAATTGCGTATTCTTCAGTTATTAGATTCCCACAATCCACTTCCATGCAGATAAGAGTAGGTGGTTTACCATTTTTCATTTACATAAGAGACACTTCTCCTCGTTTCTGTCTCTTTCAGTTGCATTCCTCATCTCTTCCACTCCCCTCGCCACCTTCTTTTCTCCTTTATTAGCTTCCTTTCACGTCTTCCGCTTCCCTTCATAAAATCCTTTTTTAATCCTCACTCTGTTTCGCATCCGCGTCCCTCCACATAAACACGTCTCTTTACTTTCTCCTCGGTCATTAATTTATCGCTCGTTCCTTCCTTCCTGGCCCGCGGGAAGCATTCTAGCTTCGCTGACCCGACATATTTTTCGCAAGCGAACTTTTTTCATTCCTTCCCTTCATCTTCCTGCTTGAATGAAAAGGTGGGAATATTATGTGGAGAGTCGATTGCGGCGGAGGCTCGGGGCGGAAAAAAGGTCATTTTGCGTCTATAATAGGTGACGGCGGAGTGCCGTAGGAATCTGCCTCACGCGAGCGTGGATTATTTTCTCGATAAAAACATCGCGAATACGATACTAATGAACGGCGATGACGGCGCTTAATTGGTTGTCACCCAAGGCGGACTCTGATGGAACGCATAAACAGGCAGCTGTTTGGCAGAATGGCGTAATACGATACGTTTTCTCAGTTAATTGGGGGCAAAGGGACGGTCGCTGTATGGAGGGGTTATTTGCATCCGCTGTGATAGGGTACTGTCGTGTGGGAAGTACGGGAGTTACTTTGTAAAATCATTTTACATTAATTATGGAGGAAGCGGAAAAACTTCAATGGATTGACTTCAAAGGCAACATTCCCTATTGTTCATTAGTAACAATTTTTTCTGAGCACGAGTCACTGCTACGTGGATATTAGAGCGGAATGTTGTTCGTTTAGGTTTAGGGACGTCTATTCTAAACACATTTCACCCAAGGACTGTTTGTCCAAAGACGGCTTACTTAGAGAAATCTATCAAGTTAGATTACATCCAAAAATTCTCGCCCCAGTAGTTTCTACCCAAGAGAGAGTTTCTACCCTATTTCACCGAGTGTGTATTTTTTTCAAACTTTATTCCGAAGAGTGTTTATGTTGGGTATTTGTTATAATTTTTTGTAATTAGTTTATTCTAAATCTAATCTCCGACCCAGAGTAATTATTTTATATTTACTTAAGGCATTGCTGAGGACTTGCCTCGGCTCACTCTTCTCGTTCCGTCATCAGTAATGCATGATGATCTGTTTTAAATAGTTTTCATTACACCATAGCGTAAGGGTTGCGTTTCACATCTTTGTGCAAGGTCAGATTTCATTCGGATTGGAACAGAACAATTTTTGTTAATCTTCCCTAAAACAGTAACAGGTATCACGAAAAGTTTATCCGAAATGCTTTTCTAGCATTTTTATTTTAATATGATTCCGATTACGGAATTCCATCAAGTTAAGGCTTATTCGTTTGAAGTTATTTATTTAGTTTATACAGAGTTTTGTAGTATTATTGCTAAAGTTATCCGTCCAATACGCTAAATTCAAAATTTAGGAGCTTCGATTGAACTATTTAAATTGAGGGAAATATCAAAATGTAATCATCTCGCAAGTTACAATCGGTATATCTGTCTGAAACAGACAATATTTATTGTGCCTAGCTAATCATGAGTTTCAGAGAATGAAGGTAGCACAAGTTGGGCGTATATAGGAGATTGTAATTGTATTTAAAATTAAGTTTCCTTTAAGTTTAGTTAAAGCTAGTTGAATCATAGGTTATTAGAAAATTTTGGGTTTATTGATCGACTCTTTAGTAACGAAGCAGTGATCAGAGTCATACATTTATGGTTGATTAGTTTGTTATTTGGAATTGCCTAACTTTTGGGAAGAGGTAACAAGGGGATTTTTATCTCCTCCGCCAAATTGGACTCAGAGCAGATGGCCTCGTGTTACATCTCCGGAACGTAAACTGCTGGATAAGGTCGAGATAAAAGCAAATTATGTTGGTGATTGCAGATATCTGAATTAAGGTGGTGAATTAAAAAAGGAAGCATTTTAACATAATTTGAAGACAAGCCCTAAGAAAGAAATAAAAGATTATTTGGACATACAATGAAAGCATACTAAATACATAGGTTAGAACTACATTTGTTGTAGATGAATAAATACAAACAATGAGTTGCTAGGATATGTAATATTTTAAATTGACGTCAATGGCATTTATCTATGAAGCAAACCACTGTAGTTTCTTATTTCCAGCTTCAATTTCCTTGCTACAGAGTATTGTGGAGCTCTCTTGTCCACCCCGAAATTTCAAGTCGTGATCTTCACAGGGTTCTAGAATTCATGATTAAACATGAGGGGAGACCTTGCCGAATCGTGTTGGCAGTCTGTGTACTAAGTTGACACCATAACAGTGACAGCTGTATGACCGATTCTACTCCAAGACATGATGCCACAGCCTAGAAGTTTACCCAAGGAGAACTTGGTAGATTTTAGTTATTCCTAGACTGAGCCAAAAGTAAAATATTTTTCTCAAGAGAATTCGTTACTAACTGGATCTGCTAAATAATACAGTTTTTAAACTAATTTATTTCTGAAAATAGATTTATTTGCTTAATTTTATAAAGTTAATGATTTTATTTCATTTAGTAGACATGAGTGGTTGGCCATTCGCACACGAAAATATCTTCATTTTTAAACGTTGGTATTCTAGCATGAGTGATACACAGGAATACATACGACTTTCATTTTTACAACTTTCTTCATCTATCATAAAAATGTCGTTTCCTTTTCAAGTATTTTATTGTATGCCCTTGCCTTTCTAAATAATTCCTCCTCAGTCTTGTTTTAACGATTGCCTAATATTGGATTCCTCAATTATTATCATATTTCTTACTATTCACTGACAAAATTGACAAGCATTGTGAAAATTTTAGTCTTTAATATTTTATTTTAATGCGAACTCCATCAGAACTTTCTATATATTTACTTACATTTCTCTCCCTCTCATTACTGGAGGCATTGTGTAATACAATTATATTACAATTAGTAAATATTATCTACTTACATTGATATGAGTTGGCTTTCTTCAATGAACTTTCATTACATTATACATATTTACTTTTTATACGATCGAATCTATATGATGACTCATACTCACTGGACAGTAATTTAGGTATAAATTTCACGAATTTAAAGGAACTTCTACGAAATCTCATATGTTGGTGAAAGAGAGTTGAAAAACTCTTAAACTTCAAAACGACCACATCTCTAATCGATTCCTTAGCATATAATTCATATTTTTTTTAAATATACGTTTCATTTTAATCAAATTTTTGTCACTTTGTCCCTTATCTCGCCTTATGTCGCCCAATCCTAATGTAAAGAATGCAATAGCAAGTTAGTGGAATAATAAATGGTGTTTGGAGCCTTCGAAACGTGTAATCTACCATTGTTTCTACTCGAAGATCATCCTGATATCAAATAATCATCATATTAGCGTGCTCATGGTCGGAAGGAGGGTTACAAAAGATTCCCAGCTCTTTCAAATCATACATCAAGGGAAAGGGAGAAACTTTTGTATCCTCCATTAGCGTGACAGACCTTCCACTCATCTCCTCCTGTTCCTCATTTATTACTCGCTCATTCATTAACCCCACCGTTCCCTCATTATCACTCCGCAACTTCGGACGGACTGTGAAAAATAGAGACGTCCGGCGGCCTCACCTTCCGCTCAGTGATGTTCATTTGTTGGAAGCGGCAGAGATGTCTCTGCGAGAGACAATTTTCAATTCTCGCCGCTCCAAAGCCATGGCAGAAGGACGGCGTGCTTTTGCCCGCATTTGTTTGGTTTCCAGGGCTTTCGGAGGAATGCGAAGTAGAGCCGAGGAGTAGAAAAGAAAGAGAAGGGAGAGTGTGTCATGCTTTGTAAGTGGAGGTGAAAGTAGGATTTTCTCCGAGTTCAAAAATACACGGAGTTATATTTTTTCGTGTCGTGGTTCCCACGTTAACTTCCCTTCTTGTGGCAATGGATTCACCCGACGTGTTCGGCGAATCTATCGACGACGCTGAATCGACATGAGCCTGCCTTATATTCGTGGGAGGAGAATTAGGGAAGTGATTCGCTCAATGAGATGCGATGTATTTTTGTCATCCCCCGGGCACCATCCTCATCTTGGTAAATAGAATTTTCCTGTTGTTTCTCATCCATCTCAACATTAATTTCTGTAGACGCTCGTTTTCATTCTGACCAAGCTTGACTCTTAGCAGATTGCATTTCTCGAATCCACCTATTGTAAATTGGAACATCAGGAAATTGCCCGATAAATTACATCGTCGGAATTCGTGGTATGTTACGAGAGAGTGGATAGTCCGAAATGTTGAGAAGCACTAAAAAAATACCTTGCTGAATTTTGTGGTTGAATTCAAGGACGGATATATATAGCCATTGGATGTATCTTATGTTTTATTTCGTATGGATTTACATTTCAGACCATAATATAATATATAAAATCATGTAAGTAATGCGGAGAAGCCCTAAGTAGAATATAACGTATGGAAGCACTAAGAAAAAGATAGATGAATTTTGCAGTTGAGATCAAGTACGGCAAGAATATGAATAGTCCTTGGAATTTTCTTATATTTTATTTAATATGTGTTTACATAGCACATTATTATGTACTAATATATAAAATAAATACTTTCATAAATCTTAGAGTTTTGAATGCAATTAAATTCTTCACTTATTACACAGCATCAGGCGTCAATTCATCAAAGTCGGTCACTAGTTCTGGGAAATATCTCAGTGGGCATTCGCGTGATATTTGGTAGATTGTTTGTCTGCATTCTCCTTAGCCACGTCTTGGAGAGCTGGAAGGGCAGAGAATGTGCGAATATATGAGTGTATTCGGCGGAAGCGAAATAAGTAAGAGGGAAGTATGCTGGAGTATCATGAATGAATGAGTGTCCTAGTTTCCTCACCCCGAAGGGGATTAGCGTGAAGGTTACGTAGCCATTTTTGCGGAAAATCATTTTGGCCTAGAATCGAATACACTTGTATACCTGGTTGAAATAGAAATACATTCCAAAGTTTTACATTTTTCACAAAGTTTAATTTTATATAACAAACACACGACCAACACCTGATGATGACGATCACTCCTCGAAACCGATCGCGTGTTTGTTACATAATATAAACCTTTGTGGAAAAAGTACAACCTCTAAGTTTATTTCTGTTATGGACTTCTACCTCACTTCGACTGGTTCCTTAGGATTTTATATACCTGGTTATTCGTTTGTGTTTGATTGATATTATAATTTCTTCCTCAAGGACTATATTGAGGGGAGCTGTTAATAACCAGGTTACAATCGCATAGTTACATTTATTAATATTATTAGTAAATTAAATATGTAGATGAGTAAAAACCAGGTGGCAGAATGTGGTAAAATACAATGAAAGATCAAAAAAATTGCTTAATACAGAGTACTAGTAATGAGTGGACATAATATAAACAGAAATAGTCAAGCATAACCATCAAAAAGTAAAATACTAACGCAATAATACTAACTTTTTTCATCATTCCTTCAACATACAGCACTTATAACCTAATTTTAAACATCAATCAATTGATTTTTTCACCAATTCACTTTACAATCTTACATTCTAATTTTTATGGTAAGATTTTGTCACGTTTTCAAAGATAACATATTTCAGAAGCCATAATTCGTAAAAAAAGACTTTTGGAGACTGAAATCAAATCATCAATATTCATCAATTAATTTATTCATTAATTCATTCCAAAACATTAATCCCTTTAAATCTTGATATTTATGGCAAGATTCTGGAATGGTTTCAAGGATAACATGTTTCAAAAGCTGGAATTGGAAAAAAAAGTACTTCAGAAACCAAGTTGCCGCACGATCAGTTGGGCATCGCTTTTAATTGGATCGCAAAGTCGAGTTGAGGTGCTTAAACGGCATTATGGTGGCCTAGGATGGGGTGTCTGATTTATCGGACCCAAAAATGCGAGATTTTCCCAAAGTATCCGTCCGAAATTAGAATTCCGACCCCTTTTTAAAAGCCCTCGAAAAATAAAATACGGTACGGCGATTTCGTTCTTTTATTCGGTGAATGCATTCTCGTTGGAAGAGAATGGGCCCCGAAATCCTAAAAATATAGCGTGAAGTGTCCTCAAATATGCGAGGCAGCGGCCGCGGATTCCAAAAACTAGATTTTAGGTTTATAGATTATGCCGAGCACGTTTTAACGACTCGCAAGCGGGTTGTTCATGGTTAAAAGGCACTCAAGTTCCTCCGATGAGAAATTTTCGAAAAAACCAAATTTTGGCCGGCTTCAAGTTCAAAAATTTTTTACAATCTCCATTAAAATGGGGTGGGCTTATTAGGAATATTAATGAAGTGCGTCCTCTTTTCTGTTTGTTTTACACCGCCGGCGTCCATAGGAATGATGTATGCATGAAACGCCACTCGATATTAAAATTCCGGCATTCATCCTCTATCATCTCGTTTTTTTTGTATGTAGGTATTCATCCCTAAGACTGGTTGACATGTCACTCCCTCCAATATTATCTACCAAGAGATAGTAAGGGATATGAGGCTTAATTAGTAGTTTAAGGTTTAAAATCTCCAATAGCCGTCTTTGACGGCGTTCTTCACCTCATTCACCGGTATTCGGAGAAAACAGGAAAGGTAGCTGCTCTCTTTAGAAACAGCCAATGATAATTCCAATAGCGATACTATTTTCCTCAGTGGTAATGAAGCACCAAGTACTACCATTATCCATGGGGACGATAGCATCGCTATTGATATTATCATTGGTTGTTTCTAAAAAGAGCGGCGACCCTACCTGTTTTCTCCGAATACCGGCGAGTGAGGTGAGGAGCGCCGACAAAGACGGCCATTGGAGATTTAAACCTCTAATTCATTAACAGCCGTGTTCCAAATTTTCTTTCTTTACTGCTTATAAAGTAGGATAAGGAGTGAGGTAGTTTCCCTTGAATTCCTCTGAAAGCCAGAATACCATAAGCGGAACATGCCCGCGTAAGTGAAGCATAATGGCTTTACGAGTAGCACTTTTCTGGGCATTTTATAAGGAACGAACTTAATTAGTGCCACTACGCAGCGTACTTAGACTTCAGTAGCTTTCATTTAATTACATCCACAAACAAGATTGACGAAAGTAAACGAAAGATTCATTTTCCCTACTATATAACGTGTGAAAAATTCAAATATTGTGATCATATTTAAATAACAAGAATACAAAATTAAATTTGTTTTCTTATACAAATGGGACTCCCAATACTTAATCTTTATTCAAAATATATTTGTATTCTTGTATCTGAAGATGGTCGTGCAATTAAAACGTATTTTTGGAATTTGATTAGTTACTTCGACATGACCCCAATTACGGAATTCCATCAAATAAAGGCTACTTCAATTGAATTCATTTAAAAATATTGTATTCATCAGGAAATTGTTGCAGTAACCCTGTTTCATCACGGCAAAATATTCCAACTGTGTAACATCGCGTTTTACTCGGTGTCTTCTTATAGATCTACGATGTCGAAAGATTTTTAAGCGAGGGTAAAGCTCCAACGTTTCAATCCACATAGAGGAGGAATTCAGCGGTTGCGCGAGTGCTCTTACCCTCAAAACATTACCTCTTCTCCACGAAAACAGCCCATGCTAGCGTAGCCATCCGATACGCGCGAGGTAGCAAGACGTCGAGCAAACAAAAGCGAGGATCGGGCATTCGGGGCACGCGTCGGAGGAAAATATCCCGCGAATAAGCGAACGTGAGACGAATTTCAATATGTGTCCGAAAACGAGCTCCAGAGACTCCCCAGACGATGTACTACAACACGTCTTGATGCAATCGTTCCCATTACATTCCTCCGCCCGTATGCCTTACTTTTTTCCGGATACGGTTCTCTGGAATTATGCCTCCCAAGTGTTGTTAAATCGTAGTCCATAAACCGCGGTGGCTCTGAACGATGAATTGTGGGATGGAATTAATGGGGCGTAGAGAGAAATTGTTCGGGAAGTCTCATATTTTTAGCTAATCTTGTCGGCGGTTATGGTTCCGCATTTCCTTCTCTTTTTCATCCTCCATCGTTTCTTTTCCTCCAAAATGGCTCCACTAACCCTTATTCCATTTCAACCACTCTAACAATTGCCAAATCTCCCTTCCTACTTTCATTTCTACTACAGTTGCCCTTTAAATACACACTACAGGATGTTGAACCCTATATTACGTATTTTAAGCTAAAAAAACCTCTTCCGTGGAGATGACATATTTACTGCATAACTCGTAGGATACACAAGAGTTAATAAAGTACCGAGGATCTTCAGCATGACCACACTTACCCTTATTCCATTTCAACTACTTTATCCCTTAGCCAATTTTTCCTTCCTACTTTCATTTCTACAGCAGTTGGCCTTTTAATACACACTACAGGATGTTGTACCCTTATTGTACGCATTGTAAGCTGAAAACATTTTCCAAGGAGATGAAAAATTTACTGCATAACTGGTACGGAACGTGAGAGAAGCATTTATAAAGTACCGAGAATCAAGTTTTACCGTTCCTTTCTATTGCTATAAGCTTTTAGTGGAAATATTTTAAAAGTTCTACTTACTACTCAATAGTATATATTTCCCTATTTCTCTCAACGGCCTCGAAAGTATTTCTTTTAAGAAAATTACATTAACTTAAACGAAATCAATACGTTGAGGTGTCGCTTGATGGAAAGCCATGCTATGCAAAGAGAGAACTTGTAATTTTGCACAGTATATATTATATTTTATTGTGACCAGAAGATTTAACTTATGAGAACTAAGTTAAACAGTCATACCTCATTCACTATCTATTATTAACTCTGGATCTCTCCAATTTTGATTAGCGTATGAGTCAAATGTAAACCGAGGGAACAAAATATGCAAAAATAGAAGCTCTACATAAATCTTGTAAATTCAATTAACAAAAGTGCGAACTTAAGGTTTCAGCTGTCGAGAACCAATTAGTAAATCTGTTTTCATTGCTGTGAAATTGAATAGAAGAGTTTTCTCAAAATTATTGAACAAAGTGAGACGTAATTCTGTCGATTACACTTAAATTTTACTTTAATTCGATAGTCTTTTTGAGGCTGCTGTAGGAGAAGGTTGTTTACGGAAGTAATTAATATTAAATTTCAGAAATGAAATATAAATTTTGTTATTTTATGTCGGCTGAAATTACCAGTCAGTGATGGAATGAGCAATGTATTTCATATAGGTATAGGCTGGTGAAAAAAGTTTCCTCACTGCTTCAGTTGGACTGAATTGGCAACACAGCAATTTGAAGCCATCGCCAACCAAAGGGAATGCTTGAACGAGGGTGAAACGAACCGAAAAACCGGTCCATTAGCATTGAAAATATTATAGGGGGGAATAAATAGAAAGAGAAAGATTAAAATATGAGATGGAGCATTCGTGTCAGCATATCGCTCCCAATGATGTCGTTTTCCTTTATTTTCTCCCTCCTTCCACATGCTCTTCACCGCATTTTTTCTTCCCATTCGCTTCGCTTCCCATTCGCAGCAAAAACTCGTCACAGCGCAGCCAATCGCTTCCATGCGAGGCTTCCCTGAGATCTCCTCATCACATCTCCAGTTATATTGCCTCTACTTCTTTCCCTACGTTCTATTCCCTTCTGTTGTCTTATCCGACAATCTAAGCCCATCTCAACCACTTTCAAAAGTCCCATTCATTATGTGCATCCATTGCCCTCCACCAGACGATAACGCTACCCTCTAGCTGAGAGAGGACGAAACATTTTTCCCATACGGTCCACGTATGAATTTTTTCGGAAATGCGAGTTGGAGTTGTGGTTACACGCACGCTTCTCGAGAGCTTTTATGAGAGCGTGGCTCGTAGTGGGGTCGTCAGAGTAGGAATCAGTCGTTGTATTCTTTCCTTGTGTGTGAATCACGAACTTAGAAAGTATGTGTGGTGAAGTGGTGTGAATATATCTAGATAAATTCCGCATTCGAATTAATAGGGTGTAGAAATCTGGAAGGCTTTCATTGTAACTTTTAAGGCAACTTGAAATTTTTAATTTTCTATTAAGTTTCTAATCAGCCCTTTGCCATTGATACAGATTACTGTTTAGATCAATGTTTCCCAACTTTTTATTCTTCATGCTCCACCTACGCCTTTGTAAAACTCTAACGCGCCCCATTTAACGTACGTAAGATTTTTAATATTCTAAAATTAAATTATTACTTCACTGAGTGAAGCCTATACGACAACTTTTTAAGAACACAGGCCTTATATTTTAGCAACAAATCATTAGGAAAATTGAATTTGTTAAAAGGAGTGAATTTTCAAGATTCAAGAAACAAGATTTAAAGCATCGTCCATTACACCCCTTCACTATGAAATTGCCCCCACTGTGGGGTGTGGGACTCACACTGAGATACACCGGTTTATAGTGACTATAATAAAGTAAATTTCGTTTTCTCTACACTCTTTAAGCCTTCGCACCTATTGATATAGTTGATTTTATCTCCTTTCCAGATACGATCAGCCATCTCGAGAAAAAAATTAAAGAAGGAGTAGAATAAATTTCTTTTCAAGCTAATTTTGAAAAGGTTTTCATCACAGCTGTGCGAAAGGATGCGAGCGATTCTCTTGCTTTCTTGGGAGATGTTGATTTAATTTTACAATTTGGTAATTATTCTCCGCGTCTGGTAATAGGCAGCCCTGTGTTTAGTGGACTCATAGAAGGTTGCACTCTAAATGGTTTTGACGAAGGCAGGTTAAAAGTACACTCGTAATGGATGGCTTATTATTTATCTCGCAATATGGAGTGAGGTCTCAGGTTTAATAAAAGGCTTAGAGGGATACATGAATTACTGAATTGTACGCAGCATAGCAGGAATTACTTTAATTGTCTACAAATTAGATCTAGATATTCAGAGTGGTGCACTGTAATGATATCAAATATTTCGATTATAATCTAAATGAGCGTGGTTGGGTGCGATTATTTGGCAATTTTTGATAACGCAGTAGTAGAGTTAAATATGGAGGGGAATATGGTTATCAAAATCAACTGTTGGCTTTGTCGTTAGACGAAGTGACGCCTTCACAAATTTGGAACGATAGAATATGTGTATATTTGTATTTTTTATCTAAGAGGGTAAAGTTGAAGAAAAGGAGGATATTAAAGGGTAAGACGAGATGAGTTGGGAATCCACGTAGTATTAGGAATAATAATAAATCTTTAGGAATGAAGAGTTCATCTCAAAACGAAAATTATTCGAATTCAACAGATATCGAAAATATGTGATGAACTGGTGTTGAGCAGAACGGTTTTCTATGGCCTGGAGAAGTGTCAATTCAAAATTCAAATTGGACAGCAGACGGAAGATACAAATCAATTATGACGAATTATACGTTCGTAATCCTCGATTTTGTAAGTAAATTTAGTAAAACAGATTTTCGGAATGGACTCATTGAAAATCTTGCTTTAGCCTGGAAAAAACTAACATTTACGTGAGAAGGTTACGATTATTGATTACTGTAGACGATAAACTGTACGTTAAGTACTGAACATACTAACTATTAAACCCGATCTGAATATAATAAATATTGAATAAAGCTCAATTAACTTTGGGTGAGTTACTTTACATCACTTACCAATGGAAGTCACGAAAACTGGTATTATAGTCTGAGTTATGTAGCTTCTAATATTGTACGTTGGTAGCCCCATCTTACTTGGGAAATTTTATTAATATCGTCAAAGACATCACTCATTTAACTTCGAGCAAAAATTCTCGAATGTTCCCTATCGTCTTCACCGTACAAAATCCTTCTGGGGAAACGAGCCCATTGTGTTGGTTCCATTCCGTCGATTTTTAAGCTGCAGGAACAATAGATCGAAATTTTATCTCTTTTAGTTTCCCGAGCACCAGGGAGGCCGAAAAGTTTCGATGAATAGTCATGTATCCAAAGGAGAGCGGTGATTACGCCTCAAACAATCGACGACCCAGATAGAAAAGACAACACAATTCCAGAAATCTAGAATAGGATATTTTCACCTGATAATTCGAATCGATCAATCCCCCCTCCCCTTCTCCCGTGACGTACGGCTCTTTCGGTTTCTCTCGTGACGTCACGTGGATCCCACGTCAACGCCATCCGACGAACGGGGGATGAAGAAGGCGACGAGCGGCGATGAATTCGTTGATTTTTTCGCGGATTCGGACGCGTAAAATTAAGCAATAAACGCGATACCGTACAGCAGACATAAAATTAAAGCCCCCCTTTCCAACGCGAAAGAGTCCGTGGGAGAGCCTTCGTTATCGACCCGCGTCATTATCGATGCTAATTTACAAGAGGCCGTGAATTTCGGTTTATTCTATTAGGGGCGGGAATTCTATCTCCGGAACGCAGGGGGTGGTTGAAGGGTTTTCCGATTTCATCTCGCTAATGGGATATTTCTTCCTCGCGTCCTTCCCTCGCACATCCATCACCCCCCGGCGATCATTAATTCAAAACTTCCTTTCGGTCATTTCGCCTTCCTTTTCATCCCCAGTCATGATATGCAGAAAAGGGTGAGATCTGCGTAGGAATATAAAAACGTGATACTCGCGGAACTCTTTAAAAAACGTAGATTTGTTTGTTCCAAGGTGATATCAAGAGGTGACCCCAACTTTTCATGGTTTTTAGAGTAGAAAAGAGTCGAATCTATATTTTTTAATACTGGAATCATTCTTAGGGGATAACTTAGGAAGATGTATTTTCACCGATCCCTTTAGTTCCCTTATTTTTTGTATCCTTTTCTATAATTTGACTACCGCGGAGTCATGAAAATGTCATATAATAACATCAAAATTTCATTATGGTTGCTGTGATATCCTTTGAACGGTCTCTCTCCAATGGTCCCTTCAGTTCCTTAATTTTTTTCATTATCCTCTCCCTCTTCTATGAATGAGATATTGTGATTTGACAATCGCTGGGTTATCAAAATGTTAAATCAATAAAATTTTGATTTCTTTATAGTTTACTGTAAAATTTGGAGTTAAGAAAGGATTGCGAGTTATGTCAATTATTTTTCCATTAATACAATTGCGAAATGCATCTTTTCTACGGCAGAATTGAGTGGAATGAATTAGAACTTACGTGCATCTAGCCCATTATAGGAACACGCTAATTTAAGAAACTGCCCTGATTTAATTTGATTCAAATTACGCCTACATCAATTGAGATTGTTCATGTCACGCTATCTTTTAAGGTATCGGAAGAATAAGTCATTCGTAACAGTTTGTTCAAAGAATTGAATTGAAAAAAAATTGTTTCCTCTTTAATGTCGACAATTTTCCTATCATTTCAAGAACCTTTTCTTTCTGTAATATACCTTATACTCCGAAAGTATGTGCAATGAGAAGTGCTTTCGTGGAATTATTTTGTTTATACTGAACTATAAAAAATCCTTGGAACGCTATATCCTATTTAAATTGCGCTGTCAGCACTGATGCAATTCGTTAGTAAATATCACGGTTTTATTTGCTTTATAGATTTATAAGATATTAATAAAGTTTGCAAGTCAAATGAATAAAATAGCTCTAATACTAGGAAAAACAAAATTTGTATGTAATTTTAATAATTCACTTTTTAATATGCTTCAATGAAACTGTGAGAAGGTTATAAAGCATTCATGACTACAAAGCCTCTAATTTATTACTTCTAAAATGGCTGTTTTAAAATATCTTAAATCTGCAAATAAGCAATGTATTATATAATGTAATATAGAAATATATCATATAAAAATTACTGTAGCTTTTAACTGTTGCGATACCTTTCCTTGTTTTATCATATATTATTTATTATAATATTCAAGGCCGATATTTAAAAAAATTCAAAGTCTTTCTTCCAAATATACCACGATTAATCATGGTATATATTCGAAATATATTTTTACGACAGATTTTAAGGATAAAATGTTTTAGATAGCAGATACGTTTCTATTCTTCAACTTTAAATTGATCCTGCAAACATTGTAACAGTCCCTAAAGTATCTGCCGCTAGAGATATTAACCGTAACATAGATTATCTCGTGATTTTGAATATCCTCGTATCTTGTGCTTTGAATTTTATAAATTTGAAGATATGCGCAAGCATGGAAACATGAGCAAGGAAAAAAAGCTCTTTAAGAGGAAAAGTAATTTAAATGATATTCTTCCAAAAATCGATTTGGATTTTATTTAAAAAAATAATACATCTTTATTTAGGTATTTTAAATAATATTAATCTCCGAAGAGGAAAAAAAACGAAACTTTGTAATTTTTCAGGAGAACGATGCTTTTGAAAATTTTCAAGGAAGCGTACTTCATATCCTGAGTCTTGCAGTTTGTATAACTTTGAAGATCTCATTCCATTTTCACGGAATCTTGAGAAGATTATTTTATTTCGGCACCCACTAGCTCCCCGTAAATAAGAAGATGTTTTCCATAAAATATACTCCAGGAAAGCCCTTACTCCGGTCTGCTCTTACGCCTTTCGAGTATTCTCTATCCTCCAAGATGTTTTCTTAAACAGTCTGTTTATTATCGACAATTTTTCAATTTCATATGAATTTTCGTTTGTTTTTATACGCTGCCAATCTTTCCAAGCCTATTTTAACCCTTCATCAAGTAAAGAAAAACCAAGTTTATCGGTAATAATTTACTGAATAGAAAATAAATAAATATGCTATCCCTCAGAAATGTGTGCTATCCATTCGATGGCTGATTTAACTATAGACCGATATTTATCTGTTTCATATTATTATTGCGCAAACTGCAGGTAGGCTGTAAGTCTTGTTAGCAGTTTTTCCAAATACATACATTTCTACCAGTTATAAACATAATTAATAAAAATACATACATGATAAACTCACAATTCCCATAGAATGAATGAATATACATGAATATATTACACTTAATTAAAAATAAATAACTAAATACGATTAAATATACAAATGAAAAACTAAAAAGTCGATAACTAAACAAATATGTTATTGCTGTAAATTAGATTGAAAGACGGTACGTTAGAAGGAGGGAGTAGTACTGAATAAATCAGCACGTAAATTTATTAATGTCTACGCATCTGCTCACCTCTCATGTAAACTTGGAAAATTCGGCTCGTAATATTAAATGATGAAGCTTGGCCCTTCTTGTATCCACCGTCCACTTCATGCTCCTGAGCTTCCGTAGTTTTTGGCTCCGTAGGAACTCCTAGCTGCCAGCATATATTTATTTATTTCGGAACTCAAAGCAACTGCTTTCTTCACCTCAATAATATTTACTCTTAACTAATTAGAGGCTTAAAACATTCCGCAAACTGAGTGTTTTTTCCGGCAGAGTGTTTAGAACATCTAATAATTTGTGGATTCGAATCCTGGTGATGCCTATATTTATTCCATTTTTGTTCATACTTAAGTTTTAAGACGCATACTTGTACCTGCAAACCTGTTTCCTTTGCCTGATCCTTGCGTGACTCCTAGTAACATTAAAATGTAATATGATCACTTGAAAATCAAGTTTCTCTAAACTTCAAATTTAAATGTTCATACTCGTTTCAGGGCTACGTCACCAGTAGAATCTGAATGCGTATAAATTATTCATTTTAATAAGTATTTAAATACTAGTTGAGATTTTTCTATTGAATATTCAGCGTAAAGGGTTTTTATAATAATACATTTTGAGGTATATTGAGGGTGAAATAAGCCATACAAGCCATTCATTAATACTTTGCTACCTTTCCTATTTTCATCCAATTAAGACATTTTGTATTATATGGTATGCTATTGAAAAATATCGATAAAGTTTTATATTTTCCTCCTTTTCGACTTCTGAAACATTACTGATACGCACAGATTAAACGTTGCGTTGCTCTTAGCGTTCTTCTTTAAGGAAAAGTGCATCTTAGAGAATTCCTCAGCACTTCCATTCGGAGGTTTCACAGCTCTTTTAAAGCTGACATAAAAGATCGGTGCCACCTTCTCTTCGAAGGGCGTTAATTAAAATAAATGACAGTCCATTTGACCGAGACATTCATTCGCGGCGAAAATTTAGTCCCGCCCAATTCCTCCACGACGAAAAGTGCAGTATCCTTAATTCGAATTTTCATAATAGAGGGCACTTTAATCTTTTTTGCGCCCGCAGCCTTTAAAGAGAGTTTAAGAGTGCCCTCGTAAGAAGGCGCATTTTCCAAATTAGGTCCTCTCCCTCACGGTGGCAGAGAAGGGGATTAATCCATCTAATTTTCTACGAGCAGATGACGACGAGGTTGATGTATTTGAATTATCCAAGGAGAGCGACGGTGCACCAAAGAGGATCGTTTCATGTTTCCTTTGAGGAAGACGTCGGCATTTTCCCCCACACTCGAGGGAGTGGAAGGGCTTAAGACAGAGGGAATCCTCAGCACACGCCGAAGAGGGATAAAGAATCCCTCGAATGCACTCTTAATTGCGGACAACCAAACGGAACCATAAAGGGGGTTTTTACTCGAGCGGAAAACAAGGCGAGCGACGAAAAGTTGCGCACCCAGGGTAAATGCCCTTGACCCCGCTAAAGGACACGCACCAACACCACCGAAATCTAGCGGACAGATCCGGAAGCTTTATCAGTTTCGACCGTAAAACGGACGTGAAAGAAAACGTGCGCGTGATACGTATCTCTCTCTATCGGGGAGAAAAAAGGGAAATTAAAATAAAAGAGGACGATTGATGGAAACGTTCCTTTTTATCCTTTCGGAACTCCCGATTGTTTGATTTCCTCAATTTTTCGGGTGTGTTTCTCATTGGTCTTTCTCATTCTCTTGGTCACCTTGACCGATGCACTACGGTTACGTCAGAAAGACGTAAAAATACTGGATAAATTAGCACGTTAAGGCAGATAGAATCATCCGAAATGTAATTTATAACGAGACTCATTTTTGAAAACTTTTCGCTTAACCACAGAATGATTTATCTCGTTGTATCTCATAACCACAAATTTAAGCCTGAATTCATCACTTGTGAAATTTATCAGTGAAAGGTTGCACAAGAATTGATAAATTAGGGAAATCTTATATAAGAAATGAACGAGGTGTCCAGACAATCGCTGATGGATTAGAAGAGTACAAGAATAGATGGAAAGAACATTTATTTAGAACACCAAATGGGAGAATTCCAAAACAAGTGATGGAATATAAACCAATAGGCAAGAGAAGTGTCGGAGGGCCGAGAAAAAAGATGGTAAAGTTCCACTGAACAAGTGAAGCCGGAACATGCTTAATGCCTAACCCTGGAAAGAAGAAGAAGATAATGATGATGATGATGATGATTAGTACGTACAACTTAGATGTATATCCTCAATTTTTCGTCCTCATTGAGAAAGAGAGGTACCTCATCTACCCTTTCTCCTGATCGCCTTGACCAATATACATGATGTTGGCAGAGTGGTTGCCGAATCACAAGGATAGAATCTTAAAAGGCCTGCAACCGACATGATAATTTTTTTTCAACGAACTGTGCTACACGGAAAATACTCCAGAGGGGCGTAAAAAAATAAGCTACGAGAAACGCAACTCATCCCCGGCGCCTTGGCAAGCCCTCCTCATTCCGGATACGCTCCGTAAACGCTTTTTTAACTGCGTCGATTGAGACGGGCGAGCGAAATAACGCCTTTTGTGGCCAACGCGAACCGTCCTTCGCCACCCCGAGGAGAAAAAAAGAGGTCGCCGGCACCGAAAGTGGGGATGACGCAAGGGAAAGGAGGCTAAGGATAGTAAAACGCCAGGGATTCTCGAAATGAACGAGGAGTCGGGAATGAGAAAAAGAGAAAGAAGAAGAGAGCGAAGATGGAGGAGGCGAGGCGTGGAGAATAGTGCTGGATATTGCCCACTGTCTTTCCCGCTATTGTTATGCGGGGAGTGGGTGGTGTGTAACTGTCGTAGTCGTCGGTGGGGGCGCCACGGACTGTCCCTGGGGTGCGCCAACGTTTCAGGGAAGGGATGGGAGGCTTCGAGGGGAGAATGGGGGGAAGGCCGATTCGATCGATCCCGCCGTGCATTCTCTTTCTCCAGCGTGAGAGAAGCGCGCGCCTGCGCGGGACCTTTCTTCTTTTTTTTTTAAAGAGGGCGCGCCGCTTTGGAAGGGATAGAGGTCATTGAGTCGGGGATGGTCTTAAGGGGAAGGGGAGGGCAAAGACTGTTGCGAAGGAGCCGGGTCGAGTAGGAACTGTGGCGCCAAGTCGTCAGGATCTGTTAAAAGGGGCGGCCCCTAAATGGAGCGAGCCTGTCCGGGATGAAATGGGAGGTGTTTACTCCGGTTGCCTTTTTTAAAAGGCCAATATGTATGCCATCCGAGGACGGTCGCTGAGGAATTGCGATGGAGTGATTAATGGGTCCGCCGAGGGTAATGTGGCAGTGTCTTGTTACGGAATGAGTAGAAACAGGTCGATGACTCCGTTCCTTATCTTTTCCGGTCCGCGCTGGCAGCGATTCAGTGCTCGTACGCGCGGCGTAATCGGGTTATTTGGAAAAGCGAAACCCCTGGACGAGGGAGGCGATGGCGTGATTCGGCCACGCTCCGCTCCGGGCATTTGTTAGGAGTGGTCCACTATTTAATCCAGATTTTCGAGATAATGAGGAATGTTCCCGGAATATATAAAATGTTATGTTTGTGAGAGAGGTCAAACTTTTACAATGTGATTTAGAAGGGAAAGATTTTGTACGTACGATTTCATATTTCGAGTATGATTTTTCCGTCTATTGAGAATTGTGTATCCCCTGTTGTATATTAGTTATGCCTGTATAATTAATTTTATATTTTATGGAAGTTGAAATTTCATTTCCTTTTATTTCTTCTCTTCACTCAATGCGCAATCCATGCTAAATATGCACGGGATAATTATCTACCATAGTGGATGATTCTTGTGGCAGTATTTTAACTCGTATCCGAAGCTGAATTGATTTATAGTGATTTAATAGCTGCTAGTATTCACCTACAATAGAACTGGTGTCATAATTCAAAATCTATGAGGGAGATTCTTTATCATAGTAGTTTACTCTCGTGTTACTGAATTTTTATAAAATTTACCAACGAAAATGTCTAATATAAATAACCAAAATATTTTGCATCGTCTAATGCTACCGCTGTATTTTAATAGCATATGGAATAAATATCAGAGGAAATTAAGAGGAAATTCATATGCTCACGTTTAATTTTGAAATGTTACGTTTGATGAAACATTCAGATGAACTGGGTTAAAATAATTGAATATCTTATAATTTAATAAGTTAAATGGCAAGCATTTGATAGCATTTCCTCTCTTGGCTTTCCTTTTCTTGTTTTATGCGGAGTCTTGATTTCAAATTTAAAAGCACGAGGATTCTTTGTGATAGCTTTGACTTTGTTGCTTCATATTCCTCGATAACCATGCTCGCAAAAGCTAGCAGTTGTTAAATCTGCTCTTAGGGGTGTAACAAATATGTAGTACGTAAAATGAATTCAGTGAATATCTAGCTCTCGTCAGCGTTTTACATGGAAATGGTAGGACGCTGAAAAATCCTTTTTGTCAATGCAAGCAAATCCGGGCGAGTCGAGCTCACATAAACCCAGAACACTTTGTAACGAACCTTCCGATGGAAAGGGGTTCCTTTGAACCTTCCAGCTCAATCACCCCAGGAAACGTCGGAATATTTGACGGTTACTGAAAAATGCACATTTTTCCGCTATGCAAATGGCGTGACTCTGCGAACATGAAGAAATCTGCCTACTCGTAAAAATTCCTTCTCGTTATCGAAGAATTCTATCGGCTGAAGTCTAGTGAATGGAGTGTAAGGGGATTTCGTAGGTGGGCAAAAATTTTATGCAGGAAGTTCGCAGTTTGGTTCGCCAACCCCTCCTTTTCCTGACCCGGAAGGGATTTAAGGAAACCAATTGTTGCGGTTAAGAGACCAATTAACGTCTCGCTGAGCCTTATTGACGATTTTCCTTCCATTCACAGGTAAGCCATATTTAGATGGTTTCTCAATTTGAGATGCTACCACACTACGAAATAGGTATATGATGTAAATTTCCTGAGATAGAGTTAACCACTTATTTAACAAGTGTTAAACGAAGGTTTGGAGGTGTTACGTCGCTATTGGTATTATTACCATGAAAAACTCGAGAGAGAAAGTTAATGACTTTCAGTGTTAAACGAAGATTTAGAGTCATGTGTGAACGAAATACCTTTTCAAACCCTTCTGTTTTCCTCTTTCGTTTCGCATACATTTGTGAGAGAAAATTCGGAATTCGAATGGGAAGAGGTGAGAGAATTATACATGGCATCCTACCCATGGGGTTAATTAACAGCTGGCCAATTGGCTCTTCGGATTGGGAAATGTAATGCAAACACGTAATGATACTCGAATTCTTGACTCTGTGACAAAGGACTCGAGTGGACGGTGAGAGCTGTCAATGACTCCAGCGGTAGAGTTTCATTTACCTCTAACAAATGAATGGCAGGAATTGGTAAAATGATTTGTTGCTCCGGGAATTTCGGTGATGCTTTGGTTGGCTCATTCATTCAATGAGGTGTATTCTATTCATTTATTGGAATCGTCTCTTAATTATCAGTAGTGTGACCGTACAAACACCCTTCTGTAAGATCAGAAGCAACCTTTTATCTGTCGAGTAGAAATAGTATATAATCGATCTTGTCCAATTTGTAATGAATTTGAGGGTCATTGTTAACTTCAGGTTTAGAATAAACATCAATATACAGTCATATCGGGTATTTTACATTGAAACCTACTTTTATATTTACTCCGTAAATTGTAGATCTTCTAGAGATGAGTGAGAAAATAAAAATAACTATAAAATAAATTATAAATTATTTCACAAATAAGACTTGTTATCGTTTATGTTCTAAAAGTATAAATTTTCTCTCTGGCGTTTGGTATGTTTGTTTTTCCGTCGTAGTTTCGCATTATGATGTACCTATGAGTTAAATTTTACAGTAAAATCAAAGAAATATATCGTTTGTTGAGATAGTTAATAAAGTGAAGTATTTATCCAATTCCTTATTAATGTGTCTTTGGCATTTATGATAACTATATTTGGTAACATGTTCATGGGCAGGGAGATCTTTTTGATGAGTAAATGCAATGGATATATTTAGAATATTCCTTTAAATAGAAAATGGTTGCATGTTTGATTCAGATAATACGTAAACATCGACTGTCATCTCCGTCAGTGCACATGATCCGGTTCTTTATGGCCGTAATAGATAATTACCCTCTTTTTCGACCGATTCTTTATTTCTGTCGCTAAAAAACGGAAATCTGGAAAAAGAGAAAGGGATAGCAATAGACGGAGGAAATAGACTCGAAGGACGAGGAGGCTAAAGGAGGATGAAGGTAAATGAAATGAGAGGATTAGGGATAACAATAAAAGGAAAGCTATGAAACGTAGTCGTGCGGAAATTCGTACCCTTATACGTATCAGTTAGCCACTTCTTTCTCTTTCTCGTTCATTTCCTTCGGAACTTTAACAGTAGCTTTCTCTTTTTCTTGCCAGTTTTAGTCTTTTGCACTCATTTTTTGAATATTTATTATACTGTATTCCCTCCAGATATCCTCATGTTCATTTTTCCTGGTTGAAGTTATAGCTCGTATTTCAGTATGTCTATGCAGAAATTCCAGAAAAATCACAGTACTCGTGAAACGAATATTGCTGTAAACAGAGAGACATCCCAAATTTTAAGAGAATCTACGTGTTTCAAAACTCAACTTATCATTAAAATTCGGTTTGAATCAATGTAACCTTAGAGCTTTAAAAGATTTTCGTGTTAATTATTTCTTTTTCAGGCTTTATTTAATAAAAATCTTGTATAATTTAGTGTCAGTTTAACAAGGGGATCCAGAGGAAAATGAAAAGATAATTATGATTGATGCGTTTCCGCTTTCAAATTTGGGGCCTGTCTCCGCAGATATTGATTATAATTAAGAATGTTTGCCTTGGTTAGTGCTATTATTTTTCACTTTCAGAAATTTTGCATGATTTTCTTCAAATTTCCAAAAAATCAGAAAATTTTGGTATAAAAATATGTTTGAAGAAGAGATCCTTCCTTGATTAAAACATCGGAGTTAGGCAAGATCGACTATCAGCTTCATTTGGTTTCAACCAGACCAAACAAATGGTCCCAGAAGAACATTTTAGTCCATGAAGCTTTTTATACTTAGAAAGAAAGTCGCATTTAATTGTTTATGATAAATACAAAATCAACGTTATTCAGATGTTTCAATATTTGGAATAGTTTAGTGACTTCAAAGCTCAACCATAGTAACAATATTGTAGGATGTAAATTTAGAGCAGTAATTTCTTCTATCAATTATGGGACAGACGTGTAGAAAGTAATTCTTCGTAAGTTTACCAATTTTTACTTGCGGTATCACCTTAGCCAACATTAAAGTTCTATACGTACAATTTCTGTTTCATCTCTTAGAGCATGATAAAACAAAGATTTTTCTGATAGAATGCATTTATTATCCTATTTACACTTTTATCTGAAATTGGATATACCAAGTTTTATAATATGATAACCGATTTAAAGGGATTGTAAGTGTTAGTTCGTTCATTTAGCAATGGCATGCCTAAAATTCAGATTAAATAGGATTCGAAGGCATCAAACGTTATCTTTTATGGGGATTATAAAATCATTTTTTAATAATATCTCCTCCTACTATAAAGACTAACTTTCACTTTCATCCTTTCTTTCCTTCCATCACTTCCGGTCCATTTCTACATCCATTCCCTTCTCCATCTCTGTTTTTGTTCCAACTCTCGAATTCTACGACACAAAGACACCCAACTTTCGTCTAAAGTTGGCATGAGATTCCATTGGTATGAGGATGAAAGGATTCCTTCCGTAGTTGGCTATCCTGCGGCTCTTAGCAGAGAATAGACATGGGAGGGGTCAACTTAAAAAGGTTCCGTGTTCATCTTGTCATCGATATTGGCGCTGGAAATGAATTCCGCGAATGAAGGAGTTCTGAGTTATTGACGCGGAGAGACCTTGGCCATAAATGGGCCTCTTCATGCTGACAGATAGAAAAAGCGAACCTTCCTTGTCTTACGAGGAGCTTTATAAGGTTCTTACTCCTCCTCCCCTTTGAAGGAAGCAATCATCGCTTATGATAATGGACCCAATCCTCTTAAAATATTAATTGGTGGCAAATAGAATTTAATGATCACTTCAGACGGTCTACCTCTTCTCTACATTTCCTCTTTTCCTCTAATTTCTCATTGGAAGAGTTTATTCATGATATTTGAATTGTTTTTCGACGAGCTTAATGGGAATTAGGATATTTTTATTGAGCTTTGTTTTGCGATTGGAATGAGATAGCGACAGCTGAAAATAAAAGATATACTGCTGGTGTTGTCGCGGAAAGTTAACTTTATAATATGCTCGAGCTTTAATTATCCAGCATAGACTCAAGCGATCGAAGAATAGAAAACTTCTTTTAAAAGGTAGCTTATAAGTGAGAAACGCAAAGGCTTTAATGATTTGCAAAGGATGTGGTTTTATAATACTTTTACGGCAACATATTCTTTTGAGGTCTAACCTTGCAAGCGGTTAGTATGAATTCCTTGCTGCGTTTGATAATCATGTGATGACGCATTATTTCCATAGATTACTTCAAATTACAATTACAAAATGAGAAAATTTTCTCAGTAGTCCTTTAATACACGATAATATGGTCAGAATTAATAATAAATGACAGATGTTAACAACCGCTGTGTGGTTCATAGAAAGGATTATTTGGACTGTAAATAAAAGTCAACTGAATAGTTGAAATATCTTCTAATACAACCATATTTATTTCTTAAATACACAATATTTAAATGAGATGAACTTTGAATACTATTTTTTGAGAAAATAAAGAGTCAAATAGTTGCCGAATGCAAGAAGTTGACAAATGTGATCATTATGAGGATTAATAACTTTTCAGTAATGTTTTTGCATTTCCAAATCCTTAAATGCATAAAAACCAGTATATTAAGTTAGATTTTTAAGGACATAAATATCATCGGAATGATTCTTGTCGAGACTGTATGTTTATGTTTTATCTTATTAAACACATAGCTCATACTTTAATTCTCGTCTTGAGAGGAGAAAACTACAAAAGAGATGTAATTCACATTAGTTGTTTATTACATAAAGATTCACCGAAAAAATATATGGTCTTACATAGCGCGATTAAACCATTTCTCATTGACTACCAATCAAAGAACTGCGTCCATATCTTCTCTATAGAATAAACAATTGCACCCGAGGAAGTAATGCCCGAGTCACAGGACGTACTTGGATTGATGCGGGTAAGGTAATTGATGTTTCTTCCGCAAGACTACCAATTTTACGATTGGTAAACAAGCCAATTTATTGCCCTCCCGCGAAACTCGAGTGCCTATGCGCTAGTACGTCGATTGGTGGTCTGGTGGTACCCGGAATTATTGAACGCATGCCCTATCTCGAATTCCGTCCTCTGGTCCCAGAGGAGTAATTAAACCGATCGATCATCAAAATATATGACCCAATAAGGGGTATTATTTTGAAAAATATATATGAGGTATAAAATTGCTTTTTTATGGAATTTTGAGTGAAGTCCCGTTACTTGATAAATCAATATTTAGGATATGGGTCAAATGCAAATTGAGCAGATTAAATTAATTTGTTTCGGATACTAGCCAGTTTAAAGGACGAATTTATAATAATTTTCTATCTTTTCTATGCATGTTAAATTCCTCGTGAATCTCAATTTGTGATTTCGGTTGAAATAGATTTTTATGATTCAGATGGTGCTTTCAGATTTTCTTTTTCGTATTATGGATAGAATCGAATTATAAAATGTAACTGGACTGAGTGCTTTCTACGGTTGATGGAGCCTCATTATGAATGAATAGCTAAGCTACCTCTGATTTTCTTATAATTTAATTTTTCACTTATTTCGAATTTCAGAATAGACTTTACAGAATGTCCAATATATAGCGCGGAATAGTAGGAGGACAAGGCAGTAGCAGTGACTGTTGGGTTAAATTTTCTCTTCTGGGTTATTTAGAGTCAAAATTAATGATTACGTGGCATATGGATTCGATTTTGATGATTTAAATGGGACATCTGCAGGGTGGAATGATGTCCTTAATTCTATTTTAATGGGTTCAACTGGAAGCTGTGAATTTCACCACCAAGGAGATACTATTAATCACAACTGTTTTACTGGTAAAGCATTTCTGCTGTGGTTGACACTTAATCTCTTGTGGTAATTGGTAGAATACTCACCATCTACTGGATGACAGAAGGATCACACCACAGCTCAGTAGTCCCAAATATAATTTATCATGCAGATTGATACTCATCCAAATGACTTCTTCTGGATGATGTTACTCGTAACGGTTAAGTAACAGTCAAGTGTCGTTTTTGGAAATAAAATAAATGTGTGCCTTTTTTGTCAGTATGGAGGGATTCAAACTAACCACATTTCAGTATTTCAACTATATTAAAGGATAAAATTATTTTCACTTTCCAGAAGTTTAACATGAAAACTAACATTGGATTTTATATTTTAATATCCCTTGTCTTAATCGATTATGTTTAAATACAGGTACATCTTATCTCTGCTGTTTAGGGCCTTGATTGTGTCAGAATCAGTAAGTAACGCCATTCCTGATATTTCTCGGCGCTTTGTTTTATATATGGAATATAATGAATAATTTCTTTGCATAAAAGAGATTTAAGCTTCAGTAAGACGCGAATATTCTATCATTATTATATTTTCGCATTTTCTCATTGATATGGTCGTAATTCTGTTTTCCTAACGTATCTTAATTACGGATTTTTTTCTTACCTCTTATATCCTTTTTGCCAGTCTCAAGAATCCCATCATATTCAAAAGAGAATTCCTTGTTTCTATGCCTTTGTCGTTGTCCAAAATTTGCTTCCATGGCGTAGGGCAATAATTAATATAACCTTGTATTCCTAACTCCATAATTTAAGGTCAGGTTTTACTATGCTTTATTTCGTTTATACACTATAATTCTATTGTCTGCCTTATTGTAATAAGTTTTAATATAAGAGACATACTTGCTTTACTATTAATTTAATTGTCTGTATACATTTTCTTCTCGGTGGTTGTAACTTATCAACAATTTTTTTATGAAAGCGAGGGTGAATTTCTTTCAAATAAAACTCTCCCAAGCCAAAAAATGGTTAAATTCGAGCATATTTCATCCTATACTGAAAGAATGCCATGTTGAGCAGAGTTCTTGATGTGGTCCATATAGACCTTAAACTTTCTATTGTGCGTCAGCAATGATTTAGCAGTCTATTTATCATAAAAAATTATGTTAATTCGCTGAAATAGAAAAACTAGTTATTTTATTTGATATTTACCATCGTAAAATTATGGATTAATCAGCTGAATAGGTCTTTGCAAAAGTTTTAAAATTTAGTGCAAGCCCAAAAACTTGTCTATATTTTCATACGTGATTGTGTATATTATACATTTGCATTCGTAAATTTCGCTTAATTTCTTCTGCACAAGAAGATAATTATTTTTAATTCTGCATAATTCAGGTGATGAATAATTATAATTGATAGCTACATTATTACATAACGTTTTGTACAGTTTTAAGCGAGCACTAATTAGATCTTCTTCGAAAGTAGTTTGTTGCGGTTGTATTCCCTAAAAACTCATTCGTCTTGTCGGTTTCCTAATAGTTGTCGTCTAGCTTTAATTATAGAGTTGAAAGTTTTTTCCTCTGAGAGAGATTTGACGAGGAGATTTGCACGCGAAAACAGCACATAATAATAATAATACTGAAAGATTTATGGAGCGGCTACTTAACACGAATTCAGGGTCTTTATTTGGAGTATCATTAACAGAAAACGAGTTCCAGGGCTTCCAATTCCAATATCTACAGAAGCAAAATATATCGTTTCACGTCCAACGTGATTGGCACGTGAAGTCAAAAGGTTTTCTTTGTCGTTTTGCCACTTTTCTGATGATTATTTGGAGTCGGCTTGTAAAAACATCAATCGAGTGACCGTGCATGTTTGAAATTTCGCCTCCGGTGGCGCGGGACTCGAAAATCGTCGAGTTCCCACCACTTTCAGGTTGGCGTGACTGAGCGAGTATAAGTTTAGTTGTTTGGTGGAGGCGGTATCCGCTGCTTTCATCGGCGGGCATGCGTGGCCATTGTAACCTATGCTCGCGTACTCGCGCGCATTAATCATAATAGAAAGGGGCGATGCTATCGGGTAAATGTGTACATGCATGTTCATGGGAGAAAGTGACGTCGGGAAAGCGAGATTGTTAATGGGGAAGGAAGCGGGTAATGAACTTTCGTATTCTGTCTCATTCTGTCTACTAGATTAGCAATCTCTGCTTTCTCGTTGTCTACTGCGGTGAAAGATTATCCTATGATTCACAATTTCATTTGGTACCGTTGCAAATTAAATAGTGGGCTATTTCTGCTGATTTTTAATAGTTAGTACTAATGTAACCTCGAAACTCATTGTAATTTCTCCAAAAAGATAGTTAAATTCATACTTCCGAGTATGGTTTACAATAGTTGAATAAACAAGAATTGTGCCGTATTACAATGGATACGTAAATATTAATTTTTATATACGCGCTAATAATAATGAATTACGAGTTTCAAATTACTATCAATTTTTCTTCTATTTATGACACTTAACTTTGGAAGACGACGAAATTTTTGTATCAAGGTTACCTAATGACAGCTATGAATAGTAAATTTATCCTCTCTATTATCCTCTTTATTCCTCTCTATTTGAGGATATTTTGTGAAACAATATTTTTCACTAGTATGTTAAATGGCCCTCAAACTTTCTTCCATATATTACCGTTATAATAACAAAGATATAGTGCTACAATGATAATATTTCACATTGATTGAGATTTTGACACTCGAGTCCATGAAGGGTTAAAGTATTGCGTCTAATAATTTATATGAAACATCTGTGGAATCTGCATTTGTTTGTCTCTCTAGCTAATATTTCACTGTTTTTTTAATTCGTGATTCATAGAGTTTAAAGCATATTTTAATCTCATATTATATTTATCTACACAAGGTCAAAATTAAACGCCGTATATATGATGTTATTTCAATGGGATTAAGAGTAAAACTTTTAAAGATGAGTGCTTTTTGAAGACTCCTTGAAGCTATTATTCTTCTTCAGGCCTCTTTTCTGTTCTGTCCTCCATACAATATTCACTCATTTCCTTCTTTAAACATGTGGAAATGGAAGATAAAATTGATTAAAAATAAACACCATAACAAAATATGCGTGAAGTATACACAAACATTATCCTTCTGACGAAGATATTAAAATTGATTTCGTTACTCTAACTTTTTACTAAAGTTGGGTTTACAAAGCCCAAAAAAGTTTTTCGTTTTTAGAAAATCATACCATCGCTAAAAATGGTGACTTATTGAAGTCTCCCATACTGTCAAATTATAAAAGTAAAGAGAGATATTTTTCGGAAAAAATCTTCCACATATTTTTCTTAACGGATTCAACAGAATTATATTTCTATAAAAAATCAAGAAATTAAGAGACATGTATATATTTCTAACGTGATATCATGTGTCTTGGTTCTAGAATCGCTGTCCCCAGGGTGTCTATCGAATGATTTACGGTGAGACCGCGGACCCATGCTTGAGCCCCCTTCGCTGTGTTGTGGACATTGTTTTATGCCCTCAACGACGGTTAATAAAGGTCTCCACTAAAGACACTTAGGGTTGAATGACCATTCTAACTTTGGAAACCGCTGCTGGCATCCATTAACGTCTCAGGAACTTATGAGATTTCCAATAAACTACCTTGACTCAGATCAGGCTTCTAAATTCCAATTTATCGGATTCTACTGCTTAAGCGAACTTGCCCCATTTCCGCTTAATTTATCACCACACATGCGACAGGAGGAACCGAGGGGCCACAACATCTCCTCTATTTAACTCGTTATTAGCGTAAGATTTAAAATTCGGGTAGAGTTGGGTTGGGTTTGTGTTGGGTTGTGTTGGGTCAGGTTGAGGTGTACACTATTTAAATAACTTTACAACATCTTAAAAATGAAAACAAATGTACCTCTAATTTTCATTCTATGGACGAATTCTATATCTTACGCTAAACACAAGTTACATATCATTCACTAATAATTTAAGGAACAACGAAGTTGTTTTTGGTCCTAACCGTGGTTCGCGCCGAAATGTCCCGTGCCGAAGTGGCCCGCGCCGAAATGGGCCAACGCCGAAGAGGCCCGCGCCGAAAGGGGCCTGCGCCGAAGTGGCTCGGGCCGAAGTGGCCGCGCCGAAATGTCCTAGACCCGTAAAACACCGACATCACTATCTAACCTGGAGAGCTATTGACTTCTCTAATACTTCGCAGGAAAAACGGCCAAAAGTAATTATCTGTCCTGGCAACTACTTCCCTGTATCGCTTTTTTGTTTTCTTACAAATATCGCGAAAGTTTATAACTGGGATAACATTATCAGCTATCTCCTCCCCGAAATCGGTAGTGATAAATTTATTAAGAAGCTTCCGTCGATACTCAAGTCTTCTATCACTAAGAGAGTTTCATCCGAGGGATTCTGTCATAGTCAAAACACTGCTTTCAAATCTGAAATCTCCCTTGGTAAGATACTTGATAAGATATGCTGATTTAATCCTAACTAGAACTTCAATCGGCTTGCATATGCATTTTCACATTTATGATGTCGAAGTAATCAATGAGCAAGTAGAAGGGAAATAAATATGTATGATATTATTATCGTGTGATTTAAGTAAAAGAGCGTATTTATATATTTAATATGAACAAACATAAACATTTCCTTACCCAAAAATTTGGTCTCCCTTACCGAAGTAAAAGAAAATACACTTTTGGTGTTTGTAGGCGATATTTCGAAAAACTAATGAAAAAATTCTCACAACATTTTTTTCTGATTGGGGAAAAATTATTCCTGTCATATATATGTAGGTTCATCACTTTCGTCGGATATTAAATTTTGCTCCGAGAAAACAATAGAAAAACAAGGCACCCTAGTATATACTCGAAATCAAATTTCAAGCTTCTATATCAAATATTACTTAAGCCTAGATTCAAGCTTGCTTTATGATATAAGTTGAATCTGTCGTTTTCGATAGGTCAAAATCATTAGAAATCTCAGGAAATAGTGGTGAATAAAAATGTCTCTCTCCCTTACGTTAATCCTATGAGTATTTGCAGGTCCATATCTAAACGTACAAGACTTAAAACCCATCTACTTCGGAAACGTTTTCCCCGAGTTAAAACGTATCTACAATTCCGATGTAATTCTCTTGCTTAGTAAACCTTCTCGAGAGCTGGGCGATTAATGTAATCCCTGTTCCTCAGCCTCCATCTGTATCCTCTCTTGCGTCATAAAACAAGGGGCGACACATTTCATTCCCTGGAACGATTCCAGAACGTCACATAGCTCCAAACTACCATCTTTTCACCCCATTTCTCCTCTCAGCTCATGTAAAAATAGCCGTAGCCCGACAACTGAGCGTGAGACGATTGAGAGCGTCGCAACTGAGCACAGACTAGTGAGCGCAACGACAACTGAACGCTAAGATAACTGAGCGCTACGACAACTGAGCACCACGACTATTGAGCGCTATAAAGAAAGAAATATTGGAACACGGCTGTTAATGAATTAGAGGTCTAAAATCTCCAAAAGCCGTCTTTGTCGGCGTTCACCTCTTACTTCCCGGTAGTCGGAGAGTGCGGAATTACTTTCTTGCTTTCTACGACTACCGGTAAGTAAGAGGTTCAATGCCGACAAAGACGGCTTTTGGAGATTTTAAACCTCAAATAAATGATTCAACGCTGCTGAGCGTATCTCGTTTGCAGGCTGTATTAATTGAACGACTATCCACAAAGTAATATTAAAGTTTCAACACTGAAACAATTGTGGAGGTGTCTTTTAACCTATTACTAATTAAATAAGGGTAGATATTTAAATCAATATTATTTAAACTATGAAATCTTATAAATAAATGTTAGGTTGAGTGGGGTTGGGTTGGTTCAAAATTTAATATTGCTTTGTACATTGCCCTTCAATTAATACCACCTGATAACGAGACGCGCTCAGTTGTCATGGAAAAATAATAGCTCATCATCTACAGGGGCAGAAAATGGTCAAGCAAAACCTTTCGATAAATTCTCTCTCTACCAAATTTAATTCTCTACCTCAGTCGGATGACTCATTCGCACTGCGTCTAGGTGGAAATAAAAACTGCAGGAGACGATCGGCTGTTCTCACTTGACCGTTTAATGCATAATAGTAGCCTTGGGAAAGGAGGACGAGGCTCATGGTGTTAAAGGGAGCTGAGGAAGAGATATTAAAACAATGCGGCCTTATGGAGGTTGATGATTTCCTGTGTGCTTCTCGTTAAGTAGCCGCTCACACCGAGACCCCGTTGTATTTTTTCCCTCATATTCGATGCACGTGCAGATTGTTTGCTGATGGTACGGAATCGATATTTTTAACGGCCGACCCCAGCCACGTATATTTTTAAGAAAGGGAATATATGAATAGCAAAGTCCTTCTTAATCATCCTAGCACATTTATTTGCAAGGGAGAGAAAAATGAGAAAACGTGTTACTGTATGTCATGCATCTGGTTATTCATTCCACATTACAGTGAAGCAAAGAGACTGATGATATATACTCATTTTTATGTATTAGAGGAGCATTTTTTAAATGAAGTTGGAGTACGTTTAACGCTCTAATGAATTACTGCCGTGTTTTCACAGAAATTTACCAATGTCGGATAGTAGAGGTGTTATATTTCTACATATAGATATGTAATTGTCTATGTTTCGGTAGAGGTGTGAATATATGCATGTTGTTGTCTATGTTTCAGAAATGTGTTGGTCAAGTCGCTCTATTTAATTTTTCTCGGAATTCTTAGATATACATACCGTAGATATCTATGGTTAGATGTAAGATGAGACTTGTTAGTCTCAATTTATCCCTTCAATTAAGTCGTTTACTATTATTATCGAATAGTTTATTTGTGGATAGCAATCTCGTTAAATTCTAGTTTGAGTACTTTCATATCTGAGAACTGTTAATCGATGCAACCTTCACTCTGCAAAAATACCACTGTATGAAGTTAATAAAGCATTTTAAAAGTTCCATCTGGTTAAGTTAAATGCAAAGTGAATTAAAGGGATTAGTTATAACTAAACTCTAAAATTTAAAATGGGCCTCCTTCTCGATTGTGTGAATACACAGTGTTATACTCCTTCTTTTTTGGAATATGTTTTTCTGGAATCGGAAGAGAGAAATCTATGTAAAACATTGATGTCTTATGTATTAATATTCATAGCTTCAGGAAATTAATGTCATTTAATGGAATCCCTCAAACCGCTTAGAAGCTCAACTCAATTTAAACATCGAATCGCCATCCGTGGATTAGGTGCGCCGTTCACGGAAATAAATTCATTGAAAGCATTAACCTTCGGTTTCAGAGTTACTTCATCGCTTTGTCATCTTTCCATTAATCTCGGCGGGCCCACATTAAAATGGCAGTTAGCGACGGAGAGAGCACTTTTAATCATTCAGACGGAGTGGTTTTCATCTTCATCCATTCACCCATTATCCCCATACTTCTTCCCATCGATGCGTTCCTAATCAACACTTTGTTCGGATGAAATGAGGTACGGGAATCAATCCTTGATTTCGAGAGGAAAAATGAAAAAAAGCTTTCATCTTTCCCAAGCAATGGAATTCCACTTTCAGGGGGCTTTTTTTGTCTTCCACGAACGGAATTATTCGAGTGTATCCTTTGTCAGCCGTACCAACGTCCTGTCGTCATCCATCACGATTTCAGGATCGGCGTTTATTCTTCATTCATCAGAGGTATATTTTTTGCATAATGTCTTCGTTCATTTTTTTTTATAGGTCATTATTCCGTTTCAATTCTCCTTTGTTCTTCCCCCTCTCCCTCGATTTTTGTGTATTTATGCTTTATTTAACTTCACGTATTCATTCGACTGGAGTGGCTTCGTTTTTACATATGTATCACCCTCTCTGTCTCTTTGTATTTGTATCTTTCATTTAGATCTTTCTTTAGATCGAACTCTTCATTTATTATTATAATGAACTATAGTGGAAGTTAGTACTTGGTACACTAATTTTTTTTTATCATATTATATTCTCAATATTTTCAGCAAGACAGTAAACCGACGTCTTCTCAGATATAATATCCTTATCCGCATGATTTACATACCACCATACATTCTTCAACATATTACTGCTATATTAAGTATAAACCTCATTACATTAATACACCACACACACCCATATGTCATCATACGCAGAATTAAAAATTTTACAGTAAACATATTATAAAACATTGATGCCCTAACAAACACAAAAATACGAATATATATGCAATTTTAAACTTATGTACGAAAGTAAAAGTTGCATTCACCTCATATAAGCCGTTCTGATTCAATGATTCTCCGATAGAGCAAATCATTATTCCTTATATTTCTTTCCAAATGTAGTATATTATCTATTAAAACAAACAGATCAGTGATGTTTATGATATCCTGTTGCCAATCATATACAACTAATTGAAAACACGTAAATCACTATTGGGGCACCTCGTTAGCCTAGTAGGCAGCACGTTCCGGCCTTGGTGAAAGCTTTCCCGGATTCGATCCCCTGTTGAAACTCATATGTGAAAGGACCAAAGCTGACCAAGCACTTCTAAAATGCTACTATCAATGCAAATCACTGCCATTGCTGTTTATGATAAATATATACCATTGATATTTAATCACACAAGCGATCTAGACTTTTTAGAGACCGGTATAATTGACTTCGAATCCACTCATTAGATTTCCTTTCCCTAATATTTAGTCTCTGTTTACAAATATATATTAATCATGACATTAATCTCTTGTAAACTTTTTTTGTAGCCTAATCTTTAATCTAAGCATTTTTTAACCGGAATTATATTTTCCATTGGATTCTAAACATAACTCGGATAGAAATAACCTTAAACCACCAAACCCTATCCCTGCCAGTTAAGCTCGGGCAGTATATTGCATTGTAAAACCTTCCATTCCTTATATTTCAAATGTTTTGTTAGATATTTGTTATTCGCGTTCGTTATAGGCATTCTAAGTTTCAGCTTACTTTTATTTCAGCATAGTTTCCGCATAAATGGGCAGAAAATAAATATTTATAAGATAATAGATTTATTTTCGATATGGTTACTTTTATTCCTGCGTTGAAAGAATAAATATAAACAATAATGTAAAAAATTGTTACATTTCATTATGGAGCAATCGTGGGAATATTAATAGAAGTCGACGAGGCAACAACCCCGTAGATGTAGGCAACTCTTACTACTTAAGTGCAGTGCGTGACGTCTAATCTCCAGGTAACTCGAAAGAAAGGCCATTCTGGAAGACGCAGTTGTCTTTGTAAGGCAGAATAGTTAGGCTTTCAAGACGAATCGGAGGGAATCGAAGTTCCGCTATTACAAATATCACTTCAATTTTCAACCCTTAGACGCTCGAGGTGCTGATATATAGGCTTGCGGTCTTCTTCTTGAGCGCCTAAGGATCAAACGTATGAGTTTCAAGTTTTTTTATGAAGTAAGAATGGCGAGGTTAACAAGTGTGAGAAAAACGAATAGCTGATTCATAATCACCCTAAACTTTGGGTGAAATAAAAGCACACTGCATTTTTACTAATTATTGAAATTGAGTTGACAGAAATTATTGGCTCTGCAATGATTTCATCCCGATAAATTTTTACGTATAATTCTCTCTTTCTCTAATTTAACTCAAAGTAATGAGAGGAATCGAGGGAAAGACATTTCATAAGTATTTATAAACAGGGCATCCTGGAGTACATTCTCTTTACGCGGATATGATATAATTTACCGCTGAAAGATTACATTAGTTCCAGAAACCCTTGCAGAAGTCAATTGATTGTAGGCCGTTAAAATATAAAAAAAATCGAAATAAAAATATTTCATAAAATTTAAAACATTGACCAAAGCAACGATTACGTTGAGTGAACATTAATCCTCTTTTTTTCTTCTTCTATGAGGCCAACTTATTTTTATTTTGGCTACTTTATCAATAAAGTGAAGGAGAAGAACGGATTTTTCTTTTCCATCTCAGGAATGTGAGAGTAATTATTCTTTTCCGGTTCGGACTCGGAAAAAAGAGAGGAAGCGGATTTTGCTTTCTAAGAAAAATAAATAATTCTCTCTCTTACTTTTCTTCAGTACTGAGGAGGAAGGAGGAATACGAAAACCGAGGGAAATCGATCCGTTTCAGAAGTGATATTGGAATAAAGCTCTCTCGCATCTTTTCCTGTAGATTCCGCTGCCTCTTTCGTAAATATTTCATCGTTCACCTGCTGCAGCGCAAGAGAGTTATCTTCTATTCCACCTCCGTTGCGTATATCTTTGTGTTATTCATTGTGTTCGAAAAGGAATGAGTTATCATTTTCGAACTTTCTGAAGCAGGATGGGAAGAAAAATTATCTCTAACTCGTACGCGACTGAGAAAACATCATAAATGAAAACTTTATCGTATATTTTCCCTCAATTCAATAATAAAATGTATTTACAGGCTTTATTTGGTGGTTAAATGGAGAAAACTTCGGTCTCCACGCTTTTTCTCACCATTATAGGAGTTTTTGGCAAGTTCGGAATCTTTAATGTGAATAAAATGAAATTTTAGGAATAATAAATCGGAAGAATTTACCAAATTAAATATCTTTATTATTATTAGAATTAAAATCTTTCAAAAGTGAGACATGATAATATTTTGCAATGTTAGGAAGAATGATGTAACCAGTAAAACCACGTGTATGTTTTCTTTGAGACTCGTGAAACTCGTCAGAGTCAAGGTTGTTCAGGGTAAAATACTGAGAGAGCAATCAAGATAATAATAGTACTTTAATATTCAATATTGTCATGAAATATATATTTTTTATTTTAAAAATCAAAAAAATTACCTAAAAGATTTTTATATCATCTTTAAGTTTAGTATATCAAGGTTTCAAGATTCGTGTAACCTAGAGACACAATTATCATATTTTGTTTAATCGCTTAATTGCTTTCTTTAAAGACGAAGCACATCCCCGAAACTTGGTATTCCAGTGGATTGTTTATTGAATAAGGTTTATTTGCCTTTATTTTTTAGATAAATTCTTTGGACGTCATTTTATTTAGACCTCAATAACGTACATCTTATACGAAATCGGAGAAAAAAATGCCCCCGAAAACAAAGTTCCCAAAGAGGCAGGAATGTTCTGACTGTGTGGCTTAGTTGGTTAAAGCAGCCTCCTGGGTATAGGAAGATCCCGTGTTTGTTTCCCGGCCCCGTCAGACGTTTTTCAGGTTCCCTTTTGATAGTTTTTTCAAATATATTGAAATTTTGAGCGCTTTAAGATTTGATAATAACCTACTCATGGTTTAAACGGGACGGGACGGGACATTTACCATGACCAAAATTTTGCCTGACGGCTCAGTTACCAAGCTTAAAAATCATAAAATATGGTGCGGAAAAATTACAAATTAAAACGACTGAAATCAGGATATGAATTGGTTATCAAAAGATTTAAAATCAAGAGAGATTTATGTGCTTAAAACCAAATACACCGTAAAGATAAGTTTGTGTTGACCGCATACCGTCTCTTATAATGGTATCTAGAATGGGACATTAATCTATTGCCCGCTCAGAGATATATATATTTTACGTGAGAACGCCAGCAATGGGAAGAATGAAACATATAAAATAGATCGAATTTAGGTCTACTTGGCCCCACGTCCCCTTGATTTTACGCTCGAGCGGACACCTCTTACCCGCATCATCGGAACCCATACCTATTTTGGCCCATTTTCCTCCTTATTCATCTTTTCCTTCTAAGAAAGAATTCCCGGCGTAAGAAACTCATTAAAACTAGAACACCTACAGGAGGCTTTCAGCTTTTGATAGTAACTCTATTAATTCTTCCTTTCATGTCATTCGTTCTGAACATTTCGTTAAAAAACCTTAACTTTGATGCAGAATTAGCAATACTAGTTGAAAAGTTTTTTTAAAACCTTGATGTCGTTTACAACAAAATGGTTTGACGATCTTTTGATAAGAACGTATCTGCAATGCATTCTGTCTAAAGCCGATTAATAAGCATGCTCAAAGTGATTACTTTGATTATAAAAAAACTATCAAGAGGGTAGAGATCAAATTGATCAAATGAAAGTTTGTTTCCCTAACGATTCAGCAAGAAAATACATCAAACTTTGTCTTTTGCAGTTTGTAGTATAAGAGGATCATTGTAAAAGGGAATCACTAAAGCATATTCATTTATGCATGTGCTGCATGTAATCAGCTCCACCGAAAAATTAAGCCATAAAATCCGCTTTTGAAGTTCATATCAGTCTCAGGATATTATTCTTATACTTACTTAAATAGTTTTATGAGGAAAATATCAAATTTATGTTCCGTATCAATAGTCTAATTACTGAAGAATCATATTCAAAACATTTTAAATTTTAATCTTTGATTTTGATTCCGTTAATGAAAAATACTAATTCAGAGATGTAATTAACTTCAATGAAAATATTCAAAAAATATTGAAATATTAAAATTTTCCATGAAATTAGCTCAGCGTTGTTGCCATTATCGATTTCAGTTAAATATATCAGCGTATTTTTAAAGCGCTTAAAACTATTCTCGCGGTTAACCTATCTCGCTACCTCGACTCGGCTTGGTAGCGCTCTATTTTGAAATCATAGTATGCCGTATTTGTATTACTCCTTCTTGAGTTGAACGTCGAGGAATTCTCATAACCCTATACCCACAGTTAGTAGAAGAGATATTTTGTGTAGCGAAATGGCCTATGTTGGTCTGTGAATACGGTCACGCTACGGTGCTATCGCAAGTCACGCCAACCACCTCGGTCCCAAAGTATACTCGCAAAAATAGTGTGGAGGGCGTGACATGGCATTCATCTCGGAAGAACATTTTTTTGTCGGACATTCATGAAAACGTAGAGATTACGAGAGCAAAGAGGGTCTAAAGGATACCCTGAGATACAGAGTAAGGGACTCCACGATGAGCAGGGTTTCTTATTCACGAATGTTAATGAGTTACCCAGTCTTCGCATGTAAATGCCACACGCATCACGACATTCATTGAGTGCAGACTAATAAAGGAAAAGCTCTCCTCACAGTTATATTCTCGAGTACTATAATCGAATACATTATCCGGCTGAATCTTTAAATAGAGATGATATTACTTGTTTAATATTTAAATTAGAAGTCTGTAGGAGGGTGCATGCAAAGAATGTCTATTTTTGTAATGTGCCACGGTAGCTTACTTTCTTCGGAAGCACTGAACTTTGGAGCAGCAAGTTCTAGCATCTATTTATCTCAAACTTCTTGCAGTACTTCATCGGCCATTATCATAGAGTGGAGTCATTATATCCACTACGTCTTCCGAGAAAGTATCATCTCTGAATTTGAACTAGTTGAACCTAAACTTTTTTCTTCTATTTTTTAAATCCAATGGGTTTATTTATAGTAAAAGTCTCGTATTTGGAAAAAGTCTGTTCATTAAAATATGTTCTGATTTTTTTAATCCTAAAAAAATAATTGCGAATTATTATTCTGCGAGTGGAAACTTTCTAGGTAATGAAATTCAGGCGGTGAAACTGCCAAGGTATCTTCCGCGAATAATTGTAAAAGATAAAGTTACCTCCTCAAGCTTGCAGCGAGGGAGCAATTTAAAGGAATTTTCGAAGGGAAGAAGTGGCGAGGCAGCGCGAAACGAACTGGGATTACAATTAGTCCCTCGAAATAAAATAACGTCGTTTCTCGAAGAAACGCAAGACGAGGGACAAAATGATTATTCTCAGAATCAACAAACAACGTCTCCTCATCTCCTTTCCCACCCACTCCTCACCCCCTTACCCTCCTCCCTCTTCGACCATTCTTAAAAATAAAACCTGCCGTTGCTCAACTTCCGCCCGTCCGTTATTTTCCCTTTACCTCACCTTCCTTCCGCTTCCGCTCACGCATCTTTTCTCGCCACTCTTCATTTCTCTTAAAGGATCCCCTCGCAATTTCTTTCTCTCCATTATCGGAACCTGCCTTCCCATCTACTCCTGTCCCATAACCCCTTCCTTACCTCCCACGCTTTTCCTTCTTCTTTTCCACGCATTCTACCCCTCCCCCTACAACCTTACCCTTTCTCAGCCACTCCTCCTTACCCACACCCTTCTATTCCTTTCCCCTTACCCATTCAATCCCTTTCCCCATCTATACCCACTACCCTCACCCATATCACTCGGTGCCCACTCCCATCTCATCAAAGATTTTCCCATACTGCACTCTTTCTTTTTATTTTAATTTATATGTGTACATATTCTATCAACATATGAGGTTAGGTGGAAGCCCATTGGGCCTAACCTTTCAAATTTTCCTTTCAAACTAACTAAATAACATCTCCCTCCAAATCCTCTCCCTTCACCTTTAAACACACCCCTTTAGTCCACATCCATACCCCTCTATACCCACTGCCCTAATCCACATACCTCTGTACCGTCTCCCCATGTCTCCCCTCTATACCCTCTCCCCGCCCATTCAACTCTAACATACCCTCCCCATTCCCCCTAAAGTAGACCCTATTTACACTTTCTCTTCACCCATACCCCCAAATAGCCAATCCCCTCACTTACATCCATCTGTACCCTCCCTCAATAATCCCTCCATATCCTCTCCTCGTCAATTATACCCTTACATACCCTTTATCACAACCTATGTACCCTTTCTCCACACCCATACACCTCGATACTCTAATCCCCCACGTACATTCCTCGGTACCTTCTCCCCATTACCTCCACCCCTCCATACCCTCTCCCTATCATCCCTCCATACTTTATTCCAGCCAGTCATACCGTAACATACCCTTTATCGCACCATATTTACCCTCTTCCATCACCCATTACCCTCGATACTAAATCCCCCCACGTAAATTCCTTCGTACCCTCTCCCCATTACCCTCCCTCCATACCCTCTCCCCACCAATTACATCTTTCCCCCCTCTCGCCCATTCCCATTTATCCCAGCCCCTCCTCGTATTTTCTGAAATTCATCCATATTGATCAATGATGGCCTCGTCCACTATAGATTTGACATAGCGTGCCCGAATTCACGTCACCCAAAGACGTATTCTTTATTCCATCCGTATCCCAAACATCCTCCGGGATGCGGAGGAGCGAAGGTGAAAGACGGACGTTTCCTTCTTTTTGACAAAAATGTTTCCATCGCAAAAAGGTGGGTTTCCAAAGCCTTACCCCTTTTCTTCGATAACATCCCCGCGGCGAGGAATTGATCCAATCTCCGTGCCTCTTTTTTCCCGGAGGCGTTTAAAAGAATTGGGTTCCCTCCAGTGACTTCCTACGTATCCCTTTACGGATCTCCAAGTTTTTTCCTGGCGCTATTTTTTCTTCCTTCGCCGTGAGTCGACTTGGGAAGTTCGTCCCCGCACGATTTGTGCCACTGCTTCCTCATCATCGACCGTTTTCGTGGAAGGGTGTGGGAGGGCGCGTGTGTGTGGCGATGGTTGGGGATGAGATGGATTGAGAGGAGAGGGGGGTTCGTGCGGGGGTGGAATAGGGGAGGAGAGGAGTGGAAAGGTTAGAGGAAAAGAGATAAAGAAAGGAGGATACGTGAGAATAAACATGTATTGTTAATGGACGAACAGTTCAAGGAGGAGGGAGGAGTTGAGAGCCCGAATTATCACAGTGCAAAGAATAAGAGAACGAGAAAAGTAGGGCCATTTCCTCGGCCGTCAGGAATCCGAGGTTTGCTGAATATGGGATATATTCGAAATTCTTGTCTCCAACCTCAATATTGCGTGTATTCATGCGTGGTTGCGTCTGAAAATGCTTATACACATGAATGAGTTTACATATTACTGTATGCTTCACGATAAAAACGACTTATTTGGGGAAAAATAGACTATGGAGTATGATCTTACATCTGTGGCCATTACATTTATTGATTTACTTTTCTCCGCCACAGTTAGACATAAATCTGGTTTCCACTTCGTATATTTATATAGTAATAATAACGAAATTATTTACAATATTTAACAGATTAGAATAACAATATGCATCAAGTATACTGTTAGCCAACTAGAAATTTGATTTACAGAAGCAAAGTATGGGACATAACGATCGATATTTGTGAAATTAAAACTTATTTAGTATGTGATCTCTGAAAAAGTTTTCCTCCCCTGGGAAAGAGCCACAATGAAAAAAGGATGCAATATACCTTCGAAAGGTATAGGAAGGAAAAGAGAAAGAGGTTGCAACATAGGGAGCCATAAAATGTAATCATAAGAGCTTTCAACATTTAGAATCAATAGTAGAATATGTAACAGGACATAGATGTCGGTTGCAGGGCTTATGACAAACGTCATCTCATGGTTACAGAGAATATAGAGCTTATAAAAGTTTTACTTTGTTACTACCGTTTTCCAAATCCTCCAGCAAACCTTTTCGTGTGGCGGAATGAATGTAACCACACTGTCCTTTATTTTAGAAAGATGCCTCTGAGGTAGGTATGAGAGCAACACAATATTGTATCCTATTGAAAGGAAAAAACCCGGCATAGGATCCCACATATATATATTGCTAGAGGCGGTCGGATTCACCAATGTCGAAAGCAAGATTCAAGCTAGGGACAACAGTGTTACTAGGCTAGTATACTAAGCACTCGGCTTCCGGAATCGAACGAGGGAGATGGAAAAATGTAAGGACAGCGGTACGAGTGCGTCGCCTGTGTTTTGGACGCTGAGCGTTGTCATTTTTTGCCGCTCGAGGGAGGATGCAGAGGAGAAAGGGGAAAAATGAAACAGCGCATCATGTTTATCGACGGGGCTCTCAGAATTTCATTACGAGAGAACTATGGGATCTATTAAGCTGCAGTGTGCGGTTTGCGAGCGAGTGAACATCGGAAATTGGATTCAAATTTAATTCTAATGGAATTGGCTCTTGTCAATTTAGCTCTATTGTGATTCGGTACGTCCTTTTTAATTGAAATAACGTTTCGGCCGCTCAAAGCTCAAATATTATTTTCAATGTTTCCGTGAGAAGTGACTAATGTTTTAAGTATATATGCTTGATTCATCTAGCTTCTTTGTCATAACTACGGAATCTATAAAATCTATAAATGATAGCTCAAAGATATAAAATATTGAAAAAAAGAAGTAAATCCCAGCAGTAATTAAAAGAGCCACCACAGCTATAACAACTCATATCAACATATATAGGACCCTTCCGAAAATAGAACCCGGAAATGCTTTCACTAAATGCAACCACGGTGCTTGTTTGACTATTAAGGACTCGATGAGGTTAATCGTTTTATTGAATTCTTTTCTGAGGAAATGAGTGAAAATGGAATCAATATTATTAAAATAATTTAGAATACTACTGCTGTGTGTATCTCGTTTTTGACTGTACCCACTTTGCTGTATGGTAACGAAAGTTGGTTATAGGAGGAAATGTGAATACGTTGAATAGGAACACGTTTAATAATAAAAGCTTTAAATACTGTAAAAATAACATGCTAGATTTTTAACATCAAAGCTAATGATCGATTTAGTTGGTGGTCAAACTTCGGATCGGTAGACGTTTCCTAGCCAATGTTTTCCTACATTTTTTGCAATGATGATTAAAAAAAGCATTTATGATTGTTGCTTTTACCTACTTCGTCTTTACATTGTTTAAATCAAAATTTAGCGATACCAAAACTCCGAAAACGTAGATTATTTTTTAATATTTTCCTCCTTTACATTTAACATCCTTAGATGGTCGAATATACATCTCCCTTTTATCTTAAACTCATAAATTTCTCAATTGTTATTTTCTCTCTCCTTTCGAAGTTTACATTTCTAATTTGATTCTAATGACGAAATGATAATAACTTCTATCTCCTCCTTCGATGCCATCTTACAAATTTTATCTCCTATTAGGCAACTCTCCACTCTTATTTTCTTAGCAATCTCTTATTTATTTACAGACTTTTCTTTCAACTAAATATTATTCTTGCCTGGCTTAATATACTCCTCAGTCATTCACTAACCTTTCTCAAATATTGATATTTTCTCACCCATTATCAGCTTGACTTAGGAATCTGCTCACTTCTCATACATTATTACTTATATTTTAGTACCATAGATCTAATTGTGCTCCCTGATAGCCAATTCCATAGACCATAGATCTAATCGCTTTCGGCTTTGGTGAAAGCGGTCCCTAGTTCGATTTCCGGAGGGAGATGTGGAAAGTGAAATCGCCTAGGCTATCGAAGAACTTTTGATATAACTTCTACAATTATTTTCGGATTTCTTTCCCAAAACTTCTTCTGGCCTTTTCAGCTCATCCAAAAGGTGCGATGTTAAGTTTAAAGGCGAAAGACCAGCAGTTTCCAAGAGAGGTTTCCGAAGCGGGTTGCAGCTCTTAGAATACTGCTTGTGTGTAGAGGCAATCGCAGCAGCAGCGTGCTGATAAGAAAGAGGAAAGGGAAACTAAGGAGTGTCGGAGATGCCGTCAGGGAAGCGGAACTGAAGTAAAGTGGTAGATTTCGACGAAAGAGCCTCAATCTTAGCGCGTCGGCTAAAAGCTTCTAGCGGAATCCACTCCACCTGTCGTCGTTTAAGATTCGACTCAAAATAAATGGTAAAATCGGAATGGAAGTTCTTCCTTGTAATTCATGAAACGAGAGTAACGAAAACTGACGCTCGAAGCAATTCACCGTAAATAGAAAATGGTAAATGCTGCGTGCGGGAAATGGTTTGGTAAAATATGTGGGAGCGAAAAGGAAGATAGGAGGTATCTGTAGGATAAAGGCTTTTCATGATGTGCGTATTGCCAATATGATAACTTATTATATATTAAATATATGAATATATAATAAATATGTGATACTTATTATACAATCAAAAATTTTAAACAGATAGAGAAAATGTTTTTATATCCATAATTCTCAAATATTTATCATAAATATACTATCCTTAATAGCAAGTGTGCGGATACAAGAAATCTTGGCTTCTCAGATGGCATATTAAGCCATCAGGGCGCACTGAAATTACGTGTTGATTATATTCGTGTTTGTTTAGCTGGTTAGACATAAAAACTGTGCCCACAAAAATTCAATCTCCATATAAAGAGGAGAATTATTTGTATTCTGTTTTTGCTTGATTAGATATATGCGATAATGAGATACCGAGGTATTTAAATTTCGAAATTTATTTGAAGAAATGAAGAAAAAGTCGCATTTACCGCCTAAAAAGCTGCATTTTCGCCTTCTCTGGTATAAGGAATGAAATTCAGATGAATGAGATAATGCAATGGAGCTCACCTATCTCTCCATTACCATCTTACGCAAAATTGTACTATCATGGAGTACTCAAGTACGTTTACATGTTTTTTTGGCGACACCAATTTATGCAACACTGACTGGATACCCAAGAAATACAGCACGACCGAGGAAAAATATTTCGTAGCTACCCAAACTTGTGTGCTTAGCTTTTCTTAACTACCTCCATAATGCGCGTGCCCAACCTCCTGCGTGTAATAACCAAGGAGAAAGACATAAACGATAGGGCGCACGAAACCACCTCAAGAATTCGTGCACTTGGCGACCTCGCCGTTTCTTCGGATGTCATGCAATCCTCGTCCCCTTCGACCGCACCTCATTCTATAACTTCCATTTCCACCCGAAGATGGCGTGAGCGAAGGGCGGGTCGAAATAAATCGGTGAAAAGGACAGGAGAAAGGAGTGACGTGTCGCGGTGAAAGCCAATGAGAAAAATCGGGATTAGGAGAGAGACAAAGTGGGCGAAAGGTAAGAGAGAGGGATTGGAAGGTGAAAGTAACAGGAAAAAGAATGAATGGAAGGAAAAAGGGGTTGATCCGGTCGAAGGATCCTATTTGAGGGAAGGGTTGAAATGGGAAAAGAAGTGGAGCGAGGAAGAGTGATGAAGATATATGAAGGAGAACAGTGACAGACGAATCTATCAGAGCAAAGTCGAAGAATGGAAGGGCTCTCCACGATTAACCTTTCGCTATTGCATAATGCATGGTCAGAAATAGATAGAAAAGGCTTACATCTAGAGATGAGAAAAAATGTCCTGAGAGGCCAATGACAAATGAAGTGGGCTTAGAAAATAGGTTTTCTGACAGGCACTATTTCGAATTAACATCAGTGATTTTTTTGCCTTTCAATACTTTTCAATCCAAACAGCTACTACGTATTTACGGTAAATTGACTCCAGGAATATAGTCACTTACAGCAGTAATGGTAAGGGTAAGATAGTGAATGCATCAAATAGTTCTTTCTACCACAACTTTCAGGAATAGCATAAAGTAATCATGACATAAAAAAAGAAGAAATATTCGTCTCTCATGTGGTCGTATTCATTTCCGTCTACCTTTGGCTTCATAAAATTTCCTTACGTTTTTATTTAAACACCCTTTCCTTCCTTAAGCACTACCTCTCATTAATTATAAATGTTTTTCAAGCATATACTTTCTACTGTATGGAATTTACAGAATATATAGACAGCGATATATAGTGTACAACTGAATCTAAGGCAGTACGTGAGTTTGATTACCGTTTCTCAGCAACGTTCAATTAATTTCGGTTAACATCAAATTTCTAGCAGAAAAGATTGTGAGTTTTACAAATTGCAAGCTCGAGTCAACTCGTAATTAGACTTTCTAGGTCCAGTTGTTATTTCAAACTACTAATAAGCTTCATAATACGATAAATTCTAGTAGCTCGTTTTCAGAAAAAATGCTACTTAGATTTCATACAAATCAATTGTTTTACCTGTTCTACTCACATTCAGTGGGGACTAAAGACTTTCGCTCTCTACTGGAACATAACATAAATTGCAGAACGAAGCATCCTAGTTTTATAATTCGAGCCGTTATCATTTTCATGGATCAATTGTTCTTTATTCAGCTATAGGGTATGAGTTCGATAAATAAAAGCGAATTTAAACATCAAGTATACCAATTGAAAAGGAGTATGATGTCTTTATACGGAAAATTGAGAAGTTATTATGGATATAAGATAAGTAGCGTAGTCGTTACGAATCTCCAGTGAGATCCCTATTGTTCGAAGTGACCTCAGCTGTCAAAGCTCTTTTAACAATAAAACTACTGCTATTATTACTAAAACATTTAACAACATAAAAACATTAAAACCAGGAAAAAACTGTTCAATCACTTTTAATAAAAATATTGTTGACATTAAAAAAATTTAACGACATAAAAATATGAAAATCAGAGATAGGCGTGCGGTAGAGTACAAATATTATGATATAACTATTATTGACCATTATCTTAATATTATGAAGAGATATAGGAATGAGCCAATGATTCAGCTCCACAAATAAGTACTCGGAAAAAGTTACCTAAAAATGTACTAAAGATGTGTATGCCATGTGAAAGAGATCGCGGATGCAGATAACTTCCCAAAGGAGTGCACCTACTTCTTACTGGCTAAATTAACTTTCTTTAGAGATCATACGAGAGAGCTTCCTAGGATTTAGCATATATATTGGAATGAGAGCGGAAGGAGGGAGCTGGGAAAAAGGGAATGGTGGTAAAAGTAGTCAAAACAGGAACCCAATAAAAGGACAAATCATTGCGCATGCAAGAAAACCAAGGCGGAGGAAAAGAACCGGAGGCGGATATCTCCAGGTGGGGGAGAGCGAATAAATTATTAGTTAAGGGAACGCAAGATGGAGAGAAAGGATGAGATTGAATGTGGAGGCAAGGAAAGACTGCGTCGGATGCTGCGTCTCCTCTTTTCAAAGGCCATCCATTGTATGCATCGGCGGAGAAAGAGTTTATCGAAAATTCATATTCGAAATTGGCCAAAATTGATTCCGCTACCTGTCGAAAAGACGAGAAACTATGTGGAAGTAGTAGGGTGGCGTACAGAGGATAAGGAGGCATAGGGAGATGCAAAGCATTCGGAGAGGCCAGTGATCGCTTTCCAAAGCCGAAGATGGCGCCTTATTTTGGAAATGGCAGGTGGAGTGGGAAAGTGAGAGATTGGCAGAGGAGATGGTCGGAGTGGGAAGCATTAGGAGAAACAAAGGAGAATGCAAAGAAAGGAGCGTTGGGAGAGATTTGAAGAGGGTTTGAAGTTGATGGTGCTTCGGAAGGGAGTTTTTATGGACACGCGGGATGAGTGGGGGAAGAGGAGGGGGTATGGATTGAGGTGACAAGGCCTGGATAGAGTATGATATATGAAATCGGATGGAAAACAAAACATAGAGTGGAACGGATAGTCTATAATGTATGGTATACTTAGAGCATTAATGACGTAAAGCTCTTGTGTTCGTCCTTCCACAATCAAAAGAATTGTATATACAACAAATATAATAATTTCATTTCAAAGGTAATTATGAGAGATTCACTAATTTAATTTTTAAATTACTATATACGTCGTTAGCTGTGTAACTCATTACAAAAATAAAGAAAATACAATCGGTAAATATATGACGTTGATAGGTACAGCTGTTTTTTAAAGATTCCGATTTTCACCTTTTATTAAAATCGAATATCTTTATTAGATATTTTATTAGAATATCACAGAATCAGGCGAGGTATTGTGAAAATCCATAATTGAAAGACTATTAAAATAGTACTTTTTCAAATTTAAAAATAAATTTGTGGAAAAGGTACTATTTTCTTAGAGTCTTTCCATTATTATATATCCACAGAAGTTTTTTTTATATTCGTGCTTGAATATATTTACTTGCCCCTTAAAGGGTTAGGTGTTAGAAAAGACTTGATAGTCTCAATCTCGCCCTGAATAAAATCCTTTATTTTCATTATTATTATTATTATAAACTATAGGGGGTCACTCATATTCAAGTATATGTCACCATGAATATGACTCTAAGATTTAATGAAAAAATACTCTGTTAGGTACTATGGTAATAGAGAACTGGTATAAAAATGATTTGAATAAAATATTATTAACGTGGAAAAGAAAGTATAAATCGAAAGGAAGTATGCAGAGAATAAGAAAAGTAGCGTTACGCGGATGCATTAAGAAGAAATTTTGAAGGTGGAATTTCATTTATTGCGGGATGTGGCATAATTAATAAATGAATTCGGGTTGAAACGGAAACAGCTTTATTTCAATCCACAAAATCTTTCAACTTGACCTACTTTCGATGCTGAGGACGAGCCACGGCATAAATAATAAACCAGTAAGAGTAAATGAAGGACGTAAGTCATCCCGGAACAATCTTCATTTTATATTTGTGGGGTATCAATTCACAATTCAAATAAGAGAGTTATGTATGAGGGGCTTTCCTCAGTGTCAATTAAGCTGACGTTTTTATTTGAGTAGGAATCGAAAAGAAAAATAGGGAGACTCGAGTGAGATGCAGAGAAGGTTTATAGAAATCCTTCTGGCGATACTGAAGAAGGTATAAAGAGGTCAATGGTGGAAATGTTAGGTGAGAAAATGTAAGGTAGAAATTAACGAAAAAGAATTGCCAACATTTATGTTAGGCTCTGCAAGTTACTTTATAAGCTCTCTTTAAATATCGTTTATCTTGTTGATTATCCCTGTTGATAGTTGCTTGGCCCGCATCGTGTTTCAGAATCTGAAAAGCCATCCACATGAAATATTTGACTACATTAATGAGGTTTCTTACAATTTAGCGTGTATTTAATAATTCTTATTCAATACATACAAATTTTTACTCTCCGTCAAGTGACATTAAGTGACGAGATTTCTTTTATAAAATTTCTGTCCCATCTGAGAGGGACTGATAAAATGTTTTTTTATGGAAATATTTACTTTAATAACCAATATAGAATCATATTATTCATACATTAACTTAGGAAGTTATATTTCGCTTAAAAACAAAGTAATTTTCTCTTTCTATAGGCGTATGTGAGATCATTTTTCACAAGATGACAACCATTTGAAAGTTTCCTAAATTTCCAATCGAGACAGTTAAGATGATTATGAGATTCATGCGTGGACAGAAACAGTCATGTTCATGTTATATTTATTTTATTAAATTTGCGAGTATTTGACTTAGGAATGCCGAGGACTTACAGGAATGGTTTCCTCGGACAGATAAATATTTACCTTCCATGGTAAAAACATTTTGAACCTGATAACATTTGCAGTACGAACGATATATCAAATAGTTCCACTCTCGAGCCCCAACACTCACAAAAACAAACACTCCCTTGATTTAAGGCAATGCACACAAACCTTACAATTTACACCTACTCCACCCTATTTTTTGTACACACTGTTCTTCCCACAAGATGAATCATCGATATTTAACAGAAGAATTTACTTCGATTGTCAAGCACACAATAGCAGATATAAGTTAAGTTGATTTTATACTTGATAGAAAGAAGTAACATAAACAAATTTAGTGAAATATTTTCGAGATAGGTAGCTATAAAATGTTTTCAATTCCAATGATTCTCCAAATGGACCACTGGATCTTGACTTCCAAAGTTCCATCCTTGCCAGAGTAGTTCCGCGAAAGCAATAAAACTTACATTTTATAGCATGGGAAAACTTTAAGTGTTGGAGGAGTTGTTTGGTTACAGTTAACAAGTACCTTAGACTAGGTCCAAGTTGTTTTAAAAACAAGTATTGGTCACGACCACGTAGGCACATGTGTTTATAAAACATAAACATAAGATGAAAGTATATATAAAAGAACATTACTACCTCCAACAATATTTTACCTTATGCCCGTAACATATTATATGAAAGAATTGAAAGAGAAGAAAGTATATGATAAGAAACAAAATATTTTCTACTTTTTCTTTGTCGATCCTTATTGCAAATATGTCATCTACCAAGTTCTTGCTTTTAAGTCAGTAGAAATAAAATAGTAACTCTACTTACATAGCGATTAACGTTCTAGGCGATGTCATTATATGTATCTGTACGAGGAGAGGAGAGCAAAAAGTGAACTGTTTTACAAACGTAATTCCACTTTATCTGTAAACCAACATGATTATCGAATGATGGGACCCCACCATTTGCATCTGAATTTATTACTGGCTTCTCATCTTTGAAATAAATTGAAATATTTTCCGTTTTATTTCTGAAAATGAGCAATTAAGAAATAGATGTAATAAGGAGGAGGAATGAAGACTCGTGAAGATCCAAACGATAGAATCTTTATCAATTTTTTCATATTTTTCTTTTGCATAACATATTCTGTAATGATCTTTACCACATATGCAAAGCATTTTTATAAATCTCAAGGAAAAGGGGCTTAAAAAAAGTTTTACGGGGCCGGGAATCGAACCCTAAATCTTTCTCTATCCAGGAGGCTGCCTTAAGATCTTATTTGTAGTCAATAAGGAAGTAAATGAACATCGATAGAAAGAAATGTGCTGTAACTTGTTCAACTAACTACGTGGTGAAGTTGATGGTTCGGAATTTCGAAAGATGAATACGTTAATATGAAATTCAGCTTTTTAAAATGAACTTATGCTAAATTATAGCTCAGATCAAGTTGAAAAATTGCATAATATAAATTAAATTCATTGTTTGAAGCCAATAGATGATATGAGTTTGACCACCTTTATATATATATACATATACATATACATATACATATACATATACATTCACGTACATGTATTTTGATTTATACGAGCTTAAATGCCCTCAAAATATTACAGTTCATGCTTTAAATTACTCGTGGCTTATTTTGAATGATATTTCGCAGTTTGATAATGAGGTTTAGAGAATTAATTTCAGCCTATTTAGTTTTCAACAACGTATCTTCTACCGACTGACTTTCCCTTCAATCTGCAGCGTTTGTAAATAATTATAGCAAAATAATAAATTTTTAAATAAGGGATAATTATAATTAAATAAAGTCTACAGATACGGCCTTGACGTCGTAGAAGTCCATCGTCGTAACAAATGATAAGGATATCGTATTTCCTCTAAAAGAAGTTTTATGCATACATTTCCTGTGCAAAGGAATAATACGCATTCTCTGTTGAAGTAGCACGATATCCTTATCATTTGTTGTGACGGATGGTGGTTATTGAAGGTAAATTAGGAGGAAGGGCAAATTGAAGGGATATATACGATGGAGTAAGGGAAATGTGGCCAAGTTGAGTAAAAAGCAGCAGAATGGGTAGACAAACGAGACAGCTGAAATGGATGAGTGAAACACAAAGAAGGCATTTTGGGAGAGAGAGATCCGAGATAAGGTGATAGGGGTGGGATAGGGGTAAGATAAGTTGCGGGCGAGAGAACATAGCGGCGAAGATATAAAGCTTCGGAGTCGTTGAAAATTGAGATTTTGTTTGGGAGAGGAAAGCGTTTTGATTGGATTCGCGGTGAGGGGAGGGGGAAGGAAGAGGGGGTAGGGCGGAAGGAAGAGGGGGAGGGGAAAGTGGTTAAGGTTCGGGCGATGATGGAAATGACTCCAATTTCCTTCGAAGCGAACAGTCAAATGATCAATGGGGATCCTGCGCGGGAGAAAGTGGGCACTGTATTTCCATATTTTTCCCGTAAATATCCGCCCAAAACGTTCTTCCGGAGCTCGCTCGCTTTAATAGCTCTCTATTCTAGCTCTCTAAATTTTATTTCAACGATTCGCGTTCGGTTCGTATTTTCGGTTGGAATTCGCGCCGAACTGTCGCCTAATTGGCTCGGTCGGGGGAAACGCTGCAGTCGGGAGAATAATGGTCGCTCGAAACTGCCGAATATTACTGGAAATAAGTCTGGATTTTCGACTGGAACGGGATTGGGTCGTGGAATGAAATTAAAATGGAGGAATGCGGATATTTTGCGAGTTTTAAGAGGCTTTAATTTTTAGAGCGTTCGAAGGGGAGGGATCGAATCATAACTTATTATTGCAGTGAGTAAATCATAGCTTTAAAGGATTTAAAAATATTTGGAAAACTATTAATCTATATTCTACATGAAGGAACTATTAACTACCCTTGTATAATTTCAAATGTTACACATGAATCACAATGGGCAGATGGATCCTTTCACGCTTATTTATACAAGTACCTACTAGGGAAATTCAGCGTTTCTCTTTAGCTTTACGGTATACATTAAGTAGGAAGAAGATTCACCTTCATTAATCCAACTTAATGCATTATGAAATATATATTAACTCAGCTTATGAACAGGTCAATGAAGGAAACTGAGTTTAGAAAGCCCTATAAAATATTTTAGCCATATTTTTAGTTTTTTAGGAAATTGTCTTATCAATGTTCACCGATAAAAGAATGGGGACATTATCTCTTATTTAAAATTTAACTTTTACGATTATTTTTTTCTTCCGTGATTTTGTGTACCGTTATACAGGTTGTTACCGAAGAAAATTAAAAGCACGCATTTAGGTCAAACAATGGGGAACCTAAGAAGCACATGGCAACAAACTTAGCCTTTTACCAGGAAGTATTAAGAAACAGTTAATTTTGAATATGGAATTTTTTGGCACATTGTAAAAGACAGTTAAATTGTATGATTATAATCGAAATACATAGGAAATGGGATATTAAACCCACATTTGAATGATGAGCATTAAATCATAATTTTTATGATAGTATATGTGTTCTATTATCCTCTACGTCTTTTTCACGATTTTGTACGAGTATTTCCTTTCCAATTTTAAAAAGGCTTCCATTGGTTATGGCAATAATCATGCAAATTGAACTCGAATCATATTAAATGAGTACTCAGGGACTCTTTAAACATAAGATTTCCAACGGCATATTGCTCTGAACAGTGTAAACATGAAGATGAGGACGCGACCGTTAGGACGGTGGGAACAGACGTTGTACAAATCAGCCGTAGCCTCAAACACCTGCCTTGAATAATCAGATCAAATTAATATTCAAGAGACTCTTCAACTACTCCCCTTCTGCCTCTCGCTACATTCGAAAAACCTTTTCCCGTTTGCTGGACACACATTCAAGCTCCGGATTACTACACCCGCGGTGCGCGATGATATTACGAAAGTTCTTTCTTCCAATTCATTTAAATTACAGTCTTCAAATGCCATTCCGAGATGTGAACCCCTCGGAGAATGACTTCTGGTTATCCTCGATGCAATCCTCCGTTTATTATCTCTTACGGGCAACTTTCCAACAGCCGGGGGAGCCTCCTCGTTATTCTGTTTTGAAATCGCCCTCTCTAAATCCCTTTCTACGGGTCTTTCCAATCCTCCCATCTTTTCCTTTCTTACGTTCTCCTTAAGTAAATTTCCTACGGCATCACGGACGTTAAACTCATAACACATAAATCAGTTATTTTTTGCGGTTGGCACAATTCCTGCCGCGAAATTCCATTAAAAATTCACCGGTCCTACAGGGTTTCCCCGGCACAAAGGAAGTTTCAGCGGATATGAAGGTGGCGGTGGGGGGAATTAATTTTGTTCCTCGGCAGTTAGTCCCTTAATGAATGACGAAGACCACGACGCTGCTCGGACCAAATTGAAAATAAACCATTGCCCCACTGCCGGTGTTTTGATTCGTTCCGAAGTTGTATAAATTGAATCGAGCGATTGTGTGGGCGACCGCCGGAATGAGGGATGGAAATGAATCGATTGAAATCCATTTGGAATGAAACGGAAATTTGTATTCATTCCGCCCAATGTTTGCTTGTCATTAAATGCGATATGAAGGTGCGCTAATGTAATTTGACTAAATAAGTCGGGAATTCGATTAAGCCAATTCGATCACCCTCATTGAAAATTGTCGAGCCCTCTCGCTGTATGTTCCTGCAATTACTGTATTGGCGTGTATTGCTGTCTTTTATCATAGCCTTTCCCTGTTATCGGTTGGATTCTCGGAAATTTGCCAAATCTGCTATATGTTAGCGATCCATAACTGCTACCATATCGTGATGAATGGAACATTTTTCATTTTGTGTTTTGGCGCCGAATAGAGAACGATGTAGCTTTCATTTACATTTGTCTCATGTCTGTGATAATATGAAATCTATTGTAATATGAATGATACCAAATAATGGCTTTTATCTTGGAGACTTCTCAGTATGTGCTATGAAAATGTTATTCATTTTATCATAGTGCTACAAATAGGTGTACTTGTTACAGTGATGGCATTATTGCATAATTAAAATATCATAGTCAGAACTACCTCACTCCTCAGCTTGTTTATTCTCCTCAATCCCTCTTCAAAGCTTCTGCTTACCGGGGTTAATTGAGCTTCAAACCAGCCTTCAGACTGATGACTATATAGACAGCTGTTCTGATCTATTTTCAAATTACATGTTATGCCTATAGATTATCCTACTGCATACGACTATATAATTTATAATTACATAGTAAAATCAGTGTTTTAATGATTTATTATTGTTTTTATGATTTATCTACGACTCAAACTCTTTCGAAATTCCTGTCCTTTTGTATATTACAGAGAGAAAAATTCTTTCCATGCATTTCATATGAATAATATGTAGTATTTTAAACGTAATTTTAAAAGATTTTCTTTTATATTTGAAACAGCACTTTTAAGAATTTTTCCATAAAAAGAGACATGGTAATTGAAAATGGCACGTTAAACTTAACTTGTTATGCATTAACATCAAATCTGAAATTAGAGTCAAATCCGATGTTATATCTGATAGGCAGAAGTAGAAGTTAGAACAAAAATGGTTTGTTTGAATTAAATTATTAGCATATCGGGCGTATCAAAGAAAAAGGAATAACTGCCTTTCTTTTGCAGTACATCTCGGCGATTGTTGCATAGAAATCTGGACGAATTCCTTTTTGGTATTGGATTGGATTGAGAATGTTCTGACTGAAGATTAGTGATAATGTCTAGAAATATAATATAGTTTTGATTAAAGATGTATGCATACTGCAGGCATTCTTCAAATAAATATAAATTCAATGAGAAGAGAAAACGGAGAGAGAATTTTGGAGAATCGCATGTTTTTCTATTACATGTTCGATTTCTCTCAAAAATTCTGCTCACCTCTGAAAAATCAATACCGTTGCTTTCTAACGCTGCTTTTCGACTGCCTGATATGTACTCTGTAACCAGAGGTTTTTGCGTTGCTGTAAACTCGAGGATTCCGTAGTTTGAAATATTACTATAGCTATTGTCCGAGACGTTGTCCACCGCAGATCTTATCGTGATATGCGCATAAAGTAAGAGATTATCTGCTGAGCGCATTCGCTGCTCTACTGGGATATTTACTTGCATTCCCTACTCAGGTCTCATCAAATCATACTTGAAATATCATTTTAGAAAATTTTATCTGATTACTTTATCGAATATAACACTAAAAATACAATTTTCCATTTTTTAATAAACTGATAGCTTCTCAAAACTTCTAATTATGCATAGAATATATTTCAAAAGTTTCCTAAGGATTGTAAATTTTTAAAATTTAAATAAATGTTGAAAAAGGTTGAACCTGAACAGGTTTGAAATAATCCAAAAAATGAAATCTAAAAGTTTTTGAATTAGTAATGAGGAAGAAAGAACAAAAACTGCACGAAATCAATTCTGAACCCTTCCTCGATTTATGGATTCATTTAAACTATAATAGATTCGAAAATTAACGAGGATGTAAGACTAAAAACTCAAAAGCAGCCGCCATAAAGATGCGTTCGATAAGACGCATGTTTTGTTTTAAAGCGAATTACTACAGTAATCCACAGACCACATGAGACCCCTCAAACAATGCTGTGCGGCCCTGTAACTTATTCTTCCCCAGAAGTTTCAGTCAATATTCTAGCATTTAGGAAAAGCCAATTTTAAGCACTAAACCCTAAGTTTCTTCACTTCAGCTATCATTGTTAGGAAAGAATGTAAATAAAAGTCTTAGAATGAACATGTTTGGAATTATTACACAGTAAGTTACCAGTGACCCCTGATGTATTGCTTTATATTATTTATTTATTAATCTATACGCTGTAATTTGGTATGATTACCAGGTGGAAACGGTTGAAGGGGATATAACAATACAATCCGTCCGGTATTCGCCCAGGGACGGGAGGTAAACCCCTCCAAAAACATCCCGCGGACAGTACACATCCTAACAATAACAATAGGCCCAATTAGTACAATAAGTCAAAAAAGTCAAATCAGGTTGGGCTGATTGAGTTAAAAGCTTCGACACTGATTTTATAAGGGAACGTAAAAAATTGATTTTTGTAAGCACTAGTCATTGAGTCATAAGATATTGAGATATCGAGGAAGCAGGATATATTGGCGATTAAGATTATTAGACATTTATTATGTGATTGTGTTCATCCGATACATAATAAGGAATGTTATTGAACATTTATATTCGAACGTAACTTCATTTTTTTATTCCCTTACATCTAATGACAACTGTTGTCTTCCATAGCATATTTTTAGTACTGATCTATGAGGTGATATTTCTGTTTTTCGCCGACCTTCTAAACATTATTTTATCTATAATACCTTCATTAATTTAGATTTTTCAAAATATTTATGAATCTAAGACTTTGAAGACAGTCTATGTCGGAAAATGTTCAAATATCGACGAAAATCAACTCATTTTGGGAATAAATATCAGAGAGAGGCGAGTAGTCTGAAATTTCTTACTGAGTCTTTAAGAAAGAGTAAAGGAATTAATTTATAAAGAGAAAAAAGTCAGTATCCTCTCTAGACTTTTATGATTTTCAACTTAAAGGCTGTTGGGATTTATGCATGCGTTTTCTCGCAATTCTAATTATACATTTTCTTTAAAAACTCATAATGGCTACATCCTCAACTCCTACTATATAGCATTCACATTCTCCACTTTTGTTCATAGTGCAGGATAATTTCCTACTTTATTTTCTCTTCTTTCATAAAATAAAGGCACCATTTTTATTACGGACATTAAAGAGTAGTTTCTGTTTTGACATGTAAACAGAGAAGAAAATAACTAGCAACTACTAAAAACTAAAATTGAATGAAATTTCGAAATTAATATGAGAAGCTCTATTTATCTCTCATCTGTTCTCCGAAACTTTGAAAAAAGACACTGATGAGTCCTCCACACTTTTTGTCCCTGTGAATGTAGCAGTATTATCTTATCATTTATTTTATAGAGAGCTAGTTATCTATGTTCATGACAAGGTTTGTTGTTGATGTATATTTTATTCGGAAATATTACCTAACGAGAAATTTTTATCATCCTTTTTGTTTTTTCCACCTCTAGTAAGAAAATATGGCTAGATTATATTACGAGAAAAGTAGAGAATATGACGGGGATCTGAAATTAGCTTCGTCTGGAAAGCATAAGATGGCCCATTTCAAGAAGTTTTAAATTTCTTTACAAAGAAGCGAAGAAAGATAAAATATTCATATTTTACCGTTACCTGCTTTCTTCTTAATGAGGTGCGTATTTTTGCATCTTGCTGCATCGCATCAAGTTACGAAAATCCACTATTTCCGAGCATCATACTCATTACTTGAAATCTTCTCTCTCCCTCTATGCGAATTCATCTCGTTCATTTCGACATTAGAATACAGTCCAAAACTTATGTAGCGATCATAGAAATATAAAACTTCATACTTGCATGGAAAGTTACAAAAGAGAATATTTTTTCACAGTTATTTAAAAAAAGAATCTTTCGAATGATTGTATCCGATTACATGACACAGCCTTTAGATCAAGCCAGCTCCTATACGACCAATTAAACCTTCATTATCTTTTGTATGCGATGGTTAGATCTATAGTAGTAGCTATTGATTAGAGCTTTGCAAGAATGAACTAAATGTGTTATAAACTATTTGAGTGATTTACTTTAAAATGGAGAAATATCATACATAGTTATTTAACTTTAATCATCTTTTTTCAAGTATTATCCAAAAATGAATCATGCTCATATGCCAACAATCCGAGAGATTCTCCATCAACATCTTAAAGTAATGCTTCCGAACCGGTGTGACGCAGATGTGTTCTAACACTATAATTTTAGATTACCACGTATTACGCAAGAATGACAAGTTCTAATACACTGCCGTTCATAGCATACGCGCTCTATTTTGCCATATATGCTTTCGCTTAGTAAAAGTTTGCTATTATATAATTAATCCACAGTTTAAATCTTCCTTTTAACATGTTTTCACTTGAACCTAAAAAGGCTTGGTTTAGCGCTCTTCGAAATTTCAGTTAATCTATAAGTGTGCCATGGCAGACAAAAGATTGGAAAGCACTGCCTCTGAGGAAAAAATTGGAGCGACCTCCTGTCCTGAAGTTTGAAATTTTTCACTGTAAATTGGTTTTTGTGTTAAAGTAACGAAGAATTTTCATTTCATGAAACACTCGGAGAAACTCTCGAAAAATAATGATTTTGGGAAGAACTAGATCAAACTTTAATGCATTGGTACATAACATGGTGCCGTTCTTTGAATTACAAATCGTACGTATTCGGTTTCATCGAAATGCTCCATTTATGTGCAGAGTGACTAGCGCAGCTTCAATTTTTAAGATGGAATCATTCCTTTTGCAGACTACGCGGGTCAGGGTCAACGAAAATTGGTATCACGGGTGACGATTTAGTATTGATTAATTGATTGAAGTTTGAGTTTGTAGACACACTGGAAAAATCCATTGTGCATGTCTGGCAGTGTATTGGTATTGACGACAAACCCATTCTAAAGAAATTAAACACTGGGAAAGTGGATATTTTCAAAATGTCAGACAGTCACGCAATCAAAAAGATTTTGGAAAAGTTGAGTATTGCAAGAAGAGAGATTTCATCGAAAAAAATATTCGTTCTAATCAATGAATGGAATGCTATTCTTAAAGAAGATACGATTTGCACTTAAATATAAGTTATATTCACTTAAAACAGTAGAAATTAACCAAGCCCTAATAGTTCACATATTATGTAAGTGGTATAATAATGTATGTTCTATCATAGTTCTTTAGCTGAAAAAAACTGTTTCAAAAAATGCTCTAGCGTTTTAGTATCGAAATGTTTGCAAAAATGGCGCCGGTGCTTTAGTTCAAGGTCATACAATATCTAATACTATTTTACATTTTATTATTTTACTAATCACTTGTGATGAATTGTATGTTGATTAATGACATCACTGCTTAACCAAAAACTTTTGGATTATCTAAAAATAAATCCATCATCAAAATAAGCACAAAATGAGTTTTGCTTGTGTTTTTTATCTAGCTATTCCTTTCCATTGTTACGATTGAATGATATGGTTAATATTCTCCTAATACCACTTAACTCATATTTCCTAGCTGTAAATCTCGGCATCCATTCCTAGCGGTATATATATTTGAAAACAACCCATGACCTCAAGACATCCTACGTGCTCCTTTCGGGTGATATATTTTCTCCCCTACATAAATCTTCGTTACCTTCTCAATTTGTTGGACGTGGTGTATCCCTCTTGGAGAAATCTCATTTATCCCGTCCCACGGATAGCCCTCATACCCTGATACTCAATTCCGATTTAGATTCAGCGGTAATATAAGAGGCGATATGAATTTGCTAACACGAGCAGAATGTTCCGAATATAAACTGAGTATTTGATGAAATTACATACATATGTGTAAATATATCAAATTCCTTAGGGAAAATTTACTTTCACAGTGAATTTGTTTCTTAATATTTCAGACACAGACAGTATTGAAATCGTTAAGCGTTGTTAATTCCCAATTTGCAATTTTTTTATCAGTATTTATTCTTCAAAAAAAATGCCATGCACATAAATACGATTATCTTATAATTTACTTCAAGAGCTTGACAATATATAGAAAAGGCTTTGTGCAAGACATTTATTTTAGGCTACCAATTGTTCATATTGGATTCCATTTTGACTTATGAACCGCTCAAAATAATATATTTATTGCATTAATAACGTAAGTTAAATTTTCCATTACCTTTGCGTTTTCAGCATATTTACGATAATTATTATCTAGTCGTAGTACAATTCAGAAGTGTTTAAGTGAAAGAGTCTTGTTATAAATTGTCCAAACCGTGGCAATAATATGTATTTCGTCATCTTAATATTTGAGAAAGGATTAATTAAATTAAAAGGACAAAATTAACATTATTGTTTTGTGAAAAGAATCCAAAGTTTGAGTATAAGTAACTCTTAACAATTTACATTATCAATGATTATTTTAACCTAAAAATGTCGTGATTACTATATAAAATTGAAGTATTTAATTGAATAAATGAAAAACACACTTTCACTATTCCAAATCCCATACTAATTACTGGAATACAGCCTTTATTAACTCAACGAATAATAATTATTTCGGACGAGATTTTCCAATTTCGAATAGAGCCAAACTTTCTTTCAAAGTCCTCTAAGAGCTACTGTAAGTCCTGCATGGAATTAACTCGGGAGTGTTTTAATTAAATCTGTAATCCCGACAAGCAGGACTCGCACTCGACTGAGGATTAGGTTCCATTATTTGTGCATTATTCCATGCGGGCTGTGATGTCACTCAGCGCCCTTTTGTCACTGTCTCGCCCTTCATGCAAAGTTCCTCTCGGCCAAATAAACAAATGAATGAAAGGACGGATCAAACTCAACAATTGCTCCATCCAGGATATCCGGAGGGAAAGATTAAGAGACTTACGCTCGAAATTCAAGCGAGGCTCTCGTTTTTTCCTTTCACATCCCAAAAATATTGGAAAATGTATCATTGTGACAAAGCTTGAAACTTTACACACACAACAATACATAGACCTATACATACATAAGCCGTTTTCAATTCGACGTCGGATTTAGGCCTCCCCAATCGTTCCAAATCTCTCTATTCTGAGCTTGCCGGGTTACGCCTAGGTACTAGGTCAGGGTTGGCAAACCCATGGCACGCGTGTCTATTGTGGCACGTTAGAGAATTTTTTGGCACACATATTTTGAGGGTACTGTCATTACGCATACTTAGCGGAAAAAGTTTAGCTTCAAATTAATTAGCTTAGGATTTAGATACTTTAAATAATTTTATTAAATGCTAATTAGAGTTGTCAATAAACAAGAACTTGGATTTATAGTCGATATAATAACATATATAATACCAGCACACAGTATTATTATACCATTTGGCCCTATAAGTCCTTTTACTAGCAAATGCGGAACATCTCTGACAAAAGGTTCGCCAACCGTGTACTGGATGATGTCTTTATTCCTTCGGTCTTTGGTCTCTTCATATCTCTCGGTGCCAGTTTCGCTGATGTCCATTGGTTGTCCTTTCTTCTCGCCGCATGGCCAGGCCACACCCATTTCGGAGATATTATTATTTCTGTAAGGTCCGTGCTGACATCATTCCCGTCCAGGTGTTGCGTTTTCTCTGTTTTTGCCATTCCAAGCACACATCGTCCCATATTTGCTTTACGTTGTCTGGAGTCGTTGAATTATTGCGGACCTTAAAGCACAAGTTTATTTTTGTTTCTGTGAGTCAAGAATATGCATTTTTATGAGTGTAAACACGCTATCTACACGATCAAGAATGTTGCACTTATTGGAACTAGCAAAATAATTCTCAGACGGAGTGCTAAAATGTCAATAGTCTGCTATTAGTTGCATGCTACAAACTCTTACAACAGTTACCGGAAAAAAAGATGTTCCGCTCTTGTAGGATATTTAAATTTTCTTTCATGTATATTAACGGCAAATAGTAATAGTGTAAAAAAATTAGTTAATAATAAAATCTATCATGTCAGGCCGTACTTCGTGGAAGGACATTATAAGGTTATGGAAAAATAACACAGTAAACTCCCAATCTGTTGAATTTATTTTCGACCGGTTTCGGCGTAAAGGCCATTCTCAGGACAAAGTCTTTCTGAAAATTTCTGTCCTGAGGATGGCTTTTGAGCTGATATCAGTCGAAAATAAACTCAACTGTGTGCAAGTTTACTGTTTAATTTTTCCATAACCTTCAGTTGGTTGTAGCGTTGTTTTTTTATGTGCGTCGACAGCTTTAGTCATTTCGCATCTTAAACTGTTATAAGTTTTAGCTTTATTTTGAAAACAAAACAATTGCATCATTCTTCACCATACAAGAATGGTTGTGTTGTAAAAAGCTAAAATATACAAATAAATAGTTTTAAAATCAAAAATTAAAATTAAAAGAAAAGCAAAACTGTAGGACATAATATAAAGGATATCCATAACCTTCAGTGAATAATATAATAAGTAAATGGTATTATAGTATTACTTCAAAGTAAGTTTCAAAGATTTTCGAAGTTTAGAATTTTCACTAATTTACTGTAAAAATGATATATTTATATTTATATAAAATAATTATACTACTACTCAAAATAGTAGTTTTTATTCGGGTGTGATTGAGACAAAAAGTCTCTTCTTCCATCCAAATATAATATATCCTGCAAGACGTATGTAAACTATGTCCTTGGAGAGCTTACATATTTAAAGGATTTCCGGCCAATATGGTCAGATCTAAGTGAAGTAGGTGGCAGGAAAACAAAATCACGTTTCCCGACACGGAATTCAGTTACATACCGATTGTTCTTGGAGGAGATACACACTGTAGACATCGGAATGTAATGCTCCGAACTACTCGAGGGAAGAGATTGTAAAGTGGAAGGAATTCGATTTCTCAAACGCGAAAGAGATGATGAATAATTCAGAATATGCGGCTGAATCGGTATTGGATGGAAAATATCTCAGAAATTGCTTTTTCATGCCTTGGTCTAGTTGCGATAAATTTTCATTGTTTTGAACCTATTGAGGAGAAAATCTGAAATGCCTTTGAATGAAAGAACTGTGATACTGAAGACTAGAATGTTTACTGCCAAAATGTAACATATTTCCAAGAACGAATAGTGTTTATATAGCTGGAAGTGCAGCAAAATAGTCAATTATGTTTTCATTCTACTCGGATTTTGAAATCTTGGAAGATGATGAGAACCACTGGGATTCTGATTTACTTTTCTGGCCTTTGCTCGGAATTTACAGGAATCAGCATTGAATATACCGATTTTATCTTTAATTAATATAAATCCTGCATATCTTACTCGAACTATATAATTATATATCAAAGATAATTGAAAAATTTTCGTTTCAAACGAACCCTAGTTTCATTTTTGTAAGACGTGAATTATATCATATTCTTAGACCCAAGGCTTTTTCATTAATCCAATTTCGTTGAAACTCACAAAAAAATATATTATATACACCTCCAGTAGTCCGATCAGGATAGCTGCATTATACTGTCCAGTAGGTTAAACAGCGGGTTTTAGTTCCAACAAAAATAAATTGCAAATATTACAGAGTTACCCCTATATGTCCTTTCAGGTGGACGCGATGCCATAGGAAAATAATCAACTTTTATCCTTTTTTGTCAGTTTCTAAAGCTTGGGATTTCTAAGAACTTCATCTATATCGATCTTTCTAATTTATTTGGATAACTATTCGATTTATCTTACTCCGATCAAACTTAATCGTACCCATGAATGGCAAGACTCTATGCCATTTGAAAATTGATTGACTGTTAGTTTAAAAATCGTCATGGAAATCCAATAGTTGCATCTTCCTATGCATGAAAACATCTAATGAATCAACTTCACTGAGTCAGGCGAGGTGTTGTGGTAATCCATAATGGAAATAATCTTCGAAATATTTGTCCTTTTTACCACAATTTTATTTATAAAAACAAACAAAAACACGACCGGTTTCGACGATTGATAGATGACCATAAGATGACGATCAATCGTCGAAACCGGTCGTGTTTTTGTTTGTTTTTATAAATAAAATTGTGGTAAAAAGTACAAATATTTCGAAGATTATTTCCATCTAATGAATCATTCATACGCCGTAACTGCTATTTATCCACAGACGCACTCATTTTGTAAATAATTCTCTCCGGGGAACATTAGCGAAACATATTCAGCCGCCGACTGTTCACTTCCCGAGGACGCGAGACCTACTTTCCCGACAGAATCTTCCTCATTCCGCATACCGAAGGCGGCGGATAATTTTTCATCGCGGACAGCATTTACATCCACGAGTTTCGAAGACGTAAAAACGGGCGGAAAGAAATAAAAGGATGAAAATCCGTTCCAGAAACGCCATTCCTCTCTCTCGACGTATCCCGTATAACAGATTCGTAAACGCAATTCGGCGCCATCATCGCCGGCGGGATTGAGCGCTGTATCGCCGTCAAAATTTCGAACGGCCGGCGAAATGCTTAAAACCATTCATCACCCCCTGTCCCAATTAAGCGCCGGACACGAGTGGTACACGGTTAAACACACACTGCGTTAACATTTCTCTTCCCCACACCATAAGCGGCGTCCATCGAGCGTCGAAATTCCCTCCCCTCTGCTCTGTTGGAATCTCCCAACGAATCCCCGTCTCGAAAATTCTCTCCGACGACTACCCGGACGTGAGACATGCGACCCGACATGTGATGCCATCCCTCGTTTACTCGCTTTATAGGACGATAATGCCTCTAAGCTGATTTGCCCACCCGCCGACGGAACGAGTGGCTCCGCCCCGAAAAAACAGTCGCGCATCGGAAGGCAGGAAAAAAGAGAATTATCCAATATCGCCCCAAGCGTTACGGCGATACTTGTCCGTGTGATTCATCCTTCGCAACATCTCTCCTGCGCTAAATCCGATATAGGCGCCACCCTCACCGGCTGCTTCCCGCAAATGGAATTGCGAGTCGCTCTGGGTCTCATTGTCTTCGGGGCCCCCGTGGCGTGCCCTGGGTTCGAGTATAATGAGGGTCGAGGGAGGGTCCATGCGTCTTAGCGTTTAGAATGATTGTTTTAGGCGGACGGGGATTTATCGGGGAAAGAGGTGGATGTGGAGGAGGAAGAAGACCTTAGAGGATTAGCGATGCTACCGTTCGGGCGGAATTGATGTTTGTCGATTTTCTCCGGAGGTTTTTTTTATCTCTCTCGAAAGGGGTGAACGTAAAAGCATTTTTATCTGTAAGTGGCGTGGGTGCGCGGATGACTACGAAATGGAAGAGACCTCGGCAATGTTGGTTTAAGCTGATAAATATTGGCTTTTTATTGGAATAGAGGATCCTGGAGGATCAAGACCTTTATGGCCCATCGAAATTGAAGAGCTCGATTCGAAAAATGTTTTCCGGGATGTTTGTTTCAGAAAATTGGTATCGAGGAGTAATTCGTTCCGTCCCATGGCTATTTGTGTTCTTGGTGGTAAGCTTTGCTCCAAGAGGTTTTAAAATATATTCTGATGAAGGTAAATCATAGGAGTTGAGTATATTTATCTCTCTCATTATTGCTAAATTTACCTTACATGAAAAGATGATAAATGTTATAGCAGGCCGGTATGTACCCAATATTTTGCTGAAAACTGAATACAAAAAGAATTAGAGCATGGATTTATGGAAGAAATCTATCTTCGTTGAGATAAAATGCATTTACTTCATTCGTTCAGAAACCTGGTGTTCCTCTCAAGGAAGAGAGAATTTTAGGTATAGATATTGTTTTCATTCTAAGTAGCTCTCTTACAAACGATGTGAATGACGACTCTTGATATCAATTTTTCACTTTGTTGGAATAATATCAGTTTCTTACATAATCAAAAATAAATATGTATGGGACATTTATCTAGCCATCTCATCCACCCTAAGATCCGAAAGAAGTTTTTAGTCTGTTTTGATGATAACACTTAGATTCTGCCTTAAAAACTTAAACGTGGTAGTGAATCATCTACATAACTAACGTTTCGGGAGAGTAACGAAAATTTGAAGCAATTATTATCAATTTTCTGCTGTTTGTTAATAAAAAAATTAATGATTTAATAATACAAACTTGATGAAGTTGAAACTTGAAAAACTTTTGTTAGAAGAGAATATTATGGCATAGAAGAGTCCATTCGTAAGAATCTGGAATTATTTTTAGCGATGCTTATGATCTATTATAATTACAAAATAAGGCTTAAATTAGAAAAGCTAGAATTAAAGCGCCTCATTTCAATCCCTTTACATTCTATAGAGGTAATCGTCAATCCGCAGAACTCATTGATTATCCAATAGAAATTAATATTATTATTATTATTATTAGGGTCTTTATTAGACGAGATTGAGAAATATGCTTTATAGTGGAAAATAAGTGAGATTAAGATTCAGATTACTATAACGTCACCAGTTCCAAAGAATTCCGATTTTTCTGTTTATATATACATCTTTGGCGTCATTTAGTTAAGCTTACTTGCAAAGATATACCTATAGTGCGTCATATAGACAAGTTTAAACTAATTAAGGTTGAATTCATCAACACTTGACTAATTGCTGCAATCCTATACGAGTGCCGATTTCCGCTGATTTTATTTCATGGCCACTATTCTCTTGAAAGCCATCTAGGGATGTCCATTGCATTCAGCACAATTCATCAGCAAAGTAAAGAGCTTGTAATTCAAAGTTTAAGGGAAGTTATCGCATCATAAATTGTGGGTTTGATTAAATTTACAACACCGCTCTAATATCAGCGACCATTTCCCGTCGAAAAGCCAATTTAGGATAATTGCAAGAGCTCGAAATAGCCTTCCTCTTAGAGTTACCTCAATGACTTCTTAGCTAACAAGACCGTTTGGCGAAAGGACGGTATTTCTGGAGAATTAACGAGCAAATTCATTTTAGAAAGACTTCTACGGCTCCTATAGAAGTGGTTCAACTTGGGCGATACTCGGCAACTACCTGTATTTAAGTGAAGAAGGAAATCAAACTATGAATCTATTGAAGTTACAAGTCGCTAGGCCTCAATCCATAATTAGTAAAGTTATTTTCTCGGGATAGAAATGCTACTACACGAGTTATCCGAGGAGACGAATTAATTAATTTCAGGTCCCCATCACGAAGTGCTATTAGCGAGATTTACGGAGGACTACCACGAGTTGGGCAATTCCGCCTCCTCCTCCATTATGGAGTGCATCCGATGCAATTTGCAGGGTTCCAACTCAGGGACGATAACGAAAGAAAAACGAGTTAGAAAAGAGAAAGGAAGCAAAGGGCCACCTGCTCCGGAATTTCTAAAATCGATAATATATCCTGTAGAGTTAGTCATCATGATGTTTTTCACATTAACTGTAGCTGTCGCCTTTTGGGTTTTCTTCATAAATGGAAAATTTCATCGTGAACGTATTAACAAAGATAATTAAACCTCCCTTCTAGCTTGAGCTGAATGAAAAAAACCTTTGAATAATAAAACGTTCATGTCATATATCATGAAGTATTGAATGGGGTAGGTTTCTGTTATGAAATAATTTTGATTTTAGCAATGGTTGCCAAAAGTTCGTGAATTGAGTATAAGTTGTTCTCTGAACTCTCTAAGGATGACCCTTGTATAGTTCTTATTCAGATATTGCTGAGCATGCTATCGCTCGTACATTTCTTATTTTACTGTATATGAGAACTAATTCAATTATTCCTTTTCTGATAGGATATAATCAATTTATAAAAAATAAGGTAATTAAATAAAGGCATCTAAAGGTATTAACTGATCTGCACTCTCCGTGCACTAATGTGGCACGCCTCACAAAAATTGCGGGTATACCTGGAATAATAAGATAAAAATTACGAAAAGGAAACATATTAAAATACGCATGAAAATAATTATAAAAAGAATAACGCATCGAATTCTTCTACAGATAAATACATGCTGCTAAAAGACCATCCGTCCATACATCCATACGTCCATAAGACCGACCATCACTTTCCATACATCAATGCCTCTCTAGAAGTTTGAGAACCCAGCATTAATGTGATAGAGAGTTATGAAGCGGTAACAGACGGCAATACTAATTTGAATGATAATAGAAACGAAAACGCTTCTCATATTTCCACCGACTGATATTAATGGGACATTCTTCAATGGCAACCTAGTTCCTGCACGCCTAAGTCACTGGCTCGTATCTGAAGGGTGAATCGCGCTTTGGTTTTGAAAATTATTGCGGCTTTCCACGAATTACCTTCCCATATTGAATTTCTGCTCCGTCGAATTCCATGGAAATGCATTCAAATGACCGGTAACCATTAGCTACAGTAGGCGGCACAGTATTCTAACATTTTCCCCAAAAACAAACATTTCTGATTCTCGCCTCCTCTTCCCTGACGAATGCACAACTACTCCGAAGACGAACACCCCCTAAGACCCGACAATTTCCGCTGCCTAACGCCCAAGGTACCCCGAATCACGAAACTGGGAAAATAGAGACGGTGGAGGCAAAATATAGAGACCGGCACATTCGAGAAGGCGGGTTAGCGGCGTGCATTTGTTTTGACAATTTGCATTTAATCTTCGTCTGCTTCCTCCGCTGTTAACCCGCTTCGGTGGTCTATTCCACTCCGAAACAGGAATCGATCTCTGCGGAGGGAATTAACATGACGAGTTCTATTTCCCAGTCGGACGCGTCCTTTATCTCAATGACGATTAAAGCGACGCGTTGCGGGGAAAGAGGGAAACACACCCCCCGAGAATTAGCGGACGAATTTCTTCTCCCGACGTCGTCGAATTCGCGGCGATTAATTATGCAAACGATGGCCGAAACCGACAATCGGACTACTAAGCCTTCTCTTTAATCCAATTACGGCCGATGCGGTCTGAGGAATAAGCGTGTAGTGTTAATGGCGCGAGCTTTATAAGGTTGGCCGAGGAAAGAAAAGGGATTAAGTTTCGACTGATCTCCTCGAATTAGGATACTCCTTTGCCCGCCTTCCGCCGTTAATTCGAAAAACCCCGTGGCGGACTTTCATTTCCTGCGCTCCGCCACCTGAAGAGGGATTATCGATCTCCAGTGCCGGTTCCGTATATTGAGACTCGGCTATCGATAGTGAAGGGTATCTACCAAAGCAAAGCGAGCTTTATGTAATTATCTGTTGATGGAATCTCTACACCCGTCCCGCCTCCGAAGATGAAAGGTATCTGCGTTAATTCAAAAAAATGTTTAGGGGTACTAACGAATGGAAGTAATCCATTGCTTTCAACATGATGGTTATCAATCGATTATCAGCAAACGTGGGTATTAATGCTCCGATTGTAGGTAAATTTTTTCGCAAAGGCATTTCATTCCATTTATTACGCTAATGCCTGTAAAATGAACGTATTTCTGGTACTACCTAAATCAATATTTCGATGTTTTGCCATTACAATTTAAGCTCTTATCGTAAATCTATGTAAGTACCCTCCTTACCGCCTTTCAGCGTGTAGATGGGAATGTAAACACGAATTTTCCTAATAACTTTTTACTTTAATGATAATTATCGCGTATCGCTTGCGGAAAGCATGAATTTTAAAACGATTTCTCCTAGCCTCTATTTCTCTTATTTTACGCTCATTATCGAACAGGCTGAAGTAATATAGGGGGTTTATATTATTAAAAAATCAAATAATTAGTTTTATTAAAATGAAATTACTTCCATATTATATATATTGCTCACCAAAAATCGCATTCTTTAGTAGGTACATGCATTATTACTTAAAATATTCAAAGTAGGTATATGTTGCTTCCCAAGATTGTTTTCCGTTTAAATCTTGAATTACAGCAGAAATAACATAGTGTTTCTATATGCTATCATGTGCTTAACTGCGTCTAATAAACCTTCCAATATGCCAATTCAGATAAGATATTAAATGCTGATAAGTTATCTGTAGGAGATATTGGATAATGTACGAAACTGGAGCGGCAATATGAGCAAACAAACATATTGATATAATTGCCCTCGTTGTATCTGATAAGATTTCGAGGGCCTTTCTCTTGTGTATTTTGGGGGCTTAGAGACCATGAACACGCTCTTGGTGTTGTTATTCCTCTTAGAAATGTTTCCGTCCAAGAATTGAATGCTTACGTTTTACTCTTTGATGAATGCAATTCTTCTAGAGTAAAATTCATCTTATATACATGTATTTACTTCAATAATCATGCCTTCAGAATGATAAACTTAACCATGTAAAATTCAACTTGAATATTCTAAGTTTTGTAACCATAACTGACACCAAAAAGACATTGAAAATATATTTCAAGGGTTTTCCTAGGTTTGCATTTAGTTTAAACTTCTTCCCATACATGTCATTTGTAAATCTTCAATGACGATGTCCTCATTCAGAGGAGATAATGATTTCTTATGGCAGTTACACAGCTATTTCATGAAGACATATTTATTCCATAGTTTGTTTTCAATTGAGAAGTTGTGTCAAAGTTTTTTTCTGATTATGTAGCCACAGATTCATTGTTTTAGAGGCATTAAAGAAGAATATGACAATTCTAGTGCTCAACATTAAGCTTCTTCTCCTTAAATGTTACGCTTGCAATACGAAAATTCAGAATTGTAGAATCATGCTGATGTTTAAGTTTCGTCAACTTCATTAATGCATTCTTTATCACGCATTTTATATGAAGCCATAAAATTTATATTTTCTGATCAGAATAAAACTATTTATGTTTTACTTGACTACGTACTAATGTATTTATGTATACAATATGTATTGTTTGATCACTGCCATCAAATTGTTAATCTACTAGCAATGTTTCTGTTATAATAATACCCTTATTTTCATATCAAAATTGAATGAATGACGATGTAGTATTGTAGACGTGTGCCAACATCCCAGAAAAAGTGAGATTGTAGTAAACACGTTTTTTTCCGCATTCATTATTCACCACGGGGTATTCGGTCACGTCGGCGTCATACCGTGGATGGCACGGTCTCAACCTGCACTTACGACGTCCACTTTGTCGGTCCGTTCCACGGCGAGAGCTGAAGATCAGTTGTTATCTCACCGTACGTTCGGAGGCATCAAAGAGTTTGCTTTCTACGTACACCTCGCATACCCACTCTGCTTAGCGGCTCGATACCTTATCTCTTATGAGCAAAACCGGTCGCACAACATCAATAGAATTCTTTGAAAGTTGGCTCGGGGAAACGGGGCGTGTTTCAAACGTTCTCTTTCCCCACACACGGGTTATTCAATCAAAGCGGATGGGACACGAAATTGGAGTAGTCCCCGCATCGCCGATTCATTCCCGGAGTGTCGGCCCGGTATTAAAGCCCGGATTTCCATATGGGAATGCGGAGAAGAACATCGTTTACTCATTAGTGGACGATTGTTCAAAAAAAAATATGTGAGGAGAGACATCTGGCGGCGGCGTTGGGAAAGCGGGCAAAACGGCGAAAGATTAAAATGAAAGATTTTGAGTGCAAAGATCCCGAGAGCGGAAGATTTTTTTTGTGTTTTAATTCTTTCTGCAGTCTAAATGAAATTAGGGTGGATGCCTCGCGTAATGCGATGCTTGCAGAAGAATTGTTCCCTTTGTTACTTTGTGTCGCTCCTTCATAACTCTGATTCCCCTCTCTTTGGATTGCTGGGGGAGAGCCACTGAAGGAAACTCGGGATGAGAAAGAGGCAATAAATTAGGTTTTAATTCGCGTGCGAGTGGGGGGCCACTTTCTTTGAAGCGGTGGGTAAAAGATTCCTTGAGCGGTTTTACGAAAGACCATGAATTATTCTGCGCGTCTACTAATCAGAGGTTATTATATCCTCTCCCAGAAATCGATTTCCATAGGGAAGGCGAATACGCGCTCCATACACCGGTGTTTTGTTACTTACCATATACACTCGTGTATAAGCCGAGTTTTTAAGCTTATTTTTATTTTGAAACGCCCCCTTCCCGGCTTATACTCGAGTGAGAGTCCCACTTACCTATTCTCCGGTAGAAAAAGTCTGCCATAGTTGGAAATCGGCTTGTGCATTCCTCACTAGCTCAATTTACTATTCTCTACAGGTTTAAAATCTTCGATGGCCGTCTTTGTCGGCACCCATCATCTCATTCACCGGTACTCGGAGAAAACAGGAATACATCGCGTAAAAGCAGCAATATATTCCTGGTGTCTCCGAATACCGGATGAACACCGACAAAGAAGGCTATTGGAGTTTTTCAACCTCTAATTGTTATACTAATTCTACTCCTGCCTTGTTCCAAATTTTCTTTCTTTATAACTATTCTTTGTAAATTTTCTCGTACTAACCTACTGGTGCATCAATTACTGTAATTTATTAGAATTATTTTATTTTGGAATATACCAGTAGTTGCTGCATTTCCCACCGTATACTTATACTCGAGTCAATTAGTTTTACCTTTTTTGTGACAAAATTAGGTGCCTCAGCTTATAATCGGGTAGGATTATACTCATGTATATACGTTAAATAGAAAACCACGGCTTCATTTCCCTGATAGCGTCTCCCCCTTTTGGACAATCGCGTGCGACGACAATAAACATAAACACGTGAGAATAAAAAATGAAGAGCGATTAAAATCTGCCCCGCAATGGGTATCGTGAATTTACGGCGGAACACGGTGCGAGCAACTGTAACATGCGATCATGAAACCATTGTGCGCATAGCTGAATAACACACACTTTCCCATCGCTCCTTTTCATGTGGAGTTCACGGGTTTTCACACCGCTTTCCAATCGTAAAAATAGCGATCCGTTTCGGAGAAGTTTTTTATTCCCTATATAACTCAGGTCGTGATTCGCGAAGCCAGCTCTGGGGTCTGGCATCAAAATGGTATTCACAGAGGTACACAGATCCGTAAAATTTGTGGACGAGCGCTGGAGAAATTCGGTTTCGTCAAGGGAAGGGTCGGTGGGGGCGAAGAAAATGTACACGAGCGATGTTACTTTACGTTTATTCGGCCTCGCCTACAGATTGCATGTAGGTTGTGGGACCCTGCTGAAAAATGTCTCATTCGTGAATTAGAAATAGCACAGCGGAAGGATATATGTATCGTAAACAATCGCAACGGGAAAGCAACGAGCGTTGCTTAGATGTTTGAGGATGCAGTATAGGGATATTTAGAATATGGAATATCTACACGAAGACTTTAATACTTAATACATTAAGAAAAAATCGTTTTCAGAAGACACAACCTGGTCCCTGGGTCCCACATCCCACCGGGGGCAATGTAAAATCTGTTGCATGGCTTAAAAGTATACTTTTATTATTCATAATTATCCTAATGATTTTTTCCTGAGGCCTAAACCTAAGGCATGTGTCCTGAAAAAGCTGTTGTTTAGGCTGCATTCAGTGAATAATTTAATTTTAAATATTAATAATGTTACATGAGGGGGCATTCCGATTTTAAAAGTCCTAGATGGACATGATGAAAAAAAGGTTAGGAAATACTGATATAGCCATTATCATGCCTCCTCTTTGTTATATGCCGTTCAGACACTGCGCAGAAGATAAGGGAAAAAGATCCCAGAATGAGTCATTAATAAATTCACTTCCTCCAAGAAAAATACGCGAAAGTAATCGATTCGGGAAGTTGTGTCATGCTGCATGAACCCATGCTACACTCAGAAAGCGGCTTACAAGGTGAACATATAGGTGACTAACGCTTTTTAGAATTTTGCGTCACCGATTCGTTTCCTCGAAATATGCGCTCATTTCAATCCCTTTAGCTCGTTACTGCAGCGGGAGCCGAATGCTTGCAGGACGATAAGTAAAGACAAAGGATTAAAACAACGGAAGAACCACCAGAAGGTGGTTGTCTTTCATCCAACTCGGCGGGTTGGCGAACATAGAAAAAAGCGGGCATTATGACCCCCTCCGTTGCTAGAATTATGAGAGGTCTTCTTGCTACACTTTGACTCGAAGAAAAGAAAGCTGAGGGAAAGGAATGAGAGTTTTTATTCAGGATGGTGTGGAGAGGGTGGTGGATGAAGTTTCAAAGATTGTTGGACGCTGGCCAATCCCTTGTTTTTCCCAGGGATAGCTCCGCAATTGACGTTCTTGCAGAAGATTTTTTTAAGCTCCTACGAACGTGGATGGCTCGCTTCAATTGACGAAAGACTCTTCTCTCCCATTACGTTTTCTAGCATTTTATGCTTTATTCCTTCGCCTTTGATGGTTTAAGTTTTTCTCTAATGTCTAAGCTTCTGCATATGTTAGTGACTCAGACCAGATTCTCGAAGGAATTGAAAAGTAGGAATAAAATAGAATTTTTGTAATCCATGTTTATTTTTATCAAACTCCTGTTGAATGAGTAATCTATTAATCTACATTTACATATAAACCCATGAAAATTAACTTATGGCGTGTGGCAGGGGGTGAATGCACCATGAATACTTTCCTAATCGATTAATTTCTGGTATGATTCGCAGAATAAATGAATATTTAAGTCGACTGGTTCTAGAAACTATTTCCCTGATTTTTTTGAAGAATTATAACAACCTATGTATCAGGAAGGACGCATTATATCTGAAATATGTTCCAATAACGTACTCTATCGGAATTTATAACGTAAATGAAGTATTAACATAAGTAAGAAATAAATAAGGCATTTCGTGTTACTTTACTATTCATTTCTTACTATGGCTTTCCACGAAGTTCGGCCTAAAACAATAGAACTTAACATAAGTCTAAAGAAACCTGTCTTATGTTCTGAAGTGCATGGAACGCCCTCTGATATGTCGTAGCAACAATTGACGAAACGTATTGCCTTTCGATTTATCTTTCCTAATTCGCGAAAACACTTAAGTTAACTCACTCGTCGGCAGGGAATAGTATTGTACGCCTTGAGTATGCATACACTGCTTGCATACTAAGGCGAGGCGTAAATAGCGCTATGTAACGTTGTTCGTACACTTATTCTTCGCTCCTATCGACTATTCTCTTGTGTCATTTAAGTGCTCATATACTTAAATTATGGATGTGTCATTATTTATGACGACATTTTATTCATAACTAGAAAAGATAGAATATAAAAAATTAATATTTTCATTAATTAGTAAATTATAATACGGTTTTTAACGTACTTTTGCTCCGAGGTTTGTATTGCATGATATTGTTCGGTAGAAAACTAACGTTAACTCAATAAGGGAGGTGATTCAAAATATTCTAGACCGGTGTTTTACTTGTAAATGAAAAACTTGATTAAAATTCATTTTATATTAGATAAACACACTATACCTTAAGTTTAATTCTCTTTGGGATATGTTTTCGTAAAACCTGGTGAAATTACTTGCTACAAACCCGAAGATATTTCATTATTAAAATATTTTAAAATAAATCTCGTTATTTGTATTCACTAGTATGATCGCTGCTTCTACTCAAAATATATTTGCCGACAGTTTTTTCCTAAAGGGTATTGCGTTTTGCCTATGTTTATTTTACTAAAAAGGTAAGGAATACGTCTTGAAAGAGAGAGATATGAAGAAGCTTCTCTTACAAGTCACGGCTTCGAATATATTCAGGTACATAATTCTTGAAGTCAACCGTTTGAATATTGATCGATATTGGTGTTAAAATAATTTTTGTATCATCTTTAAAAATCTAATATTAATGTTGTGCCAAGGAAAAATGTACCCCAGGCAGCCAATGGATTAGCGCGTTCGCCTTTGATGAAAATAGTCCCGGGTTTGATTCGCGATTGGGCCCAATGCGTGAAAAATCACCTCAGCTGTCGCAATGCATTAAAAGATGCTACCTCTAATACTTTAAAGAAAATTTCTCGCCTTCTATAAGGGATATTTTGAAAAATTAGTTGAATGATTCAAGTTTCACCGTAACATTCTACACCTCCAATTGAGTAGTTAGTCAATGATCTTAAAATGAACAAATAACCGAAAGAAGCTTCATTTACTCTCTTGAAAGCAGAATAATGGTAAATACGATCTTATTTGGACGGTTCTTTATAAAACACACTTTGATGCAGAGCTGCGTTCGCTCTATCTTCGACACTGAGAAAGACTTTCCGTATCAGATGTCGAAGGGACACTGAACCCATGGCTTTGAACTTATCTTCCGAGAGAATTCTGTCTTCGAAGTTTTCCTTCGGGACCCTTTCATCCCTATCTGTCTTCCGCAATCCACAAGGGTCTACCAATTTATCTTTCAGGGATCTATTCGGTTATTGTAGGATTCCACCGTTGATCGTATTTTCTTGCAACGTGGCAGGCTATTTTCCCCCATAAGCTGCTCCAATCATACCTGAGGCGCATCCCCTGCCTCGAAACTTTTTCTTCCATCATTCCAACAGTGAACGAAATTTACTTTATGGGGGTAATACACGTCGCTTGTGATGTATTTTTGTAACTTCTTTGAGACAGAGAGGGAAAAATCTTGAAGGATGCCAATGATTGATTTCCATTAAACCAGGGTGATGATCGACCGATAAGTTTGCGAACCAAAGTTTTCCAATATAATAAGGCTGATAATAGAAAAACATTGCTTATATCTTAATTAAACTTAAATTCATCACATAATTGGATATTTTTCAACCGTAAATATATTTTCGATAAATTTGAAGTCGAAACTCAGAAACCGTAAAAGCATCGGTGTAATAAAATGTAATACATTCTTCGAATCTGAACGAAAATGATTTATTTCTACTGGAATGGATACTAAATTGCGATATATTTGTAAATTTTATGCAAGATATGGAATCTTCCTGGGAGAAATTTTAAGGCCGTAAGGATTTGATCAATGAATAGGATAATACATAAAAATGTCAAAGTAGAAATGGCTTTGCCTGCCATCCATAAATAGTAACCTAATTAGGAAGACATGCTGCAATATTTCAAATAGGCTCTAATAAACAAACAAGTTGCTACTTCTTGAAGTGTGATTCAGTATTTTCTGAATGTTCAGCCATTTCCCAGCTATTGATGGATATATTTTGTTGTGAAGAGGATCATTTTGCAATTGTTTAATTTTGACAGTAAGAATTAGGTTTTAATTCAGGTAAAAAACCTTAAATATTTAAAATCCAATGAAAATTATGAAATATCTTTCAGGAGATAACCACAATAATAAGATTGATGATAAAAAGATGCCTAAAATGACTTGAGTTAATTAATTGTGCTGCTATCTTTTATTTAAACAGTCCCTTGTAAAATTTTAAGCAAAATGAATTTTAGGAAATTGGAAATTTTTTTGGATCATCGGGTGTCTCATATATGTTATTGTATTTCCATAATCAAAGGTTAGGAATTATTTTTTGTTTAAATTGAGAAAAAAAGCAGAAATAAATTATAGATAAATATCATATTTCATAATCTAAAAATCAATGAATGACATACACATTGTTTACTTCTATTTTTAACCCTTTTCCTAAAATTAATAACGGCTAGTTGGTATTTATTTTTGTCCCATCTCTTTGTGCAAAGCTGCCTTAATTGCGCGGTGTAAGCTCTTTCCAATAGCCGAGGATGTTTTACGTCATTCGTTTCAGTTATCAGTTGGGTAAACGACGCGATCAGATTACTTTCCATCAATTATAGCCTCCATCAATTTTAGACCGAAATTCTTAGGAAAAGCATTTATCCAATTCCTGGAAGACTTTGGTGGTAAATATTAGGGTCATCGATTAGTGGGAGGCGAGAATTATCGGATTCCTATCCTTTCGATAAAGACGACCACATTTCAAGGACGTCTTAACCATTGAGCTGTAAGGGATATCGCATTGGGAAACTTATTGCTCAGAATTAAAGGCAATAACTTACATTTCATTTGCATTGAGAGCTGCGTCTAAAAATCTAAACATGACAAATTCTGTTATTTCATCGAGTATTTATACAATTTATATATCAAGAAGGGTTTTTGTGTTTCTGTAAAATTAAATTATGTTCTAACGAACTTTCACCCATCTACACTATTAATAAACGAATAATTTGTGAATTAATATCTGTTTATTATCATCGTTTACCACATTGTGATCCTGTATATTTATATTACTACTACATGGACTTGTTTAATCAATTTTTATATACTTCTATACTCCTTTATATTTATTTACAATTTTACAACTGATACAAACGATTAAGAAGAAAGAAAGAAGATTTATTAGCATGCAACCAAATAAAAATAACAAACTGCAGTCATGGTTTCCTTCCACGGCAAGGCGACTTACCATTGTGTTTGCGTAAACCATTTTCGGTTTGAATCAAAGATGCTTGCCGATTAATTAAACTTTAAAAGATTTTATAAACTGCTCCGAAATTATGGTTTATTCGGGACTACTTCAGCTATAGTATTGTGAATGGAACATTATTTATCTCTACAATGTGGTATTTATTCTCATTTATTAATATTTTTTAATATTTGGCAATGATAACGCAAGATGCGGTAAATCTTATCCATCGAGCATTATGAGTCTTTTAAAAACCTAAAAGGTTTTCTTAAAATTTTCACAGTCATCATAATAAATCTAATCTTAGCAATCACACTGATATTCATAGATAGCAATTAAACTAGAAATTCATGTTTTGCATATGGAAAATATTGAAAATCGAGCAATATTAAATTAGTTTTTCATTTCGGTAAATATATCAGTTCACAATGGTTAGGTATTAAAAAAAATCGAATCAGGTTCAAGGACATTTCTCAAAGACAACGCATGTCGAAGGTTCAGAGATATATCCTAATTTAAAGGATATTAAATTATTCTCAGAAGTATAATATGTATTTCTTTGTGCTATGCAAAAAGCACCAGAAAACTCCATTACGCTTCGACAGTCGAATTGGAGAAACTTTCACTTTCGTTCGCTCTCATTCTTTCAGTCTTCTTTTGCCAACCTTCTCCCTATTCCATATTCTCTCTATTCTCCACTGCCCTTATATTTCCTTTACTCTCTGGTTGGAGAAGGGTAAAAATCTTATTTGTCGGAAAAGGAAAGATTATACCCTTCATTGAGTCGTTCAAAATATAAAGAGAATATTAAGAAAAACTTCGGCGGGTCTGAAATTCTTTCAACGCTCGCTACTTTCTCTCCCTTAGTGAGATATGAAATAACTAATTCCACATTTTCCTCGAAATTCACATTTCAGAATTTCATCGAATCTATTTTGTTCTTGCTCATTTTGCCGAAGAATATACGACGAGAGGCCTCCAAATTCCTTTATTTCGAAGGGAATACCGAATATCATGGTCGACAGTGGTACACGAGATTTTATATCGAAAACAAACCTCCTATCTCTGTCATCTATGGTCAGAAAAGAAGGAAAAAAACATCTAGTCATATTGATGAAATCCCGAGCGCTAGGAAGATACTTTTTATTTAACATTCCTTAGTATCGATTGGATTATTATATAGTATTCTACTTATTTTTCAATAATACGTTTTTATTTATTTTCCAATTTTCCCTGGATCGTAATATTATACATATTGAATATTTATACTATAAATACTGTCATCCGAATTTTGAGAAGAATATGTCATATTTTTATTGTATCAATATCCGATATCATGGTGGGCTCATGTGTCGCTATATGAAATACCATACGATAAGATATTTTAGCTCGATAGCTTTAGAAAATTTTATTTTATATAAACTTTTCGAAGATAATAATCATCATATACAAAGTTGCACCGATTTATCGGTAGTATCGTTTTTCAATCGGGCTTCTGGTGAGTTAGAATTATCTTTGCTAGCATGTTTAAATATAACATGATTTTATAACGATGACTCATAAAACATGACTCAGGCAAATACTTCTCAAAAGGAATTCCGTAGTAATATTCACGATCAGTCGCCATCTCTGCTGGCTTTCTGATATTGAGAACTAATCCAAAGGTCATTCAAATAATAAAATTAATAATAATATTATGGTGCCTCGTAGGGATATTTAAACTATTAACAAGATATTTAGTTTTCCACATATATTCGATAAATCATATTTCATTAAGCATTGAAGTAATTCCATGTATAACGCAATTGAATCGTATATTCCATTTTTATCTCGTAAAATGAAATCACCTACGTAATTAATTATACTTAATAATAACTTTATATAATTAACAAGTAAGTTTCTCATATATGCTCGAAAGTTATCTTAGATTTTTTTGTGAAATAAATTTACTTTACATGACCATGCTATCCTCAAAAGTTTTTAATTTTGTAGGGCAATCTTCTCGTGTTGAGTAACTTTTGTAGTAAATGTTCAAAAACGTTTATTCAAATACTTGGAATGAGAAGAAGTTTACTGTTTTGGATGAAAGCCAATTAAAGGAAAATTAATAGATATGGCTTGCCGTCGATAATTAGTTTGTAACTTGAAATATTGGGTCAACTAGTAATTTAACTTCGGAAAAATAATATCGTCTTTGAAAAGGAGTTTCTCGGAGCATCAAGCAGCTGAGATAAAGGTCATCATTATCGGAAACTTTCATAAGCTAGTATACAGAAAAAATGTTTCGTAGTTTTGAACTGGATAAGTCAGGAGCAAAAAAGCAAATCTTAAAAACTTCGAATGTGCATCCTAGAAATCGTTTTAGGTGTAAGTAATCGAGAAACATAAATTGAGTTCGATCCCGAGAGCTAATTTCATATTTCCTGAGAGATAAGAGGATATAACGTAAGTTTTGGTTCGCAGAATTCTCATTTCCTGTTATTTTCCGCGAAGAAGTACGAAAAAAATAATATGTGCATATGCCACAAGAAAACTTTTGAAATGGCAACATTTTCTCTACAACAAAGCTTTTCGAGGCACACCCGCGTTATGTTCAAGGATCACATATGGTTAAAAAATTATGAAAGAGTTCTTCATTTCACAAGAAACTTGACCTTTAATGAGAACGCGTGAAGAAATTACAAAATGCTTTCTCATTCTTTGAATTTTCTCCACATTAATGATCATCACGCAAACATTACTGAAAAAATAATAACCATTGTCTAAAAAAACTGCATAACGATGTGCTTTCTAGAGGTCATATCTACACTCAAACTTTTAATAGGTGTAGTTTAATCTTGTGGTGTTCTTATCTTTGAATTTAGGGGCGTCAACTTTTAATTTAAAGTTTTGGTCTAAATCATATTTATAATAGAGTAAAAGTATGACGAACGTCAAGGTTCCACATCAGAGGGAGGTTAAGAGATTACATCATCAGTTGGTTGAGGAAAAAATGATTTTCAAAGCATTGAAAGCAGCAAGAGGAATTGGGTGAGAGGTTAACGCAGATACTGTGGAGGTGCAATGGAAAAAATTTGATTTTCAGAGCATCTTAGATTCGTCTTCTTTTTGCTGAGTAAATTGGATGGCTTTAGAAATAGAGTAGTAATAAAATTCTTCCAAAGTTAATGAGTCGAGTGCATTTTGATGAGGAAGCTTCTTTCGAATTCTGCCGTAACCTCAATTATGTGCAACTTAAAAGAGATTATCTCTCTGGAATTGAATTCTCGTAATTATCTTTGGAATACATTTTCATTTAAGATGGGAGATACTTGAGAATAAAATGAGCTTATTCATAGCAGTAATATCGAGTATATAAAATACTACATAGAAATTAGAATTTTTATAGTCAAGCTAAAAATTTCTGTATCTGTCGAATTAGATTGAGAAGCATTTTATGCTTTCCTGCATAGATTCAATCACGTGGCTTTAAAATCAAGCATAAGCATAAACAAAGGATAAATCTTCGGCTCCACCAATGGATTATTCATCTTAAAAAACGACAAAAGAACTTTTTGTGCCCTAGATTCATTAAAATATTAAAAACCTCGGCTTGCAGTTACTATGTCATATGACGAATTTGCCCCTGCATGCAGATGTAAGATTATAACCAAGGGACAGGGGAAATATTTCTGGTGGCCTATTTTATGCACATACCTTTAAAGTATGAGTACATTTGAATTACCTTTATCCAGCAACGTTTAGTTTAAAAAGTTTTTAAACTCTTCCTTCAAACAATATGGATATGAAGCTGGAAGAAAGAAAGTAGCTGAAATGGAAGAATCAGTTCTGGAATGGCCACGTTCCAGGAAATTTTCCAAGAAATAGAACAAAAATACGTGAAATTTCATGTCGGTCTCCCTAGAAATATTATGCTATATTCCAGAAGCTCATGAATAAGTCGGCAAGTAAGGATGAGAGTGAGGTTTTCATTTCAACGATATTTGATGACCGGAAAATTTCGGACAGAGGAAATGTTGTCGTGAGAAATGCGTTTTGATTTTAGTAACTTTTTTTCCTCAGCGTTAAATCTGGTTTTATAGATCCGAGCCCATGCATTTTAAAATATTTTTATTTAATAAGGGAGGCTAATATTTTATGCTCAAGAAGGCGGAACACAAACTTTTATATTCTTTTGAAAAGGTTCAAATTTTTCAACTGATATTAGGAGAAAAACTACTTTATTCTCAGTTTTGGAGATCGTGGGTGGGAAGAATAGCACTAAAAGATTTTAGGGGACTAAGCATGTCTGCCTAATGAACATCGTAGTGTTAGGGTGTTGTTAAGGGGAGAGTAAACTAGTTACAGAGGCTTTTGGTTATATTTTATTTTAAAGCTTAAATGTTTTGACGCTGGGTAGAATTGGAGTCCTTCCTTAGAAAGCATGGTATAAATATGGTAGCAAAGTCATTACATGTATATTTCTGATCGTATTGAAACGAGATCCTAATTTCTACATCTTTCTTTACGTTATTGTCTAAATGTGATAGATCAGAATTCGTCTTTGATTGACGATTGGATTAGAAAATTATCTATTTCTACCTTCTATTGTATTTTGATAGCAAAATGAAGACTATGTAAAATGACTCGTCTTAATAAATGGCAGATTTTTTCTCCTTCACTTCCACCGCACATTTACAATAAACATGTGTATCATGTGAAACTTCCTTCATCTTTATCACCTATGCCTTTTTTCGGGGCTTTCCGGAGTTGCTATGATGGCTGGTACATCTGAGATGTCCGTTCGTGGTCGGAGGGCAATGCCATTTTTGATGGACCCTCCTCCACTCCTCCTCCATCATAGCCTTTGGAAGTGAAGGGGGGATTGTGCTGCTGTGGTAGCTTAGTGGTTAGAGCAACCGACCGGCAATTGGGAGACCCGGTTTCGTTCTCCGGCTACGGCAGACTTTTTCTCCTTCACTTCCACCGCGCATTAATAAATGATTTCAAGAAACATTTATCAGGGCTTAAAAGTGTCTCCCTTCTCTATGATTCAACTTTATCTTCTTCAGAACCGATAAAGCGATATATTATCAATATTTCAAAATTGCTCGTTTATTTTCTTCATTGTATTCAATCAATAAAACAAAATATTGATTGTCTCACACAGAAAGAAATGTGGTAACCCTAATTGTTTCTCTGCTGAAGTTACAACAAAATATAACATAGTGCGATCAGTATTTTTCTGTGTAATTTATGGTTTATTTATGTAATGTATATAAATTCTGGAAAATTTAAAATTCCTGCAGGGCCTACTCTGAATTCATAGATGATGGAAGGGAAGCATCAAGAAAGTCTAGATAAATTTTTACCCTAAAAATCACCTTTTTTGGGAAAGGTATTATTAGGAAATCAACAATAATTATAGTCTACCTTTCAAAATTAACTGCTGTCACAGAAATAAACAGACACTTAAACCTTGAAAATTTATTTTAGTCTCTCCAAGAAATATAAATGGAAAGAGTCTGTAAGCACTTGTAGAATTTTGAATTAAAATCGAAGAAAGAAAAGTCTATTAGTATCTAGCGTTTCGACAGGAGGTTTTTCCAAAACCCCACCACTATATTTTATGAAAAAAAGCAGGAAGGTGAATAAAATTTATCGTTTGAGGACGTAATTGGATTGCTTCTCGATGGGGTGAAAGGCACGAAAACGCTTTGCCTTTTCGTCACTCGAAGAGAGAGAGGACGACGAAGGAAAAAAATGACTGCGCCGTCGCGCTACCTCATCGATAGTAATTTGGTACGGAAATCACTCTGATCCTCGATGATGCGGTCCATGCGTTATGAACGCCACTATGCATTCATATTTAATTAAATGAGAATCCGTCATTTTATTCCGAGGGATCTTAATCAACTCTCTTTCGTTTTACCAACCTGAAAATCAATTAGAGACCGAGTCAACCTACATTCCGTAATGAATCCTTTTCATCCGCCGGAATTAATAATGAGAAAGCTCTGATTTACTGAAGAAATGGAAAGATGAGAAGGAACAAGGCATATTTTCGGTGCAGCATCGAGAAAACTGCGGCATGTATCCTTTATTTTCGCCTTCGTTCGTACTAATTGGAGGAATCACATTTTCTCTAGCACCACTTCGTCTACGAATGAATCTCATTATTAAAAGAATCTAATTAAGCATTGCTACGATTTCAAACGCTGTAATTCTCTGGAAAATTCGAATTTGTTTACATCAATCCTGCACTTCACGCCTACTTCATTTAGGTACCAATTAACAATTTGGTAAATAAACTCGTTTCTCGAAAGTGAGGTAATGGTAAGACTTAAGATTGATTTGCAAAAGGGCGTAGTCAGATTAATACTTGAATAATATAATTATATACTCGTTTAAAAACATTTACATCCAAGAGCTCTAGAAGCAAAATTCCTTAAGTTTCTTGTATCATATTTATGCTAAGTAAAACATATCATGTTCCTATGTTGCATTGTCAAAAATTTCTTTTATCTCGAAGGAGGAGGAATTCAATGACACTAATATTTCACACAAACGATGACACTAATATTGTATCATAAAATTGTAGTTTAGATATTATAAAATTTAAAATTTATTTATTATCAAGTTATATTATTAAAATATACAGTATAGTAAGTAAGTCTTCGCATCTTGGCAGGTTTCCAGAAAATTCCTTTATGAAATTGCCTTAATGTCGTAACTCAATCCGATAGCTATTCTTTATTCTTATTGAAACTAAATTATAACCATATATAGATATATTGTATTGAAGCAAAATTAAATTAAAAATGAAGAGTTCTATGACATCTGAATATTTTAGAATAATAATAGAAACATCTTTTCGTCTTGAAGTATCAACCCATGAGTCAATTTTAATGATGGACGATCATGTGGTATGAGAAATATGTAAAATGATACTCATGAATTACATTTAATGTATGTAAATCAAATTTTCCAACAAGAATATACATGAATAGGTCATTGAATAACTTTCTGGCTTCATAAAATCTCGTTTCTCGTCCGTTTTAGCTACTCCTCAAGCGTGGCTCATTCATAACGCAAGTTCCTCTGTTTGTTTTCTGCTATCAGCGGCAATATTCGCAGGCGCATCTCCCAAAATTCTCAGAGCGAAGGAAGCTTTTAAGAGTTCTTTTTATAATTTAATTAAAGCGGGTCATCAATTACGGAAACGACTGTTGAGGAGGACGCCCTGGAATCTCCTCCCTCGAATTGGGCGGGGCCCTAAAAAAATGGGATTGCCCAACGCTTTTTCGTACGGCGAAAATCTTAAAAAAGAATAGAGAAGGCAACTCTGCGGAAGGGTCTTAAGAGATGGCAGAGGGAAAGATAGGAAGTAAGTGATAGGGGGAACGAAAAAAAGCGATCGATGAGGAAATATTTGAAGGGTATAATTAGAGGTAACTTTATGGATCGGAAAAAAGGTCACAAGTAAATTCATCATCTTCCTGTATTTACTTTTTTCCTAGCGATTTTTTCGCCCCATCCATTCAGGTCCAATTTGTCTTTATTGCCTTCCTCACTCTTACCTTAAATTATACTCTTTCTTCACGCGAACGATTTGACAACGCTATTTTCAGGGATACGATGAAGTGAAGTTTCAGGCAATGAGTTTGTTCATTCTATAGAGAATGAAGCGAGTGTTCTCAAAAATGGAAATAATATAATAATTCGTTTATTAAGTCTGTGATTGCTTATAATTCAAGCCTCATACATTTGAGTGTAATGAGTGTAATGAAATGAGATATTCATTACTTTAATGCATTCTACATGTTCTTTCTTACTTAAATGATTACTAAAAGCCTAATTAATGTGAATATATACAATCTTTAATTTTCCGCTAATTTTGACACGTTAAAATTTTAAACGGAAGAGAATAAAGAAATAGTTATTCTGAGTAAACACCCTGGAAAGGTATTCTACATAAACTTAATTACTCAAATGATCACTTAAGGCTAGATAAATTTGTAAATATACATTTTTAACTTGTCGTTAACTTTGATGCATTAAAATTTTAAGTAAAGAAAGAGTAATTTTGAAAAATCGGAAAAATGTTAATATTTCCGTCAGCACTTCTAGAGGCGTCTGCGAATAAATGCAATTTATTGAAATGTTGATATATATTCAAGAATAAAACTTAAGGGACATAAAAATAACATCCTCTCATGCGAAGGCATGCATGAAACGTCGCCCTTGATCAATTCCTGAACATTCCTGGACCGTTATTTTATATATAACTAGAAATTTTTTCTTCGATCTGTGCCTTTTTTATCTCCCACCCAATTTGCAGCCGAACTCTTCCTTAGAGGGCATCCAGACTTTATTTAAAAAAACTCAACTTCCTCAAGAGATTCCCTAACCAATTAAATTATTTCTCTGCCACATTTTTCCAATTTCCGTCCCTTGGTTTTCCGTGTTGCTAGATTTGCCGAATGGGAAAGAGAGGTCGGCAAATGTTCCAAGTCCGGGAAAATATACGATCGTACCGCCCTTTCATGTGTAACTGTAGTAATAGACCCTTTCGTGACTGCCTCTTCCATTCTTCCCATCCGATCGCCCTTTGAATTCATCACTCGAGTTTTTCTCTTCCGATTTCCGAATCGATCATTACCGATCTTTCGAGTGCAATAACAAGGGAAAAAGTTCCCATTTTCGTCACTGCTTTTCAAGACGCCGATGGGTCGTAAATTGCGCCCTCCAAAGGGCTCGCGGCAGCGGCGGATATGATAAAAGGGAGCGGCGACGCTTTCGGAATACGCCGATCAAATCGATTCCAGCGCATGTTTGCGTTAGCGGGACAGGCATGAAGGGAATCCGTTCGGGGGACGGCGAATCGGACAGTTAAATTGCTGCGCGAGCGACCTTTTACTTCTCTAAGTGGAGAGAAATAAACACGAGATCGTATGCACGGAATCTCCGCGTGCGTGTTCACATCGAGTGGTCTGATTGAACGTTCGGATCCACGGAGGGATCCGCTGTGCATGAAATTCCCGTTTTATGGCGCAATTTTTATGCCTCCCCTCACCCCTGGGGAAATTCCCCCGTTTCAAAGGGTATGCCGGCGAGAGAATTGAAATCTCGTGATTTTCGCCGTCGGTGACACACGTCGGTCGTCCGATTTTTCCTCCCGTAAAAGGCGAGCGCTGAGAGAATCACGTTCGAATTGATGGGATCCTTTGTGGGTGGATGAGCCAATCCCATGCGGAAATTAGTATGCCATTGCAAATTAAGACATATAGAATGTATAGATAAGATATTAAAACAGATTAAATAGTGCAAATAACAAATCTGTTTTAATCTTAGTATGCTAAATTAAATCTTTACCTCGAGAGATATACTTGTGTGGTTTGCGCTAAAGCAGAGACAACATCATTTTCGCAAGAAAGGAGCCATGTTTAATAAAATGATGAATCTGCGTGCTAACGAGGTGCCAAGCCTTTGCGTGAGCCGCCGACATAATCTATTTTATTGCTTCAATGAACAGCTTAAGATAGCCTTATTGACTTAGTTCTTGACATGATCATCGAACGAGATTCGCATTAATTCACTTTTAAGCTTAAACGTTTTGAGTAAAAGGTGTTAATCAACTTGATGTTATCTACAAAAACAGCGCAGACGTAGTTGAACGTGCCTAATAAATTATTGGCATGCTTTAGACAATATCAATAAGCAATATCACAGTTAATCTTGGTACCGAAAGAATGTTTTCATAGCAGCGTAGGTGAGAATAAAGTCTACGTAGGCTGCAATTACATACTGTTCTACTAGCTAAAGTTATATGAGTACAGAATGAATTGTAAATTTTTCCTCGTCGATATTGAAAGGTTTTCTCATATTAGGCAGATATAATGTTTGAAATCATTAAATTGCAACATGTAAAACATAATACGTTGAAAATCATTCGCCTTAAACACGAAGAGCTATCTTTTCATGCACGAGAGCTAACTCCTAAAGGCGTAATGGTATCGCAAAGATGTTCCTTGTTTGCTAGCTAATCTTTGAATCAATGTTTTCAACTCGAATTTCGTAGAATTATCTTATCGATTGCGCACGTTTTAAAGGTGAATTTTCCGTAAAAATTTCTAGATTTTCAGTCTTCATCTGTTTTAGTTTCACTTATAATTTTTCAAAACGCTATACGTTTTTGTAGAGTACTTTTCCACAAAAGCTCTAGCCCATCACCTTAGAGTTACTCTCTTAAAAGCATACCTTTAAATTCCAAGCAGTTTCTCTTAAAAATTCATCTTTCCAGTTGGAGAAAATATCTGCTAGGTCCTCTGCTAGTTCCTTTAATATTAGAAAATAGCATATGGAAATATTTACGACTGCATTGAGAAAGAGAGATTCCTCTTTGATTAAGATAACTTATGCAAATCCATTTTATCTTATGAGTAGCACATTGATTATCGTGTTTATGGAGCAAGCTGGATGGTGGCTATCTTGCGAGAGAATAACCTATAATGGAAGATGTGATCGAAGGAAATATCGAGTGAAGGGAACTGATGTTTAAGAAGATATTTCAGTTAAAGTTTGGGTAAAGAAGAGATAAGGGAAGTTTAGGACATCGAGAAAGCTGTAACAATGCAAATATCGATGTAACACATGGCCACGGGTCGGTAGCATCATAAAGACGTGATAATGGGATGGGATAGGGAAAAAATCTCAATGCATATAAGTATTATATTCAATAACGGGTTAATGTATTAAAAAGCAATGTAAGGAAGTGGAGCATAGCAATCCACCCCCAGATCAATAGATTTTATTTTCGGTCTTCATTTTATTATATTTTACTTCCATGTTTAAAACATTTCTGTTCATCGAACATCCCAATCTGCATCTTAATAATTTTAAGGAATTGGTATATAATGATTTTATTTATTTATTTATTGGTATATAATATTTATTATTTCATTTTACAACTTATTTCTCTCTATATGGTTCTCATTCTCATTCCTGTTGTAATAATAAGAACGTAAATCTTTCAGACTAATATCCTTGTGAGGAATATTTTATTTTCTCTGTAAAATAAAGTATCTAGTATATAATTACCATAAATGCCAGCCGATAAAATTATAATTACTATAAACTTAATATTTGTGTTTCGGGAAGTCTTCTCACATGTGCGTCAAGTCGTATATGTTATTCAAATGAATGTGTAAGTTTATACTTACAATAATTAAATACAATAGATTAGGAATCCTAAAGAAAATATAGAGTTGTACTTAAACCGCAAGGAAAAAAAACAATTTTTAACCCCAAATGAAAGAATAATCTTTCAAATGAAAATTGAAATGAAAGAATAAAGTTCCGAGATCTGTGGAAAATCTACTCTTCCTGTAAGATATGCAGAAGATATTTAATCTAAAATTAGTATTTATTACCTTTTTTTACTTTCATTATATCTAACTAAAACTATGCAAAGTTTTCAGTTTTTCCTATTTTGGTGTTGATATTTTTGAGGATAAATTTCTCGCCTTAAATGCTTTGCGTTGATTATTAGAAAATTGTGATCTACAGAAAAAATGAATGCGCTTTGAGACGATTTTGAATATAGGATGATGTAATGAGAGAGGCATCTAATGAATACTAAATATTCGAGCAAAGATAAGCGTATATACTTTCTCACGCTCGGATAAATCAGCGCAACCTGCAATCCATCCGAATTTCCCTACATTATTCCATCCCGTCGAAATGACGTGACATACCGGTGTAGGTGACCACACGACAAGAACAAAAATAAGACAGATGGGACGTTTTATTTTTTTCGCAAAATGTATTCCGCTAAGCCTCTACACGGAGACCTAAAATGCGAAGAATCCTACCTGAAAATATTCCAGCAGACAAGCGAACGGGAAGCCTAAGTCGTGTCCCAGCTTCCTTTTTCAGTCGTGAAAATATCGAAAAAAAGTCAAATCCGGAAAAAGGAAGAAAAAAATACCTGATGTCCCCGAAAGACATTACGCGGCAGCCGAGTGAAATCTTGCAAGGGAGACAAAGGGGTTTTAGTCTCTATGGTTTCGGAACACGTCGAGTAAAAGTGAAGGGGAGGAGAAAGGCGATAGATTTTTCGAATGAGGAGTGCGGTAAACAAAGGATTGACGAAAGGCCCGCTCTTCTCCTTTGGTGTCCTCGGCAGCTTTTTTCCAACCTTCAGGTAAATAACAGATCACGTGTGTCGTCAACGTGTTCGGGAAATGTGGAGAGCGTAATGTTTTATAGGGTGAAGGATGTGATAAAGGTATTGTTTACGCTCGTACTTTGTGTAATTTATTTCAAAAGGATCCCGTGTTTATTTCCCCGAGATCTTTTCCTTTTGAATGAAAATCACGTTCCATTTTGCCTCCCAGCATCCATACAGTGATTTTTTTATGTCTCCAAGTCTGCGTTCTCTCCGAGGAGATCTTGAGAGCACATGTTGAAGTCTCGAAATTCTTTCATCTTCCGAGCGAAGAAATTAATGAGAATTTCTTTGAAAGGCTTCCTTCGCTGTGGCATCTCAAAGTTTTTGGATGCTATGCATACGAGTATTGATAATTTTTACGAATTTTGTTCGCTAAATCGGATATAAATCTCAAAAAATATAATACTGTGGTTAGAAATGGGTTGAACACTTAAGCCACCATTTCAATTAATATTATTTCATGTTTAAGATAAGTTTCGATAAGTGTATCTGAAATAATACTCCTGAGAATCGACGTTTTCTCTTTGTTATGATTAACATATGTTGGTAGTGTAGGTTTATTAGGAAAAAAATGTATCTTAGATGACCCTGGAAGTAGTGGATGGAGGAAGTGGTTAGATTCGTTTCCCAGGTATTAAATTTACCTATGCAAATAGAAATAATAAATAATAAGGAGCGTGAAAACTTTTTTCAACATTGCATGTGAACAATCTGAACATTGAATTATGCAATTGAATGAAAGAAAGAAGACAAATTTGAGTTGACCATAACTAAATATCTTATTCCAGATTTTGGTGGCATATGTTGTATAAAGAGAGGAGTTAAATGCAATCCAAAAATTACATGTCATATTCATAGATTTAATTTTTAGTAATACAAAATTTCTGGAATGTTTCAAAAATAAAGGGAATGGCACATTCTAGATATATCAGCTAGTAAAATGATATACATGTAAAAGAGTTTTATTATTAATGCAAGTTGAGGGATAAATGATAAGTATTCAACATTTTCAAAGTGTACAAAGGATTAAAAGAATCTTCTTGGGGCCATAAATACTGCTTTACGATGATTATTTAACTTAGTGTTATCGCCTATGGCCAGTGTGTATTTTGCACGGCAGCTTAAAGTATCAACTAGGATCTCAAAATTAGTTTTAGGTTCAATGAAAATTTCAAGGCTGCTCGACTGTCATCGTCAAACATTGGTAGTTTCCCATGACTCCCTGTATTTACCTACTCTGTTTCTACATCCAAAGAAAAAAAGGCGAAGATTTAAACATCTAATAGATAAACAGTAATGCAGATGTAATTATAAAATTCTTGAACTTTCTAGATATTTAGATTTAAATTTCTGCTTGTAAATCCGAGTCTGTGACGCAAGATATTTTGCGTCAGCCACAAAGCGTCGAGTTTGACTATCGAGGGACATATCCACAAATCCCCTCATATGAATGCGACCGCTCAAACTCGGAGTCAAAGACGAAGTTAGCGTTTGCTCAGACCTAAACCAGACTTTAACGTTTCCTCCTGTTTGTTTTTGCAGATCGGTGGAGCGCCCCATTCCTCGTCTGTCCCATCGCGATGCCTCTCGACGCCGATGATGGCTCTGGGCTCGGAGGACGGCATTCCTCTGCCTCCAATCCCGTCCTCCGCTACTGCCGCCGCCGTGCCCACCCGACTCTTCGGGGGCGGCGGCGGCGCTGGGGAGGGGGTTTGCGCCGCGTGCGGTGGGGGCGGGGGCAGGGCCCCTTGTCCCTATTGCGGTGCCGCCCTCGCCCCCCCGCCCTTCGGACACGGAGCCTACTACGAAGCCGAGGATGTGTCGGCTCTCCCAAGGCGCGGCCTCTCTCCCCCCATTCCGCGCCTCCAACGGACCAGACGCCCCCCACGGCCCGGCGACCGCCCCCCCGGGCACCACGGTTCGTCCCCCGCACTGCCCCCGTGGCCCTCGTCTCCGCCCCCGAGGGGGACGAGGGGGCCCAGGGGAGGTGGGAGCCGGCAGCGCGGGGCTATCTCTCCGGAGGAGGTGCTTCGTCTTTTCGGTCCGTCAAGAGCCACGTCGCCGCGGAGAGGCAGGAGGGAGGAGGCTCCACCGCCCCCGAGGAGGGAGGAACCCCCGCAGTGGGTGCCTCCCGTGGATGGCATCCGTACAGTGACCATGGACAGGCCGCCGGACTCGACGGGACAGGGGTTCGGGATCTGCGTCAAAGGAGGAAAGGAAGCGGGTGAGAAGGGATCATTGTTTATTTTTGTTTTCATTGTGTGGGTGAGCGTTGCTATGGGTGCTTGAATTACACCGGTAAGGAAATGAAATATATGACCATGTTTTTTATTTAATAAAAAATGAGATGAGTGTACCCATTATAATTGGAAAATCCTATATTGTAAGTATTTGAAAGATTTGGCGGCAGAGGGTACAAAGGAGAAAATAGATAAATATAAATGACCATTCCAAGGATGTATTTGACATTAGACGCACTAGGAGGTCTTACCGTTCTGGTGACACCGATGAGGAAATAAATCATTTAAGAACACGTTCCTTAATAAATAAGAAATTAGATTTCATTTCCAATTATAATTTTAATAGTAAACCTTTTATTCATTGCAAGTTCTTGTGACACTTGGGACAAATCAGAAAAATGATAAAAATAAATGACCATTCCAGGGACGGATTTTTTATTAGGTGGAAGCAGAGTGACTCCCCATTTAGGAGCCCCCAAAAGGACATTTTGGGGTGTTCTGAGATAAATAATTACATTTTGGGACCTCGTAGTGTTCCTTGCGCTTAGGGCCCCTGAAAGTTGAAATTCGTCCCTCGAACATTTATATTAAATAAAAGAAAACGGGAAGGAATATAGAACTCATACCATGACATAATAATTTCGTAATGGAGGCAGAGATGAAATATTTTTTAAATAATACAAATATGCCCTAATATTACCTAAAAGTAGATTCGAAAGTTATCAAGTTCCCATGATTTAGGAAAACTGAAATAAGATTGTTCAGTCTACTGCCTTTATTTTACCCACATCCAATCCTTACACGAATTGATTTCTCTATGAGATTAAATCGCTGAAAGGTTTAATCGTTATGAAATATGCTGGAAGAGCTCGGAAACTTCATAGAGTGTTTCAAAATCATTGCTCAAACGTACCCAAGTTATAGGCAGCCTTAGAAAAGGGGACTTGCCTAAAGAAGCTCGTCTGGATGTCTGGAAAGTTCATCCGATGGATGGGTAGAAGAAGACTTATATCCGATCCCAAAACGTCATGTTACAGTCTGTTTATCTTCCTGCCATTAAGTTTGAAGGGCCTTAGGGTTTGATCGTGATGGAGTGGTCACAGTCACTTGCCATCCCCAAAACACTGCTAATACCTCGGCCATCAAAGCGTTATATATTCAGATAATGGAGATAGTTCTGGATAGATGTGATGTTTAATATGTAAAGTAAGCAGAAAAAATTGGTCTTTCATCACATTTTTTCTAAGTGTGTGATTGAGTTATAAATTCGAAACACATGAGCCAAAAAAAACATTGACGTACATTGTACGTTATATCTCTGAAGCTAATGGTTATGAGGGGGAATAGTAAAAGAAATGCAATATACTGAGGTTCAAACATTAGAGATCACGCAACTCCGTCAGTCAATCTATCTTGAACTTTATGAGATCCTCTACTATTAATATTCATTAATAATATGCTAGAAATTAATGGAGGAAAAAATAGACAGAATTAAGACAAAAATAATGATATCTAATAACTTCTTTCTAAGTTTTATCTTTTGAAAGGGTTCATGACTTTCTTTAGTATTTTTTATTCGAAATGGAAATTTTTTAAAATAATCACATTAAAGAGCATTTAACAATAATTGGATCACTTATACCTTTTGAATTGCATATAACGAATATTATTGTTTTACTTCCTGAAATTTCCTTAAAAATGCGCCATTACACACCTAGTGATTTATGCACGAATAAATAAAGAATTCCCTCAACGGAATTGAAACTTGAAAAAACACTTAATGTCGATCGAAGGGAGGTGAATCAAGTCACCATCTGAAATAATGACTAAAGGATATTTTCAGCGCAAATTCCTTCTTTCCTTAGTGTAAAGGGTACAAGTGAAATTTACGGTCTTCTCAGTGAATTTCTAAGAGTCATGTCGAAATATATTACGAGGAACGTTTAATCTGATTTTATTTCCCGAAAAAGGGGTTTGCTTTAGCACTCTACTTCCCGCATGTCTCGAAAGATGGTGAGCTTCATAAGACAAATGAATATTAGAGTTAGAAAACAACTAATTCATAAGACTCCATGCAACTGATAAAAGTTTTCAACCGAAAATTCTGTTCTTCGTTATATTGTTTATGAAAAGCTGTGTTTGAAAAAGAAGTCAATGACCAATTCCTAGAAAAAACATCAATCAACACTCTAGAACAGGAATTAGATTGAAAATTAAAAAAATAGCGGGATGCAATCTCATAAATCAATTTCAGACGAATCCAGTGCATAATAACAGGTGTAAAAGTATGAAACCGGGATTTCCCTATACATGGTGCTCGCTATCAGTTTAAAGACCGTAAGATCGCTTCTGCTGTGCCATCTTCTTCCTCTAACAGCTGACAAAGTTTGTCAACACGCAATAACCTAAGTTTCATACACAGGTATATTTTTCTATAGCCTCAAACATTTCGAGTTTTGCGCCTACGAACTACGATTTGCGGACAGCATTGGTTTTCTGCTATCATTTGAAGAAAACTGCTGCAGAATCGCATAGAATGCTTTTCGAAGCATACGGTTAACATGCTCTTCGCAAAACTCAGTGCTTCGAGTGGTTTAAAAATTAAAAGTGGTGATTTTGACGTGAAAAACGAGGACCGTGGGAAACCACCGAAAAAGTTTGAAGACAAGGACTTGCAAGCCTTATTGGATGAAGACGATACTCAGACTCAACAAAAACTCGAGAACAATTAAATGTGACACAGAAAGCAGTATCTCTTCGTCTGAAAGCTATGGGAAACATTCATAAAGTGGGAAAATGGCTCCCACATGAACTGAATGAAAGACAGCAAGAAAATCGAAAAACCACTTGTCAAATCTGCTCGTCAGACATGAAAGAAAATCATTTCTCCATCGAATAATGACAGGTAATGAAAAGTGGATATATTTTCAGTATCCTAAGCGTCGTAAATCATGATTGAATCCAGGGGATACATTGACATCCAATTGGAAAAACCAATCCAAAAAAATGACATCCAAAAATACTAAGAACTACTAAAACCTGGTAAAACCGTTTACACTGATCGCTACCAACAACAAATGTTCGATTTGAATCGAGCAATATGTGAAAAACGACCGGAATATGCAAAAAGGCAACATAAAGTCACTTTGCTTCACGATAATGCCCCCTCACACACAGCAAAAGGGGTCGCGAATACGATCAAGGCGTTCAATTGGGAAATACTAGTACATGCGGCTTATTTTCCAGACTTGGCTCCTTCCGATTACCATCTGTTCACATCATTGGGACACGCACTCGCTGAACAACATTTCGATTCGTACGAAAATGTACAAGAATGGCTCAACAACTGGTTCGCTTCAAAGGAAGAATTGTTTTTTTGGCGTGGCATTCATAACCTGCCGGAGAGGTAGGAAAAATGTATAAATTTCAATGGAGATTATTCTGAATAAAATACTTTTTATAATTTTCAAATAAATGAGTTGTAATTTTTACAAAACAATTCCGGTTTCATATTTCTACACCTGGTAAGAAAGAGCCAAATTGTAATCTTCGTTTAAAAAAAGTTTAATGAAGAGATGTGTTGGTTCTCTGTCTTCGAAAGATCAAGGATTGAAACGGGAAGATAAATACCGCCTCTGCAAAGTGCTTAAAAGTTGCAGTCGCGGTGATAACGATCATAGAAGAAGAATGGTATCACGATCACTACAGTTGATGGATCTTAAAGGTTGATGAAGGCACTGAATGTATTGAAGTTTATCGGCGTCGAGGTGAGAAAAGAGCAAGATGTGCTAATTAATTAGTGATCTTGTTCATTTGCTGAAGTGGAATATCTTTGCTGCTCATCTAATAGTAAATAATGAGTCATGACGCACGGACACGAGATATAGCAAGTGGGACACAGTTTGTGACTGGATAACTGGAAGAGAGAATTCATTACTGTAAACACAAGAACTTCAAGGAGAAATTGGAAAATCATGTAATCTGATAATTAACTGGTACGAATAAAACTTCGATGTACAGTAAAACCGAAGAATGATTAATAAATTATCAGGAGCTGAAAATTATTATAAAGAATAAATTGATGAAATTGAAGAGTTGTAGGAACAAACACACCTACAGTCTTAAAACTAAGGTGGTGTAGATTTACCATGCATTGCTTTATACGAGAGAGTGTTATAAAATACAATATTAAATACCAAAAATTACATTAACTATTGGAAGAGAAAGTGTAAATTAGATATGGCGAATTAAAATCTAATATTTAAAAAGCGATTCACACGAAATCAATTGTCTTGCTGAGTCAAAGAATCTTAATGAACAACATATTCATAGACAATATCCTTCTGGGCAAATATGAATATCAAGCTAGATACCACTATTTAAGCTAGCCTAAAATATTATTGGATGTTGACCATCTACTAATTCCCTTGATACCATTCAAAATCTGAAATTTCGAAATGAGTTAATTCATCTCCCTCAAGCGTGATATATCGGTCAGTACAAGATCTAATGGCTTAACATTATAGCAGCTGAGTTGCTTTTGAGTTGGTTGGGTTATCTACGTTAATAAAATCACATGGTTAAGGTTGCTTAAAATAATATATTAGTCTTAATAGGTCAATAAAGTAGTCTGAAGGGCATATTTGTTATGAAAAAATTCTACAGTTGTCTGCTAGAGAGTTGGAAAAGGCAGGTCACCCATTGCAATGAAGAACCACATACTAGGAGAATACCGAAATCATTAATCAGATTATTTGTAATTAATCAAGTTAAAAATATAAACTGAATACCCTTTCCTAAAAATTAATATTAATTTAATGGTCATAATTTATGGATTTATTTTAAACCCAATGGATCATTAAATTATTTACTTGTCCAAGATATTTGGAGGGAGAGAAAATCTTCTGGCCGAGTGAACAACGTGATTTATACGTGGGGAAAATTTAATAAGCCAAGGTAACTTTTGGTTGAAGAGAATCGTTCTAGTTCGTTGCACGATAAATAATGTCCATTCAATACAATTAATATAAGGGGATTAAATAAATGTATGATTTATACCTGGATTACATTAACCATAAATTGTGCACTCTCTAAATTTTAACTTTAATATCGCAATCATATTAATGTTCATGGGGGTTATTCCTCTAAATGCTAACAGTAAAAACGTTTGTGGAAAGAGAGAACTGAGTTCTTAAAGTCAAGTCTCAACTTATAACTGAAAAGATATTACATAAAAAATATTAAAAGTAAACTCTGATGTAAAATTAAAATTTATTCATTTTATACTTTATCGCTGGAATTTCATTTTTCTCGTACTGAATTACACGAGAAACGTTTCCATTATAAAAGCATTATTTATACATAGGATACAAATGTATAACAGTTGGCTTTCTTTTAATTCTACCATTTCTTCTTTGTTTAGTTTCAATACTGCCAAGATAATTACTTTATGAAAATCTTGGAAATCAATTGCAAAGGAAAATTTGAGAATTTTTAGTTTATCACTCCTTATGTCTTTCGTCATCATTTTGGCTTTCATGTATCCCTTGGTTGTTTACTAATCTCTCTGAAGCAAAAAATTTCTTTTCGTAAGGATTTAAATCTCTCACAATTTCATACATTACAGCTTCCCATTTCATACTACTCAATCAACCTTGGGCTACTGTTAACTCCTTTCTGTGTCTTAAAGGTTTAAAAATTCTCCACAAGAAGTCTTTGTCAGCGCTCAGCACCCCTTTGCCACCGGTTTTGGGATACAACAGAAAAGCTCGGATTTCCGAGAAGGACGGTAATCCGGCCCTTTCTGGTGTTTCCGTAAACCGGCGGCAAAGGGGTGCGCAACTCTGACAAAGACTGTTTTTGGAGAATTTTTAAACATCTATTCCATTAACAGCCTTGATTAAATTTTCTTTACTTACTCCTTTTTGCGTTCTTCCATTTTTCAATGCTTTCGTAATCAGTATTCAGCTAATCTTATTTAAACCACCATATTCATTCGTGTGGCCATAAAATTAAAACGCAGAAAGTGATTTATAATCGTAAACTCATCTTCACTGATTCAAGAGTAAGATCAAGAAGTCCTCTGTTACAGTCTACCAATGGAGGTTTAAAGTCGCTCCCCCAGCCGTACCAAAATCATGAATAAAGGTGAAGTCCCGGACTACTGACCTTCTACTGAGCATCCAATGTACATACATTTCGAATGCCATGATATCTTCGGGAATGGAAGAAAATAAACTTTTTTTCTAATTCCGAACTGTTTCCAGTCCTTGTTCTCAAATTGAAGTTTGAAACGTGTTCAAACCTCTCATTTATTTACAGCAGTGTTCCAATTTATTCCTTGTACAACAACAGTCAGTCTTTAACAAGCGTAAATATGTTAGTCCTTGCCGAGATTAGAACCCGGGACCCTGTTATCATCACATACTGCTATATTATCTTTTTATTTTTTTCTCTTATTGTCTTCTTATTCTCCTATTATCATCTAATCTTATTTTCTCTTATCAATTTCTATTTTTCTTACTTAGAGTTACCTAAATGTCTATGTTATATACAATTTTGACTAGTATATGCTGTATGTGTTATTTCGATACTTTTTTATAATAATCTTTTATTTTATATTATATTACTCATAATGTACTTTATGGATGAAAATCCATGTACTTTTTCCTTATTTTTTGTTTGTTTTATGTTATTTTGTATATTGCTATCTTTCATACAGTGAAATGATTCTTTATTTATGTATCGCATGTAAGTCCTTATTGGTAGTGTATTTATTTATTTATTAATGTTTTTTTTTCTTATATTTTAGCTATTACTATCGGTAGGTTTGCCCAGTTTTTTCACACCTCCTTCTTTGTGGGTGTTTTCATGCAGTTGATTTTTTTTCCTAAGAATCTCTAGGTGTTTACACCCACAATTCTTCTAATTGTTTCTACTTCTAATTGTATAATTAATGACAATGGGTTAGATGGAAGAAGAGACTTTTTAGTCTCAATCTCGCCCAAATAAAGACGATTTATTATTATTAATATTGTTATCTTTGTCTGACTGCTGACTGTCTTGACTGTCGAAAGTGGCTACCTAACAAAAACGGGTGCCGTGCAGCGTGCTATATCTTCGTGCATGCGTGGATTTGGGAGCGTTTGTGGTCCCTATTGAGCATTTTGTGTTATTCCCCATCGAATGAGTCTCTTTTAAAGTCCGTCTGGGGTTCCCTGGTTTGGCCTTTCTCCTCAGGAGGTGGGGTTTACATCTCCCGTGTGGAGCCCGGAAGCGTAGCGGAACGCGCCGGTCTTCGACCCGGGGACTCCATACTGCAAGCGAACGGTACGCCTTTTCGTGGCATAACCCACGAGGAAGCACTCAAGGTAAGTGACGTGGCGGAGAAACTTCCATTTTCTTTCCTTTCGCATTTTTACGATTCGCTTTCGAGGCAGTGGGAATGGATGTGTGTGCACATGCGAAGGTGTGCGAGAGAGAATGCAAGGGAGTTTGCCGTTCTTCGCGCGAGTCATGCTTTTTTATTCAGCACTGCTCTCTCTCTTCGTACTTTTCACGTGCCTGGTTCAATACCGTTTGCGTTTATTTTTTTCGGCGCCAGGATTAGGGAGGTTAAAATTCAGGGAGGGAGGACTTTTTCGCCGTCGCATAATTTTTTTGCTTTTCGCGAATCGGTAAATATTCATTTTTCGCAAAGACTGCCTCTTCGGGCTTCGTTTCAGGCATTCGGCCGTCGTCAATTCGATGTAAATGGATTCACCGGAGTCAAAACTTTTAAAGCATCTTATCGCACGAGATCGATATTCCCATAAATAAATATTGGTCAGGATCAAGTTTCCTTTTAAACACACTTAGGCTGTCGTATTTTTTTCGGATATTCGACGCGATGAAAGTAACCTGTCACCTAAAATAATCGATTTATGTACATCCAATTTCATACTAAAATTTTCATCAACATATACACCACCCTTCGCCGGGAAGATTAAGATATGTTTTATAACGTGATCGGTTTTTTCAACATTAGTATTGGAAGTCGATATTTAAATATCTTATCAATGCATCGTTCATATTGTAGCTTAATAATATTCACCCATTCCATTCATCTCGTAGGGGTACCGACGCCATTTTTCCCTGAGATTAACTGTCCATCGTGTGCGTAGTTGGTTGGAGAAAGAGCGAAAGACAAATTAGTCTATTAGGAGGCAAATTTTGGGATCAAAGTATAATGACGAAAAATGAGGTTTCCATCATGTCCGAACACAAAAATCCTCGTCCCTCTTTACACGCAAAGACTTGAGCCGCTAATCGCCGTGAAATTGCCCCATGAGAAACAAACGTCATTGCAACAGGGGCATTATTAGGGACTCTTTCACCAGCTCCTAAGTTATGGCAAAGTTCCGTGACTTCCGTGACACGGCCATGGTTCCGAGCACCGCCGTGCTTTCTGCTCTCCGAATCTCGTCGCAAAGAATTGAGGGAATACGTTCAGCAGTGCTACCTTGCGCCTCGTTTTGTACTTGCTGCACATCTCTATGAATAGCAACCTGCTTTTTAAACTACACGGGCCTTTTAACATTCCGAGTACGGACCTGAGTCGCTGAAGACCCAGAATTTTTGAATCGATTTCAAGTGACAATATTTACTTAGAAAGAAATGAATTAATTTTGAATAAGAATATTAATTTTTATAGAAATAGTGTCTCGCATTATAGAATAACTCTGGCCACAAACAGGCAAAAGTAGATTTCTATAAGATCAGGTGGAAAGAACGATGTGAATTAATCGCAAAGACGGAAAGATAAAACTGAAAATCAAAGCATATAGACTTAGAAAACAGCTACAATTTATTAACAGTGAAATTCTGAACGAGTTGACATTGTCTGTACTTAGAATCGCTCCGATATAATAGCGATAAAAGTTACGCAACATAGAGGACTGAGCCGAGTCCCCGAAGACCCTCAGTGCTGTATCGCCCGATTATTCCTGTAATTTAAATTCAGGAATACTTTTGTAGTCAAATTTTAATTCTAAATATGATTCTCTAGGAATACGTGAAGTTTCAGTTACGGCAAGAAATGAAAGAATTATTTTCGAAAATGTATTTTTCGGATTACCGAAGGCCCGAGGTCGGTACTCCTAGTGTTAAACTACACGGGCCTTTTAATTCACGGTAGAGCAGCGCCTCCCGTCGCATTTCTCTTGAATTAATAGGGGCGTCACCCGATAGCGAGAATATTCATGAGCCGCAAATCGTGGGCAGGAAAATGTGGAGAAAAATCCGATGCTTTTTTTGTGCTGTAGAATCAATGTGGACGACGGTGTTCTAGCGATCCATTATGATTTCGAATTTTGATTTGACGTAGATTTACTACACTTGTGTTTTGGTTGGTGTCCAATTTCTTTTGGGATCTGTGGTCTCTTTTGTGTCATTTGAGAAACTTAACAATAGTTTGAATGTTTTTTATTTCGTTCAACACCAATATTTTTCTTGTGATCTTGAATGTTCCATGATGCCTGTCGCCATGCAGTCGCTGCGGGAGATGCTGAGTGGAAGGAACGCGGGGTGTGAAAAAAGTGGGCTTAGGATTAATGTCGGAAAAAATAAGGTAATGGCGTCTGCTTGGACGGAAGAGTGAGAGAGAGAATGCGTGTTTGCTTGCCTAATCCATGTGAGACGCAATGACCTAGGGACTGTATCTAGGCGACGCAAATATCTGGTTACTATTGAGAGATGAAAAACAATGGATCACGTTGACGGACGCTCGGGTAGTGGACTGTAAATTCATTAGTGAAGACCGATGAAGTTGGAATTAATGGAAAATGATACCCTTTACATTTCGATCAATAATGAGAGAGAAAGCTGAAAAAATACGTACATCTTTTGCTAAGAATTAAGTTATCCTCCACAGATTTCAATTATCTTTTTGCCGAGGCTTCCAGCTCTGTAATTAAATAAGTATTAAATCCTTATTTAGATTTTTTCTTATATCCCAAAAGTTTTTCATAGATTATTCACTCACTGCCATATCAATCACTCTCATTTTAATCACTATATCATTGCTTTCAGTTTAATCACAAACACCAGTACTTTCACTATTTAAAGATTTCACTTTCTAGAATTTTCTGTCAATCCGATGAAGTAATGCACACTTTGACTTTGATGTTGAGTTCTACTGTTTACTTTAACTTTATTTAGAAATAAACTCTCAATAAAAAGAAAATTGTGTATACTTTATTAGCTTGGGCTGTTCACAATCCATTTCTTAGAGATCTTTCGCGAAAAAAAGACAAATTTATTGAAAAATTAATTATAATAGAGAAAAATAAAATTTATAGTCATTGGGGTCGACATCCCGAGGAGACATAAAATTTAATTAATAAATTGAATATGTCATGCTATAATATTCATATCATTCTTCTTATTAGCAATCCACAAAGAAAGCCAAAATTAATTTATCGAGGAAGAGATTGTGAATCCCTGTTGTTGATTAAATATTTTAAATGAAAAAATAATGTTCGTAAAGAATATCGAGAATATCCCGAATATCAACAAAATTATTTTATCTAAATGACTACTTAAGTTTCATTCCGCGAAAATTAGCTACATTATTCATTAACATGAACAGAAATGACCAGAGTATTTGAGTGTATCGGTCTCCTAAATATGCAAAAAAGTAGAGAGCGAAATACTCTCGTCATTTCCGTTAACGATGGACAAAATTACTTCAGAGAGACTTCCCTTCTCTAATTTCTTTTTGACGATCACAGACGAAGGACTAGACAAAAACGCTGGCAAAATCCGAGCGACGGACACCGCATGGACGAAAAATACATGTGGAATGAGTGTTGGCGCGTGTGCTATGTCTGCTGGTGCGAAATGCTTTTTATTTTATTTATTTTGTGGCGAGAGTACCCCGAAGGCGCGGATATTGCGAGAGAGAAAGGCTTTGAGAGCGGGGAGCGTGATTGAGCAGGGGAGAGAGCGTGTGTGTGAAGGAAAGGGATAAAATATGAAGGCGATGGGATGGAAAGTAGGCGATGATGAATCGCACAGAGTCCCGTGGGCACAGAGGGAAAAAAACCCTTGAATAGGAGAGGCCCTAGCGTCGGAGGTGCAACTTGTTGTTACGTTGGTTTGCTTGGTGAATTGGTGACCCTCGACTCCGCCACGAGAGGATCGTTTGGGTTGGTTAGCGAACGCGTTAAGTGAGGAGGTCGAGAGAGGTTTGAGAGGCTGAGAGGGAAGGAAGGGGGAGGTGCGGAGAAAGTGGGAAGAAAAGAAAGGATGAGAGAAAGAGGGAGGAAGAGTGTGTCGGAAGTTTGACAAAAGATCCCAGTGCAGCGAGATGTTAACGGTGGTCTGGGACGAGGGCGCCTGCAGATGCAACGATTGTGGACGTGCTTTTTTGCCCGCGTGGGACGACAGCGAGTGGTTCAGGGAAAGGAATGGCCCGGAGAATTCGAGTGCATCGAGGGTACGTGCTTTGAGGGGCGGCGTGATTATTTTAGGTGGGGAATGTTTGGGTAGTTGAGACGTCATGTTCAGGGGCTCGCCGTGGGTGAGAATGCAGACGATCATCTCCGGGTTTGACTCAAGCGATCCTACTCGCTTCCGAGGAGCGAATATTCATCAAACAGATTCCCAAAATCATACACCTCATCCAGCTTTGGTTACTTTAAACAGTATCTAATTTCCGTGTTCCGATGGAGGGTCTCCACGTTAATTGTTCTCCGTGCCATGTTTGCCCTGCTGTGAAACATCGCAGCTTGTGTCTACACCCAATTAGTTAGGCTCGCGGAAACCGCACACACACTGCCCCATATTTCCAAAGTATCAAACTCAATCGCAGAGATATCTCAGTCCAATCAAAAGACAGGAAAATTAAACTCGAGCGACGTAAAACAACACAGCGGCTTTCACGGATAACTTTAGGCGCTTGCTTGTTCAATGGCGCGGTGTTTAACAATAGTTTGTTGAATGATAGCGTGACGTAACCGATTCAATTAACAGATGAGCAAATGATTTTATTTTCTGTAGTATTCCGCTTGTCTGCTTTGCTTAATCTAAATATAAATTCCATGATGATATGTGAATGTTGCCATGTGTATTTCTTCGAGTATGTCTTATAATTTGTCGCTATTTGGATGTTAATGTTTTGAAGACTGCATTCTTACTTTTTTACGCTTTGACTCGGGATGTGCTATCATTCTCTCGCGATGTGTCTGGATCTATGTTTCTTTAACGAGGAATACCCTGGTGTTCTCTCTGTCTATCGCCAACTGTCAGATGCTCAAGTCCTGCCGCACTCTCAGCATGACGGTGGAGAGCTCTCCTCAGAGTGTTCAGGAGTCCATTCCGATGCGACAGCACCCCATTCCGAGGATACCTCCGCCTTCTGGATGCAGGTACTCGTGGGTGGACCGAGTGGGTCGCCCGGTGTCTCCTCCGCCACCGGTATCCGTGTCCACTGCCGGTGCTCCTCGCTCTCCCCCCAACAGAGACGGGAGCATACGAAAGGTGAGTTGAAGCACATTCGAGGGATTTTTTTCATTGCATGGCATAGAAAATAATGGGCGGAAAAGTTCACTCTCGTTAAAGTAGTCATCAGTATCTCGTCATTTAGATTCCTAGTTCCAAATGAGGTGTGCGAAGACCATTTTTCAAATCACGTAGTTCTGAGATATTTAAGTACAGCGTACTTATCGCAATATTACACGTATTACACTTAAAACGCAGAAAATAAAGCTCAAAATTTACTTATAAAATCTTCAAAAATATCTAATAATTTAAAATAATTTAAAGTTTGATTGGAAAGGTCGACCTGTATCCTCGATTACTAATGTTCTTCTACGAGACTTCACTTACTGGATTATCTAACTACGAAATACAACATTTATCCGACTTTCAAAGGATAGAATACACTATTAGCATTATGGGGACATTCGAGAATTAATAAATCTGTTTCAACTAAAATACCTAAATATATTGGGTTGTTTTATTTAAAATCTAATAATTACCAATCTTGCCGCGGTTCAATATTACCCAAATAGAGTTAGCAATCTAAATTATATACCGTTAAATTTCGAAGTGGTTATTCTTCTTAGAAAAATATAATCTAATCCTTATTTTAATTAAGAAATGTATAGAATCGCGAATACATCCACTTGAAGTTTATAGAACGAAAGACCATCTTTTACTCTCAAAAGATGATTATTCTAGATTTTTCTGATGACTTTTAGATTGTTACGAGTATATACTTCGGACACAATGGTGAATACTTTGAGGAATATATTCACCTCTCCTCCGAAGACGAAGTTTAGCCAGATAAATTCGATATTCTTCCCCAATAATAATCACTTCGAAAAGTTTCAGTTACAGTTGATGTTTACATAATTTTAGATACCTGTTGCTGAAAATCCGCAGCTTTAAAGACGTTACTTAATTTAATATACAATATCTGAAAGATAGTAATTTGGCGTGACGGGAAACTTTTTTTTTTAAATAAATTCATCGTTCGCCTCTTTTAAAAATGTAGGGGGACAAAGTAAGCTTCTTCTTTGATGTACACAAATAGACGATCAAAAGTTGTTAAGCTTTCTTTTTCATACTAATGCAATCCAAAAGCTTCTTTGTTAGGTCTACTTTAACAAAGGCTCTCAGAATAATGCCTGCAAAACGAGTATAACATGATAAATTGCGTGACCGGCAACCTTCATACTGTACAATAAAAAAATTCCAAACGTCTGCGATGCCATTTAATAAAACATGTTTTTTATTATCGTTTACTTTATGTGATAAGTATTTTCTTCAAACATTCTGGTTTGGAATTTGAAACATTATTTCATGACCGTTGATTTACTACCGAATCTTCAGTAACCAGTTTTAAATGTAATAAGATCAAGAATTCGCCGTAATATTTATCGTTGAAGAATTTAAAGAGAAAATCGTGTTGTGAACATCATCACTTTTTTCATTTTCCGCACTTGTATCTTTATAGATGATTTTTGGTCTAAATTATCTCATCCAATTTAGATAGATTACATTACAAGGTAAAATACATAGCCATAGGATGAAAATGTAAGTTGTAGCACACCTCAATAGAATAAAAGAACGTAGGATGGCGAGATGTGTTAAAAAAAACGTAGATTTTCCGCCTTAAATAATACTCAACGTTTTCTTAGCGTAAAAATATTTTACGATTAAGATTAGAACGTCAATCTGACATTTCTTGAATATGATGCAAGAATTCGTATCTAACCCTAATTAATTTTGGGTTCTTTCAAAACTGCTTCAAATCCTTCTCAAATGGTATCTACAATAACTTAAACCTCATGTTGCGAAACCGTTTATTTAATGGAGGTCAACATAAGGATTTCCTTTTATCCCCTTGTAGAAATGACCTTTTCGCAGCGTTAAAACATGTATAAAGTGGAATAAATGTCTTTGAGAAGTTGCAATGCTTCTTCCCGACTAAAGAATGCTCCGGGTGCTCTAGTTCAGAGGTCACCGTTCTCCTTTATAGAGACATTGGCGGCACAATCCAGCGTCGTGACCTATGGCACTATTACTTCTTCGACTCAACTGCTCTTAGCGTGATAAAGCGTTCTGCAAGCATACGCTCTCCCTGCGATATCTCTTTCTCTAGAGTCCCCCTTGAGGTTAAAGGTTAATTAGGCACCCTTTCAAGAAAAGTCACCACATAATTTGCCGCTGCGAAAGAGTTAGTAGATTTCCCTTGCATTTTAGATGATCAATTCTTCGGTAATCGATTAACAATCGGGAAGCTTTCTTCCTTTAGTAAAATTCAGCCAGCTTTCAATTATATCTAGGTAGAATCAAAATAAACTGTTAGATTAGCTATATAAGCTCAAAAGCGTTTTTAGATTCCTTGCTTGCACGGTGGAGAGTCTCAGAAGCCTAATTACTTATAATCAACCAAAATTTCTTATGAATTAAATTGATTTCATAACATTATATCCTAAATGTTTTATCCGTCAAAGCATATGTCTATTTAACTCTTTAAAAAGACCACAAAATGTAAGGAGAAAGAAATTGTTACTGGAAACTTACTCCGTTGCATTTTCATGACGCTCTTTTGGAGTAGAAATTCACTCATTACTAACTTCTTACTTTTTTTATTACTTTTTATGATTTTACCTAAATATTTTTCTTTAATGTTGAAATATTTGGAATGTTAGAATATTTTCATATTATTATCACTATAAATTGAAATTTAAACATTTTGGCACTGTATAACGCAATACCGCTATTGTTTTCTCATATTGATTTTATCCAAAGAAAGAATCCTTCGTCACCCTAGAAAATTAATAAGTAAGCACATGTAAATAAAGTTGGCTTTACAAAAAAGAATCACGAATCCCGCAACGCCGCTAACCTCACAGAAAACGGGCACAGCCTATCTAATATTAATTTATTCTAGTCATACTTTATCTCTTTAAATTTGGATACACGCTCGAATTACTTTTGCATCACATGGTGAGTCGATTGTGAGGGTGCTAAATTAACCATAGATTGTGCAGAATAACAAACAGGCTTCTGAGATTATCCTAGTCCTTAGTACCAAGGAGCGAAACCGAAATAGAGAAAATAGTTAGACTTGCCAATTAGATCCTAGCTTACGAATGAATTAGCCTTCCTTGTTGATCTCCGCAGTCGGTAGTCCGCCGCATATTTAAAAGAAGGAGGAGAAGAACTCTATCGCGTTAGTATACATTTGGTGAACGCGTCGCTTGATTGTCTACCGCCAGGTGGAGCTGAGCATAGAGCCCGGCCAGAGCCTTGGGCTCATGATCCGCGGTGGTGCGGAGTACGACCTCGGAGTGTTCGTAACAGGTGTGGACGAAGGATCTGCAGCGGAGAGAGCGGGACTGAAGGTGAGAAAGAAGTTGGAAGTGCATCGAAGGAGGGAGTTACTTAGCCGATTCACTTTGGTGTTGCCATTCTCCAAGCAGCGTTGATCATGAGCGTCTCCTCAACTAACATTTTTTTCCTCAGTCTCCCTCGAGAAGTTGCTTAAGTAGACAGCTTAGCGAAACCCGATTCGCTTACCAGGTGTGGAATTGTTCGCATATTTTAGGTAACAAGCGTGAGTCTTACCAAAGGGTAATCAGCAATGAAGATTATACTGGTTTTATGAAGGAAATCCTTCTGAAGACCATTTACCATACCGTAAGTGGTCTACACTGGACTATAGTCGATATGAATGATCTACACATAGGGCATTTTGGAATTACTTTTGGCGGTTGTATTTCTCCTAAATTTCTTATATTTCTTTCTTCTGCAACGATAAATTAATGGCTATGTAATAACTATTCTCTCAATAAAATCAATATAAAATGACCGGACATCAAGGAAAGCCATCAGAAAGTTCTAATTAAACTAAACAGTTATTCATAACTTCCACCAAGTATTTATTTGGCAATCGGTATTTGCCAAAACCATTCTCAGCTAAGGGCGTATTTTGCCGAAACCGGTCGTCAAATAAATACTTAGCGGAAGTTGCGGAGAACTGTTTAGTTTAATTATAATTTATTTCAAGTTCGCTCAGAAGATCCTTATTAATTTGTCTTAATTTATCTGATTTATATAAATCTGTTAATTATGAACCCTCGCGATAAAAATAGTTATTTGTAAATTTTATTCGAATTTTCTAATTTGTTTCAGACTAAATATTTCTCGAAGAATCATTCAATAATAAGAGGATCTAACTAAAACAAAAAATATAAATTATAAGAAAAGTTTCAACAAGTGTTGCTCGAAGAAAATTAATTTATTCTATTCACACAAGAAATACGATTGTAAATTTGATATGATTATTTTTCATTTATGTAAACATACCTTGATTTAAAATGAAGGGTTCTGTTGGAAGGCTTTTTCACTAATGGGGAAGTTTTTAAGGCCAAGATCAATTTCTTTTATGAATATTTGCCTTGGGTCTTCGTTAATATTCGAAAATTTTTATTCATTATTTTTTACCTTAATTAGTGCGCAGGAGGATGAAATGAAGGGATTGAGTCCACTTCAATTATAAACAACTTAAGGGAATGATTTACAGCTATTTACATGAAGTTAGGAATTAGCTCTTCTTAATATAGTACTGAAATAAATTCTCTTTGATGCCCGTCAATAACACCGAAAATAGACATTTAAAAAGCTCTCGGTATTCGTTCTCATTTATGCCTGTATGTACTGAGAAGACGTTTTCCGTAATTACGGAAATGGAACTCAATGGAAGTGACTATTTTCGCTGGCAGTGACATTCCTATCCTGTATTTGATGTGACTTTAATGTGCTTAGCTCTATTCCACAGAAGGTTTGACTCTTCAATCCATAATACGGTGGTTATGTATGGACCCAAACGATTCTCAATTCGAAGGACTACGATATGCAGCTAAATCTCCTGTATCGTTTTATCTCCGTGCCTTCAGAAGAAAATTAAATCGTTGCTCAAATTTTATGATTGTGGTATATAATCTCCACGGATGTCAGCATAGGGAAACAGGTGATATATTAAAAATGTTACGAACCAAGGTAAATATGTAATCATTTTGATCGTTGTAACAACTTCAATCCCAAACTGTTACAATACTGACTTCTTTGAACGAATTTGCGCCCTTTTTATAACTTTTGATTCTTCAGCTTGCTTGCCTTGAAGCTTTTTCAGAGAGCATTTCACATGAGCATTTGAGAGAGAGAATTCATACCCGTCGAGTCTGGAAGCATGTAACCCCTTCCCCATCTATATTTATGCTTAATCTCCTTCCATTAATTTCTTCTACACCGTTTAATTCTGACGTAATCGCATGTCTGCGAATATTTTCTCCGCTAGAAGAGTGCTCGCTGTAGATTTTTCTAGCTGTCTAGCGCACCTGCTCTCTCATCCTCTCAGGACTTTGTTTGAAATTTCTGGTTATCTTGCAGAATTCACGAATGTGCGAACACATTTCATGCAAAGGCACTTCCGTTACAGCTTTCTGAGCACTTCACACGCTATTCTCTACTTCGTTCACTCTCTCTTGGTAGTTTTATTGAACTTGTTTTCTATTGAAAAATAGATAAAATTATCTCAAGGAATGGTTAAATGGTTGCTATCAAGGAATGTTGATTTTCATGATAAAGAAAGCCTTCAGAGAAACTTTTGAACTATTTGTTAAACAGCGAAAGGGGTTTTTCTTATGTATGTATATTAGGGTGTCCCAAGACATAATGGAAATCTTTTTACGAATTCAATTACACATACCCTCTATTTTTTTCTAATTGGCCTTATAAACTTACCTAATAAATATTGTTGCGATTGGATTATAGTATCATAATCTGAAGCAAGTCATTGTTCAATCGTCTTAAAATTGATGAGTTTTCTCCTCGAATGTCCTACTATGTGGTCAAATAATGCTTAATTTTAAGAAGCCAGAAAGAAGGTTTCAACGCTGAGGGCAGTGAATGATACAGCTGAAAGAGCGGTCAAGTTGATGCAATACTTTCATGGTTTAATCACGATTGAGGAGGAATAAAAGCAATTTTTATTACGTTGCGTACAAGAGCACCGGAAGATTTATCTCGACTGCAAAAAGCGAACTTTAAAAAGAAATTTCAAGAATAATGTTTTTTACATGTTAGACTGTAAATAAACACAATTTGGGAAAATTGCTATTTTATTTGCTAAATAAACATTGAGTTCAGGAATCCGTCCATACTAAATCAGTACAAATTTTAATTTCTCATCTTTGGCATCGAGTCGGCACGGGTTACCATAACTCAATCTCAGTAATATTTATTATGTGAGTTATAAAGTCCAAACGGAAAAAATATAGGGTATGCGTACTTGAATTCACAAAAATATGGAAGAAAAAAATTCCTATTAACTCGAGATCTATGTAGCAATATAGGTGTATGGCGTGGTTGCCTAACTCCGATATTCAGTTGCTATTTTTTATAAACAAAAGCCCATTGAGTTAAACGGCCAGACACTTGTAAACCATTTTTAAGCAAAGAATGTGCCCTGAAAGTAAAGTGCGAATCCGTTTGTTAATTACCCATTAAACTGGTGTCCCTCTTGTCGGTACAAATGTTCATTTCTCGAAATTGTTTGGCATCAAGACGGCACGGGTTACCATAATCCAATCGCAATATATTTATTAGGTAAGTTTATAAAGTCAAATAGAAAAAAATAGAGGGTATGCGTTCGAAAAAAATGAGTTTGATTTTTTTGGAACACCCTAATGTATATATGTACGAGATAAATTGTTACCTTTTAAGTTCATTTTCTTTTTATGTTAAACGTCAAACAAGAACAGAGAAAAGACGGACATGTAAAACGACATAATGTGAATATTGAGATTTAGAAAAGATGATATGTATAACATCCAGAAAGGATGCAACAGTTTGATCACCATTTACCATATGAGAATACTATGTATTATCGTAATTCAATAATTCATTTACATATTAATATCATTAAATATGTATCATACACATCACATCATTATTAATCATGCATACATTTACCCGTGATGAATTATTGATCCTTTCATTTTTATAGCCCTAAAAGTGTTTTGCCTACCTTGGTGGCAGAATGGTAAATGCGCTAGTTTTCTAACATTGAGATTCCAGTTCAAGTCTTGATTAACTGGCTTTTCTTTAGGATAGGTCATGGGTGTTTGTGCTCGTCGTATGTCTGTGTATGTATGTAGTAATTAATTTTCATTGGTTAATTGTAAGAGTTGTATTGTAAGACTTAAATTCACCCCAATAAAGTCGAGACTATTATTGTTATTAAATCGACTTCTTCACCGAAAAATCTGAAGGATTAAAATCTCTGATCAATGAATTAGATTTGGAAGATTTATTAGTTTATCGCTTAACATATAACTTTGTCCTAAAAAGACGTTAAAATGATGAGTCATCTCAAAACGCGGTCATGTTCCCTCAAAATCCTTTTAAGGTAGGTGTTCTCTACTATGGACGCTATTTTTCGACAAAGCTATGCATTAAAGTAATAGTAACCATCCTTTGAAATACTTCCGAGCTTCTTTTCTTACTCCATTGCTTAGCGACGTCTTGATGAAAGTTATGACAGGAGCTTAAGTCGATCCGAAGCTTCTCATCCATGAATCGCTTCCGGATAATTCTCTCCGGAAAATTATATCAAGTTAAAGAGACGTTGATGGAAGCGATCCAAGTAAGACGAGCTTCAGATAATAAAAGTAATAAATTGAATTCCCTTTCATGAGTCAATAGTGAAAGAGGGAAGGCATTACAGAAAATTGATGGTGCAAAAAAATATCGGAAGGAAAACGGTCTATTTTGAGAGAGAGTTTTTTAGCATTGGATTTCTCGTTCCTCACTACCATTTATTTCGTGGTGGCCGTGATACTCTGTCGTCCCTCTAAATGTTCCGTCATTATTCTATCTGGCGATGTCACTGGAATTGAATGTCCCATGCCCCACTTTTACCTTTTTCCCGATTTGATCTTTGGAGCGGATCTTCTTTGATAAACGTATGTCATTAACTGCAGCAGAAGAATGGCGAGAATAGACGTTTATTGGCCTGATACAGTCATGATCAAGTAAGGAAATAACTCTTTTGGTGATGAGTAATGAACAATAAGTTTACGGTGTATTGAAAAGGTTAGAGATTGCTTCAGTCTGGCATACGCATAAGAATTCAATTGTCTAATAGATTTTAGTGTTTAAATCATCTTGGATTCTATTTTTGAGAACCTGTTCCATCTATTTTGTTCGGAAACAGAATTATATTCATATTTGGCTCAAAAAAGGAAATAATTGCCAAAATTTTATAACTCCAGAAAAGGCATTTAAGAAAAGAGTGCAATTTTCATATTATCGTTCAAAACAGAAAGCAGGCACCCCGGATAGTCGGGTGGTAAACATGTTTGGTATTGAATAAAGCAGTCCTGGGTACGATTCTGGGTGAGAGTCCATATTTTTCGATAAGGGTTGAATACAGGAAGGGCGTCCAGCACAAAACTCAGCTCCAAATCATACTTCAGCATCATCAGCATCAAAAATCATCAACCGATTCCATTTTTAATTGGAATAAGGCAGAGATACTCTTATTAAAACAGAAGGCATCGGAGGAATTGGAAAAGTATATAGCTCTTTAAAGTAAAAAAAATACGTTTTTGAAGTTTTAGTTTCTCACAAGTAAAATCTTAATTGGTTTGACGCTTTCAAATACGTACGTAATTAAATAAATGAAGATTTTTTTAAAATTATCTGTAGAAAACCAGATATTGTAACCCTAATCCGATTGTCATCATGTCTAAAATTCTGCTCCGAATATTTTGGTTCCTATTTTCTTCCCCTGAGTGAATGATCATGCTTTATATTCCATTTTTTATCCCTCGGATATATTTTCAACATTCAGATCCACCGAATAATAATTTACCGGCTTTCATCCGTGAAATGAGATCTTTGGAGCCGGATGCTTTTGAAGGGAGGAAGGATAATTTGAAGATGAAATTCATTTTTTCAGCCTCTAATTTTTTTATTCAGGAAGGAGCCGCGTAGATGCTATGAAGACTGGCGTTAGTATTACTCCAGGGAAAATTTCAGACGTAGGAAAGTCGCTGCTGTAAAAGAAGTTATCCGTTCAGAAAAAGATATTTTAAGAGAGAGAAGGAAGAGGTGCTTTCTGAATACACCCTGCAGCTTAATATACACGAATAATTTCATTGGAGATGTTCGTATGTAGATCCTAGAATAAACGGAAACCGTAGCAAGACACCAATTTACTATTTCATAAAAGGAATTTTGCAGTTTTGCACCGTTTTATCTAGTCTATTTAATTCCATATTTAGGTATAAGATTTGTATATAATGAAACTCTATAGTTGTAAGAGAAATGAGTCATAATCATAAAAAATGATAAATATTGAGTGTCTATTACAGAAGAGTATTAAATACAACCGTAGAGTGATTAAAATGTTATAATTACCTTTAATTTCGAAAAAGTAACATTATATCTTGAAATTTTAACCTGAGATAAAGGTTGAAGGAGGTACCAAATGAGGCTTGAGACTCGTGGTATGGCATTTTTGGTACGTATTGAGGGTAGTATGCATTACCCTTACACCTTTCCCATTTCTAGCTGCTTGTATTTACTATTGTTTTAACATTCTAGCTCGCTCTAACTACATCAACACATTGTCATATAACAAGTGAGCTATATATATACTGAGTAAATATGCAAGCTACTTCAGTTGCTTTTATTAATTGTTCCGTTGGTAGTTTTAAAATATCGATCAGAGTAACCAACCGCCAAATTTCCCCTTGTAGCAAAATATTTGCGCATGATTAAGGAAATATATTGGAATTATAGATATTGCTTTTATGTTATGAAATTTTCGTGTGGTTAATAGAACTTATTAAATTTGTTCGATTAGATATAATATATATTCATTAAATGAGGGAGATTTGTCTTAGATATGTTGCTGACATAAAATAATATATTGTTACCTTTTTCTTGAGCAACGTTTTATGAGGTTATCTTTGTTTCCTCTTAATCTAATTCGTTTCATTTTCTGATCAAAGTACATGTGTTATACTTTAATCTTCTTCATTATTCATACATCCGCCGTCTTTTACTCATATTATAAGCTTACGCTTCTTCAAAAGCATGCGCGTGATCTCTTTTTCCAATACATATCGTAGGAGAAATATTTTTCGCTGTTTACCTTAAGCATAAAAATAGGTAAGTTTGGTATTTGCTCGGGTGCATCTTGGGATGGAAAAAGAAGTTTGTGAACACATACGATGTTATCGCATCTTAAACTTAGGTCCTATCGGAAGGGTATTTGTCGATAAAAGCATATAGCTGTCTCAATATAAAGGTAATCGAAATACTAAATGCGGCTTATCCTTCAATTTAATGCTATTTGATTTTCAATTTATTGTATTAAAGCCAAATTGTCGTAAATATAAGATCGTCATTGTCACACATATACTATTTTTCATTTAATTTAAATGTTTTAGGGACTGCTATAATTTGCCACATTCATCATAACAAGGGAATGTTATTGATAATGTAATGCACCGACGACAGAATTGTTTCCCTAATTTCTTACTGATTAGACAACGAGAAAATTATGAGTACTTGTATGGTAAGCTTTCGTAAGATGCGATAACATTATGTGAGTAATGTATGTTTCTCACTTTAGTATTCAATATTATTTGTATTCCTGCATATTTCACTCTCGCTTATGATCAGCCTTCAGGTAATATTATGTGAATTACTGTCATCTACCTTATTTAATTGGCTTTGAAAAATCAGTCAGTTAAATTTTGGTTGAAAATATCGTTTCCTTTAAAAACCATCTCAAAAGAAAAATACTTTGTAACTTCCACAATATATATTTTCGTCGACCAGCTTCGTCAGCGTGTTGAAATCATAAGGTGACTGGTAAAGAAAATTTATGACTTACATATGAGAAAAGAGGGGAAATAATATAAATCATGTGTTAGTCCTAAATTGTCTATACCCTTCACGTGATGGTGCCAATGCGTTGAGGAAACCAAACGACTGAAATATATATTGCGGGAGTTACTAAGTGTTTTCTTTTAAGATGGTTTCTACGAAATTCCACCAAGTTAGGATGGACCACGTTTATTTTATCATATCCTTTCTTAAAAATGATTCTAGTACTACGTTTAAAAGGTTCCCGTACTTATTTTTCCATGCGAAAACTCCGAGCAGGAGAAAAATAAAATTCTGGTGGTAGATATTTTGGTGGTAAGTAGCTGTACCCGCAATATGTGGCGCTATCTACCACCATAATTTTACATTTCTCCTGCTCGGCGTTTTCGCGGGAAAAAATAAGTACGTAACTTTATGTACGTAATAAGTAACTTTATGGACGCTGTAGCGCATAGTCAATATAGTTATCTTGAACTTAATATTGCCAAAAAATTGGGCTGCACGTGTATAGGTAATCATTTTTATCTGGCTAAATAAATCCATTCTGGAATGCTTCCATTTTTTTAATAGATATTCAGCGCTTGCGCCCCTTTTTCTCCTTTGAATTTTTCTCATAGGAAAATATAGGAAGCATGATCGCTTTTATTCTCCCTTTCTTACGAATCGTGTCTCCGGAGAGGCCTTTCATTTGCCTCGTACAATCGAACGTAATCCAACCGGAAAATCAGTTGCCTCAGTCCGCGTTCACGAACAGAGTGAGATTCTGACGCCTTCTTCCATTCCTCAGGTTGGCGACCAGATCCTGGAAGTGAACGGCGTGTCGTTCCTCTCGTTGAGCCACGACGAAGCAGTTCATCGACTCAAGCACCCTCGCCGCATGACTCTAACAGTTCGGGACGTCGGACGCGTCCCTCACTCGTCCTCTATCTCCGGAAGGTCGGCCTTCGACTCCCGTTTCGCTTCCGGGTTCCCGGAGCCGGCGCCTTATCTGCAGACGACGTCTGACGAAGAGGAGGTGGCGATAGCGCCGGAGGAAGAGGACGAAGAAGAAGAGGAGCAGAGGCTGCTGCTTCCATGGTGAGCGTTTGCGTAACCATTCGCGTGGGGTATGGTCTACCCCACGATGTTATTTAGAAAAAATACAGCCTTTTCTTTAGTTTTTAAAATCCTTCCTTTTCAGTAGCTGGAGATTGATATATTTTTCAACTGAACACCAAATTTCAACTGATATATCCGACAATTTTTCGAGTTATTAATTCGCTTGACTTAGGTCTAACATCACTAATAGCAGTCTTTGTTGGCGTTTCTCGTCTCATTCACCGGTATTCCGAGAAAGAAAGAAAGGAAACCGCACTTATTAAGTTCTTTAACTTCTTGTTTTCTCGGAATACCGGTGAATGAGAAGAGGAACGCCGACAAAGATGGCTTTTGGAGAATATCTAATTAACTAACAGCCGTGTTCCAAATTTTTCTGTCTTTACATGGTCTTTCATTTCCCAAACCTTACCCACTAGTATATGCTTAATCCAAGAAGTTAGAGTATTACAACTATTTTCTCCGAGCCGTCGTGTCCAACAAGCGGTTTCAGTTTCGGCACGTATCAAAACTGCAAGAAAAAATTCACGCTATCTATTTGAGATTTTATACCTCTTATTTTTCAACAGCCGCGTTCCAAATTTTCTGTCTTTACATAACTTATCTTATTCACATAACTTATCTGTAAATACCCACATTTTAGTACGCATCAACAATGGATTTATTTCTCTATATTAAATTTCTGAAATTTTAAAGTCATTGAATGCAATCCATGCTTCTACGACACCTGTAAATGGTCAACACATTTTTAGTATAGGAAACCCGCAACGCAACCAAAATTCTAGAGCCAAAGGGCATCTATTCACATTTTGCCTTCGAAAGCCTTATTTGTGATAACTTTCACATTTTATTCCATTATAAATGTCTTAGTAATCATTTGACATTAAGTAATTCGTGGAAAAAACTTACATCCTCCTCATTCTCCGAGAAAACGTGACATATAAACTGTGAAACGTAGTTTTTGTGATAAGAGGATTTATGTTGAGTACATGCTTTGCAGGGGGGGGGGGGTAATATGTAAATTAGATCTTGTAGCGTTGCGGTGTTCGAATACTGTCTGTGGGTAGTGATGTTATTTTTGGAATATTTGTTTGTACGTAACGTTTGGTGTGAGGGATTGGGGTTAGAATTAATTTGTACGTTGACAATGGTTGGAGCTGCAATCAGAAGAAATTCTACTCGCAGCATATGTAACAATAAACAAAAAATAAAAACTAATGGGGTAAAGCATACACCCCACGCGGGCACTCACGTTCGAAAAATCGATGCGAGCACTGAAGGGTTGATATTTCTCAGTAGAGAATCGCAATAAAACGCAGAGGGCTTATTTCGTGTTTACTGCGAAGTTTTGTGGATTCGAAGAACGAGGTCGTTGCGCCCCGTGCGTTTCAAAAGTAGACGCTGTTTTTATTTTCCGCAGCGCTTTTAGCGAGTCGTCTCGGGGGTTTTATTAGTTTTTGATATCGGGTTTTATCGCCTCACTCTTCGGCTGATTTTAAGAGGGAGCTTTAAGCAAGAGGGGCTGTTTTCATTCTGCATTCGTATGCTCCGATGCCCCTGGAGTTTTTATTTATGCGGGCGTAAAATCATCGTAAGCTGAAGAATACCGCGAGACTCAGCGATCTCATCAATATCCCTAGTATTGGAGGTCATCGTCGACATTAAAACTTCATGTTCAATGAAGCAAACACAGCAGTTCTCATGGAAATTTCGATAATTATTGCGGTAATCATTAAGATCAATGATATTGAGAGAAGGCCGGGGCTATTATCACATATTTTCTAAGACTATAACCATTCTCTAATCCAGGTGATACTTTAGTTGTTCAATTACAAAACTGAAATTTACTTTACATCACTATAGATATTATTATTTGCTATACACCTTGTGGTAATCTATGACCTAAATATAGGACATTCACACAATGAATACATGATTAATACGCAAATATGTACAATACACACGTGCTAATTAAATATTTATATACATTGATAATGTGTTCATGACGCTAGAGTAATACTAATGCAATAATACCTGGTACGTAATTTGCTTTATCTATAGTTTCGGGGTTTATGAAAGACTTTCTCGGCTACCGTAGCGGTCACAGGGTAGATTCCCACCATACATCACCTTGTCAATCAATAACTTACAACAAGCAGAATTTTAGTCATTACAGTAAAAATCTCAAGTATAGGTCTCTCCTAAAAATTTTTCTCTAAGGCTCACCCAAATTTCGATTCAAATTTCGTGGCAAGATGAACCACAATATGTGCAATCCTTTGAATCTTAAAAAATTGAGGAAAAATATTAGAAAATTAAGTAAGAAAACAGGAACCACCATCATAAACTTCCGAACATTGGCATTGCAAGATACATGCAACGTAAATTCATAGCGAAATTACCAGTATTTGTGATATGAAATCGTAAGCATAGAGAACTGTCAATCACTATCCTGTACAGGCGCCGTACATTGATTCCATCCAAGGCTATGCTACTTTATTTGCTCCTCTTAGAATCTAACGCTGACATGTTCATTCACTCGCAAATCATCCTGGGGCTTCCGAAGCAGTCTCACTTCTAACGTACCTTCCATTACAGTCTTCAGTAAACTTATCAGTCTCAGAATGTTTCCAATTAGTTTCTCTACCTCTCTTGCCAGTGTCTTCCTTGAACTTCCCTGCCCACTTCTCAAAGAACTTCTTCATTAGTCGATCGATCCCTTTCTTTTTATTTAATTTCTTTTCTCGATAGTAGAACCTCATTTACATGACGTTTAATCACCTTTTTCTCCTTCAATCGTCATTAAACCGTTGTAATACGAGCAAAAACTCAAACTGTTGTTTTTGATCAATCTTTCACCTTTGTCTTTGATTTTATCGTCGGCAATTTTTTCTTGGAATGAAGATATTTCTTCACACACGCAGAGCTCCAATTACGATATTATAACTTTTTTATTGATTAAGACTTGCTACTTGAAAAATAATTTTATTAATATACTATTTCGTTTATGCATATTGTAGACTATAAATTACCATTTATAAATCCAGACATTTAAAATTTGCGTATTTTAACGTTCAGACATTTTCCGGAGGAAATTATAAATAGAACTACCAATGAATTTAAAGGACTATATTAGGAGAGAATAATTTTCAGAATGAAGAATAACTCTGATATATTATTCCACGCATTATACAATTGATCATGCTGTCATAACCTCAATATCTGAATTATATTGGTCCCGAAAGGCAAAATATTTCTCTCTTCAGTTATAGAATATTGGCATTAAGAAGCCTAAGGCACTCTGGAACCTAGCCAGAGCTCAGAATTTCTGTTAATATTTTTGTATTATTACATTCTTTCCCCTTGTAAAAATATTTGATAAAACAAATAATACACACTTAAAGAATCTCATAAGCCTTGCGCAAGGATAGACGAGGCGAATAGTCAACCGCCTCGGGCAATTCTGGAGGCGGGGATGTATATTAAAATATTAATCTCATTCATTTCGGTTACATTTTATCCCCTCGAAAGAAATTATTAAATTAAAAAATACGGTTATTCATAGATTGTAGTCGAGTATTGTATGCTTTTCCTTGTGTACTTTTGATGGCTTTCTTTACTCGAAACACTTTTCCATACCTTCCTTTCCTGTTGGTTCGTATTTTTATGTTTGCGTGGAACTTTCACTTTAGACATATCCCAACATCTTTTAATTTATTTTATTTTATTACTAAATCTACTAATATCTCATCACCATAGCACTCATCACATTAAATTACCTTTTTCGTGGTCTTCTTTTCCCTTTTCTATCCATTCACTCACTCCTCGAGTACCATTTTAGTAATCCTGTTTCCATTCACCCTTCTAAATGTATGGTATTTACTACCAAACTAACGCAAAGCGTCCTCCTTCATTCTACTAACATAGCCTTTCAGTTTCGGTCGTCATTCATGCATAATCCAATTCATTATCCCTAGTAAAGAAATTCGAGCTACAAAATGCACTTCTAACCTTTGGACGGAGGAAGAATATAACTAAAGCCATCCTGATTTTATTGATACCTAAATTTTAAGAATACTAAGTAACTTTTTGAAGATATAAGTGGGTAAATTGAGAAATATTAATACTAGGAAAAGTCCTTCTAAAAATGCATTCTTTCCGAAAACGATACTCGATAATACCAAAGCAAAAACTTAGATGGGAAAACTGGTGTTTACACCCTCTGCCATACGCCGAAAGACGGCTTTCAGAGTTTTAATGAAGAGGTGGATGTAATTTTCCGTATTCTGAGATAGTTTTTCATTAATCAACAATAACTTCATTCTCTATCTTTTATACTATTCTCCATATTTAATCCAGTCATTACCGACTCATTATCCTAAGTAAATAAATACGAGCTACAAACTACACTCCACTTCTGTCGGCAAAACTTTCGAATGCGATCTTGTTCGAGCTTTCTAGTAATACAAATCAATTACCGATTAATGTAGGTAAGTAAGTAAGTTTATTTAGAATCAAATTATAATATTAACAGTTGTTCATAATATACATGCAATAATATAATAGGTAATACATACATACAGTGATATAAAGAATACATAATGTACATAATATGATAATAAACAATCATTTGCAAATATCTGAACAAAGTAAAAGTATATTGAACCTGCATTAAAAACATTTACATTTTTTTTACCGTGTTTGCACTTACCCTTCTAAATGCTTTTTCATTTTCAAATTTTCTAATCCATTCAGGAAGACTATTAAAAAGATTAAATCCATTAATTGTTAATGATTTCCTTGAGAAATTAGTTTTAAACTTATGAATAATTAAATTTGATTGCTGTAATGAATGAATACGTCGAGATCGGGCGAAATTTTAATAAGATCTGCAATAACCGCGGCGGGCAATAAGAGTCGCTAGAGCATTTCCAGCTGATTAAGGCGTTCGCGCCGACTCGACGGAATATCTCATTAGCGCGGGAGCGGAACTGTGGCAGACGGCAAATTGTTTATATTCATAGGACTCGAAACGTCGCGGGACCTCACTTCAAGAAGAACTCCTTGTAAATTGGGCGCCTGAAACAATTTCCTCCCGTCTTCTTTTTCTGCTCCGCCGCCATTACTCCGGTTCCTATCAATCCGTACCCTCGCGGGGGGAATTACGCTCAAAGACTTCCTCCGAAATTTTTTCCTCCCCTGCGCCCTCATTTCCATGCCGAATCCTCGACTTGTCCTCGTTAGCCCTCACCTTCTCTCTCCGCTTATCCCCGCGATCCCCCGTCTCCTCCCCACGAATTTCTCCGCCCCGCGCCCCTTGGAATCTTAATTCGTTATCATCTTTCCCGACCTCCATGCATACCTCATAGTTTCTCCCTACTTCTGACTTTCATCCCATCCGACTCGTAATTTGATTTCAGCTCCCTGTTTTTTTCCTCTTTGAGGAAAAACGTGGCAATAATATCGATTTCCTGTCCGATATTTCTCCGGGGAGAATCATATGCCGCGACAGGCTTGATTGTGAAATGTCTTTCATCGCAGGATGGAGGTCAAAGATTTCGTCTTTTTCCCTTTTGAATACTGAGAAATTTCGCTTAATCAAGAAAAGACGATTATCTCTTAGAAGATTGCCAAGTGTTCTTTTATAAACAGAGCCGTCAAAGAATGGAATAAGTTGCCTGTAGAAGTCTTCAAACCCTGACCGAAAAATAGAAAGGAATTTAAAAGAAGATGCTTTAATTTATATTAAATTTAATTTATATATTTATGTAATTAAGTGGAGTGAATATTGTTGATTTGTATTTTTTGGATGATTCTCAACGTGATGAAGAGAAAATGATAAATGGATATTTTGGCCAAGAAGGATCATTGTAAATTGTAAAATGCGGTTTTGTGTATAGAGGACTATTTTGACGGAGGTAACCGGTGAGATATTTGTTAGAATACTGTCTATGCATATTTATACGTTATAATTGGAATATTTGTAGGATTTACGTTGTTCATAGACTATGGTTGGGGCTGCCACCAGAAGAAATTCTACTTGCAGCGTATATAATAATAAATAAATATATAAATGTCTTAAGTTTCCTTAGCCCAAATTTTGCCCAATAAAAATGCATTATGGATGTATAAAAATAAATTTAAGTCTTCTCCGTCCTTTGAGATGGTAAGATAATAACCAATGGATTGCTTAGATGAGAATGAGTTTTTACGATAAGTAGGAAAAAAGTTTTTTTTAGCTCTTTCACATTCCTATTGAAGTTCAGATAATAGCTACGAAGTGCTTGATTGGGACGTCTTTCTTCTTCTTATGAAGGTCAAATACTTTGTTTTTAGCCCTTTTAAGATCTGAAACATTAGAATTTCTCACGAAACGACTGCCGATACAGCGAAATAGATGAAAAATTCAGCTAAGTAGCCCTCAGCGTAATCAAAAACTCCTCATAAAAAATTAATTTTCATTTTTTCATCCTTAGATATGTTCAGATATTAACCAAAGGATACTTATATGCGAATAAATGGTTAGTAGTGGAGGAAAAGGAGATTTTAAGCTCTTTTCCATTTCCATTTATGTTCAGATAATAGCTACGACGTGCTTGATTGAAAATTGTCTGTCTTCTTCGAATGAAAGTCAAATATTTTGTCTAAAGCCTTTTTTAAAAATGAAAAAAATTGATGTGGCCAGCACATGACTTTCTCCATATATAAGATGTAAATATTTATCTAAGACAGTATTTTCGAACTCTATATTCAATCTAAACTTGGATGATAAGTGATTAATTTATATCATATTATCTTTTACGTCGCAAAAATTATAAATAATGTTTTTCAGGACATTTTCGATGAAAAACGATGAAATTGGCCTTTCGCCCACAGCGCCCAGCGCGCCCATGAAATACATAATCAGCAACTTCCGGTTTATCAGTATTACATGAATAGCTCCTAAACAATCAGTTATACAAAAATATGTTTCATGCAAAATTTATAGTAAATTACATTTTCTAAAACTTTTATAATTAATAGTATATACCTTAATATCAAATTAATGGAGATATTTTGCAAAAACCGAAACGGGCTTCGAAAAGTAAAGCTCGACTTCCGGTTAACCGATTTACTCCAAAAACTAATCAACTCTAACAACACCAACCAAAGTAATATAAATGAAGTTTGGTATTGATACGACTAATAGTTTTTATGTTAGAGCGCCCATAACCACAGACACACATTCACACATACACACATACACACATACATCATTCCGAAAATGGTCAAAACGTGTTCTAGGGACCCCAAATATGTATTTCCGTTGAAATCTCGAAGTCGATTTTTTTCATGAAAACAATACTTTCTCTATACATACTACGCAAATGGAGAAAGAACAAATCGGTTTGATCACAGAATAGTTACCAAAACAATGATCTCGAAGAAGAATTTAGCTAAGTAGCCCTCGGTGTAATCAAACACTTTTCATATAAAAATCAATTGAACTTTGAGAATCCTTTGAGTTATTTGAATATTAACCAAAGGATTACTCAGATGAGAATAAGTGGTTACGAGTGAAGGAAAAAGAGTTTTCAAGCCGTTTTCCGTTTCTAGAGATGTTCAGACGGAAACCAAAAGATTTCCTCGGATATGACGCTAAATAAGCGGTTATAAAAAGAGGAGTAAGAAAGTTGTCCCATTCCAGCTACTCGTGCAGCACCCTCTGGGAGAGTACTTCCCTTGTGAGAGAGAGAGAGAATCTCGAGTCATCAAGTTGAAATAGATTTTTCCTAGAGCAGCACTTCATAGCGCGCCTCACTTAATTTGTCTCCCACGAAGGCTTACACCTTGGCCTTGCTTACCTCATTCCAGCTAAGACTCTGCTATTAGGAATGTCAATCCTCTCGTTTTATTTCCCTCCTCCGCCGCCCCTTCCAATGGCGTCCTTTCAAATTAAACCTTCTACTTTCTACACCTTTTACCCGCTCGTTCTCGAGTTTTCCCTCTCTCCTATTTACTCTTTCCTTCTTCCCCATTCATCGCTCTCGTTACCTTTGCCTCTCGACCTCTCTTCAACTCCTGAACCTTTCACCTGCCCTAACCTTTACCTTTTTCCCTCTCATGTGCTTCACTTTCCATCCATTCCTCCATCTCTTCCACTCCTCCACTTTCACCTCTATATCCCTTCATATTCCCTTTACCTCGTTCAGTCCCACATACACCTTTCGCCTTTATCCAATTCCGTTTTCGCAGCTGAGTGTGAATTAAGTCGACAGAGAAATAATATTAGCTACTTCGTTATTTGAGTCTCTCTCTTCTTCCGATTTGACAAGGAACTAAGACGTTCAAATGTAATGTGAAAAATTGTTCTGTGTGTCTATGGCTGATATATTTTACATTACGTATCATTATGTTTGTTTTATGGATTCATCATTTAGAGATTTTTTCATTGAGTTTTTTTCAAAGCTTCATCTATCTACGCAATTATTCTGTCTCCTTCCTCAGTAATTTCATTAATCATAAAGGCAATTAAAGCCGGAAAAAAGCTAAGATAGTGAAAGTTGGCGCAAAAACTGAGGACATTTTTCTTTTTTGAGGACACTTTTTTTTCTGCATAGTTAAATTGATTACAAATGCTATCCCTTCCCCTTTGCGCAACAACACGAAATCGGTTATTTGGGTTGAGTAATTTAGAAATCGTTCCTCTATTGAAATATAGTCCTTTCTATACGACTAGGAAAAGGATGTCTTTTTTGTCACTTAGGTTCAAGGTCACATCAAACAGTGATTATTCTATGAAGCATTCACATATAGCAAATGAAATAGGAATATTAAAACATGGTTTTATTTCCTCATTCTGAGATATTATATTCACGGAAGGGATTGTATGTCTGCTAGTGACTATTAATGCTGATGATTTTTTTTGACGCTGGTTTTTACGGTCGGATACCCATTCCTGACGCCGACCCTCATCGAGAAAAACGCGGAAAAATCCGATTAGCCGGAACCTCGTGGTTGAACTGATAACCGCTCTTCCACCGCAGATGGTTTAGTCAATATTGTGGGGTATCCCTGCTATATATAAACCGATGAGAGCAATCAAAAGCTATCAGACTGCAATTAGACTGACTAAAAGAGTAAGATTTCTTTTCAATTTGACCGATCAGAAAAAACTAGGAATTCAAATGATAGGATTAGTCGCATAATCATTGCAAATTTTGAAAGAACGATACACTAAGCTAGAAACGAAGATAATAGAAAGAATACTAATTAGTCATACTTGCTTTTATTTATTTTATTAATAAATATTCACCTCAACACACATAAGCTTCATGATGAGGTATATTTTATTTTCAAAGCAAATATTTTATAGAATAAGAATATATACAAGCAATAAGAATCGATGAAATAGTTTACATTAAAGGAGAGGGATACATGTCAGTGCGACATATGAAATGAAAAATACTTTCATCCATAATTCTATTACTTAAACTTTTTCTATTTGATTTAAGTTCTTCTCCACTGATCCGTATCACTACTCGCTTCTCCTTCTGATACGCGGTAATCTGCCGTTGCTTATATCCTCTTTCTCACCTTTCTCTCATTGCAAAATTTCAACATTGTATTTCACCTATGAACGCGAAATTAGCCTGAATTCCAGTTGATTTTCTATGTTTCACCTCGTTTAAACTTATTCTTTATTTGCGATATTTTCTCCGCAGTAATTTAACTCCTTCACTGATAAATTAAATTATAACTCGCTCTTATACCTCAGTTTGGAATTAGGAGCAATTGTTCAAGAAGCATCGAATCGCAAAATGCAAATACATCTACAATTTACAATTTTTTGTTATTTTTGATTTACCTTATAACGGCATGTAGGATACACCTTTCATTGCAACTTAAAAGGTGAAATCGGAAACTTATAAATTAAACGGAACTATAACTCAGATATATTAGTGCCGATAACATGTTTACTTGATTTTCCACACTGAAATGGGAGTGCGTAGGCGACACACATAATATTCTGTGATTTCATCCGTAAAACAACCAAAACATTTAGCATGGCTTATCGTTATTCGTCACTGCATACAAATCCATATATTTATTTTAATTTCCTTCCCCACTTATATCTTCAATAATCTCTGGAAAGGTTCGAGAGTTTATGCCCGAGGAAGGGCTGGCGATTTGTAATCCTCCTTCTCAAAAGAGGGCGCATCGTGTCTCCGAGAAGAATGTCCTTCCCAATTTAATTCGTAATTTGGAAGCTGTTGGTTGTGCTGAGAGAGTGGTCGGACTAAATCGCTTCGCATTTTCCACCGAAACCAGGTCAATGTGTCTTCCGTTTGCGGCTTTGGGGAGTTTAATTGAGTCGCCGGAATGCGTACTCTTATGATCTCTTTATCATTTTCTCTCCCTCATCTCGCTCATCCTCCGCTCACACTATGGATTAATTTGGAAATCGAGCACGAGAGGCGCTGCGCGAATCCCCAGATTCGTAATCTCGGAATTAAGACGTGGCGGGAGTTAAGGCGGGAAACGAGGGAGGCTAAATACGGCCCATTCGCGGTTGCGCGTCGAAGTCGTACGAATCTTCGGCGATGATGCCATTCAACTGCGCGCCATTAATTTCGCGAGAGGCAAAAAGCACTCCCGTAAAGCATGAGGGCGATATTAAAAGATTAGGAATATTTTCGAAAATCAGAAGATTGTTAAAAACCTCGTGTAAGCATCCTAAAATTCTTATGATCACGTCTGATTAAAGCAATCTATTTATAAACGGCAGGAGTCTGAAAAATATGTTTTATCTTATTACGAATCAGTATTTAAATAGATTCAAAAATTATGAAACAATTTAAGAATTCCTAATTGCGGATTCTATTTCTTTCTTTTGAAGGCATCGCAAAATAAACAAATGTATCTAAGATTTGCAATGTTTGTTATATTTATTTACCAGATATAAAAAAACATCTTTTTCTTAAATTCATCCTGAAATTCCGGATTGATCTCAACTGAATTAAGTAATTTATTTACAAACGGCGGGAATCTAAGGAATATTTTCATCTAGTTGTCAATTAATTAATATTTAAATAGGTGGCAAAATGATAGATCGATTTACGGAATCCAGCCAGCAGAGTTGAATTTTAATATTTTCCTTTAGAGGAAATTTTCCAAGGATTTCCGGGTAGTAGAATACAATTATATTTATAATATAGAAATTTAATTATTTTTATTCACCGTATATAACGCGTAAATTTCTTCAATTATAGCACTCTGAGGTTCTGAATTGATCTATCCTGAATTAAGCAACGAATTTCTAAACTGCAGCTTTCTAAAAGATAATATCTCGCCTTATTGCTGATCAATTGATGTTGAAATAGATGTCAACATAATGCATCAATTTAAGAATTTCTGCCGGCAAAATCGAGTTTTTTGTTCTTTCCCTGTGACAGCAAAACGAAGGAGATGCATTGTTTGAGTGAACTGAAGTCGATGAAAGAAATTTTTAAAAATTATGCGTCTAATGAGAGTAAAATATGAAAATATGGGCATAAATACTGTTATAAAATGGGTATTTTCGTATTTCTCTTCTTAAAAATATTTCTCCCTCAAATCGTAAGGGACTAATTAGTAGGGGAAAAAGAGAAAAAACCAATAATTATGTTTATCGGGGTCATTTTAATACTTTAATCGGAGGAACCTCAAGAAATCTCGAGAAAGTTGTGTAAATAATGAATTTTAAGCGTATCTTATTTCAACTCATGTTCCATTTATATAAAAATATTACTTCATATGGAATTGCAATTTCCGGTAGAAATGAGGGTTTTCTGACTCCTGCAGATTCATAAAATTATTCCTTTTTTAACCTATGTATCATATCACCCAAGCAACTGTATCTTAGGTACTCATTAAAGCCCAAAATCTCTGCAGGGAGTCCTTTAGTTAGTAAAACGGGTCGTGTAAATCCCATCTTTCAGGATGCGTGCGCTGTCCATCCGATAAGGAACGAGCTTCCCCAGAAACTTCGCAAGAAAACAGACGTACTGGGATCCCATTAATTTCCCGTCTCTCTCGAAGGCACCGATGCGGGATTCTCTCCCATAACCCAATAATCCCAATGTGTTGCGTGCTCTCAAACGTAATTCCAACATTTCTCTCTAGATGACAGCAGTCTTCGCGGGAGAAGGAAGTGAAAGATAGCGCGAAATTTTCTCTCCCAGTTTTGATGCGTGCCGAAACTGAAACCGCTTGTTGGACGCGACGGATGGGAAAAATTGCTGATTTTAATCCTCTAACTTCTTGGGTTATGCGTGTACCAGCGGTCGGGGATAAGGTTGGCGTAATGAGAGACCATGTAAAGAAAGAAAATTTTGGAATACGGCTGATAAGGAATTAGAGGTTTAAAATCTCCAATAGCCGTTTTTGTCGGTGTTCCTCGTCTCATTCACCGATATTCCGAGAAAACAAGAAAGGACACCGCACTTTTTCAGAGCACCCAATTGCGAATTATTTCGAAATGCGATACATTCATCGTCAGGAGTGTTTAGATACTCGTAAGTCAGGAGTGGATTGGGTGCTCTCAAAAAGTGCGGTGTCCTTTCTTGGTTTCTGCGATTACCGGTGAATGAGACGAGGAACGCCGACAAAGCCGGCTTTTGGAGATTCAAAACCTCTATTGGAAGACCATGGTTTCGCATGCAATTGGTCTTTTTAACTTTCACCTCTCCCTCGGAGATTGATTGCTCTTTCGGCCCACACCTCCTTTCCCGAAGCATTAGCTTCCTCCCAAGACGACAAATCTTACTCCTCACGCTATGCGGCTATTAAAACCGCAAGCTTGGGTAAATTACGAGCTCGCGTTTGATTGAGGGTCTTCTTGATAGGGCAGCACCTATCAATGCTACCCTAAGGGGACGTAACGGAACACGTAATAAAATTAATTTTTCTCGACGTATGAGACGATGGATCCCCTCCGGGTGTTGATGTGTCTCTTAACTAGCTCGCGAAGGCATACGTCATGAAATCCACAGCGGTATAATTTGCAACTGCCGTTGTATTTTTTTCCCTTTGATTTACACAGAGCTCTGTATCAATGGGACCGGTAGGAATGAAGTATTTCCTCCAACGCTAATCGCATAGAACCGATACGTTCCCGTCTCATCAATCATGGTGTTTTTATCACCCGACAGAGTTCGTTCTTTCTTTAGATATATATTTCCCTCGCTCATTCATTCCACCGCTGGGTTTTCAAAAGAATTATTTTATCCTTTTCTGGAAAAATACCTCTGAGGAAACAGTCATTTCAATTCCAATAATTAGTTTTATTCTGATAGAATTAAAGACCGAAAAATAGAAAAGAGTTGGAAAGTAGATGCTGTAGTTCATGTAACTAATTGTATTGAATCTTGTTATGTTTTGTATTATTAGGATATTTGTAAACGTGACGATGTGAAAACGATGAAGCGACATTTTGGCCCGAAAAGTGACATAGTAAACTGTGAAACGAAGTATTTGTGATATAGGATATATGTGGAGTACATGTTTTGGTGTGGGGTATCGGGAAGTTGTCCGCAAATTACACCTTATTCCGGTATTACTGTCTTGCGGTGGTACCGCCTGTGGGTTATTTTTGGATTTGTTTGATTTAAGCTGGTCATAGACAATGGTTGGGGCTGTCACCGGAAGAAATTCTACCTGCAGCATATATAATAATAAATAATAAATAGAAGTTATATTGCAATAAAAATAGAAAAAAATTCTCCTATACATGTGCCAAGTATAATCAATGCTTTGACCCGCATTGAAAGTATTAAATTAGATGGATTATCTATTTGGTAAAACTAGGTTTCTCATTTATGTACCAGGTATGTTTTATATTTCTTAATATGGAAGAAGTGAAAGTGTGGGTATATGGGAAAAAGAACGAGGGAAAGACAAAGAAAAAACCCACGCTGCGGAAAATACTCACCGAAACAGTGGTGAAAAAAAAAGAAAAATAAAAAAGAACAAAATTCAGATAAATATATCTTTCTATAGCATTCTTAACTCGTGTCTAGACATTATAGATCATATATCCCTCTATTAAAGATGCAAATGGCTCTAAAATAATGGGTTGGGCTATTGAATTGGGGTGTTGATATTTTTTAATAGCTCTATCAACTTGTTATCAGAGCAAAGGGCACTCAGTTTTCTTATTTTAAACTGTATTTTTTGAATTGTGTGTAATTCTGCTTTGCATCCACTAATATATATTTATCGTCCCTACGATATTAAGGCAATTTTCAAGTTAGTATGTTAAAGGCAATGAACTTCTATCTTAGGCTAGGCGCTGACATGCTACTATTAAGCTGATTAAATAGTTTGTGTTTTATCTCAAACTGAATGCAACTCTATGACTCACACATGCATTATTATAGTCAACCGATTGTAAACAATTAAGTTGCAAAAAAACGACGAATCGTCAGATCAAATAGTTGCGCAATAAAAAGGCATGTCAGCGCCTAGCCTTAGAATTATCATTGAATATGAAATAGGTGTTTAAAATATCTTCAACAGCCGTCTTAGATGACGTTCCGTGCCTTGTTGACACCTGATTTCCGAAGCAACAGAAGCCCGGGTCACCAACTTTCTAAGATATTGTTTCCGGAAACCGGTGGCAACGAGGTGTGGAGCTCCGACAAAGACGCCATTGGAGATGTTTTAAACATCTAATACATTAACAGCTGTTTTCCAAATTTTCTTTCCCTTTAATATGACGTACATTCGACATTATTTACTCATTCCTTCCAATATTGATCATAAAAACGTATCATCCCATTCTCCTCGTAAATAACCCAGAGAGGTATGATATGGAAGTCAATAAACATTAAACAACTTCCCTCGTAAAAATAATGTCAAATCCGTCTCTCGATCTATCGTATCGACCTCCCATCGAAGCCGATATCGATTCGCACACGCGCGCCTGGGACAAACCGTGCACGCCGTGAATATATTTAGCTCGAAGGTTTCCAAAAACAATAAAGTTCAAAGCGGCCACGTCGCCTAGTAACGTGCAGCGCTCAATAAAATTGGGTTCACTACTCTAATATCGATTCCCTCTGCGGGGCATGATTATTTACGCCCACGCTGGGCAATCGCTTCATCTTGCACCGCATTCACGGCATCGATTCCGGACGACCTTTACCTTTTCCCGCGATTGCAGGTGCGCCAGTGCTCTTCCCTCATCGTCCGCCGTGGACGGCGGAGGACGTGGAGTCCTCGGCTGCCCGTCCCTGCAGATGGTCGAGGAGAAGGCCAGAAGGGTCCTCAGGAAGTCCGAATTCGCCACCCTTGCGTACTATATGCGGGAGTACGCCGCCAGAAGAATGGCTATCGACGCTTTCCTCGCAGTACTCTTAGAAATGCTGAGCACGCCGGAAAAGGTGAGCTGTGAAATATGAAGGGTTTTTACTTGCCGTTGACACTGTTGAGGGTCGGTTGTAGCGGGTTGCGTCTAGATCGGGGATGTGCCGCTCATGCGGTATTCAAGCACGCGGTTCGGTGACTTTTTTACCCGAAAGGTTCAATTTGCTATGATAATGCTTGACAACTAAAGTGTAGAAGAGTAAAATTTTGATTAAATGCATGGTTGAGGATGTCAGTTTGCGAAACTCCAAAAGAGAGGACAAAAAACAATTACTTTGTAACGTTTCACTGAATATTACTGAGAATGCGACTAGTTTCGACTCAAGGAGTCATCATCAGGCACTGACAACAGTGTAAAAACAACGCTTTATTATACTTTGTTGTCATTGCCCGATGATGACTCCTTGAGTCGAAACTAGTCGCATTCTCAATGACATTCAGTGAATCTTTACAAAGTAATTCTGTTTCTCATCCTCAATAAAATTTTGATTCAATGCGCCATTAAAAGGGGAGAGATAGGTTTTCACATTCTACGATCGCTGCAATACACTGAAACGACCGCTTTCGGACGTTCACGTGTGGACACCCCTAGTTTAGAGGAAGCTCTTAGTTTGATGTTTACTGTTATTTTCTCGGTGAATCTTAAATCATGCATTTGTTTTTCTGGTAAAGATGTCGCTGTTAAAGCTGCAACCATTAAGACTGTCATCATCCACATAGTTGGACTTTACCCTCTTCACCTCAAGGTTTAACTTTTGTTTAATTGGCATAATTGGGAGAGATACCACTAAATTTTATATGTCAGTTAATTACATTCTATTTGAATGAGTTAATATTTTCGATGCTTAAGACCAATTCCTCGTGATTGTTTTCTTTACTCATTCACCACTGAAGTGAACTAAGAAAATGTATAACTCTGATGATGACTCCGTGAGTCGAAACAACTCCATAATTGTTTAAAAATAAATTATCTTGTGGTCTGTAAAAGTTATACTTTTTTGTTCCTGATAGAGACTTACCACAAGGTCAAAGCACAAGCACCACTGAAGTGATGAAATTTTTTGAATAAACGTTTTCATAAGTGTTTGCTTTGTGTACGAATGGCTACCTGTTTGGAACACGAATCATGACGTAGTAACTTACGGAATTGTTTGCAGTATCGTAGCACAACAGGGAAAAATAACGGAAGAATTTAAATTCATCGACCATTAGCTCCCTCTTTGATAAGACTTCTCCGGGACCCTGGTTATTTCGCATTCTCCTTATTTTTGAATTATTCATCTCCTCAACTTTCGCAGTGTTACATTTCCTCTTCAACTATTACATATTCATGTCTCCCCGAATTTATTGTTTACCACTTTCAAGCAGCTTTCCTATTATACCCGTCTATGACACAAAATCGCGAAAAATTTACATATCATCACTCTGATCATTTACTCGTTTCAGATTTGTTCGCGATTACTTTCCCGGGCCCATATTAATTAACATTCCAGCTTGTTTATTATTTCCCGTCGTCTCGGTAACTTTTTAACGCCTTTTTTTCTTTTCATGATACTCTGGCGTGGGTGCAGTACACCTTGCTCACCGAATTGAGGGAAGTCGTGGCGTTGGAGGACCGAGCGCGGTTCGACGAACTGGTTTACCGCAGAGAGGCCGAGGGTCAAAGGTGCAGAGAACTACGTCAGATGCTCATGGCGGGAAATCAGTCAAACTCCGCCTCTCGGGTAAGTCACCAAACCAAAGTAGTTCTTCAGAACAGCAAGGTATCTATCCGTAACCTACAGTAAACACCCTTCGGTTAAAAAAATTCTCTCTCTCTTTTTAAACGAAATCAAGTTAAAGCAAAGGTTCATAACCGTGTTAATAAATTAATGATTTTCCGTCAGCGTCGTCGCCTTTAAAGAAGTCAAGGGTGTTCTACCGATGTTTTCCATTGGAAAAGTGGACAAAGCATAAAGTTCCGATGGATTCCTAAGGAGAGTGCATTCGAAAAGCTTTTCCCGCTCGAGTGATCTCTCAAGAACTTATGCTCTAGAACTATTGAGCACTCGTATTTTTCCTATCTGTGGTATTTCACTCGGAAAAATATCGGTTTTCATTATGGATTTCGATAGTTATTTCACAGGAAAAATATTCTAAATGTGAAAGCCAACATATGGTGTCCCGAAAATTTATTGTTAAAAGATTTCCGTTCATCATGTAAAAGTTAATGATAATTCTAAGTCACTGCCAAACCTTTTGTATTCACTTTGTAGTAGGTTATAAAAAATCTAACCTGTAAGTAATTTTTGTCGGGTTATTATATTTCACTGGAAATCTATAAACGCATGGCACCTAAACAAAAATTTGTAGTACACAAACTTTATGCCTGGTATTCACCAAATAACCGTAGATCAATTCTAGAGCAGTGTTTGCACTCTTTAAAAAAAGCATCATGGTAGAGCACCCAATAACCGCTTATTGTATAATCTAACAGTAATAAAAGTGTTCTATAAAAACTTTCACTGGTTAAAAATCGAAACCTAAAACAATTGTATGCACTCTAACTTACGGTAATAAACAACGACGCGTTCGCCTCGAGGCGAATAACGACGTCGCGTAAACAGCGCCCATTAAAAAACTGTAATATTGCACCGCCATCTTGTCCTCACCCAAATTTGCATGACGCGTAAAGACAGGGGCGATTTTCCATCTTGGAATATTCCCTCGCCGAATTGAATGCATCGACGCATGCGCACGCCACCGCAATCGCTTTTTTGCCGAAAGGGGTAGATCTCCACGTGAGGGAGCGAAGAATACATGCATAATAGAAAGCGGTAATCACGCGAACGGATACCTTGAGCGGCTATCCGCCGACGGCTGTGGGAAGCAGTTAAAGAGGAAGAAGATGAAGCCATCGCTCGGAAGAGGACGGAAGGGGGAAACGTTCGCACACAGTTCAAACAACGGAATGATTGAAGAAAGGGATGATCAAATCAACCAATCCGAGTCCACCGACCAGGAAGAAATACGAGTGAAAGACGCCGTTTCTGAGAGCGACAGCCGAAATATTACTTGATTGGCTTGCGTTTCCCTCTGAGCTTGTTTGGAATGCGTTTATTCTACGCGTAGAAACGAAAATAAGAACTGAAAGAACTGAAATTTAATTCACTGGAAATATGAAGGTGGGAACGGCTAAGAAGAGGAAGTAAGAGTAAGCAAGAGAATACAGAAGGAATTTCGTCAATTTTACTTTGAACTGTTATGGTAACATTTATTTAGTGTTTTTCGGCTAGTATTTAAAAGATTATTTTTCATTACATGAGAATCTTGAACTTCATGGAATACCATGACGGCTGGTAAAGAAAACAAAACAAAATATTCCACATATCTTTTATTATGTTTTATTTTTACGAGGATATTCTAAAGATTAACTGAATATATTCTTAGAATGCAGACAAGGATAATCGAAATCTTAAATCAATAGGATATTTATTGTAAGAAAAAAATTAAAAGATTGAAACATTATCTTCGTAATAAAGAAATAACCCTACAAGCAGTAATAAAAATGCACAATTACACATTGTACATTTTTGATTTTTTAGTTAGAAAACGAGTCTTAATTGCTGTGCGTCCTAAGTATATGTAAAGTCGAATTTAATTTAATAGTTATTTGCGAATTTTTTGGGAATGTTTTTCTCGAACTACAATAGGTCGACATCGGCAGAAGCAGAAGTAGTACAAACTGAAAGAAAAACAGGGCGAATGGTTTCCTTTGGAAAGAGACGGAAAAGCTATATCACGGCTCATTATCTATAATGTGAGCGGAACGAAATATACGCGAATTAGTGCAATAAAAGAAATGATCGGATCGCGACACATTTCTCGGATGAAAATTCTATGGCACGTCTACCAATCAACGCATAAACGCGGAGAGAAAGGAGGACATCTAGGGATAAAAGAGCGAATTAGGGCTCGATTCAGGGAAGAATCAAAAGGAATAAGCCGGGACTATTACGGGAGACATTTAGAAAGAAATAACGCGGAGCCATAAATTCCATCGGAGCCAGGAGTAAATGAAGACGGAGAATGGAGGGTGGAGGCGAAACCTGATAGCTAAAGAGAAAAGGAGGATAATTAGAGAGGGCAAAGGGACGAGCAGGGATTGGCAATGAGTGCCAAATGAAGGGAAGAAACAAAGGGACTGTGCGTCGGAGACCAAGGCGCGGGGTGGAAGTCGGAGGAAAACCGCAAAGGGAAAGTGGTGGAGCTGAAAGAGTAGGCGAAGGTCTGGAAGTTCAAGAGGAGTATTTAAGGAGCTGTTCCAAAAGGAAGATACAGCGCAACGAAGCGTACGGGAGACAGGGAGGGTCGGGAGAATGGGCCGAGGAAGATACGAGAATTAGAAGACGGATGGTTGCATTTATACGGGGAAAGGTGAGGGCCGCAAGCAATCTCTTACATGCGAAAAGCATCGCGTCCTGGATGAAGGAGGATGATTTATACGCGATAGAGAGAGAAACCGTGGGCGCGAAATATATCATACACTTGCGGAAGCGGGATAAAAGGGTTCCGGGAAGAAGCTTAAATTTCCGTCTCGATCGAATTCAGCGCCGTTGACAGGTTATGAAGGTGTTTCTTTAAAAGTATCTTGGAGTTGGTCGCGTGGAAGAGGACGAAAAATAATTCACTCTCGGATATCGCGGGAGGAACATCTGGTTCATAAAGAAACGGAATGAATATTCGCAAAGATGCTCTTTTTAAGAAAGTTTCCCTCGCTTTTTACTCCTAATTTATAATGCTATTAAACCGAATCATCGTTTGGGAAATAAATGGAAACGGATATTAGCTATCTCCCCGATATGGAGTACCCTTAAAAGTTTGCTCGTGTGGAATTCATGAAAGAAACATCTTCTCCCACTCTGTACTTACGTGAATGTCCTGTCTTTGTCCTTGTGTAGCTACTGAAGTTGTAGCGTTTCTGTTATTTACTGCGAGAGGCGTTAATATTTTGTGGAGCAAAAGATACAAAGGTTTCTTTCGGTAAACAGGAAGTTACTGATTAAAACTTCTATTCAGAGGAAAAGTTTTCATTATCAAACTTTGATGTTTGTTATCGTGTTGATTAGGCCCTTGCCTTGATTGCAATTTCTGCGGTCCATCAACTGATCAGGCATAACTTATGAATTATTCCGGTTTTGTGTGAAAGACTAGGTGTAACATACGTTATGGGTCACAATCATTATCACAAAGTCAGATTTAGTAATCTTCATGTATTCGATAAGATTACCCCATGTGATGCCACATTTGTGGATGATTACGAGAGGAATAAAGTGCAAGATGCGGCTATATTTAAATCGCTACCGAGGACTCTTTCGCTCACAAAGATAAGATGAAAGACGCTCACGGGTTACTCTTTGGAAGAAGCTGTACGCGGAATTTCCTTTCAGCCTCATAGCCATTTCACATATTGAACTCTACTCTCGGTGGATTTGATTTCTTACGAAAATTTTACTTAGTCATCCATTCCATAGAATGTAGGAGTACAGCAATTATAGAGAAAGAGTAAAATGAAAATCATAAGAGAATTATAAATATACCTATGATTGGGCAGTACATTTGGTGCCTTTTTTCAAATAACAATAAAAATAGAATTAATAATAAATTATCTTTTTAGAGAAATGGCTAATTAAAAATACGCAAGAATTAGATGCTATGGAATTTACTAAAATTGGCCTCGTAATAATTTCTGAGTGAACATTTTAAGTAAATAACCCGTCCGTGATCCGTCTCCTTTTAAGAATGATAGTCATTTAATAAGGAATGAATCATTACGTTCAGGGTCTGTGATTTTTTCCGCTCTCCGTAAATGCTAACATCGATTACCAGATGTTTAGAAATACACCGCAAGAGTAGGATTTCTCACCATTATGACAATGTTTCTTCAGCGACACGTAGATAGAGAAATACTCCCTTAGTAAAGCGATGGATATTGTGCCACAGAGCCTTTCCCCGGGTAAATATGAGATGAAGTTAGGGATAGAGAAAAAATACAGGCTTCCACTGAATAGGGACGGGTATAGGGAGAAAACGGGAATGGGATTTCGGTCGGGATTTCGCAGAAGCGAGCGCGATGGATTTTTCGAAAGATACACGGGGGACCCGTAGATCGATAATACACGCCTGGGCTTTCAATGTGCCAAAGGGCGTAAGTAAAATCATCAAGTGATGAGAACGCCGAGAAAATGACAGGGCGGGACTCAGAAGAGAGCGTGAATTATCGCCTACTCCGCGGCTTTCCCATTTCTCTAGCTCTCCCGAAAGACCCCACCCATTTCCTACGATAAGAAGCAAAAGCTCTTTCCGCCTCGCGGGGACTCCATCTTGTTGATGATCGTGATGAATTCGCCGATCGGTGGTTAAGGATAAGAAAGGGCGTGTGCGATCCCCCGTCGTCGTCTGCGGAGTGTTGGGCGGTGTCTATAGGGAGGAGGAATGGGCCGCATGATTAGTTTATCAACTGCGAACGAGGACTTTCCCGCGACGAATGGATTAGGAAAAGGCCTCAGCGAGAAGAGAATAGAAGTTATATATATATCCTCCCGCATCCGCACGCCCTTAGAAGATATGAGATTTCAGTTCTCGCGGCGGATTCAATTTAAATGATCCCCGCGTCAGATTCAATACGTGGGGGGGAAGGAGATTTGTTTGCTTTTAATTTGCTCTCGAGTACGCCAGTTGTAATCTCTCGGTACGGCGAAGGATGAGAGTAATACGGCATTGTCATCTTGTAGTTTCATGCTCCAGTTCCACAGCGAAATGCTACATAAGGCATTTGAATGGGTAATTGAGTGTTTTAGCAGGTAAATCCATCTCTCGTTCGAGCTGCATCTGCTCGGTTACGGTTTCTTAATCAAAGGGAAAACGCCGTTTCGTTCAATTCGAGCGAATATCCATTGGTAACTGAACCGTTCTCGAGGAACAGTCTAATTAAGGATCAGTAAAATATGACCGTGGAATAAATTTTAGATTTGTTTATTCAAATGTATATTCGATTTGTTATGATTAGATTTACTTTGTATTGCTTTGTTAGGCTTTTATCTGCCCGGGGAAGACCTTAAAATATAAAGCTCCCGGATAAAAAAGTGGACTGCGCATGAGGCTCCCGTGAACGCTGTCCCGGGTTCAATTCCCGGTGGGAGCGCACGTAAGAAATAAAGTAAGATGTCAAAGACTTTTAAAATAAATGACAAAAAAACAGCCTTGAAATATCTTTAAAGTTTTAAGATCGTGCTACCCGGAGTTAGTAGCGAACATATACACACAAACACACATACAAACTTCTAATTTATTTATAAGATAGTTATATTTATTTATTTTATATTCACTTTTTACTTCGCTTGGAGGCTTCATGAACAAACAAAAACTCGAGCTATAAAGTAAGAAGAGAAGGAATTGAAATCTCTGAATTCAAATTACATTGCTTTGTGATGGAGAGCACGTAATATCCATTTATCTCACGGACAAGAGACATTTCTAAGTCAAGAAGCGCGATCTTCCCTAATGAGGAAATCGTCGTGAAAACTACAGTCGAACTCGAATAATTGTATGCTCAAATTTGCTTATCTTTAATATTTGTGTTATCGTATCCAATTTAAGTTAATGCACGTTATTCACTCCAGCTGTAGAGCTGACTTAAAGTTATCATACTAATTCTCAACGTGCTCTAGAATAGTAATTATACGAGTATAATCTAAAATAATAAACGAGATGTACGAATATATATCTTACTTTCCCAACTCGCTTCAACAAATCCATTTCATTAGCGCAAAGCGAAAGGATTTCAATCATAAAGCAAAGAGAGCATCCTTCATCTGTGAAGCCTAGGGGAAAGCCATGAAAACCCACTTAATGCATCAGTGACGAAAAAAATATTAAAAATTCCCTCTCATCTAATTATTCCTCCCTAAAAGAACGATTCACCCGAAGCGCTTTCCCATGCCGCCGAAGTATCGAAAGGTGTCACGCAAAGAGGGCCTCCACACGAGCCCCAAAGAGCAGCTTAAAGGAGAGGACCCTCAACACTCGAGGAACCAAGACTCTCTTTCATTGCATTGCAAGATAACAGCTAATCCCGAGGCGCCTCCTTTAAAACTCGTATTATCTACCAGTTATCGCCCCGCTCTTTGCATCCCCCCGCGAGGAACCTTCGGAGTGGGTAACGCCACACCCTCCCCCCGCTGACCCCATTCTGTCCATATCCGCCCCCGCAACGCGATGGGAACAAGCACTCCCCTCGAACCCCACGACATCTCCAGATCCACTCCATCACCCTCTCCTTCCTCGCCTCCTCCCTCCCCCGCAAGACCGTCATTCTGCACCATTGAGTCTTTAGCGCCCGCCGACACCTTCGTTCCACACGCTAAAAAACCTCCTGCGATTCCTCCCCCCAGCCCATGTCTCCGATTCTGCTGATACCCCTCATATTCAGCTCGTTTCCCTCCGATATCCCTTTCTCTCCAGCTGATATACATTCTCCGACACCGCCACACCCTCGTAACATTCCTCCATACTCTCTCCTCCCCACTCACTTTTAAAAGCCGCCTCCACACGTAAACGGGACCCCTCCTCTCCCACAACACACACCTCCGTAATCCTTTAATATCCTTTAAAAACTCCGTTCTTTTTAAACCGTTTCCCGCTGGTAGCTCTTTTCATGATTCATCCTCGCATTCTTATGCGTGCGTTATCGCCTATGCTTCCAACTCTCGCTCATTTCCCTTCGCCTACTACTTAACCCCTCCAAGGGAAGGGGAATTTATAGAAAGTCCTTTATTCCGAGCACATATCCGCAACTCACCCCTTTCTGAACCTCCCACGCTCAAGTTTCCCGTCACCCTCCGACCTACACGTATTTCCCCTAGAACTACTCCTGGACCCTTCTCTCTTTTTCGTTTCTCTAAAACCGCCATCCCCGCATCGCATGAACCCTTCATTCTCTGCTCCACTACCCGTTTTCTGCCTCAAGCCGGTCTCAAGCCTTCCCCCTTCATCCTTTCCTTTCTAAGTCATTCCTGCATCCCTTGATAACTCCACCCAAAATTCGTATATTTAGTGGATTCCACTACGTAAACAGTTTCGCCAGAGCGCTTTTCGCGTCTGCTTGCTATCTTCCGAGCCTTACTTTCCATGCCCTTCATAATCGCCTTCATCCTCTTCTTATCTTCAATGATATAATTAAAAGCAGTGTTCTCACATCTTTGTCCATCCCATCATTTCGCTTTTACCTCTTTTTAATCGTGAAACATTATTATAAAATATGAGAATGGAGTGCTTTCTATACGTTTTCAATAAATTATTATTATTATCATTAATATTATTGCTAGATGTAAAATTTTTATTCTGTTAAACTGTCTCAAGTTTATATTTAGATAATAATATCGTACTGGAATAACTTATGCATTCCATTTATAGTATCTTATTTTTCTGATAATTTAGTATATGAAAATTTAATGCATACGAGTTTAATTTTACTTTGAAATCATATTTTGAAAATTCATTTAATTTTTTTAAATCTTTTATTTTTGGAATTTTGACTTTTATTGAAGAATTTCTGAATTACTCTTTCCTATTTCTTAATACTATTAAATACTGATGATGATTATTTTAACATTATTGAGAATGAAAATAAGTAATCAAAGATTTACAGGAATATTTATTAAAGCTATCAACCTGTTTCGAACTATCAGTTCATCTTTAGGTCATTACTTTATTAAACTTCAAATGTAAATACTTTCCGGTAGTATGGAAAAATATTCTGTCTCTAAGATTTTATATTTTCTCCACCCCAGTTTCCATTCCTACACTTTTTTCCTTTACATTTTGATCTCTCTTGAATTTCTCACTTGAATCTTGCCCCATAACTCATTTCTCTTCGTCATCATCCATCTCCTATTCTCCCTAGATTTTGTTCCTTCCCGTATTCACTCCCATGCCCCTCATATTGAATTCTCCCCCCTATCTATAACCACTATATTCCACATCTTCTGTCGAGGCATCTCTTGCTGAGAGCACATCTCTCTCAAACTCAACACTTCGCCTCCGCCATTCCCTGTTCCACCTCGATTTCCTTTCATGCTTTCCCTCTGTCTATTTCCCAACCATCCCCTCTCCCTTTGTACCCCAAAAAGCTTCCTTCTGCCACAAAAATCCAATCCCCCAACTTTTGGCCCGTCATAATGTTCCTTCGCATTAAAAGGGATCACGAACTTCTTTGCCATCGAACTTGCGAGCGAATTTCTTTCTCACATTCACTCGTGTCATTTCCCCATTTTTACTCTAAATTACGTATCCTGTTCACGCGTGTAGGGTTCTTATTGTTGCTTCTGAAAAGGGGAAAGTAATAGTATTCTCCCATTACCATCTCCTGTGACACTTCAATACGAAATGTAGAATTTAATTTCAGACTAGAAGTTTATGATCCGATTCTCTTTAAGTGAGGGTTTTGACGCAGTTTTATCCACCGCTAGAAATCCACCATCTAAAATAAATCAATCACTAAAATTGGAAAATAATTCAAGCATTTTGCTATTTTATTACATGATTTTGTTTATGAATGATGGTGTAGATCTGGATTCCCCAAACTACGGCGGTAGATCAAGGTAATGTAGCAAGTACTCCGAGAAAAAATATAAATGATGCAGTTTTTTTCTATATTTAACTATGATTCGCATGAACAACTTATGACATTCATTTTGTCACCACAAAACGTCACGCGAACTTAGTAACGTTCTTACTTTTCTAAGACATTGATAAATTGTCATGTACCTTTTCTAATAACACGAGATGCCCCATCAAAACTCCATGACCCTCAAAGTGGAACCAAGAAAAAAGGTATTAGTAATCCTGGCGTAGACAACTAAAGGTCGGCAATAGAAAGTATGGAGAAAACGATTTTAATACAATCACGTCTTCATTTCGCAAATCGTAATAATTCTCCGATATCGAACATGGACCTGTACGAGTTTTATTATTAAACGACGATTTAGCTATATATTTCTCTAGCACTACATACAGAAGAAAATACTACATACAGGAGAAAAATAGCTTAGACGCTCATATTCCAACTGTCAAACGAAGAGACTTTTCTTTCGTAATGGAATCGTAAGGAAAAGGATCAAAGAAGTAAGAGGTAGGAGCAGTTCCATCTATTTTTTATTGGAACTGGATTTGCCATGATCTTTCGAAAGGTTTAGAACTAATGGAAAGATTAGATAGTCGAAAAACAAATTGGAATCAAGCCTCGGAAAAGGACGAGACAACTTCAGATAGATTCGAAAAAAATAAAGACGGGACGGAAGCGAATGGACTGCGAATGAAGCTTTTCCAGGTTGAGTCTCAAATGAAGGAATTAGGAGAGGATACAGCAATTTCAGCAAGAAATGAACGGCTTCCCCGGATAGAGTATTCGAAACGATCGAATCGGAGCAAACAAAAGATTAAGTCCTCCTCTTCGTCTAGTTCAGTCCGAAGACTGTATTAGATTTTAAAAAATTCGGGAAAAGGATTCAAACCTTTAGATATCGGAAGACTACTGTGGAGTAAGGCGACCAACAGATTCGGGAAATCAATCGGAAAGGAAGAGAAAACGGAAGTTGAAATGCGCATTTTCTCGGAATCGGAGCGATGAAAGAGTCAAATAATATAAAGCCGACTCCAATTGGTTAGCGTTCGTGAAAGTCCGAGCGCCTCGCGAAATAAGAAGGAAAAAATGCGATGAGTCGTCCATTTGCTCCGAATGGGGTGTAATGACAGCTTTATACAAGTTCGGAATTTCTGAGGCGTCCTTTCTCCTCGGAGCCGAGAGATGAGACGTAGAATAATAAGCAAGGACGAGAGGGTTTTTCCACTCAGAAGAAAAGCGCTTAAAAACTCGACGTAAAGAGAACCCATGTTTAGTTATGGTGTAAGCCGCTAGGGTCGTTCTCGTCCCTTATTTATTTTTCGGCGCTAAAATGCGTCGGGGCGCGGAGTGTCTCGCGGAAAGGCTATCATCGTTTTCGGTAAATCAGTCTTCAATGAAAACGATGGAGATAACTGTAGATTTTTTTCTAGATTTTCCGAGATGGTCACTTATTTCCTGAGTGTGTTACGGAGTTTTAAAAACACATTTTTCTCTCGTCATTGCGTTTGAGGATTTATTATTACGCGTTTACCAAGTGCTACCTAAGTTTATCAAATGAAAGTTGAATATAGAGTAAGTCGATAAGTGGATAGCTACAGATATTTTTTATCTTCATAAGATGGCCAATTCTACTGGTTTCCCGGAGCGGACTCTAGGTTTTCAGAAATAATAGTATTTCATTAATTAATTCGAATTTTTTAATATTATGCATTACCCAAACGCCTGCTGGGATAATTTGAAAGAATAAATATTCTAAATTCGCAAATAAGTGGAAAGACGCAGATTTTTTTATTCCTGAGATGACCATTTCCACTGATTCCCCGAGATGGCTCTTGATTTCAGAAAAAAATATATATTCATTAGTTAATTCAAAATATTGAAAATTAGGCACTTGCCAAATTATGCTGAGGTGATTTAAAATGAAGGAAAACATAATTTATCTCCTTGAAAGAACCATTCATTGAATCAATCAAACAAGGAAATTGATGCATTTTAAAGAAGTCTTAAATGTGAAAATGCGGTACACGATTTGTAAATCCATCTTGATATCTGGAAGAAATGAATCAACTAAGGAAAAAACAAGCAAGCAAGGCCAAAAATTCCCTAGAAAAAGTAAAACGGATGAAAGTTGTATCCGTTCATATCCATTTATCATAATATTTTTTATTCATTTATCTGAAACACTGTTCAGGATAAAATGCTTACGTCACTATTAAAAAAAGTTGAAACAAATCTCGAGAACGCTCTATTTTCCTTCCGCGGTCAATCCGAAGAAACATGTCGCGTCGAGAATTAAACGGCGAGGGAAACGCCCACCCCAGAAGATCCTCACAGGATCTTAATGGCAAACGCGGATACATAAATCCGGTAACCGTACAGAGAGAGTGTGTGGGCGGGATTTTCTAGGTCCCGCGAACAAATCTCCCGCTCTTTTGAAGAAGCGAACGGAACAGCGCACAGTGGGCTGAAATCGAAAAAAGCCGGTCAAAAAAAGGTTTCTTTTGAGTGCCGTACTTGAAACTTCGCATTGTTATTGCAAAAGGATCGAATTTTATGTTTCTGCTCGTCGTTTTTTAATATTTTTTGGCGTCAAAGAGTTACAGGGCGTCAAACTTGAGAAACATTTTCATGGAAAATGAGTCTCGGATTTTCGGAGAAATATTCAAGTTCGCTGATTTATGGAGGCTTTTGGAAGATACTGTTGGGAAAGAACGACGATGCAGTCATCTAGTACAATTCTTTGCCGCGGCTTATGCTATTCAGAGGCCGCGCGAGATTCCGGGAATCCACCGCCGGGACACATTGGTTAGCGGTATGGATGGAAAGAACCCCGACTCTATTTCTTAGAAAAGAGCGCATCGTTCCGCGAATGGGAATCCGAATCCCAGATAAAAGATAAAGAGACCTCCCGCGATATCAAGATATGGCGTCGAAAAAATCCTCGGCGGCGTATTATTTATTTGTACGGCTGCATCGAACGTAGCGACATTTTCTCCGAGGGACCGTCAGAGGCGAAATCTCGGAAATGGGCGGAATAAGCTCGGCGCTAGTTGCAGTAAATGGCGAGGCCATTTTTTCCCGTTCGACTGAGGGATCCGCTGTTGTCCTCATTCACGGATATTAAATGCACTCGCGCGAGGAAAAAAAACGAGGAGGCGGATGCGGCAAGTCGAACGGACTGAGACAATAAACCAGAAATATTTCGAGTTTTTTTGCCGCTCCCGTTTTTACGGGCTCCTTAACTTTTACGGAAAAGGATGACATAAATCAAAAGAGAGGAATCGCTTCGTTCTGCAGTGCAAAGGAAAAATAGAGGAATTCCGTCATTATAGGAATTTCTTCGATTAAACGTTCCGTTTATTCTCTTGTTGGGCGGCTTATTTAAGAGGGAAGCCATGAATGATTCTTTCCGGTCCGTCTCAAAGTCCTTTACTTGTACCACATTTATGCAGAAATTGATGGAGAGTATTGATTATCTTTGAATGAAACGTGGTTCTCTTACGAGTTTGTGATGTTGTGGAATTCATAAATAAATGGAAATGATATTTCAGAAGGAATGCCAGATGAATTTATTTATTTATTAATGGGATTCAAAACAGCCATAATTGGCCTATTACAGAGAATCATAACAATAATATTATCAGCCCCCTCCATTCATTGCATTTGTTATTAAACTATACTAAATTACAACTTAAACAGATTTATATATTTCACAAAAAGATTTATAACCACTACAAATACCTTGTGCGGTTTACAACTACCTCGAACAATTCTCCAGAAACAAAAAACCCAATACAGAATATCAGAACATATCTTCAATTATAATACAAATATCCTTGGCATTGCATTAACACCACTTGACAATATTCTCATCATGTTAGATTTTTCAGGGTTCCAAATAATATCAAGGTTTTTTCTACTCATAAAAATCATTTATTGATGAATAATGATAATAGTTATAAGAAACTTGAAATAATTGTCATAATTATCGAGCTCTGATAGATTTAAAGTATTAATTGAGAATTGGGATGACAAAGAAGGTTTCAAAGGTAATAAATCAATCATCGTCTTAATGATGATAAAGTTTGAAATATTCTTTAATTTCTTTCTCCTAGAGATTTTTTACGAAACAAAAGTTATTTGGAATAGTTTCTGTTTACGCTCTCAGTGTGAAACATACCTTTTCCATTTAAAATTGCCCTTCATTCTTTCTCGAAAGATATTTTCTTGTAAGATAATTATTGGAAATCCAAAACCTTGGAATTTTTCATAGATATATTCATATTTATTTTGTAGAACGCAATATTTTGCAATTTCACTTTAATCATATTTTCACATGATATTTACGACCTCATACAAAAAACGAGGTACATAAATCTTACGTTTTGCAGTGTTACTCTAATTTAATCGTTCACTTATTCACTTATATTTAATACTTCACGTATTTAAGTAGAGATACCAAACTTTGCAGCATTAAAAATTATACCTAAGTAAGGAACAAAGTGTAATGAAAAAATGACTTTGCCACGCGAAATGGGGAAATTAATAATCTATGCAGAAAAATATTAGAATAGAAAAAGTAAGATCGATTGAAAGGAAAAACAAACGTGGATATATCAAGGATGGTTTTGGAAGAAAGTGTTTTAATTGAAGTAATTAAGCGTTAAAATGAATGGGTTGAGTATAAATATTGAGAGGAGAAGAACTGTTTAAGAAAATAATTGAGTGTAGTACGCAAAGGAAAAGACTGAGAGGGAGACAATCACAAAAGATGTTAGATGGCATATAGAGTGGAGTACGTTGCCAAGAAACGAATGAAACAGTATTGAATAGGGAATATTGAGAGATGCGGAGCTACCAAACGGTAAGAAACTCGTGTAACAGAAAACAAACCTCACCTGCTGTCCTCATAAAACAAACAACGGCGAAAATAAGAAAAATAAATCCTAAGAACACCGACATTCTCAGCAAATTCGAAAGAAAGCATTTATCGAAAATAATTCAATACGACCCAGTCAAAAGGACACATGTTTGTACGATTGAGCCTACACGTGGGGAAGCATAAATCCTTTCTCTTCGGGAAACAAATGAGTTCGACTCTCTTTGAAGACGAGATGGAATAACCGCGAAAAAAGCAAGGCCAGAGATCGCAGGTAGAAATAGAAAGGGCCACGTTCGATGACAGATGTCGGGCGAGTTATTCACCATGAATGGAAAAAGCCGGAGAAATTAAAGTAAGGATGCTGTGGGGAGGAAGGGGAATAGACGCCGGGAAGAAAAAACTGAGACACGTCATCTTAATGGGAGATAAATTGGGAGGCGAATGGTTGCGTGTAGAGCACTTGAGTCGAAGGGAATTGCAGTTAAATGATCGAAGCGGCGATTGTTCGCACGAAATGAAAGACCAATTTCCCGCACTCTCTTTTCATTACGAGATCAAACTTACGGGTTTGCGGGGGGGTGAAAGAAATCTACGAACAAAGAGTGAACGTCGTTTCGCAAATTAATTCGAATCAAATTGCTGCTCGTAACTCGGAAACTTGATTGAAGAGATGTATTTGAAGAAAATTGCACATCAAAATATGTTACGTACGTTTTTTTAATGCCGTATTAAACCTTTTAAAGAATGAAGGGTTGAGAAAGTGTAGATAGTCTTTCATTGCTAGATAAAAAGGATCGGAATATAAGTGTGTAGACACCAGTCTCCTTCCGACGACGATGATGTATTTAGAATTTATATTTCCATAGTGAATGTAATTTGCAAAAGATTATTGTTAAGTTAATTGATTAGTAGAGATATGGTCATTAAAGCAAATTGGGATTATTTTGTACTTCAAAAAAGTTTGAGGATCCTTTTTTATTTCAAATAAATACATTTTTTATTTAATTCTTAACATTGGTTTAGATAGGAAATTCGGATCACCCGTCTCTGTTAAAGAATATTGTTTTTCTCTCCGAATTTTGTTTGGGATTACAATTGTGCAAAAACCTGAGCGAAGATTATTAAATTATTCCTTTTGCTTATTTTCATCGAATAACACCATCGTGTTCCACATTATCGTACTTTAGGTAGGAATTTAAACAAAATTTAAGGTAAATTAAATTCACATAAATTCAATCGGAGAAGCATTAATTTGGTGGAAATCGATAATCGGGATCATATCAAACAAAAAATGCAAATTCCCCAAAAACATGTTGTTCTTGTTTTTTGCGCTTGTTTTTGTGGAATTTTCCTTTTTTATTTAATATGATCTAAATCTAGGTACTCAAAATCCTGAATTCGGGGATATCTAAATACTGTTCATAAATGTAGTCATGCCTATATGTACAACCTTATCTGCATTGATGCTGAAAATCATTAATTCGAATTTCATGAATTTTGAATAACAAATGATCCCCTGCGTAGATTAAGGAAGCCATCAAAATTCTATATAGACGACGAAGACGTTTTTCTTTCCCGAATGGAAATGAAGCTATCGGAAAATTACGTGAAGAAATGATAAACCACGAGTTGAACATCGGGTGCTATAGAAAATTTCGCCACTATAGAAATTCCAGAGAATATATAAAAGGAGTCTATAAATGGAAAGGGAAGAACTTCGGGAGGAGGAAAGAATTTCGGAGAGCGAAAGAAAAATATTCGTGGAGCCTCTTTTCTTCGAAGTTCTTCCTTGATAGAGTGTCAGTCATGAGTTTATAGTCTACTTACGACTCCTGAGAAGAAATGGACGCCGTTCTCTCACTTTTCAAAAACAGGGTATTTCTCAATCTCTTGAGGGAATGTGCTTGCGAGTAACTGCAGTGTGGATATAAATCCCAGTGGAGGAAATGGATTTCTTCCTCCTAATTTCGCGAAGTAATAAAGAGCCAGTTATTGGTAATCCGCTAGAGAGCTGTTGAATATATGCGAAAGCTAAAAAAAAAGGTTCGAAGTTTTATCAGTAACTCCGTTGGTCCCGAAGCGATAAGAAATTGGAGATTTTGTGTTGTTATGATCTTGAAGCACAATACGTTCACAAAATGAATCGCTTGTTCACCAGAGTAAGATGCCTCGCAATTGTTCTTATGAAAAACAACAGCAAATAAACAGGAAAGTTGAGTTTGTGTCGTATATAGAAAGATGTTAGGCCGTAATTCTGAGTAATATTTTTAATTTAAAATGTACCTTATCATTATATCTGCTTGTAAAGATGGAAGTCTTGTATAAAATGATGTTGGGCTTTAGTGCAAAATAATGTTTCATTTTAAAGATAACCTTATCATTTCAAATTTTGTCTGCTTTTAAAAAAGCAAAGATAGCATTATTCGTAAATTTCTTAACATTCCATCGACAGTTATATAGCAACATCTTTGCGGAAAATGTATGCTATGGGTTTGTAGTTGTGTTACCAGCTAGATATTAAATCAATTTTCGTTAAAAGTTAATCCCAAACCGAGCATGAAATTTAACGAGTTGGATCCTTTGAGGAAAGGTGTATTTTTAGGAGGTACTGCTCGAAATCTGTGTCCTTTGCCTGTTAAAAAACTAAGGAGGGAAAGGAGCAAATAAATATTAATGTTTTGGAATACGAAGCTCTGGCGAAAATTTAATCAGACATAATGACACACTCCCCGTAACGTCGTAGCTTCTTCTTTCGAGGCTAAAACAGTCGTAAAAGAGGGAGCGAATAAATAGTCCCAAGGCAGTTCCCAATTAAGGCTAATCAAATGAAAATGAATATTCCTAGGAACGAGAAAATTCGCGCACCACGCTCGGAAAATAAAGGTCAGGCCTCTCAACAGGATAGATACGCATCAACGTATCAAACACCGGACGTAAAAAGCGAAAACCATCGAAAAAAATGCCCGCTCATTCGAAAACCCATGAATCCGGCGTATTTTTTTATGATTCCCATCGTGAGCGTAACGATCCCTTAGTTTTAGAGTCGTGACCCACCGAAGCCAATTTACGACGCCTTTATGCCCATACTCAACTATACTCCACGTATATTCGCGATTAAAAAAAAAACAGAGGTCGTAAAATAAATATGCATAAGCGCAACTTCATCGCCGACCTTTCTCGCCATAAGCATCCCTCCGTGTACAACAAGAAGTCGGCTTTCTCAAGTGCACCTCTTCAGTGCGTGCGGAGAGATCTTCAAGGATCTGCGGTGGGTGGAAGAGAAAGGCATCGGGGGCGAAGAAAGGCGAGGAAATGAAGAACGGGCGATCTCCCGCCCTTTATATGTGCACATCGAGGTCGCGGTAACAAGTGGAAGAGCGGACAACGCAACAACTGTGGAGCCGTCTCCGCTAACTACGCTTTCGGGTCTTCGCTCACCTTCGTAATCTCATTGATTGCGAGATTCCCGGCGTAGATGGACTGACGAAGAGGAAACTGGGAGGAGCTGCAAAAAAAAAGATTGACAATTGCGAAGACGATCGCCGGGCGAACCTCGTCCCCCCTCACGACTTCGTTAACGGAATTGCGGTGGCGTACCAGCGATGCCTTTTTTTCTATAAGGAAGGGAACTCAGCGGGGACGAAAAGGGTTTGCGAGGGAAAAAGAGGGAATCTCGGGATATTTCCTCAATCGCGGTTGCGCAATTAAAAATATCAGGAATGACTTTTTCTTTTACGAATCCGAATCTTCTCTCGCGACGATGTCGAAACTTCTGCGAAAAGTTGCACGTCGAAAATCTTGGCGGGAAGTCTCACTCGGTTCGCTTTTTTTCTTTCTTTTGTCCGTGCCAGAAAGTTAATGACCTCGTTGATGCTTTATGGAAGTCTGGGGAACGTGGGAATCCCGTCTTAATCAACGGCTGCCTTAAAAACAAAATGCGACCGTAATTATGACAGCGTCCCAACCTCCTGATAAAAATTATCTAAACGAAATGGAAGCCCTTAATAAAAATTTTCATGTAAAAATTTATACCTTAAAACTTTGTTCGATATGTATATGCATATATATATATAAAGTATCTCTAGTATTCATAGCAAGACCGATATGCATGAGTAATGCTTTCCTCTTTTCTCTCCAAGACCCTTATCTCTTTTTTGATACGTAGAAAATGACGATTGCACTGTCTACAATGTCTTTTTATCTATGAACATCTTGCACTTCTATCTCACCTCCTCTACGATACATCGTGTCTCTCGAGATCACAGAATAAATAACTCTCTTCTCTTGGCTTTTGTCCGGAATCTTCCGCTGAGTTGGTAGAAACCCTCTCTCTCTCTCTCTTCGTCTCTGCATGCACATTTGTACATACCTCTTCATTGCGGGATCCAAGACTAAGAAATTCCACTTCCTTTTTCGCTGAGGAAATGCACGTCACCTTAAGAGGAAACGAATGCACAGGTGCTAACATGGCGACGTCTAACTGCTTTATTCCAGCGAAACAGGCACAAAAAGTATCTTCTCCCAGGAGCCCATTAGAAACTTTTGCTATTCCTCTCTGCTTTCCTGCGAAGCCAATCCATTAACTTGCTCGTTCCCTGCTGCTTTATCTTCCCTTGATTGGCGATAAGTCGGAGGTTTTGTTTTCTCCAGGATCTAGGGAGGGTCCTCGTGGAATTTAAATTTGCTCAGATAGGAGGTTTCGTCTCTCTGTCCGCACTCTCCTTGGCTAAGGGAGTCTGGAGCAGCTTTGTTCAAACTTCGAGGTCTCTTACTATCTACCGGTTTTTCATTTATATGTAGAGTGAATCGGTTATTTCCTGAGAGTTTTCGAATTCCAACTCTTGATTCTCTAAGCTACTGAAGCTGACGTTCTCCCTTTGAAAGAAGATTTATTTGCTGTTTTGTTATTTTATTCCATTGCAATTTTTCATACTTGTTTCCGAAAGTTTGCTAATTATGACTACAGTTATTCGAAAACTATATTGGCGTTGAGGCGTTCATTTAATTTTTTTGGTCTGAATTAGTGGAAGGAAATTCCGAGGGAGTAAAGAAAAATTTTTAATTGGATATCACAGTGGATATAATCAAGTTTATTGGATCTAAACTAAGATCACATAAAAAAACTCAGAGAACTGATATGATTATGCCTCTCCTAATCAGCATAAACATTTTTTGCACTGCTAACAAAGAAGAGTTATTTCAAGTGCTGCAACTATTTGCAAAATCAAATTAGCCATTCATTTTAGCTTAACTTTTTTGCTGTGCAAAAAAATGATTTCCTATCAAGAGGTCAAAGTTAGCGGTAATTGAATAAAAGTAACGTAGTTTCTATAAGAAGAACTCAACTAATTAACTAAAGTAAATTCTGTAGAACTTGATTTTAGATGACTAAGTATGTAGTATGCGCAGTCTGCTTTTAAAAAATATATCTTGATCTCAGTGATACATATTTAAATTCATAATACAATCATCGATTAAAATTCCTCATTTCAATAGGCTACTGTAGAAGTCCGAGGTAGGCTTTAGATGGATGTAAAAAGATATTCTTATTGGAGACTCAAAAGCTTTCTAATTAGTAATTCCAAGAACTGCTATGCAGCGTTAAGAAATGTCGTAGGTGACTAAATTTGAGCAGCGAATCGGTAAGAATACAATCACTAAGTCAGTCAGACATTCATTTCTTTTAAGGGGAAATTCGGTAGCCAAAATTACAATGACTAAATTTGGTTGTGAGTGATGAAAACCAGAATTGAGTCAACCAGTGTTTCAGGAACGATTACGTTCTGCTTTGGGATCATTAGAAAATTTTCCAGGTGTTTTTTCATCGGTAATTTCCTCCTCGTTCAATTTGTAGGGGCGCATGACGTTTCGTTCCATCCCTTTCGCGTGTTAATCCGGTTTCCTTTCCACGCAACCTGTCCGTCTTCTTTCTAAAAGAAAGCCGTTTCACAAGTGAACTTCGCTTGTCTTTTTTAACGCCCACGTCGATGGTTTGTATCCATTTTAAATGGTCCTCGCCATTGGAGGCGAAACGGGTTTCGAGCGCGATTGTGCGTTTGAACGGCAGCGTAGGCGCGACTCGGTCACCGGGTTTGTAGTTCGGACCTCGCCCACGGACGACTCCAATTTCTTATGCAATTTCGCTCGCTTCCTGGAATTCGTAATGAGGCTCCAAAACGGTCAAGATTGAATATTAGTCATGGATATGACAAAGAGAGGATGCCATCTTAGAGGCATCATTACGTGTATATTGACGTTTTAAGGAAACAAAATTTGGAATTAATGTTAATGAATTAGAGGCTTCAAATCTCCTATAGCTGTCTTTGTCCTTGCACCGGTATTTGGATCAAACAGGAACCTAACAACAAGATTATCTAACTTCTAAAAAACACCCAGTGAAATTTTCAATAGCGAGGCTACCATTATCGGGGGTAAATAAGTAACGTATACTAGTATGATGATAGCATCGCTATTAAAATGTACTTCGAGTGTTTCTTAAAAGTTTGGTGTACTTCGAATACCGGTGCAAAGAGGTGCGGAGCGCTGTCAAAGACGGCTATTGGAGATTTTAAACCTCTAAATTACATTGACAAGCATAACATAACAACATAACAGCATAACAGGTGTATCACTTATAGCTCTGTTGGAAGTTGATCTCAGGACCCTTTAAAAATTAGGGAATGCCTCGAACTATCAATCTCGCTCATAGTCACTGTTTTTGACGTTATCAAATCAATTAATTATGAAAATCGCAGGTTATCATTTCGATAATTAGTTACCCTGGATTAAGACGACGAATTCAATCCTTATGGATCCAAATATGTATTTATATTTTAAGCTGCAAGTTGGCCTTCTGGCCAGGTGGCAACGTAGGAGAGGAGCATAACATATTAATTAAGAGATTTCCTGGCAATCTCCCAACGACGGGAGGGAAAGCCCTTCGAAAACCTCTCGTAAATAGAAGATAATTCGTGAAGGAATTATTGCTTAGCGGCAAATGGATTTATATCCAAAGTAGTTTTCGGCAAGGAAATAGCGAGGACTCGTAACGAAGTACCTACTGACTTTCCGATTTTTTATCATTACCTTTGAAGAAGATTAGAAAATTGTACTTCTCTTTCAAACAGCGCAATAATCAACGATGAGGCTCTTAACAATTTTTCTTGAGGCAATTCAACTTTCATAAGATAACGCACCTTAGCTTTGATAATACCTTTCAGTACAGAGTGAAGCTTTATTATCTCATAGCTGGACCATCTGGAAGATCGGACACAAGTTATTACCGAAGCCGAAGGGGATAGTTTAGCGGAATTAAATTACTTTTTACGAGTTTAAATCTTTATCTCTTTCTTGATCTAAATTTCGCCCTACAGGAAAAATGAACCCATTAAAGTCCTTAAGTCCCTCTCCGTTGTCCCTCATATAATCAGAATCCATTTTTTATTTAATAAAACATATTAAACACTAGAAACAACGATTTATTCTTAAATAAAACATAGTAACACATAAATTGAGTCCTAAAACATTGGCATACTTTAAGAGAATCTACGGAAACGTCGCATTTTCATACCTAAAGTAATGATTACAATCACGGCTATTTTCACTAATCTAAACTTTGAAGATTAACTGTTACGTCGAATAAGAACTCCAACCTCTAAAACGCGATGTAAATATTAAAATGTCGTGACCTAATTATATTCACCTCGTCATATATAATTTCATGCCTTTCATACTCAGTATCATCTTGTTTCTTTCCATCATCTTTATCGCACGATTTCAATCCTTTGGTCAGATATTTAGATTAGCTCGATTTTCCAAAGAATCAGAAACCTTTAGAACTTTCCTCTATGTCGATATTTCCCTATTATACACAAGTATGAGACCTTTTCATGCACGATCTGTAATTCATCCCGTAATTTTTCAGAATTTCTTCTCTATCGGTAGACATAATAAAAAGAGCTTTAGATTCCCATCGTTTCTCTATTGCTAAGACGTGATTGCTAGTCTTGATTGTGCATGATTTGCCTTGGTATTCATCTTTCTAATGTATTTATGGTAATTTTTCTTAACAAAATACTAGCACCAGAAGGTTGAAAGTGTTTTTGCAACTACTCTTCGCGTTTACATCCATTTTCTTAACTTTTACTCAATCTTTACTTACTATTTATATTTCCATTTTTGCTGTTCAGTAGTTTATATTTTTTTACAGGTTTTCAAAGGTAATTTTTATATTTTATTAAAAGTTAAAACTATATTCTTGAATAAATTTTAACATGCTGATTTTTTAGACGTTTTACTTCAAAGTCTTTACCAATCCCAAGATGTGTATTTAAAAATAAGTGAACTCGACTCGTAGCATGAATAGTTTGTTTTATTTAGATTAGTTTACTTACTTTTATGTTTACTTATAAGTTATTTATAATTTAAGTTATTTTTATTGTAATTAAGAGATAACATTAGGTATTTAGAAGTAGGAATGGCGCCAAAAATGACACTGAAATCTGTATTTTTTTTAACACAGAAGTAGTTACTTTTGTATTTAGAAAAGTAAGGTTGATATAATTTGTCTTTTCATAGAAGTGATTTATGACAAAATTCACTAAAAGTATCGCTTGTAGGTATTATATAACGTAACGACCCCCTCTTAGTCTCAAAGCTAGAGTTCATATCAGCTCTAAATTGCATAGAAAAACTCACCAATATTTGTCTAAACTTAGATAAGGTAGAGTCACTAAATTGTCTCAAAATGTTGTCCTATACAGCAGTGTGTATTTAGAATAGGATAGATATGCCACCTTCTATTTTAAGAATATCTTATTGTTGCTTATGTTTTGTATTTTCGAACTAGTTATAGTGAGTAATATGCTAATATTTTCCCACCTAAAGATGAATACTGCGTTTCTGCGTAAGGAAGTCGTGAAATAATATTTGGCTTGCTCTTATTTTACCATGTTCTCATTAATTTATTTTCGTCGAGGCATCTTTCATACCTCTTACCAACTTTAAAAATAAAAATCTCTAGCAATAATATTCTAAAGCGCGATCAATTAAAGTAAAAATTAAATAAAAGATGACTGAATAAAAGAAATTTTCTTCATCACATAAATTTTCAAATAATAAGAACTCTCCTAAATTACTTAAACATAACGATCGGGGTCCAAAATATCCATTTCTTTGTAATATATGAATCTCTTAATTTCAATGAAGGCTAATGAGCCGTATCATCTTATCTATTTTATGATATATCCCCTTTCTTTCGATGGCTTCTTCTTATTAGTTCGCTAATTCCATATACCCTAAAATACTGATAGTAATCACTATACCCAGTCTCATTACCTGTTGATTTATCATGAACAAATCCATCTTTTCAATATGATTTATAAAAAGGGATTGTTCTTCAAGAAAGCGGAATGCCCTCATTTTTAAGGTGGTTGGACTGATTTAAATTGTAATCTCCCATCGTTGAAAAGTTACAGGTTCACCGCTTCTTTGATATTCTGGTCTGTACGATTATAACTTAAAATGTTCTGTTTTGCGATGGGCTATAGTAAATTGTGTCTTTTAAGTGATTTCTTAAAAGTTTTTGAATAAATCATTTTCGGCTTTAGTTGTATGTATGGAAAAATGTTATTCATTCGAGTAGCTTAATTTGAAAACGTAAAAAATATGAACACTCTCATCTGACCATCTTTTACTCTTCTGTTTTCGTGCCATTTTCAATACCTTAAAAGCCAATGAAAATTCCAATTTTGAACCATCTCTAAATCAAGGTTATCCAGCAAGCCAAAGTACGGCATGCGAATCTTCCCGTTATTCTTCCAAATACAAAGGTAAATAATTTACCATATCAGGTTCTAATTTCCCTATTTAAATAAACAGTAACTTACATGGCCCCATATATAAACTAATATAATTATATTCTCCTGCGTGCACCAAAGTTCACATAAAACATTTATTGATTGACAAATTGACAAATTCGAAAGAAGGGTTGAAGTTTAGGGGTCAATCACCCTCGTGGACAGTGAATTTTATAGTGCTCCTTCGTGAAAAGAAGTTGGAAAATCCTGTTATCAATCGTTAGCGATTCCTCTTATCAATTAAAAATTTCCGCATTCTGAAATGAGAAAATATATTAAAGTCATTTTGGACTGAAAGTTAAGCATTTTAATTAATCATTTTTGACTGAAATTGTTTACATCGATGCAAAATCAAACGAAAATAAATTAAATTGAATGGGCCATGGAAAATTTAATTCAATCCTTGAAATTAATTCAGAGACGATATCAGATATGTCTCTAGTGAATTTATCTAATCTTTGAACGAAATAGGGCATTTCTCCCATTCCATTGACCTTCACCTTATTCCAGACTTCTATGGTTTGAAAAAATTTATGGCAAATTTTCAGGAATTCCAATTATTAACTATAGTAGTAGCGTAGTATTATTATGCCTTATTTATCCACCTTTGCGTAAAAGGGTTCGACTGAAGCACGAGATACGGTGAAATACTAATAGAACTTCCAAGTATTTTCGCATAATCGTGGACATTAGTTTTCGCTTACGTCTTTAGTAAACATCGTCCCTTTAGCCAAACGCGTTTGGATATTATTTTGGACAAGGAGATACGAGAAAATACTGAGATACTTTCAAAGCCAACTCCAGGGTATTGCAATGTCATTTTTGGCTCCGTTCCACGTCAGATAACCAAAAATAAACTGGCGAAAGGTCTTAAGCGAGTCTTAGATCCCGAAATATGCCTCAAATTTCCATTCATTTCTCCGTAATCTTAAAACAACTGCCGTTGATGATGAAGAGGTTAGTTACGATGATTCTACGAGATATCCGAGTGCATTCTTATGAATAGGCATCCTTTCATGCTATACTATGTACAAATCAAGTAAAAGATGAAAATAATTTAAACTGACCAATTTTCGGAGGTTTGCATTATTCAAAATTTTCGTTTAATTTGATGTTTCAAAATGAATGCAGATGTGGGAATATACCGAGCGAAAGTTTCGGGATCCCAGAATCACTTGGTCCTTCGTAGTGAACAAAAATGAATTACTCTGATGAGTAACGTAAGGCATAGGATTTTTCGGCGAGAGCGAGGAGGCCTCTGTCGTTGATAATTGTATAGAACGGGAGAGAAACCATCCCTCCATATGCCACTCTACGGCACGGATACGATCCTTTTCCTCTTCTCCACACTCAATCCCATCTCCCTTCCTTTCTCCATATGTCCTTTCCACGCATCCCTCCGAAGCTCCGTATTAATTCCGAATCGTCTCAACTTAATTTCAACAAAAAATTCGATCCCCTCTCCCGTCCGCGGACCCGCTCATCTCCACGGCATTCGAACACCGCTCTGGGCGCGGCAAAAACAGGGCCGCGTAATGCATTCGAGAGTCAAAGTAGCTAAAAGAGATCCTCGGGAAACGTGGCAACAGGGCGGAGCATCCCACATTAAATCATGCATCCACGTTCACCTTGGGAGAGAACGCGTTTTATTCGAAAAACAGTCGGAATGTCGCGACCTCGCGCGGGGAAAGCTCCGGAGGGCAGGAAAAACGCACGGAGCTCGTGAAAGGGATGCGCCTCCCTCCGAATGCAAATCCCCGTTCCATATCCGAGAGAGGTCTCCCCGCTCGGCCACAGCGATTCCAATCTCCCGCATAAGGAAAACCGCGGAATCATTGGCGATCTTTTTTGGGATCACTAAAATTTGTCAGGTGAAGATATAAATGAAACGGGGGAGGGGCGGTTTTCCCCGAAGCGGGAAGGACGAGGGAACTGCCAGGGGGAGAAAGAGGATGGAGATCGGGGTGCTTCACACCCCTCCTTCCCCCCTCTTTCTCTCTCTCTCTCCCGTCTTCCATCTTATGACTACTGCTTTGGGATCAGGCCCACCGACGGCCCTCTCCCCATCACCCAAACCCCTTGAGAAACGCGCCCGAGGGACACGAGTCGTCTTCCGGACGTGGGGTTGCCGAGGATTACCGCACACCTACGAGCGACGATTCCGGAGTGGACGTGAGTGGGCCCAGGGGAATGGCCAGGGGCTCTCCCGCGAGCGTCGATCGGGCGTAAGTATAGGGAGGACACCGATGGGGGATGGCGTCGGGGACGCGCGGTCTTTATTCAGGTCACGTCAGAGAGACGCCCTTTGATGATATTGTTTCTGAGATTGGCTGCTCTTGAAAGTTAAAGGTCAGGTCGTTGGAGGGATCACATAACAAAAAGTTTCAGCCGGTTCTGTGCCGCGATCCGAGCGACGGTATACCACCCAGGGTTCGTCACTCAGAGTGGGATTCGATCTTTCAGCGGATTAGGCAGTAGGATCTTTTGGGATCGAGGTTATTGCTTTGGATTCTTTTTTCTTTGATGAGTTATCGTCGTATGAGGGAAAATGGATTAGCAGGTCCTCCCCCTCTTTCTGCATCTTTCATCAAAACAGTCAGTGAAGTGCCTTCTTGGATAGTTAAATAAATGGTAGTTTGCCTTTTGATTAGTTTTATAGGAATTAATTTAGAATAAATTTGACTCTTTTGCTTCCTCTTAGGTCAAAAAGGATGCTTATGGTATCCCCATTGCGGATGAAATTTTTGTTTGTTTTCCAATGTTAGATAAATTCTCCTCAGGGTAGGTCCACATAAAACTCATTTCAATCAAAAAAATTTATGTTATAAAGCCTTTGTAGCCGCTGCATCATACACAACTAAAATATGTATTTTTTATACGTACCTCTTACTGTTAATGAATTGCAGAAAATAAAACAGCTGGGTGGAATACCGTCGCTGATCTAAGCTGATTGTCCGAGAAATTTAATAGAGCATCAATTGTTTCGCCCATGGGAATGGGCTTTCATTTCAAGAAGATTAGGAATAAAAGAATAGGAAAAACTCCCTAGTAAAAATCTTTTGGAAATGAAGAAGGAAACAATTCTCCCTGTAGTTTAGTCAATTTCCGTAGTTTTTGGATATTTTTGGCTAGTCCAGTGAATTACTGCTAAAGACAAAATAAGCTTGGAAATCTTTTTTCTCCTGGAGGGTAGCGATCATTTGCTCTGTGTAGAAGTAGATCACTTAACGAAAGATATCGCGCGTCTCTGGGGGCCTGCTTTGCCGGGAGTTCCCAATGGCTCAGGGCTGGCGCAATTCCAGGGCCCTTCCTCCGGAGTCCCGGTCGGCTCGGGATTGGGCCTCCCCTTCATCTCCTCCGCCGCCGCTACCGCTTGTGCCCCTCGCCGGCGGCCCACGATCTGTCGGTTGGGCAGGAGGTGCCGCGGCAAGCCGAGAGCCTCAGCCCCAACAGGTACGACCCCGCACCTCAACAACTTCTTCTCGTTAAAACAGTTCTTTCTATTCTTTTGCCTCTCTACTCTTCCGACACCACCGCTTACCTCTGTTCTTGTCCTCTTGTTCGTCGTTGGTTTGCAGAAGTGTTACGTCCGACCTGTCTCTCTTCAACTAGCTCTTTACTGGTTTGTAGAGACAATGCCTGTTTAGTGTTACCTCTGCACGCTTTAGATGCCTTTCAATCGCCCTTTGCCTGCGTTGGATTGTCACGATCTTTCGGAGGTGTTTCGGACCCCTTTAGCGATTTATTTACGCAGGATTGGTTGCTTCACATCGCTGTCTACAAGATGTTGTAAAATACTACACTCCTAGACTTTACTTGCCTCCGGTCGGTGGTTGAATACCCAGCGTTGGATATTTAAGAGGATGGACGGCCCTTGGAGTGATTGACATCGGCTGAAAGTTTAATTGGTGGTAGGACACACAACCATTTTTTAGAATTAGACGTTGGATTACGTATTAATGATAAATGGAGAGAGAGGATTAATATTCCAAAACGTAAATATAGGATATTCGCTGGAATTTTGAAATACAGGTGCCATTAGGGTAGGTCAGTTTCTGAAATTAGTTTATTCATTGATGGAATCGGCTTCAGTCTTCGTCCTCCTCTTACTTTATCTTCCATTAACCAAGAGAAAACAATATGAACTTTTCATGTTTCATTCTTCCGTTATCAGCTGGATATTGATCATAATCCAGTTCTAACACTTTATTCCATTTTGAAGCCTGCTAACATACATTAAATATTGCAAGATTTATTAAAGTATTCTTTAATAAAAATACTTAGGTAACTCGGATTTATACGATTATAGTGATTTCGGCGGAATGAAAAAATTCCTGTTATTCCTATATTTATTCCCTTCAATTGAAAGAAATATTCACCAGGCTAGCAATAATTTAATAACCTATAACATATAGCTATACAATTCATTTTAGTCGAAGAAAAACCATCTTCGAAGTCCTTGATTCATTTGAATGGTTGAAATTTCAGAACGTCGTCCAATTACTTTCCGCTAAGTATTTTCAAAGCGGATATCTGACATTGGCCTCGAAGTAGGCGATTAACCTAGGATGTTGAAAATATTTTGCCCTTTGAAGCGTATGAAAGGAAGTCGCTGCTCGTTCATGATGCGGCACTTTCCGCTGGAATTTCCTTCCCTTAGGTCCTTTAACTCCTGAACACTTTTACTCACGGGAATTTATGAAGTTAGCGCGATGTTAATGATCATCTCTTTCACGTGGGAAATATACGATTTTTTCGCTGCCTTATAGCAGAGTAATTTTAACCTCCATCTATTTTCCTTTTCAGCCTTGATATTACGAGGATTAAGACGTTTATTTCCCTCAAACATTTTCGGTGATTATAGTTATTTTATAAGAATCTGATCACCACCAGTGTGTAATGATTGATAATTTCAGACCCTTTCTTTTTCTGAAGGTATCAGACTTCCTTGCATCTCGACTGTTTATTCGGTACAAATCCATTGAAATGGATTTTGATAATTCAGGTGAATGGCGGACTCGTCATAATTTTGGTTTGAGAGAACAAACACGTCATTTAAATAACGTAGAAAATCGCCCGTCTTTACGGAAAATGCAAATTCGAATACTGATACGAAAATCAAATAACTGACGCTGCTCCCGCGCGGCCTCCAAAAGCCCAAGTTTCGCAGCGATCACGTTATCGACATCGTGGCATCCATCTTTAAAATCTGCATGCGGCTCGTTGGAAAATCGACGATGGCGGAACCTTTATTTTTCATTTCATTTTACCTCGCGTTTGTTTTGCCTCGTTGGGGAAGAGAGAGATTTATTCATTCCCGAAACAGTTTCTTTTCTGCGCCCGAACCATTTTATTTTTCGCGATGTCAAAAATGTATAAATACGCGATGCGAGACCGACGGCATCTGGGTGGCGATGAAGCGAGAATCGCGTGAAAAAAATTGGAGATGACAGATGACGAAGGGCTCCGTCTGGTAAATTCCGCCGCCGCCCTTGCAGGGCCTCCTGGCGCCTTCTGGACGGCGGCACTCTCTCTCTGGGGCCGAATGCTGTCACGGGTTACTGGTGGACGGCGACGGGGATGCGGACCACCAGGATCACGGCGCCTACGATGACCCGAACATGGTGAGTGAGGGCTGATTCAGGGACGCATGATCTGACAAAATCTCAAAGAATGGTTTCCAGTCAATAAAACAATCAAGCATCACCTCGCGCCTTCACTCCGCATCCCTCTCGCCCTCCTCTCTTTCATCGCTGAAGGTTTTACTAAGACAAACAGCCTCCAAAAGAGCTTTGTCCTCATTCCTAGATGGGTAGAAGTCGCTGCGCTTCTTTGAAAAAAGTGTAAAGTTGTCTGTAGTGACAGAGCTCTTATCATTGCAATAGAGTAGAGACATCTTCATGCATTTTCTCCATCGAACCGGCTTTAATTCATGCTATCACTCCATCTTCTCGATGTCTCCCAATAGGGATAAACCTATCTATCTCAATAAGTAAAATTTGAAAGACTATGGTGACAACTAACGTGCTATTACGCAAGCGCAAATCGAATTTGCTTGAATTAACATGTTCTACTAACCTCATGCCGGCCAAGATGTCTTCCATACGGTGCCATGAATCTTACTCGATCTTCTTGCGAAATCTTCGCTGACTCACGCCTGCAAATCTGATTCTTTATTCGGAAGCAAATGCTCTACTTCTGTATAATTCGTTCACGTTTAACTTCTATCCTTCACCTCGCGTGCCTACCTCCCGCGTTAACATCAATTAAAAGTTTCTTGTCACCCGTCTTTTCTTATAAGGATAACTGTTCGCAGGAAAGCGCACCGTACGTCTTTTCGCTTCGGTAAAGTCCCTCGTAGCTGATTTTCGTCACAAGAAGTTACTACTCAGCGTTTTACTCGCTAGAAGCAAAGAAAGCGGGTTAATAAACTTTCCAAAATGAGGATCCGGCAAGAGAGCGATTCATCGCGAATTAAGCCACTTTTCCTCCTTTGTTCGGCACCTTAATCGGTCAGATGACTGTATCTTTCCTCATTTCTCGGTCCCGGGAACGTAAGCCTCGTGGGTGCCTCGTAATGCACCTGACCCAGTTAAATTAAGTTTAGTGAATTTCCTCGGAAAATCCTGGACGGAGCCACCGTCGGCTCACTCGTACGTGGGAACGAGGAAAAGAAGTACAAAGATGGGAACTTCTTCTGGAGGAGGATCGCCGGAATTGGAAAGTTAAAAAAAGTGTATCCTCACGGGGAAAAAGCTAAGCCAAGCGACTTTCGTAGGGAGCGTGAAAAAGCTATAAGGACCGATTTAAGAGAGCTTCCAAAAGCGCGGAAGCTTTCGAGGTATGTGAATGAGGCTCTGGGTTAAAGAGAGGATACCCGTCATTCTCAATCGTGATAAATAACCTAAACACGACCACGAGAAAATAAAGAACAGAATACGGATCATTTATTCGTAAAAAATAAAGGTAAATTTCAAAGACGATGTACTAAAGAGACAATATCTGTCGTTCAAAATCGCAATAAATTGCGAAAACTCGAAGGCAAAACAGTAAAAAATAGAATATGAATCACAAGGAAAAAGATTAGGGTATCTTTTTACATAAGGGCGTGTACCCAGGAAAAATCCCCTAGGAAACACGGACTTGAAAAAAGTCTGACGGGACCGGGAATCGAACCTGGAATCTTCATCGATCCCGGTTGATAGCTTAATTGACTAAAGCAGCCTCCCAGATAGAGGAAGATCCTAGGTTCGATTTCCGGTCCAATCAAACTTTTTTCAAGTCCATATTTTCTTGAGAATGTGAGTCCTTTGTTCGTAAAAATAAAGGTAAATGAGAAAGACACTGAGATAAAGATAAAACACTTATCATTCGTAATCGCAACAAAAAACGAAAACACGACCGCGGTGAAGTAAAGAATAGAATATGAATCATTTATTCGTAAAAATAAATCGTTACATGGCTAATAAAAAATAAAACTCTCCGTCCCGTAAAACAAGGAACGGACCTTTTTATAATAACATACACATTTGTATAATATTGATGCACGTGAGCGTGTACAATGACGCTCAGACGCGTGCATATAATAGACAGACCGTTTCCAACGGAAACGGCTCTCCGGGATAAAAGTCGAATTAATGAAAACAAAAGAAGTGAGGGATAGCGCGCGCCCTCAAGTCTTCTCACAGCTCCACTTGTTAAATCGGTCACTGTCTCAAGTCCCAATGGATTTCCACCACCTATAATTTCTCCTCCACCGCCCTCCGAAGCTCTTCCGCCTCCTCCCGCCTACTCCCCGCCTCCGCACCGCCGCCGGAGCCCTTCTTGCCCTTCCCGCTGCCGCCACCCACGCCGCTCCCTTTCGAGCCGCTGCTCCCGGAACAGGGGCCCACGTCGCCGTAGTCCGCTGGGGGCTCCGGTGGTCTGCTCGATGCGACTTTGGGCCTCGGGATCCTCATCTTCTGCACGTCCAACAGCCACGACTCCATTGCGGGTTTCTGCAAAAGAAAACGAATCGAACGAATGAAATCATACATCGGGAGTATCTCTCGAAAAACAATTTGATGGGTATTGCCAGAGTGGCCGGAGAGAACTGATTCGTGAAATGGGAATGCCTCTGTTGTTCGATTTTTTTGTCTCGTATGGTCGTTGTGTATTATTGCTTTGGTCTTTTATTTTTATGCATTCTGACTTGTAATATATTTTTACTCTATTTTTTAGGAAACAATGAAAATTGTGTCCCGTTTGCTATCGTTTAACTATTATCATTGGTAAGTTTTTGCTGCTTTATGGACGCTGTCTTCATTTGGAATCTTTCTCAAGCTTCGCAAAGGTTTTCATAATCGACACACTCAGGTTTTCTTAGACTGTCTCTTCAAAAATTCTCAACATACTCTTTAACTTAATAAAATCGATGTGATGAGAAGACGTAACATTGTGGAAAGCCATGGATAAAGAAAGCAAGTTAGTACTTTTCACACTTAGTTTATTTAACCACCATTTAAGCACCAAGTTGTTTCTTTACTCATTAACATAATGGAAGGTGAGAGTTTTCAGTCGCAAACTTCCCCAATGAGTACATTATTTACTAATTTTATGCCTCAGTTTGGGAGGGGATTTAGGGCCGGTACCACAGCAACGACCTCCCATCCTACTAGCTCTTCATTGATTAAGCGTTATCGATGGCACTTAAAGGATCAAGGGTATGATTTCTCATCTGTTTACACCATCGGAAAACCCCTATCACCCTCTGATTATAGCACTATCTCATGAAGAGTATCGATATTGGGCCCAATACATTTGCAGTCAAGTTTTACCTCCATGAAGATTTTGGATGTTGTTAAATGGTAGCTTTTTACGAAACATAAAGAATCCTTCTTTAATTTATTGCAGTTTTAAACGAGAGTCTTTACAGGTGGAAATTAGAGTGATAATTTTCCATTCTTGATTGACGGAGCGTCGCGTTAATCTTTCTTGCTTTAACAATCTTAACAAGACACGTCAGAATGTATTTATGGTTCTGCCTCGTTTTTATCCGTTGCTCACAACTCCTTTATTCTGTCACAATACCATCTATCATAAGCTCCTCCGCAAACTGGAATATGCATCACTACCACGCATCCAGAGAGTGAATTTACGCAAGTGTTTATGTACATCTCTAAATTTAGCACATTTAGAGCTGCACTTTGAGAACACATACGACTTCAAAAGAAATTAACCACAGGGGCAGTTCTATAGAAAGTCTCCAAGCGGGTAGGAATTTTGGGTAAAGACTTTTCTTAGAGTAATAACAGCACTAGTTCATTTTTTCCCTGGTAAGCTATATGTTTAAATATATAAGCAGATATAAAATTCGTGATAAAGTCGTAATAACAGTTACCAATTATGTTTAAGATGACTTCCTCAAAATGCCCTACGATAATAGCCCGAGACGCTGATTCGCCAGTAAACACACACACACTCAAAATGCCCTAATCAAACTGATTGTTCTTTTAGATTTACGGATTCTGCGAAATTAGGCTCTCTAAGATCCTTTAAATCCAAAACTAGACCCAAAAACTAATAAATATCGTGCAGGAAGATTTTCCCTTGTTTTTCTTGGTAATTTGTAGTTATATTTGATCGCATTTCGTTTAGTTCCTTTTCTACTCTTACCTCTTGGGCAGGAATTATTCCAGGGGAAATTGGCATCTTTATCTAATAGTGATACCCCAGTAATTCAGATATTCTGCGACACTCTGATTCTAGACTTTAACATGATTTTCATAATCTTATCCGGTTATTAGGATTCCTAGGTACTATAAATTCACTAAAAGATAGTTTCCTACGTTTTTTAAATTATTCTACACTTTTATTACACATAAAACCAAAATTGTCGAAAGTCCTCCATTTCAATGCCGACAGCGATCAGCTGCACCTCAAATACGCTGTTTTCATTCAAAAGGCGACATAAACACTTTTCGTACTGCGACAGAATCCGGGAAAATATGGGCTCTCGACGACTAGAATTATCGACGGGAGGAAAACGCCCCTCGTCGATCTGTGGATTTGCATTACAAGAGGCAGCAAACGTTCCTTTACGACCCACAAAGAGCGCGATCGCCAAAACGCATCGTCTCGAGAAGTTGTTTACGGCCGAAGCTCAGCCTTTCGAGAGCGAGTGAAAGTAGAACACGCATGCGAGATCGAATCGACCGAATTGGCAGCGAGGTCGCAAGAAAAGTGGGAAAACCCCTTCGGATGACGCAAACGCGGATTATGCCGCACATTCGCAAGAAACGCGTCCGATTCCTCGAATCGTAGGTAAATTCCGGCACATCGATGTCGGCCACCGGAAGAGATGGACGTCGTTAATGTTTGACGTGGGATTCCCTCCCAAGCGGCTTGGATCCTCGCCAACGCTGGGGAAAATAATCCCCCTCTCGCTTTCTTACGTTGGCTCCGAGTATCCCTCATTCGCCGAAATCCGACGGACGAATTCTCGTAACTCGCCGAGAGATTAACGACCATTTAAACTTGTTTGCCCAAGTCCTTCACTTCGTCTGCGTTATCATCTACGAATAGTTGATTGCAATAAAGATTTATATCTGTAAGTATTCAGCCCAAAGTCCAGTTGCAACCTCATCTTCCCTAACTTCCACTACAAAGAGCTAATAGGAAAGAATGAGGCGTTCTACGCAAGATGAGGAGTGATGCAGTTTTCCCTTTCATCGAGTTGAATTCCATAAGCGTATCTGCGATCCACCTGAGTAAAGCAGAATGATTCAAAGGATAAGACTTTTCTTGGCTTTCCATGAGGAGAAACCTTTAATAATTACATTATTCTAATAACTAATACCTCAGTAACTTTCATGCCATCACAACCAAGAACAAAGCTGTTGCAAACGTAGACGTATCTTTATATATTTATAAAGCTGTATATTTCTCTATCCTGAACCAAAAAAATCATTTTTCGAAATCGATATGATTAGACCTTACTTCGTGGAACGCCATCACATAAATAATAGAGACAACATCGTATTGTCCACACTACTTTTTAATAATACGATCGATTTTGGCTTTGCAGTCATCCGTAGGTCAATGTTAAGATAAGCGGGGTAAATAATACGCATTCATTTAATCAAATATCGAATAAAGTCATAGTATAGTTTTTTTGAATAATAAATAACAACATCGTTGTAGATGGTTGAATTCCGAAAAATATTTAGGAAGAATTTAGGAAAATTACTGATAAACTAAGTTATCCGTTAAAATTTTATTGAATACTCAAAAGTAATGTTATCACAGTCAACAACATCATCCGTAACGCCCCAATCTAATGAGCATGTTAATTTATCTTAGCATCATAATTGCTTACATGTGCCTCGGATTTCATAACCGAGAGAGTTTTCCCTCTGCTTCTACAACGGTGCCAGATTTTATCTTTAGAAAACGTCTTGTTTGCTCTATGCAAGATTACTTGCAGTACGAGTCGCAGCGACCTACAGCAGTTTATTTTGCCTTTTTTCGGTAAGTTTCGCAATTCTTTGGGACAGGAGAAAGCAGAGAAAGCGCTGATATAAATACTTTCTCGGGCAAGTTGCCTGTTATGCGTCAGCCATTTATCTCCATCTTAAGGAAGTCCTTCCATTGGAATAAAAACTCTCGCAAATAATCTGAGGCTGGTGCGTTAAGTTCTCTGCTGAAGTGAAACTCTGATATCGTCTGTAGAATGATCCTCTGAGAAAATGTTGAAAAGCATTGATAATATCTATATACTGATTCCAGATACATTTTTTGTATTTCATTCAAGGAGAAAGAAAGCGTCGCAATTTTTTACAACGGTTTCTTCTTGAATTCTTTAAGTTATACTTCTATGAGATATGACTATATTATCTTGGGCACATAATGTTATCTAATGCAGGTTATATTTTTTAAGATTCGAATTACTTCGACGAAGAAAGGTTTCATCTTCCTCATTGAGCCTTGTTTGGCATTCTGTAGCTTATAAAGAGGGCTTATGTTCATTCAATCGAATTTTCACTAAGAGGAGACACAAGAATCTGCTAATTCGGCCTCGACATTGTGGTAGTTCTCCATATTAAAGCTTGAGAAAAAGAAGAAGAACTCTTATACCTTTACTACATTAATTTTATCAACTCACAACCATGGTTTCGATCTATAAGATCATCTTATAGATCATCTCTTATAGATCAAAACCATGACCGTGAGTTAATAAAAGTACTGTGGTAAAGGTATAAGTGTTCTTCTTTTTCTCAAGTTTTATTAAGAGGAGATACTTTTACAATAATATACTTCATAGCGGGAATAGTTCTCTAACATTAGCTATGAGAAGTAGCTATAGAGAGAGACACTTTTTATTATTTCTTCTCTTATTTCAATAATAACTGGCCACGTAAATCTTCTAACTAACGTCGTAAGTAATTATCGCTTCTCAGAATTCAAGGGTATCTATTGATTGAATGTCGATAAACACTTTTTTCCAGGAAAGGTTCTATTCGTTCGTACAAGGAAACATAAAGCGTATTTGATGTGCTGTTCGCCTAGTCATAGCTATCAGCAAATAATGAGATCCAAGAAAAGGATGAGAAGGTGGAAAGGAAGCGTTGAGGAAATCCTGTTTCGTAAGTTTTCTATCGCAAATTATATATCGTGAATATCGCGCAATACACAATGTGTACGTTGTGCTGTAGTAAAGTGTGTGAGGTGGTGTTTTTCGTGAAAATCAATTAGAAAGTGGAGTCTCATTTGGTGTTTCTTAATCAAAAGGTTCTCTCTTCAGCCAATTCCACTTCGCTCAATGATCACTCGATTTCCTTTCTATTTTTCGCTCTCTCAACTTTTATTCTTCACCTTTCCAAGTATTAGAAATGGGTTACCACTATATCTGAGTGTGTCATGTTGTATTATGTAAGAGAAAGAAATCTGGGCAGTGTGAAAGATTTTAGCCGAAAGACCGAGAGCTCAAAAATCTCTTCAGAAATTAGCTAAAGCTTCAAATTCCGGCATTTTGAATGTAATTTTATTAGCATACGGCTAGTTGCAAATATAATGGAATGCTATGATAATATGGCTAGACCATTGTAGTATTACTTGGTCTCCGTCAATCAAATTAAATACATGCCCTATGCTGGTTTGATGAAGTATATTTCAGGGATTAAAATCTTCGCGACATAGCTAATCTTCACTAGATATTCCGCTTCTTTATTCTCATCGATGTTAAAGATATCATATGTAACCGTATTAAGCCGCTTGACGTTTGATTGATTGGAAATTTATACATCCATCACATCCTGTTTAGTTTATCTAGCTATCATGTTTCCTCGAGTACTTGAAGGATTATTTGATAGATACACATATATTCTTCTCTTCTGTTCAATAAATCATTGAGTTTAGATAAAACACCTTTATCAGCTTCTGCACATATCGCCGTCTTTATATCTCAACCAGCTGATAAGTTTTACATCGATCTGGCGTTAGCTTAAAGCTGAAAATACTCGTAGATATTTTTTGTAGAATACTTTAATTTTAAATCATGGCAGTTGCTAACGAATGCAAGAATAGAAGAAAATATACGCAGACTTCACTTACTTTCAGGTTCCAGATTTTATCCAGCAGTGTTTTTACCCTTCAGCGCTGTGATTTAAGCCTCTTAAATTAACGCAAGGGTTCTAATAATCCAAATATTTACAATGGTCCATCAACAAAAACAATCATGATAGAATACGGCCATTACAAGATAACTATTTCCTCCATGGTTTACTTATTTAATTTACTCCATTTATTGCTTAACTTTAGTATATAGAAAGGAATCATAATAAAATTAATACGTAATTCGAGCCGAAAAGAAAGAAGTTTAAAAAATAACACCATCTGTAGTAGCATAAAGAGAAAAGTATCAATCCAGTAATTACTTTTAATGGAACTACATGTTACGGTGGCACAATCGTGTAATAGATTTTTCCAATCTTTATCGATATATTATAACAAAAGGGAAATCATTAAATAGGGATTCGTTGGAAGATTGATCACCTATGATGCATTAAAAAGTTAATGCTAGCATCAAGACTAACTATTTATTATAATACAGGACTTGAGTGTAATTAAAAATATTGTGTCAAATGTAGTTCAGTAGGCAACGCAAATATTTATTAAGTAGCGGGACATAAATACTTAGCAATTCATTATTCCACTGGGATTAATTTTTAAATCAATAAGCGCATTTAACTGTATTCTGAGATGATTTTTCTCATATCATTCGACAAACGATAAAATTATTTTGGAGACGATAAAATTATTTGGAGATAATAATCTGGACTGCATATTGTTACATGCTGTGACAGCTGTCAAGTTGATATCCAGAATCAGACATGCATTTTCTCACAACGGAATTCATGTTATTTCCTTTAGACTGTGTATAAATAAATATTAAGAAGAAATATCATTAATATTCGCAAATATGAAGTGATAAATCCATTTGTTTAAATGTGACAAGCCGTCAATAGTAACATTCATTAATCACACATATATCAATAGAGAGATTAGGAGCTTGAAAGTGATTTTCAATCTATTTTCATGGGAATATTTTTCCAAGAATTAATTTTCCGCATTCTTGCGTCACTAAACACTAGTTTCTCCATCATAATTAATGAGTGAAAATACTCCTTTTCCTTCCTTCCACTGTTTATGATTTGTATTTTCCCCACTCGTTCGATGATATCTCGTAAAAAAAATCTAAGATGAATGTATCCGGGTATACAAGGTATTTTTAAGAGCGCATTCCTTGGAAAAATCCATGAAATTTAAACCTGGAGGATATTTTACTCGTAATTAACTTATATCTGTGAAAAGAAACATCACACAACTATACAGAAACGCACAAAAGAAACTAAAAATAGATTTACGGCTACGATCACTTACACTGACTTTAGACCTAGATAGACTCTTAAATTGAAGCATCCGACCAGATTAATTCGAAATCTATCGGCAGATTTTTCCTCCTCAACGTGAGTTCATCCCGCAACCCTACATATTCGTTGATGGTCTCTTCATTTGTGCCGCGGGAATTCTCCGCTACAGGAGCCGAGTTCTTTCGGCTAATTAAGAGAGGGATCTGAAGCATTCACTTCTTTATTTAGCGAGATAAGGGCTTTACGGCTTGATATATAATCGCTAACGAAGCTTAATTATGTAAAGCAAAGAGCGGTCCTCTTTGGACATTTGCATCTCACTCAAGGTGATGATCGGGAGAGAATTCTGAGGAGAATCTCGACCGTCCGTTGAACTTCGAATTATGCGTAAGGGTAAAAACACATTGGAGCAGGCAAGTAGCCTGGCTGGTCGCTTATTCGTTTACTGCGATGTTACATTGAAGAATGCTTTCCTGCGGGGACAAACTCGGTGTAGCATAGCAGGTAGCATTGCGTATGGCAGTTAGTGAGTTTATATCGATGTAAGCGGGGATGGCCTGACTCGCACATTAGCAGTCTTCTCTAGTTCTTTTGAAGTTTCGGTGAAACTATTGTTTAAATATAATCGAAAGCTTTCGCATCCATTCTTAATTACCGAAAGAACCTTTCAGGATAATTCCTTAGATTTTGACAAAGGTTATGGTAATCACCAAAAACCTTTCTTTCGTGATTCATATGATGAACATGGCACTGGCGTACACTTTTTTCAATAAAAACCCCTTATTGGCAGAACTATCAAAAATTATGAGCTATTTGTCGCTAGAACTTACCATCTTAAGAACCTAAAAGCGATCAACCGAGCGTCACTGTGCGTGTTTACTGCTTCTCGCTACGTAACCAGCTAGGAAACAAGTGACCAGCGTGTATGCGGGTGTACGACCTGCCCTGCTCCAATGTGTTTTTACCGTAAGTGAGGGAGTTCCCGCTAAAGTGATCCTCTCATCACTTTTAACTCATACCTCTGAAAGGAAATAAGATGGCATCACGTTCGATTGTGAAGTTAAACGCGTGCCGATTTCGCTTTTCCTTCATCGGCGACATTAGCGGCGTAGTCTCCATTTGACGGGGTTTTCCCTCAACTCGCTCCAAATCTGCGAATCGTTTTTCACCGCGCAATCAAATCAAAACGTTTACGAGAGACGCAAGCAATTACATCGGGAACTACTTCCGTCTTGGCAGCCGCATTTAAACGGCGGAGGATTTCAGGAATCGGAGAAAAAAATAGAGGGGTTCTCCCTTCGCGTATTTTTTTTAACCGCGAACCGGGTCAAAGGATTCCTGCTTTCGCTTTCGACCGCTATCGGAGGGAATCTCTCATTATTTAGAGATTATGTAAGGCGAAACCCATTAATGAGAGACATATTGTTTGATGTATTCTTGCTCGCCTTTCAAGATGATTATCGTCCTTGCTCCATCGACTTTTGGGCTTTACTTCGTGTCGCAGAAAAATGATTCTTGGTTCACGACCATTTAACTCTAATTTAATTCTTGGTAGGGCTTCTGGAACTTATTCAACCGTAAATGCAAGCTAAAGTAACACTTTAATAATTAAGACTACGTGACTTCCTGTGTACTGCCGCAAGGCATTGGGCTGTTTAAAATTGATTGGAAGAGATTAAACTAATTCAATGATTCTTGTAGGAATTCTGTCATACAAAATAATCTATTGCACAAATACTGCTAGCATAGTAAAATTGAAAATATATAGAAGCTTATTTAATTTACTGTGGATTGAATTATTTTCCATGCAATGAGTTTTAAAAATAAATCTTCATTTGAATTTAAAGAATTTTCTTATATTTTATTATTTGACGAATGGCAGAATCGTGACGGTTGAAATTCATTGAGTAGAAAATAACTTTATTATCATTGCTAAGTCGAGCGTACCGTTGACGGAATTGAGATATCTAACTTTCAATCATGAAAAATGTATTAAATTCCATTTTAGAAAACGAATTGGAAGTATATATTGTGATTGCTCTAGTAAACATCGCGTTAATACCATTAAAAAGCACACACCTTGTTATTGAGCTCCGTATTTATTAGAAAGGAATCGACCATGTCTTTTCTTTGCGAATGATACTTTCCTTGTTTATTTCCTCCACGTAGTGAAGAAATAAAGCGAAATAAACTCTCTCCCATAACGTGTTTGTGATCGCGAAAGTACAACCAAAATCGCTGGATTAAAAAGAGACCTGAGATGATTGCTGTTTCACTGATCACAAGTATTTGCATAATGCAGGATTGATTTATAGAATAACATTAATCATCAATCGAATTTTGTAATTACTATTAGTTGCATTCCTTGCGAAGATACCAATGAAGTTTTTGATCGCTTCCTTTCCGCGTTTTTTATCAGCCCATGCGTGTGACGTCCATTTGCATTGATTGAATCGAAAGAATCCCTTTGGAAAACTGAATGCCATTCGAGCTCTCGTGGCATTTGTCGGAGATTTCGCGGAATTGCGATGGCTTCGTTTTCATCGAAAGCCGACAAAATTAAAAAGGAATATTTTCCAACTCTTTTCAGCATACGTTCGCTCACAGCACCATGTAATCCGTTAATTTTCAGCGGATTTAGCTCACGAAAGCCAAAGCGTATGATCTCTTAACACCATTCCTTTGAATGACGTCCACCATACACTTCGTTATTTATTAACGAGAAATTGAAGTTTCATTCCATCCTTTCCTTTGCTATTACAGGCTTTAAATACCTGGAAAATATGAGCTTAATAGTAAAATCACTGTCGAGCTTATCAGGAAAAATATACTATTCTCATTAATCTTTGAATATCACACTGGCAAATGGAAATAGGCGTGGTCCGACTAATTTCACTTTTACAGAGATGCCCGCTCACTTAAACAGAGATTGTCTTCGGGTGTGATAAATACTGTTCGCTTCAAATCTGCAGCCATTGGGAGCATTATCAGCATTTATTTATTCTGCTTTTGACTTTCCGTCGAACGCGATGAAGAGTCCAATAAAGATAAGATAAGCATTTTACCTCTCTAGTCCGAATGAAAATATTTTTCTTCGACCACTTTTTGCAAAAAATTTCAATCTTTTTAAAAACGTTAAAATTTTTACCTTCCTCTCTTTCAAATACTACGCAATCATTATCCTGAATTTCACTGCATAACTACATACTTCATTCCTACGCATTCTTTAGATATCATTTTAACAATTTTGTAAATTTTATTGTCGTTTACCATACTCAAAATTTATATTGATTATTGAAAGCATTATCTAAAATCTACAAAATCACATGCATTCAATTACATTATAAATTAAATGCATTCTTAATAAATACAGAGATATAATATATTGTGTTTACATTATTAGTGTATGTATTATTACTACATTAAATTCTTAACAAATATAGAAATATATAGATTATCTTTCGTTTTTATACCTATTTCTTAAATTTTAGTGTACTACGCTGTTTTGATGGTTAAATTACGTAAAAATAATTTAAAGTAAATCGCGAAGCATATTTCGAAGAGTATGCTTTTGGTTCTATTAGTTACAATTGAACAATCAATGTTCTTTTGTCGTGTTATGTTTTGTCACCCACTCATCAAATCCCGACTATATTAATGTCTCAAAAATACGCTTAAAAGCTAATTATTATTTTATGTTTTAATCCCATAGTAACCACAAAAATTATATGTTCAGTTTGGCAAGGATGATGGAAATGGACCGGAATGGTCCATGCGGTTGTGCTTATTCACGAAAAACAAAAACTCATTTTAAGAAACACCTATCAAACTTTCCCTACTATATAAAATGGTATAAAATTTCATTAACCTCGTTCTAATGAACAAGGGTCACCCTGACTACTAATTGATAGGATTATGCGCCCTTAAGAGTACGAATATCAAATTTGTACCCACTAATGAGGTCTGCTTAAATTTTCGCAACACTTTCGTTTCAGCGAGTCCGAAACAAAACCAGCACGGGCGATAGTTTTAATGAGCGAAGCCTCGCAACTTTGGCGAAAGGTTTTCTCAAATAAAATTCTCTTAAGTACTCCAGGCAAGTCGTGCATGGGAAAGTGTGAACTGAACGCTAAACACACACGTGTACACATTTACATACGGTAACACCATTAATACGATCTTCAGAAGGATGAATCATTTGTATCGTTGACCGGAATGTGTGCATAACGGAATCCCGGGAGTGAAAAAATGAATTGGATCTCAAAAAATCCTCCTGTGAAGTTTGAAAGTGCTTGGGAAGGCGGTGTTTGATCTCTTATCCCAAATTCGTGTTTTGAGCTGGTATTCCACAGTAAAAATATCATTTGCTTCATGTCGTGGTATGATAGTATTTCGCTTTTCTTCTGATATCTGTTTAAAAAGAGGGATATCAGACCCAACAATCATTAAGAAGGAGGCTAATTTGACCGCAATCAAATCAATGTTGACAATTTGAGTTCCATAACTTTTACATTGTGTTCTCATAGGCTCATACGCTTTTTTCATAAGTACGCGCAGGAGTGAATTAAGGTACCATACGTTAGCGATGTGAGATATAGGTATCATAGATTTTTAGAGGGTAAACCAAGGTAGGATGGAATGTATGTAAATGACATGAGATTGTATTATACTTAAAATTCTGACTAAACCATCTTTACTTATTATTATAATAAATATGTTTACTTGTTTATCGGAGCAAATTGAAAATTATTATTTTTTGCTAGTGCAAGCCAGTCCATCGAATCGCCGACAAGAATAACTCACGTCCTTCCTAGTCCCACTGAATAAACCATCTACTATAATTCGAGCGGTACAAAGATCTATGAAAATCGAGAAATTATATTTTTAGGCCGAATTACATCGTAAAATGGTTGACTCTTACGAAAGCAATCTTTTCCCACAGCATCACCGAAAAAAGCATTCCCTCGCCTTCATGAAAATATATGGAAGATTGAAAAGTCAATCGCGATACTTAAGTGTTTCGCCAAAGAGCGTCAGCCAGAGCTGTCCTCTCGCTATTCATGACCGCATAAATGGCCATAAATCCTGTTTCCACCTGTAAACGGTCGACTTTTTGTCTGGGGACGTGAATTACGACGGTCACCTCGCAATTCTGCGCTTTCCCCCACTCCCTCATCAGCCTCCTTCACCCTCATCTCGCGAAGGAAAACGACCACCATTTCGTCACCCCTCGACCTATCCTCGTGACTTCGGAGTTACGATCGCGGACAGAAATATTGCTACGCGCATAAGGATAAGCAGACCCCTCCTGGCAATGCCACCCACTCTCCGTCCTTCCACGGAATCGAAAAAAAAGCGGACCTCCCGCGAGAGGCGCCACCGCTGTAACCAGTGAGGCGTAAGAGTTAATTTTTTTCTCGGATCCGGCGACGACCAATCGAGAAAATTAATGCGGGTAAAACGCAGAACGAGCCGTCCACGGATCGCTCGACTCCACAAACATTTCGCCACGGGTAAAGCGGTCGAGATGGGGCAGCGGGTGGGGGAGGGTGAGGGGAAGGAGGCGACCGCTGCTTTCCGAGAACCGAGTTACGTCGTCGATAAGATCTCGTTTTGTTGATTCACGACTGGCCCAACCCAGTCCGCGCGCGTCCAGCTTCCACCGATTGATCATTTTCCCTAAGAGTTCCGGGAAAAAACCTCTTTTTCCCTGCTACGCCGAAACGCCCGGATGACATCACGCGGCTTTACCAGAAGGTTTCGCGAAATTCACGCGCGGGGATAATGACGCAACGCGACATTGTTAACGGTCGGCGAACGCCGAGGATTCCACCCTCCCGGTGGCCTCTCTTATTCAACAGCCTCCCGAAGCGCTCTTGCAGGCGTTCATCTCTCCTTCCGCATTCGACGTCCTCAGGTAACGCAACCGGCGGCGAAGACGGCGCGAAACGAGTTCGAAGGCACGCACGGACACGGCGGAAACGAGTCTCTTTAGCACGCTCGCGGAGGATTCCCCCCCTCTCCTCCGCGGATGAAAAAGTGGTCGCACGGTCGGCGGTCACCGTTGCGTCGTCCAACGGCACTCCGAGGTAAACAGACGCACTTGCACTCACGAGAGCGACGGGCTAAACACTGGAAGGTAATGGGAAGGAATGTCGGACGGATGACACGGAGGATTTTTTTAAAAAACGAGCCTCCTCTCCGAAGCGAAGAAGGGGTGGGGGAGGCAGAAGGGGGAACCAGCGAAAGGATGTGTACCGTTACGAGCGCGGGCACTGTGTCCGATCCGTCGAGGGCAACGAAAGAATAGGTCGCGTTCGCCGACGGGTTCGGGGCTCGGCGGGCGGTCCCGCGATCTTTTCGCCTTCACTCCGCAAAAGTCTCACTCACTTACGTTATCACATCCGCCGGATTGCGAGGCCCGCAATTTTTCCGCTCCGAGAGGCGGCGTGGTCTTAATTCGCCGCTTCACGCAAGCCTTTTGCCTCACGGAGAGAGGCGACCTCGATAGCCGCGGCGGCACTCGAAAGATAATCCCAACTCGATATCGCGTATTACAAAAGCGTGGAAACGCTGGGGAGAGAGAATCCGGATCGGGGAGATAAGGCGAGTGTCTCGCGTCGGTCCAGCGAAAGAACAATATTTTTACCTGCCGAAGCGGAGGAAAAAAGTGAAATGGAAAGGGGATGTCCCCCGGCCGATGACACGTACTTATTGTCCGCTGTCTCCCTCGGGGTCCTCCCTCGAGAATCTGCCGGAGTCCGCGGTCCTTCGGGATGGCACCAGCTGAAAACACCTCACTCCCACTCACACACTCCCTGGCCCGTTATCCTCCTCGCATTCGTCTCGCCGCCCGTCTTCTTTGATCCGCGTGCTCACCGTTGGAACTCCTTCGCACATCTGATAGCCATTCCCTCACTTTTCTCTCTCTAACTACACTCGAGGACTGGCTCACCCCCCCCCCCCCCCCACCCTGCCTTCCCACACACACCTCCCTCCCCTCTCCCCCGCTTTCGCTGCGCGGCGTTGCCACGTGGGGCCATCTCTGTCGGTCAGCGTCCCTAGCACCCGTGGGAAGGCGGCGTGGGACATAGCGCGGAAATAAAGGAGGTGATGGAAGATGAGGGGGGAGTCCTGCCCCGAGGGTGTACACCTTTGGGGCGCCAATGGGGAGGCGGCGGAGGCGCAGAGGTGAATGGTAGAGGAAAAAAGGACGAGGAGATGGTAAATGTTAGATGCTGATGGTGGAGGAGAGAGATGAATGATAGAGGAGAGGAAAAGGTAAATGAAAGAAGCCACGGATATTTTACTTTGGCTGGGTATGCAAAGATTTAAAGAAGGGAGACATGAATGGGAGGACTAAGAAAATCTGATGGGAAGATGGGTGTATTAGAATACATGGGGCTACCGAAGAAAGTAGAAAGAGAGGAATATCGTCAACGCCATAATATGAGATCGAATATGATTAAAATTGTGACCGAGAATCTCTTGCCATCCATACACACCTGTACCCCGCTGGACCTAGTAGATGGAGCGAAATGTGCAGATTGCTCTAAAATAAACCTTCTGGACAGTAGCTTCTGGCGATTACTTAATGGAATTTTCCTTTCCAAGGAAAATATCGTACTTGGGTATTGTAAGTTTATAGATCAGGTGTAAAATACCGAAATTTTGGAAAAACAGAGGAGGGTCAACGTTGTAATATGAAAAAGATGGAATGCAGAAATAGTTGTTGCAGAAGGGAAGGACGTTGGCAGGTGTTGTGTAATGTGAAATCTTCTGTGAAAAGAGGGTGATGAAGATGCAAAGAGGCAATTCAAAATAACCATGTAAAAATGGTGAATAAAAATTATGAGTTACGTGAGGAAAGTCACAAAAGAATTGTGAATACGAAAATACCAGGTGTTATGCAGGTAACAGGCGGGTGAAATTGCAGAGGAGGAAAACGGAGATGCGGAGAAGAGAGTTAAAGAAGGAAAATATGGCGTGCATAGACAAAGGAAAGGAGTTAAAGAGGAGAGGGGAGTTTCTTTCGCATCTTGGCGTGATTTGAGGGAAGAAGAGGTCCAAATGAAATAATGGGGCGCCTCATCGGAGAGGAGAGCCTGTGATCGTGAATTTTTTTATCCCTCCCGATTACCCGTGGAGCGAACTGGTCGAAGTTTAGTCCGTTGGCTTTTCAAGGTGGACCTGTGGAGGAACCAGGGATGGGGTGTGATTAAAGGGAATAAAAAATAAAAGCGATCCGCCGCGGTGGGAGGAATGGAAAAAGTTGCTAGGTGCGTGAATCGAACATTTTCGGAAGGAATCTAAATAATTTGTTTTTTTCTTCGCCTTTGCTTTCGACCATCAGCGATTCATATTCGCGGAAGAGAAAGTTTTTTCTCACTAATGGGAAAATTTTTCGAGCATGTCCGGTGATCACGGAGATGGGATCGGAAGATTTCATTCTCGAGACATTACAAATTGCCCCCTCACAATTTTGTTTCTACGGTTTCTTAAGAGAACCTCCACATCCCCCTTCCCATACTCTAGCAGCGTTTCTAATTAGATCTCCAATTAGAGCAAATTAAAACTTGCATTGAGTTGTTATATGGGTTTTGGTTTTGAAGGGCACACACAATGTGATGGCCACAGAATTTTTTAATTCGTTTTCACCTGACAGCCAGACGCTTCCAATTGCTTACGTTTAACCTTGGCGTCTCCGTCTCGCTCGCTCAACTCCATTTTCAGTTATTAGTAAATCGATCAGATAATTTTCTTTGTCGCTAACGAACGCAGCTGCTGATAGAAATGATTCTTTAACTACTTTTCTACTCAGAGAGGCCTTTTCGCATCTTCCTCAGACATGTTTATGGTAATGATATCTTAGATATCACCCTAAAAATTCCACAAATAAACAACCAACTGAACGGAAATCTTTAAAAATAAAATGAGTACAAAAGCTCAGAAAATTTGTCTGTACTATTTTACCATAGAGTAAGGAACATACATTATTCCTTACTCTATGATATTACTAAGAGTTTTTCATTTAAGATGGTTATAGAAATGCCTCTACGAAGTCAAGATTGATCAAATGAAATATATTAAAGGACATTTAGCATAAGTAATCAAAAGGAGACTTTAATGCCCGTATATCATAGTTCTAATCCTCACTATGAAAAGTATAAACACTGTTTTATCACGGTGCACAGTTTAGGAGCAAATATGACTCAAATTTTAAAATTTCGCAGAAATAGCGAGGCTAAATGTTTCAACGGAAACATGAGATTCACAAGAACGGAGTAATTATTCATTAGTCGTCGAATGAGTAATTGGCAATTAATCATCGAATTTCTGTTTTGCACGAAGATACTTTCAATAGGGATTGGATGTTTATAATGACTTTTCGTAAAAATAAGACCAAAAAAAAATCGTCGATCATCGCACCTCCATCTACGTCGAAATACACACTTGGCCAGAAATAGTTTCTTTTGAAAGATCTTTTAAATTCGAATTCTTAGATTTTTTTACACGTCGAAGAAAACGAATTTTAGAGCATCATTTCTTCCTGAACTTACATATAAAGATTACAATCTGACCTTCGACCCAAGGGAATGATCCTCTTCCGATCCTACGTCATTACGCTCGTCACCAATAAACCTCACTGCGGCGATGAAAGATTCCTGCCAACCCCGCGCCGAATTAATCCCATGCCTTCATTTACTTCCGAAGGAAACTGTCGAATACACGATGAGGAAGAAAATTTAATGATCGGGAAGTCCTTTGGAAAAGATCGGATCGATAAGGAAGCGCGGTCGGGGGAAATCCGGAGAAATATGTATCTACGGGGGGATCAAAGAAGTGAAGATGAATGGAGAGTGATAGAAGAAGAATGAGCTGGAGGTGAGATATTGGGAGATTGCGGAGAGAATGGTGGGAACAGACGAGCCTCGGCAAGAATTCGGCAGGAAGAAAGAGATGGGGTGGAGAGGGAAATTTGTAGGGGTGGAGAGGAAAGAAACGAAGAGATGTAAAGATGCAGAGGAAGGAAGGGAATCGACTCCGATCTCGGAAAGGGGAAATTGTGAGGAGGTCTCAACTGATTGATAAAGGCGTCGTGGCGTGGGAAAGGCGGAATTAAGTCGGAAGAGGACAAGAGGAGAATACGTAAATAGGACAGCTATTAACGGTGTTTTATAAAAGAGGTGCGTCATAGCTGTGATCTTATTTTCGTGCTGGGAGAGCCCTCAGATGCCGTAGGATGCGGTGAGGGCGAAGAGGCCCCTTTGGTGATGAGTCAACGGTCTAAGGAGGACAATCATTTTTGGGTCAGAATCTGGGCTTATTCCTTATTCGAAGTGTTTTACTAAGAGGGCTATTACTCCCCAACGAGGCCTCCTTTCGAAAAGTTATCACAACGTATTAGCTTAGTTTTAAGGTCGGATGCAAAAATCACGCAGGTACGAGTAATTGCTCAGCTACGGGGCAACTAGGACGCTGCTTGCGATTGAGATCAGTGACAGGAAATTGCGAAAAATCTAAAGGAGATCAAAGCTCCGCAATTAAATCTATTCATAGATATTTTCTCTTTCCATATTTAATAGATAGCCTATGACAGAAATTCTGGAAAAATAATTAGTTATCACTCAATTATGATCTAAATTGAATTAAAAAGTTGCATATTTCCTGCTGAATAAACGAAGTAAAGATATTCTCAATATTAGTTTATGTAAATAGATAATTTTTCTTTACATAATGAATTATGTGCTGCAACTTTCATTGAACCATTAAAATTATTAGCGTGTATAATACATGAATTTCAATAAATATCTCTTAGGAAATTTAAAAAGCACGGATCATTTTACAATTTGTAATTTCAACTACTTCGAATGTCAACTACGTTTTTCATCCTCATACGTACTTCCCCAGTATGGACTTAATAATTATCATAATCCGATCGCAAAGGACTGTAGTAGATATTTTGTGAAATCAAGGAATTGAAAGTCCGTACTCTCAGCCTTCTGCACAAATGACTGATTACGCAATCCTGATTGTTTCCCTGCAGCCGTGCACTAAAGATATGTTTTTAATGGTCGCGGTTGATGAGCACCCCTAATGGAAACTCCTTTCACCCACAAATACACTGTAACGAATGTTTTTCTTCATTTGTTTGTGTGAATTTTATGAACGCTGTTATGAGGAGCAACTTTAAGAGCTTTCCAATGTTTCCTTGAAAACTACATCACGAACCGCAAAATTAACATTTTATCTAGATTGCTACAAAAGACGATGTTGACAGATTGCACCTTCCAGTTATACAACTTAGTTTTAAGTGCAATTTCTCCTTATCTTTATTACTTACGGTTTCTTTAAGACTAATCACCTGCTCATCGTTAGCTATGGGAATTTCCGTAGAGTCGCTGCTAATTACCTAGCAAACTCTCGCTGCCGTTTCTCTTCGGGGAGAAATTTACGAATGCAAATGGGTTTTTAACTACTTTCCAACATCGATGCTCAGCGAAGGAATGCAGTTTAGGGATTTTTCGTGATTTTTTCATTCGCTTAGCTGAAGTTTTGTTGAGAGTAAACAGTTATTTAAACAAACAAACATGAAATATAGGTCGGTTTGGTTTGAGAAAATACCATAGTTCCTGTTTCAACTGATTACCATCCCATTCTCACTCAAAGTCTCAGTTTTACTCATTTCCAGAATCCAAATGAGCTGGTTATAAATTAAATTCATTCAAAACTATAGAGTAGTGAAAAATTGCGACTTGACTGGGATTCAAACCCAAGTAACTATATTCCGGGGAGCTAATCTAACCACAGAATGACCATGCTGCATCAATTTCACCTGCTAAACCGGTGCATTATCGTAAAAGGCCACGCTCATTTTCACTTCTCTTTAGCTTTGGTTTTCAAGGCGCACGCTCCCTCGTGCTATGTTAAGCTTCATTCGATCAACTTTAAATTCATTCTTTAGGAGTATTTTCAAGGAAAAACAGAGAAAAGAAGATTGTAGAGGAACACAATGGAAACTGGGTGGTGGAAAAATAGACGAAAGGTAAAAAGCAGATGTAGATGTTTGGCGTGGAGACAATCACGTTAAAGGAGACAAGTTACCATTTCAGTTTCCATTCTAATAATCAGCTGACCATATATCTTCTTTCGCAGGTGTATTTTTTTCCTTAAGACGATATCTGCATCGGAATTTTTCCATTCGTGTTCCCCGATCCTTTCTTTCCATCTCATCCTTATGTCCTTTTCACAACATGTTCGTCATCGAACTTCCAGTCTTCTTTTCCATTTACGTTTCCTCATTCCTTCCTCAACCCATCCTATCCTTTCCTGTCGCCTGTTTCTAGCGTTCTTTTCCGAGAGCACGAATTCTCTTCCCATTTCAGTGCGTCAGGTCTTTTTATAGCATTTCTTTACATTAGGGAACTCGCCGGCTGCACGATGGTCTCTCGTAACTTACTTGCGTCCTTTACGAACAGGTCACGAAAAGGACGCTCTGAACAGCGTTAAGAGTCGTTTTGTACAAGAGTCGTTGTCCAATCAGACAATCGTTTCAGCCTTTTTAAGTGCTTTTTTGTACCTGTCGATTCAATCCGGAAGAGGTGTTGTTGACTGGGGATTTTTGTTCGCTGACCGTAAAATTCACTTCATCGGTCGTGGTAAAATAAAGCTAAAAACTTTAAAGGTTAAGAATCTTTTTAGGCTGAAGGACATTAGCTCACACCTCAACTGCTTTATCGCTCTTTTCATAATTATTGTTTCTATAAATCTTATTAGATTCTAATCTTTTAGGCTCCTGGATAGTCATGTGGACAGCGCGTTTGCCTTTGGTGAAAGCGGTCCCGGGTTCGAATCCCGGTGGGAGCCAATGTGCGAAATGACCTAAGCTGTCGAAGCACTTTTAGTAATACTACTACTACTACTACTCTAATCTTACGGCATAATATTCTTCGAAAAACGATTAGAAATTTCAAAGTGATGATTTTTCATCAGTATAACAGATTTGATGTGATTAAATCGGTCAACCAAATGTGGTTTATAATATCTTATCCTCAACTTTTCGATATAAATTTGAAATACAATTACAATTGGTTCATCCAAAACTGCAAGGACAATTTTAGGGAAATCAAAATTTTAATATTATTACTTCGGTTATTCACCCCGATTCCATTAAATCTAGTTTATTAGTCAAACAATCTCAAGCATACCTAGATGATACAGTTTCAGTTTCTTCATATGCAAGACATTTCATTCGTTTCGCCTAAATATTTTCAATAATGCGCGTACTGGAATGTGTATTTGGAATAATATCCGTTCATAACTATGATATTTTGAACACAAAATATAAGCTTCGGGGTCTTATGGGGCCGTAACTAGAAGCTGTGTATTCTAATTATAAGGTGGCAGCTGCATAAACGAATTTAAGCTATTTTGAAGAATAATATCACATTTTTATTATTCCATTCCTAAAAACACCAGGGATCAGAAAATAACGTTCAGAATCGATTTTATAAGTACAGAGACTAAATATTTTCCTCATCAGTAACGGAGCCTATTAGTACGCAATGGTGAGAGTAACGAAAAAATAATTTAAAATTTGGAACTTTCAATTTTGTTAAATTTGAAAGTTGAACTCAAGGAGATACTACAACAAGTTAAGTTCTCTGAGTCTACGTTGACTATAAGCCAATGAAGAGGATGTTTAAACAAAATTCTGAGATAAGATTAATTGTTTTCATCTTCATGGGGATAAATTTTACATATCTGAAACACACAACAAAGTGTTACAACATTTGCCCCTAATGTAATGTCGTCAGAGAAGGTCGGAGGCAGTTTACAAGCTGTTGTAATACCGGATGTAATATGTCGCTACTATCTCCTTCTTTTTTTTAAATTTCGATGGGTATTATTTCATGTATACAATTTTTGTAATATTTGTTTTATTTGTAATTTATGTATTTATCTCATGTATTACATATATATTATGGGTTTATCTCAGTAAAACATAGTTAAACTTCAGTAACATAATTACAAAAAAATTAAACGAGATAATCAAGCTATTTCATTAATTATGGTATATTTATGTGTAATTATAACGGAGAAGAAACCATTACGGGAAACTTTCCATATAGGTTTTTGCGATACACATTTGTGCAAACCCCATTTATTTCAATCGTTCTTCGGTAATTTTCTGCTGATTATGATGGTGAAATAAATTGACCAGTAGTTCAAAACCAATCAACCAACCAAATTCCAACCAGTTGACCAAAATTCTTCCAGTAAGCCTTTCACAGAATAAATAACTCGAAAGCTTGCTCCTTCCGCAGTTCTTTGCATCACGCTAACATTTGCGCATATATGGTTTTATAGATGAGGGAATCAGCTCTCGATTGCCTCTAATTCGAAAAATTCACCTTCTGCATCAACCTTCACCCACTCTCCCCATGCCCGACTTTTTAATCTCTGAGGATGTCTTGCGATTATGATGTCAGAGGACAGGATTGATGCAAACCTCTCGTCTCAAGCCAACAGTAAGCTCTTCGGAGAAGGAAGTGGGTCATGGGGAACATTTTTGGTAATATCTGATGTTTTCTGACCACTTTTCCCTGAAATATTATCGGCTTCCTTGAGATAAACATGGTCGTGTTGTGTTCTGGGTGACCATGGAAATATTCATCGGCCATTTCCTGTGCCATCATTTTGTTTGGACGCCTCTTTCATCTTTCGTGGAAATATCCTTCATCTCGTCCCTTCAAGCATGAAGTAAATATTAGGCGAAGAGGATCAATGGTGTCTGGTTGATTTGCTCGGAAGTGAACTGTAGCGGTATTTCGATTCCATGGTAAGGATGCGATAGGTTCCAAACAACATTATTTTGCAACAAGCTCTCTTGTTCGTGGGTCATTTCTCAAGGATTTCGTAATTTATCAGCCGATTTCCATAATGATAAGATCTTTTCCTTTGTCCTAGAAGTTAGACGTTCTTTTTCTCTCATTCTATTCTTTTACATATACAAAGACTACGAATATCCACAATATTTCTTCAGTCGTTTATTTACTTGTAGCAAACTACACTGTTTGTTAAGAGTCGGATCTCGTTTCTAACTCCACTTAATGTATGCATACATATAATGATTCACGCACAAATATCCGTATAATATTACACATACATATATATTTGACCATCACTATGTTATAATTTATGGTATAACGGTGATTTCAATTACATTTGTATCGCAGTATGCGGTAATAAGCAATTATAAATAATAGCAATATGTCGAAGTAAAATTCAAAATTGTTGGAATCTTTGATTGCAGCCAACAACTGAAATTATTTTTCTCCAACCGATTAGATATCTAATTTTCTCAGGTATTGATTTCGTAGCATATAATTATCCAATTAGACTTTAAATATAATGTCCTGTTTTGCATGGTGGCAAATTTTTAATTCAAAACCCCAACTCCAGACTTTAAATCGCTTTTAGGAAAATACTACGAAAATATTTCCTAATGTTTGGAAAATTGCATCAAAAATATCGCGGCCTCCCTATAAGTATTTTCAAAACATTTTCGTAGTACTTTCGGAAGGTAAACTTAAGTCTGAAATTGGGGTTCTTTTAACTGAAAATTTGCCAGAGCATGAACAAAACTGCAGTCTATAATACCTTTCGAACGAATACTTCAGGTAAAAAATCTCACATCAATCCACACAGCGGTCATTATAATCTCGTACATCGGACACTCCGCAAACTATCGCGAGCCAAGAGATTTCCTCTCAGTTCGCGAGATGCTGAAGACGAAGGAAAGATAAAATGCACACACATCCATCCGAGGAATGTTTTCAGGCGTGAGATGCGACATTAACTGGGACGTGCGCTTCGTCAGTTAGGAGCGTCGTCGATTAAGTTCAACATCCATCCAGCGCAGAGGCACATAGTCCCGCTGCTGTACTTAAATAGCCATGCGGGGGAGAATCTTACGCGATCACGACTTTCTCCTCGCCCGAGGCGCCGTGCCCGTTCCCCCGTGAAGAATTCCGCCTCCCCCGCGTTTCAAAACGAACTCCCGAATAATTTTCCGCCACGTTCGATTCCTCGCGTGGGAGTCCACGGCCCGAAAAAAAATCTTCCCTTTCGTTAAGAGCCCTCAACGGCCGAACGGAAAGAGATGCACCAAACGATAGCGAAAGCATTGGGCCCGCGGAAGACGCGAAGAAAGAACGGAACAGCGAAATCTCGCTCTTCGTCCGCTGTTCTTTTGTCTTCTTATCGAAGCGACTTCCTGAACGAGCGCTAGACGGTTGCAGAACTAACCAATTTCAATTTATTTATTTTATACTCGTATTCTGCTGAGGTTAGTCCTAGTTCTGGTGGCAGCGTACAATTTATGCATCAAATTAAACGTATATAAGAAAAGCTTGAGATTAATGAAAATATACAATAGAGGAAAATGACCAGAGAAGATATACATGAGTGTATAAGTTACAGTAAACTAATAAATACATCAGACTGTGATTTATATACAGGCGTCGAATATGCGTAGCAATTACATACATACATAAATACACATGTCTTTATTGGAACTAGGAAGTCCTATTTTCTGATTAACCCTCGTCTAATACAAATACAGATACAAGCAATAATATAACCGGTAATACATACAGGTTTTTAAAAGTAATATGGAAATAGAGAGGAAAGAAGGAAAGTTTTATGAAGCAAATAAAATACTGTCTTAATTTTGGCCACAGAAAAATAATTCCACAGCAGGAAAACACCCACAATTAGAAGAAGGGGTGTGAAAAACCTGCGAAATGTGTAAGACAGATTGGAAGGAAGAGAAAGATAGATCACAACATAAAAGATAATGACATTTTCATGAGATATTTATAGATAAAGGAAACAGCAGAAAAACGTGGTCTTAGTCGTAGCACGTTAAACATAAATTTCTTTAGTGGTACAAACATCAGATTCAGAGTCAGCTAAATTTAGGATAATAACATTTTAGGTGACATTTAATCAAATATTAAAATGAAAAAGCAGGTTGTCAAGTTGTTTGATCAGGGCAGCATACAAATTCTTTGAAATCGAATTCCCCGAACTATCAATTCTTCGAATGACAGATTCTTCGGAAATCACTCTAATGAATCTGAAATGATCCAAAATTTATACTAAAGGACCTGATTCGGAGTTGAAATCCATTCAGTAAAGCTGTTAAACTCCTAGAAGGCTGGGTTGATTTCACATTTGGCATCTTTTTTGAAGAATTTATTGTCCGAAGAATTGATCGCTCGAAGAATTCGTTTTCGAAGAATTCGTCTGTAACCAATCATGAGCACATAGGGATCATCATTACATGGCGAAGCGCGCAAGATTTTCGTCGAGTGTTGTTTTCATTCTCTTATCGGTGCTGTTCATCTCCCCACATCGATGCATCACATATTCGCCGTCGATTGGCTCACGGATGGCCGCGTTCCCTTGTTTCCTCTCCGTTATATCTCACGAGTGTCACTCCTAGTAGAAGACGCACCCGTGAAGCTAAAATCGTCGGCCCAACTGGGGCGAAAACTCTAAATAAATAGAGAAACTAAACTAGAGCGTGACGAATGCGGGGGAGAGCAATTTTTAGTCCAAACTCCGCCCGTTTCGGTGGAACGATTATTGCGAAACCGAAGAGAGAACATAAACCCTTTCGAACCCATAGACATCGGACATGACCTCTTAAATTTCCAAGCGTTTCTAAAAAGACTACCTTTCGTAACGGAAGCTTATTTGGACTATCCGTATATTATTATTAACATTACGAACATTGCACTACAAGTAGGCGCAGGACCTGGCGGAAGTGATTACAATTTAGAAATACAATTTAAATTACACGCATAGCCAAAATATAATCGTGTGTAAGCCGAGTTATTCAGCGCATTTTTGAATAAATAAAGACGAAGCTTGTAAACTAATCTAAAAGGAAATTTAATAAATTTTCACAAAATATAATCAGTCCATAATAACACTTACCATATATAATCGTGCATAAGCCGAGTTTTACAGCATATTATCATTTAAAAAAAATTTAATCAAATTAATATAAATTGGTGTCTGTTTATATTGGTTAAGGGTTAATTTCTCATTTTAATCTTGAATATTTTTCAATGCGTTAACTACCATATATACTGGTGTATAAGCCGAGATTTCCAGCACATTTTTATGCTGAAATGGCCCCCTTTGGCTATTAATTGAGTGGGGGGTTTCATATAACTGTACTTTGGTGTAAAAAGTCTTCCATAGTCGAAAATCGAACTGAAAATTCCTCACTTGCTCAATAAATAATTCAAAAGTCAAACTCTCTTGCAAACCTACTGATGCCTCAATTACTGTAATTTTATTGGCATATATTTTTATTTTGAAATTTACCGGTAGCCGCTGCATTTGATGCCCTATGTTCATACTTCAATTCTGAGTCAATTAGCTTCCCAATATTTTTGTGATAAAATTAGGTACCTTACCTTATATTCGGGTCGGCTTATACTTGACTATATCCGGTAAACCTTTCCGAACCCTCTCTGATCTGACACGACCTCTTAAATTTCCAAGCGTTTCCAAGAAGACTACTCCTTTCATAATGTAGGCTTGTTTGGGTATATATTTATCTTCGGTGCGCTGCCGATCTGCAGGAATTCCTCTTTGTTTAGCTATATTTTCATAGCCGCCACGTCATGGACGCGAAATCGGTCCGTTAAGCCCTCAAGAGTTCTAGGTCGATCTATTCTTCCCCTTCGCCTCGATTTTTTCGGGTTCGAGAGAGAAAAAAGCGGGCCAAGAGTATATTCAGTCATTTTCCTAAAACGAAGGGCCTTCGAATCGGAGGTTGGATAAAATTCCGCGCTTTGTTTTTGCCTCGGTCATGAAGCGCTTCGACGTCGTTGTTTTGTTTCTCATTTTTCTTTTCCTTCCGGTCCGCCGTCCTCCCAGCTCTTGTTAGATATATGAACGCCTACTTGAGCGCCATTATGAAGCTCATTTTTTCAGCATGCTTCGAATTTCGAATAAAACGAGGGAAAGAATTAGGGTGCAGCGATGCCACGCGAATTTGGGGCGTACGTCGAAAAAAGCCGAGCAAAGATGGAGAAAGCATCGATTATCCGCTTGCACAGCGGAAGTGATAGTTAACGATCATGTTCCCCGGTAAATTCGTCGAGTTTCGTTGTTTCGTATGATCCCCGATTGGCAATGATTTTTTTTGTCCAGGGGACACTGGGGACGCTGGAAAGTAAAAACGAAGTTTTCGAAGTTATTCGACGCACATCGATTGAAAACATTTTACGTGAAAACGTTGCTCTTCCATTGTTCTTAGCTACTCTTGTAAGGAACGAAAATTGGAACGCGGCTGTTAATTAGAAGTATAAAAAACCTCCAGTAGCCGTCTTACCACGTTGCTGGTTTTCGGAAACAAAAGAAAGACCCGGAAATACTGGCATTCTATGAAACACCCAATGTATTACATACATATCGATACCCATAGTATCATCAGAAGATCATGCATGGGTATCGAAATGATCTCTATCATATTCGAATCAATTTAATTTCATCAATTAAAATATATTATTGATACATACATTACATACATCTACTTATTAACAGTGTATTTAATTATTTTCTCATCTTTTAGCTATTGCTATCAGTAGTTTTACGCAGGTTTTTCACACGCTCCTACTTAGTGGGTGTTTCACTACTGTTGATAATTTTTTTCTAAGGATCTCTTTGGTTGTTTACATTCTCAATTCTTATCATTTTTCCCTTAATCTCTCTTTAATATAATGACTTTATAATCTATGAAGTTTGGTTAGATGGAAGAAGAGACTTTTAGTCTCAATTTCGTTCGAATAGAGACGTATTATTATCTTCATGGATGGAAGAGTCTCTTAGAAGATCACAAATCCAGGCTTTTCCGTTGTTTCCAAAAACCGGTAGAAACATGATGAGGAGATTAGATGCTGACAAAGACGGCTATTGGAGATTTTTAAACCCCTAACTTGGTTAATTTTTCGTTTAATTTAAATAAGCGAAGATAAGCCCTGTAACGTAGTAATGGTATTGTTACTGTCCTCCCATTAAAAAAGCTACTTGTTGTTATCTTTTTCCATCAAATGCGGGAAGTGAGAGAAATCCCGAAACCGGATTACGCGTCACGATGGACTTGACACACGATGAACTGAAGCACTAACGTGACCCCTCGATGAATTCACGCTCTATGTATATTCAACAATGAACTGACGTCACGCCACGCCAGACGGAAGTACGGAGTTGAAACTCCGGTCGTGGTGACGGACGCAAAGTTCTCACAGTTTTGTGGGACATCCATTTCGTATGCGAAGCGAACCTCGCCTTTAAAACGCAAAATAATTCAGAGACTCCGTAACGTATGCAACCGAATCAACATATTCAGAAGTGTCTTTGCAACGCGAAGCAGTTCCCATGAGACTTGGCAGCTTATTTTTTTAATGGAATTGGCACCGTAACTCGCAGAAAAATATCCCTAAGCCGTTCCAGCCCGGCGGTGTTCTGAAAAATCATCACCGACAATCCATCTTCGAACAGGGACATTCCAGCATCTTTTCATCTTGTCGCATCAGCCATCTATCCAAAGAGTAAGCGATCAAAATGCTTTTGAATTAGTGATTCGATTAGTGACTTTCCGGCTGCAGGTACTCATTGAGTTTTTATCGTAGCACCACTCTGTCTCTTATGTATCTTTCACTTTTCTCTTGCTCTGAACCCAGTCACCTTCAACCCTCATTTGCTATCCTAGACGTAGAATTAATCACCATTGTTCTTAGAATTATAGATGTAGCATTGATGGAATTTTTTCACTACCACGTGAGTATCCTAGAGGTTAAGACTATAAATTAGTCGCTTTTAACATAGGTTTTGTGGAGAACTTTTAAATTTTTCCTTGTAATGTAAATGCAAATAAAACTATGTGACTTCCAATTTATCCCTACCACTGGGTGAAATAGCGAGAATATCCGCTAGTTCTCTCAAGATTTCGTAATTATCTTACCGGTTTTCACTGAAGTATTTCTTGATTGCCCATTTTAATCAATTCATGACATAAAATTAAGGTAAAATATCATAAATGCTGTGATCTTAGTACCTAGTAGATGAAATGGGCCATATTATTTTAACTTTCCCATAAAACTTTAAAATTATACAATTTTACTTAACTACTGTTGAATATTTTTTCTTGTGGCCTGAAAGAGAGATTCATCTCATGAAGAATATTTTCTCCTTGTATTTTTACATCCTTTCTGTGGGTTTTGAAAGAAGCTTGTTTTTGGTTAACTTGTACGAAATATCATTATCTGTAGATTCTTAACTCATCATATAGTTTTGCGCCATTATTTACTTTTCTCGCATAGATAAAGGTTGGACGCCAGTCTTAAATGTATCCTCTCAACCAGATTTGCTAATTAATAGCATAGTTTGTCCATCCAATTGAAGGTAACAAAGTTCTCCCTTTCTCTCGACGTAATTGAAGAAGAAATTATTTTTGGTTGCAAGGGAAGTGATGAGAGGTGGACGGAGGATGGAAGAGAGACTTTTGAGACTTCTTTCCTTCCTTTCTTCTCTTCCACTCTCCTCTCCCCTCTCTCACGCCCCTTTTACTTCACACTCCCTGCGCTAATGAGGCCCTCATGTCCACCTTTTCAGTGCGGCTACCTGGACGGGATCCGATCACACCTTGGTGACTGGACACAGAGGGTCAAGTCATGGTACTGGGGAAGGCCCCCGGTGAGTGAACAGCCTTTGGGACTGATGCGAGGAGGATTTTGGTGACTATAAAAGAAAACAAAATACCTACCCGTGTCTCTTAGAGTGTTTTTACTTAGTTACCAAGTAGTTTCCTCTCTCACTCTCTTACTCGGGACGATATTTTTTTAACGGAGATCAAAGACAAATTAAACGGGTTAGCAAAGAGACGGTAGGCTTTCACTTGGTAAGGCTCCAGCAGATCGTGCGCTGATACAGTTAGGTTTGCCGAGTCTACGTCGCTCATTCGTTTGCGCGACTGTTGCATTAGATCGCGGGAGAAATTAATCACGCTTTCACACATGTGCTGCGAGCGTAAGAGCGTGGCAAGTGTGATTAATTTTAGAGAAGATCCTCCAAGATGGTCATCTACGGTGTGATTTAATGGAATACAGTAATGATCTCGACATCAGCTGATAATGTAATTCACCCACTTGGACGGACGAAGAAATTATGGAAAAACTGGGTGGAGGTCATCAATTTCGCCGATCTCATGGCAATGCGTGCGTGGAACAAATTGATACAGTTTGAAGATTTTATTTATTTGTATATTCAATTCTCTCGTAATATAACAAATATACATATAGAAAAGTAATAAACATAAACAGTAAAAAGTGACACGTAAATGTGGCTGATGACATTAAAAATCCATTGCACTAAGCTGTATCATTTATATCTGTAGTTCCTCTTTTAATAGCGCTAATGGGGATTTGATTCTAAAAGCTTTGCAAAATTCACTCTAATATTCCAAAAATATTTACATAATATTCATTTCGTTCACACTAAATATTAAGATAACTATTGCATTTAGTCTCGTAGATTTATGTTTCGTTACCTCCTTCAGTTCAGCAAAACATAACTTAGGTCTACGTGAATATTCATCGATGATTCAAAAGCCGCAGATATCGTCTGCGGATCTCATGCGCGGTTTTCGGTTCACCGTCAATTAGAAAGCTCACACTCATTAAGCGCAAATTGCTTGTCTTAGTGAATAGTGATATTACTGAAGACTCCGAATAACCTTTAAAACAGCTGTTACATTCGTTGAAATAAACATCAAAGGATTCGAGAGTCAAAAATGGCGATGAAATAAACGTAACATTGATTTAAATCACTTTGGAAATTGTTTGATCGGGTCATGCTTTCTCTGATCTTAATTGATATCCTTGCGTGATAGCTATAAGTTTACGAATAAATTGGAAAGACACCCTGCGACCGGTTCTGAGAGCTGTACTGAAATAACTTGCATCCAGTGAAGTTATTCGAGAACTCAAAATTAAACCGAATTCGAAAATCGGGATCGAATTTGCCAATCGCCTCTCTCTTGAATTACCGAAATGGTAAATAGTAAGAAGAGAAGTTCAAAAATTAAGTGTTCGGATGGTGACAGATGGATAGACCGCGCGATTTAACTTGACCTTCGACTACTCATAAATCTCTTAACTGATATGTCTGCCTCGTTTAAGCGTACGACCGATTAGTTTAATTCTCGCACACCTCCCGTATCTCCGAATTGGACATTTGCCGTTTGATTGACCATCAGGCGCATGCACGACTAATGGTGACCCATTCTCTACCTAGGCTTTGGTCGGAAAAATACATTTTAGAAGCAACGAAAGGCAACAGTGCAGCTAAGCGTGCCTTTTTCCTTTCTTTGCGATTGATGACCCGTCGCAGATTTATCTCGAGTCTCGACTGATCACTTTTACGAAATTATCGGTATTCCAACAAAAATCGTGAGTCATTCCCCATTCTATCTATTCCTTTTAATCCAGGCGTTATCTGTTCAACAGCATCATTATTATGTAAGATTGAGCCGTTACTCATAATGGTCGAAGGTAAATTTAAATTCCTGTTTCAGCGAGCGTTGCTAATACATCGAGTCCGATGATATCACATTCTCTTTAGAATGGGAATTACCGACGAAAGTATGATTTTAATTGTGATCAAGGACGATCCAATGTCACGTAAGGCAGTTACCAAGTAGAGTCGGCCGGAGAGTTTCCGCAACAAATCGTTTTTCTGATTCAGCGGCTTTTACTCTTTTGTAGGTCGAGCAGAACTCTTTCACTTTCCGTATTTTTCTCCAGCTGATCGGCGCAACGCGGCACGAGCTCAATCATTACGTGGATCATTTTCCTTACTTCGCTCACCTCGATTAAAAATAACAACTAATTTATCTCTTTCGTCTCAATTTTTTTCTGGTTCTCCTTTAAAAAGATAAATAATTCCGCGGCGACGTAATCGAGAGAACAGAGCGAGCGATTTGTTCTTGATATCGAGCGCGCGCTGTTGTCTTCAATTTTTTTCATGAGAAAGTGTCGTTTCGTTTGCAGAATTTTTCCGATTGGATTGTTCCCAAAAAAATTCCGTTACACCCCGATTTATAGACACACGATACATTAGAAAGCGAAATGGGGCGATTTCTGATCAATAGAAACCAGATAACTATCGCCAAGGGAAAAAAAGGGGGCAATTCACTTGAAAAAGGTGAACCTTTTCCCCGCGAATTTAAGCGGAGTACTGAAGAATAAATTTGGAACAAAATAGAGTAATGCCTTATTCCATCTAGTAAATTTTACTCTCAAAGAAAATAAGAGTTTACAATCAGATTCCCCGCGAGAATAATGAATCAACAAAGATGCCTTTGTGTGGTACTTATACTAAACTACAATAGAATATACTAAAACATAATATACTATACAATATGATATACTTAAGTGCAATATACTACACTATATTATGCTACAATACAATATACTATAATACAACGATAATACATTAAAATTCAACAGACAAATTAACATAATTATCCCAAAATACATTTATTAACCTAATTGAACCACAGAGAACAATAATCGAACCGTACACAAATGTACATAAAATACATAGCACATAATTCACATAGCAAAAATTAGTAGATCTTATGGTCGAGTGAGCGTGGGTCAGTCGAGGTAGGCCCGTATAGTACAGTACTATTCATTATTACTACTGTGATATATTTATAGTAAAATATTCTATTATGTATAAAAGGAACACAATTGAATAATCATCTTATTTTTTATTCATATATTTCTGTATTAATTAACTTTAATTTCTCTATGAGCTTAAAAAAAACTAAATTAAAAAATAGCAGTCATAGTAGATCGCCATATACGGTAATTTTCTGTCCGAGTAAATTTTTCCTTGTGATGACAACCATCCTTAACGTATTTTCCATTTTCTTCGTCGTTCAAAGCATTTGATCCTTCCTGCCAAAAATGGATAACATTAAAATTGTGGCTGCTCTCCGAGAATGCAAGGCAATATTTTCTGAATTTAGAGATAGATATTCCTTCAAAATAAATTAAGCTTTAGTAGAAATATTTCACAAGCGATGGAAAATTTGATATTCTATGGAAATAATTGGGGGAGAAATTTGAAAAAATGTAAAATTTTAACCAAAATCTATGTCTAAAGTGAAATTTTAACAAAAATCGCTTGACCAAATTTTCTCGCGCGCATACTTACCTGAGATATCGCAAGGAGGAAGGATTTCTGAATGATCAGGGAAAGGAAATGACTCTGCACAGACAGCCATGAGGCTTGGAAACTCCGATTGTTAACCATCTGTTAATTCTAAACGAATCTCAGCGTTGCTATTTGTATGAAGTGAATAAAATAGTGCTTAAACGCGTATTTGATCAGTCCACGAGATCGCGTGATGCAACCGCTATAAACGGATAAAAACACATCAACCGAATAAGGAAAATTGAAGCACATTATGCAGTTTGCGTGCGATGACGGTATAGCCTACTCGAAGATAAGTGTTCATCCGATTCAATTTTAGCACATATTCAGCCACTTTGAAAGTTGTCGTTGATCTCAGATCTCTCACAATATATGGTCACTGGATAAAAATCCCCTCGATTGACCGGCAGCTCATTGTATCATATCACATACAATCATAGGAGTAGTGATGTATGATATTGTATTATACGGGTCTACTCCGAATGACCGACAGCTCGTTTGACCAACTGCTCGGTAAGCCGAATGCTCGATTGACCAACGGCTTAATGGAACGACATCTCGACTTAGTTTCATTGTAAATACACTGTCTCGAATACATATGTCACCTAATTTAAAAATAATTGTTAATCGGTTGGATTGAGTGGGGACGTCGTCCAATCAAGCTGTCGGTCTAACGAGCTGTCGGTATATCGATATCTCGGTCCATCAACCTGTTGGACTATCGAGATGTCGGTATATCGAGGTATCGGTATTTCGACCTATCGGTATATCGAGCAGTCGATCGAGTGAGCGTCGGTAAGTCGAGCTATACCCGTATAATACAGTAGCAGTAGGTACACTCTTTGGAGATGATTGCCCAATGTTCCTCATTAGAGGCTAAAGGGCAAGTGTTTTACTATTATAAGACAAGTTCACAAAGACAGTGATACATAGACAATTATTTTGCGGCTCATGAAGTTGCTGCAGGAAACTTTCACTAATACAGTTTGTTATCAACACTAATGGCTAGGTTTGTTCTAAATCTACTTAAAGTTAAGCAGAAGCATTATAACATTTGAGAGTATACAATAGAAATCTACTACTATAATAGTATGTATAATACAATAATCTGCTACGCATAATACAGCACTATAGGGGAAGGTCGGGTAAGATGACGAAGCGAGTAAGATGACGAATTCGCTATTTCCTCCATCTTGCCCCAGGTAGAAGAAATTGTCCCGGCCCTGAAGGTATCCCTTGGGTCGAGCAACATGCCTATCTTGATAAATTCAAATCAGGTTGCCCTGTGAGAAGTATTCGACCAATATTTGATTAGTGAACTTGATGTAATGTTTTGACCAGACAACTTAAGGAATTACAATTGTACGGTAAGTTATTTTAACTCTTGCGTAAAATATTCTTAAAGTATGTACAATTCAAAACTTAAACAATCATCGCAAATGTACGTTGTTTACGATGATGTAGGAACTGGTAGATAATTTTTAAACAAAAGTGGCAAGGTGGGGTAAGATGACGAGGATTTCACAACTTCGTCAAAAGCTTGCCTGACTAGCTTTTTGACTACCTACGTACCATAATAGCTTTAAATGCATATTTAACAAAGGTAATACTTTCACATTTACGGTACTCCTGTAATATAAGCCACCGGAAAGTAGAAGCAAGAAATAGAATTGCTAGAACGAAAACGACAGGAAAGATTAAGAAGGAAAGCTGTATCTGTGGCGATAAAAGCCATCTCCTCTAAAGTAGCAAGTAGACCTAAAAAGGAAAAACTACGAAAAAAGCAAGGAAAACTACAAGGCGTCGACTGAAATTATTTTACTCTGACGAGTCATCACTGGGAGAGGTCCCTTATGTTCAAACCACCGGCGACATTGACAGGAATAGTTTAGTGGAAGATGACAGCAGGGACTGCATTATATTTGGGGAGCAGGGAAAAGACGAACTGTGGTATCAGCGCTTTAAGTGCCAATCTTGGGCACACGCTGAATGCACCGGCTGAGATGATTATCAAACCAAACACAGACCCTGGAAGTGCGATTTTTGTTCATGAATTTTCATAAAGATTTTGTTGAATTTTATACCCAATGTTTAACTTTTCGGCGCATGAAATCCAGTGTTTTAGCTTAACATTTTCATACTTTACTTTATTTTTGATAAGTAAAATTATTTCTCGGCCATATTTTAATTAAATTTTATCCATTTGATAAAAATGTTATCGCTTCGTCATCTTACCCCTAAAAGGAGTAAGATGACGAAAATTACATTTTCAAAACAATCATTAATATTTCATACTTCAACAGCGGATGATCGCACTTCATAAATTTATTAATAGAGATAAAAGTTGAAAAAAGCACACTAGTAAATTTCAGTTTTTTCAAACATTTACTAAGCCCAGGAAAAATCTTTGAAGCTTAAGTTCGTCATCTTACCCTCCTTTCCCCTACTGATACAACAATACAACACAATACTACAATACTATACAATACTAAGGTTATGCATCAACTCTCTGTATAATAGAAAACTCTTAAAATAATTCAACGACAGAGCGGAAAGTTTTAATTACAAAAATGAGTTCTTTGAAATACGCCCTCCTGCGATCAGTAATGTCTCGCCTTACTTAATTCAACATCACAGAAGAGTGGAGCTCTTTTCCAGTTCGCAGCGCGCAAGTCGTGGCATCCATTGTGAAATCCACTAATTCCAGCATTGTGGGTAAAGCAAGCTCGTATGACATGCAATCGCTGCCATGCAGATAGATTCATCATTGCGCCTCTTTACGCTCGCGTTGATTCAACGGAGGAAAGCACTTTTGAAACCGAAAAATTGAGCATGCATAACACCGTCCGAGGCCTTGACCCGAAAAGTAAAACGCGAGGAAAGAGAGGCGTTTCAGGGTTGATAAAGGTTACCTTTTATCACGTGCTGGAATTCTGCCAACGTCATTTAACGGGTAACATGGAAAAATTGTCGCTAAGCACGTGCTTCATTTCTGTTTTTTCTTAATTATTGGGGAGAAAAAAAGATGGCCCTAGCAATGCTCTCGGCATGTAAAACTTTCTTCTTGTTCCCGTACCGCACCACGCTAATAAAATGCCCGCCGTTTGTCGCCGTAGTGTGACTCGGACGAGCTCGTTTCAAGGGCTAAAGTTCGTGCAAACAACCCTTGGACGATTTTCCCTTACTCTCTTGGCGAGGCTGACTACGCGAAAATTTGAGATTTATTCCGCGCGGAAATAATTCAAGCGATTCGACCCTCTCTGAATGAGCTACTTGTGAGATAAAAGGGTACCCTCGCTGATCTTTCTAAATCCAAAGGAATTCCCGACAGTGAAATGCTCCCTCCCAAACACAGCGGTAGTCTCACAGCTAACTTGAAAGGAGTATTGATTCTAACATCTGTCATAATTTATTTATTTACTTATTTAACGGGATATACCCTTGTTTACAATCAATGTATAATCACTAAAATCACTTTCAACAGTCACATAATGTCATAGTTACATCTTTTGAGGATTTAGTGGAATTATTTGAGTCGGAAAATAAATTTTCAGAGGATTTTAGCGCAAGTGATAAGTGATTTAATCTTCGAAACGTCTTATGGAAGGATGCCATATGTAAATACGTCATTTACGAAGTACATGTTATACATTATACACATGGGTAGTCTGAAAAATTTACGACGAAACAAAGATTTTTATTTGATTGTCAAACAACAGCCGCGCTTCCCAAATGGCTGCAATTTTGGTGAGTACCTTTCAAAAGAATCAAAACAAAAAACACGCCATAACTTTTCAGATTATCATGTAGCTAAAACTGCCGTAAACCAAGAAGTGATAGTTTCAAGTAATAGTAGTATTGTTAAAAGTGCTTCAACAGCCTAGGTCATTCCGCACTTGGGCTCCCACCGGAAATCGAACCCATGATCGCTTTCACCAAAGCCGAACGCGCTGCCCTTATGCCCATCCGAGAGCCCGAAGTTTCAATTTTATTTAATAGAAAATGACGATCGTGTTTAGATCTCCTCGGAATTCTATACTCAAAACAGCACTCCTTCGCATCAGCGCACGAATCAGCATTGGATGAGACCTGTCTATAAATCTTTTTCATCGAGTTCAGTTTCTTCTTCGAGACATTCTACAAGAAGCAGAACTCGACTTCATGACCAATTGCAATATCGGTTACGGAAGTCACAAGATGCACAGAGAAAGCACACTAGAGCGCTCTGAAAATACTAGACCGAAGACCTTCAGCATGAGTTCATTTGTGTGCAGAAATACCGGAAATCTAATCAATCGGAGCCTGGCTCTAACTTGGGGTCATTGTTCCACTTCTCTATAGGAACAGTCCCAGGGCGGCGTCTTCGAAGGTATGGCCGTCGGGGGAGACGAGAGCACCGCTGGGGAGGAGACGGGGGCCGAGTCTGGAGACGGAGGCCGGCAGCAGGGCGGAGGGCGTCGGCCGCTCCTGGGGGGAGTCGGGGGGAACCAAGGGGGAGACCAGTCGGGATCACAGCAGGGAGATTACGCCGATGGAGAAAACGTGGTGGGTATACGTTTACTTTGGATCGCAATCGCAATGAAAGTTCCCGGAAGGGAGAGCTCCAATAGTCGGGTTGGTACAATTTTAAATGGGAAACGTCCACTCGTAAGTTATTTTAATTCCTGTTCCGAGATATATATCTCTATAAAGGATAGTAATTGAGAGGCATGATGTGAAAAGATGAAGTCATGCTCAAGCTTCGAAGATTTCTTTCCAGCATCGAAAATCGTCAATTTTTCAAAGGCGTCGCATAACGACTGGACTAGTACGATGAACGAGTAATTTAGTTATTCCCAAAATAATAGTGCCATGATGTTTTTCTGATGATCTCATTACACTATTTTATAGTTTACTTAGAAAACTCACGAAGTTCTTCGCGCGTTTTTACCACATCATTGAACGTAATATGAATCTGAAACAGACTCAATTCCAAACTGAATAAAGTAGATTAATCCAATCAGCTTTTGTCACGTATGGATACTGGTATAATTTGCAAATGCACTAACATCTCCCACAATTTTGGATCCATTCATGAATCAAATCAGAGGCCATTTCACAACCGTGTGAAAAAATAACACCGCTCTTCGGAATATATTTCAATTTCATCTTGTTATAATTGTGTTATGCGATGATCCTAGTATCGCCTTGATAACAAACTGCAGTGTTGACGAGCCATATCGGTGCATAAATCAGTAATCTTTATCCATTCCGCATGTTTACAAATGAAAGAGCAACTGTTAAGTCACAAAAAAAATAAAATCCTAAGTATATCTCACTATGCAATCATTTGGAGAATTTATAAAGGAAATTAATCTCCATTCAAGATATGGGAATGTAGACTTAAGTTGCCAAAGTCATCGTAAATAAATCCAAGCTTACATTTTAATCTCATGTCAGAATGGAGAGGTCAATTCTTTTCAGAATGGTAGCAAATATTATCAAGCTGAAGATAAATTGAAATCTCTTTATCTTCTCTTATCCTCATTGACAACCTTTCAGTTCGTCTTTATTAGCGGGGCTTCCGTCTTATATTCTGTAATACTTACTCTTGATAACCAAAATCCATTATTTCTAGTCAATCAGGACGCTCAAGTAGTCAGCGCTTCCCAATTACGAGTTTAAATACTTTGGTTACCAGTATTCACTCATTATTTACGGTGTACTAGATAAGATGCTACTAATCATTAGTTTTTTTATTTTCATCTTCCTTAAATTTGAAGGGCATTATCAAATCACATCTCTTCGTCGTTGCTGCTGTCAATCAGTTAAAATAATCGATGAGTACAGAGACACCTAAATTTGATTTCACATTTTAGCTACTGCTTGGGACTTAACATTATTGATATAAAATGAATTCCTTTGTCACATAAAAACTTAGTTAAAACATAGAAAGATAATTTCTTTCATAATCAAGATAATTTTATAACATACTTTTCATTATAATCTGCATGATTAGAATTTTAGAGTATCACGCGAATATACTATAATAGACAGCCAAAAATTGTAAACACTTCTGAAAATGATAGATTTGTATATATGTTTTAATAATGTATTTATGGATACATAGTGAGATTTATTTTAGGTAAACTTTGTCCTCATCAACTACAAGAATTGTGAGTCACGAGCTTCGGGAAATTCATCGATACGGCAAACTTTTGAACAAGTTATAATGACCAAACTGTCCTTTTCGTAAAAAGCTTTTCGTTCGTCATATTTATAATTTTCTTGGAGCTGATAATCACTATATTTATTTCTTGTTATCATAAAGGAAAATGGTAGCTTACACTAATCATACGACGTCTCCATCGATTTTCATTGAAATATAATTTTTAAGTCGCAATCAACCAAAGTATTGTTTGTGATGCAATCTTTAGGAATAAGAAACTTTTTTTCCTAGTGAAGAGTGGCGTAGATATTTGAAAAGCACACGCAAAATTGAGAAATGTTCATAATGACTTTGCACTTCGGTACGCTTTTGATTTTACTGAAATGCAAGTCATTCCCTGAAAGTTGAGAAATGTAAACACTGGGTACTTTTACCGATATCGTAATATTTTGCTCTGTCAGATTCGTAGAAAATATTAGAGAAAGGAAATCTCTCTCATCTCCGAAAGAAACTAAACTAATTGCATAATCTTTCTAGGTTTCTCAGGTAAAGTCGGTGTCGATATAACAAAGCAGAATCTTAACACTCGTAAAAATATAAATACACATAAATACTGCGATAAGGGGGAAAGGAAGTGAAAAAACAGTGCTGAATGAGTTTTGAATTTGTATCAGAGGGTAAGTGAAATCTTTTATTATGATGGCATTTGATATGGAGTGCAGAAGTATCTTTATATTAATTTTCTTCAAGTGGTGAAAGTATCTGAATCTCAATTTTTCATTAGTATGGATTGTAAGTAGGTGTTTTGTGTTTTATTCATCTTTCAACTTAACTTTGAGATATTCCTTTTAAATTAATGATAGAGCAATTTAATGTCACGCCTAAGTATTCCCAAAGATAACGCTCAAAGAGTATGATTGATAATGACTTGCTTCCTAGATCTCGTGATGTATTACGAGAAAAATAAATAAGTTCTTTCTCGCTTTCTTCTAGGTACACGATGCTCCTTCGCTTGCTGTTTATCTTAATAGAGGCACGAGCTTTTCTCACCCTTGTTTTGATGCCCTTTGAAATGGCTTTTGCTTGCCATCACTTTTTCTTTTTCTTAAGTTGAAACTCGGCGGAGTTTACTGTTGAGTTGTCAAGGGATTTTCTCAGATAATACGCTCCAAGATGAGGATTTGCTGCAAACAATAACAATTCCTGGAAAGTTTATTTTATATCTTCTGTGTTGAGTCAAGTGCATACATCTTTCGCCCATTAAATTCATGTTTTTTGCGCTAGGGGAAATTGGCAAAAATGGGAAATTTTCCCGTACATTCTGCCGCTCCTTAACGAGAATTTGAAAACAATATTTATCTTGCGAGGATGATGATTTTCGACATAATCATCTGTCCTTTGCTATCACTTCTTAGCACAGTAAAACGATATTATCAGGAAAATTTGAGGTGATGCTCCATGAAATAAAAAATTAAAGCATGAATTTAACGTATCGCCAATCTATCCTATTTAGCGCACAAATCCAATGAAATAAAAACTTGATTGGGCGCAAAACATTGCTGAAACTGCCAGACGAATTATTGAAATCAGTTATAATTATTAATTATTTAGTTAATGCTTTTGCGGATTTAAGTTATCATCTTGTGGTCTGTTCATTTAATTTACAATTAAGGTAATTCCGGGTGAAATGCCCCACCGGGAGAGATGCCCCAGTCGTAGCACTTTTAAGGAAAACCACAAGATTGCTCTACTGACGGTGTGAATCAGTCAGTTGGAAGGCACCTGTCTATCTACAAGAGTTTCAAGGCGATTAATTCTTTGTACTCTGTTTTATAACATCATTTCAAGTTGTTACTGTTTTTTCGCCCTGTTATAAGATAGAGTATAATGTTTCTAGTTGGCATCAGTTTAAATGTTTGAATATTTTGAATTAAAGGGCGAAAACTTGTAGCTATAGGTTCATATAATATTCGCGTGCAGTGACTGTCTATCTTGGATAAAGTGCAGCCCCACTGGCTGTAAGGGCATCTCTCCCGTACTGAAAGGATAGAATACCTCTTCTCGAGATAGATGCCTCAGTGCTATCTTTAGTTATATGTGCCCTATTAGCATCAATTTAACTTTAAGGTGATACTGGCTTTTTTCCAGAAAAGCGTTTGTAATCTAAATTTTAAATTCAATTCAAATTTAAATCCACCAAAAGATGACATATTATTTAGTAAGCACTAGGGTGGAGTTTTTTGCCACTTCTTTTTCTGGTCGAAATGTAATACCCGAAACAAGTGGCCTACTCACATGGACATAACAATTATAAAATTTTTTCGACATCAAAAATATCTTCTGTGAGAACTTTTGACTCAAAGTTTATTTAATATCCTATTTTATGTGTAAATATCTTTATTATATTTCTGAATACACAATGACCCAACTTAAAGGTGGTATGATTAATATTCTTGGTAGGACCAACTCCAACCAATACTGGTTGGAAGGATAGTGTCCTTCGAAAATTCGAGGAATTAACTAGAAAAGCTATGAAATGGACTTTTTGCGTTTAACTTTACAACAAACTCCCGTTAGGAGTTCTTTTCATGCATATCGACGGTGTTTATTCTAGCCCTTATTCATACCAATTGCAAATTTCATTATAATTTTAATGAGTATTGGTCTCTAAATGTACTACACTTTTTGAATAATTTTCTGGAAATGAAACACCTTAATAGGTTTTAAAGGTAACTTAAACGTTTCGTTAGATCCTAATTTCAAGTTAAATTCAACAATTTTCATATAACAAGAGCTTTCCAGATTAAATTTACTTTAAGCTAATGGGACATATCTCTCACAGAGGTGGGGCCATGCATTTAGCCATCTCGAGAGAGATGGCCAAATTCATGGATGCAGAAAAAAAATAATATTTTATTTTTAAGTTTTAAACTGAATTTGTTTATATACAGTTAATAATCAATAAATGTTATATTCTATCACGCAGTTTCACATTCCTGTTATCACTTACGTTATTGTTATGAAGTCATTTCCTTAGGTGGGGCATCTCTACTGGAATTACCTTATAGAAAGTTAATGAACTTTCTTTAGCGCAATCGATATCCTTTCAGGGAAACTCCTCGGTAGTGACTGACCAGCAAGGAAATCTTCGTATCACCGTGAGGAAAACGAGGCCTATGTTGGGAATAGCCATCGAAGGAGGAGCGAACACTAAGCACCCACTGCCTCGAATCATCAATATACACGTGAGTTAATGTAATGTAACAATTTACAGTTCGAACTATTTTAATTGACAACACAATTTTCATTGAAGATAAACGGAAATCAGCTTTGATTCATTTTATTCATTAATTTTTATGCCCCCTTTTTAATAATGCTTTTTCGAGGTGGTTTGAGTTGATATAAGAGAATTACTTTTGTAATCATTGAATATTTACATACAAATAACAAATTAGTAATAATCAATAATAATTAATTATAATTAAAGTTTTATTAATCATATCAAGTTACTTTTTATAAATTTTTCTCGAGAAGAGTTCTTTATTCTTTTTTAATAAAAAATTAAACAATATTGTTTTTTTTCCAGCTACAGACTGCCAGTATTAACGTATATATGTGCGTGTGTATAAATATATATATATATACACACATATTATACACTCAGACATATGAGGTCAAAAATTTTGCTACTAAAAATAAACCTTTTTCATTCTCTCCTTGGTGTATTTTATTGAATTTGGTCGGACATGATAGGAAGACGGTGCTGCCTTTGAAGCTGGCGGCCTGGAAGTCGGGCAACTCATCTTAGAAGTCGACGGACAAAAAGTAGAAGGTGAGATAACGACATAAAATGAGAAGATGTCTTCTGACGTGTGATTTTGAGAGCAGATTAATATTAAACGAAGATGAACTTCATTTTACGATGCATGTGGATATTTTCTATTTCTCACTTTATCTATTAACATCTGCAAAAATTGTTTTGATTATGTTGATACACGTTAATTCAACAACTTTTCAGGAAATATGACTTTCAGTACTTTCATCTCAATTTTGCTGTCCCCTACTAAAGACTTTAACACGGCTAGAGTCTTCCACTTTATACACTTTTATCCTATTTGAAATTCATAGTCTGAATTTTTCTCTGTAAAGTTTAACACTTTAAAAAAATTGCTGAATTAATAAATGACTGATGTATCCTAAATCAGCCCTGATTCCATATAAAAAGTATACATGGACTAAATCACGACTATTAAGCTTTCAATTCCTAATCAAATCACAGAATATTTTTTTATGGATAGCTGGTGAAATTGTCCATATTTGAAAGCTTACAATACGTTTCTTTGAAATCTCTTTCACAGGCCTAGGCCACCAGGAAGTCGCCCGGCTGATAGCGGAGTCCTTCGCGAGGAAAAGTCGACCTGGGATTGAGTTCTTAGTTATTGAAGCCAAAAAGTCGAATCTCGAACCAAAGCCCACTGCTCTTATATTTTTGGAGACGTAATAGGACATCTTCGCAGGATGAACGACGTTTAACCCGTCTCTCTCTCGTCCTCTTTCTGGTCCCACTTCCTGAACCTCGGTCCGTCTCCAAAAAACTCCTATTTCCGAGTAAACAAAATGGACGCTTCGGCATTGTGTGGCCTTCCAAAGCCTCCCGTGTTCTCCTTTAATCGTATACTTTACGTATGGCACTGAGTCATTGCTACCGGGACAGCAAGCACCTCTCTGCAATGTTGTAGACTGAAAACATAATTAAAAAAAGAAAAATCCTGTCTCGTAATAAAATGTGCCAAAATAGCCTTTGTGGCTTGTATGAATGTATAATAACAGACGCCTTTCATAGTGCTACAAACTGCTTTAGCAATGGCCATTCTAACGTCACTCATATTTTGTTGACATATAGAGAAAGGGCAAGGGGAAATGAGTTGTTTTTCTACCAATTATGAAATCATCAGCCATTCGTTCCTGATGCTTGTTTGATGCGAAATATATTACTTCAAAGTGATGTCGCTAGTGATAATAGTGAGGGCCGAAGTGAATTTTCTTCCCTGCACCTCCAGTTGTTGGATTGGTAACCTCCAGTCCCTTGGCTAGTTGGCTATTTATAGGAACAAGTTAAACTCCTTACGCAGATAGAATAGTTATAAAATGTCTGATTAAAATTACTGATCCCCAATTTTTTTGGGTTTTGGTAGCCACCTAGTTGTCCTAATGAAGCTGTTTTGTTGAATAGCTTTAATTAGTGGCTGGAAATCCTGCGGACGGTAAGTAAATTTCGCCGAGGTGAAAAAGATGAGCACAGAAAATTAGGCGAGCGCTATCATGGAAGCGCATATGTTTAGGAAATATTATCCATTCTCATGTAATGGAGAGGAGTGATGTTACACTAGATTTTCTTATTCTTGTTGCCTACTAAAAGATATATGAACGAATAAAAATTATATATATATACATATTGACATGTTTATGTCGCATGTTACTTTTGTGATCATATTTTGCATTGTTCTGTTTTGTTGATATTTATCCGGGGTCACGGTGGGCAGGGAAAGAGCGGGGTTTGAACTTAATTGTTGCGCGGAATAAAAGATGGGTTGGAATATTTTGGTCAAACTGTGATCAGCCATGTTCCTTTTATGCCAATGAAAAAAAAACTTGAAATTGCCTCATGTGTCTAAATAGATTGGGATTAAGGCGTGAGATGCCCAAATATTTACATATCTATCATTGCCTTAAATGAACATTGTACAGCTAAAACAAAGTATTGTTATTTCTGCAAATACTTTCTCCCATTGTTCTCTCCTGATGAATCCTACCCCACAGTCCCAAAGAGTGGACTGAGTCCCATTATCCCCATCTTACTCCTACATTTATCCCCTGCTCTTTTCACTCCATTGCCAGATGCCTATTTTTCAATTTTTACAACTGCAATGGACACTGTCCACTAAACTGTAAATAACAATGCCAGCAAATGTGACACTTCCACAATGATTTTTGTAACTGGAAAATAAAGAGAGCTTCTTCCAAACCTTTACTTGTGATTCATTTATTTGTGGTTAAATAGCTACAGTAAATAGAGGTCAGTGTTGTTTCTATATAAATTGATTGATTACGTAATTCTCAATCTGCACATGAAAAAAATTTTGAAAAACTGAAAGGAGGCAATTTGACCCAAAATTTTAAGGTCTAATTAACCATTAATAGCAGCACTAAGGGGGGTTACCATCATCAAAGGATGGTCATGAAATAGACAGTAAATATAGTGGTTACTTAGTTACAACTAGCCTTTCTGTTGATGGTTCAGACAAGGCTTGTTCAATAATTGCTCAGTAGACCAGAACCAAAGGTTTTAAAATAATGAATCTTTTCAAAGCTTTGTAAATACTTTCAATCTTAGATTCGTTGATAAAAGCTTACCATCTCAAAAGATTTATACAATCATTGGCAAAAATTACCCTTGTGTTGACTTATCCTTCATTTGTGTGCTGAATAGCTTGTTACTCTGAACTTGCTCCTAGTTTTAGTGATGTAATTAGATAGTAGTAGTACTATTAAAAGTGCTTCAACAGCTTAGGTCATTTTGCACATTGGCTTACTCTGGGAATCAAACCCAAGACCCCTTTCGCCAAAGGCAAACATGCTGTTCACATGACTATCCAGGAGACTTGTAATTATATATTTAGTTACACAAATGAGCTCTTTGTCATATACGTATATTCTGCTCAAAAAGTTTGGAGTTAAAATTGTTTATCTACATCGGTAGTCTTTTTATCATTTAGTGGCCGATGACCTTATGTGTTGAGTGGAAGAGGAAAAAAGGTGAAAGAGTTGGGGAACTTTCGAGGAGTAACTACCAGCCACGCTTCCTGCGAAGTAACCATTTTTGGTTTTGAGCATACTATATTTTCCCATGTCTCCCCTCTCAAGAACCGCTGCCTCTCCTATTTTTGAGTTGGACTAGGCCCACCTGCATATCCAGACTACAGCATATCCACCACTAAATGGTGAAAAGACTATAAGAACAAGGAAATTGAAGTCTAATTTAATGTTAATCATTGATCCTCCTGTTTGATAAGATTTCTAATGTAGCATCTAGGCCAATAAGTTTGCACAACACTGATTAGATTTAGTACATTAAAAATTAGAATTAGTCATTGAGCAAAAGCTATTGCAATTAGTCATTGAGCAATAATTAACACTCTGTAGTATTTGAAATTCACTGTTTTACAGGAAGATTATGAGTACTAGCCAATGGGGATTTAGAATTAAGAACTTCAAATTGAATTGGACTGAATATTTGAAAGTGGAGAGTAATCTTTACTAATCAATAACTAACAGAAATGAATATAATATGCAAACTAATCCTCAGCTAGCTGAATTGCCCATTGATTCTCAATAGGCAATTTAGTAATAGAGTAATGATGTCATATTTGAATGTAAAATCTCTCATCTTTGCTTAATTCAATGAGACAGGTAATCAAAAAAGTAAATTTTCTGTGAAAACCTTAATATTCTATAAAAGTTCTCATAATTTGTCTCCGAAATCAATATAATATAGTATGAATATGAATCCTTATAAACCTTTTCCTATGAAACATGCCTTAAGCTCATACAAAAATTCTGATCTATTCAATTGAAATATATAAAATAGAGACACTTAACTTAAAATGCACTTCTTGAGGGAATGCTTTAACTCCACTGGAATCGTACCGTAAATCAATATTTACTTGAAAGTTGAATGGATGACCAATGATCACTTCAGTAGTGCACTTCTGAGAACACTTATAGTTTAGTGAAGTTTATGTGCAATTAAAATCACAAGCTATGCTTGCAGTAAATGCAAGGGCTCTGATTCAACAATCGCATTGGCAGTCAGGGGGACTGGTCCTTTACAACCTCAAAATGTTTGGAAATTTTATGCGTATTTTGTCAAAATTTCAATTCAAAAATTATATTCCCATATAAAAAAAGCATCTATATTCAATTTCTATTCTTTGGTGCTTGTATTGACTCTGCGTGACTATTCCTTCTTATTTAATCATTCAAAAGAAATGAAGCCCTTTATATTACAATATTTATCTTCTATCGTGACAACATAAAAATCTTTGAATGGGAAAAGTTGTGAATAAGCACAGATATTATATCCATGTAACTCTCTTGGTGTAGAAGAGTGTTATATATCTATATACACATAAAAAAGCTATATAATGATTAATTTGATAAATTTAAAATCTTCTTTTTGAAAGAGAAATATTACAGAAGAGATTAAAACATTAATGCTAGCTAATAAAGCTCTAATGAGTTAATTATGAGTCTTCTAATTAAAGGAAAAGACATCCAGATTTCATAGCATGGAGAGTATATATGTGTATAAAATTCTGAATAAAAATAATAAATGAATATTGGAGGGTTCCAGGAGGTGGTTATGGCACAGGCCATCTTATTTGTACATCTGAAAAATGAAGAAAGAATTCTGAAAAGTTCGAAATAGTTAATGGTTCAAAGGATAAAATAAAATGTGAACAATGAAAGTGATTTTTCTAGTGTTTAGAGTCAATTAATAGCTGAAGATAGAGAGAGAGAGGGATGGATGCATGGAAAGAGAAATATCGGGAAAATATTTTTGATTCTAGATGGGCATCACCTCAACATTCTACCAGTTCATCTATGCATTCTAATTTCTTTTCCTAATGCATCTCAAATATGTTCTTTAAAATACAAACTACTGCTAAACTGGTATTTATTCTCACAAATGAGAATTAACGACAGCTTAAGGAAATAATGCAGAGGGCAATGGTTTACTCATGATAGAAAACAAAATACAGTAAATTGAAATTAATTAAAATTGCAAGAAGGAACTCAATCATTGAATTCTAATAATAATAAACAATATGTTTGGAATAAGATAAGGATTTTTTCTAGGATTAAATGGATTAATATGCACAATATTGAATTCCAAAAAATTAGGTATGAAAGAAAAATCCCTATATTTTAGAAACCTTTAAGTTTTATCAAATCTTCGTCATTCCAACTAATTTTAAGGTTATTTTCTGTATTGTTATATTCTATATATATATATATATATATATATATATATATATATATATATATATATATATATATATATATATATATATATAATTATAATAATAATAATAAAGCTTTATTTGTCTGATAACCAGCAGGAAACAGGTACAATACATTGTCAAAGGATTAGATAAACTCAATACATAAAAAAGTGAGTGTAGAGAAACTCAATAAATAAAAAATAAAAGGATATAAACATAAATAAATACAGTCAAACATAAATTAAAGAATCTATTATATATAGATGCTTCTCCGGATTCATTCATATATATACCTATATAGATAGATAGGATACAAATTCACAGCCTAAACTACAAGCGTCATTGATCTGAAATTTTTATGACATATTGGCCATAACGTGAAACCCCCAGGAAAAAAGAGACTTTGATCCTCAGTGTCATAGGTTCGATTCCAGAGGGCCCCAAAGTCCCGATTTTTCCCGTTTGAATGCATTGCCGTGATTTTCGGGAATTAAAAAAAAATACTTTCCGGATAGGTAGAGAAGTAAAACTCAAGGTGCCTATATTTATGGTCTTGGACTTTCGAAAACATCAATGACTTTTACAAAAGTTATCCTGGGTTCGATGCTAGGACGATGCAAAGATCTGCCCTTTAAAATACATGGGAGCCGTTTTTCATTATTTTTTTAGATGCACTTATCGAAATGATAGGATGTTCGTGCTTGGCTGGAAGATGTATGGTACGAATAAGTTTTAGAAAAAAATTTTCATAAGACCGTACTGTTCCTGGGTTCGAAGCCAGAGCACAATAACGTTTCTCTCATAAGGAATATAAAGGAAAAGTAGGACGTCATTTGAGGCAGTTGTAACCAATATTTCTGCTTGAATTTGCATACGCGGTTAGAGATGGTGTTTTTCTGTTGTGCTGCATAGAAAGTATTGCTTGAAAGACCCGGGTTCGATGCCGGGCGGTAAAAATATCCCCCATATATAACACTATGGGGTATCTTTTCATAATTTTTTTATGCATTTATCGATATGTAAGGGAGCTCTTGCTTAGATGGAAGTAGTATATTAACACTTTGTTTATGAAAAAAAATAGATAAGACCATGCTGTCCCTGGGTTCGATGCCAGAGCACATTATAATTTCTCAAATAAGGAGTGTATGTGAATAGTAGGACGTCGTTTGAGGTAGTTGCACCTAATAGTTTTGCTTGAATTTTCACACATAGTTTGATATGGTAATCTTCTATTTTGCTGCATAGTAAGTACACCAGGAAGACCGGGGTTCGCTGCCAGGCGATTAAATTGCAGCGAATTCTACGAATATTTTGAATTTTTTTTTCTTTTGATGTCCGTCCCGATATGATGCCAATATGAAATTAGTGTTGTCGATCTGCTTGCAGTATGCAAGCAACATTTTACTCGTATAAAATACAGATAAACATATAAAAAAGCAAAGAAAAACAAATTACAAATTATTCTAATTTACATACACTGAATTCCTCAACACTATACAGTGGATTTTTTGTCAATAGATTACAGATAAGAGACTTAAAGTTATTTAAATTAAGATCCTGCACCTGTGCAGGAAGTTTATTGTATAGTTGAAGGCTCTTCTCATTGAAGTGGTTAAGAGACTTTGAAAGTCTACAACAAGGTATATCAAGATTATTTTTATGCCTAGTGTGTTTTACCAATTTTAATTATGTACATTGGACCTTAGGGTTGGATTTGGAATATTTCCTTGTGCATAGATAAGGTTAACGAAAACATACAAACTGTAAATAGTCATAATTTTTAAATTTGAGAATGAGGTTCTGCAGGATTCACATGGTTTGATTCCAGAGATTATTCTGAGAGCTTTTTTGAATACTATCAAAGATGTGCCTTACATTGACGGCATTATTATATATGAGTAAAAATTGCTTATGTTTAAAGTAATATACTTTGCAAACAATTAATAGAAATATTAAAAGAATTATATTGTATTACTTCTGTTCACATGCCTGGCCATAGAATTTCTAACTTCTCAGTAAATGAATTATACGAAATTGGAAATTCCCACCATACATTCAAATAGTAGAGACACCTGGTGTCGAGCACAAGATCTTTTGGAAGATGTGAATACATATGACGCCCTGGTAAATATAAAAATTATTTGATTCAAATTTTGTAGTCGATATCATACCAGGAAGGTCCAAAATTAAGACTGCGTCATTCCCATCTGAAATGCATATGGTTATGTAAACAGCTCTCAGGGATCGAACCAAGGACGATCAGGTAACCTAAAACATTGTTTATGATATGTATTTATGATCTTTATTCACATGCCAAGTTTTAAGTTTCTATGTTATAGGAAAAAGGTTCAAAATAAATCATAAAAATCATATTTCTAATTTTAGAGACACTTGGTGTCGAATTCAGGACCTATTGGCAGGAGTGAAAACACAATTATAACTTGGTAGAAGAGCTGATCTTATTTACTGCAAAATTTGAAATCCATATCATGCCGGGAAGTGCCTAAATAGGATTCCGTTATCCCAATTACAAACGCATTGAGTAATGTAAATTGGCTCTCGGGGATCGAACCAAGGACAATCAGAGAAACGTTAAATAACGTAAATAAAATATATTCATTATCTCTATCTACATGCCGAGTTTTATGTTTCTATGTTATCGGAAAGGGATTCCAAAAATATATTAAAAATCGTCGCAATGCATTTTAAATGGTAGTATATTTGCCCTGACCTTGCGTCGAACCAAGGCTAATCACTGAGGATATCTTTCTGGTTTTATGGAGGAAATCGTGACTTTGGGGCCTTCTAGCATCGAACCCATGACACTTGAGGTTCAGAATCGCCTTTTTTCTGGAGGTTACATGCTATGGCCAGTATGTCGTAAAAAGTTCGTTGGTGACATGTGTGGAACATGGCTAGAATTTTGATCCCCTATATATAGGTATATCCAGAGAAGCGTATATGTATACAATAGATATACATTATATTAAATATTAATGTAAAATTGTAATAATGATATAATTTTCACTTTTATATATCTTTTTATGTTCTTTTGTGATAATTGCTTGGAATTAAAGGCAATTTTATTTCAGTAATCCGGTAAGAATAAAAACTTAAATTAGAGTATCCCGCCAAAAGACAGCTGATGTACAATATCTGAATTTTTCATAAACGCGCTCGTCTACGTTCTCACTGATACCGGGCCATACCGGGCAGCTCTGGCAGTATTGAGTGAAGTGTTTTCTGTGTTTTCGTTTCACAATATAGGATAAATGTGCATTTTAAGTAAATATAGGTGAAAGTAGGACAGTGAAATAAAAATCTAACGTAAAGTAACATCATAATCAGAAGATAATTTACGCAATTATAATAACACGTGGTGTTTCAGTTGTCATACTGGCAATAATTTTGCCACCTTTGGATTGATCTGATTTTCATGAATTAATTTTGTAGTCCGGCCTGACAACCATTCAGAATGGTATTTTATTTCACTAGTAATGGTAAGTAGAGTAGAATTATCGCATTTGAGTTGATTTCATTGTGTAGGTGAATAAATCTAAACGATAATGTATGTACAACGTTGTCGAAGCAATTTCTGAACGGATCGTTTAAATCTGTCCGTCATATATCACTTGATAGAATTTTATTCTACGAACGTAGAAACACTTTATTTAAGTTTTGGTATTCTTTTTAACATAAGCTCGTTTTAACCATTACATTACATTTTTCAGCTGTTACCCCGCCGGTGGTGTTGTTTATGGGCATCGATAAGTATGAAAGTAAGTCAGTGGAATTTTTATTTAAATATCGAGTATTCGTAATTTAAGTGTTGTATTCCGATTTTCAAAATTTTCATCACTTCTTTTATTGTAAGTATTCTTTGGTGGTTTTCTCGGTTACGCTTTGGTAGAGAAACGATCCGTTTTGGCTATCTTCTTACACTTTAGTGTTGTCATAAGACAAATTGTCCGTTATTTTTATAATTTCATGCTCGTTCTTACAGATGAAGATTTGATCAAGTGGGGTTGGCCAGAGGACGTTTGGTTTCACGTAGACAAGGTTTCTTCTGCTCATGTTTACTTAAGAATGAACAAGGTAATCTTATAAGAACACAATTCAATAAATTTCACAAAATATTACAAACATTAGTCATACAAAAGACTCCCCTATGTATCAGAAAATTACCTATTTTGCAGGTCAAATTTTAGAATACAAATCTTAATGCCATAACATCATACATGGTTCTTACCAATTGAAATTAAAACCTAATATCTACATTCAGTCATAAACTTAGTGACATTGATTTTGTGTGATAGAACTATTGCCACTTTTTGTTTCCATTTAAAGAACTTTTCAAGTTAATCTTTTTAGCCAAGAACATATCTAATTTTTCTAATTATATTTCATCATGTACCTAAATGCATTTTAAATTAAGTTTAAGAAATTTGTTTCAATTTTCTTGTGCTGTTGTGATAACATCATTAGTCTAAAGAATAAGTTTTTATTGTTTAAGCCAAGTCTTCTTTGACTTAAATTTGCCTTGGGTGTCGTATAAGTTATTGGAACACAGTGAACTTTACATATTCTTTATACTACAGAGTTTAAAACATTAAAAATCTTTCCGAAAGGTGATTCTGATATCTATTTAATGTATGTAAGTTAGGACTTACATGATAATATGATAATTCTAAAATAGGCCATCTTTTTGGGAAGCATAAATGAAAGTTTGTAACTATTTTATATCCAATTGGTTAACTGTTCACATTCAACATGTCAGAGAATATTATTGTGAATTGTGATTGTGTTCTATTCATATATTTATCCTTTAATATTCTGTTATAAAGAACTTCAGCATTTGCAAATATAAGTCAATACTGTAATGGAATTGATTTTAAAGATCATTAGAACTTCAAAATCATTTTAGTTTCCTGTTTATAATTCTTTTTGTGCAAATTCTTAAATTTAGGCTTTCTAATTAGAGGAATTGTTAGTGAAAAATTTCAATCGATAAAGCCAAATCGTTAAAATAATAAGCTTGATGATAGCAGTTCTAAGACTTAAAGGTCTACTATACTATCAAAAATGAACTGTTGATATGAACTTGGCACCTCTTGCTATGCATCGTGTCTTTGTAATTAAGTTACCTTTTGGGCTTTAATAACTCGAACCATATGATACTAGATTTTTTCATAGTCTTCATTTGGTATAAAATTACAGATTAAGACTCATATTTGCCTATTGCATTACATAGGGTTATGTTCTTTCCTAGTATATTATATGGATATAGGTGGTTCTCAACTTACAACCAATTTGACTATTTACCACTTGCATTAACTGCCAATTTAATTTTGTCTTTTGTGTGTATGTTTACCTAAACTAAGGAACTAAATGCCCTACAACTCTCAAAATTTTATTGTTAAGTAATTATTTTATACATCATTTATTAGTCTCTTTTATATCACCTTAAAAATAAACCAATGTACCAAATATGTATGTACATCATACACATTTTACTGACTTCCTTAGCTTGCATCCAAATTGCCTTATGACTAGCCACAGATTACATGAACTGGTCATAAGTCAGGAACCAACTGTATTTGAGGTCTTTTAAATTGAAGGATCACAAGTAAGTCGTGTAATTAGTCATTTATAAATTTTGTTTATCTTCAGGGACAAACGCTGGATGATGTACCAACAGCTGTGATTGAAGATGCTGCTCAGTTGGTTAAAGCAAACAGCATTAATGGGAACAAAATGAATGATGTGGATGTTGTTTATACAATGTGGAATAATTTGAAGAAAACAGATGGCATGGAGGTTGGGCAAGTAGGATTTTGCAAAGACAAAGAGGTTTGTTCAAAGTTCATCTAAATAACATGTTATAAAGAAACATATAATTATCTTTGTGAATAGTTCTACTTTGAATTTTCTGTGAAATTTTCCATTACTCCTCCTCCTTAATTTTCTGTCCCTTAAAAGTTTTGGTGATTATTAACCTATTTACATTTTATATTAATTTTTATAGATTAACCTTTATGATTTGAGGAATTTTCTTCATAAATTATAATGTCACTGCAAATATTGTCTCACATTTAACTGGGTAGGAACACCCCTTGTGTAGGACTGTTTTACCTTTTAAAATATAAAGTGATGTTCACTTAAAACATAGGTGCATACATTTTTAGATGAATATCATTATTTGATTGGTTTTTATTGATATTTGAAAGTTATATTTCAAGTTGCCACTAGAGTGCTCTTTGTTTATTTACTCAGGGGAAGATGAAAGTTATTGATGATATATGCATCCTCAAAGTTTATAGCCATCTGATTGATTCTTTACTGTTAATTGTTCTTTGATCTGACATAGAAAGCGAAATAACGTCATATGGAATATTCTTATGAACTCTCTATACAATTAATCAGATACCTAGAACAGAATAAAGAGAATATTTAATAACACAATTAAAATACTGTTAACAGGTTTTTCTCTGACAGCATTTATAGCTTTATTTGAAAAAAGTTTGGTGCAGTAATTTATTTTAATATTTTGAGTGAAATTTTTAAGGTGTGCTATTTTTTTAATACAGGTGAGAAAAATTAGAGTAGCTAAGAGAAGCAATGAGATAGTGAATAGATTGAACAAGACAAAAACTGAGAGGCAGCCAGATCTACGTGCCGAGAGAGAGGATCGAGATCGCAAGGAGAGAGATGGGGAGAAAAGACTGCTGCGGGAAAAGAGAGAAAAGGAGAAGGAAGAGGAGAGGAAAAGAGCTGAAGAAGCCCAGTTGAAGTGAGCTGTCATCCATCATTTATTCTATTCAATTAAACTTCTGAAATTGAAAATATTGTGTCTGGGTTTCATCTATGTTGTTCGTATTTAATCCTGGCTGATCCATGATTGCAAGACTTTGAAAGCTCTCTAATCATCCATATCTTCTTAAATTTTTGATAATAGTTAGTAAAGTTTTTTCTTACTTTCTATTAAGCATCATCTTCACTGATTGACAGTTTAAAAATCATCAAGAATAGCAAATTTATGAAGATGACAAAATATTTACTTAATATACATCACAATTTTACAACTTATTATAATCATATGCAATTAACACAGATATAATTTATTCCTTTATAATTATATATTTTTATAGATATTTAAAACAAAAAGAAGATACATTAGTTTTGAAACATAATTTTGTCAAGAGAAACCGATGAAACTTTATAATTATACTAGCTGAGGTACCCGTTGTTTCTCAACGGGAAATTTGATTGTAACTCGCGTCTCATTATTTTAGATAGATAGTAAATGTCAACAATAATACTTTCCAAAGTAATAAACAAAGGAAAAGGCCATAATTAAGTCTAAAAGTCCCATTAGCTCAATATTTAATTTCTTATATTTCGCGTTCACCGTACTCTTTGAGAACACTCGAATTTGATTGCAAATTTAGGAAAACAAAAAAAAATGAAGTTTACGTGTATGTCTTATGAAAATGTTTTGACCCCTCTGGGTTCGATCCGTGGACTTGAAGTAAATAAAAAGTAGCCTATCCTCTGCATGGGGTCAACCTTTAATAATGTAGAAAATTTTAAAGTTTTGTGACTCTTGGGTCTTGAGATTTTTAGCAAACATACACACACACACCCATACTCTATTATATAATATATAGATTATCATACACACACAAGATCATCAGTTGGTAAAAATTAAATTTCAAAAATGAAGGATAAAATGATATTCAGAAGTGTGAAATCGTTACCCAGCAATTTTGTATATGATGCACATCATTCTATTTCACAAAATGTATACAAAGTAAAGTAAACTGTACAGTAAAGTTATGATCTATGTATTTCAGTTTCTCCCTTCATATATGTACTAACTTTCTGCTCTCTCCATATGTCACTAGTATCTCATTATTCTGATCTTGCATGAACAATTACTCTTCTGAATTCATCTCTACATCAATATCTTGTGTTCCATGTTCTGGCTATACCATGGCTGTGGAATTGATATCTCAGATATAACGAGTGTGACCGTCGATGCAGCATTCGAAATGAAAGCCTCAGATAATTAGTTGCTGATAAAATTTTATATCTTGATTTATTGTAATTGCTATATCTCTTCCAGAAAGGAAAAATTGTTTTTATGTTGGAAGAGGTAATAGTTATTTCTGCAAATTGCTTGATTTCATAATCTTCGTAGAAATGAAAAATTAGAATCAGTAGGTTGTTTTGAAGTTTCACTTCCCTTGAGTCCAGGTTTGAAGGTTGATTTCTCTAATGATGCTTTAATGAAGAAACCATCCACATTCAGGCTTTTGTGTGGATTCCATCTTCATTCATTGCTTACTATTTTCATATTTATTATCACAAATTTCCTGCTAAGCATATCTTGTTGTTGTGGTTTGGTAAATGTTCAGTATCTGGAAATTCAGTTTTGCCAAAGTTGTAATCTTCTGCAGTTGCTAATTCAAATATATTCATTCATTTCAATGCATCAGTAAATAATTATTTAGTTATCAAGATAGGTATGAATAAAAGAAAGTTTAAACCATCAAATAATATGGTCATAGGTAGAAATTGACATTTTAATGTCTTTATTGGGAAATCTAATGTATTATATTTACATTTCTCTTCTATTTTTCATTTTGCAGGAATTACAGTAGCCTAATGACCTCAGACAACATGGAATCTAATCTCGAACAAAGTGGATATGATTCGGATGATTTTATGTGAAAGAAATTTTATTTTGTAAATAACTTTTATGTTTTTCTCAAATTCAAGAGGAATGTACCATTTGTGAAAAGGTATCCTGTGAATGTTCTTAAATATATTGAGCAATAATGTTTTTGCCAATAATTCTGATTATATACCAATTTGTTGCCAATAATTCCGGGGATTTCTAAGTTCCATGATCCCTCACATTACCTATTGCCGTTTTGACATCTTTGTGCCAATAATTGTAACTGGAAAATAATTTGATTTTTCTGTATATACAGATTCTGCATATGCTGTTTCACTTCTTACAAAGTTGATGGCAGTTGCAATCATCATTTATCGCAATTAAAATTGAATTTGTAGTGATACAGAAGTTTTTGTGAGTTTGAAATCGCTTTTACAGTCATGAATAGGAACTAAGCTGTTTATGATAAATAAATGCCACATCTATGAAATTATTTGTAATAAATAGCATTAGTTGCTCATGAGTTATGTTTATCTGGAGGTTGACAAGGATTCATCTTTGAAGTTGATTTAGAAAATATTTGTGACTTGTCAGTGTGATAGTAGAATTAATAAGATAGCTAACATCTCGTCTGTGATTGTCTGAATAAACATCTAAATGTGGTGTCACTTTTAAGCAGTCAATGCCATAGAATGAGCAATGAAAGTTTTTAAAGAGCGTGTTGACAACCAAGCAGAATGTGAAGTCTACATCTCAAAGCCAAAGGAAAAAAAGGAATGCACGCATATAGAAGTAATGTAATTACATATCTGTACCACTTAACGCAGCATGTGTTCATTGGTTGTTGGTGGGAGCAACCACAAGCAAAGGAGGCCCATGTGCTAAATTTCTAATGGCCTCATTCTGTTATTCCTGTGCCCATGCGGCAAAAACTTGTTTATAAATAAAGTATGACACTTAAGGTAATAAGATTTTCTACAGCTGCTTTTTCTGCCCTCTGCTAAATAAGTAAGTTGCTTTATTTAAATGGGGCTCCTTAAAAACTGGGGTCTGAATGCTTGGTGCCAATGTGCATCTAATGGCCAGCCTTGGTTTTTGGCAATCTTCAAAGCTAAAAAGATTTGATTCTTTGTAATATTGCTGGAATTCATGCTGCATAAATTCTGAAATAATGGTGAGAAATTGAAAATGTTGAAGTTGATAAAAGTCGGGTGAAAATATTCAGCCATTCAAAAATGCATGTATGTACGAGGGTCGTTCAATAAGTCCTTAGAAAAAGATGGAAAAACACTCTTTTTTGGGGTAAATTTTTTTTATTTCTCAACATAATCTCTTTTCAGCTCTATACATTTTTCTAAACGTTTTTGAAAAATTTTTATGCCGTCCGAAAAATAGGATTTTGGAAGTTCTTCAAAATACTCATTCGTTTGCTTAATGATCTCCTCGTTGGAAGTGAACCGTCGTCCGCTAAGCCATTTTTTCTAATTCGGTAACAGGAAATAGTCACTTGGGGCCAAATCTGGTGACTAAGGTGGATTTTGCAACAATTCCATTTTTAATTCCATAATTTAGGCCATCGAAATAGCACAGGTGTGCAAACGCCCATTTTTCTGATGCAAGAGGATTTTTTCCCGCTTCAAATGTGGACGTGTTTCTTTGATTTCATCGCTCAACCGGTTCAATAATGGCGCATAATACGTCCCTGTTATGTTTTTCCTTTTTCCAAGTAATCATTAAAGATGATGCTGTGTGCATTCCAAAAGACCGTGGCCATCACCTTGCCTACCGATGCCACCGTTTTCGTCTTCTTCGGAGCCCGTTCACCCTTAAAAATCCACTGTTGTGACTGTATCTTTGTTTCTGGAGTGTAGTAATGAATCCAGGTTTCATCCACAGTTATATATCGACGAAGAAAATCGTAAGGATTGCGACGGAAGAGCGCCAAAATAACCTCAGAGTCGACCACACGATTGTGCTTATTCTACTTTGTGAGTAAACGCGGCACCCATCTTGCAGAAATTTTTTCACAGACAGTTTTTCATGCAAAATTGAAGCGACTATATCTTGCGATATGCCTGTGGCCTCAACTATTTTGCGCACTTTAATCCATCGATCACTCAAAATCATATCGTGGATTTTGTCGATCGTTTTGGAAGTAATCACTTCCTCTGGGCGTCCCGAACGATATTCATCTTTTGCGAATGAACGGCTACGTTTAAACTCATTCATCCAATTGTAAACAGTTGCAAACACAGGAGCAGATGTGCCATTAACTGCATCCAACTCAGCTTTGATTTCTTTCGGCGTTAAACCTTTCAAATACTAATGTTTAATCACAGCCCGAAATTCATTTTTCTCCATTGTTATAAACAAACAAATGTTGTTCACATCAATCCTATTTTTGGACGGCATAAAAATTTTTCAAAAACGTTTAGAAAAATGTATAGAGCTGAAAGGAGATTATGTTGAGAAATAAAAAAAAATTACCCCAAAAAAAAGTGTTTTTCCATCTTTTTCTAAGGACTTATTGAACGACCCTCGTATATCCTATGAAAATTTACTTCTTCCAATTAACATTGTGCAGCACTAAAAATGAATGCAGCAGTTGAGATGCTATTTTCAATTGCTTATAAATTTTGGACAACTGAAAATCAATACTAAATTTTGATACAATAGCTACCACACTTGTTTTGAAATTCTATGTGGAAAATAGTTCTTGTATGGATATTTCTAATATATTTTTAGGAAATGACACATTAAGAAAAAATGTTCATTAACATAATGATTAATCTTAACACTCCCTGCATTATCTATTAACTATGTTATAATGCATTATGTTTAGTTATTTTTGCAAAGAATTTTTTTATTTGCAATTTTTGTTTCTTTAATTTATCTCATCCTTATCTTTGAAAAAAGGCGGGCACCTATCAATTATTCAGAGTCACCATAATTTCCATCATTTGTACATATGATAATTACTACCTGACATTTCCAGCCCTTTGTTGTCATTGCCTTCTTTTATCTTTTATTTTTAGGTTTTATCTCCTTCATATTTGCTGTTTCACTTTTGGATGTTTTTGATTTTCCCTTCTCTTCGTTCTCCTCTTCACTTGATTTAAATATTTTATTTAATATTGACTAATTAATTCATTTTAGTTGATTGATGTCAAAGTTAGCTTCTTTTTTTTCTTATTTCCTTGGTTTAATCTGCTTATACAGTGGTACCTCTTACTACGAGTTTAATCCGTTCCAAAAGCGAGCTCGTATTAAGAAATGCTTGTTTTAAGAAACAATTTTCCCCATTTAACTTAATTGAAATGCAATTAATCTGTTCCAGCCCCCACCCACCGCACCTCAATTAATAAAATTATTCTTAATTAACATGATGTAGTACAGTAATTAATGACATAACAATTATAAATCATTACAAAAGATAAAGCAATGAAATATAAAGGTTTTAATACATCGGTTACCTTTTAACTATGACAATCTGGGCGGGAGAGCAGAGGACTACTGTTTTGGGGGAGAATCTCCTTTCAAGGAAAAGTCAGGCACATTTTTTTGCGTTTCCTCTTACACTGTCGCATCTAATGTAGGCAATTTGCCTGGTGAACATTGTTCCTCCTCTGCAGTTTGTTTTTTATGAAATTTGTCAAGCGAAATTTGTTTCATACAGCATTTAAAAATTTTTCTTAAGTGTTCCATACCCATATTGTTAAACAATGATTACATCTTTCACAAACATATTTTCTCTGCATTTATCAAGTTATCTTGTCCTAGTTTCTAATTTCTTTCTTTCAAGGATTCTTGACCTGCCTGAGAGCATTTTTAAATGCTTGCTTTCTTGTAATTGCCTTTTTTAAGAATACATATCACCTTGTGCTGTTGAATGAGCAGGGTAAGAGTACGCTCAGGGTAAGTGTACTTGTGGCAGGATTTTTTACTTTGCACTTTGGCTAGTTGGTACCACTGAGTGTCAGCCAATGCAAGGAAAGTGTCCATGCCATTGCTATGTAGTTTGGTGTTTTGGTGTGTTTACTCTACTCACCATGAGGTAAGAGCTTATTTCAGCTTATTTGATACAATATTTAAGTATTTAGGAATAAGTGTAAGCTATACCAAAAAAAAGATTCAACCATTTTACTCACTACTGCCTGGTTTTATGGCTACTATAGCACAGTTAGTGTTTTGCTTCTTAAAATCCCTAATTGATAATTTTTTGACTGAAAAGTTCATTTACTGGAAGCTAAGAAAAATAGGACTATGAATCTGATTTAATTAAAAATTTGAAAAGATGAATAATACCCAGAGTGACATTATTTTGTCTGGTTTTCAAGAGTAAAATCATGTCAGTGCATAACCATCTCTGCGCTTTGGTTTTCTGTTTTGAGTCTATAGTCGTAAATATCTATTTTTTTGAAGGTTTTATTTAAATAGACCTCATGATGTACACATTCTGAAGAAAAGGGTTTGATAATTTCATCACATTTGGAATGAATCACTATTTCTTTGTTTCTCACATTTACAAGCACAGTGGTACCTCGAGATAAGAGTTTAATTCGTTCCAGAACCAAGCTCATAAGTCAATCGGCTCATATCTCAAACGAATTTATCCCATTTAAAATAACTGAATACGATTTAATCCTTCTGGACCTATGAAAAATCCCCAAACCATTGTAAATTATGAATAAAGATATGTTTTTAAATAACAAATAAACATGTATAATTAACAAATACATAACAAAATATGAAATGAAGAAATAAAAGAGTTATTTAGCATAATAGTCTTACTTTGGAGACAGACGAGTGCGGCTAACGAAGGCGGCGGCGAGGAGGAGGGAGGGGGGAAGAGATGCAGGCACTCTAGACACGTACGTAAACGGCTCTTTTTCAGAACTTAAAACTATTTTCGTAACTTTAAAACTAAAACTACACTTTCCTTATTTCAAATGAAAGAAAAAACTTAAAACAATGCACTTAACTTTAAACTTAAACTAAGCTTAACATTTACGTAAATTTAATTATCACTTGTTCTTGGCTGCACTTGGCTTGGAAACACGGCTCGTATCTCGGATTTGGGCTCGTATCTTGAACGAAAATATGGCCCGAGCTCCGGCTCGTATCTCAAAAAACTTGTATGTTAGGCTGCTCGTATCTCGAGGTACCACTGTATTGCAAATGTTACAAATAATACATTAATTTATGATAAATAATTACTAAAAGAAATTACACCATCATACATAATTTGAGAACTTAATGAAGGTGACTACAAGTTACTGGATTCTTGACATCACTAAACTAGTATAGAGTTTAATTTCTGCAATGATGAATTTTGCAGCTCAAGTTCCATCCATCCTTCCATACATCTGTTGTATAGAAATTTATGTCATACATGATACATAATGTGCATAAGTTTTGTGGGAACTACTTATGCTACTACTACAAAATACTCAAACTTTTTGTCATCATTTTTCAGAAACTATATTTTCCACTCTGAAAATTCAATTCTTTTCTCAACATCTCTTTTCTGGCAACGGCAAGTTGATGGACAGGAAATTTCATTTCTTATGGTTCAAAATAGAGAAATTGTAGCTTTCATTAACTTTTGTCTTAGCTTTGCTCATGGCTGATATAATGTAAAATCTTCTGGTAGTTATGCTGAATGATTGGATTCATTTTGGCCCCTCTTTATTGAATAGAGCAAAATGTTTAACACAAAGGAAATTTTTCTTCATTTACAAGAATCCAACAGAGACATTTAAACTTACTCCTCTGCTCCCATCGCTTTCATTAGCTAATGTTAAAGAGGTATTTCCTCAAAAAACACGTTTAAACTGAGAAATACAAATAGTATCAAAATACACAAAACAATGCCTATGTACGTAAATTTTCCAAATCTATGAGCAATAGGAAAGATGACTATACAAAGTTATCAAATAGTTTATTATATTTACAAATCAGAGTCATTCATTTTATGGGCATAAGCCAAGGCACTTTCTAGTCTAAAATGGAGGAATAAAAAAAAACAATGAATGATAAAAATAAAACAGCATTAAAACAATGACTTGATTAATTTTGAACTCTGTCGCTCAAGATTTTCTGAATTCGTCTGGAACAACTGAGATTGCCAACTTGTGTTAGGGCCAAACAAAAGTCTGAGGTAGACATATGAAAAAAAAAGAAAATTATACATAAATCATAACAAATGAAGATTAATGACTGATGCTTGGCTGAATTCCAAAACTTAAATTTTGATTGGAATGGAGTAAAAATCAACATAAATTATTAATTTCTGCTTGCAAAAAAAGATATTTTTAGTTAAAAATGAAGCAAATTTTGGAGGATGTAATAAATTATTAGGCAAAAATCATAGGATTTTTTTTGCTGAAATTAAATAAAAATCAACACAAAATATAATAATTTATTTATCACAAACAGGTTATATAGCCCAATTACATGTGATTTAATAAAAAATAAAAAGAGAGGGAAAACATAAATAACACAAAAAATATTAAAGGCATACAAAAATAAGTAAAAGCTAAATAATAAAAAGACACAAGAAAAAGAATAAGGACATACAAATAAAATCATTAACAAGATAAAGTATTAAATATTTTGCCCTTTAGCATTCTAAAATTGTTTTTCTTCAAGAAATTGAAACTTTTGGTTAAAAATTAAGCATATTTGGATCGATATAATAAATTTTAGGCAGAAATCTTAGGATTTTGTGGATTTTACAGAGTAAAATTTTTTTTTAAAGCTGCTTGAATGTCCTGAAGAGTTGGAGAGGAAAGGGAAGGAGAGGTTATGGGAATATCTTTTTGGGAAGGGAGATAACAGGTGAGGTATGGGGGAAGGTGTTTTCATCAGTGAAGAAACCTTTTTCCGCAGAAAAATTCATGATTTCAATTGTTTCTAGGACTGAACACAGATTTTTACTTTTCCACAAGGTTTTTATTTAGGAACTACCGGTTTCCGTACATTACCATCGTCAGGTTCACACAAAAGTTGTGTGTGAACCTGACGATGGTAATGTACCGCAACCGGTAGTTCCTAAATAAAAACCTTGTGGAAAAGTAAAAATCTGTTTTCAATTACCGTATTTTCCGGCGTATAAGACGACTTTCTAGCACCTAAAATCTTTTTTAAAAAGTCGGGGTCGTCTTATACGCCGGGAATGTGGCAGCAAGGAGGAGGGGTGGCCGCACTGAACAAACACTTCACACATTTGCAGAACCCTAACCATAACCCAGTGCTGAGATCTAATATACCAGGCTTTGTGAGCTCTACGATAACCCTCCCCTACTTCCCCCTTCCACTCTTACCTCCCCTACACCTTTCAATATTTCTCTCAGATGGCGTTGGTGCAAGCTACCCGGAAGCCACATAAGAGATCGCACTGGTTGTAATATACCGTATAAATGCCAAACAGTCAAGGCCCCAACATGGCTCCACTAACAAGAAGAAAGAAATATGAAGCCAGTTTCAAACTAAAAGTTGTAAACTTTGCCATGGAACATAATAACTGCGCTGCTGCAAGACATTATGGAGTAACAGAAAAGATGGTTCGTGACTGGAAAGCAAACGAAAAAGCACTGAAGAATATGCCAAGGGGTAAGTGTGCATTAAGAAGAGGCACCCCACATTGGCCAGAACTCGAAAAACATTTAGCAGACATGGTGAATGAGCATCGCCAAAATGGTTATGTTGTAACACGCAATAAAATACGCTTGTTTGCACTTCAGTGGGCAAAATCTAATCCAGATCACAGCAACAGATTTAAGGCCACTGTATCCTGGTGTACTAGATTCTTAGAAAGGCACAATTTGGTACTGAGGCAAAAGACAAAAATTGCACAGAAATTACCTGCAGATCTTGATGCCAAATTAAATAACTTCCATCGATGCGTAATAAAACAGCGCAATAAACATGGCTATGCGTTTAAATGGTATCGGAAATATGGATGAAACCTCAATGAATTTTGATATGGTTGGAAATAAGACTGTCCATCTAAAAGGTGAAAAAACTATTTTAATTAAAACAACAGGACATGAGAAGTCCAGTTTTACAGTGGTACTAGCTTGCACAGCTGATGGCGCCAAACTGAGACCAATGGTTATTTTTAAAAGAAAAACAATGCCGAAACTCAAGTTCCCTGTTGGTTGTTTTGTACATGTGAATGAAAAAGGCTGGATGGATGAAGAAGGGGTAAAGCTATGGCTTGATAACGTATGGAGCAGGCGACCAGGTGGACTTATTAAAAAACGTAGCCTACTGGTGTGGGATATGTTCAGGGCTCATTTAACTCCCAGCACCAAGGAAAGGCTTGCGAGACTAAATACAGATTCAGCAGTTATTCCTGCAGGATTGACATCATTGGTACAGCCACTGGATGTGTGCCTAAACAAGCCGTTTAAAGATCGCATTCGAGAACAGTGGAATGAGTGGATGGTTAGCGGTGAGAAGTCATTCACAAAAGGAGGAAACATGCGTGCTCCACAGTTGGATGTTTTGTGCAAATTTGTTATAAAAGCCTGGAATGACATTGATGCAAAAACAGTAATCAAGTCTTTCAAAAAGTGTGGCATATCAAATTCGTTAGATGGTATGGAGGACGACTACTTGTGGCAAAATGAAGAGGAAGTCGAAGCTGAGACCACACCATCTGATACGGAATTTGATCCATATGATGATTGCCTTACAAATGTAGAACAAGACGTTATTGATGTACTGATGATATCAAATGACGAACAGGAGGATTTTAAAGGTTTTTAAATGGAAACTGCGTTGCTGACTCGCAGTGAATTGCGAGCTCTCTCTATCGTTTGTTAACTTCCTTGTATCAGACTGCTTTAGGAAAAGTTTAATCCACTTGCACTGTTTTAGTTTTATATGTTTTATGAGGAACTGACTTATGTTTATTAGTGACCGTTTTCATGCTATCATGTCATGCCATGATGTCATAAGCATATTAATTAAAAATTTCTATATTGAAATCAAATCTGATGTTTTTTATTTACCGGTAGTGTGCGTTGGAAAAGGGGTAGTCTTATACGGAGAGTATAGCACGAATTATATATTTTAACAAAAAAGTTGGGGGTCGTCTTATACGCCCAGTCGTCTTATACGCCGGAAAATACGGTATGTCTTTCCACAACATCTCGGCCAAATCGATTGATTATGTTTCTAGGATGTCCAAACGACTTCCTTTCTTCTCTTGGTGAAGGTGTACAGGGACAAAGTTGCTTTTATGTCCCGATTCCAGGAGGTGAAGGGCAAAGGTAGAGGTGGGGGGCAATTGCTCCCGGCGAAGGCATATTAGGTGTTCCGCAGCCCTGGTGGCCAGGTCGCAGCCACTTTGACCAACGTATTTCGCCTTGCAGTCATCTCAGGAGAGAAGGTACAAACCGCTGGTGGTGGCAGGATCCCTGTGGTCTTTGGGGCTGGGTTTCAGGTTTCTTATTGTTAAGGGGTTGTGAAATGCGGGTCTTATATGATTTAGGAAAAGGTTAGTAATAGTGTAGGAGATGGGTAAGAGGAAGGGAATTTTTCACTATGAGGTAGCTTTTTTTTAGGGGGGTGAGGGAGGGGGCAATGGCTTTCCACAAGGTAATGCCTGATCATCTAGATTTCCAACTTTACAGAATTTTTCCTTTTGAAAGGAATAATTATCGACAAAAATAAATATTTTTTGCCTTAAGAGATTGAGATTTTAGTTAAAAAAGAAGCAAATATCAATCGATAAAATACAATTTTAGGAATTGATAGCAGGATTTCTTCTCTAAAATGAAATAATTATAGACTAAAATAAATAATTTTTGCATTAAGGAAATTAGATTTTTAGTTAAAAATGGAGGAAATTTTTATCAATATAATACATTTTCAGTAAGAATTATTTGATTTAATCTTTTAAAGGAATAATTATTGACAAAAATATTTTATTCATGTGTCAATAAATTGAGAATTTTGGTTAAAAGTTCAGGAAATTTTGGTGGATATAATACATTTTTAGGTAGAAATCTCAAGATTTTCTTCTTGAAATGGAATAAATATCAATATAAATTATCGAATTATGCGTTAAGAAATTGAAATTTTTGGATAGAAATTATGCAAATATCAAGCTATCTTATATATTTGTATGTAAGAATCGAAGGATTTTTTCTTTGAAAAGGAATAAGTATCAACAAAAATAATTAATTTCCACATTAAGAAATTTGATTGAAAATTAAGCAAATTTCAATTGATACGATCAATTTTTAAGGAAAACATGTAGGATTTTTTTTTCTTTTAGAAGAAGAAAAATTGACAAAGTAATAATTTTTGCAATGAGAAATTTAGTTTTGTTTAAAAATGAAGCAAATTTCAATTAATAAAATAAATTTTAAGAAGTCTTAGGATATTTTCTTTATAAAGGAAACACGGTCCGACCATATGGTATCATGGTCAGTTGTTAACACGTTCCGTTTGTGGTTCCTCAGATCATCTGAGAAAGAATTTTCCTAGAATTGGCTTTCCCCACCTGGGAAGGAAATACGCAGACATTGTAGATGGTTCGTGAAGTGCAATGGTTGATGATTTCCTAGCCCTTCCCTCTGATTAGGGAGTAAAGGAGTACCCAAGCGGGTCGAATCCAGTTGGTAGAGATGACAAAAATGTTGCAAAGGTGCTGGAGCATCAGGGCAGATTGAAGAAGCGATCATATGGAGTTGCTGCTTTAAGGCCTGCACACACCGGCGCGAAACGCGAAGCGGGACGCGGGAGCGAAATTCGCGCGGGATATTGTTTGCGTGGCGGGATACCGAAGCGCGCACACCGGCGCGAATCCCGCACGGCGGAACGCGGGACTGCAGCGAATTTTTCTCGGTTCGCTGCATGCACGAAATCCCGCGTCCCGCGACTCTGGTCCGGAGTCTGAAAACGTTGAGAAATGTCTACCATGAGGTAGCCCATAAAGTATTTATGTAGTATTTTACGGTCTTTAGCCTAGAGAATCCTTATTATAAAAACAAGCAGTAAAAAAGTCGAGATATGGAATAAAGTTGGAGCCGAATACGGATCATCTTTTGATTATTTCACATCATTCCTAATAATAAAATCCTGGATAATTTTGTGAGTCGCACGGAAAATAAAATATTCTCTGACACTATAATATATAATTTTTTTACGATTTTCGATCAGTAGGAGTGAAGGCTGGCGTTTGTAGAAGGTAAAATAGTACATTTTATCCTTTATCGAATGCCTCACAAGCTTTGTGAAGAAGGGATTCCTTGTCTGCTGATTTGTTTTTCAGCGAGGACTAAGTTTTGAGACAAAGTATTTATTTGATGTAATAGATTTTCAAGGTTTCTGAAGAAGTTACTTTGTTTCTATACTACGACTCTGCCACGATTCGATCAATCGATCGACACGGCCAAAATACTCACTTTAAAGTAATCCAAAGGAGAGAAGGCTGAGGTTTACTTGAATAGAAATTATTCTTCAAGAATAGAAGATTAAGCAAGTCATAATGTCGACTACAGAAAAGTTGATTGAGGTTGTGAAGCAGTATCCTCTTCTTTACAAATTGGACCATCCGGATTACAGAAATAATCGGAAAAAGGATCACACTTGGGACATAATAGGGAAAGAATGTGGATCAACTGGTGAGTCAATTCCTAATATTTTTTAAAAACAGAATAGAAATCTCACCTAAAAAAGTAACAGTACGTTCACATTAGATCATTTATTATTCAAAGTAATTCATAAAGTTTTCTCGAACTTGAAATGCCATACCTGCGGCTCGTTTACAATCATTCTCTATCGTGATCAAAGCGCCTGTTGCCTTCGGCGGTTCTAAAAGTTCGTTGTATTCAATTTCTCCTGTTTTACACCTTAAAAAATTGTGTAATACACAGGTTGTTTTCACGATCAGGCTCACGTATTTTACGTCTATTTCAATAGGCCTGTGATAAATCCTCCATTTTTGGGCGAGAATGCCAAAAGCATTCTCCACTACTCTTCTTGCTCTGCACAGTCTGTAATTAAATTTATCTTTTTTCACGTCACCTCTAGCTTGTCTCTGTGGAAATGGCCTCATTAAGTACGGCTTTAGACCAAATGCTTCATCACCTATTATTACATGAGGTGTTGGGTGACTTTGGCCAGGAAGTTTTTTTGCACTAGGAACTTTCATTGTTCCTGATTCGAATCTTTTTCCCATTGCAGATGCTTCAAATATTCCTCAATCACTGTTTTTTCCATAGCCCCCCACATCAATACAAATGAATTCGTAGTCCGCCCCAACGATTGCTAACAGGACAACAGAAAATTTTTTCAAGTAGCAAAAATGTTTTGAGCCAGTATTCCTCGGGCATTTAATTGTTATATGTTTCCCATCAATGCTACCAATACAATTTGGAAATTGCCACTTTTCGGCGAACCTTAAAGCAGACGACTCCCAAGTCCTAGAAGAAGGCTCAGCCATGTATGTAGGCTGCATTCGATTCCAAATCGCTGCGCAAACTTCCTTCACAATGACACTGACTGTAGAAAATCCCACTCTGAAACTATGTCCTATGATTGAAAACGAGTCGCCAGTAGCGAGGTACCTGAAATGTAAAATATATGTTTTTCACACTGCATCATTTCAATGTAATCTTTTTTCCTTAGGAGAGACAATAAAGAAGAAATGGAAAAATCTTAGAGATACCTACAGCAAATATTTGAGGAGCTTAAAGACTACCACTGGTCAAGGTTTTAAAAAGAATTATAAAGAGTGGCAATGGGCTAATGCGATGGAAAGCTTTAAGCCTTTCTTGGCATTTGCCAACACTGAATCCAACATCAGCTATTCTACTACCGAGGGTACATGCGATGCAAATACGAAGACTGTGGAGACAATGGATCCCAACCTTTTAAACCAACCACTTGCAGATTCATATACTGAAGTGGATAACAAAATAATACCAGAGGTTCCAACGAAGAGGAAGAGAACTGTCAACGAGAGCAAAGACAATACGTCGGTAGACAAAGTGCTAGAATACTTTGAAAATAAACGCAGGCATACAGATGATCCCATTGATCTAATCTTTTTAGGCTATGCGAAAACAGTTAAGTCGTTTTCTCCTCGTAGACAAATAATAACTAAAATGAAAATAGCAGAGGTAATTATGAATGAAGAACTTGAAAATTTAAATGAACAGTCTGCATTCTCAGGCAATGACGCTAAGTCAGTGGAAAACTCTCAGGACAGTGAAGAACAGATTCTTGAAATCAATGATATTTCTTCATTTACTGAGTTATAACTTCCTTGTACCATTCTGAAATAAAACAATTCTAAAGTTATAAAACAGCTTGTGCCTCACTTCGCTTGAACCATTCCATTTCCTGTATTATGTTTTCTTTGAAATTTTACATAATATTAATCCATTATAGAAAATGACAGCTTTTTTATTGAATGATCGTAATTCAAGTCAATGATTGTTTCTTACCTTAGGGTAATTGCTAGTCGTTCCTCGGGAGGAATTGGATCGCGGAAATTAGTATGCTCCTTCCGAATATCGTTTTGTATTAAATTTAAAATTTCATAAAAACTTTCACTTCTCATACGAAAGTATATGTAAAATCTTTCCTCGTCCTGCAGTAACTTTGGCATGAGAGTGTAAAATTCTCCCTTTGTTTCCCGCTCTTCATTTATTTTATGTACCCATCTTCTTCTTTTTCTGAGGAAATATTTTAAAACTTATCACTTACATTTCAGCAATTGTGAATTACAATTTAAAATTAATCAGTAATATATAATTCTATTCACCTTTCTCGGTCATCGTCTTCAGCCAGTGCAAATAAGAAGAGATCCTCTTCGTCTGATGATATGTCCATTGCCACTTGCTAAAATTAAACCGCAAGCGTCCAATAAATCAAATGTGTACAGACAATACCCACGCACTACTGCTCCTGCGAATGTTTCGCGTTGGTCTGTGTTTGCGAAAGTTCGCTCTCCTGGCGTTTCCCGCGCGAATTTCGCTCCCGCGTCCCGCTCCGCGTTCCGCGCCGGTGTGTGCAGGCCTTTAGATGAAGAAAGGCAGGATAAATGCCGCAGGTGATTTAAGGTTGCTGGTGGTGACTTAGAGGTAGAATCCTACAAGGGTAAGTCCCCCCAAGTGGAAGGCACCTCAGAAGAGCACAATTGAATGGAATACAGCGCAAATCCGCATTGAAGCAAAAGAAAACCAGAAGAAGACAAGGGAGAAAGATAGGGAAAACAGATAACCAAAAGGAGCGGAAAAAGGGTTAACTCAAACTTACGAGTAAGGATATGACCTAAGGGAAAAAGAGATGGATTCCAAATGTGAATTCCCCAAGAAGACTTGAAGAGAGGAATGCAGTGGGAAATAGTAAGGAAGAAATGGAGGTGAAAAATCCAAAAGGAATGTGCCCTGATGGAATGGGGATTGAATTGGACATAGATAGATATTGTCCAACAAAAAAATTACCCCACTGGAAAGATGATCAAGATAAGGCCAGGCACACACAGAGGACCTTGCCTACAAATACAACATTGGTTACTAAGTAGATCTCTGCCAAAAGACGAGACGCAAAGAAAGCGCGGCTAGGGGGGGGCTTAGATTCTGCTGTCGCTTTGCCTCCCGATTAGAATGTGTTCTGATTTCCCCTCATGCATGCCTCTCTCTGTACCAAGTTCTTGGAGTGATTTGCTAAACAGACAAGGATTTTATAGCTGAAAATCAATACTACAGTCATAGTTATTCGTAAAGTTATATCATGCGTGATGACCAGGATTTCAAAATTAATTTTGTGCAACTCATTGGCCAACAATACTTCACTGGATTATCACCGTACAAGAGTCCAAGATAAAGCTTGGATTGTGATAGCAGAAGAAATCAAGGAGAATGGTATGTATCTCTTTTCAAAATAACTTGGTAGTTGTTGTTCATAGCTTATATCTAAGCTAGTTTGCTTTACATATGTACATAGGGTAAAGTTATACTTTAGCTACAACTGTATTATTTTTTATTTCGAATGGATTGCAATGAAATTTTCGCCGAATATAATGCAAACAAGGAGCACTAAATAAAAGGAATATATCAGCAATTTTGTTTTAATCTTTTTAACATAGATTTTATAAATATTGTTTACTTTTTGTTACTATTATTATTTTCTTAAACGAAAGCAAAAAGTAGCACAGAATAAATAAATACTAAACACAGGTTTAATCGGTCGATTATTTTCAAATATCCCAAATTGTTAAAAATAACTTTAAGGGCTTAGAATCTAGTGAAGTTGTGCATCATTTCTTTATATTTAACTACGTTGTTTGCGGCAATTTGCTTGTATAATGTTATAACACTCCCAGCATTTGCAAAAATTTTAAGTGTAATAAGATGCAGAACTTCTGATAACTAAAAATATACCAAAAAGTCAGAGGGAGGAATATAAAATAAATATTAGTCAGTTAACCAAAATCTATTTCAGAAGTTACAAGTAATTTCTCTCCTACCATGCTAGTCTTCCCACAGGCTTAAAGATAAAGTCATATTTTTTCCCTGTGTAAAGGAGCAGGATTTGTCGATCGATTTTGGTTTTCAATCAGATAGTAGTAGTGTTTATGAAGGTGCCTCGACAGCTGAGGTAATTTTGCACCTTTTCCTTAATATAAATGATTTAACATCAGATTGAATGTTTCAAAACTTCTTCTTAACCATACAAAAAGGTTGTGTCATAGGTGTGCTAAAAAAATTATAAATAAATATTAATAAATTAATATTAAAACAATAGGTTTAAAAACATATTAAAAGAAAAAATAAATAAGTATTGGTAAAAGACCGAATAGAATAAAGATGAGCAAAAGTTTTCCCTTACATTTTTGAAAAAAGTTCAATATCCTTCATAAAAATTAAAACTTTGTCTACCATCTTAGAGTCGTTCCCAAGGATTTCCTTCAGTGTCCCTGTTCTGAAGTGTTTCACTCTATTTTGGGAATATTTTTAGCATTCTGTGAGAATGTGCTTCACTGTGAGGTGCGAGTCACACTCAATCAAGGTGCAATCAGATAGTTGCGACAGCTTCTTGCATGTTTTTTTTCCCCACTTGGGATGGAAAGCATACCTTCATGGTGACAAATGAAGTTATGGAGTGTGCACATAGCTAAAACAATATCGTCGACCATCTCTACGCTGCAATTTATTGACGTGTGTAGTACTTGAAATTTCGACACCATCATGCCAAAAGCACACTCAATGGAATTTCTTCCTCTTGATAGACGGCCATTAAATACCGGCTTCTTGTCAGTAGGATGCATTTTCGAATATGGTTTCATGATATTTGTCGCCAGAGGAAATGCTTCTTCCTCCATAAAATAATATGGGAATGGTACAGTCCCTTACAAAAAAATGTTACCACTTGCAGGGGCAACTTGTCCAACAGAAACTGCGTTTCGGGTGAGCGAGCCTACAGAAATGAGAGAGAGAGAATATTACGATGGAGGACATAGTATTTGAGTTGAGCGTTTGGAAAGATTTTTTTCGTTATTATTATTAAAATCACTTATTTAGATCGATTTTTAGTGGTATTAACATGGCAGAGTAATATTACAGCAAGACGGATGTCGGAATGCATTAATTCGGTGGTTTAAAAGAGGTTTCTTTAATATATTTCAATTATAGATATTTTCCCTCTAGTATCGCAATTGTGGACAGATTCTAAGCCAACAAATTCAGGAAAGAGATATTCCGTAGTTTTTGCTTGCAAGATGCTGAAAGCTGATGTTAGAACATGAATTCTTCGACGATGATCGAGTTTAATCCGAGATTACTTCATAAATGCATTGGAAATATGGTTATACTTTTCAAGTTAAATATAAAACAAACAATCACATTCTGGGCACGTTGCCTCTTAGAATCTAGTTCTTGCGATAAATTTTGGATTGTATTTACCAATTGCATTTTAATAGAAGGTGTTAGGAAACTTCCTAAGCATCTGAGGGAATGAATGTAAGAATTAACTTTTTAGATTCATTCCCTCAGATATTGGGTAGTAGTATTAAGGGTTATAAGGTGCCTCGACAGCAAAGGTCATGTTGCACCATATACAAAGGAGATTTATGTATCATGATATTATATTTTTAACATAAATAAATAAATAGGTACTTATTTTCCTAATTAATGCCCTGTTGCTCAAATTCAGAGTTTATCCAGCAGTCCGATTTGTTTTAGAAGAGATAAAACTGTGGAAATTTGGTCAACATCATCTCTAAGGATTGAGGACAAGTCCCCTCTGACCCCTTAACCCATTCAGATCGGCAAGCAATTTTGATACTTTCGTCAGAAACGGAATCTAATTTTTCTGTTTTCTAGTAGATTTATATACTTTATAGTGAATATCAACAAAGAAAAAAAAATTTGAACAATTTGAATAATTAGAGAATATATTAGAAATGGGCCGCCGATGGGCGACCTCCGCTCCTGGGTACTGTCGGCTAGGCCGCCGATCGGCGGCCTCTGATCCGAATGGGTTAAGGTGCGTCCACACTATGCCGATCAGCATTTCCACGCGGCAAAGCCGATCGGCCTCATAGAATCGGCACGCGTCCACACTACACATTCAGTGTGGACGCAACAATGCGCGCGAGATGATTGAAAGTCACGAAGACGATGCAATTCTGGTGGCTGCAGCTGCTGTTATAATTGATTCTTGTGTACCTGCACGTAAGAAGATGAGGTTTTGGGTCTGTCCCAGTCTCAAGAGTCGCAACAGATACAGCGCGAGTGATTTAATGAAAGACTTGATTTCGGACGATGTAGATGACTTGAGCTTAGAATACTGATTCGATAAGGGTTTCAGAAATTTCTTTCGTATGACGAGCAGTGATTTTGAAACATTTTTGAATTTCAATATCCCGGCTATTACTAGAAGGGATACCTCATTCAGACCAGCTATTCCAGCCAGTGAACATCTTGCAGTGACGTTGCGTTTCCTCACCACTGAAGAATCCTATCATTCTCTCATTATGTACACCTTTAAGTTATAAAAAAAAATACATTTCAAGCTGTGTGCCAGAAGTCTGTGAAGCTCTCGTGCAAATTCTTCAAGGTTATGTCAAGGTATAAAATAAATATTATTTAACATTAAAATTTGTCGTAAATTTTTATAGCACAAAGAAAGTTCAAAATTTCCAAAATAAATCTACCTTAATATAATCGTTGTATAGCATTTACATAATCGTCAATACAATAATCATAATTACTATTGTGTTAGTCAACACATAAACAATTTAATAATTACATTATAATGAACATAAAATGTTGTGCATGCACTCATCATTTTCATCACATTGGACGGAATTATTGCAGTCCAAGGATACATCAGGAGACTCATAATGAGCACTAGTAGATGGGGAAGTGGTAAATCCAGATGCGGTTATACGAGGACCTGAAGTAAAAGTGGGGGACACTAAAAGTGGGCACAGGTGCCAGAAAATAGGGATACATGGCAGATGGATTGTCAAATTTGCCTTTATTTTTGCTTCAAATAGCACCTTATTTATAATGTTTTGAACCGTGAATTTAGCGTAAGGATAAGTAATTTTGCGCAGTTTTATTACCACTTGCTCTCCGAATAGAGAATACTCATCCTTTTCTACACGTCTAGCGTTGATACTGCGCATTAGATCAAGTGCTTCGTTAACTTCAGGCGCATTAACATACACACTTCTAGGTTTTGAAATGTATGAATTCTTTTTGGGAGACTTGATGATTTTTCGCTGTGGTTCATCAAGTTCTCCATCATCGTCAACTTCACCATCTTCTTCGTGATTCCGTTTTCCCTGAAAGGATTTTTTCAAATGGCTATGGATGGGAAACACATTGCACTGCAAGCACCAATTCACTCTGGAACTGATTTTTTTAACTACAGGAGCTTTTTCATTATCGTAGTGGAGAGCTGGGGAAAGCCGTACAGCGGGGTATGACCGTACCCCATGCTTTCCGGTTCTAGAGTGGGGGTCCGATCGGTTTTGCACCCTAGCAAAAGACCCCGTAAGCTCTACGGAAACATGTGGTTGCTGTATGATCCACGGTGTGGTTTATGTGGAACAAATAGTGTTTTCACTTGATTTGTTACTATTTCTAAGCTTCAAGTAATTAGAGAAGTAGGTGGGAAGCCTTTACATATTAGCTGGTAACTATCAAACCATCTACGGTTCTTGAGTTATATTTTGGATACACTTGGTGATCCATCCATGCCAAGTTTTTAAGGTTATGTTAATAATTTGTCACGAGGTCAAAGTCCCCCCGTACGGGATTACCCCAACCGCTGGGGCAATTCCATACAGTGTAACTTTTTTCTTTAATTTTTTTACAAAAAAATTAAAATAAATAATCCAGCCGTTTGGTGACGATTTGGTAGCCAATAAAACAAAGTAACATTCGATCATGTGTCTATGCTTCTATACTGAATATTATAAGAGCTGTAATAAATCTCCCTTAAGTGTACGTCATTTCCCCGCTCTCCCCTGCTCTTTGCGGTGGTGGACGCAAATTACAATTTTATATATTATATATGCCAACGTTGGATGCCAGGGAAGAATATCTAATGCGGGCGTTTTTAACGAAACATATTTCAAGCAATGTCTTGAAGAAAACACTTAGCATCTTCCTTCACTTCGTCCTCTACCGGGGCAAAGCGATCCAGTACCATTTGTTTTTGTTGCTGATGATGCCTTCCCTCTATCAATGAACATTATGAAACCCTTCCCAGGACACCAAGAAAAAGGTTCTGCATCTAGAATTTTCAACTATCGACTGAGCAAAAGCAGTAGAGTTTCATAAAATGCTTTTGGAATACTTTCTGCTGTTTTTCGTATGCTACGCAAGCCGATGCTTTTGCAACCAACAACTACACAGCTATTATTTCTGTCTTTAGTTCACCTACACAATTTCTTACGGAAAAAAAAATTTATCTACAATCCTCCCGGAATGGTTATATAGAATGTTCAGATACAGGAGAAATCAATCCACGGCTTTGGAGATCAAATACTTCAGATACTCAAGCAAAGAATTTCAACCGAACGGCTAGAAAGAGTCGACTGCCGCTCAAAATGTGAGGAACAAATTTTTAGTCTTTCAGTTCATCGCAAGAGAAATTGCATTTTCAGAATTGACAAGTAAATCATGTTACATCTCATTGTACATATAGCAAAATTGAAAGAATAAGGTCCCTGTCTCCGCAGAATCTTACCTCAGTGTCCACTATCGGTGTATGTTTATTCTTGTTCTTGAGAAAGACCATACTCTCGTACGCAAACCATTTACTTTTGTAGATTTCTTCGTTCGAGGCCCCACTTTTACGAGAATTCTTTTCTTTCTTCACCTCCCGCAAAAAATGGCTTAACAGATACTGAATTTTTTCGTTTATCTCCTCCTTGTCAACACAGAATGAAATGCTGATCTCCTACAAAGCATCATGCCGTTTATTCTGATTTTTATAATCTGTCAGCTGACTATTCCATAGAACTGGAAGCTCTCGGTACATATCCAGAAGTTTCAGAGTATCCGAATCAGTCCATTCTATTTCAACGGAATATAAAAATTACAAGAGAACTAAGTTATATGAACAAAATATATAGAGGTAGGTAGATGGTGGCTTCGATTCTTGAGCGGAACAACTAATGCCGACGGGGTTTGCCAACTAAAGTGTCTCCACTACAAGCAGGCCGACCTTTACCGACACTGCTCGGGAAAGGATCGGCATGACGATCGGCATGATGCCGAAGCCGACAGTTGCGTCTTCATTGGCTTGGCCTTGCCGATCGGCATAGTGTGGACGCACCTTAACATGCTACATATCCCCTCATATTTCACACACTCTAGCAGGAGGTGCCAAACAGTAAGAAGGGAGTCGCAATCCTCACAGCGGGGAGGGATCTTCTCTTCAGTGAAGAGATAAGAATGCTTCAATATAGTGTGGCCAATCCTAAGGTGAGTGAGAATTACCTCCTCTCTTCTACACTGCCTGTTAGAGGATTGCCAAGGACTTACGACCTCCTTCACAGCTCGAGGTTAGTTCCTGGCAAGATCATGCCATTTTTTTGCCACTGCAATATGGCTTTTTTCTTCAGGGAGCTTTTAAGGTCCTGAGCTAGTATCATATTCCATTCTTTGTCCCAACTTCTCATGGCTGCCTTTGCTGCTGCATCTGCTTTTTCATTTCCTTGTATTCCAACATGCCCAGGAACCCAGATGAATAGAATGTCAGCATCTCTTTCTTTAAGCTCTATGAGCGAAGCCTGTATCTTCTGGACAATGGGATTAAAGGGAAAGTATTCTGATAAGGACTGTAGTGCACTAATGGAGTCTGTGCAGATAATATACCTACCATGCCTGCCTTTTATTTTGGATAAGGCCACTTGTATGGCAAGGAGCTCTGCTGTAAAAATGCTGCATTCTGGATGGAGCCTCAATTTGAAGGTGCCATGGTTTTGGGATGAAAATGCACATGCAGTTCCCATTTCAGACTTTGAGCCATCAGTAAAAACAGGGGTGTAAGTCAGATAAAGATTAAGTATTTTTAAAAAGCTCTTATGGTACTGCATATCAGAGGTGGATGACCGTAGGTGCAACAGCAGTCTTGTCTCACATTTGGGACGTGGGACTTTCCATGGAGAGACGGGTGAAAAGCCTGCTGCACATACCTCTGGAAGAGTTATTCCAGATTCTTGAATAAAATCAAAGAATCTGATCCCAAGAGGTCTTGTAGCTCTTGGTCGTCGATTAAAAACATCTAAAAATCTGGGTTTAAAAACAAGGTTAAAACCAGGGTGGGAAGTCATAGATAAAAGCTTTGATAAATAGCTGCACATCAGTATGTTTCTGCGAACCTGTAAGGGGGGTTCTCCAGAGTCACAGTAAATACTCTGAACTGGACTGGTTCTGTATGCACCTGTAGACAGCCTAAGACCAAGATTGTGAACGGAGTTCAAAGGTCTTAAATATGATTGGCGAGCTGAGGAGTATATCAGGCTGCCATAGTCCAGCTTAGCGCGGACTGATGCTCTGTATAATTGAAGCATTGTGGTTCGATCAGCACCCCATGAAGAGTTTGTTAGGAATCTTAAAATGTTTAAAACCTTGGAACATCTATCTTTTAGAAGGCCAATATGTCTTCTCCAGTTGAGCTTGCTATCCATTTCTAGCCCTATCCCTCAGATATTTATGCAAACACCAATATCAATGAAAGCTTTAAAGAATGGGACCTCATTATTGATCAAGATGAGCTTTGTATTATTATTTCCAATAACTTGTTTTAATAAATTGGGATACCCGATGACAATGGCTTGCAATGTTAATGGATTTATCTTCAAAAATACAAAATAGTTACAGATATCAGTGTGTAAGAGTTAATAGCAGATATAGACAAAAGACACATCTTACCTGTGGAGTACCACAGGGCTCAGTTCTGGGTCCCATTTTATTTTTAATATACGTGAACAATTTGTGCAATGGATATTTTAACGGTAAGCTATCTTCCTTTGCTGATGACACAGCCTTATGTTATTCAGCTAGTAGTATATATGACTTACAAAAACAGATCCAAGATGACTTAAACAAGTTGAAATGCTGGTTTTATAACAATTCTATGAAGCTGAGTAAGGCCCTCCGTCCACGAGGCTTCGCGTCATAGACGCGTACGAGTAGCGTAGCTTGTCGCGACGTGACAATTACGCCCGTTTTCTGTACACAAATCGTACTGAAGAACTTAACCACATGTTGCTTTACCATGGCAATGGAACTACTGTTGTGACAATATGGATACTGATGTACCCAACGCAATGGAAGTATTGTAGTTAAAATAATGGATAAAAATTAAATGTTACTTGCCTGACCATTTATTTGCTTTTGCCACCTCACTCCAAGCTTTCTCTGTTATTTCCTTTCTGGAGTATTCTGGCATAGTATGATTGTATACACTAGCATATTTCTCGACTGTCTGAACAAGATGAGTTACTTCCGCCATCTTTCAAGCTTCACGCCAACAAGCAAAGTACGCCTCGCTACCGACACTGTTGGTCACCTGGCTACATGACAAAAGTGTGCTTGGACGGAAGCGCTACGCTGCAGCGTCGTGTATGGATGATCATTTAATTACATTGTCTGCTGCTCACAGCCATACAGCTAGCTATGTCGCATCTATTCCTCTACGCTTCTGTGACGCCTCGTGGACAGAAGGCCTAACAAAACGAAGTACGTGTTGTTCAGTCTAAAAAGCACAGAAGTAAAACCAAATAAACTTTTCTATAGATGTAACCAATGCTTCAATGGCAATTTACAATCCTGTGATGAATGCACCGAAATTGAGCAAGTTGGTGATATAAAATATTTAGGGATTATTATTGACAAACACTGCAATTTGAAAAGAAAAATAAAAAATTAAAATTTGAATTGATCTCCGTCACTAGAAAATTCTATCTATTGAGATATATTTGTCCATTATCAGTCCTCAAGATCGTTTATTACGCTCTAGTTAACTCAAGATTACAGTTTGGAATTGCGCGCTGGGGAGGTGCATACTTCTCAAATATCAATGCAGTTCTGATATCCCAAAACCAGATATTAAGGGTAATGACGTGAGCCTCTTACACGGCGCATTCCTTTCCAATATTTAAAGAATTGAATATTTTACCGCTAAGGCATTTGTATATATATATATATAAGGTTTTACAAAATGTCTACAATTGTGGTGGTGAACTCATTAAACCCAGAGTATATACCCTTAGAACAAAATTTAATTATATTTTACCAAAACCAAATAATGATATTTTCCACTGATCATTTCTCTATCTTGGCCCGAAATTGTTTGTCTCCTTACCTCTTATTGTATCCGATGTTGATAAGGAATTAACTTTTTTTAAATTGCTTAAGGAATGGTTATTCCAAAACTAAGAAGTGGAGCATTTGTTAAAAAGAATGGAGTGAATTTCTTTATTTTTATCAAAAATTATACTTATGTTATTTTATTTGTATTGTGCGTGCTATGATTGCCTTTATTGTTCTGGAATTTTATATATTTTTTCAATATTTATTTTTCTTACTGATTGTTCTTATATCTATTTTAAGTTTTTGAAATGTTACTTGTTAATAGCGGCACAGTGACTGTTTTCCTTTGTTGTTTTCTTTTTTCGTTGTTGACAGGAAGAGTCGGTTACCCCAAACAGGATGGTATCCTAGGAAAACCTATGTCCATTGATTTAAATTTTGTAATATTTACTGATGCTTATGTATTTTTTGAGGAACAATAAATAAATAAAAATAAATAAAAAATAAATAAATATGTCCTTGCTACATTTGTGAATTTGTTGGAGGTCATGGTTCACATACTGAACACATTTAGGGAAACAGGCAACTGTAGAATCGAGATATATCTGCAGGTCATCAGTGTATAAATGATGCTAACAGTATTTAAAATTATTTAATTTTTAATATGTATCCGTGTCAACAGAATCAAAGAATATTTACTTAAGTCCAGTAAGATCAAGGATGGTTAGTTACTATTGTCCATCCATTAATGAATATCATCAGTAATTTTAACTAAGGCTGTGCAGTGCTAGTAGTAGTAGTAGTAGTAGTAGTAGTAGTATTATGTTTGAGGGTGTGTCAACGGCTAGGGTTATTTGCACCACACACACAAATAAAATTCCTTATGTAAGTAGAATTTACTGTAATAGATACATTTAATTTTATAGAGCTTAAGAAAATTGCCACAGCACTATGGGCTTCTTGTTAGGTTGTTATAATTGGTTTATGAGCTTGGTCTCCCTTATAAACTTTATTACAGTAAAACTTCTACAAAAGACCACCTCTATTAAACGACCAACTCCGCAAAGGCCATGTTTTCAAGGCACCCATTTTTTTCCCTATACGCTTAATGTTAAAAATACCTCTCGAACAGACCAGACCATCCCTCTGGTTACGACCGGATTTGAGGTCGTTTGGGGGTCACTTTTTCCAAAACAAAATCTAGCTTTTCCACCACTACTGTACATTGTTGACCCTTTACGTCCTTTCGTATTTTGAATGACCTTCGACCATTGTGATGGATGGGCGAATTGCCCGAGTTTACAATAAGAAGCTCCTTTTCTTCGTTTAACTGTAGTTGACAAGGTATAGGGCCATTATGTCCGGTGACATTTTTTCCGTGGCCAAAGTAAGGTGTTATACTCCAAAGTTCTCTTCTTCTCCCGAAGATGGAAACATAGTTTCCAAAATACGTATCGAGATAATACGCTTATAATACCTTAGTAACGGTTAACCTTAACCCCCTATGGATAGGGTACTTCCGCACGACAGGTTTTATGCAAACAACGGCTATTTGGAGCTCTTTTAACTCTTAATGCTAATAACACAGCCGTGTTCCTTTTTTCCTTTTAGTTATAGTCCGACCTGTGCTCTCTATTGTGTTGAGGTAAAGTCAGCATGAAACTCCTCTCTTCTTGACACGCCCTTTCAAAAAAAAATCACTCAGGTTGTCACATAAGATTGGGAGTCTTCTTTGTGCAACTTTTCAGGGAGGAGGGAGGGGGTTAATCCCATTGCAATCCAATGTTTGAAGGCTTTCTGTCTTCTGAGAATTTTTACGATCCTCTCGCCAATGGAAAAGAGTCAAGCCCCTCAAGTGGATGGACAATCTCTATTATTGGACATCATATGTTTGTGGATGTGGGGGGGGGTTGTTGTGTCTAAAATAAGGGGGGATGGGTAATGCATCAGTTATCCAAAAATTCATTTGCAGTAGTAGTAGTATTATGGTTTGAGGGTGCGTCAACAGCTAGGGTTATTTGCACCACATACACAAATAAAATTCCTTATGTAAGTAGAATTTACTGTAATTGATACATTTAATTTTAATTTTATAAAGCTAAAGAAAATTACCACAGCACTATGAGCTTCTCGTTATGTTGTTATATTTGGTTTATGAGCTTGGTCTCCCTTATAAACTTGATTACTTTCTCTACCGAGCTTATGTCATTTTTTAAAATGTCCTTAAGCAGATGGGAGGATCCTTCGTCTCTGTGAATAAATAAGAGTGTGTGAGAGAGCAATGCCCAATCCTGAGACGAGTGATAGCAATTTCCTCTCTCCGACAGTGCCTAATGGATGTACCCCAAGATGTTATGCAATCTTTCACAGATTTAAGCTTGTTCCCGTGTTGTGTTTGCCACAATTCTCTCCATTGAGAGTGAGCTGTATTTCTCAGGATGCCCTTGAGATCCTGAGCTGGTACCTGATCCCATTCTATATCCCACCTATGGATGGCCTCTTTTGCTGCCAGGTCTGCCTTTTCGTTTCCTTGAATTCCAGCATGTCCAGGAACCCATATAAAGGTGATGTTAATGCCCTTTTCTTTTAGATCCTTCAGGATGGATTGTATGTTCTGGACTATTGGGTGGAATGAGGAAAATTGAGTTATGGAGTGCAGCGCACTCATGGAATCTGTGCATATCATGTATCGTCCTTGTCTGCCCTTTATATTTGATAATGCCATTTGTATTCCAACTAGCTCAGCAGTAAAAATCCTACACATTGGGTGTAGTTTTACTCTCACTGTTCCTAGATCTTTGGACACAAGTGCACACCCCGTCCCTACATCTGACTTGGAGCCATCTGTGAAGATAGGAGTGTAACTTTCGTAGAATTCAGACATCTCCTTGTATCTTTGCTGAAATAACATGTCAGATGTTGATGACTTTATTTCTGTGGCCAACCTGTTATCACAGTCAGGCTCTGGTAATGTCCACGGTTGGTCCCTAGGAAAACCTTCAGGGCATACTTCTGGAAAGCTGAATCCAGTCGTCTCCATAAAAATATAAAATGTTATCCCAAGAGGCTTGGTGGCTCTTGGTCGTCTGATAAAAACATCTAAAAACTTTGGCTTGAAAACAATGTTAAAACAGGGGTGAGATCGCATGGAGAAGAGTTTGGCTGCATAGTTGCACATCAGAGCGTTTCTACGAGCCCACAGTGGAGGTTCACCAGATTCAGAATATAGGCTAAGGATGGGGCTAGTCCTGAATGCACCAGTGGAAAGCCTTATGCCTGCATTGTGTACGGAACTGAGAGATTTTAAATAAGACTCTCTGGCTGAGGAGTAAATAAAGCACCCATAATCAAGTTTAGAGCGAACCAGTGCTCTGTACAACTGCAGCATTGCAGACCTATCTGCTCCCCATGACAAACCGGATAAAACTCTTAGCAGGTTAAGCTTCTTGTGGCACCTGTCCCTCAAGTCCTGGATGTGCCTCCTCCAATCCATCCTCCTGTCCAGCAGGACACCCAGGAACCGGATAGAATCCACTACAGGTAGCTGCCGGCTTCCAAGCATTATGGTTGGTGTAGGGGAGAGGCCTCTTTGTCTATAAAAATGCATGCACCTTGTTTTTTCTTCGGAGAAACGGAGTCCATTGGTGAGACACCACTTGTTCAGCTTGTTCAGGGCAATCTGTATTTGTCTTTCCGCCATTGAGAGTTTGGATGAGCGGCAGAAGATGGCAAGGTCATCCACAAACAGCGATGCTATCACAGGTGTTCTGATGCACTCTGTGATGCTATTGATGGCAATGGCGAAAAGAGTAACACTCAACACAGATCCCTGGGGAACTCCATTATCTTGTTTAAAAAGCTGAGAAAAGTGGCCGTTTACCCTTACGCGAAAGCAACGATGTTTTAGAAAGTTTTGTATAAAAATGGGCAGGTTCCCTCTAAATCCCCACGAGTGTATTGACTTAAGGATTTGATGTCTCCAAGTGGTGTCGTAAGCCTTCTCAATGTCAAAGAAGACCGCCACTACATGCTGTCGCAAGAGGAATGCCTCTTGAATATAATTCTCAATTCTCACCAGGTGATCAACACTTGATCTACTGTGCCGGAATCCACATTGAATATCTGATAGGAGATTACGGTTTTCTAAGAGCCATACTAGTCTCCTGTTGACCATTCTCTCCATCAGCTTGCACAAACAGCTAGTCAGAGATATTGGGCGGTAGTTTGAGGGATAAGATTTCTCTTTCCCTGGTTTGAGGATGGGGATGATTAGGGATTCCTGCCAACTCTCAGGGAAGACCCTTTCCATCCAGATCTGATTTATTGTCTTTAGCAAATCTATCTGAGATGCCTTGGGGAGATTCTTGATAAAGGCGTTATGGACCTGATCTATTCCTGGTGAGGTTTCCTTGCATGTATGTATGGCATCCTGAAGTTCCCACAAACTGAAAGGTTTGTTATATGCTACTGTGGTTCCGGAATCTAAAAATTTGAGATTAGTTTTTTCTTTCTGTTCTTTCAAAAGTTGGAATGAATTTGAGTAACTGTCTGTGCAGCTGATGGAGGCAAAAAGTTCACCAAACGCATCAGCAATTTCTTGGGGTGAGTTTACAATTCTGTCATCTATCTTAAGTGCTGGTATCTGGGAGAAATGATGGTTCCCCAAAATAGACCTGACTTTTCTCCATACCTTTGACATAGGGGTTCGGTGATTTATTTCTGAGATAAAATTCATCCAAGAAGACTTCTTAGCCTCTCTCACCACTTGTCTGGCTCTAGCTCTTAATCGCCTGAAGGCTGCCAAGTTTGAAGTGGTGGGGTACTTTTAAAAAATTTGCAGGGCCTTTTTCCTTTTCTGAATGGCATCTGCACATTCCCTGTTCCACCATGGGACTGGTGGTCGTCGAGGCATCCCTGATGACAAGGGTACACTACCTTGCGCAGCTTTAATGATTGCTGCAGTTAGATCCTCCACATTTTGCAGTGCTCCTGCATTGGCGTTAAAATTAAAACTGAAGAGCTCTCTGAAGTTAGCCCAGTTGGCTTTCTTGAGGATCCATGTCCTAGGTAGACCATAGTTGCCATCACAACCACCATGTTTCCTAATTATTAGGGGAAAGTGGTCACTACCACATAAATCTTTGTGTGCTGACAGACTAAAAAGTGGAGCAATAGTGCTGGAGCTCACAAATAAATCTATGGATGAGTATCTACCAGTAAAAGCATTAAAATGTGTTTTTTCATTGTCATTTAATAAAACCAGGTTAAAATCATTAAAAAACGTCTCCAAGAGACGTCCTCTTCCGTTGTGATCCCTTAGATCATCACCCCAAAGACTGTTGTGGGCATTGAAGTCCCCCAACAATACAAAGGGTTTAGGCAACTGCTCAACTAGGTCTTCCAGGTTTTTTCTCGTCACTGGAGCCCATTCTGGCAGGTAAAGATTACAGAATGTGACCTCTGAGGGGGAAGCGATGGTGACTGCTAAAGCCTGGAATGGTGTCTGCAAGTTCACCTGGGAGGTGTAAAGGGCCTCCCTGATGAATGCAGTGACCCTACCACGACCTCTGTTGCCACTTAGGTCATCGACTCTAAAAATCTTATAACCCTTCAATTTTGGGGAGTCAGTAGGTTTAAAACGGGTCTCTTGGATAAAAATGCAAGAGGGGTTGTAATCTCTCACCAAGATCCTAATTTCTTCCTGGCGCGTGTAAAAACCATTACAATTCCATTGAATTGTTAAAAACATTTAAAATAAATATATATAAATAAATAAATAAATAATGTTTTCACATTAAAATCTAAAGATAAAATTCATTAACAATAAATAAATAAATAAGTAAAACATTAAAAGCCTTTGGCTTGCCGAACAAGCTTCGTTCTTCCCTTTTTCCTGTTTTGTAGGAAAAGGCGTAACTGCTCCTCATCCAGTATGTCTTCTTCCATCTCATCCCCCGTAGATTCCCTCAATTCAAGAGAAGAGGGGGGTATAGTAATACTTTTACCTCCTACGTTTGGTTTCTCTACCGATTTAGGGGGTGTGATGTTTTTCTTAATAGGAGCAGCTTCAGTTTTCTGTGCACTATTTTCTAGTTTCTGGCCTGTTGCTTTTGTATTCATTTTCTCCTTTTGTTGTACCTTGGTGGTCTTGCTGTTGTCTGCTGGAGGGTCAGTTTGACATCCCACACTTTCCTTTCTTATTTGGGTATTTGCCACCACTGCATAGGATTTGGAGAATGTGGGGCAGATCAGTGATCTGTACTTCCTCCTAGCTTCAAAATATGGTACCCTCTCTGTGACTTTAATTTCCATTATTTTCTTCTCTTCTAAGAGTTTGGGGCAGTCTCTTGCATAAACAGGGTGGTTGCCTTCACAATTCCTGCATAGAGGGGGGCTGCTGCATGGTTCCCCTTCGTGCTTTTCTTTGGAGCATTTAGGGCAGGTGGGTTTGCCCTTGCATGATTGTGCAGTGTGTCCATAGGTATTGCAGTTGAAGCAGCGCAGAGGACTTGGGATGTATGGCCTCACTGTGCATGCCTCATATCCAACATGAACCTTCTCTGGGAGCTTTTCCAGGGCGAATGTTAATATGACTGAGGTGGACTTTATCATTTCTCCATTTTGTCTCTTATTAAGTCTGCGGCAGGAGATGACTCCTTGCGATGCCATCTCCTGTGCTATCTCTTCTTCTGAGACATAGAGAAGGTCGTAGCAGGATATAACTCCTTGGCAGGTGTTAAGTTTCTTATGGACCTCTACCATCACTGGAATATCGTGCAGCATCTTTGTGCCAAGGAGTTTGTCGGACTGTTTATCGTTGGCTGCCTTTATCAACAGGGTACCATCCCTAAGCTTTTTTACTGATTCGAGATTCCCTGAAACAGCATTTGTAAGAACTTTATATATTAGAAAGGGGGACACCTTGGTCAGATCTTCATTTTCTTTAGTACACTTCATTATCAGGTATTTTTTACATCTTTTGGCAATATCTCCCCCTCCCATTTCTGGGCGGGGTCTTTTAGGTGGAGGAGATTGTAGATCCATACGAATTATGGATTTTTCATCCCTCAGGCTCCCCACCCACCACGGAGCCACACAAATTGGGACGCCGTATCGCAAACCGATACGGTCGCCAGGGCTACCCAAGGGATATAGCACCCAGGATGTCGCTAAACAGACTGGGAATGGCCTCCGGAATGGTGGTGGCTCCTCCAAACCACACCCCCCCATTGGCCTCCACCAGAATGGTGCGTGCATCCCAAGCACTCGCACAGGACTGACGTACGCTAGAAAGGAATTTATCCCCAGCCATCAGTAGCCGATTGACCAGGGTGTGCTATTCCCTGGCCTCCCGTTTACAGCGAATTCGGGGCCAAAGAGGTGTGTTGTGCCAGAAAATAAAAATAGTCCAGTTGGACTAGAAGTGCCTCAGCAGTTACTCTGCTGGTGGTTGGCACTCAACCTCCAGGACACCCATCTCCTCCTTACGGGTCTCCACGCACGGCAAACACGTGGGTGAATCCTCGGTCAGCTGGCATGACCGCACACAGACAGTTGATTCACGGGACTGCCCGGACTCAGCCCTTGCTGAACGAGGGGTTTGTTCTCAGGGTTTTCTCCCCGCCTGATTAGTCGCCTCTTACGACAGGCAGGGATGCCGCGGGAGTATTCTCCATCCCCCTACCCGCAGGGGTAAAATTCATTTGCAATTTACTCTAAAGAGCTCTCATCATGTCTAAGAAACGAGTGATTTTAAATTTGGAGCAGCGAGTTGAAGTTATCGAGTTGCATGAAAAAGGAAAATCGGAGAGAAAGTTGGCGGATTTGTTTAACTGTGGAAAAACTCAAATAAACAAAATCATTAAAGAAAAAGTTGATCTCCACAAAGAATGGGAAGATTTTAAGTTCAGAGGAGTGAAGAGAATGAGGATAGAAAAAAAATTTCCAGACGTAAATGAAGCATTATTGGAATGGTTTAAAACAGCATGGTCCAAGAATATCCCAATAAGCGGAGCTCTGATGAGAGAGAAAGAGCCCTAGAGATCGCAGAGGCCCTTGGAATAAAAGACTTCAACGCAAGCAACGGATGGCTCGACAAGTTTAGAACAAGAAACAACATTGTGTTCCGCGCATTGTGTGGAGAAGCTGCCGATGTAGATGAAAATGTCTGTGATGATTGGCAAACAAGACTTCCATTTCTCTTAGCAGGATACGATGACCGTGACATTTTTAATATTGATGAAACTGGTCTCTTTTTCCGTGCTCTCCCAAATAAGAGCATGATGCTCAAGTCGGCAGACTCCAAAGGGGTAAACAAGCTAAAGAAAGAATGACTATAGCATTTTGTGTTAGTGTAGCCGGAGGGAAAATGAAACCTTTGATGATTTGGAAATCAAAGAAACCACAATGTTTTAAGCGTAAAGACATCACTCAGCTTGGAATTCATTGGAAATCAAACCGCAAGCTTGGATGACATCTTCAATATTTGAGGAGTGGTTATTAGAGTTCGATAAGGAAATGGAGAAAGAAGGTAGAAACGTGCTCCTTATTTTAGATAATGTGACTTGACACAAACATCAAGCTGTTTTAAAGAATTGGAAACTATTGTTTTTGCCGGCAAATGCGACCTCCAAGCTTCAACCCCTAGACCATGGCGTTATCAAATGGTTCAAGTTAGAATACAGGAGATACGTTTTGAGATCCATTATTGCAAGAATGGAAAAATGTGAAAATGCAACCGACCTGGCCAAAAAGATAACAGCTGCCGACGCCGTGGGATGGACCAAACGCACCTGGAAGGACTTAGATGCGGACTTAATCACTAACGGCCGTTTTCATAGATTGTTGATTTAGTGTTTAACTAGAGGTGTCTACGTAGTGATTCACTTTCGAGTGATTAACGACTAACTAAAATGTGGTATTCATAGATTTCAATTAGCGTGCAACTAGAGGTTGCTACGTAGACAACCGCTATACGATGGAAAGTGACATTCTCGATTTGCCAACCTCGCATCTTTTCCTATCTCTGCCTTGAAACAAATGAAATCTAAGCTGAGTAGAGTTGTTGACTACTTTGGGATCGTTGGAAGTGTAAGTATTATCAATTAATTCTTTTAGTGATAATTGCGCTCGAGTAAGCACAGGTAAGAAAAATCTATCGTATTGATGTTATATTGTGTAAATAACTTCGAATAAATACAAAATATGCAGTTGATGTCTAATTATTTAAAATTATGCCAACTTGGTAAGTGTGCGTAGGTAAGTTGACAATGTCTATAATTTGATTAGCTTCCTCAGTAGTAATTCTCAATTAAACCTATCTATTACGCAATTTCAAGTGGCTCGAAACTTCGTCATATGATTATATCTACATTGTTTCCTTAATATTAATCGTCATTGTTAATGCAAATGAGATTGACTATATAAGGTAAGTTCAAATTTAGTATAAGAAAAGTGTCTGTCATGGAAACATCTAAACGTACAAGGTCCACCAATTGGGGCCAAGATGAAAAAGAGACTCTGTTGGAATTAATAAGAGCTAGGATCGAAGTTATAGAAAATAAGTCGGGAGATGGGCGTCTGCTCGCCAAGAAGCAGAAGGCCTGGGTGGAAGTGAAATCAGAGTTCGAGGCTGTCCACGGAGGGAGGGAGATGAAGAGGCTGAAGGAGCAGTGGAGGAGGATGAAACTTCAGTCGAAGGACTCACTGAGAACGGTAAGAATCAATTCGAGTGAACAGGTTCAAAGTAAATACGCCGAGGATTACTATAACATGATGTAATTTCTCAGTTGAAGCAGTACCAAATTGGAACTGGAGGAGGAGGCCCAACACCACCCGACGTTTCCCTTCCTACCCAACAGGACATTGAGATACAGGAGCTAATTCCTAGTCAGTTCCTGAAAGATAGCAACATCAGAGATGATGATAAGGAGATGGATTTACTGGTAAGTACACCACGGGTAGAATGATATTTTTAGTAAACGTTACGTTAACGCAAGTAATCAAATAAAGATTAACTTAAACCATTTTGTTGGTGCTGAATTCAGTTATTACAATATTTAATCACATACTGCTCATTATATACATTTAGGAAGTGAGTATCATCGAAAAAGGCAATGTTGAAGGTGAAGAAGTTCTGCCTTGCATCAGGTAATGTTCGAAAATTGGACATATTTAAGTAAACATTACGTTAACTCACATGATTTTTTAATAATTGTGGGCAAAATTCACTATAATGAGAACAAAAAGTTTGTGGAAATTTGTTACAGTAACAGTGAAAAGTGCTCAACCAGTGAAATTACCTGATACAAAGGTCGAGACTACTCTAAAAAAGTATGAAAATGTTTATTTTTACCTTTCCTGCTTGCTTGGTATTAAGAGTTACATAAATCTGTTTCATAATTACTGCATTTGAAAGCTAAATTGCAGGATTATTTCCATGAATGACTTCATCTATCATTATTAACACATTGCAATGGACCCATTTTTTTGAAAGCATTAAATCATTTCAGGGAGAGAAGCATGGAAAAGAAAAGGATGACTTCCTATGAGGAAGCCATGCTTACCATTCAAAGAGAAAAAATAATGGAGCAGAGGGAGCAGATGTAAAGAAAAAGGGAAATGGAGGAGGAGCTACATCTATTAATGCTAGCACAATTAAAGGATGAGGCAGAAATCAGAAAGGTTGAATTGTCAACAAAAAAATTGAAGGAAATGTATTGGCGAAGTAAATTGAACAGTTTGAAGTAATACAAGTATATTTATCACATTTCCATGCATTTATTTATTTTCAAAATATTTTCTTAAGAACATTTTTCTATGGAAGCTGCCCCTTCCTGCAGATTCTTTGTTGAATGGTGTATTTTCTTCATTTATATAATCTAAATTAATATCATCATCATCAGAATCTGAAAACATAAATTTGCAGTTACGTTTTATTTGTTATTTATAATTGCTGTAATGGATTTAGTGTCAATTAGCTATTTTGCTTACTGTAATAAATGAAATCTACTAAGAAATGAAGATGTGTAAAATAACAGTTAGGTCAAGGGATAAAATAGCTCTGTTTACAAAAAATATGATAATTAAGAGACACAGAAATGTTTTAATATAATTAGGAGAAACTTGAATTATTCATAGGGGTTTGATCATTAATAGCATTAGTTAAAATGCCGAAAGAATGGCATTACGTAAAATGGAAGTTTTTTCATGTGATTTTATGGTTGAAGATTTTTAAAAATTGCTGCATCTCTTTTTATAGGTTTTGGTTGCCAAATTTCACTACCCTAATTTTAAGGAGAATGGTTTGAGTCTTGAATAATTTATCTGTAGATAAAATGATGATGATAGATATGTGAATTTACACCTCCCGGGTGGGACTCAGGTCTCCTCTCCAGGCTGTTGCGGTGAGATGTGGCATTCCAGAAATGGTGACATTCTGCAATATGTATCTCCCTGAGTAGGCACCAGTAAGCCAAAGCAGCCTGGAAAACCTTATTAGTGAACTGCCAAGACCCTTCGTGCTTCTGGGTGATATCAACGCCCACAGCACTCTATGGGGGGACAACATGAATGACGTCAATGGTCGAGGCCATATAATTGAGAAGATTTTAAACGATTTTAACTTAATTTTACTGAATAACGGAGAGAAGACACGTTTTAACTCTTTTAATGGAGAGACGTCTGCTGTTGATCTTGTCATGTGCTCCAGTTCTATTGCAACATCTTTTAATCTGACTGTCCACTCAGACTTGTGTGGAAGTGACCACTTCCCCTTACTTTTAAGGAAGCCTGGAGAGATACCAGAGTATGTTACCCATCCAGGCAGCTGGTGCTTACGTAAAGCCAACTCGCACACGTTTAAAGCTAATTTTAATTTTTCTAATGACCCAAGAATAGATACTCCACAAGACATTGAGGCCTTCACAGCAGCGATAATAGACGCAGCCAGCTCTTGTATTCCGAGGACGTCAGGTAGACCGGCTCACCATCCTGTTCCATGGTGGAACGAGGAATGTGCCGAGGCTATCCGGCAGAGGAAAAGAGCACTACGCAGGTTCCAAAAATACCCCACTGCCATGAACCTTGCTGCCTTTCAACGACTGAAAGCAAAGGCACGTCGCATAGTGAAGGCTGCCAAGAAAGCTTCTTGGATCCAGTATGTATCCACAGTCTCTCATCGAACACCAATCTTGAAAGTTTGGAACAAAGTAAAAAGTATTACTGGTACTCGACACCTCAGCCCAATTACTGGTTTAGAAGTTGGTGACCTCACGCTGACTACCCCACAGGAGATAAGCAATGCCTTTGGCCAATATTATGCTGAGATGAGTAGCAATGCCAACTATAGCACTCACTTCCGCCATATAAAGGATAGAGCGGAGAATATACACATTAATTTCAGAATGGGGAACACTAGTCTTCCCTATAATGATCGGTTCAGTCACTGGGAACTATCCGCGGCCATAGGAAACACTACAGACACCTGCCCTGGCAGTGACTTAGTACATAATGCTTTCCTCAGAAATCTTCCTCCACCAGCCATGGAACACCTCCTCAATATCCTGAATCGCCTCTGGTGTGAAGGTGTGTTTCCAAAATCCTGGCGGGAATCAGTGATAATCCCAATCCTAAAGCAGGGCAAAGATAAACGCCTCCCTTCCAGCTATAGACCGATATCCTTAACCAGCTGTCTCTGTAAGGTGATGGAAAAGATGGTGAACCGTAGACTAGTCTGGTATTTGGAAAACCGCAACCTCCTTTCTGAAATCCAATGTGGCTTTTGACAGGGGCGATCCACGGTGGATCATTTGGTCCGGGTGGACAATTTCCTCCATGAAGCATTCCTCCTCCGTCAACATGTACTGGGCATATTTTTTGACTTGGAACGGGCCTACGATCGCGTATGGCGACATAAGATTTTAATTAGATTACACGAATGGGGATTCAGGGGTAATCTACCAATTTATATTGGAAATTTTTTAAAAAATCGTGTTTTTAAAGTAAGGATAGGGAAACATTTATCTACACCTTATAGACAGGAGAATGGAGTCCCTCAAGGGTCTGTACTGAGTGTAACACTTTTTGCAATTGCGATCAACTATATAGTCAAATGTGTCCGAAGACCAGTGATGGCATCACTATATGTTGACGACCTCGCAATCTTCTGTAGATCGGCAAAGCTTCAGAACGCAGAGAGACAACTACAAATGACGCTAAACAGACTGAATGAGTTGTCTCGCTCCAACGGCTTCCGATTCTCAAAAGAGAAAACAAAATGCGTCCATTTCTGTAGGCTGAGAGGGCTATTCCCCCAACCTTCCCTGAAGCTAGATAATCATCTCTTACCGGTTGTTGAGAATATACGATTCCTGGGTATGGATCTAGATAAAAGACTTAACTGGCGAACTCACATCAGTAACCTCAGGGACAGATGCTTTAAACTTTTAAATATCTTACGTCATCTAGCAAACTCTTCATGGGGAGCAGATCGAGCATCAATGCTCAGAATATATCGAGCCTTAGTAGGTTCAAAGATGGACTATGGATGCTATATATATGCTTCAGCTCATACTTCTTATATAAAATCTCTGTCCTCTGTACACCAGAGCGGCCTACGGCTGGCAACAGGATCCTTCCGGACAAGCCCAGTACTCAGTCTCTACTCAGATTCTGGAGAACCACCGCTTGATATTAGAAGAGAGACGCTAATGTGTAATTACATTAGTAAGATTCAGTCCCTTAATACACACCCATGCTATGACGTTATTTTCAACCCACGATTTTTAACACTTTTTAATAATAAACCACGGGCAACTAAACCATTACCGATCCGAATGAAACAAGTATTAGATGATGTTGCAGTAGACCTACCATTAAACTATCCTAATGGTCAACCACAATATATACCTTGGCACGTACCAGTTCCAGAGGTTCTGACCAGATTATCAAGTCTACCTAAAGCAACAACAGCTCCTCGTTTGTACCAGCAAGCCTTTGCAGAGATCCTATCAGAGTATTCTGAATTCACTCCATTTTATACTGACGGATCAAAATCCGACTTTGATGTTACATGTGCTGTCATCTCTCCCATTTCTGAAGCCGTAGGACTAAAACTGCACCCAAAATGTAGCATATACACGGCAGAGCTCTTTGCTGTAAAGAGCACTTGTGCAAATGAAGACATACAATAAGCCCTGTCTGATCTGCACTGACTCATTAAGTGCCATACAGGCCATTACATCTTTTTCGCCTACACACCCGCTTGTAAAAGAAATTCACTCCTCACTCATTGCTCTGAACTCACATGGGATCAGAATAATTTTCTGTTGGATCCCTGGACATGTTGGTATCAGAGGCAATGAGAAAGCTGACTCAGCTGCGAAAGCTGCTCTCCTAAAAATGGATCTAGATACAACATATATTACTGCCCAAGACCTAAGGGTTATGCTGAGGGAAAAGATCCACGAGAAATGGCAACAAAAATGGCAGGACTTAGCTGGGAACAAACTTCGGGACATAAAACCTGGCGTCTCATCCTGGCAGTCCTCCGTTCGGAACAGTAGGCGAGAGGAAGTCGTGATCGCACTTTTGAGGATAGGTCACTATGCCTTGACCCATGCATTCCTATTTGCAAATAGGGAACCAGCACCAATGTGCCTTAGATGCAACTGTCAGCTGTCAATAAAACACTTACTCACAGACTGTGAAAAGTACCAAGTTTTTCGGGACCAATTACGCATCAGAGGAGAGATTAAAGACATTTTAGGTGACAACCCAGAAAACCTTGACAGGGCACTACAGTTCTTCAGGGAAGCAGGCCTGTATCATCGCCTCTAACCCTGGAACAATTGCGCTAAAGTCTTTTAATTAACTTATTTATTTATTTATTTAATCTTCTTTTATTGTCTTAGCTCATTATTAGGTGATGTTTGCATGTTTTAGCTGTTTTAAGATTTTAATATGTCAATGTTCTGTCCATATTTGTAGTGATTGTAACTGTTCCTTATTTTTTTTTAGTCACTGGCGCAAATAACCTAGCGGTTGATGCGCCAAAAAATTTTAATACTACTACTACTAATACTCCCGCAGCATCCCGGCCTGTCGTAAGAGGTGACTAATTGGGCTGGGAGAAAACCCTGAGAACATACCGCTCGATCAGCAAGGGCTGAGTCCGAGCAGTCCTGTGAATCAGCTGTCTGTGTGAGGTCATTCCAGCTGACCAAGGATTCACCCACGTGTTTGCCGTGCGTGGAGACCCGTAAGGAGGAGATGGGTGTCCTGGAGGTTGAGTGCCAGCCACAAGCAGAGTAGCTGCTGATGCACATCAAGTCCAACTGGACTTCTTATACTAACTGGCACAACACACCTCTTTAGCCCCGAATTGACTGTAAACGGGAGGCCAGGGAATAGCACACACTGGTCAATCGGCTACTGATGGCTAGTGATAAAATTCTTTCTAATGTACGTCAGTTCTGTGCGAGTGCTTGGGATGCATGCACTCTCCATCTCCATCGATGTCCGACTCAAGAGACTCACAAGTGGACGTGACTCACATGTCCAATGTAGTCCGTCAAATGCAAACTGCAGATTTTTATGATGCCTTTTCTCTAAGTATTAATAGTACTAATATCTAAACACGTATATAGAAATAGTAGCATTCTGAAGCTAGCAGCGAAGGCAATCTGGGAGGGGCAAAGTCATTATTTTTCCACCCGCAGAGACCGAGTTTTAGAAATCAAGACCTGTCAGATTGTCCACTGCGCATCTGCCACAAGCTTGTCAAGAAGTTGTGTGAGAATTAAATTCATCAGACATCCATCGCTCGGTGTCGTTGTAATACTGGTACCAAACAGTTTCGGAATTTCCTCAGTGCATGTGCAAATTGGCGCAATAATTATTATCACATAGGTAAGCTTGTATTTATTACTATCATTTATAATTCAATTAACCTTTCAAGGACTGACGTTCCCATATGGGAACGGACTGCAGCTGCGTTCTCTAGGTAGCTAAACAATATCTTGTGTGTCATAAAATGGTCAGTTAACGTTATTTTGTGGGCTAAGAGGGTCCAAAGCTTAGTTTCATTTTTAGTTTTGGCGCACTTAAGTTAAGGGAAATATTTCTTGTGATTTTTTGAAAAACAGGGAATTTTTGAGATGGTTCCTTCTTCCTATTTCCTTGCCGATGGCTGTCAAGGAAAGCTATATTTAGTATATTAGAGAATATTTTGCAACATAATACATTATTTTTGGTGCAATTAAGTTAAGAATTATTTTAGTTTTAAGTTGTGACAAAAAGACTGGCAATTATTATGTATTTTTATGAACTAAATCTCAAAAACCTGAAATTATATAGTAGAAGCGGCAACAACAAATAATAGCAAATGATTATTGTGTTAGATGTTCAAATCCTTTCAAATTTTATTTGCTTCACTTAAAAATGATATCATTAGAGGTGTTATATTTTCTATTCAGGAAAAACGTGAGCTTTCATGAGTCGACTTCACTGAAGGAGGCTCTCCGAATCCTTGCCGAGGATGAAGAGAGTGAGGTAGATGTTACCGATTTCTTCATTTCTCCAACAAAAGAAAATGAGCTAACTAATGAAGAATCGGCTGATGAAGATGAGGAAAGATTGGTTGACAATTTCACTGGCAAGAAAATGAGGGCACAAGCCGAAATTCGGTTGGCAACCAACGAAAGAATCGGTGCTGAAGAAGACGATGGGGCAAAGAAATCTGTGTGAAGAAAATTGATAAAGGGCAGCATTGAGTGTACAGGAAGTTTTTCTGAAGCAGATTACTCTTCATACTCTTTACATACAGTTAGCTGCATCGAATTGCTAGAGCTCTTCATCGATGACGAGCTCGTCGCATTCATAGTGGAACAAAGTGAGAATTACGCCCGATTTTTTAATTGCCCCAGTCCACAAATTACAGCAGAGGAGATGCGAGCCTTCATTGGCATTTTGATTGTATCCGGGTACATCATTCTCAAGAAAAAAAATATTACCGGGATGCGAAAAAGGATGTATATATTGAATTGGTTAGTGGAGCGATGAGGATGGGCTGATTCATCCAAATAATGAAGTGGATAATAAAGAAATGGCTGGATAATTTGGTAATTTTGGGTGCTTGAACACCGTATGGAGTTACACCGTTCATGAAAGCTAAAAGATTTTGTAAGAAACAAAAGAAAATTATTCAGCTTCCATAACCCTGCGTCCAAGTATAATAAGCATATGGGTGGAACTGACAAAATTCATGAACACGTAAATTCACTGCATATTGGTAAGATATGATTTATATCTATTATATATAGATGCTTCTTCGGATTCATTCATATATTATTACTATATATAAAGCTGCAAATCCTACTGATTGACACAAATTCCTGGGCATTTTTAATCGGGCTAGAAGGCTGAAATTTTCAGGAGGGAGTTATAATTAACAGTCGAGTTGGGAAAAAATCGAAAATTCTCAGATTTTGACCTAGGATTGAGCCCAGACACGATTATATTTTTCAATGTATTTAAACGGCGAAAACGAAAAATGGCCATGCAGAGAAAATTTCTTTCGTTAATTAAATTATGAAAACTTAATCGTAAAGCAGTAGGACCTAGTCTGTGTTACGTCTAAAAGATTAAAATTTACTTTTCTTGCAACCGATTTTAACTTTCCTGCACGAAATTCGCAAAATCTTAGTTTGAACGCCAATTTTTTTACGTTTTTTTCTCCTCATTTTGAAAATTAAATCTATGGCAACAACCATTGTTTGAATCGAAAACAAGTTTGTTTACGATCCTATTTTCATATGCCATGAGAAAGGTTTGATTCATTTTTAAATATTTTAAATGTTTCCTTCGATATATGTTATTACTGAATGCTGACAAATGTAAATTTCATCAAAATAGACAGTAGATATCTGCACAGTCAATGAATCAATCGTGAATGCATGCTGTGATAACATAAGTTTATGTAGAGGATACGAGACTATTTATCAACGAAGATAATCGGAAAAGTCATGTAAGTAGTGAGATTATTCGAGGAATTAAATGAAAAGTCACCACTGAATCTATATTAGAGGGATAGGAAAGCAATTAGGATGAAAAATACTCATTAATTACTGATGAAGGACGTATTATACCGGATCAAGTCTACCTATGCCTGAGTAAAAGTAAGTACAACTGAAATTTACATCATCCTAAAATATTACTATCAGAATATTAATGCGAATTTTAAGTTTTAACGTCAATCTGTAGAAATAATAAGTTCTTTTTCTACGTTTCTTTAATTATACGTAGTATATTACGTAAATACGTAATGAATCTAAAAATTCGCAAAAATCTACACATGAAATAAACTGATTTCCTTGAACGACCTTCTGATTACATTGTTCTACGCTGGATAATTCTTGGTTAGTAAAAACAATCTTTGCATGTATCATTGTATGAATATTATTTTCTCATCTTCTCAAAACGGGCTTTAGAATAAAGTTCTTTTTCTACGTTTTTTAAAACTATTTACATAATTACGTTGCCTATTGTCTATTTGTTTATTTAATTAGAAACGGAGCTCATTGTCGTGGTAGACGCCATTTAATGAACATAGGATTCAATTGCAGTATGTCTTACACTGAACCGAGTACTTCAGGTAACGAATCGTCTATCGAATTCTCGCCTTTTTATTTTATGCAGATATTTATTCTAACTTAACATTCTTAAGCTTATTTCTTTAAATTACTTTTACGAATGCATATTAAAACGTCGTCGTCGCTGCTGCTAGATTCATCGCGGTGGGATCCTGAAAGAGATACCACGGAATCAGCCGTTCGCCGCGGAAACCTTCGACCTTATATATTCATTGAGGAATGAAATCCAAAACTAAGTAAGGTAAGAATTGATTTGAGAAGCGACGTGTTTTCACATTGCCAGCTTTATGTCGTGCTAGGAAGAGTACGTTCCTCAGAAAATATCAGGGTGTTACTTGCACTGGAAAGGATATTTGATAATATTCCGTACGCTGTCAACATTGTCCTCATCATCATATGGTGATCTGCCCAGAAGCAGGCGCCGCGGCCATAGGATTCAATTGGAGTATGTCTTGCACTAAACCGAGTATATACCACAGGTAACGAATCGTCTATCAATTTCTCGCATTTTAATTTTATGCAGATTTTTATTTTAACTTTACTTTGGCGTATTTACTTAATTTAATTTTACGAATGTGTAATCACGAAGAACTCAACTCCAAAACTCCCGTATCAAATGAACGTGAAAGGCCTTCGAAGTAATTATTCTATTATTATATTATTTAATGAATCTCGATCTTAGATTTAAAACTATGTATACTAAAGAGAATGGCATAATTAAAAAGAAACGTTCATATAACATAAAAACCGATAACACAGGGTAGTATCCCTTGATAATTTTCTTTGCTTGCATTATGCAAGCACCCATTTACTAGTACTTATATATATATACACTGGGGATCAAAAGTCTAGCCATGTTCCACAAGTGCCACCGACTTGAAATTTTTACGACGTTATGGCCATGACGTGTAACCTCCAGGAAAAAGCCGACTTTGAACCTAGGTGTCATGGGTTCGACTCCAGAAGGCCCCAAAGTGGCATTTTTCCCCATAAGATTACATGGCGGGGATTTTCGAAAATTTTTTTGAGGCACTTCCCGGAAGAGTTTAGAGTTGAAATTCAAGAGATCGCTAGATGCCGTGTATATCTAAAGGAAACCATAAAGACATCTACAAATATTATCCTTGGTTTGATGCTAGGCCAGGGCAAATATTCTCCCGTTTAATTTACATTGCGATTTTTAAGATTTTTTTAAATTTCTTACAGATGACTTAGAAACTTGAAACTTGGCACGTGGATATATATCATAAATATATTTCAAAATAAAATTTTAGAACTCGATGATGGTCCTTGGTTCGATCCCAGAGGGCCATTTACATCCTACAATGCATTTCTTATGGAGATTACGGAAGCAAATTTTAGGTACTTCCTGGCAAGTTGTTGACTTCAAACTTCGCATTTAATAAGATCAGGTCAAACCAAGTCATAATGTGTTTTCACAGCTGCCAGTAGGTCCTGGGTTCGACACCAGGCGTCTCTACAATCAGTAATTGATTCAATTTTTAGGAACTATTTTGAACCCTTTCCCAATATTATAGAAACTTCAAATTTGGCATATAGATAGAGATCATAAATAACTTTCGGAAACATCTTTTAGATTTCCAAGATCATTCTTGGTTCGAATCCAGAGAGCCATTTAAATTCGTGAAAATTAGAACGTCTTTTGAGGCAGTTGTAGCCCATATTTCTGCTTGAATTTTCACACATAGTTAGAGATAGTGATGTTCTATTGTGTTTCATAGTAGGTTCACCAGTAAGACCCCGGTTCAATGCCAGACGATGGAATTTCAGCGAATTTTAAGAAAAATTTCAATCCACTTTTTTCTTTTGATGGCCGTCCCGATATGATGCCGACATGAAAATAGTGTTGTCGATCTGCTTGCAGTATGCAAGCAACATTTTACTCGTATATATAAATCTATTATATATAGATGCTTCTCCGGATTCATTCATATATATAGCTATATAGATAGGATACAAATTCACAGGCTAGACCACAAGCGTCATTGACTTGAAATTTTTATGACATATTGGCCATAACGTATAACCCCCAGGAAAAAAGCGACTTTGATCCTCAGTGTCGTAGGTTCGATTCCAGAGGGCCCCAAAGTCCCAATTTTTCCCGTTTAAATGCATTGCCGTGATTTTCGGGAATTTAAAAAAAGTTTCCGGAAAGGTAGAGAAATAAAACTCAAGGTGCCTATATTTATGGTCTTGGACTTTCGAAAACATCAATGACTTTCACAAAAAATATCCTGGGTTCGATGCTAGGACGATGCAAAGATCTGCCCTTTAAAATACATGGGAGCTGTTTTTCATTATTTTTTTTTGATGCACTTCTCGAAAAAATAGGAAGTTCGTGCTTAGCCGGAAAGTGTAAGGTAAGAATTAGTTTAAGAAAAATATTTTCATAAGACCGTACTGTTCCTGGGTTCGATGCCAGAGCACATTAAAATTTCTCTCATAAGGAATATAAGGGAAAAGTAGGACGTCCTTTGAAGCAGTTGTACCCAATATTTTTGCTTGAATTTTCACACATGGTTAAAGGTGGTGATCGTCTTTAATGCTGCATAGAAAGTATTACCAGATAGACCCAGGTTCGAAGCCAGACGGTATATATATCCCCCATTTATAATATATTGAGTTAGTTTTCATTATTTATTTTGTTGTACTTCTCGAAATAATAGGAATTTCTTGCTTTGCTATAAGATGTATATTAAGACTCGGCTGAAGAAAAAAAATTAGATACGACAATGCTGTTAGTGGGTTCGATGCCAGAGCACATTAAAATTTCTCACATAAGGAATATACGTAAAAAGTAGGACGTCGTTTGATGCAGTTGGAACCAATATTTCTGCTTAAATTTTCACACATAGTTATAGATGGTGAGATCTTCTATTGTGCTGCATAGTAAGTTCACCAGTAAGACCCGGGTTCGATGCCAGATGATGAAATTTAAGCGAATTTTAAGAAAATTTTAATCCTTTTTTTTCTATTGAGGACCGTCCCGATATGATGCCGACATGAAATTAGTGTTGTCGATTTGCTTGCAGTATGCAAGCTACATTTTACTCGTATACCTATATAGATAGATAGATAGATAGGATACCAATTCACAGCCTAAACCACAAGCGTGATTTACTTGAAATTTTTACGACGTATTGGCCATAACGTGTAACCACCAGAAAAAATGTGATTTTGAACCTCAGTGTCATAGGTTCAATTCCAGAGGGCCCCAAAGTCCCGATTTTTCCCGTTTAAATGCATTGCTTTGATTTTCAGGAATTAAAAAAAAATACTTTCCGGATAGGTAATGAATCGAAACTCAAGGAGCCTATATATATGGTCATGATTTATCGAAAACATAAATGACTTTTATGGAAAATATCCTGAGTTCGATGCTAGGTCGATGCAAAAAACGGCCATTTGAAATACATTGAGGTAGATTTTCAATATTTTAATTCATGCACTTATCGAAATGATAGGAAAATCTCGCTTATATGGAAGATGTATATTTAGCATAGTTTTTTTGAAAAAAATGAAGATAAGACCTTACTGTTCCTGGGTTCGATGCCAGAGCACATAAAAGTTTCTCTCATAAGGAATATAAGGGAAAAGTAGGACGTCATTTGAGGCAGTTGCACCTAATATTTCTGCTTGAATTTTCAAACATGGTTAAAGGATGTGATCTTCTTTAGTGCTGTATAGAAAGTATTACCATAAAGACCCGGGTTCGAAGCCAGATGGTAAATATATCCCCCATTTAAAATCCATTGAGTTAGTTTTCATTATTTATTTTGATGTATTAATCGAAATAATAGGAAAATCTTGCTTTGCTAGAAGATGTATATTAAGATTCGGTTTAAGAAAATAATTAGGTATGACCATGCTGTACCAGGGTTCGATGCCAGAGCACATTAAAATTTCTCTCATAAGGAATATATGGGAAAAGTAGGACGTCCTTTGGGGCATTTGAAGCCCACATTTCTGCTTGAATTTTCAGACATAGTTAGAGGTGGTGATTTTCTGTTGCACTGCATTGGACGTATCACCAGAAAGACCCAGGTTCGATGCCAGATGATTAAATTGCAGAGAATTTTAAGAAAATTTTCAACCTTTTTTTTTTTCTTTTTAGGACCGTCCCGATATGATGCCCAAATGAAATAAGTGTTGTCGATCTGCTTGCAGTATGCAAGCTACATTTTACTCGTAAATTATTTACAGCTCAGACAATCAAATAATAATAATCAAAGGTAATCCTCAGATCCAAGGACAAAATTAGAGTTTAGACGGGAGATTGCTCAGGTGTACTTTATTCGGTACAAGACGGAATAAAAACCACCCGGTGGACGACTCAGCAAGGCTTCCACGTCAAAAACTGGCTCCACGCAAGAGATGCGGTATGATCATTTAATCTGTCTAATCGGTGACATACCGCAAAACAAGGGAAAATGCTGCACATATGAAGAGTGTGAGAGTCGTTGTGGGAGAACAATGCATAACAAGTGCGATGTTGGGCTCTGTGTAAAATGATATATAAAGTACTTCACAAAATAATTACAAAATAAATGCTTATATATTCCAAGAAAAACCATTTCATACAATACTGTTTTGAAATAAATAAGATTTTTTGCAATTAAATGCTTTTTTTAAATTTCATCATGGTGTGCGTAATAGTAGTAGTGGGAAGGACTGACGTGCCCATATGGGAACGGGCATTTGCAACGAACCTATTATTGTTAACTTTTTAAAACAATTTTCTGTTGGAAATTTAGGTCATCTGAATACCAATATACTAAAATTAGGGTAATTTTTAAGAAAAAATAACACTTGTCTTTGGAGGGTTAAAATAGTAAAATCGTACATATTGTAACAATATTTTTAGAGCACTGTTATTTCTTTCCATTAAGGTGTGTTGGTTTAAGTTTTTTAAATTGTGGTGCATTGTGAATGTTGGATGGAAGTGTTTTGGTTTTGGTGGCGCTGAAGGACCAGCAGAAAGGCCACCGGCGATTAGTGTGAGTGACGTGAAGGATGACTCAAAAAAAATATTTAAGGACCGAGATTGCGAGGAGGTGAGGACACACTCTAGCTCACTACACTGCCTCTAGGATGGCATTCTGACTGCCGAGGTCATTGCCAGCAGGCCCGATACCACGACCAGACCAGGGCAGGGAAAGGAGATCACGTGAAGTGGTTTGCATTATTGATATTCAGAATAGAGCGGCTCCACATTAGATGTCATATTGTGAACAGCTCTAAATTTATTTTTGTTAATCCTTAATTTTTTTCTGTTGTTTAACATAATTGAATAATAAATTGTGCATGAGGTATCAATTGCGGTTCTAATTCTTTTTTGTACTCATGCTTGACTTGTCCTTCCGCGGTAGGGCAGTGGTGACCTCCGTCGCCGACCTCGGGGACCCAATAATTAATTTAATTACTTGATTGTTCTGTAAGATATGGCGGACGATTTTGTTCCCTTACAATATAGAATGTATATACACAATCTATGTCAATTTTCACTGAGTTCTTTTTAACAGGACAACGCGTTTCGACGTTAGATCCTCAGGTACCCTTATTCTCATGTACACCTTATGGTCGGATCGTGTTGTACTATTAGAATAAAGTCTGCGAAGAGACAAACTGGAAGGGGTGCATATAGTCATAATTTTTCCAACCACAGTGACCAGGTTTTAGAAAACGGACATATCAGGCACCAGATCGTCCTCTGCGCATATGCCACAAGCTTGTTTGTGAGAAGTTGTGAGAGGATTGAATTCATCAGCCATCCATCGCCCATCGTCTTTGTAGTACTGATACCTGATTGTTGGAATTTCCTCAGTGCAAGTGCAAAATGGCACAATAATTGTTATCACATTGGTAAGAATGTATTTATTATTATAATTTTTAATTCGATTAAAATAGCATACATCATAGTTTTTAGCATACATGAAATTTTATTTTAATAAAAGCGACATGTTTTGAACATAGACATCTCTGTCAGCAGGCATGTAAAAGTATTTGTGTCTAGATCTGTTTTTAGGAGAGCGGCTTTCGCAGCTGTGTCAGCTTTCTCATTGCCTCTGATACCAACATGTCCAGGGATCCAACAGAAAATTATTCTGACCCCACGTGAGTTCAGAGCAATGAGTGAGGAGTGAATTTCTTTTACAAGTGGGTGTGTGGGCGAAAAAGATGTAATGGCCTGTATGGCACTTAATGAGTCAGTGCAAATCAGACAGGGCTTATTGTATGTCTTTATTTCGTTCTTTTGAAAAGTTTTTTATTTTTCCTTGGACATAGTTACAGTTTTATATATATATAAAAGTACCCTTTTTAGGCAGGCGCCTTTCTCTGGGCTTGTCAGGGGGAATGGAGGCATTGGGAAGGAGTGCACGACATTCGTCCGAGGCAGCAGGGAAACCCAACAAAAACCTGCTGCGAGCACATGGGTATAGGGTGGGTCACCGATTGATTTGTACATGGTTTTTATGGTATCTTTGAGTTTATATAATTTAGGTGGCCTTTACATTACAGTTTAGTTAGTTGTACAGTGCAAAATTGAATATTTATGGCCCCTGGCAAAGTCTATTTTCTTTATCTATTTTTCTTCTATTTTTCCTTCGTTTCTGTCCTTAGGTGGTGGCTGCTGCTCCTTGGGGGATCCTTGCTTCCTCTGGTCCTTAGTATGGGGTTCCTGTGCTAGTGGTGTTTGTCCTTTCTGGCGTTTGGTGCTTCTGGGAGTTTGGCTATAATTTGGAGACAAAAGAGATCGGAATCAGTGATGGTGGTATGGCCTCCTTCTCCTCCGGGGCCAGGGGGTTAGGCATGGTATTGGGAGGAGAGAGGAGGGGATAGGGACTGCATGGTGTACGAGAGGGTGAGGGAAGACCTGTGGGAAGAAGGAAGGGAAAGTGGATATTGCTACCCTAGCTGGGGTTGGGTGTTTGTGTAGGGGTCGCCTGGGTAATGGGCGGGAGAGTGGTTGCAGGATGTGGGTGAGGGTGTCTGGTACATTGATACTGAGTCTGTTGAAGGGTGTGGCACGTAGTCTGGTCATCCGGTGGAGGATCGGCTCTACACCGGAGAGGTCGTGGATCTCGCTGCTGGGGAAGACTGGCGCGACATCGGAGATGTGCCGTAGTATCCTTCTCACCAGCTTGGCTATGTCTTGTAGGGGGCCTTCAGCAAGGGGTGTGATGGCAGCGCAGGCATACTCTGCAATGGGTGGTACAAATGCCTTGTAGATTGTAGTGGCGCCTCGGATACTAAGGCCGCTACCCCTGGGTCTCACTACTCTGATTAGGTTTGCTCGTCTGGACTATGGAGAGAAGGGTGAGAGTTTGTTTTATGGTGATTGGGGCATCTTCGGGTCCTTTCTCTGCGTCCTTAGGGGTTGGGGGTGCTGTGACCTGCAAAGGAATAGTTGTAGCGAGTGATGTTGGGGCTGTTGGGAGTTGTGGGCAGGTCCAGTTGGTTGAGGAGTGGCTGGTGCTGTTGCAGTTGGCACACCTCTGCTGCAGGGCTCTGCAGTCCAGGAAGCAGTGACCTCCTCCGCACCTAGAGCATTTTACTGCTGAGGTGCACTGGCTTGTTGGATGGCTGAATGACTGGCATCTGCCGCAGATGGATGGGAGGGCTGGTGGGGGGCAAGATGGCTCCACTCTGCAATGCCTGCCCCAGAAGAGGAAACCTTCCTCAAGGAGGCGTGCTACGGATGGTTCTTTGTATGAGAACAGCCTGAAAAAGGTGGTTGGGGTATTAGTCGCCCGGGCGATGATCCGTAGTAGTAGTATTATGGTTTGAGGATGCGTCAACAGCTAGGGTTATTTGCACCACACACACAAATAAAATTCCTTATGAAAGTAGAAATTACTGTAGTAGATACATTTAATTTTATAAAACTAAAGAAAATTACCACAGCACTATGAGCTTCTTGTTAGGTTGTTATATTTGGTTTATGAGCTTGGTCTCACTTATAAACTTGATTACTTTCTCTACCAAGCTTATGTCATTTTTTTAAATGTCCTTAAGGCTACCCTGAATGCTTAACCTCTCTCGTATATTTTGATATTTAGTAGTAGTAGTAGTATTATGGTTTGAGGGTGTGTCAACAGCTAGGGTTATTTGCACCACATACACAAATAAAATTCCTTATGTAAGTAGAATTTACTGTAATAGATACATTTAATTTTAATTTTATAAAGCTAAAGAAAATTACCACAGCACTATGAGCTTCTTGTTAGGTTGTTATATTTGGTTTATGAGCTTGGTCTCCCTTATAAACTTGATTACTTTCTCTACCGAGCTTATGTCATTTTTTAAAATGTCCTTAAGGCTACCCTGAATGCTTAACCTCTCTCGTACATTTTGATATTTGTCACAGCTTTCAAACAAATGTGCAACTGTTAATGGCTCACTGCAGGTCTGGCAGATGGGAGGATCCTTCATCTCTGTGAATAAATAAGAGTGTGTGAGAGAGCAATGCCCAATCCTGAGACGAGTGATAGCAATTTCCTCTCTCCGACAGCGCCTAATGGATGTACCCCAAGATGTTATGCCATCTTTCACAGATTTAAGCTTGTTCCCGTGTTGTGTTTGCCACAATTCTCTCCATTGAGAGTGAGCTGTATTTCTCAGGATGCCCTTGAGATCCTGAGCTGGTACCTGATCCCATTCTATATCCCACCTATGGATGGCCTCTTTTGCTGCCAGGTCTGCCTTTTCGTTTCCTTGAATTCCAGCATGTCCAGGAACCCATATAAAGGTGATGTTAATGCCTATTTCTTTTAGATCCTTCAGGATGGATTGTATGTTCTGGACTATTGGGTGGAATGAGGAAAATTGAGTTATGGAGTGCAGCGCACTCATGGAATCTGTGCATATCATGTATCGTCCTTGTCTGCCCTTTATATTTGATAATGCCATTTGTATTCCAACTAGCTCAGCAGTAAAAATACTACACATTGGGTGTAGTTTTACTCTCACTGTTCCTAGATCTTTGGACAAAAGTGCACACCCCGTCCCTACATCTGACTTGGAGCCATCTGTGAAGATAGGAGTGCAACTTTCGTAGAAATCAGACATCTCCTTGTATCTTTGCTGGAATAATATGTCAGATGTTGATGACTTTGTTTCTGTGGCCAACCTGTTATCACAGTCAGGCTCTGGTAATGTCCACGGTTGGTCCCTAGGAAAACCTTCAGGGCATACTTCTGGAAAGCTGAATCCAGTCGTCTCCATAAAAATATAAAATCTTATCCCAAGAGGCTTGGTGGCTCTTGGTCGTCTGATAAAAACATCTAAAAACTTTGGCTTGAAAACAATGTTAAAACAGGGGTGAGATCGCATGGAGAAGAGTTTGGCTGCATAGTTGCACATCAGAGTGTTTCTACGAGCCCACAGTGGAGGTTCACCAGATTCAGAATATAGGCTAAGGATGGGGCTAGTCCTGAATGCACCAGTGGAGAGCCTTATGCCTGCATTGTGTACGGAACTGAGAGATTTTAAATAAGACTCTCTGGCTGAGGAGTAAATAAAGCACCCATAATCAAGTTTAGAGCAAACCAGTGCTCTGTACAACTGCAGCATTGCAGACCAGCTGCTCCCCATGACAAACCGGATAAAACTCTAAGCAGGTTAAGCTTCTTGTGGCACCTGTCCCTCAAGTCCTGGATGTGCCTCCTCACATCCATCCTCCTGTCCAGCAGGACACCCAGGAATCGGATAGAATCCACTACAGGTAGCTGCCGGCTTCCAAGCATTATGGTTGGTGGAGGGGAGAGGCCTCTTTGTCTATAAAAATGCATGCACCTTGTTTTGTCTTCGGAGAAACGGAGTCCATTGGTGAGACACCACTTGTTCAGCTTGTTCAGGGCAATCTGTATTTGTCTTTCTGCCATTGAGAGTTTGGATGAGCGGCAGAAGATGGCAAGGTCATCCACAAACAGTGATGCTATCACAGGTGTTCTGATGCACTCGGTGATGCTGTTGATGGCAATGGCGAAAAGAGTAACACTCAACACAGATCAATGGGGAACTCCATTGTCTTGTTTAAAAAGCTGAGAAAGGTGGCCGTTTATCCTTACGCGAAAGCAACGATGTTTTAAAAAGTTTTGTATAAAAATGGGCAGGTTCCCTCTAAATCCCCACGAGTGTATTGACTTCAGGATTTGATGGTTCCAAGTGGTGTCGTAAGACTTCTCAATGTCAAAGAAGACCACCACTACATGCTGTCGCAAGAGGAATGCCTCCTGAATATAATTCTCACCAGGTGATCAATACTTGATCTACTGTGCCGGAATCCACATTGAATATCTGATAGGAGATTACGCTTTTCTAAGAGCCATACAAGTCTCCTGTTGACCATTCTCTCCATCAGCTTGCACATACAGCTAGTCAGAGATATTGGGCGGTAGTTTGAGGGATAAGATTTCTCTTTCCCTGGTTTAAGGATGGGGATGATTAGGGATTCCTGCCAACTCTCAGGGAAGACCCTTTCCATCCAGATCTGATTTATTGTCTTTAGCAAATCTATCTGAGATGCCTTGGGGAGATTCTTGATAAAGGCGTTATGGACCTGATCTATTCCTGGTGAGGTTTCCTTGCATGTATGTATGGCATCCTGAAGTTCCCACAAACTGAAAGGTTTGTTATATGGTGCTGTGGTTCCGGAATCTGAAACTTTGAAATTAGTTTTTTCTTTCTGTTCTTTCAAAAGTTGGAATGAATGTAACTGTCTGTGCAGCTGATGGAGGCAAAAAGTTCACCAAACGCATCAGCAATTTCTTGGGGTGAGTTTACAATTCTGTCTTCAATCTTAAGTGCTGGTATCTGGGAGAAATGATGGTTCCCCAAAATAGACCTGACTTTTCTCCATACCTTTGACATAGGGGTTTGGTGATTTATTTCTGAGATAAAATTCATCCAAGAAGACTTCTTAGCCTCTCTCACCATTTGTCTGGCTCTAGCTCTTAATCGCCTGAAGGCTGCCAAGTTTGGAGTGGTGGGGTACTTTTTAAAAATTTGCAGGGCCTTTTTCCTTTTCTGAATGGCATCTGCACATTCCCTGGTCCACCATAGGACTGGTGGTCGTCGAGGCATCCCTGATGACAAGGGTACACTACCTTGCGCAGCTTTAATAATTGCTGCAGTTAGATCCTCCACATTTTGCAATGCTCCTGCATTGGCGTTAAAATAAAAACTGAAGAGCTCTCTGAAGTTAGCCCAGTTTGCTTTCTTGAGGATCCATGTCCTAGGTAGACCCTAGTTGCCATCACAACCACCATGTTTCCTAATTATTAGGGGAAAGTGGTCACTACCACATAAATCTTTGTGTGCTGACAGACTAAAAAGTGGAGCAATAGTGCTGGAGCTCACAAATAAATCTATGGATGAGTATCTACCAGTAAAAGCATTAAAATGTGTTTTTTCTTTGTCATTTAATAAAACCAGGTTAAAATCATTAAAAAACGTCTCCAAGAGACGTCCTCTTCCGTTGTGATCCCTTAGATCATCACCCCAAAGACTGTTGTGGGCATTGAAGTCCCCCAACAATACAAAGGGTTTAGACAACTGCTTAATTAGGTCTTCCAGGTTTTTTCTCGTTACTGGAGCCCATTCTGGCAGGTAAAGATTGCAGAATGTGATCTCTGAGGGGGTAGCAATGGTGACTGCTAAAGCCTGGAATGGTGTCTGCAAGTTCACCTGGGAGGTGTAAAGGGCCTCCCTGATGAATGCAGAGACCCCACCACAACCTCTGTTGCCACTTAGGTCATCTGCTCTAAAAATCTTATAACCCTTCAATTTTGGGGAGTCTGTAGGTCTAAAATGGGTCTCTTGGATAAAAATGCAAGAGGGGTTGTAATCTCTCACCAAGATCCTAATTTCTTCCTGGCGTGTGTAAGAACCATTACAATTCCATTGAATTTTTAAAAACATTTAAATTAAATATAAATAAATAAATAAGGTTTTAACATTAAAATCTAAGGATAAAAGTCATTATCAATAAATAAAATTGTATCACCTTTTAATCTTGACCTTTCTACCTTGCCTCCGCTCTAAAAGAACCTTTTGGAGGGTTGTCTCAGACAAAACCTCATCCTCCTCCATGCAGGAGTCAGAGGACTCATTGGGAGGGGTAACTGAGAGGTCAACATTAATTTTCTGACGTGAGGAAGAGGGGGTAATGGTAGTGCTCTTGCCTCCTGTATCTGTCTTCCTCACAGATTGAGGGGGAGCATTGGTTTTATGGCTGTTATCCTCTGTCGTGGATCTAGTGCAGACTGGTGTCTTTTCAGGGATTTTAGTTTTTCCTTTCTTTTCCTTTGGTTTTTCTATATATGGGTCTGTCTGGCACCCGATATTAGATTTCTTCACTGTAGCTACTACTGCATATGATCGGGAGAATGTAGGACTGACTAATTCTCTGTACTTTTTCCTAGCCTCAGCATAAGAAATTTTATTTGTTATTTTGAGTTCTGTAATTTTCTTTTCCTCCTGAAGCTTGGGGCATTCACGGGCATAAACAGGGTGACTTTCTTCACAGTTGGTACATTTTGTTGGTCCGCTACATGGCTCTCCATCATGTTTATCCCCAGCACACTTTGGGCAGGTGGCCTTGCCCTTGCATGAATTGGCAGTATGGCCATAACGGTTACATTGAAAGCACCGCATGGGACTGGGGATATATGGTCTTACATTACATGCCTCGTATCCTACAAATACCTTCTCTGGCAGCGTGTCGCTTGAGAAGGTTAGGACTACAGAGGTGGTATTTATTGTCTCCCCGTTCTGTTTTCTCTGGAGTATACGACAGGAGATGACTCCCTGGGAAGCCATCTCCTTCGTTATCTCCTCATCTTTTACATAAAGGAGATCATACGAAGAGATTACCCCACGGCATGTATTCAGAGTTCTGTGTGATTCTACTTTCACCGGGGTTTCGTGAAAGGTACTTATTAGTAGTAGTTTATCACTCTGTTTTTCATTGTCAGTTTCAATTAGCAGTGTTCCATCCCGTAGCTTTTTCACTGACGGTAGCTTTCCCTGAATTGAGCCAGACAGCACCCTGTGAATGAGGAAGGGAGACATCTTAGTTATGGTCTCCCCTTCCTTTGCACATTTCACAATAAGGTATTTATTACATTTCCGAACATTTTCTCCCCCACCCACAGCTGGGCGGGGTCTTTTGGGAGGAGGTTGGTTGTTTTCCATATATTAGGAAAAAATTTCATCCCTCGGGCTCCCCACCCACCACGGAGCCACACAAACTGGGACGCCGCATCGCAAACCGATACGGACGCCAGGGCTACTAAAGGGATATAGAGCCTAGGATGTCGCTAAGCAGACTGGGAATGACCTCCGGAACAGTGGCAGCTCCTCCAAACCACACTCCTCCATTGGCCTCCAGCAGAATGCGTGCGTGCATCCCAAGCGTTCGCACAGGACTGACGTACGCTAGAAAGGAATTTATCCCCAGCCATCATTAGCCGATAGACCAGGGTGTGCTATTCCCTGGCCTCCCGTTTACAGCGAATTCGGGGCCAAAGAGGTGTGTTGTGCCAGATAGAATAGGTAGTCCAGTTGGACTGGAAGCGTATCAGCAGCTACTCTGATTGTTGTTGGCACTCAACCTCCAGGACACCCATCTCCTCCTTACTGGTCTCCACGCACGGCAAACACGTGGGTGAATCCTTGGTCAGCTGGCATGACCTCACACAGACAGTTGATTCACAGGACTGCCCAGACTCAGCCCTTGCTGTTCGAGAGGTTTGTTCTCTGGGTTTTCTCCCCGCCCAATTAGTCGCCTCTTACGACAGGCCGGGATGCCGCGGGAGTATTCTCCATCCCCCTACCCGCAGGGGCGGCGATATGGAAATTTCGGCTACGGTTAATCGAAGTTTAACTGATTTGGGATTTACTCCGTTAATAACGCAAACAAAATAACGTTAGCCGCTGGAATAGCAGCTGAAGATATAAGACAAACTAGTCAGTGTGATGTTGAGGAATGCTCGTCATTCTGATCTAATAAAAGAAATTCAAACAAAAATTAAAATATCCGATAGATCGATGAAAGTTCAACTATTGACATTGGCACCAAAGAGTTGGTCGATAGCACTTACAGCGAAAACATTTGTGGTATTAGAACGTACGTGGAAAGCAGCATGGCTGGTTTTGCACGGTTATCGGGCGTGACCCCTGGGGCGATGGGGTTACTGGTTCAAATGCCTGAACTGGTAGTGACGATGTCACTACCAGTACCAGTCATGGACCAACGCAATATACTAAAAACGTCTACATAAAATAACCAGGACGATAAACAACAGAAGACATGTGGCATCACCATAGCAACCTTCTCAACTTTGTTAATTTATTTAGTGCTGTACGAGCTCGCGATGAAAAACTAAGTGTACTTTGTTAAGAGGTTTGAAACATCCTCTTTCAAATGAAAATAATTTACAAGAGTATCAAAAAGGTCTTTCTTTTCTAAGAGTGAACAGAAAATAGCCTATTTTTCTCGTTTTTACAAATGTCATCCTCATAGTTGTCCCTGTTTCTAGTAGAGATGGGAACCTCGAAAAAAATGAAACGTTTTAAACGTTTAAAACGTTTGAAAAAAACGTTTTTTTCATTCGTCATGAAAAAAACGTGAAAAAAACGTTTTTTTCGTCAATTTTGAGATGGCGTTCTTCGTGGTTTATCCGATAGATTTACTATCCTGATTAGTAAATTTTGCAGTTGACCTGACCTAATAGCTTGTAAAGAATGTATTTCTCTAGTTTTTAAAACGATTTTATAAAAAACACAAGTGTTTATATGTTTGCAAGACTGATACATTGTATAAAATCAACATTTTCAGGCGTAACTTTGTGAAAGTTCGGCTTCATGATAAAATTCAAATGAGTTAATAGCTTTGTAAAAGCAATCTATGATAAAGCGTAAAAAATTTCGAAAATTGGCCCCATGTGGTTCACTAGTGACCGCTTAGGTTCATGTTGCCGAACAGAAAATAGTGTTCATAGTTTTTTCTTGACACCATGTATTCACGTGTTGGAATTCATCAAATTCAGTGTTCCGCTTCAAGCTCTGAATGGAAGACATATCGTTGCGTGGATTATTTGAGCGTGTGTATCATCGTTCGAACGGTTCGAAATTAGTTTTCAGATGTTCAAAAGAGCAAAAAAAGTTTTATCACTTAAAAAACCCTGCGGTAACTCGATTCTGATTCACAGCTATTGTTCGGGAATCATTAATTACTAACAAAAGTGTACTACAACAGATAGCGATTGATGCGAATCCTAAGAATCCACCCCAGAGGCTTCGTCACGACGCAAAAAACGTGTTCTGTCCGAAAATTAACTTTTGGATTTTTTTAAATGATCTGCAAGACGTTCTGAAATCATTTAAAGCTTACATAATCGACATGGCAAATGATGAGCCACAGCTTAGCAAAGTCTGCTGCATTTTCCTAGATCCCTTTGAAAGAGTAAAACATTTTTGTATGATCACAGCTTAAATTACTGATGGTCGCAGTTGTAAAATAATAAATTTAATTAAAAAGAGAAGAGATTTGGCCGTGACGAAGGCCCATTTGCCAGCTAGTTTTTTTTGACCCTTCAAGAAAATGTTCGAGCTTGGAACCATCAAAAATTTCTGATGTTTTTAAATTTGTTGATATTCTCGCAAAATCAGATCCCACCTTCAGTGAAGAGAATATAGCTGAAATTCATTCCGAGATGGCAACAAACGTGGCTGACGATGGTAAGTGGAAGACACCATACGTCATTTCAGTATCTAAAAAACTTTCGCCTCTAATTTTTTGTAAGGGAATATGCTCCAAAACAAAAGTCTATTGAGTTGCCGTAAAGATTTTTCACTTCCACCCACATCCTTGGCGACGGAAAGATGTTTTAGCAAGCACGGAAATATTCACAACCTAAGAAGAAACCGCAGGACTAATGAAAGAGCTTTGAAACCTATTTTAATCAAGCACAACTTGAAATTACTGGAAACCGAAAGGGCTAAAATTTCAGGCGATAATCTCTCGATAACTGGATGGAGAGGAAGTTGTTACACCTGCGGGTGTAGATGAGAACTATTCTTCACTCATTTCCAACGAGGAATCAGATCTAGATGGCGTTGTGGAGGAATTTGAAGACACTGTTACAGACTAATCCAATCCAAAACATATGGCCACTTTGGTTCTTTTGCTTTTGTATCGAGTTTTATGCATCTTTAGAGTTGTGCCCTACAGACTATAATTTATTTGCAACTAATACAGATTATAATTTAACTACAAATAATATAATTATGGCTGTAATTGATACCATGAAAGATGATATAGTCCATGATTAAAAAAATATGTAAAAATATATCCTTCTTATTTATAATTATCTACGAACTTTTTCACCAATTTATTTCAAGCACTCTAAGATACGAAACGGAATTGTTAAAACAAAACATGCGTCATCACAATTAGATTGGAATATGAAACAAAAATGTTGCTGTTTGTTTTTAATATTACGTTTTTTAAGTCTAAATTAATCCCCTATACTCCCTATACTATTAGATAAAAAAACCACTATCGATATACTGAAAAGATATAAACATTTTTCGAAGATGTTTCTGCTATTCGAGGTAAGTCGTATTAGTATTATAAATAATTTATTTATTATTCATATTAACTCCGCCCTTACTGTGCGAAAACTGGAGGATTCCTCAGCATTTATATCCAATTGAATATTTTCCTTTAAATTCAGAACCTGTTAAAGGTGGCTGAAATAATTTCATATCTAATACTAATTATTATACTTATCATAACTATTATATGCTTAATCCATTTGGTTCCTTTATTGGCTGTTTAATATGACAAGTAAGAAAGATTTACGTATTTGAGATCATCGAGCATTCAAATGTGATTTTCAGCGCATCATTGTGCATAAATTTGTAATAAACTTACGTTAAATTTAAATTTTTTGTTGAATAACTATTACTTGGAACATATAATGAATCAGTTTATATTGTCAATGAGAAGTATACACATTAATGTCTAATTTCAATCCTAATATGGGAATAAAATGTAAAAAACGTTTTTTTTAGGAATAAAATGAAAAAAACGTTTTTTATTCAACGTTTTAAAACGTTCGCATGAAAAAAACGTTTTTTTCCCATCACTAGTTTCTAGGGCCTTATATGCTCTAGATGAAAAACTAGATATACTTTTTTAGAGGGTTGAAATCATTCTCTATTTAATAAAAATTTTTCAAAAGAAATTCCAGTGGGTCTTTTTTTGTAAAAGCGAGGTAAAAATAGCCTATTTTTGGCTTTTTTACAAAAACTGTCAAATGTTGGCTCAATTTGTAAAATAATGGAAAGTACTAGGATAATGAAATTATATATATTTATAAACTATGTATTGATATGTTATCATGCGCAAAGTTTCACGTTGATTATATCATTTCTTCTTGAAATATAAAAAGCCAAAGTTTTAATTTTTTTTTGATCTGCAATTTTTTGGGCCAGTTTTGCACAGAATTTTCTGCAAAGAGGTCGATCTTACAGTTATTTTTATTACTTTGTTTAATAGAACGCAAAAAGTTGTTTAAGATAGCCAAAGTGTGTTTACTTCATAAAACAATTCTCTGAGATACAACGCCTCAAAGTTACTGAAAACTCATAGCCATGTTGAAGAAGGCAGCGACACGGGGTCAAACAATCTTCTATATCTCAGCAAGTATACCATCGGCGAAAGTAAAACTTTACAAATGTTCATAAGAGATATGTGTGAATGTCCATACAAAATTTCATCGAAATCCGTGATGGTCGAGTGGGGACCACTAGACCACTTGGCATGGAATGACCCATATATGAAATTTGGTGTTGATACGACAAATAGCTTTCATGTTAGAGCACCCACAAAGTACATGATCAGCAACTTCTGGTTTATCAGTATTTCATGAATAACTCCTAAGCAATCAGTGATAAAAATATATGTTTCATACAAAAATTATAGTAAATTACATTTTCTTAAACTTTTATAAATAATAGTATATGCCTAAATATCACATTAATGGAGATATTTTGCAAAACCGGAAATCTGCTTTGAAGAATAAAGCTCGACTTCCGGTTAACCGATTTACTCCAAAAACTAATCAACTCTGACAGCACCAACCACGTTGCATGAATAATAATATGAAGTTTGGCATTGATACGACTAATAGTTTTTACGTTAGAGCGCCCACAAACACAGACACACATACTCATATACACACAGACATCATTCTGAAAATGGTCAAAACGTGTTCTAGGGACCCCAAAACATGTATTTCCGTTGAAATCTCGAAGTCGATTTTTTTCATGAAAACAATACTTTCTCTATACTCGTACATGGAGAAAGTAAAAACAAAAAAACAAACATGCAATTTTGATGTGATAAACATATCACCCCCTGCCACACGCCGAAAGGCGGCTTGCAGGGTTCTTACATAGACATAATATCATCTTTGAATATTTTAACTATAGGAGTCATGTCACTGAATTTCAATTATTTGCCAATATCACCAAAACAATTGAAAATGATTAACAGAATCGACACAAAATTGAATCATTCCAATATTTATATTGCCAATTGGTTTTGCTCTTCTAGGTACAACTTCTTTCTATTGGTGTTCGTTTTAGAGGTACTGTGAGGTTAAAGCAGACTTTATAGAATTTGTTCATGGTTGCAAGTTAAAAACATGCAAATTAGACTGAAAAATAAATGGCCAAGGAAATGTAGTTAATTTTTTTATTTTGATGTCATGAATGTTTTAAGAAAGATCGCAAGAAAAACTTGCGAGCATTTCCTATCACTACCAATTACATTGCTTTAATGGGATAACTCCCATAAGTTTGAATGTCTACTTTCGCTTGGATTACGTATCCTCATTCCACGTTTAAAAAAACATCAGAAGACTATTTTTTGTCAATGGGATCTGATAACATTGAAATTAAATTAAATCCTATTCAAAAGAAGAGGCAAGAAGAATAGTATCCAAGGACTTTCACTCTCTTGTCCATAGGCTCCTCCGAATACCCATGTCACCATGAATTTAACACAATATGCTCCATTGCTTTCACTAACGGTTACCCCCCTGAACTCATTAGCAACATACTCCGCAATAAGCGGAAAAAACTGGCCTTACGTGAACTGTACTTCCCGTCTGCTGTTAATCCGGACGCACAGCCCAAATGGGTGAAATTTAATTTTATTGATAACTGTAGTATTAAATGTGCAAAAATTTTAACCTCTGACGAAAAACGCCCAGCCTTTTACTCCAAAGCCAACCTGCATTCCTTACTCAGCAACTCTAATCTAACCCCCTTAAAAAACCTGGAATTTATAGACTTGACTATAAAAACTGCAATACCTCTTACGTTGGCCAAACCGGAAGGTGCATCGAAAAAAGAGCATCCGAGCATGAGAAAATTTTCGTCAATAAATCCGGTCAGTCTCATTTTGCTGACCACTTATCAGTCAATGGCCATCTCTCCTCCTTCTCCCCTGTCATTTTACATAAAGGAACTAAAGGCATCAGAATGAACCTCTTGGAAGAGTTATACATCAACCTTCACCAGCGACATTGTTTTGATTTAGCTAATGAGTTCCTCTTTTCGCATAACAGGTCTCCGCTCTTAATGACTCTCATTCCTCATTTATCTCCCCCCCCCCTGCTCAATACAATGTCGGCTCATAACCACCATTCCCACTCATTCTCCTCGCAACTTGCCCCCTCCTTCCTTTTCTTTTTGTTGACGAATCCCAGTCACCCTTTTCCCCCCCCTTTTTTTTCCCCCTACTCCTCCCTAGCTTAGTTTTAAACTCTTTGTTCAAGCTTCATTCTGTATTCTGATGATGGCATAACCACTTGCCGAAACCGGTCAATGTTTGTAACTATTTTTGTGGACTTGTACAAGTTACGTAATAAATTATTCTAGAAGAGGTAAGAGTTCACTCTGAATTTGCAACATAATGGTCAAATTATAATTGCAATTTAATAAAACAGATGCGCCGCTTACATTCTTAATAGGATAAAAATTTTCTTCACAATTCTTACAGTTAGGGCTTGAACACACGGACCACATTTTGCAATTGGTCTCGACCACAAAAATGAGGTTGAGTTGTAGTCAGGACCGTCCGCAGGCGGACCGCTAATTGTGGTTCGCCAGTGGTTGGACCCGACTTCACCTGTAGTCGTACCCGACCACTTTTGAACCACATTTTGGGTTCTTCATGTATGAGACGAATCAGTTTAGCGATGGATTCAGACGAAGAAGAACTATTACTTATGTTGTTATGCCAAAAGAAGAAGAAAAAAAGAAGATATTGGATCCATCCAATCATTGAGCTTAGATCAGAGAGAGGGCAGTTCGCTCAATTATTTAGCAATCAGATGCATGCTTAGTATTATTACGTACGTTTCGTCCATCTTTTGCTTAAGCATACAGCTGTTTTTACGGTTTTAATTAATTATGCTAATAGTAATTAGGTGTATGGAGGTTCCAAAATTCATAATTCAATTCAAAATTCATATTTTTAAAATGATTTAATTCCAAAATTCAGAAGCACTTTTTATTTTTAAAAAGTATTTAAGTACTGGAAAATATAAATATAAAACTACATATTATACAATAAATAGTAATATACTAACACATAGAACAATATACACTAGTATTCTAACACATACAAACAATATGAACTAATAGTGGTTTAAAAAAGCTCTTGAATAATGGAATCTTGGTCACTAATTATCGATGATGCCAATGAAGAGCACGCCTCTGGTGAATGAGTTTCTGATGGACCCTCTTGGCGTCTGTAGGCTTGCATTAAATTTGGTCTTATAATGCTCGATTGATGTGCTGGAAAACGGAATCGTTCTTGGCTGCATTCATAAGGAGGATACTGAGTTGTCCCAGGCGTCATTGAATAATAACTACCTCCAGAGGTAGTTATTATTCTTTCCTGTACTTTTTTTAATACCTGTAGGAGTTTGCATTTCGCGTCTAGTTTCAAATCACCAGGAATCTCTTTAAGACTAGGCACAAGAGAGGCAAAAAAGTGTATCTTCATCTTTCTCCTTTCCAGCATGTTTTCTAGATTCGTATCTCTCTCTTAATTCCTCCAATAAGGAGTCATTTCCTCTTTTTCTTCTTCAGGAAGAGGGTGCTGGACCTAATTCCTCTAAGGAGTGGCCTCCTGAAGGAGATGGGTCCTCCATAGAATGTTCTTGTTCAATTGAACTAGTTGTAGTCCTCTGCTCAGCCAGGGGCTGCAGGAACAAGAGCTGGTTGTAGAATATATACCCTCGCCTAGATGATGCTCCGTCTCCAGATTTACCGTATTTTCCGGCGTATAAGACGACTTTCTAGCACCTAAAATCTTTTTTAAAAAGTCGGGGTCGTCTTATACGCCGGGAATGTGGCAGCAAGGAGGAGGGGTGGCCGCACTGAACAAACACTTCACACATTTGCAGAACCCTAACCATAACCCAGTGCTGAGATCTAATATACCAGGCTTTGTGAGCTCTACGATAACCCTCCCCTACTTCCCCCTTCCACTCTTACCTCCCCTACACCTTTCAATATTTCTCTCAGATGGCGTTGGTGCAAGCTACCCGGAAGCCACATAAGAGATCGCACTGGTTGTAATATACCGTATAAATGCCAAACAGTCAAGGCCCCAACATGGCTCCACTAACAAGAAGAAAGAAATATGAAGCCAGTTTCAAACTAAAAGTTGTAAACTTTGCCATGGAACATAATAACTGCGCTGCTGCAAGACATTATGGAATAACAGAAAAGATGGTTCGTGACTGGAAAGCAAACGAAAAAGCACTGAAGAATATGCCAAGGGGTAAGTGTGCATTAAGAAGAGGCACCCCACATTGGCCAGAACTCGAAAAACATTTAGCAGACATGGTGAATGAGCATCGCCAAAATGGTTATGTTGTAACACGCAATAAAATACGCTTGTTTGCACTTCAGTGGGCAAAATCTAATCCAGATCACAGCAACAGATTTAAGGCCACTGTATCCTGGTGTACTAGATTCTTAGAAAGGCACAATTTGGTACTGAGGCAAAAGACAAAAATTGCACAGAAATTACCTGCAGATCTTGATGCCAAATTAAATAACTTCCATCGATAGGTAATAAAACAGCGCAATAAACATGGCTATGCGTTAAATAGTATCGGAAATATGGATGAAACCTCAATGAATTTTGATATGGTTGGAAATAAGACTGTCCATCTAAAAGGTGAAAAAACTATTTTAATTAAAACAACAGGACATGAGAAGTCCAGTTTTACAGTGGTACTAGCTTGCACAGCTGATGGCGCCAAACTGAGACCAATGGTTATTTTTAAAAGAAAAACAATGCCGAAACTCAAGTTCCCTGTTGGTTGTTTTGTACATGTGAATGAAAAAGGCTGGATGGATGAAGAAGGGGTAAAGCTATGGCTTGATAACGTATGGAGCAGGCGACCAGGTGGACTTATTAAAAAACGTAGCCTACTGGTGTGGGATATGTTCAGAGCTCATTTAACTCCCAGCACCAAGGAAAGGCTTGCGAGACTAAATACAGATTCAGCAGTTATTCCTGCAGGATTGACATCATTGGTACAGCCACTGGATGTGTGCCTAAACAAGCCGTTTAAAGATCGCATTCGAGAACAGTGGAATGAGTGGATGGTTAGCGGTGAGAAGTCATTCACAAAAGGAGGAAACATGCGTGCTCCACAGTTGGATGTTTTGTGCAAATTTGTTATAAAAGCCTGGAATGACATTGATGCAAAAACAGTAATCAAGTCTTTCAAAAAGTGTGGCATATCAAATTCGTTAGATGGTATGGAGGACGACTACTTGTGGCAAAATGAAGAGGAAGTCGAAGCTGAGACCACACCATCTGATACGGAATTTGATCCATATGATGATTGCCTTACAAATGTAGAACAAGATGTTATTGATGTACTGATGATATCAAATGACGAACAGGAGGATTTTAAAGGTTTTTAAATGGAAACTGCGTTGCTGACTCGCAGTGAATTGCGAGCTCTCTCTATCGTTTGTTAACTTCCTTGTATCAGACTGCTTTAGGAAAAGTTTAATCCACTTGCACTGTTTTAGTTTTATATGTTTTATGAGGAACTGACTTATGTTTATTAGTGACCGTTTTCATGCTATCATGTCATGCCATGATGTCATAAGCATATTAATTAAAAATTTCTATATTGAAATCAAATCTGATGTTTTTTATTTACCGGTAGTGTGCGTTGGAAAAGGGGTAGTCTTATACGGAGAGTATAGCACGAATTATATATTTTAACAAAAAAGTTGGGGGTCGTCTTATACGCCCAGTCGTCTTATACGCCGGAAAATACGGTAATATTCTTTTTTTTGTTGTACTCCCGGTTAAAGGAGTCTCTTAGGGTTTTCCACTATCGCTGGAGCTGATTACCTGAAAAGTAAAAAAATGCTTATAACTTATACGAAATTAAGGATCAATTAGTCAGGTAGGGAAAAGAAAAAAGTATCATTTGGTAAATGTTCTGTTGTTGTAAGAACCGTGGAAAACGACAAACAGTGTTTTTTAATTATAATTAAACGGTCATGCGTTGCAAACACATGAAAAACGTGTCAGGAAGGTTTAATATTTAGGATATTCTGTGATAAATGTAAGTAACACATATGCTTATTTGTGCAGGTACTTGGCTACGGGATGCTCATTTGCTGACCTTCACTTCACGTACAGAGGTGGTAAGTCAACTGTATGTGCCATTGTCCAAGACGTTTGCAAGTCTGTTTGGGACATTCTTCATGAAGAAATGCTACCAACGCCCAATGAAGAAAAATGGCTAGAAATATCAGATGGTTTCATGAAAAGAGCTAATTTCCCTAATTGCATAGGGTGCATTGATGGGAAGCACATAAGGCTAATAAAACCATGTGAAACTGGAATATTATTTTACAATTATAAGCATTACTTTTCTTTGTCTCTTCTTGGCGTTGCTGATTCGAATTACAATTTCGTGTATGTCGCTATTGGTTCCTATGGGAAGTCGTCTGATTCGAGTGTTTACAGGAACAGTGTTCTATATAAGAAGATAGCTGATGGAAATTTGAATATTCCTCATGAACGTCCTACCGTTCCGGATGGAAACGCTCTTCCTTTTGTTCTAGTAGGAGACGAAGCCTTTGGCCTTTCGCAGACACTGCTGCGGCCCTACAGAGGGAAACATCTGACAAAGAAAAAAAAAATTTTCAATTATCGCCTATCTAGAGCAAGACGATATATTGAATGTACATTTGGTATTCTCGCCAACAAATGGCGAATTTTTCACAGACCTTTAAATGTATCGCTTGACTTAGCTGAAGACTTGACAAAAGCATGCTGTGTACTACATAATTTTGTCCGGGAACGAGATGGTTACAACTTTGACCATACATTAACATCAGGAGGGTTACACAGCATCGCTCCTGAGAAACAATTGCAGGCAGGTCGATCTGTTAACACAGTTCGCGAACAATTTGCAGATTACTTCATCGGTGAAGCTGGACAAATTCCGTGGCAATACAATGTAATTTAATTTCTCACATTTTTGGTGTCATAGATATTATGGAGTTGTTTTAGATATAAAAATTTTAACCTAATAATAACGTAATTATTAATATATTTTGTGAAATGTACCTTATTAGTGTTTAACATGAAGTTGAAAATCTATTTTAAATGTTAATACTATTTGAAATAAATAATATTTATAACTAAAATGTACAGTATTGAGTTTCCAATTATGGGGAAGTAGCAGTAACCAAGCTTTATGACATAAATCATGATGAATATGCGAAGACAGTCATGGCAGTAAAAATATGGTGGTGTAAGTCTGATTTATACAACGAAAGGAAAAATATTTCAGTCAGATGTGTCCGATCATCACAGCGTCATTAAAAAATCACTTACCTATGGCATTCTTCTCCTGTTTGGATTTGCTGTCGAAGTCAGGGTGAAACGTCCGACAAATTTCCTCCCAGGATTTTATTTTTTCAATCCTATTACTGTAGGAGTCCGAGGAGTAATCCCAGATAGAGGGATGCGACTGAACTGTCGCTATAAACACATCTGTATCAAAAGGTTCTTCAGAGGCCATCTTTACCGTTCAATGTTTTGAACTGCTGTAAAACAATAGAACCCAAAAAGAGACTGTGGTTGTTACTGGAAGTATGGCGGCGGATGTGTTGGCGGATCGCTGAACCTAATGATCTCGATACAATGTAAATAGCAGTTCCAACGCAGCGAACATTGTAGCATTTGGTTGGAAATCACGATTCATTTTAAATTTATAAAGGATACCCAAGTATGCGCTAACAGCACAGCGAAAAAGAGTACATTTTCACCGATTAGAAAAAATATAGAATACAGAAAAAATCGAGCCCTGAAAAGAGTACATGTATGTACTTTTTAAAGAGTACGTCTGGTCACTCTACTCTTGCCATGTCTGCTCCTACTTCGTCCTCGGCAATTGCACTCTTCCAACTCTTTCAGTACTACAGATGTACTTCTCTTTTTTTCCATCATCTTCTCAGAAGTGTAATATATGTTTATGGCCTGGGCTATTTCCTCGGCCATGTTAATAATACTCGTAATTTCCGGATAAATATTTTATACAATCTGTTTTGGAAACGAAGAATTTATTATCATACGTTATAAACGTAAATAAATGTAACTGATATTATATAATCCATGAGTTGAAGCAAAAGATTAATTCTTTTTCTAACTTTAGCCTTATTTATTTAAACAATTAAACATATCTTGTCCTAACATCAAAATATTGCCACATTAATAAATCATAGGTTATCGAAAAACATAGTCGTTATTCCGTCCGTGTGAAACGAGCCAAAAAGAGTCTGGTTATTATTGGAAGTCAAAGTGTGGTCGAAGTGTGGCTCGTGTGTTGGGGTGAAAGGCTGTGGCCGGGACCGACCACAGTCCGACCACAGCTGCCGGCTTGTGGTCGTAAATACGCTCGTGTGGGCGGATGTAAGCATTTCCTATGTTTTCTTATGGCGACGGAATACCGACCACAGTTCAGCCTCATTTTGCAGTCGAAACAGACTCCAAAATGTGGTCCGTGTATTCAAGCCCTTAATTTAACAGCTGAGGGTTAGTTATGAAGTGTTAAGTAATTTAACTAAAGAACAGCCAACGCCATCTTAAGGAATAAATTAGGTGTTAATTCATAAAAGAATGAGCTCTAATTAGATTAACTACTTCACGTTGTAATTCGTTTGCGGCAGTTCATTTGATAGTTGCGATGATTTCGCTCACTAGCTCGCTGTCTGCCAGACATATTGGACGTGCTAAGCGACTGGTTCATTCATTTGTGATTTACAAGATTGGTGTTGCTGTTTTTGTGATTTCAACTCCATTCATTTTGAACTCATTGGTTTCCTCTATTTGTTGTAACAAATGGTGAATTCGCTTACTTTGTGATTTAGATTTGTGTGGCTGTTTTTGAGATTTGGTCTCCATTCATTTTGTACTCAGTGGTTCCCTCTATTTGTTGAAGTGACTGGTGCATTAGTTTTGATTGTGGTTTAGATTTGTGTTGCTGGTAGTAGTAGTAAATATGTAAGGTGCCTTGACACCAAGGTCATTTTGCACCTTCGCTTTGACACAAATATATCAGTTCTTCACCTCAACATTAAAAAGAATAAAATATGACCGTTTTTGCCATGCTAGGGTAGGTATTTTCAAAGAGAATGAAACCGTAATTAGTTTATAAAATTGGATAAAATTTTTAAAAGTGTGATAAAACAGTCCAAGTCCTTCCCCTTAGATTTTTGAAAAGTCCTGAGGTTCTCATGAAAGATATTACTCGGTCTATCATGCTACTGTCATTTAACAGGATTTCTATCAATACCACTGAAATTAAGTTCTGTTTACGTTGGTGGGAGTATTTCTGGCACTCTGTAAGTATGTGTTTCACAGTGAGTTGGCAATCGTATTCCTCACACTGAGGTGGAATTCTGAAAACAGAAAAAAGGTAGGAGTGGGTAAGGGCAGTATGTCCGATCCTGAGACGAATGACAGCAACCGCTTCTGCTCGACTATTTCTGACTGAGGTAGCCCATGCAGATGCATCTGTTTTAATGTGATGTAGCTTATTGTCTCTGAGGTTCCCCCATCTTTGCAGCCACTGCTCTAAGACTTAAATAACTAACTACTCTAAGAAACTCTTAAATCCTCATTTGTGACACGCACCGAGTCAGACAAATGGGCGTCCAAGGCCTCCTTGGCAGTTTTGCCTGTTCTTTCGTTCCCTACGATTACCACGTGCGCAGGGACACAGAGAAATTTAATGAGGACTCCCTTTGTATTCAACATTTGTGTTGCTGTTTTTGTGGTTTAGTCTCAATTCATTTTGCTCTCAGTTCTTTATTATATTTATTGTAACAACTGGTGCAATCGTTTCGTTGCAGATTTAAATTTGTGTGGCTGTGGCTTTGACTGCGAAATTTGTGTCATTCTTTTTTTTCTACTCGGTGCTTTATTCCATTTATTGCTGAGACTGGTGCATTCATTTCGTATGTTGTTTAGATTTCTGTGGCTGTTTTTGAGATTTTGTCTTGATTCATTTTGTACTTAGTGCTTTCCTCCTTTTATTTTATTGTCACTCTGGAACATCATGCCTTCCAAGAAAATATCAAATCTAAGCCGTAAGAGTAATCTTAGCTGGAAGATGAGAGAAGTTCGCTCATCAGAGACAAATGCACAGAGAGATTCCTGACTAGCGGCCGCTTGCGCTCACCACAGTCTGTCTAGAGCTGCAGAGACAGATGAGCAACGAGACGCACGTTTGTCATCCAATCGTGCTCAACACACTCAGGCTAGAGAGTCTGAGAATTACACTCACCGCGACTGCCGACTAGCGGCCAATTGTGCACACCACAGCCTGTGTCTTCAGCTGCAGAGACAGAGGAGCAACGAGATGCAAGACTGGAGTTGGCAAGGAATTATTTCTCTCTCAGATGCAAAGGTAACAAAGATTTACTGTCCTTTGAAAGGGAGAGAATTGCCAGCATTAGATCGCAGGAGACCAACGAAGATCGCGATCTACGTTCAAGTAGCTATCGAGACCATCACCGACTAACTAGAGGGAGTTGGTAATAGGTGATGAGGACGAGTCCGATAGGAAAGGCAGAGAAATTCTCATAAAGAATGAGGTGCTTTTCTTTACAATCCCACCTTAAAGTATGACCAGTACGCCAATATTGATGATATGAGCATCACATAAAAGTTTTGTAAAGCCCTTAGATGGAAAAAAGAGAGTGTTGGATTTTGTAGCTCATCCGGAAAAGTGCACTTGAATACTGGATTTGATGCTCCGGAGCTTTTAAAATCTCTGCTTAGTGGGGAAAATCCACAATTCCTCACATTTTCTTGATTCTGTAAGATCATACAACAGTGCCTTTCAAATAACATCATTTAGGACTAAAGAGGTTTCCGAAGGAGGTTTCATGCCAACCTTTAAGGTACAGGGCCAGGTGAACCACATGATTGGTTCCCTGTTGCCTGAGGATTAACCTAAGTTTCTTCAAATTTATTTCATTTTGGATTACAATAAACAGGCTTGCATTTGGAAGCAGCATTTTCCAAATTTTAATTCCAATTTAATTACCAAACTCCAACATATGCTACATACCGTTAATTCGTAAATTAATAGTTTTAAAGCCGTCAGTTATAAAATTTCTAACAAAAACAAGAATTCTACCCTAAAAGCCCCATGCTTTCAGAATACATAAAATCCTGTGCCACCACGTTTTATCATATGTATTTTTTATGTCAAAGAATAATCCTATGACATGTTGGCGTAAAAGAAATGCCTCTTGAATAAAACTGTCAATTCTAACTAAATGGTCCATGGTAGATCTGTTATGTCTAAACCCACACTGGACATTTGAGAGAAGGTTATGGCGTTCAAGACACCAAACTAGCCGCTTATTCACCATTCTCTCCACCAGTAGTAGTAGTAGTATAGGTTATAAGGTGCCTCGACAGCAAAGGTCATGTTGCACCGTATACAGAGGAGATATATGTATCATAATATTATTTAATTTTTAGCACAAGTTGAAATTTTAAAATCCGATTCAAATTTATTCTTTAGTACTTATATTTTTAAACTATTTTATATTTTTAAATCTGTTTAATTAATTTTACTTCACTTAAGAATTTAAGGACAGAGTCTAATTTGTCCACATCATCCCCCAGAATTTCCTTGAGATGAACTTGGAAATACCTATTTCTGATGCACTGATATTTGGTACATTCAGTCAGGAGGTGTCTTATAGTTAGGCGAGATTGACAATGGTCACTTTATGGAGGATTCTTCTCTTGCGTGAAGAGATACGAGTGCGTTAGTGCACAATGCCCTATCCTCAAGCGTGTGATCACTACTTCCTCCCGCCTACTTCTCCTGATAGAGGAAGACCAAGGGGCTGGGACCGACTTGATCTCCCGCAATTTATTATTTTCGATGGTCAGCCATGATTCCTGCCATAATTTTAAAATGATTTTACGAAACATATTTCGGATGTCGAGTGTTGCCATGAGTGGAGTATCTACATTAACTTTTCCAAGTGCTTCTTTGGCTGCAGAGTCGGCAAGTTCATTCCCTCTGATTCCAACATGTCCAGGGACCCAGATAAAGTAAATTTTATTTCCTCTTGCCTCTAAACGGGCAAGCGAAGCATGAATCTCCTGGACGAGAGGATGGAAGGAGTCAAGAGTGGAAATGGATTGCAATGCACTCATAGAGTCACTACAGATCATGAACTGGGTATCGCTGGACTTAATGTTAGCTAACGCAAGCTTGATTGCATATAGCTCTGCTGTATAAATACTACTTTCTGAGGGCAACTTTGCCATGGAGATAACGTCTTGGAAGGATACTACTGCACAGGCACAGGCTGTTTCTGATTTTGAACCATCCGTGAAAAAGAGAGTGGCTCCTGGGTGCTTGTTGAGGATGTCCATGAATCTGTGCATGTATTCTCTTGGATGAGTGTCTAACTTCTTATATAAATTTAATTCCAAACAGATTTTTGGTTGTGGTATCTGCCATGGTGGGATTTTGTTATATCTAATGCTATGCACTTCGGGAAGCTGTATTCCTGCGTCTTCAATAAAAACCTTAAAACGGATTCCTAAGGGCTTAGTTGCCCTAGGCCTTCTATAAAATAAATCAATAAACCTGGGTTTAAAAACATGATTAAAACATGGGTGCTCCCTTTGAGAAAGAATCTTGCTGGTGTAGTTTAGCATTAAGATTTTTCTCCGTGTCTCAAGAGGTGGCTCTCCAGTATCACAATAAATACTCTGAATTGGACTGGTTCTAAAGGCTCCAGTTGCCAACCTTAGACCAGAATTGTTTATGGTCTCCAATGGGCGGAGGTAACTCTTTCGCGTCGAGGAGTATATTATGGAGCCATAGTCTACGTGGGATCAGAATAATTTTCTGTTGGATCCCTGGACATGTTGGTATCAGAGGCAATGAGAAAGCTGACTCAGCTGCGAAAGCTGCTCTCCTAAAAACGGATCTAGACACGACATATATTACTGCCCAAGACCTAAGGGTTATGCTGAGGGAAAAGATCCACAAGAAATGGCAACAAAAATGGCAGGACTTAGCTGGGAACAAACTTCGGGACATAAAACCTGGCGTCTCATCCTGGCAGTCCTCCGTTCGGAACAGTAGGCGAGAGGAAGTCGTGATCGCACGTTTGAGGATAGGTCACTGTGCCTTGACCCATGCATTCCTCTTTGCAAATGGGGAACCAGCACCAATGTGCCTTAGATGCAACTGTCAGCTGTCAATAAAACACTTACTCACAGACTGTGAAAAGTACCAACTTTTGCGGGACCAATTACGCATCAGAGGAGATTTTAAAGACATTTTAGGTGACAACCCAGAATACCTTGACAGGGCACTACAGTTCTTCAGGGAAGCAGGCCTGTATCATCGCCTCTAACCCTGGAACAATTGCGCTAAAGTCTTTTAATTAACTTATTTATTTATTTATTTAATCTTCTTTTATTGTCTTAGCTCATTATTAGGTGATGTTTGCATGTTTTAGCTGTTTTAAGATTTTAATATGTCAATGTTCTGTCCATATTTGTAGTGATTGTAACTGTTCCTTTTTTTTTTTAGTCACTGGCGCAAATAACCTAGCGGTTGACGCGCCAAAAAATTTTAATACTACTACTACTAATACTCCCGCAGCATCCCGGCCTGTCGTAAGAGGTGACTAATTGGGCGGGGAGAAAACCCCGAGAACATACCGCTCAATCAGCAAGGGCTGAGTCCGGGCAGTCCTGTGAATCAGCTGTCTGTGTGAGGTCATTCCAGCTGACCAAGGATTCACCCACATGTTTGCCGTGCGTGGAGACCCGTAAGGAGGAGATGGGTGTCCTGGAGGTTGAGTGCCAGCCACAAGCAGAGTAGCTGCTGATGCACATCAAGTCCAACTGGACTTCTTATACTAACTGGCACAACACACCTCTTTGGCCCCGAATTCACTGTAAACGGGAGGCCAGGGAATAGCACACACTGGTCAATCGGCTACTGATGGCTGGGGATAAAATTCTTTCTAATGTACGTCAGTCCTGTGCGAGTGCTTGGGATGCATGCACCATTCTGGTGTAGGCCAATGGGGGGGTGAGGTTCAGAGGAGCCACCTCCATCCTGGAGGTCATTCCCAGTCTGTTCTGCGGCATCCTGGGCGCTATATCCCTTGGGTAGCCCTGGCGACCGTATTGGCTTGTGATGTGGGGTCCCAGTTTGTGTGGCTCCATGGTGGGTGGGGAGCTCAGGGGATGAATTTTTTCATGCATCATATGCATCCAAATCTTCCTCCACCAAAGAGACCCGGCTCAGGAATGAGCGGGCGAGAACAGGTTTCTAAATGCAAAAAGTACTTGTTAATTAAAAGTGAAAAAGAAGGTGAAAATCTGACCAAGGTGTCTCCTTTCCTAATACACAAAGTGCTCTTGAATAGTGTTCCAGGGACCCTTGTCAGTCAAGAAGCTGAGAGACGGCACACTACTAATAAAAACAGCAGATGACAAGCAGAGCGACATACTCCTGGCGATGAGAATGCTTCATGACATTCCTGTTAAAGTAGAGATCCATAAATGGCTTAACATCTGCCAAGGAGTCATATCATGTTTCTACCTATTGTACGTCTCAGAAGAAGAGATAGCGAAAGTGATGGCATCCCAGGGAGTCATCTCTAAAAAATACAAGACAATAAGTGTCAGAAGCAATCAGATGCATGCTTAGTATTATTACGTATGTTTCGTCTATCTTTTGCTTAAGCATACGGCTGTTTTTACGGTTTCAATTAATTATAATAATAGTAATTAGGTGTATGGAGGTTCCAAAATTCATAATTCAATTCAAAATTCATATTTTTAAAATGATTTAATTCCAAAATTCAGAAGCACTTTTTATTTTTAAAAAGTATTTAAGTACTGGAAAATATAAATATAAAACTACATATTATACAATAAATAGTAATATACTAACACATAGAACAATATACACTAGTATTCTAACACATACAAACAATATGAACTAATAGTGGTTTAAAAAAGCTCTTGAATAATGGAATCTTGGTCACTAATTATCGATGATGCCAATGAAGAGCACGCCTCTGGTGAATGAGTTTCTGATGGACCCTCTTGGCGTCTGTAGGCTTGCATTAAATTTGGTCTTATAATGCTCGATTGATGTGCTGGAAAACGGAATCGTTCTTGGCTGCATTCATAAGGAGGATACTGAGTTGTCCCAGGCGTCATTGAATAATAACTACCTCCAGAGGTAGTTATTATTCTTTCCTGTACTTTTTTTAATACCTGTAGGAGTTTGCATTTCGCGTCTAGTTTCAAATCACCAGGAATCTCTTTAAGACTAGGCACAAGAGAGGCAAAAAAGTGTATCTTCATCTTTCTCCTTTCCAGCATGTTTTCTAGATTCGTATCTCTCTCTTAATTCCTCCAATAAGGAGTCATTTCCTCTTTTTCTTCTTCAGGAAGAGGGTGCTGGACCTAATTCCTCTAAGGAGTGGCCTCCTGAAGGAGATGGGTCCTCCATAGAATGTTCTTGTTCAATTGAACTAGTTGTAGTCCTCTGCTCAGCCAGGGGCTGCAGGAACAAGAGCTGGTTGTAGAATATATACCCTCGCCTAGATGATGCTCCGTCTCCAGATTTAATATTCTTTTTTTTGTTGTACTCCCGGTTAAAGGAGTCCCTTAGGGTTTTCCACTTTTGCTGGAGCTGATTACCTGAGAAATAAAAAAATGCTTTTAACTTATACGAAATTAAGGATCAATTAGTCAGGTAGGGAAAAGAAAAAAGTATCATTAGGTAAATGTTCTGTTGTTGTAAGAACCGTGGAAAATGACAAATAGTGTTTTTTAATTATAATTAAACGGTCATGCGTTGCAAACGCATGAAAAACGTGTCAGGAAGGTTTAATATTTAGGATATTCTGTGATAAATGTAAGTAACACATATGCTTATTTGTGCAGGTACTTGGCTACGGGAAGCTCATTTGCTGACCTTCACTTCACGTACAGATATGGTAAATCAACTGTACGTGCCATTGTCCAAGACGTTTGCAAGTCTGTTTGGGACATTCTTCACGAAGAAATGCTACCAACGCCAAATGAAGAAAAATGGCTAGAAATATCAGATGGTTTCATGAAAAGAGCTTATTTCCCTAATTGCATAGGGTGTATTGATGGGAAGCACATAAGGCTAATAAAACCATGTGAAACTGGAACATTATTTTACAATTATAAGCATTACTTTTCTTTGTCTCTTCTTGGCGTTGCTGATTCGAATTACAATTTTGTGTATGTCGATATTGGTTCCTATGGGAAGTCATCTGATTCGAGTGTTTACAGGAACAGTGTTCTATATAAGAAGATAGCTGATGGAAATTTGAATATTCCTCATGAACGTCCTATTGTTCCGGAGGGAAACGCTCTTCCTTTTGTTCTAGTAGGAGACGAAGCCTTTGGCCTTTCGCAGACACTGCTGCGGCCCTACGGAGGGAAACATCTGACACAGAAAAAAAAAATTTTCAATTATCGCCTATCTAGAGCAAGACGATATATTGAATGTACATTTGGTATTCTCGCCAACAAATGGCGAATTTTTCACAGACCTTTAAATGTATCGCTTGACTTAGCTGAAGACTTGACAAAAGCGTGCTGTGTACTACATAATTTTGTCCAGGAACGAGATGGTTACAACTTTGACCATACATTAACATCAGGAGGGTTACACAGCATCGCTCCTGAGAAACAATTGCAGGCAGGTCGATCTGTTAACACAGTTCGCGAACAATTTGCAGATTACTTCGGTGAAGCTGGACAAATTCCGTGGCAATACAATGTAATTTAATTTCTCACATTTTTGGTGTCATAGATATTATGGAGTTGTTTTAGATATAAAAATTTTAACCTTATAATAACGTAATTATTAATATATTTTGTGAAATGTACCTTATTAGTGTTTAACATGAAGTTGAAAATCTATTTTAAATGTTAATACTATTTGAAATAAAGAATATTTATAACTAAAATGTACAGTATTGAGTTTCCAATTATGGGGAAGTAGCAGTAACCAAGCTTTATGACATAAATCAAGATGAATATGCGAAGACAGTAATGGCAGTAAAAATATGGTGGTGTAAGTCTGATTTATACAACGAAAGGAAAAATATTTCAGTCAGATGTGTCCGATCATCACAGCGTCATTAAAAAATCACTTACCTATGGCATTCTTCTCCTATTTGGATTTGCTGTCGAAGTCAGGGTGAAACGTACGACAAATTTCCTCCCAGGATTTTATTTTTTCAATCCTATTACTGTAGGAGTCCAAGGAGTAATCCCAGATAGAGGGATGCGACTGAACTGTCGCTATAAACACATCTGTATCAAAAGGTTCTTCAGAGGCCATCTTCACCGTTCAATGTTTTGAACTGCTGTAAAACAAAAGAACCCAAAAAGAGACTGTGGTTGTTACTGGAAGTATGGCGGCGGATGTGTCGGCGGATCGCTGAACCTAATGATCTCGATACAATGTAAATAGCAGTTCCAACGCAGCGAACATTGTAGCATTTGGTTGGAAATCACGATTCATTTTAAAATTTATAAAGGATACCCAAGTATGCGCTAACAGCACAGCGAAAAAAAGTACATTTTCACCGATTAGAAAAAATATAGAATACAGAAAAAATCGAGCCCTGAAAAGAGTACATGTATGTACTTTTTAAAGAGTACGTCTGGTCACTCTACTCTTGCCATGTCTGCTCCTACTTCGTCCTCGGAAATCGCACTCTACCAACTCTTTCAGTACTACAGATGTACTTCTCTTTTTTTCCATCATCTTCTCAGAAGTGTAATATATGTTTATGGCCTGGGCTATTTCCTCGGCCATGTTAATAATACTCGTAATTTCCGGATAAATATTTTATACAATCTGTTTTAGAAACGAAGAATTTATTATCATACGTTATAAACGTAAATAAATGTAACTGATATTATATAATCCATGAGTTGAAGCAAAAGATTAATTCTTTTTCTAACTTTAGCCTTATTTATTTAAACAATTAAACATATCTTGTCCTAACATCAAAATATTGCCACATTAATAAATCATAGGTTATCGAAAAACATAGTCGTTATTCCGTCCGTGTGAAACGAGCCAAAAAGAGTCGGTTATTATCGGAAGTCAAAGTGTGGCTCGTGTGTTGGGGTGAAAGGCTGTGGTCGGTGGCCGGGACCGACCACAGTCCGACCACAGCTGCCGGCTTGTGGTCGTAAATACGCTCGTGTGGGCGGATGTAAGCATTTCCTATGTTTTCTTATGGTGACGGAATACCGACCACAGTTCAGCCTCATTTTGCAGTCGAAACAGACTCCAAAATGTGGTCCGTGTATTCAAGCCCTTAATTTAACAGCTGAGGGTTAGTTATGAAGTGTTAAGTAATTTAACTAAAGAACAGCCAACGCCATCTTAAGGAATAAATTAGGTGTTAATTCATAAAAGAATGAGCTCTAATTAGATTAACTACTTCACGTTGTAATTCGTTTGCGGCAGTTCATTTGATAGTTGCGATGATTTCGCTCACTAGCTCGCTGTCTGCCAGACATATTGGACGTGCTAAGCGACTGGTTCATTCATTTGTGATTTACAAGATTGGTGTTGCTGTTTTTGTGATTTCAACTCCATTCATTTTGAACTCATTGGTTTCCTCTATTTGTTGTAACAAATGGTGAATTCGCTTACTTTGTGATTTAGATTTGTGTGGCTGTTTTTGAGATTTGGTCTCCATTCATTTTGTACTCAGTGGTTCCCTCTATTTGTTGAAGTGACTGGTGCATTAGTTTTGATTGTGGTTTAGATTTGTGTTGCTGGTAGTAGTAGTAAATATGTAAGGTGCCTTGACACCAAGGTCATTTTGCACCTTCGCTTTGACACAAATATATCAGTTCTTCACCTCAACATTAAAAAGAATAAAATATGACCGTTTTTGCCATGCTAGGGTAGGTATTTTCAAAGAGAATGAAACCGTAATTAGTTTATAAAATTGGATAAAATTTTTAAAAGTGTGATAAAACAGTCCAAGTCCTTCCCCTTAGATTTTTGAAAAGTCCTGAGGTTCTCATGAAAGATATTACTCGGTCTATCATGCTACTGTCATTTAACAGGATTTCTATCAATACCACTGAAATTAAGTTCTGTTTACGTTGGTGGGAGTATTTCTGGCACTCTGTAAGTATGTGTTTCACAGTGAGTTGGCAATCGTATTCCTCACACTGAGGTGGAATTCTGAAAACAGAAAAAAGGTAGGAGTGGGTAAGGGCAGTATGTCCGATCCTGAGACGAATGACAGCAACCGCTTCTGCTCGACTATTTCTGACTGAGGTAGCCCATGCAGATGCATCTGTTTTAATGTGATGTAGCTTATTGTCTCTGAGGTTCCCCCATCTTTGCAGCCACTGCTCTAAGACTTAAATAACTAACTACTCTAAGAAACTCTTAAATCCTCATTTGTGACACGCACCGAGTCAGACAAATGGGCGTCCAAGGCCTCCTTGGCAGTTTTGCCTGTTCTTTCGTTCCCTACGATTACCACGTGCGCAGGGACACAGAGAAATTTAATGAGGACTCCCTTTGTATTCAACATTTGTGTTGCTGTTTTTGTGGTTTAGTCTCAATTCATTTTGCTCTCAGTTCTTTATTATATTTATTGTAACAACTGGTGCAATCGTTTCGTTGCAGATTTAAATTTGTGTGGCTGTGGCTTTGACTGCGAAATTTGTGTCATTCTTTTTTTTCTACTCGGTGCTTTATTCCATTTATTGCTGAGACTGGTGCATTCATTTCGTATGTTGTTTAGATTTCTGTGGCTGTTTTTGAGATTTTGTCTTGATTCATTTTGTACTTAGTGCTTTCCTCCTTTTATTTTATTGTCACTCTGGAACATCATGCCTTCCAAGAAAATATCAAATCTAAGCCGTAAGAGTAATCTTAGCTGGAAGATGAGAGAAGTTCGCTCATCAGAGACAAATGCACAGAGAGATTCCTGACTAGCGGCCGCTTGCGCTCACCACAGTCTGTCTAGAGCTGCAGAGACAGATGAGCAACGAGACGCACGTTTGTCATCCAATCGTGCTCAACACACTCAGGCTAGAGAGTCTGAGAATTACACTCACCGCGACTGCCGACTAGCGGCCAATCGTGCACACCACAGCCTGTGTCTTCAGCTGCAGAGACAGAGGAGCAACGAGATGCAAGACTGGAGTTGGCAAGGAATTATTTCTCTCTCAGATGCAAAGGTAACAAAGATTTACTGTCCTTTGAAAGGGAGAGAATTGCCAGCATTAGATCGCAGGAGACCAGCGAAGATCGCGATCTATGTTCAAGTAGCTATCGAGACCATCACCGACTAACTAGAGGGAGTTGGTAATAGGTGATGAGGACGAGTCCGATAGGAAAGGCAGAGAAATTCTCATAAAGAATGAGGTGCTTTTCTTTACAATCCCACCTTAAAGTATGACCAGTACGCCAATATTGATGATATGAGCATCACATAAAAGTTTTGTAAAGCCCTTAGATGGAAAAAAGAGAGTGTTGGATTTTGTAGCTCATCCGGAAAAGTGCACTTGAATACTGGATTTGATGCTCCGGAGCTTTTAAAATCTCTGCTTAGTGGGGAACATCCACAATTCCTCACATTTTCTTGATTCTGTAAGATCATACAACAGTGCCTTTCAAATAACATCATTTAGGACTAAAGAGGTTTCCGAAGGAGGTTTCATGCCAACCTTTAAGGTACAGGGCCAGGTGAACCACATGATTGGTTCCCTGTTGCCTGAGGATTAACCTAAGTTTCTTCAAATTTATTTCATTTTGGATTACAATAAACAGGCTTGCATTTGGAAGCAGCATTTTCCAAATTTTAATTCCAATTTAATTACCAAACTCCAACATATGCTACATACCGTTAATTCGTAAATTAATAGTTTTAAAGCCGTCAGTTATAAAATTTCTAACAAAAACAAGAATTCTACCCTAAAAGCCCCATGCTTTCAGAATACATAAAATCCTGTGCCACCACGTTTTATCATATGCATTTTTTATGTCAAAGAATAATCCTATGACATGTTGGCGTAAAAGAAATGCCTCTTGAATAAAACAGTCAATTCTAACTAAATGGTCCATGGTAGATCTGTTATGTCTAAACCCACACTGGACATTTGAGAGAAGGTTATGGCGTTCAAGACACCAAACTAGCCGCTTATTCACCATTCTCTCCACCAGTAGTAGTAGTAGTATAGGTTATAAGGTGCCTCGACAGCAAAGGTCATGTTGCACCGTATACAGAGGAGATATATGTATCATAATATTATTTAATTTTTAGCACAAGTTGAAATTTTAAAATCCGATTCAAATTTATTCTTTAATACTTATATTTTTAAACTATTTTATATTTTTAAATCTGTTTAATTAATTTTACTTCACTTAAGAATTTAAGGACAGAGTCTAATTTGTCCACATCATCCCCCAGAATTTCCTTGAGATGAACTTGGAAATACCTATTTCTGATGCACTGATATTTGGTACATTCAGTCAGGAGGTGTCTTATAGTTAGGCGAGATTGACAATGGTCACAGTATGGAGGATTCTTCTCTTGCGTGAAGAGATACGAGTGCGTTAGTGCACAATGCCCTATCCTCAAGCGTGTGATCACTACTTCCTCCCGCCTACTTCTCCTGATAGAGGAAGACCAAGGGGCTGGGACCGACTTGATCTCCCGCAATTTATTATTTTCGATGGTCAGCCATGAGTCCTGCCATAATTTTAAAATGATTTTACGAAACATATTTCGGATGTCGAGTGTTGCCATGAGTGGAGTATCTACATTAACTTTTCCAAGTGCTTCTTTGGCTGCAGAGTCGGCAAGTTCATTCCCTCTGATTCCAACATGTCCAGGGACCCAGATAAAGTAAATTTTATTTCCTCTTGCCTCTAAACGGGCAAGCGAAGCATGAATCTCCTGGACGAGAGGATGGAAGGAGTCGAGAGTGGAAATGGATTGCAATGCACTCATAGAGTCACTACAGATCATGAACTGGGTATCGCTGGACTTAATGTTAGCTAACACAAGCTTGATTGCATATAGCTCTGCTGTATAAATACTACTTTCTGAGGGCAACTTTGCCATGGAGATAACGTCTTGGAAGGATACTACTGCACAGGCACAGGCTGTTTCTGATTTTGAACCATCCGTGAAAAAGAGAGTGGCTCCTGGGTGCTTGTTGAGGATGTCCATGAATCTGTGCATGTATTCTCTTGGATGAGTGTCTAACTTCTTATATAAATTTAATTCCAAACAGATTTTTGGTTGTGGTATCTGCCATGGTGGGATTTTGTTATATCTAATGCTATGCACTTCGGGAAGCTGTATTCTTGCGTCTTCAATAAAAACCTTAAAACGGATTCCTAAGGGCTTAGTTGCCCTAGGCCTTCTATAAAATAAATCAATAAACCTGGGTTTAAAAACATGATTAAAACATGGGTGCTCCCTTTGAGAAAGAATCTTGCTGGTGTAGTTTAGCATTAAGATTTTTCTCCGTGTCTCAAGAGGTGGCTCTCCAGTATCACAATAAATACTCTGAATTGGACTGGTTCTGAAGGCTCCAGTTGCCAACCTTAGAACAGAATTGTGTATGGTCTCCAATGGGAGAAGGTAACTCTTTCGCGTCGAGGAGTATATTATGGAGCCATAGTCTAGTTTTGACCGCACCAATGCCCTGTATACAAGAAGCATTGACTTACGGTCTGCACCCCATGACGAGTTGCATAAGTATCTTAAAATATTTAAAACATTAAAGCACCTGTCTTTTAAAATTTGGATATGTGTTCTCCAGTTCCATCTTCTGTCCAGTGTCATTCCCAGGAAATGTATGGAGTCCACTGATGGAAGAGGGACATCCCCAAGTTTAAGGTTGGGCTGGGGGAATAGGCCACGCGTCGAAAAAAGTGCATACACCTGGTCTTCTCTTCTGAAAAAAGAAAACCAGTTTCAAGAGACCATTGATGGAGCCTGTTAAGGGTGATTTGTAGCTGCCTTTCTGCCGTATTCATTTTTGATGACCTGCAGAAAACACCAAGATCATCGACGAAAAGTGTTGCTATGGTTGGTGATTTTATGTTGTTAACAACGTCATTAATAGCTATGGCAAATAGAGTTACTCCCAACACTGACCCTTGTGGGATACCATTTTCTTGAGTGAACCACTGGGATAGACAGTTTCCCGCTCGAACTCTGAATCTCCGGTCAGTTAAAAAATTTTTGATAAATATAAGAATTCTACCCTTGAAGCCCCATGCTTTTAGGATACATAAGATCCTGTGTCGCCATGTTTTGTCATATGCATTTTTATGTCAAAGAATACTCCTATGACATGTTGGCATAAAAGAAATGCCTCTTGAATAAAGCTGTCAATCCTAACTAAATGGTCCATGGTAGACTTGTTGCGTCTAAACCCAGACTCGACATTTGAGAGAAGGTTACGGTGTTCAAGACACCTCCATCTTCCTCCATGTTGGAGACAGAGACTCTACTAGATGGTAATTGTGAGGGAGATTTCTCCTTCCTGGGAGGAGGCTGTAAGGCAGCTGGAGGTTTTTGATTTTGAACCTCCTTTCTTGGAGGTTGACTTTTTCCGGGTTTTTTCCCCATCACCTGTACTCTGCAATATACCTTTACTTTTTTTATCCGTCTCTTTGGACTTATTCTCTGGGGGATCAGTTTGGCAAGACACAGTCATCTTTTTAACAGGTGTAATGGCTACACTGGCAAATGATCTTGAGAAAGTGGGACACATTAATTGTCTGAATTTTCTCCTGGCCTCATTATATGGAATTTTATCCGTGACCTTGATTTCCATTATTTTTTTCTCCTCTTGCAGCTTAGGACAGTCTCGTGCATAGAATGGGTGACTTCCATTACAATTGCTGCAAAGAGGTGGACTGGTGCACGGCTCCCCATCGTGTTTGTCCTTTGCACATTTTGGGCAGGTGGACTTGCCCTTGCACGACTGGGCAGTGTGCCCATATACATTGCACTGGTAACAGCGCAAAGGACTGGGGATAAATGGCCTTACCGAGCATGCTTCATATCCAACAAACACTTTCTCAGGAGTCTTTTCCAATTCGAATGTGAGTATGACGGATGTTGTTTTCACTGTTTTTCCATTTTGCCTCTTAGTGAGTCTGCGACAAGAGGTGACTCCCTGGGATGCCATCTCTTTCGCTATCTCTTCTTCTGAGACATACAGTAGGTCATAGCATGATATGACTCCTTGACAGGTGTTTAGCCGTTTGTGAACTTCTACCTTCACAGGAATGTCATGAAGCATTCTCATCCCCAGGAGTATGTCGCTCTGCTTGTTGTCTGCTGTTTTTATTAGAAGTGTGCCGTCCCTCAGCTTCTTGACTGACTCAAGGGTTCCTGGAACAGTATTGGAGAGCACTTTGTGTATTAAGAAAGGAGACGCCTTGGTCAGATTTTCGCCTTCTTTTTCACTTTTAATTAACAAGTACTTCTTGCATTTTGAAATCTGTTCTCGCCCGCTCATTCCTGAGCGGGGTCTTTTTAGTGGAGGAGGGTTTGGATGCATATGATGCATAATAAAATTCATCCCCTGAGCTCCCCACCCACCATGGAGCCACACAAACTGGGACGCCGCATCGCAAACCGATACGGTTGCCAGGGCTACCCAAGGGATAGGGCAGAACAGACTGGGAATGGCCTCCGGGACGGCAGTGGCTCCTCCAAACCACACCCCCCCATTGGCCTCCACCAGAATGGTGCGTGCCTCCCAAGCACTCGCACAGGACTGACGTACGCTAGAAAGGATTTTATCCCCAGCCATCAGTAGCCGATTGACCAGGGTGTGCTATTCCCTGGCCTCCCGTTTACAGCGAATTCGGGGCCAAAGAGGTGTGTTGTGCCAGATAATATAAGTAGTCCAGTTGGACTAGAAGTGCCTCAGCAGCTACTCTGCTGGTGGTTGGCACTCAACCTCCAGGACACCCATCTCCTCCTTACGGGTCTCCACGCACGGCAAACACGTGGGTGAATCCTTGGTCAGCTGGCATGACCGCACACAGACAGTTGATTCACGGGACTGCCCGGACTCAGCCCTTGCCGATCGAGGGGTTTGTTTACGGGGTTTTCTCCCCGCCCGATTAGTTGCCTCTTACGACAGGCAGGGATGCCGCGGGAGTATTCTCCATCCCCCTACCCGCAGGGGTGACCATGGAATTCTAGGTCAAAAATTGAATCACTATGGTAAATCCAGCATAAACCTACTTTGGTTTAAATCTTATCATTCAGCTCGAAAACAAAAAACAGTGATTAACAATGACAAACAAAATTCTACGTCCTACTGGGAAACTTTAACAGTAGGAATTCCTCAGGGGTATGTTATTGGACCACTATTATACATAGTCTATGTAAATTATCTTTCTTCTAATATACAATCTAATATTGTCTTATATGTAGATGACACTACAGCTCTCATAAAAGAAAAAATCTTGACAGACTACAACCTAACTCAAACTATAGATAAGCTAGAAGAATGGTTCACAGTTAATGGTATGAAGATAAATATGGAAAAGTCATCATTAATTAATTTTAAATCAACTAAAATCAAAATAAATGAGCTAGGTTTATTATCAAGAAGTACAGACAAGAAGCACAAGTTTAGGGACAAGTATAACTTTAGGGGTAATACTTGATAAAAGTTTAACATGGAAAGAACAACTAACTTGTGTACTGTCAAAACTAAACAAGGCATGCTTTAGCATATCCTGCATCTCTGCAGTCACCAGTACTCGTCTATTGACATTTGCAGTTTATTTCCCAGTGTACCATTGACCATCTTTAAAAATTTTAAACAAACACCTCCAAGATTTTAGTCTTCCTGATACTGTAATCGAAGAATTTATTTTGATAACTGAACTATGTATGTCTCAAAATTGTTTTCAATTTAATCACAAATTTTACAAGCAAACTTTTGGTACATCTATGGGCAATCTACTTTCTCCCTTCATTGCAAATTTATTTAGGGACTACCTTGAGAACCTATGCAAAAGAACTTTTAATTATTTTCCAAAAACCTTGCTTTGGATGGTTATTACAACTGCTTCCTGCCAAGCATCCAGGAATAAATCTTCTGACCAGAGTTGGTTAATGGTCTTTAGTGCATCCATTGTTGCTGCTTCTGGTAGATTTTTATGGAAGGCATTATGTACTCTATCCATGCCTGGGCCCTGGTGTCATTTATGGCAGCAAGTATTTCCCGCATTGTAAAAGGCTCATTATAGAAGGCTGGAGGTTCTGCAGTTTCAAAATATAGGATGGCTTGCTCGACTTTCTCTTTAAGGCTTAAGAAAGCATGCTGTTAGTTTCTTGTACAGCTCACCTCAGCATAGTGGAGGCCAAATGCCTCACTAATTTCATCTGGCATTATCAGAACTTTCCCTTCCAGTTTTAATTGCTTGACAGGGTGTGTGTGCCAAGTGCCAGTTATCCTTTTTACCTTCCTCCATACCTGTGATGCAGGTGTACGATAATTTATTGTTGAAACATAATCCCTCCAGGGGGATCGTAGGTAGTAGGTAGTATTAGGGTTTATAAGGTGCCTCGACAGCAAAGGTCATGTTGCACCATATACAAAAGAGATATATGTATCATGATATTATATTTTTAACATAAATAAATAAATAAATAAATAAATAGGTACTTATTTCCGTAATTAATGCCCTGTTGCTCAAATTCAGAGTTTATCAAGCAGTCCGATTTGTTTTAGAAGAGATAAAACTGTGGAAATTTGGTCAACATCATCTCCAAGGATTGAGGACAAGTCCCCTCTGATCCCTAACACGCTACGTATCCCCTCATATTTCACACACTCTAGCAGGAGGTGCCGAACAGTAAGAAGGGAGTCGCAATCCTCACAGCGGGGAGGGATTTTCTCTTCAGTGAAGAGATAAGAATGCGTCAATATAGTGTGGCCAATCCTAAGGCGAGTGAGAACTACCTCCTCTCTTCTACACTGTCTGTTAGAGGATTTCCAAGGACTTACGACCTCCTTCACAGCTCGCAGTTTGTTCCCGGCGAGATCATTCCATTCTTTTTGCCACTGCAATATGGCTTTTCTCTTCAGGGAGCTTTTAAGGTCTTGAGCTAGTACCGTATTCCATTCTTTGTCACAACTTCTCAAAGCTGCCTTTGCTGCTGCATCTGCTTTTTCATTTCCTTGTATTCCTACATGCCCAGGAACCCAGATGAATAGAATGTCAGTATCTTTTCCTTTAAGCTCTATGAGCGAAGCCTGTATCTTCTTATCTTCTGGACAATGGGATTAAAGGGAAAGTATTCTGATAAGGACTGTAGTGCACTAATGGAGTCTGTGCAGATAATATACCTACCGTGCCTGCCTTTTATTTCGATAAGGCCACTTGTATGGCGAGGAGCTCTGCTGTAAAAATGCTGCATTCTGGATGGAGCCTCAATTTGAAGGTGCCATGGTTTTGGGATGAAAATGCACATGCAGTTCCCATTTCAGACTTTGAGCCATCAGTAAAAACAGGGGTGTAAGACGGATAGAGATTAAGTATTTCTAAAAAGCTCTTCTGGTACTGCATATCAGAGGTGGATGACCGTGGGTGCAACAGCAGTCTTGTCTCACATTTGGGACGTGGGACTTTCCATGGAGGGATAGGTGAAAAGCCTGCTGCACATACCTCTGGAATAGTTATCCCAGATTCTTGAATAAAATCGTAAAATCTGATCCCAAGAGGTCTTGTAGCTCTTGGTCGTCGATTAAAAACATCTAAAAATCTGGGTTTAAAAACAAGGTTAAAACCAGGGTGGGAGGTCATAGATAAAAGCTTTGATAAATAGCTGCACATCAGAATGTTTCTGCGAACCTGTAAGGGGGGTTCTCCAGAGTCACAGTAAATACTCTGAACTGGACTGGTTCTGTATGCACCTGTAGACAGCCTAAGACCCAGATTGTGAACGGAGTTCAAAGGTCTTAAATATGATTGGCGAGCTGAGGAGTATATCAGGCTGCCATAGTCCAGCTTAGAGCGGACTAATGCTCTGTATAATTGAAGCATTGTGGTTCGATCTGCACCCCATGAAGAGTTTGTTAGGAATCTTAAAATGTTTAAAACCTTGGAACATCTATCTTTTAGAAGACCAATATGTCTTCTCCAGTTGAGCTTGCTATCCATTTCTAGCCCTAAGAACCTTGTGGTTTCGACGAATGGCAAGATATGTCTTCCCAGGGTAAGGGTAGGATATGGAAAAATTCCACGCTTCCTATAGAAGTGCATGCATTTCGTCTTGCTGGTGGAGAAACGAAAGCCACTATTGCTGGCCCACCTATCCAGCCTATTTAGGGTTAGTTGCAGCTGCCTAACTGCTCCTGATGGCTTAGACGATCTGCTAAATATAGCGAGATCATCCACAAACAATGATGACACCACAGGCGATTGGATGCAAGAAACTATATCATTTATAGCAATGGAAAAAAGAGTCACACTTAAAACTGAGCCTTGAGGGATTCCATTTTCCTGATTAAAAGACCTTGAAATTGTTTTGCCTATGCGAACTCTAAAAGTGCGGTTCTCTAAAAAATTTTTAATAAAATATGCCATGTGTCCCCTGATGTTCCAACTATGGAGGGTCTTCAAAATCTTGTGTCGCCAGGTCATGTCATAAGCCTTCTCAATATCAAAAAACACCCCTATCACATGCTGTTTTAAAACAAATGCTTCCTGGATAAAGTTTTCAATTCTCATTAGATGGTCCACTGTTGATCTGCCATGTCTAAACCCACACTGAACATTTGAAATCAGGCTCCTATTTTCAAGGTACCAGACTAGCCTCTTGTTAACCATCTTTTCCATGAGCTTGCACATGCAGCTGGTGAGGGATATAGGCCGGTAATCTGAGGGGTGGCTGCCGTCTTTTCCTTGTTTTGGAATAGGTATTACTAAAGCTTCCTGCCAAGCATCGGGAAATACATCTTCTGACCAGAGTTGGTTTATGGTCTTTAGTGCTTCTATTGTTGCTGCTTCTGGTAGATTTTTCAGGAAAGCATTGTGTACTCTATCCATCCCTGGGCAGGTGTTCCTGGTGTCGTTTATGGCAGCTAGTATTTCCCACATTGTGAAAGGCTCATTATAGGAGGCTGGAGGTTCTGCACTTTCAAAATTTAGGATGGCTTGCTCGACTTTCTCTTTAAGGCTTATGAAAGCTTGCTGGTAGTTACTTGTACTGCTCACCTCAGCATAGTGGAGGCCAAATGCCTCACTAATTTCATCTGGCATTATCAGAACTTTCCCTTCCAGTTTTAATTGCTTGACAGGGTGTGTGTGCCAAGTGCCAGTTATCCTTTTTACCTTCCTCCATACCTGTGGTGCAGGTGTACGATGGTTTATTGTTGAAACATAATCCCTCCAGGGGGATCTCTTAGCTTCTTTCACCACCTGACGAGCTCTAGCCCTTAGTCTCTGAAAGGCAATTAGATTATTCTCAGTTGGGAATTTCCTAAAAATCCGTAGAGCTTTTTCCTCCACTTAATGCTCTCTGCACAATCATTGTTCCACCAAGGAACTGTAGGTCGCTGGGGTATTCCAGAAGACAGTGGGACACTACATTCGGCTGCTTGAACAATAGCAGAGGTAAATGACATCATATTCTCCAAAGCCCTTGAATTTGCATCAAAGGAGAAGGAAAGTTTCCTTTGAAATCTGCCCAGTCAGCCCTCCTAAGAATCCAGGAGCTTGGCAATTCATAGCTGGGGTTATGGCCACTTGTCAATGTAATAAAAAGTGGAAAGTGGTCACTACCACACAGGTCATCGAGTACTGAGAGATAGAATTAGTATAGTAGTTCCAAACAGATTTTTGGTTGTGGTATCTGCCATGGTGGGATTTTGTTATATCTAATGCTATGCACTTCGGGAAGCTGTATTCCTGCGTCTTCAATAAAAACCTTAAAACGGATTCCTAAGGGCTTAGTTGCCCTAGGCCTTCTATAAAATAAATCAATAAACCTGGGTTTAAAAACATGATTAAAACATGGGTGCTCCCTTTGAGAAAGAATCTTGCTGGTGTAGTTTAGCATTAAGATTTTTCTCCGTGTCTCAAGAGGTGGCTCTCCAGTATCACAATAAATACTCTGAATTGGACTGGTTCTGAAGGCTCCAGTTGCCAACCTTAGAACAGAATTGTGTATGGTCTCCAATGGGAGAAGGTAACTCTTTCGCGTCGAGGAGTATATTATGGAGCCATAGTCTAGTTTTGACCGCACCAATGCCCTGTATACAAGAAGCATTGACTTACGGTCTGCACCCCATGATGAGTTGCATAAGTATCTTAAAATATTTAAAACTTTAAAGCACCTGTCTTTTAAAATTTGGATATGTGTTCTCCAGTTCCATCTTCTGTCCAGTGTCATTCCCAGGAAATGTATGGAGTCCACTGATGGAAGAGGGACATCCCCAAGTTTAAGGTTGGGCTGGGGGAATAGGCCACGGCTTCGAAAAAAGTGCATACACCTGGTCTTCTCTTCTGAAAAAAGAAAACCAGTTTCAAGAGACCATTGATGGAGCCTGTTAAGGGTGATTTGTAGCTGCCTTTCTGCCGTATTCATTTTTGATGACCTGCAGAAAACACCAAGATCATCGACGAAAAGTGTTGCTATGGTTGGTGATTTTATGTTGTTAACAACGTCATTAATAGCTATGGCAAATAGAGTTACTCCCAACACTGACCCTTGTGGGATACCATTTTCTTGAGTGAACCACTGGGATAGACAGTTTCCCGCTCGAACTCTGAATCTCCGGTCAGTTAAAAAATTTTTGATAAATATAAGAATTCTACCCTTGAAGCCCCATGCTTTTAGGATACATAAGATCCTGTGTCGCCATGTTTTGTCATATGCATTTTTTATGTCAAAGAATACTCCTATGACATGTTGGCGTAAAAGAAATGCCTCTTGAATAAAGCTGTCAATCCTAACTAAATGGTCCATGGTAGACCTGTTGCGTCTAAACCCACACTGGACATTTGAGAGAAGGTTACGGCGTTCAAGACACCAAACTAGCCGCTTATTCACCATTCTCTCCACCAGTTTGCACAGGCAACTGGTCAAGGAAATCGGGCGGTAGCTTGATGGGAGACTCTTATCCTTTCCCTGTTTGGGTATTGGAATTACTATGGATTCCTGCCAGGATTCTGGGAAGACCCCTTCAGCCCAAAGCTGATTGATGGTATTGAGGAGACTTTCATTAGCACCCTCTGGGAGATTTTTCAGGAAGGCATTGTGAATACCGTCAGCACCAGGGCAGGAATCCTTTCCGACATCTATTGCTGATTTCAGCTCCCACACCGAAAAAGGTTCATTGTAGGACGCTGGGAACCTGACATCGCCGAGTTCTAGTTTGGCTCTTTCTATTCTTTCCTTCCTTTGGATAAAGGAGGGTGCGTATTCAGCTGTGCTGCTTGCTTTGGCATAATGACAGCCTAAGGCTTCCACGATGGCATCCGGAGAAGTGGCAATTTGGCCATCGATGTCTATACCTGCGATGTTTGGGGAAGAATGTTTGCCCGAGATTTTAGTGACCTTATTCCAGACCTGTGCAACTGGCGTTCTGTGGGTGATGGACGAAACATAATTTATCCAAGAGGACGTTTTGGCATTTTTAATAGTTAGACGAGCTTTTGCCCTCAGCCGTCTAAAAGCTGCAAGATTAGTACTCGTGGGGTATCGATTGAAAATACGTAGTGCTCGTTTCCGTTTCAAGATGGCCTCCGCACACTCCTCGTTCCACCAGGGAACAGAGTTATGGTGTGCCCTACTAGTAGACCTTGGAATGCTTTTACTCGCAGCGTCAATGACAGCTGCGGTGAATTCTTTAACGTTTTGCAACCCACCACGAGTTCTATCAAATGTAAAGTTAAAATTTGATTTAAAAGATGGCCAATTGGCTCTACGTGTAGCCCAAATCCCTTCATGGTTGGAATTTACAGATTTGAATGTATTCTGCTTGATTATGATGGGGAAATGATCGCTGCCACAAACGTCATTATGAACAGAAATGCTAAAAAGTGGCGCAATGGCACTAGTACAAATCACAAGATCAATTGAAGAATAGCTTCCATTAAAAGCATTGAAATGAGTTTTTTCTTGGTCATTCATTAAAATCAGGTTAAAATCATTAAAAAGGTTTTCTAGAAGTCGTCCTCGACCATTATTATCAGCCATTGAACAACCCCAAAGCGTGTTGTGGGCATTGAAATCTCCCAGAAGTACGAATGGCCTTGGTAGCTGCCTGATTAGGTCCTCAAGGTTCAGCCGGTTGACTGGAGCCCACTCCGGGAGGTATAAATTACAATAGGTAATTGGCTCTGGAGTTGCAATAGTGACAGCTATGGCCAGGAGGGGTGTCTGCAAAACCACCCGTGAAGTGTAAAGGGCTTCCCGGGTGAATACAGCAACCCCTCCACGAGCTCTGTTACCAGAGTTGTCATCATTTCTAAAAATGTTAAAACCGTTTAAATGAACCTGACTAGTATGTTTAAAATGAGTTTCCTGTATAAAAAGACAAGAAGGATTAAGATCTCTTAGCAAGATCTTAACCTCCTCTTGGTGTGTGTAGAATCTATTGCAGTTCCACTGTATTAAAATCATAAAAATGAATAAATAAATAAAATGTGCAGGTAAAATAAATAAATTAATAAATAAATAAAATAGGGTTTAAACATTAAAATCTATGATCCATCAGAAGTTGGATCCGTGTCAGAATTTATCTTTTAATTTTGACTTTCCTCCCTTTTCTCCGTTCCAGGAGCACCTTCTGGAGTTCTGTCTCTGAGACACTCTCGTCTTCCTCCATGTTGGAGTCAGATGCTCTACAAGAAGATATTTGTAGTTGAGGGTTTTGAACCTCCTTTCTTGGAGGTTTCCCTTTTTTCTGCTCCAGGAGCAACGTCTTGTGTTCTGTCTCCGACAGACTCCCATCTTCCTCCATGTTGGAGTCAGAGGCTCTACTAGAAGGAATTTGTGAGGGAGGTTTCTCCTTCCTGGGAGGAGGCTGTAAAGCAGCAAGAGGTTTTGGATTTTGATCCTCCTTTCTCGGAAATTGACTTTTTCCGGGTTTTTTCCCTTCACCTGTACTCTGCGATATATCTTTATTTTTCTTTTCTGTCTCTTTTGACTTATTCTCTGGGGGATCAGTTTGGCAAGATACAGTCATCTTTTTAACAGGTGTAATGGCTACACTTGCAAATGACCTTGAGAAAGTGGGACACATTAATTGTCTGAATTTTCTCCTGGCCTCATTATACGGAATTTTATCCGTGACCTTAATTTCCATTATTTTTTTCTCCTCTTGCAGCTTTGGACAGTCTCGTGCATAGACAGGGTGACTACCATTACAGTTGCTGCAAAGAGGTGGACTGGTACACGGCTCCCCTTCGTGCTTGTCCTTTGCGCATTTTGGGCAGGTGGGCTTGCCCTTGCATGACTGGGCAGTGTGCCCATATAAATTGCACTGGTAACAGCGCAAAGGACTGGGGATAAATGGCCTTACGGAGCATGCTTCGTATCCAACAAAAACTTTCTTTGGAGTCTTTTCCAATGCGAATGTGAGTATGACCGATGTTGTCTTCACTATTTCACCATTTTGCCTCTTAGTGAGTCTGCGGCAAGAGATGACTCCCTAGGATGCCATCTCTTTCGCTATCTCTTCTTCTGAGACATACAATAGGTCGAAACATGATATGACTCCCTGGCAGGTGTTAAGCCGTTTATGGATTTCTACTTTCACAGGAATGTCATGCAGCATTCTCATTGCCTGGAGTATGTTGCTCTGCCTATCATCAGCCGTTTTTATCAGCAAAGTGCCGTCCCTCAGCTTCTTGACCGATTCAAGGTTTCCTGGGACAAGATTGGAAAGCACTTTGTGAATCAAGAAGGGGGACACCTTGGTGAGATTTTCGCCTTCTTTTTCACTTTTTACTAATAGGTACTTTCTGCATTTTTCGACTGGTTCTCGCCCGCCCATTCCTGAGCAGGGTCTTTTTGGTGGAGGAGGGTTAGGATGCATATGATGCATAAAAAAATTCATCCCCTGAGCTCCCCACCCACCATGGAGCCACACAAACTGGGACGCCGTATCGCAAACCGATACGGTCGCCAGGGCTACCCAAGGGATATAGCGCCCAGGATGTCGCAGAACAGACTGGGAATGGCCTCCGGGACGGCAGTGGCTCCTCCAAACCACACCCCCCCATTGGCCTCCACCAGAATGGTGCGTGCATCCCAAGCACTCGCACAGGACTGACGTACGCTAGAAAGGATTTTATCCCCAGCCATCAGTAGCCGATTGACCAGGGTGTGCTATTCCCTGGCCTCCCGTTTACAGCGAATTCGGGGCCAAAGAGGTGTGTTGTGCCAGTTAGTATAAGAAGTCCATTTGGACTTGAAGTGCATCAGCAGCTATTCTGCTTGTGGTTGGCACTTAACCTCCAGGACACCCATCTCCTCCTTACGGGTCTCCACGCACGGCAAACACGTGGGTGAATCCTCGGTCAGCTGGCATGACCGCACACAGACAGTTGATTCACGGGACTGCCCGGACTCAGCCCTTGCTGAACGAGGGGTTTGTTCTCGGGGTTTTCTCCCCGCCCGATTAGTCGCCTCTTACGACAGGCAGGGATGCCGCGGGAGTATTCTCCATCCCCCTACCCGCAGGGGTAGAGATAGAATTTTGGGGCAATTGAATTAGTGCTCAAAAATATATCAATGGCGGAGTAACCACCATTAGAGGAGTTAAAATGCATTTTTTCTTTATCATTTAATAAAACCAGGTTAAAAATCATTAAAAAAGGTCTCCAAGAGACGTCCTCTTCCATTGTGATCCCTTAGATCATCACCCCAAAGGCTGTTGTGGGCATTGAAGTCCCCCAACAATACAAAGGGCTTTGGCAACGGCTTTACTAGGTCTTCCAGGTTTCTTCTTGTCGCTGGAGCCCATTCTGGCAGGTAAAGATTGCAGAATGTGACCTCTGAGGGGGTAGCAATGGTGACTGCTAAAGCCTGGAATGGTGTCTGCAAGTTCACCTGGGAGGTGTAAAAGGCTACCCTGATGAATGCAGCGACCCCACCACTGTTGCCACTTAGGTCATCCACTCTAAAATTCTTAAAACCCTTCAATTTTGGGGCTAGGGTTCTTCAGTTCCCCACCAGAAAAGACAACAAGATCGAGTCACTCTAATACCAGAACTAACGTAAGGTAATTAACTGTTTATTCTTATCTTAAAATTCAGGAGTAATGTCGTCCCACCGCTACGACATTCGCATAATTTCTAACAGTGTTCCATTTCCTGTCGGCGGGGTTGTACTTAACTTTCCAGTATTGGAGCTGTTGGGAAGGGCGTCTTTTCTCTTCATTCATTCATCATAAATTAAAAAATTAATTACTGCCTATGGCGGCAGAGATGTAATCTAAGTTTCTAACGAAGTTGAGTTTTTTCCGTCTAATTCCAAATCGTAGTAGTATTAGATTAAGGCGCCTCAACCCTTAGGTTATTTGCGCCAATACTTGATAAAACTGAAAAATAAAAAATTATGGCATATGTGTATTATTATTAAATAGATTCAGTTTTGTCATTTTAGGCTCTGAAGATCATAAATAGATAAAATAAGTAGTTAAATAAATAATTATAAAACCATTTAAAAATAGTCACCAGTAAATGGATAAAATAAATTAATTAAATAAATAAATAAATACATAAGAAGCATAGTAAAATATCTTTGTCCAGGATGGTTAAGACAAACTTTTTTGTATAGATCAGCTTCCTTAAGAAACTGTAAAACTAATGAGATTCTCTTCGTCATTGCCTAAGATGTCTCTGAGCTCACCCCTGATGTCAAATCTGTTTCTTAAGGCATGGTATTGCTCACAGTCAGTAAGTATGTGCTTAATGGTTAGTTGCGAGTTACAGCTATTGCACATAGGTGCCATCTCCCCATCTGTAAATAGGAATGAATGTGTAAATGCACAGTGACCTATCCGCAGTCTTGTAATCACTACTTCCTCTCGTCTATTCCTACGATGGGAAGAGTGCCATGAGGAAACCACTGGTTTTATGTCCCTTAGTTTATTTCCTTCAAGATCTTGCCATTTTTGCTTCCAGCTATCATGTATCTTTTCTCTGAGTATGTTTCTCAGGTCATGAGAAGTGATATGTCTTGAGTCTATATTTGGTTTCTGTAGCGCAGCCATAGTGGCTGATGAACGTGCCCTGGGACCCAGACAAAGATTATATTAACCCCTCGTGAGTGAAGGTCAATAAGGGATAAATGTATCTCCTGTACAAGTGGATGTGTGGGGGAGAAGCATGAAATGGCCTGTATGGCACTCAAAGAGTCAGTACAGATTAAAAAAGATTGGTTGCAGGATTCTATTTGCTTCACTGCTGTCTTTATGGCATACAGTTCCGCAGTGTAAATGCTGCACCATGGGTGCAGTTTCAATCCTATCACTCCAGAAATAGGAGAGACAACTGCACATGCAACATCTGAGTTTGATTTTGAGCCATCTGTAAAAATGTGGGTGTGATTGCAGTAGTCTGACAGAGTCTTTGCAAAAGCTTGCTGATAAATCTGAGGAGCTGTTGTTGCTTTTTGGAGTTTTAATAGTTCCGTTATGGTCTCAGGAAAAGGGACATGCCAAGGTGAATATCTAGGTCTTCTGCAATAAACAGGTGGTAGGTTTTCTGCAATGTCGTTCAAAAATTCTTTCAAACGAATTGGCAAGGGTTTAGTTGCCTGTGGTCTGTTGTTAAAAAGCACTAAAGAACGAGGGTTAAAAATAGTTTCATAGCAGGGGTGATCTTTTGAAGAGAGGATCTTACTAATATAACATACCAAATATACCGTCTCGCAAAAAATATATCTCAGCAACGTCTTGCCGGAAATCCCCAACAACGTAATAACGGAGCTGATGTCCGAGGCCGGATGGGTGGTGTCGCCCTTTTATAACCTATCGATGGGTTGGCGATCAGAGGGGTACACCGGAATAACGTCTTGGAGGCGGATGGTCCACGTAGTGCTGCGGGACGGTCTCGTTCTCCCCGAGTCCTTCCTGGTGGAATTCGCCGGCACCCCGCACCGTATATTCGTCCGCATCGACGACAACCATTGTTTCCACTGGGCAAGGCCGGCCACATCACCAAGGACTGCCCGCAGAGGAAGCAACAGGAGGAAAACATCGCGACCGGTCAGCGCGCCCCTCTATCGTCACAACCAGACGATCGCCATGGCACCTCGCCATCGACAGCTCCAGCACCCGCATCAACGGCCGAGCCGGAGGACGAACCCGCTCCCGCCTTCCCGGACACGCCTGCAGTCATGGATGTTGACGACGCGCCGGACAGTCAACCTCCTGCCTAAACATCGAAGACCCCCCTCTCCCTCCAGGCCCTCGCCAGGTCTGAGGAGGTGAGGCCCGAGCCCACCACACCGGGGCCAGAGAAAACCTGCCCCGAGACTTCTGCGGCGGCTGGGGCCCGTCAAGCGAAAGACTGACGCTACCCTCGAGAGGGATTCTCTGTATCTGCCTGGGAAGAGCCTGAGCAGCAAACAGCTGAAGACCGACGTGGCTACGGGCGGCGACGACAAAGGCCTCAAGCAGATCGAGAAATATTACTGCACCAACCCTGGGGTACCCGCAATTCCGTTCAAAACCCTACGGAGATTCTTGCAGGAGGCAAAGGGCCACAACGAAGTGGTCGGGCTCGCGAAGGACTCCTTCGAAAACCCAGAAAACCTCACCAGGTTGCTGGCCAGACTCCTGCGAGACAGAGCCATCAAGGACCCGGCCCTGAGGATGAGGGTCAAGAGGATCTTGGCCCAACTCCGAGACTCGGAGTCTGAGTAACAGCTCATTCATACTTCCATCCATACATCTTCCATGCACATGGCGGGTGAGGAAACAACCTGGAGGGCGTCGGGCCTCTCCGTGTCGACCCTCAACGTACGATCGGTGAAGAGCAAACAGAAGTGGGCCCAGCTGACCACGTTCCTGAACACTACGGAGCCGGACGTAGTACTGCTGCAGGAGACCAATACATCTGACGTGCCCCTGCAGACGCTCCCGCAGTACGAGCTCCACTTCTGCCTACCCATGACTCCGCAATCGGGCACCGCCATCTTCATAAGGAGGAACCTAAGAACATCTGTGGTGACACCGACGGTAGTGTTCGCGGGGCAAGCCCTCGCGGTCACCCTGGACCTTCCGCAGAGCACGGGAGGAACACTCACCCTCCTCCTCCTCTCCGTGTATGGGCCGCACGATCAAAGGCTCGCCATCTCCCTCGTCGACGCCCTCAGGGACCAGCTGACGGTTTTCCGTCAAGCCAACCTCGGTCACGACGCCTTCGTCGTCATGGGGGGCGACTATAACGTGACCCTTTCCCCCTTCACAGACAGGACTTCGGGCTGGGAGAGGCACCCAGCGTACGCCGCCGAACTGCGATCGCTCGTGAGGGATTTCGACCTGGTCGCCGCCTGGTCAGAGCTGAGGCCCGGAGCGCCAGGCTACACCCACGCCTCCCGAAGCTCGCGAGCCAGGCTGGACCGCTTTTACATATCTGCAGACAGGGTCAATGACGCGACGACCATCAAGACCTCACCATCCTTCACAGACCACAGGGCCTTCTCCCTGATGGTGCCCCTCGGATTCGAGCGGTCGAGGCATCCCTATTGGCGCTTCGACAACCTACTGCTCAAGGACGAGGCGTACGTCAGGCACGCGAGGGAGCTCGTACGAGCCCTATGTCAGGAAAGACGCGACCCTGAGATGGATCCGCTCTCGGGTTGGGAAATAATCAAGTCGGAAGTGAAAGAGCACTCCATCGCCTACGCCGCCGACAGGAGAAGAGGAAGGATGGGGCCCGAGTAGACCGCTCTCCTGCAGGAGCAAGCCAACGCCATCGTGGCCAGGGCCAGTTGGGAGATAAAGACTGGAAGAGGAAGTTGGTCAAAGGTATCAATGAGGTTAGCACTAAAATTTATAGAAGAAGGGAATTCAATAAAATCTTCTAGCAAGAAATATGGTATACCGATCAGCATGCGGAAGAAGAAGAATTAAGTTTCAAAATCACACTTAGGGTGAAATGCAACATTCACAACTGAGCAAAAACAGGCATTAGCAGAGATGATCAAAACTCAAGCCAATGTCTTTTATGGTCTTACAGAAGAACAAATGATTTTTCTCAATCCGAAAGAGCATAAATTCAAGCAGTGCAGCCGGATGTACTGCCAGCAAACCGAAGGAAAACACATTAAGCAAGTGTTATCTGAACATGCCATAAGTAAGTATAGACTGCCATGTTTTTCACAGATTACCATGGCCCATTCGGAATTGCAGCTATCGAAAAGAATGCAACTGATGTACGAAGAGTAGCATGTGAGTACGCAGTTAAAAATTAAATACCCTACAGATTTTCTGAAAATGAACGAATAGCTGGCAAAGATTAGCTGTATGGGTTTCTAAAAACAAACCCATCTGCAAGTATTCGTAAACCCCAAGCTACGAGCATAAATCGAATAACGGAATTTGATAGAGAAGAAGTCGCCAAATTTTATGACAATCTTGAAAAACTGTCAAAAACCCAGTACACACCTGACCGAATCTTTAATGCAGACGAGACTGGGATAACAACCGTACAAGATCCTCGCAAAATACTTGCAACAAAAGGGAAAAAAAAACAAATTGGCACTGTAACAGCCGAGGAAATTAATAGATCTCAACAGAGGTTTGTTTTTAATTGCTTACTTGAGCAGAAATCCCGTTGATACTGTAGTGATGGTGTGAGTGGATGGGGCTACTCCCACAATGTTTAATTGTAATGCGAGTGTGGAGGAAGGGGGTATGCCGCCTGAGGACATATAAATTAACAGTATTGTTGGCAGTACTCCCGCCGCAAACAATGTAACCTAAGTGTGGGGAACAATGTTATTGTCAGTATTGTTGCCGTAGGATAAAAGGGAATGCCACAGCCCATCAAATCGCCATTCGGCCCAACAAGGTGAATCCAGTGGCAGGTCTGCCCGCACGACTACCCTTGCTGTGTGGTCAGCTCGCAAGACTTCCTGGAACTAGGTACGCTCGACTACCATATAGCGTGGTCAGCCCGTGTGACTACCTCTCTAGCATGGTCAACCCACACGACTTCCCAGTTACTGGTGGGGTCGGCCCGCTCGAGTAAGGAAATAGTAAGGAGATTAGTTGAAAATAAATTGTTTTCTGTAAAAATACTTTGTTTTTTGTTATTTACCATAAACTAATTTGTTTTAAAAGTTATAATTAAAACTCATTAACTATTTCATTAACATTAAAATAAAAAACCTGATAATTTATTGTTAAAAGTAAAAACTAAGTCTGGGGTCCTAAAAGACCCCACGCGAGTAGTTACGTAACTTTTTTTGACACGAGTATCTAAGGGTTAAGGATACCATTGAGCACATACCTGTTGAATCTCCAATTACTTCAATCGCGGCTTCTTCTGACAAGATGAAACCCAGAACAAGTTCGTCTATGATGAACTCATCAACACAATAAAATGAAGAATGTACTGAAGGATTCCAAACTGTTGTGTCAAAGAAACGTCAGAAGAGGTCCAATATTATACTTGGAAATAATTCTCAACTTTCCGACAGCTTTACTGGTGTTCCCTGTCATACTACGATCTACATAGGCCGAGTCTCATGTGAAACATCTTCCAAAGACATAGTGCAGTTCCTTTCTCAAAAGTTGTCTAAATATAGTTTCGCTTATGAGGAATTTATCTCCAACGATGTGTATCAGTCTTTCACAGTGAACATACCTTTGTCCCTACGAGATTAAGTTCTCACTAGCTCATTGTGGCTCGATAACGTGATTGTTGGGAAATTTTTTCCTCCAAGAAGCTTGTGCCAAAAGTTTCTGGTGCAACAGTGAACGAGTTCATAAACTCAAATAACAAGGCTAAGGAATCATGGAAAATAATTAATGAAAATCGTAATAACAGCCATAACACTCCCATACAGCTTACTGACGTATCAGGAAAAATTGTAAAAGATCTATCTTCTGTAGCTTCTAGCTTCATGAATCATTTTTCAGCAAATTTGTCCTGCAAAGTAAATTTGTCTGCCAGTAAGTCTCCTACTTCTGTTTCTCATCCTAATTCTCTCTACTTGTTACCTTGTGACGAAGCTGAATTAAAGAAAACTTTAGTGAAATTAGCTCATAACAAGACAGCCGGTCCAGATGACATCCCTTCTGATATTATTTTATTTGCCCTCGACTTTATCAAGAATCCTCTTATTTTCCTAATCAATGAATCCTTCCGACTTGGTATATTTCCCTCTTCACTAAAATCATCTAGAATTTCCTGTATATAAAAATAAGGGCCATTTCCAAAATATTAAAAACTGATTATTCCACCAATTACCATTCTTAACTGTCTTGGTAAGGTTTTTGAATCCTTATTTTATAACCGTTTGGTTGCTTTTCTTGACATTTACAAACTTCTCTCTGATTCCCAACATGGGTTTAGAAGAAATAGATCTACTATGTCTGCCATCCATGAAGCAATTGATTATATCTTAACCTCTCAGGATGCTAAATCTGAGACTCTGGGGATCTTCTTAGATCTCTCTAAGGCTTTTGATACTGTCAATCATGATACATTGCTTTCTAAATTGTCTGGTCTAGGTATATGTGGGGTTGCATATCACTGGATCAGATCATACTTGTTTAAGAGAACTACAAAGGTTGTCATTAGTTCTGAGGGGAAAAATTACTCGTCTCACACTACCATGCTTGATCTTGGAGTTCCTCAAGGCTCCATTCTCGGACCCATATTATTCTTGATATATATAAATAACTTACCAGAATGTCTTAATCTACCTGATGATTCCAGAGTAATACTGTACGTGGATGATACTAACATCCTGCTACAGGCTCCTTCTCAATTTGATCTATTACACAAAAGTAAGTTTCTATTACAAAATATAGAAATCTGGTGTCAAAACAATTCTATAATGTTAAATGCTGAACAGTCTTAGATGATTTTTTTCTCATCTAACTCTCAACAGGAAAGCCTTCTTTGTAGAATTAATAATAAATCTATACCTCAAGTTGGCTCTACTCCATTCTTAAGTGTATCTATTGACTCCAATTTGAACTGGAAACCTGAAATTAACTCCCTTTCTAAGAAACTCAATTCTACATGCTGTGTTTTTAGATTCCTTCGAAATTCTGTCAGTCCTAATGTGCTAATGATGATCTACTATGCCGAATTTTACTCAAGATTAACTTACAGTATATACTTATGGGGAAGTTCACCCCACTCTCAAAGGATATTTGTAATTCAAAAAAGAGCAGTTTGCATTATTGATGGAAAACCATTTAAGTCGCACTGCCGTCCCATTTTTGTTTCATTACAAATTCTAACGGTGCCCTGTGTATAAATTTACACTTTAGTCTGCCATGTAAAAAGAATCTTTTTAAATTCTCTAAAAACAGTGATATACATGGTCATAATACCAGACAACAGAATAATCTACATCTACATTATGTAAATTATAGAAAAACTTCAAACGGCCCAAAGGTAATGGGGATAAAATTATTTAATAAGCTTCCCCTTCACATTAAATTAGAAGTCAACTATCACTCTTTTCAGAGTAAACTGAAACGTTATTTATTAAGTAAAGCTTTTTACTCCATTAAGGAATATCTTACTGATTGATACTGCATTAAATATGATTTTGTAGAGGTTTTATTAATTATTTGTATCTGCTTTATTAATTTTTTATGTACCGAATTAATGTTTTTTGTATTTTTCTCTTTGACGTGTCCTATATCATTTACTTGGCCTGTTTTGGCACTGTAATGTGATCTTTGGCAAAAAAATAAAATAATAAATAATAAAAATATAAAAATCATGCATCTGCTGGTTCCAACTGTATGGCTTCTGACTTCCGATGGCTCAACAGTTGGTGCTAATTCCGTTAATGGCAGTAATGTAGCCACAGTTTCTATTCCTATAGTTAGACCAAGCAACTCTGTTGATCTCTCTAAAACAATTCCTCCTGTCAATTCTAGAATTTCAACCAGGGCCAGTAATGGGATAAATAAGCTCAAGTCATTATATGACTGGGTAATGACTAGAGCACGGAAAAAAAGTATGTATGTATGTGTTTGCAGGCGAATCAGCCTCTTGGGCTATTATCGCCATGAGTAGTAGGACATTACAAGTCAGTACATCCACAAGTCGAACAATACATACAACATATAAGGTTAAAAAGTTAAAATTGGGCTCTGATTAAAATTTGTAAAAACAAGAAAGGGCTGTATAGTGGCCTTTAAAGTTTTGATAAAATAAGGACATAGACTGTAAAGGGTCTAGCCCTTAGAGTCCATTTTCACAATAAAGGATACTGTCTCCAACTAATATTAAAACCATAAATAAATAAATAAATAAATAAATAAAATTATAAATTAATTGGAACAAGGCAAGTTGAGTGGGGCTTGACTAAATGTAAGTTAGTAGTTTCGTGGCCTTCACAAAATCAATTATCTTTTCCACAGATGCTACATCGTCTCCTAGGGCGACCGAGAGATCCGTCGAAAGGCCTAATCTCCTTCGCTCATCATCAAACTGGGGGCATTGCAGTAAGACATGTGACACAGACAATACTGTGTCACATATCTCACATACTGGGGCCTCCTCAGACCACAGTAGATGTTTATCCTCCTCAGTCCTGATGTAGCATATATGCTACATGCGGTCTTTATTTATTTCTGGCGCTAGCATCGTTTGTAGCGCGAGGTAGCCGGGTGTATTATCTGCTCTACAGTGCGTACTTCGTGATTTTGCTTCGTTTTTTGTTTCACGCTGCAATTGACAGGTGTCAGCACTAATTAGAAGAGACACGTGTTTTTACATTTCGCCATGGCAACAAGAATGGATGGTAATTATTGTGATTATCTTGTTTTATTAATTGTAATGTGCATATGATTGCTTATAAAACATTAATGAACGATGTGCATCTCAATGAAATGTTCAAAACAATAACTAATTAGTACTATATCATGTTGTTAATGAGGTAGCATATACTCTACATTCGGCAACCACCTATACTTTTCTACATTTTGGTCATGATATTTTCATAACATATTTCATATTATTAGATATTTTATTAACCGAATTTGTAATTTTTAATGCTGTTTTTACTCTTGATAATGAAGTTTAACATCAATATTCCTTGTAATATTTTGTATTTCGATTGCAATATTTACTTACGTATTAATTATTTAGTAAAATTTAAATTAGGTTAAATTTTATGCATAAAATATTTCAGTCTTGACGGAAACGGATATTGTTGAAATGATCAACACTATCGACCCTAATTCATCCGATCTCGAGATAGATGTTGGGGAAGATGATGAAGAGGACCTTACAGTTCGCCCAATAACTCCAGTGTTCGACGAAAGTTCTTCAGAATCTGAAGACGATTCCATCCCTCTTGCTGAGATTCAGCGGAGGAGAATGGTTTGGAGACATAAAAACGAGTTAGTTGCTACTATTGTCTGTGAGAGTTATTGATGGAATTTGTTAGATAAGATTAAAAATATTGATTAGTATCTCTCTAATTTCTAGTTTCCAACCTAATGTTAGTTTCGGACAAGCTTCATCTTCTGCACCTGGATTATCTGGCGTGAAAAAGCCATTTGAATATTTTTCTAAGTATATTAAGCCCTGTATTTTTGAAGATATGGCCCATTACACCAATATTAGGTATGTAAAAGAAACTGGGAAGTCAATGGGCGTAACTGGAGTGGAAATTAGAAAATTCTGGGGAGTAAGTATAGTTGCAGCCCTCCTAGGGTTCCCCAGACTCAGGATGTGCTGGGAAAAAAGAACGAGGTATCCATTGATTGCAGACCATGTAAAACGAGATAGGTTTTATCTAATTCGCAATAATTTAAAGTTAGTAGACGATAATGCTGCCACTCCAGCAGAAAAACAAGACAGCTATTGGAAGGTACGCCCACTTCTGAAGGCTATCAGAGATGCTTGCCTAGAAAACACTCGAACGAAAAATGTATCGATTGACGAACAAATGGTCCCTTTCCATGGACATGTGAGGATGCGGCAGTATGTAAAAGGGAAGCCTCATGCAGTAGGGCTGAAAAATTTTGTCATGGCCTCACCCTCTGGTCTACCTCTTGACTTCTTGCTTTACGAGGGAAAGGGAAGAGAAATTGTGGCAGAAAATACTCTAATTCCTGAAAAACTGGATGTCGGAGGTAGAGTTGTGTTAAAACTCACAGATTCATTACCAGCTGGGTCATCCGTGTACATAGACCGTTATTTTACTTCTGTGGCTGTTCTTGAACAACTTTTGGAGGACAGGAGTACGCTGGCTAGTGGCACAATAATGATCAGTCGGTTGCCAAAATCAGTGCAGTTTAAAAGCGATGCTACTATGAGAAGAGAAGGTAGGGGGAGCTATGACCAAGTTGTAAGGCATGATGATAAGTTGGCTGTGTTAAATGGTTTGATAACAAACCTATTTACTTGGCGTCCACTGAATACGGTGCCACACCAGTTGAGGAATGTAGACGTTGGTCTAAGAAGGACCGACAATATGTTCAGGTTCCACGCCCAAACGTAGTAAAAAACTACAATATTAATATGGGAGGTGTGGATCTACTCGATCGAGTTCTTGGCAAATATGCCATGAGGGGTAGGACAAAGAAGTGGACAATTAGGGTTATTCACCATTTTTTTGACTTCGCAATTGCAGGAGCTTGGCTTGAGTATCGCCAAAGTGCTCGAGAAGAATGTAGGGCAAAGAAAGACATCCTGACTTATTACCAATTTAGGTTGGATATTGCAGAAAATTTAATTTATTTTGAGGAGGGGGAGAATCAGGAAGATGAAGATGATGACGGGGAAGATAAAGAAATGGAGGTTGATGATGGAATTCTAAAGTTACATCATCCTAGGATTCCAGCTGTTGTTCCACCAATTCAGGTCAGGAAGACTGAGGCCATGCATCTGCCAGAGATGATGAGTCAACATCAAAAGAGTAGATCTAGGTGTAGACTGCAAGGATGCAAAGGGTTTACTTTTGTCCGTTGTATAAAATGCAAAGTTTTCCTGTGTTTCATGGAAAAAAGAAACTGTTTTTTAACATTTCACAAAAAATAACAACAAAAAAGGCGTTATAACTTTATAAAATTCTTTATATTATAGAAAAGGTTTAATAAATGTTTCATGTAAAGTATTTTGTACCTCTTTGTTATTTTCCTCTTAAAAACCTACCTATTATCGACGGCAGTAAGATCGTACCTACGCAAATAAATGTCCTGCTTGAGTCCTGATGTAGCATATATGCTACATGCTGTAAAATGTAAATGGGCTTATTCATAATTTATTTTTGCAATATTTTGCATAATTTAAACCTATAACTACTCAATAATCGAAAAAAAAATAAATAAAATTGTTCAATTAATTGTTGGGACTGAGGAGGTTATGAGTCCACCAGCAATGCCCGATTCGTAGTCTGGTTAGGACTACTTCCTCGAGTCTGGAGGGCCTACATGATGACTGCCAAGAATTAACATTTGGTTTCACTATTCTTAAATTATTTTCTGTAATTTCATTCCACTCATCTTGCCATTGTTTAAAAACCAAGTGCTTTATACATGTCTTCACATCACTCACAGGCACTTGGTCATAAAAAGTCCACCTCTTATTAGCAGCTTCTTTAGCTGCAACATCCGCCATTTCATTACCTGGTATACCAACGTGGCCTGGCAACCATATGAAATCTATTTCCACCCCTTTAAATTTTAGGTCCACCAGAGATGACTGGATTTTCTGTACCAGTGGATGGATGGAACCAATAGACTCGATGGCTTTTAGAGCAGACAAGGAATCACTTAGGATTACATACTTAGTCTGGGAGTGTGCGGATATGTAACAAAGAGATTGTAAAAGAGCATATAGCTCTGCTGTGTATATCCCACAGAGTGGATGTAGTCGAAACAGAAATGATGTTTTCTTCACCACATATGCACATCCAACCTGACTTCCCTGCTTGGAACCATCTGTATAGATGGCAGTACTAGAGCTGAAGTCTGCAAGGAGTCTATAAAATTCACGTTGGTATTCCATAGGAGAAGTTTTTTGCTTGTCAAGTCTGGTAAGGCAGAGGTGGACGTTGGGACATGGGAATGTCCATGGTGGGAATTTGGAGAATTTTGTTTCTGGCATCCTGGGGATATTAAATTCCATTTCTCTGAAATATCCTTTGACTCTCATACCCAAGGGCTTTAGAGAACGGACCCGGACAGCATATAGGTGGCTATATCTCTGCACAAAAACTGCTTCATACGCCGGATGATTTGGCTTGGATTTAAGGGTTATTGCGTAACGCATAGACAGCAGTTTACGGCGCATATAGAGTGATGGTTCCCCAGACTCACAAAGAATACTTGCTATAGGGCTGGTTCGAAAAGCACCTGTAGCCAAGCGAATCCCTGTGTGGTGAATCACATCAATCGCCTTAATAGCTGATGGTGCTGCTGATCCATATACTATGCTACCATAGTCGAGCTTTGATCGAATGAGCATCCGATATATTCTAAGCAGGGTGGTCCGATCTGCTCCCCAGGATTTGTGGCTGAGAACTCTCAATACATTTAGGGCAGCTAGGCATCGGGATTTCAAATATTTAAGTTGAGGACGCCATGTTAGTTTATGATCAAATTTAATTCCCAAGAAGTATGCACTTTCAACACAAGGTATCTCGGTGCCATTTAAAAGAAGGGATGGATTTGGGTGTAGACCACGAATTCTACAGAAATGGATACAAACTGTCTTGCTGTGCGAAAAGGTGAATCCATTTTCTGTTGCCCATTTGTATATTCGGTTAATTGTCATTTGCATTTGACGTTGCAAAATAGTCATATTTTGGGATGCTAGAAATATACCATAGTCATCCACAAAGAGACTTCCATCAATAGGATGTCTAATACATTGGGCAAGTCCATTTACAGCAACAGCAAACAGTAATACACTTAAGATAGACCCCTGAGGGATTCCATTTTCCTGTGTGAATAGCCGAGACTGAAAAGTCCCGACACGTACCCTGAAGTAGCGCTCCTTTAGAAAACTCTTAATAAAGAGTGGGAGATTACCACGTATTCCCCAAGAATGTAATGTCTTAAGAATGCCAAATCTCCAAGTGGTATCATAAGCCTTTGCAAGGTCGAATAGTACTGCTACCAAGTGCTGTCTTCTGACAAAAGCATCACATATTGCTCTCTCCAGTCTCACCAGATGGTCTGTGGTGGAGCGATACCGACGAAAACCACACTGAATATTGGCCAATGAGTTGTTTGTTTCAAGGAACCAAACAAGCCTCCTATTGACCATTCGTTCCATCACTTTGGAGATACAGCTTGTAAGAGAGATTGGTCTATAGCTCTCTGGTAGTTTCTTGTCTTTCCCCGGCTTGAGGATGGGGATTATAATGGCTTCCCGCCATTATGTTGGGTAGCAACCATCACCCCAGATTCTATTGTACATTCTTAAGAGATACTTCTTGGCAGTAATATTTAGGTGTTGCATCATACTATAAATAATGGAATCCGCACCAGGGGCGCTATCATGTACCTCACGTAGAGCAGTCTCCAGTTCCCACTGGCTAAAGGAGCAATTGTAATGTTCCTTGTTTCGGGAATTAAATTTTAGCTGTTTCCGCTCACTCTCAGCCTTTATATTTCGAAAGGATGGTGGATAATTTTCGTAACTAGATGCCTTTTCTATAACCAATCCAATTTCATTTGAAATATCCACCTTTTTGGTAATTGTTTTCCCGTTGACCAATAAACCACTAATACTACAGGAAGATGTCCGACCGGATATCTTCCTGACCTTCTCCCATACTTTAGCTACTGGAGTGGAACTGTTAATGGTAGAAACATATTTCATCCATGAATCACGCCTACATTTCCTCACTATCCTGCGAGCCACAGCTTTTAACTTAAGGTATTTTACCATGTTTTCCTCTGTAGGTCGGAGATGGAAAGCTCTAAATGCTCGTCGTTTATCCTTAATGGCAGAATGACATTCGTCATTCCACCAAGGAACAGGGACGCGACGAAGCCGAGCAGAGGATTTCGGAATGCTAATTTCCGCCGCCTTTATTATGGTATCCGTGAAGTATTTGACATGTTTATCTACAGAGGAAAATTCCTCCTCCTCTAGCTGAATTGATTCAGAGAATTTTTCCCAATCAGCTCTTCTCGTTATCCACTTGATAGGGCGAGGCTCCATTGGGGAGGCAGTCAGATGCGTCAGGATAATGGGAAAATGGTCGCTACTACACAAATCTTTGTATACTTCCCATTTGAATGTTGGAGCAACAGTGCTGGAAAACACAGAAAGGTCAATAGCTGAAAATGACCTGCTTCCAGCACTAAAATGTGTGTCGCTTCCATCATTTAGAATTATCATGTCTAGACTCGAAAATATATTTGAGAGCCGACGTCCCCTTACATCAGTTCTTTTGCATCCCCACTCTGAATTATGGGCATTGAAGTCACCCAGAAGTAGGAATGGCAATGGCAATTGTTCAATTAAATCTAGTAATTTAATTATATTGATGGGCTCATTAGGGGGAAGATAGATGGAGCAAATTATTATCTGAGCAGGAAGATACACTCTAACTGCAACAGCCTGCAGTTCTGTAGTCAGAGTCACTTCTTCTGAAAGAACAGAGTCGTGCACTAGAACAGCCACACCTCCATGGGCCTGAGGTACCCCGACGAGATCCTTGTTATAAACAGCATACCCCCTAAAGGTACGTTCACACGAGGGGACTTTTCTTGCAGCGCGTCCCGGAATGCCGCGCGCCTCAAATATTGCGACGTGTGAACGACTGTGCGGCTCAACTTTTGTGACCTTGAGAGCGGGTGTCTGCGGCTTTCTTGTGCGGCAAAGACGCTCCGTGTGAATAGGGCTTTTTAGGCTCCTGCAACATTGACGCAAAGTTCTAACCGGCTGAAACTTTTCCGCATGCCGCGCAGAGAGTTGACGAATATGCGGAGTGTCAAACCACTCGGATAGTGGTGCAGATAAAAAATAAAAATGAAGTTTGAATGCTGTAGCAGTAGGAGGGAGTATTCTCATCGGTATAACTATCTCACTACTGGATTTAAAAATTATTTTATTTATTTGGTAATGATATTTCTACCTAAAAATGTCGGAAAAAAACCTCGCACATTTGCACAAAATTAAACTTATGAGAAAGTGAACCTTATAAATAAATGAACTTTAACGTTGAGTTTATCATTATTTCTTCTATTCCAAATGCTTTTGAAATGCACCCATGCTCTCCTTCCATTCTTAAATGAAGACCTGCTTTCAAAATGTCATCAGTGACTCGGTTTTTTTTTTCAAAACGGGTTAAGAGAATGGTGCAAAGAATTTGTTGAGAATAGAATGGCTGTTCGGGAAAAATATGCTTTTAGTAACGATCGTCATCTCAACCAGAAAGTGTCGGCAGTAGCTTTGATCATCTTGAAACAGAATCCTCAGCAGGATGTATATCCTTCCCAACAAGTAAAATGTGAACTTAGAAAAGGTAGACCACCTCCTGCGCAGGACGTCCCCATAGTATTCCTAGGATGTCTTATCTTTAGCTATTGTTCCTGTCTTTGAATGAGTTCGTAGACCCTTGTGCCAACCTTATTTCGAAAGAATTTATCAATAGTCTGAACACACAGAATTGTGAGCAAAACCCAGTCTCTTAATCTCTTCTAGGAATGCATTCCCATTTCCAAGCCTGAATGAAACTTTCACTTCATTTGAGTATTCCTTTATTCTTTACCTTTACCCAATTTATTCAAGCATTATTTTTTCTTTTCTCCTTAGAATAAAAAGAGATTAAAATCAATTTGGCAGGCTTAAATTCTGAGGACTAAATTATACCCTCTATGAATGAACTATGAGGAATTAATTACATCCTTAACTCTGTCTCGCCCTTGCGTACACCAACCTCCTCGCACGCTTAAACATTCTGGTATAAACCAAGTAAAAATCAAGGCAAATCGAACAATTGCAGCCTCAGATAATGGACAGTTTTAAGTATACCCTATTTTTAAAAAATCCGATCGAATTTGATGTACACTAATACCTAAGTTAATATGTGGATGTGTATGCATCAGCGTGAAATGATTCACAAAGATTTATAACGAGTAAAAAATTGTAAAAAAGCTATTGATACTGTCGATAAGTTAATTAAATTTTTGGAAGAAAAGGAACACGGCTGTTGAGACAGTTGTTCACAGAATTGTTCACAAAGCTCCAAGAATATTTCAATTACGGTTTCTTGAAGGTTTGTGAACAATTATAATTAATGGAGGTTCCCCTATAAAGAGAAAAATTGGTAAGTTGTAATCAAAGAAAAGAATAAATGATGGCATATTTACAACTAAGGACCTAATTAAACAAGTAAATACAAAACTGAACACAATACCCTATACTTCATACACAATATACTACACTACACAATACACTACTATATACTACACTACGCAACTAAATGAACTGATATCCTTCTTCCGCTTGACTCCAATCCCATCCACTGAGAACTGGCGCCTGATGATGCAGGAGGGCCAAGTTGCTACGTGTGAACAAGTTTGCAACTCAGCGTCGCGGCTTTGCCGCAGTGGATATTTAAGAACCGTTAGAAGCCGCGCGTACCCTCAAAAAGTTCCTCCGTGTGAATGCGAGCTGCAACCCATCCGGCCTCAACCATAAAACCCGCGCGTCAAAAGTCCCCTCGTGTGAACGCACCTTAAGGTGGACATCATCATTTTCTTTAAGTCGTGTTTCCTGAAGAGAAACACACACTGGAGATAATTCTGAGAGAAGTATACGTAATTCTGGTAGGCGATATCGGAAACCATTGCAGTTCCATTGAAGTATGGTATTCATGGTTCTGTATATGGTTCAACGGTTTAATTTATGTTTAATTTTCCCTTTTTTTCTGCGAATCCTATCAATTATATCTTTATCTATATTAGTCTCCATCATTTCATCAGAGTCCAATTCCTCTACTAACTTTTCGGACTCTTTGCATGGTGTTTTGGTTTCTTTGCCCAATTTTTGTTCCGTAGAATTTCTTTCGGATGAGGAATCACTAGCTCTAGAGTGTCCCTTGCTTGTTAATATTTCAGCCTCTTTTTTATTGCTTAAAACAGCCTTTGGTTCATTACTAACACTAACAGTAACAGGTTTATTCCCTGGAGGAACGGACTGGTAGCTTCTGAGTTCAGATAATTCACTTCGAAGTTTCTTCTGTTCTTCTACGAGTTCCTTCACCAGGGTTAATAGTTCGCCCATGGTTGCCTGAGAAGAAGGACTGGCTACTACTTTCGAAAAAGGGATGGGAGGAGGTGGAGTCGCCATCACCTGTTTCCTGGCTTCTGTCACTGAGATCTTACATACAGCTCTGAGCTCTTGAATCTTCTTTTCAGTGCGAAAACTAGGGCAATCCTTAGACCAGGCAGAATGTTCTCCTTTACAGTTTATACAACGATGCCCTGAGAGACATTGGGTTCCCTCATGGGCCTTACTGCTACAGTCTGGGCAGATCTTCTCCCGACTGCAAGTGAACTTGGTATGTCCGAATCTGAAGCAGTTAAAACACCGCATTGGATTCGGCACATATTCTTATTATTATCACATTCGGTCTTATTCTTTCAACCTGGTAACCTAGCATTATATCAGATGGCAACTGAGGAGTTCCGAAGGTGAGTATTAAGGAGGCAGTAGGTTTTAGAACACCATCCCTTTTCGTCATTATCCTTTCTACTTTTATGACACCTTCGGTGGCTAGCTCTGAGCACAACTCCTCTACTTCCATGTGCTGCACTTCGAAGCATTTTATAACACCTTTGCTGTAGTTTAGGCTCTGATGTGCATTAACCTTAACTGCAAAGGGACCAAGAGACTTCAGATCAAGGAGTTTTTTACTCTGAGCATCTGTTGCTGTTTCTACAAGCAAGGTTCCGTTTCTTAATTTCTTTATTGAGGCTACTTCTCCCACAGTGTTCTTTATGGCTTTAGCCACCACAAATGGTGAAGTTGTGTTGAAATCTTTCCCATCATCCGTTCTGCTAACTAATAGATATCTTGGCACAGATATTTTGGCCTCATTAGCTTTAACCACCATTTTTACTGGGCTCTGAGAGCGCAGTCTCTTTCCTTTTCCTTCTACTCTACTCTCTACTTCATCAACTTCCATTTTTAGCCGCTACTTCGCCGAGTTCAGGACTCTTTGCCCCCCCTCAGCCCCGTGGAGGCGGCGGCGGGGAATGAGCTCTTTACTCTTTCGGTGTCGCTTTTGAGATGTTTTTGCGAAAAAGAATTTATCAGGTATCACTCCAAGTGATACAAAAAAGGTCCTAAGACCAAAAGAGAAATGCTGGGATACCCCCCAGCAGGTAGCAGAATAGCACCGGGTTACCCCCCGGCAGTTAGCTCAAAACAGTGGATGGTGACCGGAATCCGAACCTGGTCGCTTACCAAGCCACTGTCCCCATGAGGGGACGGAAAAAAAGTCTTTCGACTTTTTGTAAAAGTTGGACTTTTGTGGTTTTAAATACAAATCTTCACCAATCTCATCAAATAAAACCGTTTTTAATGACTTTCTTAAAGACTTTTTTTTGCTGTGGCGGGACTTTTTCAATTAAAAAAGACTTTTCTGGGACTTTTTATTGAAAATACCTGCCTAAGTTAATATTTGGCTGTTGTGACCACACTTGTTCAACTTTGTGTCGGACAAATCTTGTTTTTTATGCGGTGCATACTACACGGAGCAGATATTTACCGTAAAATGTAAGCTACTAACAATTGCTAATGCGGAATTTTATTGATAGCTCTAGAAACTGCAATGAATTCTTTCGATTACTCCACCGTTCATGAAGTAAACCCATGCAGTGCTTCAACTCGAAGGTGGTTTGGATATGTGATGGTAGAGCTCACCATGTACTTATCCAATTGCATGTTAAATTCACATATCGTTTCTTTCCCTGGGCCACCTCGCCCTTTTTTTTGCTAAGGGTGTCCAAAGACTTCACAAAGGGACATTATGAACCAACTTATTTGAACCCGGGTGGTCTTCTGACAAGGGGACAGCGCTACACTGTATTCTAGCACTCTGCTTTTTTGCAGGAGATTAGTGGAAAAATGATACAAATATATGAAAGGTTATCTAGAATTTCCGACGAAGTGAATGTCTCACGTTGAGTGTAGATGGTTACGAAATGAGCCTACATTGTAGAGAGGCAAACAATGCGCTCTTGGCACTCGGTCGAAGAGGAAAAATGAAGGCTCAACAAGGACTGGTGAATGTACACACATTGTATGAACACAATTCTATATATTCGAGTAAGCTGCGTAAAGTTTCAGTCATTTGCTGAAGTCCCCAAGCATCGCAAGACCAGCTCGTTTGTGCAGCCCAGCCCAAGAAAATGTACAAGGTGAAAGGACAGGCGTCTTCAGAAGCCAAGCTGACTGCGTATGCTTCACTATGCAAGTACTGAGCAACAGTATTTACTGCAATGCTTGTGAAAAAACCGTGAGTATCAATACAACTTTTGAATCTGACGACTTTAATAATTATAATTATTATCTTAAGAATATTTTGGCATTCCCAAATAAGTCAAAATTGTGAGATAAATCTTTAACTGTACATTGTGTGTGTTTTTAATTATAATTCTTTATAAAAATACAAAGACCTATTTTGAGCTATGCTGAATAATTAACTTTAAAAGTAATTCTCATAATAATTTATCTTTCTCATTATTTTTCAAGATATCATCAGACAAAAAGTCACATGTGAAACAGCACATCGCATCTATCTCAAGTGAAATTAAAGGAGACCGTGAGCTTGCAGAGTTTACGACAGAGCCAACTATCGTTTGCAGCCACCAGCGATGAGTTTGCTTTGGACTTGTGCGAGCTATTTGTGGCATTGAACATTCCTACTCACAAATCAAAACACCCTCTATTCATATCGTTTATGGAAAAATATTTAAGAAGGACAGTTCCATCTGAGAGTTCTCTTCGGAAAACTTACTTGCCGAGACTCCATGAAAAGGTATGAGTTTCTAAATACTTTTACGTAGTAAATGCTGTAAAAATCTTTTGCATGCCTGCTCATTGGATATAAGCATTTAAAACTTTGGTTTAATACAATTTCAAAGAGATATTCGGCTGTATCAATCATTGTGTTACATAAATAGTTCACTAAAATATAACAAGGTATAAGTATAAAAGTAGTAGTAGTAGTAGTGGGGTTCATGGCGCCTCAACCACTAGGTTATTTGCGCCAATGCTTATCAGTTATTGACTGCTACAATTTGCAGTCATATTTATTTCCTGCCAGCAGGATAAGTCCAAATTCATAAAATATCCGGTTAAAATAATAATAAATAAATAAATAATGTATAAAATATTAATAATAAATATGTAAATATATAAAAAACCAACAACAGAAGGAGTAACCCTCCTAAAGCAGAGCTAAGCTCGTCTTCAGAGAGGGCTGCAGCTTCATATATGGTTGTACAGACCTGCTTCTCTGAGAAACTGTAAGACATTATCTAGTTTTACTGGGTCATTCCCTAAAACATCCCTGAGATCACCTCTGATATGCAGTTTGTTCTTTAAAGCCTGATATTGCTCGCAGTCAGTCAAAATATGTTTTACAGAGAGCGGGGTGTTGCATTTAGTGCATATGGGAGCTGGTTCACCTTTGAAAAGGAATGAGTGGGTCAGGTTACAGTGGCCTATTTGCAGACGTGCGATCACTACCTCCTCTCGCCTATTGTTTCGGAGGGAAGACTGCCATTGTGACACAGTAGGTTTTATCTCCCGAAGTTTATTTCCCTGTAAGTCCTGCCAATTTTTTTGCCATTTTTGATGGATCTTTTCCCTGAGCATGATCCGTAGGTCACATGAAGTGAGATATGTTGAGTCCATACATGGTTTTAAGAGAGCACTCTTAGCAACTGCATCAGCCTTCTCATTCCCTGTGATGCCAACATGTCCTGGTACCCAACAGAATATTACTCTGTTCCCACGTGAGTGTAGAGCTATGAGAGATGAATGAATCTCCTGTACGAGAGGATGTGTGGGGAAGAGGGATGTGATGGCTTGTATGGCACCTAGTGAGTCTGTGCATATTATGCCGGGCTTGTCGCATGATTCCATTTGCTGCACTGCTGTCTTTATTGCATAAAGTTCTGCAGTGTATATGTTACAGTTTGGGTGTAATTTTAATCCCACCACTCCAGTAGTGGGAGAGACAACCGCACAAGCAACATTTGAATCGGATCTTGACCCATCAGTAAAAATAGGAGTGTATCTGTGATAGTGAGACAGGATCTCAGCAAAGCTTTGCTGGTACAACTGTGGAGCTGTTGATGCTTTTGGCAATCTGGATAGTAGAGTCAGGGATTTGGGGAAAGGGACATGCCAAGGAACATGCCCTGGAGGTCCACTAGCGTACACTGGTGGTAAATCCACCACAATATTCTCTCTCACAAGTTGCTTTAGTCTAACTGGCAGGGGTTTGGTTGCCCTTTGTCTATTATTGAAAAGTGTTAAAAAACGTGGCTTAAAAATAATTTTATGGCAAGGGTGTGTTTTCAGGGATAAAATCTTGCTTATGTAATTGCACATTAGAGTCTCCCTTCTTGTTGCGAGAGGTGGTTCTCCTGAGTCAGCATAGAGGCTAACAATAGGGCTAGTCCTAAAGGATCCTGTTGCCAGCCGTAAACCAGCATGGTGTATGGAGTTTAAGGGTCTTAGATAGGACATTCGAGCTGAGGAGTATAAGAAACATCCATAGTCCATCTTTGATCGCACTAGAGCTCGGTAAATCCTGAGCATTGAAGATCTGTCAGCTCCCCATGCATGATTGGCAAGGTGCCGTAAGATATTTAAAAGTTTAAAACATCTGTCCTTCAGGTTGTTGATGTGCGTTCGCCAGTTCAGCTTCCTGTCCAAGTCCATACCAAGGAAGCGTACGGTTTCGATTACTGGTAAAAGGTGGTTGTTGAGCTTGAGGCAAGGTTGGGGGAAAAGACCCCTTTGCCTGTGAAAATGAACACATTTGGATTTTTCTTTTGAAAAGCGAAAGCCATTAGTTTGAGACAACATTTTCAGTCTGTTGAGAGTGAGTTGTAGTTGTCTCTCAGCATTCCTCAACTTTGTTGATCTGCAAAAGATTGCCAGGTCATCAACATACAGTGTTGCAGTCACTGGTTGTCGAATGCATTCAACTACATCATTAATTGCGATTGCAAAGAGAGTCACACTCAAAACTGACCCCTGAGGAACCCCGTTTTCTTGTGTAAAAGTCCGTGACAAGTGTTTCCCTATTCTTACATTGAAAAAGTGGTCTCTTAAAAAATTTTTGATAAAAATCGGTAGGTTACCTCTAAAACCCCACTGGTGCAAAGTGCGTAAAATCTTATGTCGCCATACGCAGTCGTAGGCCCGTTCCATATCAAAAAATATACCAACAACATGTTGGCGGAGGAGGAATGCTTCCGGGAGAAAGTTTTCAAGGTAGACCAAATGATCCATAGTGGATCGCCCCTGTCGGAACCCACATTGGCTCTCGCTTAGCAGCTTGCGTTTTTCAAGGTACCAGACAAGTCTGCGGTTCACCATTTTTTCCATGATTTTGCAGAGGCAGCTTGTTAATGATATTGGCCTATAGCTGGAAGGGAGGCGTTTGTCTTTGCCTTGCTTTGGAATCGGAATGATTATTGATTTCCGCCATGATTCTGGAAACACCCCTTCGGACCAGAGTTTGTTTAGCATGTTCAGCAGCTGCTTCTTACCTTGAGAAGATAGGTTCCTCAGGAAGGCATTGTGTATTTGATCACTGCCAGGACAAGTGTCTTTGGTGTCTTTTATGGCCGATAGCAATTCCCAGAGGTTGAATGGATCATTGTAGGGTTCAGTGCAGTTTCCCATTCTGTAGTTTATGGGTATGCTCTCTGCTCTCTCTTTAATGCGTATGAAATTAGGATCCTAAATTACATTGCTGCTCATATTTGCATAATGCTGAGCAAAAGCATTAGTGATATCTTCTGAAGAAGTGAGTATACGGTCACCAATTTCAAGGCAAGGGATTGGTTGGAGGCTATGAGTACCTGTGATACTTTTCACTTTCCTCCAGACTTCTGATGTCGGCGTTCTATGATTTATCGTGGATATGTATTGTAACCAAGAGGCTCTCTTTGAATCCTTCACAATTCGACGTGCTTTAGCTTTCAGTTTCTGGTAGGCAGCAAGGTTCATGGTGGTGGGGTATTTTTGGAAGATACGTAGCGCTCTTTTTCTCTTCTGGATAGCCTCAGCACACTCCTTGTTCCACCATGGGATAGGGTGGTGAGCAGATTTGCCTGATGATTTTGGGATACAGGAGTTCGCTGCATTGGTTAATGCGGCAGTGCATACCTCAATTTTAAGTAAAATTTCTTCTGTTGGGTCGTCAGAAAAATTAAAAGATGTCCTGAATTGATGCCAGTTGGCTTTATGAATGAACCAGCTGCCAGAATGAGTGAAGGACTCTAGCATATATCCAGGCTTTTCAAGGAGTAATGGGTAGTGATCGCTGCCACACAAGTCTGAGTGGACAGTCAGGTTAAAAGATGTTGCGATGGAGCTTGAACACATGACTAGATCAATAACAGATGTCTCACCATTAAAAGAGTTTAATCGTGTCTTCTCCCCATTGTTGAGTAAAATTAAGTTAAAATCGTTCAAAAGTTTCTCTAAAAGGCGACCTCGGCCGTTGATGTCATTCATAGTGTCTCCCCATAAGGTATTGTGGGCATTGAAGTCCCCCAGGAGGACAAATGGTTTCGGTAGTTCTCTGATGAGATTTTCCAGATTTGTCCGAGTCACAGGTGCCCATTCAGGGAGGTAGACGTTGCAAAACGTTATCCTGTCAGGGCCACCACATCTCACCGCGACAGCCTGCAGAGGTGTATTCAGTCTCACCTGGGAGGAGTATAAAAGATCCCTCACAGCAGTGGCCACTCCACCCCTGGCTCTGTTGCCACTCAAATCATCACATCTAAAAACACTAAAACCTTTAATATTGCCTTTGTCAGTAGCCTTAAAATGTGTCTCTTGGAGACAAATGATAGTCGGGATAAAATTATTAATTAAAAGCTGTAGCTCCTCTTGGTGAGAATAAAAACCATTACAATTCCATTGCAACATTAAAAATTTGGAAGTCATTGTTGTATAAAATAAATAAATTAAATAAATAAATAAATAAATAAAGTTGTTTAATGGAGCGTTCTATCATCTGTTTATCTTCACTTTTCTCCCTTTTTGCGCTCCAGAAGGACCTTTTGGAGGTCTGTCTCTGACAGACTACCATCCTCCTCCATGCAGGAGTCAGAGGTCCTATCTGTAGGTGGAGGTTTGGGTGTTCTTGCTGTCTCTGGGAGTTTGGGTGTTTTATTTAAGTTAATCCCTTTCCTCTCCTCTTTTGCTTTTTTTGCCTGCACTGCTACTGAGTCTTGCCTTACTGAAAAGGATGTCATAATGCTTTTGCAGGGGGAGCAGACTGGATGGAGATGAGTCTGGGTACCCATCTCTCTTGTCTCTACCACCCTGGTGGCTACTGCAGCATATGAGGGACCTTTTCTTTGTGGCGTTAGAGATTTCAATTCTCTTTTTGCCTCCATATATGACAGTTTTTTAATAATCTTAATTTCTTGAATGGCTTTCTCCTCTTTAAATTTTGGGCAGGTGTTAAACCAAGCAGGGTGATCTCCTCCGCAATTAATGCATTTGGCAGCAGTTGGGCACTGTCCATCATGTTTAGGTTTACCGCAGCGTCCACACATCTCTTCATCTGTGCACCGAGCAGATGTGTGGCCGAACCTCTGGCATCTGTAACATCTCATAGGGTTAGGGATGTATGGTCTTACTGGGAGGGAAAGGTATCCAGCCGTGATTTTTCGGGGCAGTTCGGTCATGGAAAATTTTAGTACTATGTTGGGGGTGTTAACAAGGACACCTTCCCGACGAGTTTTTAGACGTCGTACTCCAACAACTCCCTGATCTTTTAGTTCTTCTAAAATTTCCTCCTCTGCCATGCCCTCTAGCTCGTAGCTGAAAATAACGCCTTCAATGAAGTTGAGCGTTCTGTGCGCTTCAACTCTTACAGCTACATCATGGAACATGGTGGCTGTCTTGATCTTGGATGCCTGCCTTTTGTCCCTCGCCTCCACCAACAGCGATCCGCCCCTCAAGCGCTTGGTTGAGGGTACATCCCCAACCAGGAATCTCAGCACTCTATGTATAGCAAGAGGAGATAATTTTTTGAGCGCTCCTTCAATGATACTTGAAATAACGAAGTATCTAACTTCGCTGTTACAATTATTGTCGCTATTGTTTCTATTAGTATTTGCTTCAGCTTCTACTCTTTGTTTTTTTGTTATTTTCCCTTCCTTTTCATTTATAGTTACGCTTAAGTTTTTGGTAGCCATAATTTGGCAGTTTCGTTTCATCCTCCGGGCTCCCCACCCACCACGGAGCCCAACAAGGGGATGCTGAACTTCAACGCCAGGGCTACCAGGAGGATATAGCTAAGATCCCACCATCTGCGCAAGACTAATGCGGTTCTGGTGGGTCTAGACTACCCCACTGGCGTACGCTCGTAAGGAGCCGCCAGGCTCCCCAGCCGCCAGGAGCCGATTGACCCGGAGACGGCTAGTTCCCGGCCGCCCGTCTAGGAGAGGCAGGGGCCAAAGTGGAGTGTTGGGGAAAAGTGGAGGGGCTAAGTCCCCCCCAAGACCCAATCCCCTCAGCCACCAGGATCCCCCTTCCCTCCGACACGGGTCGCCATGCACGGCAAACGCATGGGTAGGCGTTCCGCACACAGAGAGGGCCAGCATTTCATGAGAGAAGAAGAGATGATGGGGTGATTGATAGTGAGAAAAAGATGAAATGAGGCATGAGAGCCCTCTCTGTGCCCCCCCCTCACCACTTGGAGGAACCTACAGCGAGGGGAAAAGCATTCGATAGAGTCCCCCACTACAAACTAATTCACAAACTTAAACTAGCGGGCATTAACAAGGAAGTAGTCGACTGGGTTAAGGATTTTCTCTACGAGAGGGAACAACAAGTTGTGCTGGATGGCGTTAGCTCAAATAGAGTCAAAGTTACCTCTGGCGTACCTCAAGGCAGTGTAATTGGACCTCTTCTTTTCCTTATTTATATCAATGACTTGAGTGACGAGATAGCTAGTAATGTCAGGATATTTGCGGATGACTCGGTTATATATAGGGAAATAACAAACGAGGAAGACCGGACATCTCTCTCAAACGATTTAGTCCTCATCCAAAGGTGGTGCGAAAAATGGGAATTAGATATTAACGTAAGTAAATGCTCCGTAGTTAATTTCTTCGAAAAGAAAAAATGCGTCCAAATCACCCATACAAAATTAATGGAATTAGTATCAAAGTAGTAGATTCAGTTAAATATCTCGGGATCAACATTACTAATAACTTAAATTGGAGCACGCATATTCGAAAAATCTGCGGCAAAGCAAGTAAAAGGCTTGGCTTTGTAAAGCGTATTGTCGGTAAATGCGACGAAAAGGTGAGAGAGCGATGTTATTTTACCTTGGTCAGACCACTTCTGGAATATGCGGCAAGTATATGGGATCCGGCGGATGAAACGTGTACTCGCGAACTCGAGAAAGTGCAGCGTAAAGCGGTTCGTTTTGTTAAGAAATGCTACGAAAAAAAAGCAAGCGTTACAAAAATGCTCTCAGACGTAGGTTGGGAATCCTTGAAAGAAAGGAGATTGGAAGCTAGGCTGTGATTGCTTAATAAATTCAGGGAAACTACATTTTCCAAAGATACAATTGGTATCATGCAACCCCCCTGCTACGTCGGTCGATCCGATAATGACCGTAAGTTAAGAGAAATAGATGCTAGGACGAATCGTTTTAGAGATTCATTCTTTCCGCGAACAATACGTGACAATAATCGAATAAGGAAGTAATTTAGATTCAACTGGTGTTTACACCCCCTGCCACACGCCGAAAGGCGGCTTGTAGGGTATTAATGTAGATGTAGATAAAATGCTTTTGGAATACTTTCTGCTGTTTTTCGTATGCTACACAAGCCGATGCTTTTGCAGCCAACAACTGCACAGCTAGTAGTTCTGTCTTTAGTTCACCTACACAATTTCTTACGGAAAAACAAATTTATCTACAATCCTCCCGGAATGGTTGATATAGAATGTTCAGATACAGGAGAAATCAATCCACAGCTTTGGAGATCAAATACTTCAGATACTCAAGCAAAGAATTTCAACCGAACGGCTAGAAAGAGTCGACTGCCGCTCAAAATGTGAGAAACAAATTTTTAGAGTCTTTCAGTTCATCGCAAGAGCAATTGCATTTTCAGAATTGACAAGTAAATCATGTTACATCTCATTGTACATACAGCAAAATTGAAAGAATAAGGTCCCTGTCTCCGCAGAATCTTACCTCAGTGTCCACTATCGGTGTATGTTTATTCTTGTTCTTGAGAAAGACCATACTCTCGTACGCAAACCATTTACTTTTGTAGATCTCTTCGTTCGAGGCCCCACTTTTACGAGAATTCTTTTCTTTCTTCACCTCCCGCGAAAAATGGCTTAACAGATACCGAATTTTTTCGTTTATCTCCTCCTTGTCAACACAGAATGAAATGCTGATCTCCTGCAAAGCATCATGCCGTTTATTCCGATTTTTATAATCTGTCAGCCGACTATTCCATAGAACTGGAAGCTCACAGTACATATCCAGAAGTTTCAGAGTATCCGAATCAGTCCATTCTATCTCATTATTTTTCTTGATAATATGTCTCTAACACTTCTTGTAATTTTCCAGGTTATATGTACATTGTTTTCTTTAATGTCTTTTAGTTTTTGCTATCGGTAGGTTTGTGCAGGTTTTTCACACCCCCCTTCTTTGTGGGTGTTTTCCTGCAGCGGATATTTTTTCCTAAGCTTTTCTTAGGTTTTTTTTTTAAATCCGCAATCCCTTCTCACATTTTCTTCTATTTTCCTCTAAGTTTCATTGATACATGTAATATACTTATAATTATGTAACAACTTAACGATAGGTTAGATGGAAGAGGAGACTTTTTAGTCTCAATCTCGCCTAATAAAGACCCTAATAATAATAATAATAATATTTCAACGGAATATAAAAATTACAAGAGAACTAAGTTATATGAACAAAATATATAGAGGTAGGTAGATGGTGGCTTCGATTCTTGAGCGGAACAACTAATGCCGACGGGGTTTGCCAACTAAAGTGTCTCCACTACGAGCAAGCCGATCGGCTTCCTTTGATCTTTACCGACACTGCTCGGGAAAGGATCGGCATGACGATCGGCATGATGCCAAAGCCGACAGTTGCGTCTTCATTGGCTCGGCCTTGCCGATCGTCATTGCCGATCGGCATAGTGCGGACGCACCTTAACATGCTACATATCCCCTCATATTTCACACACTCTAGCAGGAGGTGCCAAACAGTAAGAAGGGAGTCGCAATCCTCACAGCGGGGAGGGATCTTCTCTTCAGTGAAGAGATAAGAATGCGTCAATATAGTGTGGCCAATCCTAAGGCGAGTGAGAATTACCTCCTCTCTTCTACACTGCCTGTTAGAGGATTTCCAAGGACTTACGACCTCCTTCACAGCTCGCAGTTTGTTCCCGGCAAGATCATTCCATTCTTTTTGCCACTGCAATATGGCTTTTCTCTTCAGGGAGCTTTTAAGGTCTTGAGCTAGTACCGTAAAATGCACATGCAGTTCCCATTTCAGACTTTGAGCCATCAGTAAAAACAGGGGTGTAAGACGGATAGAGATTAAGTATTTCTAAAAAGCTCTTCTGGTACTGCATATCAGAGGTGGATGACCGTGGGTGCAACAGCAGTCTTGTCTCACATTTGGGACGTGGGACTTTCCATGGAGGGATGGGTGAAAAGCCTGCTGCACATACCTCTGGAATAGTTATCCCAGATTCTTGAATAAAATCGTAAAATCTGATCCCAAGAGGTCTTGTAGCTCTTGGTCGTCGATTAAAAGCATCTAAAAATCTGGGTTTAAAAACAAGGTTAAAACCAGGGTGGGAAGTCATAGATAAAAGCTTTGATAAATAGCTGCACATCAGTATGTTTCTGCGAACCTGTAAGGGAGGTTCTCCAGAGTCACAGTAAATACTCTGAACTGGACTGGTTCTGTATGCACCTGTAGACAGCCTAAGACCAAGATTGTGAACGGAGTTCAAAGGTCTTAAATATGATTGGCGAGCTGAGGAGTATATCAGGCTGCCATAGTCCAGCTTAGCGCAGACTAATGCTCTGTATAATTGAAGCATTGTGGTTCAATCTGCACCCCATGAAGAGTTTGTTAGGAATCTTAAAATGTTTAAAACCTTGGAACATCTATCTTTTAGAAGACCAATATGTCTTCTCCAGTTGAGCTTGCTATCCATTTCTAGCCCTATCCCTCAGATATTTATGCAAACACCAATATCAATGAAAGCTTTAAAGAATGGGACCTCATTATTGATCAAGATGAGCTTTGCATTATTATTTCCAATAACTTGTTTTAATAAATTGGGATACCCGATGACAATGGCTTGCAATTTTAATGGATTTATCTTCAAAAATACAAAATAGTTACAGATATCAGTGTGTAAGAGTTAATAGCAGATATAGTCAAAAGACACATCTTACCTGTGGAGTACCACAGGGCTCAGTTCGGGGTCCCATTTTATTTTTAATGTACGTGAACAATTTGTGCAATGGATATTTTAACGGTAAGCTATCTTCTTTTGCTGATGACACAGCCTTATGTTATTCAGCTAGTAGTATATATGACTTACAAAAACAGATCCAAGATGACTTAAACAAGTTGAAATGCTGGTTTTATAACAATTCTATGAAGCTGAGTAAGGCCCTCCGTCCACGAGGCTTCGCGTCATAGACGCGTACGAGTAGCGTAGCTTGTCGCGACGTGACGATTACGCCCGTTTTCTGTACACGAAGCGTATTGAAGAACTTAACAGTGGGCTAGAATCGAAAAAAGCTGGCCAAAAATAAAAAAGTGCTTTTTTTGAGTGCGGACTTTGAAACTTCGCATAGTCGTTCTTGAATAAATTCTGCATAAAACTGTGAAATCATTTCCGTTAGTTCCCACGCGTTACAATTCTATAGGGGGTCAAAGTTGAGCAAATTTTACGAAAAATGCCGGTCCTCGATTTTTCGCAAAATTCTTCCATTTCAAGCCAATCCTGAACTAATATGAGCTAAATTATCGGGTAAAAAACGATGAAGTATTATAAACCTAATCTTTATGCTTCATTATACTGGGTTTGAATGATCACAGTTGAATATTTGCATTATTTATACAACAAAATGGCGAACCCTTATTTTACGGCAAATTTCCACCTAAAGTGAGGAAAATAGTAGTGAATAAGCGCGGTGTACGCAAAGTTATTTATACCAGAATGTTCTTTGAAGGCTTCTGAAGAAGAATCTGAAATAAAATCCTGCGACAATTTGCGACGCCGATAAATAAAGCGACTTTTCGATGGCGATGCAAGAGGTATGTACGTGCGGCGGAGTGCCACTTTCTGAAACGACCTCGGTTTTGAGAGGACATGAGGAGAAAAACGCAACTGAATGGCTATAATTCGGAAATATTATGCTGAAGAGAAGTTATGTTTTATATATTTAGATGAAAAATAATAAGATTTTTAAAATTTTCTCATTTAATCCTTAAAGAAAATTGGATTTAGCGGTAAGTCACTGCTTTCCCTCAGATTTCTTGATAGAGCCACAATTTCTAAAATTTAAAATTTTTGACAGTAAATCCTGAAAGTTATAGAGGCTGACTCTCTTCTCCTCGTTCGACCTTCAATTGCTAGATGAGTAAACTCAATCCTATTGTCGTTCGCACGACCCTCTTGTGGTAGGAGGGCGCGCGACAGAGTGTGCCCTAAAACCAAAGTAAAACTTTCGAAGTGGCTCAGTTTATAACACCCAGCTATTGTTTTGCGGAAAAAGGTTACTCATTTTATTGTACTCTTTCCGCCAGTTTCAGCTCGAAATATTCTTTCGGAGTCAGTTATTTTTTGGCTGTGCCGAAGTGGTGTTCTGGTGATATTTCTGAAGATAATCTATTTCACGCGTCGCAAATTCTTAAGGTTCTTCCTGCAGAATTCTCTTGCTGCGGTGTGGAATATATTTTTGGTGAGTCACATTTAATTTTATATTTAATATTTTCCTTTCTTTCCATGAAAATTAAACATTCAATAGCTGCACTGTTTCCTTATTAGTGTCACTAAATCTAGTCATCGTTTTCAGACTTTCTGCTGCCATTTTTTAAAATGTATTACCGAGGAAGGTATAAAATTTAAGGAATCTATGTTACATTTTCAGAATTTTGCTATTTACTTGAAATACCATGTCTAACTTGGTCATTTCTCGTTTAATAATGCATAATAGGTTGATGGAGGGAAATAATGAATCATTAATTTGCAAGAAACAGCGTTTAATGAAATATCTAATAAAAAAATACACTTGCAAGAATTTGAGAGTGGGCAAAATGCTCTTATTGATTATATCCATGATTTCTTGTCTGTGCACTATTCAAGAAAATGGAAACTGAGTTCACGCAATAATGAGAGATTTATCAAGCGCAATTCCAGTTGGCTTAATGTTAACGCTAATTTTATCGAGATTGTGCTACAGAACTTACCTAGTAGTTCTATGACTCCTGGTTAGTAAATCTAAGTTTTATTTGATGTTTGTAATATCGTTTATTGATAGTTTAAAATTTTGTATATAAGTTATCTTATGTAAAATTAATTCATTTTGGTAGACGCTAGAGGACGGCCAGAATTAGATTTCCATCTTTCGAGTAAACGAACTAAACGAAGGAAAACGGAATCGATTAGGGCCACGTACTCCGCAGCTAAATTGTCTGCGATGTGACTCTTCGAGAGGAAGGAGATGAGGCTGCTTCTAAGTTAGTCAAGGATATAACGACAACCACACCTACGAAAGCAAGGAGGGTACTTTCGAAGTAGAGGAAAACGGATAATGTTCAGTCTCAGTTGTCAGGAAAAGAGGCCGTATCTCTGATTATATCGTCAGAGTTAACAAAAAGTCAATATAAAATTCTCCGTGATACTGCAATTAGTCATGGTCATAAGTTGTACTCCAGCTATGAAGTAGTTAAAAACGCAAAATCTGCTGCGTATCCAGATGGGATACATATTACCGAAGATGTGTGTGGAGTCAGTTTGAAAGCCCTTCTGCTACACACAGCATACCGTATCGCAGCATCTGTATCGTCAGCTCAGCATCAAGCAGTAAAGTTAATTCCACTTTAATATGTAAATACAGATTTGACGGAAGCTCTGGCCACTCTCGATATAAACAAGTGAGGCGAACGGAGGACAAGACAGATGAGTTCCTCTTCATGAGCTCCTTGGTGCCTCTAGGTTTACTCAACGATGCATCTGGTAAAAACATAAACACCTTAATTCTTCCTCGCTCATAGAAGTTGAAGTTGATAACAATATAACTAACTTTATGTTGGAATTCACAATTTATTGCTTAATAAAGGTGAAATAATATGGGCGAATCCTCGACCATCTTCAACAAGATTCTGCAGACCGATTCGCCTTCAGTGGATAAAAGAGACGAAGACAATTATTCAGGCGGAAGAAAGATATCTGCAGAAGGAGATAGAAAAAATAACGCCGGTAAATGTGGGCTTATATCGAATTAAATTCGCTTTGCTGCTCCAACAAGAAAATCAAGGAATATGGACGAAGAAGTGAAGGAGCTCCTGAGCATGAGCAATGAAGAAGAGATGGCGTGTCGAGAAGAAGATTCCTTTGATGATGACTCTATTTAAGGCAAACGGTAAGACTCATTAAGTTAAATGCACTTATGCTTAAAACATCAGAACTTATTTTATACAAAAAATTTATGAATCTCAATATTAACGAAGATATGTCAATGGAGGCATGTACAGACAAACCTTAATAGAACATTACAGAAAGAGATTATTTTCTTCATATCATTAGGATTTTCTAAAGTAATTCTATCCTGAAATGTGTATAGAGTATTAATTCGTTGTTATAAGCCACTATAAACGCTGTTCAGAATCGTTTTTATCCGCATATCCTCTCAAAACCGAGGTCGTCTCAGAAAGTGGCACTCCGCCGCACGGACATACCTCTTGCATCGCCATCGAAAAGTCGCTTTATTTATCGGCGTCGCAAATTGTCGCAGGATTTTATTTCAGATTCTTCTTCAGAAGCCTTCAAAGAACATTCTGGTATAAATAACTTTGCGTACACCGCGCTTATTCACTACCATTTTCCTCACTTTAGGTGGAAATTTGCCGTAAAATAAGGGTTCGCCATTTTGTTGTATAAATAATGCAAATATTCAACTGTGATCATTCAAACCCAGTATAATGAAGCATAAAGATTAGGTTTATAATACTTCATCGTTTTTTACCCGATAATTTAGCTCATTTTAGTTCAGGATTGGCTTGAAATGGAAGAATTTTGCGAAAAATCGAGGACCCGGCATTTTTCGTAAAATTTGCTCAACTTTGACCCCCTATAGAATTGTAACGCGTGGGAACCAACGGAAATGATTTCACAGTTATATGCAGAATTTATTTAAGAACGACTATGCGAAGTTTCAAAGTCCGCACTCAAAAAAAGCACTTTTTTATTTTTGGCCAGCTTTTTTCGATTCTAGCCCACAGTGCCACATGTTGCTTTACCATGGAAATGGAACTACTGTTGTGACAATATGGATACTGATGTACCCAACACAATGGAAGTATTGTAGTTAAAATAATGGATAAAAATTAAATGTTACTTGCCTGACCATTTATTTGCTTTTGCCACCTCACTCCAAGCTTTCTCTGTTATTTCCTTTCTGGAGTATTCTGGCATAGTATGATTATATACACTAGCATATTTCTCGACTGTCTGAGCAAGATGAGTTACTTCCGCCATCTTTCAAGCTTCATGCCAACAAGCAAAGTACGCCTCGCTACCGACACTGTTGGTCGCCTGGCTACATGACAAAAGTGTGCTTGGACGGAAGCGCTACGCTGCAGCGTCGTGTATGGATGATCATTTAATTACATTGTCTGCTGCTCACAGCCGTACATCTCATGATGTCGCGTCTATTCCTCTACGCTTCTGTGACGCCTCGTGGACAGTAGGCCTAACAAAACGAAGTACGTGTTGTTCAGTCTAAAAAGCACAGAAGTAAAACCAAATAAACTTTTCTATAGATGTAACCAATGCTTCAATGGCAATTTACAATCCTGTGATGAATGCACCGAAATTGAGCAAGTTGGTGATATAAAATATTTAGGGATTATTATTGACGAACACTGCAATTTGAAAAGAAAAATAACAAATTAAAATTTGAATTGATCTCCGTCACTAGAAAATTCTATCTATTGAGATATATTTGTCCATTATCAGTCCTCAAGATCGTTTATTACGCTCTAGTTAACTCAAGATTACAGTTTGGAATTGCGCGCTGAGGAGGTGCATACTTCTCAAATATCAATGCAGTTCTGATATCCCAAAAACAGATATTAAGGGTAATGACGTGAGCCTCTTACACGGCGCAATCCTTTCCAATATTTAAAGAATTGAATATTTTACCGCTAAGGCATTTGTATATATATAAGGTTTTACAAAATGTCTACAATTGTGGTGGTGAACTCATTAAACCCAGAGTATATACCCTTAGAACAAAATTTAATTATATTTTACCAAAACCAAATAATGATATTTTCCACAGATCATTTCTCTATCTTGGCCCTAAATTGTTTGTCTCCTTACCTCTTATTGTATCCGATGTTGATAAGGAATTAACTTTTTTTAAATTGCTTAAGGAATGGTTATTCCAAAACAAAGAAGTGGAGCATTTGTTAAAAAGAATGGAGTGAATTTCTTTATTTTTTTCAAAAATTATACTTATGTTATTTTATTTGTATTGTGCGTGCTATGATTGCCTTTATTGTTCTGGAATTTTCTATATTTTTTCAATATTTATTTTTCTTACTGATTGTTCTTATATCTATTTTAAGTTTTTGAAATGTTACTTGTTAATAGCGGCACAGTGACTGTTTTCCTTTGTTGTTTTCTTTTTTCGTTGTTGACAGGAAGAGTCGGTTACGCCAAACAGGATGGTATCCTAGGAGAACCTATGTCCCTTGATTTAAATTTTGTAATATTTACTGATGCTTATGTATTTTTTGAGGAACAATAAATAAATAAAAATAAATAAAAAATAGATAAATATGTCCTTGCTACATTTGTGAATTTGTTGGAGGTCATGGTTCACATCACAGGGAGAGTCTACCGGGAGAAAAGTGAAGCCAAAAATAACGCAACCCGCAGAGCACTGGGTAGCACTTTTCTCCAGCTCCCCTTTAACTACATGTATTTTTGGGTTTTTTTTTTCCTCTCATACGGGACTCAGGAGCTTGTCTATCCTATGAAATGAACTCAGATAGTTTAAATGAACCTTTCACTAAACGATTATCTTCAATTTTTTTCTCTAAGTCCTCTTGATTCCTTTTATTATGGAAAATAAAACATGCCTGCAATGTAAACTTCTCGGATGCCGTGTCGTCTGCTAGAGAAATACAGTGAACGAATCGTCTGCCAATCTCCCGCAAACTCTATCAAAACCTAGTTGATTATTATAATGTTAATTTTACATATATTATAATGCATTAATTCGTCATAGTTTTTAATTGATCAATACCAAGTACGGCATAAAATTCCTTAATAGTCGTTTACCGCAATGAAATAAAGCTACTCTATAATACATTATAATAGCATATCGGGGTAATTAGAGATTTTTCCGCTTGTGCAAATGTTTGTTCTAATTCATAATTGGGGCTTAATGAAGTAAAAGTTGTCAAAATGACGAATACGAGAACTTGTTTACCATGCAAGACCTACAGGTGCAGCCGGGGGCACAATGAAATGTTCATTGAAACGCCGTGGATTAATACTGACGTTCGTTCTGCTTCATAGATTTCAGATAATGAATGAAATAATAAAATTAAGGAAGATGCATAGATTCTAGTTCGGAACATTTTGTGGGGGCAGCTGTTCTGATGCGCAGCAATTGAATATGCTGCAGGCAGAAACAGGCCCCTGCTTATTTACCTATAAAACCTTTATAAACGCGAAAATAACAAAATTGCTTCGTGTTACGCATTGCTCAAACTACATTTTGTGTTCCAAAACGTTCGACTTACTCGATCAAAACTTGATAACTCTGTATCAAAGCCGCAAAATCACGAAAAAACAATGTATTGGTATAGGGAGATACGAAAAGTGCTACCCAGCATGGCTAAATGCGCAATCTGCCACTTTACCCCTGGCTTCACTTTTGGGCGCTAGAGGGAGATAGTAATACTACCCCTGTGGTTCACATACTGAACACATTTAGGGAAACAGGCAACTATAGAATCGAGATATATTTGCAGGCCATCAGTGTATAAGTAGTAGTAGTAGTATTAAAATTTTTGGCGCGTCAACCGCTAGGTTATTTGCGCCAGTGACTCAAAAAAAAAAAAAAAAAAAGGAACAGTTACAATCACTACAAATATAGACAGAACATTGACATATTAAAATCTTAAAACAGCTAAAACATGCAAACATCACCTAAAAATGAGCTAAGACAATAAAAGAGGATTAAATAAATAAATAAGTTAATTAAAAGACTTTAGCGCAATTGTTCCAGGGTTAGAGGCGATGATACAGGCCTGCTTCCCTGAAGAACTGTAGTGCCCTGTCAAGGTTTTCCGGATTGTCACCTAAAATGTCTTTAATCTCTCCTCTGATGCGTAATTCGTCCCGCAAAACTTGGTACTTTTCACAGTCTGTGAGTAAGTGTTTTATTGACAGCTGACAGTTGCATCTAAGGCACATTGGTGCTGGTTCCCCATTTGCAAAGAGGAATGCATGGGTCAAGGCACAGTGACCTATCCTCAATCGTGCGATCACGACTTCCTCTCGCCTACTGTTCCGAACGGAGGACTGCCAGGATGTGACGCCAGGTTTTATGTCCCGAAGTTTGTTCCCAGCTAAGTCCTGCCATTTCTGTTGCCATTTCTCGTGGATCTTTTCCCTCAGCATAACCCTCAGGTCTTGGGCAGTAATATATGTTGTGTCTAGATCCGTTTTTAGGAGAGCAGCTTTCGCAGCTGAGTCAGCTTTCTCATTGCCTCTGATACCAACATGTCCAGGGATCCAACAGAAAATTACTCTGATCCCACGTGAGTTCAGAGCAATGAGTGAGGAGTGAATTTCTTTTACAAGCGGGTGTGTAGGCGAAAAAGATGTAATGGCCTGTATGGCACTTAATGAGTCAGTGCAGATCAGACAGGGCTTATTGTGTGTCTTCATTTGCAAAAGTGCTGTCTTTATAGCAAAGAGCTCTGCCGTGTATATGCTACATTTTGGGTGCAGTTTTAGTCCTACGGCTTCAGAAATGGGAGAGATGACAGCACATGCAACATCAGAGTCGGATTTTGATCCGTCAGTATAAAATGGAGTGAATTCAGAATACTCTGATAGGATCTCTGCAAAGGCTTGCTGGTACAAACGAGGAGCCGTTGTTGCTTTAGGTAGACTTGATAATCTGGTCAGAACCTCTGGAACTGGTACGTGCCAAGGTATATATTGTGGTTGACCATTAGGATAGATTAATGGTAGGTCTACTGCAACATCATCTAATACTTGTTTCATTCGGATCGGTAATGGTTTAGTTGCCCGTGGTTTATTATTAAAAAGTGTTAAAAATCGTGGGTTAAAAATAACATCATAGCATGGGTGTGTATTAAGGGACTGAATCTTACTAATGTAATTACACATTAGCGTCTCTCTTCTAATATCAAGCGGTGGTTCTCCAGAATCTGAGTAGAGACTGAGTACTGGGCTTGCCCGGAAGGATCCTGTTGCCAGCCGTAGGCCACTGTGGTGTACAGAGGACAGAGATTTTATATAAGAAGTACGAGCTGAAGCATATATGAAGCATCCATAGTCCATCTTTGAACGTACTAAGGCTCGATATATTCTGAGCATTGATGCTCGATCTGCTCCCCATGAAGAGTTTGCTAGATGACGTAAGATATTTAAAAGTTTAAAGCACCTGTCCCTGAGGTTACTGATGTGAGTTTGCCAGTTAAGTCTTTTATCTAGATCCATACCCAGGAATCGTACATTCTCAACAACCGGTAAGAGATGATTATCTAGCTTCAGGGAAGGTTGGGGGAATAGCCCTCTCAGCCTACAGAAATGGACGCTTTTTGTTTTCTCTTTTGAGAATCGGAAGCCGTTGGAGCGAGACCACTCATTTAGTCTGTTAAGTGTCATTTGTAGTTGTCTCTCTGCGTTCTGAAGCTTCGCCGATCTACAGAAGATTGCGAGGTCGTCAACATATAGTGATGCCATCACTGGTCTTCGGACACATTTGACTATATCGTTGATCGCAATTGCAAAAAGTGTTACACTCAGTACAGACCCTTGAGGGACTCCATTCTCCTGTCTATAAAGTGTAGATAAATGTTTCCCTATCCTTACTTAAAAAACACGATTTTTTAAAAAATTTCCAATATAAATTGGTAGATTACCCCTGAATCCCCATTCGTGTAATCTAATTAAAATCTTATGTCGCTATACGCGATCGTAGGCCCGTTCCATGTCAAAAAATATGCCCAGTACATGTTGACGGAGGAGGAATGCTTCTTGGAGGAAATTGTCCACCCGGACCAAATGATCCACCGTGGATCGCCCCTGTCGAAAGCCACATTGGATTTCAGAGAGGAGCTTGTGGTTTTCCAAATACCAGACTAGTCTGCGGTTCACCATCTTTTCCATCACCTTACAGAGACAGCTAGTTAAGGATATCGGTCTGTAGCTGGAAGGGAGGCGTTTATCTTTGCCCTGCTTTAGGATTGGGATTATCACTGATTCCCGCCAGGATTCTGGAAACACACCTTCACACCAGAGGCGATTCAGGATATTGAGGAGGTGTTCTATGGCTGGTGGAGGAAGATTTCTGAGGAAAGCATTATGTACTAAGTCACTGCCAGGGCAGGTGACTGTAGTGTTTCCTATGGCGGCGGATAGTTCCCAGTGACTGAACCGATCATTATAGGGAAGACTAGTGTTCCCCATTCTGAAATTAATATGTATATTCTCCGCTCTATCCTTTATATGGCGGAAGTGAGTGCTATAGTTGGCATTGCTACTCATGTCAGCATAATATTGGCCAAAGGCATTGCTTATCTCCTGTGGGGTAGTCAGCGTGAGGTCACCAACTTCTAAACCAGTAATTGGGCTGAGGTGTCGAGTACCAGTAATACTTTTTACTTTGTTCCAAACTTTGGATATTGGTGTTCGATGAGAGATTGTGGATATATACTGGATCCAAGAAGCTTTCTTGGCAGCCTTCACTATGTGACGTGCCTTTGCTTTCATTCGTTGAAAGGCAGCAAGGTTCATGGCAGTAGGGTATTTTTGGAACCTGCGTAGTGCTCTTTTCCTCTGCCGGATAGCCTCGGCACATTCCTCGTTCCACCATGGAACAGGATGGTGAGCCGGTCTACCTGACGTCCTCGGAATACAGGAGCTGGCTGCGTCTATTATCGCTGCTGTGAAAGCCTCAATGTCTTGTGGAGTATCTATTCTTGGGCCATTAGAAAAATTAAAATTAGCTTTAAATGAGTGCCAGTTGGCTTTACGTAAGCACCAGCTGCCTGGATGGGTAAAATACTCTGGTATCTCTCCAGGCTTCCTTAAAAGTAAGGGGAAGTGGTCACTTCCACACAAGTCTGAGTGGACAGTAAGATTAAAAGATGTTGCAATAGAACTGGAGCACATGACTAGATCAATAACGGACGTCTCTCCATTAAAAGAGTTAAAACGTGTCTTCTCTCCGTTATTCAGTAAAATTAAATTAAAATCGTTTAAAATCTTCTCAATTATACGGCCTCGACCATTGGCGTCATTCATGTTGTCCCCCCATAGAGTGCTATGGGCGTTGAAATCACCCAGAAGCACGAAGGGCCTTGGCAGTTCACTAATAAGGTTTTCCAGGCTGCTTTGGCTTACTGGTGCCCACTCAGGGAGATACACATTGCAGAATGTCACCATTTCTGGAATGCCGCATCTCACCGCAACAGCCTGGAGAGGAGACCTGAGTCCCACCCGGGAGGTGTAAAGGGTCTCCCGGACGGCCACGGCCGCCCCACCCCTAGCTCTGTGGCCACTCAGATCGTCACATCTAAAAACGTTAAAACCTTTTATATTGCCTTTGTCAGTTGCTTTCAGGTGTGTTTCCTGGAGGCATAAAATAGTGGGGTTAAAATCATGAATTAAAATGTTCAGCTCCTCATTATGGCGATAAAATCCGTTACAGTTCCATTGCAACATTAAGAAGTGTGTATGCCTCATTACCGGGCAATTTTTCTTCGACCCCCTTTCTTTTTCTGTTTGTATGTGACAAGGCGTCTCTTCAGCTCTTCCTCTGACACGTCATCCATTTCAGATGGTGATGGTGACACAGACATATTAGTTGATGGGGAGTGTTCTTGTCTGGTTGGTGGTTTTGCTGCTGTTTCTACTCTGGTTGCCTGAGTAGCGGTAGTTTTTTGCTCCAAGGTGCAGGTTGTCAGAATGGTTTTGCAGGGGGGGCATACAGGGGGGAGGTGGGTCTGGGTGCCCATCTCCCTCGTCTTCACTGCCCTGGAGGCTACTGCGGCAAATGAGGGACCTTTCGATAGTGGGGCTTGTGCCTTATATTCTCTTTTGGCTTCAATGTATGAGATCTTTTTTGTGGTCTTTATCTCCTGAATGGCCTTCTCTTCCTTAAAAACTGGGCAGGTAGGAGACCAGGCAGTGTGTTCTCCACTGCAATTAAGGCACTTTAGAGGAGACGTGCATGGTTCCTCATGCTTTTGTTGACCGCAGCGGCCGCACTTCTCTGCTTCTAAGCACCGTGCGGAGGTGTGACCAAACCTTTGGCACTTATAGCACCTCATGGGGTTGGGGATATACAGTCTTACAGCAAGAGACAGATAGCCAGCAAAGATCTTTCTTGGGAGTTCTGTTCTTGCGAACTTTAGGGTAAGGTTGGGGGTGTCTACTAAGACACCATTGCGACGAGATTTGATTCGTCGCACACCAACAACTCCCTGGTCCCTCAACTCATTCAATATTTCCTCCTCCGGTACTGTTAGCAGGTCATAGCTGAAGACCACACCCTCAACATAGTTCAGGGTTCTGTGAGCTTCCACCTTCACTGCCACGTCGTGGAAAAGTGTGGCTGTTCTTATTTTAGCGGCTTGTTTTTCATCTTTTACCTCCACCAGCAAGGATTCATCGCGTAAACGCTTTGCGCACGCCACCTCCCCCAGCATGAATTTTAACACCCTGTGGAGTGCAAAGGGTGACAGCTTTTTTAGAGCTCCATCTATGATGCTAGAGATAATGAAGAATCTCTCTTCACTGTTACAACTACTTTCACAATCACTTCTATTATTAATAGCTTCTGCTTCAACTCTGGGTTTCTTTGATATTTTACCTTCTTTTTCGGTTATATTCTCGCCTTGGTTTTTGTTAGCCATAATTTGGCAGTTTTCTTTCATCCTCCGGGCTCCCCACCCACCACGGAGCCCAACAAGGGGACGCTGAACTTCAACGCCAGGGCTACCAGGAGGATATAGCTAAGATCCCACCATCTGCGCAAGACTAATGTGGTTCTGGTGGGTCTAGACTGCCCCACTGGCGTACGCACGTAAGGAGCCGCCAAGCTCCCCAGCCACCAGGAGCCGATTGACCGGGAGTGGGCTAGTTCCCGGCCGCCCGTCTAGGAGAGGCAGGGGCCAAAGTGGAGTGTTGGGGAAAAGTGGAGGGGCTAAGTCCCCCCCAAGACCCAATCCCCTCAGCCACCAGGATCCCCCTTCCCCCCGACACGGGTCACCATGCACGGCAAACGCATGGGTAGGCATTCCGCGCACAGAGAGGGCCAGCATTTCATGAGAGAAGAAGAGATGATGGGGTGATTGATAGTGAGAAAAAGATGAAATGAGGCATGAGAGCCCTCTCTGTGCCCCCCCCTCACCACTTGGAGGAACCTACAGCGAGGGGATCAGTGTATAAATGATGGTGGTACATTTTGTTGGTCCACTACATGGCTCTCCATCATGTTTATCCCCAGCACACTTTGGGCAGGTGGGCTTGCCCTTGCATGAATTGGCAGTATGGCCATAACGGTTACATTGAAAGCACCGCATGGGACTGGGGATATATGGTCTAACGTTACATGCCTCGTATCCTACAAATACCTTCTCTGGCAGCGTGTCCCTTGAGAAGGTTAGGACTACAGAGGTGGTATTTATTGTCTCCCCGTTCTGTATTCTCTGGAGTCTACGACAGGAGATGACTCCCTGGGAAGCCATCTCCTTCGTTATCTCATCCTCGTTTACATAAAGGAGATCATACGAAGAGATTACCCCACGGCATGTATTCAGAGTTCTATGTGATTCTACTTTCACCGGGGTTTCGTGAAAGGTACTCATTAGTAGTAGTTTATCACTCTGTTTTTCATTGTCAGTTTCAATTAGCAGTGTTCCATCCCGTAGCCTTTTCACTGACGGTAGCTTTCCCGGAATTGAGCCAGACAGCACCCTGTGAATGAGGAAGGGAGACATCTTAGTTAGGGGCTCCCCTTCCCTTGCACATTTCACAATAAGGTATTTATTACATTTCCGAACATTTTCTCCCCCACCCACAGCTGGGCGGGGTCTTTTGGGAGGAGGTTGGTTGTTTTCCATATATTAGGAAAAAAATTCATCCCTCGGGCTCCCCACACACCACGGAGCCACACAAACTGGGACGCCGCATCGCAAACCGATACGGACGCCAGGGCTACCAAAGGGATATAGCGCCCAGGATGTCGCTAAGCAGACTGGGAATGACCTCCGGAACAGTGGTGGCTCCTCCAAACCACACTCCTCCATTGGCCTCCAGCAGAATGCGTGCGTGCATCCCAAGCGCTTGCACAGGACTGACGTACGCTAGAAAGGAATTTATCCCCAGCCATCAGTAGCCGATTGACCAGGGTGTGCTATTCCCTGGCCTCCTGTTTATAGCGAATTCGGGGCCAAAGAGGTGTGTTGTGCCAGATAATATAAGTAGTCCAGTTGGACTAGAAGTGCCTCAGCAGCTACTCTGCTGGTGGTTGGCACTCAACCTCCAGGACACCCATCTCCTCCTTACGGGTCTCCACGCACGGCAAACACGTGGGTGAATCCTTGGTCAGCTGGCATGACCTCAGACAGACAGTTGATTCACAGGACTGCCCGGACTCAGCCCTTGCTGTTCGAGAGGTTTGTTCTCTGGGTTTTCTCCCCCCCCAATTAGTCGCCTCTTACGACAGGCCGGGATGCCGCGGGAGTATTCTCCATCCCCCTACCCGCAGGGGCGGCGATATGGAAATTTCGGCTACGGTTAATCGAAGTTTAACTGATTTGGGATTTACTCCGTTAATAACGCAAACAAAATAACGTTAGCCGCTGGAATAGCAGCTGAAGATATAAGACAAACTAGTCAGTGTGATGTTGAGGAATGCTCGTCATTCTGATCTAATAAAAGAAATTCAAACAAAAATTAAAATATCCGATAGATTGATGAAAGTTCAACTATTGACATTGGCACCAAAGAGTTGGTCGATAGCACTTACAGCGAAAACATTTGTGGTATTAGAACGTACGTGGAAAGCAGCACGGCTGGTTTTGCACGGTTATCGGGCGTGACCCCTGGGGCGATGGGGTTACTGGTTCAAATGCCTGAACTGGTAGTGACGATGTCACTACCAGTACCAGTCATGGACCAACGCAACATACTAGAAACGTCTACATAAAATAACCAGGACGATAAACAACAGAAGACATGTGGCGCCACCATAGCAACGTTCTCAACTTTGTTAATTTATTTAGTGCTGTACGAGCTCGCGATGAAAAACTAAGTGTACTTTGTTAAGAGGTTTGAAACATCCTCTTTCAAATGAAAATAATTTACAAGAGTATCGAAAAGGTCTTTCTTTTCTAAGAGCGAACAGAAAATAACCTATTTTTCTCGTTTTTACAAATGTCATCCTCATAGTTGTCCCTGTTTCTAGGGCCTTATATGCTCCAGATGAAAAACTAGATATACTTTTTAGAGGGTTGAAATCATTCTCTATTTAATAAAAAATTTTCAAAAGAAATTCCAGAGGGTCTTTTTTTGTAAAAGCGGGGTAAAAATAGCCTATTTATGGCTTTTTTACAAAAACTGTCAAATATTGGCTCAATTTGTTAAATAATGGAAAGTACTAGGATAATGAAATTTTATATTTATAAACTATGTATTGATATGTTATCATGCGCAAAGTTTCATGTTGATTATATCATTTATTCTTGAAATATAAAAAGCCAAAGTTTTAATTTTTTTTCGATCCACAATTTTTTGGGCCAGTTTTGCACAGAATTTTCTGCAAGGAGGTCGCTCTTACAGTTATTTTTATTACTTTGTTTAATAGAACGCAAAAAGTTGTTTAAGATAGCCAAAGTGTGTTTACTTCATAAAACAATTCTCTGAGATACAACGCCTCAAAGTTACTGAAAACTCATAGTCATGTTGAAGAAGGCAGTGACACGGGGTCAAACAATCTTCTATATCTCAGCAAGTATACCATCGGCGAAAGTAAAACTTTAAAAATGATCATAAGAGATATGTGTGAATGTCCATACAAAATTTCATCAAAATCCGTGATGGTCGAGCGGGGACCACTAGACCACTTGGCATGGAATGACCCATATATGAAATTTGGTGTTGATACGACAAATAGCTTTCATATTAGAGCACCCACAAAGTACATAATCAGCAACTTCTGGTTTATCAGTATTTCATGAATAACTCCTAAGCAATCAGTGATAAAAATATATGTTTCATACAAAAATTATAGTAAATTACATTTTCTTTAACTTTTATAAATAATAGTATATGCATAAATATCATATTAATGGAGATATTTTGCAAAACCGGAAATCTGCTTTGAAGAATAAAGCTCGACTTCCGGTTAACCGATTTACTCCAAAAACTAATCAACTCTGACAGCACCAACCACGTTGCATGAATAATAATATGAAGTTTGGCATTGATACGACTAATAGTTTTTACGTTAGAGCGCCCACAAACACAGACACACATACTCATATACACACAGACGACATTCTGAAAATAGTCAAAACGTGTTCTAGGGACCCCAAAACATGTATTTCCGTTGAAATCTCGAAGTCGATTTTTTTCATGAAAACAATACTTTCTCTATACTGGTACATGGAGAAAGTAAAAAACAAAAAAAAAACAAACATGCAATTTTGATGTGATAAACATATCACCCCCTGCCACACGCCGAAAGGCGGCTTGCAGGGTTCTTACATAGACATAGACAAAATATCATCTTTGAATATTTTAACTATAGGAGTCATGTCACTGAATTTCAATTACTTGCCAATATCACCAAAACAATTGAAAATGATTAACAGAATCGACACAAAATTGAATCATTCCAATATTTATATTGACAATTGGTTTTGCTCTTCTAGGTACAACTTCTTTCTATTGGTGTTCGTTTTAGAGGTACTGTGAGGTTAAAGCAGACTTTATAGAATTTGTTCATGGTTGCAAGTTAAAAACATGCAAATTAGACTGAAAAATAAATGGCCAAGGAAATGTAGTTAATTTTTTTATTTTGATTTCATGAATGTTTTAAGAAAGATCGCAAGAAAAACTTGGGAGCATTTCCTATCACTACCAATTACATTGCTTTAATGGGATAACTCCCATAAGTTTGAATGTCTACTTTTGCTTGGATTACGAATCCTCATTCCACGTTTAAAAAAACATCAGAAGACTATTTTTTGTCAATGGGATCTGATAACATTGAAATTAAATTAAATCCTATTCAAAAGAAGAGGTAAGAGTTCACTCTGAATTTGCAACATAATGGTCAAATTATAATTGCAATTTAATAAAACAGATGCGCTGCTTACATTCTTAATAGGATAAAAATTTTCTTCGCAATTCTTACAGTTAGGGCTTGAACACACGGACCACATTTTGCAGTTGGTCTCGACCACAAAAATGAGGTTGAGTTGTAGTCGGGACCGACCGCAGGTGGACCGCAAATTGTGGTTCGCCTGTGGTTGGACCCGACTTCACCTGTAGTCGTACCCGACCACTTTTGAACCACATTTTGGGTTCTTCATGTATGAGACGAATCAGTTTAGCGATGGATTCAGACGAAGATGAACTATTACTTATGTTGTTATGCCAAAAGAAGAAGTAAAAAAGAAGATATTGGATCCATCCAATCGTTGAGCTTAGATCAGAGAGAGGGGAGTTCGCTCAATTATTTAGTCAGCTTCGGGAACACGAGGAAAAATTCTTTGACTACTTTAGGATGTCCCTCTCCACCTTCAATGAGCTGTTTGGAAGACTTGACCGGATTATTACAAAGAAGGACACAGTCATGCGAAATGCCATATCACCAACAGAGAGGCTAGCTTTATCCTTGAGGTAAGTACACTAATAATAAATTGCAATAAGTGTCAGAAGCAATCAGATGCATGCTTAGTATTATTACGTACGTTTCGTCTATCTTTTGCTTAAGCATACGGCTGTTTTTACGGTTTCAATTAATTATACTAATAGTAATTAGGTGTATGGAGGTTCCAAAATTCATAATTCAATTCAAAATTCATATTTTTAAAATGATTTAATTCCAAAATTCAGAAGCACTTTTTATTTTTAAAAAGTATTTAAGTACTGGAAAATATAAATATAAAACTACATATTATACAATAAATAATAATATACTAACACATAGAACAATATACACTAGTATTCTAACACATACAAACAATATAAACTAATAGTGGTTTAAAAAAGCTCTTGAATAATGGAATCTTGGTCACTAATTATCGATGATGCCAATGAAGAGCACGCCTCTGGTGAATGAGTTTCTGATGGACCCTCTTGGCATCTGTAATCTTGCATTAAATTTGGTCAATTAATGCTCGATTGATGTGCTGGAAAACGGAATCGATCTTGGCTGCATTCATAAGGAGGATACTGAGTTGTCCCAGGCGTCATTGAATAATAACTACCTCCAGAGGTATCCCCTCTCTAGTTTCAAATCACCAGGAATCTCTTTAAGACTAGGCACAAGAGAGAGGCAAAAAAGTGTATCTTCATCTTTCTCCTTTCCAGCATGTTTTCTAGATTCGTATCTCTCTCTTAATTCCTCCAATAAGGAGTCATTTCCTCTTTTTCTTCTTCAGGAAGAGGGTGCTGGACCTAATTCCTCTAAGGAGTGGCCTCCTGAAGGAGATGGGTCCTCCGTAGAATGTTCTTGTTCAATTGAACTAGTTGTAGTCCTCTGCTCAGCCAGGGGCTGCAGGAACAAGAGCTGGTTGTAGAATATATACCCTTGCCTAGATGATGCTCCGTCTCCAGATTTAATATTCTTTTTTTTGTTGTACTCCCGGTTAAAGGAGTCCCTTAGGGTTTTCCACTTTCGCTGGAGCTGATTACCTGAAAAGTAAAAAAATGCTTATAACTTATACGAAATTAAGGATCAATTAGTCAGGTAGGGAAAAGAAAAAAGTATCATTTGGTAAATGTTCTGTTGTTGTAAGAACCGTGGAAAACGACAAATAGTGTTTTTTAATTATAATTAAACGGTCATGCGTTGCAAACGCATGAAAAACGTGTCAGGAAGGTTTAATATTTAGGATATTCTGTGATAAATGTAAGTAACACATATGCTTATTTGTGCAGGTACTTGGCTACGGGATGCTCATTTGCTGACCTTCACTTCACGTACAGATGTGGTAAATCAACTGTACGTGCCATTGTCCAAGACGTTTGCAAGTCTGTTTCGGACATTCTTCACGAAGAAATGCTACCAACGCCCAATGAAGAAATATGGCTAGAAATATCAGATGGTTTCATGAAAAGAGCTAATTTCCCTAATTGCATAGGGTGCATTGATGGGAAGCACATAAGGCTAATAAAACCATGTGAAACTGGAACATTATTTTAAAATTATAAGCATTACTTTTCTTTGTCTCTTCTTGGCGTTGCTGATTCGAATTACAATTTTGTGTATGTAGATATTGGTTCTTATGGGAAGTCATCTGATTCGAGTGTTTACAGGAACAGTGTTCTATATAAGAAGATAGCTGATGGAAATTTGAATATTCCTCATGAACGTCCTATCGTTTCGGAGGGAAACGCTCTTCCTTTTGTTCTAGTAGGAGACGAAGCCTTTGGCCTTCCGCAGACACTGCTGCGGCCCTACGGAGGGAAACATCTGACACAGAAAAAAAAAAATTTCAATTATCACCTATATAGAGCAAGACGATCTATTGAATGTACATTTGGTATTCTCGCCAACAAATGGCGAATTTTTCACAGACCTTTAAAGTACTACAGATGTACTTCTCTTTTTTTCCATCATCTTCTCAGAAGTGTATGGCCTGGGCTATTTCCTCGGCCATGTTAATAATACTCGTAATTTCCGGATAAATATTTTATACAATCTGTTTTGGAAACGAAGAATTTATTATCATACGTTATAAACGTAAATTTAACTGATATTATATAATCCATGAGTTGAAGCAAAAGATTAATTCTTTTTCTAACCTTAGCCTTATTTATTTAAACAATTAAACATATCTTGTCCTAACATCAAAATATTGCCACATTAATAAATCATAGGTTATCGAAAAACATAGTCGTTATTCCGTCCGTGTGAAACGAGCCAAAAAGAGTCTGGTTATTATTGTAAGTCAAAGTGTGGCTCGTGTGTTGGGGTGAAAGGCTGTGGTCGGTGGCCGGGACCGACCACAGCTGCCGGCTTGTGGTCGTAAATACGCTCGTGTGGGCGGATGTAAGCATTTCCTATGTTTTCTTATGGCGACGGAATACCGACCACAGTTCAGCCTCATTTTGCAGTCGAAACAGACTGAAAAATGTGGTCCGTGTGTTCAAGCCCTTAATTTAACAGCCGAGGGTTAATTATGTTAATCCCCCATCTTTGCAGCAACTGCTCTAAGACTTAAATAACTAACTACTCTAAGAAACTCTTAAATCCTCATTTGTGACACGCACCGAGTCAGACAAATGGGCATCCAAGGCCTCCTTGGCAGTTTTGTCTGTTCTTTCGTTCCCTACGATTACCACGTGCCCAGGGACACAGAGAAATTTAATGAGGACTCCCTTTGTATTCAACATTTGTGTTGCTGTTTTTGTGGTTTAGTCTCAATTCATTTTGCTCTCAGTTCTTTATTATATTTATTGTAACAACTGGTGCAATCGTTTCGTTGCAGATTTAAATTTGTGTGGCTGTGGCTGCGAAATTTGTGTCATTCTTTGTTTTTCTACTCGGTGCTTTATTCCATTTATTGCTGAGACTGGTGCATTTGTTTTGTATGTTGTTTAGATTTCTGTGGCTGTTTTTGAGATTTTGTCTTGATTCATTTTGTACTTAGTGCTTTCCTCCTTTTATTTTATTGTCACTCTGGAACATCATGCCTTCCAAGAAAAGATCAAATCTAAGCCGTAAGAGTAATCTTAGCTGGAAGATGAGGGAAGTTTGCTCATCAGAGACAAATGCACAGAGAGATTCCTGACTAGCGGCCGCTTCCGCTCACCAGAGTCTGTCTAGAGCTGCAGAGACAGATGAGCAACGAGACGCACGTTTGTCATCCAATCGTGCTCAACACACTCAGGCTAGAGAGTCTGAGAATTACACTCACCGCGACTGCCGACTAGCGGCCGATCGTGCACACCACAGCCTGTGTCTTCAGCTGCAGAGACAGAGGAGCAACGAGATGCAAGACTGGAGTTGGCAAGGAATTATTTCTCTCTCAGATGCAAAGGTAACAAAGATATACTGTCCTTTGAAAGGGAGAGAATTGCCAGCATTAGATCGCAGGAGACCAGCGAAGATCGCGATCTACGTTCAAGTAGCTATCGAGACCATCACCGACTAACTAGAGGGAGTTGGTAATAGGTGATGAGGACGAGTCCGATAGGAAAGGCAGAGAAATGCAGATCTGATCTCATAAAGAATGGGGTGCTTTTCTTTACAATCCCACCTTAAAGTATGACCAGTACGCCAATATTGATGATATGAGCATCACATAAAAGTTTTGTAAAGCCCTTAGATGGAAAAAAGAGAGTGTTGGATTTTGTAGCTCATCCGGAAAAGTGCACTTGAATACTGGATTTGATGCTCCGGAGCTTTTAAAATCTCTGCTTAGTGGGGAACATCCACAATTCCTCACATTTTCTTGATTCTGTAAGATCATACAACAGTGCCTTTCAAATAACATCATTTAGGACTAAAGAGGTTTCCGAAGGAGGTTTCATGCCAACCTTTAAGGTACAGGGCCAGGTGAACCACATGATTGGTTCCCTGTTGCCTGAGGATTAACCTAAGTTTCTTCAAATTTATTTCATTTTGGATTACAATAAACAGGCTTGCATTTGGAAGCAGCATTTTCCAAATTTTAATTCCAATTTAATTACCAAACTCCAACATATGCTACATACCGTTAATTCGTAAATTAATAGTTTTAAAGCCGTCAGTTATAAAATTTCTAACAAAAACAAGAATTCTACCCTAAAAGCCCCATGCTTTTAGAATACATAAAATCCTGTGCCACCACGTTTTATCATATGCATTTTTTATGTCAAAGAATAATCCTATGACATGTTGGCATAAAAGAAATGCCTCTTGAATAAAACTGTCAATTCTAACTAAATGGTCCATGGTAGATCTGTTATGTCTAAACCCACACTGGACATTTGAGAGAAGGTTATGGCGTTCAAGACACCAAACTAGCCGCTTATTCACCATTCTCTCCACCAGTAGTAGTAGTAGTATAGGTTATAAGGTGCCTCGACAGCAAAGGTCATGTTGCACCGTATACAGAGGAGATATATGTATCATAATATTATTTAATTTTTAGCACAAGTTGAAATTTTAAAATACGATTCAAATTTCTTCTTTAATACTTATATTTTTAAACTATTTTATATTTTTAAATCTGTTTAATTAATTTTACTTCACTTAAGAATTTAAGGACAGAGTCTAATTTGTCCACATCATCCCCCAGAATTTCCTTGAGATGACCTTGGAAATACCTATTTCTGATGCACTGATATTTGGTACATTCAGTCAGGAGGTGTCTTATAGTTAGGCGAGATTCACAATGGTCACAATATGGAGGATTCTTCTCTTGCGTGAAGAGATACGAGTGCGTTAGTGCACAATGCCCTATCCTCAAGCGTGTGATCACTACTTCCTCCCGCCTACTTCTTCTGATAGAGGAAGACCAAGGGGCTGGGACGGACTTGATCTCGCGCAATTTATTATTTTCGATGGTCAGCCATGAGTCCTGCCATAATTTTAAAATGATTTTACGAAACATATTTCGGATGTCGAGTGTTGCCATGAGTGGAGTATCTACATTAACTTTTCCAAGTGCTTCTTTGGCTGCAGAGTCGGCAAGTTCATTCCCTCTGATTCCAACATGTCCAGGGACCCAGATAAAGTAAATTTTATTTCCTCTTGCCTCTAAACAGGCAAGCGAAGCATGAATCTCCTGGACGAGAGGATGGAAGGAGTCGAGAGTGGAAATGGATTGCAATGCACTCATAGAGTCACTACAGATCATGAACTGGGTATCGCTGGACTTAATGTTAGCTAACGCAAGCTTGATTGCATATAGCTCTGCTGTATAAATACTACTTTCTGAGGGCAACTTTGCCATGGAGATAACGTCTTGGGAGGATACTACTGCACAGGCACAGGCTGTTTCTGATTTTGAACCATTCCATAAAAAGAGAGTGGCTCCTGGGGGGTTGTTTGAGGATGTCCATGAATCTGTGCATGTATTCTCTTGGATGAGTGTCTAACTTCTTATATAAATTTAATTCCAAACAGATTTTTGGTTGTGGTATCTGCCATGGTGGGATTTTGTTATATCTAATGCTATGCACTTCGGGAAGCTGTATTCCTGCGTCTTCAATAAAAACCTTAAAACGGATTCCTAAGGGCTTAGTTGCCCTAGGCCTTCTATAAAATAAATCAATAAACCTGGGTTTAAAAACATGATTAAAACATGGGTGCTCCCTTTGAGAAAGAATCTTGCTGGTGTAGTTTAGCATTAAGATTTTTCTCCGTGTCTCAAGAGGTGGCTCTCCAGTATCACAATAAATACTCTGAATTGGACTGGTTCTGAAGGCTCCAGTTGCCAACCTTAGACCAGAATTGTGTATGGTCTCCAATGGGCGAAGGTAACTCTTTCGCGTCGAGGAGTATATTATGGAGCCATAGTCTAGTTTTGACCGCACCAATGCCCTGTATACAAGAAGACTTACGGTCTGCACCCCATGACGAGTTGCATAAGTATCTTAAAATATTTAAAACTTTATAGCACCTGTCTTTTAAAATTTGGATATGTGTTCTCCAGTTCCATCTTCTGTCCAGTGTCATTCCCAGGAAATGTATGGAGTCCACTGATGGAAGAGGGACATCCCCAAGTTTAAGGTTGGGCTGGGGGAATAGGCCACGGCGTCGAAAAAAGTGCATACACCTGGTCTTCTCTTCTGAAAAAAGAAAACCAGTTTCAAGAGACCATTGATGGAGCCTATTAAGGGTGATTTGTAGCTGCCTTTCTGCCGTATTCATTTTTGATGACCTGCAGAAAACACCAAGATCATCGACGAAAAGTGTTGCTATGGTTGGTGATTTTATGTTGTTAACAACGTCATTAATAGCTATGGCAAATAGAGTTACTCCCAACACTGACCCTTGTAGGATACCATTTTCTTGAGTGAACCACTGGGATAGACAGTTTCCCGCTCGAACTCTGAATCTCCGGTCAGTTAAAAAATTTTTGATAAATATAAGAATTCTACCCTTGAAGCACCATGCTTTTAGGATACATAAGATCCTGTGTCGCCATGTTTTGTCATATGCATTTTTTATGTCAAAGAATACTCCTATGACATGTTGGCGTAAAAGAAATGCCTCTTGAATAAAGCTGTCAATCCTAACTAAATGGTCCATGGTAGACTTGTTGCGTCTAAACCCAGACTCGACATTTGAGAGAAGGTTACGGTGTTCAAGACACCTCCATCTTCCTCCATGTTGGAGTCAGAGACTCTACTAGATGGTAATTGTGAGGGAGATTTCTCCTTCCTGGGAGGAGGCTGTAAGGCAGCTGGAGGTTTTTGATTTTGAACCTCCTTTCTTGGAGGTTGACTTTTTCCGGGTTTTTTCCCCATCACCTGTACTCTGCAATATACCTTTACTTTTTTTATCCGTCTCTTTGGACTTATTCTCTGGGGGATCAGTTTGGCAAGACACAGTCATCTTTTTAACAGGTGTAATGGCTACACTGGCAAATGATCTTGAGAAAGTGGGACACATTAATTGTCTGAATTTTCTCCTGGCCTCATTATATGGAATTTTATCCGTGACCTTGATTTCCATTATTTTTTTCTCCTCTTGCAGCTTAGGACAGTCTCGTGCATAGAATGGGTGACTTCCATTACAATTGCTGCAAAGAGGTGGACTGGTGCACGGCTCCCCATCGTGTTTGTCCTTTGCACATTTTGGGCAGGTGGACTTGCCCTTGCACGACTGGGCAGTGTGCCCATATACATTGCACTGGTAACAGCGCAAAGGACTGGGGATAAATGGCCTTACCGAGCATGCTTCATATCCAACAAACACTTTCTCAGGAGTCTTTTCCAATTCGAATGTGAGTATGACGGATGTTGTTTTCACTGTTTTTCCATTTTGCCTCTTAGTGAGTCTGCGACAAGAGGTGACTCCCTGGGATGCCATCTCTTTCGCTATCTCTTCTTCTGAGACATACAGTAGGTCATAGCATGATATGACTCCTTGACAGGTGTTTAGCCGTTTGTGAACTTCTACCTTCACAGGAATGTCATGAAGCATTCTCATCCCCAGGAGTATGTCGCTCTGCTTGTTGTCTGCTGTTTTTATTAGAAGTGTGCCGTCCCTCAGCTTCTTGACTGACTCAAGGGTTCCTGGAACAGTATTGGAGAGCACTTTGTGTATTAAGAAAGGAGACGCCTTGGTCAGATTTTCGCCTTCTTTTTCACTTTTAATTAACAAGTACTTCTTGCATTTTGAAATCTGTTCTCGCCCGCCCATTCCTGAGCGGGGTCTTTTTAGTGGAGGAGGGTTTGGATGCATATGATGCATAATAAAATTCATCCCCTGAGCTCCCCACCCACCATGGAGCCACACAAACTGGGACGCCGCATCGCAAACCGATACGGTTGCCAGGGCTACCCAAGGGATAGGGCAGAACAGACTGGGAATGGCCTCCGGGACGGCAGTGGCTCCTCCAAACCACACCCCCCCATTGGCCTCCACCAGAATGGTGCGTGCCTCCCAAGCACTCGCACAGGACTGACGTACGCTAGAAAGGATTTTATCCCCAGCCATCAGTAGCCGATTGACCAGGGTGTGCTATTCCCTGGCCTCCCGTTTACAGCGAATTTGGGGCCAAAGAGGTGTGTTGTGCCAGATAATATAAGTAGTCCAGTTGGACTAGAAGTGCCTCAGCAGCTACTTTGCTGGTGGTTGGCACTCAACCTCCAGGACACCCATCTCCTCCTTACGGGTCTCCACGCACGGCAAACACGTGGGTGAATCCTTGGTCAGCTGGCATGACCGCACACAGACAGTTGATTCAGGGGACTGCCCGGACTCAGCCCTTGCTGTTCGAGGGGTTTGTTTTCGGGGTTTTCTCCCCGCCCGATTAGTTGCCTCTTACGACAGGCAGGGATGCCGCGGGAGTATTCTCCATCCCCCTACCCGCAGGGGTGACCATGGAATTCTAGGTCAAAAATTGAATCACTATGGTAAATCCAGCATAAACCTACTTTGGTTTAAATCTTATCATTCAGCTCGAAAACAAAAAACAGTGATTAACAATGACAAACAAAATTCTACGTCCTACTGGGAAACTTTAACAGTAGGAATTCCTCAGGGGTATGTTATTGGACCACTATTATACATAGTCTATGTAAATTATCTTCCTTCTAATATACAATCTAATATTGTCTTATATGTAGATGACACTACAGCTCTCATAAAAGAAAAAATCTTGACAGGCTTGACTACAACCTAACTCAAACTATAGATAAGCTAGAAGAATGGTTCACAGTTAATGGTATGAAGATAAATATGGAAAAGTCATCATTAATTAATTTTAAATCAACTAAAATCAAAATAAATGAGCTAGGTTTATTATCAAGAAGTACAGACAAGAAGCACAAGTTTAGGGACAAGTATAACTTTAGGGGTAATACTTGATAAAAGTTTAACATGGAAAGAACAACTAACTTGTGTACTGTCAAAACTAAACAAGGCATGCTTTAGCATATCCTGCATCTCTGCAGTCACCAGTACTCGTCTATTGACATTTGCAGTTTATTTCCCAGTGTACCATTGACCATCTTTAAAAATTTTAAACAAACACCTCCAAGATTTTAGTCTTCCTGATACTGTAATCGAAGAATTTATTTTGATAACTGAACTATGTATGTCTCAAAATTGTTTTCAATTTAATCACAAATTTTACAAGCAAACTTTTGGTACATCTATGGGCAATCTACTTTCTCCCTTCATTGCAAATTTATTTAGGGACTACCTTGAGAACCTATGCAAAAGAACTTTTAATTATTTTCCAAAAACCTTGCTTTGGATGGTTATTACAACTGCTTCCTGCCAAGCATCCAGGAATAAATCTTCTGACCAGAGTTGGTTAATGGTCTTTAGTGCATCCATTGTTGCTGCTTCTGGTAGATTTTTATGGAAGGCATTATGTACTCTATCCATGCCTGGGCCCTGGTGTCATTTATGGCAGCAAGTATTTCCCACATTGTAAAAGGCTCATTATAGAAGGCTGGAGGTTCTGCAGTTTCAAAATATAGGATGGCTTGCTCGACTTTCTCTTTAAGGCTTAAGAAAGCATGCTGGTAGTTTCTTGTACAGCTCACCTCAGCATAGTGGAGGCCAAATGCCTCACTAATTTCATCTGGCATTATCAGAACTTTCCCTTCCAGTTTTAATTGCTTGACAGGGTGTGTGTGCCAAGTGCCAGTTATCCTTTTTACCTTCCTCCATACCTGTGATGCAGGTGTACGATAATTTATTGTTGAAACATAATCCCTCCAGGGGGATCTCTTAGCTTCTTTCACCACCTGAGGAGCTCTAGCCCTTAGTCTCTTAAAGGCTATTAGATTATTCTCAGTTGGGAATTTCCTAAAAATCCGTAGAGCTTTTTCCTCCTCTTAATGGTCTCTGCACAATCATTGTTCCACCAAGGAACTGTAGGTCGCTGGGGTGCTCCAGAAGACAGTGGGACACTACATTCGGCTGCTTGAACAATAGCAGAGGTAAATGACATCATATTCTCCAAAGCCCTTGAATTTGCATCAAAGGAGAAGGAAAGTTTCCTTTGAAATCTGCCCAGTCGGCCCTCCTAAGAATCCAGGAGCTTGGCAATTCATAGCTGGGGTTATGGTCACTTGTCAATGTAATAAAAAGTGGAAAGTGGTCACTACCACACAGGCCATCGTGTACTGAGAGATAGAATTTTGGGGCAATTGAATTAGTGCTCAAAAATATATCAATGGCGGAGTAACCACCATTAGAGGAGTTAAAATGCATTTTTTCTTTATCATTTAATAAAACCAGGTTAAAAATCATTAAAAAAGGTCTCCAAGAGACGTCCTCTTCCATTGTGATCCCTTAGATCATCACCCCAAAGGCTGTTGTGGGCATTGAAGTCCCCCAACAATACAAAGGGCTTTGGCAACGGGTTTACTAGGTCTTCCAGGTTTCTTCTTGTCGCTGGAGCCCATTCTGGCAGGTAAAGATTGCAGAATGTGACCTCTGAGGGGGTAGCAATGGTGACTGCTAAAGCCTGGAATGGTGTCTGCAAGTACACCTGGGAGGTGTAAAAGGCTACCCTGATGAATGCAGCGACCCCACCACTGTTGCCACTTAGGTCATCTACTCTAAAATTCTTAAAACCCTTCAATTTTGGGGCTAGGGTTCTTCAGTTCCCCACCAGAAAAGACAACAAGATCGAGTCACTCCAATACCAGAACTAACGTAAGGTAATTAAGTGTTAATTCTTATCTTAAAATTCAGGAGTAATGTCGTCCCACCGCTACGACATTCGCATAATTTCCAACAGTGTTCCATTTCCTGTCGGCGGGGTTGTACTTAACTTTCCAGTATTGGAGCTGTTGGGAAGGGCGTCTTTTCTCTTCATTCATTCATCATAAATTAAAAAATTAATTACTGCCTATGGCGGCAGAGATGTAATCTAAGTTTCTAACGAAGTTGAGTTTTTTCCGTCTAATTCCGAATCGTAGTAGTATTAGATTAAGGCGCCTCAACCCTTAGGTTATTTGCGCCAATACTTGATAAAACTGAAAAATTAAAAATTATGGCATATGTGTATTATTATTAAATAGATTCAGTTTTGTCATTTTAGGCTCTGAAGATCATAAATAGATAAAATAAGTAGTTAAATAAATAATTATAAAACCATTAAAAAATAGTCACCAGTAAATGGATAAAATAAATTAATTAAATAAATAAATAAATACATAAGAAGCATAGTAAAATATCTTTGTCCAGGATGGTTAAGACAAACTTTTTTGTATAGATCAGCTTCCTTAAGAAACTGTAAAACTAATGAGATTCTCTTCGTCATTGCCTAAGATGTCTCTGAGCTCACCCCTGATGTCAAATCTGTTTCTTAAGGCATGGTATTGCTCACAGTCAGTAAGTATGTGCTTAATGGTTAGTTGCGAGTTACAGCTATTGCACATAGGTGCCATCTCCCCATCTGTAAATAGGAATGAATGTGTAAATGCACAGTGACCTATCCGCAGTCTTGTAATCGCTACTTCCTCTCGTCTATTCCTACGATGGGAAGAGTGCCATGAGGAAACCACTGGTTTTATGTCCCTTAGTTTATTTCCTTCAAGATCTTGCCATTGTTGCTTCCAGCTATCATGTATCTTTTCTCTGAGTATGTTTCTCAGGTCATGAGAAGTGATATGTCTTGAGTCTATATTTGGTTTCTGTAGCGCAGCCATAGTGGCTGATGAACGTGCCCTGGGACCCAGACAAAGATTATATTAACCCCTCGTGAGTGAAGGTCAATAAGGGATAAATGTATCTCCTGTACAAGTGGATGTGTGGGGGAGAAGCATGAAATGGCCTGTATGGCACTCAAAGAGTCAGTACAGATTAAAAAAGATTGGTTGCAGGATTCTATTTGCTTCACTGCTGTCTTTATGGCATACAGTTCTGCAGTGTAAATGCTGCACCATGGGTGCAGTTTCAATCCTATCACTCCAGAAATAGGAGAGACAACTGCGCATGCAACATCTGAGTTTGATTTTGAGCCATCTCTAAAAATGTGGGTATGATTGCAGTAGTCTGACAGAGTCTTTGCAAAAGCTTGCTGATAAATCTGAGGAGCTGTTGTTGCTTTTTGGAGTTTTAATAGTTCCATTATGGTCTCAGGAAAAGGGACATGCCAAGGTGAATATCTAGGTCTTCTGCAATAAACAGGTGGTAGGTTTTCTGCAATGTCGTTCAAAAATTCTTTCAAACGAATTGGCAAGGGTTTAGTTGCCTGTGGTCTGTTGTTAAAAAGCACTAAAGAACGAGGGTTAAAAATAGTTTCATAGCAGGGGTGATCTTTTGAAGAGAGGATCTTATTAATATAACATACCAAATATACCGTCTCGCAAAAAATATATCTCAGCAACGTCTTGCCGGAAATCCCCAACAACGTAATAACGGAGCTGATGTCCGAGGCCGGATGGGTGGTGTCGCCCGTTTATAACCTATCGATGGGTTGGCGATCAGAGGGGTACACCGGAATAACGTCTTGGAGGCGGATGGTCCATGTAGTGCTGCGGGACGGTCTCGTTCTCCCCGAGTCCTTCCTGGTGGAATTCGCCGGCACCCCGCACCGTATATTCGTCCGCATCGACGACAACCATTGTTTCCACTGGGCAAGGCCGGCCACATCGCCAAGGACTGCCCGCAGAGGAAGCAACAGGAGGAAAACATCGCGACCGGTCAGCGCGCCCCTCTATCGTCACAACCAGACGATCGCCATGGCGCCTCGCCATCGACAGCTCCAGCACCCGCATCAACGGCAGAGCTGGAGGACGAACCCGCTCCCGCCTTCCCGGACACGCCTGCAGTCATGGATGTTGACGACGCGCCGGACAGTCAACCTCCTGCCGAAACATCGAATACCCCCCTCTCCCTCCAGGCCCTCGCCAGGTTTGAGGAGGTGAGGCCCGAGCCCACCACACCGGGGCCAGAGAAAACCTGCCCCGAGACTTCTGCGGCGGCTGGGGCCCGTCAAGCGAAAGACTGACGCTACCCTCGAGAAGGATTCTCTGTATCTGCCTGGGAAGAGCCCGAGCAGCAAACAGCTGAAGACCGACGTGGCTACGGGCGGCGACGACAAAGGCCTCAAGCAGATCGAGAAATATTACTGCACCAACCCTGGGGTACCCGCAATTCCGTTCAAAACCCTACGGAGATTCTTGCAGGAGGCAAAGGGCCACAACGAAGTGGTCGGGCTCGCGAAGGACTCCTTCGAAAACCCAGAGAACCTCACCAGGTTGCTGGCCAGACTCCTGCAAGACAGAGCCATCAAGGACCCGGCCCTGAGGATGAGGGTCAAGAGGATCTTGGCCAAACTCCGAGACTCGGAGTCTGAGTAACAGCTCATTTATCCTTCCATCCATATATCTTCCATGCACATGGCGGGCGAGGAAACAACCTGGAGGGCGTTGGGCCTCTCTGTGTCGACCCACAACGTACGATCGGTGAAGAGCAAACAGAAGTGGGCCCAGCTGACCACGTTCCTGAACACTACGGAGCCGGACGTAGTACTGCTGCAGGAGACCAATACATCTGACGTGCCCCTGCAGACGCTCCCGCAGTACGAGCTCCACTTCTGCCGAACCCATGACTCGGCAATCCGGCACCGCCATCTTCATAAGGAGGAACCTAAGAACATCTGTGGTGACACCGACGGTAGTGTTCGCGGGGCAAGCCCTCGCGGTCACCCTGGACCTTCCGCAGAGCACGGGAGGAACACTGACCCTCCTCCTCCTCTCCGTGTATGGGCCGCACGATCAAAGGCTTGCCATCTCCCTCGTCGACGCCCTCAGGGACCAGCTGACGGTTTTCCGTCAAGCCAACCTCGGTCACGACGCCTTCGTCGTCATGGGGGGCGACTATAACGTGACCCTTTCCCCCTTCACAGACAGGACTTCGGGCTGGGAGAGGCACCCAGCGTACGCTGCCGAACTGCGATCGCTCGTGAGGGATTTTGACCTGGTCGACGCCTGGTCAGAGCTGAGGCCCGGAGCGCCGGGCTACACCCACGCCTCCCGAAGCTCGCGAGCCAGGCTGGACCGCTTTTACATATCTGCAGACAGGGTCAATGACGCGACTACCATCAAGACCTCACCATCCTTCACAGACCACAGGGCCGTCTCCCTGATGGTGCCCCTCGGATTCGAGCGGTCGAGGCGTCCCTATTGGCGCTTCGACAACCTACTGCTCAAGGACGAGGCGTACGTCAGGCACGCGAGGGAGCTCGTACGAGCCCTATGTCAGGAAAGACGCGACCCTGAGATGGATCCGCTCTCGGGTTGGGAAATAATCAAGTCGGAAGGGAAAGATCACTCCATCGCCTACGCCGCCGACAGGAGAAGAGGAAGGATGGGGCCCGAGTAGACCGCTCTCCTGCAGGAGCAAGCCAACGCCATCGTGGCCAGGGCCAGTTGGGAGATAAAGACTGGAAGAGGAAGTTGGTCAGAGGTATCAATGAGGTTAGCACTAAAATTTATAGAAGAAGGGAATTCAATAAAATCTTCTAGCAAGAAATATGGTATACCGATCAGCATGCGGAAGAAGAAGAATTAAGTTTCAAAATCACACTTAGGGTGAAATGCAACATTCATAACTGAGCAAAAACAGGCATTAGCAGAGATGATCAAAACTCAAGCCAATGTCTTTTATGGTCTTACAGAAGAACAAATGATTTTTCTCAATCCGAAAGAGCATAAATTCAAGCAGTGCAGCCGGCAATAAACACATTAAGCAAGTGTTATCTGAACATGCCATAAGTAAGTATAGATTGCCATGTTTTTCACAGATTACCATGGCCCATTCGGAATTGCAGCTATCGAAAAGAATGCAACTGATGTACGAAGAGTAGCATGTGAGTACGCAGTTAAAAATTAAATACCCCACAGATTTTCTGAAAATGAACGAATAGCTGGCAAAGATTAGCTGTATGGGTTTCTGAAAACAAACCCATCTGCAAGTATTCGTAAACCCCAAGCTACGAGCATAAATCGAATAACGGAATTTGATAGAGAAGAAGTCGCCAAATTTTATGACAATCTTGAAAAACTCTGTCAAAAACCCAGTACACACCTGACCGAATCTTTAATGCAGACGAGACTGGGATAACAACCGTACAAGATCCTCGCAAAATACTTGCAACAAAAGGGAAAAAAAAAACAAATTGGCACTGTAACAGCCGAGGAAATCAATAGATCTCAACAGAGGTTTGTTTTTAATTGCTTACTTGAGCAGAAATCCCGTTGATACTGTAGTGATGGTGTGAGTGGATGGGGCTACTCCCACAATGTTTAATTGTAATGCGAGTGTGGAGGAAGGAGGTATGCCACCTGAGGACATATAAATTAACAGTATTGTTGGCAGTACTCCCACCGCAAACAATGTAACCTAAGTGTGGGGAACAATGTTATTGTCAGTATTGTTGCCGTAGGATAAAAGGGAATGCCACAGCCCATCAAATCGCCATTCGGCCCAACAAGGTGAATCCAGTGGCAGGTCTGCCTGCACGACTACCCTTGCTGTGTGGTCAGCTCGCAAGACTTCCTGGAACTAGGTACGCTCGACTACCATATAGCGTGGTCAGCCCGTGTGACTACCTCTCTAGCATGGTCAACCCACACGACTTCCCAGTTACTGGTGGGGTCGGCCCGCTGGAGTAAGGAAATAGTAAGGAGATAAGTTGAAAATAAATTGTTTTCTGTAAAAATACTTTGTTTTTTGTTATTTACCATAAACTAATTTGTTTTAAAAGTTATAATTAAAACTCATTAACTATTTCATTAACATTAAAATAAAAAACCTGATAATTTATTGTTAAAAGTAAAAACTAAGTCTGGGGTCCTAAAAGACCCCACGCGAGTAGTTAAGTAACTTTTGACACGAGTATCTTAGGGTTAAGGATACCATTGAGCACATACCTGTTGAATCTCCAATTACTTCAATCGCGGCTTCTTCTGACAAGATAAAACCCAGAACAAGTTCGTCTATGATGAACTCATCAACACAATAAAATGAAGAATGTACTGAAGGATTCCAAACTGTTGTGTCAAAGAAACGTCAGAAGAGGTCCAATATTATACTTGGAAATAATTCTCAACTTTCCGACAGCTTTACTGGTGTTCCCTGTCATACTACGATCTACATAGGCCGAGTCTCATGTGAAACATCTTCCAAAGACATAGTGCAGTTCCTTTCTCAAAAGTTGTCTAAATATAGTTTCGCTTATGAGGAATTTATCTCCAACGATGTGTATCAGTCTTTCACAGTGAACATACCATTGTCCCTACGAGATGAAGTTCTCACTAGCTCATTGTGGCTCGATAACGTGATTGTTGGGAAATTTTTTCCTCCAAGAAGCTTGTGCCAAAAGTTTCTGGTGCAACAGTGAACGAGTTCATATACTCAAATAACAAGGCTAAGGAATCATGGAAAATAATTAATGAAAATCGTAATAACAGCCATAACACTCCCATACAGCTTACTGACGTATCAGGAAAAATTGTAAAAGATCTATCTTCTGTAGCTTCTAGCTTCATGAATCATTTTTCAGCAAATTTGTCCTGCAAAGTAAATTTGTCTGCCAGTAAGTCTCCTACTTCTGTTTCTCATCCTAATTCTCTCTACTTGTTACCTTGTGACGAAGCTGAATTAAAGAAAACTTTAGTGAAATTAGCTCATAAAAAGACAGCGGGTACAGATGACATCCCTTCTGATATTATTTTATTTGCCCTTGACTTTTTCAAGAATCCTCTTATTTTCCTAATCAATGAATCCTTCCGACTTGGTATATTTCCCTCTTCACTTAAATCATCTAGAATTTCCCGTCTATAAAAATAAGGGCCATTTCCAAAATATTAATAACTATCGACCAATTACCATTCTTAACTGTCTTGGTAAGGTTTTTGAATCCTTATTTTATAACCGCTTGGTTGCTTTACTTGACTTTTACAAACTTCTCTCTGATTCCCAACATGGGTTTAGAAGAAATAGATCTACTATGTCTGCCATCCATGAAGCAATTGATTATATCTTAACCTCTCAGGATGCTAAATCTGAGACTCTGGGGATCTTCTTAGATCTCTCTAAGGCTTTTGATACTGTCCATCATGATACATTGCTTTCTAAATTGTCTGGTCTAGGTATACGTGGGGTTGCATATCACTGGATCAGATCATACTTGTTTAAGAGAACTACAAAGGTTGTCATTAGTTCTGAGGGGAAAAATTACTCGTCTCACACTACCACACTTGATCTTGGAGTTCCTCAAGGCTCCATTCTCGGACCCATATTATTCTTGATATATATAAATAACTTACCAGAATGTCTTAATCTACCTGATGATTCCAGAGTAATACTGTATGCAGATGATACTAACATCCTGCTACAGGCTCCTTCTCAATTGATCTATTACACAAAAGTAAGTTTCTATTACAAAATATAGAAATCTGGTGTCAAAACAATTCTATAATGTTAAATGCTGAACAGTCTCAGATGATTTTTTTCTCATCTAACTCTCAACAGGAAAGCCTTCTTTGTAGAATTAATAATAAATCTATACCTCAAGTTGGCTCTACTCCATTCTTAGGTGTATCTATTGACACCAATTTGAACTGGAAACCTGAAATTAACTCCCTTTCTAAGAAACTCAGTTCTACATGCTATGTTTTTAGATTCCTTCGAAATTCTGTCAGTCCTGATTGTTGAAATATAATCAGGTTTGTTTCTCTGTGTTTATTTGTATGTTGTGTCTGATGCCAATGCCATCTATGGTATTGTATGTGATTTAGTAATTTTGTATTTCAACTGTTTTTACTTGTTGTAAGCCTGTTTCTCTTTACTTGAAATAAATCAGTTCCGGTTGTGATCTTAACATGGTACGATGTATCTTATTCCTATCCATCTGTATCCTCGTCAATCCACGGGTTCACAAGCGTGATCCCTCAACACTGATGTGCTAATGATGATCTACTATGCCGAATTTTACGCAAGATTAACTTATAATATATACTTATGGGGAAGTTCACCCCACTCTCAAAGGATATTTGTAATTCAAAAAAGAGCAGTTCGCATTATTGATGGAAAACCATATAAGTCGCACTGCCGTCCCATTTTTGTTTCATTACAAATTCTAACGGTGCCCTGTGTATATATTTACACTTTAGTCTGCCATGTAAAAAGGAATCTTTTTAAATTCTCTAAAAACAGTGATATACATGGTCATAATACCAGACAACAGAATAATCTACATCTACATTATGTAAATTATAGAAAAACTTCAAACGGCCCAAAGGTAATGGGGATAAAATTATTTAATAAGCTTCCCCTTCACATTAAATTAAAGTCAACTATCACTCTTTTCAGAGTAAACTGAAACGTTATTTATTAAATAAAGCTTTTTACTCCATTAAGGAATATCTTACTGATTGATACTGCATTATGTATGATTTTGTAGAGGTTTTATTAATTATTTGTATCTGCTATATTGATTTTTTATGTACCGAAATGTTTTTTGTATTTTTCTCTTTGACGTGTCCTATATCATTTACTTGGCCTGTTTTGGCACTGTAATGTGATCTTTGGCAAAAAAATAAAATAATAAATAATAAAAAAATATGCAAATCATGCATCTGCTGCTTCCGACTGTAGCGATGGCTCAACAGTTGGTGCTAATTCCGTTAATGGCAGTAATGTAGCCACAGTTTCTATTCCTATAGTTAGACCAAGCAACTCTGTTGATCTCTCTAAAACAATTCCTCCTGTCAATTCTAGAATTTCAACCAGGGCCAGTAATGGGATAAATAAGCTCAAGTCATTATATGACTGGGTAATGACCAGAGCACGGAAAAAAAAGTCTTTCGACTTTTTGTAAAAGTTGGACTTTTGTGGTTTTAAATACAAATCTTCACCAATCTCATCAAATAAAACCTTTTTTAATGACTTTCTTAGAGACTTTTTTTGCTGTGGCGGGATTTTTTCCGATTAAAAGAGACTTTTCTGGGACTTTTTATTGAAAATACCTGCCTAAGTTAATATTTGGCTGTTGTGACCACACTTGTTCAACTTTGTGTCGGACAAATCTTGTTTTTTATGCGGTGCATACTACACGGAGCAGATATTTACCGTAAAATGTAAGCTACTAACAATTGCTAATGCGAAATTTTATTGATAGCTCTGGAAACTGCAATGAATTCTTTCGATTACTCCACCGTTCATGAAGTAAACCCATGCAGTGCTTCAACTCGAAGGTAGTTTGGATTTTGGATGAGCTCACCATGTACTTATCCAATTGCATGTTAAATTCACATATTGTTTCTTTCCCTGGGCCACCTCGCCCTTTTTTTTTGCTAAGGGTGTCCAAAGACTTCACAAAGGGACATTATGAACCAACTTATTTGAACCCGGGTGGTCTGCTGACAAGGGGGCAGCGCTACACTGTATGCTAGCACTCTGCTTTTTTGCAGGAGATTAGTGGAAAAATGATACAAATATATGAGAGGTTATCTAGAATTTCCGACGAAGTGAATGTCTCACATTGAGTGTGGATGGTTACGAAATGAGCCTACATTGTAGAGAGGCAAACAATGCGCTCTTGGCACTCGGTCGAAGAGGAAAAATGAAGGCTCAACAAGGACTGGTGAATGTATACACATTGTATGAACACAATTCAATATATTCGAGGAAGCCGCGTAAAGTTTCAGTTATTTGCTGAAGTCCCCAAGCATCGCAAGACCAGCTCGTATGTGCAGCCCAGCCCAAGAAAATGTACAAGGTGAAAGGACAGGCGTCTTCAGAAGCCAAGCTGACTGCATATGCTTCACTATGCAAGTACCTGCAAGTACTGAGCAGCAGTATTTGCTGCAATGCTTGTGAAAAAACCGTGAGTATCAATACAACTTTTGAATCTGACGACTTTAATGAAATTAATGAATAATTATAATCTTAAGAATATTTTGGCATTCCTGAATAAGTCAAAATTGTGAGATAAATCTTCAACTGTACATTGTTTGTTTTTAATTATAATTCTTTATAAAAATACAAAGACCTATTTTGAGCTATGCTGAATAAATAACTTCAATAAAATAAGTAATTCTCATAATAATTTATCTTTCTCATTATTTTTCAAGATATCATCGGACAAAAAGTCACATGTGAAACAGCACATCGCATCTATCTCAAGTGAAATTAAAGGAGACCGTGAGCTTGCAGAGTTTACGACAGAGCCAACTATCGTTTGCAGCCACCGGCGATGAGTTTGCTTTGGCCTTGTGCGAGCTATTTGTGGCATTGAACATTCCTACTCACAAATCAAAACACCCTTTATTCATATTGTTTACTGAAAAATATTTAAGAAGGACAGTTCCATCTGAGAGTTCTCTTCGGAAAACTTACTTGCCGAGACTCCACGAAAAGGTACGAGTTTCTAAATACTTTTACGTAGTAAATGCTGTAAAAATCTTTTGCATACCTGCTCATGGATATAAGCATTTAAAACTTTGGTTTAATACGATTTCAAAGAAATATTCGGCTGTATCAATCATTGTATTACATAAATAGTTCACTAAAATATAACAAGGTATAAGTATAAAATATAACACATACCTTAATTGGGCATTCCCGAAGAAGTCAACATTGTTCGATACATCTTTAACTATACATTGCGTGTTTTTAATTATATTTCTTCATAAAAATACGAAGACCTATTTTCTGCCTGCCTTTCAACTTGCATAGTTTGCGTCAGAAATAGTATTATCTATTGAAATACTTTTACTATTTTCTGGTAGTAATCTGACTGGAATAAGATTAAGAACGAAAAAATATTAACTATTTACTAAGAAAGTAATTATGTGCCCTGGCCAATTTTTATTGCTCTTTTAAGTGTTTGCCTTAATATTTTTTTTTAAATGCTCTTTTGTTTTAGATCACGGAAAGTATCAAGGATGACCTGAAAGTAAGCAAGTTATATGCCATTGTTGATGAAACGACTGATGTTAAGGGTCGATATGTGTGCAACATATTGGTTGGAAAATTGACACCAGATGAGCCCAATAAGCCCAACCTAATAGCATCCAAGGAACTTGAAAGAGGTTAGGTTAGGTTAGGTATTGGGTTTATGGTGCATCGACGGCTGAGGTCATTTAGCACCTTCGGTAGAATTAATTTTTTTCTGATTAGTTATTTTCAAACAAAGTGGCAGTAGTTACGAAGGTTAACAAACATTTAAATGCAAGAGAGCTGTCATGTTAATCATATTTAGATCTTCCTTACGGGTTTTTAGATTAGAGGAAATAACTCGGCTTCCCTAAGGAAATTCAATATTCCGTCCACCATGATGGGGTCATTACCCACTATTTCCTTCATTTCTCCTCTGATGTTGTGTTTATCACGTCTCTCCAGGTAATGAGGACATTCGGTGAGAATGTGTTTTATAGTTAGTTGGGATTCACAATGCTCGCATTCTGGTGGCTCTTTCTCTCTTGTGAAAAGATATGAGTGAGTTAGTTTGCTGTGCCCTATTCTTAGTCTGGTGACCACAACTTCCTCACGCCTATTATTTCGGATAGAAGATAGCCATTCCACAGTATCGGGTTTAATACTGCGTAATTTATTTTCTACGATCAAGGACCAGCGACTACACCATTTCTGTACTGTTTTTTGTATTAATAAATTTCGTAGGTCTACTGCCAATATGTGTGGGTCTCCTATTTCATTCTCTCTAAGTGCAGCTTTAGCTGCAGCATCAGCTTTCTCATTCCCAGTGATTCCCATGTGTCCAGGAATCCAGACAAAGGATACATCCACTCCCCTTGCTTTCAGAAGCAAAAGGGATGAGTGAATGCCCTGTACTAATGGGTCCATGTTGAATGTTTTGGAGATCATCTGAAGGGCACTGAGGGAGTCTGTGCAAATTAGGAATGAGGAGTTCCTGGAGTTGATAAGTTCTACTGCCTTCTTGATTGCAAATAGTTCTGCAGTGTAGATACTGCAGAAAGGGTGTAATTTTATCTGTATGGATCCAAAAGGCTCTGCTACAATAGAGCAGCCACAGGCTATCTCAGATTTCGAACCGTCTGTGTATATGGCAGTACAGTTAGTATGAGCCTCTAAAATTTCCTGAAAGCCCCTTTTGAATGTCCAAGGATGGGTATCCTCTTTGGGGTTCCTGGCCAGATCGTAAATGATTTTTGGTGTGGGAATCTGCCAAGGTGGGAATTTTGGGAAGCCAGCAGGATACAGCTTTGGCAATTGAATACCTGTGTCATTGATAAAATTCAAAAATCTGATGTGGCCAGCACATGACTTTCTCCATATATAAGATGTAAATATTTATCTACGACAGTAATTTCGAACTCTATATTCCATCTAAACTTTGAAGATGAGTGATTAATTTATATATATTACTATCTTTTACGTCACAAACATTATAAATAATGTTTTTCAGGACATGTTCGATGAAAAACGATGAAGTGGCCTTTCGCCCCAGCGCCCAGAGCACCCACAACGTACATAATCAGCAACTTCCGGTTTATCAGTATTTCACAAATAACTCCTACACAATCCGTGATACAAAAATATGTTTCATACAAAAGTCATAGTAAATTACATTTCTAAAACTTTTATTACTAATACTATATATCTAAATATCATATTTATGGAGATATTTTGAAAACCGGAAATGAGCTTTGAAGAATGAAGCTCAACTTCCGGTTAACCGATTTACTCCAAAATCTAATCAACTCTAAACACACAAACCAATATACTGTATATAAAATTTGGTGTTGATCCGACAAACAATTTTCATGTTAGAGCGCCCACAAAGTACATAATCAGATACTTCCGGTTTATCGGTATTTCACGAATAACTCCTAATCAAGCGGTGATACAAAAATATGTTAAATGCAAAAGTTATAGTAAATTACATTATCTAAAACTTTTATTAGTAATGCAATATACGTATATATCATATTTATGGAGATATTTTGAAAACCGGAAATGAGCTTTAATGAATAAAGCTCGACTTCCGGTTGACCGATTTACTCCAAAAACTAATCAACTCTGACAGCACACACACCACTACTATATATGAAGTTTAGTATTGATACGACTAATAATTTTCACGTTAGAGCGCCCACTATCACACACACACATACACACACACACACACACACACACACACACACACACACACATACACACAGACATCATTCCGAAAATGGTCAAAACGTGTTCTAGGGACCCCAAAACATGTATTTCCGTTGAAATCTCGAAGTCGAATTTTTTCATGAAAACAATACTTTCTCTATACTTCGTATATGGAGAAAGTAAAAAGCGTATTCCTAGGGGAAGAGTTGCCCGAGGTCGCCTATAAAACAATTCTTTAAAATTTGGTTTAAAAAGCAGACTGTAGCAGGGGTGGTTCTTTGTCGATAAAATTTTACTTACATAGTTGCCCATTAAAATATCCCTGCGAGTTTCTAGAGGTGGCTCCCCAGATTCAGCATAAATGCTGACTACTGGGCTGGTTCTGTATGCACCTGTTGCCAGTCTTAGTCCACAGTTGTGGGTGGAGTTTAAAGGGCGTATATATGAACTCCGTGCAGAAGCATATATAAAAGAGCCATAGTCAAGCTTTGACCGTATCAGTGCCCTGTAAAGAAGAAGCATTGATCTACGGTCTGCACCCCATCTACTACTGCTTAAAAAACGTAAAATATTCAAGGTCCTTTGGCATTTATTTTTCAAGGAGTTTATGTGGGACTTCCAGTTCAGTTTTCTATCTAAAAACATTCCCAAAAATTTAACGTTTTCCACGAAGGGTAAAGCGATATTCCCAAGTTTCAAGGTTGGGTTTGGGTAGATTCCTCTCAGCCTGGAAAAATGGACACACTTCGTCTTCTCACGAGAGAAAACAAACCCTGTAGTGTGTGACCAGTGCTGGAGTTTATTCAGAGTCAGCTGGATTTGTCTCTCAGCAGAAGATAACTTAGAGGACCTGCAAAATATTGCAATATCGTCTGCAAGTAAGGAGGCATGAACGGGGCTTTTGATACAGTCCGCCACATCATTTATTGCTATGGCAAACAGTGTCGCACTAAGTACTGAGCCTTGAGGGACTCCGTTTTCTTGAACATGAAGCCTTGAAAGTTGGTCGCCTATCCGTACTCTAAATAACCGTTTCCTTAGAAAGTTGGATATAAAGATGGGTAAGTTTCCATGGAAATTCCATTCATGTAGCGTTTTTAAGATTTTGAAGCGCCATGCCCTGTCGTAGGCTTTTTCAATGTCAAAGAAGACACCTATTACATGCTGGTGGTGAAGAAATGCTTCCTGGAGTAAGTGTTCTATTTGCACCAGATGATCAATAGTGGACCTGCCCTGTCGGAAACCACACTGCATATTGCAAAGAAGGTTGCGGTTTTCGAGACACCAGATTAGCCTTCTATTCACCATTCTTTCCATTAGTTTGCAAAGACAGCTTGTTAAAGAAATTGGACGGTAATTTGATGGTGAAGACTTGTCCTTTCCTTGTTTAGGAATGGGCACTATAAGTGATTCGCTCCAACTTTCAGGGAATTCTCCTTCCTCCCAGACTTGGTTGAGGGTCTTCAGGAGTTCCCTCTCTGTTTCTTCTGAAAGGTTCCTTAGGAAGGCGTTATGTATAAGATCACTTCCTGGTGAGGTGTCTTTCGAGTCTTGTACGACCAGTTTCAATTCTTGGAATGTGAATTGTTCATTATATGGGGCAGTTTGTCTTGAGTTTCTGAAATTCAGGATTCTACCTTCTGAGCGACGTTTATATGCTTTGAAGGGAGGTTGGTAATTATCTGTACTGCTGGAAATTTCATAGTGCTTTGCAAAGGTATCTGCTAGTTTGGCAGGGGATGTGATCACATTGCCATTTATTTTTAGTGCAGAGGGATTGCAGTGGTTACTGCCCATTATAGATTTCACTTTGTCCCATACTTGCTTGATTGGGGTTCGGTGGTTGATTGAAGAGGTGTATTTAATCCAGGAGGCTTTCTTGGCCTCTTTTATTACTTTCCTTGCTTTTGCCCTAAGCTGTCTGAAGGATGATAGGTTCCGTGCAGTGGGGTACGTTTTGAAGATGTGGAGGGCTTTTTTCCTCTTTCGAATTGCAACTGCACAGTCATCATTCCACCATGGAACTGGAGGTCGATGGGGGCTTCCATGGGACATTGGTATGTTTTCCTCGGCAGTTGTAATGATAGTTGAAGTTAGAGCCTCGATGTTGTGCAGTGCTCCTATGCTAGGGTCATATTTGAATTTAATCATTTCCTTAAAGTTTTGCCAGTCAGCTTTCTTTAGAATCCATCTTTTGGGAAAATAAAAATTGTGACATTGCTTTCCCGTTTTCTTGATAAGCAAGGGAAAGTGGTCACTTCCGCAGAGGTCATCATGTACAGACATTGAAAACAGCAGAGAAATTGTGCTTGAACTTATAACTAAATCAATAGATGAGTATTCTCCATTAAAAGCATTAAAACGTGTTTTCTCTTGGTTATTAAGTAAAATCAGGTTAGAATCAGTTAAAAAGTTTTCTATAAGTCTACCCCGACCATTATGATCTCCCATATTGTCGCCCCACATAGTATTGTGTGCATTAAAATCACCAAGTAAAATATATGGTTTGGGGAGCTGTCGAACTAGATCTTCTAGCGTGTCTCTCGTAAATGGCGCCCATTCTGGGAGGTATAGATTGCAGAATGTAATCATTTCTGGGATAGCTGTGGTGACTGCCACAGCCTGTAGGGGTGTCTGCAAATCCACCAGGGAGGCGTGAATGCTCTCCCTGATAAATGTGGCCACCCCACCACGGGCTCTGTTACCTCCATCGTCGTCCACCCTGAACATTTTAAAACCCCTTAGGTCCACCACTCCAAGTGATACAATAAAAGGTCCTAGGACCAAAAGAAGCGCTGGGATACCCCCCAGCAGGTAGCAGAAGAGCACCGGGTTACCCCCCGGCAGGTAGCTCAAAACAGTGGATGGTGACCGGTATCCGAACCCGGTCGCTTACCAAGCCACTGTCCCCATGAGGGGCTTGAAAGAGTAAATAATGAAACGGTCGCTCGCTGCATTGACGAATCATTGAGTAAGTGATGATACCTTATTTGGTATGGTGAAATGTTTGTTGAAAAGGCGAGCATATTCAAATTAGAACTGAAATTAATTAACGGTATAACGTATGTTGATGAGTTTTTACCGCATATTTACCTTATTTATCGTAATGTACTCACCAATTGTTTACAGCTTCCTTGTTTGGAGATAATAGTGCTAGAGAGAATTTGCTTCTTCTCCTAACTGATGGAGCGGCACACATGGTTAAAGCCGCTAAAGTTTTGGTGTTTTTCGACCCTAAAATGATTCACATCACTTGCAAAGTGCATGCTCTTCACAGAGTATGCGAAGTAATTCGCAAAAGATTTCCCACTGCAAATAAGAGGGTCTCTACCATTAAGAAGGTAGGTACTTGCCGTTAATAAAACTAAAAATAAATTTTCCAATATATTACTGCAGAACTAATCTATATATATAATAAATCTGTAGAGGGGGTCGTGTCTGTACATTGATCTGATTTCTAAAAAAGTTGTATTGCTAGATACTGGGGTTGTTCCCGAGTCCGAAACAGGTTTTAGAAATTTTCATGTCTGTCTGGATGTTACAGCATCACTCAAAAACTATCCGACCGATTTTGTTGAAATTTGGTATGATGGTCATTTGTCATCCGGGGAGTGACATAGGCTACCTTTTATCCACCTTGCTGTCTCCAGTTCGTCCCCAGTCGGGGTCAAAAATCTATTTCACACTATAACTCTTAAGTTAATTATTTATAAAATTTCAAAATTTGTACAATATTAAAAGTCTCCCTAGCGCAAATGATAGGCTAATTTTTGTTGACCCAACTGTACTCGGTTCGACTCCAGAGGGTCGAATAGTTTCCATAAGAAATACATGGGAAGACATTTTTATCATTTGCACGAAACTTTTCTTTAACAAAATTAAATTAGAAATAAAGGTCCCTTTGAAACTAAAACTAACACCAAAACAAAGGAAATAGAATAAAGTTTTTTATTTTGGTCATAGAATATTGCTTTCACTTCGAAGTTGTGAGAATTAGTAAATTAAATACGAAAATTTTATGAGAATCTGAAATTCTAAACAACCCGTCGTCAAGGCCAATCTCGATATCTTTAAATTCAAATTCGTTAGCACTAGCGCATCATCGACAACCAAGCTTTGTTTATAGCAACACCAGTGTTTGTTGATTCTTTAGATTCTTTACGTGAAATTGATGTTTATCGTCGTATTAAATCAATCAAAAGGAAAAGGCGAAATGACCTCAGCTGTCGAGGCACCTTCATAATTACTACTACTACTACTTAAATTAATCTTCTTTCCTCATATAAAGTAATTATATCTTCTTAGCTTGGTAATTTGATAACTTTCTCATTCTTATTTTCCGCTCTAAATAATAATCATTTTATTTAGCATCCCGCTGTGAATTTAATCTTTAACGCTGAAGAATAAATCAATCAAGATATTTGAAATATCCCTGAATTCAGTGATTGCTTCCATTGAAGTGTCAATAATTGGGCTTAATAAGCAGCAAGGAATGACAAGCCTTTTATAGCTGACTTGAAAGGTAAACGAATTTTGTACTTTTAGATATAGAATGGGAAATTAAACCAAGAAATGTTTTATTGGATCATCTATTAGTGTGTTTAAGAATAGTTACTGTCCACCTACTCGATATCTTTAAATTTGAATTCAAATTCGTTAGCATACGCGCGACTGCAACAATCAAGCTTTGTTTATAGCAACACCAATATGTATTGATTATTTACGTGAAATTAATGTTTATCGTCGTATTATATGAATCTTATTTTCTCATATAAAGTAATTATATCTTCTTAGCTTGGTAAGTTGATAACTTTCTCATTCTTATTTTCCGATCTAAATACTAATTGATAACTAAGTTGATAACTTTCTCATTCTTATTTTCCAATCTAAATACTAATCGTTTCATTTAGCATCCCGCCGTGCATTTAATGAATCAAACAAGATCGTTGAAATACCCCTGAATTCAGTGATTGCTTTCTTTGAAGTGTAAAGAATTTGAATTAAAGCTGCAACGAATCACAATCCTTGTATGCCGGACTGGGAAGGTAAACGGATTTTATGTTTTTAGATATAGAATTGGAAATGAAACCAAGAAATGTTTTAGTGGATCATCTATTGGTGTGTTTAAGTATAGGTACTATCCACCTATATCTTTTCTTGATAGTGATAATCATACATATTGGTATTTTGTTATATCTCAAATAATATGTTTAAATGTTCGTGTTAAACGATTGCCGAAACGTTATTAAGTTTTTTAGACTCTAAAATACGGAACACCTCTCTCAGATTATGGGCGGCTGTCCTTTATTTTTATGCTTCGGTTCTATGCTGGCTGCTCAAATATTATCATTATAAATACGCCTAAATATGTATATTGTATGTTGCAGGGTTTAATTATTCCAAAATATCAAAGTAGTATTCATTTTACGGACTCTAGACAAGTATCGAAAGAGATAAAATATACATGTATTCTTTTCATTGCTGTAACTAATAGATTCTATGTCTAGGCAAAGACAAATTGGATAAACTGAAAAAGAATTTAGTCGAATAAGCATCATTTCGAAGTATGACCTCTAACATGATATTTCACTTTCGAAGTCTTTTTCATTAATTTACTTCTCATTTTCAGTTACATATACTATAGAAATTCCCTCTAGAATGAAGTATTGCTGGTATATGGTTTTCCTTCAGTCCAATATTAAACTCGGGAACTTTTTTCAGATATGTTACTCTATACATGAAAATATCATCTTTGAATAAGGAAAGGGTTAAGGTGACTTTTCACATATGGGCGTGTACCCAGGAAAATTCCCAAGGAACAACCAACTTGAAAATTCCACCTCCTCCTCATTCCACGTTTATAAAAATATCGGAAGACAATATTTTTCGTCAACGGTATCTGAAAACATCGAAATTAAATTAAATCCTATTCAAGAGAAGAGGTAAGAGTTCACTCTGATTTTGCAACATAAAGGTCAAATTATTACTGCGATATAAATAAACAGATGCGCCGCTTACATTATCAATAGGATAAAAAAATTCTACACAATTCATACAGTTAATTAAACAGCAGAGGGTTATTTATTAAGTGTTAAGTAATTAAATTAAGAAAACGGCCGACGCCATCTTAAGGATATTAGGTGTTAATTCACAAAAGGACGTGTTCTATTTAGATTAACTGCTATACATCGTAATTCGTTTGCGGTGTTTATTTGTTAATTCGTTTATGTGATAGTTTCGATGATTTCACTGACTCGCTGTCTAACGAATATATTGGACGTGCTAAGTGACTGGTTCATTCGTTTTCGTTTGTGGTTCACAAGATTTGTGTGGCTATTTTTGTGATTTCGTCTCCATTCATTTGGTACTCAGTTGTTTCCTCTATTTGTTGTAGCGACTGGTGCATCAGTTTATTCTGTGATTTACATTTGTGTAGCTGTTTTTGTGATTTCGTAAGACACATAGGATGAAGAGAAGTATTGTTTTTTCATAAATTTAAGAGTTCTCATATCCAAATTTTTGCATATGTAAATTTCATTACTTTCGATTTACATTCATTATTCCGTTGAGAATCAACGGGCACTCCGCTAGTATTTAATATTTTCGTAGGTATTTTTGAAAGCACCATCGCGCGTGGAAATATTCAAAACATTTTGCTGTGATCTGCCATTGCCTCCAGATCCAGTCCTCACGAGATTTGGAACATGGCTGGAAGCTTGCGTGTTCAATGCACAACACTTCAAGAAAATTAAGAATGTAAGTAATTATTTGTAGTTATGATTGTAACTGATGAATCAATTTCATTATATGAAATAGAATTCCTGCAATTTTGCTCAGTTAAAAATAACTACAACTGCACGTTCTAAATTAAAGAGGAAAACTGTATTTTAATTTTTTACTTCAGGTTGTACAGAATATTGACCCTGAAGACGATGCAGAATGTATAGAAAATGCTCAAGAACTCTTAGAAGATAGCACACTCCCACTGGAAATGATATGTATTTCAGCATCCTTTGAGGTTTTAGTAGAAAAAATCAAATATCTTGAATCTTCCATCCTGAGCCTCAGTGATTCGGTGTCGACAATAATGGATGTGAAGAAGAAACTTGAATGTGTAAAGGGTGAACAAGCCGTAAGTGTTTAGGGGCAAATTGTGCAATGTTTTAGATAAAAACGAAAGCTTCAAGTTAAAGACTGATATAGCTGAGATTCTCAACGGAGAGGTCAAGGGGCAGACATCTAATGTTTTACAAAAACTCACCTTAAGTGAAGTGGCTATGCTGCGATATGCTCCTATTGCAACATGTGAAGTTGAGCGATCGTTTTCGACGTATAAACTTATTTTGACCAAACGTCACACAACATTTACCATGGAAAACATAGAAAAATACCTTATCTGTCACTACTTCATTAAATAATTTTTTGGCAATACAACTCTAAGTGAATGAAAATACGTTTTTTTCCTTTATTTTATATCATGCAATTAATAAATAAAATCTCTTATCCATAACCTGTAATTTGACTTTAATTTCCCTATTTCAAAATAAAGATAGATAATGATCAGCTAAAACAATTACAGGGGTCAACTATATTCTTAAACAATTACTGATCATCAAAGAAAGTGTTATTCAGAATTTTAAAAAAATATTTTGTAAATTATAGTGATCTCCTGTCTTAAAAGTCCATAAAATAACACGCAAACCCACGAATCCGCATCTCTACCCTCTTTTCTCCGTCAATTCAGTTAAATTCAGCCACTTTCTCATGGAAATAACTCAGACTTTTAAAGAGACTTTTTTCAAAAATATTGATGACTTTTTTGAAAAATTGGAGACTTTTTTTCCGCGCTCTAGTAACGACTTTCTTTTGTGTTTTTTTACTTAATGTGCAATGTTTAAAAATTAAGTTTCTTGACATATGCAATTTGTCATTTTAATATTGTCGACATTGAGTGTATTGTCATTTGTGTCTATCGCTCTACCCAGGGCGACTTTCAATTGTTCGTTTTACAATCTCGATATTTTGCTGGATTATGTGTTCAGTTGGAAGCCTCATTCGCTAATCATACTATCTGGCAATTTTAATTGTAATATGTTTATTCATGGTAGTAACCAGAAAATTTTTCTCAACATGCTCAGGTCGTATCATCTAAATGTAAGCTCTAAAAACACCACTAGCGTTAATATCTACTCCTCATCTTTGCTTGACCTTACCATTTCAAATTTAGATAACCATCATGTTAAATCTGAAGTTATTCCTTCAGATATATCCGATCACTATTCTGTAATAACGTATTTTACAGTTAAAAATAATCCTCGCCCAATTAACCCTGAGTTTAGATGTTTTTCTGATTATGTATTATGTATTTTTTTTACATTTAAAAAACAGAGACTTGGTCTAATGTATATACAGATTCTGATTTTGAGAAGAAGTTCTCAGCATTTTACGACAAATTTTGATTTTATTTTAATTCCACCTTCCCATCAATTGTAAAGAAATGTGCCAAAATAAAAAACCTTAAAAAGCAGTGGATTACCGACAAGATTCGTGCATTTTCAGCCTATATGAAAGAGATATTTGTCCAGTGGAAGTCCAGCGTGGATAAGAACTTGGAGGATAAATATAAAATCCTTAAAAAATCATACCGAATGCTTCTTAAGACTGCTAAAAGGATGTTTAATAATGACAGATTGTTAAACTGCACCAAAAAATCACGTGAAATATAGAAAATTATCAATGAATCAAAAAACTCGTGTTCTTCTCACATATTCGATTCATCTAATCCCAATACTTTGGTGTCTGATTTTAATAATCATTTTACTACCCTTCCCTCATGTGCTCCACCTAATAGTCACCAGCATTGTTTGGTTTTGTGAACGGGTGGCGTTCACTGTTTTTTTTTTTTGTTTGCGGCCCATCTCCGATAGAGGGACACAAGTTTTTTATTTTGTGTAGTATGTATTGAGTGAACCTCGGCAGTCCCCTGGATAACGCTGGCAGTGTGTGTCATCTCCTGCGCCTCGAGTTCTCGCCTGATCGCTTCGCCTCGCCGTGAGCCCTTTCTTGGTGCCGATCTTCTCATACCACGCTGCCTGCAGTTCCTCCGAACGCCACTTCGCCTTATGGCCAGCGCTACCAAAACGTGTTGTACATAATTATCATTCAATATTTGTGAATTAAACAAATTTTTTGTCATGTAAAACTTATGTGGTTATTTATGCTACAAGCATACTGTCAATTCTGCTACTTCTTTATACCTCTCACCTTGTATTGAAAATGAGCTTAAAATCATCATAAATAGTTGTGGCAATAAATTCAGTGCTAGCATTGATGAAATACCAATCTTTATCATTCAACTTTGTTTTGACTTCATCAAAAATCCCCTACTGCACCTTATCAATACCTCCTTCCTGGAGGGCACTTTCCCCTCTGCTCTCAAAATTTCCAAAGTTATTCCTTTATATAAGAAGAAGGGATGCCCACAAGATTTGAATTCCTACAGACCTATTTCCATTCAAAATCAGTTTTCTAAAATCTTTGAGAAAGCCTATCACAGACATTTGGTTTCATATTTGGAATCCTTGGGAATTTTGTCTCCATATCAACACGGTTTCCATAAGAATAAGTCCATCATATCTGCTACCTATGAAACTATCAGCCATCTTCATTAAGTTCTTGATGAATGACTTATGCATGTGCTTTACTCTTTGATTATACAAAAGCATTTGATCTTGTTAACGACAATCTCCTGGCTAAAATACTAGATAAAGTTGGTATCAGAGGCCCACCTAAAAAATGGTTACTGTCATTCATTCAGGACAGAACTCGGCAAGTTATTATAGTTAAAGACGTCAAATATACATCTCCTTCAAAAATAATCAATCAAGGTGTTCCTCAGGGTACTTGGCCCAACACTCTTTCTTATTTACACTAATGATCTTCCCGACTATATAAACAGAATACAGGACTGTAATCCTATCCTTTATGCCGACGATACCAATGTTATTATTTCCTCAGCTACTCCTGAAAATCTTCTTATGAGCAGCAATCTTGTTACCCAGAAAATTCACTCTTGGTCACTAAATAACTACTTTAAACTTAATGCTGATAAATCTCAAGTTATTCATTTTTCTTATAAAAATAAACCAGCCCAAGCATTAAACATCCTCTTAGACGTCAACATCTTACCTCAGGTTGACTCTTGCAAATTTCTAGGATTACATTTAAACTCTCATCTTTACTGGGATTTACATGTCGATATGCTGTAGGATAAACTCAGTCCTCTTTGTTTTCTTGTTCGGACCATTTGTTCTACTGTCTCAAAATAAGTCCTCCTTTCACTCTATTAAGGTTTATTTTATTCACACATTGTATACAGTGTTCTTTTTTGGGGCTCATCTTCCCAAGCTATTAAAATTTTCAAATTACAAAAGAAAGTTCTAAGACTGATGGCTAATACAAGGTATGATGCACCCCTTCCACTTTTCAGGAAATTCAATATGTTACCTCTTCCATGTATTTTTATACTTACAATTGTTGTTCATACCAGAGGTAATTTGAAGCGCTTAGTAGCAAATGCTGATGTGCATCATCATAGGACTCGGAATGTTAATAACTTGCATGTTCCTTTTGTATGTACTAGATCTAACAATCTTGGACCCAGGCACATGGGCCTTATACTGTACAGTAAAATCCCTGATTATCTTAAGAATAATATGTCAATTACCTCTTTCAAATCAAAATTTAAGTCTTTCTTAATTGAGAGTATGTTTTATAGTATTGAAGATAACCTCTCATATTGTTAATTTTCTGTGTTACTGACGAAACCTATATCCTGTAATGGATCTTTGGCTGAATAAAAATATAATATATTGTAACTGAAATCCCCATTTCATAAATTGTACTGTATGTATATTTTTTTGTGTGATGACTTAAAAGTGAGCATTGCCATTTTCGTGTTTTTTTTTGTGTTATGACTTTGAACGCCTGAGGGCAGTGAAGGAGACTCTTTCTTGACTCGCATAATTACTGGTGACGAAACATGGGTTTGTTATGCATCACCTGAGAGTAAACGACAGTCAATGGAGTGGCATCATGCTCATTCACCAAACAAACCAAAAAAATTCAAGACAGTTCTGTCCACCAGGAAACTCATGGCAACCATTTTCTGGGATCGACGAGGTGTATTGCTTATTGATTTTATGGCCCGTGGAGACACTATTAATGCCAATGCGTATTGTGAAACATTAAAGAAATTACGGCGGGCAATACAAAATCGGCGGCGAGGTCTATTGTCTACTGGTGTCATTCTCGTTCATGACAATGCCAGGCCTCATGCAGCTGGGATAACACAAAGACTTTTGCAGCAATTCAAATGGGAAACTTTCGACCATCCACCGTATAGCCCGGACTTGGCCCCTTCAGATTTTCATCTCTTTACACAGCTTAAAGACTTTTTGGCGGGGAAAAGATTTGACAGCGATGAAGAACTTAAAGAAGGAGTGACCCTGCATCTCAATGAGCTGGCGGCGGAGAACTATGCAGCAGGAATACAGAAACTTGTCACACGTTATGACAAATGCCTTAATTTGCTTGGAGATTATGTTGAGAAGTAGTTTAAAGTATCCTCTTTCAAATAAAATTTTTTATGTTTGTTAATATTTACTTTTGTGTCTTTATTTCACGAACGGGTACTACTTTCCGGATGACCCTCGTATTAATTTCCGGATCTTTAGCGGCTTCTACATCCCACTGATCCATCAGAGAAGTTATTTTCTATTGAATTGATGCGAATTCCTTAATTTTGTGCGAAGTTTTCCCATACTCGATCGCTTTAAGTGGAAGATATACATTATTGTAGAAATTTACTCGAAAGATTATGTCATTCTGCTCATGGTCTCCAACTGGGAATCCATCCTGGGACCGTCTTTACCTTAGTTCTTAGCTATTCAAATAGTTAAATTTATCAGTCATTTACTCAAATTACATTTAAATTATTTTTCTTCCATTTCCACTACTTCTGACACTGTTGATTTCCCCACTCTGTAGCTAAATATTATGGTTTTGAAAGTACCTCCTGTGGCCATAAACCTGAAAAATGTATTTAGATTGCATCCATTATTTACATAAGAAGCCATTAAAAGGAAGTGGAAGAAATTAAGGGACTGCTACAGGCAGGCTTTGGCAAGGAAAAAGACAGTCAGTGGCCAAGAGGGAAGGAAAATAATACCCTGAAGATTTGAAAACCAGATGAATTTCCAGACTCCATTTATGAGTTCAAGAGTGTAAGCCCCTGTGTTTGGTTTTTTACAAAGAACTCAACAATAGAATCAACGTGTAAGTAATTGTACTGTAGGGCCTATTGAGCAAAAGGGACCAATGTTGTTTAAGTCTTAAATTAACTATCTAAACAATTTAATTAGCTTGTTACTTCATCCAAAGATGACTCTTTTGGTACATATTTCTGTGGAATTTCTCAATGCAGGACCTCTACAAACATACTGCCCTTAGTAGAATTTGCTGGGAATGAAGAAATAACCCCAGAAGCCTTTGCTGAGGAAGAAGCAGGAGGATAAGGAAGAGAGGAAGAAACAGAATCTGAGTTGTTGGAAGGCTCTGAGAAGAAGAGGAGGGTATCCTCCTTGTCAGATGTAGAAAAAGTGATAGACTTCCTTGAAAAGAAGAAAAAAGCAGTGATGACTTGGAGTTATTTTTCATGAGCATCAAAAATCTGTGGAAAAAATGCCAAAAAGATTTATTCAGATAAAGTTGAAAAGAAATTGTGTGGACTGCAGAGGAGGAGATAAGTTCCTCCAGTTTTTCCTCAACCCCTTCCCCATCCTGCCCTTCAACTGCTAATGCCTCATTAAAATAAAATATTTACCTTGAACATCATTGTTTTTTAATAGTGAATACCTCAGTACATTGGAATTACCACTTCCCATTTTGTTGGTATATCATTGGCATAGTATACAGTTGTATGATGTTTCACAATTAATATTAATATTATTTTTACCCTCAAGTTGATCTCCTATATCATTAATTAATATCTATATGACTTCCACTGAACTTGAGATAAGATAATATTGTATGCTATCTTTATGAAAAGGGAAAATACAATGGTATTATCAAAAGGTAGATTCAGAAATGCAGGAGTAGGAGGATAAACATGGTGAACAAGTTAATACATGGTAAAGGGAAAATGCACAGGTATTTAGAGTTGGTACCTAAAATATTTATTCAGAATTTCCATTATTGTAAAATAATTCAGTTTTTACCATTTTTCATTGGTATATAAAATATCAACATTATTAGCATGTTCCACGCACTTCAATGCCGATCTACAGGTGGGATGCAAATTCCTTAATATTGTGGGAAGTTTTCCCATATTCCATCGCTTAAAGAACTGGAAGATATACATTATTGTAGAAATATCTTCGAAAGTTTAGATCTCTGCCCATGGTCTCCCACCGGGAATCCATCCTGGGACTGCTACTTTTACTTCATTCTTCCTACTCCTATTTTAGTTTGTTAGAGACAACTATGGTAGCTCCTTACACAGCTTTCATCATAGACCTATCTAACCAACGCAGTTGTTACTCTCTGTTTACATAGTTTTACGTCACATCTACATTTCCTCATCTCTCCTGTCTTAGGGACCATCACCCCCAGCTTTGGGTCCACCCAGCAGCACATCAGCAGGCTTCTCAGAGGGAGTTGTTTGCAACCAGGAAAAAACAGTGTCTTTCTAGTTTGTGACACCTTTGCATTTGATCATATCGAAAACAAAGCAATGGACATACAGTAGAACCTCTACTAACGAAAGACCTCGAATACAAAACTTCCCAGTTAAGAGATGTCTTTTCATAGAAATATTGCTCCGAATAACAAAAGATGCTTCTAAATACGAAAGGTCTGCTTGAACGCGCTGCTGGCCGTTTAAGCGGATGGGCAGCTCGGTTCGAAAGTGTCATGCCTGAGCTGCTCTGCCATTGGCTGACGCCCAGCAACTTCCTGCCATCCCATTGGCCCGTTTGTTTCCCACGGGCGTCTCAGTCAGTTTCAATGGCTAGCGAAATTCAGTGAACGACAAGTGTTTGTTCTTGTTTGTGGTTTAGTGTTTATTTCTAAATTTTTATAACTTTTATTCAACACAAGCCCTTAGAAAGTGATGGAGAAAAGTACAGAGAAGAAGAAGAGTGTTGTGTTGTCAGTTGAAACAAAGCAAGAGATAATTAACAAGTACGAAAAAGGCATTTGTTTGGTTGATCTTGAGAAAGAGTATGGCCGCAACCCACCAACAATTGGGATGATTCTGAAACAAAAGGAAGCCCTAAAAACCAAGACTCCTTCCAAGGGCCTCTCAATCATGTCGAAGAGGAGGTCTTCAGTGCACGACGAGATGGAGAGGTTGCTCCTTCTTTGGATAAAAGAGAAAGAGATAGCTGAGACACAGTGACCGAGACCATAATTAGCTATACATAAACGGCTATCTTTAATGATCTCCTGACGGAGGATGAAGGCAAAGGCACTGCAGACTAAGAACCACATCCTGAGTTTAAGGCATCACGGGGGTGGTTTGAAAAGTTCAAAAGGAGGACTGGAATCCATTCTGTTGTTCGTCACGGCGAGGCATCTAGCTCAGACCAAGAAGAGGCCGAAGAATTTGTTTGCATATTTGAACAATTGGTGAAAGATGAAGGCTACATTGCACAGCAAGTATTTAATTGTGACAAGACGGGCCTTTTCTGGAAGATGCCTACCGTACATATATCACAGAAGAGGAGAAGAAAATGCCTGGCCACAAGCCCATGAAGGTCCGCCTTACCCTTGCCTTTTGCTCTAATGCCAGTGGGGACAGCAAAATCAAGCCCCTACTGGTATACCACTCGGAGAATCCCAGAGCATTCAAGGCTCACAAGATTCTGAAGGAGAAACTTCAGGTCCTATGGGAGGCTAATGCGAAGGCCAGGGCCAGTTTTTTGTTGAGTGGGTGAATTTAGCTTTCCGCCCTTCTGTGAAGCGGTACCTCAAGGAGGACAATCTCCCCCTAAAGAGTCTCCTCATCTTGGATAATGCCCCTGCCCACCCCTCCAGACGCAAAGACTACATCCTGGAGGACTTCTCTTTTATTAAGGTGCTTTGCCTACCACCAAACACCACCCCTATCCTCCAGCCCATGGATCAACAGGTGATATCCAATTTTAAGAACGTAACGTAATAACGTATTTTAATTTACGTAACACCTGTTCAAGATGCGTTTCTGTATCACCGAAAACACCCAGCTTACACTTAGTGAGTTTTGGAAAATTCACTTCTATATTGTTCTTTGCCTCAAGATAATAGACATGGCATGGCAGGAGGAGACCAGACATACCCTTAATGCAGCTTGGAGGAAGCTGTGGCCTGAAGTTGTTGCCCCACGTGATTTTGAGGGTTTTGTGGTGGAGGCTGAAGTTAACGAAATTGTTTCGCTGGGAAAGGGCATGGGGCTTGAGGTGAACAATGAAGACATCAAAGATTTGATTCAAGAGCACCAAGAAGAGCTTTCAAAAAGTGAACTGAAGGAGCTGGAGGCTATGCAACACTCAACAAGGCAGGAGGGGTTCAGTGAGAAGGAGGAGGCAACCATTATTACGTCACCCAAAATAAAAGACAATCTTGGAAAATTCCATGAAATTTCTGAATTCATTGAAAAGAATCCCAGAAAAGGTTTTTACCAATTGGGCTATCTCTCACTTCGATGATGTTTGCCTTAGGCATTTCAGAAAAATTGTTATAAGTCAACAAAAGCAAACATCCTTAGATCGATTCTTCACAAAACGTCATTCAACAGCCACTGCTGAGAGTGAACCTGAACTGAAGAAGGCGAAAGAAGAAGATGATAGGTGTAGCAGTTAAAACAAAATAAAATGAAATTTAAAAAATATTTCTCTGTTCTTTCTTCTTTCCATGTGTAATTTTTCTACTTACTGGTTTATGCAGTAATCTAATTCTAACATGTACTTGTTACAGGTTTTAGCCATTATTTATAATTTATACAAATATTATGTCCGAGTGTTGTGGGGGCTTGGAACAGATTAGGGCATTTATAGGGTAAAATGCATTCCTACTTACGAAATTTTCTGCTTACGTAACAGCTTCCAGAACTAATTAATTTTTAAAGTAGAGTTTCTACTGTACTTCTTATCTTGCATTACAGGAAATAATCATCCCTGCTGAAGCCGTAGGGGAGGAGGTAAACATTTATTTCAGAAACGATAATGGCATTACTTGACTTATACTTTGGAAAGGATGTTTAAATGTAACCGTGATTACCTATTTACAGGCCACAGGCGGTGACGATCCTGGGAACCTTACCCAGAGGAATGCAACCAGGAGAGCTAAAGTAAGCGATTATCAGACATAAATAAATAATAAATTGTTCAGGGAGGTGTGGAACTCTCATTAACTTTCAGATGGAGATGGCAGTCAATCATTTCTTGGTAGTAGTAGTAGTAGTAGTGAGGTTCATGGCGCCTCAACCACTAGGTTATTTGCGCCAATGCTTATCAGTTATTGACTGCTATAATTTGCTGCCATATTTATTTCCTGCCAGCAGGATAAGTCCAAATTCATAAAATACCCGGTTAAAATAATAATAAATAAATAAATAATGTATAAAAAATTAATATTAATATGTAAAAAACCAACAACAGAAAGACTAACCCTCCTAAAGCAGAGGGTTAATCACATCATTAGTTGCGATTGCAAAGAGAGTCACACTCAAAACTGACCCCTGAGGAACCCCGTTTTCTTGTGTAAAAGTCCGTGACAAGTGTTTCCCTATCCTTACATTGAAAAAGCGGTCCCTTAAAAAAGGGTCCTCGAAAAACTCGAAATTCTTAAAAATATTAATGACAATATTGTTCATGAATTTTTATTTCCCAACCCCTCTCCTATCCTACGTGTTATTTCGTCTCTGCCCCCCCTCACATTCTATTTCTCCTAAAAACTACCCTCCCCCTTGAAATTTCATCTGGCTCCCTTCCCCCAACCTTGTTTGTCCTTGCATTCCTTACTTTTAAATCACATTGTTCACGCCACTTACTTCATCCTTTGTTTTCCTTTCTTCCAATTGTAGGTCCTACCTCTCCTTCCCCCCTCTCCCCCTTTTTACCTCACTCCCCTATCTATTTTGTATTTAAGCTGTACATTATATTGTTGCAGATTGGCCTTAACGCTTCGATTTCTAGCGACTGGTGAGTCTTTTCGCTCTCTCATGTATTCCTCCAGGATACATAAGAGTACACTCAGCAAGATCGTGCCGGAGGTTTGCAGAAGCATTTACAAGCACTTAAAAAGACTTTTTACCTTGATAAGGTAATTGTTGATTTTAAAACTGTAATAAGTAGAAAAAAAAACACGAAAAGTTTGTTTGAAAACATTCTAATGCAGATGGAACACACAGGTTACCATTATTTTGATACCTACTCACATGTAAATGTGTAACTATTTGTAATTTAAGTTTTATTGACTTTATATTTCATTTAATACCATTCAATCACTAAATTTAGTTTCACCTCTGTAGGTTTTTCACACTTCCCTTCTTGAGGGTGTTTTCCTGCAATGGAAATTCTTTCCAAAGCTCTCAACTTAGGTTATTAAATCAACAAAGTAATATTCTCCTATGTCCCTTTTTTCCAAGTGATCTCTTTCTTTAAATTTATATGACGAATGGTTAGATATAAAAGGAACTTAATAGTCTCCATGTCACCCTAAATAAAGTCTTTCTTCATTATTGTACTCTCTAGGTTCCACGCACACGTCCAGAATGGGAGGAGATCTCACAGAATTTCGAGACCCTGTGGAACTTCCCAATGTATTTGGGTGCCATGGATAGCAACACATTGCGATTCGCCGGTAAAGGTAGTAGCAGGTAAAGATTACAAATTTCTCTATGTAGATGTTGGAGTAAATGGCAGGGTCAGCGGTGGAGAAGTTTAGAGGGAAAGCTCTCTCGTCCATGCTATAGCTGACAACTACTTGGGCTTCCCTCCAAACAAAAGGTTGGGTGATGGACAGCTGGAAGTGCCATACGTCTTTGTCGCAGATGATGCTTTTCCACTGTCCACACGGATAATGAAGCCTTATCCTTTTCGAGGTCTTACTGAGGAGCAGAGGCATTTCAATTACAGATTGAGTAGGGCAAGGAGGGTTGTGGAGAATGAATTTGGCATTTTGAGCAACAGGTTCCACGTATTCCTTACTCCCATCAACCTCAGCCCAGAAAAGGTAGAGTCCATTGTGCTTGCTGCAGTAGCATTGCACAATTACATGTGTACTAAATATGCTGCTTACATAGGTAACTGTGAGGAAGCATGCCCTCTGCCTGAGATGGGTGAACAGGTAAACATTAGGGCAACAAACTCCGCTCTCAGAGTCAGAGAGGAATTTAAGAATTTCCTGAGGAATGAGTAAAACCTGAAAGGAAATTTCCAACCACACTTCCTCGTGGTGGGGAATGGGCAACACTTAATGTGGCTAAAACTGCTCTGGAGATCGAATAACCACCTGTACACGGTGTTTATATGGTGTATATGGTGTTTGAGGTGCAAGGTAGCTTGTGCGAATATCAGAAGTTTTACGAGCGTGGTAGTAGGTTTGTTGGAGCTACGAAGAGTGTTGTAGCGGCAGCTTGGCAATAATAGAATATTGTGGCAGCAGGAGTTTGGTCGTTGGTGCGAGATGGACCAAAATTATAACAAATCCGTAATCGCTGTGGTGGAGAGATGGCCAAAGCGTGCCAAAAGCGATGAAGAATTTAGAGGTGATTTCCAAATTCCATGGGATGCGGCGAACAAACTTATCGGTAAGATTGTAAACTTTACATTTAAAATATCAAGGATGTATTTAACTTTCAAAAATGCTATCTTTCACTAGAGTTCAGCATGAATATATCTGAATTAATTTCTAAGATGCGTCATCATTGTATCGTGAAAGTAGTATCTTTAAATATCTTCTTATTTTGGTGATCAACATGACAAACTAGCTAATATATCATTCTATTTCAGAGTCCCTACAAGCAAGTGGATTCATTCCCTTGCAATTGGATGGGAAACAAACGGTTTCTACTGAGCTTAGCTTCTTGATGACGCTATGGTTCCTTGCCAACAATGAACCCCATCTAGTAATAGCTAATCTTTTTGGTATATCATTTTCTTCCATCTCCAGAATCATTCGACTGGTCATTGAGTGGTTGATAACTCTGGTGCCGGAGAAAATCAAGTGGCCAGTTTTGCCTGAAAGTGCTGAAATATCCACAGACTTTGAAAAGGTATCTGGAATATCTGGGTGTGTGGGAGCAATTTATGGGTCTCACATATTTATTACCCAGCCTAAAATTAATGGAAGGGATTACTACAACAGAAAGCAGAGGTATTCGGTAATACTTCAGGCTCTTGTGGATAGTAAACTCAAATTTAGAAGTATTTACTGTGGAGACCCAGGATCATATCATGATGTAAGAGTTCTCAGAAGGACTGAAATCTTTGCTTGTGCTGAGAGGCAGAGCGACTTGATGTTTCCTCTAAACACCTTCCTCTTGGGGGATAAAGGTTACAAAAGGACAGCCGAGAAATGGATCATTTGTCCATTTCGGGACAATGGGAACCTGACCAACGAAGAAGTTGACTTCAACAGCAGGGTGTCACGAGCTCGTAGAAGAGCATTTGGCATCCTGAAAGGAAGATTTCGCCACCTGCAACATATTCAGTTGCAGGATATGCAGTTGGTGGTGAAAGTGATAGTTGCATCTTGCACATAGCACAACATCTGTGTAGACAATGGAGATGATGGGGAAGACATCCCAGCAGATGTCGATGAAATGGATGTTGTTGGAGAGTTGGTAGAAGTGGAGTAGTAGTAGTAGTATTAGGTTAAGGCGCCTCAACCCTTAGGTTATTTGCGCCAATACTTGACAAAACTGAAAAATAAAAAATTATGGCATATGTGTATTATTAATAAATAGAGTCAGTTTTGTCATTTTAGGCTCTGAAGATCATAAATAGATAAAATAAATAGTTAAATAAATAATTATAAATCCATTTTAAAAAATAGTCACCAGTAAATGGATAAAATAAATTAAATAAATAAATAAGAAACTTTACTCCTAGTACATAGTAAAACATCTTTGTCCAGGATGGTTGTGGACTTAAACTTTTTTGTATAGATCAGCTTCCTTAAGAAACTGTAAAACTCTATTGAGATTCTCTGCATCATTGCCTAAGATGTCTCTGAGCTCACCCCTGATGTCAAATCTGTTTCTTAAGGCATGGTATTGCTCACAATCAGTAAGTATATGTTTAATGGTTAGTTGCGAGTTGCAGCTATCGCACATAGGTGCCATCTCCCCATCTGTAAATAGGAATGAATGTGTAAATGCACAGTGACCTATCCGCAGTCTTGTAATCACTACTTCCTCTCGTCTATTCCTACGATGGGAAGAGTGCCATGGGGAAACCACTGGTTTTATGTCCCTTAGTTTATTTCCCTCAAGATCTTGCCATTTTTGCTTCCAGCTATCATGTATCTTTTCTCTGAGTATGTTTCTCAGGTCAAGAGAAATGATATGTCTTGAGTCTATATTTGGTTTCTGTAGCGCAGCCTTAGTGGCTGATGAACGTGCCCTGGGACCCAGACAAAGATTATATTAACCCCTCGTGAGTGAAGGTCAATAAGGGATAAATGTATCTCCTGTACAAGTGGATGTGTGGGGGAGAAGCATGAAATGGCCTGTATGGCACTCAAAGAGTCAGTAAAGATTAAAAAGGATTAGTTGCAGGACTCTATTTGCTTCACTGCTGTCATCAGGAGCCGTGGTGTAGTGGTTAACGTGTCCGATTGTGAGTTTTACTTTTGCTGGTTCGAATCCGACATGTGACAGATTTTTTCATTTCCTTTTTCCGCCTTTAAATTCTTATGTATTTCTATAAATATAATATCAATTTTTATCCTTCATTCAGGAACAACCCTTTGCTTTTTAACGCTCCTTTTACTAATAATAATACGTAAAATCTTATCAGGATATTATTAAATATCCTATTTCTGACCGGTCAAAGTTGATTGGAAAGGAAATGTTCAATAGATTTTTGGAAATGAATAACGAAATGATATTTGTGGAAAATGAAATTCTGATGAATGAAGGGGATGATGAAATAACAGAGGATTTCCAGGCTCCAAGTGCAAGTAGAGGAGTGGAGTTTCCAGAACAGAGTAGTTCGACAGATTCCAGTTCATCAGAATATGTTCCCACACCGAAAAAGAAGTGCTCAATTGTTCCGTTAGATGTAAAACTTAAGGTTGTTACTTTGTCAAAATTGAATTCAACCTGGGGTCTCAAAACTCTCCAGAAAATTGCCTCCACTAGATTGACAAGAAAGGATTCCCTCTCTCGTTGGGAAAAAGATATTGTGAAAGGTGGCACTGCAGCGGAGAAATATGCCCATATCAACAAATGGACTTGGGACAGAATTGTAGAAGCGAGGGAGATGCGCTACCATGTCGCCACCAGAACGATTCAGCAATGGGCCATGTCTGCAGCGTTTCAATTCATTGCTGATAATTTTAAATTTGTCTCGTCGCAGACATGGGTGGAGAGTTTTAGAAGGTCACATCGGATTAGGCAGCGTCGAGTTACAAACTATGTAGCCTCTGGAAGCAATACTTCAATGGAGGACATTTTGTTGGCTGCAGATAATTTCCAGCGCCAAACGATGGCACTTATTACAGGTTATAATTCGGATTACGTCATCTATACCGATCTAACTGGCTGTGAATATCGGTCAAACTTGCGTCGCACTTTAAGCTACCAGGGTGAAAAAAAAACTGAAGTGTTCTTAGGGAGCTTAAATAAAGTGTCTCATTCTTATACGGCACAATATTCTATAAGTTTATCCGGTAAACTAATGCCGAAAGTGTTTTTGTGCTTACAAGAACCAAGCGGCAACTTTGGTCCTCGCGTAGGAAAAGAGGTTAGGCGTCTCACAGATGAATTCGGCAACGTTTAAGTTACTTGTTCAAAATCTGGAAAATTAACATCAAGACTATACAAGGAATATTTATCAAATTTACTAAAGGACTATGTAAGAGAGAATCGATTTCTTTTGATAATAGACAGTTGGTCAGGGCAGACAAACAATTCATTGTACGACGAGGTATTTGTTAATAGTCAAGGTTTAACAACTTGTACCTTAAAGGTAAATCCACCATAGTGCACGCCTATCTGCCTCTGGACGTGTACTTTTTTCAACAGGTGAAAAATTTAATCAAAAAAATTCAGAACGCTCCAGAGCTGATGGCAAAAAATATACAACAGAACAAACGTGAGGATGCAATTTGTATTCACACTTTGGTGCATCACCAACTTTCTGCACCTATATTATGTAATATGCTTCGCTATGCCTGGTTTTCCAGCAAGTTATCAATCGAAAGGTCAGCATTTTTGAATGTCAACCAAGTTTGCTTCTTTGATAATATAAAATTTGAATGTGAGTGCAATTTTATGAGTTTTATACGTTGTTCATGGTGCCGTAAATACATTTGTTTTGAATGTTTTTACTTCAAATATCACCCAAAAACATGTGGAGAAAAAAATTTAAGAAAATGTTTTCTTTAAAATAAGCATGTATTCCCTTTTATTCTTAAATAATTCCTACGTATACTAGAAACGTCGATGTAGTTGTGCAAACAGGGTAATTAACGGCTTGAGTTAAATATATTTAATCGTCGTCCTATTAAGAAAATTATCAAAACGTTCTAATTGAATTAGTTCGCAATTGATTACTAGATATTTAACTTTAAAAAAAGAAAAATAAAATCATTGTATTTTTTTAATTGCTGTTTGAAGAAGAGAATATAATATTCAATGCCGGTTTTGTCAGTTTAAGTTTGTAAGGAGCTTTCACAATTTCCTCAGAGCACGGGTTTTCCCCGCTTCCCTTTCTTCGTTCTCCTAGCTATATACCGTTATTGATGGTGGTTACAGAAAGCGATTTCAGTAAGTAAAACAAATTCGGAGAATAATCATTTTCCTGATAAGATTTTAAGTATTATTATTAGTAAAAGGAGCGTTAAAAAGCAAAGGGTTGTTCCTGAATGAAGGATAAAAATTGATATGATATTTATAGAAATACATAAGAATTTAAAGGCGGAAAAAGGAAATGAAAAAATCTGTCACATGTCGGATTCGAACCAGCAAAAGTAAAACTCACAATCTGACACGTTAACCACTACGCCACGGCTCCTGATGACGAGGTTGTGATTTCTATAAACTATCTACAGTGGAACCCCGATCCATCGTTCCCGCATTGGTCGTTTTCCCGGATCTATCGTTTATTTTCTATAGTCCCGACTTAGGCCCATAAGTAGATATGTTAAATAATACCGCATTCATCGTTTGTCGAAATATTATTTTCCCACATCCATTGTTCAGATTTTTTGGCCCCAAAGAGAAATTTTCCTGCCAACCGTTTTCAAATTTCGTTTCCTTAAAGCGAAAGTCTTGAGATCCAGTGAGGGTCACAGTAACCATATTTTTTGGAGTACACAATGGTTTACTACCGCATCCTTTCCCTCGGATTGAGTTATTTATCTCTTTTGTCTAGGAGTCATTTTTTACGGGTGAGACTATGTTACTTCCGCTCCTTCTGTCTTTAGGGTATGTTTTTTCTTTTGTCCGGCCGACACCAATGAGTTCGAAAGAAAGATCCCAGGAAGTAAGGCAATGATTTAGTAATTGCCGCAAAAATTTTCTTTCTAAGCTTGGCACTAACTTCCTTTTAAGGCTGTCATAGCACTTACTCAAGACAGCCAATTTTTTAAACACGTTCGGGGCTGTTTTATTACATTGTATCCTATTGGAGAACTTCCACAAGGGTGCGCGTACAAGCCCTGCTTTGCCGTCTCAGTTTACTGGCATATTTCACCCTGTTTGGACCGTCTCTAGGAGTTCAGTACGTCAGTGGTGGTGATTAGTTAACATCTCTGTCTACTTTGTGCCTGAGAAAACTGCAATGTCTTCCATTAAGAAGCAAGTCAGGACTCTAAGTGAGAGATTGGCAATTATTGGAGAAATAGAAAATAGCCCTGGAGAAAAAAGCGTAGATGCAGCAAAGCGTCTTGGTTTGCCGGTATCTACCCTCAACTCCATACTATCCAAGAAAAGGGAGATAAGGGAACAAGCCGACAAGTGCGGGAAGGCATGCAAGAAGAGGAAGACTGGAAAAGATTCGAGTTACGGTGATCTGGAGAGAATTCATTTCACATGGTCCCCGCAAGCGAGATCTTCCAATATCCCTATTGATGGCACCATCATCAGAGAGAAGGGGAAGCAGATCGCTGACAATCTAGGAATAGAAAATTTTACTGCATCCAATGGATGGATTACGTGTTTCAAGGAGCGGCACGGTCTTGCTTACAAGAAAATTTCCGGAGAGAGCGCCATCGTTGATACGGAGACAGCAGAACTGTGGATGAAGAATTTATCGGCTCACCTGAAGGGTTACGCCCCACGCGATATCTATAATGCGGATGAAACCGGCCTATTCTTCAACGGTCTACCAGATAGAACTCTCACAACAAAGGGTATGTCCTGTCACAGTGGGAAGAGTGCGAAGGAAAGATTAACCGTGTTGTTGTGTACCAATAGTGATGGAAGTCATAAATTAGAGCCTATTGTCATTGGAAAATCAATGAAGCCTCGCTGTTTTAAAAACACAAAAACCTTACCAGTGAAATATCGCGCTAATAAAAAATCATGGATGACAGCTACAATTTTTACTGAGTTTTTGCGGACTCTGGATTCGTTGATGGGTGCTCAGCGGCGGAAAATTTAATTGTTTGTCGACAACTGTGCTGCTCATCCTAAAGACATGCCATATCTCAAGAACGTTTAAGTTTTATTTTATCCTCCAAATTGTACCAGCGTTCTACAGCCTCTTGATATGGGTGTTATTCGGTGCTTTAAACATCTTTTCGAAAGCAACTTGTGCACAGAGTTGTCTCGTTAATGGATTCGGGCACAAACATTGAACCATCAATGTTTAAGATTAATGTTCTGCAAGCAATGCATTTCATTCTTTCGGCGTGGCGTCAGGTCTCTCAAACTTCGATAACAAATTGCTTTAGAAAATGCGGTTATGGAGATGAAAGCAATCAAAAAGATTCTGAATCCATGACAACAGAAGAGAATGAAACTTTGGAAAATGACTGGAATAGGCTTACACAGGGGCTTGAGGGGACCTTTGAAGATTACGTAATTTGTGACAGTGAACTTCCTACGTGTGGTGTTGACAGTATCGATGCTTTATGTGAGGATAAGGAGGAAGAAATGGGGGAGGAAGGTGACGGAATTGATCAAGATCCAGATCCTGTTCCGAAATTTTCCGAAGCGAAAGATGCTTTAGAAAAATTGAAATCCTTTTTCTACGCCCATGATATCGAAGAAGGTGAAAAGCACAAATTGGTGATGATAGAAGAATCCCTATTTCGGATAAAACAAAAATCCGCAAGAAAGCTATCTATCACGTTTCTTCAAGAATGAATAAATCGTCCTTAAGGTAAATATTTCATTTTATTATGTTCATTTTCGGAATCTTTGAGGGTTTTCTTTGCATATACTTTCGTTGTGTATTCGTTTTAATAGTGTGAGCTGAGTCTACATTCCCCGTTTTGATCGTTTTCCTGCATTCATCGTCTTTTTCCCTCGGTCCCTTCAAAAACGATAGATCGAGGTTCTACTGTACTGCATGTGATCAGACGTTAATTTTTAAAAGGTTATAATTAAATAACTACAGAGAGTTGGTCAAAACGGCTTCAGATTTGTAATAAGCATATGCTGAAGAACATATCCATAAAGTATCATTAAGATCCGTTTCCCGCAGAGGTAAAGGTTCCCTTGTAAGTGCCTCTAACACGGGGTCAGGGTCTCCCCATAGATATACGCCCACAGAACAATCTGCTTGCAGATTCAGACTCATTCTGCTGGTAGAGACACGCAAGCAGACAAGTCCCAGAGGTCCGCCAATTTGGGATCTTCAGCAGCCAATCCCCAAGAACAATAATGCCAGCTGATTTGGACTCTTCCCATTGGTGGTGATACCCCCTTCAGCCAGTAACGATGACAAGTATTTAATATTCCATTCATACAATAAATCAATTGTTATATATTGGCTTAAACTTCATTGAACCAGTACTCCCAATGTTGTCACAAACATTTTGGTCGGAAATTAGTTTTGAGATGGGTGGGGCCGTACGAGGTCATTAAAATTCAAAGTCCAGTAACATATGACATAAAGAATGTTTGTGATGGATGTTTGTACGTTCAGCACCAATAGAATCTAGCACCCCACCTAACCCAGATCCTTTCTCACCAGGCATCCTTCCAGAAGGCAATGCACCTTCTGTATCAGGTGACACTCCCCCTCTAGAGCTAGGGCCAAAACCAGATGAGCCTTTAGTATTTTGGCATACTGCTCACCACCCTAACTCTACTCCCTCTAGGCCACAGCACTAGTACTTTCTAAGACCCCTACCTGGAAGAGTACTCCCGCCATCACAGACTTTTCGCACATTACAGACTGGCGAGAATTAAGTCCTTTACGAGATTGATGAAGCTATTTGGCATTCTGCTCCAATCTCTTGAGGCAGTATAGTTTGTGTTTTTTTCGTTTGCTTCAAGTGTGGTTTTTCGAGCAACTGAAGTGCATCCTTAGTGTTGCCATTGTGTGTCATATGTTATTTAGAAGTGGAGATATTACCGATGGAGTCAAAACGAAAGAATGAAGACCCTCCAAGTGGAAAGAAGAAAGTGCAGCAAATGCACATTACACTGGGTTGGAAAATTCAAATTTTAGACAAACTGAAAGCAGGCCAAAAAAGTTCATTTTTGGGGAGAGAACATAGAGTAAATGAGTTAACTATACAAACTATATGGAAGAATGAAGGCTAAATAAGAGCTGAGGTTAGGGCAGGAACTTCTGTTGGAGAAAGAGTAAAGAGGATAAGCAATCCCAAGTATATTGCTGGCTGTATAATGTAAGTTTTATTGTAAGAATTAAATTATTAGGGCAAAACTGTGCAAATGTTTTCTATGTTATCACAATACCACCATCTGTGCCACCAACCCTGACTTGGCATAACCTCATGTAACTCTTTTCAAGTAACAAATAATGTCCCACCACAGCAATTGAGTTACCTGTTTCAAGAGACCAACTTGAAACATTTGGAACATGCTTTTAGGGCCTCACTCCAGATTTTAATCAGCAAGTTAGACTCAACCATCTCCCCACCAACAAGGAAACGCCTAACCAAAACTTCAGTCAAGGTTAGGTATCCTTGGAGTCCATAAATGAGGAGACAGATAAGGAACTCCAGCCCTAACAGATCCTTATAACTAGATCCTGCAGAATCAGGGCTAAAGTGAATCAGCCAACCACCCTCATCAGGATCCTCATAGAAGAGCAGATGGTCATTGCCCCTCTTACTTATTAAGTGGTCACCATATGAAGCAGATACTGCTATGTAGAGCTCATCCATCCCACAACCTGCCACTTATGTATACACAGAGAACAATGTCTGTGAAAATAGTTTCTTCTGCCTGCAAGCTGCTAAGTGTCAAGTATTTACATTTTTGTAAGCAAAAGGATCATCAGCTACCAAAATTCATTGGGAATTGTGTCTAGTTTGTGAATCCACAGTAAGGAGCAAAGAAAAGGTTAACCAATTCTTTCAAGACTTCAGAAATGGCTGCACAAATGTACAAGATCAAGAACAGAGTAACAGGCCCAATTATCAGAATAATGAAATTGTTCAGAAAGTGAACCCACAACTGCGATCTGGTCAAAGATTAACTATTATGCTCAGGTTGATGAACTACCTCGTTGGATGCACCACTGTTTACCTAATTTTGGCGGTAAATCTTGGGTATCACAAATTGTGTATAAAGTGGATACTCAAAATGCTTATCAACTGAATGAAAGAGTAAAGAATATCAAGTGTATGAGTGTTTTAAAACCTCTTCCAACAAGAGGAAGATGCCTGGGACAGAAGTGGATGGAGACATAGATGGAGGATAAGACATCCTCCTCAGCAGAATATACAATGATGATGATGTACACACTAAGGTCAAGTTATATGACCATATATAAACATTCATCTATAAACCAGCCGATTCAAAACTGAGCATGATATTTTTAGATGAATAAACTACTAGTGAAATCTGATTAGGATGAAATGTCATGCTCAGATAACAGTTGAAAATAACAAAAATTAAATGACAGTAGTATTTATACCAAACTTCATTGACAAATACAATCATCACATAGCAACAATTAATGAGATCAATTCCAAAACAACTGAGCAGAATGACAAAAATCACACAAATTATGGGAACTGATCAACTGACTCAATTAACTGAAAAGTTTCCTGATGTAGATATAAGATTAAATACCAGCATCTTCTTTCTGTAGGTGTATATCCACAGCCCTAAGAGAATCCAGCACCCACTTAGGGTAATCTCCTGAAGGGTAGGCATGCTTCATGAAACCAGTAACAAATTCTGGGAAAGTGTCTGCTTTAATACTCTCTCGAATTGACTTCATTAGCTTCATCTGAAAGGATAAATGGAAATAATGGAATGAAATCTATATATCAGCTACAAAAACTGGATAAAACAATTTAAAATTGAAAAACCAGCTCTGAAGAGTTAGTTTTCCAGAATACACTTTAACAGGATTCAACACTTGAGACTTTTGTAATTCCATACTTATGGATATTTTATATAGATAAAAATCGATTTCTACACCCATAGTTAGAACTATATTCATGAAAAAACATTCTTAAAGAGTGCAGTAATTCACAAAACCCCCTTAATAAGTAAACCCCAATAATCCAGCAAGTACTCTCTTTCTCTTTACATACACAGTATATTAGTTAAAAAGATTGCGTAAGAACACACTCAACATAGATGAAACAAAAATTCTTTTAAGATTAACATAAACTTAATAGTAATGAAGAAATGCCCACTATTTTAAAGCCTAGTCAAAAAGTTGAGGCAGTGGTAAAGCAAATAAGAACTTGCCTTACAATTAAAGTGGAGAAATTCACAACAATAACCTGAGAAAAAATCTGATGTGGCCAGCACATGACATTCTCCATATATATAAGATGTAAATATTTATCTACCGCAGTAATTTCGAACTCTATATTCCATCTAAACTTGGAAGATGAGTGATTAATATATATATATATTATTATCTTTGATGCCAAAAACATTATAAATAATGTTTTACGGGTCATGATCGATGAAAAACAATGAAATTAACCTTTCGCCCGTAGAGCCCACAAAGTACATAATCAGCAACTTCCAGTTTATCAGTATTTCATGAATAAATCCTACACAATCAGTGATACAAAAATATGTTTCAATCAAAAGTTATAGTAAATTACATTTTCTAAAACTTTTATAAATAATAGTATATACCTCAATATCATATTTATGGAGATATTTTGAAAACCGGAAATGAGCTTTGAAGAATGAAGCTCAACTTCCGGTAAACCGATTTACTTCAAAAACTAATCAACTCTAAACAAACTAACCCAAAATTATATATATGAAATTTGGTGTTGATACAACGAATGGTTTTCATGTTAGAGCGCCCACAAAGTACATAATCATCTTCTTCCGGTTTATCAGTATTTCAAGAATAACTCCTAATCAACCGGTGATACAAAAATATGTTAAATACAAAAGTTATAGTAAATTACATTATCCAAAACTTTTATAAGTAATACAATACACGTTCATATCATATTTATGGAGATATTTTGAAAACCGGAAATGAGCTTTAATGAGTGAAGCTCGACTTCCGGTCAACCGATTTACTCCAAAAACTAATCAACTCTGACAGCACACACCACAGTACTATAGACGAAGTTTAATATTGATACGAACAATAGTTTTCAGGTTAGAGCGCCCACAAGCACACACACACATACAGACACACACACACACACATACAGACAAACACACACACACATACAGACACACACACATCATTCCGAAAATAGTCAAAACGTGTTCTAGGGACATGTATTTCTGTTGAAATCTCGATGTCGAATTTTTTCAAGAAAACAATACTTTCTCTATACTTCGTATATGGAGAAAGTAATAACAGGAAGAGAAGTTTGTAAGATTTCTCCATATTTTTACTATAGGACAATTTGAATGAATTCTAATAAAAAAATAATTTTTGTAAAAAATTCATAAATTTTTATAATTCAGGAGGGATTTCACAAGTACAAATACACTTAAACATCTCCCATTAGCTTTCTGAGTTCACTGGAAATTGCTTCCTAACCTCATGATAGGTTATATATAACCTATTGGTGAAGTCTACCATGAAAAGGTTTCATAATGGTTTATAATGCATTAAATCCATTTTTAAAAGCTCCTTCTAATTAAATTGATTCTGGACACCATTCACTGAGATGGTAACTTATATTTCTTAGATATAAAAAATACATCTTCATTTTCCGTAAAATATAATGAATACATACTTCATCCAAAATATTGGCATATGTCTTGTAAAGTTCTTGCAGTAGACTTAAAAATTCAAAATAGTTTACCTACACTAAAAGTTTCAGCCACTGGCTCCTTAGCTATCTAAAAAAACAAGAATTAAACCCTGAAGATGGCTTCAGAAATAATGGTCATAAATTATGAAATGCCTAAATATTTCAAAGTTGAATTTGTTGAATTACATTAAATCAATCCAAAGCCTTATTTTATACAGCAAAGACGCGTGCACAGATATTGTAACAGTAAACTTTACCTGATAGGCTAAGTTGTGTACAGACAGAAGATGACATGCAACCGTCTCATTTCCGACAATGGTATGAAGATAAGCACGGGAGTAACGACAGCATGTGGAACAGCCACATTCCTTATCGATAGGAGAGAAGTCCAAAGCATATTCATTCTTCTTGAGATTCAGTTGACCTGAGTCAACCAATGCACAGCCAAACCTCTGAAATTTGAAGGGAATCAATCATATCGCCACAGATGAAAAGTCAGTAAATTATGTTATGTATGCAAGTGCATCTCCTTGATTGGAGTAAAAGTCTTACAATTTCATTTAATGGAATAAAAACAACAGCAGTAGAAGAATCAATTGAAACTTTCAAACACTGGCTTTTATTAAATATACCATATGATACTGCTGGTACAAGTACCTTGAAAATAAGGTTAACAATAAGAGGGACTACCTTAAGTTTAGAAAACAATCTGCTCTTAATGAATCAGAGGAAGAAAGAAACAATGTTTAGGAGAGTATCAAAGAAGATTAGATCACACATCTGTTCGTAGATGTGAAAGACCAGCTAGAGATAAGTAGAAGAGAATGTTTCCAGCAAAAAGAAGAAGAATAAACATGACATGGAATGAAAGTCATCAGAAGATGAGAAAGTACAGCTTGCTATTAGGTGAAAAATACAAAAATGCATAACAGTACTATTTATTAGAAATTCATAATTCCCAGAATTAGTTTCTTGAAATTGCTCTGCTACAGCATGTCTATATTTAAACTGAGGCCTCGCAACACAAAAAACACATGCTAGATATTGTAAATATAAAACTTACAAGGAAGAAGAAATCAGAAAGTGAACTTAAGTGAAGTGTTGATACTTACAAATCTAAACTTTGTAAGAACTTAAAGCATAACAATTAATTGAATCAGTTTATTTAAAAGTTTCACAAATGGAAACAGGTTATCAAAAACATTATAACATTCCTTAAACAGTTACATGAAATATTGCAAGAGTACCACCATGATGATAGAAAGATCCAACACCCAAAACTCTACAATAAAGAAGGATTGATTTCAGTATTCAAGAACATTCATAATACTCACAGCAGTTCTGGTTGGAAAAACACAGTCAAACATATCTACTCCAAGAGCGCAACAGACAACAATATCAACAGCAAATCCAACACCCATCACATAGCGAGGCTTCTCTTTGGGAAGGAGTGGCTGCACATCTTTGCCTTCATCTTTCCTCTTCGTACATAAGTAAACCATATTCCAAAAATCCTCTTTACATTCTCCACCACTGAAAACACAATCGATCCGTAATTGTAAGATTGGCAAACATGTTTCAACCTAAAATGATAGCTGAAGTCTGAATTACTAAATACTAACCATGAAAGCCATTAAAAATAATCGCAGAAACTATGTTAATCAGAAAAAATTAAAAAAATTATTTAAAAATGTATCTTAATATTAAGTCAAATGGTAAAACGCATCGTCAATCACAGGTATTATAATAAAGCCTTTTACCTGAGACCTCCTATGGCATATCCATTAACTTCCCTTTCGGCATGCATTTTTGCACTAAGAGTTCTTAAACTTGGCTCTAAACCGCCTTGTACAATTGGAAATATGTTCTGCTTCTCTGGATGAGCATGTGCCTCAAGACATCGATCCAACCATCTCGAAGTTCTGGTAAAGATATAAGAATGCGGTGTATGATTAAAGGTAAATAGAGCATTCAAGAAGAAGATAACAAGACAGCTAGCAACATATTATTACTATTACCATAATACAAAATGCATTTTTTGCCTAAATTCTAAAATCGTACCGATGTGTTGCCTCTTCTACTCGAGGTCCAACAGTAGTAGTTTTTACAACATCATCTAATTGCATTATGATATCTGCACCTATGACATTCTGAATTTCAATGGAGTGCTCCGGTGTCAACATGCATTCCGTACCTGAATCAGACGACGTTCCAATCATTTAACATGAAAATTTTAATTAACATCGAATAATGCAAGGTGGTCCCCTAACCATTGTAAGGTGAGCTGAACTTCACTCCTTCTTCCGTTATTTCCGCAAGCTTTAGCAACGACACCATTTGGAAACCACCGGAATCCGTCAATAGTGCTCTATTCCAGTTCATAAATTTATGAAGACCTCCAGCCTTTTTTATAACATCTATTCCCTTCAAAAAAGAGCAGCTGCTTTACTAAAATTATATTACGTATTATTAGATAGAGATTTATCATCTTCAGCCGCTTAAAATTGAAGACGAAAGAACTCCACCAAAAACGTGGTCTAATATTTAAATATAATATGACTTAACCAAAATTTAAAATCTAGCTAACTAAACAGTTTTACTGGACTTATAGTAATGCTAAAATTGAGGACAAATAATTAAAAAAGGAGTTTATGAATATCTTACCGGCCTCGTTCCTAAATGGTAAGTGTTCCCTAAAATTATTTGGTAATCTAACTTTTCCAGCTGCTCTGGCAGTATTCCTTTCATGGAACCCTATGAGTAAAATACTTTTTTATAAACTGGTAATGTGATCTGCTTCCCACACATCTATTTTAGAAAATTACTTACCTGAGTTCCTACGGGCATAAATACTGGAGTTTCAACGTCCGAGTGAGGAAGTTTCATGATACCAGTTCTAGCATTGGATATTTTGCATTCTGCCATAATTTTATAAGTCAACGCGGATTTAACGCAACCTTTGGCTGCCATATCCGCCTCAAGCACCATAACACTTCACAATCACAATGCAATTCCAACTACGAAGCAACTATTAACATTCATTAACAATTCTAATTAACCGAGTGATAACTTGCACCAGAACAGCGGATAATAAATTACGTGGTAAATTTCTAGTGTGAAACTAGAAATTTACCTATTACGTGAACTGACGAAGTATGTAAATAATTTTTATAACAGACCCAACGCGTGAATTGTTATCAGCACTCACAAACGACAACCACGCTATCGACCTAAGAAACACAATTCAACCATGCTGGAAAATAGCCTTGCCAACTGCAATCTGCACAATAATGATTGAACTGTTCGTTAAACAAGCTGCATTCCTCTACCGGATGGAAGAAAGTATCTCAGCTTGGCGGTCGGTTTGTCAAATAAATAAGCCAAATAATGCAGTATCACCTTGTTGCGAATATTTTACCGCAGATGATTTCCAAACAACGACAATCTAACGGAAAATATATTATGTTGGTAAAACCGATAGATCGACTGCCTAAACAGAAGAAATGCGAAACGTACGGCCCATATAGTGGTGTTCTCTGGCGACGCAAGTTTGTATCTACACTCTAAAGGCGCTATATTTAAAACTAGTAAATGGGTGCTTGCAAACTGCAAGCAAAGAAAATTATCAAGGGATACTACCCTGAGTTATGGGTCTATATCTTACAGTTTCTTTTTAATTATACCACTGTCTATCGTATACATAATTTTCAAATGAATGAGATTGAGATTCACCAAATAATATGATATTAAAATAATTATTTCGAAAACGCCAATTATTACGCTAAAAAAAGTAAAGTTAGAATAAAAATCTGCATAAGATAAAAATGCGGAAAAAAATGAGGGATTACCTGTGTAGTATTCGGTTCAGTGCTAGACATGCTGCAAAATAATTCTATATTCATTAAATGGCGTCTACCACGACAATGAGCTCCGTTTCTAATTAAATAAACAAATAGACAACAGGCAACGCAACCATGTAAATAATTTTGAAGAACGTAGACAAAGAACTTTATTCTAAAGTTCGTTTGGAGAAGATGGGACAATAAAAATCATACAATGATACATGCAAAAATTGTTTTTACTAACAAAGAATTATCCAGCAAACACGAAGAACGACGTAATCAGAAGGTCGTTCAAGGAAATCAGCGTATTTTATGTGTAGATTTTTGTCTTTCATTTTGATGAAAGTTGAATTACGTAATATACTACGTACTTATTGTGTACTACTTATTAATTAAAGAAAACGTAGAAAAAGGACAATTTTAAATTCTCTTTGGAGAGGACGATAGAATAATTATATGTAATTAAAATAGAAAAGAAGAAACATAATAGGCATATAATAAAAATCACAGAAAGTCACACATGAAAAGCAATCCACCATATACGTAGAACAACGATATCCTAACATCGTTCAATGATACCATGTATTTCCTGAGTAGATATTTGTTGTTCATTTAGATGAAAGTTATAATTTCTTGATATTCAATTAAAACATGGTCCTTCAAGAAAGGCGGGCAACAATGGGTTTAGTTGCCGTTATGAGCTTTTCGGTGACAATATATCACAATTTATATAGTACGAAAGTGAAGCATAAATTGAACTTTTTAGTCTGAGTTCAGTATATGATAAATGTATTTGATTAAGTGAGCTATGAAATATAATATATTACTAAACTATAGTGTTCGTTAAACTAATGATTCGTATTGCTTGCAGTTATGTTATTTCTAAAGATTGTCGTTAAACCTTTTAATTTATAAACTTCACTGAGTCAGGCGAGGTTTTGTGGTAATCCATAATGGAAATAATCTTCGAAATCTTTGTACTTTTACCACAATTTATTTATTATAAAGAACAAACAAAAGCACGACCGGTTTCGACGCTGAAATTCATTAATTTGACCTCAGCCGAAGAATAGGTCATAATTCTTACACTTGTTGAACATTAGTTTGTTTTCAAGATAAGAAACTATACAGATAACCACAAAATGTAAATTTACTTGAGGCACTATTCACCTTCTCAACGGAGGTAGGTGAATAAAATAATTTATAATATTAAACATCGTTAGCATCACGATCTATTCAGGTTTGTTATCAAATACTTTACAGCTCACTTAACCCAATGCACTTATCATATAATGAATTTAGACTTAAGAGCATAGCTCCACAAACTTATTTCGGTAAGGTTGTTGCTCCATTGTAATGACTTTTATCGTTCCATCTAATATGGCGTTGTATCTTGCACTTAATCATTCCAAAGAAATACGACTACGTTCCTAAACATTAATTAACATACCAATTAATTTTATACGAGTCACGAATTCTCACTAACAACCTCACGTTATAAGTATAACCGTGATAAAACAATTGCAGCGTAATTTGAAAAAAATGAATTTGAAATAAATAAAACATACCTTTTGGTTCCATGATGCACCATTTCTTATATAATGTCTATAGTTTTTTCATCACGCAAGAAATATAACAATGACTTATTTGTCCATTCGCGGAATCACACTTATTTAGTTACTGGAGGTATCCTCTCAGTGATAACCAGTCGAAAGTTTGCGGCTTTAGTGGGCGTAGAAAGAAGAAAACTGCTCCTTTAGTAGATTTGGGGGGAATGTCAGAGGGGAAGAAGCTATTATGTATTCCTCACTTACATCCGTAGATAAGTTTTGAGACATTGTCACCGAAAAGCTCATTTGCTACATCAACCTGCCTTTAGGAGATATGAGCCAGAAAGGAAGAAGCCATATGTATGCCTCACTTTCGTACGTAGATACATTTTGATACATTGTCACGGAAAAGCTCATTCAGCTATAACAACCTACCTGCATCTCATTCAAACTATATGAGATTAAATATTAAGTTGATACAGCTTTTTAGACTTAATTGTAACTTAAATTTCGAGGTATATATGTTTGGAAAGTCTGGTATTTGCTATCTATCAACAATTACGAAGCATGTGTTACGATTAAAGTTGTTACACTGGTATTTATGAAATTTAACATCCCCGTTGAGAATCAACGGGCACTTCTGCTAGTATATCTATAAAAATGCCTGTATGTTTGTTTGTATGCATGTATGTATATTTCAGATAATCTCGAAAACTAGATGTCGCGCAATGTTTTAACTTTTAACGTCATTAAAAGTTTTTCCGGCGATGATCAAGTGGTAATTTTTATTTACCTAAAGTCCACGGTTCGAACCCAGACGAGTAAAACAGTTTGCATAAGAAATACACTTTTCATTAAGAAATTCATTTTTTTCGTTGCATGGTTTATTTCATTTGCAAAACTAAATTAGAAAGAACAATCGTAGGAAGTCGAAACTAGCATCAAAAGATGGGAAATAGAATAAAAAGTCTTATTTTGGTCGATAAATTTCGTTTGCGATTCGAAATTGCGAGAATTTCGATAAAATATACGAAAATTTCGACTAAATTTCCATGTGTAAACAAACCCATTCCCTTGACGATATAAATTTTTTTAAATTCGAATTTTGTTGACGAGTCTGTAGCAACCAAGTTTTATTTTTACCAATGTAATTGTTTACCGTCTTTTTGGTAAAATAAATGAGTTTTCTAACAGTGGTTTACTGAAAATAGATTTCTGTCGATCAATTCAACTGGTTGCGTATAAATATTCTGGTACGTTGCGTAAGTTTTGAAGTAAATTCTTCCGAATTAAGTACTAAATCTAATCTATTTGCAATGATGTATATTTAGTGATTGGCGGGAATTGAGTTAGCGAAGAACGTAAAGATTTCTCAGATTCGGTGTTTGTAATCTTTGAAGAGTCGAACGGCGAGTTGTAAAGTTGTAGCAAACCTCCAGCATCGTATGATAGACCAAAAAGGTAAAGAAATTTTATTTTATTACATGCAGAATATAAAAATTGATTTAATCATTGTTTTTAAGTGCTTCCAATCCATATATATTTACTATCCTTCTGTTAATGGTGTTTAATTTTTGTTCCTATTTTGACTTAATGATAACTTCTGTGTTATTTGTGTTCCGTGTTTATGTTACACATTTTAAGATTGAGATACGAGTCAGCTCCGTAATACACTTACTTTCCCCAAGAAAATTTCATCGGTGGTTATTAGGTTATATATAATTTATTTCAGCACCTAATTAATGTGTAATATTTTATTACTTTGCCTCCCTGTACCTGTATGAAAATTTTTCTTTAAAGGTCGTACTTATTGTCTTAATGTGATCTTAGAATATATTTTAGACGACTGAACCACTTAAGAAATACACGTTAAGTTCATTTTTTTCGTTGCATGGTTCATTTATTTTGCAAAACTAAATTAGAAAGAATAGTCGTAGGAAGTCGAAACTTGCATCAAAAGAAGGAAAATAGAATTAAGATTTTTATTTTGTTCGAGAAATATCGTTTGCGATTCGAAATTGCGAGAATTTTGATAAAAAATACGAAAATTTTGTCTAAATTTCAGTGTAATAAATAACCCATTCCGTTAACGATCAAAGCCATTGTTGATTCCAAACTCATGCGTGATTCCATAATGGCGGATCAATGACCAGTTAAAATTAAATTTGAAAATAAGAGTTGAAGGTTTATGAAGAAGAAAAAATTGAATAACATTTTAAGATTTGTTGGGACAAACAATATCCTGTGAAGAAACGCACGTTGAAAGATAAGGACATTTTTCCATTGATTTTTTCAATTTTCTTTAAGCATCTGTGACAACCGAGTTTTGTTTATGATAACGTGATTGTTAACTGAATATTCAGTGAAATTAAACGATTTGGAAATTCGTACGTTGGAAGAATTTGCATTCTCGCTGTCAATTCCACTGATTTAAAATAGTAACGTGGTAAGTTGTGGATCTCTCTCATATTATTTTTGAGTTTAGACGGAAATTACCGACGTCCATATTTCTTATATTCATTCGGTCTTTGTTTTCTTTAAGTTTTGAGCGACGAGTGGCCAGGAGCGAATAAGTAACATATCAAAGCTGCCTAAAAAGGTAAAGCGATTTCAGTTATCTGTAGACAGCATAAAATCTAAGATATTGTTGTAGAATGAGTAATCCCTTACTTCAGGGGTTAACAAACTACTGCCCGTGGGCCGCATCTGCTGTTTGATAGTTAATGCGGCCCTCGGGCTGAAAAGTTTGGAGACCCCTGCCCTACTTGAAACGCAATATATCGTGGATATCATATACACAAATATGATAGTTTTTGAAATTACTTATCAGTTTTTCAATCACTACTGGATGAAGTCTATTCTACTGCACTATCATACTATGCTATTTAGTATTGAAAATTCTTACTGCAACATATGTAAAAACGTTTAAAAAACTTATGTAACATTAATGTCCGGTAGTGTAATGTATATTTTGCGTTGGTTATAACTGTAATCTTCACATAAATGGCTTTGTCTATTCATTATAATGTTTATTAGTTTCAATATTCTGAAATTACATGATTTTGTGTTCTGTTAATTCTTTAAAGTGAAAAGTTCTGTTTTTTTTCGAATCCGTGTAGAAATCTAATACTGCTCAAATTAAAGCTGCAGTAGCAATATCAGTGTTCAAATATAATTAATAACATCGTGATCAACTTACTGATTTATGCATTTCGTTATGAATATTAAATATGATTTACCTAGGTATTTACTGGACGGAGTGTCATGTCGAAATTAAACTCTGATATTGAAAACAGCTCACCCAAATGTCAATATTTAGCATGCTGTTCACTGAAATTTATTAATTTTACCTCAGCCGAAGAATAGGTTATAATTCTTACACATCTTGAACATAAGTTTGTTTTCAGGATAAGAAACTATACAGATAACCACAAAATGTAAATTTACTTAGGCCACTATTCACCTTCTCAACGGAGGTAGGTGGTAACTTTATTTATAAATTACTGTGAAGATTCTACGCTGAATGTATTTAGGGCGTCATGGAAATAATTTATCTTAAAAGTTATTCTTTAGTTACTGGAGAAGGAATTATTATATCAGACCATTTGCATTGCCGGTATTTTCCCCTGGCATACGTCACTCGCGGAGTACATAGATAAATCTTAAAATCTTAACCAAGTCCCGTACATAGACATATCGGAAAGGTGTTTACCGAGATCAAACTAGCATTTTTCGAAGCCTTATCACTTGGATCCAAAAGGAACTTCACATATTACTATGTGAGACTGTCAATGTTATTAATCGATCGAAAATATTTTCAGAAACAAAATAATTGGAAATATTAAACATCGTTAGCAGCACGATCTATTTAGGTTTGTAATCAAATACTTTACAGCTCACTTAACCAAATGCACTTATCATACAATGAATTTCGACTTAAGAGCATAGCTCCACAGACTTATTTCGGTAAGGTTGTTGCTCCATTGTCATGACTTTTTTTGTTCCATCTAATATGGCGTTGTATCTTACATTTAATCATTCCCAAGATCTACGACTACGTTCCTAAACATTAATTAACATACCACTTCATTTTATACGAGTCACGAATTCTCACTAACAATCTCACGTTATAAGTATAACCGAGATATATGTTTGGAAAGTCTGGTATTCGCTATTTACCAACAATTACGAAGCATGTGTTACGATCAAGGTTGTTACACTGGTATTTTTGAGATTAAATATCCCCGTTGAGAATCAACGGGTACTTCTGCTAGTTAAATAATAAAAAGGAAAGCTAACTGGTTGGACCATATAATTAGAGGGAATAGCGTGCTGCAATTGGCATTAGAAGGCTCAGTGGAAGGAAGGAATAAGAGAGGAAAAATAAAGATGGTGGATGAGGTGAAAATAAAGAATTATATAGACTAAGGAGAAGGCTATGGACAGAGGGGAATGGACACGGCAGTGGCATGCGGGACCTGCTTCCAGGCAGAACACCATATGATGATGAGGACAATATTGACGGCGTGCGGAATATTATCAAATATCCTTTCCGGTGAAACTAACACCCTGATATTTTCTGAAGAACGTACTCTTCCTAGCGCGACATACAGCTGGCAATATGAAAACACGTCTATTCTCAATTCAATTCCTACCTTTTTTTGTTTTGGATTTCAGTCCTCAATGAATATGTAAGGTCGAATGTTTCCACGGCGATCAGCTGATTCCGTGGTATCTCTTTCGGGATCCCACCGCGATGAACGTAGCAGCGGCGACGCCGACTTTTCCGATTATCTTCCGATAAATGGTCTCGTATCCTCTACATAAACTTATGTAATCACAGTATGTATTCCCGAATAATTCATTGACCGTGCAGATATTCTCTGTCCATTTTGATGAAAGTTACATTTTTCAACCTTCAGTAATAACATATGCGGAAAGAAACATTAAAAATTATTAAAAATGCATCAAACCTTCATCACGACGTATGAAAATAGGATCGTAAACAAATTTGTTTTCGATTTAAACAATGGTCGTTGCCATAGATTTAATCTTCGAAATGAGCAGAAAAAACGCAAAACAATTGGCGTTATAACTAAAATTTTGCAAATTTCGTGCCGGAATGTTCAAACCGGTAGCAAGAAAAGTAAACTTTGATCTTTTAAACGTAATATAAACGAATTTTGCCGTACGCCTACTTTTACACATTTTAATTAACGAAAGAAATTTGCTCTGCATGGCCATTTTTCGTTTTTCCCGTTACATTGAAACCGTTTAAATTGAATTATATTGAAAAATATAATCGTCTCTGGGCTCTAACCTAGGTCAAAATCTGGGAATTTTCGATTTTTCCCCGGGTTGAGTCTGAATTACAAATCTCCCTTGAAAATTTCAGCCTTCTAGCTTCATTAGAAATGCCCAGTAATTTGTATGAATCAGTCGGATTGCAGCTTTATATATAGTAACGAGTAAAATGCTGCTTGCATTCTACTAGCAGATCGACAACACTAATTTCAAGTCGGCATCATATCGAGAGGATCCTCAAAAGAAAAAATAAGGATTGAAAATATTCTTTAGATTCGCTGCAATATAATCGTCTGGCATCGAACCCGGGTCTTCCTGGTAATCTTACTATGCAGCACAACAGAAGTCCACCTTCTTTAACTATGTGTGAAAACTCAAGCAGAAATATTTGCTGCAACTGCCTCAAACGACGACCTACTTATCACTTATATTCCTTATGTAAGAAAATTTAATGTGCTCTGGCATCGAACCCAGGAGAAGCATGGTCTTATCTAACTTTTTTTTCTTAAACGGAGTCTTAATATACATCATCCCCCAAAGCAAGAACTTCCTTTCATATCGATAAATGCATCGAAAAAATAATGAAAAGCTATACCAATGTATTATATATGGGGGATATATTTATCGCCCGGCATCGAACCCGGGTCTTTCTGGCAATACTTTCTATGTAGAACAACAGAAAATCACCATCTCTAACAAAGTATGAAAATTCAAGCAGAAATATTGGTTGTAACTGCCTCAAACGACGTCCTACTTTTCACATGTATTATTATGAGAGAAATTTTAATGTACTCTGGCTTTGAACACAGGAACAGTATAGCGATATCTAAATTTTTTTCTTAAACCAAGTCATAATATACATCTTCTGGCAGAGAAAGAACTTCCTATCATTTCGATAAGTGCATCAAAAAAAGTCATGAAAACTACCTCAATGTATTTTAAAGGGCAGATTTTTGCATCGTCGTAGCATCGAATCCAGGAATTTTTCCGTAAAAATCATTTATGTCTTCAATATATTATGATCATATATATAGACGCCTTGAGTTTCGATTCTCTACCTATCCGGGAAGTATTTTTTAAAAATTCCCGAAAATCAAAGCAATGCTTTTAAATTGAAAAAATCGGTACTTTAGGGCCCTCTGGAATCTAACCCATGACACTGAGTTTAAAAATCGCAATTTTTCTGGCGGTTACACGTTAAGGCCAATACTTCGTAAAAATTTCAAGTCAATGAAGCTTATGGTTTAGCCTGTGAATTAGTATCCTATCTATATATATGAATGAATCCGGAAAAGCATCTATATATCTCTATTATATATAGATGCTTCTCCGGATTCATTCATGTATCCATATATATATTCATATATATATATATATAGAGAGGATACAAACTCACAGGCCAAACCACAAGGGTCATTGACTTGAAATTTTTACGACATATTGGCCATAGAGTGTAACCGCCAGAAAAATTGCGATTTTGCACCTCAGTGTCATGGGTTCGATTCCAGAGGGCCCCAAAGTCCCGATTTTTTCCGTTTAAATGCATTGCTTTGATTTTCGGGAATTTTTAAAAAATACTTCCGGGATAGGTAGAGAATCGAAAATCTAGGAGCCTTTATATATGGTCATGATCTATCGAAAACATAAATGAGTTTTACTGAAAATATCCTGGGTTCGATGCTAGGTGGAGGCAAAAATCGGCCGTTTAAAATGTATTGTGGCGATTTTTAAGATTTTTTTTGGACCCCTTCCCGATGGCATGGAAACTTGAAATTCGGCATGGAGTTGGAGATTATAAATATATTTCATAATCAAATTTTACATATTCGCTGATGGTCCTTGGTTCGATCCCAGGGCGCCATTTAAATTTCTCAATGCATTTCTTATGGAGATAACGGAAACAAATTTTAGGTACTTCCCGGCATGCTATCGACTTAAAACTTAGCGTGATAGAAGAACCAGTCTTAACAAATCAAACTATGCATTCATAGCTATCAATGTGTCCTGGGTTTTACACCAGGTGTCTCTGCAATCAGAAGTTGATCCGATTTTTAGGAATTATTTTAAAACCTTTCCCAATAATATAGAAACTTGAAATTTGGCATATGGATTGAGATCATTAATAAATTTCAGAAACATTTTTTTAAATTTCCAAGATCGTCCTTGGTTCGAGTCCCGAGAGCCATTTACATTCGTGAACATTAGAGCGTCTTTTGAGGCAGTTGTAGCCAATATTTCTGCTTGAATTTTCACACATAGTTAGAGATGGTGACCTTTTATTGTGCTACATAGTAAGTTCACCAGTAAGATCCGGGTTCGAAGCCAAACGATGAAATTTCAGCGAATTTTAAGAAAAATTTCAATCCTTTTTTTTTCTTCTGAGGATATTCCCGATATGATGCCGATATGAAATTAGTACTGCCGATCTGCTTGCAGTATGCAAGCTACATTTTACTCGTAGTAATATATGAATGAATCCGGAGAAGCATCTATATATAATAGATAGATATATAGAGAGGATACAAAGTCACAGGCTAAACCACTAGCGTCAATGGCTTGAAATTTTTACGACATATTGGCCATAACGTAGAACCTCCAGAAAAATTGCGATTTTGAACCTCAGTGTCATGGGTTCGATTCCAGAGGGCCCCAAAGTCGCGATTTTCCCCATAAGATTACATGGCGGGGATTTTCGAAAATTTTTTTGAGGCACTTCCCGGAAAAGCAGAGAGTTGAAACTCGAGGGACCACTAAATGCCGTGCATAGCCAACGAAAATCGGAAAGACATCTTCGAATATTGTCCTTGGTTCGATGCTAGGCCGGGGCAAAAATCGGCCGTTTAAAATGCATTGCGGCAATTTTTAAGATTTTTTTCGGATCCTTTCCCGATAACATGGATTATTGAAACTCGGCACGTCGATAGATATCATAAATTTATTTTATAATCGAATTTTACATATTAGCTTATGGTCCTTGGTTCGATCCCAGAGGACCATTTGCACTTCCCAATGCTTTTCTTACGGAGATAACGGAAACAAATTTTAGGTACTTCCCGGCACGATATCAACTTCAAACTTTGCATGTACAAAGATCAAGTCCATGCAAATCAAACAGTGCATTCACAGCTATCAAAGAGTCTTGGGTTCGACACCAGGTGTCTCTGCAATCAGAAGTTAATCCGATTTTTAGGAATTATTTTGAAACCTTTGCCAATAATATAGAAACTTCAAATTCGGCGTATAGATAGAGATCATAAACAACTTTCAGAAACATTTTTTAGATTTCCAAAATCGTCCTTGGTTCGAATCCAGAGAGCCATTTAAATTCGTAAAAATTAGAACGTCTTTTGAGGCAGTTGTAGCCCATATTTCTGCTTGAATTTTCACACATCGTTAGAGATGGTGATGTTCTATTGTGCTGCATAGTAAGTTCACAGTAATGACCCGGGTTCGATGCCGGACGATGGAATTTAGGCAAATTTTAAGAAAAATTTCAATCTTTTTTTTTCTTTTGATGGCCGTCCGGATATGATGCCGACATGAAAATAGTGTTGTCGATCTGCTTACAGTATGCAAGCAACATTTTACTCGTACAATAGATAATCATACGAAACATAAACCATTATAATTGTATATATAAACTAAAAGAGAAACCTTTTATCACTAAGTATATATTTCATTTGTATATTAGATGGTCGAAACTGATATAATATTATCTCTGAAAAATATTCTTTAAGATTATTTGATGGATATTACTTAATATTTAGCTTCTGTTTTGAGTGTCTATATTAGACGAAGAGAAGCGTGGCTTTTTGTGATCCGTAAAGATGTTACTATCAAAGTTTGTTATGAGTGGATATAAAAAGATTTTGTCGGGACTGATATTTCATACATTCCATTGGGAGATCTAAGGGGGGATGGCAATTGCTTAATTCTTGATGACTTAGGGGTACTAGAAATTTGACCGGAATAAAAGATTGCGCGATTTTTCTTCATTATTTTCAATTAATTGTAATTGCAACTGCACTAATTATGGCAAAATAGCATTTAAAAATCAATTTGAGTTAATAATTCAAATTAGCACTTCCTCTGGCTTTTGAAAAGTGCTGTAGTATATTTTCCATGCATAACAATTCAACTGAAGGGTTTCTGGATTCTCAAGTGGCCTGTCACTTTGGCGAAAGTGGTACCTGCGTTCGATTCCCGGTGGGAACTGGCGTTTGAAGTGACCTACGTTGTCAAAGCGCTATTAAGATTAATTCTACCATGAAATTTGTATGATTCGTTATTTTTGTTTAAAATAAGCCTGTATATATTTAAATTATGTTAAAAATAGAACTAAAAGTAGTGATCGCAGTAAACAGTGCTCATGAATACAGCTTAATTGCTTTTCTTATTATTTTTGTGATGCTCGAAGCTGAAAGATTTCCTTACAATCTTTTCATTCTAATTTACATTTTACAACCATCATCGTTACTAATTATTAGCTGAACTAACGCCAACGCATGTAATTCATAAATGTATAATTCAATGCAAAATATTTCCACTACAGTGCTTCTGATGGAATTAGATCTGTTTCATAGGATATTTATTCTTCATAGTTACGATTATCTCATAGAAGTTAATTAAGTAACTAACCTGTCATTTCTGGTCACTGGTACTAAAGATAATACACATGAAAGTTAACTCAAAGCCATAGTTAAAGGCTTGTTATAAATTAATGGTGCAACAGATACTCAGAATTGGTCGAACTTAAAAATTTTTCAAACTAATATTTATGCCATCAATGAAAATGTTTAATATATCTATAGAATATTTATATGTTATTATAATACTATGTTTTGTAGGTATGGAATTATTTCCTTAACCATCACATACCATTTCTTCAGGAATGCTGGGAAATAAACAGAGAGTTGGTTTCTTTTAATTTTGAATAAATATACAATTTTAATTCCATGGAAACATCTTCAAAAATTCACAGGACAATCCATAAATGCATGAACATTCAGAAAAATTTACATTTGTATATCTTATGGCAACGAATATTGCCGGAACAAAATTGTAATCAACGGTCATTACCGCAAAGAAGAGAACAAACACAGCCTTGGATGCGGTACTCCGTCGAAAGCGAATGTCATAAATGGTAGTTGTCGACGAAGATTCCGCGTCCATGATGGACAAAATACAGCGTCGAGGGGGGGAGCTCTTAGCAGCACTCCCTCGACTCAAGTCATTTGGAGGAAGATAAAAAAGATGGCGGGCAAAGTATAATGATTAGGAAAGGGATTGCCCTCCAAATACAGCAAAGATGAAAGGAACATGAAACGATTAGTCAAAAGAGTGAGGGGCGATGGCCCTTTTGCTTATTACTGTTAATTTTTGCCCAGAGAGCAATGTTGTAACGATTTTCTTTCTTTGTGTACATGGAAATGTTAATCTTGAATAATAATGACACTATAGAGTTAGTAATTCTGGAAATTGTTACTTAAGAACGATTTAAAGAAATAGATCTATTGACTTAACGTACAAGAATATTTTTATTCATTTCAATTTTTCAAGCAGTAAAAGATGGATTTCTTAGCGATTGATCCATTCATTCATTATTATTAATTAGGTTGATTTTGGGGCACCATTTCCATTGAATAACAAATTAATTAAAGTGCGATGAGTATTTGGAATGCGCATTAACGATTCCAGTCGGTTGTTTTGTGCTTCGTAGAGCGCCTTAGGCAAAAGCTAACAGTAAGTTTTTCAGTAATCCATTGAATGATCGATATTGTGGTGGCCGCGTCATTTTACTAGTCTCCTGGTGGAAGCAGGTTAAGGAGGATATCTCTCTGCAGTTCGGATCTTTCCCTTATGTCTAAGCCTTTACTTTGTTACTTTTTGAGGCTTCGTCCCCGCAAATTCCTCCACGGTTTAAATCACCTTCCCAAACTCCGATGACAAAGTCGTAAAAGATAATGGGTAATCAGGATAAATTTGCTGGATTAAGGCGAATGCTGCCAAAATGGGTCAAGGTCGAATGAGGCGGGGGTTTGTGTCGTGTTTTGCGGAAAAAATGTACTCCATTCTTCTATAGATCACCAACGAAGAAACAAGTGGTGAAGTTGCTGCTGCCAAGTTGAGAACATGACGGAATAGTGTCCTTGACCGGTCTGAGCCTTAAAGTCACACTTACAGATTTCACAAGGTCTTGCTCAAACAATGCACCGCAACCTTTTCGCTCGTTCCGATCACCAAAAATATCCGGTTCGGGATGTGCCGAAAGATACCAGAGAAGATTCGTCAAAAAACATTTAATGGGTATGTTGCACTCCGCATGAATTCAAACTTCTAAGAAGAGCACGCCTCGAATAGCCAGTGCTTCGTCCCGCTGTTGCCGGCGACGAACTCCTTTTTACATTTACGACTCTTTCAAAACGTTCATGCACCACGGAAATTTCACACATCGAGTCCAATTCAGCGCAGAGTGCGCGAATAGGTGGAGGAAGCAAAGGATTCCAAGCACGCATCTCATTCAGAAAGTCACAATTTGACGAAAAATCCTGACTTCCGTAACAAGCAATGAATGGATTTATTACCAACAAGCCACGTCTCTCCAAGCCTTGACAAGGCCATTTAACCTTCAAAAGAGAGGCATGGTCATAACAATCGAGATCCATCCATCGAGTCTTACGAAATAGGACCATTTCGAAAGTGGTCATAAATGTGAAAAGAAAGAGGCGGATTTCCCCTCTAATACTCTTCGACTACTGGAAGGATCTTTAAAGAATTATATTTACAGCATTTACACTTCATTGAAATATTTACAAACGGCTGTTTTTTCGAGGCGCGCCTCTTTTCTCTCGAGTCCTCTCGATTATGGTGCAGCGCGGTGAATTTGCCTCGATGAGTCAAATGAGGCTCTACGGCCTGGGGAAAACCTCCATTAAAAACAGAACCTCACCAATCTTTTTCAGCCTCCTCATTTCAACATTTCGTACAACTGAAAACTTCTGGCTATAATTCACTTCACAAGTCAACTGGCATTCTAATCAGAGATTCTCCGATCGGAACGATGATAGATTCCCTTTGAGAATTACTGAGGAAGGAAGTGGAGTACGTGCTGTTCGTCGTACCCACAGGACAACATGGCGACGCGCGCTTCCAGTTGGTTCGCGTTCCGTTTCAACTCTCGTAGGAATCTGTCCACGCATTTAGGAGGTGAGTGATGTGCTCAGGGGTGTCCCTCCTCCTTTTCTTCCTCCGTGGCCTTTTCCAGCTTCCTGGTTCCAATTTGAACGGCGTCAAACCCAGCGAGTGCAGCGGTCAGTAATGCGGGGCCGTCGTGGCGGACGCCGGTTCGAGCCAAGAGTCGGGACTAGGAGGGAAGTCCGGGTATGCTCCTGGTGTGGTCCCGCCCCCGCTGCTGGCGTCGCTCAAGTCTGGATGTAGTAGAGGGTGCGGAGGCGGAGCGCCGCCTGTTATTAACAAGAAATGGACAGAATCGTTATGGGATGAACTAAAACATTGTCTCCCCGAAAATAAGACTTAAGCCAAAGTTAAGATAATACATAATTTTCAGGATTTTCTTCATGCAAGTCTTTTCCCGAATTTATATTATGAGGGCTGTCTGAAAATTAACGTCCCCACCTTCGTAACGTGGGTTTGGTTGGGAATATTTAAAAAAACCAAACGCAGAAGTAATCCGTAGAATTTGCTCTTTCATTAATATTGAATCGTTAAGGTCAGATGCTGAAAGGGGATTTGCGAGGATATCACTGTGCATCTGCTGAAGAATTTAAAAGACTTGTAAGAGGCTGGTTGAAGAAACAGAGTGTCGTGTCTTCAGTGACGGCTTCAGAAAACTTGTTCATTATTCGCAGAGTGTGTACAGGTATCTGGTAATGGAGCAGAATGATGAATATTGGTAATTAAGAAGCACATTCTAAGGATTATTTCTGCGTTTTATTCATTAAAATATTCCAATCCAAACCCAAGTTATGAAGGTGGAGGCATTACCTTTTTAATCGGCCCTTGCATGTATGGTCCATAATTACCTATAGTTCATAATTATCAATAGTCATTTATATTCTATAGCCCATTATTATTAAACATTAAAACTCTTCCAAGGTGAAACTCGAGGGTCCGAGTAAATATTCCTGCTTTGATAGGTTTACACAATGTACATTTATCTAATAAGAATTTCTGTTTGAAGAAATGGAAAACACAAATAAATGCAAAGATAACGCGATAAATATGGTTCGTTTATTGGAATGCAATCTAATTTATATGTGGAGTAAATTAAAGCAAGAAAGCCTAGCCAGAGGAGTGTGGTAACATCAGAGGCGAGCTAAGCTCATTTGGAGACCTCAACTATCTAAATTGAGTCCTCTATATCGAGCGGGATTCTTCTGAGTATTCTGTGTCTTATGAATTTTTATTCCTCCGACATTGTAAATGAACTTGGAAGGAAAGGAAGGCAATGGTTAATACTTTTTAAAGAAATAATATTTTTCCACTTTTTACAGGTTCGAATACTAGTTTTTGATAAGTGAGGCTGAAGAAATATAGATTGCCGTTCGCGTTACGCAGCTTCCGCCTTACTAAAGACCTTTTCTCTGAAAAACCTTCTGAATACGCAGTCACATTAATTAAACAGTAATGCCTCCGGCTTACGCATGCTTTTGACTTAAACAGGTTCGCCTTAGACAGGATTTACCATATATACATATATTATCCATATTATTAATAGTTCTGTACAGTAATAACTCTACTTGAGATCAACTGCCAGATGGATAGAGTTTGTTTGTCCGTTGAAATACACGATAGTATAAATAAGTAAGGTTAGTATCAAATTATAAGTAAAAGCATTAGTTGTAAGTAAATAATAAAAGTAAGGTAAGTATTAAATTATAAATTAATCAATGTTCTAACAAATATATATAATAGTATTGACATAAGTGCTTTTTATATATTATATGATATGATAGCTGATAAAATCAATAAGTTCAGATGTTACTCTGTGGAAGGCCAAATCACAGGAGAGAATTATAATTATAATCTTTCCACACTTCTTCATAGCACGACCGGTTTCGCTAATGGAGTAGCATCTTCGGGTACAGCAGGATCACACAGAATATATTGCAAATAGGAGCGGGAAGGGGTATAGAGATGGTCGGATGTTAAGGGAAAACACTTTTGGATGGGAGATGAGGGGAGAGATATGGGAAAAGATAAATTCGTTCAAGAGAAAGCCTCATGTTTGCAATATATACTGTGAGATCATAATTGCTCTATCTGTAGATACTACGTCAGTAGCAAAATCGGTCGTGTTGACAGAAAGTGTGAAAGATAACATTTTTCCTCTTCTGGAAACTGTTACTGTGATTGCCGAGGAGGGCGCTATCTTCCTCCGTGGTGTTGCCTGAAGCATTGCGCCGTAGTTTTATGCGACCCGCGCGCCCGCAATGCGTGTAAATTTGCCTACTCATTAGGATGCACGAGCCCTTTTGAGCCGTTCTTCTCCAGTAACTCGAACACGGGATCAGGATGAGAATGAATGTTCGTGAATGAAAGAAATATGCGTACTTGTATATATCGGGTACAAAACTGAAACTTTCAAGGAGAGAAGAGAGAAGATGGAACAGAAACTGCTAAGGACCGCACCCTTTTCTTTTCCGTTCTTCAAACCTCAATCATCCTTTTTCGGATGTATAATATGACTTTCTTCCTCGTACATCATTAAAAAATTCTAATCACTATTCTTGTGATTCGCGTTCATAACAATGAAAATTTTCTTTGAAAACTCAGATAGAGAAAAGAAGCGATATTAAAATTAAGGACCTTTCTCAGTAAATCATAATGTGCAAAATGTCCTCACAGAAATTATATTTGATTCAAGAAGAAAAAATGTCTTCATGAAAGAGCGTACTATCAGATACTTTTTGCTGGCTCATCTGCTCAAGCTCCATCTTATTCTAAAACAAATATAATGTCAAGTTTTTGCAACTTTATACTGAAACAGAAACGTATGAAAAAGAGAAGTGTCATGCAATAAAATGTCCCATCAGTAGAAACGTTGGTTTCTTTAATTCCTCAGAAACAAACTCAAATTATGTCCTTGTGTAGAATGATAGAGTATGTGTAATTTTTTGACTAACAGAACGATTTACTAATTGATTTTGACATATTTGCCTTTCTGAATGTTTATGACTGAATGGGGTTGAGTATATTTTTTCCCTTTCGGTTAACTGTTGATACTGTTCAACAACCGACACAAGTGCACTATTTTTCCATTTTACCTTCACTCGTAAAAATCTAAAGTTAAGTAAACATTCGTAAATTGAAAATGTAAAATCAGCCTTGGTTAAGCTGTATGACATACCGGGGGGTCCGAATAGTGATTCTGCACCTCCGAAGGGTACAGACCGCCTCTGAGACGGCGGTGGGGAGGCTGCGAGGTACGGTGGAGTGCCCCTAGACGCTGTTCCGGGCGCTCCAGCCAAAAGGAAAGGCTGGTGTGGGGCTGGGGGAGGCCTTCTCGCCCCTCCAAAAGCATCTCCTCCTAAGGGGTCTGCGAGGAGGTAGAGATTTTAATGAAATTTGTTTGTTTGCTTCAACATTAGAAAATAATATTGAAATATAAAAACACTGGTATAATATTTCCTACGTTTCACAATTCTTAAAACGTAGGCATTAATGTGAATCAGGATATCAAAATGGATACAAGGGTCCCAGCGATAACCAAATATATAAAATCCTGGTGGAGTTACAATTAGATAAAAATCTTAAACGCATTTCTTAAATTTCTTTTTGATTAAGCATTATCGTTAGAGGTTTCCAAGTCTCTCCAAAGATTGGCTCAATAGGGTAAATGTTCTTAGTAACAGCAAGATGTTTTAGCTGAAAAGTTTTCGTAACAAACTTAAAGGGGAATAAAATTCAGAATGATCATACAAACCGCTCTGCCAGTCAATGTGTAAGTTGATTATCAACGTCTCTTTGTATTTTTTTTCTTTTTTTAAAATTGTAGAGAATATGCAAAAGATAAAAGTGGATGCGAGGAAAAAAAATCAGCTTTTCTGCATTTTATATTTGCATACTAATGCGAAAATGTTTGATTATACATAAAACCATCGTGGTATTCCATTAGAATGAACATAATATGAGAAGTCTTCGACTCGTGGAAGGACATAATAGAAATGAACAATGTCTCAACATATTCCACAGAATGACTTAATTTATGTGGTTGCAAGGATATTTTTTATAATTCAAATTAATAACTCGATTGATTGTTATCTTAGACGTAATGAGATATCAAATTTTCAATAATTTTCTATATTATATTGTATTATATTTTGTATATTATATTTTTTATTAAATAAAACATAAGTAGATAATATAGTCGACCAAACCAAACCTTATATTTAAAGTAAATTAGTTTCTTAAGCAATATGATAATTATTACAGCGTGGAAATCCATATCAATAGAGTGGTAAGAATAAAATAACTAATACTCTTTTCCATACATGTATTTGGAAAAGGACTGGATTCGGCACAGATCGGCCAGCATCATCTCCTGACGTGTTTCAAACACATGTCTGGAAAAGGGTATTGTGTAATTTTATTCTTATCATCCAATTGACACTCCATCATATGTTTTACTTTGTAGTAAAATATAAAATATAAATATTCATTGGCTACTGTATGAATATGTCACTGTCTTTATTGTCGAAATAGAACAGAGACTTAGTTCCTCCATTTCCATCGATTCATCACTTACCGTGTCCTATTGGAGGTGCCACTTTGATGTCATCATCGTCGTCCTCCTCGTCTAACCTTTGCTGGACTTCTGTTCTGGGAGACGATGCGCCTTTAATGCTACGGAAGTACTGCGACCAGCGCGTGCGCCCAGCGTCCTTCTTTAGTCGCTTCTCCTTCGCCCTTCTGAAACGAATGGCGGCCTGGGCGTGAGCTACCCATTCTCTACGCATGCGTCAAAGAACGACCCTTGACATGGAAGCGGGTCGACCATTTTATGCTTCTGGCACTGTTTCATTAATTTACGTGGACTTCCACTTCTTTTAAATTATTGACGTGAAACGAGGAGCTTCGGTCACATAAAATGTGTCGGACTATGCCGATTGTATATTTCTGTACCTCTGGACTTATAATCCATGTTTTAACTATGTGCCATTCAGAGTTTATTTTACCATGGCTCAGAAGCTTTATATCCTATACATGTTTCTTGTGAGAGAGAGATGGAAGAATGATTCGGGAAAATCATCCGTAAGGGGTTGCTGAGAAGTATGAAATCCGTCCAAACATTGCGTGCCCGAGATCTTTACCCCCAGCTTTGCCACAATTTTTCGGATATAAATATTTATTATTACTTGAATTTAGGCTTCATTATAGCTACAACTCAGACTTATACTTTTATTTGCGTTTCATTTAGCTCTCTTTTAATAGCGACGATTTCTTGTCAGCAAATCTTCTCAACTCAAGTTAACTAAACAGGCTATGCCAAATCTTCAATCTTTCATCGTTAATATTCAGGGCTCAGGAATTTAATAATAGTGTAGTCTGTGGTCATGTCCATACATCTTCCTCTAATACTGTGATAAAATTATGTCATGTTGTAAAGTTTCTATGAAACAATCTAGTTTGTCTAGGTAGCTGGCTTGAGAATTCAAATTGTTTATGCGACCAACTTCAGTACTATATCAAATGATCTCGAAAAAAATCTTCTCAAATAATTATTCTGGTTTTATGGTGTTTTTCGGTCGGTGATATTTTTTTCTAGAAAGAAAGGGAAGAGCAGCGATATCAACTTAAACGACCCAAAGAAATATAATGAGCTATAAATATTAGTTCTTATTTGACTTTCTGGGTGAATATTCATTATCAAATATTAATTCGCGCTATGCAGGTTATACGGAGCATAAGAGGGCATAGAATCGGAGTTCTCCGTATTTACGGCGTACTGATGTATTTATGTGTATAAAAAACGTTTATGTGTAAAGGGACATTTATTCATATGGGATTGACTCGCGCAAAATAAAACTCCTCTTAAACACACAAGATTAAATAAAATATTGGGCTCCCGCATAGCCATGCAGGCAGTGAACTCGGCTTTGGTGAAAGCGGTCCCGGGTTCAAGTATCGGTTGGATCCCACGAAATGACCTAAGCTGTCGAAGCACTTATGACAATACTACCACTAAAATAAACTATTACTTTATTCAAAATATTTTAAATAAATAATCTCAAAGTAATAGTTTATATTATCTTATGTGTTTAAGATGAAGTTCCAACAAGTGAAGGTTGAAGTGGTTGAATTCTGAACCCCTTTTCTAAATATTTCTAATTTGAAATTACCTTTTTATATAACTTTTATTGTTATAACTGATTCAATTTTCTCATTTGCTATATTTTCACTTTAAACAGGCAAATATACCGTATGTGAAAACGGAATAATTAAATAAAGCAGTAACGACTTTCAGAGGCATGAATTTGTGAGTTTTCAAATCTTTTCAAGTTAAAAAGCTTAAATATTTCACTTTTCTATTCCCCTTGACCATATAATTGGTATGATTACTCATTATGAGCGTGAGTTACTATACTTCAAATATGGTAACATTTTGAAATTACAGTTTTTTTCAGACATTACATCTATGTGAAATCTCCGACATGCCATGTATATACTGCACTGTGTGTATATTACAAAGCCCTCCAATTAGATTAATGGGGGGATTAAGTTGATGGACTCACTCACCTGTTCTGAAACCAAACTTGCACCACTCGCATATCCAATCCTGTGTCCTGACTCAACTGCTCTCGAACGTGCCTCGCTGGCTTAGGAGAGTTATTGTATGCGCATTTGAGTGTCTCCAGCTGTTTGGCAGTAATCGTGGTCCTAGGCCTTTTGTTTGGTGCATCTCCATCGCTACCGGCAACACCTACTCCACCGCAACCGCCTTCTATGAAAATAGCAGATACAAAATACGCATGATTTTAAGCTATACGGATTTGTTGAAGTAAGAAGAGCGTTAGAAAAAAAATCATCACTGTCGCCTATGTTGCCAAGGTTTAACAGTGCTTCATATTTTTTAATGGTAAATGAAAGAATTTGATCGAAAACATCACCTTCATAGTTTTTAGAGGTTTTCTACTTAAATTTCCCGGATCACCACTTATGAACAATTTGTATCATAATTAAAGATTTATTCTAATCAACTATCGTAGACCGAATTAGCATGTAAAAATGCTTAAATACTATTCGTATAACAATATTTATTATATATTTTATATTACCGTATTTTATATTTAAAGTACCAAATTTTTTAAGTCTGTACTATATCAATAATTACGTGTTGATCTCCGTATTAGAATTATAAATTTGAATAGAGTATTCTTTTTCAGAGAAAAATTGTTCAACAAATAAAAAAGATTTACGGGTACATACGTAAAAATGTCATTGTAACTTTATTGTAGAAATCAATTGGTATTAAACAGTGAAACTTTCATGTTGCCAAATTACTGTTTCATGGTATTTTCTTAAATTGATGACAAATGAGAAACTAATCAGAGACAATTTTAAATATCTTAAAGAAGATTAAGGGCAATGAAACAATTAATGCTTATCAATTGGAGTAGGTAATAAGTTATAGGACTGCAAAGCTGTAAATATAACAGCTCACTGCGTAACAGACGGAGGATTAACACTAAACTGCTTACTAAAGATAAGAATGGAAAAATAATGCAAGCGTTTGCTCCAACTGACCGTCGTACAAACCTTTGCTTCTTGCCGCCTCGTAATCCGGTTTGCAAACTAACTTCCTGTCTTCCATGAGGTAGAATTCGTCGCCGGTGTTGAGCTGTCTTCTGCAAAGTGCGCAAGCAAAGCACCCTAAATGATACACATGCTCTCCCGCCCTTCGCACCACCTCCGTGGGCGGAATGCCTTCTTCGCAAGCTGCGCACTTGGTGCCGAAGCGCCTGGAAAACGAAAGCATCCGTTTAATCTATTGCTATTAAAATGAATTAAAAAGTCAGATATAGTAATATATACGTTGAGGATCAGTAAAATTTTGTGATTTCTTAAGTTTTCATTTCTGGGAAAATTAAAGGATAAATATTAAATGAGTGTAAATTTCTTATCTCACAAATTCGTTGAAATGTTTGTAATTAGTTGACTTAATCGATGTATACTTACTTGAGGACTGAAGGAAGATGCACAGATAAAGGCATCCAATTGACATAATAATAAGGTTTTTTCCAACAAATTTTTCCGTAAATTCTTTCTTACTGATATCACCCCGGCTGAATTTTGAAATAACATGTTCATGCTATGGATACATTTCAATTATTTGCTTGAAGTTTACCGTAGATAATTTTTACGGTAAGCTACTGTGGTGTATTATTCTGCTTTCTTATTGTATAACTTTCCTTCTTTACAGGAATTCTCCCGAAGATGATAAAGAATATCATAATTGTTTTATCGGATAAGTACTTCGGGGTATGTTTTGCATAGCCCACGCAACAAGAATTATATCCCTAAATAATGCAAGCCCGTGTACGAATTGGCCTAAGCTGTCAAAGCCTTTTTAACCATACTATTACTATATGAATAATGCATTATTTGATCAACCTCTGTCTTTGATCGTATTGTATCAGTAAGAGATCGTAAAAGATGAACGAGGGTTAATTTTTGTTCGTACTAACTACTGTGAGTTAAAGGCCAAAAACTCTAGCGTCTGAATTCAAGGATTGGATATGGAAATCGATATGAATTACAAGATCTGTAATGAATGCATTGTACTCACTTGAAGAAGTCCTCTTTACAGAACACGTGACCCTCTCTCGCGAAGCATTTGTCCGTCAATGGCGCAGCGCAGTCCCCACACTTGAGACAGCGCGCATGCCACGTTCGGTCCAAAACTTTCAAAATGAAACGATCTAAAATCAGTCCTCGGCACCCTCCGCACCTCGGGACCGTTGCTGCAAGAGAAATTGAGGATTGATTTGAGATGGGTATGATAAGAAAAATAACTATGAGAGAAAGTAACGATGATATACATGCTTACACCAGTTTTCATTTTTGTTGCAAATAGATTGTATCCTGCCGACATCATGGGTTTGGAAGTTAATACCTAGGCAAAAAATTAACCAATCAGTATTGTCATAAAATAATTAAAAAAATTTTCAAAGGAATGGTTAGTAATCTATGGTTATTGAATCGTTAACACACTCCATATACTGTTTTTCATCGTGTAAATCAGAAATTTCGTGCAAGAAGTAATGATAATGCTGTTCACACGCAAACATGTCATCGAAATTTTTGAAGCACATCACAAGTTATAATGAAAATCAAAATAAATCCAGAGATTCAATTTGTGAACAAGTTAAATCGAATGATTTCACATGCATAATCTTACCAACTTAAGTATTTTACGAAACACTTCGACCTAATTTTATATTAGCTTGAATTCCCTCAAATGCATTATCTCATCGGAATCACCACTTAAATTTGTATTCATGCATGATTACCAGATTAAAGCTGGCATCAAAGGATGTAATTTATGTATTTAAGTGGAGCACCATGAATTCCGAATGTCCAAGGAAGATATAGTAGCGATAACAGAAAAATGAATTATTTAAAAGCATAAATATCGCTGGATACACTCATGTTGGTCGAGGCATATCAGAGGAGAATAAATTTCTTGGGTCGCACACTAGGTCACTTTCTAAAAATCTAATTTTTCCAGAAGGCCAATGTTTTTTAGTGTAGTTACAAAGACTTTATAGTTAGTTTTGTAAGAGATGAATCACAAAAACGAAATCTGAGAGGTGTAAGGAATTACTTGGTGAAGTTACATGCGGTAGAGATGGCATGGTCTCTGGTGATGCCATAACAGCCAAGAATGCCTATCTGATATTAGAAACATTTCACATGATATACCATATATTTAACAATTTTATAAATACAAGAAATTGAGTTCTTACTTCTAAACATAGGCAAAAATGTATTAATTGTTATATTTAGAACATTGTGGAAGATCTTATATTTACTATGTTAGTAATAAAAAAATTCTGAATCAGAATATAATACAGAAAAATGTTAGCCGTTTGCACACTATTTTTGGCCAAAATGAATTCAACAAATAATTTTGGTAGTCCGTTAGTAAATAAATTTTAAGCTCTAACAAAACATGTAGAAAGTTCTCTCGGGTTTCCAGCCGGGTTGCCTCCTCCTGGAAACCCGAGAGAACTTTCTACATCATATTCACCGGGAAAAAACTTCTTCTTTCTTCTAACAAAACATATTTCAAGGCACAACCTTACCTAGTGTAAAATGTTAACTTTGCACTTCATAATGTAACATGCATTGCAAACACAGTTACATATTAAGGTAAAACCTGTATATTCCGATGTTTAAATAAAAATTTTTTGGTCCCACTATTGATTCGTTTTGTATTAATTTTACATTATATTTGCAACTACACAACTGGAAACACTAACTAGAGCAAAAACTCAATAATAGTTACTTTACTATGCATTATTGAACTTATTCTTTTTCATCTTAATTTGATCATGTAATCAAAGGGTTTCCGATCAGTCAAGTTCCAAGCCTTAATTACATTTGTAAATACTATATTATTATTGGTATGACCTCTGTACATAGTATGTGGGTTTCATGGAAGAGTAGTAGTAGACTTTTAGCTTCAATCTCACGCAATTAAGGAAGTTTTATTATTAATAATACACTCACTAACTTCTGCTCTTAATTACTGCTGAATTACGTCTTAATTTCGTAAGCCTCTCTTATTTCATAAAGCACATCGAAAGTTTTCTTTTTATATCGAACCTTCACAACCATTATACTTAGCGTGTAATTCGTCTCAACACTAATTTATCCCTCCCCTAGTTAAAATTTATTAGAGTACACTCTAGTGCGCTCAACTAAATTTTAGTGCTCACTGCCTTAGAAATTAGGAAAGCCTTAATATTTCTTAAAATCGGCAAGCACTTCTACTAATACACCGTTTCCTTTAATTCAATTTACATTTTTTCGGAAACAGTTCCTACATGCAAGGATGCACTCTTTAATCGCTTGAAAGCCCATTCCCGAATTTATTAATGTGACATCACTGCAGTCCAGAGCCAGCCAATTGGGTTAGACGCGTCGTTTTTTGACTTCTGAAGCTCGAAAACTTTCAGGGATAGCAAACTATTCTAACGTAAAGTTAAGACTTAACTTCCTACATAAACACTCGAATCTTTCAATCTGGACATTACCCTTGTCCTAGAAATCAGAAAAAGGAGTTGATCTTTAATGCGTGTGTATATATCAAACAGGTATGTGTTGCAACATATGTATTTTTTCGATTTTATTAAAAGCTTAGTTTAATTTGACTGATTTTTTTCATATCACCGTCATCCAAGCCACCAGCAATAATCATTGAATGATACTCCTTTGCTTACGTCTATAAAGTATTCAGCCCGAATGCCGGTTGATATGTACCTCACTCTCTAACATTAGCTATCAAGAGCTTGCAGGGGAGAATAAGGTTTACTAGGTAGGATGAGGAGTGAAGTAGATTGCCCTTCTATTCCTCAACAACTCAGAGTACTATAATCCACTTCTTGGGTCTTGACGTCGTGGCAAGTCTCCATAAGAAATAAATAAAATAAAAATTTATACTTTTTCTTAGTTCCTGAATCATAATACTATTATAGGAAGTTGATGACGTACGTGAAGCACAATCACTGTACGAGTAGCACTTAAGCTAGCATTCCATTTGGATAGAACTAAATGAGTGCCATTATTTAGTATAAGTCATACCTCACTAGCTTTCATGTAATTTGATTTAGGATAGAACTAAATGAGTGCCATTATTTAGTATAAGTCATACCTCACTAGCTTTCATGTAATCACAGCCATGAACAAGATTGTGACAAAGTAAATGAAAGATGTTTTTTTGTGTTTTGTACCAAAATACAAATGTAAAATATTCCATTCATCAAGATATGGTAGCAGAAACACTGCCATGTGTATAGTTTTGTACACAACTATCTTACACTGTGTAGGGTATACCATGTATGTATTCATATCGGTAAATATATGATGTCTTGTGTATGTAAGAACCCTGCAAGCCGCTTTTAGGCGTGGGGCAGGGGTTGTAGGCACCTTGGCTCTATTTTCCTAATCAATTGCTTTCGCGTATTGTTCGCGGAAAAAATAGGGAAATATATACTAGAACGAATCGTTTCAAAAATTCATTTTGTCACGATTCGTTCTAGCATATATTTCCCTAATCTTCCTTGCAGTATCAGAACGGCCCATATAACAGGGGGGTCGCATTATATTGGTTAGATCATCTGAGAACATAGTTTCTCTGAACTTTTAATAAATTTTACCTTTGAATTAGTCTTCTATCTTCTAGTGATTCCCATCCCGCGTCCTGTATCATCTGAGTAACACTCGCTGTTTTATTGTAGCAATTCCATACAAATCTTTCATTGTACTTTTTCTAAATCCCGAATACATATGACAATATGAATATATGTATATGACAGGAAATGCTTCCACGTTTCCGGACGTTAAATTTACGTTTGAACACGCATGTATCTCGAGACAAATAATGATCCCGAACGACCGCTATGAATGCTGAGTATCTTAGCCTATTACACGACGTGAAACATTAACTTCCTTCCCTCATGAATCTGATATCAAAGAATGTTTCCGCACTTCTCCCTCGAACTGTTTTTATATTCTTATCCCCCTTTTACGTGTGTATTTGCTCTCTCCTCCACCCTTTCATCTTCCATTTGCCCTTCGTTTATTACCGCGCCTTCCAATTCGCACCCCATATCCCCGTTCCTTTCTTTTACTTCTGATCCCCTCCTTTCTTTTTATCTTTTCTGACGCTCTCCAAGACCATATTTCCACTCCATATTCCGAGGCAGAGTCACATTTCTGGGAAATATAGCCGGGCGTGGTTCCATGTTATGTGTTCTCGTGAGGGGAGCGGGAAGTGGCGCAGGCGCGGTTGGGCGTGGTCACAGATTTGCCTCCCTATCCATCCGCGCATGCGGAGTGCGACTTGACTTGGGGAACGCAGCAAAAAACTCCCCGAGTAGACTTGGTATGACGATCCGCTGTTTTTCCAGGGCTCGCTTGAGGAAAAACGGCGTAGAAGAGATAAAGTGAGCATTATCTCGCCTATTATGAAACAGATCGTGAATATTCCGCCCTACTCATCATTTTTGTGTTCCCTTGAAAAGGCGAATGTGTGAATACCGATATTATACCGTGAGTAGCTAGTCCCTGCTGTCTCCAAAAAAAATTCATTCCGTAAATTTTATTTTCACACACTACCCTTTCTGTCTTATAAGTTGTGCAGAACATAATTTTGTCCTTCAACGACAAGCTAACAACAAGTAGATATTTTGAAACATTTATAAGGGAGAAGGATAAACCGATTACTAGGAATCTTCCAGGTTAGAAACGGGGGCGAGGCATGGACAGAATTAAAGGACAGGATAGAGGAACCACATTATGTAGCTCGAGGGGACCATAAGTATAAGTTTAAGCTTAGGAAACCACGAATTGATATCGCAAAGTATTCTTTTATAAATAGTGGGATAAAAGATTGGAATATGTTTCCTGAAGAGGCTCTCAAACCCTACCCGAAAAGCAAAAAAGAATTTTGGAAAATATGTTTTAAATTACTATAAGGAATTATAATGTTGCTGTGTCTGATAAATCTTACCACCTGAATTTTTTTTCTATTTGTAAGATTGATTATGTAAATAAATAAATACATCTTGGGAAAGGAAGCCATAGGGGCCATAGCCATACTCTAGATATCTCGAAACCCTGGAAAGCGATTTACTTTATGTATATGGAATCCCTCTTCAAATTTTATAAAGAAATCCAGACACGCAATGGAACAAATTACTGCAGACATTTTTCGCACTGACGGCTTCATATAAACACCTAGGCTTACATTGCGTAGTTCTCTAAACATTATGAGGAAACATCACCAACTTCCTTTTGTGGTTTCATACAATCATCCAATCGTTAGGAATATAACATAGTTCAGCTGAGAAACACTTTAAAGCTCTACAATTAAAATCTTCATAACAGATGATTCTATTTACTGCACTGTAACTTTCTGTATGAAATTAACGGAATGGGAATTCTTAGGAAAATAGACTCAAATTACACCAGTAGAACGTCATACTTAGAAATTTTAGGTTCTTCCTTATTTTAACGAAAAGTTGAACAATTTGAGGTAGTAGTTCAAATTCTAAATGGTTTCAATATAATATAATGGAAGTAACTACACAATCTGATAAAATCTTTCATAAAATTGTTAAAAATATCTCGGAATTTTGGTCGTCAGAATGATTATTTCAGCCATTGGTAGGATTTAATCACAATTCAAAGGGCACAGAGAAAACAAAGAGCCACACTTCAATTCCTTTCATTTATTTTTCCATTATAATATTGTTAATTCACGCTGTTCTAAACCATGCAACTTAATTTGAACTACGAATCCTCCGACCTGTAGGAGATTGTTTGTTTCGGCAAATCTAAAAGCTTAATTATTGTTACGAAACATAGCTCGTACGCAATGCTATAAAAACATCGCTTTAAGAGTGAGCATCGAAATGGAAAAATCAATGCAGGAATAGGAACTGTTGAAGTTAAAAGAATAATAGATGTGGTCGCAGCTACTAATTTAAATCTCATATTCCACTATTCATGCAGAATGGAGCGGAACACGATAGCTCTTAAAAATAGAAAATCGAAGAGGATTAAAAACTATTTTTGTCTCCTAACAAACATTCTGCTCGGGTGGTCGAGACTAATCACTTAGGTTCTTCGCATCCATTACTTTGAGTACATTCCATTCAGCAGGTTCTATTCCTTTCTTTCCTCTTTAACCTACTGACCCATCGGCTCTTTCAATGCTTCCCGTCCTTGCCACTCAATTTCCAGTCGAGATGAAATCCCCACTGGACTCATTATCATTCGACTTTGGACACTGTCCAGATTAATACCGAAGCCGCTCAGAACCGAAAACTTTCTTTTCGACAATCGATGTGTGTCAGAAGGTAATGGAGCGCAGATACGGATGTGTAAGTGATTGGAAAAATGACGTATGGTTTAGATTTCGAATGGTGACCTAGTGATTTATCGTCACCATTGATCTATTACGTGAACTGGTAAAATATTCCGCGAGACGAGAGAAAAAATTAAATAATACAATAATTTCATCCACTTCATATTTTAAACTTCATGATTGCGCAATTCAACTATATTTTAAGTAATAAAAATTCGAGTTTTATCGACTACCTGGGATTTGGTCAAATCTACATTCTCTAGTATTATTATTGCATCAAATACCTTTTTAATACAGAAGCCCATATACAGAGAAATTTTGGAATGATTCGTTCGATACTGCCCTATGAATGATATTATTGTAAAGTTAAAGTTCTTCAACGCCTTTCGTCATTTTGCACAAGGGAACTTCTTCTATTGCTTCCTATAAATATAAGCAATGGTTAATAACATATTCTTTCTCATATTAAATAATCTGGTAATGGACAAGAGTATATCAAGATTTATGGTTCACCATTGTTTGCATCGCTATACTCTTTAACCGTATGATTTTACAGAATGATGTATCTGGGTACGGATACTGGTGGTGCACTTACTACTACTATGTTTGAGGCGTTACGGTAGTATGTATTGCTGCCAAAGACACTGTTTCATGGAGTAGTAGGGGAACGTTTCCCTAAGTATTACCTTTTCTTGCCTTCAAATGAAGCAGGAATTTTCGTAATAAATTAATAAATCCGAAGAAATTTACCAGCGTACTGGAAATAACTGTATACTGAAATGAAAAAAAAACTTAACTCTCCAGCATTCATATCTATTCATATCTTAAATGTAAAGAAAAAGAATATATTCCGTTTAAGTATCAAACAGTAAAAAACATATTATACAGTACCTTTACCTCTGTCTACTGTTTCTCTTGTGTCCCATTTACCGTAATCATAACTTTTCTTTGATTTAATTCAATAAATGTTTGCTCTAACCTTTTAAGTGATATTTAGTACAGTTTTCTTTAATTTTTACATTTCTTTTCAGAAAAGAATTGCAAATTAGATTTACAGTTAGATGATGTTCCTTCGCCATAGTTGCTAGGATAAAATATAATTTGTCAAAATAAGATTTTCATGATCTACTTGGCATAATGAACTATAATGCAAATATGGTATTCACAACGAGCAAAATTCAATATAAACGGTAGCTTTGAGCAGGTTTTTCAAACCCCCCTTGTGGGTGTTTTCCTGGGGTGGATTTTTTTTCCTAAGAATCTCTTAGGTTTTTCACATCCACAATTCTTCTAATTGTATCTACTTTTAATTTTATAAGCAATGACGATGGGTTAGATAGACTTTTTAGTCTCAATCTCGCCCAAATAAAAGACAATTTCTTATTATTATTATTCTAAAGGAATGAATGAAAAATAGATCTGAAGGCTTTTAATTCTAGATACAAGTAGTGGGCACTCGACTAATTGTTTTATTTTCCTCTTCTTGTTTCTGCTATTCAAAATTTATAGGTTTAAAATATTACCCAAAGCCGTCTATTCTGGCGCTCCCTATATGCATGTTGTCTCTGGTTCTGGGACCAGCGGAGAGTCTCGGGTTACTGACCTTCTAGAACAGGCGGCAACGCAGGTACGGTTCACTAACAAAGGCCATTTTGAAATAGTTTTTTTTTTACTTCTAATTAATCAGCTTTTCCAGTTTTATTTCTTGCATTAAAAATTTGTTGGAAAATATCACCAAGGAGTTAAGTCAACAAGCAGCTGTAACAAACGCACCGGATGAATGTAATTAAGGCATTTTAAACCAATATTTGTCTTCCTTCCCTTGACCCTAGAGGCCTATTCCCAGGAGCTGATACGCCGCATATTGGGAGACACGACGTTTGAATCTACCATCGGAAAAACTAAACAACTGCGGATCGACGAAATTGAATACAGTTGGTCAGCTGCAGAAATCATGTTTCTCGAGTGATGGATAATAATGAAATCAGGTTTGTTGGTGCATTTATAACTCTTGAATACTGATACATATTCCACCATCTCATGAAACATAGCCTCCATAGTGGATTGATCTTATTTTTTACATAAGAATAAAACGAATCGCAAAATAATAGCAGTCATGGAGCTTCTTTTGCTACCTTACATCAGCATGTTGCCAAGTAGCTCCTTGAGATAGTGAATGGTAAAATAAAAATGGCTTATTCATCCAAATCGCTATTCTAAAATCCTAATGCAATTGGCTGATACTACCACTAGGAAGTTTTCAATCAATACATTTCCAAAGAGGGAAACCGAACCTATATCGGGGAAATACAAATACTAGTGAAACGATTCCTGATTCGTTGTGTTTATAAACTTGCATGGAAATAGAGTTAGGAATTAGATAGGAAAATCATGAATCGGCTACCCGACCAGAACATTTTAACAAGCCGTTTTGGGGACTTTGTGTGCAAGGGCAAGTGCCTAGATGGTTAAGGCAGCCTCCCGGTTAGAGGAAGATCCCGGGTTCGATTCCCGGCCCTGTCAGACTTTTTTCAAGTCCGTTTTTCCTTGGGAATTTTCCTGGGTGCACGCCCTTATGTGCAAAGTCACCTAAACCTTTTCCTTATTTTTTTATCCTTAGGGCGGTTTCTCCTCACACCTCTTTGTGTTGCCGGTGCCTCGATGAGGCCATGGCCGCAGACGATGCCGCTCAGTCGGACGAAACTGCACTTGCCCTTGCACACAAAGTCCCCAAAACGGCTTGTTAAAATGTTCTGGTCGGGTAGCCTAGATGGTTAAGGCAGCCTCCCGGTTAGAGGAAGATCCCGGGTTCGATTCCCGGCCCTGTCAGACTTTTTTCAAGTCCGTTTTTCCTTGGAAAATTTTCCTGGGTGCACGCCCTTATGTGCAAAGTCACCTAAACCCTTTCCTTATTTGTTTATTGTATTCTCAATAGAGGTATTTTTGTATGGAACAAGTTACTTAGATAAATTTCGAGGTCCTTGCCCGAAATTAACCACCGGCCGTGGTGGTCGAGTGGTTAGCATGCTCGCACGTTATCACTCCAACTCCACGGTCCCTGGTTCGAATTCCGGCTAGTCGGATTTTTCTGGCTAGGGAATGGTTGTGCGTCTTTGTAAATAGTAATAATTATTGAAATGGATGTAATTGGGATCTTCCTGTTACCATTAGAGAAGTTATTATTGCTATTATTAATACGAAATCTTTCAAAAAGGAAGGTTCTAGTGTGTTGTAATAAATTAGGAACCTCTGGAGAAGTAAGGGGTTTCTTGAGAGGTTATATACCGTAGCCCAGAAAATTTGTCGTGAACCCCAAAAAAATACAGTAAAAGCAGTTACATATCATATTTTGCATGAATAACTTAGATGTTTGGTAAATATTATCTATGTATGTAACGATAGTAACAGCTCTATAGGAGTTGTCTTAATATTATGTATGAATTCTGTATAAACTGGGTTTATGACTCGTAAATAAATAAAATTCTCTACATTGGAAGGAAGTCAGAAAATTATTTCGAGAAAGAGAGAGAAGAGTTCAACGTTAGCCGGTCTTTAGCCGGTCTCCGAACCCGCCAACAAGGACTTCTACGGAAAGGAAACACGACAAGGGCACCGAGTTTGTGTTAACTGGGTCCAACGCATGCGCAGTGGACGAAGATATATTACCCATAGGGACTTGACGCGCATGCTCAGGATTTTTATTTTATCTTGTTGCATCCCCTCAGACCACGCCCCCTCCATATCCTACAACTCCCGTCTCCTCTCCCATCCCGCTGAACAACGCTGTCCCTCCCGCAAAAATAAACTTCCCACGCCACCTACGTGTTCCCTCATCTCGTCTAGATGCACCTTCCTGCACTCCTCTCTCTATTTCCATCTCTCAATCGGGTCTAATCCGAGTTATGCCCACCAACGACAGACAGCATAAGCGATGGCTGATTCCTCTCGCCCTTTTGAAAATTTAAAAAAAATGAGAGGATATTTTTTGGGATGGATCCCGCGCTCGCATGGAAAAAAGAGTGCGTGAATGATTCATTGCCTTGCCAATTCGGGGGCGCAGTTAATTTTTTCGTTTCCCCCCGCTTCAGTTAAGTCCACAAGGAAGGGCTGTCCAACAATTCAAACCCCTCCCATGCTTGCATTCCATCAAACTAATTCTATATCGGATCAAGTACTGATCATTTTAACTGCGTTTTAAAGGATACACTATGATTGAGAGTGATCTAACATATAACACTTACTTGATTCACCTAAGTATTAAGTAAGTTATTCAATTGTACACGTACACGAGGTATGCGCCATAAATTCTCGGCCTGATATAAAAAATAAACTTGGTAAAACAAAACGTTTCATTTTTCTATATAATCTCCCTTAACTTCAATAAATTTGTTGCAAAAATCAATTAATAATTCTATGCCCTTAAAAAGTAATCTGTATAAGCCTGTTTGGCCGAGAATTTATGGCGTTTATCCCGTATCTTAATTCCATTTTTTGGGTAACCTATATTATTTTCACATGATTTACATTTACCGTTTAAGAATATTAAAGTACGTCATCGAATGCTCATTGATGATTAGCAATTCCAGGATTGGCGAACCATTCGTAGCAAGTGTGAAGCTAAAGGACTTGCGTGACAATGTGATGCCAAAACGTACAGGGAGATTTTAAATTTTATAATGTCAAAAATAAGATAATTTATTTATATTATCGTCAATCCTTATTAATAATGAACAGATGCCACATTTATTTACTGCAAGTCTTCGTTTTATAAAGTTAAGTAGGCATAATAAAGATAGTGTTTCGAGAGTTCTGCGTGCCAAAAACATTCTCTGCGTGCCACTTCGGACACGCGTGCTATAGGTGCGCCACCACTGTACTATATATATATAAAGACCACAAAGGTGAACTTAGGAGAAAACAAGTGCAATATTTTTATTTTTACATAACTCACAATGATTTCTGTTTATCATGAACGCTAAAATTCAAAAATACTTTGGTAATACTCTCTATATTTTTATACGACGAAAAAGATTACTGATAACTCTGTGTACAGATTATGATTAGCCAATATCAACCCCAAGTTATTTACTTATTGTGTATTTAAACTGGATACTTAACTATAATATATACTTGTTAGAAAGGTTATAATATCCTGTTTGGAATTTTCAAGGCAAATATTCAGTATATTCAGTTATTGTTTTCAACCAAGTGTAAATAGGAACATTTTTAGTAGATATCTACTTAGTTCATAAGAAAGGGGTTGGCTTCTTTCATTTCAATTCTCAAAATAGTTCATTATTGGTATGTCTAGGATATTTCTTTACTCGCTTCTCTCGATCCAACCCATTGATTCAGCATAAAAACTGGGTAGTTCATATAAACAGATTTTTTTGTAGTTATCTCACCGATATCTGATTATTTTACGTATTTTCAGGCTCAGTTTCTATTTAATCAATGTCCCTTGATACTGATTCCTTTCGTAAAACTGAAATAATTCTTCAATCTTAGTTAAAGTTTTACGCAACTTATCATTTTATTCTCAAGAAGTTTCCTCAACCACCAGTTCTGATATCCAACTTCCAACAGAAACGTACATGTAAATGAAATAAACCAAACTTTTTCGTATCCTTCGCTGCCGAGGAACGCTTAATTATGCAGAAGAATCCCAGAGACTTAAGTTTGATGATAAATTACTGACTTAATTTATGTAGCCTACTTTTATCTAAGAATGAAGCAAGATACTATACTATTTAGGTAAGGATGACATTTCAACAGAATATGCTTTAGGTATCTCTAAGGATTTTCAAAAAAAGTTAACTTCCATTGATAAAACCTCCCCTGAAACGACGCTCATACAAATCAAATTTATTAAAGATTAAAGTAAAGTAATAGTAAATAATATTGAAACATTTAAAAAAGCTTTCCGTTACGTTAGTACCTCAGCCTTTTATTTTGTAAATACATTATTTTTTAATTATTTTTCTATTTTCATTTCCTCTTAAAGGAACCCTTCTGTCCTTTCTAATCTATATTTTCTGTCTTAAAAGAGATTCACAAAGTTCATAAAAATTAAATTTCGAAAGCCAGCGAAATGCAATAAGATTCTTAATATAATTCTATGAGTAATGCAGCCATTTCTTTCAAACTCGATACTTTGAAAATTTAAGTAGTTAATTCGTGATTATTACAGCGCTTTGTTTCTGCTAAGCTGATCCTTCTCCTTAAAATTTTTCTTAATTGAATTTAATTCTGGCATATGGAAATATATATGAAGAAATAGATAGTGCAATAAGAAAGAAGTTAGGAAAAGACTAGTGAAAGTATTAGAAATATAAAATTGAATATTTAAATGGAAGAGCTTACTTCTCGATGCTTTACTCCATCTTTGAACGTATTAAGGATTCATTGCTTATTCACTGCGTCGAAATTTGACTCATTCAAATCTACAAAATGAAAAAAAGGTTCAAAAATAAACTTCTTTATAATATTATAAGTATTTTAGCAAATGTCGGTGTAAATTACGAGACCAATTACTCCAAAGTGGAAGAATGATTTTTCTTCCTCTCCACAAATAATAAATTGTTGAGAATTATTAAATTTATCTGCGTTACCCAGTAATGCTTATCCTAGCCGATAGAGTCGGTGGCACGTTTTTATTCAAAAAGTATTTCATGAAATCGTTATAAAAAGTCTTTAAATATGAAATAACATTTCATTTTTTAGCCATACAAGAATTACTCCATGCATATGGTTAAAAGAAGGCTCGATCAGATTATATACCTTATGAACATAGAGGTGATTGGATGAAAATGCCCCGTGGACCGGTAAGGGACTCTAATGCGGTATGGAATCAGTGACGAATATAATCAATCAGAGGCCCTAGGTGCAAGGAGCACTTTGAGGTCCCATCTAGGAATTATTCACTTCAAAAAACGATTGAACGTACTTTATTGCCTCCCCCCATTTAACGGCGAAGCACTCAGCTAGCTCTAATGATAAATCCACACCAGTACTGAGGATAAACAGTATCTATGGTAACTGTAGACGGTCTAAAAATAAACAAAATTTAATTAAAGCCTACGCAATGAAGAATGTATCGATAAATTTCTAATATCATTTGAAGTCGTATTTTTCCGTAAGTGGCAAAGTTTTCTCTAAAAGTGTAGCAAATTATTCCACTCGTTTTATATAGATCGGCTTGGTCGGGAGATTCATAGCCCCAAACCCAACCCTCTTGTGTACGGAATGTAAATTATGTCTACTAGTGGATGAAAATGCTATTCAATTAACATCGATTTCCTGGTACCCACACGAAAGGGGATACTCAGCTCAACTATTATTCGAGAAACCTTTTTCATGACCTATATGGATTTCCTTCAACTTATTAGGATCAGATTGGATTTTACCCATATTAAATTTTCCGCGTATGTATACTTAACACAAACATCAAGTGGAGATCAAAGAAAATATATTTGGCTACTTGAAAAAGATACAAATTAGTAAAAATTTCGTCTTTGATTAATTTTGATACACACTTGTGAATAACCTAACACGCGGTGAAGATTGAATGGTGTATTTGTGTTGCCGCTTGACTAATTTGCTTTAAATTTGATACAATTGACTTAAGCAGTGTGATTTGATTGGTAATCGACGAGATGCTCTAAAATAGTTAGATTCTACACAGCAGCAATTTACACACAGTTACAAGAGAATCAAACGATATATCAATTATAAGATATTTTTTATAGACAACTTGATCTGTAAAATATGAAACACCTTAAACATTTCCGTATCTCAAACAAGCGCATGGCGCAAAGTGACAATGAATGTGTCTTGATAACGAGAAATTTTGTATTTTAGTTGTGACCAAAATATTACTACCTATTAAAGATAATTCCTCTTCCATCAATATCTAGGGGAAAAGATTTTAATTCACTCAAATGCTCTTAAATGCTACTCTCCTTGGCGTTAGATAAAAATAACGGAACTTAGATGCTGCAAGTAAATAAAATTTTATGACCTTCAGTATTTGATCCATTTTGGAAATAAGTACGTGCCAGTAAATTGGAATTAAGTGATACTGAATTGATAAAAAAGTCTAATTCTTTCAAACGATCATGCTACAAAATACAATAGAAGAGTCCAAAAATTAAGGATTGAGGAAATTTTTGATTACCTTCGAGCTGTTGTTACGAAGTAAAATTTATTAACACTACGCGCTAGCGATTTATAAAATAACACACCTAGGGTAATTTTTCCCTCCTCTAATCGATGACACAGGTACATTCAAAATATAATGAAAAGGATACTCTTTTCGTTAATGTAATAGAAAATAGTTGGACGAAATATAAGATAAATTTTCTGATATTGATTGTTAATAATTTACTGATATAAATACCTCAAGGGATGAATTCACCATTAGGCCCAGAGGGCGCAAACTGAGGGCCTCACTGAAGGTTAAGGGGGCCCACAAAAGAACGTTTTTGTTTCTTTTATGATGAATGATCTCATGATTAGTCCTCAAGTCTTAAGGAGCCTCTAGTGGCGGAAATTCGCCCCTGTATAGCTCACTACATAGTAAAGCACAAATGCCATCCAATACAGGATAAGAGCTGTCTAGGCGTGCTTGATTCTAGCACTGAGGGGTGAGGTAAATTGAAGTGGAAAACAACTGCCTTGAAAGGAGCAAGGTCATCCCCCCATATTTAAAAACATCACCACTCATACACCACTCGAAGCACGCCATCGCAGATGCTGCTCATAAACATTATGAATTGATCCACGTGCCACGGATCCAAATGCTAAGCTAGCGCCAGACAGCATATGGCACGGCTATTGTTGGGTATTAGCTCTCAACCACCCTCTATTCCCCAGGACCCGGTAACTACCGATGCCGAATCGCTATCCAACGAACCTCGAGGACTCATTCATCGCTATAGAGTGCTCGAAAGTCAAAAACTCTCTCTCGCTGTTAAGGGCTCTTCTTTCCTTTGAGAGTAACCAAGTTAGCTGCTTCCACATTTTTTTCCGTCCGCTTGTTTTTCTTAGGGAGAAACATTGGCTCAAGAGACTCCCTTTCAAGTTCGCCTCCGGCATGCACGCTGCCGAGATTGAGTGCAAACATTTGCAAAGAAATTACAAAGAATCCGAAGCCGAGATCCAAAATGGTCTTTCATCCTTACGATTCCGTTTCCTTCAAGTTTTCTCTTCTAGCTCTTTGCTATCTTTCTCGTTACGTATATTCAAATAATTGCATGTATTTCCAATAATGACATATGTCATTTCAATGTCGATTAGAAAGGATTGCGGATATGATGTAAAACAGCGGAAAATTGAATGGGATATTATAATTTAATTTTTATAAATTGATTTTTAAAATTTTATTTTTCTTTTTTTAAGGTTAAAATAATATTTTTCAGAATGTTTCCTGCGATATAAATATCATATCTTGCTGCATACATGAAAACGTTTCATTGACTAATACCGGTCAATAGCTAGTCCTGATGGATATTGGAGTTAAAATATATTTCTAGCTATTTACCCTAAGAAATTTTACTCTCCATTTTTAACTACCACATCTAGTAGTTATTGGGCTCCCGGATAGTCATGTGGACAACGCGTTTGCCTTTGGTGAAAGTGGTCCTTGGTTTGATTCCCAGTGGGGGCCAATGTGCGAAATGACCTAAGCTGTTGAAGCATTTTTAACAATACTACTACTTCTCCTATAGTTATTAAATCATATTTAGAACTGAAAATTTCTAATGTGCCAGTTTTCAATGAAAGAAGTAAACATTTACTTTATCATTAAATACGAAAAAATATAAATCATTCATGGTGTAAAAATACTATGCCTTCCGAATCGTTTGCTCTATCTTTATCGGCTGTCAAATTTTATTCGCATCGGCAGAATGTTCTCTCCTGTGGTGCGAACACATGACATAGTGCGGGGTGAGCTATCGAACAATGGGGTGACACGCGTGACTTGCGGTAGGCAACAGCTGGTGACTTCCTCTCAGAGAAAGGTCCAGTGGAAAAGAAGGAATATATTTGAGAAGACTTATATAAATGGCACAGAGAAGAAGTTACGAGCTCGTAACTGCAAAGAGAACGCTTTGAACTTGCGGATGAAATCATTTCTGAACTTATCTTGAATGATATCATCTTAAATAATCTTATCTTAACTTATACCTCTTTTCTGACTCGCTAATCATATCCGATTTTTCACAGTTTTCCTAATTTCATTAGATACTGGGAATTAATTTATTACTAATCATAACTTTAACAGATTTACATTGATAAATATTGTTTATATTTCCAAAATTGATTATTGTGTACTATGTAGTTCACTGTTCAAGCCATCATTATTATTATGATAATGATCATTGATTAATTTCGTCAAGTCAGGTGGTATAAAGAATAATACCTTCATATTTCGTTGAAAGTAATCCGTATCATACAAGTGGATACGAACATACTAGCTATTGATGGGATTATGATGATGAAAAATGAAGCTTAGTTACGTACGAATCTGGAGAAAATCCATTCGTAACTCTTTATAGTTATCAGCTCTGAGGCTTTAAAAACAATAGAGATACAAACGAAGAACGGGCTGAAATAGCATTGGCGTAGCACTACTAACACAGCATACCAATGAAACTGAAGGTTATAATATTTAGCATCCGTTTATTTTCGCGAGAGAAAAAAATGGTAATTAAAAAGAACCAGAGAAAATTATAAAGGGGTAGGTGGAATCTCACTGGGACTTCTATTATATATTATACATATGTATATTATACGCATACATACATACAAGGTAAATGCTTTAATTTGAACAATTGTAGAAATTAAATTAGAGTGAAGTATTGATAGTCTTTTTAATTCATAATATTTTTCTTCATTAATAAATAACTAATTCATACTGGATAGATATTTAAAACTTTTTTTATTTCAAGGTAGTGAGTAATAACCGATTTCTACTTGCACAGTTTGTTTGCATATGGATGCTAAAAGGTGATCAAAAGGAAGTGATCATAGTGATCAGAATAAAGTAGGGTAATTAGTGAAGGAAGAGATGACGTAACAAAAAATTCAGTCACATTATTTCGTTGATAAGGAGGATCATAAAGAAATGCAAATAGACAAGATACAGACATATTGGTAAGACCATGACCATCCCTGCTGTCAATTGATAGTGTTTGGTGGAATATTTTTAATAACCGTCAATAATATTCCAAAAATGTGACTCCAAAGAACCTTCAGCCATCCAAATATTTTAGTACCTTGATGTTGCTTCAGCATGACAGATTTAAAATGTGTATACTCCTCCTGGATTACAGCACTTCTAATTCTGTATGGTATTGAATTATATCGAAAACCTTTTATCGAAATATTCCTTTAGGAAAAGATTAAGACGTTCTGTTCCATATAAACATATGTGCCCCAAACGTAAAGTTTTTGCTATATCAATCACGTAAAAAATTATTAGTATACAGCATTTACTCCCTAAAATATTTGATTGATCGCGATCATCAGGTAGATTAGGAACGATCAACCTGTCATCCGTAGCCACCCACTGATGTCACCAGAGAGAGCGTGAGAATATATTTAAACTCCCGATTTCCTCTGCGAAAGATAATACAGTTAGTAACCATCAATGAACAAAACGGCGAGAACTCTGTTTGCGTGAAGAACCCTTTGTGGATCGTCATTACGCCCCCTTATTCAATTCACTCCCTCTCCTCGCCCTTGTACACTTAAATCCCGGCTGATTTTCTCGAACAGAGGTCAGGAGAGGGAGCGTGAGACAAGAGGGGGAGTGTTTTCGGTAGGGCGGTGGGGGAGGTGGCCGCCGGTCCCTCGAGGACCGCAGGGAAGGGGCTTGCGGCAGATGGTACCGCGCACAAGTGCATTTGTGCGGGAAAGTGTGGGGCGGAGGCCGTTGGGAAGCGGAGAATGGGCGGGGGAAGCCCAAGGAAGGACGTGGAGGTCGCGTGGCGGAGGTTCTTCTTTCGGGCGGGACGGGCGACAAGACGCGTGCACGGGCCGTCGTCCAGTTGAGTGCCCGAACGCACCTTTCAGTCCTCGTCAAAGGGCGGGCTGTTTACGCCTTGCAGAAAGAACCGGGGAGGGTGCGGTCCCACCGCAGCTCCTCTTGCACCCTCCGGCACCCTCTCTCTCTCCCTCGAGGCGACCTCTTTTCCGTTCAATCGCCCTCGTTTGAAACTGTTGTTGACCTCTCTAACCAAGCTCACCTAATGCAAATTTCATGCGCATACACCGTGCTACCGGGTCCTCTTTTTGGAACGAGGATGGTCTTTTTTCGCCGGCCGTTTTCCCACTGTTTTACCATTGCTTTGGGCCAATTTTTGCCTGCGGTTTCCGTTCTGTCGTTGGGGTGCTCGAAATTGGATTTTCTTTGCGTTTTTACGCATCGCGCCGTATGGATTGCATAATTCATGGGTGCGAGCGAGGGAGCGGCGATTCGATTAACCTCGGCGGTATTTGATGAGCTCACTCGAAAGATGATATTATGTCTGCTTGTTTATCTTCTCTTTATGCCGCTTAAAGGAATGGGTAGTTAATTAAATATTCGGAAAACTTGATTGAAGTTTTTTATCTCCAAGAATGACTCAAATGTATTTTATCCACTATTTAAATGAATTTTACACAAGTGAATAAAGTAATTACGACCAAATTTCTTAAAAGTATTGAAAATATGTACTTTCCGCTGTGTATTTCAACTCACTGTCACAATATGTCTGTTCACGCAAAACGTTGGAGATATAATGTATATGAAAATGGAAAAGGGCATGACTAAAATATAACGTAATGAAATAGGGTTAATGATTTACATACGAATTATTGAAATATTTTATAAATCGATTTTGCTTGACATCACAAACTTGGTAAATATTGATATCCATCAACCAATTTGGGAATGTAACAAAATTTATTTTTACAATAAATTTGATGGTATGGTTGTCAATGGTTTAAACGGTTGGCTATTGGAGAGTTTTGTATATATAATGAGATAATTTCTAGAGATTTGGAACATTTAAGAGCGGAATAATTTACCAAATAAGAGTTTCGGATAAATTATTGAAAATTTAAAACGTGAGGGAAATTGGGAGAGTGGGTATACATTCGAATGTAAAATATAAATTAAAAAATAACTTGGTGATATCAACGACTGCAATACACTGCCAGAATAACCCTATAGAAATCGAGTGCATTTTTTCATTTATATTATTTGTCTTTTCCATTTCTAATACCCCAGAGGAATTAAATATCATATTACTATTGATTCTATCAGTGAGAAATCCCCTACCGCAAAACTGTGACTGTCACTGAGGGAGAGAGAGAGGGTGAGGTATACAATACCGTCACTGAGGGAGAGAGAGAGAGAGGTAAACAATACCGTGGGAGTTCTTCCTCTTCTTTTATCTTCGGATAGCATCTTTAGAGCCACAGTGACATTTTGCAACCTTTGACATATAGCGAAGACTTTATATATTTATGCAACGATAACTTCTGTTTTCATATTACATTATCTGCTTTATGGTATATTATAATCATTTGACAGTCATAAAATATTGAAATTAAAATTGAAGAAGTGTTTAAATTTGCCTCTCTGCATATAAAATCATATACGTTAATATTGAGTTGAAGTAAATTATACAGCTCGATCAAGGTAAAGTAGGGAATTACGTACTATACTTAATTATTTATCGATTAAAATTGGTGAAATGATTTAATCGATATTTTTATCGAAATTAATATCTTTCTTTAGTTTTATTTACATATATATGCTACCCAACGCTCTACTCCACAAAAATCTATTTCGTCCACATTAAATTGTAAATTTTTCTCAACTATTAACTCTTATTTCATCAATTCTGTAGAATACAGAAAATCAGTTCATGAAGTTAGACAGATTTGAGTCTATTCGTTCTATCTTCGGCACATTAATGGAAATTTTAATCAACTATTTATTATCAAAAACTCTGAGCTTCACATATAAAAAGTATTCTTCAGACACAAAAATCTTTAATGATATCAATTCAACAGTTGGATGTCAAAAGATAAAAATAAATCAATTACGGTAAATTTAAACTTGTTTTAACATGCTTCTTCAATCTGTTGAATGCAGGCAGGTGATCTAAACATTGTGTTCATACTTTGGAACATGGAAGAAGATTCATGGACCCCGGGGTAACACAGTAGGTAAATCAGTACGCCTTTGAAGAGAGCGGTCCGGGGTTCAATTTAACGGAGGTGCCCTACAGTTAAAAGGTGAAAATCGACCTCAGCTATCGAAGCATATCCATAAAAGGTAATAATACTGGAATATTTTCAATTTTATGATTATTCAGAATAAAATCAAGCAAATATCTTTCCAGCATTCTGTTAAACCAGTTAACTTATTAAATTCCTAATTCCTAAAAGAAGATTCAATAGCTTCTAAAATTAGGTAATTTGTTGATTTATTGTGGAAACAAATGTGAAAATAATAAAATAAACTAAAGCAAAATCATAACTCCTTCGATTCCGTAGATATTGCTTTTCCGATCAAACATTTTCCGTACTTCCCTGAGTCACTGATGACTAGCGAAAATAGAAGTGTCAAAAAGAATGATGATAAAAGATTGAAGACGGTTGATGTTTATATTAGATTAGAATATAATAAGTTATCACGATTGGATTCCGTGTCACATGCAAGAAAAACAACGCTAAATACTTCATAGTCATTGGGGAAAATTATCTCACGCAGCGTCTTCAGAATACATTATAACAAATGATCAGTTCATCATCACCCCCTGCCACACCCCGAAAGGCGGCTTGTAGGGTATTAATGTAGATGTAGATCATAAGTATTTCAGAAATTAAACAAAAAACATTCAAATCTTGATTTTGTCGAGGATATTATTCATCACATCATACATTTGCTCTATAGCAACAGATTTTGTGAATTAATTGGGATTTTAACTGAACGATGAGCATAAAACATAATGAGTATAAAATACGTATCTTCTATGCATACGAAGGATTCGTATAGATGAAATATTTCATACTGGGTATAAAAATAGATTGAATTTATCGTAAATAAGAACTGGCCATTACGGAGGGATGTTTTCATCCGAAGGCGGATAGACTATACAAAGGCGAAACTAACAAAAGTAATGAAGATGCAGAGAAAAATACTATCTGCGAAACCTTTGAGGGCACAGAAAGGGGACGACAGGGTAAGAGAAGGGGGAAGACAGTAATAGGAAGGGTACGTCAATTTCCTACTCCCTAGGGTTCTTCCTCCAGGATAATTATTTTTGATATGGATTCCTATTCATGTTTCCTCCCCGCCCCGAAAGAGGCCACCAGTGTTCCATGGCTTAATGTTTGTCCACCGGGAGGTAATCTTCGATAACCGCGGCGGGCGTGTGGCCCGTGCCTCTTCTGTAAACCGCGCGTGCGGCCGGGCCGACGAGATGAAAGCGGCCATTGTCGCGGAAAAAAGCGGACACGTGCGGGGGGATCGGCCGGCAACTCTCTCGGCATCGCCCCTGAATTCGCGGAGGCGGTCCATCAAAGGAGCGAACCTCCAAGGTTGCAGAATGAAACAGTAGTTAAAGTATATTTTATGCATCGAAAGAAGCTGCGAGTGGATGGGGGGAAATCAGATTGTCGATCACGTGACGATCTTTGGAAGCGCCTGTAAGGAGCGTGCATCCCGTCCGGGGTACAACAATGGAGACTAGGAGCAAGTGTAACATGATGACATATCCGGAGGACAAATATTCAACTGCCTATCGGGGTATGTTTTCCTTGTGATTACATCTGTTTGAGGGAATAAAAGAGACGTATTTCCTATAGAATTATTTTCCCACTCATCCCAGCTATTTCGCCTTACGGAAATGAATTAGATCAGATTAATCTAGTCGGACTATTTAGATTATAATATAATATTTATGGCCAAATGATAATTAAATTCTCGTTTTAACAAGTTATATATTGATAAAGAATTTAAATGTAAATTAAAAACAAAATCTGCCTCAAAAACTTTTCCCTTAAGTTCCTCTGCCTAAAGATTTCTTACACGTTTACTTTCATAAAAGTATCGTTTACTCTGCATTCAGATTTCCTGCTATCGCATAACTTCTATATGCTTTGAAGAAATAAATATTAATTTCCCTCGATATATAAACAGCCCGGTGGTATACAACCATGTAAATAGGTTATAAGAGAGTTCCCATGTTAAATTTAACATATTAGTTGACAATAAGAAAAATATTCATCATGAATTACAGAAAACAGAATAAAAAAATGAGGTCCATAATTGTTTCTATCTTATGCAGATACAACGTTGTATATATATGAGAGGCTAAAAGTAACCTTAACTTTTTTCTACAACCAAATACTATAACTCGAATATGAAAACTTGTCATCAATTTTAATTTTGCCACATCCTCATTCAAGGCCATTGTGTTATCGCCTTTTCGTTGTTTTGATTACACGATAAATAAATCCTTTTATGTGTAGCCTGTCAACAATATGTGAAATCTCTTGCCACCAAGAGGCTTGTTATGTGGACCCAAAATATGATTAGGGAATTATAAGAGTGGAAGAAAATTAAAAATTCAGATCTGTGTTCTTTTTGATCAACGAACAATTAAATTTCCGCAACAAACAATTTCCGAACGGAACAAACTAAATTTTTGGACATAATTGCGTGTATCAAACAGTTCTGAGAAGGCCCGCAATCCGATTTACCGCTCATTGTTTCTCCACTTAGCATATAATGCTCCATAATGGGAGCTTTAAAGACACGGAAAAACTTAAGTTTAACATCACTTGCAGACAGGGTTGCGCGAAATTATTTTCTTCTCACTTGCTCACTCACTTTGAAATTTCCTGGGTAATTTACACACACTTGCTGAAATGACAGAAATCTTTCGCCGTGTATTTGAATGATCTGACAGATTTTTTTTCCTTCAGTAGACAAACTTAACATTAGTACATGTTTACTTTCTTTGGTGCATATTTCTAAGAGCACGAGTGTATTTGTTTTACTCCGATCACGTCAAAGTGCAGGAGGTGAATAGTGAAACTACATCGCAAGAACTACATACGTGAACAATCAACAACACCAAGCCATGAGAGAATGAAAATCATATTGAAAAATTTTGATTCTAAGTAAGGTTCCTTTTTGATTCGCCCTCATGTGAGTCAACAGATTTCAGGAAGAGAAATAAAACTCATAAAGTTAAAGAGAAGTGATAATTGCGACATGATTGGGACTTGAACCCAGGCCTCTCTCTTTCTTGGCAGTTATTCTAATCACAAAACTACCATGGCACATCAATTAAAATTCTGTTACAGGAACTCTTTATGAACAAAACTCCGGAAGGAAGAAAGATCTTCCGATCTTACTGGTATCGAAACACTCAACTAAGTGTAAATATGAAACTGCTTTAAGGCTTTAAGCTTGTTAGGATATGTTTTATCGTAAATGTATATCAATGGCTGTTTTTATATCGAATTCCTGTGACTACGATGCCGAAGGCTGACTATCACAGGGTAAATAATTTAGCAGTTCAGTTAAGTATTCCTTCAACTGTCCCCACCGTAGAGCTAAATGTAAATGGGGCGTAAATATATGCCTTCGTCATTTATTGGAATAAATGTCTAAGTCTAGCTAAAGAATAGCCTATAAACTTTGTAAATGGTTGTATGTGAGAATTTGAAGTAGCAACGATCTGCCACGTTGATGTCAGTATAACACGATCCAACTTCTTTGAGTTAAATGAAGATTTTTAAAAGATGAACTTATTCATTATCATAAATCACCTCAACATTTCCCAGTATTTTTTCTGAATTTTCAACTGAATTCACCGGACTCAGAAAAGAATTTATATATCAATATGCACTGTATATCAATAGTGTGAAGGTATTTTGAAATGTATTAAGTAAAAATAATTATTAGTAATTAAAAATAACTACATGTAATTAAATACCATAATACATCTCTAATTGAAGAAATCATAAAATTATCCGATGAATACAATGAACATCATCCAAGTTATTCAGAATTGTTCCGAGATTCCAATTCAGAACCATTTCTTACATGCAATTATTGTTGTTAATTTTCAAGGGGAAACAAAGATAGGCTGCTTCGATCAGCTCATTGTGGAATGAATGAAAATAACTAATATTTACTTCTTGTTTTCGAAATAGTTCCACGTTGGAAGATAATAATCAGTCTTCACCTTTACTTAGAAGTTCTGTCTACTATTTATAAAGACTCTCTACTCGTAAATTCAGAGCATCGGGAGTTGTATTTAAAAGATATTCCGTCCTTTTAGAAACATTTTCAACTTATCTATAGATTCTATTAAATATTAAAATTTTAGATACATATAGGTTTAAAATTTCTAATCAAAGAAAGCATATGATGAAAGAATACTGGTGTCTTAGTTTATCCGATTAAAGCATAAATGAATTACATGTATATATGATTTCAAGAAAGGTTAAAAAATAATTTTATTTATTTCAGCGACCATAGGTTATACATAAGTAATTCATCAAGTTATAAAAAAGCGATCAAGAAAATTTGGATGCGGATGTGAAATTTAAGAAGAAAAGTATTCAACCAAACAAATTACTCTGAAAGCATCAACTTGTGTGCTACAAAATATCATTCTATTTGTAATATGTAAGACCTTTTAAGGCATATAATACACCAAAAGCATGGCACTATCTCTGAACTCTTTCTTAATATCTGTTTCTATAGTAAAAGTTTTAATTTTGGCAACTAGTGTTTTTACGTATCAATTATTCGTTGTCCATGCCGGGTTTAAGAGGTGTATGAAATTGCATAAACTATTCAAAAAAGACCAATAAAACTGAGATAAATTAATTAATGATAACAAAAATAGGAGAATTGCTCTTGTTATCTCGTTAAAGTCATTTATTAAAACGTTTTATTCAATAATATATTTTTATATCACTATCATTTTGATTTGGGTAGTAATGATATTTCAAAATGATTGATTCATTTACGATAAATAAGGAAGAAAGATTTAGTTTTCCTGGATACCTCAAGAATTAGCTATAACTTTATGGCATTAGGAAGAATCTAAAGCGAATAATGAATTGGAAGTTGCAAAGTAACAGTAGCTGCCCAAGATAAATTTAAAAAATTATCTGAATTCATTTTCAAGTTAAATTTTGAACATTTTCCTCTGATACATGGACAGCAGGCCTCATGAATTTTAAATGAGAACATGTGCTTCCCTGTTAATATATATACGTACCTCGGTGTTTGTAAAGGTAAACACTCACATTTACTGCAATTTTCGTATTGATTGAAAGGTTTTTAGGGTTGAATTAATTTTAATTGGAACTGTTAGGGCTAATGAAAAAGTTCATTTTCTGATTAAATAAATTTAAAATTCATAAACCTCATCAAAGCTCGTGACAAATGAGGCAGATAATTGCAAAATATATCTCTTAATGTATCATAGTTGCCTATATTAATAAATTTTGACAAAGCTGTCGATACAATTAAAACTTCTGTCAATGTAAAACAAATTACGTATAAATAATGAGAGAACTCATAACGAAAATTTTAATATTGGTATGAGAGTGATCATATGATAAGGACGAATACCTTTTACTTGTTTTAAATGTGAAATTAGTTTCCCTGATTAACCGCATAAATGAGATTTTGCAATTACTTCAAATGGTAGAGTTATTTCTACGTTTGCGTATTTACCTTCACATGCCAGTTAAGTCAGACTGGACATTCATTTCGAAATAACGTAGTTTTATTTCTTTTTTTGTAGAATCTCACTTAATTTCGTTCTATTTACTATCTAAATATATTTTTGCTACTTCTATAAATCTTATTTTCTGTAAATGAAGAAGAGCTTTCAAACCTAAGAGATACATCTTCGCGCCATCTTGAATTGGAAGTGAGCTGGACTGGGAAATTCTTTAGGGAAATATGGCAATATTTTATTTCAAACCCCATAAAGGAGACGAAATTGAAGAAGATTCGTGTTATTAGCTAATATTTTTAAGGGTATGTAAAATTACTTTATATGACATGGAAATTTATAAGCAAATTTTTTTGAATAAATTCCTCTTTGTCGTTAATTTCAAGAAACCCTGACTCTGTATATGGACCTAAAAACCATTTATAGACCAAGAAACCTCTTATTTGGGTACCACTCAATTGAAATACAAATACTTGATGTATTGGCTTACATTTTCCCCTGCATATTTATTTCAAAAACACGCATAGCAAAAAAAAATCGGAAATAATTTTCACTAATGTTTCATCATTTAAGAAAACTGGAGAACATCCGTCATCATCGACATCATGTTTTTATCTGCATACATCAATATATTTAATAATTCTATAATTGATTTATATTAATTCAGATGCCATTTGACATAGAGTGTCGTAACTATATATTCTCTAAGATGTTCTAACATATCAAAATGAAATGCAGAACACAGGTTGGAAATTACTCAAGTAATAAAAAAACACTAAAAGAGCTGGTACGAGACTTATCCATAATCCATCCATCGTAGTTACGTGATTGTGTAAACATAATTCCCGGTTTATGTTTACGACTTGTTAGGCTATTATTGGAACAACAAGAATTCTTATTTTAAATTTAATTTTCTTGTTATAGCTTTTCTATTGAAACAAGCATAATAGTGTTCAAATAATAAGACACGCAACACAATGGAACGAAGCTACTGATTCTAGAGATATTAGATAGAACACATTCTAGAGATGGTTAACCATCAATATCTGTCACAATGAGATTGAATTGTTATTCGGCTGTTTAATTACAGTTATTATCTAAGCATAGCATAATATTATCGATTATAGGTTCTCACAGTGATATGATAGATACATAAATAATTCAAGAAAAATTCCTTGGTAATAATATTATGATTGCATTTTCTACAACAAAAATAAATCTAATTGGATAACTCCTAGTAGTTAATTCTTGACTACACAGTAGAAGATTTTAATAAGCGGGAGACGAATTTTATCATATTAAACTATGTTATGGTTTCGAAGTCTTTCAAAAATACACTAGGGTTCTATAGGTTTGAATTGATGAAACAGAATCTAGTAATTAAATATGATATATATATATATATATATATATATATATATATATATATATATATATATATATATACCTATTCAAAATTCGAAGGTCCAGTCCAGGTCCAGTTTTATTTCTAAAAGCAGCAAATGCGACCACGTGCGATAATTTCATACTTGTTATATCACTTTAAATTCAAACGTAAAATTTTTGGTGGAGATATTAATAAAATTATTAAAACAGAAATCGAGTAGAATACATATAAGATGGAATATTTCTTATCGGAAAAAATACTTAATTTATAATAAAATAACCGACGAAGATTAACCAACGTAATCCTAAGAACGTTTCCTTCACCAGGGTCAAAGACATAATTTCCACAAGCCTTGTCAAATCTACCTACAGAAACTTATTGGAATTTATCCTTGGTGCCGCTAGCCTGAATTCCTTCCCTGCTCAAAATTAAAGAACAAACTTCCACTTACCCTCCAAGGACTTATTCCTAGAGAGCAGCGCCAGTAACACATCCGGACCCGGAGGCTGCTGAGTTGGTCCAGCGGCACCGCCCATGAGGCCACCAGCGGCCTCCACGCCTCCCTTCCCGCCCCCAGCCGCGCCCCTGCCCCCCGCGGCCGGGGGCAAGGGCGGCGGCGGTCCAACGGCGGCCGACATGGCCCCCTCGAGGCCCGGTGGGAACAGCGTCGTGGCGGGGGCGTAGAGACTTTGAGGGAGGCAAGGCCCCACGGCGCTGCCGTGAGGAATGAAGAGTATCTTGCGGTCGGAGAAGAAAGCCGGGGGAGAAAAACACCCTCCGCGGCTGGAGCGCAGTAGGTCCACGGTCCGAAAAACGTCGCACTGTTCCTCGAGAATGACCGGCAACGGGGGGATCTTTCACCGGGGGGTCTTCGCCCGTCTGCCGAGTGCTTCACGCCACCCCTAACGTCCACCAGAGCTTTCGCAGCTCCGACTGCCCCCGCGCGGGGGCGGGTGGACCGCCGGCGACGAAGAGCACATCGATCGGCGACCCACGCAAGCGCTTTGCGCCTGCGAATCCCTGCCCTCCGGAGAGTGAGGGGGAGTGTCCAAGAGGGTGGGGGAGGCGCACGCGTGTCGGAGGGGTGGGGCGTGTTAAAAGCGCGGGGATGCGAGCACACGGGGGTAGAGGAGGATTAAACGCATGGTGAGGGGGTAGATGAGAAGGAGGCAAGGGGGGGAATGCTTTAAAGCAGGAGTGCACGGGAAAAAGAGGGGTTTTAAACGCGCGTGTGTGCTCCCCTGCATCGGCCATTTTGACGGCTGAGTGTGCGAGGAAGAAAAATAGGGAAATGGGAGGCGAGGAAAGAGGTGTTCGGAGGAATTGGGGTGGCTGAGAGGGGGTTGTCCGCGCGTGTTGAGAGGTGGGAGGATGAAAAATGCTCTAACTAAGAAAAATGCGAAGAAAGGGAATGAGAAAAGGGTGGGCGGCTCGTTTGTTTCTTTTTACGAATTTTGGGGTGGATTCACCCAAAGGAATCTCTCTTCATAAAGCGAGGAGAGAATCTATCGAAATGACCCTTTTTGACAGTTTGTAAAACTCAAGCCCCTGGGATTAACTTTAACCTACGACTTCTCACTCTACATTCGCTAAGAGACTTACCGTAAAGACAAATGAACTATGTAATTAAGCTCAGACACTCAAACTGTCTCTTTATAAGCAACGAATGGTTTAGCTATCATTAATCGAAGAAGGCATTGCTAGATGGAAATTTATAACAGTATACAAATAATTTCCATTTAACATGAAATATTCAGTGAAACAATATTCGAGGTAAATATTTATTTGCACAAAACAAAATCGTAGTGGAATTTCCACATGCATATAAAGTAATTGTTTTTTATATTTATTGAAATTTTCTCATAGTGTAATTTAGCTTTTACTAGAGTTATATAACTTTCAATGCATGAATTATATCTCCATGGAGTTTTCCACATTTAGGGAAGTGCAAAAAGGAAACTAATGAGTAAATTCTGAGGGTTGAATATGGTTTTATTTCGATCTTGAAATAAATATGTATCTTTATGATACTATCCATTCAATAGCAACCGTTTCAGGATATTTCCAAAATTTGTCATTTAAAGACGTAATTTTTGTACCTTATTATTATAATGATCTTGCCATAATCGCAATTATGCATACCTTTTTCATTAAGCCCAGTTCAAGTTATAATAGACGAATTTAAATTTCATGACTGTGAATTCTGTAATGTTTACTCATAGTATTCGAATTATTCAAATGTGTTACTTGAAGAGCTACTCAGAGATGAAGGTATGTGTTACTAATATTTGCTGAAGTGGAGAGCTCTCGTCTTGAATAATGGTTCTAATAGCGTTTAAATCAAGCAGGTGCCATAAAATATAGAAAAGCTGAAACAATACGATTCGCGAAGTATTTTTTGGTGCTGTGGACTTTATTTGTTGTATTTATCGAATGATAATGTATTCAAAAAGCCATTCCACAGCTTCCTCCAAAATGTGTAGAATAATATATTTAAAATTTTTACGATACTGTGTTCCTCTAATCTCTCCTTCCTTGTTTTTAGTGTGCTTGATGAATTTCGCAATTCTGTACCTTTCAATAGTCATTGCTATCACTTCATCGTTTGCGATGTTTACAAAAATTCAGAATTTACAAAATATTCTAAAATATATCTCAAGTTAAATGTGCCTGGGACTAATAGAAATCGATTCGCCGAGTACGAGATGAGTTATTCAGGTACTGTTGTCATAGAAAGATGAACTATCTTATTGGTCGATACAAATATAATACGTTCAATAACGTAGTAAGATTATTTTGGAAAATTTATCGTTGTAAGTAAATTGGGCAGAGGAAAGATCATAGCCCGAACGATATCTGATCCATGAAATCAAAAAATCGATGCTCATAATCATGAATAATTAATCGATGAAGTGTAGATACTACTCTATTTATCCAATATAGAATTAAAACGTTTCAATTGATGTTTGACTTTCCGCGTGAGATTCCTGAATTTCCCGATGTCCTTTCTGATGCACATGGCATAAGAGCACTGTATCTTCACACGCAGATTTCTCTTGCAAAACTGTTCTAATGGTATTGTTTTCCATCTTTGTTTCCGTCATTAAAATTTCGTCTGCGTCACAGATGAATCGTACTGCGATTCTTTAAGCAATTAGCGTTGATTGCTTGTAACGGAAGTGCTTTTGGGAGCCGCTCTTTGCAAAGCAGACACTACAGGCACAGAGGAAAATTTGTATCGATTTAGGATGCTTGAGAACTAAATTTTGAATAGCAAACAATCGTAACGGAACGTAATTATTTATCATATCTTTTGTGCTGCACAATTTCTGCACATCATACTATATTATATGAATCCTCTCAGAGGATAAAAATCTATGGAGGAATGCGACAGCTACTTGCTAATCTGTGGGCTGAAAACTAAAGAGATAGATAATATCTATATATATATTGTATACCAGTTTGGTTCATACTCAATTGAATCTATCAATAGATTCTGGCAAGACTTTATGGTAGGCAGCTAAATAACTAACTAAATTAAACAAAACGTTTAACATTACCATGGAAGGATTTATTTGATTACGAGACGCAAAACCTGGTCGCTTAGTAAATCCTTCTGTGGCATGGGCAAACGTTTTGTTTCATTCTGTCAATGCGAGATATATCTTGTAATCTTTTTCAGGAATTTTAGTAGTTCTCAATGCTTTATGTGAGAATCAAAAAACATGGCATACCTAGATACTCGCTCTAATAAAGTCCTTATATTATTATTATTACATCCGGACACGCTTTTCGCTCCTATAATTGATACAGGAGAAAAAGTCATGCAGAGATTAATTAAGGGGGGATTCCCATGCAGATAATGGTTCAGATTTTTACGACCTGGATTACGCATGCATGCTTCCGAGGAAGAAAGAACGCTATTTGTTTTAATCAACGTTATGGCTGGGTCCGAGACCACCGCACGTCGGAAGGGCCGTAAAAGAACGCGATAACCGTTTCTTCGCCTCGAAAATATGTCCCCTAATTCCCCCCGCCGAGTTTTCAACTACTCCTTTAAAAATTCAGCGTGAGATGGCGAGCGGGGGAGAGGGCCAAAACCTCCTCGGCATGGCGTGCTCGGGAAATCCGAGCAGTTCAAAGGGCGTAGTGGAAAAACTCCCGCGATCTGCGCAAGCCCCGGCGATCCCTTCCTCGAGAGCCGCCCCTCGCTCTGCACTACCATCCACTCCACCTCCCTCTCCCGGCCAACATCCTCGCATGCAAAAAGAGAGGGGTTAAAAAAATGTTCATCCCCAGTCGCTGTCAGCAGCCCTGTTCCATCGATAGAATTTTTAACCTCTCTTCCCATGAACACGTTATCTCCGCCTACACCTCCCGCTTCCATCCGATCTCCTTGCATACGTTCCGCTCGGCACAGCACGCCCGGGACGGTTTTACATTGTGATCCACATACACACACACACACGAACACCGTGGGCTCGCTCCGAAGTCATAAATATGACTCGCTTATTGGGCGAGGGGGAGGGAGTTTCTTTTTTACCGGTGGCTTTTTCCGGTTTCGGGGAAGGACAATGTAAAGTAAAAGCTTCTGGTGTGGATGGAGCTGTATGGGTGGGGAGGTACAATGATCTGAAATGGGTCGGTTGGGACGGAGGCGATATATTTGTGAATTTTTCTTTTACTTATATCTTATCACGTAATGGTTTCAATTTGGATTAAGCATAAACTTATACGAGTGATACAGCAGATACCTGAATAATCTTAGAAACCAGAAGAGCATTTAAATCGAGTGATGTAAAGCAAACTTGGATTATTTATACCAGAAGGTGATAATAGTTTGAAATATAGAAGGATTTCATTTCGGAATAAATTTTTACTTGCACGAGTGATTAAGCAGAAATCGAAATCGTATTGCGAGCCAGATGAGAATTTGAATCGAATGAAGTAAAGCGATCTTGGATAATTTGAAGTATGGATACCAGAAGGTGTTACTGGTTTGAAATTTAGAATTTCTCATTTAGGATTTATCCATCAGAAGATTTCTCATAATACCATTTTAGTGGATCATTCATCATTATGTTAATGACTTACGAGTCGATTCTGAAATTATACGTAATTTATGTTGTGCTTTCGCAGTAAGAACGGAATGAACTGCTGAAAAACTCGTTAAACGTGTTTTTCTTTGATCATAAGCATTAGCATTGGTTTTCTATCGAAGTATAATTTTTCTGATTTTGGTAAACCATTCACCTCGAATGTATTAATGCCTGATAAATAGTTGATTAATTGAAAGTTAAAAACTGAATTTTAGGATGATTTTCACAAAACATATTTTCTCAAAATCTTTTATAGATCAAAAGTAATATCTCTTGAATTTCTTCATTTTATTTCATTGATTGGCTCCCGGATAGTCATGTGGACAGCGCGTTTGCCTTTGGTGAAAGCGGTCCCGGGTTCGATTCCCGGTGGGAGCCAATGTGCGAAATGACCTAAGCTGTCGAAGCACATTTAACAATACTACTACTATTATTTCATTGATTTTCAAAGCTATTGATTCTTTTTTAAGTAAGCATGGAATAGGTGCGTTGCTGCAAACGTTATGATATCAAACTGATTTCCTTAGCAAATATATACCTGTTGAATACTGTTTTTCAATCTTACTGTAAATATTCACCATTACATTAAGCAACTGTATGCATCTACGTGCTTAACATCTTACTAATTATTTTTTAATACATGCCTAAAACAAAATGAGAACATTCTAAAATCTATCACGCAATAACTCCCTATACTTATAATAGCTCAACTTAACTAAAATGTTACATTCAAACGGATGTATTTGGTCAGGAATATTTAATCGCTTCATTTCAAATTAGTTCCATTCCTTGGATAAGATTTAAATAGTGATTTGTTATTATTCTCAGAAATCGAGAAAAACTTCCACTAAAAACCTCAGACTTTTTAGTTCTTCCATGTAGAGTCAATTTCAGAAAACTTCTGTATAAATAAAACATTAATATTAGCTGGTAATATGGGAGAAAGGCTGATTGAAATGAAGAGTAAACACAGAGATACTGAGTTAGAACATCGAGAATTCGAAAAAAGAAAGCAAACATTAAAGAGATCGCTCGGGATTTCAGAGAAGGGATGTCATATTCACAGAACAGAGCAAAAATTTGACGAAACATATACATTATTAATAGCTGCATGAATTATTGACAAAGAAAAATGAATTCGCGTAAAATAATTTGAAAATCAATGATTGGAAAATTGCCACTGTTAATTTCTTTTATATTTAGCTCTGTTGTGGTATTTCATTTTGAATTACATTACAAGTAATACGTTATGTAGGAATATGATAGAGAGTTAAAACTTTTGAGAGATATAATACATTTTCAAAATTAGATCTCAGTGGTTCATGAGTGTTTTTTGGGCAACTCAAACATTTCAAATTTATTGTCAGGTGGCGAAAACTTCCTGTGCATGGTAACCATCGTAATATTTCAACCTCGACATTTCTATTTATACTAATTTGTTTAGAATTTACTTTAATGAAAGGTTTCAACGGAACTCGATGAAAAATTCATAACTTGGAGCTAGAAATCCTTATGAAATAGTAAATCCTCATGATTGTGTCAAAATCGGGTATTTTTAGTTCAATATTTCGCGAGAAAGAACACAAATAAAAACAAGGGTTTGTTTTTCCTACTGACTTCTGATATCCTTTTTATAAAACACATTTAAGAGGTATATCGATAGTGGAAATCGTCAACTTTGACTTTGCGACTAACCTAGTAAGGTACTAGCCGCAACAAATTGCTATTTTATTTTGTGCTGATTTACTTTATCTATAATTAAGAGATGATTTAATTTTTGAGATTGAATAAATAAGTCGTAAAATGTGAATTATAAAGAAGAAATGAGTGGTAAAATTCATAGGAAAGCACGACGCTACGGAACTTGGAAGTTCTCTTCGAGTGATACAATAATTAAATGGGTCTTGCGAGGAAGCGCAAAATAGAATAGAAGGTTACGAATAAATTTCGTAGTTTTTTAACTACTTCGACCGCACACTGAAATGTTTTCGGCAAACCACCTTGACCACATAATTAAGTGAATTTTCAAAAGAAAAGTTACTTAAAATTAATTTAGACATTCCTAACTTGGGGGGATTTCTTAGGAACCATCTTTAAAAAAACTTCGTAACTTCCGCAATATTCCTATATTACAGCCGACCGGTTTTGTCAACGTGTTAACATCATCAGGTTAAGGGTATAGAATTGTAGGACTTATTCAGGACTTCCCCCGCCCTTTTCTCATATTTAAGTCCTAAATTTCTATACCCTTCCCCTGGGGATGTAAACACGTAGACGAAACCGGTCGACTGAAATGTATATTGAGGCCGTTACAAAGTGTTTTTTTATTAAGATGGAAAAGTAACTTAGTTCACATACTAGCATGTATTTTCATAAGCTTCAAGCGAGTTGAGAGTAAATTTTTGAACCACAGTCGGTATGCATAGTTTCATTCACCCCATTATCCTAAAGCTGGTCTAACTTTTTAACCCAAGCATATCTCTCTCCACTACCGTTTTTTCCGCCCAAGTATGCCTCGAGGATACTCACGAACCTCTGATGGCACCCACAGTAAGGCGCACGAAAGCGTTAACCTTTTCCGCAGTTAGAGAAAGAGAAGGAAAAAGGCGGAATCGTGCGGTGCACTCGGAATAGAGAGAGAGACATCGGGATAGAGCACCGTGCAAATGGCGCCCGTATAGAGGGACTCTGGGAGTGCTTGCTGGCGTAGATAGAGAGAGGACATAGAGCCGGGGAACCACCTCGCGCAAGCTCAGATCCCCCTTCCCCGTAAAAGCCTCCACCCACGGAACCACCGTCCTGGGGCTCACCCCATCAGGCGCCCCTATGGGGCCACGAGGGGCTTCAATTTGGTAGAGTGCCCTCCATGCGTGAATCAGAGCGAGCCCTTCCCTCCACCGACCTCCGCCCACGCCCTCCGAATCTCCTTGCTTTCTCTTTTTTTGCCTCCGTAAGAACACGTCCCCCAGGGGAAGCCGGCGGCGGAGTCGCTCTCATCCGACGATAACGTAACGAAGAATAGTCGGGGAATCTTTCTTCTTCTCCTATCTGTATCGAGCGGGAAGAGGTTCGACTGTTTGGCTCGAGTTTTTCCCCGTTCCCTCCCTCTCTCTCGCCCGCTCTGCGAGTGGGAAAAAGGGCGGGATTAAAAAAATACGTATATATCCATAACGATTTCCGATCCGTCGACTTTTTTTATTTTTGGATCCGTCGAATTTTTTTTCGATCCCTCGAAAGCCGTCGAATTTTTAATTCTATTTTTTACCTTTAAAATACCCTCCGATGTTAATTTTATCGTCTCGAAATTCCCTCTTTTTGCGTTTATTTCCCGCTGTCAATTTTTCACGAGCTCCTTTTTATTTTTCGCTATGCCATCCGCGTAGATGGATTATCCCCGCGTTAGGGCACGGAGGAAAGAGAGCGCGATTTGCTTCGGTGATTAATCTCTTAGGGGAAAGTGCTCTTTTTGCTCCTTTTTTCTCTCGTTGTTTTCACATTTGCGTGCCCATCAAAGAGGCCTAGCATGCCGTAGCTTTCGGGGTTGAGAGGAATTAGGCGGAGAGCGCGTTGATTCGCGCTGCTGATAATGAGGTTATTTTTCGGGCGTTTTCGCCTATTACAGCCGGAGTACGATTTCTACTTACCACTGCTAAAAACTGAAATTTGCGAGAAACTTCTATCGGAAATCACAAATAATGACCAGTTTATTTGGATATATGTTTAAGTTAATCCTTCCAGCAAGTTAATCTGCAGATTGTCTATAAGGTCTAATAAGGTAGTCGAAATTATATTTGACTCACGAGAAAGAATGTACCTTAACCCAAATGTGTGCAATAAGTGAAAAATAGTGTCATGACTGGGATTCGAACCCAGATCTTCCTCTTTATGATCAAGTATTGCTCGTAAAAGCTACCGGTAACAGAAGTGAGAAGGACATGTATTGTAGTTGGCAAGAATACCTGCCCGGAAAGTGGGAGATCTGACCTTGAGTCATGTCATGTCACTATTGTTCACTTCATGTATGTACAACTGAAGGCCTTTATTACGGCGATATTGGAACTAAAATTTCTCATATTCACTATAACCTGTCGTCAATGATATTAATATAACCATACATAAATGATTTATAGATAAATAGAAAAAGAGAGGAAAATGTTACAATGAATGTATGTAAAAACACCTTAGATACTAGGTTTGTTGGTAAGGGTTAAGCGGATGTATGTGATTCAAAATCGATAAAAAACCCTTTTACATCTCTTGCTTTGATGAATAATAATGAAAATAAATTCAACTAAGTAATAATTAGGTAAGTGTATTTTTATCTTTTTATTGACTCCCATCAGCACATTGATAGGTAGCAAAGGTGGTGAAATAATTCCAGTAAAAACGTAATACTATATTCATTTTACCTTTACCTAGAATCCCAAATTGATTTAAGGCATAAGAGAACGTAAATTTGACACTTCTACATTGCAATTCTAACTCATTTCACTGATCTGTTTCAACACCTGGAGAAGAGATAAGTGATATTTTTTGCTGCGCCTCATATGACCCGCGTTATTATGAGATTCTAAAAATGTAATTGTGACACATAGTTTACGCTTGTACATTTCGATTATCATTTCTGCGTTTTCACTCGCGACGATGACGCGAGATGTAATTGAATTTTCCGATATCATTCCACCAATACAATTGCCGTAACAGTGAGCTCAGCTTAATTTTATTTTGTGATATTTTTTTGGAGGAAACCTTTCATTGATGCTTTTAGCCTGAAGTATTTTACACGTTTTCAGTTTTAAATTCGTATTAAATTTTAATCAGGTAAGCTGTCCATTCGATTCCTTCAAATAATGTGTCTGTAAAACTCCAAATTTGAACATTTGTCTTTCAAATGAAAGACTATTATTTAAACTTGTTTTCAATTAAAATTTAAAATTAACAAAGCATTTAGATCAATTTAGTTTAGTTTTAAAATTGAAAGAGATGTTGATGGTATAGTGAGCTAAGTTTTCATTGCCTTAAGATACCATGAATAATAAATAAAAACGCCTATTATTAACGGGATGCCAAATTGAATCTTTAAATTCATATCGTACAGATAGGCATTTTCACAAAATTTTATTATCCTTCATAAAATACCTGTCCAAGTTTATTCATAAGAAGAGAGAACGTTTAAGTTATTTGAAGCTCGATAAAGACCTCTTCAATATAATGAGACATTATTATCAATTGGAAAACAAGAGTTCCTACTGCGATTATTTAATCGCCCGATTCGAGCAATTACGCGCTGGGCTCAGGTGGCCATGAATTACTTCTTAGCCCATCGGCAACACAATAAAATAATACGTCCAAAACGATCTCTACTTCCTGCAGTCGATTCAGTATTTATTTGCCCTTTCGCCGGTGATCAAAACCTATCGTCGTTTATGACAATGGATTGCAAAATTTGGAGGCGAAATAAAATTTCCAATTTCACGTTCCCCCAAGTGAAATAATTTGGATTCGAAGAGCCACGTTGGCGTCAATATTGAATTCGTGTCTGGCAAAAGAGGTTCAAATTGAAAGTGAAAGGGGTCCACGTAGGAGTATTTATATTTTATGCCGTGCGAAACAATCTTCTTTGTAACCTCCCATTTAACCTATTCCGACAAAACGTAACGGTGAGTCAAGTCTCAATTGAAGCATTTAATTCATCTTAAAATTCATCATCTTCAAATAATTAATTATCTCTTAGCTAAAAATATCCATCGCTATTTAGGTTCAACGCTTTGAATGAAGTCAATAAAGGGAGGGTAGGTTGGGATATCCAATTCAAATGCATTCTTTCATCTAGATTTTATTAATTTTATTGCAAACGCATTGGTTGTTTTTATAGATATTCTCGTACTTCAAGTTCAAATAAGAATATATTATTCACAACTGGCTCTGCAGAACCTATTGCAATAATTTAATTGCAAAAGTACTTAGGAAAGCAAAATCAGGTAAACAAAGAATAGTGGACTGGATCTTTTGAGTTAAAAACAATCAATGCAAAGAATGTAGATAAAAACATATAAAACCTAATACAACAAAAATAACTTCGCTAACAATCAAGAAACTCATAGCATGCACCATACTGCAGATAAAAAAGTGAGCTCTGAGATAACTTATACGTTTTTCCAATATACTACTTATTGCTAGTACTAAACAGCTAAACGAGATGAAGAACAATGTATTAAAAATAGATATCTAATTAATCTTTTAATACGCTAAGCTGAGTCTTACTAAATTCCCTCGCAATCTCCGCAATGAGGTAAGATCCCCTAGATTTAGAACCCCAACCATTTCCGTATAGGGTCCCCATAATACCTGCTTCTGAAAGCCCCAAAAGATATACCATGATGCCGTTCATGCTGAGGGAGTTTGGGTCACAGCTGCTTTCGTAGGCGTAGCTATCTTTTCATACGCTGCATTTGAGTAATATTCCCCTTAAAGTCTTTCAGCAATCTCCTAAAGTTCATGGGGTAAAAAGTTATCTAGATATCTGCAAAATTTCCTCAGCAACGTCATCATGAAATCCTCATCTTGAAAAATTCTTGTTTACTCGTTCTAGCAGAAACGACTCAATATTTCAAAGCGTTCAGAAATAGTAAACGTTTTAGTTTTTACCCTAGATAGTTGTCGATTTCTTCGCTAGTATCCCTTTACTAATGAAGGAGCGCATATGGAGCGGAAATAATTAGCTTGAAAATCTTGAGCCAAAGGAATTCATCGGAATTTTAAAATGTATTGTCCATAGTAAAGTGCTAAAGCGCTTCTATGGTAACAATATGATTTTTGTTCCCTTAAAATCAACCTCAAAAATAAAGCTCTATTTACAAATCAGTATATACAAAAGGTAATTAATTTAAAGCGATTTTACCCAAATTTCAATAACCTGTAAATCGAAGATGATGATAAAATGAAAATTAATCTAAGTAGTGAAAGGTTAAGATGTTTTCAGTCTTAGAAATATAATTATGAAAAATGTAAAATTAATATATACGTTATACAAAAAAGCTAAACTAAAAATGTAGTGGTTTCATACTAGTCCTAGAAGTAATTCTCACAATACTTTCTCCCCTATCTTTTGATCCAATGGGTTTCAATGCGATGATTTCATTAACTTAAAATCATGTTTTTGTGCATTTATTTTTTTATTTCATTTCCTTGATTATGGTATTGATTATAAGACTTTATGCAATGCTTTAACTTTCCATGAGCTTTCGGTTCTGCTCTATTTATCTACTGTAAATAAATATATTAATAAAGGATTGCATAAATTACGTATGGAGTTTTTGATTAATTAATTGTAATTTCTTATCAGTCGTTTACGCTGACGTCATTCCTATAATTACCTTCCTTTTTTGAGATCTTTTGGGAAGAATAAGACTGTATATAAAGTTTTCATTTGTGAATTAAATATCAAGTATATACTAGAATTCAAATGATGATAAACTATAAAAGAAACTGAAAATTTATCCAACTAATGGATAAAGCATCATTCATGGTAAACTTGTTAGAAAACTATTTCTAATAATTTCTTCCTTAGACTTCTGTGTAGCCACGGGAATAGCGTATTCGCCTTTGGCGTGAGCGGTTCTTGGTTCAATTCCCTTGGTTTAACTCAGCTGTGGAACATGTTGAAAATACTAATAACACTAATATAGGTAGTATTGAGCAGCTGAAAACATGTAGGCTACTGAATCGCTATAGTGAGAGGTAGAATTCGCTAAAACAACCTAAACTCGGACATTAGCCAACTCAAACGTTTCCCTGAAACGCACATTTTGAATAACTGCCTACTAAACGATAGAAACGTTATCGATAAATTACAGCGGTAAAAATGGAGTCATCATTGCTTGCGTGAAATAGTACGGAGAATTTTAACAAAAACAGCATTTCTCAAAAGATTTTCCCTTCATCGTTTAGAACCAAAATGCGAGAAAATACATGATATGCCAATAAGAAACCGATAGCTATTGGTGACGATGTACCCGGTTTCTGGGAGCAATCAAAGCATCGAAGGAACTCCATAACTTCGTGAGATGGATTTGCAGACCGGAAATAGAATGGCCCGATGTCACTCACTCGACAAATCCCATCGTGTACGTACCGAAGCGTGCAAAACAACCGTTAAATAAGACGCGGCTCTCATCAGAAACTCATTCCCAAACATCCCCGCGGCAAAAATTGTTCCGGCGGAACTTTGTCGGTGGATCCCTCATATTACTCGAGTACGCCCGTTGGCGACCCGAAGACAAAGGGAAAAAGAGATACAGGAAGGATACTACGTATACACTTAGCGATGGGGTTTGGTATAAGGGACACGGAGACCATAGAGGGAGAGGAAGGGAGGTAATCGCCGCCCTAAGTGGATAATCGGGGTGCATGTCGCCGGTTTCACGGGACCCCCAGAGGAGAGGGGGGCCCCTCATGGGAGGGGGCGGCGGAGGCTAATTGAATTGGGCCTCCCCTCGCCTCCCTTTCCCACCGCACCCCTCCCTTCCCGGAGCCGCGCCTCCCCTGTACACCGCAACGTTTCCTTCCGTCGGCTGCCGCTCCCCTAAACCGGCACTTGCTACTTCTTTCGCTGGGTAAGACTCTATCCAACCTCATCTTCCCTTCTTGTAGCAATCTTCCGCCTACTGCTTTCGAGTCTTTTTGCTGAGGAACCTTTCGGCCGACCTCCCACACATCCCCGCAGCCCACCCTTTTAACGCGTGGAGGATTCCCTCTCTCTCCCTAATCTCTTCTATATCAGGCTCTTTTTCATCTCCTTTTTTGTCCATACCGTCTTTTATTTTTCACCGAACGAAACTTCTCTCTTTTTTCTATACATCTCCGCCCAATTCCTACTAATTTATTCTCTACCTTTCTCTCTACGTCCGTCTTTTATTCATTCCTCTATCTCTCGAATAGGGGTTAATAATAATAATTATTATTATTTAAGCATTAAAGACATTCAGAATAATCGATTAAAATCGAGTTGGGACTCATTTTAAAGACTATAGAATAATTGTATATTTGTAGTTTAGCATTTAAATAAGTTTAAAGTTTAAGAATTGCAAGTAATGCAAATTGACTGTTTTTGCCCTTCTGATCCAGACAGTAGCTCTGTAGTAGTAGCAGTATTAGTACTAGTAGTTAGTGATATAACAGAAGTCTATACTATACAAAAAATACTCAGAAGAATTTATAAATAAAACATGATAAAGATCGAAAAAAATAAAAAATAAAATAAAAACAAGAATTACAAATAAATAATACGAATCCAATACTGTGTCTGCAAATAAATGTCTTATAAAACAAAATAATGCAAAGTTTGGAGGCCTTCGAGTTCACCTGAGCTAATTCTAGCTCATCAGAGTCACTATGTACTCCAAATGCATAAATTAGTTCACCTATTGGTGTACCAATTGTTGTACCTTTTCACCTCAGTCAGATTATTAATTCCATACATATAGTCAGGCAGATTATTAAAAGAAATTAACTACAACATTGAATCTATTTGCACCATATTGATTATAAAATCTTGTAACTTCAAGATTAATTTTTTTCCTTGTGTTCATTTTGTGTGATTTAATTTTCTGTGATTTTAACTTGAAATTGTAATAGTTCTCCACAACAAGCAATTATTGCAATAAGTCATCTAAAGAAAGAAATTCCAGAGACATATACATGGCTTTAACATCAGCAGTATCAATTTCATTTGAATTACCTCTGGTTTTCACATTTCTATACACCAATCTAACTTTTCTATGTTTTATTTAAAACAGTTTTCTCTTGTGAGCCTTGCGAAATTAAAAATAATAGTAATAATAAAGCGTATTATATTATAAACATTGATGCTATTAAGTCTCTTCTTACATCTAACCCTTCGTTATATAAATTTAAGGAAAGAGCTTGAAAAAAGTACACTGGAAAAAATACCTTGTTAGTTTAAAAACCTAAGGTTTCGCTCAGGAAAAAAAAATTCACCGCGGCAGGAAAACACCCGCAAGGTAATAGGTGTGAAAATCCTGAGAAACCTAGGGATAGCTAAGAAAAATATTTTAGAGAGAGCAGGTTGAGAAAGATCCAAAACACAAACAAATCAACGTAGGTACATATTAACATAGATAGTATATATATAAATATAAATGTTTGGATAACAGTAAAGACATTGGCTGAAAGTAAACAATTGGATCAAAAGAAAAAACTACAAAACTAAAATTAAAATAGAATAGTAGATACAAAGGAGTTCACCAGTATAACCGAATTAGTCAGTATTAGCTGTAATTGGATTAATAAAATTTGTCTATAAAATAAAGACAAAAATTGCAAGATGATATGCGATACAATAATGCATCTACGTCTACAAAATTACCCTGCAAGCAGACTTTTGGCGGGTGGTAGAGGGTGTAAAAACCTGCTGTTCAAACTACTTTTTACTCTATTATTACCACCTATCGTTCAAGGAAAGAATACATTTTTAAAACTATTAATTTATATTGATTTTCACTACTTCTCAGACCGGCCGAGTTAGCAGGGGCATGATACCACTTGTATCTTCTGCAAATGTACTTTCCATGAATTTATCATCGTAGCCTAGCTTCTAAACTTTGGTCTTTCAAGGACCCCCAACCTGCGTCTGGCAATTGTGAGATCATTTATGTAACGCTTGCTCTTTTATAATACCTATATATATATGTATATATATAAATTTTAGCTCAGTGTATAAATACAGTTCAGATATATTTCATAGTTTCACCTATTTATAGGTTCGCCCATGAGTAGATACAGTTATTAACGGAGGACGGAAGAATTAAATGATTTTTTTGGTTCGATTCCCCCCGAACTCGCGTCGTTTTTTTCTTTCAGTGGCCCGCGAGGGCGCTTTTCCTCGCATTTCTTTTATTTCCCTCGCGTTGAAACATGTTCTGCGATGGGATATTTTTATTTGCCGGCGTCTCGGCGTTTTCCTCGTCGATGAGTTTTGCCCTCTTCGCTCTTTTGCCTTCCGACGCCGTTTTTTCAGTGTCACCAAGACAAATACGCTCCTCCTGCTTCATTTTTATTCGAATACGACCGTTTCCATTCCGCTCCTCGCATTCCCTCGCTTTTCCGTACGTGCGACCAGCGGAGAGTAAAAATTATCGATAATCCTCACCAAATAAGTCTTATTTAAAGATGCCTCGTCCCGTCGAAGTCGTGTAGATTTAGCAAAATAAAATATATGTATATGAGGCCTCTTTTTTCTAGAATTACATGTTTAATTTCGAACTCCGATGATTGACAACTCTTGCTCAGGACAATATCTATCATTATATGCTGATATCAAATACCTTACGCTCTCGCAGTTTAGTGCAATAGGTTTTAAATTACAAGTGTTGTAATGAGAGATTCCATTTTCAATATGTTATATTTTAAAGTACCCTCTAAGTCTACTTGTTTAAGTGCCATTATTTCAGGTATTCTGTTTATATATACATCATTATCATTCCTGAACTCTCTAGCATCATTATTATTATAATAACATGGAATCATTGACGGTAGATACATTACACAGTATGTATGAAACATTGGTACACATATTCAACTAAATAATTTTGTAAACATAAACTTTCATATGAAGATAGTCAATGAATTTGTTTTTAATATTGAGGTTTCATTTTATAAATCATATATGATGACATTATTCATTATGTGTACGTATAGATGTATTATTTTGACCACACGATTTCATGAAATTCCTAAGAATCGTCTCCATATGGTTAAACATAGATGAAACACATAATTGAAACATAGGTGGTACTCAACATCGTCTTGCTTACAAACTTCAGGTTGCTCACGCACAATCTCAATGCTATATCAATATAATATAGGCATTATTATTAAGTGCCCTTTTTAACGCCCGGTTCATGTCCCAAGTGTATATTAACAGCGATCAAGAGAATGTAGAAAATAGCTGAATAAACTTTCAGGAAGATCAATTGAAAAAATTTAAGTGTATTAATATTATGGAAAAATTCTAAATCCATGTATTGCTATTATATAAAATCCTTTTTTCTGCATTTCTTTTCAATATATAAGGAAAACGACATTAATAATACGAAAGTTTTGGCGAAACAATTAGAACACTTCAGATATATATATATATATATTTTCTCCTTGAACTCATTATAACAAAAAGAGAAAATAAGGAAAAATATTAAATGTAAAATGGAAGTTGACTTGGAATCCTAAGGTGAACAAACATGTGTATCTAAAAATCTTATGTTATTCCTTATTAAACTAAATTGGTCTGTACAGGTTACAATCTGCATTAATGCAATAATGACTGCTTCGGAGACGTACAAAATGTAAATGTAATGTCCGTGGATATTTTCAAAGGGAAAAGAAACATATCATTCTTCATTCGAGCTACTCATATCCGAAGCACTGAACTCATACGTCTAGTTTTCCATTTGATGTCTAAGGACAATAACCTCTGCACCATATCATATTCAGCGAAATCCTTTATCTCTTCTTAACATTCTCTCTTTTTCCTTACTTAGCCACTGTTTTATTTCCCTTTTTCTCCTATATTCTTCCTTCTTTTCTCGACGCAATCTTATTTTCCGCAGTCGCTCCCTTGGTGTGCATCCATTTTACGACTCTCCACTCCATAAAGGATCTTATTTGGCTTCCCATATCATTCCCTCTCGTCTTTTTTCCATTCTTTTTCTCCCTTCCCTTATGCACATTTTCCGATTTCTTCTGCCGCACTCACTCTCTACCTTTCCCTCCCCTTTCTTCTTCATTTTCTTTTCTTCTCTTCCCTCCACAGTTACTTTTTATGTAGTAATTGTAATTAAAACTAGAGTGAACTCAGCTCATGGAGTCAATTACCATTTTAAACTCCAGTTCACGTCTAACACTACCAAATAGAAGTATGGAAAATATTTTCCTGTCTAAGGAAGGCTATTTATAATAAACGGATAAATGTTGCATATCAATTATTGTGAACGACCCAAAAACTATAATACACTGACTGAATCGCCCGTTGATTCTCAATAGAGAAATAAAAGTTAAAATGCCATATAAATTGCGATTGACTGGAGTTTCAAGAAAACAATATTAGAATAGGCTATGTTATTAAACAAAAAGCTTATGTAGCTCCTTAATTATTCTGAGATCACGTAGACGGTTGACTTTCGAACGTGCGCGTGGAATATGAATAAGGATTTTGCGACCAAAATAAGAATTTTATTCATATTTCCAATTCTTGGTATGTCTAGATTTCATAGAACTATTATTTTTTATTTAATTGGTCAAAATAAATGTACACTTCCAGTCATTATATAGTAAATGGCGAACGGCGTAAAAAGGATATTTTTCTGCTCTAAATTACCAACGCCAATATGATGTAGTTAACAGACTTATGGCCAAGAAAGGATCAATGGACTTACACTTTCAGTATCGCCCTGTCTAAATGAACAAGCCCCATATATTGTTATAGCTCCGTTAGTTTAGATTCTCCAATCGAGATATGATATATTGACTTTTATAAATGACGAACAGCATTAAAGAGTAAAGAGAGAACTTAATTGGTGAAATTTTCCAAGATAATTTCGGGTTGCTTCTTGTTTGTATGTATCTGAATAGCTGAACTGAACTAGTTGAATCGAAACTGGGAAATAGAATTTGAAAAAACATACTAATTGCAATTTAGGACATCCTAGAAAGATAACGGATTCTCACGTTTATAATTAAAATATATATTCTCAGTATCAAAATTTTCAATGAAGTATCGGTCTATTCTCACCAGTCCTCTTTAATTTTCAGTTGTACAGTTTTTGTTAGTAGATAGCTATTCAAATGCAAATACAAATACTTATTTAATTCCATATCTTACAATAAGTATCATCAAAGAGCTGGGAAACTGGCAAGATAGTTTTCCAAGTGAAAAAAACTGAAATTTTATATTTCCTTAACGTTATTAATACTTTTTTAATTTAAAAAACGATTCCCCTTCATACAGTAGAGGTTGTCGCTTAAGCACAGCTAAACATCGTCTGGATAAAAAGTATCAGTTTTGACCCGTTCCCTAAGCCCGAGGGGATACGCGTTTTAAATAGAGATAATTTTTAATTCTCTTCACCCGTCTCATTAGCTTTACATCCCGCTCTATTTCCCGGCTTTAATATTTCCATGGAATTCACTCCGTTTTACCCCACCTTCCTTCTGCGTTCACTCTTAATAAGTTTTAAATATTCATCCATCTAGTCTTTGCCACATTCGGAAAGCTTTGCGACTCGAGGCCCTCGATGTCCTCTCGAACCCTTTGCTGGATTGTGGTTTGTTTGTGTCGATCTTCATCCCTCGTAATCACGGTATCCAGACCACCATTAGCCATGAGGAACGTCGTTAAGCCCCTCTTCCAATGCTCTCCTCCCATTGTACTTCCTCAATCTATACATCTCCCATTCCTCTCTTAATCTCCTTCTTTCATTCCATTCCCTCCACACCCTGTCATCTGTATGAATACATCGCTCATTTTCTCCTTTCCGTCGCTCCTTTTCTATACCACAGCAGCACGTTGCGCCGAGGAATCTTTTCCACTCACAGAAATGGGTCATATACCTCCATTAGGAAACAGAGTCTGTTTCCCATGCCAAGTTAGACTCGGATGCACGAAAATTCGTATGTTTACACAGCTCGGGAAGGAAAAATGCTGCTATTCTTGCGTGACTTGGTATCATCTGTGGGATAAATTTACTAATTTGTGTGCATGATATGTCATTTCGAAACTTATGCTCTCAGCAGAAAAATGTAATGAGCAAATCAACATTTCTAGAAGTATAGATGATAAACTCGGGAGAAATGCTTGCTTACGTAGTGTCTTAGGAAAATTTTGAGTGCATCTTTAAAATGTTATGTATTTTCAGGAGCACTAAAGAGATTGGGCTTCTAACCGTTAGCATCGAATTCGAGGTTTCAAAATTCTAGTAGTTCTTCGGTTCTTCGGGAACCTTAAACTAAGATTTGGTTTACGTAATTTTTAGCGTCTACAAAACAAAATTAGTGCAGTTAAGGACTAATGCATACCTGTATTTTAGAAATTTTTAACCTTGCGTAAGTGTCCTAAAGTACCCTAAATTAAAATAAAATTTATTTTATCTACTTCCAAGTCTCAACGTATGTTATGCGTTACAGATGTGATTATTCAATGTGGATATTTGTATGAAATTAAACGAATATTGGGCAAGAAATGCTATTGAAATTGTGATTTTATTCATCTCTGACATAGATTTACGGCTATATTTTAGTATTGTTTAACTATTATGATAAAAAATACACCCTATTGCAGAGGAGGGAGAGCCAATTTTCATCCAAATGCTGTATGTGAGACCATTAGGCCGCAATTGAGTTTCGTTTTCCCTTGCAGACCGGCATCAAAATTGTGCATGGTAAAGTGGGTTTAATCGCTAAATAAACTAAGGGAGAATACTTTCCATTCATCTGGAGTGATAATCGAGACGGAGAATCGAGAAGTTAAAACGTTTGACTCATTTAAGAAGTGTGGAAAATGCCACTGCAAAAACTAGAAAAGGTTGCAGGCTCTACACCGCTAGTGTACAAATATTTTATTCGGAATAGGGAGGGAGAGGTATACGAATCAAGGGTTTTTTTGTTGTGAAGTAAGTTTCAGTAAGTAAATTTTAAATATTTATTTTTTTAAAATGAGGTAATCCAGCCTTTTTTATTTTTAACTGATTTAAGAAGCGAGAAAAATAACATATCATCTATAAAGGTAAATTCGTGGACTAAGCAATAAACATTAACTTTTATTTCGAATTTGTAAATATAGGTTATACACCACTCACATTGGAAAGCAACTATGTGATCTGTGCCCACTCTTCTATATAAATATCTGCTCTAAGACTTGAAAGGTCAGACACTCACGACAACGAGCTTGGAGGTAATCACGTAATCTAGCTCATTGATCGCAGTTTATCGATGCTCAGCTTCACTTATTTGCGTTATTGCAAGTAGCTACACCACTATGGCTGCTGTATTTGGACGCACTTCCGAATAATATTTTCTATGCACGTAAAAAATATTTATACCGAGGAAACTGACCGAGGAAGCAACCACCATTGGAAGATTTTTCTGCTTACTTTATTCTTGGCGATGAAAATCTCCACCAGGTAGCTCCCGTCAACTTCACTAACATCGAAAATACTACACCAGGTGACAAATATAATGTCTCGAAAACATAACCAATTGAAGAATATACATTAGCAATCAGTGATAGAAGATGCTTACCTATAGCGTACAGACGATGACGAAAGAACGTTTTGTAGAATGTTTTCCTGTGGCCAGTGGTTCAGCAGTGGTTGTCATTACATACATTCTTAACTTTTCTGAATAAATAAGTTGAATTAATAAGATTTATACAGGGAATTATACTTTTGAAATAGGTATATGCCCATTTTCTGTGACGTGGTTACTATTACTAATTAAAATCTCAGGAATTCAAGAAATTTACAAAATTATGACAAGAAAAGAAAAATGCTGCAAGTTCCATTGGGGATAATATTAGTTACAGTAATTTTTTCCGTGCCTCAGGTTCTCATACTTCAGGAATAAAAATTGATGATAATATGAATTATGGAATTTAAGGTCAGAAAACCCTTCTCATATTGGTTTACCATTCACTGTTTTGGCACAAAAGACCTACTCAAAACAACCTCAACAAATATGAAAGGCACAGAAACATATTTCAGGTATTCTGTTTACATATACATCATTATCATTCCTGAACTCTCTAGCATCATTATTATTATAATAACATGGAATCATTGACGGTAGATACATTACACAGTATATATGAAACATTGGTACACATATTCAACTAAATAATTTTGTAAACATAAACTTTCATATGAAGATAGTCAATGAATTTGTTTTTAATATTGAGGTTTCATTTTATAAATCATATATGATGACATTATTCATTATGTGTACGTATAAATGTATATTTTTGACCACACGATTTCATGAAATTCCTAAAAATCGTCTCCATATGGTTAAACATAGATGAAACACATGTTTGAAACATAGGTGGCACTCAAAATCGTCTTGCTAACAAACTTCATGCTGCTCACGCGCAATCTCAATGCTATATCAATATAATATAGGCATTATTTATATGCCCAGCATCAAATAATTACGAGATACTGAAAGGCTGATATATTCAGGATAATTCATAAAAGACAAGGGTATCATAAAAATTGGGATTGCGTATTGAGGCCTAAGGGTTTAATGTCGGCAAATAATGGAAGAATTATTCCCTCAAACAGGAGAGATTATACCACACCAGATTAAGAACTGCGTGATTGTTATCAGAGGTAGACGGAGGGGTTTATGTACGCAGAGATAAGCAAAGAATGAAAGACGCCGAGAGACGCTAATGAGGGACATCGATGAAGGACAGGGGAAGAAGAAGAAGGGAAGCAGGTTTCTTTTCAGTTCCACCCTCCCTTTTTAATGCTTCCTCCCTGTCTCCTGTGGGAGTTGCGGGTGGTAGCGGCGCTATGCCCCTCTTGGGGGCCCGTCGCGTGGCGGAAGGCAGCCCTGCCCCGGTTTTGGTTTCACCAATTTCGAGAGGCATTAAAAAGCAGATGCGAAAGGAGGGGTGGAAAAGGGGGGGGGATCCCTCCTCTGGGAGAGTTCGCTGGAGGGGAAAGGGAGCCCCAGAGTGATTGATTGATTAAGGCCTACATTGGCGGCGGCGGTGGTGGTGCTCTGTTTGCGGGGGGAGAGGGGGGATACATGGAAGCAAACAAAGTGGGGATGGGGGAGGAGATTCCAGGCACCTGCTCTCCAATTCGCACTCCATGAGGGAGGCTGGAGGGTGTGCAGGATAGGCTAACTCACCGCAGGGGGGAGAGAGGGGAGATAGCGGGGGAGAGGATGGAAAGAGAGGTGGATGAAGGAGATTTGGATGAACTGGAATGGAACAGATAGGGGAATAGGAAGAGAAGGAAGTGATAAGAGGTAAAGAGATAGGAATTCGATTGAGTATTGGTTATTGGTATACAGAGAATGATTGGTATATAGAGAATGATTGCAGCAAAGAACCGAGAATAGAGTATGAAATTGATGCAAATGGAAGGAGAAGAAAGAAAAGAGTGGTGTAGGAGAGAGAATTGGATAAATGGGAATGGTATAACTAAAAGAATATGAAGAGCAATAATATGAATATGAAGGCAACGATAAGAGGTATGAAGATACGAATTCGATCGAGTTCGTTATATAGAGGAGTATTGTGGCAAGAAAAAGAGTGAAATCCTTAAGAATGGAAGGAGAAGGAAGGAAAGAGTGGTTGATGAGAGTGAATTGGATAAACAGAAGTGGAATAGATAAGAGAATGGGATATGAAGTAAGTGACAAGAGGTAAGGAGATAGGAATCCGATCAAATTCAGGATATAGAGAAGGATTGTGGTAAGGAAGGGATTATAGAGTGAAATTGTTAAGAATGGGAAGAGAACAAAGGAAACAGGTGGATGAGAGAGAATAGGATAAACGGAATATGAAGAAAGCGATAAGAGTTAAGGATATAGGAACTCAATCAACTTCGGTGTATAGAGGATTGTGGCATGTAAGGGGGAAGGGAGAGTGGAATTGCTAAGAAAGGAAGTGGATCGAAGAAGTGGCATATGAGTAATCGTAATACAGGAAATGAAGGGAACATGGAAGAAAATGTAGAGCAGGGCAATAGTTTCCGAGTTACGAAGAAGTGGGAAAATAAAAGTAACTAAATGGAAGGGATGGAATCGATTAAAGGAGCAAATGTTTCATCATGAAATGTAAAGATTGGCTTAGTTTAACCCAGTAGGATAGCCCACAACACATAAATGTGTGTGTGCGCGCGGGAGTGTAACTCAAGCATGAGGCAACTGGTAACGTCAGGATTTCAGAAAAACAAATAAAATAGAACTATAAATAGAACGAGAGGAAAGAAATGTAGACGATGTAGTAGAAGGAAAAGTCAAAGAAAATTATAAATGCATAAAATACATTATTCGGCGAAACTGGGACTTTTAAGTGATATCTGCCAGCAAACCTATACAAATTTCATAACACAAACTTATAAAAATATTAAAATTCAAACCGAACCTATAAAAATATTACAAATACAAATATTAAATTACAAATTTTGAATGCAGATATTTAATATACAATAAGATATATAAAAACAAATTAAAAATATTAAGAATAGGATTACTGAAGATGCAAGTAGAGCACAAGCAATTGTAGAAAGGGAGAGAGAAAGACGAATATATAAAGAGAAATATATAAATGACAACCAACGATTTTTATTTTAATGTGGCATTCCACCAAATGGAGAAAGAAAACATCGATTAAATACGAATGTATTGAAACAGAAAACGAAGAGAATGGGAATAACAAAGGTGGATGAACGCATAGGAAAAACTCACAACATGAGGAGTAGAAGAGGAATGGTGGCAGAAGGAAGAAATGAGGAAAATAGATTACAGGGAGGGCTACATAGAGACTTATGCGGGAGAGGATTGACCGAGAAGAGAGGGATGTGGGAGAGAGATAGGGAAGAGGAGAGATAGGGGAGAGTAAGAAGTGAGATACGGAGTGATGCGAGCTGGTTGCTTCGGTTTCGCCGACGGCGTAATGGGCTGGCAAAGGGAGAGCTGGTGGGTTGGGTTTTCAGGAGTCGGGAGATTTTGGGGGCAGAGGGGGAGGGCAGAGGGGGGCTAGAGAGAATGGGAGGAGGGGGGAAAGCCAAAAGGGAAGTAAACACTCTACTGCTGTTTGTCGTATTCATCCCTCGTGGGTCTGGTCGAATGATATGCATGCTTTTGGAGGGAAAGAGGAGGGCTTACCATTCCTTCCGTTTTTTACACACACTGCGTTAACTCTCTCTCTCCGCTTTTCCGGCCTCGCCAGCTCTTTCGCATTTTTTTCTCTCTCCGGCGAGGGTATCAATTCGCGTGCGTATGGAAAAATGGAATGGCATTCTTTGGAAGTTTATATTCCAATCCTTTTCCTCGTAATCCGACTAATACCCGCTCTTACTGCCACTCCAATTCCCTCATTTCCTCCATTATCGTTCTTTCCTCCCTTCCCAACACGTTGTTTCGCTCTTAAAGTCCTCTCAACCTTATCTGACTGATGACATTATCTTTTTTTAATCCGCCGAGTGTTTCGGTCGTGTATTCGGACACATTCCGCGACCCTCTCAGATATTATTTAAGTGAACATGACGCTATTCGCGCAATAACAAATTACACGGCTGAACGACGCTATGCCCGTTTTAAATTAGTTAACAAGGTTTGTCGGCTTTTACCAAAATAATAAAAAACAATCTTCATTCTCGATTGCCCATTTTACTACCTTCGAGTATAAGAATGCAGTTTTGGCGTTCTTTAACGTTTGAATCGGTTTTCGAGTGTTCCACCAAAATCATCAATTCCTTTGAGATATTCTTGTGGCTATTAATGAATCGTGAAACCTCATTATGATCTATTAAATTGAAAACATAAATTGATAAATCTATAATACTTTTCATGTCAAAATCTGTACTTGATCTTTTTAGGAATCGTAACGATTCTTTAAAAACATTCATAAGGCATTTGGTACTAATGTTTGCTGTTTAAAGTAAAACATTTTCTTTTCTATAGGCTGCTTGTTTGAGACTTATATATCTAAATTTAGACTAGATATTTTATTTTGGATTGCAATCTACCAATTCTTATAATATTTTATCATAGTTGATTGCCGAACAAGTTCTTTCTTCACACATTCCCTACCTATACGTATTTTGAATCTTCATCCTAGGTTCCGTTTATTTGTTTGTGAGGGGGTGCATAATCTTATCTACTAATAAGGGGTACTTAAATGTCATCATGTCATGTTATGGCTAGTTAGATTATCATCTACTCGGACCCAAGAATACGATATTCAGCGTGTTAAGGTAAATTAATCAATTCTCAACCTAGATGTTACATGAAATACTGTGGACTTTAAAAATTAATTTTTTACTTATTTCTAAAAAGATCTAGATGCTTGCTTTTAAACATTTTCATGGTTCAATGTAAAATATTCCTGTACTCTATTTGTTTGATTGATTGTAACAACTTCTATCTATCAGTCTACCTAAGAATAATATTTTGTTTCTGAAATCACATGTGTTTGGCGAAATCCTATTACACATTATTTTTCTGTGTCTTAAGTAACCCCTACACTCCGCAAATAAACTACTAAGCTATTCTATAGGCAAGTAAGAATTGTTTATAACTCAGACTTTTGGAGGCCTTTGAATATTTTCACCCGTGTTCATACGCCCTAATATTTGATGATATGATAAATTCACGCTTATAAGCCGAGTAAAATAATCAGCGATAAAATCTTTGTTGAATGAACCAGAGAAATTGTGATCAGAATCACACGCCAGTACAGTATCAATGCTTATTACTTTCGTGAATATCGTGCAAAAGTTTTGGCTCGTAATTTAAAGATTATCACTTACCCCTACCAAGCCGTATTTACATACAAGTACAAATTCCGTCCATTACATATTTTCCTCGACTCACTTAAAACCCATCGATAAGAACAAACAACCAACAACATCGCAGCATCCCAACCCAGAGACTTTCTCATTCAATCTGTCCTTCGGGACAATGACATCGTTTTGACCCTTCCCTGTATGTGTGAGTGTTTGATTCGATTCGGAAGCTGATCCGGCAGGCCTTGGGGACCCTGACACCTGTCACGGTGTCCCGGACTTCTATGGGCATCGGATAGTCAAAGCGTTGAGGGTAGCGTTGAGTAGGTTAGTTCGCAGGCGGTGCAGAAAAACACCCGATCCCAAGTGGTTGTTGAAACCGTAAAGAGGTTTAATGGACTGTAGGGGCTGAGAGGTAGCTTGGAAAATAGCTGAGAGACACTTAACGCTGGCATTCACAGAGAGCTGGAATCAGATGCTGCCGGAGCACTTAGAAACATAGGGATGATAACTACGTAAGGATGCGATATGAAGAGTGAATGAATACTTTTTCAGGACTCAATTCGCCGCTTCCATGAAAAATGAGTAGAGTTTTCGGTTTTCCGTAAAAATCGCTTCTTTCACTTCTCAAAGAAGAGGTAATCAATAAGAATACCGTCAAATAATTCAATGCATCATTTCGTTTTCATACCAGAATGTTACCTTTTATAGAGATAATGTTATGAGAATTTTTATTGAATGCAAATATGACGGCGATACCTCAAGAGGATGTAAAACTCAACTCTTTCTATTATTAAATGTATTTAATAAATTTAAACAGAGATCCATTGGACAATATTTCATTAAATCTTGACTTTAAATGAACAATAAAAGGCCCATTTTTGTTAAAAGAGTAAAGTTTATTTTGTAAACTAGCCGTCAGCTTAGATATTAAAAATTAAGGAAATCGTCAATATTATTCTTGGACTGGATCATTAATTAATTTTTCGAGTGAACCTGTTACTTTCTCAGATATATTTTTTGAAGGATTGAAAAATTATTTATTAAACATTGACTTTAACTGAGCAGTCAAATACTTCTTTTAATTAAAATTTAAATCAGCCCTCAGCTTACAATATGGTAATTTAGAAAATCATGACGGTTATACATGCAATCGTGAACTGATTGTGAATCCTAATCTTTCGAGGGAACATAATATTTACTCATCGTCATTAGAATGATTGCAAATGCTATCACCACTATCAATGACATACGGTCCTTTTCGATTTATATTAGAAAAACCATTTACATAAATCTCGAATTCAGCTAGATAAACTCATAAATGGCTCCATTTTTGCATTTTGGATTCAAAGTCGGGCCAAAATAGTGGATCTTGTATTACTGCGGTCTTATAAACTTCAACTATAAAAGGACGTGGCTATACAATGGATGGTGATATTTTAAAGAAACAAGAGGTGTGGTGATATTTCTGACAGATCTATTGCTGATCTGTCAGAAATCAGACCTGCCTTCTTGCTGATTGGCAAACGCAAAATCGTAATGGGTAAATAATCAGAACGTGATAAGCAGCGATGAGAGTTAATCCCGTCACATAATTAAGGATTCCATCTGAAGATTACGGCTCTGACACATTTGCGTTTTCATTCGATTCTCACGTCGTATTTTCATAATAAAAGTGCGCCACCTGAGAACGTTCGCTCGAAGCGCTGACGATTTTCACTCTCGAAAATTCCCGACATTGATTCGTCGTCGGACTCGGGGCATTGAATGGAGAAGAAAGGGGAGAAAAGCTTAAAAGCTTCCTTTCTATAGCATATCCTTCCTACCTCCCGTTATCCCTTTATTTCCACGCCTCCTGACATTCATTTTTTTCTGATTCCACGTCATCCGGTGCGGAGGAGTGATATGGAGTCTTCTTCGACAGAAAGGGGACGAGGCGCCACCGGAAAAAATAAACTCCCTCGGAATCGTCATGGGCATTATATTCGTGTCGTCCACCTCCGGTCACGCTCTTCCCCTACATCATCCTTCTTTTTCCCTCTCTTCTCGAATATCTTCTTACCTCTTTCGGTCTTTTACGTCGCCATTCCACTATATAGCGACTTTTATAACTATTAAAAAGTCATGTAAATAATACATAATAATTAGGAAAAATCGCATATTATTTAAATATATAATTCTAAAAACTAATATAATAATATACTTGTTCATTCATTTTCAACTGTTTTCCATCTCACGTTATTAAACTCTAAATTTTTCATTATTTTTTCAATGTAAGGTTTCGTTATCGTTTTATTCCACTGATTTTTCATTTAAAATTTTAGCTATGGGTTGATAAAATTTCATGCGTTATCGATTATTATTATGTTATAACAAGAAATCCTTGCAGTAAGGCCACAAGCCAGATTATTACTATCAGTAGATAGTCATGCAGCAATCAGGTCAATACAAATGATAGAACGTAACTTTTAACTTTGCACGTGAAATTGTACTAGTCTTATACATAAAGCATCCCGTTTACAGAAATGAGAAGGACGTGGATCAGTAGTTACGTGGTTAGAATACCTGCACGGAAAGCGGGAGACCCAGGTTTGAGTCACTATTTTTCACTTCGGTACAACTTCATGTCAATACAGTTTCTATTATACAGTTAAAATGAGAACATAAATCATGCAATTATTATGGTATTATTTATAGATTCAGTCCCTTGTAATTTGTATCGAGGTCAACCTTTTCCATTTGTCAAACTTCCACTGTTTTAACATAACTCATGATCATTATTTTTAACTATACTGGCTTACCTCCCATAATAGAAACATTTTTAACTTTCTACCACATATAATTGATATCAATAGAACTTAATTTCTTTTGTATCAGCATATTTTTTCTATTAATATTTTATATTCAAATATGCGCATTAGAATGTGTTATGTTGCATCCGAAACAAATTTTTAGAATACAAAACAGCTTTTTGGGAGCATTTTCTTTATATATATTTCTTTATCCTATATCATTCTCCATTATATTATCTTCCCTCATCGACTTAGTTTACGTATTTGTGACTATCTAAGAATTGATATGTGATATCTAACACCACCTACGCTTTAATTGCTTTCGTGCATCCAGTTGTGTTGAAGTGCGGCTAGCGGCCCTGAAATAAGGTGTACATTAAAATATGATTAATATCTATTCATTACATCAGATAGCGCCTTCTCCCGATCTGTGTTTGTGAATCAAATCATTTTGCGCTTTCTTGTAGCTTTCAGAATTTAGTGATGAAGTAGAATCTTCAAACGTTGAGCCTTCAAGTTAATGTTTTCGGAATATTTAAGGTATTATTTTCCTATTAAATTTTTACACACATTTCTGCTCAGTAATTTCGAAATGATTACCGGGTATTTAAATACTAGGTAATTCCTGGTAACTGAGTTCTTGCTAATCTAGATAAATATTAGTCTCGCGTGAAAGATTGAACCCACAAGTTGACAAATACCTTGGAATTGAAGGAAACTTTATAAGATGTTTTAAAAACAAGATTTTGTTCAGTCATTAAGGTAAAGGAATCTCACTATAAGAGTGCTTGCAGAAGGTAAGAATCCTTTTAACTGATAGTGGAATATGAAACTTAAGTCGGGCAAAATGACATTGAGCTCAACACATAGTTGACCTCAGTTATAGGCATCTGAATTGAAATTTTATTTACATTAGTGCCAAAATTTCGTAAGTACACGGCTGACAGAGATTTAAAAATATTGCAAATTTATTTAACCAATTGAATTCGTGTACGAATAAAAAATATATTCATGTTGGTAATCTTCCGTTTTGAATTTGGCTTTCCGACAAAAACATGCATGAAAACACCCTCGAGCCAAAGAGTCGGGCAATTCGAAAGCATTATTTCCGCAACTTTGAATTCATTTCCTTCTTCCTTTGGCCTCTATCCTATTTTTCACACTCCAATCCTATCTGAACGCAGCCGACCCTCCCCCTCCGTCTATTTGACAGCCGGGGTCCTCCTCCCCCTAACCCCTCCCCATGCAACCCCTCTCTCTCCATTCAGGACCCCCCTAGCCCTCCCATTGTCTCCCCCTCCAAGCTCCCTTCGCAAACCAATCCGACCATTCCCTTATTGTCCCGTATTACGTCCAAAAGTCCCACGTCCATAAAATCCGAATGTCATGAATAACGGGACATGAAATGCGCTATCCCCTACTCTCTCTTCCTTTCTCTCTATCGCCTCTCCTCCCTCATTCGGGGTTTTTTTATTCGACAGGCCCGGGCGGCAAATTTTCGTACGTTTCCCCTATCCTCCCATATTTTTTTTATTCCTCTGCGTGGGCGATGATAAAAAATACGCCGCCTCGGGGCCTTTTAGCCCTCCCTCTTCCATTCTCCTACTTGTGTATAACATCTATTTTCCGGGACGGGCGAGCATTAGAATGATTAATAATTCAGGCCGTGAAGCCGCCGCCGGCTTGTGGCTGTTGACACTTGTTTCGTCAGCTCTTGTTTTCCCGTCTCGCACCGCTGCTTCCGAGGAAAACTTTGGCGCGGTTCGCGACCCTCTGGCGGTTCGCGACCCGCTGGCGGTGCGCCCGTGAGTCACGGACGCGATTAAAATCTTGCAGCCCGGCGCGGTCGCGCGTTCCCGAGCGGGAATTATTCACGAGAGTCGTTAATTAATCGCGGGAGCTGAATTATTGGTCGGGAAAATGGACATAATTTCGCCGTTTGGCATCAATATTCGCGGCGGAGTTACCAATGAGAGAAGGATTGATTAGGTAAACAGTTCAACTGATTTCGTTCGCCTAACTTTTCTAATCTCATGTAATCGGCCCGATTTTCTGATGGGCGTAATCTGTGTACCATTTCGAATGTCACAAATTCAGGTCTCGAAGGTCAAAAAAACGAATCTTTATAAAACGGTACGGTGGCATGGCTATTTACACATAGGGTGGTTGAATGACAACGCAAGAACTGAGCGTTCCCCGAAGAAGTCATAAAAGCAGAGCTGAACATGTGAAAGGAATTTGTTTCGAATTATTGAGGACAGAAAGTCAATTATAAATCCTTCTATCAAGTTTAGCGTAACTGAATATCTTTCTGACAATATATACATGTTGGACTAATGAACTGATGAAAATTACTATTTGCTGTCTAGTACGTTCGCTTGAGAATACATATAATATGAAGGTTTTATGTTCATGGAAAGTTATACCTATATCTTACAGAAGGTATTTATATAATTCAAATAAAATAAATTATATATAATAAAAATTGAATAAATAGATAGGAAACCTTCACCAGAAACGAATACTAAAGAAAACGATTGTTTCTTTATTCAGTTAAACCGGTTTAATTGTTAGGAAATTATAAAGAATATTTATTTCCGTTTAAATATCAAAGAATGTCACTAATTTCTTGCAGCTCATCATGTAATATTAAAGATTCCTCCGAAAAAATTATAATTATGCCAAAATTGCTTCAAAATGATTCCTAAACTGAAGCAATTTAAGTTCTTTGGTGGTAAATATTGTCTCAGATAAGTGTGACTATGGGTGAATCTTAGGTTTTATGAGATCGCTTAAAAATATTGTGTTTAGTATTTCAAACTTTTGTATGGCACATGAATTTTAAGGGCAAAATAAAATTCTCTCTTTAATTTCTAATATTTGAACATTCCTATTTCAGTAGCTATATCAGCGAATACTGTTAAACATGTAACAACCAAATAAAATTTAAAATTATAAGAAATAGCACAAGGACCACGCAGTACATCCATAAGAAACTTTTTTGGCATAATTCATCGATTATGGAAAAGTGATGTGGTGATATCGGTACTTTCAAAAGAGAATAATACTTATTTAAAATACTCAATGCATTTTAAGCCTACAAAAGTACACCATGATCGCGGCTTTTCGGAATTTTGCAGAGAGGGTGGATTTTATTCGTCCATTACACCATCTTTAGTACTATATAGTATCATCTGTAGAAAGATCGGTGTGCATTGGAAGTGACTAATAGTCAAAGTTTTGTTTGCTTGTAAGATTTTCATCAATAAAATAGTAATTCGTATTTAGATTTCGTAAATAAGTATGGAGGGCTAAATAAGTGTGATAATATGTGCATAAATTTAATATTTAACACTACACGAATCAAACTGTGATAATATTTAACATTTGCCATAATAATTAATAGAAATATGCTGAATTTTAGATTATTTAAAATCTCTCATTGATTATTCCAAGAACTCTCGAAGATAAATAGGAAAAATAAAGTAGGGAAACTTCAAAATTAAGAAGTTTCGATATGAACGGATATCATAACAGCCATCATGAGGTTTAAATGGAAACATACGTGATGATCAAGTTCTTTCTTACATATTTTCTATTCATGCATCCTTTTTAATCCCCCATTCACCCCGAAAGCCCTCCTATTCATCCCCAAAAATTTCCTCGTCGTAATGACATATTGGAAAGATTTTATGACTCGATCCGTCTTTTTTTCTCAAACTACGTCGAATTTTCAGCTGTCGCCGGCATTTCCCTTTCGGGCATTTTTCAGATAAAAAATTGCCTCGTTTCCTAATTTCCTCTGTAAGCCTCCAATCACCCTCCTCTTTCCTTCCCCTCTTCCCTTTTTCTATTCTCTTTCCTATAATTCCCATAGTTGTGTTCCAGTTAGACAATTTCTTCTGATGTGCGAAAATTTATCTACGGATTTATTTTCTCAACACATACATTTTTGAATGTTTGAGGTTGTCTCCAACACTGTAATTATAAAGACCAAAGTTGCAAAGCAAAGGTGATCCGTAACAGCTATCAGGAATGTCGCTTTTGTTTTATATACCTTTTATTTCTTTCTTTCAAGTTAATGGTAAAGTTACTTAGAGGACTATGTTAACCATTTATTTTCAAATGGCGTTGTCAATTTTTGGGCTTTATTTACGAAAAATATTTTTTTTTCAAATTATCAATTTTAGTTCGATAAAAATGTGCGTGGAAACTTCATCATAGATTACAATGAATGGCTTTATTTATTCTTTAATAATATTCTCATATTTTCTCCATTTAACTATAGAGTATGTGCCTTTTCATTACACAGGAATTTTATTTTAAGCAAATTTGGAAATTATTTAACTTGAGATTGATTTAAATTGTAACGACCACATCGGTTCGCTGTCAATGTAATTTTTGCAAATATCATGATTCTCTTATAAAATATGTTCTCTGCAGTCTTTTCCTTTTCTTTACAGTTTTGGAAAATTAATACAGAGTTATTTTTCTTAGGAGTGAGTCTGGATGCTGAGAGTTTTCCATGAAGTTTCTCCACCAGTGCCATTTCAATACTAATGAATTTTACAAGTTGCCAATTGCCTGTGGCCACCATCCGCATCCTGTAATTCTTCTTCCCCCGTACCTTCACACTTCCCCTGAATATTAATGCACTATAATCTCACCCCTTCTTCACAGCCCTCACCATGCTTTTCCCCTTAATCAACACATCCTATTCCGAGAGCATAACTTCGTGAGAGGAGGACCAATTGACTGTTAGGGAATACAAGGGCTAGTTGGCGAGTATTAAGTCAGTCAGGTTGGCCGAGCGGTCTAAGGCGCCAGACTTAAGTTCTGGTTCCCATATGGGAGCGTGGGTTCGAACCCCACACCTGACAAATAATTTTAATTATTCATTTTACCTGACTATTGCATAATCAATTATTCTCTCACCAGAAGACAATCTCTCCTTATAGCTTAAATGCTGAACAATGAACGGCAGCTTAACCGAATAAGAGAACTTTTTACAGTCCACGGTTTTTGGAGGGATTTTATACCCGTCTTTCGGGGGAATGTCGGGCAGATTGTACTTTTATCTTACTACAACCCTCTCTACCGTTGCCATCTGGTTCTCCTACTAAATTGTAGAAATTTACAATCAAATAAATGATTATATTGAGGAGGCTTGATCAGAGGTTCAATTATTTCATTTCCAAAAATTAAACATGGTTTAGTCAAGGGAATATGAAGGAGTTCCTTATTCGCATCATAAGAATTATGCAAACAGATCTTTTATAATCGATGTGGGGTGTAACTTTGAGTAAAGCCATAGAATAAAAAAGCAACTTAGTAATTTCCATACTAAAATTATTTATTATTTTCCATTTAATTTATTTAAGATGCTTCCACGGAAGTGATACCTGTCGTTAAATAAATTTAGTGTGGAAGTTACGAAGTTACTTCCTTTATTAGATCTATCTTTTTTGACAAAGATGAAATATGTGAGTAAAGTCTGTGTACTCAAAGATTAATTCGTTCCTTAACACCTTCACTATTAGTCCCAGAAAGCTTCCGAGAGATAATATGGTGTGAAAGGCAAGATGTGGAGTGCGGGAATTTTCTTTGTTTCTCTTACTTAGCAAGGATGTTGTAAATAAATAAAAGATGACGTAGGTGTACACTTATCATGAATCCTTTTCATAAGATTCCATAGGGTATGACCAGAGTGCATACGTATATTTAGCATAGATCATACCTCAATAGCATTCATCATATCACAGTCAATGGTCAGAGTGAAAGAAATTAAATAGAATATTGAGATTACTTGAGACTAATGGAAGATATTACTATATCCTGGAACCAAAACTAAAATAATAATACTGCAATAATTCAGATACGGTAGCAAGTTAGAGAACTCAAATGAATAATTTCTTACTCTGTGATTTACATACGTATGACATTAAATTCATTCGCGAGCCGTATGTAAACCTTCCGCGGGTGGTGATGTGGACACCCCTCCCCTATGCCTCTTCACCCTCTGCTCTGTCGTTTGTGCCCGCCCAGTCCTCACTTCAGCACTTCTCCGCACGTATATTTCACGGATGATGACGTCCATAGGTCGCGATGTGCCTTATGTCGCAGGGAATTCGGCGAGATGTAAAAGAGCCCCAGCGTCGCAGCATCTGCTGCTCTATACTTGTGTGTATTTGTGCGCCATACTTGGTGTGCGTGCGTGCGTGAGCGAAGCCAAGGCGTAAGAAATGGATATGGGGCACACACGACATGGCGTGAATCACCCCCGTGCGGACATGTGCCTCTAGATGTTGTGCTTCGGGTAGGCGAACGTCCCAAATCACAATAGCGCACGACTAAGAGTAAAGAGCTATGCACGTAATCTAAGACGTAAATGTTTGTTTGATTTCGGTCGCCTGTGCGGCACTGGAATCGTTCGCACTAAGCAAATGTTTCGTCCGGGAAGCGCTTAGTAAATTAGAAGTCACGTCAATATGGGTAAATTAGCTAAAGAGGGCGGAAATCCTATGTAGGATTGAAGCAGTATGCGGTAACGCTATCCTTAAAAATTTATGTTTCTGAATGAATTCCTCTCTGAAATGAACAATTATCTTTTTCTGAATATATTTCTGTCATTCTAATGGCAAAAGGAGGTATCCAAGCTAAACAGAACAGCTGGAAAAGGCTTTAGTTATTTCCAATGAATCACGATAAAATTTAGTTTCCATCCGCAATTTAATTTGAACCATCTTATTCGTACTTCAACGTTACACTTGAGGATAAGATAACAAATTTTCGATATTCTCTAACAATTGTTGATACCCCAAATAACACATAATTCCAAATCATTCTTAAAAAATCTAATTTACTATGTTTTGATCATTAAAATTCTTCCAGTATTAAATTTGTATTGTTAAAATGTTTTTGATTGTATTGCAATTTTCAAATACTCACAGGCTTTTAAAAACAGAGCTAGCGATCTTGAACTTAAAATAAAAATCCTTTACCCGCATTTATAAGGCCGTTAGAAATTGAGTCACCTTGACTTTAAAAAGCTATTGTATCAAGGATCCAATGTTTATAAAGATTTATTATCTCTTCATTTTATTTAACTATCTACCTCGCTTGAATTTCAAATCAATGACTATAAGCATTGAAAACAAAAATTTAGAGCTATCTTACTTGAGTCTGGGTAAATTAATGAATAATAGTCATCAGTTTCCTTGGAAACCTTATATTTTTATAATCATCAGCGCAAACGCTTTTTTCTGCTGCTTATGGTTTTCATCAGCTCTTTGTGATACATATATATATTTTTAAGGTTACCATTCACCATTAGTAGTGCCTCGGGGTCTCACGAAAATATTGAAGAAAATAAATTCACAGCATATGATGCAATTATACAGGCCGTATCCCTAGCCATATCGATCTTATAGGGCATAGAGGCACCTCCCTGTGTAATAGGGAACCGAAACGAGATTTGGCGATTAAAAATATCCCTCCGCAGGGACATCATCCCCTCCGGGTTCATCGCAGTTATCTATCCATAAACTTAATTCGATAACTGGTAGGACTGCAAAGGCACAAACGAGGAAAAACTGTTTCCTAACCCATTTAAATTCACGCGCATGGCCACGCGCACGCACTCTAGATCAGCTGTCTGCCGATAAATGGAGTCGCTAATGCACGGAGAGGCGGAGGGGGGGGCGGAAGCGGGGGGAAGGGCCTCACTCCTTTTTACACCCTGCGGGGGGCGGGAAATAACAGAGGGGAGATGCCACATGGCGCTGCCGATGAATCAGGGAGTTGGTGAGGGAGCTCTCTGAGGATAGGTTGGCCTTTTCAGAGGTAAGGATCGAGACGGACCTTAGAGAGAATGATTTAAGAGCCGACGGTGATAGCGTCAGTGAAAGCCGGTTCCATGACAATGCCATGGGTGTCGCCCAGCTTGGACTGGGTGATTTAAATTTACCAAATATTGGGGTACAAATATTCACAGCAGCATTACTATAGGTTATTTTTATGTGTTTCCCCATTCTTTTTTATCCTTATTTTTATAGAATCAAACGATGTTCGGCTTCGGCTCGGCTTTATCTACATCTACTTGAATATTTTATAAAATATATAAATAATTTATAAAATCAAAATCGGGTCGAATGTTTTATATTTCAGTCATTTTCACTAGGTAATGTGATTCATATAAAAATACCTACAACTCGATGGAAGTAGCAGGGAAAATATCTCAGACAAAACTAAATCCTATTAAAACTTTGCAAAATACCACGCTCACATTGACTAGAAAACACATCTAGTTTTAATGCTCAAGCGTCAGGTTATTGTTGATTTTATACCAACAACTAATGATAGAGATTGATAGTTTTGGAAATAATGAGAAAGAATAGAATACATGCCATCTTTACAGTAAAAAAGAAAATAATCTGATAAATTCAAAATTTATAGCTTATGTTGAGGGAAGATTATAATCTTTACTACACACTTAGTTTTTCTGTATGCTGCTTATAAATACCCTAAGATAGCTCACTACGCTTGATTACAATACTTTATAATATTCCTGTTGGCAACCCAGCAGAATTCCGTGGAAATACATATCTATTGAAGTAGCATAAATACTTGAAATAATCATTTGCCCTATTATCAATTAAGATATTGGAATAACGCCACTCTAATACTAGGTTCCTTAATCGGCACTCAGGAAAAAATATTACTGGAAAATGATGAAAACATCTTCCGGTGGAATTGTTTATAGAATAAAATTACGAAAACTACTTTAAGAATCATAAGCTTGGGTTTAATAAAACAGATTTGGAAGATTGAAACACGTGTACACCAACCCGAGGTGAGCATGCGTGGCGCAGTAGAGTGAATTGAAAAATTTGACGCCCAAGTTTTTGGGTCACCGGGTCTTCGATTCCCCTCGACATATTTTTTTCCTGGCACTGCGACTTCCGTTCCACCGGAAGGTGTTACCCGAGCAACACGGCCAAGGTGTGACCCAGCGGCGTGCCATTCAAAACCGCTCCCTCCCCGGTGACAATGGGCGAAATCTCGGCTGGTGATCGCATTCAAGGAAGTCGATTAAGTCCCTTCGCTCGATGACGTTCGAGTAATTAAATCAAACTTCGCGTGCTCCGAGAGACCGAAGAATGAAGACTGGAGGAAGCATATTTGTCGAGACCCCCGCCGCCGGAGTGATAAATGAATTCGGAAAAGAAGAGTTTCCGTGCGATTTAGCATTAGGAGAGCCCGTGGGGTTGGTGTTTACAAATGGAATCAAGCCAAGTCCGGTTTTCGAGTGATCCTATCAATGGAATTGGTTATTTCACGGTGTGGATTTGTTGTATCCGGTAACGAAGTATTTAGACGCCTGAATCAACATTTGTACGTGATGAAAAGAGTCCACCGATCGGAAACAATCCGCGTAAAAGATTATCTTTCAATTTTTGACTCAGAATTATAATACTTACAACTAAAATTGTTTTCTGAACGTTATCAATTCTTTCATATAAGTGGTTTCACATAATTTACACGATAGTTGAATGTCAACTAAAAAGTCATGATCAAATTAAAGATTTGAGTGCTAAATATAAAATTTAACATATGTCCTTTAGTTCTATTACTAAAAGATCTAATACTTTCCAATTTACATGATCGTATATTTTATACAAGTAATCGTGTATTCTTAATTTGCACGCACCTATTTGATAATTTCTGCTGATTGCCAATTACGTGATATTATTACACATTAAGTTGATTAAAGTTCATAGTGATTTTATAAATGGAAATTCTATTGTATAACATATTTAAATTGTAAATAGCGATGATTGCGTTATTGTAGTTTTACCTTTTTTAATTTCAACAGATAGTTTTCAACTGAAATCACCAAATATACTTTATTATATAATTAAGACATTATTACGTTATTTCACTTAATGTATACGACTGTGCATAAAGCAGTAATTTTGCTTGATGCTGTTTGACTATCGTTTTGAAAATGTATGTCTCTTTTTAACGACATATTTAGCAAACATTTCTCTGGTAATTCACTGAATTGAAAACGTTACTCAGTCGCATAAAGAAAGAAACGAGAGTCCTATTTTATGCGCAGGCGACTTTTCCTTTAATGTCTCTTTCATCTTGATGTGCGCTCGTTAACATTCAACCATTAAAATAATTAGGGTCAGCCTTTGACGCATTAAGTTATTCTCGCAGCTGATTCGCTATTAGCGTGAGACAAACATTAGGGTATCTTTTAATCTCGTTATTGCTAACGTTTTTCTTGTCATTTCAATCACATGATCAAATAACTAGTCATGTATAAATTATTTTCAAATACACGCGAAAATAAAAAGAGATATATGAAAGAGTATTCTTGTTTTCTGAGAGATTTTAAATAATAATAAAATATCAGGAATACTACTGCTATATTTTCTCATCACAAAGGGCTCAACTTTTTTGGATACAATTAAATTTATCAATTAAACAGAGGAAATAATTTCTCTTCTAAATATTTATAATACTTTTATGTTTGACATAGGTATGACTGTTCATAAATAATATGGTGGATTTTTAAGCATATCAGTAATAATTTTTGAACAAGGTACTGTATCTTATTGAATATATCTGTCATATCTCTTATGGTACGAGATAAAAAAATGAGCCTTTCAGTTATTATTGTCTAAGATTAGTTCTTAGCTGTGAAATTATAAAAGCTACTGGTAGTAAAAGGGACACGAGTAATAAAATTTATCCTTATTGCTGATTGAATAATAAAACAATTTTTATCTACAGGAAAATGGTGCCAAACTTGTGTTGACCTTTTCTTTGTACAGCATCCAGGCTCAGCGAGTAACGCAAGGTAAAGCTACACCATTTCACGTCATGCCTAATAACCCTCATTCTTTTTCAAAAGTTTTTAAAGAGGGGTAAGGGACCCAAGCAGCCATTGCGCTGATGATTTTACACTAAACAGGTGACGTTAGAACTGTGCAAATTGGATTATTTAATTGACTTATATATTCGCAGGAGATGAATTATACGAACGGCTTGTTGATTTTTACTTTACAGATAAAATATAAGTACAATTGAGTGGTCGAGGATCGAGAAGGTATCACCTTATACTTTCGAACTTCAATTCAGCTTATACTACCACACCTGTATAGTATCAATAAATGTCATCTGTCGAAAGAGTATCTTATGCCTTACAATAGATTGCAATATGGGATTTCAGTTCAAAAATGTTTATATTTCGATGTAATTATTTATATATCGAATAATAGGATTGTTCAAACTTATGAGTTGTGTACAAAAATCTAAGCTTCTTTATTCATACTTTCTTTTTAACGTAAATAGCCGATACATACGAGTATATGAGTAGATGTAGACTTGAACAATATTAACATTGATGTATATTTACAGTATAATATATTTCTAATTTTAATATCTTATTATATAATCCATGATGTAATTATTTAGCGTAGTGAAACAGTAATGCGGAAGGAATTATACATATATGTAATACCGCCCCCTTGTGTATTACCGAACTGCAAAGGGCCTTTACAATAATAACGAGAAAGGCACAGGTATGAGCCCGGGCTGACTTATGGAAGAAAAGCTTGCTCGGCTTCAACACTCCGGAATTCTCACCCTTTGTCTTCCATCCGGAAACACTTCCGAGAGGAATCAGTGACGAAAATGCCTTCCGTCCTCCTCATCCGGGGAACAAGGGTTCGAGCCTACAAATCCCTTTCGGAGATGACGCGAGCGCGGCACCCTTTTCCTTCCGGTGGTCGGCTTTGGAGTGTCAAACAAACGACGGGCACTCATGCGTAGGAGAGGAGCAACCGGGAAGAGCGGGGACCATTAGTAGGATTGAAAAACCCCTTCGTATTACTCGTATTGAGGCCTGCGTGAAGGGGGACGCTGTTGGGGGACTGACGGTCACATATAGGAAGCAGATCCACACTTTGCGACAGAGGGGAGATTCGAGGATGGGATTGTGGGGGTGGAAAAGGATGGATGGGCCGGGACGGGGGTAAGTATTTGCATTATTTTATGCGGAGTGTTTAGTACGGAATGGGCTGAGGGATTGAAAAGGAGTCAAGGGGACGTATATGTATATAGCGAGACTAAAGTAGGGAGGTCGCCCTAAGGGAAGGTATATTGTCGAATGTTTTACGCCGGGTATTTAAGTCCATCGAAGGGACTTCCCCGGGAGGGTGGTACAAAAGGAGGGGTTTTGGTCGCGCGGATTAGGAGCAAACTCGCACAATGCGCCCCGGTAATGACCGTATGAATGCACGATTGTCCCTTTAGTCGGTGACGGACTCTTTACTTTTTCCCTTAAGCGTCCTTTAACCGAAGGGGATCGCCGGTTCGATGTCCGCGCGTTTACGGATGGGCTTTCTAGTTTCGTTAATATCCGCGTTATCCGCTTTGATGGCCGGATGAGGTTTCGGATCTCGGAGCGAACTCCCCGGGTACGTGTTGGTCGCTCTGAATTTCTCTGTGTGCCGTTCGTTCTTTGGCGATCCATTTGGCAAGTGCATCGGACGAATGTGCTTTGACATCTTTCGAGCGCCGTTCCTTTTTTTCCGAATCCGATTGATTGGCGATTCCGCGGAGTCTGAAACAGTGTATCCGGAATCGTTTGCGTGGAGTCACCGTTTTTCGGAGGGGCGGCGCTGAAAGGAGTCCGAGTCATTTTGCGGGATTTCCAAAGTTGATTAAAGCTCTAAAAGTAGAAATCGAACTCGTCTTCTTCTAAAGTATGCATAGGGGTCTTAAGGGGGAAAACGAAATCACAGCAGGATAAACCTGTTAATTACTTTATAAATACGCATTAAACAGATTCTAAATTTTTGTCAGCCTAATCCATTGACGTGCAAACAAGGGAGCTAGAAACCGAGGAAATAGTTTCCACAGCATTCTACTACCTTACTTCTTTTGATGATACTGTAACTGTAACGCATTTCTGTAACGGCGATGTAAAAATAAAAATTTAAGTGCAATTTGTTGAATCTTATCTATAAATTTCTCGGAAAACTAAATATAAAAAATGCCGTACCAAGGGTTAATTTCAAAAATTTCACAATAGTGATAGGTATCAGTAGGATACAGCATCTAGTACTATATGTACAAAGGGCAATCAATAATGTTACTTGTTGACTTTTTGACAGTGCCCTACGGGTCATTCTAATTGGTGGGCGGAGGTATAATTATTATTGATTCTACGAAAAGAAATACTAATATGTGATTGGAAGGATTTTCGTCATTTTCACTAAATAAAAATACTTAATTAACAATTTATATAAAGGTATGTGAGGGATTCAAAATTTTAATATATAACTTAATACCTCTAGTCATGTTCACCTACCATATTTTAATTTTGTTGAACAAATACATCAAATTTCTATGAGTCTTAATCGGAAATCTAGAAGGTGATAATGTATGATAACGTATTTGCTATGCTCTCATACTTAAGCATACTAAAACTCGCACATTTAAGTTATTTTTCAGATAATAGTTAATTTTTTTTGATCGTCACAAATATTTGCAATAAAATAAGCATACACACGTAATCCAGATTGCAAATATCTTTACTATGTATTAACAATTTTGAGATTGAGAGAAAGTTTTACAATTGAGAAGACCAATAAAATTATTCCCAAATATACCCAACTAGTACTTTTTTAACGTTGAATATTTAAGTTTAGTATTTCTCTTCTCCATATCTTTGATTGCGTCTTAGGTATTCATCATTTAAAATTAATACGTTGACGTTGCTCGCGTTCCCCGCTTAAAAGCTCGCTTCAAGCTTTTAAGGAGTGCAGGGTTTGCTTAAATTGCAGAGATAGTATGCAATGATTGTAATGGAACGTGCCATTCATTATAAGAGCTCAGAAACTTTGGAGGAAGAATGAAAAAAGCAAATACGATATCGTAAAGTAATGCGTGACGAAAATTAGTGGACTCGGATTTTAATTGTCGTGCGTAATGTCTGTTTTCTTCAATAATCGTGAGAGGGATTTGTCCGCTAAGCGAGCGCGTGCTGACGCGTTGGCGAGAGAGATTAATATTGAGAGAAGGGGGCGCGAGTGGCTATGAGTGGGGATATTTCGGCGACGACCGCTCTGAGTACACATTCATTAAGGAAAGGATTTGAGCTGTAAGGATTATGGCGCCGATGAAGTTTGACTCTAATCCATGAAATCGCGCTTTGATTAAAGAAACATTCGTTTGAGAGTGTTCGACCAAAGTTCACCGATGTAAATACGCGGATCCAAGGGCAAGGCAAACGGAAATATGACGCATGTGTTGATACAGATTCGACCTCTGGCTAAAGTCAAGTACCCTTGCATAATTATTCACTTTACAAGTGATAAAATAAAATATGCAATTAACAAACTGATCAAACTGGGTATTTTACAAAAGAAAGAGTAGTAATATGTTTATTTTGTACAAGTTTTCATCCATCCTATGCATAAGTTGTGTGATTATAGCAAGAAAATGAAACGAATAGCATGTGAGCTAAGAATTAGAATACTTTGATTCTGAGGAAATAAAATTATAATGATTCAGAAAAAATCATATATCTGCCAGAAAAAATACTAAAGTAACCTTTTCATTTAACGCTCCTAAAAAATTTGTTATCACTAATTATACTGATAATAGTGATAACTCTAGAATCAACAGCTTGGGCTATTCGCGATATGAATCCATCAGGAACAAAAGTTAACACCAACTTTCATAATAACACAGTAATTTTTAAATGCATAAACTCATCATTTACCTGATGACGAATCCTCGAATCAAAACCATGCTTGTATTCCAATGAAAAAATTCTGTGGTATCATAAAAGTGTTGTTCACTTTTGTTCCTAATAATAACTATGTTATTTTGCGTTTTTTAGGCTTGCAAGACTACTCTCGCAATCAAACTTAGAAAATTACAACATATATTACCATGACCTGACCTGAATTCGAACCCGTTATCTCAGCATAATATACCGTGACAGAATTTTAACTTTAATCAAAACGAAATTGGAAGAGAAAAGTTCAACTTCGTGAAAATAGCGTATTATTTCACTTGGAGATTAAGTTCTTCTGACCAGTTCACTCCTATTTTATTGGAGCTGAAATTCAGTAAGCGAATGAAACTGATACACCCTACTTGCATGCAAATTTCACTTCATGAACCCATCATTAGGAACCCCAAAATCCACTCATGACAAAACGACTCCCGAATTAAAATCCTATGTCGAATTCCGCCTCCAGAACAGAACTCCTTTCACCTCCCACCGCCTCCCTTGCCCCGCTTCTGGACAGATGCGTTGAACTGGGCGAGGCCAGACGGCACTGCCGTGCCCGGGGTTTCAAGGGAAGGGAAGACTTACCCTCGATGACTATGGAAGTCTTGGGCAAAAGAGTTGGTTCTGCGTTAGGGGGTAGGGCATTATGCGTTCCCCCCACCCTCCGAATGTCTCTACCCCGAGAGGCCCCCATCCCATTCATACGTCTGCATCGCCCTCTTCCGTGAATCACTCGCCCTAACCATTGTGCCTTCCCCCTTTTCCCTACGCACCGAAATCACCTGTCGCCTCGCCCTTCGCTCATTTGTCACGCGCGTGAGCGTGTCTGCTCATCCTCCCAAGATCCGCCCACGCCCAGCTCATCTTCTGGATCCCTCCATCGATCCCCTTCCTCGCCTATACATCTCTGTCGAGGACGGGGTTACCCAATCTCCCGCTCACGAAGGCTCTTGGTGGATCCTTATGGAATTACGTCACGGATTGATGAAGGTCGTTTTTTCGGTGTCGGAGATGGATCGCCCAAACATAGGAAGCATTGTTATTCAAGAATCAACCACCTGAAATCCTCTCCGAATTTCTTATTGTTATTCATTAGGATTATTTTGTTGGGGAAATTTCATCACCAATTGAAACTTATTTTTGACCTCACAAAATAAATGCTTCCTGATTAATGAGCTTATTTCAACCCTCACAAAGTAAATGCTCCCTTGTTAATGAAAAATTTTCCTATTGCTTAATTTAACTGTCATATCAATTACTCTTTCACTCGGTAACTACGATAAGTTCACTGGTTGAATGTAAGACTATCAACTTCCTTATTAGCAACTTAGCATACCGGAAGAATTTCAGTTAACTTAAAGAAACAACAATTTTAATGGTTTTCAAAATAAATAAACTTTAATTTCCTATAAACGTATTTATGTTATCTATGTTATCTATGTTATCTATGTTAAATTAGAACATAAGAGTCAATGTCGATCCCTGCATGAGTACTTTACCGATACACTATTATTAGTCCTAAATACATCACTGTCATTAGTCCTAAATACATAAATGTGACTTTTAGGCTGTTGTTTTTTCTACCGCCGTGTAACGCTAGACGATTCTTTCACTTATTAGCATTAAAAATACTTTTACGGTGAATCTCGTATCATCAATATTAAATTATGGTTAGGTTAGCAAAGAATATGATGGTGATGCATATTAAGGACGAAATGATTTCTGCCTATTATAATAAAATCAGCTAACTGACGACTTCGAATGACTTCGTGGTATTCCATTAAGAAGGAAAAAATTAAAAAGGATAACTACTTTTCCTTTTTTATTTCTTCCTACCTATTACATTTATTTATCCTTTGAGTACGTTTCTTTATTTTAATAAAATGGGTTTGCATACATATATTGGTTTTATGAGAGTTATAGCGCATTATTGACATCTATTTAAATTTACATTCCTACGCTTGTGATTAATAGATAATAGAAGAATTATTATCTTGGCTGAAGCGCCTCATATTTTACCGATAATACGACCGCTTCTTCTTTGATATATTTCTTCATATTCGTAACATATCATAAATTAATTAAAAGTTGTACTGATTTAAATTACTTTCTTCTGTGAATTGAAGCCTTATTTGCTTTATATTTATATCAAATTATCAATATGTTGAATTCTGTCACGCAATATTTTAACGACATTTTGATAGCATTCATGTACCTAGATATCAATTATGACCACAATGTGCACTAACAGAGGAAGAATTCCTGCTACCATGTCCAAATTTAGAAGAGATGTACTTTATCAGGCAAGGTAGAAATATTTAGAAGAGATTACCTATTGGAATATATTTTATTAAAAGATCTTTACGATAGAGATATGAGGGATATCAAGCACCTGCTTTTAAATTAAAACAGATAAAACAGTAATAGAAAGATGAATACCTGCCCTTGCCGAAGCCCATCTCTCTACGGAGGAGCTATATCAATAAACGTAACGATAGGGAGGAATGAATAGCGAACCCTCGGGCGTGGATTTTCAAAACTATTCGCCGGAGGAATGCTAAATGAGAACTATGAGCGTACACACGAACGCTGATCTATTTTCCAGGCATCGACTCTGGGGCTACTTTGTGTGGCTTTAGGACATGGAAGAATGGAAGGGGTTCATGGGAAGGATGATCAGAATGGCTTTGGAAATGGAGGGAGGGGAGCGCCAGGAGACTCATTCATACTTATCTGCCAGAGGGAGGGTGCGGGAAGAGATTAACTTTTCTGGAGGCGGAAAGGGAGAGTACTTTTGCTTATTCTCCATGAGAACAGTTCCGCGCTTATGCTAGAGACTTCGGAGGGTGGAAATGAAAGTTATGTCCTCGCTAAGTATTCTTGGGTCTGAGATAATGGAAGGCAATGCGTGGTGTGGATGTGGGGAAGATAAGGAACAGGGGGGAATAGTAAGTTGGGGAGGGAGATTAATTTGAAGAATTTTATTGATTATTGGTGCTATAAATGGCAACATGAATTGGTGTGCGACGAAAACAGCAGTATCAATTGCTCGTAAGATCGTCAATTGTACGGAAAATATTTTCTGTACGTGAATATGAGGCTCTGGGTTCAAGTGTTAAAGACATATGGATGTCTGTGTGAATTCATGAATATTAATTGGTTAATATTGTCTCATTGAACCAAATATTCGTCCGATAAATATCTGATTGTTATCATTAAATGTTATTGATACCTACAAGATTAAAAAGAATGACTGGCATAATTAGTCATACGAGTCATAATCGTAAGTAGTTAACACATTATTTAAAGAGGAAATTTAGTAATTGTAACAACTTACATGATAACATCAATACTATTGTTCCCGTCACCAAATGCAAAGGATTATTTTTAAACTAGTACGGTAGATTAAGTAAAGGAATTGAGCGTTGTTTCTTAAGCTCTAAACCGCAGAGTACAAGTAGTTGCTTAAGATCCCATCGATATTTTTTAGGCTATTCGTCTGAAGTAATTTTGAAACAGGCCACATTTTTTTCGGTGCATTTTCGAGATTGCTATAGCGGTATGGCTCTTTGAAGCTTGTGAACTAATACCATAATTTCTTAACAATCCACTTTTCTTAGAAGAAGTTACACTAAACGCTTTATATATCTGCAGGTGGGAATGAGGCTATGAAATGGATTGAAAATGGAAATGTTTCAGTAGGGGTGCTTTAATTATGCAGGTTAAATACCACAACTTTGACTACACATATAAACATAATGCCTTAAATATATTATCTAGAGACTGAACATCTTGATAGGCATCAAATTTTAAGGACTAATTTTATCGTTAAGAATCCTTGATACCCTACCTCAACTTGATAATTGTACTTGGGGTATGAATTTGAGTTGATAATCAGTTAGTAGTAATTATATACAATACAATGTGAACATGCGTGATAAATCGTGTGGCTCCCATATATCCAAATAAATGAAGTCTTAAACTCCCAAAAAATCTCTACCATACATAATTTTCTCTATAATATAAATTGATGGTAAGAGAATTTACTTAATTCTCTACATTGTACTAAATTATTGAATAATGGTCATTTTTCTTTAGTGGTAATCGTCAGCAGCATTGTTCAAGTATAATTTTGCATTCGCAAATCATCCAGCATTATATATTTATTAACAACAATACCATTTGTCAGTCATTAACCATTTACCCATAAACGTTAGCATAGCTTTACCGCATTATCTCTACAAGGAGTATTTATAAGAGTATATAATGAAAACATTGATAAGCGATAGTAACTATGATAAAAGCGATGATTGTCAGCTAGAATGCCGATTGTCACGTCATCTTTCAAAAATTTATAAGTTTCGGCAATCTAAAATTGAATAATAAATATTCTGTTCATGCTCTAATGACTGCATCCTAATTATGCTGATGATTTGCAAATAGACTTTCAACTGAAAATTAAATTCCAAACCCAAAAGTCTCAAAATATCTAAATGGGAATGAAAACGTTTTAAAGCGCAACATCTAATAACGTTACATTCTGCCCCCTTGTGTCTCCAATACGTGTTTCTGTTTACATTGAATTTCATAATAGAATTTCAAGCGGGTTGTTTCCCCTGTCTCTCGGTCAACCACAACGTCGAGCCTATCTCCACGATAGGAAGTCGACTGCCATAGTTTTTATTTCGGGGGAACGTGAGTCGACAGTTTACGGGCTTAATTTACCCGGCAAACGGCGAGTCAATTGGATTCCTCACACAATTCAGGAGAGGCTCGAGTGCCTTGGATAGGGTGCTGTAAACAAGAAAGGGTGAGGGGACTTGAAGGAAAGGAGGGGAAGAATAATCGGGGGAAATTTCAGAGGAGGGGAGAGTGGCGCCAACAATACAGGACTACGATTTGCCTGATCAAAATCGATTAATGACGGAGTTAATGATTATATCAATGTAGGCGTCACAACTTTCTAACCAGTGGCCACAAGTACAATGCATAGTAGATTACTCTGTGATAGTAGGCGTGGGAAACACTTTTCTGTGAACGGGCTAGTTACTGGAAGATTTCTTAGCTAGTGGGTCTGGGTAAGTATATAGTTTAATTGTTTTATTTAGCTGATAAATATCATGCATCTATTTGGAGTTGAACGCTTCTCTGTGATTTAAGACATTACAAATGTGCATGGTAGTGTGAAAAGTTTCCAACCTAGCAAGAATTTATATTTGAGTGTCAAACAACGACTTCGGGTCCAAAATGGCTACAATTTTCAAGAGAACCTTTCAAAAGATGCGCAAAACGATTTCAAAAACCAAAACCTTTCAGACTACCCATGTATGTATCTCTACATGCTCCGAGTAGGTATACAATACCATTCATAATAAAAAAAAACATGTTCAGACATTTTGGAATTGGAGGTTTAAGGAGTCCAAAAAAGCAAAGACAATTTTTTTTATTCGACCTCTGAAGATGATAGGACATTGAAACGTATTCTCAATTGGTGCTTATTAGAAGACCGAACCGGCCTTTTGGTGGTGCCGGAATCGGTAGCAACGCGGTACGGAACACTGATGAAGACGGCTTATGGAGAGTTTTTAAACCTCTAATTTAATTATAGCCGTGTTCCATATTCTTTCCTTTCTGCTTTGAAATGATCCACGAATGTCTTGAATATTGCAGGCGGATATGACGTGAGGGCTGAGGGTCGCCAATACCAAAATAGTATGTATCGCAGGTTTCTAAGTAAAACATTTTCCAAGAGGTTTTTCGTGAAATTGAAGTTCGCAGTGGAAATATTTGAGAAATTCTCTGTATACTTACTTTCAGCTCTGTATTAATTCAGATCAGGTGGAAATGAAGGGAAACGTATGGAGATATAAAAAATAGTAGCATATTTGGTTAAAATTTGATTGTATACCTTACTGTAGAAAGAACATTCTGATTTGAGACACGAAATTGAATAAAGTTATCTTTTCTTCATTTACTGTGATCCTTCTGTCATATTTAGCCATAATCTTCCAAGTCTACTAACACAGAATTAAAAGGTGGCCGATTTTGAGAGAATATAAGTTCTTAGGAGAGGGTAACTAGCTCATTCAGCACCACCAAATAAATCTGCATGATGCTTGCAGTACACCAAAAAATGCTTTTTAGTCATAATTTTTAAGAAAAACGTTACCAAGTTTATAGCGATCAATTTTAAGGCGCACATTATGAACTGCCATTCAGCAATCAAACATCAAGATGAATTAATCGCAACTATCATTTGAAATCTGATTAGGATTTGTTGAATTTAGGACGAAACTGAGAGCTAAATTACAGCTCACCGTTAGAGTGGCACGGAATTGGTGTGTATTACGAAGTTGGAGCCAAAACGCCTAGTCATTCTGTTTTATGTATTTCCGTTACTGATTCGGATCGAGCAGCAGAACTGTTGGTGTAAGAGTTTGCCAAAACTAATTGGGTTAAAAGTCGTCAAGGTTTGTGGGGGAAGGGTGGAATGAGAGTCATAAGCAGTGGAAAAAGGGGAAACACTTTGAATGGCAGTGAAGACAGATTTAACGAGGAAGTTAAAGAGCTTATCATTTACTACGCCAGTTTAGAATAACAAGAATATTTGCGCAGTCATTCACTAAAGATTTGCAAGAACCTAATTAGGGAGAGAAAAAAAGAATACCAACGCCATTACCGAATTATTTGTCCACAACTGAAGATTTTTTCATCCAACATATCGTACACTGAAGATTGGGAATTGAATAAAAATCAAACAGCTACCATACATTTCATTTTATTTAGATGAGTTACCGCTTCTCTCCAGATTTAATTACATTTTTAAGTATCTAAACTCAAAGTAAAAACAACGCAAAGCTACTGAGGCCTTATGGCGTGCTTAATTCTTCGGAATCTCTACTTCGATAGAGAATCATAAGTACCTTTATACAGCGTTCTGATGCATTTACCTGATTTCACGAACTATCTTATTTACAGCACAAGAAATGAAGATGCTACACATACATTCTTCATGCCCTCATAATTGAGATTTATATAGTTTGGAATTAACGCTATTACCAATCATACATTATTGTATACCTATTGCGTCCTTGAGAATAACTTCAATAAAATAATTTTCAACTTATTTGTTTTGATATATATCCAAAGCAATGAAAACGATGTAACCCAGCGGATTTCGGTAAGTTTTCCTCAATAAAAAAGCATTATGATTCAGCGTTCCACACTTTTTCTACATACCATATCAAGTAATATCTCAGCGACTTATTCAGTGAAATATATACTTACGACTGCATATTGTACAACACTTCGTTGGCATGATAATCATTGTTTTAAGGGATAAAATGTGTCAAAAAATATTAAATCCTGACAATATTTTATTAATTTAAACTATTCTTTTGTAACATTTTGATTTACATCACTATTAGTACAACGAGAGACTCAAATAGAAATATCTATGAGATTTTTCTATAGTTTGGTATGATCATGTGATTTAAATGAACGTTCACTAGAAAAGAATCTTCAAATTAATTTAAAATATTTTTTCTCATCTTCACCTACATTTTTGTTGCGTAATAAAGACGCCAATTGGCTCTGTATTATTACGTAATCCTTTCCCCTTCATTCATTCGTAAAATATAAGTTAACCCAGTCCGTAATTTGATATTAAATCACAACCCGGACGTGTTTCAATTAACAGAAATCTCGTTAGCTAAGGTCAACATTTTCTTTGGGCCCCAAAGGTTATAATCCACGTTACAAAGTCGGAATAGAATTCCAGCTCGTCTTCGTTTGCAGAAAAGGTTAAGATGCTTTGTCTGATGGCAAAGAAAATGATTTTTAACGGAGGGTAGAGATAGAAAGGATCAAAGCGAGTCCCCGACACGAGAGTGGACACAAACACTCGAGGCGCTCTTCAGTTCAGCGGGTCACCGACTGCTTCCTAGATTAAAGGGCTCTCCTCCGTACGGATGCGGGCTCTGCCCCTCTGAGGGACGCAAACGCTGATTGGTAGGAATCTCGAGGAAAAAGGAAAAGCGAGAGGAGAAAAGCGAGGATCGCGAGTGAGAGAGACTTAGCTCTCCGAAAGGTTCCAGGAACGTGGAGGAATTTTTTCGAGATGCGCGAACTTGAGGCGAAAACAAAAGTATCCTTTTTTTGTTTTTCAAATGTCAAAAACCCCCCGAGACGATTCACTCCGAAAAGCTCCTCCACGGTCGATCATTTCGGGATGGAGGGTATGAATAAGAATGAGGGGGGAGAGGTACCGGAGGGATAGCGGAAAAGTCAGCGCGTATCGCGAACCCCTACTAATTCACTCCCAAGGTCTCCATATCCTCCGATGGGGGATTTAGGTGAGGAGAGAGGGGTCTGATAGGGGGGGAGAGGGGAACGATAATGTGGGGGAGGGATGAAGCATTGATGGGCAGCGGTGATCTGGGAGATTGGGGCGATGCCGCAGCGGGGGGGCGGAGGGGCGGGCGGGGAGCAAATGGTCCAGGACGGCCACCAGCTGTCGCCCCGGGCGGAGGGAGGGCGCTTGCGGTGGGGGGTGTCTTAAAGGGGTGGCGAAGGGGTGGATGCGGATGATGTGTTGACGTGGAAGGATAGCGAGGAGCAATGGTAATAAATTAAGGAAACACGAAGATGATGAATTAGGTAAAATTAGTGCATTGTTACGATATCTTTCCTCTTCTGTAATTGATAGTAAAGAGGTTTACTCAGTGTTTCCTTTGGAATCATAATGTCTGAATTCTTGGCAAGGAGAGGGTAACGAAAGAATTTGGACAGGTGATTGATCAAGTATGTGAATGATAATTTGGTTTTAGCCAAAAGAAGTTTCTCCATTTAGCCTCTGAATTTGAGAGCACTTTCGAAAATTAGGTCGAAGGCATTTTTAATTTTATTTATTCATTCGCTCATTATCAATTGCACATATTGTCGTGTTACGATGAGAATTACATTTACAAAAGCATAGATATTCATGCCTGGATCGGAATTCGAAATCAGGACGACAGTTTTGTTGCACAAGCAATTAAAAGAAGGTCAAATAACGTAATACTTGTGCTCCTAATATGATAGAACACTCGATTCTTGATACAAGATATTTCATATGCAATTATTCAACTTTAGAATCCAATTTCAGTATAGCTCCATTTATGTACCTATGTTAAGTAACATGCACCTAAAAACCTTAATTTTTAACAAGAAACCTATTCACAAACCATTTTTCTGAAAATTGAAGCGCATCAATACATGCGGTACACTTCTCGTAATGTAATTGTGATCAGTATTGATTAGAAATAACCACAGTTCCTTCTTTAAAGCGCCAAATAATAGTTTACGAGTAATTTCATTGTTAAAATCTAATGAGGCATATATTTTATTAATATTTACCATTGATTTACAGTTGTTTACTAAACTTAAAACGTGAGTTAGATGAAATCCCCCAATTAGTGTAGAGTTTGTCTCTGGAATGAGGTGCTGTCAGTACTCTTAATGTTTTTGTAACCTGGTAACTCCAAATAGTAAACAATGGTGTATTTCTTCTACAATAGAATAAGCTTACATTTGATTGTACACTTCAATTTAATTTCTTGAAGCTTCAGCAGCAGTAGCATAATGAAGGAAAAATATAGACATTACGACAGTTACGGTATTTAGTAGGTCAATACAAATCTAAGCCGTGTCACTGGATCCAATATTTTTATATGAGCCAAGTTTTGCGGATAGAAATCAGGGATAGTAAATAATAACTCCTAAACTTAATGGATGACATAAAGAAAACGATCCGCATAAATCTACCAGCGGTGGATTTAACACCACCTTGCTTCTGAAACTTTCGCTATGCAAACAGGAAACTTGGTTGGGAGTGTGGAGAGCCTTTGCTAGACCGGATTTAGCGCAGCAAAGTGTCTTCGGGATTTCTGCTTAGCCTCTTAACATTTAATGGATTAAGTTCCCGAGGAGAAAGCAAAAGTTGGGGTGGGAAAGTTTCTTAAGAGGGATGTGTGAAGGGGAGAGGTGCAGATTGGAGGTTGATTACACAAGGAGCCGCGCGAGTCAAAACGGAATGGCAGTTTAAACTTCGAAGTTTCTTATGAACATCGTAATTTATGAAGACGCAGCGAGTTAATCACTGAAGCGTGTAATCCGTCTACTGCGCCTTTACATGCACTCACGAATACGAGTTGCACATTAATATTATTTTTGGAAATATTTTACATTTTCCATAACTTTGAAATGGTATTAATCAACCTGTGAAAACGAATAATCATGACAAAGATCAAGCTTCAACGATATGTATCTATAATGTTGAATAAAAGGTTTTGGAAGTAATTTAAAATATCTGGGATGTTGCAAACCTCAATAATTACAATTACACGCATTATATACTCTTTTCCAGAATGCCTTGAAAATAATTACATATTTTAAGATTAAAAACCACGATAACTCGCACTGAAAGGTAATAACATGAAAATCAAATATAATTTGTTGATTTTAAGGGCGACATATAAAGTGAGGGAAATTTCAAATCTCAATCAGAGCATCAAAGGTTCCTTTTAGACACAAGTTATTGAATTTCGACTAATAAAATAAATAGATAATGATAAGGAAACTTAATAAACAAAGTTCTTCATATCGTTTCTATCATTAGTCAAAAGGTTAGAATTTTAATCCAGGTATGAGTAGAAATCGTATACATTGGACATGATGACGCATTAAAAGCACAAAAATTCAAACTTGTTGAAATATGCAAAGTTTAGTAGTAAAATCACAACCAACAATGAATTTGGAATCTCGACATGTATTTTTTTTAAATGCGATATTAATTACGTCGTTATTAAATATGACTCGTATGTACTTGTTTACCAGATTTTCTAACGATAAACTACAAAATACAATAACATAGCCGCAGGTTCGAGAAGACTTGTTTCCTCTTGTTATATAAAAATAAAATTTCAATCTGAAACAACGTCATCAATGAAGCTTAAAATTTTGAAAATACGCAAAAAAATCCCTGCACCCTCCCTGGAGCCATTCACTTCGGAGGAGGTTTGAGCTTTACAGATTGGTACTTAAGTAGCGGAATACTTTACACGCCTACCATGGAGAGCGTTACTTATTCATGGCTCCACGCAACCCTTTTTTCCAAGCGATTAACCTTTCCCAATAAAACAATTCACATCCCCTTCCAGCCCTGATATGGAGACATCCCTCCGCCGCTGTAACATCCCCGTTTATCAATCTTCACGCTTCTTCAATCTCACCTTCACCCTTCCTTCATGCTCTTTCGCCTTCTCTATTAAATCCGCATTAATAATTAAACAGGAGAGGGTTCGGGGTATCAGCTACTCAAGGAAGACACTATTTAAAAGAAGGTCACCCCTTGAAAATCGGCTGCATTCTCACCTTTGGAATCTCGAGTGCGAAAGGTCTTCTTAATCCTTACTCCCGTATTCCGGAACGACGCAGTTATCTAACAAATTTCCCAAATTTATCGCCCATTCATCCCGAAGTGGGGAGTGGTTAAGCGGGAGACGCAACGCATTTAAGGCCGTAACATCCCAGCGAGCTAAGTATTCCAGTGGGGTCTTCCGCCCAATTCCCAAATGCCCTTCCTCCGCTTCTTCTCGCCCCTAGCTATAGCACCCCATTCTATCTCATTAACAAAGTTTCCTCTCACTTTCCCCTACCATATTGTTTAACTATACCCTCTTTTCTCGTTCATAAACTCTGTATATCGTGCGTTCATGAGTCAATTATTATTTTGTCTCATTGTGTACTATTACATTGTTTCCTGTTTTTTATTGTATTTTATAATTATTTTTTTGTAATTTCGTTATAGTGCTGCTTTTGTAGTGTACATGTTGTATACAGCTCTCTTTTACATCTTTTAGCTTATACTATCAGTAGGTTTGCTTAGGTTTTTCACACTCCCCTTCTTTGTGGGTGTTTTTCCCGCAGTGGATCATATTTCCTAAGATATAACCTTGGGTATTTTTTACATCCACTCCTTCTAAAGTTTTCTTCTCTATCTCTATTCACCTAGACAAAACTTATGTTTATAATGTCATTGACGAAAGGTTAGATGGAAGGAGAGACTTTTCAGTATCAATCTCGCCTAAATAAAGACCTTATATTGCTGCATCTACGATTATGAGCATCTTCTTCTCCACTCACTCTCTCCTTCTTTGATCTGTCTTTCTTTTTAACAAGGGCTCCGGATAGCTAAGTGGGTAGCGCGTTCGACTTCGATAAAAGCGGTCCGGGGTTCGCTTCCCGGTGGGAGCTCATGTGCTAATTACCTATGCTGTCGAAGCACTTTTAAAACAACAACACTAACCAAATTCATTTCAACACACCATATCATGCTCTTCAGGTCGCATATCGGAAAATCAGCCATTAAAATTGCGGTTATATTTTTGTATTTGAGTTTATTGTATCATATTTTCTTCCATTACATGAAGAATCTCTTTAAACTATATAAAAAGTGAAAGAACTGAAATTTTAATTCTTTCTTCAACATTTTTCTCCCAAGATGCATGGAGATCTTCTTAATTCACCTGAAGCATCGAGTCAAATTTAATTCTAGAAGTATAATAAAATCGATAAAACAGCATCCATTTGAGAGATCCATGCTTTTCTACGTGACATTTACCGTGAGCGACAAATCAGCGAAACGACTCCCACGCCACCATATATGACTTTTCTAAACGAATATACCTATATTCCTGTTCAACATCTTGGCTCGGGAAACGAGCCCGATTTCTCCGAGATCAATCGTGCTACCCATTTGGCTAATCGGAGGCCTATTTGAAGTCTGCAGTTTCCAAATTTCATAGATATGAGGGCTTTTACAAGCAAAGATAGTTGGCGAAAAAATACCAGCAGCACCAGGTTATTTCTGATATCCTTCCTTGTGTTTCTATTTTGGTTAATTTAAATTCTATTTCCGTTATTTTAAATATTTCAGAGCTACAAGAAATTCAGAAAATATATTCGCTGTATTTATCAAGGATTTATTCACGTTAGCTATTTTCCTACATTTATTTTTTCCCTGTATCCATCTCTTTAATGAGCAATGAAACAAAAAATGGCTTGGAAATTAAGAGATATAATCTACCGACTATGAAATATTTATCAAGATCCGAGTAAAATTAAGGAAAAGAAAGGAATTGAGAATGTTACATACCGGTTTGAGACCAGCAAAACCTAAGATGTAAATTATAAAAGAAGGTGTAAAAGTATCAGAGAACCAGGGGCAATTCCTGCTCTCGTCAGACTTCCTCAAGTCCGTAAACCCTTCTAGCTAAAGTGTCGATTGTTAGTGGATAAACAGGCGAAAGCAATAGTATGAGAAAGTATAGTATGTACGATGTGTATAGTATTTTTAACGTTTTCTTCGTTTTATACTTCATAATTTGATAGTTAACTACTGAATTTAGAATTTGCATTTGTTTAGATTTCATAGTATATTTTTAATAGGTAACTACATTTCATGAGTCAAATGGAACCATGATTTAGTACTTATGATGGAAATGCAATCTAACTTTGTAACCATGTATAAATGAACTAATTGAATCAACCTTCTAATATGTGATAATAACTGTGAAATTTAGTAACGTTTTATGAGCGACAAAATATGTTTTCCTTGCCCTTCTCAGTTATAATCTATCGAAGCATTAAACAGTGGCACTACATTTTATCCTAGCGATATACTTTGCAAAGGATTCCCTCCAATATATTCTTTCGCTCAATATACCAACTCTACGCTATCTGGCCGTACGTATATTTATATGTTTATCCGAATGGCCACCGATCCTCTTTTGTCCTCCTTCCCTCCCTCGACGACGTGCAAAACACTCCCCGACATGTTCCCTCCCTTTCATACTCCTCTACTACACGCCCTTTAACAAAAGTGCCCACGTGAGTGACGTAGCGCAACCGTTAAGGTCGTGGTCCCATGAGGGACTTCATTTGACTTAAAAGCCATATGGAGTGAGGGAGTGGGAAGAGGAAGCGGTGGAGGGGGAGGCAGAATTCGAGGGGGGAGTGGAGTTGGTGGTCGTTTTAGTCGGGGAAAGAGAAAGGTCGGTAAAGGTCTTAGCATGATTTTTTTCCCGTGCACACAGACGGCAAACCGTGACTTCAATGTTCCGAATCCGTTTCTGAGCGCTTTCCGGCTAACACCTATTTGTTCCTACCAAGCGTGACGAAACCAATCGATGTGTCACATGTCCATTGTGTATTTAAGAGTAAACAGGGGTTATTTTTTTAAGACGAGATAGCGCGTTCGCATGGGTTGGTTTTTATTCCCTCTCCGCTGAATGACTTTCCATCCAATCAGGAATATGGACTCTTTATAATTTTATTAAGTACATAAGTGCAGGCAGCGGAGCACTAAGTATAGACAAGTATTGATCTGTAGACACGGATACGCGATTAGATCGAACCTTTCCATATTTATCGACTTATTCAATTCCGCCTTCACAACAAAGCTCGGCAATAACTCTCCGAGAAGAAAAGCGAAAGTATTGTAGTATATTGCTATACTCTGAGTAATTTTGCCTGATTGAACGGATCAATAAATTTCACCTTCTACCCTGTTCAACTCAAAAGTTTCTGCACAGGTAAAATATTGGGTTTTTAGCTCATGATGAATTATTGACATCTCAAGTCCATTAAAGCTAAACCATAAAAAAATGCTCGTGATATGCTTAAGGAAATGTATAGTTTCGTAAAGCCAAAGTGAGCATGGAATACCGAAGATAAACCGCACATTTAATAATTTCCCTCTGATTTCTTCTGTTACCGGTGGCTAAATGTCTATTGGTTTAACATAACTGCGCGTAAGACGGTAAAATTTCTGACCACCGGTCATTCATAACGCCATCTCAACCCATTGTCACATGTTGAGAGCATTGCCCCCTACCTGGAATTGAGCTCAGAACCGCTTCTAAATAAACATGTGATAATGCCAATCGGTTATAAAAAATCAAATTGGGGTAAAGTAACGCTTTATTGCAAAAATTTTTGTTGTAATTTACCTCTCGAAATCATTAAAAAATATAAATATTTTAGAAACTTTTATACATACTTCACTTAATTATCATGAAATTTTCTAAGTTCAAAGGAAGGAGCAAGAAAATGGTCCTCGCTATCCTTGCATGAACATGTCATTCTCCAAATGCAAACAAAAAAGATGTAATATTCAAAATCGCATTTAGATTTACTTGTAGAGATCTCGGAACGGATTCCTCTGGAGAAAATTCGGGAATCATTTCATGTTCATTCTATCTACGCCTTCACTGGAACACCAAACACTTATGGCGTGTTTACTTCAGATCCTGCTCTCTTTTGCCTATGCGTTGCAATATACAGGGTGTCTCAGTACCAAGTTGCAGAGCTTCTAGAAGGGTAGTGGGTGTATTTGAGTGATATTGACACCTCTAATCTAACACCACCTACAGCATCAGGAATGCATGTCCGACCCTGCATTGCTATGTGATTCCGAGTCATCATGGTGTACCCTACCCCTCCCAGAAGTTCTCAAACGTGGTACTGAGACACCTGCAACTGTCCGCGAAAACTCCTTCGCTTACTTTATTTCTACTCATTATTAAAATTAAGATATTAATTTGAATTGTATATGAGAAGAAATATTCAATAGTTTCATCCATACAATTCAGAACCTTTTCGCTAAGATTTTCGCAAAATTATACCAACCTTTACTAAAATAGAACAATGTTTATGATTAACGACAGCCTATTTAATGTCTACCATTAATTAGCTAAAAATATTTTTTAAATCGCAACATCATAATTATACAACAGCTGTCATTTATGTTGGTGATTCATCATCATCATCTCCAAATTGATCAAATTTAAGGTATGATATTCTTTACACATGTTTGATAAATATTTTTTTAGTCTTTGGTCTTCTTTAATCGAAGAACAGAACATTTAAGACAGAACTTTGTCAAGGTTTGACGGTTATAAAACTAAAAAATCTAACTAACGTAATCACTACATCCTACATTTCGAAGTTTTAATCTATGATTAATTGCACAAGAGAAAAATATGAAATTATATTTAAATTAGTCATCATACAATCTTCGTCGTCAGGATAACTTTTTCGTGATCATAGTTCATGATTGTTTTAATTCCTTTTAGAATTCATTTTTACTCCTGTATCATAATGAGAAGTTATTTGACTAAATCGGATTAAATTACAAAACTCCTAAGATCAAATGATTTGCTTAAATTTTACTTCAGCTGATTTTTTTATAAGGTATCGATTGGAAATTTAAATATCCCAAATATAGCCCTTTATATGTAATTTCATGGTTTGATATATCAGCAAGAATATTTGAAAATGTTTTCATCCTTATTCTCTCTCTCACATGAACAGTGTAAATGTCTTGTTTGATAACGTTCAATGTAATCTGGTAGAACGTCATACTTAAAGTTTAATATACACTGTGTAAGTAATCAGGGAAAGGTATATTCATACTTCTTAGAGTATTTTTGTGTAAATGTCGAGTAAGAGTAAAAATTTTACGCCAATCAGTCAAGAGCAGATTATAAATCTAACACCAATGCTGGATTACTTGTTGCATAGGGCTAAGATTTATTACGAATCCAGCGAATAGTTTCATTCTAACAGCGAGTAGCGTTCACGTTTCCTCAGTTGGCACATATTCCCACGCTTCATCATCCATCTCTCCCTAAGACGACCCTTCCACTTGTCATGTAACACTGTTCGTCCAGGATGCCAGCTAATTTGCTTGCACTTCTACAGCTGAATTGCGTGGCAGCGATACCTTGCTTTATACCCCCTGCATTTATCATGCATCGAGCATATCCTTGGATACAGTCGCTCCATTTTTCACACGTGATAATATGAGGGCTTTACGTCTGTAATACCTTCAGGCTCATATGGAATGTGTCAAAGCAAGGGAACTGTGTTTAAGAGAGGTTAATCGATTATAAATTTGGGCGGACCGAGAACTGTACCGTGTGGCAACCCTATCCACTCTACAGTTTTTCCTCGTTCATTGCCGGCCAGTGAAAACTCCGCGAAGAATAAAAAGATAGGGAAAGATGGAAAGAAGAAGGCTAGAAGGAGGGGAAAGAAATACCTTCAGGCTCATATGGAATGTGTCAAAGCAAGGGAACTGTGTTTAAGAGCGGCTAATCGATTATAAATTTGGGCGGACCAAGAACTGTACCGTGTGGCAACCCTATCCACTCTACAGTTTTTCCTCGTTCACTGCCGGCCAGTGAAAACTCCACGAAGAATAAAAAGATAGGAAAAGATGGAAAGAAGAAGGCTAGAAGGAGGGAAAGAAATACCTTCAGGCTCATATGGAATGTGTCAAAGCAAGGGAACGGTGTTTGAGATTTGCGCACCGATTATAAACTTGGGCGGACCGAGAACTGCACCGTGTGGCAACCATACCCATTCTATAGTTTTTTCTTGCACACTACCGGACAGCAAAAACTCCGCGAAGAAAAAAATAGGGATGGATGGAAAGAGGAAGGCTTTAAGGAGGGAGGGAATCCCTCGAACGTGCCGTCCATGGCAACTCAAGCTCCACCCGGCTTCGGAACGCGCCAGAGTAGATCGATGAATCGAGGAATGGAGAAAGAGGGACGAAGGGAATAGGGCAAGGAGAAGGGATGTACAGGGAAAGTAGAAAAAAGGGCAGGAAACGGAATGGCGAAGAGCCGGGAACGTGTGGGCGTCTGACACGCACACATAGCTCTCCAATTCAGCGCCTGGTTGCCTTCGCGGGTTGCGGTCCCCGCCCAGAAACGGCCCCCCTACTCGTCCCCATAGCAACCTTCCGTCTTCCTCTTTCGGGTCCCCTTCTTCTGGACGACTTCCCCAAGGCAGCTTCCTCCCACTCCTTTCAGTTTTCTTCCAACTTTCATCTCTCTGTGCGTTTCCCTCTTTCTTCCTGCTCTCCCCGTCTGAATCGGAGGAGGAGCATTTGCAGTGTAGTGTTGAGGATATTGTGGGTTGTGCAGAAGGGGAGGGAGGCGGCCATGTCGGAAGGACAGATCGATTGCACCGCTCTTGTGCTTACTCTCTCCCTTTTTATTTCCAGCGGAGTATGTTTTCTCCTTTTGCTGCTACGAAACAACCCCTTCTTCTCTACTTGCGTCCACCTTTTCCTTTGCGCTCCACGGTTTCCTTTAAAATTTCACCTTCGTCATTTTCCTGGATCTTTATTCTTTGTCTCCAATTTTCCTTTTTCTTCTCGAATGTTTATTTTTACGATGAGCTACCTGTAGAATATAAATACTCGATAATTTTTAAGAGAAAATAGTGCTATTAATATTTAATATTTACCTATCAGTTTTTGTCTTCCTTTTCCCTATTCGACAAATAATAAAATTTATACTTTCAGTATCAATCGATTTTTTCACATACATATACAATCGCTATAAATGCTTGAGATGAATGAAATAATATCGTAACGATGACTTCTATACGGCAAAATTTTTATTGGTGATTACTACTCCTACAAAAATTTCGTATCAGTGATATTTAAGATCTAATTAAGCAGCAAAATCATCTCATGAAATATAAATTACCTTTACATTGATTTGATGACGAATGTTTGGATTTTCTAACAGATATTCGCTTTCTCATGTCTTTGACAGAAATGCCGGAAGCGAATTTTGATCCCTCTGAAGTTGAATTGGTCAAGGATTTGAGTTTTAAAACGATGATTATGAATTGAGGCATTTGCATTTCCATCTGTTTTATTTATATAAGTAGCTCTAAATAAAGTATCTGATTATTTTAAATAAACACCTATCACTCTCCATAGAGAATAGCAAGATGATAACAGTCTTCTCTTGCTGGAGATTTTCTCGAGAAGCGTTTGTTGACGTGATTCGCTCCTCTGAAGATGCTTCCCTTCATCCGTACTTATCTTTCAACACTTTTGTCCCTAGTCATAGCATTCCCATGAGATACAGGAAACAAATGTTATATAAAAGTCAAATAAAACTGGTGCATTTTGGGTTAAGAGAAAGGTCTCTCGCAAGATTATGACGATGTTTATGTTACTATATTGATTAGCCTATGAATAAATCGCGGATTTGCCTATAGCAAAAATTATCGATAGGTAACAAAAATGGAGGTACCTCAGCATTCACGATTGTGAGTACCGCTCCAAATATATCCAAAATAAATGATTATTTATATCGACTCTAACGAGGAGAAAGCGCATTCATTACCACCTCATTAAAACGCCTTGTTTTCTTCTAAAACGATTCACCTCATTGGAGACTGAAATCGAGAAATTTCCTATCCCAAATAATTTTCGTACCTCTGCCGATGAAGTCTACAATATAATGAAATGCTTAAATTTAAAGACACGTAATAGTAAAATTACTCACGATTGCATACTGCCATTTAAAATATGGAATAGAATTTTTTCTTGCCTATAGTCTGGAACGAAAGCTACTTAAGCATCGTAATAGTTTGCATAGTATGAGACTGAACTGTGGACCATTGCTTTTTTAGAAGAAGTGTTTTCAGTCGAACTTCTGTGTAGTGTTTTAACAGAAACAAGCCAGTCAAAACTGAGAGGGAAGCAATATTAACTTTAGTATAAACGATTTCTCGCGTATAAAATATCCATGGAATAAAAATGACAATCTTCCATCGAAACACTCAAGGTTACGGAAAAAATGAAAAAGTGTATATCCTTCAAATGTCTTTTACGCAAACAAATACCTAATGAAATGGTAATGAAAAAAACATTTGAGTATCCCTTACGATTGCAGCACATTGTAAGAAGAAAGTTTACTCCGAAAATATACATGAATTATACAAGTTCGTTTTTGTTGTTACTGTTAATTAGTTAATTAATTACTGTTAATTTAAACTATTATTTTCCAACGAAGAACATACACTGGCAGTCTCGAGCAAATCCCTGTCACGCCCACTGTTCCCTTTTTAAGTACACGGGAGTTGAAATATCTCAAAATGACGTGCAAATCAAGATTACAGACGTACTTTATCCAAGCATCGCATTCATGAACTGATGTCTGCGTGATAGGAGAAACGCAGCCGGCTTCTTAGGCAAGAAAAGTGTAAGCAAGTAATGAGGGTTGCGGAACAGAGGGGCTAAAATTCACTATTTAGTACTGATTGTGAGATTCGTGCCGAACTCGAAGGTATTTAACAGAATATAAGCTAAAATCCTATAAAGCCTTCCTATTGTGAAATAATTAAGGGAAAATTCCTGTGAGTTAATTATATAGGTATCAATTATCGTGTTCCTTCTACCATATTCTGATTGATGGGTTATTTTTTCATTTTCCTTTTGGTACAGGATAGAGAAAAATGTGACTTTCATTTATTTTTGTCCGCCTTGTTCATTTCTGTGGTGACAAGAAAGCTACTAAGGTATGAGTAAGCTAAATAGGGGCACTCTTTAAGGTTTCTCCTCATAGAATTTCAAGAAAACTGTTACTCGTAAGAATCATTTTGCTTCATCTACGTGGACATGTTCCGATATATCATTCTACCTCATTCTCCATCCTACCTAGTGAGGCCTATTCCTCCAACTAGCTCTTGATAGCTCAAGTTTGAGAGGGTGAGGTACCAACCGGTCTTCGAGCTGACCACTTTACGTACATCAATTACCGCTGGAGAAATATCTTTTATTATTGATGGATGTTCAAAAATGTCGGTGCTTGCAATCAGTTAAAATGATTTTTAGTTCGTAAAGATTTCGCATGCATATTGATTAAAATGTTAGGACTGAAAATGTACGTAGCATATTTCTACTGCTGCAATTTTGCAAAAATACTGGGCAATATCAGATTTCAGGGGTAATATTCAGCCATAGTAGCTGGAAACAGACTTTATATCATTGTTTCTGGTTTATTATATGTCATTTCTACCGGTCTTAATTTATTTGGACACTAATAGTTATCAATATTTCTTTCTCTCATGAGGTTATTAATCGTTGTCAACGACTATTGTAGTCTAGATAAATTCCCTCCCCTTATTTTATGTTTTCGTTCTTATATTTTTAATTGGTAGTATGCCTGCATCTTCAGTGGAACTATGGAAAACCATTATTTACCCAAAACAAATAAAACACCCTAATAAAATCCTCTTCTAAATGTCTGCCAAAACCTGCTCATTCAGTTTATTTTTCCCTACATCATTTTGAAATCTAATAAGCAGATTTACAACTCGGAATGGCAAATTCTATATCAAAGGACGAATTAAAGGTGAATTTTTGCGCTGAAAGGCTTACTGAAACACTCGGAAATAATCTACCCCTCTTTTTCTCTCTCTTATTTTGTTCCTCCCGCTCTCTTATTGATTCTCTGACTATCCTTAATTCCGGCGCTTGTCACTTTACTCCTTCTTCATATATTCCAATTCCTCCGGCATTTATCCGATACTTCACCCTTTCTTCGCCTTCCAAACGCTCGCCTTACGTCATATCTTCTCTCTCTTACTTTTCTCACCTCATTTGACTCCTCTTTCCAAATTTTTTACTTCCGTCTTTCACCGCATATTTGGAAGCGTAGCGGTTAGTGTGCTGACCTAACTACTCTGAAAACCCAGTTTCGAATCTTAGTTAGGGCATGGTTGTTTCTGCTAGTTATTTAATGAGTAAATTGTAAGAATGGACTTCAATTCGCGCAATTAAAGTCGTGATTTTTTTTGTTTCAACTCGCTCAATTTTTTCAACCTTCTGCTTTCAAAACAGTCGTAAATCCTTCTCTAATTTGATGTTTTACTATGAATTAGTACACTAGTACGTTCAAACAGTTCCCGAACTTATTTTTCTCCCAAAAACGTCTAGCAGGAGAAAAGTAAAACTCTGGTGGTAGATAAGTAGGTAGGTAGCTGTACCCACAATATGTGGCACTAACTACCACCAGGATTTTACATATCTTCTGCTCGACCTTTTAGCGGGAAAAAGTAAGTTAGAAAGAACTTTTTGAAAGTAGGTTAGGTTAGGTATTGGGTTTATGGTGCATCGACGGCTGAGGTCATTTAGCACCTTCGGTAGAATTAATTTTTTTCTGATTAGTTATTTTCAAACAAAGTGGCAGTAGTTACGAAGGTTAACAAACATTTAAATGCAAGAGAGCTGTCATGTTAATCATATTTAGATCTTCCTTACGGGTTTTTAGATTAGAGGAAATAACTCGGCTTCCCTAAGGAAATTCAATATTCCGTCCACCATGATGGGGTCGTTACCCACTATTTCCTTCATTTCTCCTCTGATGTTGTGTTTATCACGTTTCTCCAGGTAATGGGGGCATTCGGTGAGAATGTGTTTTATAGTTAGTTGGGATTCACAATGCTCGCATTCTGGTGGCTCTTTCTCTCTTGTGAAAAGATATGAGTGAGTTAGTTTGCTGTGCCCTATTCTTAGTCTGGTGACCACAACTTCCTCACGCCTATTATTTCGGATAGAAGATAGCCATTCCACAGTATCGGGTTTAATACTGCGTAATTTATTTTCTACGATCAAGGACCAGCGACTACACCATTTCTGTACTGTTTTCTGTATTAATAAATTTCGTAGGTCTACTGCCAATATGTGTGGGTCTCCTATTTCATTCTCTCTAAGTGCAGCTTTAGCTGCAGCATCAGCTTTCTCATTCCCAGTGATTCCCATGTGTCCAGGAATCCAGACAAAGGATACATCCACTCCCCTTGCTTTCAGAAGCAAAAGGGATGAGTGAATGCCCTGTACTAATGGGTCCATGTTGAATGTTTTGGAGATCGTCTGAAGGGCACTGAGGGAGTCTGTGCAAATTAGGAATGAGGAGTTCCTGGAGTTGATAAGTTCTACTGCCTTCTTGATTGCAAATAGTTCTGCAGTGTAGATACTGCAGAAAGGGTGTAATTTTATCTGTATGGATCCAAAAGGCTCTGCTACAATAGAGCAGCCACAGGCTATCTCAGATTTCGAACCGTCTGTGTATATGGCAGTACAGTTAGTATGAGCCTCTAAAATTTCCTGAAAGCCCCTTTTGAATGCCCAAGGATGGGTATCCTCTTTGGGGTTCCTGGCCAGATCGTAAATGATTTTTGGTGTGGGAATCTGCCAAGGTGGGAATTTTGGGAAGCCAGCAGGATACAGCTTTGGCAATTGAATACCTGTGTCATTGATAAAATTCAAAAAGCGTATTCCTAGGGGAAGAGTTGCCCGAGGTCGCCTATAAAACAATTCTTTAAAATTTGGTTTAAAAAGCAGACTGTAGCAGGGGTGGTTCTTTGTCGATAAAATTTTACTTACATAGCTGCCCATTAAAATATCCCTGCGAGTTTCTAGAGGTGGCTCCCCAGATTCAGCATAAATGCTGACTACTGGGCTGGTTCTGTATGCACCTGTTGCCAGTCTTAGTCCACAGTTGTGGGTGGAGTTTAAAGGGCGCATATATGAACTCCGTGCAGAAGCATATATAAAAGAGCCATAGTCAAGCTTTGACCGTATCAGTGCCCTGTAAAGAAGAAGCATTGATCTACGGTCTGCACCCCATCTACTACTGCTTAAAAAACGTAAAATATTCAAGGTCCTTTGGCATTTATTTTTCAAGGAGTTTATGTGGGACTTCCAGTTCAGTTTTCTATCTAAAAACATTCCCAAAAATTTAACATTTTCCACGAAGGGTAAAGTGATATTCCCAAGTTTCAAGGTTGGGTTTGGGTAGATTCCTCTCAGCCTGGAAAAATGGACACACTTCGTCTTCTCACGAGAGAAAACAAACCCTGTAGTGTGTGACCAGTGCTGGAGTTTATTCAGAGTCAGCTGGATTTGTCTCTCAGCGGAAGATAACTTAGAGGACCTGCAAAATATTGCAATATCGTCTGCAAATAAGGAGGCATGAACGGGGCTTTTGATACAGTCCGCCACATCATTTATTGCTATGGCAAACAGTGTCACACTAAGTACTGAGCCTTGAGGGACTCCGTTTTCTTGAACATGAAGCCTTGAGAGTTGGTCGCCTATCCGTACTCTAAATAACCGTTTCCTTAGAAAGTTGGATATAAAGATGGGTAAGTTTCCATGGAAATTCCATTCATGTAGCGTTTTTAAGATTTTGAAGCGCCATGCCCTGTCGTAGGCTTTTTCAATGTCAAAGAAGACACCTATTACACGCTGGTGGTGAAGAAATGCTTCCTGGAGTAAGTGTTCTATTTGCACCAGATGATCAATAGTGGACCTGCCCTGTCGGAAACCACACTGCATATTGCAAAGAAGGTTGCAGTTTTCGAGACACCAGATTAGCCTTCTATTCACCATTCTTTCCATTAGCTTGCAAAGACAGCTTGTTAAAGAAATTGGACGGTAATTTGATGGTGAAGACTTGTCCTTTCCTTGTTTAGGAATGGGCACTATAAGTGATTCGCTCCAACTTTCAGGGAATTCTCCTTCCTCCCAGACTTGGTTGAGGGTCTTCAGGAGTTCCCTCTCTGTTTCTTCTGAAAGGTTCCTTAGGAAGGCGTTATGTATAAGATCACTTCCTGGTGAGGTGTCTTTCGAGTCTTGTATGGCCAGTTTCAATTCTTGGAATGTGAATGGTTCATTATATGGGGCAGTTTGTCTTGAGTTTCTGAAATTCAGGATTCTACCTTCTGAGCGACGTTTATATGCTTTGAAGGGAGGTTGGTAATTATCTGTACTGCTGGAAATTTCATAGTGCTTTGCAAAGGTATCTGCTAGTTTGGCAGGGGATGTGATCACATTGCCATTTATTTTTAGTGCAGAGGGATTGCAGTGGTTACTGCCCATTATAGATTTCACTTTGTCCCATACTTGCTTGATTGGGGTTCGGTGGTTGATTGAAGAGGTGTATTTAATCCAGGAGGCCTTCTTGGCCTCTTTTATTACTTTCCTTGCTTTTGCCCTAAGCTGTCTGAAGGATGATAGGTTCCGTGCAGTGGGGTACGTTTTGAAGATGTGGAGGGCTTTTTTCCTCTTTCGAATTGCAACTGCACAGTCATCATTCCACCATGGAACTGGAGGTCGATGGGGGCTTCCATGGGACATTGGTATGTTTTCCTCGGCAGTTGTAATGATAGTTGTAGTTAGAGCCTCGATGTTGTGCAGTGCTCCTATGCTAGGGTCATATTTGAATTTAATCATTTCCTTAAAGTTTTGCCAGTCAGCTTTCTTTAGAATCCATCTTTTGGGAAAATAAAAATTGTGACATTGCTTTCCCGTTTTCTTGATAAGCAAGGGAAAGTGGTCACTTCCGCAGAGATCATCATGTACAGACATTGAAAACAGCAGAGAAATTGTGCTTGAACTTATAACTAAATCAATAGATGAGTATTCTCCATTAAAAGCATTAAAACGTGTTTTCTCTTGGTTATTAAGTAAAAACAGGTTAGAATCAGTTAAAAAGTTTTCTATAAGTCTACCCCGACCATTATGATCTCCCATATTGTCGCCCCACATAGTATTGTGTGCATTAAAATCACCAAGTAAAATATATGGTTTGGGGAGCTGTCGAACTAGATCTTCTAGCGTGTCTCTCGTAAATGGCGCCCATTCTGGGAGGTATAGATTGCAGAATGTAATCATTTCTGGGATAGCTGTGGTGACTGCCACAGCCTGTAGGGGTGTCTGCAAATCCACCAGGGAGGCGTGAATGCTCTCCCTGATAAATGTGGCCACCCCACCACGGGCTCTGTTACCTCCATCGTCGTCCACCCTGAACATTTTAAAACCCCTTAGGTCCACCATGTTGGTGCCTTTAAGGTGGGTCTCCTGCAAAAAAATGCAGGCAGGGTTGAGGTTGTGAATCAAGACTTTTAACTCTTCAAGGTGAGTGTAATAGCCATTACAGTTCCACTGTAATAAGAGAGACATAAGTAAATAGATGGGAGGGTAAAAAAGGTATGTTTAAACCCTGCTAGGTTATTATGTTGTCTGTACTTATCAGCGGTTGATCCCAATTCTCCTGCTCTTTTTTCGATCCAGGAGAATTTTTCTGCGTTCAGCCTCAGTGAGGACATCATCATCCTCCAGGTCCTCCATGCAAGGGGATGTCTTGGTGGGAGGCCTCTGAGAGGGTGTAATCTCAGTTTGTGTGGGATGAGAAGATCCAGGTGGATCTGTCCTAGGCAATGCAGTGTTTGTGTTCGAAGGTTGGGTCTTCTTTGTTTTATCCTTCTTGGGCGAGTCCACTAAATTATCTTTTTCTACCTCCATTTCAGATTCCGAGCTTTCTTTCTCATTCTTGTTATTTTTTGGTTTCTTCTTTCCGTCCAGGATACCAGTTTTTTCTATGACGTTCTCTGCTTGTGTTTGTACCTTGCTTGTTAATATTTCAGCCTCTTTTTTATTGCTTAAAGCAGCCTTTGGTTCATTACTAACACCAACAGGTTTATTCCCTGGAGGAACGGACTGGTAGCTTCTGAGTTCAGATAATTCACTTCGAAGTTTCTTTTGTTCTTCTAGGAGTTCCTTAACCAGGGTAAATAGTTCGCCCATGGTTGCCTGAGAAGAGGGACTGGCTACTACTTTCGAAAAAGGGATGGGAGGAGGTGGAGTCGCCATCACCTGTTTCCTGGCTTCTGTCACTGAGATCTTACGTACAGCTCTGAGCTCTTGAATCTTCTTTTCAGTGCGAAAACTAGGGCAGTCCTTAGACCAGGCAGAATGTTCTCCTTTACAGTTTATACAACGATGCCCTGAGAGACATTGGGTTCCCTCATGGGCCTTATTGCTACAGTCTGGGCAGATCTTCTCCCGACTGCAAGTGAACTTGGTATGTCCGAATCTGAAGCAGTTAAAACACCGCATTGGATTCGGCACATACGGTCTTATTCTTTCAACCTGGTATCCTAGCTTTACATCAGATGGCAACTGAGGAGTTCCGAAGGTGAGTATTAAGGAGGCAGTAGGTTTTAGAACACCATCCCTTTTCGTCATTATTCTTTCTACTTTTATGACACCTTCGGTGGCTAGCTCTGAGCACAACTCCTCAACTTCCATGTGCTGCACTTCGAAGCATTTTATAACGCCTTTGCTGTAATTTAGGCTCTGATGTGCATCAACCTTAACTGCGAAGGGACCAAGAGACTTCAGATTAAGGAGTTTTTTACTCTGAGCATCTGTTGTTGTTTCTACAAGCAAGGTTCCGTTTCGTAACTTCTTTGTTGAGGCTACTTCTCCCACAGTGTTCTTTATGGCTTTAGCCACCACAAATGGTGAAGTTGCGTTGAAATCTTTCCCATCATCCATTCTGCTAATTATTAGGTATCTTGGCACAGATATTTTGGCCTCATTAGCTTTGGCCACCATTTTTACTGGGCTCTGTGAGCGCAGTCTCTTTCCTTTTCCTTCCACTCTACTATCCACTTCAACAACTTCCATTTTAAGCCGCTACTTCGCCGAGTTCAGGACTCGTTGCCCCCCCTCAGCCCCGTGGAGGCGGCGGCGGGGAATGAGCTCTTTACTCTTTCGGTGTCGCTTTAGAGATGTTTTAGCGAAAGAGAGTTAATAAGGTATCACTCCAAGTGATACAATAAAAGGTCCTAGGACCAAAAGAAGCGCTGGGATACCCCCCAGCAGGTAGCAGAAGAGCACCGGGTTACCCCCCGGCAGGTAGCTCAAAACAGTGGATGGTGACCGGTATCCGAACCCGGTCGCTTACCAAGCCACTGTCCCCATGAGGGGCTTTTTGAAAGTAGTAATAATAAGTTAGATGAGCATCGAAAACATAATAATCGACCGTACTTCTTATAAAGCGAGCAGATTTAGGTAGCTTAGACATTTTGGAAGAGAAATCAGTAAAAAAGTGTACTATTTTCGCTATGCTCGGGATGATCTTTCTGTTAGCTATCAAGGCTCCTCCAGAATGAATCAATTCGATTTATCGACGCTCTCCTTTTCGCTGGAAATTATAAGGGGACAGTTATATCCCATTGGTTTCACAGGCAAAGTATTTTTGTTGGGCGCCATTAAAAAATCTATGAGACCCCATTTGATTCTGGTCCTACAGTTATTCTCGACCTCAGAGGGTTAACGCCGCTGAAAATAATTTTAAAATTTTTCATGGTATTCTAAAGTTTTATTATTCCAATTTTCGACGTCACTTATCACTTTTTCAACTTTCAAATCCTTCTTTTTTTATGAAAGTATTTTGAGTTGCAGTCAACAACATTAAACATGTGAATCTCAATAAGAAACGAATGTATTCTTAATTCTGCATTACTTCCCAAAAACTGGCGTTGAACCATTCGCAAGTATTGAATAACCATGAAATAAGAAACAAGCAAATGAGAATAAGAAGCATTGGAAGAATGAATAACTTAGCCTGATGATGTGTAGCAAAAATCGGTCTTCTTAATAAACACATGTGGATAATACCAGGTTTTTTCTTTACTCCCTCAGTATGTTTTTTCCACGAAGTCTGGGCATATCATTTAGAACTAAGAAACGTTTGAATTATGTAAAAGATCATCCTATGGATTCATTAAAAGGACTTTGATAGTCAGAGAATAATTCATCAAGGACAGAATCTCGAGATATCAAGTCTTCGAACTTACGATTGAGGTCACTAACGCTTCTGCAGGGAGGATATTCCCCTGGAGTTTACGAGAGAACTTATGAAAGCGACATTTCCTTACCTTTGGAAAAATAATAGCAGCTGAAAATATTGTATATTTTATGCATGGATTAATACCAATTATAATAGCAAATCATCTTTTTATAGAGAAAAATAACATAAAAATATAATACATGCAATACATATACACATACAATTTATAAAATATCAACATTTTCTAAGGTTTTTATTTTAATAATTTCCTGTGAAACAATAGCGGCACCCCACATTGGTATCTTTTCAGCTTTTTACTCGAAACGAGGATAAATGGGAATGATCTCAACTGTGATATTGCAAGTCCTAGAAAATCACACCCAGAAAAGGCATGCTTACTCCGCGACTTTCGCGCAATTGTTAGTCCTTGCGGTGCCACCGCGCTGTATCTGTTACGGTAACAGATGCAAGCAAACTTGGATGAGAGGATGGAAGTGCACTTCGGCTGAAGCAGCCAGATATTGAAAATGCACAACTCGGATAAGCGGGGCGCAGGCCAATAACGATTTATCATTTTCAATCTCTACTCTCGTATTGGGCCGTTCGCATGCATACTCCCCCATCAAAAGCGACTCTCTGTTCCGACCCGAACTTGGAATTTTCCTGCGCCGTCCATAAAAATTTCAGGCCCGTATCGTTAACCTGAGGCGTGCGCTTCGCGCCATTCTTGAATCATTTCCATAATTTACGGATCCGTGTGCATCCTCCATTCCCTTTGTTTAAATAAACGGAGTCAAACACGCCTCGCTCTGACATTTCGATTCTCTCGCAATGAATAAATTGCGTTAATAATTTTCGTGCGCAAAAATAGACAGGTTATAGTTCCGTTCTACAAACATTCTATAACTAAGGCAGCAAACTTCTCTTTAATGCGCGAGTTAGGGAAATATTTTTCACTACCTACTTCACTGAGATTAAAATTTCAATATTCGTAAACGGTTCTTAAATAGATTAAAATTCATTTTATTTTTCTTTTGTCTCAAGCATTGAAGACATTTATGATAAATCTCCAATCAATCATTGCTGCTACCCTAATAAATTGCTAATATATGAAAATATCGAACTGATGTTTTCATATAATAGCTTAGCTATTTTTAATACAAAGATGAAACGATGTAATTCTTACATGAGTTTCATTTTATTCACTGACTGAGATTTTTTAACAAAGTAATTATTCAATTTTACTAGTATAAATAATCTTTTAATTATATTTGTGTTTTCTGTTCTGTTTTTTTGGTAGTTTACAAAATCCTCCGGTGAGGAATTTGTTAAATTTTGGACTCGTTCCTAGTACCAAATTTCCCCGAAAATAAGCCCTAACACGATTATTCATGACGTCCTTAAGATATATCCATCTGTATAGTAGCCGGTTGGAACCTCAGTCCACCCAAATATTAGCTATCAAGAGCAAGTAGGAAAGAAATGAGGCTTACTACGCAAAATGAGGTGTGAGTTATTTTTCCCTTGTTTTTCTCACCAAGCCAGAATGCTATATTATCAGAGCACGTCTACGTAAGTATAAAGGCGGGTAACAATTGATATAGAATCCCATAAGAAAATACCTTAATCAATGCAATTATCGCCCATATCTCGGTAGCTTTTATGTTATGAAGGCGATGTACAAGACCGTGACAAAAGTAGATGAAGGATACATTATTTTGGTACCCCATGCCAAAAGATAAATGAAAAATATTACATTCATCAAGATTTGTTAGCAGTAATGATATAGGCCCTATCCCAAGTACAGGCCACCCTACCATATATTGTCAGCCTGACGGACTGATTTCATTTGGCCGTTATACATAATGGTATCGAAATAAGAGCTGTGAATAAATGATGAGCAAAAGCCAAAGATCCCTTGTCGCCGCAATAGTGTATGGAAAACCAAAATGCCACTTTTTTGTGTTGAAATATGACCTTAGTGCCAGTAGTAAAAATGAGACCTTATACTTCTTTAAGAGAAAAATTATTTTAAAATCAGGTATTACTAGCGTGGAAACAAATTAAGCTTAAAAAATTTCAAACTTCCTAAAGATCTCTTACTCTTGTGCACCAATAAAGATACCCCCAAACATGACTGAATAATGAAGTAAATTATCTCAATGTTTATTTTTAAATAAATATTTTTCTAGATATATGAGAAAGAACTTTCAACTGTTAGAGATTCTTTTCGTCATTGAATGTGCGATCAATTCACTGAAAAACGGCTAGTATGTCAGTTTTATACAATGGATTAGTAGGACAGAAAAATGCAAAAAACCTCTAAAATAAGTCAAAATAAACAAATATTTTCTCCGAGTATGTATGCTTAAATCCATAAGATTTTTGCATGATGTTTATATTACTTACGGACTGGCGTTTAGAGAATTAACGTTTTTGAGATACATTCATTTAAAACATTTGACGTATGATGAATTAGCAAACCAATAGATTTCTTACAATAGAGGTACGAAGAAAGACGAAGAATATAAAAGTCTATATCAAAGAATAATGAGGAATATGATGATGATGACATACATATTAACCTGAAGTTTACCTTTGGTTTAATTATTTAAACTCCTAATACATACGAAAGGGGTAACTCGTCTATTTACAAATAAACGAAACCATCTCAGGATTCACATCGCGGTATTTCTTAATTTGTAAAAAATTAAGAAGAGTTAAAATTTAGAGTTGGCGACGCATTAATTATATTTGAATACAACTTGTGCCGTAATACTAACAGAATTATTGTTGTTTGGTTCGCAGGCATTCTGATGCATGACATAATTTGTATAAGTGGCAATGTTGCTTTTCCTATGCTTTAAAGGGTAGGATGATTTAAAATTCCATCGGTAGATGAGATGGAGAAGTGCGGGGCCGGAACTAAGTGAGGAAAACACGTCGCATAAGTAAGACACACGAGGTGAGAAGAGCTGAGTAGTAGAGCCGGGATTGGATGAAGCAGAAGGTTGAGGCGAAGGATGCAAAGGCGGATAAAGTGGATGGAGGTAAGTCGGTAAGAGGCAAGTTATAGAGAAAAAGAAAGAAAAATGGGGCTTGAGAGATGGAGAGAGAAGGTTGCAGTAACCACCAAGATCGATCTGACATCACCCTCGCCCCGAAGAGACCTGGGGTCGATTAGGACATCACAGCGCAAGCGCGGAAATACTGACGATATATTTCCTCTTCCTCCCACCAACTCGATCCTCACAGTACATTTCTACACGTCTACGGCGAACGAATTTTCAGCTCCGCCCCTTAAACGCATCCAGACGTGTAAGTTGAACTGGAGGATTTAACGCATACGCTAACCTTATGACCATTTTCTCCGGAAGAGCTATTTTGGGGGACACCATTAGAACGAAGTCATAACTCCACAAAAATAGGGGATTCCTTTTCTGTATATTAAATGGTCAGACGTACCTTCCCCTGTAATATGGATCGAAAAAGTGACATCCTCTGATGGTTGATGATATGAAAGTTGACGAACAAAGAGTGGTATGAAAGCATGTTATACTCATAAGAGCTTTTTTTGTGCTATTCGTTAATATCTGTCTCTATACAAAAACATTCAAATTCTCCAAAAACTGCACATTTAATGTCGGATTTATCTACGAGAAATTAGCATTTGGATATCATACGCAGCGTAACCTTAAATATAAAATAAATAAGTATTTAACATAGTAATCAGTGCCAGAAAAATAATAATCTTGATAATAATAATATGAACATCTTAAAAGAAATACATTTTGTAGCTTCCACAATATATTGTGAGAGTGACAAAGCGTTCTTCTTATAAGTTGGTTATAATACCTATCCACTAAGTGAAGATTGAACTCATTAATTTTATAACAATATGTATATTTCACAATTTGTATAGTCTTAATTCGTTTTAAGCCTAACATCTGTATAAAACGGTCTTTCATATAGATTTACAAATTCAGATGTAATACAAATTTTAGAGACAATCCAAAGCTATTGTCTTAGTTGCAAGTTAGAGCACCGTTGGTCACATAATAAATAAATCTAACATATGCATGGGCAATACGCGGCCTTCAGGCCAGATTTGGTTCACTTGCATTTTCAAAGCTGCCCGCGAACTTTCTCCAAGATTTATATAAATTTCCATCTGTCATTGATATACTCTTAATACAAATTAGATATATATAATTTAAAAATATAATAATGCATTTATATTTCGAATTTAAATGTAACCCAAAGAACAGGAAAGCTATTTATTCCAAAACAATTATTCGGCCTTCAGCAACTGCATGCACATTTTGTCCCGGCGACAAAAATGTTTCCTCTTATGTATCCTGGTTGGTACATTTAAAGGGTTTCTTGCAGCTTTTTTAAAATCTTAACGACCTATCTTAGACATTTTTCTTTAAACTTCGATGCATAGGTCATTTTTTAGGATGCCAATAAGAGAATAAACAAATGTATCGGTATAGGCCACTCAATGGTTAAGGGCGGTATTTGAGCATCATACCTACCCTCAAAACCACTGGAAAAATTAGTATAGAAATTGCAGAATGAAAGCTAATAAGAAAGGATATTTATGATATAGAAAATCATCATCCAAAAGGATTTCATTATATTCCAAAGTTCATTGTCCCGGATGAGTTAAGTGATTTGTTCCATCTTCATTCTTATACGCGGCATTCAGTATGAATTTGAATCGTAAAATTTTACGGAATATTTCTGTAAAACTTGCTAATGAGTAGATCATTATTTACCTAAAGAGGCAGTTTATAACATACACATTCTCTCCTGGGCAATTCAGAAAGCAATAATTACAACGCCTCAACATCGACGAAAAATATTTTCGTGAAATATATTTCAACTTAAATTTCTCCATAGTATAACAAAATATTTTTAAATAATTAATAGAAAAAATAACCAGAATCTAGTAAAATATGAAGTCATAAAATTCACTGAATCTCTGTTTTCTCTCTTCTACTACATACAACTCACAATTGCTCACTTTTTAGACTTGACATATAGAATTTTCCCAAAATAGATGAGAGGTTCAAATCGTGAGAGATAAACATAGCACATATATAACATAGTAAAAGAGTGCGTAGAAATTTTGAAAGGTATGCTACTAGAGAAACGAACAGGATCAAATAATAATAGGCAATTATTCTAATAAACACGCAAATTTAAGTTAACATTATCTAATTGAAAATGATAATAAGTGTACAAATTCACGTAAGACAGGAGTGAGGAAGCACTGTCATCATAAAAACGCGCATGGCATGCCTGAAGCGAGGAATATTGATCCCTATATATGAATACAGCAGGATTGTTTCAAATGGAAGACAAGTCGAAGTTTATGCGCGTTGAAAGCTCTGACGGGATTTTATCAAAATCAAAATATTTCGGCATAGTTCTTTCGGGACAATCAAAATTAATAATAATTGATCATAAATCCTTTGAGCTTGAATTGATTGCTAAAAGCATTTAGAAATCAAAATATCGAAATTAATCACTCCGAGAGTGCTGATGATAAAATTGATTGCGTTAAAACCATTCAAGTACAGATAAATTACGAATATATTCTTCCTGTTCTCCATTAAGAATAAGATCAAGGTTTTACTTTGCGCTCATCCGTAGTGTTTTAACCTCTAATTCCTTAACAGCCGTGTTCCAGCTTTCCTATCTTTGCACTCATCATTATTTTTCAGACAACGAAAAACCGTTTCAAAATTAAAATCCATTGTTCAGTAGTTTCTTGTTCTTCTAGAAACTCGTATCACGCATAGGATTATCAAACACCCTAAACGATTAGACCTTCAAACTAATAATTTTACTCCATCTAACTTATGAATAATAATTTGGTGGGCAATGCCATTTATCTTTGATGGATCCTCCTCCATCATAGCCCTCGGAAGTGAAAGAAAGATTGTCCTGCCGTGGTAGCTTAGTGGTTAGAGCAACCGACCGGCAATTGGGAAACCCGGGTTCGATCCCGGGTACGGCAGACTTTTTCTCATTCACTTCCATCTTGCAATTATGAATAAGAGTAACATATGTATTATCAAATCATTTTCAAAACCTTCATAGATTTATGGTGAAGATGTGTTGATATTATTCTTATTAAGATATAAATCGTTATATTTCGCCTAGATATAACTGTATCCCGCAGAAAATGAGGCGCACACTTTTACGCTATAGTAGGTATACCTACTTACATAACTTCGAGAGCAATTGGAAATACCGTTATGGTGTTCGACTCAACTTTTTCTACTCCATGTCAAACTGTTTTGGTCTTTATTTTTTACATCTGTAAAACTGCGTGAGATGATTCCGCTAACAAGTTAACAATTTTAAGTTCATAATTTCCACGAATGTTTTTCGTAATCAATACAGCTAAAATTGTGAATTGGCTTTTAAGTAACAATAATTTATGGAGATTTCCGACTCCGAGAATAGAGATTCATTTCATAGAGTCAGAATATTTTTCTTTCTTAGGTAAGCAACCCAGCGTATGATATACTCGCCCGCGATGTCTTTGTGACCTACGCGACATCCGAAAGCTATCTCCAGCAGCTGTTGTAATAATCGACTGGTGTCGCCATCTTACATCGAATCTATGGAACCACACGCCATATCAACAAAGGCTTGAGTCAAAATTAAAAACTATTCGAGTATGAAAGGGCTAATTGCGCAGAGAATGTGAAAATAGAAATCATTATCAGATAAAATATGTATACGAATGTGAATGTTAAATCTATTATCTGTAATACCATTCGATAAAAATCTAAGCACTAAAGATATTTCTATTGAAATTTAAATATTAAAGATGTTGATAAATTTTACTAGTTTTAACTTAATCGATCTGGTAGTAATCAGGAGAATTCAATGACTAGTTTATTAGTATGAATTAACATAAAATTTCCAGTTGATGTTAGATTACATTAGAGCTTATGGATTTGTTTAATTCAATTTTAAATCCACAATACCAACTCTTGTTGAAGTTTTTTGTTACCTTTTCCAGCAATAAGCCGGACGCTTACTCTCACTGCCATTACCTTTCCAAAAATTCTATCCTCAATTTTCCCTATCGATCCCGCTGGAAAATAATAATCCAGAAATTCTCGGTTACTACTTCTGAATGTGTTACCCTTAATTAGAAATTTTAATAAGGGGGTTTTAGCGTTCATAGCATCTTCGTTATTGAAAATGCTTCAAAAGTTCTCTAATATGGGCATAACATGACATTTCTTTAAATCGAGTAATTAAGAAAAATGAATTGTGCCTAACTCCTCATTTCCTCATTACAAAAACAGAAAATTTGGGATATTGTTTGAATGCATATGTATCTTATAAACATAGTAATAGGAAGACAGAGAACATTCTGAAAATGAAGCCAAAAGATGGATTCCATTGCCCTTTTAACACATATGTTTGGCCAAGTGCATTCAAGTAAATGGGGAATATTTGGAAAATGACCATACATAGGTATACCCTAATGCATGGGCGTACCGAGGGGGAGGCAGCTGGCCCCCCTGGACAGCCACCACTGGACCCTTCAATCTAGCTCCCATACATTTAGCTGGCTAATTATGTGCATATGCAGAGGTACTGTTGAATTTTTGAAATTGTAGATAAAGTAAAATTTATACGCAAGTATGTTTCGATTCACATGCAGACGTCTGGACCATATCCGTTTGACCTACATCGAGTGCGTAAACAAATGCATTACATGGAAGGAATCGAACTTTCCATGGGCATGTAGAAGTTGCACCTGCAAATAATTTCCAAGAAATACGTCTATTTTTAGATGCCACAAAAAAAATGGAACATGTAAATGCAAATTTATATTTATATTGAATTTTTTATTTGCATTTCTGTTTTCACCCCCAGGCCAAAAGCTGGGTACACCCATGCCCTAATGTATTCTGTAACTAAAAACTTCATTCTCATTGACTGCACTGACAAGCACTCAGGCATGTACGTACATATAGAGCACAATTAAAGATGACTAGAGTATTTGAAATTCTGTAGCGAATGAGTTTAATCACTCGCTAAAAATTAAACAAAAAACTTATAAATATATATTTTCATATAAATAAAATAACTGTCATTCATAAGTATATTTACATAATGATTGAACTGCTTATAAATTAAAAAGTATGGAGTCGTTTATCCAACCGAACATGAATTAATGAATTCAAGAGAATATCAATGACTACATTACTATCTTCCTGTTCTAGAAAAGTCAAATGTGATAGCATGGAAATTATGAATAAAGAAAATTCTGACCCTTAAATAAAAGAAGCACATAATAACAACCAGATTATATCAATTAAATTTTTTTTAAGAAAAATGTATGAAAAGAGACATTATACACCAAAGTGTAGGCATCTTTGAATATTGGAATATAAAAGGATGCTACACTAAATAAATTAATGGATCTTGTCACGTCATAGACATAATCCTTTTCAGAGATGGCTTTAATTTCCTATCTTCAAAGAAAATAAATGCATCCATATTACAACGAAGTTTATAGAAAACCTATTAATTATGTTATAGTATGGTAAATGAGGACCTTTGGGCTTGATGTCCTCGTAATCATTCCTTTTTTTACAGTGATTTAAATTAAAATTACAGATATTAAATTCCATGTTATCCTCAGATGTGGCAGCTATTGTTTATACTGTAGTTAATTTGAACTTTTAAAATGCAAAGAAAAATAAAACATGTTATTTCAAATTATAACATTAAATATTTTGGCAACTTGTTTTGTAGTGATTCATTGATAACAAAGCTTTTTTTGCATAACAAAGACAGTCATGCATGGTTTAAATATATAAAAGACAATATGGATTAAGTTACAGATAGTTATTGATTTAACAAACATAAGATATTCATGACTTTTGGTAGTTTTTTGTAAATACCAACAAAATAAGGCCCAAGATGTATTTTACAAAACATACTATCAAAGTTAAAATAGATGCAAGAGATGTTGATAGGTGACCAATATCTGTGTTCTTTCTAAGCAAGCATTGAGTATGTGTCCATATAAAGAGATCGAAAGAAAGATATTATATTGATATTGAAAGAAAGATTAGTTGCAAGACCAAGTGGTAGATTATAATAATCAAATAATTATCAAATCAGTTCTTTTAATACACATAAGCCTTAATGAATTTATATTGAAAATATTTTAATGTAAAAGTATTTCTATTCGAGTAAAATGCTTCAAAAATGAATACAAACTTACAATCGAGAGAAGTACTTTGCAAAATGTGATATTAAAATACTAAAAACATACAAGAAAAAAGATTTCCAAAAATTACTTAATTAATTTCATATGAATTACATAATGCATATATGTATTATATTAGTTAAGCAGTATGTCAATGTGAAACATCTAACATGTAGCACATATATGTAGGAGGGTCATTCAGAAAATGCATCCAATTCCAGTAGATATCATGAAAATATACAAACTTTTCAATTTTTTTTAAATCTTGTAATCTGTTTTTCTGAATGACCCTCTCATACATATGCACAATTTATTAAAGCAATTCTAATCTGCAAGTCCAATAAACACCTTACATTAAGGAAAACTCACATTCATGTTCATAAGTTTTGCTGAAATTCAGAAACTGGAAAAAATTTATGGAAAAAAACAAGAAAAGGTTTATGCCAATGTAGAAGGCAATCAGCTATAAAAGAAACTTCTAAAAAGGTGATATACCAAAACAGCTGTCTTCTTTTCTTGAGGAAAGACAAGTTTGAGTTCAATACACTAAACATGTTCTTAAAGTTAAAAGTACCAATCTTTTAGTGATCTACAGGTATGAAGTACTGACAAAACTTGCAAAAGTCAATATAACAAATATTTTATTATGACATAGCAAAATTGTTTAATATATAATATTATCAATAAGAAAAGCACATTCCCTTGACAAGGAACAATGTATATATATTAACTAACATAATAAAACATGTTTAAAGACTGATTTGTATCAAGCTAGTTATAAAATATTTGCCATTCCATTGGGAAAAGCATTAATACCTGTTTTCTAGGATTGATAACAATTATCAATGATCATTAAAAACAAACAAGTCTGAAGATGCTTCATCACTGCATTTGACTACCAATATCCACTAACACCACCATCATCTTCTAAAACTGAACTGAAAGCTAAAACTGGTAAGAATAATGATGTAGCAAAGTATTAGACTCATATTCTATATATATTCTCTTTCACAGAAAATTCATAGAGTTTGAGACAGTAAATGATTATTTGCTATAATTTGAAGTCATTCTCTAAAATATTTCTGACTGTTATCAAATTAGATATTTCTCTAAGTAAATTGAGGACATGATCTGCTGAACTGATGAAATCTAAAGGAAAAAGTATTTGGCTAATAAGTAATTTTTAAACATTATAATACAGAGGAATGCATAGACTTTGAATTACCTTTGGGGCATTAAAATTCCTATACATTGAGAAAGTACAGAGACATAGATAAAACTATATGCCTTTATGAGGAAATATTAATTAAATATTCCATGTCAATTTTTAGAAGTCTATTATAGCAATACTTTGCATTATTATCAATCTTTTGAAAAGGCACTCAATCAAAATGATAGTTGGGATATGATTCATTATTCAGTTTTGAAATCGACCAATAGAGACCTTGAAAATAACAATCAAAGACAACAATAAATTTAAGTGTTTATTTAGAAGTGGAAACATTTTTAATAAATGGATTTTTACTCTTTTGTTTCTTATTATGGCATTTTTACATTTTGGTGCATTTCCCTAGGTCTTAAATAACTACTTCACAACCTCGGTTGAGGAAAAATATTTTGTGACTTCCTATGGACATAATATTTACAACTATATATTTATAAAAGGCCCTCACGACTCACCTAAAATTATCTTACAAAATTCACAATGATCCTCCAGGCTTGCAAGAAGTGATCACAATTGGAGGTCAACTAGGTGCATAGCTAAGGATACCTCTAGCACTCGTTGAGTTTAAAGCCCTGAAATTAAACAAGCTGGGGAAATTATCACTTATCATGATAGCACAAAATCACTTTGGAAAAATGCTCATGAAAAAATAGATCAATGTAGTTCCTTCCCACAGCTTTCCTCAGGAACATGAAGACTCAGGACAGCCTTCAAAATTCAACATCTGACTTCTTATTCTGCATGGTAACTGACACCAGATTCACTTATTGCACTGTTATAAATATCTCAAAAGCCCACACTTAAATAAGTAATTGCTTTAGTAATAAAAACATGGTGCTCAAGCTATGGACGGCAAAACAAATCCACAAAGCATTACACAAAAATTCTAAATCAATGAGCCTGAGCAGGTGTCGAACCTGCTCCATCTCTTCGAAACAAATTACAATGCCTTGGCATCAAATCATCCTCTAAGAAATTTTGAGGGCCCACAACAGTCTGCCCTCCAAAACATCCTAAAAGCAAACAATTCAGGCAAAAAGGATAACAGGTCTTTTTGTGCTTGAACTGAAAGCACGTGAATGTCAAGATGGTCCTTGTCTTGTGTGGCAGACAACCCCAAGAGATAGTCAATTGGGGTCTGAAATACCCCCGTCAGCCCCATCCAGCAGATCCTTGTCCATCGTCAATATCTCCAGTGTCACCTGAAGCTTCTTCCAAATCTTTTTTAGGCGTTTCGTCCTCTTGAGATTCCTTTGGCAAACAAGGCATCTCCACAACCATTCTACCCATATCTCCAGATCCTTCGGATGCACTCTGAGTTTCCCCTGAGCCAACAGACGTGGCAAGGGTCTCCTCGCCCTTTTCCTCAACAGCCAGCAATTCCTTTTGTGCCCCTGCTGACTCATCCCCAACACCAGAGTCTACTACCTCACTCAAAGATGGCATTTCCCCTTCTGTCAATGAGACTTCCTCTTTTGATCCTAAATCTGTAATCTGAGAGCATGATTCTTTGATGGAAGGTATTGGATCCATTCCTTTTGGAGGTCTTGCTCTGATCCTGTAGAATTTTGTACCCTTTGGAACTCGGTAACGGTTTTCTGACTGTAAAGGAACACAAAAGATACAGATATTTAATTCACTGAAATATTTCATTAAAAATTCATGGTAAAAATTGTTTCTACCACAAATGTAATCAACAGTAAAGTTTTTAAGTTTCATATAAAATTTTACCCTACCTATTAAACTCAAATCATAAATCAAAATTTATCAAGAAAATTATGAATTTAATAAAATTTAATTTTAATTAGATTGGACCAAGACTGAGATTACTAGTATGTAACCAGTATGTAATACTGTTAAATATATTTCTGTAAATAATGTTATTTTGATAGCTTTTTTTATTATATCAATAGAAGAAATGGTCTTGGAGGTTTGGAAAGGAGAAAAGGGTATTAGAGGGGGGAGAGTGAAATTAAATAGATTTGCATATAATACGAATAGACAGAATATTTAGAGGCACTAACAGAAATGATGGACCAATCAGAGATTGGATGATAAATATAGACTAAGAATGAACCAAAATAAGAAAATAGTGATGAGAATGGAACAAGTGGAAAGGTATAAACATCAGAGCTGGAGAAGCAAGAAAGTAGTAAAAGTGAGAATAGAGATAGCAAAGGAAGCTTTCGAAAAGGAAAGGAAAAAAAGCAGGAAATTTTAAGATGTACTATTGATATTATCCTAAAGATGAGAACAGAAAATGCATGGTATGGAGTGCATTTCTTTGTGGTTGTGAAACTTGGACCCTCCTATAGAATTACTACAGAAGGGTAGAAATTTTCCAAATATAGGTACTGAGCAGGAAAATAAATATAAGATGGTCAAAAAAGGTTACGAATAAGAAGGCAGAGAATGGTTAAAGAGGAAAGAATACTGTTAAACATTAATAAATCAAAAGAAAATAAACTAGGCTGGATGGAAATTAAGATAAACGGTAGAAGGTAAAGTAAGAAGAGGAAGGAGGAGAGTAAAGATGATCAATAGCTGAAGGAAAGGATAAAGTTTTGCAGAGATGGATGCAAGGGCAGAGGATTGAAATGATTGGAAACATACACCAGTCACCTAGAACCCAAGAAAGCAGACCACCAAAGATGATGATGACATAATAGCTAGGAAATTTGTTTCAGGATTTGAACTAACATGCTTCTTTACATTTCTACTTATATGGAAAATACACGACATAGCTCAATCATAGGCTTACCTTCTTTGCATGGCAATATTCCTTATCTACTACTTCAGCTGTGCTGTACAGATGTTGGGGACTTCCATCTAAGAAAGAGAAAAACAAATAGGATTCATAACAGGTTAAAAATAGTCATTCAAGTATCATTTACCAATGACGATCTTTAGACTCCACAAATTAAAATCATTCAATCAAAGTAATAACGAAGGAACAATGTAGAACAATTAGCCAAGGAATAATATAATATTGCCTTCAAGAACTGCTTTTAATTTTTAGATTCAACTTCAAAATCTGCAAAATAGATGCAGTAAATCTTAACATCATGATAGCAATAATTAAACATAATGCCTAACTCAGAGCAGTAGCTGCAAGAAAATATGATAGAATTCTGTGTTAACATCTATAAACCATCAATTAATATATACATTTAAGGAGTCATATAAAATTACAAATTCAAAATATACATGAATTGACTCCACAACTGTGAATATTAATTATTATTTTCCTTGTTTTCATGTTTTGGGTAAGTTCATAAGACTGAACTAACATAAAAAATCATTAGCATTAAGGAGAAATAAAAATTTCATTGTTTTATAAGTGAAGAAAAAATCAGAATACCCTGCAATTTCCTTTGAGGATAATGAGTCACCTAAAGAAATTCACAATCTATTTTCCATCAAATGCCGGATATTTCATTGAATTAGCCATACATGCTTTTGAAAAGATTAGCGGGAAACAAACTTAGGACAGAGAAAGAGGTAACTAATGTACGAAAATATATATTAGTTTCAGAGTAGGCATTTTCTAAATAATGTAAAGGAAAAAGCTACCATTGTAAATGAGTATCACATGCCATGTTAAATTAATGTAATGCAAACAGCTAAAAAGATAAACGAAAGTACCTGGATTCATTGTTAGGCCGAGAAGAGGAAGGCATTCAGGATGCAAGAAATAGAGAGTTGAACTTTCCTGCAGAATTGTATACTGACGTCTGTCTTCATCCCACAGTATCAAAACAGCATCTCCAACATTGCACCTAAGAAGTAAAATTTTATCAGTATTTTTTAATCAAAGCAAGTAAATTTAAAAAACTTTAAAATAGAATAGCAGGGACAGGAAAAAGGAATGCACTAATAGGAATTTTATAACTATTGCTTATAAGTTATCATCAAGATATTAGCTCTAATTAAAAGAAAAGCCAGAAATAGTGCATAAAATAAGTTATTGGACTAAATAATTAAAAACCTCTACTTACGAAGAAATGCTAATTTTCCCCTGCTCAATGAGTGAACTTGTACTTCCAATCTGGAATAAAAGAGATGATAAAACACTAAGTAAGTGTAGTAGTAGTAACTAACACAAAGAATAACAAACTAATATACAAGTAACATGTATAGATTCTATGATAAGAATGGTATCACACAAGAAAGTTCCTATGAATAGTTTGATTTAAATAAATATTTTTAACAGCTTATTTACCTTCAATTCTGAATCTATAGCACACAAAAATATAGAATAGTACAAGGATTTATAAGGATAAAAACCTACATAAGGAAAGCTAAAATATGTCTTTCGAATTCTGATCATACATATTATGATCTTATGTTGAAATAGAATAACTAAGATAATACAAATCTGTGATTAATTAATGCTCTTCCCTAACTACACATTTCAGTAAAGTTTTGTACTTATTAATAGATTTGATCACAACCAATGAGTTCCATAATACAGGTCAAGCACCATAACCTAATAAGTATTGCATAATTTACAGAGATGTTATTAATAAAAGAAAAACATTATCAACCCCTAAACTGGATTAGGCTAAAATTGAATGATGCCAATACTACTGCAGAAGCAAGAAATAATTATATGAAAATTCATAAATAGCATAAACAAAGACGACAAAATATATTTTGAAGCTAACAGATTAAGTCTATGTCTTTAAAAGTATTTTAAGAAATGTCTCAATCTTACCTTTATTTAAGGCATTAATGTACGGCAATTTAAATCTTAAATACCCAAGGTAGTTCCAAAATGTGAGAAATAAATTCACCCTCATGCACAGAGAAATGAATAGAACAAAGAAGATCTTATGAGCAAGGGTTGCTCAACAAATCCAGGTATCTGAAAAAATATGCAAATAATCAAAATCTCTGCCAATCACATTCACGCAAGCTTCCCTGTTCCTTATAAATTCCTCCATGGAACAGCTATTGGAAGCTTGAGTAGTAAATGGCAGAGATCTGAAAATCTGCTCTGAGAATGTCTAAAATGGTTCTGAACATGCATACTCTTCTAAAACTAATAGTTTGGTGATGGTTGTTGATGGGATCTTCTTCAATCTGTTCACTTTCCAGAAAACAAAGAAGAACTTATGACTAACATTTTGGACTAGCTGTGTATAAGGATAATCAGAAGATCACTCCATGCATTACAGCAGCATCTCTACAGGAAATATTTTGCAACAGCTCGTAGAATTCTCATTCTGTTTTCAAACTGGGGCAAGTATTTTCAGACATTTAGGATACTCAGGCTTGTTCTTTTGACCATCTTCAGGACTTATTAATATGCATCAAAATTCTACCTACTATGGAAATGTGGAAGACTTTTTTTTGGTAATCAGATCCAGGTTGTAATCTATGGGATTGATTAAACTGATTTTCTGTTATTTCATTCATGACTGAACATCTCTCTTTTAATTGCTCATTAGTATATTTAGTCACCATGCACATCAGTCTTTCCAATTAATGAAGCAAAACCTATAGGATGGTTACATCAAAGACACTAATAAAACTCTTGGAATCAGGTCTCAATACTTTTTTATATCATGATTTCCTTATGAATGTACATCTACATTGAATAGGATAATTTAGACCTCTGAAGACTAATTTCCTAATGCACACACTCATAAAGGACCAGGGAAGAATGGCTAAGAAGGTGATCCTAAAAGCCAAAATTTACAAGATCATTGGTATTTCCTGAAGATGGCTGCCTTAAGAGAGACCTAATATCTGCCCTTAGCAAGACGTAAAGCTGACTATGCACATGAAGATACTATTAATCAGTGATTCACAAAGACAGCACTAGACCCTCTGTTGCAGCTATAATCACTAAATGTAGATTTCATTAAAATTTGTGAACTATCAATGATGTAAATATAAATTTATACATCAATAAGGGAAAATTTGAAATAATCTTCAAATGTTTTCAAGAATAAATACAAAAATGATAGAAACTCAAAGAGGACCAATTATTGAAAACTGAAGAAATTCATCTTGGAGAAGGTAAATCTCTAAGTGCACAAATTCTACAAAGGTGAAGAGTGTGATGGAGTTGATTGATTACAAAATGTGTTAACTTAAGCTTTGGTGTTGTTTATTTATCTTAAATATAATTATAAATATTCGGCATCCACTAAGAAAGTATAAGAAATATAAAAGGATGTAAAAGGATGAACAATTGTATGTAAAAGAAATTCTTAAATTGCTGTACATAAAAATTGTGAAAATGTCACGATGCCCTGAGGCACACAATCCAGAAAACTCATTAAGCAAATTATAACAAAGAGCAACATACATACAATAAGCTGACAGACTCATGCATACCATAAAAATACATTTATTGCCCAACCAGGGGCTCAGTAAAAACAACATATCTTTACAGGTGGAGAATCATTCCATACAAATGCATTTGATGCATTCCTTTTATACTATTTCACCCTGACTTCATTCGAAACATCACTTTCTAGGAAACTCATGACTACAAAAACACGTACAGTTAGGTCTCACTCAAACACTGACTGACATGGAATTTCCAGAAAACATTTTCCATAACCAGACAACTTGCCATTCTAAATTCACTCTCAGACACTGATACAAATTAAAAGGTTAATAAGATGTTTATCTCGGCTTTAGTTCCAGGCACACAATGGTGCTATCACAATGTCCCACAGCAGTTGAAACTGTATCATAACACTAAAGAGGCTTTTGGGTTGGTCCTTGCCTCTCAAAAATATTGATAGCCAGGAAAAATTGGAATGATGATCATTTTCTGCTGAGCTGGAGCAAAAACAAGACTATTACACAAAAATAAAATAAAATAATCATAAAAAAATAAACATTTGCAAAGAAAATTGGAATGGATATGTAAATAAAATGCAAAATAAACATTTCTGTCATTCAATTGCATTGTTATTTCAGATGATTTTGATTTTGTAAAATACTGAACTTTTCTGCAGTGAGAATACAAATATTGTTAAAAGAAATTAATAATTATAAATTCAATATTTGTTCTTTATTGGAAACTTTGGCTAGAATTTGCCTATTGGAATTCTATTTAGCTACAGCTTCATTGATATTCCACTATTCTCATCTTCACATTAGAGAAAACCAGATATAAAAAAACAAAAGTTAAGATCTGGTACTGATTGCAAACAGTAGCCTCTCACAAATTATTCAATTATTCAATATCAAATTGTACATTAAATTTCAAATATACTCTCTCTTTGAGAATCACAGAATCAAATCTCTGCTGATTCTCCATTGAAAGCTAGTAATTATCTTCCTGATAAGAATATAAGGAGGCCTGATTACAAAATTCCTCAATATTTACTAATTAATTTTAGAGGTTTTTTATAAAATAATGATAATAAGTATAGTAGTAATGAAGAAAGAAAGAAGAAAAATCACGGTTAATAAAAGGAAACAGAAAAGGAACTTTTCAGAAAATTTAAGTACAGGAACTGTTTTTCTTTGCCAGGTATGGATAATTATTCTGATTTTTTTTAATTTATAGTACTTATTGATTATCATGATAATAACCTTTTATTTATATCTTACAACGAGGCATCAATGGTACCTATTCCAAATTCATTACTTAGCATTGAATGTTAACGATCTTTTGTAAAAAGTTACAAAACCCCATCTCTTCAAATGAAATCAAATATAAATCTTACCTTGACTTACAATCAATTAAGTTCAATCAACTACGGCTCACCTGAGATTTAATACTCAGGGTATAAGTACAATGGTTGTAACAACATATTTTGATTAATATTTGTAACAATAAATATCAGCCTCATGCAAAATGTTTAAGACTTAAACGGGATGCAATTAGTAACAGTAAAAACTACTAATGCGTCAATTAAGCAATTTGTACAAAAATTTCTATTATTGTTACTACTATAAATATCATTGTTAAATCAAACAATAAATTGTGATAATCTGCCAATTACAGGTAACATGGATAAGAATAAATTAAATGTGAGGATATTGAAGTATTTATGAACTCATGATTCAGATGCTAGAACCTAGTAATGGATTAAGTAATGCTAGGATTATTATAGTAAAATTTCTATTCAGCAAATGATATCAGAAAAATAACTAAGTTGATAATTCATAAATTTAAAAATCCATGAATAATCAACTTAGGCCACCACCAAAAAATGATATTTAAGACCTCCATGCACTTAAATTCAACTAAATTCTGTCCAGTAAGGAATGTATCTCCTCTAAGAAAAGCAATACTAGAGTAGGCCCATTAAGTTTAAAGTTAGACTATAGATTTCTTGAAACAAATTTCTTTCCCAGGTTGAGCATGACAGATGGTCTTTACATTGTTTTAATATCAGAATATACATGCATTATTAAATATACTAAATTACTTACTATGATATGGAAAAACTCATTTCACTTTTCCTGGAATACTCTGATATATAAAGAAAACTTTCCAAACAGCTAATGGCACAAATCACACCAAACTAGAGCTTTCATGTGATCTTTCCACTTATAATGCATATAAATGGGGGAGAGTTAAGTGAGTGTAAGTAAACACTATAAGGTGTAGGAGTTTTGATGATATGAAGTAATATAAACATTTCAAAGTAATAAGTAAGTTTTTCATGAACCAGTAAAATGACCGAATGAGTTGGGAGTTTAACTGGATCAATAAATACCGCTTCCTCTAAAATATTAATGACCACTAAAAATCACTAACATTATTTATCATGGCAAATGACATTTAAATAACAAAATAATGCGATTCATATGCAATGAATTTGAAATTTATAGATTTCTCTTGAATTATAGTTTTAAAATTCCTAACTAGAAATAACCCAACAGAACTAGAATTCAGTCCTTACTGTTCCAAAGAAAAAAATATACATGACATTTCAACAGTGATATACTGGATATAAAGTTGCCTGAAAGACAAATCAACTTTAGCAATTAAGTGGGCCAGAAGTCTTACCCTATTCTGGCACTTGCAACTTTAGCTTAGAAATTTTACCATAATTATATAAAAATATTATTAAAGATAGATTTAGACATATTTTAAGATGTATTTTCCAATAAGCAAATGAATTAGTAAAAAATAAGCAAAATTATATGACTTACCAAACCATCAACAGCCAACTTTTTTGAACTCTTCTGTAGAGACAATGGTTCTTGGGAAGCTGCCGACTCCCTTAATATTATGAAAAAAATAGACAAATGAAATCACCAACTCAGTGAATTTTAATGGAATGCCTCATTTAAAGTTAAGGTTAAATGATAACATGACACAATTTTCATTCTTATTCACTTAATGCTAATAATTTGAATAAATCATGGGAATTAAAGGATAAGATTTTTATGAAAACTGACAACCAATATGAACATAGTTTTCACAAATCATCAATCAAAAGGAAGAGGACTGTCGAGTATGAAGTAATGACATGACTTCCAACTCCCAATTTATCTAAACATTATCAAAAAATTGGAACATGTGACACTACTGTATTAATTAAATCATCATATTCTTCATACCTTTCATTAATGTTTGCAAATATTTAAACACTTAATATAACTATCAACATTATTCCCATATCAACAGCACAAACTTTAAAATTTCTCACAACCAATTTAAGGCATAAAACATAATTTTTATGAGTAACTGCACTTTTTGTGAGGTCTAATTTAGGATTAGATTAGATAATACCTAAACTTAATGAAGTAAAGAGCGAAGTGGGCCTTCCTTTCAGCTAACCTTATTTGTCATTTTAATTTAAATACTCGTATTACCATAAAATGAATGATTCATTGTTTTATGCAGAAAAATTAAAAAAGGCGCCCGGTGAATTGGTCCGGGGAAAATTCATACATAGGGAATTTGTACACGGGGAATTGGTCTCCCGACAGATTGGTACGCGGGGAATTGATCCCCTGCACTGATGTTGTACTACTGCTATTCAGTCGTATCTTAATCTACACGCCCTGATTATTGGTTAATGTTATAAATAAATGGAATGCAACATATTTAGTGGCAACCTAACCCAACCCATAAATTATAAAGTGCTGTTTATCCTTATGCATCATCACAATTGTGGAGTAAACCACTCATTCATTCTCTCTTCACTTGAAATGAAATTTAAACAATAGTTTTGCCTTTGTTTATCGTATTCTTATATAAAAAGGATCATTATTACCACTAAAAATGTTGCATTCCATTAATATATAACATTAACCTATAAGCAGGACGTGTAGATTAAGATACGACTGAATAACAGTAGTACAACATTAGCGCGAGGGATCAATTCCCCACGAAGCAATCTGTTGGGAGACCAATTCCCCACGTACGAATTCCCTGCATACGAGTTCCCCCCAGACCAATTCACTGGCCACGATGAAAAAATTAGAGAATAATAACTTCTACACCGAAGTATCTTTAAATTCTCCTAAAAACTGTCTAGACCAATTGTTCAAAAACATAATTCTCCATAATCAAATACACAAGAGATACAATATTTATACCTATTTTTACAGAAAAATTATAATTATAAGCAATTTTCGGGAATGGACAACTCATGCTATGTTGTACTTACTTCATTACTGCAACGGAGGTGCACATAGGATCAACTGGTCGAGTATCTGCCGCAACACTTCGTCGAGGAGGAGCGAGTCTGCCACCCAAATCTCCACCAGTTAACTCCCCAATAGAGGGAGGGGGGCTTCCAGGAGGGAGCATGGCAGGAAGTGGAGATGATAGGGGTGAGGAGGAAGGGGAAGATAAAGGCAAAGGTGAGGGAGCATCCCCCGTGAGACGTGCAATCATATCTCTGAGCTTTATGCATTCTCTGCGACAAGATTCAGCAGCTTCTCTCAGCACCTCCTTCTCCCTTTCTTTCTCAGCCAATACTCGCCTAAGTGCTTCATTAAACACCACCTATAAAAATACTTATCATTTTTAGAAACTCCACTCATCTCCAAACGATAAGAGTTGTCCTTTGGCTTATTTTATCAAGATGTTTAACTACTAATTGTAGTAAAACTGAATATTTGTCAATTAAATTTACTAATAATGCACTGCCTTGCAATTGCTGCAAACATTTACACTGATTAATTTGGATCAGTTCAATACGAAGACTACCCTGGATTTTGGGGTCCTTTTTGTATGATTCAACTACTGTCTTATCCACATAAATATACAGTACTTACACACATTTTTATGCCTGCCTTCCACTGAGAGTGGAGCGGGCTCCATAAGGACTTCATTTAACTCGCAACAGTAAACTTAATAGAATTGCTTCCACTGTAAGAAAGTGAGCAGAGAGACTAAACGAGTATAAAGAGTCACAAAAGTGGTCGCAGAGTTCAGCAGATTTTCAAGAGACTCTGTACGGACTTCAACTAGCAACATTAAATTCCACACAAGCGCTTCCACTAAAAACGAGTGAGCAAAGCAGGCTGAGGGAATTAAAAAGAAGTCTGCTATGTCATGGTGGCAAGCGAAAGTTCTTTAGCGCTCTACTTGGGCTCCTGAACCTCAATCTGTCCCTGCCACTTCCTTGTTATTTTCTCCATATACGTAGTATAGAGAAAGTATTGTTTTCATGGAAAAATCAACTTTTAGATTTCAAAGGAAATACAAGTTTTGGGGTCCAAAGAAAATGTTTTGGCCATTTTCGGAATGATGTCTGTGTGGCTATGTATGTGTGTATGATTGTGGACACTCTAGTGTGAAAATTATTTGTCATATCAATACCAAACTTTATGTATAGCACTTTGGTAGTTGCTGTTAGAGTTGATTAGTTTTTGGAGTAAATTGGTCAACCGTAAGTCGAGCTATATTCTAAGTAGCTCATTTCTGATTTTGCAAAATATCTCCATAAATATAATATTTAGGTATATACCATTGTGTATTAAAGTTTCAGAAAATTTGATTTACTACAACTTTTGTTTGAAACTTTTTTGTATCACTGATTGTTTAGGAGTTATTTGTATATCGATTAACCAGAATTTGCTGATTATTTACTTTGTGGGTGCTCTAACATGAAAACTATTTCTCATATAAACACCAAATTTCATATATAGCTCATTTGGTAGGTGTCATTAGAGATGATTGGTTTTTAATTCGGTTAACTGGAAGGCGAGATTAATCTTTTGAAGCTAGTTTCCATTTTTGCAAGATGTCTCTGACATTTAGATATATACAATTATCTACAAAAGTTACAAAAAATGTAATTTTCTATAAGTTATATTTGAGAAAGATTTTGATATCAACCACCGTTTAGGAGTGGTATCATAATTAACCAATTTTCCGGTTATTACAACATATTTACATAAAAATGTCATTTTCATTTACACTATTTCGTAATTAAGTTAAATACAACATGATTACTATATTTCTTCAAAGTTTTATTTGGAACTTGAATTGGACTTAGATACACGCATATTTATTTGAAAATAATTATTCAATTATAATTTTTTCGTGCCTATATTGATTACTCTTTATAATAACAATAAAGTTCGTAATTATGGGTATGTTTACATGGCAAACAATGCAACGCAAAGCGCCCTTTGCAAGCACTCTTGCTATAGATTGAGCTCTGGCTGATTGATAACATTTAAAAGGTTTTCTTCTTTGTTAATTTTTACTCTATTTGTCTTCTTTATTTGTTTTCTTTTGTGTATATTAACAAGTTTAATCATTCTCTGCTACTCTTTAAGTTTGGACTGTTTAAATGTTTGGTCTTTATTTTTATTAATCGTTTGTGTTGTTCGTGTGTTATTTTGCTCTTCGTTCGTATTTGGATTTCATTTCCATCGCCTATTATATTGAGTTGGATATATAATCAGTTTTGTGATTCATCCTATATTGGTGCTTGTAGTAGACTCAAAAGGCCAATTTTACTGGTTTTCATCAAACGTGTCCCGAAAAACATTATTTATCTTTGTGACATAAAAGTCAATTAATCAATCACTAATATATCTTCCAAGTTTATATTGAATACAGAATTTGACAATTATGTCATAGATAAATACCTACATCTTATGTATGGAGAAAGTCATGTGCTGGTCACATCAGATTTTGTGTTCTTGTCTGTCTTTAGTTGCTCCCTTGGTGATTTTGGCTCTAACGCAATACTTCAACAACGTATCATGGAGCCATTTTTATAATATTCGTCTTGTAAATCGTAGAAAATGTGTAGTAAATTGCCTTTGACAGGACTCTTTATAATATGGTTAGTTGCTCATTCAAAATCTTGGTTTGCTATGTTTCTTATTCTTATTATAACTATAAAGTAGCAAACAATTCCTTAATGTATTTATACAATCATTTAACATAATTTCAACCACGACTTGCTCCTTTGACAGGCCATCTGACACTGATTGTGAGTGCCACTCCGCAAAGCCCGCTGATAATGGAAGCAAACACCTTCGCTCATCTGGCCCATCTCTTTTCTCGCCTAGCTCAATCTGCAAATCCCTCTGGTAATGGAGGGCAAATACCATTTTTCTTTGAAACCCTCTCTTAGTGGAAAGCCAGGACAGTTTTACTCCATTCCGATAAGCTATTTCTTGCACATTACCCTTTCGCAGTGGAAGGCGTGCATTATGAAATGCTAATGAATAACTCTTTTGAAACTTTGAGAGAAATTAAATCAACACAATAAATGTGAAAGAATTTCAAAATAATAAATAAATTCTAATACAAAAAGGAATGAAATTTTAAGAAAAGATGTAATTTCTTAACATCATAACCCATCAAACCAAAATTAAGAATACTTTAGTACGTTTACTTACATTGTGCAATAACCAAATATGTAATTTAAAAAGGTTTTTATATCCACTAACACTCATGCAGAGTGGTACGGGACCAAAGGATAATTAAGAAAGCTAGTGATTTAAAGCATAAAATCACATTTTTACATTCAAGGAGGGAAAACAATGAATCAAAGGAACATCTAATAGTTTACCTGATGACTGGCTTCCCATCTAATACGTTCCTCTGCTACAGCAGATGCAATTGCAGCTGCTATACTAGGAGTTTGTTGAATAGGAGGAGATGACGAGGAATAAGCATCTCCAGAATGATGCTCTCCACGCTGCAAAAATACACAGAAATATATGTTAACAAATTTCCCATTATCTAGATACTTATAATGGCATTCATGGTACAGAATGCTCCATAGCCCATGGAATATTCACTGAGGAACTAATTATTACGTCCCAGTGTAGGTGAAATCAAGAGACCTTTAAAATGACAAATATAAGTTGTTTTTCTAAGGAGATTAAATGGCAATTGAAGTTGTGCAGGGTTACAGAAGGTCTACAAAGGAAATAATCCTAAAATAATAAATATGACAATCCTATAACCCTAATCCTGTAATACAAAAACTGCAAAACTGCAACACTTTCATGCATATTAATGAAATTATAAGAAAATATTACAAAATCCACCAATAATACAGCCAAAGAAAATAGGTGTTGATAGAAGTAAGCTGAAAAATTTTCATCAACTTTACAGACTAATTCCAATAAAGCTTACCTCTCCTCTCTCAAGGCTTCCATCACTAGGAGATCGTTCCATTGAAGTGCAAGAGGCAACAAGACGAAATCTGACTCTCATACGCTCCTCTGCCTCTTTCACAGCCCGTTTCATTTCAGCTTCTGCATTAGCCAATCGCTTGTCCCTCTCAGTCAGAGCCTAGAAACAAAAAATAAAGAATTCTTAATAGATACATAATATTTGTGCATTAAAAAATTCACCAATTTCCTACAACTAAAAAGAAACTTTATAAACACAATGAGATAATTAACTTTTAGATGAAACTCTTCCATTCGTTACTGGTAAAAATTCGATTCAACAGAATCCAAATATTAGAGGTTTAAAAATTACAAAAGCCGTCTTTGTCGGCAATACTCCTCTTACTTTCCAATGGAACGCACGCCAACAAAGACTGCTTTTGGAGATTTTAAACCTCTAATTCATTAACAGCCATGTTCCAATATTTCTTTCTTCGCAGAATCCAGATATATCAACAGAAATATAAACCAAATTAAAAGTTTGTTTCTTTATTATGAATACAATTGATATCGAAGGAAACACTAAGTATGAGAAGAGATAATACATTTTTTAAGATCTAATTCCGACAAATTAATAAAATACTTAAGAAAATAAAATGAATCTATCATGCAAAATGACAAAAAAATGGCTCTCTAGATTCTGAAGAACATAAAGTGCTAAATTACAAAAAACTGAATGGAATGCTCTGCTTAAAACTAAGCATAACGGATACGTCAAAGAACTTATCAACTACAATTAAAAATAAAATCAAATATTTTTGGCCAACCTTTTCTAGCCTCTTTATTTCTTCTTCTCTTCTAAGAGTTTCTTCTCCAGCCCTTTGTTCCACAACACCAAGACCTTTTCCAAGTTCTATCATGGTGTCTCTCAGAGACCACCAATTAACACCATCCCCTAAGCCCCCAGCATCTGCTACCCCTGTTAGGTCCACTTGAGCTCTAATAATGGCAAGTTCCCTCCTGAGATCAGTCATAGCACCAGATACCTCATTCCTCCATCTCTCTCTCTCAGTTTGAAGTCGTTCCAATTCCGCACGCAGAGAACCCAGGTTTTCCTTTACAACAAGAAATATTTATGTAAGATAAATTTTCTACAACAATTTTTCAGTTAAAGTAGGACAAGGAAAAATAATTTGAGTAATAAGGAAAAATCATCCATGTGATATTTATCCACATGATGAATTTTGACTCTTTAGGATAATAGAAAGAGACTGAAAGAATAGTTAATAATAATATTAACAATCATATATAACCAAGATGATTACTTCTAGAAGAGAAATAAATATTAATGAGGAACTATTATAGAAAATTCTTCTTATTTTATCTAATTGTCAGAGTAAAATAATGGAATAATCCAAACTAATTCCATTATTCATCAATGTGTCAATTAAAACTTTGGATAACAACAAAAAGTAAATTATCTATAAAATACATAAATTATCATAAAGTTGGAGCAGTAAGTAAAAACGGTAAGACTATTTCTGGATTACCTAAATATTTAGATGAAATTTTGCCAAAAACCAAAGTTGAGTAAATATATATGAAAAATTTTAGTGGAAAAGGTGTGAATCCTAAACAAAATTCACTGATGCTAACATAGAAAATTAAAATAAAATAACAAAAAATATTTATTAGTATTCCCAATAGAAAGCATATAAAATTAAAATTTCAAAACTTTTAACTTGAAGGGTAAGGAAAATCATACATAAGAAAATTATTTAAAAAAGTTCTAAAAAGAAAAAAAAAATTGATAAATATTTTCCAAAGACTGACCTGAAACTCATCTATTTTAATTTTAAGTTAAACAGAAACTGTAAAAAAAAACAGTTTAATTATGAAATGAGTACTTCATTAAAAGTTGATATTTTCTCTTGAAATTTGAAATAGACCTCAAGATTCAGTCACAAATTTGAAAACGTATTGTATGACATATGCACTAAAAATAAAATGGACATATTTTGATTGATGGTGGATGAAAGACAGACTTCACAATAGGTATTAACACAAACTGAACTATCATAATTTTATTCCATGGTATTTATAGACACAAAAATAATGGATACCTATGACAAGGTAGGTTGCAAATCAAATAAAATTGTACATATAGATTCATATTCAAAAGGAATATATATGTAAGTACTTATTTGAAAACATTCAAGCAATTTGCATTTAACTTTTACTACATAAAATCAAGTTATAGAAAATTTTAGGGGAAATTATTTTAAGATTTATTACTTATAACAGCAATAAATTTATTAATAACAAGAATAAAAACTGAGATAACCTATGAGAGTTTTACATCAGTTGCATAAATCCCTTGGCAAACGACTGTCATCTCCTAGCAGTATTTTAATTATTAGGCAAAAGGAGAGAAAACAAGCATTGTCTAGACTAAAATTAACTTCTCCATCAAATCCAAAAAGAAATAGAGAGAAAATAAACAATGAATTTACCATATCTATACACGAAGTAGCAGGGGAGTCATAGGGCTATTACGATGTTATGTAGAAGTTTAGTTCAAAGGAACATCTTAGCATCTTAAAATGATGTATTGTAAAGCTTGAAACTACTCTAAGCTTGAAGGTAAAAATTACAATAGAATGACTGAAACAACACTCCTCTGATGATGATTATTAAAGTCTAAACATGCCAATTATAGTTTACTAAACTATTAATGAATATCTACAGAAAAGATTTTTTGGCCAAGTGCCACCTAAAAGTAACAGGCAATTCTCATTTTGAAACATTGAGAAGAAAGTATGGTTGTAACATTGCAGAAGCACCTACGTTATAGTCCGTTCAAATTATTCTCTGAACAAAAGAATCTTAAAAAAAGATGAGGAGGGTGTAAAACAGAGTAAAATTGAATGAACAAATACAGTAGAAGTCCGTTATAACGAGTACGACATATAAAGAGAGTTGCATTATAGCGAGCGATTCTTTGGACGTTGTCCACCCCAGAGCAAAAAGGATAGGGAGTTACGTCCATTATAACGAGTGATCAAATTCTTAGGTATCGTCATAACGAGTGCCATGGTCCTAAATTTGTCTTGCAGGTAGCATATCTCGTAATCAAAGACATCTCACGAGTTTCACTATCCCCTCTGTCCCTCACGTCTCCTATATCTTATAACCTTATATCTTGTTTCTTTTCGGAGATGATCCCTCTAGTCAGCAGATTGAATCTTGTTTCCATTTTATTGTCATCCACCTGTGGGATTTGTTTTCATTCAAAACTTGGCACCAAATTGTGTAATGGAAGGAGATATAAGAGATAAAAGCAGAGCTGTTTCAGATTTCCAGGGTAACCTCTCCCTCGCGCCACAGTCATTAGTTATGAAGCGTGTGAATGAAAAATATCTTGAGAGAGAAATTTGATATGAATTAGGGGTGCCTTTCCACACAATGGTCATCGCTCTTCATCAGTCGATCATTAGTCGTGAGGTCGTTCAGGAGAGCTTTCTAATAACAAAGAACTGTGTCCAGCATATTGGAAATAAACTGCTCCTTTGATGATTTCGTAGCGGTAGACGTGGAAATTGCTGTTAGTGGTTTGCTGACAGATGATCAATTAATAGAGCAGCAAAAGAATGACAGCAGCGAATCGTCGGATATCGAGAGTATGGAATGGTATGGAAGTAGATTCGTTTAAAATCCCTATAGTAGCGAGTCCCTCTCACAAGCATTAGGGGTTCTTAATTCTTTTGTATCTAGGTAAAAACGCCTCAGTGGACGATTTAATGACTTTGAAGCGTGTAGAAAATTTCGTCGCCAAACACCGTTCTAATAACTTTAAACAGACAAGAATAGATTTATTTTTTAAGTTATTGCTTTTTTATGTACAGTGAGACCAAGAAATCAGGTTTTTACACCAATAGATGTTTATTAATTATTGTAAAGTTCTTACAACTTTTGTTAAGGTTAATTTATTCTTACATTTAAATATTTCTGAAAAAGTGTATTAATAGTAAAGCTCAGCATTTCGGAAAATAATTAACGCGAATTGACTGTAACGACGAAATTTGTGGGCTAAAACTTACTAAAGGATGCAAGTACGTACCTGCAAGTGGCCATCAATAATAAGTAATATTGCTTTGTTACTAAGTTTCAAATAAAATCCCTTTTGTTCTTACATAGTTTATCCGATTCTTTTTTCCTAAAAATTACTACAACACTATTACAAGAAAAACATTTTTTCTTGGTTCCCTCCATTAACGTACCGGAAGTGAGAGGTAACATGGCTTTGAAGGGTGGGAGTTGAACTAGGAGGTCTCTGTTTGTGCCTGGAGGACAAGAGAGGAAGGATGAGAGCTGCCGTGGGGAAAGAGGATATATGAGAGTAGAGGAGAAAGAATTCTGCTCTCACCAGCTGCGTTGAAGAATTGCCGGCACCGGGGAAAAACTCGTGCCTTACGAGCATGACTCTCGTAACTACTTATCCTACTGGAAAGCCATCTATAATTATTATGTTACATCACCAAATCCTAACTAATACGATTATCTAATGATATATTATTACTTTCGACAATTATTGAGCAATAATGATCCACATTTTGTTAGAGGAACTCTTTGGTTATGTATTATGAATCAATGAAATAATATTTTTGACATGAACGCACTCTTTTACACATTTTGAAGCATTTGCGTAAGAATTAAAAACCCTACAGTTCCATTCTGACGCATTCGCTGCCCTCGGATTCAAGAGGGTGGACATTTAGAATAAGAAATCGGCTATAACGAGTACGCGTTATAACGAGTACTTTTCCGATTTTTGTCAGCTCTCGTTATAACGGACTTCTACTGTAGTATGATAAATAACGTAAACAAAAATAAATTTGATGAACTGATTCGAATTTAACAGGAAGACCATGTGAAACAATAAATAAACACAAAAATGAAGATTAAACCAGAAGAGATTAAAAAAAACTATACAGTGCTTGATCAGATTGTGGTAAAAATTCTAACGAGGAGTCAGTAAAGAAAGAAATACTTTGCAAACTTCTTACCAATACCTGGTTTCATGCTCCAACATTTTGCAAGTATCTTTTCCATAACTATATGGACTGCCTGATCCATATATATCAAAGTGAAATGGAACCTGTATGCAAAAGCTTGGGGTGTAAACAAAAATGGAAACAAAAAATCCTAAGATCAATGGTGAACCATCTGTGCGTACAAGACTGAGGATGGCAACCCAAAATAAATATCACAGCATTGCATCTTTTAGGTAGCTCTTTGCATTGAGCACCCCTCAGGGGCTCATACCTGGAGGAGACCAATCAAGTTGAGCCTCCCCCCATGGGTCTCCATCAAGCTTGACTCGACGGCAAATGTTGCAGCCGGTTTCCAGTCAGCCAGAGCAGCAAGGGAAGTTTGGACTGCCCCAGGTGTCAAGGGCATGGTTATTGGACTAGTCGGTAAGGATTCATCGATGTAAAAGTCTGTAGAAACAAACTCAGGAGAGGAAGGAGAAGAGGTATGGACATGGTCATGAAATGCGCGATTTTTCAGAGGAGAAATGCTTTGTTCCCCTTCCCTTTTATCATCCCCTATGACTTGGGAAAGAGATTCCCTTGCCGGTTGCCCCTTAAATGATCCCACTCCACCAACCTCCGCTGCATCCAGCTCAGCCCCTGTGCCTTCTCCTTCCCTCAGGATGTTCCCTGCCCCAACTCCCTGGCCTTCTGACTCCCCCTCTGCAGAGGGACTGCGGCCGACCTTCTCAAATTCTTCGGTATCAGTTTCAGACTCGAATCCTCTGTAATGGTATAGATAGTAGGCAACAATAATTCCATTGATTAGTATTTTGTTTCCATGATCTTTCTCCCCGAGGAAGAGAAGAAGTGAGATAATTTCTTAAAACAGAGAAATTCAAACTTTGATTACCTAGTGATTTACAGTTTCTCCATAACAGTAAAACAAAAAATTCAAAACTATTTAGGAATGGAGGAAAATAAAAAATGACTGGATCAATTACAAGCTGGACAAATAATGTTTAAACTAAATATTGTCCTTTCTATTTTGATAAATATTGGCAGAACTAAAATGTAACACTTAACCCTTTGAGTGCCAAGCAGAATTGCCTAACAACTTGTGAAAATTACCAGGCTATTTTACAGAGAATTGCAGACTTTATGGAAAATATCTATTAAATCAATAATATTCTGAATAATTTACTAAAAATTTTATTGGATAAAGAAAACATTTACTTTTTTATTACGCAATCTCTATTTCAGAAATTAATCAAAAAAAGTCATTACAGTCAATTATACAGTTACAGTCAATTTTTTTAACATAAATAGCTTTCGAAATAAGAGTCGCTCAGGGCAATGCCGGCATTTTAACGAAAATTTTCCAACCTCACTGTGAGCGACGTTGGCATTCATAGAGTTAAATAGGAAATTAGAAAAACATTTCTTTTTATGCAGAGTTTCAAAGTATTTTTAAAACCATATATTTCATTTCATCATAATAAAACGGATTTGGTTAACTTAACAAAAAATGAAACAGTACAGATAAGGCAAGTATAATTACCGCCACTCATAAAATTTAGAGGAAATGGATAAATTTGAAAGGAAGGGGTATTAATAGTATTGATAATAATTTAGGGATTATATAAGACTCATGTATCTCAGGAATTGAACATAAAGAATTGCATTACTTCATATTAAATGGAAAAGGAATGGAGGAGAAAATTCAATATAATAAGGCTAATTTATTCAAATATAAAACTATACTTAAATTTTGTTAAATTAAACTATTTTGAAGGATTACAAGAGAAATTACATCTTGTTAGGATGCAGGAATGGAATTATTTGTGCTTACCCTTCCTGTTCAGGAGCAGGAGGCTGAATTTGTTCTTGTTTGGCAGTAGATACAAGGCCAGGGGATGTTGAATCCCTAGGGACCCACTCAGCTTGATCAGTCTGTTTAGTTTTTTCTGCAGTTCGAAGCACATCATTTTCATCTGACTGCTGCTGATTGCCTTCCTGATAGGCAAGATTGCACAAGAATAAAATATATAGTAAACTCTAAGTATAAAAGAGTTATGCAATATACTTAACATCTTCCAAAGAGAAGCTTTTTTCTTGTATAAGTTAATATTTTTTGTTAATAATTCTTGCATTTATACACTTTGAATTGCTTACCCCCAGATTATTATAAATATTATTCAACTTCCATGTTTTGTTGACTAACCTTTATTAAGAATAATTATATGAATTATAGAGAGCTAAGATTTCAATTATCAAGAGCTTAAACTATTGCTTCATGTACTAATATATTGATTGGCCTTTAAATACGACACAGTGAAGAAAAATCTAAAATAGACCTATACATGAGAGAAGCTTCAAGATATTTATTTTATTCTTAAAGTATGTGTACTTTAACAAAATACCCCATCAGTTGAAATAGTATATGCATTGAAATAATCAAGACTAATAAAGATTACTTGGAATTTGACAGTTACTGACTTTATATTATTTAAACTAAAATCACATTATTATCTTTAAAATATTGCCATAATGTTATACCTTGGTATAAATAATATTGCTGACTAATGTATGTCTGAGCTGACGAATTCAAATAATACCTATACTGGCAGTCATTACATTAGAATTTTAAAAGTATAGGCAAAATAAAAGATTAGCTACATAAGAACAAATTGAAAAATGAAATAAATAAAATAGCCAAATGAAAGTATTATCTATATTAAAAGAATGAGCTCGGCAGTAAGTATTATTTTACAGAAAATACAGGGTTGACCTGTACTTCCAATTCAACTTCCAGAACAGTTATGGAAATACAGATCCAGAAAAATTTGGGAAGCAAACTGAGGATAAATAACCTCAGGTATATGAAAGTTAATTATGTTATCACATGCATTTTTCAATGTATCAGTCAATAAGCCAAGAAGAATTACTGCCCTGTATGAGCCCTGAACATCAAAAATACAATAGTAATAATTGTTATAAAAAATTAAGTAACACTTAATTACCTCACTAGTGGCCTGTGGAACATCACATTCTATTGCTTCACCTGGACCTCCCTCAGGTTCTTGGATGTCACTTTTCCCTTGCTCTATAGATTGAGGAATCGAAGGATCAAGGTAAAAGAGACATTGGACAGGAGATGGATCTGCATCAATTATTGAACATGAGAGTTCAGGTAAGGCAGCACGCAAGTTTTCCACATCTGCTGTTGTGAGCTACATTTTATATGAGAGACAAAAAAGGGAGACTGTACTCCAAAAATTATTCTGAAACCATGAAGTGCATTTTTTTCAAATCTTTCATATAAATTTCCCATATAAAAGCTGACAAAAATTAGATGAGCAACCATTGAAAAATAACAATACTTAAAACACGAAATATCTTTGCAAACTAAAGCCATTACAAGAAACAAACCTTAGGTAATTCCATGTCAAAAGGAGATGGTGGACAGGTAGCATATTGAGGTGGTCTCTCTCCCATGTTTGGAAACAACCTAGAGAGAAAATGGCCCTGTGAAGCAAGTTCAAAGCGACGCCTCTTCTCATCTTCTTCACCAAGAACACATTCCAAACGAGATGACAGCTCTCGAGCCCACTGCATTGGTGAAAAGAAAGGAAATTACTCAACTGCAGAGTCAGTCCCAATTAAAATTTATTATTTTGTGACAAAGATACATACTTAAGTAAGCTATGTAATATTAAAAAAACTGAGCTGATATCATACAATAAAATACAAGGGGAACCCATGAAGTAAGTTTTATTGAGAATATCAAAACATTCCTAAAAATTGTATGAAAAGTTATTTATTCGCCATCTATGTTCATCACTTGTTTGACATAATCTACCTTTTTCTAGACATTCTTTGTTTCTTGGCAAAGGCTTCTTTACTAATAGGTCACACATTTCCACCAACAAATTTCTTGCATAACAATTCACTTCTATCTTACAGTTGATAGCATAAGCAGATGATCTATTACATTTTTGGACAGGTCTGGAAACAGGAGGTAATTACTGGGAGCTAGGTAATGTACTGGATAACCAAACATCATCCATCTCAGATTTGTAAGTAGCTCTGCTGTTAGATAGGCAGAATACAAGAGCAAAAATACTTTATGTGATAAAAAGCTTAGCTATTTCTTTTGTAACAAATAATATGCCAGGGAATATTCAGCACTTAGCAGTATCAAGAAAGATTAAATTACACCTCAAAATGAAAGTATTTGATCCTGTTGCACTTCCAAAATACTGTAGCTAACACTAGACACAAGTTTTCCTCTTGGAAAATGAATTCTCCTATTTACATTCAAGTGATTCATGACACACATTTTATTCAGTATTGTAATAAAGCGCAAAAATGCAAAGTCTCTCTTGGGTACCTGAGAGAGTTGCACTGGGGAGAGGACAATGTGTTGGTTAAGGTGAGCTTTTAAAGCTCACCTTCACCCAATGTGACATTTGAAAAAGAAAATAACCCAATATAACAATGTTCCCATGAAAAACAAGAAGATTAGGTAAAAAATAAGTAATGAATACATATAATGGAAACTTTCCAGAAAATATGAACAGAGTTTTGTTCTTCTGCAGCACAGTGTCGAGTGACTTTCATACATTACAGATAAATCTCAAAAAAATACAGGATAAAAATTCTTATTTTAAAGAAAGGCATTATTAATTCAAAAAGAGTATTTTAAAAAAACTCTAATAAATTTATCATAAGACAATGGCAGTGTACTTGCAACTTAAGTCAAAATTTCCACAAACCTTAAGAAATGCTTCAGAGAAGGTCCTTCGTCTCACTACTTCTGAGAGAGCCATGGCATACAATGTTGGGGCCCTATGAACTTGACGGACTACTTCAAGACTGCGCTGAAGCCTCTTAAGTCCTTCATGATATATGCCTAATTTCGAATTTACCTCACAGATTCCGTTCTCCACATACATAATCCATCTGAAGTTTAAAGAGTTTAAGTTAATGATATATTCATTCTTAATATTAAATACCCTGAAAAATATTCTGACATAACTTTATGTTAACCAATAATAATGAATTAAAAAATCAACAAACTATAAAAACTTTTGATGTATATGTTACCCTACCATTACTTATTTATTTAGCCACAAACTTAAATAATACTTTTAATAGTAATTCATTCTTAAAGGTTTGTTGGTTCTTCTTATTTCATTACACTTTGCCATCAATGTTTTATTATATTTAAACCATTAATGGTCCATTATTCATCGGCACATACTATCTTTAGCTGCATTAAGATATTTAAGTATAATGAGATAATAAAGTTTTAATTGAACAGAGTAAAGGCCATCTAACCATTAACAGAGTATACATCATCTACTCAAAAAGAAACTGAACTTTTGTAAACCAAACCAGCACAAAATAACCAAGCAATCTGTTTTATTCCTTAATCATTTGAATTTGATAAGCCAATATATTCTAACACACATTTGAAGTATTTCTAAGATATTTTCTATGAGAGAGACTTAATATCAAAATAAACAAGCTATTTTCAATGTCTAGTAAGACATGATCAACAAAAATTACCTTGCCAATTATAACCTGCTCTTTACAACCTCAGGTCAGAAGTGACCATTAAATAAAGTTTATTACAAAAAGCGTAAACATCATGAAGTAGGCATCAGGCATCTGGCCATTGCTGCATGAAAATGCACTGTCACTTCAATTGACTATTGTGAATCAATTCTTGGATTAAATCAGCCTTATGATTTAGATCATTTGCTTTCTATTCCATGACTGATTCTTTCTTACTTTGACAAAATTTTCAGGTGAAAGAAAAATTATGCTCTCCTAGGTTGTAGAGCAAAAGACAGATCGATCTTTAATTTCCGTCTCGTGTCCACTTCTAGTAGCATACCCTTATTTGACAAAAATTTTCCTTTTTCATGATAGGATTCTATCATAGGTTTTGATGGTAGGTAATATTAGTGAAGTGAATAGCACTCACCTTAGCCTATGATAAAGATTGGTACTTAGTTCCTCCTTTGCTTTAGTGCATCTTCGTCTAATGTCCCTTAGCTGCTGCTGGTTACGCCACATAACTATTAACTGCCTCATGTGTGTTGCACATAGTTCAGGTAAAATAGAGGCATCTCCTAAGTTACCAGCTCTATTTTGATTCTGAACAAATGCCTATATTTTAGGAGAGAAAAAAAATCTTGAGCTTACAATCTCAATATTTTTACGCCAAATAGCATCAGTTTCTTTTCTATCAAAATGATGTAGCTCACAGTAAAGTAAAAAAGTTGTGGCTATTGATACAAAAGATATGTAAACTACAGTATACCTGAGCCAAATCACTTTGTTCCTGGACAATTTTCTTAGCTTCAAACATTAACTGCTCAAGACCGAAGAGGCGCTCCTCTAAGCCTTTTATTTCCTTCATATCTGGCTTATTGGTTGCATCTAGAGCTTGTTCCACACTTTTTAGTAAACTTTCTAAGACAGTACTGTCAAACTGAAAAAATAATAAGTTACCAATCAGTCAGCATATTATTTACACTAAAAGATAATCAATCATGTAATAGCAAATGAAGAAGAGAAGCTGATGAAACTAGAAAACCACAATAAAAATGTATACCAACTAAAAATCGTTTGCCAACAACAAAGTTCATCATTTTATTTGGACAAGAACCATATTGAGTACATTAAAACTTATTAATTATAATACCTGCTCTAGCCCTCTTGCACATCTGGCTGCCACTTGTTCCAAGCTACAATTATCATCCTTGGCTGAGATCCATCCCAATAGTGTTTCTGATTGAGCATCTTCATTCATACATTGCTCACTATCACCAAATTCTTTCTTGGTGTCTTCCTCTTCCATAAGCATACTCTTTGTGAGCAAAGCTGACGGAAGAGTAATCCTACCAAGGATTTCAAGGTCACTTCCAAAACTAGACAGACAGAGAATTTCAACTATTAGTAGATAAGTGGAAGGAGGGAAATTTGGATTACAGCATATAATCATTTTATAAATACATACTTTCGAAGTAGTTCTACACTATCTTCCCTAGTATCCAAATGATGCCGAAAGCTTTGACGGAATACCTCGGCTTTGCTGCGGAAAGCAGAAGTTATATCTTCTAGGTTAGCAACAACTGCTGCCCAACCTAAGAAAATTAAAAAACAATTAGTACATAAAGATACTGAAGGGAAAATATATGCTCAACAAGGCATTCACCAACTAATTATAAGAACATGACACTTGTGCAAGAGCTATTATCTATGGTAATAGACTAATGAGATCACAAAACATCTCAGATCATGATGTTAGGATAAGAAGACTGCGTCATCAACTCGTTTCTCCAACTTGCAGTCAAACTTACGTCTACTGAAACCTCTCAGTAATAAAATCAGGAATTTTTTTATCAAAAGGATGAGAAAATATCCAGTAAAATAAATAAATCCAGTAATCCAGTTTGGACTATAATCATTTTCAGCAGGAGGTCAAAGATTTCTTCTGGCATTATATTCCACTCCATTACTACCCAGATGATAAAATAACCCCGCAAAACTTTGTCTTAACTTTCACAATGTGAATGTATGAATTCGATTAGGATATGAGTGACATTCCTCTTCTAAGTATAATTTTGTTATTTCCAATTATCCTATCTTATTATTTAGGCCAGCCCATGCTTCTCCATTAGCTTTAACATGGCAAATATACAGCTATTATATTCTCAATAATACAAGAAGTTTTTGGACGACATTTTGGTTCTCTTCCCACCATCCATTTAAGTTTCTCATTATGTAACATGGGCTTTAAGATGTTAAGAAGTCATTTCATCTGCACCCAGATCATAGTTCCGTTTGATATTTTTAATCCTCGGGTGGTTGAAAAAATACTACTGATGCTACAAATTCCACGCCATGATTGTTAAGGAAGACGATAAGTTACAATATTTGATTTTCAGTTGAGTCAAATGAGCATAGTAATTCCCATAATAAAAACAGAAAAGCTTGCACATTAAACTAGCATAGGAATTGATATAATTAAAATATACTATCCAAAATTTACTGAATTAATTAGTTAACTTCCATTCCAAAATGCCAATGGGTAAGTGATTAGATGGCATATCAACTTTTTCAAAAGAAGCAATGAACTTATTGTGTTTTAAATAACTTGCAAATAAAATATATCTCAATGATAATTTTAAAACAGAATTACCAACCAAATAATAACAATTCCATTAATTTAATTCATTCCATGCCTACATTTTCTTAAGGTAAACAGAACATGAGGTATTAATGGAATGGTTAAGCAACAATCAAAATGGGACTAAAGCCAACCACAGCCTCCAAAAAGCAAGGAATTAGCAATACCACAACTGCACCTATGAATAACATACTAAGTGAATGACCACATTTACAAAAGATGTTTTTCTTTATAAAAAAGGTTGGTAAACATTTAAGTAATATAAACAAAGGAAACCACACAGCAGTTTCTAATGGGAAATTAACAAATAAAATAGATTATTATCCATCTATTCAATCAATCAATATTAAGGTAAGAAATTTATGATGAAAAATATTTTCCATACTTTTATATCAATCTAAATGATTAAATCTAATACTACATTTACTATAACAATTATGGAGACAAAAAGGGTATACCAATTACAAAAACTCAAGAAATCATTCAGCTACAATAAAATCTCTTCTCTTTTCAAAACAAAATAACATATTTTTAGGAGGTAAAAATTAGTTCATTGATGACAGGAAATAGATGAAATTCCAGATGTAAAATAAGGAATTCCTATATTTAACACTAATCACGAGAGTGACTAGAAAATACTATCCTGATATCAGAGTGGTAATGAGATGATATTCTGAAGGAAGATTACTTTAGAATCTCTTCTTTGCCTACAACGCATTTGTTTCAAAAGACATATCTACCAAAATTACTCCTAAGTTAACTGGACTAGGCTGATTTTTTTTCAAGTAGATACACAACGAATGTAAGAAAATAATCCAATGGTGAGAAATTTGAATGGGAGAACTTTCATTGATTTTAAGAATAGTGGAATCTCATTTCAAACAGATACAACCAGGAACATGATGATTAAACTGCAAAAATTATCAATTGATTTTACTGAAACAGTAGTTTCCAACATTTATTGGCAAGCAAACTTCTAGGTAACCTCTCAGTGCTAACTTCCTTGAAACTTTATACCTATTTAAAATAAAATTGTTTTGATAAAAAAGTTAGCTTCAAACTTACAAAATACAGGAATGCTGTGAGGTATATCAAATGAATCAAGTACACCAAGTAAATTTAATTACAGAATTCCAACCAACATATGACACAGCTTATGAACTGGAAAGAGCTATTTGCTCATAATTATTCCAAATGGAGACATTAGAATCCTCCTTGATAACATTTGGTTTAAATGCCTTCACAATGAGATCTAAGATATATCCATACACAATTTAATATTACTTTTTCAAGTGTAATGCCTTTTTTTCTTTCTGATAGTTGAATAAAGTGCCAGTGAATTAATTATAGCATTACACTGATGTAAATGGAATATATCCATGAAATCTTCTTTATTATTTCAAATTCCACCATGTATTATTGAAGAACAAAGGTTAGTATTTAATCAATATGTCCTAGCTGTACGACATCAGGAAATTACGTAAAAGTCTTTTCTTTCAACTTAAGGTTAATATTATTATTAAATATTCAGATTCTTTTGGATATCCCTGATTCCTCAGCCTACATATCTAAAGGGAGTACATGCCACTACTATTATGAATTTACCTTGTTGTTGTAAATGCTGATCATGCACTAGACGCTCACATGCTCTTGTCTCTTCACGAGCCAGCTCACAAAGATCCTGAGCCAAGCGAGAACGATTTGCTACTGTAGCATATGATGGAGGAGAACTCCGTGTAGCTTCAACTCTTTCTTTAGGATCAAAATCTAGAAGCAAGACAAAAATGGGAACAAATGTACATAGAAGGTATTTTAGATGGAAATCAAAATAATTTATATGTTCATCAATTAACACTAAATAGTGAAGTTGTAAAAAGTGGTTGCATACATAGTGCAGCAACTGTAGATATTTTGGGAAGAATATCTATGATTAAAACACCCACATAAACTGAAATAACATCTCTTTAGATCTAGATCTATGATCTTCTAGCAGCAGTTACAATTAATGCATTTCTCACCATTGGACATGGTTAAGTTTTCGAGACCTGTTTTACATATATTTTGACATCATTCAAGAAGGTCAAAAATGAACTATTAAACTATAACCATGGAGTAACTTGTACAGCTTAGTTACTCTATGCTATAACATACATATACATTTGGTTCATTTGCCTACTGTGCAAGTGTTATAGAAGAAATGATAAGGTTTAGGATAACACAAACAAAGATGTCATTAAATTAGTCATTCCTGCAAGTGATAGTAAATTGCTTCGGTCATTAGTCTGTTTCCCCTCTGTTCTTTAGAATTTATAATTTCTAGAGTTTAAGTCAAATAAGCAACTTAATCTTTTTATGTGCGAGCCACAGCCTCTACTTCCCACTTTAATTTGGAAACAGATTTTAACTCTTTAGGCCATTTTGGTTAAATATTTAGCCATCTATATTTTCTATGAATACACATACATTATCTTTCAAAAGGAGTCCTCACATTTTCTCATTCATACGTAATTAACTTCATTAAGTAAGGGACTTAAAAACGATGATGTTAGGATATTATTAATTATTATCGATAACTCACAAATTATACACACAGCAATAAGTTACATAAGTACAACTTTTCAACAGAATAAGGCAGCTTAATATTAAGCCACAAATCATTTAAAGCACTGAATTTGGAAATCTATGAGTATTAACGAGTTAAATAAGCTCTAAGTCAATGAATTTCCCCACTGCCTTGTTTTTATTTAAGTTATACCTCATAAATATAAATTAGAAACCTAAAAATTTGGACTGAGACAGTGCAAGTTCTGTATGAGTAAGTAATAAGGACGTTTTGTCATGAAATAAAAATTCACCAATGAATTAAAATTAATAATTTGAAAGTAGATACATAAGGTGTTTATTTTTCTAAGCAATATCCACTTGAAATTCTTAAGATATTTAATAGGTCCTAGATATTTTCATATGAACTTATGGAATCAGTATCACTGTACGTCATTTATTATGAATATTGATTGAGTTTCTCCCCTGTGAATTTTATATCTTAATATTCTCAACAATGTCTTCCATATCAACATTTCCTTACATAATTTTAAGCTCATTGTTTAAATTTATAATAGAAAATCAAGCAACGGAAAATACACATTTGTACGCTTGGCCTTAACCCAATCCTTTCCTAGAGTATCAGTTTAATTTTTTACTTATGAGTTTTCATGCAGAAATACATATCATATACTTGTGATCATGTAGACATCAACAATCACTATGTATCTAAAATGTGAACTGAGTCTCAAAAAGGCTCAACAATAATTTCATTGCATTCATACATCTTGGTCAATCCTGTTCTTTCCCCTCGAACTAAAATATATTTTTTCAGTTACTGACCTTATCTTTGAATCATAAATGAACCTTATATCATGGTAATTCACAAGCAAATATTTTTTGATAAACCTGCCTGTTGTTACTCTTAGGAAGTTCCTAAATTACAGGCAGATACACAATCTTATTACCTTAATAACAGAATAATCATTACAAATAGAGGAAGAGTAAGCCAGACTGCAGTCCAGTTCTACTCATCAGAAAAATAATTTCTCTCAGCCTGAATATAATCTTATCATCTTTAGACCCCTTCTTAGATTAATCATAATTAATGCTTATCAGTGCATAGAATTAGAATCTACAGGAGCATAACAGTCAAATAGATGTGAATAAGCATGGTTCAGATAATTTAAAGGTTTAAATTGTATATTTTCGACAATAAGATAATTACTTCTTTCTATTTCCTTCCTAATCCTAAAGGTGAAGACCAGGAAACCATTCACAAATAAAAAATTGTTGTTAAACACAGGTAAATATTCTATTTCTGAGAAAGCAAAAGACAATCAATTATAATACATCTAAGCTCAAGCATTTGAGCTTCTGATGTTTCCTAGTTCTTGGTTTCATTTTTTGAGTGAATACAAGCATGTAACTTCCTAAAAATTTAGTAGCCTTTCCCTATAAAATTCTATAGGGTACAGAGTTGCATTGTTGTTATAGTTGAGTCGTATTAGATTGTTGCCACTAGTGTATCAAAATGAACATAGACCAACAGTGATACCAAAAATCCAGTAACGCTTGAGTTATTTTTAAGGGCTTGAGAGGAGATCTACGAAAACAAAACATAAGCACAAAGGGCCTAGAATAACTAAACAGGGGTTGAGACATAATACAATGATACAGTTCCCTCTGTAATTTTTAATTTCACAAGCACTAAGAATCTTATTCATCAAGAAACTGAACATTTATTTTATATTAACTATAGGTATGGAAATTGTACTCAAAGATAGCACTTCATTAGACAGAGGCAACGCGGAAACAATGATACAACAGGGGAATGTCTTGTAATGGCAGCACAAACTCTTATCAGGAACTTGACATAAGTAGAAGAATCCACCTAACTTAAATCTTTTCCAACCACAAAATTCGTAAGCTTACACCAAGAATTCAGGCCATCATTAAGGTCACATATCTTACATTAATTTTCCACTTTATACATACAGGATTTGTTAAACTTCAATTTCAATTTTGCAAAGTGGTAGCAAGGACAACATATATTACACAGAAACTCTATAGATTCAGAGGCACACAAGAAATTTCTGGGTATAACCCTGCGTATTATTATCATACATTAAGTCATAAATATTGATAATGGAATTATATAGGGTTCTTCTCACACAAAATACTTCAACAATTTATTACAGAATTATTTCTTTGGGGTTATACTATAAGTTCTTCAATAAGATTGGTGAAGATTGATTTCAAAATAACCTAAAATCCAAAGGAGAACCATAGCTTATTAAAAGATTACAATGCTACATTTTATGGATATTCTGAAAAAAAATCAATTACAAAAAGTGCAATTTCAATGATGTCTCGTCTTCAGAAGAAATCACAAAAGAATGGCTTTGGTAAAAAGAAGAAGAATATAAATAATAGAGAACTTTATATATAAACACAACTATACCTGCCATGTCACCAGAGAGACCATGGGTTGATGGAGATGGTGGGTTAGGGCTTTCTATTGATGCCTTGCTAAAGAGATATATAGGATTTGTGTCTGTTCCAGCAGAATAACTACATACTCGAGATGATGGATCCAAGCTCTCTCCCCCGCTAACAAGTAGAACTTGTTTTTCTGAAGGAATGTGGACTTCCCGAGCCACCACTTCCTTTAGATGGGCCACACTAAAATAATAGTAACATGAGGAAGGAATTAATAGGATTACATTTTTCGAGAAGACCAACAAGGAAAATGATTTGCAATAAAATTAACAAAGAAGACTTGACCTAACCCATTAATGTTTACAAATGGTTTTTATGTCATATCTTCACGTAAATACAAGTTTATAAAAATTACTCCCTGTTTCCAACTTTAATAACACTATGTAAAGGTCTCATTTCGTGTTGTTAACTTCTTTTCACAATCAAAACATCCTTCTTTCTCCAATTAAAATTCCAAAAGGTACATCTCTTTAAAACATAGAGGCAAGGAAAAACTAGGGTCGTAAAAGTGTATTTTTCTTCTGTAAGATACCTACATAATTAAAATTTTCATTGCTGAGTTTATACACTAACTTAATTTTCCCAAAGGACCAATAATATAGAATCGATGATAGAAAATAAAATCAAACTAGAACAAAAATAACTTATACATGACTGGCTACTCATTATTGAAAACGTGAACCTGCAAATTCTAGAGTATATAGAGTTAACCAATTCTGACGAAAATGTTTACATTAAGTTACATTATAAAGTAATGAAGGATAACACAGATATCGCGCATGCCACAAAGTTAATGTATCTCTTAAACGATTCAATAAGAATATATTATATCCTGAGCAAGATTCAAAGAGATACAGCCTAGCAAGCTTCAAAATAACAACTCAAAAAAATGATCCACTTAAAACGTAAATGCAGAGTTTACGTCACTTGAGTTAACTTAAAATGTAATTAAATGCTTACCAAATTTAAATAAATAAACAAAAATTCTCGAAATTCATAATTACGTGAACTTAACGTTGTAGCACAAAATTATTTAACTATCTCAAGGACGCTTAAATTTCAAAATACATACCTTTCCAGAGCCAAATTCATATCAAATGTCATCATTGTTCCTGTATCAACATGGAATATATACAACATTCTCGGATCCTTCTTTCCACTTGTGTCTAATGAAAAGAATATGATAATATTTTTGTTCGACTTTCATCGGTTTCCTTCTGTTTCCGTAATCGATGAATAATTAAACCTGAAATCCAAATATTTCGAACATTAGAGTACCTAAAATATAATACCTTCCGAACTTCCAATTATTTCGAACCTTGCTTAAGATCGGAACTTGAATTACGTCAATAAACTAGATATTTTGTTTTGCAAGGAAATGACAATCGTGAAGAAGACAAGTCATAGCTTGCACAGATACGAGGAAATCAAGGTCAACAAACGTAAATCAACATTAAAAGGTTCAATATTAGAGTAAACATACATATAAAAGAAAAATTGGCAACTCTAACGATTGTACGCAATTTTCCTGGCTAAAACGAATCGTTCAGCAAAAAATTAATAAATGCCTTGCGCTGCAGCGGACAACAACAACAACAGATTCGTTGAAACGGTCATGATAACGAAGAAAACTTTCATCAACTACATACATGAATGTGAAATTACAACTATTATTCTTAACAGAAAAAAATAATACCTTTTATTATGATCTCCAAGTGAATCGTATTTGCCATTCTTATGGCACCATCACAGCTGTTTATCGTATTGCCTCATGGGAAGTTATTTGCCAACCAAAACATCTGACTTCTGATCATCTGTGAATTGCACCTTTTTCTGTTTCCTCATTAAATTCTGTTTGTAAACGGTACTACTCATATCATGGGGCAAGGCAAAAGTCAGTTCACTGAGGAAGAACTACAAGATTATCAGGTAAACCTTGAAAGTTGGTATTTCTCGTGAGATTTAGTTGAATGAAAGCTGAATATTCTCAATTTCTGTTTTAGGATTTAACTTACTTTTCCAAGAAGGAAGTTTTGTAGTAAGTTGATTTTTTAATTACAAAATTTTGTTGTCAAGAGTTTTTTGTATTTAGTTAGTTCTCACTTTTATTTTAAAATTTAATATTGTGTTATGGATGTCATATTTTTCGTTTGCATTACTTATAATAGCGCTCATCAGAAGTTCAAAGCATTAGCTCCAGAAAGAGTTGGACACAATAGAAATGCGAAACTCCCAATGTCTAAGGTATTACAATATCCAGAATTAAGAGTAAATCCATTCGGCGATCGCATATGCCGTGTGTTTTCATCATCTCAAGATGGGGATTGTACATTTGAAGACTTTTTAGACATGATGTCTGTGTTCAGCGAAGACGCTCCCAAATCAGTAAAAGCAGAGCATGCATTTAGGATTTTTGGTACGTATCATTATTGTAGTAAATTTCATCAAACAATGCGTACTATGATAACTTATCGTTGTTTGCTATGTTTAATTATCGTTTGTCTTCCCCTCTTTACATAGACTTTGATGGAGATGATATGCTAGGAATTGGTGACTTACGTGAGGTAGTTGATCGTTTGACTGGACCTCATCTTTGCCTTCCAGAAGAGGATATTCAGTTTCTTCTTCAGTCTGTTCTTGATGAAGCAGATCTTGATGACGATGGAGCCCTATCATTTGCCGAATTTGAACATATTATATCGAAATCTTCAGACTTTGCTAAGTAAGTGTTGAAGAATCTACAAAACATTTATGTGGATACAAAAAAATTGAAATACTGGAAACAAGGTTTTCTGTGGATAAGTATGTATCCAGGGATTCTTCTTGCTTTAGTAAATGTATTTGAGATCTAATTTCCCTCTGGAAAAGTTATCCCTTGTGTTTTGTCATTGAACTCCACAATGTAAAAAGCCTTTCCTGTTAAATTTCACCCTAAGAAGTGATTTCCAAAACGTTGATTTTTAAGTCATTTAAATAAAGGTAATGCTTATTCCGCTAATGTTATGGTTAATTGATTTTGTTTTTCAATGTATTAGTATCTACACTCCAGATCTATGATCGAATTAGAAGTAATTTTATTGAGATGTGGTCAATATCTCTTTTTATTTGCTTACTATTCCTATAATTTCAATTTAATTTGTGTTGAGATAAATATTAATAAATCATGTATTGTGAGAATTAAATATACATCAGAACTAAGATATTAGTCTTATGCTGAATGATATTTATAGTGAAAGTTATAATAGATAATAGAGATTAATTGTAACATGAGTTTATGATTTTTTCATTACAGTACATTCAGAATACGCCTGTAGAAGCTGTAGTCGAGATGAAAAAATAGGCAGTTCTCTTTTTTAGCAGTGCTGTGCTTCCTATTTATGGCTCAAATATGGGCTCTATGATGATTTTTTCAATTATTATTCGTGTTGGAGTTAAACAAAAATCATGAAAATGAATTTTTTTTATAAATATGACTCATTTATCTTAGTTTGCTTTTGTTATCAACTAAAATAATGCAATTATTTATGTTATGCGTTACTCAAAATGTCTAGTCCATTTATAGATTTTATAAGACAGAGAGAAGGGTGACTTTTTTTGAAGCACACTCTCTACAAGAGCCATTCTGAACCAATTTTTATTACATTGTATTATATAAACATACCTCAAAGTTCTTGTAAATAACCATTACCATTATAGTATAATCATTATAAAATGTAGTTTTAGGCCCCTCCTATACATAAAGTATTTGAACTCTAATCTACATGTTGCACAAGAGTTTTCAAACGACATTTATCAATGGCATCTCTAATTTTGTCTTTTATTGTTAGGTCAATGAGATAACTTGAAAGTATTACTGAGATCATTGTTTACTGTTATTTGTGTATCAATCCATGTTTTTAAATGATTTTTATTGATGTAAGATAAAAACATTGCTGTTATCCATCTGAGAAAATGACATAGTAAACTCTCTCTTTGACCTTTATTACTTTTTTCTTTTCTATTGAAGTGATATTCCAAGTCAGTGATATTGCATAAAGAAAGACTTTCCTACTCAGGTTTTAATCTACCAAACACTTTACAAATGATTTTTATGTTACTTATACTCAAAAACATGTGTTTTTTGTCTTAGATAATGAATGTAAAGCAAATGTCATTTAGCTTATCGTTAAAATATTTGTTTCTTATAATTTGCCTTGTGCAATGTGAATGTTATTTTCTTCAAAATTATATCTTTCTTAAATTAAATAGTGTTTTATTAACCATACCATACCTTAATACTTTCAAATTAGTAAATTAATTGCATCATATTTAGGTTCACAAATATTTTTGCATTCCTCTTTCTCCTTATATGCCATCAACATGCCATATAGTTCTGAATAAATCTGGCATGATACTTTATCCATAATTTTTTAAATATTGTCTGTGTTTTATGATTTATTTGACGGAAACAGGAGGCTGCAATAATATCTGTTTTAATATATTGCACTCACAGACAACCATTCCCTAACTGGAAAATCTGGTTAGCCAGGATTCGAACCTAGAGTCTTGGCTTTGGAACACTAGCATGGTGACATGCTAACCACTCCGCCACTGTGGCTGGTAGTGGGATGGGAAACTTTTAGTATCAAACTAATCCTTTACATTAAAATTTGAGAACTCATGATATAGATTAATTCATTCAATCCTTTCATTATAAAATATTTAATTAATAATTAAGCTGAAATGTTATTCCAATTTTGTATCCAATTACATACTAAGGGATGGAAAAATTTTTAAATTACTGTTGATTAAATCAAATTATAATAGTAATCTGGAAAATTTCATTTTGCCATATGTATCAGTGTGTATGATTGAATTGAGCATCATAAGAGTGAGACCATTTATGGAACATATGTTTATTTAAAATAAGGATTACAACGAGAGCATCACTAAAATGAAGTGAAAAATAAATATCTACTAAACATGGAAACAACCTCTTCAATATATATTTATGCAGTCATAAAATCATTCACCTTAACAACTAAATAAATAACTTTTTGATAAATGTATTGGAATTATATGCCTTGCAACAATATTATTATTACCACCTTGGACATCGGGTGGATACTTCTACAGGATCAGCGGGTTCACATGAAAGAAGCGAAACTAGTGGATTTCTGTGTTGGGGAGTGGACTTGAATACCAATATTCTTGCTGCACATCTTTCCAATAGTAAACGCCACTTGAGTGAAGTCTTTTCATCCAAAGTAAGCTCATTAAATCTAGAAACCTGAAAAAAATAATCATAAATCTTTGTGCCAAATATTGTACCAGCATGACATCATTCCAAGAAAATTTTCAATGAAAAGTAGTAGGTGATATAATATTACTAGCAGTAATATCTCTATCACCAAGTACTTTTCATTGAATGTTATTAGGAATAATGAATTATATATGTAGGTATAACTTTTATTTTTAATAGCTAGTTAGTAATCATAATAAAGAAAAATGTTACTCTCTCATAATACTCATAAATGATACTCATTCTTCAATCATACTAATGAAAATTTGTAAATGCAATTAACTAACACCTAAAAGCTTAAAATCTCTTCAAAATCAATTTCTGGAAAAAGTAATTATTTCAATGAAAACATATTTAGCAGTTTGCAAAAAGTATTCTCGGATTATCATCCGGGTTAATTTTGGTGTAATTACTGTCTTTTCAAGTATGCACACTATCATGAAAGCATGGAGATTGCGTTGTCACCAGAATTAACCTTGATGAAAACATGCGAACAATTTACTAATACTATGAGGGCCATCTGCCAGTTTATTTTTAAATAATATCATCAAAGAAAATTATTACATATAATATTGCTTAGACGTCATTTATAATAGGTATTCAAAAAGTTCATTAAAATTTGCTGTCTTAATAGCTTATAGAAATGCTTCTCAAAAACAGGCTATTATATCTGATTTAAGAAAATAAATTTATTACAGGTATTGGAGACAAGAGAGCTCAATGTAATTTCTCATGTTCACTTCTGAAAACATTTTGGATTCAACTTGAGCTTAGTATGTATTTACGTATGATATGTGCACACCTGGTTATAAAAAGGTTACAGTTACTGAATGTTATCCTGGTTAAATTAATCATGTTTTTCATGAGAAATGCACAGAGTTGAAATTTAAGGAGTAAAAGAGATGAGGATATTTCTATACTACTTAAGCTAAAGCAATTCTTTCCCAACCAAATTCACTTACTTTACATCCTATCACTTTTTCTGCATTTTGTCCTACAAGGCGGCAACCAGATAGAGATCCAGTGTGATCAGTAAGAGTGATTTGGAGATCAAAGACCATTTCTGGTTCAGAATATAGGGAACCTGAACCTACTGGACATTCTATGTTTGGACACATTCCTGGAAGACTTGCTTCAATTGGAACTTGACATTTGGAGCTGAATATATGAAGACATTTTTAGGGTTACTTATTTTTAAGTATCTTAAGATTAACAATTGTTAATACTATTTTATATATTAATCTATTGCACTTTGGAGTCCACAATCCTACTTAAAAATTTAATCGTTCTTGTTCTAGGTCTAGTTCTTGAAAAAGAAAATGCTTCTCAATGTAATTATGGAGGCATATTAATATAAGAAAACAAATATTTCAAATGGCAAATTGTGAAATTTAAATGTATATTTTAATTATGCATTAAAAGTATGAATTCCTTTAGAACAACTAAAATCTCTTACCAACGCTCAAGAATAGTTCGAGAAACTCCATCTAAATCAAACTCAGTCAAAAAGCAGTAAACTAAGGCTGTGAACTGTGAATTATCTGAATTACTAGTAGTCATAAAAGTACTTCCTTGTCCAGAAGAGTCCTCTCCCATTGCTTTCCTAATCACTTGCTGAACAGACATTACATTATGTATTGCAGCAGCTTTAAAAAAAGGAGTATAATAGAGTAAGTATAAAGTAACATTAGCTATAAAATTTATCATTCATTTCGCAGCAGAGAGAAAAAAAATGAATTGATTTCCTCTGATTACGTTATGTACATGTACCACGTGGTAACATCTTTTCAAAAAATAAAATTCTTTTTGTTTTGAAAAACATTTTACAAAGCCATGTTTGTAAAATACAAAATAGAAATATGGCATTTCCTGATAGATTTAATTAATAAATTTGACAATATTATTGAATTTCAAAACAGAAATTGTATTATCAATAAGAATATCACAATGTGCAATATTTCTTCTTCCATTTGTGTTAGTAAAGTAAGGAATTCTGAATTTTGATCAAAATCATAATATACTTTAAGGAAATATCAATCTGATAAAAACTCCTCAACTTTTGCTAAGCATATATTAGTAGTAGTAGTAAGTATATAGTAAGATCACTTTGTATATTTTTTTACCAGAGTACCTCCTAAGTCCTAACAGTACAGTTTTATCTTAGATAATTCATAACAATAAACTTCTTTCACAATAATTAATACTTTACTACATATTCACAGTGGAAAGTATCACTAATCTTACTCACCATCAGGAATTGTGCTTGCTATATGATCTAAAATAGCAGTAGGAGCAATTGGGGCAGTTCTTGCATAAGTTCTTAGTGTGTTGGCCTCACCAGTTTCTGGATTTTCCGTAATTATGGTGCGAGAGCATACACTGACTCCCACAGATTTTCGGAAGGAATTCCAAATTATACGCATGTCCGCAAGAAAGAGAACTACCAAAAAATGGAGAGATAGATTAGCATTTAATTTCTTCTTTCTTGGATGAGAAGTTTCTTAAATATTAGATGCTATACCCTCAATTTATTTTTAAAAGCCTCTACATGATTCCAGGGGCACATAAAGATTTCTTTTTTAATGAAATTTCATAATATGAGTAGATGAAGTATAAATGCAATTGATAGATTGAGATACCAGAGAAATAATATCTTTAAATATCGTTGAAAAATGTTTGTAATAATTAAATATAATTCATTACAATTTTAAAAAGGAGGTCACAGGAGACACAATGCTTCCAAAAAGTTGTTAATGTCTAAATATACACCCCTCAAGTGATGAGGAATACTATTCTTTCGTATCACTTTTTTATTGTTTGCAGATGGGAATACCTGTCTCACGTGGCCTCCAACTTCCTGCTTGAACTATTAAATCAGGGTCCCAAAATTGAATTGGCATATTTGAAGAAGTTTGATCCATCACAACTATTTCTCTGCACTCAACCTCTCTGCCATCCTTAGTTTTTATTGCTTTCACTGAACCAACCTAATGTCAAAGATGTATTACAATCACTACAATCAACATCACACCTCTCTGAATATTAAGATAAAATTTCTTTAAGGTAAATTTTCTCAAGAACTTAGATCTAACAATACATAAATAGAGTAGGAAAATTCATTAGTAGAAGATAAACTACGATCACCAAGATCATAATGGTAGGCACTCAATAATAGTAACACTCAATAATAATAATCTGCAATTCTTTCTCAGTATTTGCTTGCTTTTGAGGTAAAACATATTAATCATTTAGAAAGGTTGTACAATACATTATGTGCTCTCAAAGTGGATAAAGATTAAAAAAGGAATATATTTGCTTAATAGAACAGCATTGCTCTAATAATTACAACTTTCATATTAAATTTTCCAAGGATTGCCTACATTAATTTCAACGCTAATTTCATTAATATGCAAAAGAAAGTTAATCTTCAAGAATCAGTAATGCAAGGTCAATAGTGAATCTCTAAAGAAAATTTGCTTACATTGCAAATAGCCACTAGCAAATCTACAAACTCTCCCTTCATTGATATGCCATTCGAAAGAATGTCTGAAATTGTGAGAAAACAAGACGGAGCCTTGGTTGGAAGTCGCAGAAGTTGATTCAGTTTTTCATATTCTTCATTCTCATATTCTGCCATGTAACTTTGCAGTTGAATTGTTGAGAAGCCTTCTGATAAACTAAGCTGAAATGGGCTGAGGATAAAATTGAAATCATGAAATATCAAGATGATTTTTTTCGGTTCTTTTATATTAGTTACAGTTATTTTTTATATTAGTAACAGTTATTAATTACAGTTTATATAGTTACAGTTATTATTAGCTATACTAATAATTAAAATCAATGGAATCAGCTGTTACTTTGTGGAACTGCATAATAAAACAATAAAAACACTTTGTCAAAGTTCCACACGTTTATTAATTAATAAAATACACGACTGGTTTCAACTATGAGATAGTCATCTTCAGGCAATGGGGAGCCTCAGCCCTCCCCATTGCCTGAAGATGACTATCTCATAGTTGAAACCAGTTGTGTGTTTTATTAATAAACATGTGGAGCTTTGACAAAGTGTTTTTATTGTTTTATTAAGTATTTTTTAAATACTAATAATTGCTAATATCTAACCTAATACCATAAATTAAGAACTCCAGAGAATTGCTCAATAAACTAACATTAATTCTATTAAAGAGCATACTATTACCTTTTCAGGTAAATAATTTATTTACATATTGTTTTCCAGTTGAATAGGGATTGGTTTTTATGCAGTACTTGCCAACAGTTCTTTTATGATGAAAATTTTGGCAAAAATATTTCAGTTACTCAATCTCACAATTATGTGAGAATTACATAATATATTCTATATATATAATATATTCTTCTTATATATAAGATTTATATAAGAAGAATATATAATTACATATTAATTATAATGGTGACAATCATCATCATTAACCTTAGGTTTTTTTTAATTTTATGTATTGTAACTTGGAGCTTCCTGTAAATCAAATATCTTTTACATTTTAATTTAAGGCAAATGATTCACCTCGTCACAGAAGGATTAAATTTTTCATCAGCATCACTCGGTTGTCTGAAGTTAACTTTAGCGTTGATTATTTCCACTAAAATAAATCATTTTTCTTATTAAACTTCTCCAAGTAAGAGATCAAGTGAAACATATATGAGTAGAAAATTTAGCTAAGATTGGCAAAAATATTTCTTTCAGAAGTCAAAGCTAAATTATAATCATCAGAGGGGAGAAAGGATAATCCCCACCTATATCACCAGTGTGAAATGTTTTAGCTAAATCATTCACATAATCTTTAGTACCCCATAGAGAGGCGTTTATGAAGTCAAAGGGAGAATCTCTGATAGTAAAGCTCCATACTGTCCTATCAGTGCCAGGATCTGAAAACGTCATTATAGTATGCAATGTAAGAGTTGATTTTAACTGAAGTTAAGTAACAAAATTAAACATTAGATAATATGCAATTCCAACTTCTCTTGCTGGGAATAGTTCTGGGAGTTTGCTTTGCAATCATCACAGCAACCATCATAATATCATTTACACCGGGCCCCAGGTCAGCGATATTAACTTTTCTCACTCCTGCCATCTTCAATGAGAAACGAACGGATGATATGTACCTGTAAAAGTCAAATATAACGTAATAACTAAATATTTTCTTCTGACTATTAAAAAAAATAACCGTTTGTTATACTAAAGTTTAGATCAAAAGTGAATCCTTTAATTATTAGTATCGCCAATGAACATTCACTGAAAATATCTTAAAACAAATCATTGATCAGCTAGCAAAAAACGCTAAACATAATTAAATAATCACTTTTTAGGAGATTTCTCTCTGTAGCTAATTTAAACAGCCTCCAAGTTGTAAAATCAATGACGTAAGGGGAGAAAACTAGAGGAGCGAAAAGCAAGAGCCGGCACATGCGAGGCTACAAGGCGTGTTCGAGTTTGATAATTTAATATTGTTGAATGGATACTTAATTATTGAGTGGCATCTTTATTAATAAGTGCGTTTAGTTGCAGCTGTTAAATATATTCCACAATCATAATGAACCTTTTACCTCAATCTCATGAAGAATTTCGTGATAAAGAATATTGGGATACCTTTTTCAAGAAAAGAGGAAGTAAAGCTTTTGAATGGTAACCAGTGATTGTTGCACCAAAAATTTCACTTAGCTACATGAATGTTGTTCTAAATGTACTGACAGTAACATGAAAAATTTCCAGGTATGGAGAGTACGCAGAACTCAGCGGTATACTTCACAAGTATATCAAACCCAAAGATGAAGTTCTTGTCATTGGATGCGGTAATTCAACACTTAGTGCAGATCTTTATGATGTCGGATACAAGTAAGACCCTTTTTTCTGCCAATGGTTACAGTTTTTACCTAGTAGCGGTATTTGATTGACATGACATTTTTAACTTGTCCCCCTTTTACCTTGATAGAAACATCACAAATATTGACGTGAGTGAAGTGGTTATAAGAAAAATGATGGATATTAATAAAGGTGTTCGACCTGAGATGACATTCCTGACAATGGATGCTACAGAAACTAATTTTCCGAATGAAAAGTTTAGCTGTGTTCTTGATAAGGGAACGTTGGATGCTTTGATGCCTGACGATGAAGAAAATACACGCAAACAAATATTAAAACTTTTCAATGTGAGATATTTGAAAATCAATATTGTGATTGTATTAATGTATGTCACGAAAAATAGAGAAATTGAGTAATACTTGGGATGTGGGGAAAGATTTTGAAGTAACTATTCGATAATTTTCAGGAGGTTGGTCGTTTGCTTCGAGTTGGAGGTAGATACGTCGTTGTGTCATTACTTCAGAGCCATATTCTTTCAATCATACTGAGCCATTTTCCGAAAATTGGATGGATGCTACGAATAGTCCATTGCGTCGAAGCTTCTGAGCAGTATGATGTGCTCGAAGGATCTAGTGAAGGCTCAGGGCTACCTGTGTTTGTAGTTGTTTGCACAAAAATGATTGGAGCAGCTGGTAGACAAATGGTAAGTTTTGGCTTAGCCATGTAATGTAGAATTTTAAGGGTCTTTTTCTGTTTAATATTACATTATACAATTATCATAAACATGTGTTTAAAGTTAAAATATTTAAACAGAGGCAAATAATTCTGTCTTTCATAAATCATGGATACTATGTCAGTGTTTAAATGCAATGTTTATCATAATATTTAAAAATTGTTATCAGTGCAAGGTTGAAATACTGACTCTAAGGCTACTAAGACTTGTGAATGTAAATATGTAACATGAATGAAAATTTTGCTTTGGTTTCATATTTTCCCAAAAGCCAATAGAGTTTTCCATGGATGGTGAGTCAGTCCAGAGGCTGTCATCTGAGGAGGAATTAGTTGAAAGCATTCAGAGAGTCAGGCAAGGTGCACTAGCACTGCATCGAGCAGCATCAGGGGCACCCTTAGATCTTCATCGAGCAGGTGACGATTCTCCTAGATATACAGTTCATTTGGCCAATGCCCCTGGAAGACCGCCTCCTATATTTCCTACATTTGCTGCATTTATTGTACCTCAAGGCGGGTATGTATTTTAAAGTTAAAATTAATGAACTGTATGAATTACTGTGCTCAACTCTTGCTGAATATTTATCAGAAGTGTATATTCATCTTGCATTTTTGTTATGATCAGGATTATGAGACTTAGATGAGTTAAAGCAGCTTCAGTATTGTTTTTGATTAAGCTACTTGTAGTATTTTTTGCTTAAAAGAGTTACTGATATCACTATGATTGCTATAATCAATTTCTAGCCTTAACATAAAAATTTCATAATTATGTTTTACGAGGCATGTTCAAAAAGTTCTTGAACTTGTTTAATGTGTGAGCAACCAGACAACTTCCTAAAAAATGTATGCGGTATTTCTCTTGAAGTACTCCCCATGTTTGGGCAGAAACTGGGTGACAAAGTGATCTGTGGGCGGGTGCCTTCTGATGTAGCACCTACGACTTTTTTTTTTTAAAGCTACTGTTGCCCTTCTCCGGTGAAGTCCTCCTAAGCTCTAAAGAACTTGTCAGTAGGATCTTCACCGAGGCAACAGTAACTTACGAACACACACAACCATTCCCTGAATGGAAAAATCCGACTCAGCCGGGATTCGAATCCGGGACCTTGGGGCAGGAGTGATAGCTTAGATGGCATGCTATCCACTCGGCCACCAAGGCCAGTTTTGGCTTGCGATCGGGCCTCTTCCAACAAATAGCTTCACGCAGCCATGTGACAATGGCAATTCAAAGTTCCTTGTTAACTATACGACTCTCACGAATGACTTAGTGGTAGATGTCCTCTTGCAGTTGAAGAGCATGGCATTCTCCTCCTTTCTGTCGGAGTATTCATACATTTGTCAACTTACACAGTCACTGCACTGAAATGCCAGCACCAACAGGCAAAGACTTGCACCATCAGGTATAGACTTGCACAGCTGTACCCTCAAATTGTGAGGCTATCTACCACCATAATTTTACATTTCTCCTGCTTGGCTTTTACGCAGGATATATAAATAAGTTTGGAAACTTTTTGAACATATCTTGTAAATATTTCCTAACTGATTAAAACGTGAAGGAGTATGCCAATGTATGAATGATGCATGTGTAATAAGAAAAACTTCTTTGTTCAAAATTTATTAGTAAGAGGTGAAATTAATATAGCTAGAAAATCTTCAGTGTCCTATTGTTGTCTGTATTTATTCATATTGTGTAATATACCTCTCCTAATATCTTATCAGTGAATATCCCTAGTTTTTTTAATGGTAGCACAATGAAGGAATTAGTAAGCATTTGAGTATAATAAATTGCGACTAAATTTTTCCGAAGGTTGTTATTCATTTCATTAAAATCTTTAATAGGGAAACTGATTGGCTCTTTGGAAGTGATGAGGGTCGTCAGCAGCTTACTAAGTCTGCTGGTGTATCAAGGCTTGCTGTGGTATCACTTCACCGTGGGCAGGAATATCCTGGTGATCTTGAGACCATTCGGAAAGAGATATCTCCTTGTATAAGGCGATTGGCTCCAAAATCGTTACGCGAATCTCTGGTAAATAGAATTCTTGGATTATATATTTTACTGTTATGGTAATTATTGTTGTGCATGATAATTTTTAACAAAATTTATTTATACAATTTTATTTTGATTAAACATCAAAGCATACCTTGTTTTGGAAACTACATAATTAATTCCTAGCAGCTATTTGTGTTAGGGGTTAATAAATGAATGGAAATGAACATGGAGAAATCTATATATTTACTGAAGCATTGATCTAAATTAAAATTAAATATTCTCCATAAAATCTTGCAAACAAAGAATATTGAGCTATTATCTCAGAGTTATCATTTCAATGAATTTTATTCTCTATGACTTCTACTAATGGTGCATAACAATTTTTTCTTTAATTTTCTTATACCTACAGATTCATAATTTATACAAAGTAGGATAAGGTAATTTTACCAAGTTGTATGTTTATTTAAGATTTGTTGTTATTGATAACTACCGTATTTGCTCAAAAATAATGTGCCATCAAATGTAAAGTGCATCCCAAAATTTGAGCATCAAGAATTGAAATATCATTTGCCCATGAATCTAAAGAGCACTTTAAGACAAGCAGCATTGCTTATGCATGATTACTATTAATGTATATGTTGATATATACATATATTTATACGTGAATACACTGTATACTGTGAGGGTCTCAAAATTATCCCTCTCTCTGGGAACTGCATCCATTAAAAGATAAAAAAGAAACTCTTCACATGAGTTTCAGCCAAATAGCTTTCTGCAGGCCTTTGTTTGATCCCAAGGGCGTAAGAGGTCCTGAGATTTCTCCGCCGATAATGCCTTAGCCAAAATGGCCTACAAAAATGATTAATAATACGTGTATCCGTAATTCTCCCTTTTCAGGAGGTTTATTCTCCAGCAAACAGACAATGATAGAGTGACTCAACACACAAATCGAGAAAGAAAAAAATGATTGTAACAGAGAATTATTGGTTGGAGACAAACTGAAACTTCTGTCGTTCTCTCTGTCCCGTGCTCCGTCCACTTAATTTCTTCCTGCGGAAGAAAGCTGAGGGAGAGTGAGGTGTCTGGCACCGTTGACTCCACGTCCCGACTGCCAAGGCTCGATAGAGAGCTGGTGCCTGTCTGCCAATTCCTTTTATATGTTTACGGTGGGGCAATTCACGCTTCACTTTTTTCTTCCAAAACTGCCACTTACACTCACTCCCCACTTAACACTGAATATTACACACAATTCATATAACTTCCTTACTGACTATTGCACTCTCTTAACATTCACTATATTCAACATAATAAAAAAACAATAACATGAAAAAAGAAATCACCAACTGATGTAAATAATCATAAAAAACAATTTAGAAAAATACAAAATATATAAAAAGGTCTTTCACAACAAAAAAAAAATCATTGTTGCAAAAACAAATACCGCCACAATACGGAATGCTGGTAGTCACCTATACCAAAAGTAAGTGCTGTAATGATATTATATTAGAAAAAACGCACAATGGGCAAAAAATTATAATGATTTAAAAAGATAAAAAGTTGCACACCAAAATAACAAAACAAACTAATTAAAACTATCTTGAAATACACAGTAGGTGAGACGGTCTTGGGCCGCTTGGTTTCCGAAGGAAATAAAACCATAATTTCTCTTAATTTTTGGTCATCACTGTATATCAAATCACTTTCAAAAGACATTACATTTAAACACACACTTATACCTAATAAAAAGCCCTACACCCGACAGAAACATGTTCATTCACCAATAAAGCAAGCATTGTCCACAATCAAGGAAACACCACCACCAATAAACCCTATAATACACTATAATACCATAGCATACATGACACATAATCACACACAAACGACTTGATAACTGGAGTCCGAATTAGGTACAGAAAGGGAGGGAACACTATTCTCAGCTGGAGAAGGTCGGGGTTTGGTACCTGTAGGAGTCCTATATTTCCATTTCAGAAAACCCACCAATTTCTCCTCTCTGGTGCTTCAGTGTCCCAAGAGATTGGATGGTGGACTGTTGGCCGAGCTGTGCTCTGTCGAACTCTAGTATTGCCAAAGTTTTTGCACACCACCCACACCCAGAAGCCCACATCTCTCTTGGCGTGGGTTTCCACCACCTTTCATTCCTTCCATCACCTTTTCTTTCAAATCTGAGGACCAATAGACATGACCTCTTTCTGCATTCCCTTTCTACGGATTGGCACCATATGGCACTATCACCCGTACATCGGAAAAGATCTTCTTGTGGGTCGGAGAAAGGTCTAAAGCCGGCGCCACACGATGCGTCGTATGTTGGGTACAACGTTTGATCCAACGTTTGGGTCAAATGATTCGACAGTTGATGAGGCAAACGTTTCTGCCACACGATGTGACGAATGTTTGATCCCATACGTTTGGTTCAAATATTTGCTCGCTGCTTTATTTGCTGCGGGAAATGGCGGAAGATAGGGAGATATGTCGCGGCTGCTGCCAAAGTAGTGTATTATACTGTTATAATATATACTGTTATATATATATATAGTATAGTATAGTATATATATACCATAGTATTATACTGTTCACAGTTATTACTTGAAAATTTGAAACATAAAAGACGTGATAGAAGGTGGTGATTTATATCTACATAAATCCAAGAAAGGCAAGTAGCAAGCAAATATTTTCAAACAACGTGAAATTACCTAATGTTGATTCAATGCATGAGGAGGAATTAAATATTATATGAGAAAACTAATATTATTTCAGGTACAGTGGCTCAGTCACAATAAAAATCTGACGTTCTGAAATTCAGTTCACTTCTCACGAGCCCGTGTGGCTGAGAGTCCAACCTTCCAACCGAGTTCCCTCGAATGCTTGAGACTTCCTTTGTCTCGGGTCACAAAGACCGACAACAGTCGGAACATCTTCCAACGCGAACGTTTGACGCTTGACATTGTAAGCTCGATGTTCGATACTCTTCTACACAATGCTACAAACTATCAAGCTTCCAACGTTGGAAGGTGTTCGTAGCATCGTCTGGCGCCGGCTTAAGGGTGTGGCATTCCCCTGTCCCTGCCGTCCTCAGAAATGTGTTAACCAGAAAATAACCATTGCAGTGAGCACATTAACCAACTCAAAATCAGTCATTTAAAAAGTTTTATGGGCTAGCCAGTACCCTTTCAATTAAAAACTATCAGCCTACAGTTTAGTCTGTAATCTTCTGGGGCTCTTACAATGAAAATATTGATAGTGCATTGGTGGAACATTTGACGAGTTACATGGAACCAAAGTGAGTCCAGGATGCAGCCTGCCCTGCACTATGCATAAGTAGTATTGTCCCCGAATCTAGTGCAACATCGATTCTAGCACAAACCCCAATTTTAGTGCCAATAATAGATCCAAAAGGGTGTGCTTTATTTTTGAGTAAATACGGTATTAATCTTTTCCATTAAATTTTCCATTCTGTGCGGAGAGCGGCATATGCCGCTCACATTGGTCCTACCCTGTGGCTAAGAGAGGCATATCAAGCCATTAATATTAAAAAAATGATAAACATTAGCATAAAAATTATTTTTAACTTATTTCAGCATATACAGCTAACATTCTATGTATAATTGAAATATTTTTTTATTATTATATTATATTATTATTTTATTAAATATATTTATACATTATAATAAAAGTATTCAGCCATAGGATAGTAACTAATGAAATCGACACCTCATGGAATGTGTTAAGAAAATAATGAATGTGGAGTTTGCTTCTCAGAGATTGATTATCTTCTGTTGTAGAAAGGATAAAATACTTATGTTTGTGTCAATATTCTTAATAAAACTTTGAAGCATGAGGTTGCTTCCTTTCTTAGTAAAATTTTTTCTTACCGTATTTATCTGCACTTGGCAATTACAGTATTTTGAAATCAAAGAATCGAAAGAATTAAACATGAAAATTTCTTAAAATCATCATAAGTTATACCTTCTTACTGATATGGAAAATATCCCTGCATCTTTTTAATGCATGTTGTGTTATTTAGTAAAAAATATTGTAACACATTGCATTCTTTAATGATAAATATGTTATTTCACAGATTCCAATTCTGTCTTTGGCACCAAATGATGCTTCAGCTGTAGGGCAGAGAAATGTGATTCATAAAGGACACAGTAATCTAACTGGGGATTTTGTTGTGGAAGAAGTTGAAACATCAAGGAAAGATAGTAATTCTAAGATAGTGCGACGACTTATATTTTTGCAGAATCCTCGTATAGTTCAATCAGAGGCCATGCTTAAAACAGGTATGCTATTTGAATGTTTTACTTTTACTTTTTACTTTTGATTCATTCACCTGTTCCAGGATTTCCCTACACATCTTTATCGTTTAATTAGCTTTCTTTCTTAAGTATATCCTCACCTACTGTCACTCCCTTTTCTATTTCTTTCAAGCTGCTTTAATAATATCCTATTTATGTTAAATATTGAGTTATTATAATAAAGGAGTTACTCCCATTCCCAACTCTGCCCATTTTTTAAATCCCATCAGCTATCCTTATACATACTTTTTGATTTGAGCTTAAATTTAGCATCAATCTCCTATCTTTCCACTCCAATACAATTAAATATAATACTTCCCTCTCTTTTGTACACTGGACTCCTTCAAATGCCTTTTATAATTTGGAAAAATTTACACGTGCATCTTCCTTAAATTCTAGGTTTCATTCTTCTTTCATCCTCATTACCTCAGTAGAATCCCCTTTCCCTTTTGTCTGAAAACAATCAACAACAGGCAATCAATTGTTTACTTGAGCTTTTCTATTTCCTAGTCTGGACTCTTTCTTATACCACATATATACCATTTATATCTTTCCCAACTGCTGAGTTTTAGTGTCTCATAAAATTTCTTGTTAATGTTTAACAGCGTTTTTACAGCCTTTAAATCTTTCTATGACCTCTTCAACTTTTCCATACACTAATTCTACATCATCCTCACTGCATTCATTCATGGAAAAGTACACCTGAACTATCTCAGTTTTTATTTGCTCATTCTATCTAGTGCTACTGCATTCTCTTATGGCGAGTATTCCCCCCAATGAAAATAAGTCTCACATCTTTGCTCCAAAAATCTTCCAATTCTTCATATATCTCTAGTATGGGTAAGTTAGATCCCTTTGTTTCTAACTTAACACTTCTTAATCTCCCTTTCCTTATGCTCCACCTTCTTACCCAATTAAAGAAAACAGAGGGCATTAATTATGATTAAAAGATGCAAAGCATTTGTTAGAAGTAAATGGATCCAAGTGAGGATCCAGCATCACCATATGAACCTTATCATTTTTATAATGATGGATTTTTTTTATTTTTGATGCACACAAATAATGATTAATAGTAATTTTTTATCAGGTTGTATTAGTATTATGGTAATATTAACTATCAGTGATATGAAAACATTCTGAATAGAAATTTAAGCATTTCTAAATTGTTCTCTCTGGATATTACTCATCAATATGTAATTAGGTTGCCTTTCTTGTTTATGGTTATGGAGCTAAGTCAAACAAAGGAATAGTCCCAAGGAATAACTGACAAAAAAATGTCTGACTGGACCAGGAATCAAACACGCCCTCATGTGCAAAAATATCCTAACCCTTTTCCACGAAGGAATAGTGTTTATATTGCACAATAGTGTAGAATATTTTTGCTCATTTTTCAACATTATTACAACAGCAATTTAAGCATTAGTTTTTTGATATAATGAGATTTAAGTCTGCTTCCAGTTTATTGAATCATTTCTCCTTACCTTTCTGTGGTTCCATCTCACTGTAAAACCGTCTTCCACTCAAAAATTATTTTAAAAAAAATCCAGACTCTACAGAGGATGACACAGAACTCCTCACCCAAATTGTTGACTCAAAGTCTGTGTACTGGCACCAGAATGGGGAAAGAGTTGCCATGAAGAAACCGAACCCACTTACCAATTCAGCCTTCCTTGTTCACAAATGAACTCTGATGATATATGTCATCTGGACAAAAATGTATTATGTCAAGAAATCCAATCACTGCATGCTGTTTACATGCTGCTGTATCTTAAATTTTGTTTTTTTTCCCTCAAAAATTCTAGCTACAGCTGAAATAGTAAAAATAAGCCATAACTTGCAGCCAAAGCATGGAAAGAAGATAACTAAAATTGTCTCTTTCAAATGAAATGATAATTATGGATGTGTATGCAATCTATGAGCAACAGGTGCCACTTTCTGAAAGACACGCATTTCCAAAAAGAAGCTGATAGTTAAAGTTTGCAGAATTTAACTAATTTATAGTATAATCAGTTAAAATTAAATAAATACACTCCTTAACCCTTTCGCTCCGAAGCCTCTCGAAGGAAAATACTTCTCCTGCTACGGGTTGCTTGAAATTTTTTTTACATCTGTGTACGGAGCTCTCTGGGCAGGAGGAAATGCACAGGTATATCTTTCGACCGTTTTGGAACTCCGCACAGCGGGACACTGTCCCTTCCCCAGGCTTCTCGGCTCAACCCTTCAACCCTCGGCAGCCCCTCTCCCAGCAGGTTGCTGCTATAAATTATATACATTAGCATTGGTTTTTTAAATAATCCTTTGCTGTATGCTCCAAAAATATATACTTTAAAATGAATTCGTAATGTTATTCTGAGCGTTTGGCAATTTTAAACGACATTCTGGCGTTATTTTTAACGAATTTAATTTTTATCTATTATTTCTGCAAATTATGACTTATCAAGTATTGTATATTATATTATCAAGTATTTCTCCGATTACTAACTGCAAAATCATATTTCCCATCCTTCTTTTTCATCCGGGCTTTAAACATAGTCTTTTCTACAGTTATGTATTTTTCACCATTGATATATGTACACACAAACTAAATAGAGTACCGAAGTGAAACTCCTTTAGTATTAGAGCTAGAATCACGTTTGAAATTTGCTCAGGCTAGGCGAAAAACAAATAATTCATTTCTAAGTTAAAAATTTTGTTGTATGCATAAACTTATTCCCTGGAAAAATCATTTCAAATATGATAAATAAACCGTGGATTCAGGCAGCAATGAGGGCTACTAATGAGGCAAAGGGTCGAGCTCATTGTCGAGGAAAGGGTGTGAACTCTCCCTAAGCTGGGTCGCAAGGGCGTACTGCATACCTTGGATTATTGCTTCCCCAGCGGTCACTTCCCTTCCCTCGCGTCGGCAATAGCCAACATTCGGTGTTTTGCGTAGGTTTTTCTCCATCGGCTGGAGCCGACATTCGTTCGTTTGCGTAGAAAAATTCACGGCGGCTATAGCCGACGCTAGGCGTGAAAGGGTTAACTACTTATCCTAAAACAATGGACTTAGGATACTATATGCCGGGGTATAAGTTGATCCGGCGTATAAGTTGACCCCTAAAAGTTTGAGGTGAATTTCAGGTTTTAGCCATGTTCCGAGTATAAGTCGACCCAAAAAATAAGGCAACACCACTTTCCCAGCTCTATTTTATGGGAAGAAAAACTACTGTATCCATAAATATAGGATAGCTCAAGGAATATTTACTGCATAAGATTAACAAGATGCGAGAATGTGTTTTTTGTTAGACACTAGAATAGTTTCTTTCATCTGCCATGTCAACTTCTTGCCTTTGCTTAACTATTACACAAGTTTCTTTCATTGGTATCATTCAGGCTACACAAATAAAATGCATTACGAAACAGAAACACAATGGTATTAAAAATTTATTATAGAAATAATGGTATTATAGTGTGTTAATATCAAATCACGACACTGTTAAAACAACTTCCATTATCTCCTAATGCTAAGTCAAATCATAACGATTACATAAACAAAAACAAACCAGAATGTGCTTATTGATCTTCATTTGTAAAAAGAAAACATCGAAATACATATTAAATTTTTGTAAAATAAATAAATATGTGAAGAAATGAATATAATTTTCGAAGATTAATATGCGTCAAATTATTTTAATGATATGAAAATGGTTGATTAATTTAACTCTTTTATTATGAAAACATGTCATAACATAAGATACTTTTGGCCACAATTGTATTTCACGATGAAATTTGTTTTATATGATATCTACGTTGATTAGACTTGCCAAAAATTAGTTTCAGTAAGAAATAATTGTGGTGAGTTTGTGTGCAACAAGTGTTATGCAGGCAGTTTCATTTATTTACCCCACGGTGGTTAAGGGTTAAATTTTATGTTCGGCATAAAAATCCACCCCTGGTTTTTGAGAGATTTTTTTAGGCTTCTAAGGTTGACTTACACGCCGGCATATACAGTATTTCCAAACACAGACCAATTTAGTAGCCGAAACGTTGACAGAATGGAGAGATGCTGCCCGGTTGGAAACCCGAGAATACTTCCTTCAAGCAACTCACCGGGAAAAAACTACTTCTTACTACAGACCAATTTATTCTAAAGAATATATAGTAGGACTCTCAGTCAAATCAGTCAGTCTGAGGTATGAAATACATTTCTATCATCAAAAGTATCAAAAGATTATCAGTTATTGTTGCAGAAGAAAATGATCATACCAGAAGTTCTGTTCTGTTGCTCTTAAGCGTTGATTGAATATTGGATTTGCTGCCTGATTAATTTAAGCTTATTGAATGTAGACATTTCATATTTGTGTCTTATACTCCTTTTTCAAGCATTTAAATTTTATTTTAAAAATGCTGGTGGTCTTGGCTCATAATCAATACTTTTTTTAACCACTCACACAAACAACCAATTTAATGTCTTCTTTGCCAAAAAACACAGGAACTTAGAGCCCCACAACTCTTAAAATATTGTTGTTAAGCTATTGTTGCCTGTGTAATTCCCTTAGTTTCTTCTATATTGCTTTTGTCGTAGAAAAATAACCAAATTTGTATATACATGAGAGTTAATTTTTGATCAACTTACTTACCAAATCACTGGTACTGAGAAGGTAAGTCAAAAACTACTTGTGCATGATTGTCACCAAGTATTAACATTTTTTGAGTTATAATTTTGAAATCATAGTTATAAATATATTATAATGAATATCAATATATATTTGATTTGTGTATATTATTTGCAGTTAGATCACGTAAAGGCAATCCAAAAAGAGTTGTGGATACTGACCATCTTTCGTGTGAGCATCATTATTATATGTTGATTGGTGTGTCTGCAGCTCTCAGTGATGCAAGCTTGGTACCTTCTAAAGAAAATAAAGTTCTTGTTGTTGGTCTTGGTGGAGGTGGACTATGTAGGTACATGCATAAGCAGTTCAAAAAGGCAAGTCCCTATTACTTGCTTATTGTTTCTAATCTATTTAAAAATATTCCTGTAGGTTAATTAATTGCAGTAGAAGTCAGTTATAATAAGAGCTGACCAAAGTTGGAAAAGTACTCATTATAGCCAATTTCTAAATACTAAATACTGAACAAGTACGGCATGTAACTAGAGTTGGATTACAGCAAATGATTTTTTGACCGTTTCATTCTCGCAGCAAAAATGATTGGAAGTTACGTCCATTATAAGGAGTGGTTATTTCTGAAGTATTGGTATAATGAGTGCCACATTTATATATTTGTTTAGCAAAAGGCATATCTCGGAATCATCAATTGACGTGAGTGAAAAAGTCTGACAAGCAAATGGTAATCTGAAGTACGTTACCTTTTCAAAGAGCAGAAAAAAATTAAATACAAAAATTATTGTCTCCTAATTCATGCATGTTTTTCCCACAACCTCACCCTTCCTCAGCAAAAATGCCCCAGGGAACTTTGATTAAAGACTTCTCATGAGTTTCACTCACTCTTTGGCCCTCTGTACATCCTATTCCGTCATCCCATTTGTTTTTTTACAATGACCCCTCTAGTCGGCACTAAAATTTTTAATTGAGTTCCCATCATATTGGCATCCATAAGTGGGATTTATTTTCATACGAAACTTGACACCAAAACCTCTGATTCAAGATAGGTGGGAATATAGGAGATAAAAGCAGTGCCGATTCGGATTCCCAGGGTAACCTCTCCCCCTCTCTCATGACATAGTCATTGCTTATGAAGTGCGTGAATGAAAAATATCACAGAAAGCAATTTCATACGATTTAGGGTTATCTAATGATATACCATTACTTTTCAACGATTATTGACCAATAATTTTCACATTTTATGTTAGAGGATGCACTTTTGTTACAGTTTATGAATCAATAAAATAATATTTATTACACAATCATACAATTTTACCCTTTCTGAAGCATTTGCATAAGGATTATAAACTCAACAGTTCCATTCTGCCACACTAGCTGCCCTGAGACAGACATTTTGTTTTAGAAATCGCTATAACCAGTTTGCTTTATAATTAATTCTTATCCAATTTTTGTTAGGTCTTTTTATAATTGACTTCTACAGTATGTATGTACATCAAAGCATGGTGTATAGGAGAAAAGCTAATTTTCCTAATAATCTCCTTCAGAGAATATCTGATATTTCTACTATCAGCTTAATTGTATATACTTAATGAATGTGTAACAGCTTAGCTTGGGAATAAACAGCTTGGGTTATGACTTTGTGGTATTGATCCATCAGGAACAAAAGTGATGCCAATTTTTACAATACCACAGAATTTTTTATGGCTGTATTCTAGCAAAAAAAATCTGTGGTATTGTAAAAGTTGCTTTTACTTCTGTTCCAGCTTAGCTTGGCTTTCTCAATTTATATTCAATTTAAGATGAGGATATATACTCATATATTGATTCCATACTCAATTTTCTCTAATGATCAATTAGTCTCTACTTCTGTTTGTAAATAATTGGCGTTTTTCCTTGCAGGCTTTAATATCTGCTGTGGAGATTGACTCAGCAATGATTGATGTTGCAACTAAATATTTTGGTCTCACACTTGATGAGCGTTTATCTGTACATGTACAAGATGGTGTAGAATTTATTGTAAATGCTGCAAAAGAAGGTCAGTTTTGTTTAATTTTATTTTAGATGTTGAAGATGGAACATAATATTTTAATTGTTATAATTTGAAGTAAAATGTATTATACTGTGACCTTTTTGTCTTGTATTTGTTCATGTAAGGTTTGTATTATTTCCAGGGAAGGAATATTCTGCCATTCTCTTTGATGTGGATTGTAAGGATGTCCAGAAAGGAATGAGTTGCCCCCCTCCTCAATTTCTTGCAAAGGAGACATTGCTTGCAGTTCAGTCCTGCCTATGTAACACAGGTAAAATTGCTAAGTTTGTCCTAATTTCTGCCATATTTCCATAAGCTATTCCTATTTCCACTGCTAAACTTGCAATGCAGTGGAATTTGTCAAAAATTAACTCATGACAAATTGAAAGATACAGTACATCTATTATCCTCATAATTTGAGAAATAAAACACTATGGTTAGTTGAGTCTTCAGTGAGATTATATCCTAACATATAGCATTGTTTGTAACATGTTAAATTTCTAAAATACCTAAGCCGTCAATTATAATATGTAGTTATCTCCAGGTTATAAAATTATATACATATAATCCATTTTTCCTTGGGAATTTTCCTGGGTGCACGCCCTTATGTTCAAAGTCACCTTAACCCTTTCCTTATTTATATACATATCTTTCATAATCTTATATGCCCATTGAATTGTGTACTGATCTTTTCTTTTCGCGTTTAATAAGAACCAAACAGTAATGAATGCGTATGGAATGCAAATGGAGTACTTTATTCCCTAATCTATTTTAAGAGCAGTACAACTTGTAATGACATGTATTACAAAATAATTCCTGAAACTAAGCCCACAGATACTTTTTGATTCAATATTTATACTCTTCTGTTTATAGATCATGTAGTTGGAGAACAGTTTAAATTACAATGTTCAGAGTATTATATTTTCTCTGGAAAGAAAATAAATTTCATGGTCTTTTCTCATTTTGCTTATGAGTTACCTGTTTCAATTGCTGGAAAAATGTTTCAACTATGTCCTTTTCTAAAATATTTCATAATTTAAAGTGTTATCAGCATTTATATCAGTATTATTTTATCTTTACATTATCATAATATTGAAATAATCTAATGACTAGGAATCATATACATTCTGGAATTGTAAAAATTGTTGGATGATTGTATAGCCTTGCATGTCTCACATCAATATAATTAATTGGACATGTTTCCCTTTATTTTGCATTTCATACTTGTGTATAATAAGAGAAATTATATCCACTTCTATACAGTTATTCATCCTTGCATGAAATTTAAAAAAATTTGTTTCAGTTATTTTCTGCAAGCTCACTTTTACAAACCCGAAACTTTTTCTTTTTAATGCTAGAAAATTTTAAATGCATAAGATATTAGAGGTTTTAAACTCCAATAACCATCTTTCTCGGTGTTCCTCCTCTCATTCGCTAGTATTCGGAGAAAAAAAGGAATGCTGCACATTCATAAAAGTGCAGTGTTCCTTTCTTGTTTTCTCTGAGTTGGAGATACTACAATTGGAGATTTGAAACCTCTAATTCATTTACAGCCGTGTTCCAAATTTTCTTTCTTTACTACATAAGATATTTTGCATTTGAAAATAGAAATAAATCTTTGGGAGCCGGGTCAAGACTTAATTATATAGTACCACATAGTAGAGAGCATGTGCAGAAATCTTTGTACATCCTCTCCTTGGAGGGCTATACCTCCACTAACGCAAACTTATTACCCTGTGTTCTCCATGATACAACCTTCACCTCCTTGTGGTTGCAGGCTTTTGCTAATTGTTCTCTTGTTTTTCTTCAAAATATGTCATGCATTTTCCATCATTTATTATGCAAATTGAGAGGATTTGGCAATACTGCTCTGTATAGAAGAAACTCGCAGCATGAGAATATGGGGAAGGGAAGCCAAAAGTGGAGGTTTTCAGAAGTGGAGTACTTTGTTGATGCTCCACTCACTGTTTCTGAAGAAGGCTCTTCACTAATCAGCACTACTATAAGTTTCACCTCTGTCGACTTGAGGAATTGAATGTATGAATATTGCCTATGTGGACAGAATCTTTTTTGTGTTACATTATTCTCTTCCTGAAAATTTAGGCCCTTTTTACTTTAATTTATCAGTTATCATCAGGGAAAAAATCCAAGCCATTGACCAATCTGGATAGTGAACTGATTTTTTGGATCAAACTAGCAAATCTAGGTTTCATCTATATTGAGAAGACAGAAATGCATTTTGACTTCCTGGTACTAGACCAACGTATCTTCAACCATTCAACACTAATACAGTGGTACCTTGAGATACGAGTTTAATTCGTTCCAGAACCGAGCTCGTAAGTCAATCGGCTCGTATCTCAAACGAATTTCTCCCATTTAAAATAACTGAATTCGATTTAATCCGTTCCGGACCTATGAAAAATCCCCAAACCATTGTAAATTATGAATAAAGATATGTTTTTAAATATTAAATAAACATGTATAATTAACAAATACATAAAAAATATGAAATAAAGAAATAAAAGAGTTATTTAGCATAATAGTCTTACTTTGGAGACAGACGAGTGCGGCTAACGAAGGCGGACGGCGAGGAGGGGGGAAGGGATGCAGGCACTCTAGACACGTACGTAAACGGCGCTTTTTTTAGAACTTCAAAATATTTTCGTAACTTTAAAACTAAAACTACACTTTCCTTATTTCAAACGAAAGAAAAAACTTAAAACAATGCACTTAACTTTAAACTTAAACTAAGCTTGACATTCACGTAAATTTAATTATCACTTGTTTTTGCCTTCTTGGCTGCACTTTGCTTGGAAACACGGCTCGTATCTCGGATTTGGGCTCGTATCTTGAACGAAAATATGGCCCGAGCTCCGGCTCGTATCTCAAAAAACTCGTATGTTAGGCTGCTCGTATCTCGAGGTACCACTGTACACTCTTGAGCATCTGGATATCGATTCCATAAATATTTTTCCCATAATATTAATTAAAGGAATGATTTCCTGGTAAAGTCAGGTGATTGTTGATGGTTGCGAGACATTTCTATCTTTTCATACTATACTGTTTGCTTTTGACGATGAGGTAATTTATTTCCATGTTTTGTTGTTTGGTTCTATAAGTTACAACTGCCTTGGACCAGAATTTCACGTCCGGAGGTAGAATTTTATATCTGATGATCCATTTGTGATAATGAATTTTACTTTTTAGGTGGTGTTTTTGTTTTAAATTTAGTCTGTAGAAGTCCATCTCTAAGGCAGGAAGCTGTATCATCTTTGGAAGCTATATTCGGCTCCCAAATTTGCTCCTTTAAATTGGAGGAGGACGTCAATGAAATATTCTTCTGTTCTTCAATAAGTATGGAAGCTGAAATGTGGAGGGAAGTGATAATTGATGGGGCAAATGCATTATACGGAAACACCCATGGCAAAGGATCTCGACCTTCCACCATCGATTTGAAAGATTTTAGCCAGGGTTTGCGCGCTAGCACCTACAGGACTTGATGGGAGCATTTTTGTCTGTGATATTTGCTCAGTGCAGTCACTACCACTCTCAGTGAATTGCCTTCTTTCGGATTTGCCAGATGGTGTTGAGATACTCGTATCATTTGTCAACAAGTTTGGGCATGTGCAAACAAGCATGGTACATAATTAACGATCAGGTTAGAGCATGTTTATCAAAATTCAAACATATTTAATGTTTATAAGAGTCTTGTATCATATTTTATGATAATGCCTCATTGGGAATACAAATTGTACTTGGTAGATGACATCGCAAAACTGTATGTAATTGCTCTCTTATTTACAGAATTGCTTTTCTCTGTTTGTGAGACCTTGTAAATGTTTCAATTAAAATGATGTAATTTTACAGAGACTTTTATTGATAATATTTGCATTTTCAGTCATTTTTTTGGTGGATTGGCCTCTAATTAATTTTGGAACTACTGCAGACAAGGTAGGATCAACTAGTCTTGAGTAAATGCTAAGCTATTAATACCTTCTTCATAAAGATGATGTTGAGGGTTACTGGTGAAATTTAAAATACATGAAAAATTAATAGTTTGAGAAAAATTTGAGACAATAAGTTGGCTACTGTAGTGTTTCTTTTTAACTTATGTACCTAATGATTTGTCATTTAGCAAATGGGAGGACTAAGTGGACTTCTAAGGTTATCACTCTCTTATGTTTGATCAAGGCAGCCTACCTAATAATGTGAGAGGAGTGATTACAGCTGTGTGAGTAAATTGTTCTATTATTTATACCATTTTACTACTATTACCGCTAATTTTGATTAACTAGTACATATACTGTTTGTGATTTCCCAAGGAAGGTCTTTCTTTTCCCTCAACTTTAAGTTGAGAAAAATACTGCTTATTACCATTAGCTCCAAGTATGGTACTGTACTTAATGGAAAACAACCTAACTAATTAAAAACCATCATTCCTCTCTGTACTGAATAAATAACCTGCCCTTCAGAAAATTCTTTGAATTGTATTATTGGAATGATATTAGTTTCCAAATATATTCAAAGTATTTTATATTGTACGCAGCTTAGTGTATCGCAGAAAATATATATCTATGGGTGAACTGGTAGAAAATGCTTTCTCTTGCTGACAAAAAGAATTAAAATTTTATTTCTGTCTTCCCATTTACATCCAATATCCACTCTATATTGTCCCGTAGCATTTTCATTTTTTTTGTGTTTTTTATGGCATGCCCCATATCTACTCAACAATATAGAAATAATTTAGAATGCTAGTAATGAATAATTTTAGTGGTAAAATTAATTTATTTTTACAAGTTAAAATAAAATAAAAAGTTACTGGTACACATCCAAAAGTTAAAAGACGCTAAAAACAACGAATTTTGGAATTCGAAACTCTATAGAATTAACTAAGAAACTGAAAGATGTGCAAATTCCCACTTATTCAAAGTTCGTTTCGTTTTATGTTGCCAACTTGTTTACTAAGGTACCTGTTCCGGAAGTGTTATCAGTGCTCAAAGACCACCTTTCCCAATCGCAAATGGACAGTGTTGCGGTGAATGATCTTATCTCCCTCATTAGTGTATGCACAGAACAAAATTATTTTTTGTTTAACAATAAGTTTTATTGTCAGAAGGATGGATTATCCATGAGCTCCCCTTTGTCCCCATATTAGCTGATATTTTTATGGACGAATTTGAAAAAAACCTTTTTAACTCCTCATGTAAATTTTAAAAATATGTGTTCCGTTGGTTCCGCTGCGTTAACAACGTTTTTTGTATTTGGATTGGGAGTGAACGTCAGTTCTCACTGTTTCATAATTTTCTTAATTCTCTTCACCCATCTGTTAAATTTTCAGTTGAATTGCGAAATGGAAAAACACTTAATTATCTGGATCTTTCACTCCATTTCAATAGTCAAACTTCTTTTTCCATTTACCGTAAACCTTCCTACACCGATCATACCATTCCAACTATTTCTAATCATCGTCCCGCTCAGAAATTATCTTCTTTCCGATCCCTAATTCACAGACTAACCCATATTCCTGTCCCCCGAAAATTTTCGGAAAGAGTTACAAATAATCAGGCAAATCGCTAACCTGTTCCTCTTCGTATCTATAATAATATCTTTGAGCTATAGAAATGGGTTTTTGAAGAGTTGTATCGCTACCTCTCCACATTCTCTTACTTTGTGAATAAAAATGTTTGAGTATTAGACTTAAAATTTTTTTCTAGGGTTAGGACTTCAAATTTAGGTAACCACGAGCAGCTTACGATGTATTCTCACAGAGGTATATAAAAAAAAACGCAGCATTAAGAAAAAACTCTTTTCAACTACCTTTCACTCCTGGTATTACTTTTTGTGCTAAGGACCCGGATGCCGTCGGTCAGCCGTTTGATAGAATTCTCACTGAAGGTCAAATGCTTCTTATTGCGCATCGATCCGTGAATAAGATGGACAGAGGTGTTTAGCATTCTGTGGAAATGAATCAGCATTTAGTCGCTATTCTACGTTCTCTCTTAGTCGCCGGAATCGGAAAATGTGTCGGTAGGCTCATTCTTAAAATTCGTAGAAGGTCAATAATAGATACTTATTCAATACAGAATGAAAGCCTAAAACTAAAGAGATGCGTCTTTGCGCTTATTCGGTCATTACCGAATTACTTACGGATTGAGCAAATTTATAAACTGGTGTTATATTAATTTACTCCTTTCTTTGACTGCTGGAATGCATAATAATAATTCATTTCTTGCAAATAAAATTACCCAATAAAATTTGATAATATGAAAATAATTATAAATACTTACATGAGACTTGGAAGTGTTGAGTAAAGTTTAAATTGTATAGGTTGTGGTACAGGTTGAAACTAGTATTAAGTTTGTTTTTTTTAAGAATACTTGTTCAAGAATACTAAGAACAAAAGATGAGAGAAAATTATTTTAATTATCTTTTCATGCATAACTCATAGTTTTGCTTCTTGGTATTATCATTCTTAAAATATGCCAAAAAAGGATGACCCCGCCAATGAACGATCGCAAATAAAATAAAAATATGTGATGTCTGTTCGGAATAAAATATTACACTTGTGAAATTTGAATAAAATTTTAAGTGTTATTTTATTTACGAACACGAATATTTTGTTTACTACGAAAACATCTTGAAAGCACGTTTTTTGGGAGATACGATTTATGTGTTTCAAATTGTGAATGGGATCAAATAAAAACAAAACCGTCCCAAGCGATGTCATTGCGGTATTTTCATAAATCGGAACCGGATCCCGCAGCATCATATACAATACGACTTTCCTCTTCAATGGATCGCTTGCAGTTGACCATGACCTCATTATTCAAACGTCCGGAGCAGTGATCTAGATCACGGCGATAATATAATTTTCTAATTTATTAACTGTATTGGGAAGTTCAGCAATACGATTTCTGTTAGGATATATTTTATGGCTGCTTGAGTATCTTATAGATTAACTCTAGCAGGGTATTGTTGATGATCAGGGGCTGAGAAAATCCGAGAATAGCTTCATTGTACTTTTTTAGCGGTTTATGAGAGAAGAGAAATAGCTTTCATGTTCCTTATGAAGGACGGTGTTAGTTATAGTAAAGTTCAGGGACGTTATCTTGTGTGTGTCATAGCCGTGGAGAGAGGGAATTCGTGTCATATCTGATCAAGCGTCAGTTTCCTGTGGATTGTAATTCCGCACATTTTCCAACGGAAAAATAAGTTGGACTTAGAGGTATTTTTTCTGAAGACTTATTGTTCTGAATGAGTTTCTGGAAGAGGTTCTTTAACTTGAAGTCACGGATTTAAGATTTGAGCAATTACAGGGAAAATATTCTATTTGAAAATGCTAAATGATCAAAACTATAATTAGTTCATATTTCAAGTGTTAAATGCAGAGATAAAGTTTCATAATCTTCCTGCGCCTTTTTTAGTGATTTTTTAAGTATCAGTTTCGGTCAATTGAAAGGTATCTTATTAGTTTTTAGGTCATCATGATGATTCGGGATGTCAGTTTAAAGCAAGTTCCATTTTTCATATTTTTTCGTTAAAAAGTTTATTCGCAACATTTAATGTATTTATATATTAAAGTTAAATTATTTGGTAAACACTTTCATCCGAAATAATTTTACGTGATTATCTTATGTCTTATTTATAGTCTGGATTTATATTCAGTTGATTTCCAAAACGATGGAACGTTTCCCCCCAAGAACGACACCTCCGTCGCTGTCCTTGCGAAAATATTTATTATCTTCTGTCAAGGTTTGCAAGGATTTGCCCATCAGAATCAGAAGAAAACAATATATATCAAAGACGTAAGGTATGGAGTTCTGCACCTAGGAGGGGTCACTGACGGGCTTCATTTCCTCATCATACTCAACTTGTCTCATTAAGACAAGTTGAGTTTGATGAGGTGATGAGGACATGAAATTTTTACAATTCAATTTATGGAAACTACTCTATATCAATGTGAACTCTGCATTTTATGATGAGAATAAAAATAATAAGTTCAATTCTATTATTGAAAATCCATATTATTACTTTTAAAGATGAGTCCCCTAAGGAACAATCCTGTAAACCAGGGGTTTCCAACCGGTAGTACGCGGGAACGTTTCAGGTGGGTTGAAAAATCCGAAATATAAATGCATTAATATTAAATATAAAGTTTTTTCAGTAATTTAGTTCAAATAAATCAAGCAATTCGGCACTTTTACGACAATAAATATATGTTTCTAAAAAAATAGGACTCTGGTGCACCAAAATTTAAAAAAAATTCAAGTGGTACGCAGTTGAAAAAAGGTTGGGAACCCCTACTGTAGACACCTAAAACTTAGACGCTTTCATTTCATTCCTAAAGATCACACTGTTGAGAAATCCACTCCGAATTTTGAACTCGACAGAGTAATAAAGCGTTTGACCTCCATTTTCTGATCTAGTGTACACCTTTCTTGTAGGTATGTGAGAGTTTACGTTCAACCTGTTCTCTTAAATTAATTTTTATTAATTCTACCAAAATTCTCCTGAACAATTTATTTATTTGTTCGAGGCGTTCATAGCGTAATTTTTCCTCAAACAGTAGCTTCATTCAACCTAAACTTGCCCACGCCAGCCAGTAGCTGAATCATTGTGCAATTATTACAGTTCGGAGTAAGAGGCGTTTATAGCGGTGCAAGTACTTCCTTGCATAAGGAAATAAAAACAAAAATTTTCCCGCACAGAGAGATTGAATTTTATTATTTAAAATATAAATTACAATGGTTTGCTTAACAATAAGCAAAATGGTGGGTTAGGCCAGATGACTAACGTAAAACAGATCATGGTCTCTCTTTTATTCCTTGCTGAAAGTGTAGCTGTAGCCACCAGGAGTCCTGTTTAGGCTGAGCTTGCCGGGAGGGAAGAAGCGGTGAGGGGGCTGGGTAGTGGGCTCCTCGTAGTACCTCTGCTGGGGTGCCTGCTGCTGGTAGTGCTGAGGAGCGGACTGGTAGTGCTGCTGGGGAGCAGGGTTGTAGTGCTGCTGGGGAGCAGGGTTGTAGTGCTGCTGGGGAGCAGGGTTGTACTGGGGCTGGGGTTGGTACTGGGGCTGGGGAGCTACTGGAAGGGGTGCGGGAGCGGCTTTGGGCAGATGGTCACCGGTAGCAACGAATCCGTTCTTTCCTGCGGTGTAGTGGACGGTGCGGCGTTGTCCATCAGGACCCACATAGCTGTAAGAACCCTTGCGGTTTCCGTCCGTATCTGCCTCTTCCTTGAACTCCACTCCATCCTCTTGGAGATATGCGGCGCCGAAGGCACCATCTCCAGCCTGGTAACGGGCCTCGCTGAGGATGGCCGCGTCACGCCCGCTGTTGTGGGGGTGGTTGTACTGCGCCAAAGCGGCGCCTACTGCAACTACCGCCACAAGAAGTACCTGTAATTGAGGGAATTGGTGGGTTAATTATGAGTAAAAATACTGCTTCCGAGGAATTAAGATAAAAGATTTTACTGTGAAATAAGTTTTAGAAAAGTGATGCAGAAATTGCTTACTTTACTATCATTCTCCATAAAGTATCGTCTGTATCAATTAGATCTAGGATTTTAAAAATCCTAGATCCAAAATAAAATAAAATACACGGAAATTGATTGGTACACCTTAATAAGAATATTTCTTTTAAAGTAAGGACATAGCTGGAGGATAAAATTCCTAGAAATAAAATTTCCAAGGCGCTAAATTTCGTTGAGTTTAGTTCCGTATGAGTAAAATTTTTGGAAAAAATTGTTCCGGAAGTTACGGGAAAAAGAAACCAAAATTATGCTGAAGAGTGGGAAATTTACAAGAAGATGCATAAATGCACGGGTAAAAGAGGCCCAGAAGAAGTATTAGAATAAAATAGATATCATTTCCTTAAACCAGTTAATATAAATTCTGTACAATACTTAGCGGGTATGCTGGGGAACGACGCCATTGCATTTTCGGGTTGGTGCCCGCCCCCGAATAAGGAAGTCGAAGGACTCGCTTAGTATAAGAGTCAAGGTGAAGTTTAAGTTACGATCGACCGCTGCGGTTTGTTCGCTACGCACGGAAATTGGGTCGGAAGTAAGAAAGGAGATCAAGTTGATGAAAGGTGGGAGATGAGAGTGAAAGTAGTCATCTAACCTCAAGAGAAAGTTTCATTATAGCTATCGTAACCGAAAGAGTTTTATTTTACTGCAGCTGTTAATAAGGGTTCCACAATATCGCCAAGAGTTGAAAAATTTGTTATAAATGTAACTTCGGAAAATCCTCTCTTTCTTCTCGGTTGAGAGATAATAAAACTACTTGTAAACGAAATAAATGTACTAATAATAGTATTGGATACGGTGGACTTGTTGAATTTTAAAATAATCGTAGTGAAAGCGTATATTTAGAATTACGATATATCCTGTGTATGAGAACTCCATATTTCATAATTACCTAGATTTTTCTGCCATTGGTACAAACAGAAGTTAGGTCAATCAAGAAATAACACTGCTATATAAAAATAATTTTATGGTTTTTAGATATTTTCAACATGAAATACTCATGTTAAATGATTCTATTTGAAACTAGAGAAAATCTTCCCATTAAATCCACAGTACTCTGCAGTTATCTAAGGATGATTGATTGATACTCTAAAGGGATTCTTCCACATGGTGCGGTTCTCCGAATCTACCGTTTGGAAACTTTTGTTCAATCAGTCACGTTCCTTCCCGAGCGACCTTGTGCAGTCTTCAGACAAATCGAAGGAATAATTGCTGCTTTCAAGAAAAACCTAATTTCAAATCAGCCAAAAAAAATTGGAACGGTTTTGACTGCCGAACTATCTTTCGGTTTGAGACGGTAGTCTGAATTATTTCGATTAAATAGACTATCTTGTGGCTTCTAAGTTATATTGCACTAATTATCAAAATTTTACCAGGCACAGGAAGAAGATGTCCCGATTCTTAATTTTTTGTCGTAATTAAACAGTTTTAGTTTGTATTTTATTTATGAGTTATTTTATATCGATTCAGATTTGGAAAAACTAATTTTTACTTCGATCACGAAGATCCCAAATGAAAGAAGAACGCATCCTATATTATGTTTTAGTGAAAGGTACATAGTGTTTTTGAGAAATCGATTTCTAATGAGCATTGCATTCTAATTCACTGTTTCAAGATATTCATTTCCGTCAATTTGAAATTCAACAATCAATGGAGCTTATTGGAAGACTCGCTTGGTTATGGAAATCGTCTATGCTAAGTTTTATTTGAAATAAAATTGGTCCACTGATAAATGCCAATCGAAAGTTAAAATTTCATTCGGAAGATTTGAACGTTTGAATTGTTGGTTTTCTCTGAACAAAGATTAGTAACGACGCCATACAATAAATCTTAAAAATTCATTTTAGAAAAAACTTGGGGAATCCTTCTCCAAGGAAGAGATTAGTAATCACCGAAGAGGAAAAAAGCAATATTCCGAATATCCTGTTTTCGGAACTACTCGTAGTCCCTTCAACTTACGGTCTTGTACATGTTGGACGACTGTGTGCGGGCTGGCAACTGCAAAATGCTTGAGGATGGAGATCGGAGATGGAAGTGTACCTTGGAGATCCTTCCCCGCGCCTTTATACCGGAGGCTGACGTATGGGTGCGGGGAAGCTGGAGACCATTTGGGGACCCGGTCGCCTTGAGATAGGGCGTGTGTCGGGGGGAGGGGGGCAAGGCCGCTTCGTGGGGCGGAGACGTGAGGGTGGGGGGTGACCTAGGGCGTGGTCGTTGGGGTTGTCGGCAACCCTGAGGCTGTGGATGAGGTCGAAAAGGTGGCGGACCGTAGGCCCAATGTTGATCCACCCCATCAGCCACCTCCCTAACGGATAAATGATTATAAATACCTCCTTCCTCTGTCTGGTGGCTCTAGCCTCCGCTTCTGTAACATTCGTTTGTATATAGTTTCATTGGATCCTTATGGAACTCTTCGTTCTTATTAGCTCTTCTTATTAAGTACATTGCGCGTTGTTTCGGTGGGATTGGATTTTTTAAACTCAAGTATTTCCTTGTTTTCAGTATGTAAACAAACCCGACTAACAATAAAAGTACCAAACCTAAACATCCAACTGATTTGGACTAATAGGAGATGTATGAAAGAACCGTGCACTGTTTCGTATCAAGGCGAAAATTAAGGAAATTTGAAGTCAGGGTGTAATGAGAATGAAAATTTTCTAAATATGGAGATATTCATGAATTTATCTCTATCATTTTAAACTTGCCTTCTACACTATCTTCAATAGACATCAGTCGTCAAATACTTCATCTTGTTTACAGTGACTTTTAAACTTTTAAAGTAACAGGACTATTTATGTACTCATTTATTGGTACTTTTATTGGAATTGCCGTGTTATTTATATTGTTGCCTGTTATCAGCATCGAGCGTCCGTCGGGTTGAAATTAGCCTGTCTTTTCTGATCCTTTCCAAGTGGGTAAGAGTTTTTCCTTTTTCAATTATACGCAATGATGAATTCCGCAACAACATTTTTAGTAAAATTCACCGAAAATTAGTTGATACATGGAAACACCTTTTTATTTCAACAGTTGGCAAGGGATAAGAAATTTTTGTTACAACTCTTAAATGTTACTTAACCAATTATTAAATTTCCCTTCATTTTTAGTGTGCTTGTCGGTGAACCTTCTGCAAATTTTTCGACAGGCAAGACTGAACTTGAAGTGAAAAATACTAAGGCATCAGCATCATATATCCGTCATAAACTAGGGTTAATCGTACTGATATACATGTATAATGGCTTGGTAAGATTAATCTGTACTTTGACAGACTTGTGTAATGAAACACACTTCAAAGGATGTTTCGAATATTATTCTTAAAAGTGGTCATGCAATTAGAATTAATTCCCTTATAATGTTGAATGTAGAGCAAATTGAGGAATTTGCGACATTCAAAGTATTTATTTTATGAACGAATTTGCTATAGGTATTTGACGCATACCCTCGCTCGTGAGAAAAGTTGATGAGTCTGCAATACTTTTTCATTCATTTGTTTTCTTAAGTTGTTGATAGCTTTCATTCGCAAAAGGGTTGCAGGCTATTATTGTAGCAGTTTAAGTCCCACAGCTTACTTCCCGGATTTATTTTTGTAAGCGGATATTTCTCCTTTTTTCTCTTTATTATTCATCATCTTATTGTTTTCTGCTCACGAGGAACAAAAATATGCATAAGTATTGGTGGTTGGTGTCCTTGGGGAAGGGGTGAGCTAACTCCCTGCCTTGGGGCTCTGAGGTGACGGGTTTGAGCCCCGTTGTGACTGGAAGATACCATCTGCCGTTATGAAAGGGCATGGAAACTATATCCCAATTGGAGAAAATTTAAACAAATATCTGCCAATTAATAGAATCAGAGTGTCTTCAACTTCAGGGAATATTTTATAAATCGTAAAAAGAACGCATACAATTTGATAAGATTTTCACGAAGAACTGCAACTTTAACTGCAACAATATTAAACTCGGTGTATGTTTCTTTAACATAGAGAAAACTCCAGAAAACGATTGAAGATTGGGCTCACAGATAATCAAGTGGGCAGTGAGTTCGGCTTTGAGAGCGGTCCCGGGTTCGATTCCCGGAGGAAATGACCTAAGCTGCCGAAGTACTTATAACAATATTACTGCTGCGATTGAAGATAAGCGCATCAAACCTATGCAACGCCTAATCCTATGTCCATCTCACTATACATAAATGCAGATGTGCGCATTTATTGAGCAGTGATGTATAATATATAACTTATAATAAATATGGTGATATTAGTACTGAGAAAGAGCTGAGAAATATATCTTTGCCCTGATTTATTCAACAGAAAAATTTTAATTGGTATTAATGAATAAATAATAATGTGCACTCAGTAGTGGGCGAAGAGAAGTATCAAGATACATAATAAAAATTCACCTGCTTCAGTTTTGTCTTCATGGAATTTTTTTTATCGCTCTCAATGGAATACCGTTCGTCGCCTGGTTACGCATAACGCGACGGCCTCGAAAGAGGAATGAGATGTCGTGAATTTTAAGGTCACCGGTTCAAATCTCGTCGAAGCCATGGGACGCAATTAGTCGCGTTTCTATTGGCATCCATCCTTTTGGTCCATTGCCCCACGATCGTTTTCCTCATAGGTCTGCATTTGAGAATGAGGTATTAATGTTAAGAAAAACCATAAACTTATGTATATATATTTCTACCAGAAATGGAGCAGAGAAAGTGGTAACTATCAATTGACTTGTATGAGTTATTCTTGCGAATGACCGCATGCATTATTACTGTTCTCTCCACCAAAAACCTCTCCGTTTAGTTCGTTATGGGATTTCTGCGATTTATCTGCATTTTTTTTGTACTAGTTGAAGTTCTCGTTGGATCTAAATGGGGTAGATTAGATCTAGGATTAGTTATAGCAGTTCAATTTGTAAAGAAGAGAATCTAGTAACTATTAACTTAGCTTAATTCAGCAGGTTATCGAAAATGTTCGCTGAAAAGCGAAAAGGCTTGTCAAAGTTCTTATAAGCCGAAATCTGTAATTGACAATAAGAATTCAATATTTTATTTCTTAAGAAACTTTGTACGAAGAAGTTTGTAGGATGTTTTAATGTTGTAGTAGAAATAGAACCTGATAACGATCAAAAAAATTTACACGAATTCCTTATGGGGACGATTCAGCTCCTCGGGTATCGAGCCAAAGACCAATAGACTGAAAGAGCGAAGTCAATTTGCATGACATCGACTTTTAATAATCTGGAAGTTTGCTTGTTTGCAACTTTTGGACCTCGAGTTATGAGAACACATACATATATACACACCCACATTTTCATTTATAATTTATAAATTCTTCATACGACTTATTCAAGCATGAATATGTCGTATGAAGACGTATGCATACACATAAGTTTGACCTAAGTTTAACTACAACCCAGCATATCACACATTCACTTCGTATATGATATAAATGAGTGAATGAATTAGAAAATCAATTAAAACCCGTCCATAATTTTTTGAGCTTAATAATTATTCGCTAGTTTTTCGTAATTTTTTTGGATAGTTATATATTTTTAATTAAGAAAATTGATGGTTTAATTTGAATATAATAGTTTTTTCTATATGGATTTTTAGTAGAGTATTATTACATACCTATATAATTATCAAAATATTCATATTATATATTAAAGCCCATGTAGAATTTTTTCTGGCTCCTTTTTCCTTCCTTAAAGTTACAAAGTCGTGGTTTTTTATTTCTGATATATTATTTTTATCATTGTAATCATTCGAAGAGTCTGGTTAGTTCAGAATTTAGTAGAATAGTGTTCCAACGAACTATTGATAAAACTCTGCTAGTACGGCTATCTGTTTATTAGACACTTTAGTTACTGTTAGATCGACACAAATGTGAAACAAGATTTTTACCCGTTTACTCGTTTCATTTTTGTCAGTAATGCCTTACTAGCATAGTCTTGCCGGAATCATCTGATTGCATTACTGTTAGATTTAAATAGAGTGGTATGATCTCCATTATTGGTAATTGTCTTAAACATACTGCACATTTTCTCCAGGATGGAAATGCAGTTGATACATTTCTTGATAATGTTTCTTCCTATTTTGGATTCACAAATATACGTAGCCATGAGATTGCGTCCACCCTACTAAAAAAAATCCTCCAACTGTTGAAATAGGAGGGCAACAAAAAATGGATCGATGCGTCATTCGGTAGAAAAAACCTCAATCTAGCGTAAAATTTTCGGCGGTGCTCCGTCCTTCGCCCAAAACAGGACGATTCGTATTCGGCTTAGTGACCTCGCTCTGCTGAAGATTGAGATGAGGATTTCCGAGGGTGGGCGATTCCCTACCAATATCTCCTCAAGTGTTTTTCGATAGCCACTGAGAATAAGGAAGTCGGAAGCTGGACAGATTCCATTAGCGATGCTATTCCTAAAGGTTGCGGAGCGTATTTCCGCCCTATTTGACGTAAACCCACGAAACGTAGACCGAAAAAAAAATTCAAGGTAATCTTCGCTAAACCTGAGTGGAATTGATGAAATGGAATTCTAAGATGTCCTTAGATTCCTATAATCTGAGACTGTAGGCATATCTATGAACTAATGAACGAAACTGGCAGTGTAGACTATAACGCTGTAATTCTTTGGTATTGCAGATTTAATCCGAAAATTATCGGTTATTTTCTTTTTTATTTCTCCTTCAGATAATTCCTCAACAGCACAAACATTACCACAATGCAATCTCTAAGATTTGAAACTATAAACAAACATCTTCCACATGGTAACTACCATCAACATCTTAAATAACAAAATCCTGTAACAATAATTATACAATGTCGTTTCATTATAACGATGACGAAGTCGATTAAAGAAATTCTTAATTTTTACCAATACATTCATCGGATTACTTTTAATTGGTAAGGGTTCATGATAGGTTAAAATCAAACACCTTCGCGGAAATGTCATTAGAATTGAGCTTAAGCGAGGAATGTATCCGACAATTATGTAATTAATACATAGTACTCGTACTCATATACTCAATTTAAACTATCTCTCAGAGTTTATCCTAAAAAAGCTAAAATAAGCTATAAAAAAACAAACTATTAGAGGCATTTGAGGCTGTAAGGTTTTATGGTCTCAATTGAGGTATTAAGACTTTTTTAGATTAGGTAAATTCAAGCAGTTCTTTTATACGGGAGATGTGCTTGTGATAACCCAAATTTCAACTGTATTCTCTAGATTGGCAATAAAAAAATTGCAAGCTTTGAATATAGTTAGTTTATTTTTCATGAATTCAATTATGTCAAAGGTTACCTTTGGGTAAGTCGCACGCTTTCCTGTGCTAAGTCTAACTCCATTTACATCATTTATGTCAGTTATAAAAATGCTATAATTTACATCGTTATTTAAAACTACATTCGTTTTCACTCGTAAGTTGAATCTTCTTGAACATTACTCGTAAATTTGAGTTTTAAAATCTCCATTAGCCGTCTTTGTCGGCGTTCTTCGTCTCATTCTCCGTTATTCCGAGAAAACAAGAGAGGACACCGCATTTTTCAAGAGCACCCAATACGTATTTCGAAACGATGCTTTCATCGGTAGAGAGTGAGACGAGAAACTCAGACAAAGACGGCTGTTGGAGATTTTAAACCTCTAATACCTTAACAGCTGTGTTTAAGATTTCCTTTCTTTACAGTACTCGTTAATTTTACATTTTAGTGTCTCTCATTGGTTTGGAATCGAGTAACTTCCGAGAGCGTATAAGGTACTAATGCGTCACCAAAGGGATGGGCTCAGAGACCAAAACTTACTTTACGAGAATTCTTCGGAGTTGATTAGTCATGTTTCGATGCTCAAGAAACTCTTAAGTAGCGTAATATAAATTCTAGGAGGACATAAATGCCATGTTTGGTAATTGCCTGTTAACTCTTTTTAAGGCATGATCAGCGAACTACTTGTCCCATTTAAGACCATTTTCCTTATACTCAAAACAAGTCCCTAAACTACGTCTCTGGTGAGCTAATTAGCTGGCGCTTCCCAAATATTAAGCCATCTCTTTATCCTTTTCACCCACATATTCTTCGGTGTTTATCTTTGTCTTTGCTCCAGTTTGTCCATTTATTTAACGGAGCTGTAAACTGGAGCTGAAGTCTCCCTGTTTACTTAACTACCTCTTTACTAGTAATCTTTGTTTTATGACACTCTAGACTTCTCATATTTTTTATCACTTTTGAATCCCAAATACTTCTTAATCGTATATTCTCCCGAACAATGATAATGCTATTCTTATAAATCCTTGCGGATGTACCTGAAGCCTAGTGGTAAGGTCATAGCAAGTAAATTACATAAATAGGGAATATCCATGCATACAAAGCACACAGAGAAATAATTTCAAATCTCCTTCAAACAATAAAAAATAAGTTCATCCCTTCTTTCATAAATTTCATTGCAACTTCCCACGCTAATTCCTAGCCTTGTACAGCACATCACAGTGATACAGAAACAATAACCTCCCAAACCTTACTGCCGGTTGTCATAAGAAAAACATTTGGCATTCAGCATATACATCAATACCTGAATCTACAAACCTCCCAATACTTAAATTCATCATCTTGCATCTAAAACACTACACTATGCGGAAATATTAATTTTTATTTCAAACAATTGAAAGATTTACCGTGTATCATTTCTACGAGACAGAATTATAAAATCTATGGTAATAAATGATCATGAAGTTTTATCTATGATATTTATGATTTTGTTTTCCGTATGCATTTTTGTCGAGATTATGTCTTTCAGTTCAACTTAGAACAATAGCCCATGTGCGGGCATTAATTCTGGAAAGGAGAAATGGAACTGATTTACAGCTCGAACTCCCTCTGTTGTGTTCGTACTATTCATACATCACTTTCAGTCAAAGAATTATTTTTAATATTAATATATTTTTCTAAAAATTCATTGAGATAAAGGCCAAAATCCGCATATTTAATCTTTTAATTTTTGATGTTCATAAATTATTATAATATCCGTTAATGGAAGTATTCATCGTGCGCGGTCCAATATTTAATCTTCAGTTATGAACGTAAAATTGGTGACGAGAAAGAACCTGTGTATTTGGCTCCAGATAAGGAAACTAGATGTATGAGTTATAGCGTATCGTTATAATTCAAAACAATTCTTATTGGTTTGATCGTTTACCCAGTGAAGAGGTAATAGTTTGATGTCTGTTTCAAGACTATATCCGAAATTAGCGAATATTCAATTCACAAAAACATCCAATACCATAACATTTACTAGGATTTGAACACAGGGCAACGTTATCTTGTGTACTGATCCCTATGACACAGAGGCCAGCAATTATGTCATGCTATATTACGAAAGAGCAAAGTTTAACTTCAAGATATATTGACCCAAATAATGAAACCAATGTTACGTTAGTTACATTATCAAAACGATATCTTTGTCTAGTATTCTCATTACATAATGTAAATGCTTTCATGCATTGATCTCTTGAAGATTTTAGTTTAGTATTTAAAATTAAGAAAGAAAATAACCTCAAATGAACATAAATATTCGGAAGTGATTGACAGATCAATAATGTAGTAAATCAAGAAAATAATTTCACAAACTTGTTGAAAATCCCTTCAGGAGGTTAACGATAAAAAACAATGTTAAGCAACATATGGATGATAAAGAAAGCTCTTTGAAGTGTTTCTTATTTTCAAGAAAGGGATTTTGATGCCCACGAATCTTCATATCTTTCTAGCCCTCATATGAATTCTTCCTATCGTTCAATAGTGATCTTTTACTAGTGAAGTAATGAAGTAGTAAAGAATGTAATCCTACTATCAGTACTAGGCCATGGGCATTAATATTACGAGTAAAAGACGTTTCCGGAGACTAATAATTAACTTCCTTAATATGTAGAGAGAATTGCTTCTGCGAATAGGCTCCAGGATACTGCGTACATTGACCTAATTATTTACCCTGCTTATCACAATGGGGCTAAAAAAGACGTTCGTTCACAGAATAATTCTCTTGATAAACAAAAAAGGTTTTTACGGAACGATAGTCCATGAACTTGAAGGAAATGGTCTTGAATGTGTCAAAAACGCTTCGAAAATGGGAGCAGTTTCACTTTTCCTCTCAACCAACGAATGCTGTTTCTGGAACAAATTGTGACATGAAAGAAATGATTTTAGTAATATAAAATTTTGATTACTGTGAATAATACCCGATTGTTCATCAGAAGTAGTATCTTCGTTTTTGACGCTCCCAAAGAATATGCGCCGAAAGATTTTTTCCATTGCAGAGATACAATCGCCACCGGAACAATGCAATAATCGAAGGATCCCGAAATGACCGCGGGAAACTGAGATTCAAGGACGTGAGTGAAAGGGAAAGGAACGTCCCGTAAACTTGAAAATCGGAAGAATCTCTGCGAGACCTTCGTGCAGCGTAGAACTGAGCCTTCGCAGGTGATGATGTGCACGGATGTACCCTCGTTGTCTTATAATTGTATGAGACTTACAGACAAGAATGTAAAAGATAGGAAAGCGGAATAATTTAGAAGTGAAAATTTACCTCACGAATGAAGTGTTTTTTTCGATAGATTGGTAGAGTTACAATAACACGATATTTAAACAATATATAACTAAATGTTGTCTTTGGAATCTTGCGAATCGAGTAGGAAGACCATCATCTTTTGGAACTGGTGCGTGAATAATTTGTATTTACTTTCTATTCTCTGAGGTATACCTTCGCAAAATTATATTATTGCCTGAACGAAAACACAATAGAATTAGATTTAGGAAAAGTTTTGAGGAAGTAGACGAGGGGACAACTTAGAGTGGGTCACTCTACTATTACCATCTACTATACAGTGTGATCTCGTTCACGAGCTGCAACTCCTGTCCGGAGGTATAGTGAAATTGAAAGCTCATGGCCCCTGACGGCATAGTATATAAGCGTATATTATCAGTATAACAGAGTCTCTGTTTCTCTCACTTTCGAACATAAATTGTGATACAGTGTATTCACTACAGGAACGGATCCAAGGGAGTGTTCCTGGGGGTCCGCCCCCCCCTCCCCCGAAATATCACTTGTGCCTATTTTTCGAAAATGAAACTCAAATAATGCAAATAAACGCACAATTTAATCAGCAATCACTAGCGAAAAAATTCGAGTTTGTCTAACACAATTCTAACGTCACGTTTTGTGAAAGCCGAAATATCTTTTATTTTTAAATTTTTCTATCGGGCCCCCCAAAAATGTTTTCTAGATCCGTCCCTGATTCACTAAGTGACCAAAACTCACCAGTATATCTATGAGGTTGACCTGCCCAGACTAGAAAATAGCTCCTATCCAATGGCCATAAGCTTTCAATTTCACTATAAAAGCAGCGGCTTCCAGGAGGGAGGAGTGGCTACAACGACAGCCACAAGGCTTAGCCTTTATATATATAAAGTATAAGGAAATGGAGCATAATAACTACGAATAGTTATTGATATATGCAGGAGCTTAAGTAATCTTTTATTATATATATTTAATTTTAATTTTATTTTATTATAAATATATTTAGATTAAATAATGATCATAAAACATTAATATATAAAGTGAATCAATCAGCAATGCAAATAAATTTAAATATTGAGCAGTTATTTCCGAAGATAAATATTTTTATGATATCGATTATTATATCCAACTATCCAGCAGCCCAGAAATGAGTTGTGAATTAGAGTTAATAATGCATAATGGAAATAAAAGCACTTTATGTAATGAAAACCATTTTTATTACTTCTGGGTAGATCAGTGGATAGAAAAGTGTTTGAGAGAAATTTCTATGCAAATCGCTTATTCTAATTACTCAAGAATATCGGTGACTCAATCCTAAAATGGGGGAATATATAGATGTCAAACATTGAAAATCGCGAACTTCTGAAAAGATGTTGAGCGCATCGCACGAGTAATCTCTTTCTACATATTAGAAAGGAAGTGGAGGACAAAGGGGTAAATTGAGAAAAGGGGCTGGAAACTGGCGAGAAAAACTCTTCAATTTTGAAAACCTGCTTTAAGAATACGGTTTAAGTTGACAAGTTAAGAAGGGGCTCATGCGATCGAAGAAAAACGTCAAGTTCGTGCAGACGATCATCTTTCAATTTGCTTTCATTGGAGAAAGAGTCGAAAGCATGGCACCGGAATGCGGCTCGAGACATCTCAGGGTAATGAATTGCATTCTATTCCGATTGCGTGTGATGATGCTCTCTGAAAAACATCTTGGAAAACAAGTTTGAAAAAATCCTGCTCAGACGAACGTTAATTCAAGAGCATTTCGAAAGAGCTACCGCATAGCTGCTGAATAGTAATTACGTAAATATCCACTATGGACCTTCAACCTTTATGGTCTATACTAGGTGCTCAAAACATAACTAAATCGTCAAATGAGTTTCTTGCAATGAATTGAATACCAGTGTTTTTAGTGAGTGAGTGTTTTTGATAAAAGCTAATAAGGAACCTCTTCAAAAAATTAAGAATGGATTCTCATTCAGATTTTATGAGGACATTTTTATTACCCGGAAGGAATAGTCGGTCTTATAGGTGGAACCAAGGATAAGCAGAAGTAAAAAAACAGCGACATAACTGAAACTCGAACCCAGGTCTCCCTTTTTTTCGGCAGGTATTCTAACCACTAAATGAACAACTACTAAAATAAGCCACTAATATGCTAAAGATGGCAACAGTTTTAGGGATATGAAAATTTTATATACTTCGGCTAAAGTTTTGTTGTGAATACGAATTTTTTGTCTTATGGTTTTTGGACAAATACCAGTCACAACCAAACTCGGATTCACCTAATCATTGTCTTGATAATTGTGGGCTTGCACGAGTGGACAGAAAATCGGAATGCCCAAAACTTATCGTATGATTTATTTTCTTATTAACTGGTAGAAGAGCACGGAAATTATCTTTTAGTCATTTTATTACGATGGTATGGATGATTGCACTTCGGTTGACAATGGTTTTTTCGGAACGAATTATCTTCGCTATGCGAGTCATCATTGTATTCCAAAATTAGTTTGCAGAGGTGTAATATGCAGTGAACGTTTCATATATCGTTACAACTGTATTTTAGTGAATATAACCGTTGCCATCTGATCCGAAGGCCAAATTGCAACGTAATACGAAATAAATAAACAACCGGCATTATACTTTTTTGATACATGCGATCTTTCATGGTTTGAATGCTTTTCGAAATTTAACTTAATCATTTATAATTCAGCTGCGATAGGTGTACTCGAATCTTAGCCATTTTTATCGCAGAAAGAAATAAGTTTTTGCCATTTTTTATGTAATTATTAGACTACCTACACCAATGGAACTAGGTCCTAATTAAGACTTTGAATCCAAGGGCGAAGTGAAGTTCGCGATCGAATTGTCATAAGATTGAAATGAAGGGTACGATATAAACATCAAGTCTGTTTGCGTTGAAATATGATGGCCATTTAGCATTGAAGGTACAGGAAACATAAACTTAAGCTGAGTAATGATGTATCATCCCTCTCACTCGATAGCTTAAGAGCAATAAAAAGAAAAGATTTTCGAATCGCGCCGACCTTCACGCCAGGTCATTGCTAACGGAGTTATTAAAGTGGGCGTGGACCGTGGTTTGGATAAGAGCGATTCAAATTCGCCAATACCGATTTTCAGTGGCCTATATATCGAATACATGGAAGGAAGCGACTCTGAGTCTCGAGGATGCATTCTTCGTTTAGTCCTGAGGAATTCATCCCACAATTTACTGAGAAATTCTGTGGATTCCCGCATTCCTCAGGGCATCAAAACGCACCTGGGTAATTCCTTGCAGCCTTGCAAGAACATGAAGATGAAAATTCATTCCATTACTGACTCCAAATTATTATTTGATTCGTTCCGATTCGTTTCTATCTCTCCAGAAATATTCACCCTCATATCTCTACATTAATTGATCAAAAATCTTTCTAATGTTTATGCAAAAAATTAAGCAATATTCTATCATTAATCATCGATATTACATTTAGACATTTGAAAAATTTTGATTTTCACGGAACACACCTATTTTTTTCACCAAATATTTTATTAACATCCTAAAATACCAACAAATTGTTAATATTATATTACTAGGTCAAGTCTTATCTATTACTTCGGGCCCTCAAATAGTTTCTATAAATTATATAATCTTCGCAGGAATTCTCATTATTGCGGATGAATTTTCGTTCTGTTTTTCAATATATTAGCAGTAGGGGAATTAAATCCGTAACGTAATATTTTTCATCCTAGAATTACGTTTTTACGCTCTAAGCGTTGAATTAATTTCAATAATCCGACAAATTCACTTTTGTGGACCTCTTAGACGTAAATTTTTAATTTACCAAAAAAACTCGTATTAATATTTTGTGAGTTCAGACAATAATGCGTTGCTATTTAAAAGCTCTATAGTATCTCAAAGTAAGTTCTTTAGCATATTGCATAAGTGGAGTGCAGATATTATTGTATGTACACCAAAATTTACACAAAAAAGATGTTTGCAATAGAATACTTATGTTAATTTTCGAGATAAATGCACTCCTGAAAGCAAAATTTCCATTGATATTAACAAAATATAAGCAACTGTGACCAATACATCCGAGATTTTCCAACTGAAGTTTATTCAGTGGATTACAGATATAATGATATTCCGAGACATGATAGAATTCTTAAATAGATCGAATTACATATTTCGCCATGACATTTCCACTTCGCTCTCGTCTCCGAGATTTTCTTTCTGGAGTAGGGTAAACATCTCTGCGCGGCCTTCTGGTCGCCCAATTGAGAACGACTATCAAAAATACGATACCTATAGAGGTCATTTTCATGGCTGACGTTTGAAGTCCACTGTTTGAATGGAAGTGTTTATATAGAAGTTTCTTCGTACTCCGCGCTGCACCCGCTCCAGCATCATTACGGAGTTACTAAGTGTTTTTCAGCGCCGTCTAATAGTGTGTTATAATGGGTTATTCTTATTTATCAAATTTTTCGTAGGTTAACGTTTGGTCGTGTTGAACTATTGCTCGCAATTTTGGATTATCATTTATTGAGGACATTGGAATACATCACTTTCTATGCCAATCTGATTCTGACTCTCCCCATTGGTGCATGCTTCTCCTGAGGATGTTCCCTTCAAGATTAAATCCAATTATTGGTGGAAAGATACGAATCTATTTATTTGTTACTAATGGTGATACTAAGATACTCTTTGTATTTTATATGTGATGTGAGAATTTTTAAGTGAAATTGAATTTACTTGGTGTGCGTCAACAGTGCAGATTGTTTCTTATTCTCAGGCTCTTGCTAGGGTCCAAACATGGAATCAGTGACAAAGCATTACATTTTATATTTTGTAACTGACGGAAAAATCTCCAGGTACCTAAAGTTAATATTCATATGAGTTACATTTTTATGTAAGATTGAATGATAGTGAATAAGTGAATGATATTCAACTACAGCTGGCTGATAATGTGCATTATAGAGAAGATTAGGAATTTGGCGGGTCTTTTGAAGGTACATAGAAGTCTAACAAATAGCTGCTTTCAAATGCAGCGCAATCCTTACGTTAAACAGACCTCACTGGAGGTAATAACTCAATGGTGTTGAGTTGGGTATACAGAGAGACAGAGGAGTACTGGAAATAAAATAAATAGAAAGAAGATTAAATTGAAAACTTAGGATGGACAATTTGGATGCTTTCAACTCACATAGTGAAAAATTTTCTACTGCAAAGCAGAATATGATTATAAATTAGGTAAAGGTAAAGAAATTGAGTGGGATGAGATTTTTACTCTGGGAAAATATAATTTTGTAATTTATTATTCTGAGAAATAAGTTTCCAGTGAGAAATCTGGATTATAATAGGAAGGAAATTGAAAAATAAGTTTAAAAATTAGAAATTCATCATCAAAAATTATAATGATAAGACTTCCAAAAAAAGGCTTTTTTATCAACCCAAGGGATTATACCTTTTAGTCCCTGAGATAAAATTATAAGAAGATATTGTGGAAGAAGCAGTTGTTGAAAAATATTAAGTGTCTGTATATTCATTACATAAGATTGGAATCTAGTGATGAGAAAGATAATGTCAAGTATAAAAATGTCAAAGGTATCAGAGGTGGAAGATGGTCATATTTTGTAGAATTTTGAAAGAGGACAACATGGTAGTCAGCAATATCTTCTTTGAAAACCAAAGCCAAATGAGGTATACTTGAATCTTCCTTGTAAAAATGAGAATATTTAGATTGTAAACCAAAATAGTATACAATTATGTAGCTTTGGTGTATAATCTGTTTTCTAATCATTCCTATACAGATATCTGTAGGGTAAGATAAGAAATTATATTTAAAGTTAACCATAAGGTTACATCTGCTCTAATCAAGCAGATATGAACAGTAGTGAACTAATATCATCAAGTTTAAATACTAAGGAGGAAAAAAGAGGGTAGGTAAGAAAATTAACCAGCTAAGCTAGTGGTGTTGTTAAATGAAACACTTAAGAATAGAGGTGGATTGAGTTGCTCGAAGTAGTAAAAACCACCAAGTATATCTAAAAAAAGCAAGAGAAACACTTGGATGTAAGAAAAAGATAAATATCAGGGAGTAAATGAGCTTCTGAAGGTAATAAAATATGTATATCTAAGAAGATAATAGGTGTTGATAGATTAATGCAATGGATTATCTTTGACAAAAAATGTATTTAGGGTTAAAAAATTATCAAAGAAAATAAACTGATGAAGCAAAAGAGAAACAGGGCTGGAAAAAGTTAAATGTTGTAAATAAGACATAGGAAGAGTCTAATAATGTAATTAAAATTTTCACTATATGTTCTAACAGCTAGTGGAATTGTTTGTGAATCTTTTAAAAAATAACTAATCTTTCTAGAGAATTTCTATCCAGCTGGTATGCTAAAGCACATTTGTGTCTTGGATAAGGTCTATGTCACATTTTGTGTGAGTATGGTACATATTTCTCCTTTTTCAATACATGCATGCTACATTTTGGTTGGTTGTTTTTTGGTGAAAGTTCTTAGATATCTTAAGTCATTTCACTCATGGGCTCCCACCAGGAGTCGAACATGCAACCACTTTATCCAAAGCTGAATGCATTGCCCACTTGGTCATCTTGGAGCCATACATTTTTCCATATATTTTTTATTTAAGAAGTGATTGCAATGGTATACAAATATATTTCACTTTGTGGTCAGTGCTTTTTCTCATTAAATTTGAAATAAGAGTTAAATTTTCCAATTATTTTTTCATTACTTAGCAAAAATTGATTTTTTTATGAGTCTGCAATGAAATACATAAGATTGGGAAGATCTGAGCAAGAGGGCACTAAAATTATTTAGAAATTCTATTTAATTTAGAGCAAAGACTTGGGAAGAAATAAAGCTTAAGAAAGAAAGCTCTCAGAATGATATAATATTAATGCATGGTTGATAAAAATATGGAACATTAGAAAAAATGAAGTCAACAATAACAAAAGGTAATGATGAAATTCTGATTCAATAACCAAAGACTAAAAGAAAATGAAAAGAAATTTGAGAAAGAGAATAAATTTAAAGAGATAGATGGCTTAGGAAAGAGGTCCCAGAGGTTTCAAAGTAGTATCAATATTACCAATCTGTAAGATGTTCATGAGAAAATTTAAAGAAAATTGGTCACTTATACACTATGCTGCCAAAAACCCAAGGCTATCACAGACAGAAGGTTGTATAGAAAGTGGATAAAAGAAATTTAAATATAAGTTGTAAAATAAGAATTGAAACAAGGAATCTATAGGCCTTATAGCAGAGTTACTTTCGAGTAGTAAACCTGAAATTTAGGACAGGAATAGGACAGAATTTCTAACTTTTGGATTGGAATGAGAAGTATTTAGGACTTTAAATTGGGCAACAAATAATGCTAAAAGGTGTTAGTTGTGTGCCAGGCAAAATCCAGAAGGGTTTTGCAGAAATATCCTTTGTCTTCTAAATAATTTAATATCTAAACATTGTCATATTTAAATTATTTTTTAATTGATTTTTTTATGATTGATTGGAGAAAGCATTCTTATTGCTGATGTTATGGTAATACTGAGTAAGGCAAGAGGTAGTTGCCAGTAAGCTGAATGATCACAACAGAAACTTCTTTCAACAAAAATTGAGAAAAAATAACGTAGTGCTTTATAAAAATTAGATGTTTTAATAGAGTGGACCTCAATGGCTGATTGGTTTCTGCTGGTGATATTAAAACATTTAGCCCAAAGTTCATTAATAATTTTCACAGTGTTGATAGGTATTTATCAATTTCACTGATTGAAAAGTTATTTCTGAATATGATTATCCTTCACTTTTTTGAGGGAAATACTTATACAACAAATGAAAATATATATAGAAATTCAAGCTTTCAGAAATTTAAATTTAACATTAAGGTACTCAGTAGGTAGTTTTACACATAAAATAGTAATGGATGAAGTTAGATTTCTGAGAGTGATAAAAAATACATACTATTCTCAACAAAACTCTTAATAGAGTATGATAAAGCATTGTGAATGTATTCAACTTAATTTTAGAATTTAAAATGGAGTTAAATCAGTACATGAAAAGTGTTTTGTAAGGCATGAGTCTTTCTGTAAGATTTCCTTGATATTAGGAAACCTGTTCTTCATTTACTCTGGTAGCTTATCTTCCTTTAATAATATTTTCTTTATAAAACAGACCATGAATGTTGTGAAGATTGAAAATTGAAAGAATTTTATTGACAATTATAGAAGTATTTTTAACACCTGAAGTAATAGGAGCATTTATGGGATCTATTCTTTCTTCAAAATTACCATTAATACACACTGTACTTGTAGTGAATAATATGTACAAAGAAAATAGTTCCTCCTATCAAATCTTGAAAAATGGACTATTTTTCATTTGTCTCCTGATGCAGGATAATAAATGTATCTTCATTAACTTTTATCCAGCTGTGCTTCTTGTAAAATTCTTTTCTTGAAGTAATGGGTATAATATATAATCTTTTTATAAAGCTAATAACTTCATTCATTTTCATGTGTACATTTCTATTTAAACTATTAATCCTTCAAATAGATAACTCAGTCCTACAAATAAAAACCTAAGCATATCTCCTCTTTCTAAATATCAAATAATTTTGCTCTAGACGTTTGGCTATTCTCAGTTTATTTATCATATATTAATAGTCTTAAATGCTTGCTCATGGATAGCACCATTTCCCTTTTGTGTTCACTTAAATTTTCCTTTGCCAAACTCAGACAGATTTCCACTAGTAGTCAAATAAGCCCTATTATTCGTATATACATGCATACAGAGCAATACTGCTGTTCCAATTTGAGATTTGTGTACCTGCCTTGTATAATGACCTCCACTAATCATAATATTCCCCTATTATGTCCTAAAATATATCATATTTATCCCTTGAAATTACTTTTTAATTGTTAAATTCAAAAAATCAATACCACAATCCATTCAATTATTTGGCTATTCAATAAATTTCCCAAAATACCTTTCATTTTTACGTATTAGTCACTATTTACTTTTACATATCAATAACCAAAAATATATCTCAAGGTATCTCACAATATATTTATATCTTTCTATTTCAATAATGTGAAGATTAGTAAGATGATCTTTTCCTGAGTGGCAATAACTTATGAATGTTTCACAAGATTTATCAAATCATTTGATAATCTCTGAAGAGGGTAAATAAGTTAACATGGCAGTTAATTTAAAAAGAACATTAATAGTACTTAAATTGACTCCAAAAGTGCCTTTCTTCCAATGCGACATTCAAGATCAAAATATACAAATTTTTGAAATTAACTTATTTATATGTGTACCATGTGTAATGTGCAACATTATCTCAGGGAGAACATTTTGTTAATGTATTTAAATTTACTATTAAAGTATAGAAACTCAACACTTTTATTAGATAACTCAGTATGCAAATTAAACTAATACTTATAATATTTATATTGCTATTAAAAAGTAGTTTCAATTTAAATTATTGAAAAAAATCAAAAATATTTGTTTAAATGATTAAGATCCTATTTATTTCATTGAGTTTAAATTATAAACTGTAATAACATACATACAATATGTAAGTAGAATTTCAGCTGTAAATTTAAGGGAAAACTGCAAGTTATACAAAAGTAAATACAGTGTTTAATGATAAAAACCAAATACCAAATCATTGAACTTAGGAGAAATGCTATATATTTCTTTAGAACCTAAGAAATCTTTTTTTATTGTAGAATATATGTACTCTCACAAACTTTGTGTTTGGATTTGATATAATCATATCTAGATTAGCCCTTCCTGTGAAAGTTTCTATTCTAATGTATTCATCAAATGTTCTTGAATTGGTCAATAATCAGGTAATCAATCAGGCATCAATTAACATGTGATCTTGATTCCTCGATATTACTAACATCTTTTTTTCTTTAGCAGTCATAATACAAGTTACCTCTAAGGTCTCTGTAAGCTCCTAGCATCATTTCCATATTTTCCAAAGTAAAGAAATAGCTATAAGATCAAAGGAAAATGTTACTTATGATTTTTCATATGAAACAAAACAGTTGGATACATTTAAAATTTCAAGTGGATTTTAGAATATTAATATTTAAGTAATTATCTAAAATGTGACATTTGTCAAAAGGTTCATTATATTATATTTATTCCTTTAAGAATGTTAACAATTTTTATATTTACTCTTTTAAAAGATAATATATAGCCATGGTTAAGTCTAGCTTGTTCTTAATATTCTAACATTTATTATAAGTTGTATTGTATTGTATTAATATTTTAAAAGAATACCATTGCTAATTTAAGATATATATTTTAATATGAATACCTATCTAAGTATTGTATATATGTCCATTAGTTTTTGAGTTTGGAGAACCTCACATAAATGCCCTGATAGGATCAAATGACCATGGGCAAAGTTGTTCTGTGGCAAACTAACAAGCCATGCATTTGCATTTATTTGCAAAGGTATGAAGATGCCTTCTATTAGAGAATATTTGCCCTAATGAAAGTTACATTTTTAAAACTAAATGCCTTTATGCATGTGTGTTTCAGCAAAACTCTGAAACACCTGGAGCATTGAAACCAAATTCGGAATACATAATACGATCTGGAGGAAAATACAGTGAGGGTAAGACAACCCTAACACCACTAGGATTGAAAATATAAAATGCATAAAATGTCTGATTACCTTTGGAATCATGATATCCAAAAAAATTCTAGCACCCGCTTGAATGTTATGAGGTCATATTTAAGAGAAGCTAACTAGTCAAGTCATCCAGATTATCATTTCTCAATGAATGTTTGAATTTTGCTTCTCTGTTTTTAGTCGATTGCGTGTTTCCTATTTTTTTGATAGTGATAGTGTGCATTTTGAATAGGAGTTAATCAGTACAGAAGATTCTAGCTAATGAAATTGAAGAAATACTACTACTATTACTGTCTTAGTAGAAAAGGGAGAGTTTTCATATTATGGATACCACTCTTTACGTTGGATCACTATTTACTATTGTGTTTAGTTGATTGATCAATGCCAAAGATATATAACCCTCCTTTCTGATATCTTATTAATCTTTATTTTGATTAATACAACAAAGAATTCATAACTAAAGGTTTCCATGTACACCCTGTTGATATACCCCTAGTTACATCTAGTTATTCAATAGGAAAAGTCAGTAAATCTACTAGTCAGTTGCCTACATTCAAGGACTGGGAATATCCTTAGAAGTGCTTTCCAGAGAAATTAATTGGCTAAGAGCTTATTTTGCTCCTTTATTTTCATATTTATTCATATTACTTTTTTCCCTATGTTATTTCCCCACTCACATTTTCCCGATTGCTCCCTCCCTCAAACTTTACTCTATTTTCCCTAAATGCCATGCCCCTTCTGTCCTCTATCTACTCTCAGAAATTTTGCATCTACCACCTTCCTGATATATGGCCATTCCCTGTCGCACACTTTTTATTCTCGATCTGTGGTATCTCTATTCTTTTCTTGTCCTTTCTGCCCCCCTAAAACATTTATATCTTCTTTCCTATCACTCCACTTTCTATCTGATGGTTCTGTACCTTTCTCTCGTATCTAGCCTTTCTCTCTCTTACTGTGTACATACATACCTTACGCATTGACCTCAACAGCATCCAGCTACAGGCCTCTATTATATTTTTCTCCTTATTTTCTAGAAGCGAATAGCAAATATAGAGGCAAGCAACATGGTTCAGACATTGATTTCTCAAGGTAAATACGTACGGCCCTAAATTCTTCTACAGCTCATCATTAGCTTCACCCACTCAGTTCCTTTACAGAGTGACAAAAATTGTTTTTCTTACTCTACTAGGGCAGTAAATCATTCTGTAAAATCGGATTCTTTTATGTATCTTGCTTGTACCAGAATATTTCCCCTTTGCGTTGTAATAATTAATTGTTTTTTTTATTTTCGTTTTTCCGTTCTAAATTATATAGGAGGTGATTTTTTTGCTAATTTAGTTATAATTATATAATTTTTCCACATTTATTAGAACGAGCTACTTTTCTGTCTGTATATTTTGAATACGACTTAGAACAGGCGCCAAACTGTCGCGCTCTCTTCTGTTTAACTATAAAGTGATTTTACAATTAATTTTACGCTCTTGTTTACGACAGAAAAAACACCGTAACTTACAATTTATTTTCACTTTAAAATTTCTTTACTCTTGATAGTGACCAAAATTCTACATGCTCCTTGAGAGAGGCTTAAAATTTATTCGCGAAAGATCTCATGAATACATTTATGTGTATCCCATGAGTACATTTTACACTTTCCTATTGTTTTGAAAAACATTTTTCTAGTTTTTGACAAAAATAAAGGATGTAATTGGACTTGCTGTATATCCTTTTTCAGTATTTCCGACTACTTGTATCACGATATAAACACGATCAACGTTTTTATCGCTTCTGTTATTTTAACTCCTTGTTACCTTGTATACACTTCAATATGATTCTCTGGGCCATGTAAGACATACCTTCTCGGTCCCCTCAAGACATTGTCTTTAAATTCATCGAATTGAAGACATCAGCTTGAACATGCTCAACCGAAGGAGAAAGGGCAATAAAGTTAAGGGAACGAAAGAGTACAAACGAAAAGATGTAAACGAAAGGTAATATTCTACTAATTGCCGACTTGGCTGTTCAAAGAAGATCTGCGAGAGCGGAGGATCGTCTCCAAGAGCAGATCTTTTCACTAATTAATTGGTTACCTCCTAATTAGGATCCCGGATATTTTTGCTCCTTTCGTCGGAAGGTTTGGCAACATCGCTGCTTTCGCCGTTTCGAATTCTCATTGGCACCGCCATGTGGGTTGAGGGGACCTCTTTTGGTGTCTTTTCCTCTCTCTTCCTCTCGCTCCTTCATTCCCTCTCCAAATATACTCTCAGCAGTTCAGCGGAGCGTAATTTTTTCCGCTGCCCGATGAGTGGTCGCACAAGCAGTGGATTCGTCCAGATTAAAGCCAGGAATCTCATCTCCTTATCTCTTGTAAACAATCCCTCCAATCTAAAACCGGGAAAGGATTTACTCACAAAAGCGCGTCAATTAATAAAAGAGACGAGTTTCCAAAAAACGAGGAGATATTTCTTCTCATTAATTTTCCCTTTTAATTGGTCGTGTTTTTATTTCGGAGGCGGTTAAGGATTAATTTCATATTTTGAGTTGGTGAAATGAGGAAGATTTTCTCGTGATTTTGAGGAAAAAAGTTATAGGGAATTGTTGAATCGGTTATTTTATCACTTATGGGAGGGGAGAGAATCAATATCTTTAAATTATATTTACAGCTCGGAGGCCAGAAGTTCAAGAAATCTATCTGACCGTTTCGACTCGAAATCTTTCCTTCGAAATCCTTAGAATTTCAAATCTGACTATTGATTCCGAAATTCGTAAATTTACGAATCGTCTCTTTTGATGCGATGATGGGGAATTCTTTTTCTAATGTGGACAATGTTAACGGAATAGATTTGAATTGCGGAAATAGGGGAATCAATATTTAGTATATGAATGAATAGGTTAAATTGCCTTACCATTCCAAGGCGAAAATTTGAATCTCTCTTCCTCTCTGCATTCTCTGGTTTCAGACATTTTCCTCCTTCGTCATTTATGAATGTAAATTTATTCAGATTCAATTGGGAATCAGTTCATCATAACGATGAGAATTATTGCTACCGAAATTTTGTCTTTATGGCAAGTGCGTGTTGTATTCAATGTAAAATGTATGTAAACACATACAGAATTTCAGCACCGAGAAAGATAGAAGCAAAAATGGAGTCTTGCATTTGAGAAAGCAAACGAATCTTTCATGTTTTCGAAGGTTATGACAGTTTTGCGTCGACCACTTCTAAAATCATATCTTAAAGGAATTTTTATTGATGTATGAACATGCTGCGCTTAAACATTAAGCGTTACAATTCACTAATAATTAAATGATCGGAAATTATATTTAAAAAGATTATAATTGGTATGTTCGTTACTGCTAGTGATAGTAGAAACAGCGTAAGAGATTGCAGTGGGAGAGAGGATAATATTTACTGGTAAACAAAGAAAGAGCTTGAAACCGAAGAACATGCTAATTTGAAGTGGAAAAACAGCACTTGTTCGCAAACAAAAGGAAGAGGATACTCAGGCATTGTGAACGGTCGAAGCATATTTTGAAGTGCGTCCTTCGCCGCAGACCAATAGTGATTCATTATCCGATTCATTCGGGTACCTTCGCAAGAAAATGTCGACCCATTCGAGCTGACGAGTAACAAAAAGCCGGAGCGCACGACGAAAGAGTACCATTCATATGTCAATTCGAAACTTCGAAAAACGCGGACTGAATAGAAAAACCAGGAAAATTACCGCGGCTATTCATGGAGTAGGTGAATTAAGCAGCTGGACAGTGATTTACCAAAAGACTAGCAAGTACGAATCGTTTTGTTGCTACTTTTTCTGATGGGCTGAGAATCGCGAATAAATTTAGGAGTTTGACAGATATTCAAAACGATTTTACTAAATTGCGCATATACAGTGTCACGGGCTTTGCTTGCTTTTTGGTAATAAAGATTACGCTGCATATCATCTGAAACGTTCATCAAATAGTAATTTGGAAATACTTGCCTAGTATATACCTTTTCATTATCTCCAATGTGAGTTATCAGTAAAATATATATTTTAATTTTTTAAAACGAAGTCTAGTACAGTGACAGAAAAGCGTGATATGTGTGCACCGTTTTCAAATTTCCGAATCAACTTCAGATTTGAAGGTAAAATTTACCGAAAATTTTTAAGGATTAGTTTTGAAATCTCATTAATGCTCTCCATAAGTGCCCTTAAGAGCAAAGAAGTAAGTGTCTCCTGAAAATGCTGCTCTAGATTGTTATTCGATAATTTCGGCAGAATTGATATCTTTATAATTTGATTCAAAGAATTTAGTTTTGGTTACGAATCATTTATCAGAACAAGTAGTAGTAATAAGTAATAGCAGTAGTAATAAGTAATAGCAGTAGTAATAACGTAATAGAAGTAATTCTTTAACATAAATCCATTGATGAAGCAGAATCGTTGTCGACGAGCTAGTTTTCATCTCATGATCCGTTAACTTTATCATCCGACGCAGGTTTTATGCGTTCTTGAGAGAAAATTTGTTTTCTGCAGAGAACTGTGATAAGATTTTCGGAACAAACATTCAGAAATTCAATGACAACTTGTGAATCGCTCCTTTCAATGTGAATAACCGGCCATATCGAGTTGCAAAACAGAGCAAACAAGTGGCCATTGCCTACTTTCAACTTTTTTGTTGAAAAACCCTGCGTCCCTTCAGTTTCTCTTGCCTTTCCTTTATCTCCTTGCGCCAATTGACTGAAATCTACTATTGTGTCCTGGTAAAAGTTTTCCATCCTTGACAAAAACTCCTTCCCTCAAGAACTTTTTCCCCGTATTCCTTCGCTACTCAGTCCAAAAGATTTTTCCACCGGTGACCCCAAAGGAAATATTCTCGCAAAGAGTCCTCGAAATTTTCCTTTTCCTGGTTTTCTTCTACCTCACCATTTCGCGTAGTGCACTTTCTACAACAATCCTTCACCAAATCTGTTCATACTCTAAGATATTCTGCATTTTTTTCTTACACGTAGAGACACATTATCCTTTTCTTACTCCATTTATGTTAAATAATTCCTTGGATGAGAATATTTGGAAATGTTAACCGTATAATATAAGAGAAAAAATGCTACAACTATTGAATTTTTTGTTCATTTACGAATGCCAAAGGGATAAATACATTATGAATAATCATGGATATCACCTCTATCCGAAGCAAGAGTAATGGCATGTTCTTAATCTCTTCTTAATTCCCGAATTCAATTCTCAGGAATTTTTAACTCCTTTACACTATCTACATATTTTACCGCAACGACTTCGAGGTGAAAAGGTAGTTCGAAGTCTATTGTGGGGCAGTCACCGAAATAAGAACTTACTAGAAATATATTTTTTTTTCACTCAGAAGGGTATTGAATGTTAATGAGGTTATGATGTTTGACGTACACGTCTTTCTAGTCAGCCATTCAAATGGTATAACTTCGCGGAAAGAAGTAGTGCCACATTATGATGAAACTAAGTTCCTTGCGTGAATTTTTAGTACGCGTGTCAATCACTCGTCGCTTTGAAGGCTAAAGAATGGATAAACATTTCCATTTATTCTGGAGTACTCTTGAAGAGGCGTTCTTTCCTTGACCGGGGTAAATTTTGCATCGATTAAGGTAAAAATATTTTCATTTCATTCTAATTGAGGTTTACTCATTTTTATTGCAATTTTAATTTTCAGTTTAGCAGTGCTCTCACTGCATGTGCCTTCCTCGTTTGAATCTATTGGTTATCGATAGTTGTGATATCGTAGGAAGGGTAAGAAAGAGGTATGGTGTTGCAAATTCATTTGGTTTGTGCTATTGGTTTCTTGTTCTATAAAACAGACTTGTGTTCAATTCTTTTTCGATGATAAGGTGTTCTAAGATATCTTTCGTTTTCTTATCACGGTTTTTTTTAATTATAGCGAGTCTCCCGGGTTGACTTGATCTCCTTCCAAGAAAAACAGCTGAATTTTGGTTTTCTTTGTTGCTGTGTGTATTAGTAACGGAAATTTCGATATTACGTATAATTAACATTTTAAATTAAATTATTTAAAAAAGAAATTATTAAGTTTGAATGAAATATAATCCAAATCTTTTTCATCAGAAATTGTCTATTTTATATAATAGGTATTAATTGAATATTTTCAGCTAAATTTGCAGTTCTATATTCAATCTATAGCCGTTATTTACAGTAGTAGTAGTAGTAGTATTGTTAAAAGTGCTTCGACAGCTTAGGTCATTTCGCACATTGGCTCCCACCGGGATTCGAACCCGGGACCGCTTTCACCAAAGGCAAACGCGCTGTCCACATGACTATCCGGGATCCCCGTTATTTACATATTTTAGTAAAATCGTAAGGGATGTTCAATTGTAACAACTTAAGTTTTCACTGATTACCAGTAAAGTAGTAAACATTTGCGGTGACAGAAAAATTTGGAAGAATGATCGGAAAGCGATTGAAAACATTGTGTTGACGAAAAGTGCTAGCCAAACTACAAAAAAAACTGTGCATTCTTTAAAGGCTATAAATATGATGTTTGTGTTTGAAGCACTGAAAATCTGAATACAATTTAGCAGGTAAAACATTCTTACCAATAAGTCAAGCAAGAGCAAAGGTTTCATTTTCCAGGGATGCTCCAATTTAGTCAAAAATTAGCTCCACAAAAAATCCTGTTTTTCGAAAAGGTTTCAGTAAATAGGAACGAATTCGATTGCACACGCACGTGATTTACTGTTGGAGGCAATTTTCCAGAACGTAATTATTTAAAGGAAGTAATATTCCGGAACTCAACTGTGTGGGTCGAAACGGTTTCAGGATCCTCCCCGGGGCTTGCACGCGCGATTGTCTTCAACAATGCCTCGCAATGCGGGACCGGAAGCTGCCTGAGGAGCGGCGTAGTCGAATGCCGAAGATAGAATGCGATGGCGTTCGCAGAGAGAGTTCATGTAGATGAGGGAGGCAAGTCAACCCCATTCAACCATGGGTTGTTTCCTTTGTACAGAATGCGTATTTATAACGACCAAGATTTTATTTGCGGTAGGTATTCAATGTCTATAACTGAAATTGAGTACGTGTGCTTTGTTTGTATATGTTAGCTGCATTGCTAGGGCGATAAGGTGAATTATTTCTTGCAGGTTTGCCCTAATAAATCTAGTAGCTTCGAAAAATTCCACGAAAACATTCGATAAGAGGTATTCTGTCCACTTTAGGGCAAGATCATCATCTTCCTTTATCTATAGTTTTCATCCGAAACCTTTTTGTGGGTTTACCACTAGAGTTGTAGACGGAAGAATTGTTTTGTGTCTCGAAAGATTTTATTAAAGATGATAAAATGACGAATTTTACGAAAAAGTAGGCCTTAATTTGATTGTAGACCATGCTGTACTAAATTATCACAACGAATGTAATGCTACTACGGTATTGCACCAAATTATTTGTTCATTTAATTTTTGTAAATTTCCATTCTTAATGCAATATTACCAAGTGCATTTCAAAAATATTTACGTTTCGTCATAATCTTTTATGTAAAGCTAAATGTAGCGGTACAATCAAACATAAGTAATGTTGAAATTTAATATCGATTGTCGGCTCGTAGGAGTACTATAAATATTACTGAAAATTGATTATTCCTATAGTATCACATTCATAGCGAAAACTAATCTTTAAAGATACAAAAATTTGATGACAATTTATAATTGACCTCGGTATCATTCACACTGCTATCAGTAGTATCGGGGAAGATTTTACCCTGCGTAAAGGATAAAATGTAAAATATGTGATTCCCTAATTAAGTTTCGGTGCGTTATTTTCAACAGCGCGTGGATACTTTCCCAATAAAGTGTGGAGAATTCCATTTTATGTTGCCGCAAATGGTATCGGTGGCGTAAGTACCAACGACCCATGCATTTGCTATTATGGGAAATCCAAACTGTTGGAACGCAATTCAGAAACCACGACTACTGGGTTTAACGTAGATTTGTGTGCATTGAACATCTGGAACGTCGATATTTTGCACTACTAAAGTTAGCCATTGCGTAACCTTGGAAGAATGATATCTTTCATTAATTAATTCATGGTGAAGCTGCCCTCTGATCTTGTAATTTGAAATTGGGATACTATTAGAGGAAAAGCATCCAGAATTTTAATTATAACTAAACGAGAATTGATTAACTTATCGAAAGAGAGTTCCAAGACTCAAGCGAAAATGATTTTTGAAAATCAGTTCATTTATTCCAAATTTGTTTCCTTTTTAGCCACCTATATTATTTTTCTCAAATTTCCATTTAATGATAGCGTTTTTTCGTATGCAGATTTATAGAATCGAGATTTATAATTCCTACTGGTTTACTGGCTATTAATGGAAATGGCTGGTTATAAAAGTATTTAAGAATAAGAAGATTTACAAAACCTCAAACGTACCTTTCATAAATGCTCTCTACATCTACGAGATTTTATCAAATATTATATCTATGGCCTGGCATATGAAATAAAAGGGTCAAGGGAAAGGGTCTAAGCTTAAGGTAAATTGGGTTTAGCAATGCGCATCATCATGTGTGAATTTTATACTAATCGACGATTTGACTGAATTTATAATTTTCACTTTTGAAGTGGCAGTAATCGTTCATACTTAACTTAATCCTTATCAATCGATAGAGATTCAAAGATAAGGTTATTATAGTGTAAACCTATCAATATAGGTTTTTCTGCTGGCATCGTTTCTCTTTCTGTAGCACAATTTTCTGGGCTTAACATATCTCCTTTAAAGTCGTTCATCAACTTTTATTTTATTTGATATGGGTATTTCTAATTGAGTCCTTCAGTTGCATTTACCCAATAACTTGAAGCTGTAGTTGAGGAACACATCCAAATGATTTTGTGGGTCTTTTGGATGATATTTTCTACTGTCTTAAGTAGCACCTATTTTTATTCTCACAACTAGCCTAATTTTCTAAGGTTATGCTAAACGGCCTCCCGAAAGCTACAAGGGTAACGAGTTCGTTTCCTAGAGTGGGCAAGATTGATGTTCACCCAGCATCGTGATGAATATACGTAACTATCTGAATTAAGAGATAGAAAGGTTCTGTTTATAAAAGTCAATGCTCAAATGCTCATTAGGCCATACCACTGAATGGGACACCACGCCTTGGATTTTACTTTAAATGAGCTCTCTCGATTTTATACCGTTCTTCGGAATTGAAATCTGAAAAATGTCTCAATAAAGGAAACTCTCATATATTGGTAGAAGTTTGATCTGCTGGAAGTCGAGATTTCAAATGGAGGTCTCATTTATGCAAGAGATGGAATTGGCCAACACTCTTTCAGTGTTATTAAAATCGACTTCTCAGTTCTTTCTTCATCCTTCATCCCCTCCGTAACATTTAACTTTTAGCATGGTTATTGGACCATTTTTTGGCCATACTAGCCACCCCTTATACACCAAAACTTTGTAATAAAATAGCAAAGAAATTGAAGTTTTACACCGTCGTGACTTTCGAGTTACACAACAATATTGTAATAAGTAAAAAACTATCAACTAAATGTATAATTGACAAAAAATGTTCGATTTATTTCATTCGCAAATCGTGACTTTATTGAGGCGATGGGATTAAAGGGAGTGGATTCTTGAGAATCAAACCAAAACAAACATATGGTGCTGATTTTTTGTTGCTTCCTTTCGGAAAAAAATCCAGGATGAAGTGATAGCTGACATAAGCTAGAAAAATATATTGCTGTTTCCTCAGATTCCAATCAGAAGATAAAGTTTTGAGAGGAAACCGTACTTCTGTAATCAGGTAACTGCGCCGGGATCCATCCGACGGGATTTTTGGAATTGAGGAAGTACGGCAATCACTCCCTCTGGACTAATGCGGCACTCACGATGGAGTCATCCCAATTGATTCTTTTGTTGGAGAGGGAATAGGAAATTTAATTGTATGCGGAAATTTTAAGGATTGTGGAAGAGGGTGATTTGTTTGAAAATTATTTATAAGAAAAACCTCATATTCCATGGACAAGCAACTTTTGGAGTTTAGATGTAAGTCAAGGAGATGATAATAAATGTTTGCAAAATTTTATATGCTACTATATGCAGAAATGTGCCATTAATTGGAATCTCAATCATATTTTGTAATCCTGAATACTACAAGTTTGAGAGAAATAAATACTTCATATGGCCGTGAAAGTGTCACTCGAATAATATTTATATGATTTTAATTTGTATTCAATTGAATGACATTGTTTTTCGCAGAATCACGCCTTCAAATAAAAAATGTAGCATGTTATAAGTCTCTTTTCTAGCCTTGGGGCACTAAGGTAAATTTAAACGGTGCATTGATTTTCAATATTTACACCTGAATATAGACAGATGAGGTTAAATTAAAGGTAAAGGGTGGTCTATTAAAATTTGTTAAAAGAGGGAGTATTTTTGTTTCCTGAGTTGTAAATAAAACCCAAGAATATTCCATTAGCAAGAGGAACCTAATAACCTTTTAGAGATAGGTAGTACAACTAGTCGCAAAGAAACCATTATTTTGTTGATGCAAGGCAATGAGCTTCCCTTTTGCTCTCGATGACCCTCCATGCAATCGTATCATCTTAAATTAAAATTTTAGGTCGGAGTAATTATTCACCATTGATTGCCCGTTTAGGGTCAATTTTCCGGAGAAAGGTTTCAAGGTAGGGGTACCTATAAAAGTCAGATAAAAGGGGCGATACGATAATTGGAAGATGGCGTCGAACGCAAAGGGTTATCTGATAAATTAAACGGCAAAGAATTCTCGCAACGCATAACATTCCCATTCATGCGCCAAAGAACTTTCGCTCACGAAAACCGTAGGCGACCTTGCGAACACAGCAGAACTCCTTTCACGACTCCTATTCGGTCCATAACACTTCAGAAACGCGTACCCTTCCCCTCGCGCCATTCCCATAAAAAAGGCTTCTTGTTTGTTTCCCAGGAAACGCTTGCGACCGCGAAACTTCTGTCTCTTTGCCTCTTCCAATATTTCCTTCCCTTTATTTTGCCCTCCCCACTTCGCATTTCGCAGAAACAAATCTCCGATCAAAGATTTCCTGTGCTTCGCTCCATTTCCCTGCTCTTTGCTTCGTCACATTTTGTTCCCTCGGAAAAAAGCGGGATTTTTTATCCTTCTATCTCTTTTTCTTTTCTCGGCTGTTGTTCTTCGTCGCGCGCGTTGGATTAGGGGTGTTTTTTTCATGCGTTGGCTCGAAAAGCTGGTGACTTCTCGTGCTCGGTTTTTTGGTTCCTTTTGCTCCTTCGTTCTCGTTTGTGTTTTGTTCCCTTTCTCCCACGGTTCGTGTCGAGAGGTGGTTTCATTTACACTCCATTAGCGATGCCTTCTCACGCCACATTGGGAGAACGAGATTATTAAAGAGAAGTATGAAGGATGGAGATAGCGAATTGAAAGTTATCCAATACCCTCCGTGGCACATAGTAGATTTAAAGAATGCAATTGAAAGGTTTATCGATTTCGTAATTTTTTTCTTGGATAATTTACGCTGCGAATGCAGAATCCGTATAGTAAATCTAGCCATGTGATAATCAGGACTGAGTGACTTGCTACGTTCGCTTCGGAATCCTCTTATCATCATAACCTTAAATTAGGTTATTTTGCTCTAAAGTAAAATAATTCATAGATAAAAATATTTATTCCACCGCGAGTAGGGTTGCTAACTTTCGAAGAATAAATTCCAGTAGTTGTCCATTCCTAGAGCTATAAAATCTTTAAGGTTCTGTGGTACTATATGAAGCGAAACTTCAAATACCGAAGAATATACATTATTCCTTAATGAGCAGCATAAATATGCATTACGATAAGAAATAAACTAACTAACTAACCGTGTGATCAAATGTTGGATGAGTTAACGCCATCTCTTCAAAATAATCATAGAACCGAGTTTATGGTGTCAGAACTCGGGAAAAGTACAAAATATCTCCTAATATATCGAAATGAAGATAAAATATAATGTATTATAAGCAAGATTGCTAAAATTAAGCTATAAATAAAAATAAGCCACGAAAAGTTGCGAAAGTCGGTAAATTAGAAAATGAACCTTAAGATGAGTTTAGTTGAGCAAAGGCGGGGAAAAAATTCACAACCTTAGCCTCGAGTCATGTCTGCTCAAGGGTGCAGTAGGGTATCAGCACAATTCGTACTCTGCTGATAGCTGCTTGAAGTACTAATAATTTCGTGTCATTGAAAAATATTTTTAAGCAATAATATTAGTTTTCTGTCTTGTAACCTAGCGAAACATTTTCCTTATGAGAGAAATTCCTTTCCTGCCCTATTTGTTAACTTAATCACTGTATTCAGTAACTAATTCATACCAAGTCTTCCAATTTGGTAGTTTCCTTTATTTACTGCTCGTACCCGATTGTCTGTAAAGTTCCCCATTTGTGATATCCTTTGTTTAACTTATTTTTAATGATACCTGTATTTCTAGCTATTTGTTTCTGATACCAGAGAACAAATCGGAACAAATCACTCGAGAAACTGCTGTAAAAATATCGTTTTTGAGTGCTGTATTAAGCTCACAAAATATTCTCAGTGAGTAATAAATAATGTTTTATTTTAATTTAGAGTATTAGTAGTATTTTTAAAAGTGATTTGACCTCCCGGGAATCGAACGCGGGACTGCTTTCCCCAAAGCTGAAGGCGTAGCTCAGATGGCTATCTGCTCATCTGCCATTAAAATAGAGAAATCACACTTTCAAGATACGTACACGCGACTTATAATGGCCTTCAGGAGAATTCGAATTTATTGGTATTGTGCAAATTCTTCTATATGTTATAGTAGAGTATAGATGTATAATTGAGCCCAAAGTCGTTGGTTAAGTTTCTGGAAGCCCTAATCAAGCAATACAATTCTTAGATGGATAATTTTTTAATCTTTCTTACTAATTGCAAGCTTTGCTTCATGAAGAATCATATTAATTATTTGTTATACATGTTTATGGACCATTATAAAGAAATACAATGTTTAAGCTACATTCTAATTTATCTTGATCCATCTCCTTAATATCTCGTTGAATTCTGGACGCCCACATTTCGGACGTATTGAGGATATGAATATCCCCTTTCTTTAGTCTGGCTTCCCTCCTCCATTAAAGAGGATACACCTCAAGATATGATTCATCAACTTCTTTATATCGAAATATTAGGAGTTTCATTAAACCTTTTTCTTGTTAATTTTTCAACCCAGTTACCAGAACTCATACTTTTATGACAATGCTCTACGGAAGATTATTACTCTGTATATTATAAATTATATATATAATATATTTACTTTAATTACAGGGAGGAAAATGTCATCGTGCGATAATTCTGGAGATCGTATCCCTCCACGTTATAGCCACGGTTTCCTGACTAAGCGGAGGGTATAATACAGTGGTAGGGAAGTGTGGGTGCCTGGGGTCTTCAGTCTACAAAGGGTCTTTATGGGCATTTATTATGGCCTTTTAAAACTAAAACTCCTATTTAAATAATTTTATTCTCTAATCTTGCTAATGATGTCAACTGAAAAAATAGTGGAAAAGGTTTTCTTTAAGTTTATTCAGCGGAAGAATTCGTTTTCCTGAAGAACAATTTTGAACTTAAACTATTTGAATGTAGGAAACACGTAGCACAAGAGCGGTCTCATGGTTTTACATGCGGTCTTTCTTATGAGACCGAATACTAAGTGTGACCTTTCGATGGTAAAAGGTTGTCTACTTATATATTTTATACTGATATCATTACAAGGATTTCATCTTTGTCGTCAATATTTCATTCATTATATTCTATTTTTGGTTCTATAGAAAGAAAAAAATAAGCTCTGTTCAGCATTTACGCAGAAACAAGCATGAAGTTCAGTTGGAAAAGCAATATGTGTGAATAAATCAATAGTTTTTATACGATGATAATGATGCTATGAGATTATATTTACATATCCGATAATACCAGCCACTCCTGTTCTTTAATAGGACTATTCCTTGCGAGATAAGAAAATATATATTTTGTAATTTCCGCTAGATATAACTCAGACGACCAGTTTCGGCACCAATCCTTTTCATCAAGACCTGGATTGAATCTAGAGGAAATTACAAAGTGTTTATTCTCTTATTTCATTATGCATTTTCACGCAGTCCGGTCAGAAAAGATAGACTTTATTTATTGAATTTATTAATCATTGTATTCGTTAAAATAATTGACAAAAATATAAGTAAATTAAAAGTACATGCGAAGAAAGCGCAACATTTTAATTTCGTCTGTCCAAAAGAGGGATTTATGGACTTCTGTAGAGTCTAAAGGAGAACTTAAAATCGCTGAGAGTTCTTCCATCAATATTCTTCTTATTTATGTCTGATTTTACTCCACATCCTCTTAAATTCAAACCCCTCCTTCCCCAAGAACGGTAGCTGGAAGTTCGTTGATTTTCAAAAGTATTAGCTTCGCCGGGATTTCCGCGAATGACGTCTCATGAATTGGAGAATTGATTCATCTGCAGCGGTTCAGGGCTGAACTAATTTCGGAGGAATTGGAGGAAAACGTCCTTCATTTGCGGAGAGATTACCATTGAGCGGGATTTCCGGAGTAGAGGGCAGAATGTACCAATAACATTTTTATCTTTTGTTCGCACACTGTGGAAAAGGAAGGAAGGACTGATTTTTTTCATGTCTCATAAAAAAATTCTTTATACTTCGCAAAGAAATCTTGTTTTACTCTTTCAATTATTTTTCACTCTGAAAATGTTTGAAATTTTCTCTCTTTCAAGTACTAAAAAGAAAATTCGGAATACCTTCCTAGTTCCAGTTTGATTGGAATAATTGGCTGGAGAGGCTTGCGTTAGTTTGGAGGAAAGAAGGAACACCAATAAAAAAATACATGCTCTTCCTTTATCACAGCTTTGAGATTAAATATTAGTTATTTCAGATTAAAGAGTACAGTTTCTTCGAGGAATTAGCGGAAAATGTGATAGTATACTAATATAATTCGGAGGAGTATACTACATTAAAGGTGGTCTTAACCCTCGACAGACTACGGATGCCATATGGCATCATCCGACACCTACTTTTATTTAATTTTGTATCACAGAATAGGAGAGCTCGATGACAATGTTGCAATTTTGTATTTGTTTGGCTGGTTTTATAAATATGTTTGGCATAGTAGTTTATGGGTATTGTTTTCAGACCATCACAAAGCGCAATTCGTAAGAAATTTAAAATAATTACAAAAAAATAATTCCGGCCTTGGAGGGTTAATCATAGGCGATTATCTCAGAGAGTTTCTAATTTTGAAATTAATGCTATGAATCGATATTGAATGAAAAATTATACTTATGATAAAATACGAGAAAAAATCAAAGGGAAAATGAAAAGAATTTTACGTGTAAGTATGGTTTTGTCTTTTTTGGTCTTGCTAAGATGAGAATGTTAATACGTTAGTGTTTAAATTAACTTCTGGAAACTTGAATTAATGTAGAAACATTAATGTAAATTTGTATCCTGGGTTATTATTATAAATCTTATTAATCTTTTAAGGATATGTAAGTCGTACCAAGAATACTGGAAAAATATGGCAAAGTTATGGATTTCCAAAAATAAGTATTATTTTGATGTTGATCAATTACATATACTTTTCACGTATGTGGGGCTATAAAGGATTGGGTATTAACATATTGACTCTATTTTCAAAATAAATTCGACTTGGTCCTCATAAATCTATTACTAAGACATTTGAATACATAGATGCGTCGTGGACACTTGGTAAAATTCCATTCCGCTCATCGTAAAGCAACGATTTCCGTAAAAAATAACCCTCAATCTGATATGCATACTAATGCGCTGTTTTTAATAAACCCTATTTTACTGTAGAGAATCGGAATTTCCGAATAGCGTGGCAGGTTTATTAGATTACGAAATCCCCGAGATTTGCCAGTGGTCAACGGTTTTCGTAAAAGTGCCTGGAATAATCTGCAACCTATAGATATAGAACCAAAAACTTTCGGCGCTCCTCAGTCCCCTTCTATTCTGAATTATGTGCAAAGTTAAGCGCAACTCCTGGAAATTAAAACAACGGCCTCGAGGCGAAGGATTTGCAATTCAAACATCCCATATTTTACCTACGACAGCACAGTCCCACAGGGAGCAAAAACATCACAAAAAAGTTTCGAGGCCGGGATTCCTCGGTCAGAATTTATTTTATTCGGAAAAAAAGAAGCTTTTTAAATTTGCTTCCCTTTTTTTCCTTCGGGAAGTGAAGCCGAAAGGAAAACATGCTTCCCCATCAATGGAGCCGGGCAGATAATTGCTGAAAGTAAATTACGGAGGGAGAAGAATGGACTGTATATATCTGGAGAGATCTGCCAACATGTGTGCTAAAGATGAGCGAAGTACGGAGTTACTCGGCGAAAAGGGGTATTTGTGGAGTTAAAAGGAAATACGTATCGGGAAGAAGACGCAAGAAGACTGATAAACGAAACCCGCATCTTCCTCGTTAATGTGGAGAGGCACGGAGGGTTTTAACGGTCTCGATAACGATGCAGGCAGCGAGGTAATAAGGCCGCAACGGTGATCGAACCCCTTCTGTTTGCGTTTTTTGTACGTCCGTACTGAAGCGCGTCTGTCGCTAACGAGAAGCTCCCCTAATATTTGCGCGAGCACACAAAACGCCGCGTTTTTCTGATGTGATAAGAGCTCCTTCCTTTCCTTGTTATGCCCTTTTAAAGTTTACTCTCTCTATTTTTGTTTTCATCGACAGCGAGGTCTTGTATTCGCGAGTACTCGGCGTGTGGATTTTTGAGATGGCATCGGAACGCTAGAGAAGAGCGTTCCGTGTTGTTTACGATGAAGAGTAAACTAACCGACGCGATTTTAATTATAACTGTTTTTGATGATCAATCATGCTAAATACAGCTTCCGTTGATTAACTCGGTGTATTAATAAATAGAAAAGAAGACTGCAATAACAAATGGTTTCCTGCTGGTTTGTTGACGTTTGGGTACTGTGTAATTAAGGAAAAAGATTCGCATCAGATATGGAATGAATCACTTTGGTTATTCTCTTTAGAAGATCAAGCTTTCCTGAAAGATACATAAGCAATTATTAGAGTGATTATAAGATTTCTGTTTTACCTTGGAGAAAATATTTAGCGAGAAATAGAAATATTTAGTTTTCCGCTCTCCTTACCCAAACAATTGGAAATTTAAGAATGGTCTTTCCTTCTATGGATTTAGCTTGTATTTCAATACATTAAAATAGTATCAGTGTAGCGCCATAAATTAATATATTTCAATCAGAGCCCTCAGCTTATTTATTTCTCTCTGTCACTTCCTAACAACTCTCTCTCTTTTCATGACGCTACAGTCCTTGGCGGGCCTTGGTCTCCACAATCTTCCTCCAGTTTTCTTTATCTTTAGCTCTTCTCTTCCATCCTTCAGTAAATATTAATTGCTTGTTTGGAACTTACATTAGCTATCATTCTGAGTCTCGGTCTGCCGTTTCATCTAATTTGGAGAAATTTTTCCCTCGATATTCTTTTGGGCATGCTTTCTTCTGACTTGTAGGGCCCAGACAGTATATTCTCTGAGCTTTCACAGCTCCATGTCCAGGCCTCCAATTAAATGGTCTAGCTCTGCATTATATATTACTGTCCATTCATTGTCCTTCTTGCATAAGTCTATATGCCTTTATAAATATTTTTCGCTCAAATACGCAACTTGATGGAACATTGATCTAACTTCTTCTCAGCCCTCGTTTCCGTTGTATAATAGGCCACAGGCCAGACCAAGGTCTTATTTCTTTATCATTGTCTTTTCTGTAATGAGTTGGTCCCTAAAGAGTTTTCTCTTAGCAAAGTAACCAGCGTTGCTTGTAATATAATCAATTAAGAATGGCGTAATTAGACCCATGAGCCGCGCAATAAATAATTATGAAAAATTCAAATTAAGTGAAATAATTTAATATAAAATACCAATGAAATGCAATAACTTTTTCTTCGTCAATCTTTCAAATATTTTAGATAGTGAATTAGTCTAACGTGTAGTAGCAAAAACCTATAATTTTGTCGAAAGTATCGATCTGTCCCATCGCATTGACGATTTATTTTGCAAGGAGAAGAAGGTGAGAAAAGATTGATTAGGTGATTTAAATTTTGCGGAGATGCTGTCTTATTTATAAAAAGCAAGAAAATCGCACGTTTTACCTAAATAGCCTGAGGTAATGAAGAGTGTACACTCTGTAAAATACATTGCTATAGCTCAATAAAGACAACGACAGTTTCTATAAGGGATTTATACTGCAAAATATAATTCCGTGAAAATAACTTTAAAGTAATAAGTCAGCAAGAGATATGAATTTTTCCAATATTGTTCGATTCCTAATCATTCTCTTTCGTATAAATGATTACTCCCGATATCCTAAATTCAATGGAATACATAAATGCTTGATGAAAACGTGAGTTAAATGAATTTATATTGCATTGACGTGTGTATTCAAACAGAGCTTTGTAAATGGGAAAAGGATTCGAACACAATGAGTAGTAATTTTACAGTATGAAATGCACTTTTCCATAGGCTTTGATTAAATAATTTCATAACCAACATTGGATGAATAAGAAGGATTATTTAAGGTAATGAATTATCAATTAAGGGAATTGATGCAATCAATGCAAATGATTTGCAGATTGTGGTTATAACTATACAGATATATTTTTATATGAAGCTGACAATTTAATTATGATAATGCTGATTAATTTTGGTCTCTATTTATCGAGTGCTATGAAAATTGTTATTCATGATGCCATGCATACATTGACTTATTCACTGTACGGCTCTGGCTGAGTGAGGAAAGCAATAGAAAATGCCCTCAATCCTTATCGAATCAATGATGCCTTATTCCCACACCAAAAACCATTTTTGGAATAGTAAATGTTCAACACAGCCTTTGGCCTGAATAATTTTGCATACATTACAGTACAACAGCATGTTAATGAGGCAGTTTTTATGATTATTCATTTCGAATATTCGTAAATTTGTGAAAATAAATTAAATAAAGCCTTAAATTCTTATAATTGTATGCATGGTTGAGCGTCTTCGGTCTTCATGAACCCAATTTAATTATCATAACAATGACCACAAATTAAGTTTTTACAATCAATCAAATTCAAATTTCGAATTTAAAACTATTAGTGCTATAGTAATGTAATTTTCAGCTAAGACAGCTATCAAGAAAGTAAAGTATATTTATTGATGTTTGGGTAATGTATTCTCTATGATTAAGCGTGCATTGATCGTGAAAGTAGTAATTGATTAGTATGCAGAAGCATCTTTATTATTTTCAGCGATTTAATACAAATACATTAAAAAAGTTCGACAAAGAACTGCTCCACTCTTTTACGATTAGACAGCGTTACTTTCTCTCCTTTTTAATAATACTTAATTCGAATAATGGGTTTCACTGGGTTTCATGTGCTGAATTTCTAAAATATCGCAGTGCCTGAGACATCTTCAGAGACCTACGTGGTGTAAATATACTGTATGTATCCTTCTTTCTTTTCCTTTTAAACCCTCATAGATCGTCACCGGGGTTATTATCTCGGAGTAATAACAGATAAACCTCAATGAAGTCTCATAAAATTTCTCTTTAAAACTCAATATCCCTGCCTCAAGAGCAAAATGTTTTTTTCTAACTTGCAAAATCTCAACAGTGGACTGTGTCCTGGAAACTTGAGGGGTGTAATCTTGGAAATATTTGAGGAAAGCTGTACAGTATTAGAAAACCACTCTTTTATTAAGATAAAAAGTAAATTTACTTTGAAAACATCAAACTACTCGTATCCCTCACATATAACACGACCTTTTTCAAATTAGTGTTATAGGACGATGAGGGAATAAAATATTATTTGAATACATTATGGCGCAAGAAAACTTATGGCTATCTGGAAGATGGTAGCATTACTAATTCGGATTTTTTTCTGGATAAAGTCATTGAATCTAAGATTTTCTAGGATATGCAGTATTTCTTTGCTTTTAATCTTTTTACAATTTGAAAGTCACATTTACATTTAAACCCTGCAATCCGCCAGTGGCGCGTGGTAGAGGGTGTAAGACACCGAAATCCCTATCTAACCTGGAGAGCTATTAGCTTCTCTAATACTTCGCGGAAAAATGACCAAAATTAAGTATCTGTCCGTGCAACTACTTCCCTGTATCGCTTTTTTGTTTTCTCCTGTAGATCGCGTAAGTTTGTAACTGGGATAACAATATCAGTTATCTCCTCCCCGAAATCGGTAGTGATAAATTTATCAAAAAGTTTCCGTCGATATTCAAGTCTTCTATCACTAAGAGAGTTCCATCCGAGGGATTCAATCATAGCCGAAACACTGCTCACAAATCTAAAATCTCCCTTGACCAACCTAGCTGCTCTAAGTTGAACCATCTCGAGATCGGAAATTAATCCTACTTCGTGAGGATCCCAAATCGCACAGCAATACTCAAGTAGAAGTCGAATTAGGGAAAAGTGCGCTATTTATTTTACTCTCGATGAACATCGCCTAAGAATTCTACTGGCTAACCTTTGTATTCGATTTGCCTTTCCTATTACGCCTAGAATACGCTCTTTGAAAGAAAATTACTGCTTAGCGTAATTCCTAGGTATTTATGATGCATCACGAGCTCCAAGGGATTTACTGAAATTCTGTATGGTACGCAGGTAACGTTAGTGGACAGCGTGAAAGTCATGGCAACGCACTTCTTTACATTCAGCTCGATCTGCCAATCACTACATCAACCCGAAATCATATTCAGATCATTCTGAAAACAACCAAAGTCATTTTGAGTTACCATCTCCCTATACACAACAGTATCATCAGCGAATAACCTAACCTTGCATTTAACATTATCCACAACATCGTTAACATATATCAGGAACAAAATTGGTCCTAATACACTTCCCTGTGGAACACCGGATGTAACACGAACCTCATAAGAAACCACATCGTTGAGAAAAAGGACTAACTGGGTAGCACATGACCTACCTTTACGGAAACCGTGTTGACATTGACCAATCACCCCTGCGGGTAGGGGGATGGAGAATACTCCCGCGGCATCCCGGCCTGTCGTAAGAGGCGACTAATTGGGCGGGGAGAAAACCCCGAGAACAAACCCCTCGATCAGCAAGGGCTGAGTCCGGGCAGTTTTTGTGAATCAACTGTCTATGTGAGGTCATGCCAGCTGACCAAGGATTCACCCACGTGTTTGCCGTGCGTGGAGACCCGTAAGGAGGAGATGGGTGTCCTGGAGGTTGAGTGCCAACCACAAGCAGAATAGCTGCTGATGCACTTCAAGTCCAAATGGACTTCTTATACTATCTGGCACAACACACCTCTTTGGCCCCGAATTCACTGTAAACGGGAGGCCAGGGAATAGCACACCCTGGTCAATCGGCTACTGATGGCTGGGGATAAAACCCTTTCTAGCGTACGTCAGTCCTGTGCGAGTGCTTGGGATGCACGCACCATTCTGGTGGAGGCCAATGGGGGGGTGTGGTTTGGAGGAGCCACCGCCGTCCCAGAGGCCATTCCCAGTCTGTTCTGCGGCATCCTGGGCGCTATATCCCTTGGGTAGCCCTGGCGACCGTATTGGTTTGCGATGCGGCGTCCCAGTTTGTGTGGCTCCATGGTGGGTGGGGAGCTCAGGGGATGAATTTTTTTATGCATCATATGCATCCTAACCCTCCTCCACCAAAAAGACCCCGCTCAGGAATGGGCGGGCGAGAACCAGTAGAAAAATGCAGAAAGTACCTATTAGTAAAAAGTGAAAAAGAAGGCGAAAATCTCACCAAGGTGTCCCCCTTCTTGATTCACAAAGTGCTTTCCAATCTTGTCCCAGGAAACCTTGAATCGGTCAAGAAGCTGAGGGACGGCACTTTGCTGATAAAAACGGCTGATGATAGGCAGAGCAACATACTCCAGGCAATGAAAATGCTGCATGACATTCCTGTGAAAGTAGAAATCCATAAACGGCTTAACACCTGCCAGGGAGTCATATCATGTTTCGACCTATTGTATGTCTCAGAAGAAGAGATAGCGAAAGAGATGGCATCCCAGGGAGTCATCTCTTGCCGCAGACTCACTAAGAGGCAAAATGGTGAAATAGTGAAGACAACATCGGTCATACTCACATTCGAATTGGAAAAGACTCCAGAGAAAGTTTTTGTTGGATACGAAGCATGCTCCGTAAGGCCATTTATCCCCAGTCCTTTGCGCTGTTACCAGTGCAATTTATATGGGCACACTGCCCAGTCATGCAAGGGCAAGTCCACCTGCCCAAAATGCGCAAAGGACAAACACGATGGGGAGCCGTGCACCAGTCCACCTCTTTGCAGCAATTGTAATGGAAGTCACCCTGTCTATGCACGAGACTGTCCTAAGCTGCAAGAGGAGAAAAAAATAATGGAAATCAAGGTCACGGATAAAATTCCATATAATGAGGCCAGGAGAAAATTCAGACAATTAATGTGTCCTACTTTCTCAAGATCATTTGCCAGTGTAGCCATTACACCTGTTAAAAAGATGACTGTGTCTTGCCAAACTGATCCCCCAGAGAAAAAGTCCAAAGAGACGGATAAAAAAAGTAAAGGTATATTGCAGAGTACAGGTGATGGGAAAAAACCCGAAAAAAGTCAACCTCCAAGAAAGGAGGTTCAAAACCCAAAACCTCCAGCTGCCTTACAGCCTCCTCCCAGGAAGGAGAAATCTCCCTCACAATTACCATCTAGTAGAGTCTCTGATTCCAACATGGAGGATGATGGGAGTCTGTCGGAGACAGAACACAAGACGTTGCTCCTGGAGCAGAAAAAAGGGAAACCTCCAAGAAAGGAGGTTCAAAACCCTCAGCTACAAATATCTTCTTGTAGAGCATCTGACTCCAACATGGAGGAAGACGAGAGTGTCTCAGAGACAGAACTCCAGAAGGTGCTCCTGGAACGGAGAAAAGGGAGGAAAGTCAAAATTAAAAGATAAATTCTGACACGGATCCAACTTCTGATGGATCATAGATTTTAATGTTTAAACCCTTATTTATTTATTTATTAATTTATTTATTTTACCTGCACATTTTATTTATTTATTCATTTTTATGATTTTAATACAGTGGAACTGCAATGGATTCTACACACACCAAGAGGAGGTTAAGATCTTGCTAAGAGATCTTAATCCTTCTTGTCTTTTTATACAGGAGACCCATTTTAAACATACTAGTCAGGTTCATTTAAACGGTTTTAACATTTTTAGAAATGATGACAACTCTGGTAACAGAGCTCGTGGAGGGGTTGCTGTATTCACCCGGGAAGCCCTTTACACTTCACGGGTGGTGTTGCAGACACCCCTCCAGGCCATAGCTGTCACTGTTGCAACTCCAGAGCCAATTACCTATTGTAATGTATACCTCCCGGAGTGGGCTCTGGGGTTGTTCAATGGCTGATAATAATGGTCGAGGACGACTTCTAGAAAACCTTTTTAATGATTTTAACCTGATTTTAATGAATGACCAAGAAAAAACTCATTTCAATGCTTTTAATGGAAGCTATTCTTCAATTGATCTTGTGATTTGTACTAGTGCCATTGCACCACTTTTTAGCATTTCTGTTCATAATGACGTTTGTGGCAGCGATCATTTCCCCATCATAATCAAGCAGAATACATTCAAATCTGTAAATTCCAACCATGAAGGGATTTGGGCTACACGTAGAGCCAATTGGCCATCTTTTAAATCAAATTTTAACTTTACATTTGATAGAACTCGTGGTGGGTTGCAAAACGTTAAAGAATTCACCGCAGCTGTCATTGACGCTGCGAGTAAAAGCATTCCAAGGTCTACTAGTAGGGCACACCATAACTCTGTTCCCTGGTGGAACGAGGAGTGTGCGGAGGCCATCTTGAAACGGAAACGAGCACTACGTATTTTCAATCGATACCCCACGAGTACTAATCTTGCCGCTTTTAGACGGCTGAGGGCAAAAGCTCGTCAAACTATTAAAAATGCCAAAACGTCCTCTTGGATAAATTATGTTTCGTCCATCACCCACAGAACGCCAGTTGCACAGGTCTGGAATAAGGTCACTAAAATCTCGGGCAAACATTCTTCCCCAAACATTGCAGGTATAGACATCGATGGCCAAATTGCCACTTCTCCGGATGCCATCGTGGAAGCCTTAGGCTGTCATTATGCCAAAGCAAGCAGCACAGCTGAATACGCACCCTCCTTTATCCAAAGGAAGGAAAGAATAGAAAGAGCCAAACTAGAACTCGGCGATGTCAGGTTCCCAGCGTCCTACAATGAACCTTTTTCGGTGTGGGAGCTGAAATCAGCAATAGATGTCGGAAAGGATTCCTGCCCTGGTGCTGACGGTATTCACAATGCCTTCCTGAAAAATCTCCCAGAGGGTGCTAATGAAAGTCTCCTCAATACCATCAATCAGCTTTGGGCTGAAGGGGTCTTCCCAGAATCCTGGCAGGAATCCATAGTAATTCCAATACCTAAACAGGGAAAGGATAAGAGTCTCCCATCCAGCTACCGCCTGATTTCCTTGACCAGTTGCCTGTGCAAACTGGTGGAGAGAATGGTGAATAAGCGGCTAGTTTGGTGTCTTGAACACCGTAACCTTCTCTCAAATGTCCAGTGTGGGTTTAGACGCAACAGGTCTACCATGGACCATTTAGTTAGGATTGACAGCTTTATTCAAGAGGCATTCCTTTTACGCCAACATGTCATAGGAGTATTCTTTGACATAAAAAATGCATATGACAAAACATGGCGACACAGGATCTTATGTATCCTAAAAGCATGGGGCTTCAAGGGTAGAATTCTTATATTTATCAAAAATTTTTTAACTGACCGGAGATTCAGAGTTCGAGCGGGAAACTGTCTATCCCAGTGGTTCACTCAAGAAAATGGTATCCCACAAGGGTCAGTGTTGGGAGTAACTCTATATGCCATAGCTATTAATGACGTTGTTAACAACATAAAATCACCAACCATAGCAACACTTTTCGTCGATGATCTTGGTGTTTTCTGCAGGTCATCAAAAATGAATACGGCAGAAAGGCAGCTACAAATCACCCTTAATAGGCTCCATCAATGGTCTCTTGAAACTGGTTTTCTTTTTTCAGAAGAGAAGACCAGGTGTATGCACTTTTTTCGACGCCGTGGCCTATTCCCCCAGCCCAACCTTAAACTTGGGGATGTCCCTCTTCCATCAGTGGACTCCATACATTTCCTGGGAATGACACTGGACAGAAGATGGAACTGGAGAACACATATCCAAAATTTAAAAGACAGGTGCTTTAAAGTTTTAAATATTTTAAGATACTTATGCAACTCGTCATGGGGTGCAGACCGTAAGTCAATGCTTCTTGTATACAGGGCATTGGTGCGGTCAAAACTAGACTATGGCTCCATAATATACTCCTCGACGCGAAAGAGTTACCTTCGCCCATTGGAGACCATACACAATTCTGGTCTAAGGTTGGCAACTGGAGCCTTCAGAACCAGTCCAATTCAGAGTATTTATTGTGATACTGGAGAGCCACCTCTTGAGACACGGAGAAAAATCTTAATGCTAAACTACACCAGCAAGATTCTTTCTCAAAGGGAGCACCCATGTTTTAATCATGTTTTTAAACCCAGGTTTATTGATTTATTTTATAGAAGGCCTAGGGCAACTAAGCCCTTAGGAATCCGTTTTAAGGTTTTTATTGAAGACGCAGGAATACAGCTTCCCGAAGTGCATAGCATTAGATATAACAAAATCCCACCATGGCAGATACCACAACCAAAAATCTGTTTGGAATTAAATTTATATAAGAAGTTAGACACTCATCCAAGAGAATACATGCACAGATTCATGGACATCCTCAACAAGCACCCAGGAGCCACTCTCCTTTTCACGGATGGTTCAAAATCAGAAACAGCCTGTGCCTGTGCAGTAGTATCCTCCCAAGACGTTATCTCCATGGCAAAGTTGCCCTCAGAAAGTAGTATTTATACAGCAGAGCTATATGCAATCAAGCTTGCGTTAGCTAACATTAAGTCCAGCGATACCCAGTTCATGATCTGTAGTGACTCTATGAGTGCATTGCAATCCATTTCCACTCTCGACTCCTTCCATCCTCTCGTCCAGGAGATTCATGCTTCGCTTGCCCGTTTAGAGGCAAGAGGAAATAAAATTTACTTTATCTGGGTCCCCGGACATGTTGGAATCAGAGGGAATGAACTTGCCGACTCTGCAGCCAAAGAAGCACTTGGAAAAGTTAATGTAGATACTCCACTCATGGCAACACTCGACATCCGAAATATGTTTCGTAAAATCATTTTAAAATTATGGCAGGACTCATGGCTGACCATCGAAAATAATAAATTGCGCGAGATCAAGTCCGTCCCAGCCCCTTGGTCTTCCTCTATCAGGAGAAGTAGGCGGGAGGAAGTAGTGATCACACGCTTGAGGATAGGGCATTGTGCACTAACGCACTCGTATCTCTTCACGCAAGAGAAGAATCCTCCATATTGTGACCATTGTGAATCTCGAAGTAAAATTAATTAAACAGATTTAAAAATATAAAATAGTTTAAAAATATAAGTATTAAAGAATAAATTTGAATCGGATTTTAAAATTTCAACTTGTGCTAAAAATTAAATAATATTATGATACATATATATCCTCTGTATACGGTGCAACATGACCTTTGCTGTCGAGGCACCTTATAACCTATACTACTACTACTACATTGACTAATTGCCCCCTTGTCACTTAGAAAACGCATTATTGAACTCGCTGTGATGTGCTCGATATTATGATTTCCTATATTTTTGGATAAGAGCCTAAATTTATGAATAAATCTTATTTATCGTGATTTTCGGATTTAGCATTTCTGCTACATCATAAATTTAAACGTACGTCAACCTATAATTTAACACTAACATACAAATTGAAGTGAACTAATTTGGAATGAATGGAAACGTAGGCTGAGGATTTTGTTACTTACTACTACATACAGCAACTGGTTTTATCTGCTAAAATGGAATTATCGTTTCATAACTTAATTTTAATATAAACCTTGTACAATCGATAAACCTATTTCTATTCATATCCCAATCTGGGAAACAGAATTCCATAAATTGATGCCTTTAGCCCTATATTTTAGGTCCTTTGTGGTTAAATGTTTACGATGGTTCGAGGAAACCAATTCGCAGGGAATACTTTTCTCAAGACAAATACCATTTCTCTCGCCAATCACCCATCTCTCCTTCAAAGGAAATAATTTACTCCATCGTATTTTTAACATCAAAGTAAAACTCAATTTCAAATCGAAAACCAGCATGAATACGTCCGCTCTTGCGTAGGTTTCATTCTCATTAATTTAGCGCTGAGCACATCTATCTCACTCAGGGTTAGTTCCACAGACATCTCTGATTGGAAATCAAAATGAACCCGGCGAGTGCTTTTGAAGTTTCTCTTGCCTCCTAGAATGCCTCGTTAAAACCAAAGTAAACAATACTCGGATATCTAGAAGAAGGTTTCTTTGGCTGGAAGTTCCTTTTTAGCGAGGGGAAAAAAGTTCGCCATTTGAGTTCGCCTTGATTTTTCTCATCAGATATTGAATCGTGACGAAGATACCTGATTCAAAACATAAAAAAATAAGGTTACAAAGGGTTTGAATGGGAACACAATTATTTACATAATTACTGATATTCATAGGGATTTTAAGAATGTGAGAAACTCTAATTTTGATTAGTCAACTTTTTTTTCTCCGTATATCAGCTTAATTTTGAAATTTCTATGAAAGTAATAATAATAATCCCAGTATAATTAGCAGTTCTGAGTATAATAAATAACTATTGCAGATTCTTTCCAAGATTATCAGCTGATGATTATACACGAATAATGGCGTGTGTGTACAAATAAAGTGTTTTGGACCGTAATGTAATAACTTAGGTATCATGGAATAACCTAAATGTTGGCGAAAGACCAGCAAAGTCTATGAAACGTAAATTTTAATGTTTTAAAGGAATTAATGTTTTTCTATTATAACTTTGTTAGACAGAATATCCATAGATTTTAATTCAAAACTCTTGAAAACCTAAGTACAAATTGTAAATTCAATCTTAATTTTGACATCCAATTCTATGGATGCAAACCTTCCCTCATTAACATTTTTTCTATTTCTAATTTTTTTAAGCTTTTTAACGATAAACTATTTCCCTTACCCCAATTATTAATTGATTGTAGTTTTAAAATAAATTTATCATCTCTATCATTATTTTTATCATACTTATCTGTATTAAAAGTAACACATATTTTTATTAGTGTTTTGGCTGATAATTTGACAAAATTAATCCCTAGATACATCTCTACAAACTATGAACCATTTATCAATTTTAAACATGCTTTAGTAAATAAAATAATCTTGATATCTTATCTATCAATATTTCTTGAAGGATCTTAAACTAAAATGATTATAATAAATTATGAAACATGCACCTTTTCTTCGGAAATATAACTGTAATTCCTAATTTACCTTTATTTTCCAGTTTTGTAATGAAATTTATCTTTTGCTAGCGCTGGATCTTGAAAGAAAATCATAAATGATAAAGTACTAAATTCGTGGCATCGCGGTTTTAAAAATTACTGCTACTTCACTATCAAAGGATTATTGACGAAGCGTTGATGATTGCACTCGATTTAACATGTAAAGCTGGTGTTAACTAATTCTGAAACCCAGTAAAATATTAAATTTAGTTAGACTAAATCCGATTTAATTCTTGCTCTGTCGCGCTAGAACCGCATCGTGCTTAGTAAATAAATTTTTAAGAGGATTTCAACAACTTCTAATTGAAACAAGAGAGAGTAAATTTGTAGTGAAATTTCATAGAAGAGAAGCTGTGGAATCAAGCTGAAAAAGAAATTTATGAATCATACGATAGAACATAAGTGAGGAAAATAGTACAAATATAGAGCAAACAATTGTAATTTAAATATAGCGATATTTTGATCAATTCCTAGTTTATAAGTGCGAAATGACCTCAGCTGTCGAAGCCCATTTAAAAATACTGCTGCTAAACATAAAATGAAGACATGCGAATGTTAGGTTTGTAAAAATAGCATGGAAATGAGTTAAGTATGAATTCAAATATTCTGAGAAGGAACGATCCAAGAGTACTTAGGCCAAAGCGGAAAGTTAGTAATGCATAGAATAATCCAGGACTTTAGTTGTTTCCAGAACCAGAAGCATAGCAGATACGGAACGCAGACAAAGACGGCTTTAGGACGACTTAAACTTCTAGTGCCATAGTAGATGCAGATAATGAACGGTTCATGCATATTTTTCCGAGGATTTACATGCATTCAAAATACTACAATGGAATACCTTAGTTTAGTTTCTTTACAGTCGTTAATTTATTTGTAATATATTACTATTCATCCGGTATTTAATATTTTTATTAATACCTACATAGTTGTTCCCTTAATAATTTTGCAGTTAAACTAAGAGAAATATAATATGGTTGGTGAAAAATAGTTGATTAATGGTATGTGATACTTGATAAAAATTAATGAGAAGATGATATTGCGCAAAGTTAATTTAATTTGTGTCACATTATTAATACTCTTAACACTGCCTTTCTGTTATGCTAATACTGTGTGATTTTAATTCAGCTATCTATTAAATGAGTGTGAACCGAGATTCTAGGGGAAGAAGAATGGAATCAATTCACCTTAATTAATGTAAATTATACGGTGGAGTACAATTCTTCTACATCTTCATAAAATATTCTCGCCCAATCAAAAGGGTCACAATAACCAATTCTACATTTATTCTACGTATCCTCCGGCACAATGGTAGACGACACCAATTCGAGTTACTTAAATTTCTGACTCCGAACCTTTCGTTCATTTGCATCTCTCATCCCCCTTTCTGTAACCCTTGGGAATCCGAAGCTTATTTTTCTATCGTAGCGCATTTCGGTGTATCGAATTTTCATCCAGTGCCTGTGACATATATATGGACCGGTCTGAAATATTCGTCACGTCAGTAGGGAATGAGATCCCGTTTTTCGTCTTTTTCCACCTGTCTTTCATATATCTCCCACTGTTTTGCCGTCTCCCGCTAAGCCAATACCGTTTCATTTTGTTGTAATTGATTTCCATCCCTCACTCGCGTTTACGTTGGATGGATTGTGTTTTCAGCCTCTGACTCTTATTTCTGAGCTGCGGGCATTTTTTCCGTTTTGATTTATCGTATCGCCAACTAAAACTTCCCTTGTTTTGTTTTCCCGAATCTTTGTACGCACATCTAAACAATCTCATCAGCCAATTCGAACATGTAGGTGGATTCTTTCCTGATTCCGAGGAAAATTGTATTTAAACATTTTTCCTCAGTAGTAGCGAACGGAAAAAATGCTTTACGTGTTAAAAAATTCTGGCCTTTTAAATGTAAGTGTCAATACCAAGGGATACTGCAGAATGTATTTCGATGGGAAATTTCGTTCTTTCATATTGAAGTGCGCAACTTGCGTAAAAAATTAAAAAGAAAAATCCATAGGAAATTATTTTGCAACTGTTTCTTCGTCTATTTTCAATACTTATAGAAGTCCTTGATAGCATAATGTAACTTCCGATTTTCTTTCAAGATTTAATGTCCAATTTTCTTATCCTAATCTCATCCGCTTTACCCGTTATTTTAAAATTGAACCTAACTTATTGAGGAAAACATATACATCTCTGGATGGTCTGCAAAAAGAGAAAGGCAGATAGCAAAGGAGTAGTAAGTCTGGGAAAAACTAAGTTTAAATTGAATGTTCAGATATCTTATTTTTCTTTAGGATGGTCATTTGGATTAATTCTGAAGAAACTATTACGACACTAAGAATACATGTTAATCCTAATTAAGAGTGAGATTTCCTTGCTAAATTGTATATTCGAGATTGGCTATGGTTTTATTAGAGTATATAATTATGATTAATGTCAAAATATTGCTGTAAAGATACTGCCGAATATTTTATAGAAACGGAAATGGTTATTTGGAAGTACTCCAGCAGTCCGTTAGGAGTCTGGAGGTAATTGCATAGCCTGCAAAATGTTTATTTGATAACACAATACAGATCGGAAGAAAATATTTTAACGAGCTAATGACTGGAAAAGGTTACTATGAGATTCGTTATCCCCCAGAGAAATGCTCTGGTCATCTGTATCGTATTTGGTTTCAGTTATAGACATAAATTTCGTTCAGGTTTCCATTAAATTGACAGCATGAGGAGATTATTGATCTTTATTCTGCTTTGGTTCGTTAATTTTTAACAGCCAGATCAAATTCAGTTGATCAAACACGTATTTTCTGGAATACCGATGGTCTCATATACATTTAGATTTATTAAAAGGTAATAAATAGGCATTTTCTTTCAGAAGGAAATATCAGTTAAAAATAATGAAAATAAACGAAAAAATATACACTACAGCTTGTATCTGTACAATTAATAAATATCGAGAATCGTAGAAAATTAAAAATCATATACAATCAGAGGTTTAAAATTTCCAATAACGACCTACTAAAGGTGCGGCTACCCTTTTCTGTTTTCTCCGAGTACTGGAGAGAGAGGCGAGGAAGCCGACAAAGACATGGAATTTTAAACTTCTAATTCATTAACAGCCATATTCCAAAATTTACTTTCTTTACAATCATGCAAAATTTGATTAAACATATACAGCACGAAATGGTAATAGTAATCGTCTTTATTTGGGCGGCATTAAGACTAAAAGTCTCTCTTTGCATAATTCCATCGTCATTAATTATAGAATAATTAATTAATCCCGAAATAATGTCATTAAATGATGAAAAACAATACAAAATATGGAGAATTATAAATAACTATACAATATAAAAATTGTTTAATATATTAAAAAATTTGAACTCTTAATTAACTATATTTTACTGACTAAACCAAAGTAGTAAACACTGGAACACCATTGAATTATTTAAAACCATCTTTATTTTCTGACTTTGGTATTAAATAAATCTATAGAATTAGCAACAAGGTACTCACCCACATTACTCACCAATAATACATAGTCTGATGGTTTGCAAAGGTTAAATTTATCTTCTTATATACTTGGCACTCTTATTTGAATGAAAGATCATAATTCTGAATTGATTATTTAAGCATTGACCAGTCTATATGAAGTTAAATATAATCGTTTCCTACTGTAGTACAGTTCTAAATCAGTGTATGTTAATAATAGTACATAGTATTGATACTCAATCTGGACTTTTAGAATCTTAAATAAATTATCTTGCATCTCTTCTAATCTAACAATGTAAGGACTATAAAATGGATACCAAACTGTTGAAGCTCATTATAATAGTGTTCTCAATCGTGGAAATTACAACATCTTAAAGGTTGTGCTTATTAAAAAATAACAGTTATTCTAGTATTAAAACCTAGCAGTTTTAAAGCATTAGTTATTGTATTTTCAATATGTGTTATGAAAGACTTTGATGAGTCAAAGAAAATCCAAGGATAAATTATTTTGTGGTCTCTTTTATATTGTTTTTAAAAAGGAAAAATTATATAAAATTATTATACAATCTTTTATTGTGATAGAGAGTTATTAAATTGCTTCTAGCCGCAATAAATTCCATTTTGTCTTCTTTGTACCTGCCAAAAAACTGATTTAATGAGTTTCGTGCTGTATGGCTGCCAGACACAAAGTGCATAAGATAAATGTAATAAAATAAATTATGCAAAATGCTTATTTAACACGCAGATTATTACTTAGATGCATACCATAGGGAGTAGTGCATAATAATCAAACCAAATCAAGAATTTTTAGTACAATTCTCGCGCAAGAATGCGTACCGAAAAAAAATATAAAATTACCAAAGCAAAGTGGTTTCAATCCATTCTTGCATTCTAATATGAAGACATTTTTTTCATAGGAGTGGTACTGTGTTTTGAGACTTGGACATTTACGAGGCGAGGGTAACGAGGGGTTTGGATAACTAACTGAGGCTCATTTCGCTACTCTTTCAGAAGTCACACAAAGCATCTCCTTCCCTTCATCTCTGGTCACAGGCCCTAATTCTCTCTCCCCTTCACATTCGTATTTACCTTTCAAGTTCCTCTCATTCCGTGCTCTTCAGTCCTCTTCCCCTCTCGCTTTCTCCGTCTCTACACCACTGGCAACCTTTGGTCCCGAGCACCGGCATCAACCATCCACCCAACCCCTTTTTTCAATCCCATCCCAAGGTCATAAAAGATGGATATGTACGTACACCGGACCCCCTGTTCCTTTCTCCATCCAGTCTGCATTACGCACGCCCTTAATTAATCCTGCGTCGACCCTCTTCCTTCCCCTCCCGAGAACCGACTCCCGGCCTTAACAGACAAGCTTCGCGGTCTGCGTGTTTTTGCCGTTCAGACAAAGCTACTCGTGATTCCGCCCAAAGTCCCTCTTTTGTCTCCGTCTGCGAGAAAATGCCGCCATTGTGTTCGTTCGGCATTAAAACGCCGCTAACTCATCCGTCGCTCTCGTTCGGATTAAAAATATCGCGTGTCCGATCCAATGGCGCCGACGTTCTCGCGGAAGTCGATAAAGCAGCGGCGGCGGCGAGACAAAGTGATGCTTTATACGCTGTTTCCAAGGGAGCTGAGGATGACGGCGAGCCCTGAGAGGCTGCATCCATCTTGTGGATTGTCTCCCGGAAGGTCGGTGTCTGAGGGAGTCAAATTTGTGAGAGATCAGCGGTTTGCAAGAGTAGGGCATCGCTCAGTTATCGGTGGCGCTCTTGAGGTGGTGGAGCGCAGTGTATGTTCGGGACGTTATGATATGAGTTTATTATTTCAATCCTGATGATTTAGACAGGAAATGTTCACAAAAACTGGACTTCTGGGAATCCACATTCTTTGAGATTCAGCTCATTGAGAAAAGACGCCTAAGATATTGATGTGGATTTCATTTCCTGAATCGTCAAAGAATAAAGAAGTATCTTGGCCTTATTCCCATCACTCACGGAGTCTGTTTTTGATTTGGTGTTTTCCGATCGTAATTAAGTGTGATTTAGCGATGATTTTTATGGCCTGAAACCCTTCTCCGATCTACGATTTATTAATTTTTAATTTTCAAAATACATATCAAAACATAAATAAAAAAGATAAAATATAATTCATTGTCCCTTGTGGCCAAAAGATAGAAAACACAAAAATAATAATTTAATAATAAAGATAGATATTTAAGTGTTCATAAAAATGTTCATTCAATTATGAATTAATATATGTCATAGGAGGGGACTTATACTTTGCCCCCTCGATTCAACACCAGTCACTTCACTACACTTCCAGCTAGATTCGTCGGTGAGACTTAATAAACTAGTTCCACCGGGGATGAATAGAATAAACGACCTATAAAACAATATTCTTTATTAATAGAAAATCATAAAATTAAATCCTTTTATGCTGGGAATGAAGTTCGAGAAAAGGAAAGAAGCAGAGAAGGAGGGGAAACACTGCCGCTCGTTAAAGTCACGTGACCACTGATTGGCGTTCGAGACCTCAGTCTCCTCATCGCGGTGGAGTATCTCCGGGAAATGTCCAAGGGGGTCTTGGGGTCCTAGGAGCTAAGGGTCCTGAAGACAATTACCCCCACCGAGGAGATAAGACCGTGGCTCCTACAGTGTTGAGCCAGTGCAGCGTAATGCTACAGTCTGCCGCACTTCTTCGAGGGCTTCCCTGGTTTTCTCAAAAGCGACGGTCACGTCGTGATCCTTGCCGGCCTCCCCACACCGTCTGGTTCCGCGGTAAAAACCAGGAGTTCCGGACGGACAGGCTGAGGGCATCCGTGTACAGCCTGATTCACCCTCAGCTGCTCCTTCCCGCGGCGTTCACAAACTGCGTTGGTGATTCTTCCCAGGATACCATCGTGGAGGAGCTGCCAAGTCGGCGAGTGAACCTTGCAAAGGTTCAGGATATGAGGCAAGGTCTCATCTCCATGTCCTAATCGCTGGTAGTGGCAGTTAGAAGCAGCATTCATGGTCAGCACGACGAAACCCACCCGATACACAAACCTCCTGTCACAAAACCTAGCGTACCAGCCTCCTCTGGTGAAGTGGTTTTAAGCAAGAGCGTTGCTGAAGGCAAGGACGATCTATCCCTGGTCTTTTTTCTCATGAGATTTTTGAGATAGAACTTCCTGGTGGCATTTTTTAGGGTCCTATGCAGAATTGGAATTGCTCCTGGGTCTCGTACCCCTTTTTTGGCTCCAGTGGTAGTCATCTGCAGCTTCCCCAACGCTTCCGACGTGCGCCACCCGAGGTTGATGGTCTTCTACAGCCGCTTCGATGCTCAAGGACCTGCATGAAGAGGGAGAAGAAGTTGGAGGACTGCTTTCTTCAGGGTCGTCTTCAGTACTAAAAGTAGCCGCACCTCTTCTTCGGCTTCAGGAGTGATTTGCAACTCCCAAACGCGTCCGACCAGCGTCAACCCAGGTTAATGGTTCTCTTCAGCCGCCGGGATGCCCCACGGACCTGCTTGAAGAGGGAGGCAAAGTCGAAGGACTGCGCGCCAGTCTTCTTCCATAGACCCCGATAAATACTTAGCGCAGTCCTCCTCCGTTGGTCTTTTAATCCTTTTCCTCACCACCTCAAGCAATCTGCTCCACGCGATACCTCGCACAATATTCCACTGGAGAATAATTGTCCTGGAAATACACGCATGAATTTCTATCAGTAAATTCTGCAGAAAATAGAAAACAATTGTAAATTGATAATATATGATCTTTAAAGGAAATGTAGTTCTTCTTATAATAAAAAATATTTAATTGTATGACTAGTAGATGAAAAAATTAACTTTTGAGTTGGAATTTATCTATCCACATTCATCCAAAGAAAATGACGAGGCAAATCGATGAGCTCCAATGTTTAAAGTCAATGCTATCCATTTTAGTACCTACATCAGTTAACTGTATGGAAATGATATTAATAAAATATATATTTGAAAGATTATTCTATGAAAAATAATGTTTTATTTCTTCATTACTTATCCAGTTTCTTAAATTATTCTATCTCCTTCTTGGGCTTAGATCTGAGAAGGAAATTGATGGACCGGTTTTCAATGTAAATGACGCCAGATCTCAATAGGTAAATGCACCAAAGACTGTAATATAATGTAATACTTTTTCTAAAATTGAAATATTATTTAAGATTTGTTTGTAACCGAATAAACAGCAACTGATTAAACTGAAAGCAGTTACTTGTACACTCACAGCTTTAATCTATTGAGCGGATTCGAAGAACTTTTATTTTTTGCGAGAAAAGAAGAGATAAACGGTAGGAATTTTGCGGGTTATTACTTCGGTAAAAAAATCATGTAATATGAATCACACTTTTTTATGGAAACTTACTTCTTTTATTTCGCAATAGATAGCACGATTAGTTTGATCATAATTAGACATAATCTTATTAGCTAAATATGAACGAAGTAAATTTTTAAAAACTTCTTTTTTGTTCCGGTTCAACAAAAATCCGAATTTCAGTTTGAATCCGATTTTGTTCCACGCGCCAACTTATAACGGTTTCAAAAGTTAATTTTTCTCAATATTATATATTCTAAAGTGTACAACAGCATCATTACTCATCTGTTTCAGAATCTACCCATTTAGATTAAAAATTAGTCTAGGAAGAACTTAGTACCAAGGAAATAATGTTTAAAACATTACATCAGATAAAGGCAACCGTCAAACACTTAGTTAGGTTAGTTGCAAGTCGTGGTTTCATGGATTTAGTATTACTTCCTCCATTTACAGGATATTGAAATGGTTTTGTTGGGGACCAGAAAATCTGGCAATGAAATTATGATATTCGGTTTTGGTCCGTATCAATAATTTAAATTTTTTGGTCCTGGTTTGATTTTCAATGAGAAAATTGTTTCCTTCGATTTTACGGAATCCAAATCGACTTATTAAAAATCGCATGTAAGGATATTTTATTGCACAGGAATTTCTGAAATAGATACCCTAAAAAGGAGATTTCACCTGAAAATGACGTTATAGCATCGAAATCAGTCTTGTTTTATGTCCATTTTAAAAATTGTATATGTGGAATAAAGTAAAGTTTATTTATTTTATGTTACGATGAAGTTCCACCGAGTGAAGACCGAAGTGATTAAATTTTGTCATAATGTTTATCTCAGTTATGCAACATATACAATCGGTTCAATACAATTTTCGATTCCGGTTCGATGACTTTGGTAATACTTATAGAATACAGAAAAAAATTCAATTCAAATTTAGAGAACTGAGTGATCTCTCGAGTTTCAGATAGTGTCAGAGAAAACAGTGACGGAGCACCTCTCAGAGAAGAAACGTTGTGGGCACCCCTGAGAATGACGCCGCATCCATTTGGTCCTCTACAGTTCGATGGATAGCCTCAAGAGTTGGCGCAATGCCGTGATTGACACATTGCTCAATTTACGCGCACTTTGAGATGGGAAGGACACCGCGAGTTATGTTTCGCTGATCCTTGGTCGTAATTGAATTTCCACTTCTTTCACAAGCGAAACACGCGTTTTTTTATTTAAATCGATATATTTTGTCGATTAGGAAATTTGAATTCCACCGGTTTCTCTCTCGAGCAGATGTAAAAAAGGGCTTCTTTAATTCATTGCGGCTGGTCGTCTGGTTCTCTCCCGTTCGTTTAGGCACGTTGCTTTAAAATTGGAATTTCGACGGAGGGACCCTTTTTTATGCGATGCCGATATTTTAGCGGCGGAAAAACCGCTCGTGATGGTCGACTAGGAAGATGGAAAGCCTTTTTGCAAGTTTTGTTTTCCGATTATTGGACATTGATTTCGAAATATTTTTTCGAATTTCCGTTTTAAACAAATTGCTTTTTAACTCTTGAACTTTGATGCTTTCGTTCTATTCTGTGATGGGTTAGCCTTTGTTCCTATAACGTGCCATTGACGATGCATTAAAAATCCATTACTCTTTTAACCTCATTAGTATTTAGGGCACAAAAAAATAAAAAATGAGATTTTTACAAATTATAAATACTTTTGGCGAAAGTAGGGGGTAAGCTTCTTTAACGTTTTCCTTTCAAATTGGTTTCGTTTTCTTCGGTATCATTTCTATTCCTGGTATTCCTACGAATCTATGAGATTTTTATTTTAAACCTTAATCTACTTCTGAATTCTGATACTCAATCGAGGTTTTTGAAAGAAGATCACGTACGTATGCTGTTGAGAAAACTATCAATATTGCTATACTTACCTTAAAAGAAGAGAATGAAAATCAAAGATCCTGATTTCAATATCATGAATAACTAGATTGTTTTCAATCCAAACCACCGCAAAGCTATATTAAGTCGGGATAATCTTTCATGATTTCCATCGATTCGCTAGCGATTAAATTAAATTCTTTATAGCATTCGCATAGCTTTTGTTTCCGTTCTCTTTCGATACAACGGCGAGAATCTCAATATTATTTCTATCTAAACAAGCACATGACAACCATATCAACATCAACAATGACCATCAACGACCTAACTAAAGCTCGGTTCACACGGTGTATGTTTTCTAGCTTGATTCTTTGCGTGGAGCCCTGCATGCTCGCTAGTACGAAAATTTGGTGTCTGCCAGCTGCTGGGCATGCTCCCTTGCTGGATTTTGAGGAATAGGACAAGTGCTATTTTTCCTGCATGTTTCGCTGATGGTTGGTAGCTATGCGTTGCTAGCTGAACTATTTATTGCTAGCGAGCATGCAGAGATCCACGCAAAGAATCAAGCTAGAAAACATACACCGTGTGAACCGAGCTTTACTTTCAGATTTAAGTTAAGAATGTTTTAAAAATATGTAGAATACTGATTGTGAGTTAACAATATTAGGTCTGGATTACATCTAATCTACACTTGTACTTTATAATGTGTATGAAAAGGGGGTGTATGCACCATGACTCTACTTCTCTATTCAGTTAGTTTTGCGTGTTGTTCGCGAAAAAAATAATTTTAGAACTAGTCGTTCTGGCATCTAATTCCCTGATCTTTCTTGCGATGCCTGAAATATCTATATAAGAGGGAGGATACCCAATATCGACTACATCCTCTAAGAGCGTACTTTCTCTGAGTTTACTAATTAAATTAAACCTTTTAAATCTTCTCTTTATAAAAAATATTCCCATCCAGCGGCCTGATGCATACGATTAAAGCTCACTGACTACCATCTTTAATTACAATTTGCGCAATTTTCATACCTAATTTTTCGACACGAACATTTTATTATAATTCAATGTGGTAATCGATCAAACATGACAGCAACTTTCTCTATAGTATTTCATCGTTGGAAAATCTTTCAAAGGAGAGAATTATTGAATATTCATCAATATTTTGGATTGGTTGCTAGGCGAGTTAAAAAACTAGGTTGGCACCTGATGACGTACCATGATCCACTGTTTTGAACTCTATAACTCACTCATTTATTGGTCGGAGGGCCCTTTTATAAAACTTACGGTGAGTTGCTACATTTTTTAAAAATCGATTCGACAGATATTGGCTTCTATTAAACCCGAGTTAATGTAGCTGATAAAATATCGTGAGAGAAATGGCTATTTTTCTATACCGTGTGAACTGCTGCAGTTTGAAATGGGATTTTTGAGATAAAAGGTAATCCTGAAACCTCGTCATCAAAGTTTTCAATGACAAAAAATACTTGATTTCAGATTATCAAAATTCTCCTTCTTTGTCCTGCCATCACAGTTTCTCTCACAGAAAAACGAATAAATCATTGAATTATAAGGAAAATTTATTCTATATATTACCTTTCATCTACTTTATTCTGATGAATAAATTATTTTCATTTATCATTCCCTGTAAGATAGAGTAAAATGTATCTTTCATGCACTCTAGTTTATGGCTTTGATGAAATGAAATCTACTGAGGTACAAATGACGCTGAATGGCAGCCGATAATTAAGAACTCTCCTTGTGGAAAGCCAAGAAAATGACATAAACCATATAGAAACTACATTTATATGTTGGTTTGTATGTAAAATTGACTCTATCAATACGCTAGGGAGTAAAAAGTATAACAATAAATCGGATGAACGTTATCTTGACTATAATTGAGATGAAGTTTTTTTTTAAATCCTGCTTTTAAGAGATTTCTGAATAGATACATCATAAAATTAGTAAATTTCCACACTTAAATATATACTTTTCGGGCATCTGTTGATGACGACATAGACGAAACCACTCGAAAAATATTGGTATTTAATTGCGGAAATTAAGTAAGTTTCATTATTTATCTACAATGCCGTTCCACGAAGTCCGGCCTAATACTATAGAATTAATTTCTTAATAATCATTGGCGTATAGAAAATTTGTTATTCACTTAAATGTGTGGGAGTAATCTCGCAATATTAGTTTTTCCTCTAAAACTTTACTGTTGCAAAAATTTTCCCACAAAGCAAATATTTAGTTTATTCCTTATATTTAAAGAAAAGATGATAGAAATAAAAAACGAGGGTTTAAGTTAGCCTCACTGGGTCTTAACTCACCAATTCTAATGTCTATTTTAGATTCCTGGGGAATATGTGTGAAATGACCAAAGCTGTCGAATCACATTTCACAATACTATCTCTGTAATGTCTATTGATATAGTCATAGAGTTATTAGTTCTGATAATAATTCCTCAATACCAAATACTCATAAGACAATTCAGGAGGAATTCACAGATTCAGCAATCAACTGCAGTTATTCAAATTCTTACGAAGGTAAAACATTTATTGAGGTTCCAACCCTGCTATTTTTTGGAAAAACGTAGAAGGAAGATTGCGTGAAACCTTGCTATTTGAAATATCTTGATAATTTGGGGACATAAATGCATAATAAGAATTTATATGGCTTTCCCAAGTTATAAAACAATTAAAAAAGATTGAAACCGGAAAAATGAAGAGAGACTTCGTTCAGCGCCGAATTTGCCGAAAATTGATTTAAATAACCCTTAATGAAAGTCAACCGACCGGTGAAATTTTCCACGTCTCTGTGATGAACTTTGTAAGGGCGGAAATTAATCACTTAAAGCGAAGCGTAATCATCCTCTTCGCCATTAATTGAATCCAGCTCGGGGAATATAGTCGAAGCGCTTCACCCCGATAAACGAACCAGACCAACAAAACTCGCGTTTTTTTCCTCTCTCCGTATCAGCTTTCGTGATTATATCACGTGGAACGTCCGGGCCATGCTGTATGACTCCGCAGTTCATTATGTCCAATTAAATCTCGCCAGCCTCAATCCTCGACTTAATGAGTACGCTGCCAGATTTTCCTAGAATTCATTAATATCCATGCGATGCAAATTTGCGCGTACACAAACGCGATCCAAATTGCGTTAGAAATGCGCTCACACCGAATGCAGCCCAACTCATCGGCTTCCACGTGTAACCGAAAAAGAAACTCATTTGGCCTCCCTATCAATGCTTGGGCAATTTGGAAGAATCGCCTCTCCCCCTCCACTCAATCCCACAATCCCTCACGGCGATTGACTTCATTATCAGCGGCAGAGGAATAACAACTTTCGGTCACCCCGCAAACCTTGTTCCGACATGTTAGGATTACGTTGATTTGAATGGAGGAAACGTTTGGACATGCCATGCGGCTCTTCTGATGGATTTAGATGAATGACTTCTGCTATATTTCTAAATGGAATTGCCTCTGGGTTCGCAATTCGAATATAAAGGGGAGTAACGGTTATAAAATTGCAGCAGTCACGTCGTTTGTTATAGTTCTTTCAATGCCAAAGTGGTTTTATCATAACAAAGCCATAACTAAAAAATCTGATGTGGCCAGCACATGACTTTCTCCATATATAAAATGTAAATATTTATCTACGACAGTAATTTCGAACTCTATATTCCATCTAAACTTAGAAGATGAGTGATTTATTTATATCATATTATCTTTTACGTCACAAACATTATAAATAATGTTTTTCGGGACATGCTCGATAAAAAACGATGAATTTGGACTTTCGCCCATAGAGCCCAGAGCACCCACAAAGTACATATTCAGCAACTTCCGGTTTATCAGTATTTCATGAATAACTCCTAAACAATCAGTGATAAGAAAATATGTTTCATACAAAAGTTATAGTAATTTACATTTTCTAAAACTTTTATAAATAATAGTATATACCTAAATAGCATATTTAAGGAGATATTTTGAAAACCGGAAATGAGCTTTGAAGAATAAAGCTCGACTTCCGGTTAACCGATTTACTCGAAAAACTAATCAACTCTAACGACTGTAATAAAAGTACTATATATGAAATTTGGTGTTGATCCAACATATAGTTTTCATGTTAGAGCGCCCACAAAGTACATAATCATCTTCTTCCGGTTTATCGGTATTTCACGAATAACTCCTAATCAACCGGTGATACAAAAATATGTTAAATACAAAAGTTATGGTAAATTACATTATCTAAAACTTTTATAAGTAATACAACACACGTATATATCATATTTATGGAGATATTTTGAAAACCGGAAATGAGCTTTAATGAATAAAGCTCGACTTCCGGTTGACCGATTTACTCCAAAAACTAATCAACTCTGACAGCACACACCACAGTACTATATATGAAGTTTGGTATTGATACGACTGATAGTTTTCACGTTAGAGCGCCCACTATCACACACACACACACACACACACACACACACACACACACACACACACACACACACACACACACACACACACACACACACACACATACACACAGACATCATTCCGAAAATGGTCAAAACGTGTTCTAGGGACCCCAAAACATGTATTTCCGTTGAAATCTCGAAGTCGATTTTTTTCATGAAAACAATACTATAAAAATCTGATGTGGCCAGCACATGACTTTCTCCATATATAAGATGTAAATATTTATCTACGACAGTAATTTCGAACTCTATATTCAATATAAACTTGAAGATGAGTGATTAATTTATATATTATTATCATTTACGTCACAAAAATTATAAATAATGTTTTTCGGGACATGCTCGATGAAAAAAGATGAATTTGGCCTTTCGCCCATAGAGCCCAGAGCGCCCACAAAGTACATAATCAGCAACTTCCGGTTTATCAGTATTTCATGAATAACTCCTAAACAATCAGTGATAAAAAAATATGATTCAAACAAAAGTTATAGTAAATTTTATTTTCTAAAACATTTATAATTAATAGTATATACCTAAATATCATATTTATGGAGATATTTTGAAAACCGGAAGTAAGCTTTGAAGAATGAAGCTCAATTTCCGGGTGACCGATCTACTCCAAAAACTAATCAACTCTAACGACTGTACTAAAAGTAACATTTATGAAATTTGGTGTTGATCCGACAATTATTTTTCATGTGAGAGCGCCCACAAAGTACATAATCATCTTCTTCCGTTTTATCAGTATTTCACGAATAACTCCTAATCAACCGCAGATACAAAAATATATTAAATACAAAAGTTATAGTAAATTACATTATCTAAAACTTTTATAAGTAATACAATATACGTATATATCATATTTATGGAGATATTTTGAAAACCGGAAATGAGCTTTAATCAATAAAGCTCGACTTCCGGTTGACCGATTTACTCCAAAAACTAATGAACTCTGACAGCACACACACCACTACTATACATGAAGTTTGGTATTGATACGACCAATAGTTTTTACGTTAGAGCGCCCACTATCACACACACACATACACACACACACACACACAGACATCATTCCGAAAATGGTCAAAACGTGTTCTAGGGACCCCAAAACATGTATTTCCGTTGAAATCTCGAAGTCGAATTTTTTCATGAAAACAATACTTTCTCTATACTTCGTATATGGAGAAAGTAAAAAAACAAATTAATGCGTAGCTCTTTGTTACTATATTGAAACTATATCAACACATATTTACTCAGTGAGAATTAGTAAGGTATTCTGTGAACTGTAATAGCATTTTAATCATTATAGATTCATTCCTAAAATATTCAGTAAATCTTTAAAATACCTATAAATTATTTTATGTATAGGTGCTTAAAAATTGTTGAAATAATGTTTAGATAATTATTAAAATTTATTTCAGTAAATTTGGTAGCACTGCTAAAATTGCATACTTCTTATAACTTGACATTAAGAAAATCCTCAGATAATCATAACATGGACAACATTTTTACAAAACGAAAATTTGGTTGAAATATCTTCATTAGTTTCTGTGATCCCGACGGTAATATAGCGCCTGATGTCACATTGACCCCACGAGACTACTTAAGGTTTAATGGTGAAATGTTTCAAAAACGGAAATGAGCTTCCATAAATAAAGATCGACTTCTGGTAAACCGATATCCTCCAAAACCTAATCAACTCTGATGACACCAACCAAAATAAAATGTACGAAATTTGGTGTTGATACGACAAATAGTTTTCAGGTAAGAGCGCCCACAAAGTAAATAATCAGCAACTTCCGGTTTATCGGTATTTCACGAATAACTCCTAAACAATCAGTGATACAAAAATATGTTTAATACAAAAGGTGTAGTAGAGTAATTTTTCTAAAACTTTTAAAAATAATAGTATATACCTAAATATCATATTTATAGAGGTATTTTGCAAAATCGGAAATAAGCTTCGAAGAGTAAAGCTCAACTTCCGGTTCAATGATATACTCTAAAAAATAATAAACTCTAATCACAACAACCAAAGTAATATACATGAAATTTGGTGTTGAAACGACAAATAGTTTTCATGTGAGAGCGCCCACAAAGTACATACTAAGCAAATTCCGGTTTATCGGTATTTCATGAAGAACTCCTAAACAATCGGTGATATAAAAGTATGTTTCATACAAAAGATATAGTAAGATAAATTTTCTAAAACATTTATAATTAATTGTATATACCTAAATATAATATTTATGGAGATATTTTGAAAACCGGAAATGAGCTTTATAGAATGAAGCTCGACTTCCGGTCAACCGATTTACTCCAAAAACTAATCAACTCTAACGACACCAACAAAAACACTATATGTGGAATTTAAAGTTGATACAACGAATGGTTTTCATGTTAGAGCGCCCACAATAGACATAACAGCTACTTCCCGGGTTATCGGTATTGCACGAATAACTCTTAATCAACCGGTGATACAAAAATATATTAAATACAAAAGTTATAGTAAATTATATTATCTAAAACTTTTATAAGGAATACAATATACCAATATATCATATTTATGGATATATTTTGAAAACCAGAAATGAGCTTTACACAACGTACATAATCAGCAACTTCCGGTTTAACAGTATTTCATGGATAACTCCTAAACAATCAGTGATGCAAAAATATGTTTCATACAAAAGTTATAGTAAATTAAATTTTAAACAACATTTATAAATAATAGTATATACCTAAATATCATATTTATGGAGATATTTTGAAAACCGGAAATGAGCTTTGAAGAATGAAGCTCGACTTCCGGTCAGCCGATTTACTCCAAAAACTAATCAACTCTAACGACTGTAATAAAAGTACTATGTATGAAATTTGGTGTTAATCCGACAAATAGTTTTCATGTTAGAGCGCCCACAAAGTACATAATCATCTTCTTCCGGTTTATCAGTATTTCACGAATAACTCCTAATGAACCGGTGATACAAAAATATGTTAAATACAAAAGTTATAGTAAAATATACTATCTAAAACTTTTATAAGTAATACAAAAGACGTATATATCATATTTATGGAGATATTTTGAAAACCGGAAATGAGCTTTAATGAATAAAGCTCGACTTCCGGTTAACGGATTTACTCCAAAAACTAATCAACTCTGACAGCACACACAACAGTACTATATATGAAGTTTGGTATTGATACGACTTTTAGTTTTCGAGTTAGAACGCCCATTATCACACACACACATACACACACACACACTCACACACACACACACACACACACACACACACACACACACACACACACACTCACACACATACACACAGACATCATTCAGAAAATGGTCAAAACGTGTTCTAGGGACCCCAAAACGTGTATTTCCGTTGAAATCTCGAAGTCGAATTTTTTCATGAAAACAATACTTTCTCTATACTTCGTATATGGAGAAAGTAATAATAATAATAATAATAATAATAATAATAAAGGACTTTATTCAGGGCGAGATTGAGACTATCAAGTCTCTTCTTACACCTAACCCTTTGTCATGTTGGAACAGAAAGAAATAGATAGATTGCAAAAGTACAGAGAAGAAAACTACTATGTGGGTTTAAAAACCTAAGCTAAGAGCATAGGAAAACATTTCCACTGCAGGAAAACACCCTCAAAAGAAGAGGGTGTGAAAAACCTGCGAAACCTTCTTACAGAAAACTTAATTTAAATATGGTAGTAGATAAAAGAGCTACATAAGACGAGAGAAAAAGAAGTCATTAGAATGTACAAAAAAGAGATATACTTCGTATATGGAGAAAGTAAAAACCGTTTGATCAAGTATGAAATAGCATAAAAATCGGCTTTTGTCATCTGAACGACATCAGTAATATATTCTTGACCTTTGCGTTATTAAATGAGTCAAAAAGATTACATGTTATTTATTTATAGTTAGCTTAAAAATTCAAACTCGTTCCTTTACATTCTGGTAGATTTAAATACAATTGAAAGTATCTACCAATGTACCTAATTTAATCAAATTTAAACCATTTCATAAACTTTGAGGTAGTTAGAACATGTTAGGATTACATTGATTTGAATGGAGGAAATGTTTGAACGTGCCATGTGGCTCTTCTGATGGATAAATTAATTATTCTATATTTCTAAATACGCAGGATACGCACTTCGAATATAAAGAGAACTAACGGTTTGAGAATTTCAGTTATCATGTCCTCTATAATTACTTTTTCTTAATTCTGAAGTACTGATTAATCAAGTTTCCTTAACCAGGAAGCCCGTTTAATCAAATAGAAATTATAAAAATATACTCTATGTAATATGTATAATCTCTATATGTACTGTCTGTATATCTTTTACGTTTTCGTTTAATTAAATTAGTTATATTCGAGAATAACTTAGATAGGATAACTTGTTACAATGCTCGGGGGATTTTTTAAAGTTCATTAAATTTCGAAACTTAAAATACTTATTAGTGTTTCGTATAAAAGAGAAATTATATCTGCCCTGGAAGTTCAAATATATCATACTTCATCTTTTTGTGATATTGTCTGAAATAGAGAAGGAAAAAAAATATTCTCTTAGTAATTCACTCCATCATTTATCGCTGCTGTCACTTCTGTAGGCATTGGCTCAACATTTTTAATTCCATGGGAAAACCCTAAACCCTCCATAGACAACCCTAACCTTGCGTAGATTTAAAAACTCGGATACCCCTGCTTGAGGAAGAATAGGGCTTAACCTAAAAGAAACAAATTTTCTAGGATGTTCCAGAGTCTGTAATTTTGTGGTAAAATTGATCAATTTCAAATAATATCGTATATGAAGTGTAAGCTATAAGATGACAAATGTCAACAAGAAACGGCAATTAAGAGAGAGAGAGAAGCTTTTTCATTGCTTCAGGACGATAGTATTTAATATCAGTTAGAAGCGGTACTATGTTTAAGTAATGCTTGTGCGGGTAACGCCCCGATAGTTGGAGTAATCCTCGAGATTTTGGATTCGATTCCTTATCAAGAGTCAAGTGTTTGTAGCTTTTTCTTAGATGCACACTTTGCTGTAAATGTCTAATAAATGGATGCTTCAAGGTTAAAGCAAAATCGATGAAAGAGGGAATAGACAAGAGAAAAGGTATCGATTTCCTTCTGATAACTTCCACCCAATATTGAAGCATCCGGGAAGGAGGGTAAAATAAATATTTAGGGCAACAACCCAACTTCTCTTTCGTCACCATACATTTGGGTCTAATGGGATTCTTTTTGCGGCCACCGGTTACGGTCAGCGATCTTTACCCCGAGTTGTGGTGTCGTTTGGTAGTGCGAGAGTGCTCCCCTGTGGCTCATGCTAAGAACATGCGACCGCTACGTTCTCTCAACTTCATATTTATCTTTCATTCCCATCTCCCTTTCTATTCCCCAAACCAATATTAAGTCGGTTATTTGCGGCCTCTCCCCTCTTCTCGACCCTCAACGTGGTTCTCTCCCGAATCCACGAAACAGCGAGCAGTCTTTTATATATCCCTCCGATGAGAATTATGAAAGTTCTGCTTCTCTTACGCTCCTAATGACGGTTTCATGACCTTGTTATGAGTAACTTCTCGGAATTAGAAAGGTACGCGCAAATCCAAACTAAATGAAGGACAAACCTTAAACAAAGTTTCAAAAATTTTAGTTACAAATAATTAAAACTTGATTTTTAATCGCTTGCACTGTAGAGGATTCGACTGTTTTAATTCAATGGGAGATTTTAATTTTTTCCAATTGTATATGAAATCTTATCACTTTACTTTTTCTAAATCATAAAACAAAATATTGTTAATCAGTACATTTCTCGGAGTAAACTGAACCGAATAAAAATAAATTAACAAATGCAGAATAGATTCTGAAAGGGAATGCTATGTTTTAAGATGTTAGAGAATTACTTGCAGGAAGGTCCGTTTAAAGAAAATTGGGAGGTGGCTTAGTTTAATATCTTATGTAGGTGTTTCTCGACCTTCGAACTATGTGAATTGTAACCACTAGAATTAACAACCAATTTAATTGTGCATTGAATATATACGAGTGTGCGTATGTTTGACTAAAATCAATAAATAGTACTAAATACTGAAAAATTTCTTATTAAATAAATACTGTTTATGGTTTTTGTATAAAACCCATCAAATAGGCAAATTAACCAAATATCCACTTAATTTATAGTTTAAAAATTAATTTTTGACCGACTTACTTAAAATATCAACTTACGACCAATCAACTAGAACCTTACTCTGGCATGTCCCTAAAGAAACCACAATATTAGTGCCAGAATTCAATAAAATACTAACTGAAATTCTACATCTACATCTAAATCTACATCTACATCTACATCTATATCTACATCTACATTAATACCCTACAAGCCGCCTTTCGGCGTGTGGCAGGGGGTGTAAACACCAGTTGAATCTAAACTACTTCCTTATTCGGTTATTGTCACGTATTGTTCGCGGAAAGAATGAATCTCTAAAACGATTCGTCCTAGCATCTATTTCTCTTAACTTACGGTCATTATCGGATCGACCGAGGTAGCAGGGGGGTTGCATGATACCGATTGTATCTTCAGAAAATGTAGTTTCCCTGAATTTATTAAGCAATCGCAGCCTAGCTTCCAATCTCCTTTCTTTCAAGGATTCCCAACCTACGTCTGAGAGCATTTTTGTAACGCTTGCTTTTCTATCGTAGCATTTCTTAACAAAACGAACTGCTTTACGCTGCACTTTCTCGAGTTCGCAAGTACACGTTACATCCGCCGGATCCCATATACTTGCCGCATATTCCAGAAGGGGTCTGACCAATGTAAAATAACATCGCTCTCTCACCTTTTCATCGCATTTACCGACAATACACTTTACAAAGCCAAGCCTTTTACTTGCTTTGCCGCAGATTTTTCGAATATGCATGCTCCAATTTAATTTATTAGTAATGTTGATCCCGAGATATTCAACTGTATCTACTACTTTGATACTAATTCCATTAATTTTGTACGGGTGATTTGGACGCATTTTTTCTTTTCGAAGAAATTAACTACGGAGCATTTACCTAAGTTAATTAACTGTTTAAATCCCATTATGTCGTAAAAATCGAGCTGATAAAAGTAAAGACATGATAAAATCCTATAACTATCCTATAAGAATATTTTAGGAGATACATGGAATTATTAGAAATGATAATAATGACGTGAAAAAATCTTTAACTCAATTATGCTAAACAAGTTTGATTGAATGTACTAACTCTCTCATTCATTTGCTGTGCGTAGGAAAAATATGGTTCCTTTCTTCTGTTCGTTTTTGCCATTTAGAATTTAGAAAAAACTTAATAAGTACGGGATTTTTCATCATAGCATGCTCGATTTCTGTTTCTAACGAAAAACAGTTTCAGATTTAAGACTCACTTTACGATCAGTGTTATATTTTTAATAGATCATCCTAAGATTAGTTATTTATTGCATGTGAACTTTTCATGCATGTAATTCCAACCAAATGATAGTGAAATAAAAATATAGTATCTTTCTTTGAGTTAAAAAAAGCAAAAGCAATGAAAAGAACGACTAAAGTTTGAGTTATCATCTGAAGCTTGAAAGGACTATGAAGTCTTAAAAGTTCAAGTAATGTTTGAGAAGTAAACCGCAGATGGCTTCAATTCCTACTTAATGAGAGGAAAAGATCAGTTCTCCCAAGTCAAAGCTGCTGAAATTAAACTTCTTGCGTCGTAAAATATCGCCGAGTGTTGAATTAAATTCGACTGCACGAAATAAAATTTGGCTGGCTTTTATATTCTTTATATAGCATTTTTAAAATGGCGATCGATTGTACATTAAACATTTATTATCATTAAAAAACTCCATTTCAAAAAATCGTTTACTAAACCACAAGGCAAGAATTACAATACACGACCATGGTTTTGCCACAAGGAAAATACAAACAAGGATTTTCCTTGTTTGTCACATGAAGATGCAGCCATGTTGCGAAACCATTGTCGTGTATTGTAATTCTTTCCTTGTGGTTTAGTGAACGATTTGTTGAAATGTAGGTTTTTAACGTTAATAAGTACCGCAAAGTTACACCTGATTCTGTTTCATTTATTATCATGTTTTACTAGAACTTGAATATGATACCATCCTATTTTGTATGTAGGTAACGTTAAAATGATTTTTAAAATCACAGAGATTCATGACTGATTCATGAAATAGTTTTTGAGAATAATGTTGCATGGATACAGTCTTGAAAGCGAAATTAACTCACTCTCATTTTCCTTTTCAAGTCCACAAAAAAGCCTCCTATTTGAAAGCACGATATAAGTAGATGACCGCTGACTGTGCGTGGGGGGTTACAACCATAATGCGAGTGAGAAAATGCGATTTCTCGAAACCTATTTATTTCCATTCATTTCAATCATTCTCAAATCATTCCACTAAATCCTTCCCTGTCCTTTAGCCCGGAAAAAAGTAACGGTTTCCTGCATTTTTTGAAAGAGACGAGAAAATATAGAGCTGATAATAGGATGGTGATATACGATTGAATAGGATGAGTCTGAAAGGAAGAACGAGGAAAAGGAGATAGGGAGAGGGGGACACAGGGGGAATTGAGAAGCCCATATGTCTGTCAAGGAAGTATCAGCAAGAGACTTGGGAGAATGGAAATCCTTTTTTCTGTCGAGTGAGCACCACGTGATCCCTTTCCTGCGATACCCTAGCTAGAATATATGCTTATCAAATCTCTTCCTCTCCACAATAAAGGCTCGCCTCCGGAATTCCCTCAGAAAATCCCCTTAAATTATATTAGGGAGGGCTGAAGGCGAAATGGACATTTGTGGATATTGAGATAGATAAATGTATAAGGAGAATGTTTCGTTCTGGTAGCACTAAACATTTCCGACACCAACCTAAATAAAAACTACAATTTTTATCGATGAATATTCATATCGTAGTTCACTTGGTTCAATAGTCACATTCTCACTTATTTTTGAAAAGAACAGAGGAAAAAAGGGGGAGACGCAGGGAGTTTTATGCACGTAATTATGTACGAATATACAATTACAAAATTTGATATCTATAGCGGTTAAGAAATTGGTGGAGTAAAATAAGTATTGTCTTGGTAAAAATTATTTTCAGCATTTAATTACAATGATTGATATAATGTTAAAGCAAAATGACTTGACAAGAAATTACACACTATACCATCAATTTAAGTAAAATGAAAAGTGTTGCATATTGGTTATTAATGAAGATTTGGAACCGAACTGAATTTTATTAATTCATATGTATGTTCGTTTCGTATAAATTATGGAAAATTGAAAGTCATATACCGAAGGAAAGCAGAAAAATGCTCACACGTGCCATAAAATTACACTTTTTTGCATTCTTTTGAAAAAAATCTCCAAAATTGAACTGTAAGGGAAAAAGAAGGAATTAGATATTTAGAAGAGCACAAGTAACTTCCTTTAATAACGCGTATAAAAGTGTAGCAAAAGCTTTTGCGAACCATTTCAGCTACTTAAAACTACTCAGCTTGAAGAGGAAGTTAGAGAAAATGAAATTTATAGCGTTTCTTTAATTCTATCAAAAGATAAGATCATGCTTTGTAAATGTACGTCGGTTTGTGAATCTAGCCATTACAAATACTCTGAGGTGTAACTTGAGGTATAAACTTCTCTTTGTTGAGTGGAGGCTTCATTAAATAAACATGGAAAAGGTGGTAACTTGGAGTCTATGTTTTTACTCCATAATGCTCAAAGCATAGGTAGTTGTAGAGTTCTCTTTGGAGATCTGGCTACATTAAGAAGCTGAATTCATTTTCCAATTAAAAAAAAATCGTTTATTTTTGGAGTGAATAGGGGATTTCCGAGTTTGTATTAATTCCAAAGGCGTACTAAAGTTCTCTTTCGGGATTCTATCACCTAGTATATTTTGACCTAATACCGAAAGAACACTGAAATAGAGCATTCAATCTTATTAAAATTGAAAATGAAAATTGACAAAGGCACACACCTCAAACTCAAACCAGTACATAACCAGCAATAGTACTATTAATGTACGAACGAAGACTATAAATGGAAGCATTTTCATGTTTTTAAAGATATCAGTATTAAAGCCTAGCATACCGTCTATCCTTCGAGAACGTAATTTTCCGTTTATCTCTCTTGCCTCTTTAAGAATAAAGCATGAAAGGAATGCCGAAAAATAGAAAAGGGTAGTGAAAAAAACGAAGAATAACCCCGCGAAATCCGAACATCCTATGATTCGGAAGAAAGTAAACGTTAGGTTTTATGAAGCGAAGTCCTTTTCTTACGCTCATTTTTTAGCACCATTTTATCTCCTCAAGAAAGACTTCTGTAGGGGCGTAGCAAATGGCGCGGAAAGTAAGGGGCAACGAGGCGACGGAAACTTGGATTGCATGGAGACAGTTCGTCTCCTTCACTCGCGGCATAAGAGCTTTGGAGAGGCGTAGACTCGGTGGGTAAGGAGAGGTGATTTTTACAGACCAGCAATACAGAAGGAGTGGATTAGCTTAAGTGCCCGATAAAGTTGAATCTCGGCCCAATGGTGATGCATCGATTCCCATTATTCTCATCCCTTCTTCCATATATCTCTCCATTTCTCTTTAGGTTCTATTCGCTTTAACCCTTTTCGTAAGCGTTTATTTATGTTAAGCCATGCTTTGAGTTTATCCTTATCGGGGAAATCTGTTGCATGCAATGCTATAAGTGAATGTTGGATTGCTTTTGGTAGCGAATCCAAAGTACATGGGTTTTTAACTACACTGGTTGACGAGTGATCAGCTTTGAAACACCCGATAACTGGAGATCTTTATGATGCACTCTTAAAACTTCAAAAACTCCTTATAACATTGACATAACTATTTAACCATAAATGGGTTAACATTAACTTATAACTATAAACAACAATTATTCCAATCATAAACTAATGTTTTGAAATACAAGACGATGGGGTTTGAGTTGCTTCGTATCGTAGTAATTGATTTTGCCGAAAATTATAATTTCAATTTTGCGAAAAATTGCTATACGTGCTAATTAAATGTTTTATTAAAATTATTTTGAGCAATTTAATGAAAATTTATATATAATTATCTATGTACACCTCTCTAAAGTAGAAAAACATTTTTTTCCGCTCAAACTGAAACTTAACAAATTTAGGCCACCGATGAATCTCAATCTCAATAATACGAAGCTCTCACAGAGAGACAGGAATGATAGAGAGAAGGAAAGAAAGCCTATTGAGACAGGCGCTTATCGCTGCTCAAGCTCATCTTCAGCGTGTGAATTAATTTTTTTACTTGAGAATAATCAACTCAATTATGCGGCACTCGATACCTGGTAAAATTTCCCGAATGATCGAAAAAAGTTATTCAAAATGTCAAGTACTCAATACTCGAACTTGGATTCTCTAGCCTTAATTGATGATTATGAAGAGTTATTAATTAAAACAGCATTTTAATGACCTTTAACTCTCTACTATTACTCCTCAACGGCTTAAAACTTCCGCTGTACCTCACATTTCAGTAATTCTATTTTCTTTGTATTCTGACTCTCTATTGCGTCATTATTCATTACATACTTTTTTGTTTGATTCTTGAATAACTGTTACAAGCATACTTTGACTTCTTTTCCTTATTGGCTTGTAATTTATAAATGGATAATTGCTCTAGCTATGAATTTCTACATGCTTACACTACAGTCTTTCGTTCCAACTTTCTGATGTATCTTTACTCTTTTCGTAGAATTCTTTGCTCATTATTATTATTATGTGTCGCCTTTACCGACCTATATTCTCTATTTCGTATCTTTGCCATTTTTCTTGATTTCTTTCGGCATTCAAATTTTATTTGATGTAATGTGTAAATCCTGTCGCAAAAATATCAGCTTTATGTCTTCTTTTGTTCGCGAGTTTGTATAATAGTACAGAGCCTTAGTACAGAACCTTACTTTACTCAATAAAATTAAATAATAACTGCAAAAATGTTTCAGGCGAATTCAAAGGCAAATCAAACGGCTAAATTTAGGCAATTCGTCATCTTCCTGTCATAGTTGACATTACATGTTGTTACGAAGAAATCGTCTGGGTTGCGAAATGTCCTCGCTTTGTAAAAATGCAATCGTGTTCATTTAGTAATAAAGGACGGGAGGGGAAGGTTTTTTAATAAGCTGGTTCTATTGAAAACATTCGGCCCGTAGTTCACTTAGGATTAGCTTTAAATAATAAGTACCGAAAGTGCAATCTTAAGTAGAAATAGAGCAAACACCAGTTTTAAATGAAAGTGAAATGGCTCTCTTATTTCTTTCATAAGGCGATAAAAATACAAAAGAAAAGAAATGGCTAGTTAGCTAAGGAATCAATGAAATGTCAGTCTTGAAGTTAAAAGACCGAGGCAAAGAGTTGAAGGCCGTTCGTTGGGAGCCCGTCATTGATCTGAGGGAATTGTTTACGTGAGCCTTACTGTAATTCTCAACTACTTGACAGTGAAAACCAACGGAAATGGAAAGCAAAATATCATTTGGGCTGTGAAAAAAGCCCATCATAAATACAAAGACATGCTTCCGTGTCCTCTTACTGATAAAAGAGATAGCACGAAAGGGAAACTGTATACGTGAAACTTAAGAAAAAATACACAAACACCACTTTGTAAGAAAAGAAACAAAAAAGGCATTAGCATCGAGATCATCCTGTTAATTCATAAGTCTTTCAGTAGTAGTATCTATTTTTTTTAATCGTTTATTTCTTGTCGCATCCCCCGTAGTTGGGTATTAGCGACCACCATTAATCTTTGTTACATATTGTAGGTTAAATTTCATTGTTTTATAAATGGTGTTAATACAGGAATATTGTTTAAAATTTCTTGTTTGTTAGTGAAGTTTATGTTTTGTAGTAGACCTATATTCTTAGATTAAGGCGCGTAGTTTGGATTCATTTATAAACTTTATTATATTGGTACATTGTTCATGTTGGTTGAGGAGTGTGTCGATGGTTCCATTGAGCTGGTATTTTCTTCTCACGTTTTCGTATTTGGGGCACGTTTGTAGTATCTATTCATTATCCATTCATTCTAAGTTTTAAAGAACGTTATTTTACGAAACAACTTACAGTCTTACCAGATATAGTAATTATAATGGATTAATCATGGTATGTATAAGGAATAAACAATTTTTATGTCAATCAAAGTCCTACTACATGAAGAGCTTTCACGTATTTGCGTCATACTTTCCAATAAAAGATTACACTTCATATACACGCTTGCGAACATAACGTTTGGCTATGTATTAAGACAACGTAAAAAACTTTGGAAGGGATCTAAGGGGTACATTCTGTAGAAAACAGAAATTATGAAATGAATTTGAACGCCGGGATAAGACCATACATACCACACATACCTGTTGCTGGGTTCGATGCCAGAGCACATTAAAATTTCTCACATAAGGAATATATACGAAAAGTAGCTCGTCGTTTGAGGCAGTTGCAGCCAATATTTCTGCTAGAATTTTCACACATAGTTATAGCTTCTATTGTGCTGCATAGAAAGTATCGCCAGGAAGACCCGGGTTCGATACTAGGTGGTAAATATATCTCCCATTTAAAATACATAGGGGTTGTTTTTCATAATTTTTTTAATATACTTATCGAAAGGATAGGAAGGTTTTGCTCTGCTAGAGGATGTATATTAAGACTCCGTTTAATAAAAAAATTTAGATAAGACCATGCTGTTCCTGGGTTTGATGCCAGAGCGCATTAAAATTTCCCACTCAAGGAATATAAGGGGAAAGTAGGACGTCGTTTGAGGGAGTTCCTACCAATATTTCTGTTTGAATTTTCACACATAGTTAGAGATGGTGATCTTCTGTTGAGTTACATAGTAAGTTTGACCAGAAAGAGCCGGTTTCGATGCCGACCGGTAAACATATCTCCCATTTAAAACATATTGGTTGAATTTTTATAATTCTTTCGGAGTCTTTACCTTGAAGACAGATAGTTGACACTTTGCATGCATTTATCTATATCTATTATATATTAAACTATTTGCTTGCAGTATGCAAGCAGCATTTTACTCGTATCATGTAAAATATACATTTGAGAATAATTTAGAAATTAAATTTCCGAGACGGTAATATATATTTTAAATAAAAAAATAATTAAATTCTCAGAGAATTGTTAAAGACAGTAAATTTCGGATATGGGACTAAACGTTACTACAAATACCAATTCAAACAATGTCGAATAAAATTCCTAAAAAGATGCTGGCTTAATTCAATCCTAAATTACAATAAAAGAATTAAAACTATTTTAACATATATTTTTTCATCATATTTTGCAACCTAGGCGATAATTAACTGATATGTGTTTCCTTCGATATCCGATTTTCCATTTTATTCAAATTAGTATTTCCATTACATTCAAATCAGGATTTCCGTTGTGTTTAAGGTATGACACATATGTATTCATTACCCAAAAATTATCGATGTCGATGAATGAACGATGTCGGAAATATTTTTTTTTTTGAGAGAGCTGAAGATTATAATTCGATCAAGGTATTTTATCCAACTTATTAGCAACGGGAAATCCTTGGTGACGACCGCATAAATCTGTACGCCTTGAAAAATCGTCCTTGCCAATGTTTTAAGGAATTAAAAAATAATGAATGTAAGAAGGGAAGGTAAAACTTTAAAAACTTTGAAAATTTTACTACCGTATACTAGCTTCCGAAATTGATTCATGTCGAGAATTCAAATATTAACGGCTTTTCCTGAACAAATTGGCAGCACGACCTCACCATCCAAAACATCCATAGCAACTAAGGAAATACCCATCGGCGCCACCTATGAACAAATTGCTGTCATCCGATTGGCTGATCTCGAATTCAATGTTCAATTGGCTACACCAACTACCTGTAATAAGAGTTTTATTAGTTAATTATACTGTAATTATTGTTATTTAGTCTTCATATGCATATTTATAACTTTTTATTTAAATATGTTTACATTGATAACATTATTATACCGCATTTTCCATATTCATTACAACTTTTCATCTAAAAACGAATGAATGGGATCAGCCCATTGGCTCTATCGATTCAACATGCTATTATTGATTTTATTCCTTAGAAAGAATTTGAAGTTTCCGCATTAATAAAAATACCAAGTTCCATTTCAAGAAAAACCCCTAGTTACTAGTTTCCTTTGCTCATCGACGTATATTAAGAACTCTTGAAAATGTTTAATAATAATTCAGAGTTTTATTATTCGATGATGTAACTGCCAATGAACTCTTAGTGAAAGAGTAAAAGTAAATTAATAGATTTTACTACAGGAATTCAATATTTTTATCCATTAAATTAATGAAATTTTTGACTTCCATCTAAGAAAACTAAAATTAAGTCATACAGGTCAACTTACTTTTACGGCAAGCTGTAATTTTTAATAGTGCATCGTATTATTAAGAAAGCCTTCGACATTGGTATACCAACTTCCATACCTTTTCAGACTCTCCTATGCAACACCTTCGTTCAACCTACTGAATCCACTTGAAGAATATGTGAGATATACTTCTTATAGAAGCCGTATTTGCCTTTATGCGTAAATAATAAAGGCTGTTTACACTATGTGTATTCTATAATATGAATAAAATGATCTAAACATAGCTTTTCTTCCGCACGTACACCTTTTCAAAACGATTGAACGAAATCACAAGAAAGAACGTTCGGTATTTACTTCGAAGAAACTTCCACTTCGAACACATCACTGGTAAATGAATCCATCCAAGGTCTTCGACATTCACAGCATTTCCCTAATTAATTATAGTTAGGAATTTAGAAGGAGATAATGACAGCCATTGTGAGAGAAGACTATCTGTCGCTTTGCATCATTCACTTTGTGAAACGCCACTTACGTGAGTCATATTTTCGAAGAAGATCGAATTTCTCTAGAAGCGCGAAAAATGGCCGCGAAATAGCCTCGTGGTTTCATCGCGTTGTTGTGAAATGGAAAGAATTGGTTTGGAGTAGTAATACTAAATCTGAGTGAAGTTTAACCAGAGTTATATTGATCTAGTTTCCTTCAGGATTACTGTGATTGTGTAAGATGTGCGAATTAAAAGTTCACCTATGGAATATGCAAATGAAGAGAGCATTTTGCCGGTTGAAACTCTGCTAAGCATAAGCTGATTTACTGTAGTAAGCGTTCAAATGTCTTAGTCCAAATATCCTATGGAAAATTTGTCTCGGAAAGACTTTTGGTGAATGAAATTCAGTCTGGAGTTCTAGCAATTGGGAATCCTTTGAGTAAGCTATAGCTCCTTCTATTCTAGAGTCAAACGTAAGTTGTATGAGTGTCAGAGGTGTTTTCTTTTAAATGTAAATGTGATTGTGAGATTCGCAAATCTACTTCATTCGTAATAAATGAGATATTCATTTCGGAAAGATATGTTTGAGTATCACATTGCCAATTTGTTCATATTCTAGAATTTTCGACATTTTTGAGCTTGTCATAGTTGATAGCTCGTTATATTAAGGCTGTTGGATTTACGTAACTGAAAATGAAACTACACTGACGAGCTTTTGAGTATAGGAAATTTAAGAAAGTAAATAATATTAGTAGTATAAAGTAGATATCTTGTCTTATCCAAGTTAATTAAACCATCCGTTACGCTAATAACATTCTTTTGTTTGATCAACGAGGAGTTATAAATTAAATACGATAAGAAGTAATCAAGAATTTGTAATATTTTTCAAAAATTTTAAATATTTTAGTATGCATCCTAAAAACATCGGAATATTACAAAACTTATATACAAAAGTCAACTTTTTTCTACGTTCGCGATATCGAGCAATCCCATTGAGGAAACAGCAGTATTAACTGGAAATATAAATTAATAAAATCTATAAATAAATTAAATTATTAAAATTTCTATTAATATGATACTTTATTAAATTAAATAAGAATAGCATCAACGAAAATTCTTGAGTGGGTGGGGTAGTGGGGGCGTGGCCATCCACGGAAAATTTGAATTCAACCAATCAGATTACAGTCATTTTGTTCATAGCACATTCGGATGGAAATTTCCTCAGTTACTGATGGGATTTCTTTCGTTGAAGGTGTCGTATCTTTTTTTAAATAACCGTTATAATTTGAATTTAGTGACACCAGTAGTAAAGCTAGTAAACAGGAATCACATTTAAAAACGTTTCGTAATCCTTTTTATCAAAATCACTATTATTGGAATGTTTTCAAGGAACTAATTCTTTTCGCGAGCGAAATGACCCGATATTTTAAAAGATTTCGTAGTGTAATTTTTGTTGAAAATTGCGTCAGTTTGATGTCTGCATTGAGATGGGGTATTCCTTAAATTAGAAGCATCCTTTCTTTTATTCATTGGTTTTCTTAACAAATTTAATCTCAATATTTCTTTGAAAATCTAATTGGATTTAGTGATCATCAGGTTTCAGAAGTACGTTTTATCAAAAGCTCGTGTTTCACTAACACAAATTAATCCAAGAAAAAAGTCAATTTTAATTTTAGAGAAATAAATGGAAGGAAAAATCTGATGTTCGTTGGACTTGAACCTGGATCTCCCAATTGCCCAAACCCTTGGGCATCAGCCACGCGAATAGGTCATCGGCGTTTGAGTCACGGTGTCGTAAGTTTATTTTAGCTAAGTGCATATCTTATTAACTTGACATTATTTTCAAATATTCTCTTGCTAGTTTAACGTGGGGCATAAGCGGTGTGGTATACGACGTCATATGCGGTGGAGATATATTTTGAAAACCTGCAATCTTAATTGCTACTTATTTTAGCTTTATTTTTTACAAACTTGAATTCCAAAGAAGTACATAATTTATGGAGATGTATTTAACTCCCGAGTCGATGGATGGCAATTTTGCGTTTCAGTTTTGTTTTAGTTACTTATCTACTAGCTTTAGAGCATCACTTCATATGTCACAAACATGTACTTTCGCTTTTCCGTCTTAATCTAAAGTGAATCTCTAATCGATTTTTTCGCGTATTGTTAGTGGAGAAACTGAATTCTTGAATCTATCCGTTCTACCACAAACATTTCCCTGATTTTCCTCGCGAGAAATATACAACAGATCGGTACTATATCTTTACATCTTCCGAGAACGTTCTTTTTCTGAGATATAATAAATTTATCTTCTTTATTACAGTTTTATTTACAGTGGTGTATTATAGCGATTCTTCATGAAACGAATCTATTTTCTTTGCGCCTATTCTAATTTTCAAATACATTTCCCAAGTTTTCAAGCACCTTCGACGATTTTATAGCGTTATTTAAACCTTATTTGAACGTTTTTCCATAAACGTCAATGGACAGAAAATAAGATAGTTCTTTGAGATTTCTGAGAAGCTTTCATACGTGCAACTCTAATGTTCGTAGGAATAAATAATTTGAATAAACTTGAAAATTCAAAGATAGGTGCATTTTAAATGACTATATGCTATCATTAAGAAGAAAGACTGCAATGGGAATTAGTGAATTTAGTAGTATAAATAGTACGAGTTGAAACCACCAAAAAAGCAAAATCAATACTTGGTATTCCTTTAGGAGAAGATTGCGAGTCATGGCTTCGACAGGAAGTAATGGACCAGTCAATGCATTCAAAAGGTAAAAAAGGCAACGGCCGACCGTTGTGAACCTGACCACGATATCGGTGTTCATTTTATTCCGCTAGAGCCGGAAAGAGGGTTGGAAATAGACGGCGCAAGTCCATTCCTCAGTCGATCTCCTAATTACACGGCAGATTCGACAGGAGATCGCTTGCGGAAATTAAAAGCCGGGAGCAAAGCGCAGATAAACAATGGAATAGACTTCAGTGAATGATTCTGTTTCCCAGCGGCAGGTGTCTCTCCATATTTTTCCGCACGGTCCACTATCGGAATGGGCAAGGACTGGCCATTTCGGGGGTCTGTTTGTATGAAGTGTTTGTGATTCTGATACTTGAAGCGCTGAAGAAAAATGCATTTGCCGTAATGAAGGGATGGGAATCATTAAATACCTGGGAGAACGTCTAACATCAAGGTTAACTATGGGCACAAAAACCACTGAAAAATGATTGGTGTAAACTGATTCACTCCCAGATATTTACGATTTGTGATCTAACATTCCCAGGTTCAGCCATATCATTCTATATTTTTCCACGAGATGGATCACAATGTATCATCGGCCTTACAATTGAGATAGTTATACAGAATCAACGGTATCGCGACTCAGATAATGCATATAATTATATAAGACCTTACTATAATGTATGTACAGCTCCTTGCACAAGTGTGTGGGCTTTTTCTTTCGCTCATTTAGCAGCCAAAAAGTGCAATTAATTAACATGACTACCACTAAAAGTAAAGATCATTACGTAAAACTATGTTGCAATCATAAGAATTCAATATTTAAAATAGCAAAATTGGTAATGTTGCAGGGTCGTCAGTTTTCTCGTATTTGTTATAAATACAAAATGAAATAATTGGAACGTAATCATAAATCGGAAATTTCTGAAAGTCGACCTGACTTTCTGATTTCGTATTTGTGAAATATAGATGCAGAAGCAAAATTAGAATGTTATGTTTTTTAGTTTCCCTCTCTAAGGAAAAATCCTCTTGATGAGACAGTGAAAATTCATGTGAAGGGCAGCATTTGTTCATTTTATACCACGCAATTCCTTACATAGGAAAGGATGGCTTATTTGAAAAGAAATCAGTTATTCAAAAATGACTATGCAAAAGCGATTCGAAGTTATTGCATTGAGAGGCAGATATATTAATTGTGTTGAAATGTCAAGACTGTGAAATATTCATAATCGCCACTTAATTCAAATCCATATTATCTCTTTGCAAAGGAATATGGGGAGTAACCTTAGTTTCCAATCTACGCCTTACAAAATCTTTGGCATACATTTTAGTTGAGATTGTGGCATAACTTTTGAAGCACAGAATTATATAGGTGTAGAGTGATATATAAACCGATATCAGACCGAACATAATATTAATACATTTTATGACTTAACCGCGTCGATGTAAAAATTATGAAAATCAATTTGAAGACCCTGGTTTATCCAAGCTAATTAAAAGCCTGTCTTGAACTTTGGAAAGCGAGGTTTAAGTAAGGTCCTCAGAACCCCAGAATTGGTCGAACGGAAATGTTTACGAAATATTGCATGCATATTTTGAGGACCATTTTATCGAGAAAGCAATAGGAAAGGGAAAACAAAATAGCAATTAGCCCTGTAAAAATCTCATGGTGTGTTCGAAAATACCTTTCACTTCTGCTAACTGAAATTTAGAGTGTGACTTGAAAGCAAAAATAGTTTGTGACACACGAAATTGAGGAAATATATTTAATATATACGTAATTATAGGATAGATCACTTATTCAAACGTATCTTCTAAAATGTCTTATATGTTTGATTAATAATATTAGTAAAAATATTTTATGGACGTCCTATTTGATTTAAATAACAATCTTACAAATTTTAAAAGATGAAATAGAAAAACGAGAAAATCCAGCGGTTTAGGAAAATTGCCTTCACCCTTACTTATTCTTTGCATTAGCGTTTTAACTATAAGTAAAAAGTGAGCATAAAAGTAGGCTATGATCTGTGTTGAACGTTGTTAAAATATTTCTTCACCATAAATAACGTTCTATTGCCTCAAGGTACTAACCAATTCATGCAAAAAGTGGAAAAAATATCCCAATTGGTTTGAAAACGTAAGGACGAAATTTAAGAAGAAAATACTTGAGAAATAAAATCGAAAATATTCATGGAATTTTAATAGAATGATTAATCGGGAGTCCGTTTAATTTTCTGGAACCGCTGATTAATCAATGGTGGTTCTTAATGGAGTAATCATCTAAATAGTGATACATTGACATTCGAATCCACTATAATGCCTATATTATGCACTAAATACCGGAATCATCTGGTTCTTACAGTAATTAGAAATATTAGTCGGTAAGAACTAATGGCGATAGTTCAATATTTAAAAAACAAAACACGATGTTTAAAATTGCAGTGCATCCGTAACATCGCTTCATGTAAAAAGGAGAGATTATTTAATCAAAGTGTGGTCGTTTTCCTTTATTTCCCTATTGTTTATATAATAATTCACTTACTGTGTACACCGCAGCTCCTAAAATTTATTTTCCACAATACATCTAAATGAATAAATTACACACAGTTATTCTGTATTATACACACTTGAACATCGGGAATGTACAATATGATTTAAACCTATTCTCCTTTCATTTCAATAACGGACTTCTAAAGAGAAACCATTACCTGACGAAATTTAAAAAAATAAATATAATATACGATTTTTGTGTAAAGTCTACTTAACTTAGTTTCAGTATCCATTCTCCTCTGAAACCTTGACGAACTAAGAAAAAATTCACTCTCTCGAAATCTGGAAAAATAACAATAAATTAATAAAATATAAAGTAATTTAAATTAGCAAGTACTGTATCCTACGGAAATGGGAAGGTATGGACTAGAGCGGGTTATTACCTAATTAGAATTTTCATTATTTTTGAATGGTTCTTCTCGTATGTCCTATGAAGTGCGATGTACGGGTAAAGTTACACGGAGTACTAACGATAGGGTAGCTAAATAAATAAAATTAAGGCAACAAAGGCGAATATTGCAGAAAGCATTCCTTCATTTTCTGAAATTGGATAACGGCGATCCATTTTTAAATCATAGCTGAAAACTTATCAACATTTATTTATGCCTTATAATAGAAGGATGTATATTTGCCGAATTCACAAGAAATAGAAATAAGCATTCATTTCATCAAAGATAAACTGAGGGCAATATAGATCTCATAAAGATGAGAGCGCGGTACTACACACTTAAAACATCTGAAATATGAGGCGGAAAAGAAATTATAGATACATTCTGAAATATGTTCAAGTATGCATATATATTGTCTAGGTGAACTTTTAATACTACCAAAAACAAATTACAAGAACAGAATTTATTGGTCCGTCATGTTTCGCTAGCGGACTAGCATCGTCAGGCAATTTTTTTTCACAATACATCAACCTAAACAGAATAAGGAATGCAAAAAAGGGGGGAGAAGGGGAAGGAAGATTTGAGTGAGATGTTTAGGATGTAAAGATTTTGGTGGGAAGAGAAAGAAGGGGCGATGAATTGCTCATTGGTCAGTGTTCTAATATTTTATGCGCAATTGACCAAAAAGTAACTTAATGCTCAATCTCTTGCGATTTGCAATGAGAAATCTCTTCGGTGTGCTGATATATATCTAACCATTTTGTAGACAATTAAAATTATTACAAAGTCGTGTTTAAAGGATATATAATCCTGTATTAACTCTGTAAAAAGGATTATAATCAGCCAAGAATTCAATTTTAACGTAAAGACATTCTTGATTCATCACAAAAAATAATTGTTTTTGGGGAAATTTTATTTATAAGTAATAAAATAATTTCAAATGAAAGCTTTTGTTATATAATTTAACTGTTGGCTATATAAATTTTTAATAAAAAATTGGTTTAGAAATGTTATTTACATATTAATATGGCACGCTTGAAGTAAAAATACTTTTAATATTCATCCAGTAACATGAAACTGTAACTACTGCTTTTCAGTGTAACTTCTCACATTCAATTTTTTTGTTATTGCTATATTCCTCTATAAGAAGCCTTAATTTTAGAATCAGCTTTAAATATAAAAGATAAATAAACTAGATAGCAACAGATAGATGTCCGTCTATGAATATTCTAATTCAGTATTGTATCTCTTCCTAATTTTAACGAAGGCAAAGACTTAAAAGAGGCCTCTGGGTGACTTTACGTCTGAGTAAACAGCTCCCTTTAGGTTTCCTACTCCTATAAGACCTCTTGATCGTTCAAATAAAGCAACCAGTATCGTTAACGGTTATTTCGACTGCAGATTGAGCGGTGCATAAATTGTTACAACGCTCGCATAATGGAAGGCACTTAACGGAGCAGCCGAATGCCTCGAACGGCTGTAATATTTTTCCGATTCGCTTCCTGAAGAATTAACGGTGCAATAAAGCAAACGCTTTACGTACAACGTAGATTGGTAGCCGCCGTGACCATAACTTTAAACGCTGCAAGTGAATAATGACTATTGGAACCGTCCTACAGGGTTGAAGTTGTTAACGAAGACCCTTAGGGACGGTATAGGTCATCAAAATTCACCTCTGGGGTGGAATGGACAGTAAAATGCCCCGCTTGATCTACCGAGTGATAAAATTGCGCACGGAAAAAATCGATCGTCATCTTTTTCCTACGGAACGACGGTTAAAGAGAGAGGGAATGAGGGTAACCAGACAGTCGTCCCACGGGATAAAGTCGAATTCGGAAGTGCCGCTCTTACTAAAAGCGGAATTATATAGGATGGGGTCAGAAAGAGAGATAGAGGCCATATTCAAGATAGCAGTTACCATTGTCACTCTAGCATCGTTCTCGTTTCTCAAGGGTGTCGTAAGATACCACCATACCAGCACGATAGTGAATACTTTTCTTTCTCATACGAATTGGAGTGGGAACGAGCTGCGGGATTGTTCCCTGTAAACGAGTATTCTCTGACTAAATCGTTTGAGCACGATGAAAAATATAACTCAATTATCTTAAGTGAGGCGAATGGATTTACTTCATTCTTCTTTAGTGTTTAGCGTTTGAATGGGATAGATACGAGCTCTAAGTCCCGATTTTTGTATTTTCAAGCTAATTGGTACAAGTTTTTATTTAGCGAATTTACAAGCTAATTGGTACAAGTTTTTATTTAGAAAATAACCATCTCTAACTTCTTCCACCTAACCAAAACACTTAACGTAATTATATATAATGAAAAGATGATATATTCTTTTCTCAGAAAGCTGTGGAAATATTTTTATTTGTTTTGTTTAATATCTATGGCGAATAATAATCCTCCAAAATTAAGTAAACTAGTTAATTTGTGAAGCTTACATTGAATTTCTGATTTAATTTTGTTAACGTATCTTGACCATTGTCTAAAAAAATAATTAGAAGGAATTTATCACTACGAGTATTTCGGAAAATTTCCGTAAAATTACGGAAATTTATTGAAAAATCGTAATATCTGCCTCAAATTTTATTTCCCAAAGACGTTCTCCGATTTTAGCATATAGCCAGTAATTAAGTCAATTTAAATTATAATAAGCAGCGAATCAGATTTTACTCTTCAAAAAATATCGTAGAATATTTCAAATATTTTAATTAGATTATAAAATAAGATGTGCTGGAATATAAGAAGTGCTAGTGGAATTAGTTGAGTTTAAAAAAATATTTTAATGAGCGGAATTTTCGGCTTTCGATTAACTTAATTCTTTTGTAAGTTTAGGTTTGATGTGTACCTTACTTCAGATTAGAGTATGCACCTAAAGGTTTTTTTCTCAATTCACCTTTGTATACGTGTACCTGTGATAAGCGATCGACAAGAGTGAATGGAAAGTGAAAAGTGAAACGGAAGGGTTTCAAATTGGTAAAAGTTGCGAAAATGAAATAACAAGAATAAGAAAGCGACAACGAGGAATGGAATGGTGGCAAAGAGAAGGATTGTGGCATTACATTGGCGTTGAAATGGGACATGAGGGAGGAAGCTGAAACGTTTTTTGCAAAGATATCCGAGAAGGAACGGAAAGTAGAGATGTTTGGAGGAAATGAGGTCTCCAATAGGTATTGCCATGGGGATAAGGACTTGTTGGAGGACTGAGAAATGAAAGGGAAAAGAGGGATTTGGGCTTTGGTGGAGAGCAAAGGAGTAGGGAAAGTTGTAGAGATGAGTGAATAGGTGTGATGTAGAGATTTGGGGTAAAGGATGATTGGTAAGAACAACGTTGTATAGTTTATATAATAAAAACTGATTAAATGGCTTTTAATCTAATTGTAGCTAGATTTAGAGCAAAACACAGGACCTTATACAGACCGAATAAATTGAGGCTGGAATTCATATATCAAGGGTGAAATTGACACTAAAAACATATGTAAACTATAAATTTTCGTGTTAAAATAAAATCGGCGCTCTCTGTCTACATTTATGCACTTTTTTTGGTGACTGGCGTAAGAGAAGTGAAGTAACAAAAACATTTTAAATATATTGTATGAACGTCTGATTACAGCTTTAAATGCACACAATGGTTGAAAACGTAATTTACGTTGCAACAAAGAAATGCTCCATTTTTCAATGGTCAAAAAAGATGAATGATTACACAAAAAATAAATGGAACTTTAACTCGATAGAAATATAAGACTTCTTTTCCTTCTTTACTTGTTCTGAACAAAGTTTTCTGCCATGATTTGACAAAAAAGATGATTTTACCTTTTTCATGAACCTTCGCTCGACATGTTTCACGTTAAAACCGCACACATGAGAACGAAAACAAATAGTGACTTGTAAAACAGCTTCATATAGAAAGAGTGAAAGAAAGAGGCTAAGAACTCCTGTGATGCCTTTTTGACCTAGAAACCGTAGTGAAAAGGAGTTCGTAATGCTTGAGACATAGTTGATGGAGCTTTTTCGATTCCTTAAGATTTAATTGCTTGCTCGTAAGAAGTACTGGAATGAATAATCTTGGTAAAGATGTTGTCACTTGAAATTTATAGTGGCATTTCTTCTGCCAAATAAGATTATTTACTTTCTTATGAAAATTCATATCTTAGATGGAAATGTTGATGAATTATTTGCCCTCTGCATATTCATCGTTAACAATTATTCAATAAACATAAAGTAATCCTCAATACTCATAGGAGCAGAAAATGATATAGAACGCGGTATAATGAGAGGATATTTGAAAAATGAATTAAAAATACCCGGTTGTTAACTCAGTCTGATAATTTTTGGTTTTAAGTAATTAGAATTTATTTCAATTTAAGTAGTAATTCAAATAGATCTAGCATTATTATTATTGCGTGCTATTGCTTTAAATTTAGGGAGGAGTTTATATATGATTCATTTTATTTTATTCATTTAATTATGCTCAGTAATTGATTAAAAATGAATGAGATGGATTTTATGGAACATTCCGTTAAAATCTTTACTGTTATATGACTTCCTTAGTTTACCTCATACACCTCAATTTTACCAATTTTCAAAGGAGCTATTGGATGTGAATTATGTTCGGCGAATCGTGGCCCGACAACTGACCGCGCGACAATTGACCGCGTACCAACTGACCGCGTACCAACTGAACGCTACGACAATTGACCGCTGCGACGACTGAACGCTCGCGACAACTGACCGCGTAACAACTGACCGCTACGACAACTGATCGCGTCTCGTTTTCTGAAAGCATTAAAGGATCGAAATTTTGATTTAAAATTTGGAGCCCCCGTCCTATCTTAATGATAATTATCTTAGATTGTTACACAGTAATAATTTTTTATGTTTATGATGTATACAAAGCAGAAACATGTCCTTATTGATACCTAAAATTTCTAAACTTAGGAAAATTTTCTCGGAAACCTTATTTGTTACACATGAATAATAAACTGTTTAGATAAGGAACTCCTTCCAAAATATATGTGATTAATTGCGTTCCATGTCTTACAAAATTTTTTTTTAAATTTTGGGACAAATATGTCCCTATGGGTTGGCGGCCGCATAACGCTGCATCGCCGAATTTTCACCGTTCTTTATTCTCACACTCTTTTCCTCCCAATGCCTTATCATTTAAACCTAAACGGAAATTCACATATGACTAATATTTTGGTGTGATAATGTTAATGTTATTAACTCTTTTAACAGACATCCTTTGGAAATAATACGAAACACTACGCATCATTAGCATCTTGATCAGTATAATTCTGTAATCCTTCACTTAATTGCTCTCTTAAACCAATGCAATTATTATAAAATGTATTTAAAAAACTTAGCAGTACTACCTTCTTTCAGTACATCATATCATTCCATTACCTTGGCCTTTTCCGTTTCATTCATCATGGAGTTGTAATTTTCACAAGATCTACAGCGAAGCTCCAGGTCACTGGCTCACATGGTAATATTACATTTCAATTAATACGGACTAAAAAATCTATTAAAGCTTCATGATAAAATGCGACCATGAGGAAAAAAAAACAAAACATACTTCTGCTTCCACGTTAGATCATTACTAACTTTATTTTTATAGCTATTCTTAATAAAAAAACAATAACTTGAACTCATCTACAGTAAAATTATGTTTCCCTTTCTTATATATGCAATGAATCAAACATTCACTTACTGAAAGATATTCTCTCAGCAATGACCAGTTGTGCGCGGTTTATGTCGGCGTAGAACGAATAAAATAAGTTCCTTTGAAGGGGAAAGCAAGAGGGGGAAATGTGTGTGATGTATGGTTCATTTTCATACGCACATACATTGTAATACATTGTGACCGAAAAGCTTATATGGCCATCTAATCGCTGCATTCATTCTTCAAGATCTCTTACACAATAATGATAGCCAGACTTACGCTATGTATGGCATTATCCATACCGAATGCTCAACCTACATAGTAAAAATAGCTTCATTACATAGTTAAAATTACCAATGAAGTAAAAAAGAAAGCAACTCTTTTTGTCCGAAAGTATGGCAAAATACAATCAGAAGGCACTACGAAGCATTCTATCTGCAACGAAACAATCGCGGGCCGCGCAGTGTAAATTACGGCAAGAACTGAAAAAGAAGCATATTTTTGCATCTGATATTGTAAAGATAGATAGAGAGGGAATACCAAAAATACAAAGAGGATGAAAGAGACGTAACGCTGAGATATAGATTGTGTTGTATCGAAGGAAGTTTAATGTGTTAGGTGGATGTAGAATCATTTAGTTACTCATCTATCAAACTTCCTTGACTTCAAAGAAACAGGGTGGGACGAAGAGCTTCATGGGAGAGTTGATTTCTGTTGAGAGAATATATATTCCTTTTCCTTAGATGATAAAATCATACAACATATATAATGGAGGTGAAGACTTAAAGATACCAGAAAAACGTTACCTACGGAAATGAAAAGCGAAATTATAATTAATTTCGAAATTCTTCTACTTACCTACGTAATCGAAAGGAGGCTAATAATTAATTATCACTTGCAATTGCTTTATTTTTGGAATTGCATACAATGAATCTGTATATGGGAATGGTAAGGAAAAAAAGAGGAATGCAACATAGTCACATCCTTACTATTTAGACAAATAATTGCTAGAACACTGATGAATATATTATATATCACCACTGGAAAGGTTCCCTCAAGAAACTGTTTGCGATGCTGCCACATCTATTCACATCTATATATCAGCATTCGCTGATATAAGATATATACTTGATATTTACCTATTATGATAAAGATGGGTACTTGATTGTTACAACAGTTGAAAAACTGCGAGTGATGACATGAAATGATTTCTTAGTAAAAATTTTATTTTTAGTCACTCAAGTAGTAATTGCTGTTTAAGGCTATCTCAGGATATATTTCACAATATACAGTATTTTTTATAGAACATTTTTAACGGGAGAAATGGATGTAGTATTGAATATAATCTTCATATCTAGTTTATCATAGTTATCTACCGGATAATGTGTACTTTACTATACTATAATACTATACAAGTCGTGATATAATCAATTTTTAAGATTTCACTGGTATTTAAAGTGATGATCAACATTAAAGATATGTTTCACCCCAATGCCTCGTGGTTGTAAACGAACTATGTAGTGTAAATAATTATAAATTGCCTCTTGCGCCAGTTAGTTCATTGCTGAAATTTAAGTTTGTTCAAAGAAATTTTAGTCACTCCGAAAATGTAATCTTGATACTAAAAGCTATGTTGGTGTATGTATCGACAATTGTAGTGTCATAGCTTCTGATCAGCTAGGTGCTGTTTTATAAATCCGTAAGACTTCTCTTTATGCAGTTATAGTTCCATGCCATATTCACTCATATGAGTTTGTCTAAATCTTATGAAATAATGGTATATAGTTAGAAAATATTTTGAATTAATGTGCGGAGTTAAATATTTCTTTCTTTTTTCTTCTAAAATAAGTTATGTTTTAAAGAGAGAAATGGGAGGAATGTTGTGTAGCTTGTGACATATGCGCTGAATGGAAAAGCGTGATACTAGCTCAATGCTTGTTGAACGCTTTAAAGTAATTATGGATATATTGAGTGGAATTACTTCTTGGAATGATAGAGCTTCAGCAAACAACGCAAATTTGCTCCTTTATACACTAACAGTACATGTCGTAGACAAGAAAGTTGATTTATCAATATAGTTAACAATCTTAGTGAGCTCTGAGGGAATAAGAAAAAGCCTTACAAGTAAGTAACAGCCTGGATGGACATCTAATTCTTGTCTATTTTTTTCTCGGAGTATTAGAGAAGCTACGAGCAGTAAAACTTACACACCCCCTGCCTCACGCCAATGGTGGTTTGTAGGATCAATGTGTGAATGTAAATATAAAAAAATAGTAAGTTAATTCATCGTTTCTATGAAATGCATCGAATCTGTTTTCACCTTAACACTCTCGACTAGTAAGTCACTCCAGAAAAATCATTAGATATCTCATTAGTAAGGAAATGCATTAAGGGTAAAACCAACGGCCTAAAAACGTCTTTTTCTGATAGAGCTACAGTAGCATAAAATAAATTAACTATTTATAATTTACAGTTAAAAGCTCCCAATTAATGTTATATTCTTAATTACTCATTAAGGATAAGCGGAACGCAGTTTTTACTTCGTTAACACAAAAATACTTCAAATAGATTTGCTAAGTCATTTAGTGAAAGACTGTATAAATGTAAAAATAGCCTCCTGGTGTGCAATATCAACGACTTTATCTTTTTATTATATTTTGTATCCATTTGAATATTATGGCATTGCATTATTCTGTGTACTTTTAACGTTTTGAAGTTATGAATTCTGTTCTACTCAGAACCGTCCAGGAATAACTAATGCTGTGTAAATTATAAAATCACTGGCAATATAAGTCCAAATATAAGTGGTATATGGTTTGTGTATATGATAGGACACTATCAGATAACCACAGAATGTTAATTTACGTACCTAATTATCAACGGAGGTAATAAGAAAAGGGATATAAGTATTGATATTTTTGAGGATTACGGTGAAGAATATATGCTGAATCTATTTAAGAACACAGGAAGCAATTTAGCCTAAAAGTTATTAATTCGTTACCGGCAAAAAATTGTTACATTAGACTATTTACATTTCCAACTGTTATCTCCTGCCATACGTCACTCGCGGGTTACATAGCTAAATCTAAAATCTTAACCAAGTCCCGTACACAGACATGTCCGCAAAGTGAATTTAATTGTTCATTTATCAGTATTTCATAAATATTGCTCGTAATAAGATAACATTCCTGCTCAAAACTGTTATCTATAAGAAAGTGTTGTAAAAAAAATTTAGTGATATAAGTATCTAATATATGGTATTTTAATCAGTATTCGGTAAAATGACTACCGCTCCATTGCTACCACAAAATAACTACATTTCATATAATTTTGTGTACCGTACTTCAATTAATGCTTCCTGAAAACGGAGACGCGTTCAGTTGGTACGCGGTCAATTGGTACGCGGTCAGTTGTCGCGAGCGGTCAGTTGTCGTAGCGGTCAATTGTCGTAGCGTTCAGTTGGTACGCGGTCAGTTGGTACGCGGTCAGTTGTCGCGCGGTCAATTGTTACGGAACCTCGGCGAATTCCCGTTTTATCCTAAAATTGCTAAAAGGAGGATAAATAATCAATTTGCAAATATTATTATATTTTGATTCTGCTGATAATTTTTCAATTCGTTTCCCAACATAAAATGTTTTGTATATATTCTGAAAAATATTTTCAGTTTTTGGGAAAATTACTGAAGTTCGCCTTATGCCAATTTATCTAAATTTCTAGATTGAACTCAAAGCAGCAATGTGGGTGGAAATTTCACATCGCTGAATTATTACATTCGAAAAACCCCTTAACGTATCGTATGTGTAGCTGATATGGTAAGCATTATCCTTTAATCTGAATGGATTTAAATGCAAAAAATAGATATTAAACTAAACCAATCTGCATAAGTGTTATCAAAAGTATGTTATTAGCGGTTATTTTTCCCGTGTAGCACTTTAATAGAAGTAGAATCAAACAAGTTGAAAAAGAAGTAGGTGACAATGTTTTCCTGTTTTATTTACTTCGGCATTTTCCGTACGAAATTGGTGGGAACTGGTTGATTTAATTTTAATCCTTGAAACTCATCCTCGTGCGACAGAAATATTCCTCCTGAAACTGTTTTTTTTTAGACTTGTGAACATAAAATATGTTGAATACCCAAGTAACGTCCCATCATATTAGTGGCTCTACTATAATTCTTGCTTTTATCTTTTGGAACAAGCGACATTTCTTCTCCAGGACAGGCACTCAGCCATGGATCTAACTATTAAATGAACCAATAGCAATTTGAAATATATTTAAGTCCTTGGCCAACCAAGTTGTACAAAGAACCACCTAAGATACAAAATTAATTTTGTATTTCAATCCATGTTTTAAATAGGCTGCCAATTCTGCAGCGAGACTGACCTTTTGCTGCCACTTGGGGGGCTTCGTACGAATGTAGGTGGTTACGACTCTGCCTTGTGATGATCAAGTTCATACCTTATAACTCATACGATATAAGAAATATTGAGTGTAAATTTCTGTTATATAAACCACTCAATGAAGCTATTTCATGTAATTACATCAGTTATAGGAACAGGAAATATTTTTGAAAGTCTCCGGAAAAATCAAAGAAATCCAATTTTGCGTTTTTTACTATATACATCCTTAATCTTAGGCAAAAAGCATTTTATTTATGCTACGCGGGTTGCAGGGGATACTTCACCGGGACACATGCATGTCTTTTATCGCGCCAACATTTGGTTATCAGTAATATGTTTCACAATAGATGAATTTATTTGAAAATGCCCACCATGTTTCACCATTAAAGTAAACAAAACTCGCTTTCGGGTTGGTCCATAAAATTATGAGTTATTTGGAATGACTAACTTCCCTGGCAAATGTAGAAACATGGACGTTTTAATTTTTATTACATAAAATTACATTTTATTATTTTTAAAAATTTCTTGATCAAAATTCATGATTTGCAAACCATGGTATCAAAGAATCGAATTTTTTCCGTGGATTCGTGAGTATTTACTCAGGTAAAGCCCCTGTTCTTGGTAGTGCTGAGTGATTATATTTATTAACCTATATTACTCCGCAGTTAGACCGAAGTCTGGTGGCAGCGTTATATGATTAACACATTAATAAACTTAACAGTAATTATTATAAGAATAGCTAGAAATTATTATCTATATATATAAAGCAGAAATTCTGTGGGTTTGTGTGTTTGTGGGTTTGTTTGTTTGTCTTGGATTGGAGTCTACACCGTTTGCCCAATTTGTCTCAAACTTTGCATACGTGTCCTCTGACATCAGGAAGGAAGTACTGTCGCATTTTTATTCAACAATTTTGCTGGGTTCGAACCAAGATCGTTCAGATAGATTTTCATAAGGAATACACGTAAGCTTCACTTTTATCGGTTGCAGGCTTTATTTCTTTTGAAGATTTAAATTAGAAGGAATAGTCGTACAGAGTCAAGACGAACACCGAAAGAAAGAAAATTGAATAAAAATTCTTATTTTGGTCGTGGAATCTTACTTTCGATTAGAATTTGCGAGAATATCGGTGAAATATACGAAAATTATGAGAATATTGGAGGTTGTAAACAACTCATCCCCCTGACGACCAATCCCATTGTTGAATCCGAGCTCATGTTTTATCCCGTAAAAATACTCGTGGACTATAGGCTCATAAAGCTGATGATTGAAGAGGACGATATATTACATGGATAACGAGAAATTTTCTGTAAGAAGGTAACCAGTAATTGAAGGTACGTAATTGCAGTCAGGAGATTACCAGCTCATGGATGAGGGAAGTTAGATGTCTTGTATGAAGTAAAGCAAATATTCTGTGGGTTTGTACGTTTGTTTGTATTTTGTGTATCTTCGATTTTAGTACAAACCGTTTGCCAGATTCGCGTCAAAACTTTGCGTAAGTGTTTTCTGGGACCAGGAATGACGTACTGTCTCAATGTTATTCGATAATTTTGCTGGGTTTGAACCAAGATCGCTCAAATGTGTTTCCATAAAGAATATATCTAAACTTCACTTTTATCGGTAGCAGGCTATATTTCTTTTGAAGAATTAAAATAGAAAAATAGTCGTGTAGAGTCGAGACAAGAAGCAAAAGAACGGTAATTAAATGAATATTCTAATTTTGATCGTGGAATATTGTTTCCGAATCGAAATTTCGAGAATTTCGACAAAATACGAGTGAATTTTCCAAAATTGTTGAGGTTGTAAACAACCAATCTTCCTGACGATCAATGCGATTGTTGAGCCGAGATCATGCATTTTCCTGTATAGTAAGAATAGCTTGGAATTTAAGACTATTCTGAAGGTAATTTACGCATTGCACGACCGGCAACTTGAATTTAATCTACTTCTATATTCCCCGTTGAGAATCAACGGGCGCTTCAGCTAGTATACAATATAACGGAATAGCTAGAGAAAAGACAATTTTACAGTTACTTATTGCTATCTAATAAACAGAGAAATTACATGGTACCTGTACATTTTTAAAATAACCCATTTATATACTATTAAAGAAAAGCAAATTTCTTCGGAAAGGATTTTTCATTTTTAGGAAAGAATTTAAAGATCAATCCAAGTAACTTTTTCCATTCTGGTAATCCTCTATTCAAAATGATTATTTAGCGATATTAGTTCTTTGCGGTATAAGTTTCTAAGCATTGCTGCCTTCTTTGCCTTCTGATAAACTAAAAAGAAATTATTCGATAGGCAATATTCCAACAGACAGGCGACATTTGGTAAAACAATTATTTGAAGGAATTAGAATCTGATATTTAAGCATTCAGAGGAAATTTATTATGATTTGATTAGATTGGAAAACCTACCATTTCAATGAAACAAAATAGGGTTTAATGGTCCAGGGCTATAAATAATCAGCAAGAGAGTCTGAGAAAGAAGGAAATGTCCTGAGAAAAGGCAATCTAATACATTAACGGTAGAGTGAGAAGGAATACAGATATCCGCAGAAAATTTCATTAGCTAGAGAAAGTTCCTTCTCGGTTAGAAAAGAAAGTAGTCCATTATCTGTGATGGCGATACGAAAATTTAGCAAGGGTCTTACGTAACATAATGATTTAAGCAGTATTAATTGCTCATGAAAAATATATAATCAATGACTATCCTGGCATTTTTGTAGATTGATTTTCATTAGATAGTTAGGGATCATGCAATAAAACTTAAAATAAAATATATTTGTATTAGTATTAGTATATATAACATTTGCTGATCAATTCACATTACAAACGGAAAAAATCTGTTGTGGCCAGCATATGACTTTCTCTATATATAAGATTTAAATATTTATCTACAGTATTTTCGAACTCTATATTCAATCTAAACTTGGAAGATAAGTGATTAATTTATATCATATTATCTTTTACGTCACAAACAGTATAAATAATGTTTTTCGGGACATGTTCGATGAAAAACGATGAAATTGGCCTTTTCGCCCACAGTGCCCAGAGCGCACACAAAGTACTTAATCAGCAACTTCCGGTTAATCAGTATTTCATAAATAACTCCTATCAATCAGTTATATAAAAATATGTTTCATACAAAATTCATAGGAAATTACTTTTTCTAAAACTTTTATAAATAATAGTATATACCTAAATATCATATTTATGTAGATAATTTGCAAAAACGGGAATTTGCTTCGAAGAATAAATCTCGACTTCCGGTTTACTGATTTAATCCAAAAGGTAATAAACTCTGACAGCACCCACCACAGTGCTATATATTAAGTTTGGTATTGATACGACTAATAGTTTTCACGTTAGAGTGCCCACAAGCACACACACACATACACACAGACATAATTCCGAAAATGATCAAAACGTGTTCTAGGGACCCAAAATCATGTATTTCCGTTGAAATCTCGAAGTCGATTTTTTTCATGAAAACTATACTTTCTCTATACTACGTATATGGAGAAAGTAAAAAGTCAATTGAAAAAGGTTTATTTCGTAAAATTATGATTAAAGCAGTCTGAATTGTTTATGTTAAATAATTAGTTAGAGAATCTGCTGGCATTTATGAAAGTTGCTTTTGTTTGGATAACATTTATGCTTTAAACAATAAAACGTAACATTAGAAAATTATTATAATCATTATTTATTAGTATTATTATATCCTGTATAATTTGCTCATGAAATCCTTTTGTAAACGGAGTAGAGTTAAAAAATTAAAGCTTTAAATTAAGCTAACAGGAGGGTGGAAGTGTACTTAGTATAGCCTCTTCCGTATTCTGCCTTTCTTTATCTATTCCCTTCCTCCGTTAACAACATCATTTCAAGCCGTTCCATTTCTCCGATCGCCCCCGCATTCCTATGGAAGGGTAAGCGTATCTTCCATTGCTAGATCTGCCTTTCTCCAGACCTTCCGACTCAGACGTTTTCTTTTTATCCCCTTCAGCCGTCCAAGAACAGAGTGAGGTGAAAAGGAGGATTTTCGTGAGAGTTTTTCTTAAACGAGAGGTTTACTTCTTCTTGGTATCCTCAAGGGTGTCTTGAACATTTGGGTCGTAGGCAACAAGACCTCACTTATTAGATATGAGCCCCCGCGTACCAAATATTTCATTTTTATTGCATTGCCACCTTTATCACGCGAAGCATGATCCGATTCTTGGGAAATTCACGACGAGCTGACTTTCTCTGAAAAATAATTTTTTGTAACGATTGGGAGCTTTGCAGCTTAGCTTTATGAAATATAAGATTTCAAGGTAAATATTGTTAGTTAAAACATTCGAATAAAAAAATAGTGCCTTAGATGATTAAAGAATTAAAAGGTGGCCGGTAGATTCTCAATGACTTTTCTTTGAGAAAAATTATTCTCGCAACGCAGAGCAGACTTTCTCCTTGCTCTGATGCTGATATATACCTATATGCTGAATGATACCATTATGCCTTAAAGATATATGCATAGAAATCGAAAATCAATTTAGAAGGCTATATAGTATTTACTGCTGATATTTCCTCCTATCGGTTGGTAGGGTTTTGGCGTCAGTGGAGTAATAAGCGTATGTTATAGTGTTTTAAGTATTGAAAGTTAATTATTTAAAATTTTACAATTTTAATAATAGTCAATAATTATAATTTATTGGGCTCTGGATAGAGTTATATAGAGCAACACAAAATACAAAAATATTCAAAGTACAAAATTTTCAAAAAAATCTAGACAGAATTAGAAAAATATATGGAAAATCAAAAGAACAAAAGAATGCACTGAGAAATGCAAAAATACAATTAAATGTGGAAATACAGAAATACAAAATAAATAAAAACACAACATGAGTAAGCAGAGAATATAGAACTTAAAGAAAGACAACAAAAGAGGAGAAAAACGAGATGTAACTCGTCTAACATAAAATACTTCAATAATTTTCTTCATCTTCATAGCATACATTTGTATCAAATGGAAGATATAACCAATTTCATAAAATTATTAATAGTAGTATTGTTAAAAGTTCTACAGTTTAGATCATTGCGTGCGTGAGCTCCCACCGGGAATCGAACCCGGGACAGCTTTCACAAAAGCCGAACGCGTAGCCCAAGTGGCTATACGAGAGCCACTCATAAAATTAATAGTTCGAGATATTTACTAACAGCTAGTAAGAGAAAATATCATGCTATTTAGAGAATCATTTATTTTGTAGTTCACCCAGTCGAGCGAAGATGCGTTTTTAATTAAAAAACCACACTGCCGCAGAGTGAAAGTAAGGAGTCCAATGGAGCATGTTTAGCATTATATTTCCCTTCAGATTTGGGAGGAGGAATAAAAACTCGAGTTCGAGTGACACAATTCTCCTTCCTCTCACTTCAAGTTTTTTCTTGCTCTCGTCTTTTCAATATTTTGACCTTGAGAGGCGTAGAGAGAGGGCACTGCGACAGATGAAGGGAGCAAGAATGAAAGCGAAAAGGGAGATCTTGCTTAAAAAAACATCCGATGACGTACATCCTGCCTTATCACCTTACCTGCCTGTCAACGCAATTTTTTTCTTTCTTCTGAGGACTCGGCATCGCTAAACGGCACCAGGAATTTCAGGTTTCTATACCGTTTTTCCCCCAGTTTCTCCACTCTGTTTCATTCTCTTAGGGTGTCTAAGTAGAACTGTTTATGGGGGGTATGGAGGGTCTATTTTCGAGGGGGTCTATGATGACCGTTGTCAAGTGGTGCTGTGAAGAAAGGAAAGTTGGAACACGGCTGTAAAGGAATTAGATGTTAAATATCGGTATTCCGAGAAAGCAAAAAAGAATCTTGCTAAATTGCAATGATAAAAATCAAATAAAGAAACAGCTGATAAATTAAAAATAAAATCCGCATAGAAAACATATGTAAGTTTCACTTGTCTTCAAGAGGTAAAACCATATTTAAAGGGCTCTTATTATTAAAATCTCTTTTATGATTCTCGAGGTTATTTAATTCATCATAATGTGAGAAAAAACGTTTACAAAATAATTTTGCGTCCTGAGATTTTTCTCCGCTGACTACGAACTAAACAATCAGATTTTTTAATCCAGCAGTAACGATTAATACTTATACCAGCTAACAGTAAAAGATCACGGTGTTCAGGTTGTTCAACCTGAACTAATTTGATGAATCAAGTCAGGGCAAAGTTTTATTAAAGTTGATATTACTCAAAATCTTTAATCAATATTTTTTTTAATTTTAAACAATAAAACTTAAAATTCAAAACATAAAAGAAAATTATAGATTAGTTCTCTTTGTACCGGTAGAATTTGCTGATCAATTCATATTCTAAACGTAGTAGAGTTAATTAATAGGAGCATTAAACTAAGTCAAACCAAAAATGTTGATTGAAATACCACGTAGTTTCATTTATATTGGAATATTTATTTATTTAACGGGGTATTCAATAAACCCCCAATTATAGCCATTTTGAAAATTGTCATTATCATACTTTGAGATGCGTTCTGGACGACCTTTTATTAGGTATTCTCGAGATTTTTTGGAAGGTGCATCTGCGCTCTCCAAAATTAAACTTGGACAGCGTAATAGGCCGGAGGTTCGCGAGTATTCCACTATCGGCCTCCAGACCGGCATGAATAATTCAGGCATGAAAAACGCATGCCCGCGACGCTTCTGCTCGTATTCGCCGAGTAATCTCGATTTAATATTAACATCCGTGCCTTTTATCACCCGCGAAAGTATAGAAGCGATGCTATTGCAGCCTTCTCAGGGGTAATGACACATATCTCACTCAGACTCCTATTTCTTCCTTTCTCTTTCCAGCAAAAGTAAGGGGCTCTGAGCGCTTTTAACGGGACTCGACGAAAGATCACGTATCTCGAGATAACGTTGAGGAAAACTCGTATCGTCATCCCCATCGATTCTTTTAGAATTCTCGTTTTTTTCCGCTACCGAAGAGAAAGAATATTCTCTTTCAGGCTGAACGAGACAGCGTAAGAATTTAAGAAGCCGCTACTAACATTTACGAGCATGGAGTTTTGAAGCAGGTCATAAATCCATCTCAGGCCAAAGTGCGCTAAATTGATATCGATTTGTATGCAAGATGAACAGAGTTCTCATTTTGCAATGTATTTTTAACACCTGAGATATGATAAACAACGATTTAGATTTTGCAGCTTGTGATCGTGACTTTAATATAAATACCATAAATTTAAAACTTGAATCTGCATTTAGTTTCTGTAAACACTTTCTCTAATCTTAGTCTATGTTTATACTCAATAGTTATTCTAGTTATTCTTTGTTTAATTAGAAATATTTGGTGATTTCATTAAATTTTTTGTAGTCATTCGACGAAACACATGGGAAGAAAATATTTTCGTTTTAAAAGCATTCTTTTATTATACTTGATTAAACTCGGTTTTGATTTTCGTATACATGTCAAATTTAATTCCACGTTTCAACTAATTATATTTTACATGATTTATCAATAAATTTAAAGAACGGTGAAATATATACTTGATTCAAATCTCTTACTTCATTTCGAGCCGTTAAACGTTCTTGTTGCAACAGTTAATGCTTTATTTACTTTTTCCGATATTCATTTCATTTTATTGGAGTATAAGTGTATTTATATAAAATGACCTAAGACATTTACGCTTTACCATAAGAATTTTCATCCGCTAACAGGCGGTTTTTACAAACTTGTGTCATGAGTAGAACTAATAAGATTATAAATGTGATTTATACCTGAGATTCTGACCCATTCCAAATTCAAGATCATATACATGTATATCTGTTTAGTTGAATATTTCATTAACTGCTCGCAAGTAGATAATACTTTTATATGAAGTACTTTAGAATTATTAATACCGCAAAGAAGAGCTTCATTACGGAGGATTTCATATTCCACGATTTTTACACATTTTAGAAATTTATTTCCATTAGAGCACATTCAGAGAATAAACGAAAGTCAACTTAAATGTCGATTCTTTCTGAGAAGTTTTTACACTGCATCCCATTCATTGTATCCAAAATGAAATATACTCCAAATCATTGATTCAAACGAAAGAGCTCGACATGTTACTATGCAGGTCACCAAGTGGAGACATCCAGTTTTCTTCAAATTTTCCTACTGAGAAGATGCTCTACAGGTAGAAAAGAAGGATCTTGTCCAGAGAATAAATCTCATGGCACTTCTGAGCATTACGAAAATCTTCTCTTTAAAAACCCACTAGAATCGTCTCAGCTCCATTGATTCCTTCTTGTAAGCATCCCTACTTTTCTTGTTCTCTTTGGTTATGTCATCTGAAAGGAATCGTTTTTTCTTTTGCGCCCGACCAAACAAATACTGTACCCACTCTCAAGTCTAATTTTATTGATATTTTTACGAAATACATTTCACCCACTCTAGGGTAAACTTTTCTTTATTACAAGCAATTTACATGTATAAATTTAATTCTATCTACTTCTTTAACGTCCTCTAAAGTATCTAATATTAGATTTATAAAACACTAAAATCTATATCTATGTGTCACGTTTTACATCTGTTTTTTATCTGAAGCACTTTTACCGTTTCAGCACACGCTTTTTAGCAGACCGTTTGTGTGAATCTCAGAAATAGACAAATTTAAAGAAATTTATGCAAAAATTCTTAAGAGAAATATATACGTATACATATATGAGTTTGTGAAAACCTTCATTTCCCTATTTTTTGATTTTATGGTTTGCTACGCAATACGAGTCGCCATTTCTGCAAAAGTAAATACTTTTGCAGAAATTGCGACTTTTTGAAAGTTCGTTCTGCCACTACATGAGGTTATGCGAGAGTATCTAATTATTTTTCTTAATAACAATCATTCCATGTCATCCTCAGCTCACTAGCGTTTTCATTTATCATGGCTTTCCTCACATACGAAATTTGAGAAATCATTGATTCTCTGGCATCCAAAATTATGTATAATTTACTCCTCGGAGCGTAAATTCAATACAGCGGAGAAAGCTTTCGTCGATATTGGCTAGGTCTCAATTCCAAAGTGTTTCATTGCAACATCCCCTCTTTCCATGGGTATTCTGAACCTGTATTCCACATACCGAAGCGTTTCCCTTTCCTCACCTGCGGTTTACCAGTGCCATTCCATGGCATTCCACCCCGCAGAATCTCGCCCACACACCCTCCTCCTTATTCAAAGGGTAGTATAACCCTCTTTTCCCCGCGGCGAGATATGGATCGTCTCAGTGAGAAGGAGAGTGAGCCACCGACAATAGACACAAAATCCGCTCCACGGGGAAAGTATTGGATAGGGATTCTTAGGCCCTCTTTTTACATCACGCGAGGGAAAAGTGTGGAAGATAGATAGAGCAATAGGTAGATTGGGGCAGCCGAGAAAGGGTCCCTTTCTTTCTCCTTCGGCGCTCGTAAAAGAATCCAGAGCCATCGAAATCGGATTTGTGCATGTGAATCCGTCTCTCTCGAGGAGCTTCTTCTTCATAGAAATAGAGCTTATGTATCTTCGGAGAACTTAGGCGATGCTTTAGCTTCAAATGGTGCGAAACTATCAACTAGGCTTACTTGGTTACTTTCTATGTCGCATAATAGGTATATAAAAAATGAAAAAAAATCCAGAAATAGGAAAGTGGAATAGTTTGTAGTTGTTTAATATCTTTAACTCTAGGTTAATTTAGTTTTAGGCTAAATTGACCTAGGAGAATCACTCATCAGTCAACCTTTTCTGGTGTGATATACGATTTATCTTAGTAATAGAGTGAGTGATTGTTTGCCGAAATATTATATGTATTCCTTCGGTATGTAACATTTAAATAGAAAATTTTGGAAAAAACAATTTAGACTCAACTATGACCTTTGCAAATAGATTTTTCATAAATACAGCATAAAAAGATATCTTTTTCATTGAATGTATCTTAAAGTCGGTATTTTAATTATTTTAATTTTTATTCAATCATTTTAAATTAACTATATTTTTACGCGAGCAAGACTCAGATTTTACTCCCATTATGATATTATTTTTATATCAATTGTATGATAAATGTTGTCACATCATAAGTTTTACCTTTTAATTGATTAAAACATTGTTTTCTATGTGGAAAATAGCCCAAAAGTATTGTGAATTAAGTGCTGTAAACGTCATACTGTGGAGATAATTTGGTACTCCATTTACTGAAGGATTACTTCAGTTAAAGCAATTACATGGAGAAAAGGCCCACATTTGTAATACATATGGTTCAAGAATATGTCCTATTAATACGATAGGATAGTGATGTCTATCAATCGAAAAGCCTGAAAAATATTAACTCGTTCTTTATTTAATTTATCAATTCCTCTATTCCTATGGTGCTATCGTTATGTTTTATCCAATTCTCAGCTCATAAATAATTGTGAAAAGTTCTACATTAGAAAATATAGGTATAGCAAATTTATGCAGTCAAGTTTAACTTTAGTATTTAGTTTATTTCTAATTATTTACTTAGCAATTAGTATTTTGTTTGTGATTAAATGAGGAGATAGTGTTACACCTATCTCATTTTTCAATTTACCTCTGTTTTCCTTTGAATTCTCATTATATCTTACATATTAAGTCTCCCTTAGCCTACACAAACTTTTTCTCAATGGACATGTATTTCTGTATCATTATAGTCTTTTGCATTTACTAACTGAGAAAATATCATTTATTTTGTATTTGTTTCCCCGTATTGTCATTCTAAAATTTAGATAATTTTTCTTTCGCCAGAATTGGCACTTAAAGAAATAATATATCAAGTAATTCTTGCATTATACATCTACTTCATTTATTCATCAATATGTTTATTGTAGAACGCTTGATGAAATCCTTTCTGAGGTTTTGAGAAAATATGCTGGGAATACTAAAATGTAGTTGAGACTAAAGGCAAAACCAAAGCCGCACTTATAACTTCAAAAGAAGTTTTGGTATTAGACCCAATTACATTGTGGAACAAATGACTGGCGGATGATTCACACTATTATTCTTTTAAATGAGTATGATTATGGCGAGAATTTTGTTTGAATCTATTTTATAAGTATCGATGTATGCAAACATGATTGATAGCTCTTCAAAAATATCCTAGAATTCTCCTATTTCAGACCGGGCGAGTATCGCAAAGAGTAGCGAAGCGGATCTGAAATATGAAAATGAGAGGAAAAATCAAACAGAGACGAGGGCAGGGATTGAAAGGGGAAGTGATTGCAGCGAGGGAAAGACATAAATTATTCCAGCGGAGAAAAAGGTGAAAGGAAGAAGAAATAAAAGATATGAAGGAGGGAGTGCATTCGGTCGAAGAAGTTGAGGGAGTTCGATAATAAAGCAGAGCGAGATTTGTGAACGAAACGTCTCGAGAAAGGCGATGAGGAAAGATCGTGCGGCAAAGGAAGGTCCGTAATGCGGAGAAACGTCACTATTGCGCGGAAAGGAAGGACTTGGAGAGAGAGAAAAGGATGACGTGGGAAAGGAAAAGTGACAAGTTATCAGCAGAAATTCGCAAAAATATTATGTTACTTTTGATGACGCTACCACGCAGAATGGAACAAAAAGTAAATGTCTAAATGTCACTGCTGAGTACAACGTTTTTTGAGTTTATCGATAATATAGTGATTGAATTTTTTCCTGAAAATATTAAAATTTCCACTGACGTAAGATTTGAATGGTGCAATGGGTAAAACAAAGAAATGCATGCTCATTTATGAAGGATATGATTTATATTTTTGTTTATTTTTTATTTATGAAGGATATGATTTTATTTGTTGTATGATTTATTATTATTGCATTTGAGATTAAAGGGATCCATCTCAGATTTACTCGGTTCCTAATGATTAACTAAGTTCATTCAAAACTGCAATAAATTACGAAGAAAAATTGGAAAAAGTTATAAAATAAAGAGACATAAACAATTAACAACAGTAGAATAACAACAGTAGCATGTTTACCAGATTATGTTGAATCGGAACGTGAAACTGATTGTGCTATATAACAAGAGAACTCCCATGTATGCAAACACTACACCCATTTTAAAAGAATGTATCTTCAGAATTTGACAACAGAATCATGCATGCACCTAAAGAGTCGTAAAATAAATAATATTACAGATACATCCACTAAACATTCTCATTTTTAAATTATGTAGATATATAGTAGAATGTAAATACTATATTTAGAAAATAGAATAGAAAATTGCATATTAGAGAAAACAAATAAAATTTATAAAAAGTAATTTCAAAATTTCTATAGTTCGATTACAATTGCTAATGTTTTTTATCGGAAGTTTTAGGTTTATAAAATATGCAAAAAAGTGAGGAAACACATATTATAAGAATTACTTTGACTCCATCCTTACTGTCGTGTCAGTGGTTTAGCAAAAATAATATGGTTGAAGTAGAAATCTTAGATGGAGCGATATACTTCAGGTTATAATCTCAGATGTCTAGAGAAAACTTGTCACTTTATCTCCTAAATTATTCCAGAGTTGTGAGTCTACTTTTCGAACTGTCACCCAATGCAGATATATTGTATATTATAGGGAAAAAGATGGAGAAGCGAGGAGATGAAATAGTGATGAGAAACATTCAGCGGCAGTGTTTTGACATAATGCCAATTTTAAAAAGACTTTCATAGTTTGGGCAAAATATTCGCTTCCTACAAATGTCGATCTGTCATTGTCGAAAGCGCAGGTTATATTTTTCCAATCATGGCGTGATCGAATGAATGTAAATAAATTTTATCTGATTGCACAAAGTTATCGATAGAATAATAGCAGTGTATTTACAGCTATCACTTCACATCTAAATAATTGATTAGTATTATATGAATTATTTTAATTATGAAATTAAACTTATTTATTGACTCGTACTGCATTGTAATGATACAGTTCTAATCGGATAGCCCTCAATTCATTTCTGAGAAATTACTGATTCTTGAATATCACACTCTATCGCCTTTTCGATTTCAAATCAACGATTTTGAAAATCAGTATAAGACACTAATCACGCTATTATTGGTCTTGGTGGGTTGGTTATCTTGGTTCGTTGAGATAAAATCTTATGCATGCCTAATTTTCTACATGGTATTGAATTGAGGTTAAGATACATACTGGAACTAGTATTTTGATACATCCTATACCAATACTTCCATAATATTTATCTACATGCATAATTCAAGTATCTTAGTCTTCTTGTCACCATTGAATCCGATTTAGAAGTGCCTAATGCATGAAATATCGTAATAATATGTACTCTTATCACCTTAAACAATCATATAAAATAATTTACTATTGGACGATAAGATAAGGAGATAATTCTATAATTTTTAAAGTAAACTTAATATCATGGTTTTTTTTAACAAGGGGGATATTTACTCGGAAAGAATTTTTATAAAGTGAAGGAAATGCAGAAAGTAATTAACTGCAAATAATGAAGAAGTAATTAATGACAAATAAAAAATACAATTATATTCTAGTATTTAATAGACGTTGCTACCTATTATTTTGTAAAACAAACATTGGATAACAGCAGCATTTCGTTCTTCAATCTATTTCCGTTTCCTCAGAGTAGTTCGGTGAATTAAACCTGATGATTGGTACTCATTTCAGTTTTTCATTAAACCTGTTGAAGAAATACCTAGTTATTTAGAAAAAAATCACGTATTGGCGAATTTGAATTGAAATTGAATGCTTATTTGTGTTTATAATCTCCACCACATAATTTGTGAAAAAAATCTTTCGGGTTTCCGCAGTTCGGATCGGTTTTATTAGCAAATGGTGGAGCAACTTTGCTGGCTGTGGTTTACTAAAGTAGTTTTGTAATATATGAGCGAGTAGGCAGCGAGAAAATGGCGATACCCACAGACAAATTGGGCAGAATTTTACCAAAAGCCAAGGAAGCAGGCAGCAGCAGTTCAGTAAAAGGAAGTGGTTGAGAAAAATGACGAAATTGGCGCCTTAATGAAATCGAGGGATGGGGACGTAATGTGGGGAGAGAACCGAAGCAATATAGGGCATCGCTAGATGACGGGCAAAATATTAAGCGAGGGCGTGCGGTTATAAGGAGTGGGTTGGTATGCATGTGATGTGTGAGATCTTAGAAGATGCTGAGATGAGAGAATCCATTATGAAATCGGGAGTAGCATTGAATTAAAGGGCTGAAATGAGTGGTGAGGACTCTGTAGATGACGTGAAATTGTATGGACATTTCAACCAATTATGATGAGTTCTAACAATTTGTTGATTTTTTATGGAGAATTTACAATTGAATTATATATCAATTGAGAAATGGGAAATTTATTATTAATGCTAGAGTCACCAAATACATGCATGAGAATGCTTGCGTTGACAACATAGAACAAATCATTACTAAAATTAAATAAATGACTTACTTAATTTGTTACAGTTCTGTTAAAATAATAATATTAATATCTAGTGAAAAAATAAACATTTGTGTCCCCATAAGCCTAATCTGGCTTACCAGGGGGCTCTCTATTTGAGCAAATGGTTTATTATTTAACTGAACCAATTTTTTAAACTTATTATTTTAACCTCAGACAAGGAATTGAGGCCTTGGAATGCTGTCAGGCAGACCTTCAGAAATTCTAGGGACCACAGCATTTAATCTGTTACAAGCATATTGGTTGTAGGACCTAGGTACATCATAATTTCATTTTTCCTCGTTCACATACTATGATTTTTACCACCTGCAACTTACGCTTGTTTTTGCAATGATACTCTACATCTAAAATTAAATATAAAAAGAACAATACATTATTATTTTTTAACTATACGATACTTTGTAAGATGAGGTTATGTCCGAGTGGACCTCTTTTACAGCTAATCGCGCAAGTCGTTTTTACGTGAGTCTATAAAAGGTGAAATATCTGTATATATGTTTCATCAAAGAAATTTTTTATAATATTTAATTAGTATTGTCAACATAAATATTAAAGCTTGATATATACATTGGTCCTGTCCGGAATAGATCTCGGTATTTTCGTATTTAGCTCAGTTAATACGTGCAAAAACACCGTACAGGTGAAATTGCAACAATAATTATTAGATATCCCTTATACATAAATATGGAACATGCATTGACAGTACATGATCTCGAACTTAGCTTTCGTCAACTTCAATATTTTATGATTTTCATAATTTTTTATAATAATCTAATTGGCTAATAAAGATTAATGAAATAATTTTAAAATATATTTTATGTTTGGCAAGAAAGAAGTCTCCTTGATTAAAAATTTTCGCTACAAGGAAGTGAAAGACTCCTTTTTGAGACAATAAGGAAGTTAGATGAATCATGAAATAATTTGGATAAAATTCTCCGCCCTCAGCTATTGGAATTTATTAACCACCATATTTACTTCACAATGGATATTCAGAAACAACATAATGGTTATTCGTAACGCAAAGAAGTTGTAAAAACTATATCCATAATAGTTGCTATTCGTCGAATCCTGTGACCAGGCATTTGAAATGGTTTTTTGGAATATCTACGTACACAATGTTTATATTAAATCTGAAAAAGGTTTGATTCGAGTTTTGAAAATTAGTTATCATTGAATTTATGTATGGAACTTTTAACGTTATATTTGAGAGGTTTCACATGAAATTAGATAAATCAAAATGTGACGAAAGAGTTTTCTCTGCGCGTACTTTCCGCCGTCTAGTGCCGTCAGCGATCTATGGCGGATGATTGAACGTGATCGTGGGATAGCCATCAGTGAGTTGGCAAGGCGTCAGGAGATATGCCAACTTCGGCTGAAATTTTGCGGACGGAGGTGCTGAGAAGGTTTGAAAGAGAAAATCAATCTGCGATAAAGAGATGGAATTCTCGCAAGAAAATGCACAGAGTTGTTTCTTGATGACGATTCATATTTCAGAGGAACAGAATTCCGTATAAGTTTGCGATAAGATTTGCTTTTGCCTCTATATTTGAACGTGGAAATACTGCTATTCTTAGAAAGAATAAAGTGATGGTAAGTATGCCTATTTCCTGAGTTCGTTCACACTTCATCGCAAGATTATCAGTTCAGTATCTTGATAATTGAATATTAATAAATGTATCGTTTACGAATACATCTATAATTTATAAAATATTCTCCCAAACTCCGAAAGTATATATTGATACCGCTAATTTTTATTTTGTACATAAATGCTTTACTGCATTCCGGATAGCATACTAGAACATCCCCAAATAGATTCGTTAACCGTATCAGCAATAGTTACCTACTTAGAGAAAACAGCGAATAAATCATGGCCTGCCGGAAATTTCCCCCTCATTACCAATATGAGGAGGATTTTTTGAATCGGAAAATAAGCTCATATCATATTAATTTTCAATAAAGGTTTCTGCGTGGGTTTATTCCGATCTGTATATTGAATAATTAAATCATAATATTTGTGGGAGATGTATCGATTACGTATTTGTGACGACCTACAGATTTTAGTGTTATTGATATATTTACCTGAGTTGGATTTACCAGGATAAAATTCTTTGATTCTTCTTCTGAAGATTTTTCAATGATAATGGTAAAATTTGATATTCTAAGTACTTACCAGTATACGTTACTAGTATACAAATCATGAATTTGGACAGAAAACGTTCAATCTAAAAATTAATAGTTACCATTTTATATATCTTTTCATTTCATTATAGTTTCTGATATATTTTTAATATTATGTTTTAATTTTATTTATAATATTAAAATACCATTCTTTCTTTCACAATAAAAAAATCATTTTCTTCAAGTATAATCGATCGACCGTATTGTTAGGTGATTTAGACAGCATTACATTTTTTTCCAGTCTCATATAAATTATTATTTATACAGTTAGGAACAGGTTCGATTTCTTTACTCGAATTCTTGTATTACTGCTACTCAACTCTATGTTAATTTTCAGATACCCAATAAATATACCTCGATACATCCAAGGAACCCAATGACATAACCTAAGATTTCTTGCAGTCATATATCAGCTTACCTTAGGTCAGGATCTTCTGAGTGAGAAATTTTGCTTGTGATTTTTCCTGTCTTCTTAAATCCTCTTTCGAAAGAACGCGTGTTGAGAGCGCCATTAGACAGAATTTTCAACATGTCGACTTTAGTAAATAAAAATTTCTTACGGCTACATGGCCATGCTTGTACTTTGACAAGGTTGTCAGTGCGTGATTCTATTCCCCCGAGTATGGTAGAGGAAGTAGGAAATAGAAGGCTTAGATTATTTCCCGTTTTTAATGGAAGAATGTGATTTTTCGGTTATAAATACATTTTTTGAGACGGAAGGCTCTCCGTGGAGATGTACTTCGGATCCAGGCCAGGTGCGAGGAACATCAATCTTCGGTTCCAAAGGGAATGACGCTTGCCCGCGGATCGCTTGCTCCGAGCAGTTTTATGCCAGATGTGAACGCGTTCTAAGGAAATGAAAGGAAAGAGATCCCCATTCGGAACACATGGCGTGCGAAAATTATGGAGAAGGGGCGGCGGAACGGAATGCATGTATTCTTCCTTTTTTAATCTTCGTTCCGAAAGAGGTGAACGCCCAAGAAGTTTCAGCGCTAGAATGCTCCCGACAACGACATTAATGTTTGAGAAGAGAGGATACGGATCTTCCTAAATGGGATTTTATCTTACTTCCATCTTCAATGCAACCTTCGTGTGGCTAAATATTGCACTATTCTGCAAATTATTTTTAGCTATTACCAGATCTCTTCGTTTCTAACCTATACGCGAGCGATACCTTTGAATTTAACGATTTAAATTGCTATTATTATCTTAGGAAGGAAGAACGAGAAAGAAATTAATTTATAACTTATGTTAGATTCGTTGACACGTGAACAAATTTTTAATATCTCAAGTATCATTTTATAAATTGGAACAGATATTAATTCAAATTAAATTTAACATAAATAGGAAATACTTCAGCTAATTCCATGGAATTCAAAACTATTGAAATAAAAGATAATATCATGGGAACTAGTTATATCAAATATTTGATTTTTTAATGTTAGAAATGAGATATCTCTTTTTAGCTAACAAAACGTACTCTCGCACGTACTATTTATATTTTATCCCTTGTAACCTTGTTCTAATTAGAGAAAAAATAATCCTTCGGTAATATTTATTTAACATTTCTCGAATGTTACGCTTATTTTAAAAATAATTCCACTACAAATTTTCTTCATCCTCTTATTTAATATTTACACCTCTGGGTAAGCATAAAATCGAATAAATATTTCTATCCTTTCTTAAAATTTATGTAGACAAAAATTTGTGAAAGATTGATTATTATAAAATGCATATAAAATTTAGCGTAATATTTAAAGTAATGTAGCCTTATCTACGAATTAAAATATAAGGAAAATGCGATAAAAATGAAAAGGGTACTTTAAAATAACTTATTAAATATTTCACAACTATTCATACATATGTGGGAAAAATAAACGAATTGGCGTCTTGTTTAGCCGTGAGTATTGACGCTTCAGTTATGTGCTCTCTGAAAGCTTTTGCTCATAAATATGATAACGACATTTATAAGATTTCATCTACATTCTTATGATCTAAATTACATTAAAGATTCAGCTATGAAATTAAAAAATCTATGAGAAATGCTAGCGAAATTATTTTTTTTACTGTCCTACCCAGAGAGAGATGCTTCAAATTCACTTTACCTTCAGTTGAACTTAGTCGGAACGAAAGACCTTCAGTTATCATCCTTCTATTTGTAATTTCCCCTCTTCTCGGAGGAACCAAAAACTTTCGCTTCCTCCCTCTTAAACGAGCCTTTACCTGCCGCTTCTTTAATCGTCCCACTTTTTCATCGCGCATCCATTTCTCCATTTCTCCTTCTCTCCGCCGCGTCCCCTTTTCTCTGCCGCGTCGAAATTTCCGATCTCCCCGCGTTCCTGCCCTTCCCATCGACTCTCACCCTGAAGGACTTAATTGATTATCGATCCCAAGAGGGAGAGAGAGAGAGAGTTTGGGGGGAAAGCGGAAAGAAACGACCTGAAAATTCATAGCGGGTCTCTTCGGAATCCAAGCAGAAGGGCATGGGATGGCTTCACTCGCCTCGGATGCCGAGCAAAATTATCCCCGCAACACCTCATCAAACCAGAGCATGCGGCTCGCCCTCTTCTCGCCGAGGGGAGGAAACTCATAGGAATAGACGGAATGTTTGGAGAGATGGATAGAAGGCGTTGTATTGCATACGTTTATCGTCCTGGTGTGGGTTTTCAGCAGCCATCTCCTCCGATCGGGAGGGAAGGTCGATTGCACGGGTCGATGGCTCGATTAGGGCTAAGGGATGTAAGCTAGTCGGCCAAAGACTGCGGCGAAATGAGGGAAAAAATGAAATGTTCGGGGAAATAAAACCGCGGAAGGTGGGATGGGGTGAAGGGTCAATATGAATCAACCTGCCGGATAAATTTAAAGAGGGATTCCCCGTTTTGCTTTCCGCCGGAGAATCTCTCTCTGAATTTTAATGCCGCCGCGCGTAGAGTGCACAGATGCCCTGTTTGAAGGGAGCGAAATTTTTTCTCGCGGAGAACTTGCGGGTTTTTATTTCCGTGAGAAGGAGTTGGGATCAAGTTTTGATTTCCCTCGCTACTGAATGATTTTAATTGCTACTCCCACCGGAATTTAGTAAATAATGCACCAGGAATGCATTGGTGTTTATAAAAGTTTGTTAATTAATAACTTTTTGAGAACAAGGCAACTTTAGAGATAGATAATTAGTTATAAATGCGATACTTTGACGTCCGAAAGTTAAATTTAAAGTCAGCAAATTCATGACAACACGTTACTGTTACTGGAATTCAACGTGTAAATAATTTTGGTGATAATGATACACTTTTTTAATAAAAATAAACCTGTCTGTTTTTTTTATCATTACGTTTTGTCAAACATTGAGGCTTTACGTTGTGTTTGTCATTGACCACAAAGACGGATTAAATATGAATACATCTACATATACATTAATACCCTTCAAGCCGCCTTTCGGCGTGTGGCAGGGGGGGAATACATGATAATCTCGAAGAGTTTTCAAGAGGAATCAATTGGAGATATGACAAAGGGAAAAAAACTTGCTTTAAATGCTTATTCATGGAAGTATTATCGATAAAAGGATAGAATAGTTCATTTCTACAATTTTTGAAAATTATGAATAAGTTTTGCATATGAATCAATTTACGTCTCCTCGAAGTTTTAGTCAGAAATTAATCTTTTAGTGAAATGAGCTATTTGTATTATCGAAATATTTTGTAATTATAAGTATGATGGAGATCTTAATATTCTTTGAGCTATATTTTGCATATAAATGCCAGTTAAATATTATTCACTGAGGTTTTATGAGTTTGATAATTATTGAATACCTTTCATCCATAATTCATCTCGCAAGAGGGGACTGATTACAACAAAGGAGAAACCGATAATGTCAAAGTTTTATTCAAACCGAAACTAATTTCAAGTTCTAAGAAAGATGAAGGTTTTACTTGATTTAAAAAAATGTATACCATTGTCTGAGTATAGTAAGGTACCTATTTAACGTTTTGGTGGTTTGCAATCTTCATAGGAGATCAGTTGTTGGTAAATTAAACCAGCATTTACTTGTTCGTTGTAAGTCCTTTATTATGCTATAAAAGTAGTTACGAAGGAGATTTTGGATTCTCCTTTTAGGCCAATTAGATAACAAGTAACTACATTTAACTCTTAGAACATATTCAATAAGCTTCCTAATAAATGTAATATTTTATACAATATTGTATCAAAGTATAAAATATACTAAGGGTAGGGAAACATACATAATTTTGAATAAAATAATTCTATTTTTATGGTACGTCTAAATCCTCAATACTTGAAAAAATATGTCCTACAATCTGCGTAGCAATACAAACTAATTCTTGTTTTGAGATAGAAAAGTTTGAAAAGTGTCCGCGATCGAAACATTTTCGGAAACCTTTAGGGGATTGCATTGTATACACGGAAACGAATATGCCCAACATTTGTTTTTCTTCCTCTTCTGATTCTATTGCAATTGTTCTTTACTAAGGATTGTCAAGTGATTCACGAATCACGTCCTATTTTTTTCTTTGTCTTTGAGTTTTTATCCAAAATAATATTTAGCAATCCCATCAAAAATCGAAATGAATGCAGTCGGTGTACAGTTCGGTGGTAGCTATATTATTAAATAATAAATTTAATTTTAATTTTGGTGTCTCATGAAAAATTTAATATTTTTTTGAAAGAATGATTTTTATTCACAAATCTTTCTCCTAAAAATGCCTCAACGGAACTAGCCTACCTCCTAAATAGTTCATAATCCAAGCGATGCTGTTTCTTATGGTAATCTACCTGAAAACTTTATCATCACATCTCCATTTATTGTTATGCTAACCATAAGCGATACTATATTTTTCTTTCTTTCATTAAGATCAATTACGAAACTTAAGTAGCTACTAGAAGAGAAGCCTTTCAGATTTCCACTGATTGACGTTTCACCCTTGCATTCTGAGTATTTGCAGAGTTTCGGAGATTTTCAAAATATGTTTTAAATTATTATAATTATACCAGTTGCAGAGTCAGTGAGTAAATTATACGGCGATGAAAAACCACGCCTTAGTGGACAATATGGAACTAAGTCACAAACCGGATACACATGTGATGAGATAATTTACACCTACAAATAGAAGTTGAATGAATCGGAAATAGATTGTAATTTTCATAACCTCAGAAATTACATTGCTACGTTAAAATTTTCCAACTTTATATTTTCTATTGGAATAATTTGTATCCAATCATAATCCTAAAAGTTTAATTTACATGGTACTTTTGATAATCAGCATATGATTGGGGAAAGTAATTACCTTTTTGAGAGCAGTTGAATAAGAGAAAGTTTTTCTGATAGCTTATTGAAGATTCAAGTCCATTGATGAAACCGAATGCGATTATAAAGTGAAATTAGGTTCATCTGAAATAGGTAATAATGAAGCCTTAAAGATATGTTAATTAGTTGTAAACAATGCACCTTTCATTTTCAGCGATTATTCCGGCGAAATAAAAGCATTGATCGTCACAAAATCGGGTGAAAATGTTCCCTACGGAATTCCATAAATTTTTTAGCCCCGTGAAATTATTAACCGTGAGGTTTTCACAATCAACGGGATGTTACGTATCAAACATTCGTTTACGGATCTCAGTTTTGAGAGAGACGTTTGTTTGCATTTTTTATGAGGTTCATACTTTATCCAGAGAGAGCGCTCCGGAATTTCAGTTGCCATTCCTCTAAAAGCTCGAAGTTTGCAGTGGATGTCCGCAAGTGGTGAAATGGGTTGGAAAGGGTGAGTACATATCAATTACAATCTCGAACCCGATGACACGTGCGTGATGGACCGCAGCCGTTGGAGTACCTACTTCACTGGCAAAATATATACATTATTTATGTGTTTGCATTCTTTACGAAGAATATCGATGTTGAAATATTGCCTCGTAAAAAGGTGTGTACCATTGGAGGATTTTTCGGGAACAAACATTTGTCTTCTATTATCCTGGCAGCAATGTCCCTTCAGAAAATTGGATGGACAATTCCGCTTCCCTATTTTCTACTCTGGATTTTCCCTATTCATTTTTCATGAGCCTATTGATGCTACAATCCTTCATTAGGCCCCCCTTTCAGCAATTTAAGGCTCATTTACGTGAAGTATTCACACACTTCGTACCGTGTTTATTTAGCAAATTTTTCATTTATTACATGATACGTGTTATATAATGAAACGCTATTGTTAACTAAAATATCCAAGCTATGGTTATTCGAGTTTTATTTTTGTAATGTCATCTCTATATCCACTGCCACTTTGAAAAGAAAATTTAAAACGAAAACAGAAAAATAAAGTATCGCTAGCAGAGAAAGATGAAGTACTAGCGCCATTTACAAACGCGTGGTAAACAGCAAATCCGGCTTACTGTAAGCATGAAAAATTGCGTTAGTTGTCACCAAAAGACACATTAAGGGTTCTAAGTAGCCTTTCCCTAGGAATTATGCAAATCGTATACTGACACCCTGGAACCTAGAGAAGACAGTGATTTATGACAGTGATTCATCGCTTTAGAATTTCGTAAAATGTGCGTTTTCGAAGAAAAGAATTGTATTTATTACCATTCGTTACTTTTTTATGATTCGGATATGTGGAATGTTGTTGATAATGTACTTATTTGATACTTAATGTAGTTTTCTTTAACAAAACGCATTAGAATGGGTGCCATCAAGTTTGCATTAATATTTTATCAACGTGGGTTTATTTCAGTGATATTATTCTTCGGTTGATATAGATTTAGGGTAATATTTGTTTCGGTGGGATGATATTTTTAGCCAGCATTCTCAGTAACGTAAAATTACTATCAGAAATATACATATCGACTCAAAAACTTTAAGATGCGTTTCACAATTAAATGAATGTCAACAAGATGATAGAAACACACAGATAAAATGAGCCCCGGAACCTTATATACACTAATTTATTTTGCGGCTGTTTATGAATTCCGACTTTTACCGCTTGCCTCCCTCAACGACGTCATTCCTCAACGAAACGTCGCGCGGGAAACATTGATTGAGGCGGCCTTCCTCTCCTCGGACATAATCGTTTACTGCAACGCCACTCCTCCATAATACACGAGCGACAAAAATAAAACGTACGGGGACGGCGAAAAGGCGTAGGAGGAACGTGAATTTGCACAAACACGTTCACGCTCTTGTGCACACGCGCGCTCCAATTCACACATGAGCACCCTCTGAAGGGATTCCTGATTGAGTTTGACCACATTAGAGGACAGCCAAAGGAAGGGCAAACGTTCATCACCATAGCGCTAATGGAAGATAGTGGGACCACGTTCTTCCGGCTTTCCCTAGGAGGAGTCCAGCACACGTCCCCTCCCCTCGCTGTTTGTCCTCCCCTTCTTTGCCGGACAAACCCTTTCTCTCCACTTCAACGCCATTCTCTCGCCTAATTCCCTCCCCTCTCCCTTGACCTTTCCTTCCAATCGACCAATGACCTTTTAAGGGCTTTCTGCCTGACCCTCTCTCTCCATCCCCGAATATCCCGCTTTCTGTATACTTACCCTCTCGAGAGGGCCTCGATCTATCTCTCCTCTGCGAGAGAGGGACTCGAGATCACTGCAGTGGAAAGGTGTCGATAGGAACTCCGGGTGTCGAGGGCGGCCGATTGATATCTTTCTAGTTTGTGCCCCTTCCATTCGAGGAGAAAATGTCCGCGGGTTCTGCGCGTTATGGATGCTTATTATCGTTCGAGGAAGAGCAAAGAGGAGTGGGTTTATTTTCGAGGACAAAGTTCTCCTTCCTCTTAGATTAGCGTTTCAACGATCCTTACTGTTTTCGAGCGCTTCCTGCTTGGAATTTCTCGGATAACTTAGGATTAGTTTCAGATAATGGAAAGTAAGATCACATTGTAGGGCCTAACCAAAGTTTTGGTTAACATATTAACTATAAGATATTAGAATTAAATTATATACTATATATATTATTTGATTACAGTATGCTATTTTATCGACGCAAAAAAAGCTAAAAACATCTATAAATATCTATAAATCCAACTTTAACTTCATGAAAGCTATAGTAAATAATAGAAGTAGGAATAATTGAAACATAAGGAAATACTGAATAAAATAAGAAACATAAAAAATATCATAAATATAGCAAGAAATAATTCATGAAAAAGTTGTAAGAACATAAAATGTTACGGACAATCGGTTTAAAGTTAACAGTTTCACACATAGTAGAGCTTGTGGAACATTTATTTTTAATCTTATACTAATCGTATTAATGTCTCCGTTGACAAGCTTTAAGATCATTCATTAACTTCCATGCGACGTTTCTTCTCAGTTATTTCTAAGATGTAAAATTAACGAAAATAACAAGCATTGCTATCAGGTTTAATAAAAAAAGTATAATGCGATTGATTCGCCCATTCGTTCCTTGCCATGCTCCGTGGACAGTTCTGAAAACAAGGGTCTTCGCACTAATTTCGTGATTGATTGATTGGGACAGCAGAAATTGAATCTGCCCGAAAGTTAACACAAATTGCCTTGTTTTGATCTGACTATTGATTCTTGGGAGCAATCGCCTTTATCCATCTGCAGTGTTATTAGACTAAACAACAAAAGAATAGAGAAAGTCACCAATTTCAGTATATCAAGCTTTAAAGTGTGAAAAACCAATGCAAGTGGACTTAGTGTCTACTATGAGTAAAAATATTATTTTTGTAGGTTTGTAAGGCTTTGAAAGGGAATATAGCCACATACTTTTGATATTCTGGACTAATTTATCAAATCGGTGCAATGCCTAATTAAATAACAAAGAAAATTTTATGTCATCGCTGTCGTAGGGAGCAAATTATGTTTTCTATTGGAATAACGAGCCAGTTGTATCCAGCAAGTTTGTCAATATTGTTATCATAGTATAGATATTTAATTATAGATTTACAGTTTCATATTGAATTCCTTTTCCATATTTTATAAATATCCTTCGAATTCATTTAATTAAAATTGCCTTAAAGATAGTTCAAGAATCACAATGTATTAGTTTATTTCTCTTAAGCATTAAGTATATCGCTTATAAATAGTGTTACCTTGCATTGGAATCTATAGTGACCTCAAATATAATATTTATATTAGGAAAATAAGCCATGCATAGATGGCCAAGATATGGCATTAAACAAGTCCGCCCAATCACCAAAAATGTGTACCTATATTGTTGCTGGAAATATAAATATACATATATATCTTTTTTACTGTAGAATATTAAATGAGCTCAGTCCTATTCCTTTATAATCTTTACAAAATGTAAAATATACATGTTTTTCTTTAGTTGGACATTTGATGGTTCTTTTACGATTCTGATAATTATTCTTATTTCTTATTTCGAAGAAAAGGTGATTAAAATACTAATATTTTCATTAATATCAGTTAAAATAGAGAATTTTTTTATAGGAGGCAAACATTTTGCTGCACTCATGAAGTATAACATAATACAGTATTTTATTTCTAGATCACCCCGTTTCAATCTCATATTTCTAGTCGTAAAAGAATTCACAAGATTGGTTAAAACTATCGTGGCATATAAAATTAATGCCGATGGATAGGAATAAAATTTTACTATCCAGATAAAAGGATTTGGGCTTAGCAATATAGGAGAGGTCGGTGGGCGGAGCACTATTTCCGTGTAGTTCCAATCATTAAATGACCGGCAGCTAGATTATTACATCGCCTTCCGTGTCGGTCGCAGGCACGTTATATTAAACGCGAGCGCGCTCCAATTCGTGCGGGAAAGATAATGTCTTAAATTATGGGATTTCGCCCCGCCACTGTATTCATTTCTGACATTCCAATATGTGTGGGAGGATAAGAAAGGGATATTTGTTCAGCATCAAGATTAACCCTATGATTTAACAGATGCTGATATTCGTAGATATACATAATAACTTCCCGCGGTAAGGTCTTCTTAAATATATCAAACTAGCTTTCTCTCTCATGTTTGAGAATTCAATTTTCGATATCAGCCAATTTTTGTAAAAGGCAATTGATAAACGAAAATAGTTAAATAGATGAAAATGATAAAAGCGATGTGATGAACAGTAAATTTACGTAAAATACCTAACGATACAGGAGTGATGTACACAATATTGGAAGGAAGAATAAAATGGCTTTGTACACTATCCTTTTTATCTTGAATAAAAAGATTTCAACTTCAGGCTCTTTTTTTTAAGTAACCTTAGTGATGTGCTAAAAATATGAGTTTGAGCAAGTACAACTGTTCTGTTTTTTAAGAATCCAGTAAACCGTGATAATATGGATAAAAATTCACGAAATAAGTTGGCTATTTGCTTGAGTCGGTGGTGATTCTTATCTTAATAGAGAAATTTTATTGTTTAGGTAATGAAGAAATAACACTTGTAAATTTTCCCTTCTTTTATTTCACTCACTTTTATTTTACTCACTTCTATTTTACTCACTTCTATTGTATACTTTCTCTCTTTTAAACTCCTTACTATCTTAGGTAACACGAGTAAGATGCCGTGTAATTTTCCTAAAATGTTTCGTTAATGATTTTTCTTCTACACTATAGTATCATTATTACTTACATTCAAACTAAATGTGGTTAAAATGTTCAGTTTTCTGAGATTTTAAAATTTAACTTGGTATTATCTACAAACAGATGTGTTTGATGACTCGAAGCATTTTTCTTTGCGCTCTTCTATCATACAGAATAATGAATCTTGCCTTTATTTTCATTAATTCAGTTTGATTTAATGTATTCATTTGGTTTTCCCACCCGCTTAAAAGTAAATCGTGATAATTTAATCATCTTAATGAATGAGACCTCTTTCAAAAAAAAGGGTTTCCACTTAAGTCGTGGGCATCGATCCCACGATAACTTTCTCTGTAATTTGTTGGAACTACCCACTTGGGTTGGCAAGAGTTATCGAGACCCTCGCGTTTTATTTTGCGATGGAGTACCGCAAAAGGAACGCAATCTCTATTAAGTTAATTCATCTTCGGAAAAAAGTGAGAAGAAATTGATTTCCTTCTAAAACACTCAGTTTAGTTCTGTCGGCAATATTAGAATTATGAATCGTTAATTAGTATTTTTCAAATCCATATTTGTAAGGCAGGAATTCGTAGAAGAAAACCGCTGGTATCGTAAATTATGCCACGAGCGGAATTTCTTCAATAATAATAATAATTTTAATCAAGAAAATTATAATAGAATTATGCCACTCTTAGAATCAGCTTACCAATGGCGATCATAAACAAGTATATCCTAATTAGAATTCACAATTGATTTTTACTGTGAAGGATAAGATTATATCTATTTAAAAAGTTGAACAAGTGCGATACAAACTGATAACGGAATAGATATTACCTAGTCTTTAACTATTGTTACGTATTCAGTGGGCTCGAGGATAAGTGGGACTCGTTTAAAGAACAACGAACTTTATTCTCTAAACTCAAATGAATAAAAACTACATAGCATAAATACAACGCGTAAACATCGATGAAACTTCACGTTCTTTTTCCTTTTCCCTCTATCAACAACTCCGTCGCGAACACAATCTCTGTTGCGTCAACAACTACTTAAAACGAAACCAGTTCCTCTCTTTCCAGCTTCGTAACACTGTTAATATTTTGTAATTAATGCGCTGATAATTGTGACTCATGTAGCGTAGTGAAATATTGGAGCGTGGGAGCTTATATCTGAGCACAAAAGTGCACTTAACAATATGCATAAGTATAAATCAACCTTGTGAGCTTTAGTACATGTTAACTAAATAGATATCAGTCCACAATGATATACTGCAGAATTAACATTACGAGGAATCGTCTTTCTTAGGAATAAAGCTAATTCATGTTGATTTACAGCGTTATTTTTTCTGTAAATCATCAAAATAAGCAAGTCGGAAGTTTGAATGTAATCTCATGCATGTGTAATTAATTATCAATTATATAAACGCAAATCAATAGTTGGAATACAGCGCGAAATGATTATTAACTCTCCTTGATTCCCTCACTCCTCAGAGGTGCCACGGTTACGCAGTGCAGTCGTTTAGCAAAAAAACCGAGGGTGGGTAAGTGGTTTTGATATTAGCAAGAGAAACGTTGCACCGAGCGCGAGTGTTCGAGGCAGGAATCGTTCACGCGGAGGCGATGAAATCAGTTCGAGGAGCCCTCGTTGTCTTTGTGCGAGAGAAAATCGAATGCTTCCAGTGCGCTCGACTTAACAGTAAAACTACTCGAGAGGGAGTTTAACCTCCTCATGCAACTCCTTATCACATTCGAGGTGTTTGGTGAAGTGTGTTTCATGTAGTTCAGCGACTGCTCCAGACACCTACTCCACAACACGAAATCAGTCCCAGGCGTCGAACCCATTCGGGCGATTCGGTTGTCTCTTGGGGCGAATGGAAGTTTTCTGAGGTTTGCTCGTGGAGCGGTTTAAACCTCGACAGGTGCGATTCGGTTGACGTTGAAGACAAAATGCTCACCTTCTTCGAAGCATGCGAAGGAGGCGATGTAAAGGGGAAGTCATAGCTGATCTAAACGCGGTGAATTTACATTCAGATTCATGCTTCATACGCAGACGTTAGTAAATAGGATGGTAAATCCTGTACATAAGAGCTATTTTCTGAAAACGATTGTCAGTTATATTAGATGTATAAAATTGATATCAAACTACTCAAATTATATAATAACTAATTGCTGTAAGTCCCTGCTGTTAACCCACTCCATTCGGGTGCCTGGAATGAAATAATCTAAAACCCTCTTCAGAGGCTGATAATAATGCCTTGTCATCAAGGAATATTTAAAATTAGCTTCGAAAATTTTATTTATTCTTCAGTTCAATCCAAAATCATTTCAATATATTTATAAAAAAGGGAAATATGAAATTCAGGAAAAAAACAACTTTCGGGCCCGTGGCCGGATTTGCTGAATTTTACTTTGAGTGGATTAAACGAAGTGGAAATGTAGCAATATTATTCACTTAACGATGGTTAAATTGCGATAAGCAACCCATTTTATGAAGAATTGCATGAATTATACAGTAAATAATATCACGATAAAGTTCAAAACAAGGTTCATCAAAGTTTCATCTGGGTACGCATGTATAAATAACCAAATCGAAACATGACGAAGGTCGTATAGCATAAATATTCATAATATCCGTGGGGATAGAAATCTTCAAACTTCCTACTACCTTGAAATTACTTCTTCAATATGTTCTAATATGTATAAGAAAATGGAGATTGATATTTAAGGAAAGAAAAATATGAATGACTTATTGTTTTGAATATCAAAGGATCCATGATCTTATATAGTGATACACTCATTACCAAGCCTTTGTGCGAACTTAAAATGTCTAAGATGATTTATTAAAGGAAGAAGTCAAGCAAAAAAAGTCTCGCTAAGTTAGTATCTCTTTATATGCATATGGAAATTTGGAGACACAGCGAAGTTATATTAGTTGGCCGTTGATATGATTTTTCTTGCTTACATTACCCTTTATTCCACACTCACTTCAGGAAACCTAGAAAAATCTTAAAATGAACTTCATCTTTTATTCAAGCTACATTCCTAAACCCGACGATAGAGTTGCGTCAAAACAATAAAATAAACAATGAAATAAAAAATTCTGGTGAATAACGCTACACTGTGGAATTTCTTAGGTACAATAACATGTATTTAATTTAGTAAAAAGCTATTATATATAATTAAAATTAGCCGGAATGGTTTCCATAAAAATACCTGCTAAACGAAATTTTATGAAAGTTGCAAATTCTTTCATACACAATCACCAATCTTACCTGAAGTGGGTGTAACGGTAAACGACTGAAATATATGTTCATTTATGACAGAAATATGAAAATTATCTCAAAAGAGGTACGTGTGGACATGTGGAACGTATTGAATTCAATTAAACGTTATATTCTTCAAGCAATTAGTGCCTCCGCTAACGAGAGAGGCAGACATTTAGCTGCTAAATATCCGTAACGGCGTTGTTTTGAAAGCTCTTCACAAAATTATGAATATTTAATAAAATCTGAATGGATTTGCAATCTATTTACATCATTAATTTCATAAATATCAACGGCAATCAGATGAGCTTTCAAAAATTTCAGCGAAACTCGTTATTCCGAAATGAGTTTCTGGGGAAGCTCAGCCCGGACTGGATAACGAATAAGATCAGGATAAACAGAAATAAAACTGAAGTTTTAAAAACTCATGATGAATTCATGATCGATCGTTTCCGTCGTTTCCTTTCGAGTTAAAATAATAATCCTTTCAAATCTCCGGAGACTTAAGGAGAGTTAGGATTTAAGTCTATCCGTTGAGAAAACAACTATCTCTCGGATTCCAATCTTTTATCTCCGGACTGAGCCCTTTTAGACTCTCTTTATTTTAATTTTCCTTTCAATTCAGCGAGAAAAATTCAGAGAAAAAGTTGAGAGGGGGAGAGATAAAAATAATTGCGTGGTATCTAAAGAAAGGGAAGGAGTGGTTTGTATTTATCCAACCCGTAATTTTTTTAAAAGAGTACCGACCGCCTCCCCCCCAGCGCTATCCCCTTTTTTATCTCGAGATAACGCGCTCGTCAAAGAGAATAAAATTAAAATCTTCTATTTAGTTTCCAACTTCTTCACTATGGCGAATCTTATCTTCGGAATTCCACGTTTAGTATTTCTTCCTCCCATTCCATTTTGGTCTCGATTCGAGTATGTTTCGCGAAATCTCTGCACAAAAGCTTCATATTCCATAATTTCTATCCTTAATTATAAAAGGCACCATTCTTTCATCCTTTCACTATGCATATTGATGAAGAAGAGAAATTAAGCGGAAATTATCGTTTGTTATTGTTCCTGTATTTTTTATTTGCTTTGTTTTAGAAGGCATGAAACACGGTGTGTGAATTTTGAAATATGATCGTAGTGTGGTGCATTTCCAGTCTGATTTAATTTCACAAATGTTGCATCAAAATTCATTATTGTAATTGCGTAAATCGAAATAAACTGTAATTTTGATCATATAGATCGGTCTCAAGAAAATAAATACTCGTTACCGTCTAATTTTACTATTCGCCAATAGAAATATATATGTCATGATATTTGTGAGGAAATTCACAGAATGATCCTATGAAATTTAATCAATTGCAATGAGACTTTATCTTAATAGATTAATTAATTTCTAAATAATACAAAATGTACAATAAATAAATACAATCGAAGTTCAAAAATATAGTAATCTATCAATAGCTTCAGGCATGACTTTGTGGTAGGAATCCATAAAGAAAAGAAATGCAAAGATGAGACTTTAACCCATACCACAGGAATAAATATATTCCTGTGGTACGGGTAAAAGTCTCATCCTTTGATTTTTTTCGTTAATATTATAATCTTAAGCCGGCCGCGGTGGCGGAGTGGTTAACGTGCTAGCGCGTTAATGCTCCAACGCTCCAACCTCACGGTCCCGGGTTCGAATCCCGGCTAATCGGATTTTTCCGGTTAGGGAATGATTGTCTGTGTATGTTGTGTGTGTGTGTGTGTGATTAATAAAATAAAATGCAAAAAAGGAATAAAATTAAGAAAAGGGGTTAATTGGAGGAATAGCCTTCCTAGGCTAAAATGCGCCCACAAAAAATACGGCTTATTATTATTACTATCTTATATTACTATAGACTATCTTAAGAAATATTAAAAGGATTTTAAATTAGACGCAATGGGGTAATTAATGTGTTCATTATTCATTTTAATTACCATGACTTCAAGCCCTCCCTTCAGAAATTTCTTTAAAGGAAACTTTTATATAAGTAACCTAAATATTTTTCGTTTTTGGCGTATGAAAAATATATTGTCAATTTTGTGTTTTCTACGTTGCTGCTGTTTGTTATAGAATCCGAGATTACTGTATATTTCCCGACTGTCCTCTTATTCTTCTCTCAAGTAGCCATAGCGACGACCCAAGCAGACCTCCGCCTAAGGCGAGGTTAATGCCTAAATCCTCACTCTCCCGTATTTCGAGAAGCATTGTGCGGATTCTCAACACCACCGCTTTATTTGCTCTCATTCCAACATCTACATTATTACATATTCATCGCCATCGCGCCACAAAGGTTTTACTCTGCCCTGCGGAGGTCAGTATATTATCCGATTAGCCCACATCGATTTTAGGGTCGTACACAATATCCGCATGCCTGGAACTGTGAGCTACTGAAATTTACGGCGAATTTCAATCAGGATAAAAGATCAAGCTCCTGAAATACTATTGGGTTTATTTTCCGATAGGTATATTATTGATCTTGTGGCAGAATTGTTACAAAACCATGCAATTTATTATTGTTTGTGTACTCTATCAGGCTAATTACCTGATATCATTAATCCATGTTCACAGAATAATTATATCTTTAACCAAGAAATGTTCCACCAGGGTTTACAAATCCGATCCCTACCGCCAATTAGTGTAGGGCTTTTTCAGTTTTGTGGTGGACGATGACGATACCGACAGTCGAGGTCGGCAATCAGCTGAAAATGATGAAGTTTTAATCCAAATTTGAAAGGGCGATGGTGGGTAACGCTTCTGTTGGAAAAGTGTTGTTGAAAAATCGATTATTTTCTTAATGGATGAAGACACTATTGCAAAAATGTACGGAATGTATTAGCTTCATTATATCTCATTGTATCATCTTCATTAAGTTACTTCTACATAGTACTTAAAAACTTTTACTTCAAAACCTTTACTTCGGAAGTCTTTCCGAAAACTTTATTTTTATTTTAAATAGTGCTCTACAAAGGCATCAATTTTCTTAACCTCGTTTTGAATAAGCATTGTCATCATGAATTCTTATTGTATTGTTATTATTATAACGCTAAATTATGTTATGAACACGTTTATAAAATGGGGAATAGAGAAACTGCACTGTAAAGAAAAGTGTGAAGATAAGCAGTTGGTAACCAAGGAAAACAATGATTGTTTACCACTGGATTAGACGCTTTAAAAAGGGGAATATTCGCAAAACCTCTACAATCACACAATTCCCGCAAATTATTCTGTGTAAAACGATGGAACTCCTTTAATTCTTATGAATTCATGACTATTATTCTAAAAACTGCTTTTTAAAAATAACATTGGGATTCCTTAAAAAATTCCAGGTAAAGACGACTCGCGTACAGCTGTAGTGGAGGAAATTATGCTTCCAAGGACAGTAACACTTGAAAAGAACCGACCATTTCCAACGGAAAGAAGCTATTTTTGGCGGTTCCAAGCACCCTGAAAATCTTTTGGTCCCCTTATGGCTCAATTTGTAAGGCGGAGATAATGTGGAAAGTATGCAGAACTCCGGCCACCGTTACTGTACTTTTGCCATTATTAATGGGAGATGTGGAGAATTCGTGCATTCCTTTGTGAAAAGTCTTTTTTTTCGGAATATAAAAGGAGGGTGCGCGTTTTATGACCGGAAACAAAACGGAGGTGGAGTCGAAAGGATATTATTACGTAAAGTTAGGGAATTTCTGGGAGCAGAGCCCCTCCCTGTTTCCTCTAAGCATACATTCCAACGGTAGTGCTCCAAATGTACGTACGGCTAGGAATTGAAAATGGGGGGATAAAGAGGCACAGTAGCTCGTAGGAAAAGTGGAGACGATTCGCTTGGTAAACGGGTTTAAATGGTGTGCATTTCCCTTTGAGTAGATATTTTACTTACGCAGTTTATGCAAGAGATCAGAGTGATTTGCTTAATGGAATAATTACATCTCGAATATTTGGAAAACATGGAACGATTCTTGAATATATAATGTTTAGAAAAAAATATGATTCCATCGTTTAAAGGAATAGATATAATTCCGTGGATTGACGTGAATTTTGATTTGTTAAGGAAATATCACCACAGAATATCTCGTTATCATTTGGATGATAACACTCACAGATATGGAATAATTATCACGTTAAGATTGTTTCAAATTTATACTTTCTAAAAATTATGATAAAAGTAATCAAACAACTTTAAGATACATATTTATTAAAGTCGTTTCCATCTGTTCTCTCACCTTCTGGATTTACCTGAAGCAAAGAGCGATGACCCCTCTTCATTACTTCAAGAAGAAAGGATATTGATTCGATTCCAATATTCCAGGAAGTCTGATAAATGTGTCTGTATTAAATGAGATTTCAAAATAAATTTTATAATATTTAATAAGTCCTGTATTAAAGGAAGAATAGTATTCAACTCAAGAATATGGTGACTTGAAGCAGTATCTAATATGGATTAAATAAGCCTAGTAAGTTTTAAGTTTTTTTGAAACTTAAAACTGCTTAGGAATATATCTATTTTGAAATTAATGGTTTTGATGTAGATTTTTGTATAGGTTGATAAAAAACGAGGAGGTGTTTGAAAATGATTACGTTTGGAGTGTTTTAGTATTCAAATACAATAATTCCAAGCATATGAAGACTATTTTCAGAATTTGGCTCCAAATAGTTGGTCATATTTATTCAGAAGAGCAAATACATTAAACTGCGTTGTCAATAGCTATTGTCAGAGCCAAAACGCCCACGCTCAGCCATTTTTTATTTGGCAGTCCTCTGTAATCTTTCACTCTCCCTCTCTAAATGTTCTTTCCTTCTCTTTAAGTTAACCAGACTTATTTTCCGCAGGAACCCCACAGTTCTCCCTTTAGGAGGAACCGTATCGCACTTCCTTATCTATCGAATTTTTCCTTCAACGCTCCGTTGTTTTTCAGCGATGTTGCTCGTCAGGGATCCGAGACCGAAGTTCTTTATCGCGGATGTCGTCATTCTTCTTTTTTATATCTGCCATTACTTATCCTCAGGTCGCTATTTTTCTGACCTTCCTCTTCATTCATCCTCCGATATCCTTTGTCTTCTCCGTTGGTGGTCACCATTATTAAGGTTTTTAAGTTATCTGCTGATCATCTAACCGCTGGGTGGTCATATTCTTGTAGAAGGAAATATTCGGGTGGCGAAGTTATTATTTATGATTCTACTTACTCTTTTGGTCTATGAAAATTTTGCGAAATGTAATTTAGGTGTTTCATTAGTAGTTTTTATTGTAGCAAATATATTTATGTTTAATGCTCCTTAATTACTACCAAAGTTTTTGTTATGGATTAAGATTCTATAGGAGTGATTAAAGCTCCCTAAAGGTGTCTTTCAATGACTAATATATTTTCTTTAGGCCATTTAACCATTTAATTTTGTAAGTTTACACCATGTTATGAACATGATAGATATCTCCAAAATAATCGATTTAAATCTATTGAGTATCATGTAACGATTTTGCAAAAGTAATTCTATGGTAAATCCCTGCTTTGTAATGGAGTACACACAAAGCAGGAGAATTCATCCTCCAAGGTTTTCTCCCTCAAAGTTATTATGTGAGTAGAAAGCGAATTCTGTAAATAATTAAAATCATTTTTATTTTGATTTAGGTGACACCCAAATAACTTATAATATTTTAATTTTATGATGAAAAATCTAAGTAACATTATTAAAGTTTTCTTAAATATTTGGTTAAACATGTCAAATCGTTTTCCAAAAGATTATTGATAAGTTATAGATCAAATTTTCAACTATTTCTAAGAGGCGTTCCATCGGCATAAAAATAAAACAAACTTCATTGCCATTTTAAAATAGGTATTGCCTATTCCTTAAGTAGTTTTGTATAGCCAGTTTGTCGTTTTATGATTTTCAACTTTTATTTCACATTATATTATAATTGTTTATCACCTGTCATCCAGGCTCCAATATTTCATTTTTAAAAATCTATACTTAGTAGTTGCACAACCGTTTGACAGAATTTTTCAAGGATAAACTTCCAGAAAATGAAAAATTCTAATAATATTTCTGTATATTTAGGTATATCTTTGTATAATATGAATACAGTTACAGGCATTTGAGGTAGTTACAGGTAGTTGCTGCAAATTGAAACTGGCAGCATCTATCAAAATATATTCTGTCATGAAATGATGTTAAAGGGAAATATTTGTGAATAATTATCGTAAAAATAAGCTCTTGACGAAGGCAAAATATCAATTATCTAAATCACTTGTCTAACTTCTTGACTGTTTACCGTTTGTTAGCGGTAGAAAATCGATTGAATAGAAATGCTTCAACAAATGGCCACGGAACACGAAACTGGCTAACAATGTGACGGCACCACAAACTCCGTTCTCAGGATCTTCTAAACTTTTACTTACCTCTCCTTCGATCTCCAGTTTCCTTTTCCTCTTCTCTCGATTCTTACTTCCGGTGCTTCTTCCACCGGCAATATATCTCCTTCCCAACCAATCTTATCCTCTTTATGCTTCGGCGAATCTGCACACCCGAGATCCCTAATAACTTTCCCCTTGAGAACTCACCTTTTTTCCGAATGCGTCGGACAAAGGGGTCCTCGGCTACATACGCGGACCGCTCTTTTTCAACATTGAATCCTTTGAGAGGCTGATATCCGCTGAGCTACTCTGCGGAGTCTGTGAAAACTCCCACAGTCCCTCACTGCATTTGGGAAGAAGGATTGAAAGGGAGAGCTCGGATGCTATCGTGCGGGATATGAAACTGTATCGGAAAATTCGATTCGGACGAACGAAAGTGAAGTCCCATCTAACCGCACTACATTCCGCTTTGATAAGTCTTGCGTAGGATTTGAGAAATCTTTTCTATGAAGACGTCGCTATTTCTCGGTTATGCTGTTGTGAATTCCGGTATAGTTCTTCGCTATCATTTTCCAATTAAATTAGGTGTAACACTGCAAGTTTGGAGTGCTACATTTACTAAAGGCAACCAATTCTAGTCAGAGTGGTAGATTTCTTGGAGATTGTGTGTATTGTGTGATTACTATCATGCTGTATTTTAATTGTATAAAATAAATTATTATTATTATATTATATTTAAAAATATCATCGTTATAATTAAGGTACTTTATTTGGCGAAATTGGGACTTTTGAGTCCCATCTTCCATTTAACCAAGAAATTTACATAAAAAATAGAAAGGATATTGCAAAATAAAACACAAATCTATAAAAATAACAAATATATAAATCTATAAAATATGATACAAAATAAAAATGTTTACTAATATAATACTGTCTTATTCAAAATTAAAATTAAATTTAAAAAATAAATTAAAATTTATGAAATGATTTCTGTGAGAAACAAAGAAGAAATGCGAAACTGATTTTTATCACACTTTTATTTATTTATTCTAATAAATAATTTTATTTATTACAGTAAAATTATAATTTTATTATCATCTGGATTTCATTGTGGAAGCAACTTACAGTTATCTATGTGGGTACGTCGAGAATGAGGAATGCGAAAGCCTGAAAGGAAGGACTTAATGAAATAAAATGTAATCATAGAAGCTGGTTTAGATATAAGGTACCATTATAAAAATGCTTGATGAACATATTTTGAAAATGAAGATAACCACCAGAAAATGGAAACAATGGTTTACTGATAAGGTTTTCTTACTGTAAGAGAAATAAATAAAAAGTATAATGACTTTGAAAAGCATAAGGAAGAAGTAAATACAGATTTATGATGTTAACCACCCGCTAAATGAGACTTGACTCAGATTTTATTTATCCTTGGGGAGATAAAGCCAAAACGGCTCCCTCTTACCCTCTCCCAGGAATCTATAGACAAGTACAATAAATATATAAATATTGTAATAAATGAAATAAATAAAATAAATAAAACATATATAAGAAAAACACGGGTAAATGCATAGTTTAAAAGGTTCATACAATCAAAGGTCCATAAACTATACTATATGAGAGAGCGTTTGCTATCGTCAAAATGTCATTGGAAGAAAGGAATACTTAGTTTTCATGTTTCATTATTGATTGCCGAAAGAGGAAACATTCGTACATCTAGCACATGAAAAGTGTTTGAACTTTCGATATGTTTATCTTCCGTAATATTTCCTATCCGATTACTGATATACTTTCGTTTCTCGCTAACATATTATTCGTTTTCAATTATATGCCTTTTTTCTCTCTCAGCATTTTCCACTGGATTCTACCTTCAATTAATTCTTTTAGCAATCCCCTTCCTCTCATTAATTGACCCAGTTAAGCTCCTTTTACGGTGGCCATGCTATTACTAATTTTATTCCCTCTCAATTGTTTCACCTTTCTATACAATAGGTCGACCTCTTTCATCCAGCATCGCTATCAGGTGACTATGCCCCTTTCACCTCTGTTTAATTGACCTATTAGTTTCCCTTTTCAGATCGATGTTGAGAGAGTATCCATTCAGTGCCCATACTCAGTTTTGACTTTTTCCCAATTTCTAATTTCATATATTTTATTTAGCATTTCTAGCATCACCCGTGATTTCATAACTTTACTTCGCTCGGCCCTCACATTAGTTACTGAAATCGATGTTCGAAGGTGGATTCCATGGAAAGGCATAATTCGAATTTTATTTAAATTTAGGTGTAGTGTATAAACCTATCGTGATCAGTGAGATCGGCATTTATTTGTTGAAATCCGGGTGTTATCTTTAAATGCTTTATATTCCAGATTGAAAAAAGTTGGTTCTTTAAGACTATCAGAGAAAAAAACAAAAGAATTTATGGATATTGATTAAAGATAAATGGTGAAAGAAAACATAAATGTCGTTGAACTCTCTATCCAAACATGATGTTTACACGTAAAATGATACAGGACATCCAGAATCATTATTCTATAATGGAAAATTGGATTTGTCTCTAGTATCATGGTCCATCCAATTCAAAAATTGCTAGTCTATAATAGTTTTATATCTACAAAAATTTTGAGTTATTGCAATCAGGGTGAAAAATCTATGTTTCTGTTATTCTCTCTTTAACAGAATATTTAAAGAGTATTCAACTAACGATTAAGTTTGATTAATACTTAATCACAAGCATACTGATCCTAAATATATACACACTAAACAAATTAAAACTCGTGTTATTTGGTGTTCATTTCGTAGAGAAAAGTAAAGTAAGATGCATCATCAATAAAAGGTCCTTGAGATACATATTGCTGGGTCAGAGTATTTATCCATTTGCAACTAAATCATTTGTTTCCATTGTGCAATCGAATCAGGGGAAATTAATTAAACTGAGAGTTTTACAAAAGAAATAAAATGATTACATACATTGAATAATGGAACTCATTCATTTTCCCATCCCGCAAAGTCCACATTATCCAGGATATGATCAAATTTATTTTCATTTTTCCTTCCATGATACGCTTTTTAATAATCAATTTTAACTCAAGAGTCATTGTTTTGCTGTCTCTCGTAAAAACAACATTTGGTGGAAATGATGACTGCTTGAATGATGTGCTCAACTTCGAACGAAAAAGAAACAGTATTTTATTAGAAAAATATTTTACTTATAGCGCTCATCCATAAAGTTTATGAGAAACTATTGTTTGTCAAATAATCCTCTGAAAAGAGAATGTATTCTTTAATTCGTTTAGAGACTGTTTTGATGTAAAATCTATTTAGAATCATCATCAATTTCCCGTTGAAAATTTTATTTCCTTAAGGATTTCCTTTATTCTTCCTTTATTACTTAATTCGATTGATATTTTAATTAATTATCAATAATTATCAATTGAAATAAATTGTTTGTTTAATCGTTACCTTAATTAATTAATCCTATCGTTATTTTCTGTGAGGATTGCTGTTGCTAACAAATGGTGAATTTGGGCAAAATAGAAGAAGAGACTTTGTAGTCTCAATCTCGCTCGAATGAAGGCCTATATTTATAATAATAATAATTATTAAGTTTTATCAGTACAATTATTTCACTATTCAACGTCCACCAATGGTGGGATTTTGTAATGTATTCCGGAACTTATGAAGAAGACAAGTGAATTGTTGAGAAAAAAGCAACGATATTTCAACAATGAATACCCAAAGTTCTCTTAAATTTCAGCAATTCAGAAATTAAGTAAAACTAGTTCCGAAAGGTGGGTCTACCTGTAAATATACTCGCCATCATTTAAGTAATAATATAGATAGATCAAACAGACAAAATACTTGAATTTACTTTGTTGGTATGTATTAATTGTTTTTCACAAAGTTGAAGTTGAAATACAGGCCTCAAAAAAGTCTCTTGTTGGTATGGATTTTCTTTAAATTACGATTACCTGGAGGAATTTGTTTCCAAAGGAAGTGAAGATTTATCCTTCTCCGTGCATTTTTTTATTTATCAAGTTTTTGACGAAGTATCGCTGAAACTAGTAGCCTTCAAAATCAATTGCTTTGGCTAAGTGTATAGATTTTCATCCTTCGGAACGAAAATTAAGTTCTGTTACATCTCCGCAGCTTTCGCGGACTTGTTGGAAGAAATTCAATATTTCTTTAAAATCGATTTGCTAAGATTGTTCAGTAACAGAATGGTGAGAGTAAAGGGGGATGTAAACTTTGAAGATTTTGAAATGGCACATAATGATTTTAACTGACCCAGTCAGTTATCCTGAAGTTATTTGGGATAATTTACAGCCCTTGTATAGGAGTGGAAACGCATTTGCATTGCACAAAATGGGGGAATAGGTAGGGGACCTCAGGGTATTTGTTCATCTACGTTGGGTTTGAGTTGTAATATGGTAAATCTGGATCTTCTCTAAATTCTCTTGCCAAAATGCTCGAAATATCTAAGTTGCTGCAATGACCTCAGAAAAATATCAACAGTAGTAACTTTATAAAAGCTGTAGGATATAACTTTTGACGTAGTGTAGAGGTAAATTTGCTTTCAAATTTTCCATTTAGTTAATGTCTAGTCGCAAGAAATGTATTTACTCGGAAATCTCCATAGTACTTGCCATATTGTCAATGTATATGAGTCGAAATTAAATCAATATTGAGAATTTTTTGACTAAGTGCTCAGGCTCTAATGAAACGGAAAAGAGTGGCTGGGATATCTCACTTGGATAAACATGAGTGATTCCTTTAAATTGTAAGCTTTTAAATTAATTTACAGGTTTTTTGTTAAAAGGAGAACTTAAATTCTTGTGCGTCCTTTATCTCCTACATATCTTGAAGTTATAAAAAAGAATTCTGTATTTTATCTAGCCATAGTAAAAGAACGACTTTGAAGAAATATTAAGGCATTATATGTACATTTTCAAATTTGGATCGAATTTTCCATCAACAAAGAGGGTTATTATCTCCTCTAAAATGTTATGATATTTTTAAACAAAATAAACAGTGGAGGTAAATGTATCGCCTTATTGCCCATTTGAAAATATACTTTATTTGTTTTTGAATTGGCTAAAGTGCAGAAGCACATCTATTATCTTAGGTTGTGAAAATGGTTACGCGTTTTAAGATATGTTATTATTCATTAAACCAACCCTGATTGGATGATTTATGTTTAGGAATCCAACAACTCCTACGACCAGTAATGAACATTCCGAGCGTAGCGATAAAAATCAGAAATACATGATATAGGGCGCACTTCATGGGATACGTTGAAATTCCTCTGGATTTTCATGCAGTTTATTTAGAACTTTGCCCATTCATAACACAAAAAATTCGCGATAATTTGAAAGCTTTATCTATTATTAATGTCATATATTTAAGAGGAGCAGATTCACAAGCGAACTATCATCTCAGAAGGACTTCCTCTAGCACGGATGAAGAAGGAGAACTTGGTAATGGAAATACGTAATGAATGTTTATCAGTAGTGCTCCATGATGTACATCGCATCCGGAATCGAATTCGCAGGCTTTATAGTCCCTCTTAAAGGATTCAATGGATACAAATTGAATTCGAGTTAGCTTTTTCTTATTGGTCCCACAGTTTCCGCGAAGAGATTCATGGGTCTCCTCAGAGACCGACCGCATGAGTCGTGTTTCAAGAGAGGGTAAGAAGCAATAAAGAGCACGAGTAAGAGGAAAGAAATATATGGCCATGTAATGAGATTGAATTCTCTTCCTCTTTCACAGCATTAAAATAGAGGAAACATTACCGCTTTTATTCAATCGGAGTATCGTTTCCACTGCATGCATAATGGAATTCGGGAAGTCTGAAGGAAGTTTATGTGCGAGTTCTTAGAGCAGAACTTGCCGTAAGACTGTAGTTACATCACGATTTTTCTATTGCACTATGTAAAGTGATTCATTTCAGTTGAGAAAAAGGTAAAAATCACCGTAGCAAATATCATGATGAAATATTAGTATTATTATTGAAGAAATTATAAGCTGATAGTTGAATAACAATAGCATTCATCAACTTTTTTTATTCATTGTAGTATGTGTAATGGGTATTTTACAAATATTTTTTTATTTGATTATGATGTAAACTTGGTTGCAATTCCAGATTGAGAATAAAATTACGATTTGGTTGCATAATGCCGGGGCTAAAAAAATATAAGTTCGTTAAAATAATTGAAATTCGAGAAAAAAATTATCATTAAAGATTATTGTGAAGACTAAAAGGTTTACAGGTATCTTAAGGCTGATGAGTATTCGTTTAAAGCATGAGAAATTTACGTAATTATTCATATATTTAGTTCTTTGTTGTTCAAACAGATCGCTACAATTTACTTATGAAAATAGTTCACGGCTTCTTTATATCGGTTTTGCTATGAATTTTCATACAGCCCAAATTTCCCTTTTGATATTTATTCTAAAGCTAATCTCTTCCGCAAAGCAAACAAATTTCTCGGAGTTTGTGATATAGATATCAGGCATAATATATTTATAATGCGTACATTTAATATCCTAAGATTAATTGTGGAACATTTCTTGCACCTTTTTCTTCTTCCGTGGTAAGGTAAAGAATAATAATATAACATGTACATTATGAAACGTCGAGTTTAAGATTAATTTTATCTTTACATTTGTGGAAAAAACAAAATGCTCACTTCTTTATGCAGAGATTCCTGGCTCGAATTATGATCAAAGCATGTATCTGTTCATCTGTTGTTCATATAAATGTAGCATTAAATCTCGCAGCGGTTCAACATTTTGAAAAATGCATTACAGTTTATCAAACGCAATGTATGTAACACAGTTTTTCGATCATTTTCTACATGTAAATAACATTTTAGCCTTAAAAGCTGGTGTATGAGGTTTATTTTATGACCAGTGTTTCTAAAAAGTTTTCCTAAACGAAGAGAGTTTAGTTACATTTAGAATTCGTTACGATTTTTTTTATTTCCAAGATATCTACGATGTTATTTTGGAATAAAAATTTCAGAGGAACGAAATAAATATGATATACCTTGAGTGTTGCTTAGCGTAGAATAAATCAGATTTACTCGAGAATTTTCAAGGAAATCTTCAGACATTGAAGATGATTTCTTCTCATATATCTATTCATTTTTATTAAAATTCAATCTGGATGAAAGCAAAAATCAATTTATGTTTCAAACATATCCAAGAAAAACAGGTACCGATTTTTATCAAGATAGACTTCTATCTCTTAAAAGGACGAATATATCTCAAATTGGAGAGAGGATTAGATTTATCGGTATTTCGTATATTACATAGCACTTATTGACATTAAGTTTAAGATAGTAATATGAAAGAATTATAAACACTATGAATGCTTTTCTCGTATTTTATATTTCAATATTTCAATATCTCATTATTATTTTTGTACGCAAACCAAACTTTAATTCTGATTTCGATACCATATAATATGTTTCAATGAGTCCCTCTCATTATTTCAGTGTAAGCGATATATTTATTTCCGCTTATTCATCCTTTTTTATTTACTCTACTTGCGTATTCTGTACACTTTTTGCGATTTGATTACTTCACAGCCTTCGTTAGTCCGACTTCCTCGTTGCAAATCTTTGTCAAGGATTTCCTCTAAATTCCCACGAATTGGATTTTGTTATTGTTTTCCTCCTTCGAATTAAATCTATATTCGATTTATCTTCCACTCACGTTCGCCTTCTCTATTTACTCTGAACCTTCCGAAATTAGATTTATTTACTTTTTCAATTCATGCACCTCTATTTTGGTCTGAAATATTCCGCAGCTGAGCCTTAATTCTATAATACAGAGGGACCGAAGATTCAATAAGTCTCTTTTTTTTAGCAAGCTAACTAAACTTGAGTTAGAGTAAGAGGAATTAATTTTTCTGTAACGTATTAATGTACTAGTTTAAATTATAAGGTATTATTGGATTAAAAACTAAAGGAATTGTTGAAAGCTGTGACTATAGCTGCGTATGACGTGCTTGCGCCGTTGCTTTTTGGTGTTAAAACTTGGAATTTTCAAGGTAATTTTAATGAATGAATGATGTTTAGTATTGGTTTTAAGAGGGGTTTAAGCAGGAAGTTCTACAATTAATGACTGATAATTACTGTGATTGGAAACAAAGACTTGGGGACCAGCAGGAATGGAACTTGATATTTTGGGATGAACTCACAGTAAGGATGGGCTCGGCAGATATTCAAAGAGCATATAAGATGAGAAATTAGTTATAGTCTGAGAGAGAGATAAATACTTAAAACAATTGTATAATATGTTGAATACGATCTTTAAGAGATTAAATGCAGTAAGTTCAAATAGTTTGAGAAAAAATAATATTTTGATTTGTTCGGGAGGACAATGCACACAATGATTTGAAAGCTTGGGGAACCTCGTATATTTCATGAGTATTAATATGGAAGTACCTCGATGGGGTAAGGGTGAAATGCAGGTATGTAAATATACTCTTTGGTTGTATCCGATGTAGACGTACACACGAAAATGTGAATCTGTTATTGGAAATGATATTCAAACTTGATGTAACTTCTCGCTTGCTTGAAAATTCACAAATACGCATATTGATTTCGGTACTCTCTTCGCTACAAAAATGGAATGAAATATTGGTGGAAATCTTAGGCATATGCTGTTATCAAATCATTTTCTGTGTTATGAAACGCATTATTTTCAGTTCATTTGATTCATATCGCATTTTAAATTTCCAAAATTATTACTTAGCCAAAAGGCAAACAGAAGGAAACTAATGGAAGAGGAAAGATAGAAGAGCTATTTATTTCTGCTTTTGAAAGATATGAAATGGAGTGAGCGACTTTATCGTTTCAAATATTTCAACCTTTAGTTAGAGGCTTAAATACGTTTCTAAAAGTCACCTTTGTCAGCGTTCCGTACCTGAATTACCACCTATTTTAGTTCCAATGGAAATTCCCAGTTCACTGAACATTTGATAGCTTGATTTATTAAATATTTTTAAAATTGTTGTACATCGTACATGGAAAATGCTGACAAATAATTTCCAAGGAAGAGAAGATAAAGGGGTTTAGATTCTAGGATTTCATTTTTGGTGATTAAATCTGCGATATATATCGTAGATAAATAAAATTAAAGATACAATGCACATAAAAGATTTAACGTTATTATTACTTGAAGAACTTTAATACGTTGATAATCGAAAATGATAATCTCTTTAATACGTAAGAAAAGTAGAATTTTATGTTTTAATTATTTCATGGATCAGATATAGTTTATAGTTTTCCAAAGAAAAATACTCGGAAAGTATTCCAGGCAAAAGACCAAACTATTTCTTTTTATTTATTATAAATGTTATTTTGAAGGAAAACGATACACGAAATTTATAATTTTATTCAGTTTTGCTTCGGACGTAGGTTTTACGACATTTAATGTCAGGTTGTTATTTCTTCTCATCACTTTCGAGCCATAAAAGTCACAGCAGACGTTGATGGAATCCTTAAGTTTATTCATAACATCGCCAATAATAAGCCGTTGGCTTAGATATGAGTATCCATTAAGAAGAAACGTTTTACCTTTTGATATTCTGAGGCCTACTTTAAAAAGTTTTCCATTATTACTTGGTTTGAAAAGCAGTTTGCGGAAGAAAAATGATAACCAAAAACTCAGCCTTTCAAGCTTTTAATACCACGGCTTAAAACTTTTTGATAACTTTCTCGGTAATAAAATCCCAAACAATATATCTTTCATAGAAAAGATATACCAAGCGATGATCTGAGGACGAATTAGGCATCCTGCACTTTGGAATCGTTGCTGTAATTTTTATATTTTTATGTTGTCAAGATTTTTCAAGGTAATACTAGCACCCGACACAGTCTTTCCTATGCCAATGAACGTGAATTTAGCATTGTTTATTAAACTGGATAATCGATCGATGGAATGATTTGTGATTATCCAGAATGCCAGTTAAAAAAACCACAGTCATGAATTAAGATTTTTTAAACAATAAAGGCATAATTTCCAAAGAATATTAGGAAAAAAATGAGATCTAAATACTATACGGAAATTCACGGTTTAAGTTTTTAAATCAAATTTCCCATTATTATGAGTTTATTTTCAACTGAAACGTAACGATAGTTGGAAGGTTATAATTTCACAACGTCGTAGGTGAAGAATTAGGCCTCCATAATTACCTTCAAGGCAAAAGAAAAAAACGTCAACTGCGGTATATACTGCGGAATACAGGTTCTTTCACGGGCGACCTTAAAGGGAGCAGTTGGATAATTCAACAGTTTCTTCTTAAACTATGGTGAACGTATCTTCATTTAATAAATATCATACGGACATCGTAATTTTAATGAAAAAGCGTCAGTATTACAGAATAAGTAATATGCTAATTTTTTGGATGATTTTGATGAAATTAATTCTTAGCGAGGAAATCTTACCTTGGATAAACAGGGGTTATTTTGTCTAACTTCTGGTTCTAAATGAAATTCGATAAAATTCTATAACTCGATTTGAATATTATAAATGTAATTTAAAATTTGAATATATCCAGATTATCACAGATGTAACTCATTTCCAGAACAATTAGGTTTGATCTCTTGGCAATTTGTAGGACCGATTCTCTCCGAGTCACTAGGTAGCCGTAAGTTTACAAAACTCTATAAGAAAGGGAGATAGCTTAATTGATTAGAGCACCGGCTCGGGAAATGGGAAATTTCTGTTTCGAATTCCGGTTCCACAGCCTTTTTCACGTCTATTCTTCCTTTGGGTCTTTCCTAGATCGCACGCCCATACGGGCCAAGTTCCTTTTCTATCCTTCGTTCATGTTTTAGATCACTGGAAAACTCTGAGTAATGCAATAAGAACTTTTGATTTAAGTTTTTATTAAATTTATTGCAGTAGTATAGAAAATGGTATATATGAAGAACTGAGCTAGAAGGAAACTAATGATATCATGATTAAGTATTGAGGAGATCAAAAGGTTAATGTAAAAGTTAATTCAAAGCGTTGCAAATAAAGTCCTCATTGCCGTTTGTAATTGTGAATATTTGCTTTTTGTAAATCTCTCTCTTTGCGAAATAGACTAAATAAATGTATACATTATTTTACAACTTGCAACACATCCAGGAAGTATCGGTTCACCGTAGTTACATTTCTGACTTATCAGGAATCGCACGGCGGTTAGTACTTTAGAATTAAGTAGAAAATAAATATCAATACTCTTCAGAAGAAGGGGAATTACGCCTTGCTCACTTTATTTGCCCTTAAGAAAGATAGAAAACTGCATGCAACCGCGTATAAATATACCGATGTAGCTTCCCTTTTTCGTTTATTCACTGAAAGATTTAGTTTCTCTTAGATCACGTCAATGAATTACAATGAATTACAACTTAATCTTCATCACCAGAAGATGCTACTCACTACATGCTACACGTAGTGAAACCGGTCGTCAATAAAAATCGTGTGGAAAATTTACAAATTTTTATTTCATCATTATTATTACGAAAATAATATCTTTAATGTGAGAAATAATACGCGAAAATACTATTTTCAAACCAGATATTGATCATAATTTTCCTTAAGTGATTCACCGGCTGTTCCGAAAATCTCAGAGGTATTCAGGTTTCAGAACCTTAATTATGAACGTAATAGCTGTACCTGTAATTGATGATTGATCTAGTACTTGTTCGCGCGTCAACGAACACGGTTTAACATCGGCTAATGATAACCGTGATGCACAGATTCGTAAATGAAACGTTACGCGAAAGCTTAAATTGAGATTAGTATGCGTCCATGTAACATGAAATGGGAGTCATTACTCCAGTTAGCCGTGGAACACTACTTGAATACTGCGATTCTGGAGCGTGTTAAAATTAATTCCCGCTACGCTCCTCGACTACATTTAACTGTTCGCACGTTATCCACACATCTGTTACGCACGCAAGATGACGAACCTAAACACTCTAGTCCTCATGAAATATACCTCTGGTTTTGGGATATCCTTCAAGAGTCACACACTGCTTTAGAAGAAAGATGCTTCCGGAATGCTTACGATGAATTTCGAGATTTCAAACGATTTCTCGATATTCAATGTTATTGAAGTTTAGGGAATTTTATTACAGTATTTGTAATATCATTGATTGAAAATAACTTGGCAATTAAGTATTTGGCAATAATTAATTAAATTATGCTGATATGCAATTTAATTTTAGCTAAAGTTTCAGCATAAATAATACATTCTTATCGCCATAAAACCTTTGATTTAAAATATGGCTATGCAATTTTCAAATGAAAACGGTGATATCCTACCTTTTTTCTCTTTTTATATTCCTTATCTTATATCACTTAGTTCTAGTTTACATCATTTACCTCGTTTTCGATTTCCCATCCCCTACCATCTTTTGTCACAACCTCGTACCACTTCTTGTGTTTTCCCCCCATCAGTTAAATCATCTCTTCCTTAACATAACCTCTGTATCTTCAACTTATTTGAAATTCTTCTCCTTTTAATTTGATTTTATATTCTTTTATTACAATTATTGGTGTTATTTTATTATTTTAATGAGGTAATGTAATGGGCTATTTACAGCTCTTTCAAGTTTCAATAAATATTTAAACATATGAAGTAAAGGTAAATTTAAAATCCATGTTGAATTGGATCATAAAAGTAGCAGAAAAAAGAAATTTGTACTTTTTCCATAATATACAGCTTTATTTAGATTTTTAAATTATTCATTGATTTAATACATGTTTAAATATAATTGAAATATTGTAGAAAAATTTCTATTTCCTCGCTTTTTCTGCCGTTCTACTATATGTAAGTTTGTAGATATCTTTTAGCCATTCGGCTTTTCACTTGAAGAATAGATTTTCACCCTGTGTACGGGGTTGAATTGAAAAGAGGGTAAGAAATACCGGAGATGACCTTCTTGATCGTTCGCAGCCTTCTGAGGTCTCCCTCAGAGTGCATCTGGAGGGAAGCCCCTTTCCCGCTCACCGCCGCATTTTTGGGTCGTACGGGTGGGTCTTCGACGGTCGATGTACAGCTGCGGGCGCACACGGTGTAAACACAGCCTTCTTCGCTTTAGCACATTCCACGTCGGAAGGGTTCGGACCTACGAGATTCCGGGGGATATGAAAGGAGACCTCAATGTCAAGCACTCAATATAGGATTCCGAGACGACTCCGGAACTTGGTTTGGATAGTAACCAATCTTCTGAGGAATATAATTTTAGACCCATCATCCATCTGCTTTTACGCAACTGAGATCTGGGAAGATCTGGGCCTTCGGAATCCATCTCTTTTTTGTTTGACAGCTGAGACGTAAACGATTGCCCTTTTATGCCATCCGAATCCGTTGTTATCAAGGTGGAAGCGCCGTTGGAAATGTCTTGGTTCAATCCGAAATGTCAATTTCCGAGCTTTCCCGATATGATTAGAAATGTAATGGACTGGGAAAGTGATTGCTTTGAAAAGTTTATATTCCTTCGAGTTGGAAATAAGAGCTATAATAATAAAACTTATATATAGGTAATGTTTTGCAACCAAAGTATTTTGTGAAATAATTCTTTAAGCTTTTTTTAAAATGTATGTAATATATTTATTGAATCAGAAAATTATAACACAGAAAGGCCGTTTACATACAATTTTGGCCAAAATTTATTTAATAACTAATTTTCATAGTCCGTAAGCAAATAATTTTAAAATTCTGACTTATTTCAAGGTACAACTATTCATAGGTTAAAATTTTAACATTGAAATTCCTAATGTATCATGCATTACATACACAATTACATATTGCAATACTATCAAACGTATATTCTACTGTTTAAATAAGAATTTTAATCCTGCTAAGCAAAGAATTGCTTAGATTTAGAGGTTTAAAATCCCCAAAAGCGGTTTTTGTCGGCGTTCCTCCTCTTACTTCCCGCTAGTCAGAGAAAGCAAGAAAAGAATGCTGCAATATAATTGTACGTATTCCTTTCTTGCTTTCTCTGACTACCGGGAAGTAAGAGGAGGAACGCCGAAAAAGACGGCTTTTGGAGATTCGAAACCTCTAACTCATTAACAGCCGTGTTCTAATCTTTCTTTCTTTTCAAAGGATATTTTTAATTTTATAGTAAAAATACTATTGACACTCGATCATTTTGCTGGAGTAATGACTCTCATTTCATGTTACATGGACGCAAACTAATCTCAATTTAAGCTTTGGCGTACCGTTCCATATATGAATGTGCATCACGGTTATCATCAGCCAATGTTAAAGAATTGCTTGTCTGCAGGCTCCAAATAAGTAATCCATGGTTTTAAATTTGATTAAATTATTGGTAATGTTCATCTGATAGTGCAATGAATGAGGTAGAATATTTTTTTAAAAATTGTGTTACGTGACGGAGTTTATCGTAAATGATTGTATTCTAAGATTATTTACAAGATAACTATTTCATTGTCTGCGAATTTATTTTTGGTACTGTGTATTTTATTTTGGAAAATATCTTTCACGAAATTTAAAGTAACTGGTTTTAATAAAAATTATGCAAGAGAGATAGGAAGAAATTTGATATGTGTATCACAAGAATGGAAGAGATACTAAGCAAACATATGAATTCTTTAAACGTAGAAGCCTCAACTTTGTGGTTCTCTGTTACCGGGAGCATGATAAAATAACCAAAATAGTGGAATAAACCAAAAATAAATAAAATAAAAATATATTTTACCATACTCCCTATATAAATTCTTGGCTTGGAGTGAACCTATCTATTTTTATCAATGTCATGAGAGTATGGTATCTTTATATTTGCTTCATATTATAAAATATTCAAGTCCATGCAAATGTTTTGAATATTCATGCGATAGTTCGATACTTAAGAAGGAGACGCAATTAGGGAAAAGCTTGCATATTCCCAGGAGTACCGAAAGATATTTATTTACAGGCGTTCCGTCATAACTCCCGGTAAAGACTTGATTCTCAAGTGAAAACCCACAGTATATCCTAACCTCATTCGAGCCATAAACTTCTCTTGAATATTTTACGAGAAGGAGAAAGCGTATTTCCTCGGGGATGGAAAACTTTTTACGCTCCGAATTTAGTTAAATCTTGTCCCGCGACGGTGAAAAATCGCGTCGAGGCACGGCCGTAAAACCACGCCAACAATAAAAGGCCGTATTAAAAACTTGTCGCCTGTTTTCGAACATTTCGCGGTGGAAATGAGTATCGGCTGCGGAATATGCGGGAATCGGCACCGGCACAAAACCCGGGGCTCCGCGGAGGAGGAATGGGTTCGCGAAGATGATGTAAAAGGTCGGCGCAGTTTGGCAGAGGAAGAAGATGGGGGGTCGAGAAAAAGGCAGCGAGAAAGAAGTTGGTGAGGTCGTCGGAGGAAGAGAACAAATGCGCTGTCAAATACACTCTTTCAGAAATGCGCCTATCAGCCACCGTCAAAGGGGAGGGCGCAGCAGTCGGAAATTTGAAAAAAAGACGTATAAATAAGCGGGACTACAAAGGCATCGGTGCGTTTTAGGTTCGGAAGGATCGGAGGATGTATAAAAAGACTGTATGAAATGACTTTCAGGCGTTTAAAAATTGCGCCCATACATTCGCCGGCTGTCTTCCGCGCATAAATCTTTTGTTTTTTTTTTTTTTTGAAGGGATGGCTGAAAGAAAAAGGGGGCGCGATGTCTCTTTTCTCCCTTAATCTATTCCTTTGTATTTTCATGCACACCTAGCCCCTCCGTACCACGCGCATATCTCACTGTTTTTCAGTTCTATATACTTAGTGGGTAACGTCTTTTCCTTTCAAGGGGATAGTCTCAGTTGAAATCTGCCTGCAGGGATGTTCTCGTTTCATTGATCAAATTATCAAATTTTTGAGGCCTTTTTCCTTCTGTTTTGACGCCACCCTAATTTATAGAAGCGGGTTAATTTAATATTTACTTTTTGATTTAGGGAGAACGTCTTTTGAAGCCAATTCCGTTATTGAAACCCTTCAGCTTTAGGATCATAATGCATGGAATAAATGCCCGATAATCGCTTTATTTCTAAATTTACTCCGTCAAAATCACCAAAATTAGGAAACCTTGTGTGCTTTATAGTATGGTATTTATTAGTAAGAAAGAGAGTATTTTTCGTCTGGAAATCGAATCACTACTGGTTTCATAAGCGTGTTTACGCCTTCAGGAAAATCGAGAGCACGTTTGTGATTAAATTTACTTTGGAAGAATACTGTACATCTTCTTGATGATAATTTTCAAAGGAATTATGCTTTCAAATACCGATTTAATTTCAACAACATCGCATTTAGTATGAAATACGATTTATCGCAGGAATTCTATGTCACCGGACGCTTTAAATCTTTAATAGACTCGAAAATAAGGAAAGTAAGTTAAATATTTGTTTACTAAATTATTAATTTTGATTCGTTGCCAATATTTTATTTTGGCACTCCTTATCGGCGAATAAAATGAAGAGAATAAACTCAATAAACTAATTGAATGAAATAGAATTAGCAAAATTTAAGTTTATAATACTGCTGAATGGCAATTGTTGCATGTTTGTATTGTGTCTTATTGTATCCCTTGTATTGTGTCACATTGTATTGTATCATGATTACAACATAATAATCTTCCTTGTGTCATAGAATCGACAAATGTTTGTAGGTATGTTCTTAGTCGAGAAGAAGATACGTAGGGAAGAAGATGATTTTGGAATTTGCGATTAATCAATTCTTGGATTAGAAAATAATCACGATGATGATGAAGTTGAGTAACACTTAATTTGAAATTAACTCGAATGAGGCTATGCTAATAGAGAATGTAAATATGAAAATTAAGAACGCTTAAATAATTATTCCTGGCTCAAAGGTACGCAAATATATGACGGCCGTATGGAAACTCGTATTCACGAATTCGCGAAGCGAAGACTACGTTTATATTCGAAAGAGTCGCAGCAAATAAAAGTTTTGGGGAAATATTACTCGAAATTGCAGAGATAACGGAAAATTGGGAAATGCCTCGCCTAATGACTGCGCGAATTCCCGCGGGAACATCGATTTCAGGAATATCGAGTAAATAGTACAAACAGGCGGATTTGGAACTTATTTACTCTCCCAACTTTGGAGCCCTCGAAAACGGAAGATGAATAAAATACGGTGAGGATTAATGAACGCTTTCGCGAACGAATACATTTCCAATTTCCATCTTAAAATTAGGGGATCCAATATCCCTGCGCTGGAATAAGACGATGGAATGTGTGGGTTGATTTTCAGGCCCTTATTCATCATTCTAACACATTTTTAATGACAATATCCTTTTACTCCGATAATATATTATATTATATTATGTGGGTTTTTTACGTTGGCATATAAACCATTTTCAGTTGCTATATTTTGATGAGATATTTTAAATTTAATTTAATCGGTTCAGGATAGAGAAAATTAACCTTTTTCATTTACTTTTGTCACGGTTTTATTCATGGCTGTGATGACATAAAAGTTACTGAGTTATTAATGATGCTATTTAACAGCAGCTCTGATTGAGGTCTTTCTGTATGGAATGCTAAGAAAAGCATTACTCGTGGAGTCATTGTATTTCACTTATGTGGAAATGTTCCATTTGCAGCATTCTGGCTTGATGAGGAAAGCAAAGGCGAACTACCTCACTCCTCATTTTGGCTAGTAAGCCTTAATCCCCATATCTTCTGATAATTAGTATTAGCGGGGGTGAAGTATCAACTAACATTCCAGATGATTATGGACTTTACAAACAGGGGTTAACAGACAATACGGGGCTGAGAGTCTCTAGCTTTCTACCATGAATTCCTCTAAAATATATTTTCAAAGTACATCCGGTGGTATCATTTTAGGAAAAGACTTGCTCAAGAAGATGGTGGAAGATAATTTCCTCGCGGATCCATTTAAAAAATTTCCACTGGCAAATTACTTGTGAAAACTCCAAGGCGGCGTAGAATTCGTCATTTGGAAGATAGGATCATAGAGTCACTGAAAATCCCCAATTTTTCCATGCAACTTCCTGGCACATTACGAAGGTATTTAACGGGAGCTCATTCGATCGGAAATCTTCATTTATTAGCTGAGTATTGGCAAGGAAATTTTGAAATCTAAAATAGCTCTCATTACGCATTAGAATCCGTCCCCGTTTATTCTAGATCACCGAATGAATTGTAAGGTTTAAATCAAAATGTTAATCTTTTAGAAATTAAGATGAACAATTCGACAAAATTAGTACACAATTAAAATACTTCTTTGTTTAAATAAGTAAAAAATTGAATCACTATGACTTTATTGAAATTATAATAAAGAAGCCAGCTTTAAAAGGAAATATGATTCATGAAAATATAGTCATATTTTAGTAGTCAGTCGTGAAAATCCATGTAGTTTTACATTTTAGGGGATATCAATTTGAAAATAATATTGTTATAACATCAAAACTAAAATAATACCACCTCTAATGGAATTTATATTAATTCACTCCTGAAAATTTTCTCCTTATATATTTGGTACAAACATTCTATGATTAGTGTATACCAAGTCCCGATGTTCGATATTGGCTGCACATTGATTTTACTCTAATTTTCGCCAATTTCTTCCTCTCTGTGAAAAAATTGCTAAAACATTTCACAATACTAAATTTGTACCTCCACTTATTTTGTAGTGTTTTTTCTCAGTATCGTTTGGAGGGTAATTAACTTTCACAAATGTACACGCAAGTTTTTGTAAGTTATTCCTAAAGTTCGATTTGGAAAGCAAGTTTCGTCACTAATTTAAAAGGAAATACAATTCTTTACATCCTAAAAATCTTCATAACTGCATGCTGGGCTTACAACAGAAAAGTTATTATATAGTCATACATGATGAAATAGTACAGTTGTATTAACTAAAACCAAGCTGACAAAAAAATGTAAAGAACATACTGTAGTCAATCCTTCTTATTTCAGAGTTTTGTTCCGAATTAATGAAACAATCCTGTTTCTTACGAAGTAAAACTATAGCGAATATTGCTGATGAAAACTACTCTTGTATCGTTTTTTTCTAACAAAACGCTTGCAGCAAACGTAACATAAAGAAACATCATTTAAGGAAAGTATGTGTACAGTGATTATGTTGTAATATGTGATCTGGATCCCCCTAATTAGGCTGTAAATGTAAATTTTCAGAAACGAGCGGTTTCGTAAGAGGGTATTATTATTTACATATCAATTCTATTTTTGGCGATGATAGAATTTGCAAGGGAAACGAGTGGGGTCTGACATAAGCTTCTTAGCGAACTTTTGACCCCGGAAGAACCAATAGCGTGTCGCATGGAGAGCCCTTACATTCATGACAAGGACAGCTTCGCAAGATGACATGGGCAAGACGTGGATGATCCGCTTTTGCGAACAAAGCTTACTGCGGCTGGATTCGCCGACCCAATTCTGCGGCGAGAAATGGAAAATTACCTCAATGACCTGGTGTACCACCTCCGATGGATGAGCTAATCCTCTATCAAATGCGTTGAATTACGGGAAGCAATAATCATCCATATGAAATCGAAGGATAATGTATGCTAAGCTACCGAATTGTCTTGAGAACAGACATTAAATTTCATTCGTATCATTTGCTTAGATCGCTTTATCCTCATCGCTTTATATTGAATGTGGTGACAGATGACATTTGGTATGACGAATTTATTCATTCCAGGAATTTGAAATTTTGCTTGAAGTTATAAATATTTAAAAATTGAAAATCTATTTCTTCTTTGAATACATGGATCATGTCATGGGTACAGAAAGAATTAGTCATTTATTCCCTGATTTCCTCCAATAGATTGAATTAGATTTTCTTACGATATTTCTTGGGCAAGAATCAATATTCACAGAGAAAGTAAAAAGTTAGCTTAGACTTCTTCGGCAGATCATAGTGTAAAGCATTCCAGAATAATGTTTATAATGCTTTGTTGCACACATTAAATATGCCTTACCTAGCCAACAATTCCCAAAACACACAATGCCATTAACATTATGGTTAGGAAAAAAATTATCTAGCTAATATAGAGCGAGATTCTATTTTATTTATTGTTAAAAATATTCTTTTAGTTTTATAAATGAATGTATCTCTAGCATTTTTTAAACTTAGCTGCAGAACGTAGATCGAGGTATATACCCTTCAATTTCGGATTTTATCATATAAAATCAGCACATACCGGTATTTTAAGATGGGCCTCCCTCGATAGATCCGCAGTATAGGATATCGATGCCTCATTTTCTTGGGGGAAAAGGATCATATTTACAAAGTCAGTACTAGCGTTACAAGAAAAATCCGAGTGGATATTTTTTTAAAGTTAGAACAGTGGTAAATTAGAGCAGCTCGCACAGGGATTTTCTCAGTATCTATCTGAAAATAGAGGTAGGTATAAAGGTGTACTAAGTATACCATTTCATAACTAAGTAGAGAAAAAGAATGTATAGGGATGTCTCGACGAAACGTATGTTATTTATTACATAAACTGTATGAAGATAACATCAACTGTTTGGCTGTAATAATATATTATATGTTATATTAATTATTAGAGTCGGTTATTATGCTATTTTCCTTTAGTTTTCGCAGTGAAAGAAGCAATTATTTTCTTCCTCAAAATGCTAATTTAGCTTCAAAGGGGATAACCCATCTTTCCTGTCCTATAATACTCTATCTTTAAAATTCTCCAATTTATTCCCTAGATTGCTCCTTTTGTCTAACAAATTTGGAAGTGATAGGGAAACAAAAATCACTTTTAGCATCGTGTTTAGTTTTTAACTCGTGTGCTAGTTGAATGTTTATAATTACTTGATAATGTGCAGTATTTGGGGGAGGGTAGGGGGATCACGAAGGAGCTAGATAGTTTAGGTTTTAATGATCAATTACTGAGGCATGGTAGTTCATTAACACGATAAAAATTGGTGGTAAAATATGTAGGCGTTCTTAAGTTTCTCTATGGAGATCCCATAACAGTTTAATATTCAGCCAACTCTCGTTTCAACTCTCAAACTTGAGCAGTTTATTTAATATTTCACGCACATTCAGAGATGGAAACAGCTCATGAAAAAATTACTTAACAGGTTCTGAAAACTCTCCGGCGCGTGGAAAAAAAGGATCACCACCTCTCTCACTTCGGACGGAATAACAATGCGAAGATAACGAAATGGCGGAGCGAATAAAATTTAATCAGTTAATCGCATCACGTTGTCATTTCCTGCTCCGTATACATCTCCCCTCTTTCGTAGCAATAAAAGCCCAGAGAGAGAGACTTGTCGGCAAGAATATATAAATGCAAATTTCTTTCTCGCCACATAATGCCCAAACGTACTCGAGAGGAGAACAGCCTCTTTCGGATCATTAAAGGCCCTCCCGCGACACTTTCTCTACAACTTTCGCCCCTCGAAAAACTTCTTCCGGAGGCCCTCCATTCCCGCCAAAGACCCTCCAACCCCACCCTAGGAAACCTCCGCGAGCACGTGACCCTTTTATCTTCCCCTCTCGAGGACTCCGGTAATTACACCGCTGTTGCTCATTCCTCCGCAATTCTCACACTGGACGCCTCATTCCCTCATCTTTATCCCTCCCTCGATGTCCAAATACAGTCGCACCCAACTTGGACCCTTTTCCGGGAACAATGGGAGGGGAAACTAAACTTCCAACCAATTCCTCGCACACCCCCCACTTCAAAAAAGCCCTATTTTCTCTCCTATCCCTTTTCTCGGACCCCTATCTGACTCTGACCTTCGGCCTCCTCTCTTTCCTCCCCGACCGGGATCCCAGAAGTCCAGTTTGACCATGTGTCCCTTAACCCCTTGGAGGCCCTCGGAAAGCACGGTCCCCACTCATTGGAAGGGCGCTCACGTACGCGAATTCGCAAACACATCCACTCTTGGACGCGCACCTGGCGCAGCCTGGTGGTTCCTCCTCTAACTTCGCACCCCTTCTCGTGGCGTCTTCTATGAAGGACATCTTCCGCGACTCCTCTGCTGCGTTTTCTGCCTAGAATTGAATCCCTCTTCTCCTATTTAACCAGATTTATTTTCATTTCATCATATTTTTCACCTTAACTTCAAATTTGTTCACCCATCATCACCATTGTAAATTAACTCATTTACGTATCTGTAGTTTTTCCAAATTTTATAATTGTAAATACTTTATTGTTATTTTTTACTGTCTTTTCTTGGCTTTTCCCCACAATGAGGTTTTTTTCTTTGTCAACCTTCAGTTGCAAAGATTTTTCCCATCTCTCTGTCTTTTTGTTTTAATTTATATATTTACAAATTAAGCCAACATACGAGGTTAGGTGGAAGAGAGGCCCACCTGGACCTAACTTTGCCAATAAGGCATCAAACTTAACTAAACCACTACCCTTGAAATAATACTATTTTTGGTTCATACACATATAGATTTGGATTAAAGTCATATGGCAGAGAACAATTGCGTACGATACATTACTTCACACAGAACAACAGGACACAAACGTGGATACTGTAATGCCCACTTTCAAAGAGGAAGACGCAATAAGAAATGGTGTGCACTGTAGTTTAAGTAATAATTTAGAAATTTTATAGAATGTTACTAATTACGTTATAATTAACAGAAACATACTCCTTATCACTTGAAGAACGAAAAAAGCTGTTGATGTTCCGTTCGATATTCGAGATTGATAATTTATTCTAATTTCTTACGCTTTGTCTCAGTAACATGATTTATAATTGAGATAGAACTAAACTATCTTTTCTGAACTCCAAAAGAGCTTGTTATAATCGTTATTCAAGCCTTCATTGGCATTAAAAAATAATTCATGTATAAATTTGATATTTACAGGAATTGATATGATACTTACTTGTAGCTTTAAACCTTAAATTTAGGATTAATTATAATACTTTCCATTTTGCTGAATTGCAGTTATACTAAATCTTGTGACTAATAGATAAGCTAATTTTATTTGAAATAATAATACGCGCCTCAAGCTGGTAATCACTAATAGTTACGTCAATCATCATTGCAATTACGAGTGAATATTTAATTGCCTATTATAATACAGTCTGTAAGAGTTAAAATGAAGATTACAGTTAAATCCACTTTAACTATGAATAATAATACCGGGCCTTTATTTTTCTTTGACTAAATACCAGTCATTGAACATGAATCTCTAATAAAAACACAAAACTTGTTTTCTCCACACTTGGGTTTCCTTTTTTTAATTTCTTTTGTACTGAATCTTGTAAAATATGTTTTAAATTGCACATCCACGCTTGAGTTAGTACGGTATGTCGTGATGAAGAAAAGATTGGGAAGTTCAGAATTATGAACACGTTGCAAGATTTTCTTAATCTTATTAAATTTTAACTCCTAAATTTTTCCGTTTACATCACCTTCCTTCTTTTATCTCAGTCGATGCATCTCTCTTGTGGATACTTTAAAACGCGGTTTTCATTAAAAATTGCGCAAGGGATGATTAAACCGTCTCGTCGATGAAATTCTGCGGAAAAGTTACCTAAATAAATACTTTCCTGGAATAGTTGAACCGGATTCTCTATGGCGGAGTTCGTCTGCGGCGAAGAGAAATTTCCCGGTCTTTGAGGGATACGTTAATTGCCGATCTTTTGACGATTGATGCTCCGCTCGAGAAATGGATGTGTGACTTCTCGACCGTTTTATTCGCTGCCCTTTGATGTTCGATCCCAGAAATCACGAGCAGACGAGGGTCTACAGCGTCGTAAGTTTTGATTAAATATCTGCGATCTTCCGCGTAATATTCGGTTACCATTGAAGTACCTGAAATCAAGTTATCTTCGTGCTAATTAGGCCCTCTTGATAAGACACACCAGTCTCGGATACGTTTGTACACTGCGGAATTAGCGTTGCGATTATTTAAGGGTTTTCCAATGGCGTCGGTGCGGCGTCGGTGATGATGATTGGAATCAATAGGAGGAGAGGAAATACGATTTTTCCGGTGGACCTTCGTTTAAGAATTTTACTATTTATAACAAAGGATCTGAAGTTTACGAAAATGGGATTGCTGTATGCTCTAATTATTCACGAGCAGTATGATATTCGAATTTAACCTGGTACTCAATACCCTTTAATCATGGTGCGATATCGTATTTGGGATGTTTCTCCAAATGTGAGGTTCGTACAGCTAGCAGCATAAAAAAGTTACCACCTTCGATGCAACCAGCATAACTCGAGAAGGGCGAGTCTTTCAGATTCTCTGTTTTGAGCGCGCTTTTCGTCTTCCTCTTTATGCCTGGCACGTTTTGAAGGCTTTTGTGATGATATATATTTTATAAATAATTGCTGAAAGTCATTGCTTTTGCTGCGGTAGAAGCAGTATTGTATTATGAAAGTATTAAATTCGTATTTCGTTAAATCGGCTCGAATCTCAAGCGTAATTCGCTCTTCTTCATAAAATATTGGACATGAATTACTTTGGCTGCTCATATCTCCTCCTAACATAAAATATTCCATCAATGCAGATTTAGAATGAAATTGGTTATTTCAGTTAATGCTCCACATGCCCGCAGGATGATCGTTTTCGTAAAGATTATGATACGATAATTAAGAGAATATGAACTACTGTAAATTAGGTCAACGGAAGAAGGGGAAATTAAAAAAATGTAATAAGAATAAAAATGGGGTAATAATGAAACAATACCTGCTATTAAAAATAATGATATGTGATAGTGGAATTCAAATAGGAAATAAGTTGCTATTTTTCATTGAAAACGAATTTGTGAAAGTCGCCACGTTGTTTGGACGCCATTTACATTTGCAGGGAATTTTGATTTAAATAATTTAAATAGTAGCACACTTTATACTATATGTGAGATGATACCAGTATAGGCCATCTGTCCTCGCTATAATCTCGCAATAATCTTTTCGCCATCGGGCTGCGAAAATCATTATCGTTGAGAATAGGGTCATGTTGTCGCGTATTTCGTCATGTAAATCACAGCTAAGGAATATATCAAATAATTATTGTCTATACAGAGTTATATTCTTGAAGGATACTCAGCCGAGGGCTCCGGTCGTTTAGGACTTACTACTATCGAACCTGTAGTCTTTTAACAAACCGCTTTATATTGTATGTGCGAACATTTCTTTTGAATAATTAAATCAGAAGGACTAGTCGCGCAGAGTCGAGTCAAGCACCAAAAGAATTGAATAATATACTTCTAATTATTTAATTCCTTTCATTTACACCTTCTCCGTAATAAATGTTTGAATGCTAAAACGATTAATAATTTCAACATTGGAAAAAGGTATGAGCCAACAATTTTAGACATAACAACTCCATTTTTTAAATATACACGTAATGCACTCATGCATGAATAATAAATTTAAATCTGCTACTACGGATTTCAGCGGTCAGTCCCCTTTGGTGCTATTTCTGCTCTCCTTGTTTTCGTCTACATAACGGTATATGAGTGCCATTCATACCGGCCTTCTCGACGAAACAAAGGTGGCTTCTCCGTGGGGGTGAGAGAGGAAAGAAAAAGGGTCTTCCATGCAGTGGTGACAGGATACGTTTTCAGTCCGACTAAAATTCGACGCATCTTTTAGGGTATTTGTGTGAGATAGAAAATTGCTTGAAAATGCCATTCTTAGATGTGGACGGAAATATAATGAAAAGTTCGTCAATGAAGGAATATGAATGGTGTTACAGTTAATTACTTATATATTTTTTACATAAAGCATGGAGACGATGATAGGAAAATAAACAATGGGGATATGGAAAATTTTATGCTTACTAAGAAGAGAATGCTGATTCTCTTCAACACTAAGGCAATACATCTAAAAATGTAAAGATAATTTGGTAAACAGGCTCAGAAGTGATGTGCACAGATCCTGGGATGTAGGCTGTTTATAAGATTGAGAAAATGGTTCAATTACATGATTGAGAAAACGATGTAAGCCATTTTAAGAGAAAATAATGCAGGTTAGAAGGTGACCGGAAAAATACTTTTTCAATGGTTCAGCCAGAGAGAATGTAAATGAGATCAACCATTCGAAAAAGTTCCGATTTTTGTGGCAGTGTTCAAGTTTCATTTTCCTTACCTACTGCATTTGGTGTTATGTGAACTTACTTCTAAATCGTTCATTTACATCCAAAATTCATAAACCATTAACAATAGACCTATCATAGTCGAAATTATTTATTATCACTGTAAATTTATCTTGCTTCGAAAATTAGTAGGATATAATCACGTAGGCATATAAAAATATGCATACAATTTGCATACATTCATGCATATAATTAGAGCTTCCGTCAGTTAATCATAAATGCCGAGGAATTCACACATTTAAATTTCTGCACCTTCAAGATATCGTAAATGTCTTCCTTATCTTTAAACCAAAAAGTTTTAAGGAAGAATAGGCGAGGCCCATGAAACCAGCATTAATATTCAGCAGTAATAGATTCTCCTGACAATAAGAAATATTTCCCCAGAAGGGAAGCTTTACCCATCTTATTTAAGAGTAATTATGGGTAATAAGTATGAGATGTCAGTATTTCTAGTGCTGTATCTGATAATGGCTGATGGACTTAACTGGCCTCTCATTAAAAAAAGGAAAGGTAAAATACGAAGCCTAAATTCTAATTATTAAACGGCTGTTACCGATGTAAGGGCAACTCAAATTGATTACGCCTGATTTAGTAGTTTTACTAAATGTAATTTCCGTAAAAATATAGTCATTGCTCAACGACTATAAGAAATGGCGGAAATTACTAAGGACAAAGATTCAAAATTTCTTATATAACGCTATTTCACAAAGTAACGGCTTCTTCAATCAATTTGACTATAAGGAAATTATTCAGAGAACTTGAACCAAAGAAAGCTGCATCCATTGCGAAGGAAATTGATTACAATCATCGGGAAGGGGTAATCTGAAGATTATTGATATTCTGGGCAGGCAGACGTTTAGAACTAGTTCCACTTAATGGATAAAAGAAAGTTTAACTAAATATTGTGACCGGGTGTAATCGTTACAATTCCGTAAGCTACGCGTATAATTTTATCATTGAGAATCTTCAAGGGATCTGAGAAGAGCACACAAACACTGGGAACGGTCTCCCAGACTGCCCATGTCTCGGACCGTCTCTGCTTTCAGCAGTAGAATTAAACATATATTAACCATAGAAAGATCACTCCCGTAGAAACTTAAGCTTCGTAAAATGCCAATTCCAATATTACGTTCTCAATATTTACATTCAACTTTTCAGGCCTTTTTCGCTATTTCTTCTAACCAATGTTTTTCATAAACCTTTGGGACATCCTTACAAATCAATCAACAACAAAACGGGAAAATTTAAGAGATAGCTATTTGCGTAAACTAGCGTTCCTTTGGTTCTTTTTTATTACTATCATTGGATGTATAGGGTTTTCAATTCTTTTATTCCATTAAAAGATAGACACAGTTATTAGTTTCGTAGATTTTAAGAACCTTTAAAATTAATATAAAAAACACCAAAAGCAAGTGAATATATTTTTTCTCTCAGTGTTGATGATAGCCAAAAAGTTAAACTCATCTTGATTCACTTATAAAATTTGCTAGTATATCTCACCTGGTTTATAAAATAAAAAATAAGGATGTCATTTAAATACGTATTTAAACTCAATTATAATCGTCATTACTGTAACACACACGCAATAACTTGCCCATTCTGTGTCGAGTACTAAAAACTCATACCTCTAGCCAAGTCTTAGGTTTGGTTAGACCTCGATTAACCCATTGTCATGCAAAAGTAACAGATCTACGGATAGCGGTCTTATCATTTTCAATAACTGATAATTAAAAGATGGTTTTCTTAAAATACTGAGAACTTTGAAATAAACAAATTGTAATACTCTTCGGAGGTGATTCGTTGATCAATAAATAGCTAAAAATACGAGAGGAGTAACTTTTGAGAAATAAAATTTCGAGAATTTTACCAAAAGGACGTCTACCGCTGGCCATTTACTACAGTATTTACTGGAAGCCATTACTTTGAAACGATAAGGAATCCATGGATCCAATTTTTAGGACAGTGGTTTCATCAAGCTATTTATTATTATTTTCATTTAATCCACATCAGATAAACAGTGAGATCTCGTAAGTTTTAGGCCGAAGAACATACAATATTTCTAATCTGTTGCTCTGCGGTCCCACTTTATGAGAGATTTATTTCTTCGAGTCATTCTTCTAATTGCGAGCTAAAAATTAAACATATATCAGAGAAGGCTAGCGAACACATTATTTTAGATAACATCAAAATGAAAAAAGCAAATTGCAACCCAAATACTCTTCTCCCAACGAGAAAGGTTTTCCTTTCCATTCCCGTTTGGCAACAAAAGGATTATCTTGCCCTTCTCCCCCACCTATTTCGTTTTGTCCTGTTTAACAGTTTTCCCGGTATTCTACCCTTTCAAGGGCAGGTAACATTTTTGTTCCCTTCTTTTCTCCAGGCACATGCCATATGGAGGATCGCGTATTTATGTAAATGTTGAAGATAGTGATAGTAAGCGTCGAAGCTAATTGTGTGAATTTTTCTACAGTGTTGTTATCAGGATAATTTAATTTTACAAATCAATGGATTATACAATCTATAGTAGTCACGAGAGTAATGGGAAATGGTAATCTAGAAAAGAATATTCGTTATTTAAATCAATCGAATGAGCTTTAACTTTGAGGAACTCCATAGGTAACTAAACACAAAGAAATAAATAATTTTGTCAAAGTTATACGACTTTCTGTGTGGAAGTTTTGGCACTTTTATTTCCTTGTGTTTATTCCTTACTTATTTCTCTTGATAATAGAAAGATTTTCAATTGGGAAAGTTAAACGAAAGGTTTCTAAAAGCAATCAAATTACAGTGATCTACCGAATCATGCACATATCTTATATATTAAAATTCAGCCTGCGTATGTTTGTGCCCGCAAAACTCGAAAACCACTCGGTCGATTGACTTGAATTTTTTACAGAACATTGCATTCAAATATATATATATATATACGAAAGTGTTTATATTGTAAAAAATGGTGACACTTCGTCCTTGCTTCGATCCCAGACGAGTCAAAGCATTTCCGTGAGAAATGCACGTAAAGTTCATTTTTGTCTCTGCATGCTTCATTTCTTTTGCAAAATTAAATTAAAAATAATAGTCATACGAGATTGAGACAAGAACCAATAGCAGAGTAAATGAATAGAAAACCTTATTTTGGTCGTTTATTGTTGTTTCCGAATTGAATTTTTGAGATATTTTACGGAATACACGAAAAGTTTTGTGAGTATAAACAGCCGGTCCCCCTGACGACAAATGCCATTTTTGAATCCGAGATCCTGTTTTTGGCCTTTTTGAAATTAAGAAGAAGAGAATAGTTGCTGGTTTCGTTCACATTGATGAGCATAATCAATCGTTGGAAGTGATTTATACGATCGATTTTCGAAAAACGAAATGTGAGTTAATTTGATACCGAATGTTGTATTCAGTTAAATTCATTTGTATTGTTTTGGAAATTATTTAATAATCTGTTATCGAAAATTAAAGTGAGAGTGACTTTGAATGCTGCATTCAATTCGATTCATTTCTTTAGTTATCTTCCAGTTGATCGTCGTCAAATTAAATAGTACGCGTTAACACATCAAATGTTGCGGCAGATAATGGATAGTAGTAAATGATCATTATATAAATAACGAAAATTCTCCATCCAAACGCGAGAGCCGAGCTAGCGTAACGTACCATGTTCTCCATCTTTCTTTTCTCTCCCTCCCTTTTCGAGAGAAAGGCTCGCCGGCCCGAATTTTGGACTTAGAATTTCTTGGTGGGTCAGGGGTGGTAACTTTTTTTTGCTGTTAGCTGTACATACAAATGACTTCAGTAAGCGACATTGGTACCAGGATATCTCGTCTTCCGTTTAGCCTTTGCCTAATGCAAATTACAGGAGATACAAAATAAGGCTTAAAAAAATAATATTATATAGTATAAGTAGCTTATAATAAGTGAAGAGGTGATAGAGAAGAAATATGGAAAGAAAGAAGGTTTTTTTTTCGGAGTCAATAAGACTGATATAATCCATCGTAATCAAACACTTAGTAACTTCCACAATTTTATTTCAAACGACCGGTTTCGTCAACGAGTTGACATCTTCAGGTGTCTGTTACAGTTACTAAGTGTTTGATTAGGTTGGTTTATACTGAATTCCACTAAGTGAGGATAGAACATATTAATTATACTGATATAATATTTGACAAAAAAAAGATATTTCCACTGTAATCCACGCGTGAAAATAGAGGGTGTGTGAACAATCATTGGAAGGCTTAGGAAATACAGGATTTCCTGTAGAAGAAGTATAGTATCTGCTTCACTTCTTGTGAAGATGGTCTTTTACGTCATCAAGGCCGCATATGTAGATGTTATAAAGAGTTCCTCTCTAGTCTTCTTCTTCTCTAGTCGGTGCGTAATGTGAGCATTAGATTCAGGGTCAGAAATATTTGTCTATAATAATATAAGAAATAGGCAATTTCGAATATCACAAAGAAGGTCGTCAAATTATTGGATCAAAAATCATCATAAGACCATTTTAAAAATCACATCGTTGACAAAAATTTCTTCACGGTGAACGAAAAACTTCCGCATCGAAATTTCCGCCCGAGAACTTTCTTAAAATTGGAAAGGGTTTCCGCGGACGTCAATTTCTTCGATGCGGGAAAGTAAAAATTTTATTTTAAATAATCAACATCAGAACAGGAAGCCATTTAACCGCACCCTGGAAAGCGGCCGAAATAAAAAAAGGTGCGGCAGAGCCACGCATTCTCCTTCTCGCATTTTCCCTCTCGCATTCTTTCTCTTCCGGGTTCCAAACTTTCTCCTTTCCCACGTCTCCTCCTTTCCTCTTTTCATCCTCTTTCCTTCTAACCGCACTTCCCTTTCTTTCTCTCCGAGGCCTTTTAAAAACCCCTTTCCCCATCAACGCCGGAGAGGCACTTCCTGAAGTATTGAGGTTTTGATTCCGAGAGGAGAGAATTCGGAGAAAAGAAGCAACGACGGAATCGAGCTTTTTCATCCGAACGTCGTGGAAACGATGGTTAAAATTTCGCCACTTTAACAATTTTTGCAGGAGACAAGCTATCCAGTCCGTGACATCTTATCTCTTGCTTCTAGAGATGTGTTAAGGGATGGGTGAGCTATCGGGAGATGCCTTCGCGAAATCTTCGAGGAATCTATCTCTACACCTGCTACGTTTGAAGTACGAAGGATCCCGTCACACGTGAAGCTATTTTTAGTTTGCTCGCGTGGATTTAAAGTACCATTTAGATGGAGATGTCAAACAGTCCGATTTATTTCCAGAACTAAACAATGAAATGCCCTTAAATGAAATCCAGGCAAGAATGTTGGATTTAAAAAAAAATACGGATAAATTGACCAATTTTGACTTGTAATTAGTATGATTTGGCCGGATATCGTGGGCATGCATGACAAAGTTCTAAATAAACAAAAAATATTCATAACTTCCAAACAGAAACTTAAAAACTGGTCGTCAAATTAATACCTGGTGGGAGTTACGAAAAATTGTGTAGTTTATTTAGAATTTTTAGCTTGCAGCTCTCTCGGAAAGATGTTTCATAAAAATCTCATTTCGTTTTAAAATTTGGTCAATGTCCTCCACTCTCATTTAAATACTCGAATAATTATTATTCTGCTCAAAGCGTTGTTAGTTTATGGTTTAAATAGCTTTTTGGTCATGTAAAAACACATCTGTTGTTATAAATCCAAGGGACGGAATCTGTCAGCAAGCGCAGCATGAATGCACAGATTCCATGCACCTACTCTTATAGTAGTATTGTGAAAAGTGCTTCGACAGCTTAGGTCATTTCGCACATTGGCTCCCACCGGGATTCGAACTCGGGACCGCTTTCACCAAAGGCAAACGCGCTGTCCACATGACTATCCGGGAGCCTACCTACTCTTATTTTTTCAAGGAACATTGTAGTTATATTTTTAAAGAAACGTCTCAACATAGGCTTAAGAATAATTGAACCGAGAAACGATTGATCAGTAATTTGATTATTTTTAGTTTTAATGTGTGCTGCGTGCTCAAAACTTAGATCAGTGTCGGGAACTTACTCTTTAATTCCAATTGGATATAGCTAACTTTCCGCATGATTCAAGTTTAATGTTACCTGATTAATGTGATCCTTAGATCTGAATTTAATTAGGAAGCTGTGTAAGTTCATGACTGCAATTGAGCAAATAAACCCAAAAGTGGTAGGGAAACTGCGTGTGCAGGGAATAGTTAGCACCCAGACATTCCTCTACTCGGATGGAAATCCCCTCCAAACATTCACGACAAAACCAAAACCGCCGGCAACATTTGTCGATGGCCTTAAATTTTCATGTAATTGCTTACCTCGTTAATGCAGTTCAGAAAGCTAATAGAATTGCTTCCTCTTCTCTTTTCCATACATTTATAATTATTATAACACTAAAATATTTATAATTATCACTTTTCGAAAATATCAAATCCTGCTTAGACGAAGTCTTTCGTTCAATTATATTATCATTAATTATTATTCTTTTATTATTTTGAAGAGTTACAGAAGGACGACAGTGTTTTGAGTAAGCTGAAAAAGAAGAAAATAAGTTCAAATTAAAAATGTATGGTTAAGCTTCAAACAGGTATTATTGCAAATATTTCATGTAACATTTCGAGAGATTTTGCAATATAATATACAATATAATTAATTGCTTTCAGTAAAAAATATATGAATGAGTCTAAGTGATTTTTGTTTCTTAGAAAAACTTAAAAATCTTTTTGGTTAAGGAAAATTATATTTTTCCCACCTTTAGTTTCGTAATGATGAAAGGTATACGAAATAGATATCTAGGTTAACTAGTATTTCAGGGAAGAATGAAGAAGAATTTCAATTAATTTGATTATTTCGAGTATTTTCAAAACTAATATTCCAGTGAATGAAATAAATTTTTTTATCCAATTTAGGTATACGCTTGGTGTCACAATATTATTAGCATTCGGGTTATATTTTGGATTCCTATTGGATTTTTTCAAAATCTTAAATAGATTTCCACCGGTTGATCTTTAAAAAGATTTTTTTGCTCCACTCTTTAAGAGAGAGAATGTTAGTACACTACCTTTGTCTGTCATTTTTCTTTTTTGGGAAAATACTGACGCTATATGCATCAAAGAATTGTACCAAGCGGAGAACATTGCATTTAGAACCGATTGCTCTCAGTTTTTTGAATGGTGACAGCAAAAAGTGCGTTGGCATGCTAGCTTTAGTATCATTATTTTTCTTTTCATCTTGTAGTTATTACTAACGCTAGATCTGAGCAGGTTTTTCACATCCCCTTCTTCGAGGGTGTTTGCATGCAGCAGATAAATATTTTCCGAAGAATCTGTTAGGGTTTTTAAATCTACAGTTCTAATTTTTCTCATATCTCTTTAATTTAATAATATATAATTATTGACGATGGTTGGTTGGAGGAAGAGACCTTTAGTCTCAATCTCGCCCGAAGAAAGACGAATTATTTTTATTATTCGTCAAAAGTTCTTCGGAATCTCGTAATAATTCTGCTGCTTTCTTTAATCTGCTTGCAGATTTAAGCCGTCAAACCTTCGTTACGTGGAGTGTATACTCCTCAAAGGAATCTCGAGTATCATGCAATTATTTCCGCGTTAACAAAACCAAACCCGGGTCGAAAAGGTTCTCTTAAATTACTCAGACACGCTCACTACAAAGGCAGAGCAAACGCTTGAAGTATTGTCATTTCCCCGTTTATTTTCGTGAATTTGGGTTAGAACCTTCCCGAACGAATATCCACAACCCGGAAGTGAGCAAGCTGGAATTAGATTGCATCTTCTAGTTAGCTGTCGAGAGATGCGACGGTTTCTTGCACTCCTCCCCTTTCCCCATACCTCTGTCACGTTTGTTCGGATATTCAGTTCGTGCTCTGTGTCTCCGTTTCATAAGATTCTGTGAGATGGCGCGAGGAAATCTGTGTTATTAGACCTTTAGTTGATGCACGATATTACCCCTTTTGTAACTCCTAAAACGCTCTATATCGTTTTGGGTCTGCTTCGCTTAAATTCGGCTTTTCCATCGGTGGGTTTGGAATCGGTTTTCCTTCTTTATAATTCGATTTAAAGTTAGTCTCTAGAATTAATGAGCAACTCAGGAACTTGGTATTCACCCAGTTCTCCAAAGTTTTTATTTCAGTATATTCCTAAAGCATCGGGCTGACATGCCGCACATAAATCCAAGTTTAGGAGATGTCTTAAAAGTGGATGGAAATGAAACCAAAAGAATTGTTAGTTTCAATTGTCAACGTAGCTGAGATAGTTTTCTTCTACGATGGTTATAAGTCACATTCTAATCAAAGTGTAATCAATCCTCCAATGTATTTATTTCCAAGTTACCTTATTTTATTAAATTGATGGGATGAAACATTTTTGTCTTACTCATGCGAAGAATTGTGGAGATTACTCTGATTTGCATTTAGAACACTTCAATTTCAGTGCTTTCGAAATAACTGGTTGTACACTGAATACAGTCAACGAGTTGATTCAAACATGCTTAGTAACAAGTGAGATTTAAATTTCCTGGTTTATCTGTAAGTAATTGATTAATTAATTAAGGAGACATATAAATTATTCTTAAACGCGCTTTCCAATGTTAATTTGAATTTTTTATCATCAATCGATATTATTGATTAAAATCAATTTGAAATCACGCAAAATCTTATTTTTCATTATTCCTTACTCAACTCGATAATATTTAACAATGCTATCGTTTAATATTTATAAACCTATAAAACAGATTTTAATTATATTGAAATCTAGATGGTCAGGCGTTACTTTGTGGAAGCCATTCAAGTAATGAAGAATAAAAAATTAGTAATTTTCCACACGATTTTTTTTCACGACCGGTTTCGCTAGCCCCGTGCTCCCGAAATCTGCGTCGGTACTTACAAAGGCATCTGGAAATTTCAAAAAGAGGTCCTAGAGTTCCTGTCTCAGTGAGAGTTCTTGGGATGCATCCCGATAAAGCTCACTTAATTTTGCAGGCATAGCAATATAGCGAAACACAACATAGCGAAACCGGTCGTAAATAAAAAATCGTGAGGAAAATTTCTAAGTTTTTTCTTCATTACTTTAATTATATTGCCCAGAATATTTATTTCTGTATTCGTAATGTTTTATGAATATAAGCATACATTTTCTGCAGTGACCGAGGAAAGCATGCGAAAAGAAAGCGTTCCTTTCAAACACTATTATTTTGAGCTCATTTATGTGTCACCGCCTTCATATTCCAATAAAGTGAGCTGTATTTTCTTATGGAATCAAATTGAAAGATTACTTTCGCTTCTTATCATTTCCATCATTCGTTCAGAAAGGGCATCGCGTGATAAAATATCGGAGCTTGAATCTAGCTATTATCGAGTAGCTTAGGTGGTATTGATCCCATAATGTGAGGAATTATGCTAATTCTGATGCTTGTCATGACCATCTACATCAATGTTATTGTTTTTCCACACCCTCTTATCTCGTAAAGAAGAAAAAACACAATACGAGTACAATCCAATACAATTTTATAAATGGAATTCCGCTAAATTGCGCTTCGTCCAGTTCTTTTTTCTTTTATAAATTTGTCATTTTACTTCGAACTATTTTTCTACAGCAAACTGTTTACTTATTATCTAAAATGGGTATTCCTAGGTGCACCCATTCGGTTTCTTTAGACATAGTTCTTATGTTCTAGCATTGTGAACGCTAGGAATTTGTACTTTATATGCGTAAGATTTTGATGAAATACTTAACTTTTGTTTGAATAAGGATTTTAAAGTTTGTTCAATGAACTAAATAAAATTATTTGTAATTTATGAAATCTATAATAGAGTAGAAGAGTTTGTGAAATGCAAACATCAATAAGAAAGTCTTCGTTCGTTTTTTCCCAAGTGATTTATAAAAAATAACTGCGCATTCCTGGAATTTAATTTTTATTGAATTATTATTTATTTGTGGATGCATACACGTTTTGAAACCAGTCGCAATTACATTTTCAGTGGAAAATAAATAATTCTTTCTTATTGATAGGGATTATCTACCTTTCAAAATGTATGAGTATACATAGAACAATTTTGCAAGCAAATGATACATGGAAAAAAGTGAAAGTTATCTCTATGCATAGTGACTTGGACCTTGGAAAATTTCCCAAGAGTAGATATATAAAAATTTCTGAAGATATGGGAATTGAATCTGGATTTATAGCTTTCCGGACCGTTGCTTTAGCTATTAAGGTCTCATGTCATAACATATAGAACGCTGTACGGGAGACTTCGTTGGAAAGAGCGTGTGGTTTGCCCAATTTAGAGGCGTTGTCCACGGCCAACATCCTCTACGAGATACCGGCATATGAAAGTGCTTTAAAGAACAGAAGGTGAAATGTATGTTGGCTAAAGCATAATCATACGTAAGTGCCAGAGGTTTAAAATCTTATTTCTTTCCACGTTAATGGCTGCGATTATTTTTATGGTATTTCTGTGATTTCAAAACAGATAATCTCCGAGATTTTTACCCTCGGAATTCTTAAAAGCTATTTTCAATTTACGTTTACGGACTTTACGGGGATAATCTTTATTTCCAGACTCCCTGATTTACTCTTTGAACTTTCCCTGGTCACTCCTAATTCATTCGTTCCTCTCGCCTTTTACTCACAGATAACTCTTTTTGTCACGTAACGCCTCCGCAAAAACCGCACGCGTTTCGCGCGAAACGAAGGCTTTTATCATTTCCCAGACTCTCACACGCGCAAAAATGTTCCCTCTAATAAAGAGATGAGGCTCTCTGGTCGTTTATCATACACGAGGACGACTTGTCTTTTTGCTCCGAACCCTTTCCTTTCGTCCGATGGCCGTTTTTTTCCAGTGAAGGTGGAGATAAAAAGAGAGCAATGCCTCAAGGAAGGGGTTTGTTTTCTTATTTTATTTTGAGGGAATCCCTGGTTAGAACGTGCTCGTTTTCGAGGCGACTGCCGGATGAGGAGATTTCGGACCTTCTCGACGTCACGTGTCCTTTCTCACGGATTGCATTATCCTCATTTCTTCCTCTCGAGGGAACACGTAAACTTTTCGTCGTCTCTTGCATATCGAAAAATCAGGGCTTAAGAGTTGAGAGCAGCTACATCTCCTTTAAGTAAGCTAGCCAGTGCTCCGTTGTCTTGAATCTCAGAGGCAAATCCGACCCTGGGGTTAGGCATTTTATCTTCTTGCGTGGAATATTTCAAAGCAAGTATTCCAGGCGTAATGAAGCTCTCCGTTATGCATATATTACCGTTTTCGAAATATTGGGTTTCGTTAGGGAAAACCTTGGGTTTACTTTGATGGATTGAGGATATTCAAATGCCTCCAAGGTCTAGGCCATAACTATTTTCTTCTACTAAAATAGTTACATTTGTAGTTCTTCGATCTCCTGTAAAATATCAATAAGCATCGCAAAAGTGTAATTTATTATTTTATACATCCATTTTCTCTGTAATCAAGTTAGTATATACTAATTTTAAGGCTCAATTGGTATTTTTATGGCTTATTTAATGAAATGGAAACCATCTTGATTAAAAATATTGTACGTTTTTCTAATAGATAAGGTATAAATGGTAGTGATAAGAGTTTTTTTCTAGTTGATAATATTTCGAGTGTGATTTTTTTCTAGGATAGCCTTCTTATGTTTTCTAACCTTACAAATAGGACGATTTATTCTGTCTGTAAACTGATGACTTTATTAACCTTAAAGTATTAAAATGTTAGCATACACATACAAGAAGAGTTAAATTTTTTAAACGTTTATTCCATAAATCCAGTATAAGGATCTGATATCAAACGTTATGAAGAATTTTATCTGTATTTTGTACTAAAAGTTAATGATATTTCCTTTTCCTCAATGGACTAAATCTCACATTATTATTCAAATTTTTATATACTTTGCACGTATTTATAATTAAAATCGATCTCAATCTTTCTCAGAAAAGTTTTAGGTGTTTTGAAAGGAAGTAAATTTTTCTTTCGATACACAAGGTAAATTGAATGAGGAATCCAGCTGAAGCAGGCCTAAAAATCGTCGTTCCATAGAAATCCATTGAGGAATTTTCATATTTCCCAAATAAACTCTTCCGATCACTTTTCATTGAAACTTGAAAAATAATTTCGAAAATTTCATTCCATACCCTTTGCTGAAGAGTAAATTGAATTCCTTGAGAAAATCAATTCCTTACACTGGAAACTGTAAATTCAATCATTTCGTATAGAACGGAAATTAAACGTTTGAAAATGCGGAATATAATTGTATTGCAAGCCTTGCAGGTAACGCTCCTCATAGTGCTGAATAATGGATAAGGTCTACTCAATTCTCTTTTTAAACATGGAAATATTGCTCCGGTATTTGTGTTTACCCAAAACTTGATTGCTCCATTCCGATTTCTTTTGGGGTTAGGAAACTATTTTGTTGTTGCGAGTGTGTTCCTAACACGTTGAGTGAACCCTAGGCATTCGATTTTATCCGGGTGATCAGAGGATTTAATTCCATGTCATTTGAGGACGAAATGTCAATTACATGCGTGGGCCCGAGGTAATATGCTTTCCAGTCTCGCGGTATCAGTGCGTGTCCATAATGTTTCGAAAGAGGATTAAATTTTTGAGAATTCGCATCCGGATACATATATATGTATATATTTGTCTGCTGCTAATAAAAATGAAAAAGAGGCTTAAATTGAGGTCCATTAGAGCCAACCAAGAGAAATGCATATCATTTATGCGATAAGATTAAAAGGACGATATTTTTTCCCAGTGTAAACAAGGGCGGCAAGGCAGGTCTCGCTACCCTAAATTGAGCTTTTATATGCTCATGCACGGAGCTTCTAAATTAACCAAAGTTTTTGTACGAAATTTAATCTAGAGAGAGAGATCATTTGAAAACGGCCGGTCATTCGATTTACCCTATCGGCTCAATCCTGTCCTAGCTGTGGTTCTGTGCAAATTGCTACGATTAAATGTTTGATAACCCCGCAGCCGTCGAACGTTTCCATACCTTTTGCAGCCCACAGAGACATAAATGACAAGTAAACATTTCTTAATTACTCAGCGAGCTCCTCTTTAAATATAAATGCAACCAAATCCAATAAATTCGTAGCCTATGTTGAATTTCTAGAAGAGTAAGCGATTTATGCTGATGAATTTTATGTTTGTGTTGCAATTTAAGTTTTCTGTTATTTAAATTTCATCAATGGAAGAAATATCGCACTGTTATTCTCATTTGTTTCCTTTGGACGTATATTTGAATTAAAATCAATCTCGATCCTTTTTAAATAAGAATATTATGAGTTTTTAAAGCAAGCAGAATGTTCCTATTCCTCTGATATGAAGGTACGCCATAATTTTAATAATAGAAATAGCGGAGAATGAAAACATGCAGAAAATTTCAGTTTGTCAGAAAATATTTTTTTAAAGCAGAGATAAAATGGGCGCCAGTAAAAAATGGGAGGGATTGTAAACTTTAAAGGTAACATATTTCAAACAAAATTAAGTAAGGGACTGGAATAGCAGGTAAATATTTTCGTATTAGAAAGTATTAGGAATTTTTTCGTTTACAGAACCGTGCAATCATATTCAAGACGTAGTGTAAACCGAACCAAAATGCGTGTTCATGTAGTATTACGTAAGTGATGATTTTACCCAATATATCTTCGGAATGTTTTTTTTTCGGGTTAGGGAACGCTTTTTCTTTACATTGACCGAATAGGAAGATAAAGAAAACACCGTTATCGGAAAAACGTAATTAAGGAACTACGGCTGTAATCAACAGAGTAAACAGGACAAAACTGGATCACATGATCAACGAAACTTTGGTGTAGCTCTTCATTGAAAATTTGGAAGAAAAATAAAAGATGTAGTAATTCTATATGAAGTATCTATGGCCTGTGGTAATGTATTTATTTATCAATAATACATCAACAAGCAGCATAAGGTATATAACAGTGGACGATCATTAATAATAATAATAAACTAAATAAACAATAATAGATATTATCACAAATAAATTAACACATAAAAATCATTGTAAATGAAGTAAAAACACATTGTAATAATTTAACGGAGTAAATTTGATGAAAACAATTACTGGTTTCAACTATTGGATGGTCAAGATCAGGTGATGATGATCACTATCCAATCACTTGATGATGCATATCTAAAACTTGAAACCGGTCGTTTTTATTCCGTGGAGTTACTATAAAGTGTTTTAATGTCATTCCATATGAAATTCCATATAGGCTAGTACCATTCAAAACAATGAAAAATAACAAATTTGTAATTTTTCCACGGGTTTTTTTTAGAAACAATAAATGAAAACAAAACACGACTAGTTTCAGAGATTGATCTCCATCATCAAGTGATTGGATGATGGAGATCAATCTCTGAAACTAGTCGTGTTTTGTTTCCATTTATTGTATCTAATAAATACTGTGGAAAAAGTACAAATTTGTTATTTGTCATCATGACGTATTTCCACGAGACATCGCCTGAGACTGTTAATTCCATTCAAAATATTTTAAAATCATTAATTTTAGTAAAAGCATTAACTAATAATTGCTGTACTTCAAAGAGATATTCTTCTTCAAAATGGATGGCGCTTATTAACCGTGGGTTGCATATTAAATCAATTTTTCGTAATTTATTTTATAGAAATCCACCACAAGTCGTTCTATTTAGTAGCAAGCATCGAAAAATGCTTTTAAATTCATTACCATGCTTTAAACACTATCCTCTGATACTTTTTCTCTTAAAAATACAATCTCAGTTGTGAGGTAGAAATAAATCTTGGAAAAGTGACGGGAGAGGATAATGTAGAATCACGACGATTTGCTCTACTTTTAGGTAAAGTAATATTTCACGATGTGGATTAAACTGAAACAAGAAAATGATAAACGTAGTGAAGGGAAGGATGCAAAAATTATAATCAGAAAAATAATGGAACGGGAGAAAAATGTGAAAGGGCTCGTTTTTTGACAACTGGAAGGAACCGCGAAGAATATGAATGCGGGAGAAAAGTGAAAGTTTTCGTGGCCGACATTACGTCCTTCTTTCAACGAACGAAAGAAAAGGAAGGACTCGCGTATATGCCAAAGAAAAGGAAATATCCTTTTTTACGGGAGTCAAACTTTGTCGAGTACGTCACTTTAACCTTGCCGAATATGAGTTAGGGCCCCGTTCGTACGTGGAGCGGTTTTTCAGAATGTCATATTCCCTGTGCGTGTCCAACCCTAGGCATTAATACGAAAGTGGTTATAAAATAAGGAAGAAACATTTTCAGAAAAAGGATTGAGATATTTTTATTTTCATCAATAGGGCAATTTACTTTCTACGGTATTCTACTCAAATAAAGTAAGTAACATTTGTGTTTGATGATTAAAGATATTTTTGTATGAATAAATGTCGAATTCATGGATATTCAGGTCGATGGCAATTTCTGAACAGGAAGAAATCATATAAAGAACTTCGTGAAAAGAGAATTGAAAATAAGACAAGGAACCTAGTTAAACGGTTAAAAGTTTTACTTCTTATGAGAGGGAAGATTTTAAGTATAAAAATGTGCGTAAATCCAGCAAAAACATGTTCCCCGTATGAATTGAATTTTTAATAGCCTATCGTAGGTATGTTTCACAGAGAATTAGGCATTAATTATACACATTTATCCTGTTTTAGAAGCCATAAAATGTAAATGCATTTTGAGCTTTATTAAAGAATTAAAAAAAAATTAAATGATTAATTAATAAATAATTCAATGATAAAACTGATTAATCTTTCCTTGATTTATATGGGTAACCATAGAAGCTGCAGCAGAACTTCAACGCTAGGATCATCAGATTTTCTATTAATCTCATTGTTATCGTACATACAAAGACGTAGATTTAAAAATTATATTAACTGCGTCGTTGAGCATTCCTTGTTTTGTTTTATAAAGGAAAAAGCCAAAACCTGAATAATATCTCATCCGAATGATCTATTTTTCTGCCGAACTAAAATTAGATATTTAACGATCCGACCTCATGGCTCAGAGTTACGACTTATCCACCTTGCTACATGTGAATGAAATTGGTGGAGAGATGAAGTTGACTGAGAGTTGTTATACAACGACTCAAATGTTCAATAAACAACCAAAAATATTTAAATTTTACAATAGTATTTTCAAATGAAATATGATTCTAGTTTTTAACCAAAAAATCAATTTTTCAATAGGTCCTAATCGGCGATGTTGACTGAATTAGTCTAAGATTATACAAAAAATTCAATATAACGATGTAACTATACCTCTAATCCTTCCAAAGCTTTAATTATTCAATTAGCAGCAACATTGCAATTTAAAAATTCACAACTTATTAGCGCTACATTCGGATAGCGTATCTACGGTATATCTATCTTCTCATCTACAGAGCATGCGGCCAGCAGTTCCTCCTTTGCCTTGGAATGTTATAGGGATAGTTTAGTTGTTTATATTGAAGTAGAACTGACGGTAGCTTCCTTTATTAGACATTGTGTATTTGTAAAGCAAAAAGAGAGATTAAAAATATAATCTACGAAAGAGGACGATGCTATAGAAATCCTTATAACAAGAAAGATGAAATAAAATGAAGTTTTATCCATTTGAGAAAGATATTAATGGTGCATCCAATTTGACTTCATTAGGTTGTAAAATTGGAAATATAAGAGCTAACATGATAGTTTCTCCAATGGAAGAGCTCAAATCATTTTGCTTTTGTACCTGATGATGGCGATTATGTTCTTGTCACCAAATCTCAATGATGGGAATGCGTATCATGTTTTTTTTTGGCCTCAGGATATGAATGTATGTATCTTTACATCTAAAATATGTATCTTTCACTTACTCTTGTCTCAGTTTTGTCATAATATGAAAGCTACTTAAGTAAAAGAGATGGCGAAAATGGCGTTCATTGCGATATCTCTTTATGGAATGCTGCGAAAAGTGTTACTCGTATAGTCATTATGCTTCAACAACGTGGACCTTTGCCGTTTGTAACATTCTGGACAGTTTTGGAAATTAAGACTAAACTTCCTCACTCCTCACTACTTCTAGTAAGCCTTGTTCGTAATGGTAGAGGAAATGAGGTTCCAACCGGTCTTTGGCGTAAATGTTTCACAGATGGTTATAAATAATGGAAACTGGTTGCAGTATTCAAAAGAAATGTAGATTTAAGAAGCCGATTTTCGTTTTTTAGTGTAATTTGAGCATATTAGTCAAAGGAAATTTTCATTATGAGACAAATATATTCAGATTAGCTTTAAGTAGCTGTAATTTTATCCCTTCTCAACCTTAAACCACGCTCAAAGTACTCCGTCTTACCGTATGTCCGCTGTTAACGCACTTTAAGTGCCCCTGTAGCTCAGTCTTGACTGGAAAAGGCATCCTTCTTTGGTGACCTTATTCTTCGGATCAATGTAGATGGCAGTTGGGAAGGAGGAATGGCAGACTATAATTTCCGAATGTCCGCGAAGCAAATCGATAAGTTTTAATGTGGGTCATTAAAATCAAAAATGCCAACGAAAAAGATATGGCGGTCGCTGTGCGGAGGCACTCAATTCCGGAGATTTTATTTCTCCCGGCTGGCAATGATTTCGTGCGTAAGTTTCCGGTCGCTATAAATTCCGAGGGAAAACGTTTATCTCTCGCTGCGCTTATTAGAAATGAGGGGGGAAAAGTTAAGTGTTTGCCTTTATATTATTACGTAAGAAAACACTGAGAGACTGATAAAATGGGCTATTATTTCTGGAATTGAAGCCATAAAAATTCTAGAGTAAGTGAACGTATTTTCTTTTGAATTTTCTTCTGAATGAAAATGCTCAACGGTTTGAATAGTACCTAGTATGAGTCCAAATTTGAGGTGCATCTTTGTTTGCATTTTTAATATCCATCCCAGTAACAAGAAAGATATGGTAATGTTTTCATGTATTCAAATTGCAGCTCTTAAACATTATGGAGTCCCATAAAAATACCATTCACATTTTATTTCAATTTTCGGAGAGCACGGATTTCGTCTAATCTGAATATCTGATTTATGCCTTCTAAATTCGTCTTGTTAATCGATTACCACTTGGGGGAACGCTGGGTGTTTTTCTTATCTCCACTTTGTATGCGAGGCACATAGCTGCCGATATACAAGGATGTAGTGGAATTTTCTTATTTTAAGCGAAGGACATCATGGTCGAGTCAAAGAAATTTTGACGTAAAATATTTTAATTCAATTACGCATAATTTATAAGATGATGCGTTCTTCTTGACCGAAGAAAAAACTGAGAAGATTGTTGGAATACTGCTAATTGATCACACATGTAAGGAAAGGGATAGATAAAAATCATCCAAGACAAGCCATTTTTGTGCCGTAATTAACGTGGGTTTGACGTAGGTTCGATACTCGTAAGTGGCATTGATTTACGGCGCTATTAACAAAGCTGTTGACAAGCAATTGACCTGGATGAGTAGCTGAAGGATAGAATAGTGGCATGTGTTAAATGGAACGCGGTCCATTGGATCTTGAAGAGGGTTTTTTTGCCACGAGCTGATCGGTCTACTGTTTTTTCATATGTGAATAGCCGTCGAAGAAATCATTTACTCACCTCTATTTTATCTTTATACTAAGTTCATTTTGAAGCAAGTATCAACTTGCAATTGCGTATGAATTAATTCTAAATTAAAGGATTGAATCAATAATGCATCTTAGTCGTTCAAATTTCCAACTCGTTCGACTTTGTTCGTGGTATAAGCGCCGAGATATTTCTCAGAAATTCCCGAAATGAATCATTTTGATAAAATTAGCAATGAGATCTAAGAGAAATTGAAGAGACTATAATTTAAGCATGAGAAGGTTCTTTTTAGAGGTCTGCATGCGCTGAAAATTTCAGCCCGAGCCCGTCCCGGCCCGTTCGTCGTTGAGCCCGACCCGGCCCGAACGTTGATACTAATTTTTGCTCTCAAGCCCGACCCGAGCCCGAAATTTCCATAAATTGCCCTGTAATTAATTGTTGTGAAATGTGAATAAATACATTTTTTTAACCCTTCACGAAGACCGAGCATTTTGTTTAAGCATTGCGTTACAACTTTAGGAGGCATTTACTGCTATGCAAGAAACTAACGCTCTTTAAGAAAGAGTAATTCTCTCCTTCCCGAATTTTCCACGGGCCCAAGCCCGGCCCGAGCCCGATAGACTGCTTGCTTACCCGGCCCGAGCCCGGCTTATGGGCCAAGCCGGGCCGGGCCCACGGGCCTAGGCCCGGTCCATGCAGACCTCTATCCAGAATCTTCGACCTAAATTTTCTCCTTTTAGGTTGAAAACTATTTAATAATATTCAGTATCTGTAGCTCTTCATCAGTTAAGTCACGCATAATAAATGTAGCAGTATTCAGAGGTAATAAATTAAAGACAGGTAGGCGGCGACCAATCTGGAGCTCTGAGAATAACATTCGCGGTAATATCCATTAAACCGCATCCCATCATGCTCATAGAACTCGGGACTACTTTAACGGTTCTTAATTTTGTTTAGAAATCCACTCTCTGAAATTATCTCCAGGGATGTGAAGTAATTACAAACGCCAGAAAACTATCCTCTCCAAAAACGAATTGGTTCTCAAGGATAAACTGTGGTATAAATATAGAGGTGGATGTGACTTGATCTCAGGTCTTCCACTTTACAGGCAGAAGTTATAATCATAGAATTTCCACCCAGAAAGAAGATGGAAACCCTTTTAAAACGAAAGAACGCATTAACCATTTAATTGTGTGATAAACCATTAGACCGCGTACGATAACATCATTCCGCACAGGAATAGTTTATTGCTTACATTCAATCAGTTAAAATCCTGGATTGCGGGAAAGAAAGAGATGAAAAATTGAAAAATTCAATTGCTGAATAAAGCATAATTGGGATAAGATTCACTAATTTTCACTTTATGTAATAAAAGGAGACTGAAAAAGAAAATTAAATAGAAACTAATATTTAATAGAAAATATGTTTCGGAGAGAGTCTAAAAGCTCGCACTGAAGACCCGAAAAGGCCTATTATGGGTCCTAAAAGCCACAAGTTTATCTTCATTGGCCTGGATTTATTTGCCCGGAAAGTTGAAGATAATTGGAAGTAAACATGGGTTCGAGTCCCAGTCCCTTCGAAAGTTTTCAACGTCAGTTCATCTTTGGGATTGATACGCACGTCTACGTTGGAGTAAATAGTCCATTTCCATATCCAATTTCACGTTCGATGGGTACTACAGAGCGGTGTTTCCCAACTTTTCGTCTTCCACAGCACAATAACGTAATTCAAAGTTAAATTTTACGTTCTAAGTAGGTTTGCGGCATACAAAGCGACAACAGTCTCATTCTAACTACAAATTCAAAAAGATGAAAAAAGTGTGTAGTAGGATACTTTAAAACTTTCATTACTAGCCCATATTAAATTAAGATTCTTCAAAATCAAATATCAATTTAATGCAATATTTGAAGGTCAGGTCACCCAAGCACGTAACGCGTTACACCTAAAGCTTACGGCACCCCGGTTAGGAAAGAAGGCTCCAAAGCGCTCTTAATACATCGCCCTGTCGACTAAGCATCTTTCTGGTGCGGATATCTCCTGAGGCATTAAATCTCACCTTTCTTTCGTGCACCTCTGGATCGCTCCTTCCGGTTTATACACCTCCCGACTCGGAGGTAGTTTTAATTTTTCCGTGCGCCCGAAAAAGTTCGCTTCCGCCGCCTCCTCCACCACCACCGCCCGCCGGTCCTCCCGCCTCCGCCGTCTGCGCACTCTCGGCTCCTCTCCTCCATTCAAACATCTCTCTCCGCGTAACCACAGTCCCGTCGTTGTCGGCCCAGCGGACAGTCGACGCTCACCCCTAAACGGTGACGCACCGACCGCGGAAACTCGCGTCACCCACGCGCGGACCTCCCGAGAGGGACACCCCTTTACACCCTGCTTCCGCCCGGCTTTATTCCTAACAGGGTGGACCAGTCATGTTTCTCAAAGGCGGAGAGAATAAAGAGGCCGTGGGGAAATACTCGGTTCCCGGGGACAGAGAGAGGATGGCCTACGTCCACCACCTGAAGGTTCTCTACGCCTCCGTGGCCATCCTGTTCTTCTTGGAAGTGTCCCTGTCAGTCTTTCTGTACTCATACATTTCTCGCGTGGAGGAGAGTTGTTTGGAGAGGGGATGGATGGTTAAGCCCGAGGGGTTGGTCGCCCCAAGCGCTCCTCCGAAGCTGCCGGAGCCGGTCGGCCCGCAGAAGAGCGGGAAGCCGGAGGGAGATAGTGCGAAGAGAGCCCGACGTTCTCTTTCGGAAGACAATAACTCGGTTCCGTCGACGCAGGACTCGACGGTGGAGTTCTTCCATCCGAAGCTCAAGCCGGAGTTGGAGGAGAAGGACAGGGCGAGGCCTAAGGGAGAACTGGCCAGCAACCCGTGGGTCTGGCTCACGTCCTACTCGAGGATTCCGGTGAGCGGTCATATGATTTGTTTATGAAGTAGCAATGTGTTATCAACAATGCGGTGTAACTTTAAGAAATGGGAACAAATAGAGGGAAGATAAGCGAGAAAATGATCTAACGAAATACGAGCTAAACGAAGCCATTGGACGAATGTTTTCTGATTATATATTCCTTGAAGGAAATGAAATAGCTGTAGAATAGAGTTTCGATGGACAACGAATGAATCGCTTTGAATGGAAGATATCCCGGAAACTAGAAAAGTTATCCAATGAAAACTCTCTGAATCTGCTACATCTTCATCTGATTACGATGATCCTTTGAAGTTTTGGAAAACATTGCTATCCTTTCGAATCCTTGGCAGGAGGCAGAAAGGAAATTTTTATGAAAATGAAATTCTTAGTTATTTGAGATTTCGTGGAAAATGTATTAAATAAGCTAAATTATACGACAAAGTCAATTTATATACCTAGAAAAGGAAACTATTTCGTGGGAAAAAAATTATAGGAGGATATTTAAATATAATTGATAGCCTTGAAGGTTTTCTGTGTTGTCTCTGAGGTTATAAACATTAATTATTTAAAAATATACGAAACAGGTACATTTATACCCGATACTAACGGAAATATCTGAAAGGTTGTTATTCTATACCTTAATCCATACATTTGAAAGGGTATAACTCTTATGCTCATTGTAGGACAGGAAGTCAACTTTTATGTTGTAGAGATTAGAAAAAAGATAAAAGTTATTATTCTTTTAATACCGAATACATTAGACGTTGTTTTTATCGCTATCTACTTTTAGCTTTCTTTTAATTTAAAGTTCCAGAGAGATGGGAGGGTATATACCATACGATGTCAGTCACTTAAAGACTTTGTAATTTCATTAAATTATCTTATGTAAATATGCTTGTTCTACAATTATAAAACAATTTTATTTTCCCTCCTCGGAAGATGTCAGCAAGAGTAGGAGAATTCTGTCTCAGTTATGATGTATGCATGTTAAATTGTAGTTTTCGGCAGATTTAATATTAAACAGAAACGTAGTGGGACAAGTCTACTGGGACTAGTGTGAGTGATTCGTATATTATACTGCTAAGTGGTAGAATTAAGTTCACTACTTTACTAGTTTTATTTACAAATTATGTTGTCTCACGACGAAATATGAAGTGGCTAGTGATATTTTCCTTCTTTCTGTCTATCATGCTTTGGGCTCTTATATCGGAGGATGCGAGAATTTGAGATCAAAATTCAGCGTCGGAATTCCACCTTCTGAATGACAATTTTACTTTTTCTTCACTATCGTAAACGCATTAAATTCACTGCATGTGCACACTCAAAAGATTGTTGTCAAGATTGCTAAATTGTATATATTTATAGACAATATTGATATATATTTATAGACTCAGTAGAGATATAATGATAGATAGATAGATCAGATAGATATATATGCTCTTATAAATATCTCAATAGTTTAAATTATGTACTAAAACTTAGTGCATAATTAACGTCAGGTCAGTGATGATTTCGCAAAGGAACTTTTTTAATATGCGCGAATAAAAAATAGCAATCAAAAATTATATTACAGGAGAACAAGGAAATAAAGCGATCATTCAGAAAATTGTGAAAGTTTGAAGACCATTCTACCATACATACACCTGTCCAATGTCCATACACCTGTCTAATGTCGATAGTCATTGGTAATTAGGAATAATTAATGGAAAATATGTGCACTGCCGCTGAAAAATATATAACCATTTGATAGCGTATGTTAAATTGACCGGTTAACTTCTATAAAGGTTAATATTTCTGAAAATAAAAATGTCGTTCTTTAATTAAGTTTTAGCGTTATTTAATAGCCTTTTTAATGTGCGGTACCAAATTAAATGTGAATAGTAATATTCAGTGTGATTTAGAATGGACATTTTCACACAGTATTTTTACTAAAGACCGTTTACAGCGTGCGATACTGCCCTAGTCCTCCGAGTTTACTACGTGGTATTGGAACTAGTTCATATGTAATTTAACCAAATAATGGCATTTTGTTGAATAAAGTCGATCTTCAACAGAAATATTTTATATAAATTAGGATGACCTACTGAGCCTATTGTGTAGCGTTTTATGTAGGACGTATTGCTTACAGCGTTATCCGTTATTATTACTTATAGTAATGTAAATTTCCCCTAAAGTTATAAATTTGAGTATCAAAAACTCCCAAAAGAAGAAATTTAGGAGCCATAATTAGCGTAAAAAATCATTCTGTAGGTAAATTCGTCCACGTAAAACTGCAAGCATAAAAACTAATTGTTATCAGTTATTATATATATTTGTAATTATGCCTTCACTTTAATAAAACTACATTGTGATAGCATGTAAGCTATTTATAAGTTATTCAATCTCAGATTGATCTGGACTAGATTTTCTTGGATGGAGGTTGAGTTTTCCATTAATAAACGGAACTGGACTTGGATATATATTTTGACGAACTTGAGTTTCTCCGGGAATAAATCCTGAAAAGTTTTAAAATTTCCCGATCAATTTAAATTTTTGACATGCTGCTGCATACAAATAAGACCATGAGAAGAAATAATGTATGGTAAGAAACGTAAAATTCAGTTTGTAATTTGTTCGAAACTGTTCAAGTTCTACACAGGCTTGGGAAGGCTGTGAAAAAAAAGTGATCGCAAACATTGAAATAATGAATTGAGAAACCTAGCATACTGAATATTTCAACTTAAGGTCTATGTGCTTTTAAAATATACTGTATTGATCTTGTATTGAGCCAACGTTTTCTAGAAGGTCGAAATAAATATCATGGAGGGATATTTATTCCCTTTCTGATATACAAGCTTCGCTGTGAAACCCAAGCGGAGAATTTGAGCACCACCGCAGTAAAAATGAGTAAGATAACTCCGGAGGATTTTGTTTTATGAAGTTTTAGCGAAAGAGGTCAAACTCCACGCTGCATATCAAGAAGTAACTCTTCTTAGCATGGACTCACGACGAGATCGATTTATTTCTCCCAACTCGAACTTAACGATCGGAGTAATCAAACTAAGTTTATGCTTTTAAAGGTTAGGACGTAGATCAGTTTCGGTTATGTTGTTGTCTTTTCAGCACGCACATTTTACCATAAGCCCATGGGAAATGAATGAGGTCAAAAGCGAAGGCATGTTGTACTCGTTCGCTCACATAACTAGACTACGCAACGGTCGCGGATTGCGAACTCGTGTTTTATTTTGCGATGGACATGGAATGTTTTGGCCACCAACTCGTACTGTTGCGTCCCGAATTCTCCCTACATTTGGTGGATGACTCGCGGTGGGAATATATTCTAGCCATTGCAGCGGACGGAGGCATGATGATGTTTGGAATCCGGCTAAAATGTCACCCGCAATGCCATTACCTTTTCTGCACGCTCCATCGGAATGCATTAATAGTTGCTTAAGAGTTATAAAAGTCAATTTCAGTCAAATTATTCTTACTTAGCTCATGCCCCTGTAAAGTATTAATCTACTTGAATTCAAGGACAATCACAACGTGAAAACATCTTTCGATTTTCACATATTTTGCTATATATCCGTGATACCTTTATTACAATAGGGTTAGAAAAATGTAATCTCTACAAAATTACGAACCTTGCCTGGAATTTGCTTGAAATTATTCTAAAATATCACTAATTTTCATTATATATTTGTCCCATTAATCTGAGTTGTATTGCGAAAAGAATCTATATATATACAAATATTAAAATTGTTCCTAAAATTTTCAATATTTTATTTTAGCCTCGGCGGCTTAGCGGTTAAGGTACTCTCTTGCCACATCTATGGTCGGCTTTCAATCTTTAGCTGCAGTTATTTACTTGCCGGCATTTTTAGGGGAGACCACAAGTCGAATCGGCCTATAAAAATAACTAATGGAGGTAAAAATCCGGGTAATAGTAGGCGTTAAATATATAATTCCGATCACACAACTTAATTCCTTAATATAAGGTTAAAAAATGCATCCTTAACGTTTTCACGAGGGCATTAATACGCTAAAAAAGGATGATAATTAAAAATTTTCTCATAAAATAGGAATAAACATAAAATAGGATATTACATATGCAAATTCCGTTGTACACAATAAAACTCATTGTACACAAATAAAATATGTTATACGATGTTTTATTTTACAAAATAATGAACAAGTATTATTAAGTTTTGTATAGAATTTCCTTTATACATCAGTTACCTTATATTATGAGATTACATTTTTCTTAGAGATGATGAATGAAATCTGTTTGAGCTGAAAAATAATTGTTGATCCGGTGGTTTGAAATCGGGGGAATCAGGGGAGAAACAGTTCTTTTGAGCGTGTTTACTTGTGAGCGCTTGTCATTTAGCGACTGCTTAAGAGTGAATCTCCGATAGATTATGCAAAGAAAGATTTGAGACCGGAAATAAAGTCTACCTTCCACCAGCCATAATTTTTCAACGATTTCGTTACTCAGTTTACTTGGAAGCATGCTATTAACATCATCATTATATACGTTGCAATTGGGCCGAAGTCAAGTAAAAACATCATTCTTAATTAATTATTAATACGTCAATATTCATCGTTATAATATCGTTATCACATCGTATGTATATAGTATGTACAATAAATCTCCATGTACAAATCACAAAAAAACCAAATTTGTGCAAAGTCACATGAATACCAAATGCGTATTAATACCCATAATATACAAGTACATTGGAAAAATCACGCTAAACTAACTATCAATGCACATTAATATAATATGAATCTGCAGTCATAAGAATCAATTACACATCGTCATCGCTTATTACATTATCTACAGAATAGCACAACTACAATCATAATATGACATTTTACTATACACAGGTGTTCCTACAAATTTACATATTTCAGTAAGTTTTTCTGGGTGCCTGGAAGGTTTTTACGGCTACTGTACTGGTTTCCTATCTCTTGAGAGTAGAAATAGGCATTCAGTTGCGATTTCTCCAAATTTAACAGCACGGCTGGGCTAATATTATAAAAACTATATTGATTGCCCCATTATCCTCTCTGATGTTTCATTTTCCTGCTAAACGCAGCTCACTCTTAAATCAGTAGGCATCGTGGGGAGAGAAATAAACTTATCTACCTCTCTTGCGATAGTTTAGCTAAAAGCCATACGAGAAAGTGCACTCCCCTGTGGCATAGTCTCGTAAATTTGAGCAGCATAACGAGGATTTTCCTTTTACCCGATGCTTTTATTTTTCTCCGTTCGTTCAAATCATCGCTGAGAATAACGAAGCATGCCAATGTGGGGAAACGACCGAAGAGATAATGGAGGTTGCTGGAGTATCGAGAATAATTCGAGTTCGGAGGGAAATATTTTAGCTCGATAAATGACAGCAGACGTTATCAGACCGTTAGCGTTGGTTTATGTTTTATCGATAGAGTAGCTTTTTGTTGTTTCAGAACTCAAGAATTTCTGCTTACCCGTGCCATTTATCTCATATGGATTTGATGGGAGTAATGACCGCTTGTCGATAGAGCAGATTAAATAGTTATCATTCAAAGGGAAAGTAAGTGAAAGTTATTAAATACATTGCTCAAATCGACGTAAAAGTTAGGAAAGGTAAGTTTACAACAAGTGTAGTAACTAAATCTCCGATAATTTGATACTTCAACATTTATTCAAAGAGACTTAGCTACATTAATATATCAGGGCTCGACTTATTTACAATACTCGGATTAAATGGTTTTACATCTCATCCAAATAAAAGGCCAATGGAAGCTATTAAGATAAACATGTCTCAGCATTCTAGGCTTCGGTGAAAACGGTCCTGGGTTTAATTCCTCGTTGGATGCCAATGAGCGAATTAACTTAAACTCCCGGAGCACATTTAGCAATGCTAATATTACTAATGCAAAAGGAGGTTAAGATAAAATAACGAAAAATGCATTTTCAAAACTATCGATGAATTGATATTTTAACATTCACTTGAAGAAATAATGCTTCAAATTTAACAAATGCGGCCTTGATGTTATAGAAGCCCACCATGAAGATTAATCAAGAGGATGTACTTCTTTTACTTGAAGAAATGTAGCTTCAAATTCAATAGATACGGCATTGATGTTATGAAAGTTCATCAAATAAAATAATCAAGACAAGGTGCTTCTTATACAGAGATTAGTTAGTTCGGAGAGTTTCAAAGATTAATCTTCAGGTAATTTGGTGTGTAAATACAGCTCTTTTGGTTTCTTAGGGGTCAATTTATTTTAAACACTCAGGTTACGAGTTTTTTGGATAGTTGTACAATATCCTGATGTCTTCCCGTCATTGAAAGCTTCTCGTATTTTCATTTTTGTCCTCCTCAGGTCTTGATAACAGATGAATCGCAGAAAAATAAGGCCATTGAAACTTCCTTCAACCGATTGCTCTCCTGCCCTGCCATCTGTCTTCGACAGCTTCTCGGTCGATATCCTACGAAGGATCTTATCATTCCAATAACATGCCTAGCTTCTTCGATTCTTCTCAGTAACTCATCCGCATTTCCAGCCTCATATGTCCGGTTCCATATATTGTCATTTTCCAGAATCAATCAAGGGATTAAGTTGTCCCAAGCAGTGGTTTTGGTACGACGTTCAATTTATTTTTTCCTTACTCTTAAATCAGGGATTTTCCCGATAGTGATCGTTGTTTCAGCTAATTCAGACATAGTATCAGTCGCATCATATGGTGTTTCAACTAATAGCATAAACACACTCTCTCTCCGATTAGGTAGCAGTTTCGATTTGTAATATCAGAGCATCAATGTGAAAGTGAAATTTGTATTTAAACAGATTCACATTGACTGAGCCTATAATACTAGAAGACCTTGTTTATCAAGATTTAATTTAACTATAGCTCCAAATTTACGGGTGAATTCAGTTGGACGGGAAAATTAAAGTTCCACCTTTGAAGGAATTGTATCAGTGAAAGATCAAATTATTTTTACTAATAAAATTCGATTTTTCAACTGAGTAATAATAATTTTCATAAAGGAAAGGACGCATTTCAAAAATATATCAATTACATTACATACTATTGTGCTCGAGGGTGTTTTTAAATACAGTAATAAGGTTTTATGATCTGTAAAAGCTCCCTTTATTTATAAATCAAAATTAAAGCTACTATTATATCAACAATGTATATATTCCCAGTTACTTATCAATTATTTGTAAAAATAATTATCATAATAAAAATATATTCATTCATTGAGGAAAGCATACTCGCAAGAATGAATTCACTCCAGAGGAACTGTAATTTTTTATGAAATTTGATCATTTTTGTGGAGTATGGTTAATATTTACAAATTAATGAATGCATTTCACGCTAAATTACTATTATTTCCATTTCTCTGGAATGGTTAGCTCATTTGTTTTGCATTTTCTAATTCTTAAAAATAAATTAATATTTAACTCGCAATGTATCTAAACAATTAACTCTCAAGAGTGCGATTTTATAAAATATTCAGCTTTGCTGGACGCGGAATAATTAATTCAAAACAATCGTGAACTCCATTAGGAGCTGAAGTTTCAATTAATCACACTGCCAATTAAGAATGAAAGTTTTTCTAAACTTCGAATCAACTCTTGGCGGATATAGGGGAAAGTTTTCGAGCGGATTACTTCTTCTTCTTCTGGAGAGGGCGGATATTTCTTCCCTATTTCTCTCAGCGTTATTTATTTCTTTCAAGAGCCATATTGAAAGTAAATACACGGAACGTGCCCGATCTCACGTATTCCACTCGCTTTCAGTCACTTCTCCTCTTTCTTTTTACGGTGCCTCTTTCGATTTCCCTTTGCCTTCGGAGAGAAAATGACACGGTTCAAGCGGATTGTGCTCTACCTTTTTCGAAGCTCCTTTTCCTTTGCGTCTCAATCTGATATCTCAGTCATTGATTGCCATATTTCCTACATATGTGATTGTACTTTGGGGGCACTCAAAAGAATTGCAAGCCAGGGAATCAGTTGAATCAGAATTTCATTTTCTCAGTAGACTCTGAAAGAAAGTGGGAAAATAAATTTGATAGTCTGTATATCCTTACCGAAAAAAACACTCGCGGTGTCTTGACTGTGAGTTTCTGACCGATTCCTTTTAAAACGTGGACTCTGCTACTTACATGAATTAAACCGACGAATATGCCGATTATAAAAAATATTTGTTAGATAAGATAAACTTCTTCTGAATTGGGTAGTACTTGTATAATTCTCTCCGGCTATTTAGTTGCTCCGCAGTAAAATATTTATTCAAATTTTCTAATTTAATGTCACGAAATTATTTAATAAACACAGTGAAATCTCGATCTAACGTTTTTCACGTTGCTTTTTTACACTAACGCTGCCACCAGGCCTGATGGCCTAATCGTAGCGTAATTTGAATAAATAATGTAAATTGACTTTAGATGCGGAAAAAACGTTATATGGGAAAAACAAAGAGTTTAGGTGCTGCAGTTAAGACTTATTGAATGTTAGCAACGAGAACGTTACATCGGGGTTACACTGTTTATTTTTTTAAAATTCGCTATTTTAAAATGCTAATTAACCGGCCTTGGTGGCCGATTGGATAGAATTTCAGCTACGCTATCTCTCCTACCCCAAGGTCCCGGGTTCGAATCCCGGCTGATTGGACTTTCCCGATCACCGATTGATTGTGTGTTCGTTGTTGCTGTTCCCTCGGTGAAGCACCTTCTAGCAAGTTCACGAGAGCTTAGGAGGACTTCTACGATAAAGGGCAACAGTAGCTTTAAATAAAGTAAAGTTTTTATTTCTAATAAAATAATTAGTTATTTCTTCAGGAATATACTATTTTGCGCTAGGCTCCTAGATAGCCATGTGGGCTGCGCTTTCGGCTTCAGTGAAAGCGGTCCTGGGTTTGATTCCTACTGGGAGCTTATGTATGAAATGACCTAAGTTATCGAAGCACTTTTTACAGTACTACTACCACTATTTTCCGCAACTTGTTCCATCTACGTGTAGACATTATCAAAATTCATTTTTAAACACAATTTATTTCCTTTATAATGCTGATAAAATATTTTAACCTCATAAAATCTTTAAAATGCCGAAGAAAATCAAATGTCTGTCTCAGAGAAATGAAAATAAAAGTGCAAGATAGATGAATGAATATCTTTACATTCCTACGCCGGTTCATTCCTAGAAGAAAGATGAATTTTTTCTTTCAAACGTCGCATATAAAGGACTGATTCTGAAGGAGGAGAGTAATGTGTTTCTACCTAGATTAAAGTGGACGGAAAATAATGCGTATAAAACGAGGGCCTTCCTTCACTGGTACCCCTTTGCGAAAGGAGCAGAAGGCCACATTTCGATTCCCATCCCTTTCTCATCGAAAAATACTTTATCCTTAACCCAAGTATTTTCTTTCTTCGTCGGACGTCAGCACGATATGAGATTCCGATCTCTCTAACTGAGATATCCCTCGAAAGCTTTCTCAAGGACATAGGATATTCTGTATTTAACTTGTCAGGATGTTTTCACCTCCCGTTATTTTATACAAAAGGGTCAAAAAGTATGTCCCGTTGAAGAAAATGTCATTTACTTCAGCTCTTAAATTTATGAAGTTGATTTCATCAACTACCCTCGAAGAGTAACCCTATCGAATTATACAGAAATTGCAAGTGATTTCGAAACAAACCGTGGTTTTATTTTCTTTCAATAATATCAAAATCGGAGTTTTAGTAGTTATTTTTTTACCTTAAATGACGTTGAATTTTTATCATCCCAGTAAAAATGCAGATATAGTTAATTCCAAATAAGTAAATTCACTTATAATCCCCATGGAGTGTTTAAAACAGTTCTTATAGGTTAAAAGCCTTATAGTAGTTTAGATATTAAGAAGAATGCTACTCGCAGGAATATAGGAGCTTTTAATTTAATTTCGGGAATATATATTCGACCACTTATTTTCGAAGCATAGTTATTTGGGGATTTATATTACTTTTTCTTCAAATTACGCTTTATAAATCCGTGAAGGATATAATAGAAAATTTGTAAAGTAAATCATAGTCGAAAACAATTATCATAATATTACAATTTATAAAATGTTTTGCCGTAAATATTTAAAAGGCCAATGTGGACCAATAGATATAACTGAATAGAGTTTTAACCTGAAAATCTTAGTTGGCATGCTTTCCTTCATACTAAAGGATTTTGAATTTCTTTTGTGGCATGCAAGGTCAAAACCTTAGTAAATAAAAGTGCTGAATACTACGTGTCAAAATGAGAATCTCGAATGATGCAGCGCAGTACAAGAGAATGTCTCATTGAATACTCGCTTTCCGCGAATCATGTAAGTAAAAAGTAAAACGCGAGCTATGTTTAAGACTATCAAGCACGAGAAACTAGCAATGCATAAGAAATAAGACACTAGCGTCACCTGCAGTAATCATATACGACTGTCTTTCTTTAGCACTTTTGGATAATGTTGGTAAATTAAAACCGCTCGCTACTAAAAAGATTGTAAACAAGAAATTTACGTAAATGTGAAAGAGTTCCTTGGAGTTTTATCTAGTGAGATATCTTCGAAAAGATAAATTTATACGAAAAGTCTAATATGCATGTGCATTATAAGAAATCTTGTCTCATTCATAATATGGAAGCGAAAGTAGTATGCGGTTTCAACAAAGCACAATTTCAGGATTTGTATAAATTTAATTAATCCGGGAATGACTATTATATTATAATTGCTTAAGGTATTTGTATGAGCAATGGAGTATTTGCTGAGAGCTTACGACGGCATTAATCTCACCGTTAGGCACTTGGAATGAATGACGTACCAGATTTGCAGGTATATATCTAGAATTTATGTCGGAAAAGGGGTTATAAAGGCTCATGGAAAACGGAGGGGTGGAAAATTTGGCTTGCGGACCAAAATCAAACACTTCTCATCTAAAATTAGACGACGCGGGTATATCTGTAGGGTGAGAGAGAGGAACATTTGTTTAATCAGAGTAACCAAATCAACAATTTCCAACAATAAAGATTTCCGAAGCTAATGCCTTCGAATTCAAAACAGCAGGAGAACGTAGAGGGGAAAGGGTACCTAGTACACTTGAGGGGAGGTCGTAGTCTCCTTTGGGTAACACCTCAGTAGATCGGGATCACAGCTCGGTATTCTTCTTGAAGAAGGCCGAGTTTCATTATTTACTCTCTTCCTTTTATAGGTTTTCCATCATTTGAGCAAGAAATTTTCATGCTTCTCTCGTTCGTGCAGTTATTTCATATCAAAACATGTATTAGCCTCCCTCTACGATTTACCGAATTCTATTAAAGAATGTAGACAGTGATACATATGTTTTACAATGTAAAATATTTAAATATCATAAAAATATTGTAATAATAATATATACGTAATTGTATGGCAATTAATGTACACCGGGGGATATTCTGTATATTACGTCTTGTTGCAATTTTGTGGTGTTCTAATTCTATTTGTAAATAGTGTTATGAGTAATGTAAACGTTAGTTATGTTAATTATGAGAGTATATGTTATTTTGGAATGTTTCTGTTTGTGAACCTGTATCTGGGTGAGGGGCTGTAGATGTGTATGCGTTTAAGTGTTCTTAGACAATGGTTGGGACTGCCACCTGAAGAAATTCAGCTTGTATATTAAAAATAAATATAATCTTAAATGGTTTGAATGAAAATTAGCTTTTGGGGCGTTTTAATCTATTATTATAGAGAGATATGAAATTGAAAATAAACTTTTATTGTCTTTTAGTGCAGGATGCGCTAATATTGTACAGTTTTATATGATCTCCTCTTCTGAGATAAATTTTAGTCACGAAGAAAAATGTACCGCAAAATAAAATGGATAATAAAAGCAGTATTCAACCTTGAACTTAAAGTTGGAACTAATGGGTCGTGCAGATTATTTAAACAGCGAATACATTTTCCTACCACACCTCGTCCCAGACGTCCCGATCATCAATATTCTTTTCTGCAGTTATCCAGTGTTACCGAATAAAATAATTTTGTCTCGGGTTTCCGTTGCTATCAAAGAAGAGGAATTAAAAAAAAACATCCCATATTTTCCAAAGGAAATGTAGACAGGAGGAAAAGTTGACCTCGGTTTAAAAATGCTCTCCAGGATCAAATCTGCTCGCAATAACGATCCGGGGAAAAAATCCACTCGGTCATGAAAATGAGATGAATGAAGTTAATCCGCATACGGCCTCGATTATGACCTTCATGACTGCCAGCGGCAATGTCGATGCTTTTATTTATCGCAGGCCTCGAAACCAAATACCCTTTTGGGAATGCACGCCCTGTGGAGAGCCGTGAGGGAGGCACGTGGGTAAACACTGATGTAGCTTGGGTGGCCTATATTGCAAGGGGATCGTAATCTCCATGGGCGCGAGGGATGTTATTTAAAGTTATTTTGCCCGGGAAATGAGATATTCAACGCTTTAAGGGCAACCCAGATTTAGTTTAACCTCTCTCTTAAGTTTTGGAGAGACAATAAGAATACTGGAGGAAAAATGTCCTTATGCAGATTGAGAATGAGGATCAAATTTGATTCGATATTATATGAATGAGGATTTAACGCCTCTTTAAGTTTCTAGATAAAGATGTATCTTTACCGGTCACATTGCTGGAGGCTTTAGTTTATACTTTTTACTATCGGTTAGTAAATAATTAATATCTTGTTACATAGTTTACAATTTCTCATATCACTATTAATGATTTTTTTGGACCAAGAGTTATTTTTGAGCATCCTTTTTGTCAGTTTATAGTTTCCTTTATTTAAATCCTTTTTAGCCAAAAGGATTGTTAAATAAAACAGCAAATGTAACTTTTACCTACCCACTATCCCTTCCCTTTCGCCTATATAAGCCTTCTCAATACTTTTTCCTGGGATTGAAGATAACTATTACTAATCGAAACTTGTCGCAACTGCAGCCCCTGTGTGTGGATAAGTAAAAGTTACTCTGCTCTTTTTCAACAATCGATTGTGTCGGAATTTCAAAATACTTCGGCCTTCTCCGTGAATTTAAATCCTTTTCTTCATGAACATCTAACCTTATGATCAAGATTAAGTCTGGGGATTACTTGTATTTGTCTTTATGATTTGGAATAGCCACATGACATAAAGGAATATGAGGCATATCGATTACATTGATGATACCTACTTTAACAACCATTAAAACTTGAATAATCCAAATGTTTCGATTAAAAATTGAATGGTTGATTAATTTCCTTGGAAATTATGCCTGCTTTTATCAATATCTGGATGAAATAATATTGTACGGTAGTAAAACATTGAAGAAGATCAATTTCTCTGGCTAACTATTTTGAGAAAAATGTTACAAATGTAGAAATATCGCTACATAACAAAATTTCAGTCACTTTTAATATTTGTCTATTTATATTTTAGGTATTTCATTCTGAAAGTTAAATACTTTATTTATCTTCTTGTTTCTGTTGAAGGAAAAAAGACAACACAGCTACCAGTGAACAGTTTAATTGAATTTTAAAGTTCTTTAATGGAAAATTCTTTCTTCCAATTGAAGTTAGAAACTAGTTTTCCCACACATCTAATGTGATCCGTTTATTAGAAAAATCTATTATTTGAAATTGCACCAGAAAAAAACTTTACAGATGACCCTTTGAAATTCTGTCAGCAAAGTTAAGTATGCTGAGAGGATTTCCTCATTTTATTGTGTGGTAATCTTTCAACAAATTCCGTAAAGTTACGAAATTTCTACTTAATAATTGTATAGTGAATCATATTAGTGAAGAACGTTATTAATTAAGTCAATTGGAAACAATTTTAGCTTTATATATATATAAAATATTCATGTGTAGAGAAAATGGTCTCATCAGAGGAATAAAAATTATAGGGATTTTGAAGAAAATTTTTAACCCTTATTACGAAGGAAATTTTTTCCAGTGATTTATAATTTAAGGAAAGGGTTAAAGGTACTTTGCACGTAAGGGCGTGCACCCAGGAAGAATATCAAGGAAAAACGGACTTTAAAAAAGTCAGATAGGGCCGGGAATCGAACCCTGGAACTTCTTCTATCCGGGAGGATAGATTCTATTCCCAACCCTGTCAGACTTTTTTCAAATCTGTTTTTCCTTGGGATTTCTTATTTAAATTTATATATCTATAAATATATTATTAATCACTATAGTGGATACGCTTTAAATTGTAAAGCAGCAGTATAGCTTATAAAATGGTCACATATTGATCCCCATCCTATTTGAATGAGTATCTGTTGGGAGAAAGTCTGAAAATGATTAAATATCTTTGTGTGCAAATATTTTCCTTTGTGCCATGAAAGCATACAAAACATGGGATAAATTTCTTCATCAAAAATTTATATAAACATGGGATGGTGATGTTTTCCCGTAATTAAATTTGCGTTCTTAAATTTAACTTCCCGATTTCCACGAATCCATACCAAAATGTAATTATTAATTGGATTCGATACATTTGTTTACCCTTCGTGCATTCGATTATGAATTTACAAGCCACTGGAAAGTTTTTTGCTTCAGATAAGGGTAGAGGTATTTTTTATATTCAGTAGCTTATTCAAGCTTTGGAAGTTCATCAATTTGTGCATTCTTTGCCTTTTCAACTGATACTCTCTTTTCAGTATGTAATAAAACGGCGAACCTTCTACTAACAGGAATTAAAATCGGTGTTTGAACAGCTTTAAATTCCAACTTTATCAGTATGGCCTTTGTGTAAGATTGAATGCAATAAACACCTAAATATTCTCCGATAATGCAATTTACATTGGACCAGTGTTGGTTTTCAATGAATTAAATACAGCACAATGGATTATTTGATTAAAATATTTCAGTAACTTTCTCAGATACTTAAAACTTTGAGAAATAGAGTTCCAAAGTAACTAATATGCAGTCATCAGTACAAATAAGTGTTAATTTAGTGTACAAGACCACAATCTTTATTAAAAAATCTAATTCTTACAATTTCGCGAGAAATTTATGGAACAGAAGCAAATTTAAAATCTAATCCAATTTACATAAAATGTATGTGTAAACGTAAAAATGAATAAAAATTTGAGTAATGAGTAAATCGCATTCAATATTTTATTATTAACTCTGGGAAAACATTTTTGATTATTGTCGAACCAAATTGATTTGAACAACACATAGCATTTTTTTATTAAAGAATCATCACTTTTATCTTCAAATTACATCACTTGATTAAAATAGCAGCGTACTAGTTCACTTATAATTAATTTAAACCGAACACATAATCTATCATAGGAATTAGAATGTCCAATAGAATGCACTACATTTTATAATCATGCTACATAATGGCAAGTTTAAATTCGAAGTACTAAATAAATGGCTTATTTAATCTTTACATCCATGTTGCGTAAGTTATTTCGAGATTCCTCAATGTCTTCATGGCTTTATTGCCGCCCTTACTCTCAATTGAATGTTAATTTTTAATCCTTAACACATTTGACCAATAATATGTGACTACTCTCTCTTACTTGTCATTTGATATTTGTGACTACTCTCTCCCTCTCAATTACTTGTTAATTAATTGAGAAAGACTTGGAAACAATCGGAAGGAAACGTTCCATGGTGCTATTACCTTATTCGAAGAACATGTCATAATTTCTTGGTTTTATTAATTTAACTTATTTACGATTTCTTGTACCCAAAATGAATTATAATGCCCTTACTCAAGAAAGCAGATCCTTGAAAGAAACAGTGCACGCCTACTACCGAGAATATACACCTATGAAATATTATTTAAATTAAGTAATAGGACGTGACAGAGTCTTATATTACATTTTACATATATTTTATCCAAGTTCTGAGTTAGGTATTTCTTGATAGCACCTCTAAATTTTCAATTCTAATCTCAGGAAGTTAACTCTTATTCATGAAGTTTTCGTTAAAAATATTAAAGACCCATAATGAGCGGTAAATTTTAGAACACCTGCATTATATAAATGTTTAATTAGTGGGGAAATAAAATGGAGTCTAATTTTAGATTTCCAATTATAGTCATAGATTGCGTCTCTTATTTATTCGGAAAGTTCTGAACTCGAAATCCAGTGATTGGAAAATTACTACGGAATTGGTGTCCGTGTTGTTTGCGTACCTGCGGCTTTTGCTGCTGCAACTACTAATTATCGGATAAGGATGGAGTTCATGAGTGGAAGAATATATTGGAAATCGATTAGGCTCATTTTAAATTGAGGAAATTAAGTTTAGGCTAATGAAGGACCTCTGATCACATTGCTTAACTATTATATCGACACTGAATTGCAGTACATGTGAATTGTTACTGCGCAATTATAGGAATAAAAATTTCAAATATTAGAACTTCCAAGATGAATATAGCTTTTTCAATTGAAAATTATTAGCTTCTTCAAGTTTTTCATTTTATATTATTTTAGAATATACAATCTATTTACGATTGCATTTCTCACAATGTAGATGAGAGTTATTAAAAAAAATAATTACATGCGAATTCTTTTAATTTAAAATACAGAAAACTGATGATTTACAACCCAGATAAACCTTTGACGAAGATACAAATTTTCTTCGATATTTACTATTTTTAGAAATCAAATACATATATGATAGAATATAGAATTTTCCAGCAAGCCGAACTTAAAGCGAATATATTAAATACAGGATTTTAACGAGAATCTTGTATTTCCTAATATTAATCCAAGGGATGCAGATAAAACTGCAGTGAACCTCTAAAAGGAAACATCAACCAGTGGGAGACTTTTCAAGTGACGGAACTATTTTCTTATTAAATTTTAATGTTTCAAAGAATCATATTTGGCGGGTCTTTGTGCAGTTATTTGAACATTTGGAAGGTTATAATAAATATTCCATATATGAAGGTGCGAAGAATTAATATGAGAAAGAAATTAGATATGAATTATATGAATGACTAATATATTATATGAACGAAATAATTATATGTGCTGAGTAATTATCCCATATTTCTAGCGCATTATAAATAATTATTCTCTCTAAGTAGTTTGACTATCAGATTCGAAATCTGCGTGGAAATTTGAGCGGATATTTGAGCATTTGGAAGGTTATCATAAATATTCCATACATGAGGGTGAGGATACATTTTAAAGTTGTTTTCCATCTCCTAAAAAGTTCATGTTTACTACCTCCAACACACCGCAGACAACAAAGCAGCCCGATCGTTCAGATCAACTGACCCTAAAACTCTGTTTCGATTATAAAACCTCACCAATGCTTACATAAAACGTACACCCTCACAGATACCTAAGGTAAACTGCCCACGGTCACAACGAGGGATAAATGCCGTACACGAGGCTCCCAAAGAGAGGCGTAACGGACATATTCATATACTCGCAATATTCGATTCCGAGGCTTTGTTGAACCTCGATGACTTTCTGACTTCTCTCTCCTTCCACGAGAGGGCGACCCGCTGCAACCAAAAGCGTCCTTTGCTTGTTTCGAAAGGCTGAGTTAGCCGGAGTTTGAGAGAACCTTTTCACATATTGAATGGCCGTCTCGACCCGTGTCCACTCTTCTTATCCACTCTAACCTTCTCTTTCTTTCTCTCCCACCATTCTTCCTGTCTTCTCCCTTCCTCCCTAACCAACCACCCTGTCCGACCCATTCGCTTTGCGTGGTCTGGCGCTCCCTTCCCCATCTAGAGCCAGGAGACAAAAAATGAAGGAAAATCGGAAAGGAAAAATTTCCTACCTTTTCGTGTTGCTCTTCCACACACCGAACTCATGCATCATGGTGAATACGTAAGGAATCATATTGAAATAGCCGTCGATATCGCATGAATGTAAAGGAATGTTTTTAATTGTATGAAGGTGAAATGCACAAATATTATGCTTTATAAATGAAAGAAAACTTCCATGTTAGTTTTTGAATTTACATTGAAAAATTGGAGTTAAAATATGACGAGAGGATTTTACCGATTGGAGATAGTCACCTGTTATTTCTTCTTTCTGAGTCTTGCTGCTAAGGTTACCACATCTCCCTCAATATTGCCGATTTGTACGCGTTACCCCGGTGGGGGATTGAAATCTCCCGAAATTTTTAAATATGCTATTCTGTGGTTTGTCATCTGAAATTTGTAACTTTAGTCTGCCCGATATTTGTAACGTAATGCATGATAGATATTTCATGATAAAATTATTTTTGCTGACCGTAAAACCCTGATATTTGAATTCCTTTTCTAACTGTATCGCCTTAATTATACAAGAATATAGACTGAATCCTAGCACCACCAAAATTTGAAAGGAGTGCAAATCGTTAGCTCAGTATTAATTAACAATTGATTGCGGTATATCTTCTTTATTTTTAAGTGAGAGAAAGTCTCTCTCAGGCAATTTTGTAAAGAATATTCCTGAATCTTCTGGATTTTATGTTTCCACAATTAAAAACATTCCGGAATAAAACGCTCGTAAGATGGCAACTCTACTTACAGCCCAAATTACATCTAAAGTGATAGATTTCTGAGAAATTGAAAGTTTAAAACTGGAAAGAAAATATGAAAACAAATATCATAAAGAGTAAAACCGTTTGTGTTGATATTTTTTTAAATATGGTAAACAACTTCTTTGGTTCTTGTCAACATGTTGAAAAACTCTTTTATTGATTTAATTACTTATTAGGATAATACGCGGTGAATAAGAAAAAGAAGGTATGGTAACCATTTAAGACTTTCAAGTTTGCAATTCAAATTGGCTCTCTCTTCTCTCCTCAACCATTGATTTGGAGGGCAGCATTTGTCATCTTAGAAATCGCCTTTCTATTATCAGATCCTTAATCATTTCACACGGTTGTCCATCCTTAGTATCAGTTAGAAACGGATTGGCTATATCACTGATTATAAAAATTTGGGCGAAACTGACATAAATCTTTATATCGGTTAATATTAATGAAACCTCGATATTGAAAATATATCGTTCTCGCTTCATTGCCATCGAGTTTTCAATCTCTTACAATTCAGCTCGGAAAATTCCTCAAAACTCTTTACCAACTTCCGCCAAACTTCTGCTTCGCCCCGAAGGGTAAAGAAAAGTTTACTAGCGGCCGATAACGCACGACACTTGCTTACGCAATTTCATTTCCCTTTCCATCATCGGAGGAAATACAGCAAGGGATGATAACTCAAAAAATTATTTCCATCCCTTTCTCTCGGTTGATCGAGGACGAATTGATTTCGGATATTCGGGGAGGAAAAGGAACGCCCAAATTCATTTGTCTCTTTTAAAAAAGGTTTGAAAATCAATTATTCATTTCGACTGATTTTTTCATCCCTTTGTGTTTCGCTATTTTCCGGAATTCGTTACCATTCAAGTGGCAGTAAAAATTAAATAAACCTACCTAAGAAAATACGCTGCCTTCTTCTCGTGCTTTCGTTTCTTCGCCTTACGATATCTCGGAATTTTTTCCCGATCCTGCGACTTCGGATCTCAAGTCGGCTCCTCTAGTATCGGATTATCGATTTATTCGATTTATATATACATTTTCATTTCCTTTTCCGAGTTTTCCAACTGCACGTCTTCTCTCCGCCTCTCTCTAACTTCGTTCTGTCCCGAGTTTCGAAAGATGCTGCCACTATCATTGATCGAAGGGGAGGGGAAAGTGGAGGAGGGAGATATGAGGAGAGCTCTAATGAAAGATACATAGCGGTGCTGAGTTGAGGGCGATTGGGGAAGGAATTACCATGGAGAAGTAAAGAGGGAAAAAGAGGAAGGAAACGTGAGAGGAAGGGAAAGGAGAATGTGGCGATTCTTTCACAGATAAAAGAGTACGTCTTGAAGGGAAATATGAAACGAGGGAAGGAAAAGATCAAACGTTTGCTGATTTGATCGGAGTTCTTTGTAGGAAACCGAATATTTCCTATATGGAATTCCGTTAGAAATTTTACCGGGGACCCATATGTGCTCCTAAGTGATTATAAAATGTAGGTTGGATCGAATTTCAATTCGCAATCAAATCTGTAGAGGGATATTTACATGTGTGATTTGGCTGTATTCATGACGAATAAGATCTTTATTATATCCTGCTTCTTCCCCACATAATATATGTGGATTAAAGAGCCTAGATGGATGTGATTTGTGCGTGGATTAAGGTAATGTATTTCTTGTATTTCAGTCCATTTGTCTTAGTTTCTAAAGTAAGAACGAAAATAATAAAGGGATAACAAAATAAATAGTCAACTATGCTGCCAATTGCTTATGGCCCGGCCTTGTGGTAGGACTGCATAACTTAAAGAAATTAAAAGACATATACCATTGAAACATTATTTGATAAACTTAGGTTTCAACTCTCAGGCCTGATGATGACTCGTTGCGTCTAAATCTAGGTTCAGAAATGAAATGATTCCGTGGTACCAGTTAAAATTTTTATCTTTTCATTTCTTCAAGTTGGTCAACTACGGGTATGTGATGAAAGAGAGTTTCATTTGAATTAGGTATATAAGACTCCTTACAATAAATATTGAATATATACTATGGTTAGTTTTCACAGAGGGGTATATACCCTTCTGGTATATACTATGGTTATTTACACATGCTATGGGGATGATCGACTAGGAGTCAGAGATGAAATTTATAAAAGCACGGGTATCCTTCAATCATTTCCTTTAGGGGCTAAGCTCACAAATAACCTTGTTTATTAGAAATGCTCCCACACCCTTTTCTATCTGTGCATACATTCCACGCTTCCACTCATCCGCACACCCTTCCACGCGTCCCATTTTTAACTTCTGACATGCTTTTTTCTCAGGAACTCCCAGATATAATCGATTTTAAATGTATCTATCGGAATTACATAGTATCAGAGTAACTAGAAACAACTGAGTTTTTGGCTCGAACTTCAATCGACATATACGTGAATGACAATGATGAATACTTAACATTGATTCAATTCAGCGGTTTGATACAAAAATACCCAGAAATTAATTTAAATTACTCCTACTATGAATTTTTTTTACATAAATACATTCTAGGGGTTTCAATTGAGAAAATCAGACCAATGAATAAGACCATTTGTGTAAAAATGAAATAATTCTAAATGTGAAATAACTTTAAACCAGAGGATGACAAATGGTTCTCTTTGTTTTATTTTGAAACAAATGAACATCAATCTTCAGTTTTATATTTATTTTGCTGTATATTCTGAATTCGTTTAAACCATGCCTTTTTCAGTACGATTGAAGTGAAGTACATCAACTAATTTCCCTACGGGAGAATACAGACATCGTGGGTTTCTACAAGATTTCCTTCAATTTTTCACTTTTATACTTCGAAATTATTTACGACGATATTAAATGGGGTACTCACCAGGACAAAAAGTTACGCGGGAAAGGAAGGCATTTTCGCCGCCGTAAGAACGACCTACGATCGGTCAAAAAACGGAAAGAAATAGCTCTCGTATTTTCAAGAGGGCTTGGCCTCTCGAGACCCCTCGCAGATGGAGACGAACAGGCCAAAATAACGGGGAACAAATCCTTGACCTCGACTCAGGAACGAAATTTTTTTCGCGGGGTTTCCTTTTATCTCATCCGAGGAGGAATATCATCGGTGTCTTCCCCGGTCCACATTTCAGCGAGGAGAATGTCTCGAGAAGTGGGACATGAGTCACATTCGCCCACTGGATCACGCAAATAGGCACGTGCGTGTTTGAGGCTGAACATACGAGACGGATGTCATCGAAAGAGATGTTGACTCTCGGATGCGACGTCGGTCTCCGCTTTTTACGGGTTGAGAGACTCGGATCACACGAACCGCTTCGCTCCTGTTTCCAGGATCTTTCCCCGTAAATAATCAAAATACTAAAGAGAGTAGGAACGGACTTTTTTCCCGTGTGTGCAGAGGAATGGTGGGTGGGAAAGAAAGGCTTCTGCAGCCACGCACAACAGAGAGTATTGATCATTGCTCTTTCCCCCTCGCTCATTTTCTTCGTTTTTTCTTGTTTCGCTCGCTTTTTCTCAAGCAGCTTTTTGTTTTGTTCGTCGCGGGAGAACTTCTTTTCATATTCGACAGTGCCTCTGGCGGCGCTTGCATGAAACGGAGAATAAGTTATTTTCGTTATTTTCAAAGAAACGGAGAAAACGAAAAAATAAAATAATTTCGGAGCGAACTCGAGGAAGAGGGAGATCCTTGAACGCGCTCCGTCATTACTTAATGATTGATTTCCACTTTTCATCCGCACGGGCGCGATGGGCTTCGAACGAGTTTTATCAAATGCCGGTTTAAATCGGAGGTGAAGCTTACACGCTTCGTGACTGTTGGAGCTTGAATGCGTACTCTTGACATTTCATCGTGAACCCGAAAATTAACTCGGAATTCTGAATTAAAAGTGAGTTACTGTTTGAAAAGAGTGGGTAAAGGTCGAAAAGGCAGTTTCAAGGAATCAGAGCAGCGGTCAACCGTTTAGTCGAAGGCGTTAAAATATTTCGTTCATATAGCTTCGCTTAATAAGAACATAATTATAATAATAATAATATCCTTTTCAATATTATTTCTAGAGAAGTCTATTCAAATTAGATTAGAAATTAAATGGTTTTTATTTAAATTAGGAGAGAAAATAATACTAGCATCACACTGTAGTACAGGACATATTTTTTTATTTGACCTTATTGAATGAGAATAATTATACGTCTTTACTCGGGCAACATTGAGACTAAAAGCCTCTTTTTTCATCCAACCCGTCGTCATAGTTTATACTGTAAATTTTATTTATAGTATAAAGTTTATATATAAAGAAATAGTATGAGGAAAAGAGGAGAATTGCGTATGTAATAAATTGCGCATATAATAATAATGTGTAAGTGTAAGTCATACCATAAAATTCAGTTGCTATGATACCAAAGCTAACATTAAAAATTTCATGTTTATAAAATTATCTTTAAATTAATCACCTCGAGAATTTCTTCTTCTAATACTTTCTTCTTAAACTCTTTCTTCTTCTAACTTAATAGGTTCGCTGAATCTGAAAATTTGATTCATGAAAGACTTCCTCAAATGATAATCTGGTATTTTTATCGACGTTCCAGTCAACGTCAGTTCTTCATAACTGCATTTCATTCATCAATAAAGAAAATGCGGAATGTTGGATTACATTATTTCTTTGTAAAAATTCATATTTTGGATACCTTGGAACTACGCGTTAGTTACTGCTTGTAATAGCATAGTAAGGTTTTTTATGTTTCTGTATCTTTTTGATAACCTTAACAGATGTTTTCCGTTACTACTAATTTGCCTGAACTTCATAGAAAAAATATAGGAGGGTAAAATTTTCGAATACATAATTTCTAGTTTCGCATTCTATGTTTATGCGTTCAATATCTGTATCTTTAGGGTTACATTAATTTGCCAGAGGTCGCGGTCTTTAAGATTCTAATATCATTAAGCTAGTTCTCGGGGACTTTGGTGTATATAAAAGGACACAATGCGGAGAAAAGTGGTCCTCCAATGCCGGGACATTCTTAAGGAGCAATCTACTTTGCTTTTGCTTTCTCTAATTCGCTTGCTTTACAAGTTAGGTTGTGTCACACCCAGAAAGCCCGCGCACTTATTCGTTCATTCTTCCTTTCTCCCGAAACTCGTTCCTTTCCTCTTTCCTTGTACCCTTTATTCCGAGGACAATGGTCTTTTATTTCCTCCCCCTCTTCCCTTCTCCTCCTACAATCCTTCAGTTTCACTGTTTTCCTCTTACTTATTTTCTCCAGCTCTCTTCAGGTCAAGTTGATGTGTAAAGCAGATGGATTATTCCAATATTTCGGTCTGCATTCTCCCCTTTTCCTTCATTTGGGAGAGAAGTCAGTCGACGTTCTACGGTTCCTTCTTTGATAAATCCGTCTTTCAACAAGAATCAATAACTATTCATAATACATACTAAATTTAGAATCCTTCATAATCTTTCTCTAACTTAAAGTTTGATTAAATAATTAAAGTAATTCGATCAGTTTATTTTTCCTTTAATAATCCTTTTCTGGACGGACTTTGGATAGCTAAGTGGGTATAGATTTCAACTTCGGCGAAAGCGGTTCCGGGTTCGATACTAGATATGGGAAATGACAAGCTGTCGAAGCAATTTTAACTATACTAACAGGGCTCCCGCATAACCATGTGGCAGCGTCTTCGGCTTCAGTGAATTCGGTCCCGGGTTCGATTCCCGGTGGGAGCCCACGTGCAAAATGACCTGCGCTTTTGAAGGACATTTAACAATAATACTACCAAAACACTAACACATTTGGCCCATCGCGGTTCATCAGTTCCAGTCGCTATCGCGATAGGTGAATTTCGGTGAAATAGAATTATTTTTTTATAAATCGAATAGTTTCGTAGCTAGACCATAAAAAACCTGTTTACGACCTAAATACATTTTTCAACATTATTAGAACCTCTAGGAAAAACCTTGATAGAGAGCAGATTTGAAAGTCGAAGTACAAAGTACCGAGGGACGATTGTATTACTTAAACACATAAGGTATACATAAACTATTACTTTATTCCACAAATTCTATGACTTTTATGAAGATAACGTTGTAACGTCGAAAGCGGTCGCGTGCTTTCTTAAAATTAGTGGAATAAGGTAATAGTTTATTCTTATCTTATGTGCTAAAATGAAGTTCCACCAATGAAGAACTAAGTGATTGAATTTGTTACTGATACTACTATTAATTTTCAGGACTGTTGTGATACGAGTATATTGTCGTATATTGTATCGTAAATTGGTGTCGCATATTATATCGTATATTGGTGAGCTACTTCCTGCAAGTAACGCTCATTGCGAAAGAAAATTAACAGTCTAATTTATTCAATAGAAATATCGTATCTCTATTATATATTCTATTTATAGACAAAATGCCTGCATTAATTGAAGTAATATGCATTTAAATTTTCACTTTAGCCTAATCTCAATAATACGTCTCAAATAGGAAATGCCGCAGTCCGTACTATTATATTTTATTGGTACTTTACGCTAAACTCACATAGCGTAAGGATTCCTTTGTAATCCCATCACTCCCATTCTGACTCTATTTCTGGCCGTTTTCAGTACTTCACGAAATGCAGTAAAAGTTTTCCACAGTGTTTTCCGCGTTTTGTTAAAATTTTCATGAACGTGCTCGGCGAGCGAAAATACAATCGAGGAAAAAAATTGCGGTTCCTCGCCCGTCAGTATTTTCGAAATGTCTCGGATCTCTGTTCAAAACCTTTTCCTTTGGAAATTCAAAGCTGTAGCAATTGAGCGTATAATTTTTCCGTTACATTTGAGATGATTGAAGTATCTCAGGATACTGTAAGCTAGCGGACTCCCATTTCACGAATGTCAGTATTGAAGATACTGTGGCCACAAGAGCCTCACTCGTTGACATTTGACGCAAATAATTTCTGTCACATCTGCTTTAATAAAACTTGGTGATTCTAATGTTTCCACCTTAGATGTTTGAGATAGTTTAAATATTCGTGTTAAACGTAGATATTGCTCCTCCAATTAAGATTGAGACTCGTATTAATCTATGATGGGTAGACTGTTTGAAGTACATATTTAAGCCTTTACTCCTAAGGACCTTTGTGATTTCCAAACATTCCTTTCCCATATCGTATCATATCCTTTATGAATCTCAGAATCTTTGTCTTTCATCAAGAAGAATAAGTGATTAAAATCAAGGGATGGAAATATAATTCGATGTTTCCCTCTATACCAACGTACTTCTACAATTGCAAGAGATTACTAATGAACCAGACAGATGTAATCATAACTACGCCGTAGAATCACGCAAAAGATACATAGCGAAGGTATTATCATTTCATGCAGACAGAAACTTCAGTTTTAAAGTGATTTATCGCTGTGATATTCCGCATGGGAGCATTAGAAGTTAGAACCTTTAGAAAGTTAGAAAAGTCTTACTTTGAGATTATAAAGGATGGATCTAGGGCTCCAATCCGTTGACAAAGCTATATGAGCTTAACTTCATAGATGTTGAGTGATATTCCAGATGAAGTTGGCTCGTGATTGATCACTCAGTGAATAGTGGAGGATGGAGCCAATGTATGCACATATTGCGTCTGGTTCTTCGAAAGTAAATGAATTGTTGACTTAGCTAGAAAACTAGGCCGCAGGATGTTCCTGATGAATAGCATATCAACCGGGACGAGTTATAACGTTTCAAATCCTCTCGCTGTAATGTAGACTTTAAAGTAATACCATAAAGGTTTATTCACACTGTCGCAAGAGAAATCCATGGCGCAGCATAATTATAATCTTGCAAGCACAAACTGATGTATAAAATCATTAACACGCGCAATAATCCACTTTATTGGGTTAAATAGAGACAAGTATGTAAAAAATGTGCTGAACAAGAGCCGATAAAAATGTATTTTTCGGGGGATACACGTAGGAATAAGTATTTGTTTCTTAAATTAAGTATTATTCTTCTAATCGTGGCTTCAATAAGACGTGTTTTGATGTGGTACTTGTATTTTAAAAATCGTGGGATGAATTTTGAGTATTCCCCGTGTTTTATGGGTACATATTTGATTTTTCACCAATTAGCTCATAAAATAAAATATAACAGGACATATTTAACTATAAACGGAGGTAATTTTTAGTTAATGGTGTAAAATAATATCTATTTGCAGTATAGTTTCTTCAGTGTTCATTAACGATGATATGAGGATATAGAATACCTTAACTTATTTTTTACGATTTATGAGTTTATCAGTTTTTCAGTCACTAATTTTACCAGAGTAATATTATTTCAACCTGAAATCTAGATTAACATCAATTCTCATTATTCTTCTTCTTGTTGAAAATGAGTTAAATTATACAAGTGTTAAAATTTTCCATGGCAATTCGTCAGTAAAAAAACACGTGGAAAAGTTATCCACACCTAATTATTTACTAATGAATAAGTTCATCCGCAGACTAAATATTTGAGGAAGCTAATGAGAGTCTTTTAATCAAATCCCTTTAATCAAATCCCTTGTTTCCTTAAAATTCAGTACCGGAGCAAGATTTCCTTCGCAAATTGCAGCAGTTCCATCATTAATTCCAAAAAGTTGGGGAAAAGCTGTTTGTTAGAGCGTTGTCATGGCTTGTTTATTGCGTCTCCCGCCGTATAAAACGTCGGTGGAACAAACTGCATTCACGGCATGGAGTTTCAAAAGCTGCGCGAGAGACTTTGTCCTTCCACATAACGACCGCATCCGGGAACGGTCGAGTGCGAGAAAGAACACGTACCGGTGTCGCCCGGTTTACCTGAACACCCAATATCTCTATCTCACCCCAACACATCTCTTTTCCTCTTATAATGACCCGCTGCTATTCACGGCTCCCAAGTTGCCAGGATTTAGAGAAGTTTGGCCAAAATGTTAGGTATATGATTATATTTAACTGGGAAAACAATCCAATATACTGGTGGGATTCCAATAAATTACACTTTTCAGTTGAGAAAGTTTGAGATTCGTGGATTGTTAACCATCACCTTTGCGGTATATGTAGACCTTCAATTGCTGAGAGCCAAAAATCATATCTCGTATTCAGCACATATACTATTGGAGAGGTTGAGGAGAGGGTCTTGAGATGCAGCACATACGTTACGTCAAGTCAACTTTTCTCATTCGGTGGAAGTTTGAGGTATAATAATTCCATTCATATTTTCCTCATTCTCTGTGGATATAGAAACAAGCGAGCATTTGATTATCGAATGTTTCAATATTTTACCCTTAATCTGAGCTAACTACAGGTACTATAATTTTCACTACACCTCGTCTTGATGCTATTTTAGCATCGCGGTCATTGCAACAGGAGAAAAAATGAATAAGGAATGGAACTATATGTAAATTGTTTCGTTGTAATTAAATATAGACAGGAATTATAATTTTGTCACGATTTTAGAATTTAAACTGATTATAGACCTATTTAGTTGATGGAAGATGAAGATTATTCATCTTTCTTAAAAAAATTTCATGATCTCTTACTCAATAAAAAAATCTATAATTAGTTAAAATTGAATTTAAAGGCAAGGTGTTACTAGGAAATATTTTTCAAAGCTAATTAAATCATAGAATTTCGTTAATGTATTCGCAAAGAATGACAAATAGCGTAATAAATTCATCTAATCTTAGGAAATCTTAATGCAAGAGGTCATGGATATTCAGTTTAACAGAAGATTGGCTTGAAATTCCTTACATCATTTAGCCTAATTGATGATGTTATAATCAGCTAATGGATATTAAGCCTAAGTAATGCGATTAATAAAGCTCGAAAGTTACAGAGGCATATTTTTGCTTGGTCGGTTCTGACCAAGAACCTTGACATTTAAAGCGAATTATGGAACAATTAAATTTCAAAATTTGAAGTTATTCTCGGAAATTTTTAATATGAAATATAAACTCTATGGTACCGTTACTTGGAGAAAAAGGTTTTTTCTTATTATAATTTTCTTAATTTATAATTAAATTCTTATAAATTAAGGAGACCTCTAGGACGAGAATGCGGAATCTTCATAAGTGATGTGTTAAGTGGAAGAAAAATTATAGATGTGAAGTTCCATTAATTTCCTGGAAAATGTTAGTTAAATACGATCCCCGAATAACAGAGTATCTCCTTTACAAAGTTCAAGGACACAAAACAAAAAAGTATATTACAAAATTAAAGGTGATGCTAATGCTAGGTAAAACATAATGCTAACCTTGGTGTCGATATTTCTTTAAACAAATGTTTGAGATTTTCAACTAGATAATTTTATTTATATAATTAAAACTCCTTCATGCCGAATAAAGTGCGGTAACTTAAATACTTATATTCCAAAATAAATTTGATGATAGAGGGACTAAAACATGGATGCACCATGATACGTTGTTAAATTATTTTTATTTAATTAAAAATTTCTAAGATAATTGTTATCCACTTTTGTAGGTACTATATCTGACACATCGTGTAACTCCGGTAGACTTATTATTTTTTAATTTTACTTTCTAGTATTACACTAAAGAGCTATACGATCTTACTATTCTGTTTCATAATGATACAATATTTCAGCTTTTGTAATACTCTATCAATGTGACATTCAACAGAAAAGAGCTGACAATACGTAATATGATGATTTAAAGATCCGACACTGGTATTAAGGTTAATTACAATAAGTGTTCATTGTTTGCGAATTTGGGTGCAAAATGTGTGGGATTAATATAATCCTGCGATATATTTAACGTCTCTTTATCCTCAAGGGCTTTAAAAGCTCTAGGTATAACGGGAACTAAATATTTTGGATCAATAACTCCTCGGTAGATATAATTGACAGAAATATCATTTACGTGCTTTTTATAATAATTTTAAAAGCCAAGCACGAATAGATATGGGAAGATTGAATTTGATCAACATGAAGAGAAAAAAATATTTTATGGCTATAAATAATATATTTTACTTGGAAAATATTTTTGAGGCATTTGCTTGGAATTTGAATTATCCAATCATATACACGTTAGCTGTACGTCAATTTTTTTCTTTATTTACAAACTTGAGATTATTAATTATAATATGTTGATCATTGTATACTGTAGCCTCGTATTATGTTAATTTTATTTGTAGCATTACCAATTCAATTAAAACTTGACGATTGAACGTAGAATTGACGTTAAAATGCATACATGTTTATTATGCAATAAAATTAATACTGTATTAATATAATGTATTAAAAATGATAAAATTGGTAATATCAGAATATAGAATATAATAGAATATTTCTATTAATTATTCATAAACATTAGTATATTAGAATAGATTTTGATACGATAAAAACTACTATGATATGCAGAAAATCGGATACTCTTCGTTGCTAACATGATTGATCACTCTTTCATTTTCCTGAGATTAAAACACGCAGTTACTAAATATTGCGGAAGGTCACGGAAGACGAAATCATATTTGGAAGAAATTACTGAAAAAAGAAAGAAAAGCAGGGGCCAAATTCGTACAAGACTTGCCTTTGCATTTTCTCCAGACTTTTACCTTCGAAACCAATTTTTTTCTGTGCCCAAGTTTTCATCTTGGTCTCTCATATTTTATTTAACCTCCGGGCCACAGACTAAGGTGCAAGTAATTCCTCCCCAAGCAGCGGAGACGGTTTTAACGAAAGAGAGAATGAGAAGAGAAAGTGAGGGCTGGCCCGAGATGGGAATATAGATGCCGAAGGGATTATACGGCGAAGGGATAATATGCCGCCGTTCAGAAAAATAGAAGAGCTCTCCTGAGTTATTAATCAGCTTTAATCGCACGAGATGTTCTCGAAAATCCAAAGCTTTCCCATCCTTGCTTCCTCCACCCTTCCTTTCCTCAGAATATATCCCCCAAAAATTGCCTCTCCCAAAAAAAAAAACATCCTATTTTATCTTAAGTCTCTTGGGTGAATAAAATGAAACCATAGCCCGCAATTTTCGTGTTCTCCCACAAGGGAAAATGAAAAATATAACAAAGGACAAGCGGCTATCTTTCTTTTCGTGTGACAAATTGATCGCAATCGAGCATCATGTCACGCTCTTAAATTATATTCGTCCACTGAGATGCGTTTATTTCTCTCACATAAGATTCCTCTTTCCATTCCTCTATTCCTCCATCTATTTATCAACATTCTTTCCATCACTCGACAACTCAGAATGCGAAAATTCAGAGTACGACAACTCAGAGTGCGACAACTCACCGTGTGACAACTGACCGAGCAACAACTCATTTCGCGAACAACAGATCGGTTCTAGAGTTGAAATATTTTCAAGTTTTGAACGTTAAAACAATTGAGCGGTATTCTTTTTATATGCTACTTGTTAAACTAGTTAATATGTCATTTATAATAGATTCAATAATAGGGGAGAGCGGGGCTAGTTGATACACTGTAATTTATGAAATACTCTCTGGTCGCAGCACCTCTGAATATTTACAGACGCTTTCCTAGACCCTATGGAATGCACTTGAGTAGTTTGAGTGCCGTGCTGCTTCAAGGAACGTTGCCGTGTTCACTTCAGTGTTTTTGAATGTGAGAAGTAATATTTTTCATCGCCGTTTGAATATCTCTTGTAACAACTGCTTTGGGATTCAAGGCAAGACGATTTTTTTGCTATGTTGAAACACTATGCACTTTAAAATTAAGTATTAATTTGCGCTATTGGACCTTCTTTTAAACCTAAAATTCGATTTGTTTACAATTGCAGCTAAAGGAGCAAGTTGATACAGAACGAAAGGGGCAAGTTGATGCAATGTATCTTATATATAGTATTTGAAAAACTTTGCGTTTTATTACTTTTATAGCCCATTCATGGTCCGTAAATACAAAAAAAAAACATTTGGCTTTGAATTGTGGGTTTGAAAGGAAAAATATCTTATGCAAAAGTGAGAAAATTTTACTATTTTTCAAGTAAAATTAATTTTTTTAAATATTGAATTTATCTTAATTTTCAACATTTTTATTTATATTAAATTTGAACCAATTAAATATAACACGTTTAGTTGTTAAATTTTGTGTTTTGGTTTGTTTTTACCAACTAATTTAAGGATGTATCAACTTGCCACAGGGGGGGTAGGTTGATACACTGTGGATATCATTGAAAAAAGACGATTGTGTTGTAGGTAGTTAAATGATAGCCCCAAAAATAATCATCTATGTATTAAGGATGCTTCAATCTTAAATTTAATTCTAAGATTGGTGAAGTAGATTGTTTCTAAAAATTAAAAAAAATGAAAAACCTAAAACTGTATCAACTAGCCCCGCTCTCCCCTGTATGAATCACACGGTGAGTTGTCGGGTCTGATGAGTTGTCGGGTCTGATGAGTTGTCGGGTCTGATGAGCTGTCGCACTCTGCATTGTGGTACTCTTGAGTGTCACACTCTGAGTTGTCACGGGACCATTCTTTCACCTTTGAAATTTTTTCCCTCTCATCTCGTACTACTTTTACTTTGGGAGCCTTTGGCGCACATGTGAGAGCAAGGCGTTTTATCTCTTTTGTCGACTTTTAGTTTTTCTTTACAACTCTTGTGTCGCTGTCCAAATTTCCGCTTACGTCGTAACTTGTGAGGTCCTCGTAAGCGATGTGATCTTCACGTGTGAAGTTTATTACTCGATCGCGCGTAACGCTTGCTATTTCTCATGCAGCTTTCGTAACTTCAGCGGACGGTTAAGCTCTGAGAATAGGTCAATTTTTCTCTCCTTTGTCGCCTGACGCGAGAAAGGGCAACCGTCAAAAGCTGAAATGCATGAATATTCAAACTGAATTATTCTCCTGATCCCCGGAAAATATCAGTCCCATTTAGCTCTAATAGTTCAAAGACCTTGTTTATGTGTTCTATTTTGGATGGGAGGCGATGATACAGCGTTATAAATTATTCGTCTTGTATTCCGAGTTATAGTATTAATTAAAAATAACTTTAGCTTTAAAGTTGACCACAATGATACACAAACATACAATCGAAATATATTAATATTAAAATTATTGGATATCGACTTTAAAATTTAATTCGTTTAATAGTTAAGCACATTCTAAGTAAAACTTGAGTGAAAGCATTTGAAATTTTTCTTTTCTCCAAAACGTAACTCTTTAAATTAATTCCTTCTGAATGATACAATCATAAGTAACGGATAAAATAAATAGCTAATGATTATTAGTTATAAATAATGTCCATTCAAAACCACGCGTCTTACTTTTAGCGGTAATTGCTGTAAATGGCAGAAATTAAATGTTGTAAATTTATATTTCTTTCATTAAAAATTTAAAAGATAATTGTTATTTAATTCTATTGGTAGAAATTACTCATTATATTACTACGATAGACTTATTAGTTTTTATTTTACTTTTCAGTATTACACTAAAGCGCTATACAGTCTTACTATTCCGTTTTATAGTGATACAATATATAAATTTTATCATACTCTTCCAATGCTGATAGTACAAAGGAAAGAAGCAATTTTAGATATTAATATATAAAATTATATTTTCTGAGCAAAACCGATTTTTACCAAATATGAAGGCAATAGTTTGTTCAATTTTGATTTGGCTGTCCTATTCAATACGAACGTATTTTTCCACTTATCAATCCATCTGCTTCCTTGAGCGAGAAGGCACCATCTCACTTACGGAGGTGGAGTTACAGAAGATCAAATACAGTTACTAGAAAACACGAATCACACCTCAGTAAAGAAATTTCATTGATTTAGGGAAATATGAATCTATGCTAGAAAGAACTTTATAGTTGAAATTTTGAATTGTATGGATAGGTCTCGAATGATGTGATCGCTATGCAACCATAGGTGTGAAATTAGATGTTTAAAAATCATCTACAATAACAATCTTTGTCAGCTTGATTGCAGTTTTATGTTTCTTCGAAGGCCATTAATCGGGGCAATTCTGTTGTTTTCGAATACCGATGTACTATGTACGGATGTACCGATGCTAAGAGATGCACTTCGCTGAACAAAACGACGATTGGAGGTTTTTAAGCCTCTAATTCATCAACAGCCTTGTTCCAATTTCCTTTCCTTACATAGGTTTAAAACTTGGCAAAATTGGAAGTATAGGATGTTTTAGAAGATGTGAGTAACTGATTTTATATTTTATTTATTAGGAAATCAAGGCCATAATTTACTGAAAATTTTATTAGGGGGCTACAAAAAATTCTATTGATTTTATCAGCGCCGGTTAGTGCCTGCCGGAAATCGCTTGAGCTCGTTTTCAACTTAATAACGTTGAATCCACCTCCAAGCTTGCTAATACGGAGTCACTCAGAAAAGAGTGGTCCAATAGTGAGCAAGGGAACACAGAAATGCTTTCTTCAACGAAAATTCATCGATGAAAACTCTATTTTGGCATTAAATAGCGTCACGCGAAAAACGCTAAACCGCGTAAAACGCAACACCACGCAAAAGCCACTCTCTTTCTGAGCTTACCGTGAACGTGCCGATGTGGACTTTGATTGACAGTTCGCACTTAAGGGTTCAAGTTAAGTAGAAGATCCCTCGGCAGTTGAAAAGAGATGAAAGCCGATTATATTTCCGATTTTAACTCTCTTGTTTTATCAGAATTAGATTCATCATCCATGTCCGTCGGGTAGAGTGGCTAACTCAGAAAAAAATTAATTTCGGGGTTGTCGATTGATACAATATGCCACGGGAGATTGTTTATGGTATAACTAAATGTATAGCTAATTTTTTTCTTTCATGAGCAGTGAGAATTAGAAATAATGCCACAATTAAACTAGCTCTACCGCGAGATGATATTTGTTATGATTTAACGCTTACTTACGATGTAAGACAAAATAATTAAAGAAATTAATCGACAGTCAGTATCTCAAGATATTTTCAACATATTTCCAAATATATCGAGTCGGAGAAGACAAATAATAAGGGAATACGCAGGACTGCTGAACTCAAACGATAAATGAAAATAAATTGTGAAAAGTTACGAAAGTCGGTAAATTAGCGTATGAATTATAAGATGAATATAGCTGAGTCAAGCCTCGGATTCAATGCCTCAATCTGGGATTTTAAAAATATTTTTGTCCAATCCCGAGAATCTCCGGACGAAATTGGGGAAGTTGACAACCTTACCACCAGGCCCGCTGCAACATCTAGAGTCACCTGAACAATGACGCCATGGATAGGAAGTTACCTTCTAGAGCCCTTAGTAACCATTTAAAATTCAAAATGGCCAATTCAGGAAGCTTTTCTCAAAGTATAACACCAAATGATCGCGAGAAAGCTTTTTGGTACTTGATTCTCTTCATTAACACAGCTTTCTTTCGCTATTGCTGTCTTTGTCATCGGGACGAAGCAAGGCTAAGTTCAAATCATTACTCTGTCTTGCTGAAGTTGGCCAAACATTAGTATGTAAGCTTCATTATCTTATCACTAGCAGCATCACTAATATTATCACTTTTGTCCCATTGTTTGTATGTCATCTAGATTGTGTTTTTATAATGCATTCGACAAGAAATATAAATGCGTTGACAGTATGATGTTAAATATTCATGAAATACGCAGCATAATTATCTCTTAAGATAAAGAAAAATGATTTAAGATTATTACAAGGATTTTATTCTTAATTTTTAGGAAGGTATATTTCAAAAATTATCATTACCCATGTAGGAAATTCTATCATTTTTAGATAGTTAGAACTCCCTGGCATATTCTTCCACTATTCTTACATTTTTAAACATTTTTCTCATTATTGAGGATGTCTAATTAAGTTTCTAAGGAAGTGTTTCTTTTTCATATATTTTTCTAAGGTATACTTTTTTCTTTACTAAAGGTAAAATGTACTTGGCTAATTTTGAATATAGAAAAATTAGTTCAGATTTACTTATTGCATAGCTAATTTTCTCTTTTTTCCAATTATTTGTATTTCTTCTCAGTTCATCACTACTTGTCTGTTGCTTATTTTTATACCGTGAGCTCTGAGGTGTTTTCAAAATGCATTTTATAATATTTTGTGATACAATTCTTTTGTGCCATTGAAGTTCTGTCTACTGGCCTTAGTCTGATGGAACGCACATTTGTTGAGTTAAATAAAAAAGAAGTTTCCGTTGAATTGTTTTGATAAACAGAATTTATAAAACCTAATTATATCCTGCTAGCTTCTCGTCATCTAATATGATGAGCCTGTTTATCTTTATGCATATTATGTTATATTTCCGGTTGGATTCACACCAATTGAAATTGCAGTCCCACAGTGTTTCCAACGCTTCACAGGATAATATAGCCTTAATACTGCAACGTTAACTCTCTATTCATTGTTTTCCGTGCAGTTACAAATATCGTGGATGTTATATTTTTATGGGTGTAATCACTGACGCAGGGAGGTAACATTAGAAGAATCTATATCTGGGAGAGTTTTCTTTCCCAATCGTCGAATTCGTTTTTATGGCAGAGTTGTAGACTTTCGATCAGAGTACGAGTTCAAACCTGGAAAAAAATCGATAACTCTACTTTTTCAATACCATTTGAAGTAATCCAGCTGCAAATTTGAACCTATGCGAGTCGATAGACTTGAAGAAAAACGTTGCGACGCTGAAAGAATGGCTTTATAGATAAACATTTCCGTAAAATATGGATTCAGGTCAGTGGATTTCTACTGGAATGAAAAGATATTATTCACTGAACTGCGAGCGCACTGCATGAACATTTTATTTTGGAAAAGTGCAATAGATTTTCCACTTCGATTGAAATATATGACTTTTTGTTTTGCTGTAAAAATTCTGATGAAAACGCTTCTTAATTGGAAGAACTCGATGATCAATATGGAAAATTAAACATTTGGCTTTCAATTATTTTGCGTTCATCACGGAGGAAGGAGAAGTCTAAATAATTTTTTCAATCATGCAGATTTAATAAATGTAGCAGCTATTGTGAGTTTATATTTTTATAAGGAAAAGCAATTTACTCTTCTAATGAAATTTACGGAAAGGGTTTTAACTTTGTGTTAGTGCATCATGATTTATATTAATGATTTTTATTGATAAAGCAAGACTTTAATTATATCACAATTGTGCAAACGTAGTAGACAAATAACATTACTTATACTTCACAAAACAAAGTCAAACGATGTCTATTATCAACAATCATAATAATGTTTGAGCTAAAAAGGATTTTGAAGTTAAAATGTTCAATAATAAACAAAAATGGCTATAATTAGTCATAGATAGTCGCCAATACACTATTTTGTTTTCTAAAAAATTTAATTATATACTATTCTGATTTAAATGCAATATTTTGCTTTTTAATCAGGAATTGTTTACTGTACATATATATCGTTCTAAATATTCCTAACAAATCTGAAAGAAACTCGCTTAACTCACATAGAGGATCTTATTTTTTAGTAACGATGTAATATTCTTATGATTGTTCATTTTGTTGAAAATTACTGAAACAATTTTAGATGCTCGGAAACGTGGGAATATTCTACTGTACAATATTTAGTGACATTAGTACTACTTACTTATAAAGTTACCAAATGAATAGAAAGAGGTAAATTAAAATAATAATTAGGAAAATGAATTAATTGAATGTGATTAGATAACCAGAAAATATATTAATAACTAAATGTTATGTGTGTATATATATTACATTTGGAAAAAAAATCCTCAAAGTGCATCTATGCCTTATCTGCTAAAAAGTCTTTAGACCACTAGACTTTTTACCTATTCTATTCATTAGCGTATGATACTTTCAGATTTCCAAATAAGTATATGGGTAGGAAGTAACATGAGAAGGGTAGGCTGTTGTTATCAAATGTCTTGTCAAAGTAACCTAAGATGAATAATTTATTACAAAACTTGTACTAGTCCACAAAAATAGTTACAAACATTGACCGGTTTCGGCAAGTGGTTATGCCATCATCAGAATACAGAATGAAGAAAAAAAAAAGAAAGTGAAGAAACCGGTCAATGTTTGTAACTATTTTTGTGGACTAGTACAAGTTTTGTAATAAATTATTCTTCGTTATGAAGTTCCACCAGATCTCCTTGGATACTATTCTTTTTAACCAAAGATATTTATACTCCGGAACTTCAATTGCTTCCCAATTAGAGACGGACTGAGAGAGCCGACGGCAAAGGTTTTTTTATTTTAAAACATCTCTAATTTCATTTTGTTACTTTCGTGTTATCTGAGAAATACTGTTTCTCGTATTTTTTTAAAATCACATATATCTCTCATGGGAGAGAATTGTTTTATCCTTAAAACAACCGTCCAATGAAATGTGTTATTTACGCATCGTACGTCATAAAATCGGATTACTGATGTTTGTCATACATTGTACAAAATGAAAATTGTTTGAGTGAAGTGCTTCCGGGTATGAGAAGATATACCGCAAATATTCGCAAACAAATAATACATTTCATCATTATATTTCTGAGAATCACCTCTTTTTTCCTATTCTCCACGTGTAAAATAGTAAAAAAATCCTCATCGAGGGGAAATAACGAAAAAATCCTCTTTTCGAATTTGCAGAGAAAATCTCTTAACACCGAATGAATACGGAACGCCTCGCTGGGAATCAAGCAGACACGTGCGTCCCGCGGAAGGCGGCAAAATATAAACGAATTCGCGCAGCAGCGATGTTTCCGCAAATGTCCACATTCAAATAAGAAAACAATATTCTGCTGCGATAGGCGGTGCGCTCCTTGGAGCGAATGTTTTCCAAATCCTCCCTGTCATTCCGTGTTTAGCTCTCCCATGCCGCTTCCCCTCCATTTCCCATCATTCCCTCTCCCAAACTCACGCACTCCCGGACCGCGGCGTTCCCATCCCATTCCTGTCTGAAATTTTTAAAACGATTCCCGGATGGAAATGGATCCGTCAGTCTTAAAGCAATCGATTCGGGCTGGAAAACCGCAGCTGGAAACACGTTAATAGGAATTTTCCGCTCTCCCGATTTCGGATCCATATTTTAGCGGTTTTTTCGATTGCGACCAGCCGCGCATCTGTTGCCTTTGCTGTCGCGCGGGAAAGAATGCAGCGCTACGCGTGGTGAATAATTATCAGGGGTATTTGTTGGTTAGTTTATGCAGTATATCCCTCGTTCTATTCGGTTAAGGAAATCTCTTGACATGCCGGGGGATTAGAGTTGGTCCTTTGGGTAATTCGTTATGCTGGTGAGATTGCTTCTCCATCTGCTTTCTCGCTCGAAGTAATTCGATGAAACTGAACGGATTTTTATTCTGACTTTGAAATATTCTTAGTTCGAGGGTTCGAGCTTTCTAACAGCCGTACCGCGGTCCATTGACGCCATCCTATGTTAACCCAGGGTTTGTAGTGTTGAGATTATCTTATGCCTCTTAAGTGAACCTAGATCTTGGTCGAGTGTTGTATAAATACTTAATTTTGCAGTTTTAACCTTACACTGGAATTCAGTTATGAAGATGTCAAAATTTTAATTTTCTCATCAAATCTTTAATTTAACTTTGAATTTTGGTGTAGAGCGAACATATCTATTGCTTAAATTCAATTTCAGATTGGTATTGACCAAATTGTGGTACGTTCTAGAAAAAGAAAATCAGGCGTAATGTTGGTTGGATGAGAGTTATTTAGAAAGAATTTGAAGTCGAGTCAAGTTTCGAGTTTGCTATCGAGGATAATACAAAGAAATACTTCAAAAATATGAAATATTTTGGGAGGATCACTAGGAATTCCAGGAATCGAAAAGATGTAAGAGAGTTGGAAATGTGATCAAATTTGGATCAGATTTTAGGACCCCACAAAGGTATAATTTTGGTGAACACTTTACGTCTTCTAAAATAAGTACGAGATATGTGATGAATAGACACAGTCTTTTAGAAAATTTCTTTTCAAGACCCCTCTTTTTGGCGAGCAATTCCATTTTGATGTCACCATCATATTATTCGGATATCCCTATCGTATAACCTCTTCTTTTGTGAGCTTTCATACCTCGAAAGCACCATATGAAAGAATTTTAAGATTCACCTATTTGCAGAATATCCCTCTGATGCCAAGAATGTCCTAAACTTCTTAGTAACGAGAGGGATTCCACTTGCACCATGAATAAAAAGGTTTTGATGGAGTTTTAGTGTAAATGACTCTTAACCTTGGAGGAAGCTTCCCTTGATAATATAGCTATAAAGGGAAAATGACTCAGGTAACGACCACATCTAAGGTTAAAGAATAAATCGCTTGCTTTTCCTTCATTTACGAGGATGTGATTTTGGAAGAGTGAGATTTTTGTGTATATCCCTGATAGGAAAATGTTCGGTTGACAATCATTTTTGATTTATCTTTCTCTTAAAGCAAATTATCTACACCCTTGTATCACATTTCTCCTAACTCTAATGATGATAGGATACAGATTATACTTGTGTAATTAATCCATGGCATTATATTACAGATACAAGGAGATTAAGAGCTTTTGTTATCACATATTATGTTTACCTCATGTTTTCGATAGATAAGAATAGTACATTTACGAAATCATGGAAAATTTTAGCGTTGCACCATTATTGTTAATTATTTTAAATGATAGCTATGGATCTGGTATTAGATGATTCTGTGAATATTTAGATTTGATCCAGTGCTAAGATTAGTAGCTACAGGTAATATACGTATTATCTATCAATTTTTGCAGTGGTACCTCAGTAGCAGCATGTTCTTATGGAACCACTATTTATTTTGAGGTATCACTGTAATCAATATTGATAACACAAGCGTGTAATCAATATTGAGTTGAATTAAAATACAAATTTCACTGAAAACCACGGTCTCATAAAAGCAAATTTTTTTTAGCAGCAATTCATAAAAGAAAAATGCTTCAACATTATCATCGTTTAACAGAAAAATCGCCTTTGCTTTAAAGGGAATTCTTTAGATATTGAATTAAAATCATCCATACCGGTATTTCTGATAGCTAGCGGTTGAAAGGGATAAAGAAGAAAGAAAAAAATTCGAAGCATTCCAACGGAAATCGGATTTAAAAATAATTATCGGAAATATTGATTATTTATTTTTATTAAACGCGGAAGTCCAGCGTTTCTGCGATAAAGAGAGGAAATTCGACGAAACACGAAATAAAAAGTGCCATCGATTTTCGGATGAGTTCATCGATAACACTTCGAAGAATATCCACGTTTTTCAAATCCAATCGGGGGATTTTTAAATACGAGATTTTTAAAAGTCGACTGCTTTCTCGGAAAATGAAACACAAAATTGTATTGTCGAGATAGGAGAGCGAGAATTTTTTCTACATTTATTTTCATTACAAAAATGTAAGAATGTCTTTCCAACAAGTCCTAATGATGTTGAAAGATGTAGAGTCGCCCTTTTTCTGTTTACTGTGGTCTTCTTAGAAAAACGGCGACATTTGGGTGTGCGGCAGACCGAATCACTTGAGCCGAGCTCTTTTAATGCTGTTGAATAATTCAAGCGGGTTGAGGGACGGCTTCTTTCTTATCACTATAGAAAGCGGCAGGTGCTACCAGAAGAGGCGATGAAGGGGAAGGTTTGGAGGCTGCGAAAACATAGAGAGGATTCTACGATGCACTCAAAATGAGCAGCAAATATAAATGCGCCGAGAGAATTATTACAAATTGTCTTTCGCAGAACGAGTGTCTACGCAGTGATAAGAAAATAAAGGGAGCCTTGATGATTCATTTAAGTCGAGTCAAACAACGAAACAAGATGAAGAGGAAAGGAATTTAGTTCATAAAGCGTGTTGTGGTATAATGAGATTTCAGAATGTCTTCGTATTAAGATGCAGCAGCCATACTTTTGACCCTACAACTCCCAAGTGCTAGTGAAATGTGAGGAGGATGTATAGTAATTATTATTTAAATTCTCATAAAAGGAAAGCAATTAACGTAGATGAGAGAACTCGATCGAATCTTTTTAATTAAGCATTATCCGTTTCTGCTACCATATCTTGACGAATAGAATGTTTTTCATTTAAATTTTGGTAAATTAGAGAGAAAATTTATGTTTCATCTGCTTTTTTCTAGCTCTTGTCGTTTGCTATCATGATATGAAAACTGCTGAGGTATGATGCAGAATAATGTCAATGATTAAGGCCTTTACTTATACATATAATACTAAGAAAAGGGTTACTCCTACGATAATTGCTCTTCGCTTACGTGGGCTAGTTCCGTAGCCTTCTGGTTTAGAGAAGAAAGTAAAAGAAAAAACGAACTATTTTACATAGTTAGACTCATTCCACTCTTAGCTGCTAATGCTTGAGGGGGTGAGGTTCCAACTGGACCTAACCAACATCGTCATCCTCGCAATGTGGTTAGAATTACAATTGTAGGAACTTCATGTCATTTGACTATATAGCATTCCTTATGTTCACTCTGTTCGTAGAAATTGCGTCCACCTTTACTACTTGGTTTAAATTGGATCTTACTTCCGTTAGTTGGATATTGGTAAATTCTTATTTAGTATTTTTCTTCATTTACAAATAGCAAGTTTTATTAATTGAATTATGAATGAGTCCTGAAACGTCACTAATCGATATCTCCAGGTAGGTCCTCCTATTGCTGCTGCAGAAAAAACTGTATTTTAAAAATTAATTGATCCATTGCGTATTATTCTTCCACTATGTGTTCTCTTCAATTTCGAAGGATATTAATTTACTGTGCTCGGGAATGTTAGGTTTTAAGTATAACCTTAAATATTTACTTAAAGAGAGAACAAATCCACGGTTTTTGCTTCTGCTATTTCATTAGAGCAAGAATGCAATACTAGGAACGTTAAGCACATTTTTAAGTGTTTACTCTCATAATTAGAGATTAAATGAAATTCCTACGCAACCACGGAACGAGAAACATCTCTAGAATACATCGTAAATCTTTTTGGACCGCATCCATCGAACCAATCTCGAGTCTCTGTTGAATTAAACTGAAAATAAAACGTTTCTTTTATTACGATCCCGACACGACTCGGATCCTTCAGAGAGAGAGAGGATCCATCTCCAAATTTCTTCCCTCCCCCTTCCCCTTTTCCCCTTCCCTCCTTCTCCCCTCCTCTTCCCCTATTCCCCCCACGTGGGTCAAGGCGCTTATCTCACATCGTTTCCCGCATCCCCTCTTATCAGGAATTCATTAGGAAGGGAATCTTCCGGCGTATTTTCCTTTCCGCGGAAATAAAGTGGATTCGTCGAAGTTGCTCGCCGTAAAGGATTGGTCGTTAAAAACTTAATGAATACAAATTTATTCCCGATCGCTGGGCGAAGTGTTTTTCTGCGGAAATTAAGGCAGCGGATGAATCCTTTTGCAGGCGATACAGGCGCGGGGGAGAAGCGATAGCAGATATTTCACTCAAGAGGCTCTTCCAAACGAAATGCTTTAAAGGGAGATTTTCCCCTCTTTCGAGGCTAAAAATGTCCGGATCGGTCGGGATTTTCTTTGAGATGGGGATGAGGGTTCACCTGAGAAAAGGGTGCGTTCGAGTATCGTCTTATAGGGAAAACTTCATGGAGAGATTATAATACTATGAGTTATGGTTGGCTGTATATCCCTTCTGACAACCGTTCAGCATTCCAAAGCCTTATTTATTCCATTTGTAGCCGTATGACTAAAGAGAAGCTAACTATAGAAATTACTACCATTATCTTCGAAGGGGAAATCCCTATTGTTTTGGAAGGCTTTAGTAAATGTGTGAATCGTTCATAGGGAATGTTTCTTATAGCTTTGGTGGTTTTAACACCATCAGATATCCTCTGGAACTATGCTGATTTTCCTATAGGAAATTTATGTATATATGTATAAGGAACGCTTCTGATAAAAGGATTTGTCTTCAACAATTCAGAATTGCAATCTATCAAATACTTTTTCATAAAATTAATTAATTTATATTTATTATGTTTAGTGTTCCTGCTGCCATACTCTGATGAATGGAATATTTTCGTTTGTCGTGTGGTTCAGGATAGAGAAATATGTATCTTTCATTTTCTTTTTTCCCAGTCTTGATCATGGCAGTGATGAAATGAAAGCAACTGAGGTATGAGTGAATAATTGCACTGATTTTGGTCTCTCCTTATGGAATGCCAAGAAAAGTTTTACTCATAAAGTCATTGTGCTTCACTTCCGTGGACATCTTCCGCTTATAGCATTCTGGCTCAGTGAGGAAAGCAAGGGAAAACTACCTCACTCCTCATTCTTACTAGTGAACCTCATTCCTCTCTGCAAGCTCTTAGTGGCTTATGCCGGAGGGGGTGAGGTACCAACCGGCCTTCGGGCTGAATACTTTACGGACATTATATTTAGGTAAGAGTCGTAGAAAATAACGATGTTTAATTCTATATTTTAAAATAAAATATTAAAAAAGAATTTTATGTTAAAAAACTAATATGACCGTAATTAGTATTTTTTTAAATTTTGTAGTGCATATGTATCCCAGTAATCAAAGGTATATTTTTCGTTCTTTGGTTGTGTTTATAATGTAGATTAGGAAATACGATTTGTTTTACTTGTTAAATCGATAGAACATGTACTATGTACAGTCCTGACCAAAATTAACGCAGCACCGGCCGTAAGGATCGCTAGGTAGGTGCTGCGTTAATTTTGGCCAGGAGTGTACTTCCGTTTGAAACTAAAATATATCTCTCCTTATGAATTATTAATTTTCGAAGACGTTAATAATTATTGTTTCTAAAATTATCGTATTACAGAGAAGAGTATAAATAATTTAAAACAATTTCCTATTTATTTAATTTCAGGAAAATGACCAAAAGCAGTCTATAAAGTAGTTCTACCGATACCGATAGAGTACTAATTCGTACTGTCAACTAGCAATGCCGTCAGTGTATTGCTACGGATTGATGGAATCTAATTGAAGGATAATAAAACTTGCGGAATTGGTTTGCCGAAATTAAAGCCGCTTTTTAGACTTAGTAATCGTTTTACAACTTTTATCGAGAGTTGAAACTTTTTTATGAAATAAACAGTATTCCATGAAAATCTTTAAACTTCGAAATTCCTGCTGTGATTTGGTATCTCAGCATTAGATCCAAGTACATAAAATTTCTTCTTATTTCTACTGTAGACGATGCATATTCTATATTTTAACTTAGCATTCCATTTTTTCTCGATACTTAAGAATTAATCATTAATGAGTTTTGGTTGATATACGATTAATATTTAGCATGACCAGTAGTGCTGGAGGAATTGAAGTTTCGGAAGCATTTGCATCGCATACCGAGAATTGTTAAATAAACATGTTCGTGCGATGGATCACTTAGGACCAGGTTCCATAAATCTCTTTCAAACGCTAATGTTGCTGGAGTGGAATTCAAAGGTGAAGGGCTAATGCAGAACGTGGTACATCCGAAGCGGTGCCTTTTTATAATAATTTCAAAAGTTCGCAGCGAGTATTCCCCCTCGTTACGGAAAACTTGAACGAAATCATCATAAGTTACGTCTTTCAGCATGCGCACCTCTGGAGCTCAGATGCGAAATACCAAATGGATTTTTGAGTACGAATACTTGTGACGTTTCGCCCTAGTAACCTGCGGTCTTTGAAGATGGAATTCTCTTTTTATATGATGGGATTCAAAAGCAGATTTTTCTAGGAGCAGGTGTTGCTTCTAAATGATTTACGAAACAGTTGAAAATACAAGAGTGTTTAACTTTAAATCGATGCCCTCGTGATCCTCGTTTGAAATTCCTTTCACAGACATGGAAACTCTAAAGTTTCCGCTCCACTAAATTTATTTATTTCGAATCTGGAACAATTGAGCATATGAAAATTGAATATGCATTCCGTGTAAGCTTCAAAGCATCTCTATAATAAAATTGAAAAGGCTGCAAATCACAGAGATAAATACAATCGATGACCAGAATAGGCCATGTAAAACAATGCTGAAAGAAAAGCGGGACCTGGTAAATAAAACTTCCTTTGCGAATTAAAAGTTTTCCATTGTTCAGTCTTCTTTGTTTCTTTCTCTCTCTGTAGGCCTTTTGTTTCTAATTGCATTTGAAAATTTAGTTACGAAAGTTTTTACGATTTCTACTCGCTTGTATCGAGCTATTTTAGAGACTTTAAAATTACTTTACTCTAGCGCGTGAAACTACTCGGATCGAAACAAAATCTGGATTTGAATAAAAAATGGATACTGCCCTCTTTCTCGAAAATCTAAAATTTAAATGTTCTTTTCATTCTCCAAATGTTCATCGCGATTCCGATATGCAACTCCTATCTGTCTTTTACGACATTTTGAAATATAAAGTTGGAAAGGAAAGCCAGATCCTCTTTAAAGTTACAAATGAGATATGATGTTTACTTTTCCACAAAATTTATTAATTACAGGATAAAATTTGGTGCTAAGTTGTGACCGTCAATCCAAAATAAAACTAAATAAAAAGTAGACTGAGAATGAAAATATAAGCCCATGTGTGTCATTTTGGTACTTAGCAATACGGTGGACCCGAAAGTGGTTATTTGATGTATGTCTCGGTTGTTTTGTAGTAAATAAATTTATTGGAAAAGTATACATCATAACTGATTGTTTGCTATATATTTCCACAGCGTTGCGGGCATCTCCGTTAATTTGATCTTAAGGAATATTTCATTAACACGAGGGTGATACATTTACATTTACCTAAGGCAGTTATTAAGTACATTATGGGGCATTAAAATAAATTTCTTATCAAATTTTCCAGATAGATCTATCTATATATGAAAAAACTTCTAACCATATTGTTCCTTTATGTCTCGGTATAAAGGTTAAAGTGAGTTATATTAATAAAATCCAGAAACGGATTCTAATATCGCTCTACTGGCATAGACAAGTGAGCAATCTTGACTTTTCAATAGATTCTATTATTAATATCCGTTTCAGTATTATAAGCGAGCTCTAATTCCGGGTCCTGGTTGTAATTTTTACTTGAAAATTTCAAACTAAGCTATTATTATTCAGAAAGTTAAGGGGCTTAGCCCCGCCTTCAATGAGTCATTGCAGTTGGTGATTGATTGATGATTACGGTCATGCGGTGGTACTTGAAATGGAAATCGTATTAATTTCCTTTGATCTGAACGGGAATCGTGATAATATAAAATCTCGTTGCTCAAAGCTTTCCCCATTTGGGTTTTATTTAACGTTATAACCTTTTGCAAAGGTCTTCGGGGCGAAAATTATTATTCAATCGGTTATTTGTTTATCGATTAGTCGATAATCTACTGCTTAATTTCTCGAATTATTTTTTACTCGATTACTTTTTAAATTATTCAGTTCTTTAGTATGAGACATTAAATTTATTGTTTAACTCATACGAAAAATTAATGCTCTAACTCAACAACAAAGAGGAAGAAACCCTTTTTAAGCTATTAATCATTCTAAACAGAATGCTTTCAGTGCATTCATTCATATATCTTTGCAATTAATTTAGAAATTAAACACATTAAAGCGTACAGGTTTTTAACATTCTCTGCTCTACATAGCTGTTGGATAAATATGTAAAATAATAATATTTAATAATAATTAACCAATTTACCACAGTAGTTGTATTTTTATATACATTACTTACACGATGAATTAGAAGTTTAAAATCTTCAATAGCCGTTTTTATCGGCGTTCCTCTTCTCATTCCTCGGTATTCCGAGAAAACAAGAAAGGACACCGCGCTATTTGAGAGCACTCAATACGTATTTCGAATGCGACACATTCTTCGTCAGGACTGAATAGATAAAAAAGCGATCCTTCCAAAAGAATAAACACATTCAGTGAAAATATGAATGGAAAAATATATAGCCATAATGGCTGAAAGGGTTTGTATTATACATACAGAGATTGTTTTTTAAATAATCAAAAGGATGAATACGAGCCCCTTAGATGTTCCGGCATATACAAGTTAACCTGTGATGACCGTTATGCAGTATACACAGGTCAAACGGGTCGTGTTAATGAGCACAAAAAGTCATTTGAAAACATGTCATTCAATTCCCATTTCGCTAAACACTTACTTATAAGCAAACATACTTCTTCCATCAACCCAATATTCTTCACCACATAAAGAAAGGGCAAAGGATGACATTTCACGAAATGAGACAAATTCTGATTCACCGGTTATCTCGGGAAAATAGTCACCAACGAGTGCATTCCAACTAACAGTTCTCCCCTTCTCTTATGCACCCTCCCTAGCCGTTCTACAACCCCACCTTCAATACCTTCTCCTTCTTGTCTTCTCCCTTCTCCTATTACCCTCCATTAACTCATTTATATAGCTGTGTGTTTCCTGATGTGGGAACGTGCCGACACCGGTCGCTGTTTCTGGTGTCTTTTAACTTGTGGATGTGTATCAGTTTCTTTTATTTTATTTTTACTCGTAAAAATAAATTAATTTTAACATTGAAATGAACTTCCACTCGGTAAAGCCTGAACTCATTGAGTTTTTATCAATACTCAAACTGTGACTTGAAGTGTATTTTTGATGAAAGAGTCCCTATCGAGAGAGATACGTATACCGTCGCAACAGCTATTAGTTTCATACTGTATTCTTTTCTACACCTGCAGTAGTTTTTTCAATTTTTGAAGTGCTTATTTATTTACTCAGGGCATTGTCTTTCAAAAAGTTCAATGTTCGAATATCAGCAGATCTTTAACGATTTTTCTTTAATTTTTCTTTTCAAAGAAACATCTATTCTCAGTTGATTCAAATATTTAATTTAAAAATGATCCTGTTGGTATCAACAAAAATGGCTAATCTCGAATGAGATATAGTATTCTCAGAAGATAATACAGCCACGAAGTACTGATGGCCGCTGATAAGCTGGAGCGATCGTAATTCCACTCCGGATTTGGCCGTATTGTAATGCCCTTTCATCTCCAGTCACTCAGAAATCAGCGCCCTATTCCAAAGGCTGTTATCATAAACACCTCCCATCAACAGATCCTCGATCGACGCTAAAACACACGCGGCCCTGCGATTGATAGTCAATCTTCATCCCAACGGCCGAGTTTAATAGTTTTCTCCTCAACAAAATCTAATCTCGGATTTCGTAGACTCCCGATAGGCCCTCTATTACTGGCTATGAAATTCCGCCACCTAGAAGCGATACTGGAGGATGGCCACTACAATTTTAGCCCCGGCTCTGGGATCTTGTTTGCATTCCCCGCCACCAGAGGGATAAAAGAGAGGAAGTGAGATTGCACCCAAGCGTCAAGAGTTACGAGTGCTCATGACCCAAATCGAATATTGCGCGCCACTGTTAAGGTTTTCATCCCAAACTCGGAGGTGTTATTGCTTCCGCGGGACTCTTTAAAACCATCTTGTTATCGGCTAACGGTTTTGAGGGGCAGGTGCAGCATATCTCAATCGAGGCCTTTAAACACTCGCTGTGATGCTGCAGTATCGCTGCAATAGAGGGGAAAATACGCGGCTGAAGATAAAGTTAAATGGAGTTTTCTCCAGCTGGAAATTCAATTTCGTTTGGGCATTGTGTTTATTTTGGCGCTGAGGGATCCTAAGCGATTTTTTCTACGGTACTCCTGTTTTATATCCTAGGTTTATTCAGGGATGAGATATCCCTGCAATAGATTTTTCGTTTTCCTAGATAAGAATAATAGCATATACTTAAGATTTGAAAAATGTTTTAATAATGGTAAGAATACCTTTGCAGAGCTATATTTTAGCAGGATAAGGGTGCGTTTTTCAATTACACAACCTCCCTCAAATTTTATTAGTAGCAGAATATTTGAGGAGAGCATTGACAGTGAATTAGAAGCCTTGGTTTGCTTTTATTGCAAACAAAATGCGCGGAAATGAAATGTGAACTTCCATAGTCTATGCAATTGAAAGAGTATCAGACTTAACTTAATTTTCATATCAATTTATGATAGAAAATTGAACTTAGTTGCCCCTCTTGACATCTAATAATGAAATTAGTATATATTCTGATGATAACTACTAAAATTGGTATTATATAAGTTTAGGCATCAGAAAAAGAGTACCCAATAAGGATAGAAAACCATTTATCCAACATATAAAATTTGGAATATGTATAGAAGCACGTATACATCTACAAGACTCTGAATTCATGGAAGGTTTCCGTCTATGAAAAAGTTTATTCATATTTTGGACATTTTTTAGAACCTAAACTTTTTTTCGTACTTTAATAATAACGCCCCTGTAGCCAATGCGCTGACAAAATATTTGAGGAGAACCGGATCTGTTTACTTTTAAACAGACGTGAAAAGTTGTTTATTTTCTTGAGCAAGACCTGTGGCAGAAACCCAAGTCGAGCTTTTTCGTCTAAAAAAGGAGTGAAGGACGACATATAACTGATGCATGAAAAGGAAATTAATGAATGGGTGGGTGGGAGAAAGTAAACTTCTCATGTATTTCGTAATTTATGATTTAAAAAATAAATAGTATCAGAGGCTATTTTAATTGTCATTACTACGAGATAAACAAATAAAAACTCTCCTCTCATCGTGGAATGTTTCCTTAAGGATAAATTTGTTCTTTATATTTTTTCTTCTGTTATAGGCGAGTTTGATATTGATTTTAATGTTTGAACGTATTTTTTCTTTACTCACAATGTAAAAATCGTTAAGACGTATTCAATAAATGAAAATATAATGACAGAATTTTTTATAGATTACTATTTATTTAGGAAAAATTCATGGAAAAAGCTTTGAGCTATTGATAAAAGTTATCGTGAGCCAACAGATTGTTACGACAGCCGTTCGCTTTATATTTGTTTACCCGTCTCGAAGGCCATGATTTTCCTGCGCCATGAGAGGTAAATTCATATACGCCAAGGCTCTGCTGCACCTCTCCATTCCTTCAATACGTAATTATTGGTTTACTAATCGATTGCATAACAGTCTTCCTATTTGGAAGGGCATCTTCACCGCGGAGGCTATTTCAGCTTCCGATGGTACGCTTAGTTTTTTTTCCTGAGAGGATTAACCAAAGCAATTTCCGTTCGCTTCTTCCCTCCTGGAAAGCAGGAAAAATAAACGTTTCTCGCTGCGTAGGCCAACCATATCCATCACGTCACTCTTACACTTCTTTGGCGGGATGAGCCCAAGTATCTGGGATGCCGCAGAGTATTTCCTAATCTCGTTGTAAGGCTCGCCTCCATCGATTCCGAATTCTCCTGTGTTTTCATTTCCTTTCTCAATCTGCTCTTTTGGGATCCGTTTTGGATTTATTTTTCGAGCTGGAATGTTTTTTAGGACTCGTGGACTTCACAAAATCCGTAGTTATTCTTTCTTGTTTTTTTTTTAAATTCTGATCAGCCAGCTGAGGTTGAGATTTGTTAATGATCACGTTGTATTTTTAACATCTAGATTGAGGGTAACCTATTTACTATTTTCTGTATGCTTATAATACAAGTATAAGGGGGTCAAATTGAATTATAGATTATAAAATCTTTTTATCGGAGTATTTGATGTTCTCAATTCTTGAATGAGACGGTTTTTGGTGTTATCCTGTGGAACTCCTTCATAATAAATGAAAAGAACAACTTTGTTGAGTCCACAAATTTTAATAATCACAATCACGACCTAGGTTTCGTTACTGCGTAACATCCTCAAGTGAAGGCTAAATTTCGGAGAGCCCGAATATAAGCAGGAAAGGGGGGGAAAGAAGGGATGGGGGTAGAGGAAAAGGAAAGGAGTAAGGGGGAAAAGGGGGTAAAGGTAAGGATTGGGGGGGGGGGAAGGGAGAAACCACCATCAATTCCATACAATTAGCAAGGTCAATACAACGTTAAGAGGAATACCTCTTAGAAGTCATAACAAGGTCAAAAATACAAAGTATACAAGAGAATGCACAATACATCTTGTAGGTTGAACGGAGGTTGTTGACAAGTAGCAATAAATAAATAATAAATTATATAAAAACTTATGTTAAAAGAGAACCGAAGCCATAACCCCGAATAATAATAACGGTTATCAGAGCGAAATTGTTGATAGATTACTGAAAAGAAAAATGAAAATTCTTGCCCAAAAAGAGATTTACAAAACTCCTCCTATTCAAACCGAGGTTCGACAATGGCGGAGATTGCCCTACTTAGGACCTTTATCTTTAAAAATAAAAAACCTATTCCCCAAAGATAAATTTAGGGTTGCATTTTATAATAGTAATACTCTGCGAAATTTAATTTCCAACCCCAAAGACAAAATTGTAAATGAAGAAAGAAGTGGGGTGTATAAGCTTGATTGCAATGACTGTAACGGGGTCTATATAGGACAGACTGGAAGGAATTTTTAAAATTAGGATTAAAGAACACAAGAACTGTTTCCTAAAAGAAGGGGAATCCTCTCATTTTGCTAAACATTTGCGGGACAAAAATCATACTAGTTCCTTCATACCTACCATTCTCCATGTAGAAAATAAAGCCCCCAGACGTGATGTTTTAGAACAAATCGAGATTTTGAATTTTAAAAAATCTGAAAACTTCGAGGTAGTAAATGAGTTTTTGTTTCCGTCCCACTCCCCCCTACTGGATATTCCCCAACTTTATTATTAAATTGTCTTAGTAGATTTTTATATTGGCGTCTTCCCTTTTATTCGGGGTTATGGCTTCGGTTCTCTTTTAACATAAGTTTTTATATAATTTATTATTTATTTATTGCTACTTGTCAACAACCTCCGTTCAACCTACAAGATGTATTGTGCATTCTCTTGTATACTTTGTATTTTTGACCTTGTTATGACTTCTAAGAGGTATTCCTCTTAACGTTGTATTGACCTTGCTAATTGTATGGAATTGATGGTGGTTTCTCCCTTCCCCCCCCCCAATCCTTACCTTTACCCCCTTTTCCCCCTTACTCCTTTCCTTTTCCTCTACCCCCATCCCTTCTTTCCCCCCCTTTCCTGCTTATATTCGGGCTCTCCGAAATTTAGCCTTCACTTGAGGATGTTACGCAGTAACGAAACCTAGGTCGTGATTGTGATTATTAAAATTTGTGGACTCAACAAAGTTGTTCTTTTCATTTATTCTCAATTCTTATTAGATGTAATTTTAGAAATTATTAACTCGATACCAGCAACTGTGATCATGATAGAAAGAATTCAATTACCATCTTTTGATGAAATTCGCATTTTTACTTTTTATCGATAAAGTATGCTATATTGTGAATAGATCTATAATTTTCTCTTAAATATATACCTTGTACGATTTTATTTACGAAACATCTATACAGGAATTGAAAATGTGGCTTTTAATATTTATTTTGTTATTGAATGCTTAAATTAATTTGAAGATTATTGTACTTGAGTAATGGGGCAGAGGAATAGGGATAACTATTTCTGGAGATTTAAGTCAGAAGCATAAGAATAATAAGATATGAGAATACCAAAAAGAGAATATTAACAAATAACAGAATGTTTGAAAAAAGGATTTCTATTGCTTTCTATTCAAAATTAAAGTACCACCCGTTAATTTTAGGAGACAGGTTCATTTTGCTCCGGATTACAATAGAGCTCACCTCTGGTTCTTATACTACCTTAGTAGTTTCTATTCTAGTTCTGTTTTACTTCCTTAGATCCATCCAAATAAGATTTGCCTTACAATTGTTTAGCATAAGTTTTATTACAACTACTTCAGAAGTTTTATTCCATCTAATTTTAATCTATCGTTCTCTTACTACAGTAGATTTTTATTGGAAAAGATCTAGTGTTTTTTTTGTTAGATTTTTATTGATTTTAGTTATTGCTCACGCATGCATTATTTGTTTTGACTGATACACTCAGAAAAACCATCGCAATACAACTTTTTCATAGTTATATGCGAGCAATTTATATCCATTTTTCATCGTCATTCCAGTTGACGATCCTTGAATTAGATAATATTGATCGTTAATAAATTAGCAAGGTAAATTCATATTCAGATCTTTGTTATTATTTTCTGCAGAGTCAGCTGAGTCTGTTGATGTCAACCTCGATTCGAATGATGTTTATGCGTAATTAAAAAATAAGAGAACCTCGCTCTTCGGTAATTTAAATAAAAACATTCATCAGACATATGGATTCCACTTTGATTAGATTGAAGCATCGATCATCTCGTTTGTGATTATCGGCTTAATTTTACGGACTTTTCACTCGCAAAGAAATTAAATATATGAGGATGCAAGGTAACCATGAACCCAATACATTCATAATGAGGGGGATATGGAACGCTCTTCGGCACAAACCGCACATTTGAATTTTATGCGGGACCATGGTTTTGCAGCACTCCTCTCTTTCTACCATTCATCATTTATAAATGTCACTATCAAGAGACTCAAATGTTCGGTTATAAAATGCATCCACCATTCACCTTCTGAAACAAAACATATCATAAATCAAAGTTTATTGTGACTTTGGATTAGGTTATTAATAGGTTTTATTCTACATAATTATATTTTATCATTATCATTTATGGTTATTAGTAATATCTTGATGGAGCAAGACATTTGAATCGTATAAAGTTTTAGTCTTCGAAAACAAATATTCGTTTTCCGTCGTATATAACCTGTGCTAATAGTTCTAGATACTAATAATAGTTCTTGGTGGAAGAGAGGCTTAAATGGGTCTAAACTCGCCTAATAAAGGGTCTATATAGTTTATTTGCCAATTTACAGTTAATTATGCTCTTATACACAGTTTTTGGAGATCCTGGTGTAACTTCTCCTTTTAGATATTTCCAAACTCTATTAACCCTTTCTGTCCGTACGTGCAATATATTGGACACCATTTTCAGTGCTTATTATACATTGTTCATATTAATTAAATATTTATTTTTATGTTTTGCTTCTTTGATTTTAATATTATGTTAATACTGTATCAAATTAGTCTCATAATAAGATTTTACTGCTTATTGAATAACGGAATCATCAACTAAATTGAAAATAATTTTTTTTCGTAGAGAAAATTCAGGTCAGAAAATCTTAAATTCAATTAAAATCTATTACAACACAAATATTGTTATTGAGGCAAGGTATTTTTTAAACTTTAACTGACTTGATTTACAAAAGATAAACGAAATTGATAATAATAGATAATAGAAATATATACCAAAGTGGTCATTAGAACGTAGAACTAAATTTTATTTTTAAATGGGGTACATTTTACAGCAAGGCTCCACTATGCAATTGGAAATGTCATGATCACACAAGGTTTCATGTAAATGTCGATTAATTATTATTTGTAACTCTTCGTTATTTAGGAATGTGGGCCTAATTAGTGCGCACCATCCAGAATTAGACTCTTTCCATGTCCTTTCCTTTATCCGTAGTCGATGGTTTCCCTCCTTCCCTCAGTTTTAACTACTCTCCCACTTCCCCAAAGCCCTCCGTCATTAGCACTATACACCCATTTCCTCCGAAAACGTTTTCCCCCATCGGCCCTCTCTGCTGCCGGTGCTGACACCTGGGGCCAACCCCACTTCGGAGAACATCAGCTGATTGTAACGTCCATGCGGGGGAATGCAGGAAATGGATGCGAAAGACAGGAATGCGTACCAAAGGGTTAGGAGAAGGGGATAAGGGAAGAAATGGGGTGAAGGTTTTGCTCTGTGGGTGGAGGACAGGAAGATGTTTCGACGTAGGTTAGCGCCCATTTGGTTCGGTCGAAAGGGATAGCGTTCTGCGGGAAAGACAAGAAGAATGTGAAGCAGACGCTGCAATGTGTTCAATAGTGGGGACCCGATAACCTGTTACGAGATAACTGCAAACCGCATCGGGGTTTTTGTCGGTGGGCCACTAAAGCATTGCGAGGAAGCGACACAAAAGCGGAATCATAAAGTCGTAAAAAATGAAGTCCTCTGATAGCGCTATTAATTCCGGTGGACAGGGCGTTTTGTAAATAGGTGTGCGGAACGTTAAATCATCGCAATCTTTCCGCTCCGTTAATAACGAAAGTGGTTTAATTGTCATAGCAACTCGTCCAAACGGACTTCCTCGCATTCACTTTCGCGTAACGTGTCGTTCTCTTTGATACGACTATTTTATGCTTTTGGGAGAAGCTTTGCGAGTGTCGTTGATTGCGGTGAATGAAGGGCGAGTATCTCTTTGAGTAAAGAGTTCTCGATTGGTGGAATATTAAACAGCTCTGTTTAAAATTAATCAACGCAGAAGGGCATATGATGATATCAAGGTTTGGACTTGATAACGCAGTGAACGTCTCTGAAATTTCAGAGGATTTTGTATTATTATATTATTTCAGGTTTTAAAAATTGAACTAAGTTGAGAATCATAAAATGCCGAGTTAATATGAAATTTTGATTAACATAAAGTTTCAAGGTTAAAAATAAAAATCTACGTCCTAAATTTATCCTTTAAATCTCGGTAAAAAGGTATAGCTGAGTTATATTTTATAATTTTATTATTTAATAACATCAAGACTGATGTCGCCCCACTTATCTAAAAAAATCTTGTCTTTACAACGAATTCTAAGATAAATCACCCGTTTTCTCCCATTTTAACAAACGGTATCAGCAATTCCCAATTTTGAGTCTTAGTTGTAATTTTTAATGGAAACAATGAAATGAATCCGGTCCGGATAAGATATCAGTTGTCCAGATCTCGTGACATTGAAAGATATCGGTTAATCAATCAAAGGTATTTAAATATTTCTACTAATTATTTCCAGCAATTAAAGGAGATAGTTCGATGGGAGGCGTGGTAATTGAGTCGTTTCAGTGCGGCGATTCGATTTAATCCTCGGGTTTTCCACATAGAAATTACCTGCAAATCAATCCCTAGCCTAAAACAGAATTTGGGGAATTATTAATTGCAAATTTCACGGACGATAGTGAAAAGCAAATAATCAAGGGATGTCTGCTGATGAAAAACAAATACACCCGTTTCCATTTCACACGATTTAATATCAACGATAGAAATTCGAGCTTTTGGGTAAACAATTCATTTCATGATTAATTTTCGGAATTTTCTAAAGAGCTCTTCGGCAGGCCATGCTGTCATAGAAACAAAACGGATCCAAAGCGAACGAAAAAAAGTCGCGAAGGATAATTTCGATTTTCCATCACCACGGAGGATAGAAAAAGTCCTCTCCCACGATCTCTAGCTATGTTTTTTCCACTAACGTCCCTGGAGGTATCTATGGAAGCTTTTCAGCATTGAAAAAAAAACGGCGAACTTAAGCGGGATCCGCTTGATAACAAGAGAGCTGGGAACAAACGTCTGCATGCCGGAAACCCAATTTAAATCGCCTCGACCTTTTTAAGTCCGCGAGGGAGCATTATCTACGTCAGCGGCAAATGTTTGAAAAAATCGGTGAAATAAAAAAGGGAACGAGAGCGACAGATGGAGCACAGTGTAAGCAAATACTCTCTCCTCTTTCTCCGCTTCTTCTCTGCTATTCGCCGCTGCCCCTCTCTCTCGCTCTCTCTTTCCCATATTCTTCTTCCGTATTGCTTTTGCTTGCTTCTCTGAGCTTATATCAACATTTCCTCCTTAGACCCCAAAGCTGCTCCGTTAATGCAATATCATTGAAATTCACAAAATGCATTTTATGGCGTTAAAAAATTGGTTTATGATGAAATGAAAAAGTTACCTTAGAGCTTACGATGGACATTCAGTTTTAATAAATATTATTGCCATCTAGTTCCCTAACATTATCTAATGGCTATTTAAATATTACTACATATAGTTATTACTTCAAATAAATGTCTTCAAATAAATTTTAAAACTATTAATTTAGTAAATTTTCCGTGAACAATCAAGGGCACTTACAACAAATGCTTCCACTCTACAACAGGAAACAAATGATGACTTATTTTACTTAGCAGCATTATACTGCTTAGTAGGTTTGGTAGTGGGATACATTTCCAACAAAAATATATTGACTTGCAAATATTGCATTGGAAATCCTATATCCTATACCCTATTATCCTTCCCTATCCCATATGTATTTATTTAAACATGGGATCTCAGTACTTTACATATCCTGCATGCTGCATCTCGGAGTGTGGGAGGGGATATCTGCGTTCTATGGAATACTCCTTCTAAATCTATAACTACTTCTGATTAGTGATATTTCATTGAGTACTTGGAGAGTAAGTCAGATGATTATGTTTGAGACACCACCCAAATTGCAATATTTGACTTAAGTAGATGAACATCAAAGATCCAGATTTTAAATCATGATTTACTACAGTGATAAATCCAAACCACCAACACAAAGCTATGTAAAGTTGGGGTCAACATGCATGATATTAATTACAACTACATATGTACTCTGTAAGCTGCCTTTTTACATACGGCAGGGGGTGCATGCACGGTGATTCTAATTCCCTAATCGATTAATCTCGCCTATAGTACGAGGAAAAGACTGAAATCTTGAAGTCAATCCTTCGGCCATCTATTTCCCTGAGATACCTCGCAATGTTTTAATGACCTATATAACGAGGAGGAAGCATAATATCGGCCACATTCTCTTAGAAGGTAGTATCTCTAAATTTATTAAGTAAATTGAGTCGTTGTTTACGCATCTTCTAACGATTCCTATCCTGAATCCTATGAAACCTGACTAGAGGAGATTCACTTGGGGAATTCGTTGAAGACTTTTGAGGAAGTGTAGCAATGAAAAAGCGTAACTGTGTTCGAGTAAATGGGCCTTTTAATTCGCTTTAATGATACCAACACGCACCCATATCAGCCGAATGCATAGAGAATAACCAACAGTTTACTATTAATTCTCTAATCTTATTCCCATTCTATTTAGTTATGTTCAACCTTTGAGTAACGCTCACCGCTCTGTTGTTGCAATTCTTTCCGAAACGTACAGCTTCTCATTGTACTTTTTCCGGTTCATGAATGCTACACTTTTCAGCAGGGTCCCGTGGAGTAATTTAACTAGGATCCCATACACCTTTGCATGGTTCAGATACTGGATGCTATACGAAAGGGAACGTGTTCAATTTAGGTTGGATTTCAATACCGTTCTTGTGACATTCTTTCAGTCTCATGTACTTGCGGGACGTGGAATGAACATTTTGCGCCTGAGCGGTCGGGGGTAGGGAAGATTTACTCCCCGGCAGTTTCCCCGCGATTTTTATTTTCGTTTCACTCCCTGCAACGGTTTTAGCAATCAAGAATCTCTCCTCTCTTTTGTGCCTCCACGATTGAAGTGGTAGGCGTTCGCATTCTGGATGACCCTCTGGCGAGCAAACAGAGCCCCAGAGGGACACAAACGTCCGCGGAAGAACTTTCTGAGGTACGTCGTCACAAACCGTACTTTTTCCTTTTTTCTACTATTCCCATTTTGCATCTGCTGCATTATCTAACCCGATTCAGGACGTATTGAGGACGCGATGGTTTACGAGAAGATATGCACGCTCTCCGTATTACTTTGATTTTGTTCGTTTTAAATTTGCCAAAAATGCACATAAAATATGAATAAATTATATTATCAAACGAGTATCATAAAGCGAATAATATATGTTCTGCTTAAGTTTGAAGAGCTTCACATTTTTGTACTTAAAATCGAGTGAAAACATAATATATAACGAAATATTGTTTCTCAGTATCTGTCGCTATTCGGTATGAGGCAAAATCCATTCTTTGGCTAACTTTGCCGAAAATGTATGGTTCAATGAATTCGGTTTTAGACTATTTATGTAAAAAATGGTATAACTATCAATTGCTTAAATTTCTTGGATCCTCATTGCTAAAAATGAACTTGAAAGGGTTAAAATATCATATATCTACTTTTCACACGCCAAAATGAAGCGTGTTTAATCTAATATAGATGTGAATCTAATATGCACTTACTATAAACCGTGATAATTGATAGCTTATACCAAAGATGTAGTATTGAAAGGCTAAGACGGTGTGGCTATGAATGAGCTTGGGTTTTCACTAAGACCTTTCAGGTAATTGAGCGTTGTTACTATTATTTTATAAATTATTATTATTACATAAATAGGTTTATCATGAAAAAATAAGATGTGAACTAAGTATGAACCATGTATTTACTTTCTCGATATTTGATTGATTGACCTAAAATTAGGAGTACAAAGACACATAAATATGGTTAAAATATTTCTATAGATACATGGTAAGAAGAAAGGAAGAGATAATCTACATAGACCTTGGAATCCACACAATATGTCAATCTATTCAAACTATTTGGGGCATAAGAATTTAAATAATGAGAAAGCAATTTCAGCAATTTGCCGTATAAAAGTATTAAAAACAGAAGTAAAACGCATATATCGAAAAATATCACAATATTAAATACAATATTCTTGTAAAAGGTATAATAAAACCTTAGGAGGATAATAGGAAATACTTGAATAGAATAAATTTAAAGCATATAAGTAGATGAAATTTCAAATACGAATACAAAGTATAACATGGTATGTTGAATACACGCATTTAAACTTGCATATCAGGTCTTGAGGACAAGAAATCTCATTGGAGTTGAAAAATCCATTCAATCAATAACGATAGCTCATCTATTGAGATTCATCATCCACAAAAATTAATAGTTTCTAATCACTTTCGGTTCAAAAGAGGTTCTTGAATATTCCCATCAAACGTGAATATTTTTGCATATAAAAGATCGTTTACTGAGCTTCGCTTCAAATTTCAGACCAAAATTGATGTTCGGCCAATTAATTAGATCAATTTTCGGATCACGCTAAACTTTCAAACCCTTTGACTCGGTGCCGTTCCGTTGCAAAGCGGTAGAATTTCAGCTACCGAATTGTAAAATTCTTTCGGAACCCCCTTTGAACGACCCTGAATCTCTTCCTTTCTTATTACATGAATATGGCTTCTTTCATGTGCTCTGCCTCTTTCACCCTATATTGCCATCCCCTCACAGAGGTTTCCACGCGGCAAAAACTAAATTCCCATCTCTGTAGGGATTCGTTTCAACAACGGAGCTCCACATTTGCTCTTCTCCGCGGAATATGGGGAAATAGGAGAAAAGATTCTCATACGGCGATGTGTTCTCACTCCGTGACTTTTTCTCCGTCACCATGAGACCCTATTCTGGAGAATTTGGCTTGTTGAAAAAACGCAGCGCAAGAAAAAGATGCAAATCGAATGGCTACCTTCAAATTTCTCCGCGGTAGCCTCTCTTTATCTTTCATTAACTCGTTCAAGATACTGACCAAGTGGACAGAAGAGAAACGAAATAAGAGAAGTTTTTTTTTTAGGCTTTAGTGACTATAGCAGTATAGGTATACTATAGTACAGTAGCTATAGAAATGAGGGAAAAAATATTGTAGACTAGAGTAATGTGAGAAATTTTGGAACACGACTACTAATGAATTAGAGGTGTAGAATCTCCAATAGCCGTGTTTGTCGGCGTTCCTCGTCTCATTGACTGGTATTCGGAGAAAACAAGAAAGGGTAGCCGCAGCTGAACATCAAAGAACACTCACACAAAGGGCAGCAACCTTTTCTTGTTTTCGCCAAATACCGGTGAATGAGACAAGGAACGCCGACAAAGACGGCTATTGGAGATTTTATACCTCTAATTTTATTGACCTCAGCTTGGATTTTTCTTCCGTTTAAATGTCTTACTCCCCAAAGAAATGAGATATATACTTTCCGAATATATGTATATATATTCGGTAAGTATATATCTGAATATATTTTTCTGAAGATATATTTCATGGTTAACCTCTTCGGGAGAAAAAGTGGGATGAAAATGCAATATGTACGTTTTCTGATCCTATTTCGTCGAATTTTGTTCATTGCTATGATTGAATTTCATCGAATTTAAGAGGTCTAATTTCTATTCAAAGAATGATCAGCGGATCATTAGGATTATACATTCACTTCTGAATTTTGGATAAAATTCGCAAAGATTTGAATTTATTAACTCATAATAGTGAAATAATTTTTCCTTATTGAATTAAATCATGGTAACCTCCATTCTTAACGACATATCCAAATGACAGATTTTGGAGATTACAAGACTAAGTGCTAGGATGATAAAGGCTACTCGGAGAGATTAACTGTGGCAACAAGTTTTCAGTAACTTTATTTTTCAAAGTAGATATCTTTGTAGGAAAGATCGAGTAAAATTCAATTCTAAATATTACAACACAAATATAATTTCCTCCGATTATTCTTTCAAGGAATTGTTTTATTCTCGAAGAAACACTAATGAGCAACGCAATAGACCAACTAATCTACTTTTATATCACTTTAGCACTTGCTCCGGCATAGGGAGTTGAGGAGGGGACTATAATTCTTTCCATACGGAGAGTTTGGCGTGGGAAATCAAATAGCCTTTCCCTTCCTGATTCCTCTACGGGAATTGTCGGCTTTTCAGAGTCGTTGGGGACTTAATTAATTACATTCAGTTAATCCATTACATGCACCAGGTCTACTCTCGTAAGGATAGACCTCCACGACGAAAGGGAACTCGAAATTTGCTCCATGTAAATTAACTTAACATAATGATAGCGAGGTGGAGGAGAGCCATATTTTTCGTCATCTTATAATTAGAAAAGTCATAATAATGAGACAACAAGGTGATGATAATCATAAATTACACTAATAGTACCCACATAATAATTATTATATAATGGTTTGGCCTTATATTAAGGCTTTTGGTAAAGATTTTTTGAAGAGTTAATGTTTTTATTATATTTGCCAGTAAAGAGATTCCTCAAGAGCAAATATCATTTAACCATATGTTATTATTTATTTTTAAAGATAGCGTTATCGCTTTAATCACCATCCTTTTGGTTTAACTCAGTCACCCACCTTGGAAGGAGTTAGGCATAAAATGCCTTGGTAGCAGGAGGGTTAAATCAGGATCTTAAAACATTATTATTCTATTGTATGAAGAATGTACTTTTCCTTATTTTGCGTTCAAACTAAGGCATTTGGGAATATGATATAAATAGCTTATCGTACTTGTAGCTTTATCGGAAAGAACGTTATAATATATTTACCACTTCCCATCATTTCAAATAAATATATCTAATATTTTAAAAGAGAGAATATCCGAAGTCATCTGATAGGTGGAAAATACAACACTTCGTTATCTACTCGTGATATTTTATATTTATTTTCCACGTTTATTTGAGTATCTAAAATTTATTCTTTTGAAACATATCATGTTTAGAAATTAAATTCGAATGGAATCATAATTATTTATCGATCGACCGAGCAATTATTTAAATAACTGCGAGTGCTCTTAATTTTATTTGGTTCATTTAGTGCTGGAATTTCCCGTTGAACACATGTTTGCATTTGGGGATTCTTGGAATGCGTCAAGCTATAACGCGTCTCAACCTTTGGGTAAACTCCCGTTTCCCCAATTCCTATCAATTTGAAATTATTCCCGCTCCTTGCATCGATTTCAAATTCGCCATTCTTTTATTAATCGAAGCGTATTTGGAATAATTCACCGAGGGAGCTGAAGGAGCGCTTATAGCGTTCAGCCGTAATTCACAGTTGCGTTCCCTCACAGCGACGTTCCGAGATAATTAATGCACTCAGCATGATGTCTCCCCGAGAGATTAGATTAATCCCCTGTGCTTTCTGTACCTCTCCTCCCCGTTGGCATATCCTACACCTTTTCTCAATCCTTTCCCTTGCTTGCTAGATTTACGTGATACATGTCTTTACCTTCCTATTGTACATACTTAGTTTTTGATACCATCGTCGACTGTCAAGCTTCCTTTACAGTTTAAATGTGCGAAAATCTATGTAACCTAGCGTTTAAAAAAATTTAATTACTTTCGGGAGAGTTAAGCATCCGTTGACTTGCTCCTCAGATATTATTTATCTTATCGATAATACGATAAAACGTTTCTAATCTGTGCTATTTCATGAAACAAATCCATATGAAGACCTCATGATCCCCTTAACCATCAAAAACCCATAAGCCCTTTTATTGAAATCATATTTAATTTGTTGAAAGACTTGTGGATTAATTCGAGTTAATCAGCTTATAGCGATAGAAGATGTTTGATGTCATTTGTCATTTATGTTGGACGAACGGAGCTAATTTTGTAAGAGTTCCTTTAATACTTTAGAAATTTTGTCGTGCCGATATTTATACCGATATGAACGTAAATACCTACCCCAAGTATCGATTTTTGTTTCTGAGCTGTATTATGTCTATGTAAGAACCCTGCAAGCCGCCTTTCGGCGTGTGGCAGAGGGTGCAGAGGTGTACCTTGACTCTATTTTCCTGAAATTACTCTATTTTCTCGGTCTTCTTGTTTGAGTATTTCTTCGCTGGGATTTTTTTATATTCAAATACTACTGCGTGTTTCTTCATTGGTGTAATATACGTTTATGAGTAGCATTTTATTCAATTTTGTAATTTATTAGAAAATAATTCAGCATACAATTAAACAGAAATATGTATCATCTTAGATGTATCACCCAATATATAATCTATTTACGTATACATTGCATTATTTTCTAAGGAGCTACTTACCTTCCGGCTATTCATGTGGCTATGAAGTACATGAAATGTGAATCTTACTCCCAAAACGTCGAATATGGGGTACGCGTCGTGTAACTTTCTTGATTTTTCGAAGTGAGAGAAATTTTAGACGGATTCACTTCATTTTGCATGGAGTCTCGCAGTTTACTTTCCATAACATTTGTGAACGTAAAAACGTGAATTAAATTAATTGTATCGACTATTTTATATATAGTGTTCCAATTAGATAAAAAGAGACCAAATCCAAAAGCATATTACAATACATATAACACACGGATCATTCCTCGCAAAAGATGCTGGGAAAGAGATTGGAATTACGAATGTATGTTACCTTCTTTCAAATTCGTAGTCTTTTCATTTCATCAGGAGAGATGAGAAAGATATTTTCCAGGCTGCCAAAAAGCATAGCATTGAAATCGAATCAATTGTCAGATTAAAGTGCCTCACGCAAGATTGCTACCAATTTGATCTTGAAGTCCAGATTACAATGCTTTGAATTTCTTTTTTTATTCAGTGCTATCTAAAATAATTTCCATTTGAATAAATATCATTTTGCAAATCAATAGCATTTTTGCAAAACGTATCCATTGATATGATTGTCTTCCTGCAAAGTAAGTACCTTAAAGTACCATACGAAAGACCTTAATCAGTGCTGTTATTAAACAGCATCATTCATATCTAAGCAGCTTTTGTATCATCACAAGCATAATCAAGATTATGATGAAAGTAAAAGAAAGACACTTCTTTCTTGATCCTTTACCAAAGCACAAATTAAAAGTGTTACATTCATCAGGATAGGCTTGCAGAAACAACAATTTTAATCCTGCCCAAAATAACTAAAGCAAATAATATTCCATTTCAGTCTAGGGAGTAGTCGAGTAGTCCCGTAGTAGCGGGAAGTTATCAGAAAACAATTACTAAAGCATATTTAGGATATTTTGCAGAGTTATAATGAATTTATATAATCACTTAATAATGAATTATTCAATAATGATGGTAATAATGAGCAGCTGACTGAATTACCACCATATCTAATTCATCCCTGTTCATGTATAACTTTATGATTTTTTATTTATTTTATTTGGATAATTTGATTGATTTGCAGGGAACGCTATAATATTTCGATATAAGTAAGAAAATACGCTATATGTTTCGTAATTCATAATTCACTTCGTGCTTATCAGTTCGTATGTAGTACTTTCTTATTAATGGGATATTATTTTAAATGTCTACATTGTATTTTGTAATTAAAATGATATGAGCAAGTTGTTTAAAGAACTGGAAAAAGTACACGCACTGTTTACTCCTCCGTACACACTACACGATAATAGACTATGAAAACTCTCAGCGACCTCCCGGATGAGTTACGGGATTTACTAATCACTTAATTTATGAAGGCTCAGAAATTTACATACGAAAATTGGTTATGATCACTGACGTAACTTGGCTGAAGATAAGAGAGATAGATTGGTATTTCTCTGGCTGAATTCAAAATTGCTAAGCGATGTTTGACATGGGATTGAATTGCTGTCGAAAGATTGTGATACGCTGGTAATAAAACCATGTTGAAAGGAATTTGATGTTTAGTGTGGTAATTCTTATCACAAAGCTATGGAGAAATGAATACATTCGATGTTTCCTAGAACTACCATCCCATTAAAATCTGTGAAATTACAATTATGTGATAAAAATGTCTTCATGGTAGCTTCAACATATTGAAAATTAATTATTGTATTCATTATTTACTACTTCTCTAACTGTACTATCTCATGTTATTAACTATTAATATTATAAGGAGTGTAATGGAAAACTACCTCACTCCTCATCCTGCCTAGTCAACCTCATTCCTCTCCACAAGCAGAGGGAGTGAGGCACCATCCGACCTTTGGGCTGAATAATTTACAGACAGACAGATTTATATTATTGAATTATCGTCTTCCCCCTGAGTCATATTTATTTATTAATAAACCAGGATACTTCATATACTAAGGCTTAAATTATCTTCTTATAAACAACTTTATGATAACTTTTTAATCTAAAATTGATGGAGCTACTTTTTCAATTACGACCTAACTTACTATTAGAATATAGCTTCATTAGCTAGGAAGAGAATTGGGTTGCACTCAATTCCCAATATAATTTTCTTTATAAATCATGTGGTAATAAAAGTTCACGTATTGGCAAGAAACATAAACAAGAATATCATAACATACGAGTAAAAATTGTGTTGCCTGTATTACACTGAAAATATGCTGATTCCTTTGGGAGAGTCATAAAGAGTTTCCACTAAGTCTTCTATTTGATCAAACGATATCGCAAGGAGAGTTTGTACGTGAACGTTTAGGCTATATCTTAAGCCAAACTTGGAAAATAAAACCTCCGGTTATACGTGATTTTCTACCTGAATGGACTCTCAAACCTTTATGTCTTTCCTTATGAATTATGTCGAAACAAATTTATTTCTTTATAACCGCTATAAGTAAATTTGCGCGTCACACGCTTCGATAGCTCCTAGCCTTTGGAACATCTTTTAGACAAATTTTCAAAATTTTCACCACGAATAATTAACTATTCATTTAGATAGTAGCTTTGGCATAAGGGCCTCTGTATTACATATTTATTATGATCAAAGAATATCAATTTAAGATTTTTTTATGAAAGGAAGGTCAAGGAGCGTTTTCAAGTTTGAAAATATCCAAACTTGAAAAGCTTTCTTATTATTTTATTACGTTTAGTTATAAACGGTTTTATAAGAGATACGTTTCAATATTTTCCTATTAAGTGCAATACAGAACAAAATACCTTGGGATATAAGTTATTAATATTTAGTAATTCACATTTTAAGATAATGATTTGAGACTACAGATGATCCATCAATACACCAACCCTATACTCTTTATGTAAAAAAGTGTTATTAGATTTAATTAGGTGATGAATATATATTATCAATTCATCTACTCTTCAATGATGAGCTAACATTTCTTACTATCTTACCCAATTACGACATTCCTCATTCGAGCAATATAATATTTCTGCCAAAAGCTTCTTTTGCAATGATTTTGGCGTAATAACTACACGCCTTTAATCTGCAGTATTTCTTTTCGAAGGAATTTCCATTTCTTCCGGCCGAAATGAAACGTTTTTACTAAAACTCGCAGATATTTAACGCTTCTTATTTAGTTTATTTGAGTTTCATATTTAGCCTACAGACTGCCGTGGATATATTTAAGAATTAGTTTTCGGGGAATGCCTTCGTTACACAAATTTGATGGTTTTGATCACTCTATATCGCCAAGTATTTTCGGATCATCAGGAAGAAATTCACCACTTTATATCATTATATGTATGGTAAACATAAGAATGAGTTTTACTATCCCGTATGTCTTATGAGGTGAAAAACATGGTACTTGTATTATGACAATTATTACTTAGATAATTACTCCTATTATATGAAAAATTGTGATGAATTCACATTATAGAAGCCGCTCTTAAAATACGATAGTATGGATATTTTAGAATTTTAATGAAATATAGGAGGATGAATTTGGTTTTAGAATGAAAAAATCTTAAATGTTAGTTTTATGAGGTATAAACGCATTTCATTTGATTTATGCTTGTGTAGGTTGAATTAGAGACATTTGCCTTATCCCTATTTTTTAAAAGTAATATTTGAACGAATTAGAATACATTTTTCAAAAGGTTGCCCGAAGAATTCTTACGCTAAATCATCTATTTACTCATTTAAGCCGTTGATGTTATGTGAAACCTCTTGTAAAGTATTCAGTTTGAACCTCTATTGACTGTTTTGCTTCCGTTGTTTTGTTACTCTCAGGAATGCGACAACTGGAGATCTTCGTTGCGTAAATCCCACTTGAAGGACTCCACGTCCCCCACGCATAAGAAGCGATGGCGCCGAAAATGGTGTTATATGGTACGATTCCAAGGCTTAGATATTAAAATTAACACCAACTAGTTTTGTCCTAACCGACTAATAAGATGTTTAGATTGTATATGATGCATTTAAATTGAATTAGTAACGCTTCTCAGGTAGAATTTTATCTTAACCAACTATTAATCATTCCGTTGACGAAGCATTGTAATTTTTTTGCAGGAAAAATGATGAAATGATAACGTCTAATTGTAAGTTCCACGTGTAGAAGTAGTCTAATTTGTTGAAGGGAATCAAACTGTTACGAGTTAATCAGGCATAAAGACACTACAAGCATCAGTGTTGTGTACATGGGGGAAGGAACAAGCAACAAGCAGCGTATAAGGATGTTGCTTGTGCCCCTGGCTCAAGATGAACTGGTAACAGGTTGAAACAGGACATGTCATAGTAATTGTTCACCTTGAACTTTCCCGCTGCTATCTCATCATGCTCCCTAAACACATTGCGACTGCTTATCCAATCTTTCGAAGATGTTTCAGATAAAGAGAAAGAGAATCGCCCTTATTATTTCTGGAATGCTTAAAAATTTTCAATTTCATTTTTGCACCATATCTTAACCAGCCAAACTTATACAATGTATTAGTAGATTTTTTTATGAGAACTTACTTTTCTTGTTTTAATTTACTCACGTGTGACAAATATACTAATGCTTGAAGCATTTGGGATGTCTCGTTTATCCAATATTTTTAACTAAAGATGAAAAGAATGTTTATAGTTTAACATATATAGCGTTTGTAATTTACTTTAATAAGAAAAAAATAATTAAAAAAACCCTTTTTTGAACTCACCTTGATAAAGTTTTCTTTCTGATTAATTCCTACTAGAATTTCTATGTTATATTGTACGAAGAGTATTTTAAATTGCAAGAATGAATCAGCTCATCAAGAAAAGTAGTTATATTCCGCTAAATGGACTTTAATGAAGGATAAACTTGTTAACTCATATGCTTAATTGCGTAATCTAGTGAATTAAATAATAGTTCATATAAGATTCCGTTAGGGCAATCTTCCACGATAATGTGGGTGATTTGGTACAGAGTGGAACTATTTAAAAGATGAAAATTGTACATTAGTAGCTTTACATGAATATTCCGTAGTAATTTTACTTTCTCATAGCACCAAATGATTATGTTGCATTAGATCGCCGGAAAGTGAAGTTAATATTCTGATGTACACCCTTTAACACGTTTAACACTTGCCATTATATTTATGTAGAACAGATTTTCAAGAGAAAGATTCCAGCATTTTTATATTAGCTTAATATTCCTTTTAGTATAATCAGCATTTTCTACGGCATTGAGATAATATGAATGTATATTCTTACCTGTTAAAAAGTGCCTATCTATCACAGTTTTAATAGCATAATCTTTCTCTATTTAACTAAGATAAGTTTTGAATTAATTAAAGGAATTCATTCAGCACTAATAATATATCTTAATTAAGAGTTTTTAAACCATCTTTTAACATTGATATACGGTTTAAAACAGAGGCTACCAGACAAGTTAATTAATACTTGAAGTGAAATGTAAGGAAATCTTTCGTACCATCTTTTAATTATTCTCCTTGGCCAATTTTTTCTCGTATCCGGAGTTTATTCAAAACTTTCTGTTAACCATTCCTGTAGATAAGCAAAAATAATGTGAAAAGAGCATCCACATTTTTGTGTTAAATAATTCGTTCGTTCGAAAAAATGAATTAATTTTTCGTTTATATATACTACATCTAGATAGGTGTTTTTGTAAAAAAGAAAACAACTTTGCATTCAGTCTTTCTGAATCATAATTTTACTTTCAGAGAGTCCTATAATTTTCAAACTCATCGCCTTGATGATTTATGATGGTAATATAATATTTTTATGAATGTCATCTTGGGGAGGGATATATATTTTCCTTCCCTGAGGCAAGTAATAAGATTTCTTCAAAGGTAAAAAAATGTTTTTTTAGTTAAGCTTACATTAAAAGAGACGATATGAAAACTCCGCGGGAAGTTTGTGGCTAGAGGTGAGAACCGTGCCTCGTAACTTTGAAATTGTCTTTTTATAGTGAAGCAGCTCCTTTGGGGATTAATGTTTGCATTAGAGCAAATCCCAATTTCCTCTTTAAACATTTTCAAATATTATTACATCGCATACATTGAATATCCAGTCATATCCATGTGATAGGATATTCACATGTTTAGTCACCAATTGAAGGAAATTCTTGCGATGCATGTCTCCTATTTGAAATTCAATGTTCATTCATGGGATCGATGTCATTTTAAAACTATTTTTCTTTTTTTCCATAAATTTTGGAGGAATTAGTTAATGATTACCATTAAAAATAATTATTGCACGACAAAACTTGTCTTAATTTTTTTATACATCATAAAACTAACATCAATATGTCATTATAGGTTAAACATTTTCAAGCAAAAGAATACTACAAAGTGAATTATCAAAAGGAAAATTAAGTTCAGATTAATTAAGTTGTTAACTGAACCCTCGAGACTCTTTAGCCATTAGCGTAGAAAATGTTGCAACTAAATATCTCATTAAACGCTTAAGCGATGATTTAATTAGCTGATTTTACTTCAATGTAACATTAATAAGTTTCCCGTTAATTATAATATCGAAGTTTTATTTTATAAAATATTTTCATTGGAACTGCTGCGTTCAGCCTTGAAACAAGAGCATGGAGTAATTTATTCTCCAATGAAGGGCTCTTATCGCTCCTCGATGCACGTTTGTAATTCGTCACGTGCATATTGAGTCTGGCGATAGCTAAAAAATTCCGCCTATCAAAAATGCCGCCTCTCGCGCATCAATGCGTCCAATTATGAGACAATCAGGAGGCGCACGGAATTAATTTCGCTCCACCCTTTTTTTCGAAATTATTTGCGCGTTAAATTGATTATGGCGGTGTTTTTCAAGAGCAAACTTTTAAGTGCAAGGGATGAGGGAAAATGAGATAAAAGTCGCCATTCACTTTTGGACCTCATCAATATTCTATTAGCATCCCGTGTTCGATTCCGGTCGGTGTTTGCTTTCCTCGCTCCCAATTTTCCACTCACTCTATCTCGCGGTGGCAAAATCGTGTCGTTCATCTCTCGGAGTATCGTTTCGCGTGTATTACTGTCGAGTGATGGATTGATGGACGGATTTTGTCGGAGCGACATTCGGGAAATATCTCCATCGAAGGAAGAGGTGATTAGGCCACGTTAGCATTTCTTCTTCCTTGGGAATTTGCGCTCATCGGATCTGTAATGCGTGGATAATGAGGAAAATATCGATTTTGAATCAATAAGTGCTTAGCTTCTCCGTCCGGAATGGGAAAACAATGAGATTTGGTTCCCGGAGGTTATGTTTTCACAGAGAGATTGTTGTTTTTCGGAGATGGAGAATTCCAAAAGACTTTCACTATTGCGGGGATGTTGCTTTCGTTTTTTTTAAAGCAGATCAGTCACATCTTTCCTTCTTTAGACATTCAAAAAGTTTCAGAATTCCTTCATGGTGTTATCAAGACTCAGCAAACCAAAATTAATTATATCTTTTAATTAATTGTACAGTTCCAAATCTGCACTTTACACAAATTAAATGTCTTAAATTCAGATAGTCGAAGAAAATTTACCTATACAAATATTAAGGTTAAACTCATTCACGCATTGGAAGTATTTGGTATCGTTATATCTATTACGATTTCGTTGATATGTATTACTCAATTAAGCATTCTATTTAAACCTTAATCTCAAGGGATAATGGATTAGGATTAGATAATATACTACAATCCATTGTCTAGATTCAGAGTTGCAGTAATTTTAATAATCAGCCTCGAAATTTTTGTTCTGCTTTTAAGATATATTGCATTTTTATTTTTTTTGAATTTATTTTGAGCATTTTAATGTAAACACTCGTTTACCGTGAAATGTTAACCGAATCGAACCGAATGATGTCCACTTTCTGACGGAATACTTTTTTTCATGGCTTCTGACTCGAGGTCTTATCTATGGTTTTTTTATGCACTTTAAGCTCACTTTCTTTTTGAAGATCACTAGGTAAGGGAGAGCGCCTGAATAGGTTTCAGGATGGGTTATGGTTTATTCATTTAGCGCAATTTTAGGACAGCTATATTTATTTATAGTTGTGTTTAGGTCGTAATCCCAGATTGTGGAAAATATGTTTACCGGGAAATTATATTTTTTCTCTTAAAATTTCTCAAATTATACATTTACTGAATAGACCTTACTGAATGCCTCCAAACATTTTTATACCTAATAATCACCTGAAGAAATATCTCGCAGTTCTTGTCACGTTTTAATTTAGTTTTGCATATTTTGTCAAATAGTCGATTTTAGCAATCAAAAGCACGTAGAAATTGAGGTAGATGATTGAAAGTGCGATGAATGAATATGTATAACACAGAGATAAAAATTTATAACCCTAAAGGCATAACCATAAATGGAGGCGGAGGAATGGCTTTTGTGGAAATGAATCGGTTTTGTGAATGAAAGGAGAGAGGAAAATGCAAAGGGAAGGTTTTGAAGATTGGAATTGGAGTTGCCCTTCCATGTGATTTTCTCTCGAGAAACCCAAGAAGACAAACATTTGCCCAGCTCCCCGTTGGTTATCAATTAAAGAGATGGTTTGAGAAATTTAACTCTGCAATATAAGCTTGGGTCTATATGGAGAAAATTGTATATAAGATAAAATATTCAAATAAAACGTTCTTTTTAGACTGAATTGCTTGCTACTTAATCGGATTTATTATTAAAAAAAGCAAATATTTTATCCACCTATTCACCGCGATATTCATACGAGAATTTTATCTTTAAAACAAATTATTTCTAACTTTTGCTATAAACCTGTGAGCATCAATGAGCAGATAGCGTCAAAGTTTTACTATTACCTTCAGTGCCATATAAAAATCAATCATCTGAAATGAGAACGATAATTTTAAATAAATTTCGTTTTTATTAGTCCTATAACATCACGCCAGTTATTTTCCGCTTAAAAATTGGATAAATGGTCTCTTTGTTGAATATTTACAGAATGCATACATTGGATGATTATTTTCTTCAATGAATTTTTTAGCGATATAATTATATATTAATAAACATGTATGTTGGTGACTTGGGGATAACATTCACAGAGATCCTTTCGTTCGTTAGGTATTGTAGCAGTTAACTCTAAACGTTTTGAGATCTGAATTATTTCTGAGAGTATTAGTGATGCACAGCAACCGGAGCTCTTTCCTGAGTGATGAGTGGAAAGAAATAATTCCTCTCATGCGGAATAAAAAAGAAATTTAATTAAGACAAAGACTCTGATTCGAGTTATTACTTCTTGGTGAGAACATTTAATTTAATTTACGGTATTTTCGCTGTATTAAGCATTTCTTTGACTTTAATGCTTAAGTAACTAGACAGAAAATCTAGTCATTAATCGCATGAACAATTTGCTTAAATTGTCCAATTTAACCCGACAAATTATTTTAAGGGTAAGGACCATGTACTAAAACAGGTTTAAAATTTCAATTCTTTTAAAGAGAAGCAAAGGATTACTGAACATGTACCGGAAATTTAAACGTCATTTCAAACCACTCAAAGGGATATGGTGAGCTTACATTTCATTTGAAAACATGTCCGTGAAAACGTTAAATGTTTAAATATAGGATTCCGCAAATGAATACAAAATGTTTTGTTTCTTTTTTAGATTCTATAGCTCTATATTTCTAGTATATTTATCGTATTTATTTTTCCTGCAGTTTCCTTGAAACGCTACATTTATTTTAGCGGACTTAAGTTTTATATTACAGGAAATTTTAAAATTTGTAGAAAAATTGCACTGAAGATAAAAAAATAAGAAACAAATCAACTATAAATTTTATAAAAATATTTAAAGCCATTTAATATTTAATAAATAAATTTAATAAAAAAGAAAGTATATGGAAGATCAAAACAGCATTATTTTTTAAAAAGGACAGAAAAGTGCGCACAAAACCGTGTAATATTTCCACGAGGAAGATTCCCAGTATTTTTTCAATTTTCACGACCGTTAAGCAGCTAAGGAATTAAGATAGCATTACCGCATGTCTCTCTTAAGCTACTTTAATCGGGTTTCAGCGCGTGAATTAGCGCAGTATGAAGCATATTTAAAACGAAAAGTCCCTTGACGCTTAACGCCGCATTTACTGGACCTATTTGCTGATGGAAGTCGAAATTAGGTATCGGGCTAAACGAGTGTCGCGCGATTTATTTCCAATTCCATCAATTTGATCGTCAGCTTCGATATGTGAGATAAAAAGGAGCAATTCGGTAATCTGAATCAAATTTGCAGGCTACAGTATTCATCCAATTATTAATCGGAAATATCGATGTAAGCCGAATGCAACAGGATAAATCCTTATTATTAGCTCAAATTAAAAGAATAGCTAAACGCGACTTAATATTCAATTCCACGTCTATCTTACGCTAGCACGTGGAAAAGGCCAGCAAAGCCCACGGGAATAAATATGCTCCATTTATAATGTTATCTCTCTAAACATCCGCGAATATCGCTGCTAAATTAACTGGGAAGCTACATGAAATTGCCTTTATTTGAACGGGATTCCGCTGAACAATTCTTGCCAAAATGCATAAAATCAATATATACCCGTCATAAAGCAGAGGTGCTTCAAACCAACAGAGAATGAACTTCTTCCTCGCAATTCCAGCACTGATATTCAGCTCCGAGGGGCACACACATTAAACAAACAACCAGCTGCCAAGATGAGCGGCAACTCCCGGAATCCACGAAAAGAGCCGATTTCGACGCCGTCTCTTTACCCCACGCTGGTCAAATAGGTCCTTTCCCAACGGATCTTACCTCTAAGCCGAGTTAATTTGACGTACATTCGGGTCATCTGGACGAGTAAGGTTTTGGGAAGTGTAGCCACTGTGTTGTGGAGAGAGAGAGACCCCGGGATTTCAGCTATCCAAAGGGCGTGTGTGACGAGCGGTGGAAAGGGGGTGCCCCCTTGGGACTTCGGGGTACTCGTTAAGCAGGCGGGCGTATGCCTCCGCAGTTACGACCGCAAGAGTGACAGCAGCCGATCTGGATGCAGAGGGTTTTGAACGTTATCGCCCTGTTAACAGCCCTCGGTTGCCAGCGCTGACACCTTCTTTCTGCTTCTTTTCCATTAACCCCAGCATCGAACCCGCACCGCAAAACATTTCGATTACACTCGTACCGTGCAGTCATTTCCGTTAAAAATATTTAGGGTGCCGTCGCCTGCAACACGTTGAGGCCCGCTGTGGAAAAAACCGAAGGTAATGTTCTACTTTCTCCGGCGGGATTAAAACTCTTTCACTTAAATGTCCGCACTAGGAAAAAGGGCCGTGGGGACAAAGCTTTTAAGCCCGCGGGGAAAGAGAGGACAGTGTTTTTTTACTTTTGTTGCGAGATCAAGTCCGCCAGAAAGGGTCGGCGGCAGGGACATTTCTTTTTTCGAGAATAGGCAGGGAAGATATTAAAAAGATATATGCGGACATACTTACGAGGGGTTTGTTGATTTATGCACTTGTTCGCGGAAAATATTTTTGCGTTCCTCGCAACGTGGAGACGCTTCATTACCTTCCTTTTTGATTTACGATGGGAATCATTTGGTTCTGGTGATATTCAGTTTAGATTAAAATTCAAAATAATTATTATCACTTTTTTGATTCTGAGTATCGAAGTAGGCTAGTAACATCACTTGCATTGAATAAGCGAGAAAATTATACATAAATTTAATTAAAGCTCGTGAGTAAATTTGGAACAGTATGCTTATGGAAATTTAGTGTTATTTGTATTCATTCACGAATCAAATATACTGATTATATTTGATACCTCATCATTTTTCAGTAATTTTTCTGAATTTTTGTTTGATAATGCCCCAAAGTTACTTTCACGGGAAAAAAATCGGAACATAGCATGTTAATAAATTAGAGGTTTGAAAATCTCCAATAACAGTCTTTAGAGTACTCCTGAAGAAGAATGCATCGCATTCGAAATACGTATTGAGTGCTCTCAAAAAGTGCGGTGTCCTGTCTTGTTTTCTCGGAATACTGGGGAATGAGAAGATGAACGCTGACAGAAACTGCTATTGGAGATTTTAAACCTCTGATTCCTTAACAGCCGTTTCCCAAATTTCCTTTCTTTACAATTTCAGTATTTGTCAGCAATCCGCACCTCGCTTCCACCGGTTTTCGGAAGTAATAGAATTGTCAGTCAATCCGGCCCTTTCTGTTCTTACAGAAAACCAGTGACAACGAGGTGCAGATTGCTGACAAAAACGACTACTTGAGATTTCTTAATATTCTTCCAAAGAAAAAGTTAATTTATTAAGGTATTTAATGCCAAAATAATAGCGATTCTCTTTCATAGCTTGAACATGACGCAAGAGCTAAAATTTGGAAAGTCCAAAATTTAGATGATCATTTTCATTTTGATTGAACGAAGGGAAACGAGTACTTGGCGTTAATGTTTCCTCGTTACGCAATTAGAATCAGTGAGTAAACAGATGCGTTCGGAGGCAATCGCTCAAAAACTTTCCATTTCGGTATCGAATCGAGGAGAGTTTTCGCTGAAACAGGGACTGAAATTCCGAAAACATAGACAGCCCTGACTGGGTCGCCTGGGGACCCTTGGAAAATGCGGAACGTGTATGTTTGCCACGCGCCTCTCTCCCTCTCCCGGGGCTGAGATTCGATAAATGAACACTTTTGTTCCCCCTCTGGTGATACGTGCCGTTTAATAACCGAAATTCTATCCATTCAGTTTGCCCATTGCTTCGATTTCGGTGGAAATGAAATTTGAGATTTCCGAAGATAAACTTTACCGGCTCCTGCAAACAGAGCGGCAGATCATTGTCGAAAAATGCATTCCCAGTTTTTGTGAATGCACGCGCAGTTTGAGGATTAATCAAATCTCTAAGTATCTGAAATAGGAATATTTGTGCAGATAATGCACCTTTCGGATACCTAGCTTAGATTAGTATTTACAGAAATAATTCTGTTGCATGTTGTTGCTCCTAAAATCCAACTTTGTTGAACATTAACTATCTTTCAATCGACAATATCCTGCTTATGACTGTGATATAATCCTCGATGAATTACACCAAGATAATAATTAAAATGGAATGAATACTTATGAGGGTTTGAAAGTCCTCATCAAAATATTCGCATCTATATGTTCCTCACATAATAATTAGGGGCTAGAAGTCAAAGCAAAAAAAGAATGGGAAGACAATGGCAATATATGTTGGATGACATAAAGGTTGGTGTAAATTACCGAAAAACTATAGAAATAGAATTGAATGGAAAATATTGCATCCATGCATACATTTTTATATGCGTATACTTTTTACCACATAAATTTTGTTTGTATGCATTAAGGTTAACAAGAGGAATTTATGTAAATCGTGTGTATGCTGAAAGACAAAGCCTCTATGTTCCATATAATGCAAGTCTCCTGTCAACATTTAGAAGTTGAAAGAGAGGTAAATGAGATAAACGCATTTCGCATTTTATTCCAACTAACAATGCGCCAGGAATTGCTAAAAGTGGATGGGTAAAAGAAGTCAATTATTTCGTCTGAAAGCAGGTAAAGGAATATTTTAATACTGCGTACAGTTTAATTTGAGGTAAATTAAAATCATTTATGCGGAACCACGCAGATTTCCTCAGCTAATCTCCATATTATTTAAAACACCATCCATTACGAACCTTATTTTATTTATCGTTTGCAGAAATAGTCCCTTCTTCTTCACCTCCCACGAAGAGAAGACCGATGTGGGAAAGAATCTGCTCGGCGATGATTTGCCCCGTTCTACTTAGCGCGATGTGTATTCACTTGTTTTTCTCTGCGTCTCCTTAATTAATGTGCCGATGCCGACAGAGGTCCTCCGCTCCGGAGGATTAATTTCGTCTCCGTATTGGAAGATGTCGCTGTGAGAGAAGGGAAATTCGGGGCACATGGGTGTAAGAAAGCATGAAAAGAGGGGAAATCAAAAGGAAAAAGAATGGCATAAAACAGGAAAGAGGAAAATGCTTGAAAAGTTAAAAGAATCAAAAAAGGAATGTTGTATACTACTAATATGGAGAATAATATAGGATGCCTTTTTTATATTTTTTTATATTAAATTATTTACGTATGTATTTTCTGGTATCAAATAATTAAATATTTAGTAATTTTAGTTAGTTGAGTAATTGGTATGACGATTCGCGATACCACGTACATATTATTAAATTTTATTTATAGATATGACAAAAAAACTTATTAAAATAATAATATAACAATTTGAAATCGGGCGTAAAATCAATTCGTGGAAACGGGAGGCATTCAGAAAAATAAAATGACTATTTCGAAATATACCTCTTATAAATATATAAATTTGAATTTCAGGAAATCATTACCAATAAAAAATTAATTAACGCTATCCAGTAGTCAATTTTTTACTTTGGAATTCATTTACATTTTTTCGGAAATTAATTTAAGGAATATTAGTCTAATTCTGTACGTAGCTTAATTTGGAACTATCCAGAGGATTTAAAGTTTTCTAGCATCATAACAGATGCCTTATGAATAAAATGCATTGTTTACTCTTTTAAAATTAAGAAATGGTACCCAAGACAATATACCCGACTCTCAATGGAGGTCATTCTTTTTCTAACTCTGCAGTATGACCTATTAATTGCATAAATTATCACCGAATTAAATTTATAAAGTAAAACATTATTCTACAGAAATTGAATCTGCACATGATAGATATATTCCAGTATCTTTTAAAGTTTTCGATGGAGTTTTAGATAGGGTGAAATATTACCCTGATACACGAGAGTTAAACAAAGCTTGGATATGAAGCTATTTAGGAAAAGAAAAAGAAAAACTTAAAGCATAGCAGTAAATTTCTCGTTGTTAGGCAATGAGATTCCTGAGGCTATCCTTTGAAATATTACTCTAGAACTTCTTTAGAAGTAATAGAACGTCCACTGCGATCGTGTTTTTGTAAAGTGGGCTTCTTTGATGAGGAATACCTGTTGTGCATTTCTTTGTAAATCCCGGTGAAGTGTTTTTAAAAATCCAGCAGTATAAACCCAGCGGTTTTTAAAATGGGGCTGTTGTGAAATGGAAACGGTATTCTAAAAGAGAGCAGAGTGTATACCGAGTGAACAATAACGCTGATATGAGGCTGAACTTATATTATTCCTTACAATATACTGTTCAGGAAGCTTCATATTTTTTCAACGATACAATAGTCTTTGATTAATAAATAGTGTAAAGAAGAAGAAGTTTTCTTTTAAACATTTCTTATTTTAATTAACGAGGAGTAGATACAATTTAGCACTAACAGAGGATAATATCCTCAAGCACACAAAAGCAGCCTATAATCAAATAAAAGTAGGAATTTAAATATGAGGTTGAGTATTTGATTTATGCTAAGCACCTCTTTTGACACTGATACATTTATCTACTTCAAATGAAAATATGTGTTGAGTTTCGTGAAATTATGTCTGCATTCATTCGTGATAAATATTCATATGATGGCGTTGTGTGTGTTGAATCTTTGAGGCAAAGTGATTGAAAACAACCGCTCGACGTATCTAATTACTGAAAATATGCTCCTTACACTTTTCTAATCTCAGTAGATGGAAATTTATAATTATGTTGTGAACGAAAATTAAAGGAATTGGGTATTATTCGAAAATAAAAATGAAAATGAATACTATTATAATAAAATCTTATACAAAATACAAATCTATGAATCTATTTAGTATGATAAAAAATAAAAATGTATACTAATATAATACACTCTTATTCAAAATTAAAATATGATCATATGCAACTATGAAAATACAAACATAAACACATAGAGATTATAAACGTCACCTGAAAGTAGGATTCTTTAATAAAAATGTTAGCTTCAATGATAATTGTAATTAATTTATGTATTAATTACGGAAACAATGAGAAGAATAATTTACCGTATTAAAGTTAATACACTTTACCATAACATCGTAAGTAGAGGTAAATTGATATTTCTATTCTCTCAGAAAATGGGTAAGTACTATTAGCGTTGATGGAAAGGAAAGGGAATAGGAGGGATTTCCTCTTGTTTGCTCTCCGCCTGAGTACCTGAATCTTCCCACCTGATGGTCTTATTCTGCAACTTTAATTTCCCGAAGGTTGTAATCCTTAAATTAACGATGTGCGTCGAGTGAAACGTTACTCAACGTCTTTCCCGCTAGTGATTAAAAGTGCATTGAAACGAGCGAGTTCGTGGAGTTGTTTCTGATTGTTCAGTAGAATGAAAAATGAATAGCAATAAGGTCACGTTGAATCAAATTCTATTCTACTTAACGCTTCGTGGTGGAATCAACGGAGCAGCAGCCTATGGAGACAGACTGAAAAACTTGTGAGATTAGGGCATGCAATTCGTATGGGTATTTGGAGAGTAAGTACAAGGTTTTTAGTTGTTGAGACGGAAAATCTATTCCATCAAAACTGTCGAAACTGTGTAGATTAAATGGATAAGTATTGTAATTGATACATCAGTAAAGATTTAAAATATTTGAAAACGAAAAGTTTGAAAATTAGATGTTTACTTTGTATATAAAACCATGTAGTCGTTTCAATTTATCTAATACGCTTTTCATGTTTTTAAATAGTTTATTATTAACTTAACATACCTATAATTATTAAATTAACATACCTTTATCGTCATTCTTGCCTTATCATCCGAAGATTGGCTGGTTGTAGCTCTCTTAGTCCTAACAGATCGCTTCATTCCCTCGTTGTCCCCAAACCCAACACAACACTTTATGAAAATAAGGCGATCTCCATTTTAAATCAATAGAGAAAATTCATGAACTGTAGAAGGAACCGAATGTGGAAATTCAAATCAGTGATAAGGGAATAAAGAATAACGAAGTGGGCCAAATTTAATTAAAAGAAATAAAACCTATCAATGAAGTCGATATTTGAAAGCGTGACTTCATGGTAAGACATAGCAGAATAAATTAAACACTTTAATTTTGCAACTATGAGCTAACATTGTTGTAGTTTGATGAACTTTTGCATACCTAATATAATCGTGGAGTACAAAAAATAAGATAGAAACAACTGTAATAGGAAATGTAAAAGCACGAATGGTGAGCATGAAAAAGTTCTAACCGAAATAAAATTGGTGGTAATGCAACTTCATTAAATTATCAATTCCGCTATCAAACGAAATAAAATAGTTCAAAACAGAATAAATGGAACGAAGTTAGAAAAAGAAAACACCCAATAAGCATAGTAATGAAACATAGTTGAAGTAGCGGAACACTGGCTGCGAATAAATTAATGCAGAAAGCCTGTTCAACTAAATTGATTCACATTAAAGCCTGTATCACTCAAAAATCAATTAGCTGAATAAAAGCCTATTGTATTTATTCTGAAAGTGTTTGGAATACATCTAAATTAAATATATCATCAAAAAATATCCCGTGGCATAAAACGTAGCAGGAGAACAATCACGATTCACGTTCGTGTCAGAGAAAAATGTGCTTCTGAAATGTCAATTTATTTATGAAAGATAAATTAGTGGAAAACACGTTGTTCGACTCTATAATTAAATAAACCTTAAAAAGTATAAAACTATTGTAATATATAATAATTAATAGTAATAATAATATAGTAATAGTTCTATGAAAAGGTTTATGAGTAGATTTTGTGTAATATTATACCAGATTCTCTACGGCACTGGTTCCGAGCCTGTGAGTCGCGACCCGCAAGGGGACCCGCCTTGTCTTTTTTGAGTGGGTTGCTTGCTGAAGAATTATAACACTTAAGTAAGTGCAAGGTAAATCATCTTAATAATTATCAATACAAAATATCATTACTTTCGTGAAGTCTTAAAATATATCTTTTCAAAAATTTTATTTCTTTTGTAATTAATCAAATATGGCAGACGAGAAATGCATCGCGAACATAAAAATCTGAAAGTGTTCTTGGCTAAAAGAAGGTTGAAAACCACTCCAGTTGGAGTGTCAAGGAGGCATTTGTGCAATCTAAGTTTGCATAGGAGTAAGTCCCGAATCCTATTCCCCAACTGTTGGAAAATCTGCCTCTCCCGATACCACTTTTGAAAACATGGCTACACTTAAGTTGATATAATTTTTTCTACATTTTCGATTGAGGTGCCGCAGTTCACCATCACAAACCACAAGGAGAGAGAGAGTCTGAGCTCCTTTCGACGCCGTCTCCTCCTCGGGCTTACGAATCGCTCACCGGCTCATAAAAAAGCTTCGTTAGCAAGTATTTGCTTTCATCCGCTTAATGGAGCCGAATGTTTATACCCCCGAGAATATCAAAAAGGAAACGGGTTCTTCCCATCGAAATCCTCGTCAAACAGCAAAGACCTTTTGCGCCACGGGGAACTTCCTCGGATAACTAGACGGTACCAAATATTTTATTTCTCCTCCCGTCTCTCCTCCGACACTGCTAATGGATGCGGTCGCCATAAATTTGGGAGAGCACTGGAAAAGGAGGATTTGGCGGGAAAGTTTGGCGGCAAGAAGTACGTGACCGGGAAGCTCGGCTATGCTGCCCTCTGCCTTTTGAGTCCGCAAAGATTTAATTGGGACCCCATCCGCTTTGTATCCGTCGGAAGCGCGGTGTTCTCCTGCGACCTGCCGCACTCTCCCGCGCGAGGTGACGAAGTCGCGATTTTGTTTTCCTTGTGAGTCGAGGGACTCGGATTGGGCTTCAGAAGCGGTTTTCTTTGCGTGGAAGTTTGAGTATGCGATGTGGATTCCGTGAATTTGCCAATTAGACGGGGATTCGGGGCGAAGTTTTGCATCGTTTGATTGCGACGATAATCTCTTTGAGGTTAACGGGATGACCATATGGACTCGGCTTTTGGCGTTTGAATTCATGTTCCCTGCCGCGACGATGAAGTTCTGTGCTCCCGGACTTAATAAGGCTGACAAACCAAATAAGATAATAAATTTTATTTTACTTATTGTTAGTTGTATGTATTATATTTTACAAGTCAATTTCAAACAGCGACGTTCTGCACTTTCAAAATTAGACGATGGAATGTAATCTCACATAGCACGAGGAAGCGTACGCCTTGAATCCCAAAGACCAGAAGAAGAATTTTTTCTGTTCTGCTCAGCTTCATTTAACCAACTTGAATATTCAGATATTGGTAATTTGAGGGTAAAGACTTTGTGGACAGTTGTTGGAAAAAACTTGAAAATGAGGTAAGTGTATGGATTACATCAGGGCATTCAATGTGAAAATTAAGCATAAGAGGCAGCTTTTAGCTACTTGCTCTGCTTTTATGAAATATTCCTAAGGAAGAACGGACATGAAAAAGTGTCCCGACTTTTACATATCCATTCTTCTTTGGGAATTCTCCTTGGTTTTACTTTATTGTTAAAAGTCACCTTACATCTTTCCTTGTTTTTATGAAATACTTTGATCCATGAATATTTTCATTAAATAAGAATAAAATTTTCTTGAAACCGATTGACCTTTGCCGGCACAAACAAGTATCAGATTTTTAGATGCAGTTCTAAGAATCCCTCTCGCGTCGAAAATCATAGAATATCCGATTCAATTTTGCCATAACCTATCAAAGTTCCAAAGCAAAAGCTGGAAACCCCATAATTTCAGGCAAAGGAATATTCCTATAATAGGGGAGACCGGGGCTGGTTGGCCGAAGGGGCAGGTTGGCCGAGTGTCTTTTTTAAAAAGACTTTTGGGCACAGTGGCAACATCTATAGTGATTTTGGCGGGGTATTAGTTTGTCCATGTACCGACGTAATTTCAGGTGTTTTCGAGTTGCCGTTTTCACAGGAGCAGGTTTTTTCTTTTTTCGACACTGGTGAGTAAATTTCTGTTCTTGTAAAGTAATCTTCGAGTCAATTTCCATCCGATTTCAAAAAGCGTGGTACCACTGGAAAGGGTATTCAAAACCCTACAAAATGGTGTATCGGTTTCCAGGATAACCTCACTTTTGTTTTTGTAAACATTGATTGTTCTCGAAAACTTTCATTGGGGTAGGTTGGCCGAGTTTTTAGTGGGGCTGGTTGGCCGAGTTGTAAATTTAAAAAATCCAGGTCCATTTAAAAAATTCGTAAATACCTACTCTGATGCGTGGATGACGAACAACCCTGGCAAAACAATGACCATCTACGACATTCCGGGAATCGTAGCCAGTGCATTTCCACTCGCCTGCTCACCGAACAATATTCGAGCTGGTTTCAGAGTCTCTGGCGTGTGCCCTTTCAATCCTGAAATTTTTCCTCCTGAGGAGTTCCTGGCAGGATTTGTCACAGATCGACCCAACCCTGAACAAAACTCGTCCATCAGCATAGAATCTGCTGCAGATGTAAGCCTCCCTGAAGACGTCAGACCTCTCCCCAAGGCGAGTGCACGAACTGATTCGAAGAAGAGTCAAGATCGTAAACGCAGATCGACCGAAATTTTGACCGATTCCCCAATAAAAGCAGCATTGGAGAAGGAGAAAAATGAAAGCAAACGTAAGCGTACGCTGGTAGAGGAAAAGAAAGCCGCGAGAGCTATGAAAAAGTTCACTAAAGCTGCCGAAACTAAGTCTAAAAATGCTAAAAAGACTAAAAAGTAGAGAGCGGAGTTTTTTTACGTACCTACATATTAAAAAACTATGTACACTAACTGTTTTACACTAATAAATATTTTCCATTGATGCATTTGATACCTTTCACTTATTTTACAAAACTCGGCCAACCTACCCCGGCCCTAGGGTAGGTTGGCCGATTTTTGGTGCCGTATTTGATTTTTTATAACTTTTTCCCTGATTTTTTGTCATTGATGAAAAATTCACATATACGCTCAAGGGTTGTATCTTAATGACAGAGCAAACCGTTTTTCAAAAAGTCATACCAAAATGAGTGCAGAAATTCCGAAAACAAAACTCGGCCAACCAGCCCCGGTCTCCCCTACCGTGAAATTTAATATATCGCAGACCTGCTCTCCCTTATAACTTAGATTAAGTTACTGAAAATTGAAGCATCCTCCTCTGAGCTAGAGGTTAATTAGATTTTTCTATATTTTTGAGGAAATTATGTTAAAAAAGGCACTAAAATAGTGTTTTCGGGTAGGACCAAAAATAACCACACGCGTAAAAGGCCAGAGAGATGAATACACAAAGGAAAGAAAGGAAAATTAAAAAATGAGATAATTTTGAATGTAAAAATAGGCACCCGATAAATTGATCCAGGGGGAATTCGTACGCGGGGAATTGGTCCGCGGGGAATTGATCTCCCGCGCTGATGTTGTACTACCAACCCAACCCAACCCCCCCGGTTAATTTATTTATAACATTAACCAATTACCAGGGCGTGTAGATTAACATAAGACTGAATAAAATCAGCGCGGGGGATCAATTTCCCGCGTACCAATCTGTTGGGAGATCAATTCCCCGTGGACGAATTCCCCGCGTACGAATTCCCCCCGGAAAAATTCACCGGCCACGGTAAAAATAGAATCTAAATTGAGACTTAGAGATAACAGTAAATAATTCGCTTGAAATATTTGAACTACCTTCTTTGAGATAGTCTTACCAATCTCCGGTATTTCCCGAAAATCTACCTGCGTATAATATTTTAAGCTATAGAGAGAGCTGCAAGTTCCAGGTTTATTCCCAGGGTTTTATGTGACACTATATCCTCACATTCCACATTCTGTAGTGAGGAATGCTTTAGCAATAAAGCACCCCAGTTCGGCTGTAGGATGCAAAACACACAATAATGAATCATAGGTAGCTGCCACTTAGTAAATAAATATTCTCTTGAGATTTTTAATAAATGCTGAGAAACAAATATCATTGTACTACTTTGAAAAACCCCCTTTCATTTTTAATAAACATATATGTCATACTAAAGATGTTATATTAATAATGGAATTTCAAATGTAAGCCGAATAAATATAGCCCAGGAAAGATTTATCTCTTTAAATATGTATATTCTTCATCCTTTTTTCCAACTTAATTATGAATGTTGGTGAGTGATGAATTTACTGGAATATGGCTGGGCTGTACTTCTGTAATATAATGCCACTATCTCAAGGCCAAAAGTTAGTTGATTTTAGATAGGATTTTGAGAGGTGCAGTATCAATTGGTAGAGGAGCTATCGTGGAAGTTCTTCAGTGTAAAAAATCCAACTAAATATCGTCAAAATTCCGGTAATGTCAATTTTATTTGAGGAGTAAAGAAAGGTTTTAAGAAAATTACCACTGGAAGGTTTTTAATGCTGAATTATATCATATAGTCGGAGGAATGGAGAATCACCAAAAAGTTAGGATAGAAGTTGGCTGTAACCGTATACCCTTCCACAAGTTTCTGTGCATAAAAGTTTGAGGGAAATTCATCAAAAATGCAACCAACCAACGCATTTTCTATATAGGTATGGTCAGTATAATTGTGCTTGACTTGGTGAAACATCTTATTTTTATTTCGAGCTTAAATTTTTCAGTGTTTAAAAACTAATGAAGAAAGAAAAGAATGACCGTGTAAAAACTTGACTCGCTCGCCTAGTTCAGTTGGTTTTATTTTAAATGATTTTGAAAGGATTTTTTTTTAATCTCTATAATGTAGGAAATATGCTTAGAAAATATGTTTCACGCAGAGTTCATATTCCGTGAAGTTTAACAATTCCTAGTTATCTAGACGGCGAGCGGAAAGTTGCTTTCTTGCAAGTGCACATTATCATTCACTCGCAGCTGAAATATTGAAAACCGTATGGCTGATAATTAACCTGGCTGTCAGGGGTTGATTTAACTCACTGTTTAAATTTGCTCTCACTCTTTTAGTGCTGTAGTCAGCTAACTTTATAACTCAGACTTTTCCACCTTTTTTACCGCAATTAAAATTTCTCGCAAATGTTTCAGGACGATAAATCCCCGCGTAATGAAATTCCATGATTTTGGGGATCGTGAGTTGAGAGCAAATGGACGATGAAATCTCTTGAAAGGAGCATTTGATCGCTGTACCCGCATGAAAAGGGAAAGCTGCCCTTTAGGACTCAAAGGTTTCACTTTCATACTGTTTTTCCCTTCCTCACTGACCTCAGCATGTGGCGTCCCTCCGTAAATACGCACGTGTTCCCTACTTTGTAATCTTCTGCTTCCAGATGTTCCACAGAAGACCTTCTCCACTGCTTCCATCTTTTGCACTGTCTCTTTGATTACATTCCACCTCAAATTTTCTGCTTAAGCTTACGTACTCGGTTTAAAATGGCTCAATTGTAATGACTACCCTACTGTGATTTTGGTCATCGAATACGAAAAAGTTATTTAATTTTAGACTGACTTACGAATCGCTTAGTTTCTTGGTTATAATATCGTGGATTATGTATTGAATTGAACATTTTCTTATAAATACTATTCCTTATATTCACATTAGACATCAACGTTAATAATACGCGTTATGTTAAGTCTTCTTAAATAAATTGTGACAACCTGAAAATAAAACTGCTCCGGATCCACCATGTCGTTTTTATAAATGCTCGAAAACATCGAGGTTTATTTTTGATTTTTACTTTGATGTTGTCAATACTCAGCTAAAGATTCTTAAAGTTTCATCTTATCCATTAAAATACCTTTTCTTTATTTTTGGTACATTTAGAATGATATAGTTAATTTAATTAACCCAAGTTGAAATCCTCATAATATTTGAGTAATATTTAGAGGAACAATAGCGTATAGTTTGTGAATATAGCGAGAAGTTTTACTATTGCTACAACTTAATCAAGAGATAAAATCATTTAAAAGAGCAAGGAGACAATTAATAAGTAAAAGTAACTCATTAAAAATACATTTTTCTTTCAATCACTTTAATTATCTTAACGACTAAGTAAGTGAAAATCTTTGATAAAATTAAATGTTGCTCTGCATGAGATCAATTTAACTCCTAAATTTGCCGTTTCTCTATAATTTTCAGCTGTGAAATTCCATGAAATACAAGATCATACAATATATCATATCATACTGCGTAAGTTCCTTACAATGAGACTGTAAAAAGTTCATTATTTATCGAAACCTCAACAAAAGGCTCCATTGGCTTTTGTAATCTCTTTTTTTCTCTTTCATCATCGTTTCATGCTGAAATGCTTTTTAGAATTTTTTCCAATTGTTCTTTTTTCAAGGTAAAGCGAGGATTTCTTTGACAATTTCACTCAAATTATTTATAGCGTTTTATTTTCAATTAAGCTAATTCTAATTTTGATACTTTTGGATCGCCTATGTAGAAAAATATTGTTACTTTATTTGAAATTGGATTCTGAAATCTGAAATGTTTGTTCCTCATTTCATTCCTGCGTATTTGCTACGCACACACCAGAAAATGAAATTTTATTACAAAGAGAAAAACGCTGCAAATAGTAGCCAAAAACAATTATTCGAAAAATATCCGAGACTAAAAGCAAGGGAAAATCAATTAAACGTCCTGTTCCTATCCCCTGGTAAATTAATTTACACCATATCAGTGTTTTATGTAGGTGGTCATAAAGATGCCTATCGATGAATATTTTCGTTCCTCATTTTCACAAAGATGCCGATATCTTACGTTTATTTTCTCGTTTTCCTGTTAGAAGTATTTAAGAAATCAAGAACTGTGACATTTATTTGAAGTATAAAACAATGTTACTTTTAAACCATGTTGTAAAATTAACTGTAACTGTCATGTAACAATATCCAATGGCTTTATTATTCCTTCAAAAACCATGTGAAGCTCAAAATTTCTATACAATTTAAGTTAATATAAATGGGACATTTATATGATATTGAAAGCAACAAATTATAGATAAGGTCCATAATTAAATTATTATCATCCTAAAGCTTCTTCGACTTTTGATTGCCTCTGACCTTGACGAAGCTAACTAATATCTCCCCAAAAAACTTAAAGGTCGTTGCTCGGAGTTTCTGGTAGTCGAATAGTATTTCTGTCGGCTTTAGTGATAGTCTTTGGCGTCAAAAGAAATAACTAAAGGGACAGACTAGAGAAATAAATGACTCCGAACAACATTGTATAGCTATCTCAATGGGATAAAATTCCCAGAAAATAATCACGAAAATGAACTCCGGCCAAACGAATGTAATCCTATCTCCAAGCCCTCCTCGTTGATCCTGCAAAGTCTTCTCTAATAATGTTTTCCAGCTTAAAACTCTTTCTCCTCGCAATTCGATTCCTTGCGTTGCTCCGCGTTCGTTTGAAGACGAAACCTCATTTCTCTTAATGTATCCGAGTCAACTTTCTCTCTCTCCTGCATTTCCATTCTGTTTTCCGCTGCACCTTCCTTTCACTACTCCAATTTCTCTTCCTTTGTTTGCATTCTCTTCATTTCCGCGTCCTTTGCCGTCGTGTTTGCCATCGTCTCTGCCGACTGTCCACTCTTTCCATTACAATGGGGCCCACTCTTTGCTCTTCGATCACAAATAACGTTTCTCGCTTTCTTCACACCTCAGCCGAAGGAGCCTTAGAGGACGAGAGGTGCTCCTTCAGAATCCACCGAGTGCAAAGTGAATTTAGAACTGAGTGGATTTGTATCTGCTACGATCAACACATCTTTGATTGTTTGATGTGAATCGTTTCGTGTTTTAAGAATGTCAGAATATAACAAGAATGATGCACTTTATTTTTACTTGCAAAATAGATACACGCTTTGAAAATTTCAACAAAGAAGTCATGAAAATTAGGCATTCCAGAAGAAAGAAATCTTTACAGGCATTGCCATCACTTTAATTCAAAGCTAACGTGCTCTACGGCATATGCATCAAAAATATATTTCCTATAAAAATGCTCCTAGGATTGGAATATATATTAATAATAGCGAGTAAAACAAGTTGAAATGTGGAAAGGTACAAGAGAAAAAAAAGAAAGAATAAACACAGTTACTTTAAATACTCTTCTATATCATTTTGCAAAAATGGCCAATCCTTAAATTAACCAAGAACAGCTATTCCATTGAGTGAGTTGGAGACACTTTTCGAAGTGAGGAAAACAATTTGGGTACTATATGAAAATAAGATTGCTTATATAACATTACTTTTAGTTTAAGAATTATAAAATTTAAAGTAAATTTGTCAGTTCATACTTAGATTGAGGAAGGTAAAGAAAAGCAAACGCAAAGATTCAGGTCTTCGGTAACCTTTCAGTTCTTAGCGAAAGGAAATAAACCCACCCACGCGTTCTTGGTAATGATTGGATCCTTGTTACCATACTAAGATTCAGATATATATTCTAAACTTTCTTTGCAATTTCGAAATATTGTAATTTTTTATGGAAATTAACAACACCAGTTTATTCTATTTTTACCTACATCTGTACTAAATCAAGTTTTTGAGGTAATTTATTTTCCTCAAATCTATTCGTTTCGAATTAATTGGAGGTACTGAAAACACAAATACTATCATTAATTAAGTAACAAAAACATCATCGGTATCTTCATTTAGTTCGTTATTTACAGATCGTTTCGTTTTAGTACACTGATTTACTTAATCAGGAATTTATCACTAGACTGAATCATTGATTTTCTCAGAATATACCTCAGAACCATCAATTTGATTTATTTATTAACGTTATCTTTACCATTGAAAACCCTATTTAATACTGAAAAAAATCATCCCTTGGTTTCATTAAATATCGCTATTCCCTTCATTTTGAAACGATGATAAGGGAACGCAGTATATTTTTAATAATGTAGCGGAAGGAATCGTTTTCCCTTATCGGCGGTCTCCTTTCTCTCCCGCACCTCTACAGGACGTAAGCTCTCGGAGCGCAATATACAGGCTGTAATACGAGCTTGTTACAAGCTTTGTATTCCTTTTAGAGCACAAAAACGCGTCCTAACCTTCACCAACGGATTTTAAGGTATATTAAGATGGAGCTCGGGGAGAGTTAAGCTTAATGGAAAGGCTGCTTTGTATGACTATTTCATTTCCTTCTCTCTCACCCACGGAAGCTATCTCCACCTAATGAGGGCTTTACATTTATTTGAATTATATTTTGGGTCTGGCACCGAATCATTAGCCCCGCCCAAAAATATTTTGATGTTCCCAAATGAAGCTATTTCATCGGATTAATATCCTTCTTTAAACTGACTGTTTCTACGCGTGTCTGCTAATTTGGGTACGTACTTGAAAGTATTTACTGGCTAAAAATAGCTTATAGATGATAGATAGTCTTCTTTGTATTTTATAACGAACAACAACGTACTTTCACCTCTTTTTCATTACATGGCGTGGTAGTATTACAAATATATTTACCGGATCTGCAAAATTGAAAGTTTTTTTTTCTGGGAGGGGATTCTCAAAGTTTTTGAAAATTTACAGGGAATATTTCTAAATACGTAAAACTCTTTCATAAGACCAAATGAAAATCGTTCTTTAAGCAGAGAGCATTTTAACCAGGATTCGACTACTTTTCATTTTTGCGCCTCAGGTACAAAATCGAGGGTTTTCTGGTCCTTTATTATTATATCCTATATCCTATCCGTATATTCCTTATATATCTATAGAACTATATCAATTATATTATTTTTCTATATTATTTACAAAGCCAAAAGAGATATTGTCCAGCAATAGATGGATTTCGATGTCTCGGCATGAAATGGAATATCTGAAATAGGGTTGGCGAATCTTTGGCGTCATGAGTGCCATATTTGAAGAATATGAAGGAATTGCGTTCCAATTTGTTGCAAATACAAAGAGTTGATGATTTTATTAATTTTATAACGTCAACGAAGGTAATTAGATCTCTTAATTTACTTAAGCAATAGTTAATTATCCTTACTAATGAACATAATTCACATGTATACTCTAAGGTTTAATTTTTTAAGTGAAGTATACATAGCAAAGATAGTGTCGTAAGAGTTCCACGTGCCAAAATTCCACTTTGTGCACACGTGCCATAGGTTCGCCGCACCTGATCTAGAGTCCAAGAACTAAGTAAAACTTGTTGCACAAGATTGGGCACATCCTCTTCATATTATTGGAAATGGCTAAAAGGTTGAACTAGCCTTTTAGACGAAGAGAGCGCTTCCCTTTGTCATTTAAGTCATTTTTTGTGCATGAAGGTAATGTTTTACCAACCAGACAGTTACTACGGAATTAGGACCATGAAGAGGAACCAATACTGAGCACGACCTCTTTAAGAATACGCTCACCACCAAGTATCCCACTCTTACACTTTTTTATTCAATATAGTTTCAGCTTGAGGGTTGAGTTAGCGACGAAACAAAATCTTTCATGATGAAAACAGTTCCTTTTCTCACAATTACGTATCGAAAAGAAGGTATTCAATATGTATCTCATATGAGACAAGGTGAGAAAGAAAGATGGATTTATAGATAATAAACACATTTTTAACATTTTAATTTACAATGTAAATAAATTTTTGTATCCAACGTGTCAAACCTGATCAAATGCCGAAAAATTCGAATTTCTAGTGGATGAGATGTTCGGATTAGAACCGAAAACCAAACATCAAGGGGACGTAACTGAGCTTAAAAGGAAGACATTTTATTCAGTGATGGGAAAAATTAAATTATTCGGGTTTTTTACTTCCAGTAGTTTTCACCTATAAGTATGCCCCGCATAGTCTATCTAGGGCCTGAAAAACAGATCAAATATGTATTTATTTATTCAAATCTCACATACAGCATAACAATGCCAATTTAAAGTGAAATATAAAAATATAAATATAGTACAGTAATAAACATAAATAGTTAAAAAGTGATATAAAATATAGAAAAAAAGAAAACAAACATACAGGTAGATTTTACAATTATATGGATCTGGTGTGTGGTAAGCTCAGGTTCAAAAATTTCCGTTTAGATAGGGAGAAAGGATCAATATAAAGAGGAATTGAGTTAATCGGAGAAGGAAGATGAAAGAAAAGGGAGCGCTTGATAAGTAAAAGTCTAGGAGTTGTATAGTGAAGTAATGATGTCAAACGGGTAGATCTTTTTGGAACACGATAATTGATAAGTGAAGTTAAGGGAGGACAGTCATAAAGGGAGTTCAGCAGTGAATGTAAGAAGGATAAATCATGTTTTGATCTAGTGACAGAAAGAGATTCCAAGGATAGTGAAGATACGATAGAATTTTTAGAGGCTTGACGGAAGGGAGGAACTCTGGCTTTTACAATTCTGAGAAAGAAGATAGTAATTCTGTCTAATGAGGAGAGATGAGTTGGAAAGGACATAGACCAGATGGGGGAACAATAAGATACAGTAGGAAGGATGAACGAGGAAAAGTATAGGGAAAGAGCATAACTTCCCTACTTAAGGTAGCAGCTGACCGGCTCATCAGTTAGATTTTACGTTTATTTCGAAGGATACCTCGATTCTTGTATTTGTTCGATAGAACGATCAAGCCTCGGATTTATGATTTCAAATAGAGAAGGAAAATTGAATTATTATATTTGAAAAGTCAGTATTTCCATCTTAAATAGATGAGATGCGCATTCAGGCAAAAATGGATTGCTAACATTAGTGTAACAAGCATAGGTATTTACCATTAGATACTTTAGCCACTAAGTGTTGTATATTTTCTAGAGACCTGGAATTAGACAAGGGCTAAATAGAATATAGGTCTTCCTAGTTCCAAGTCCACTCAATAAACACGTTTGCATTGTATTTTATTGAATTATTATAAAGAAAAAAGCTTCTTTCTATTATCCCTAATGGTTCTATGATGATCAGGTCGGTTGGACTTTGTTTATCAACTTTTAATCGTACAATTTAATCTGTTTTTAAGATTGCTACATATTTTTTAACTACGGAGAGTATTCTATGATTTAAATATCTATATCCAACGTGACTTTTTCTCTCTCTCTAGATGTCAGGTTAACTTTCCAGTAGCAGCATAGACGTAATTTAAGTAACGTAAAATGAACGATGATTCTCCAATCTACCTCCAGGGGGTGTTTATACGGTCTTTTCTTGATTTTTCCAGTTTTTGCTTCTCTCTCATCGCTCGATATCAAGCTTTTATTTCGTTACAGCACTCTTGACTTTAAAAGCGTGTACTTATAACCGCCTGAGGGTCGAATGGATGTCAAAAATATCAGAAATACATACTTCGAAAAAGCGTTAAAAAACGGGATGTGTTTTAGAACGATTTACCAGAGGTGAATTTTTCATCAGTGCTCATACTATTATTCTTTAGCAGTAAAAAGCACTCTCATGAAAATGAAGTGAAAGATGATGGGGAATTTTGCGTAAATTTTTATTATAATATTATTGTAATTTAATGGAATGCTTAGCATCTTTATCTCGTTCTATAGTTCTCGTAGTGTTGTTGAGTTCAAGGCTTTCTGTTTCTATTCTTTATTGGAGGTGAACGGAGAGGGAACTTTCTTATAAAGTTTCATTTTTGCTTGCATAATGGTAGCAACACCACCAGCTAGCCAGGTAATCGTTTTATACTTTCACCATATACGTATTATAGAGAAAGTATTGTTTCGTATTCATTTTGCAAACTTCTGGCAAACACATTTCATGCTTTTGTGGGATATTACCGAAAATATGCAAGCTACAATAATTTTTGAATGGCATAGGGGGGAACCATCTCTCTCGAACCATTCAAGGCGGATAACGAAAAACCATATTGGACCAAAAGTTGCATGTATTAAAAATTCTTGCAACCAAATTCCACCGAAAAAACGGTAGATAGAGCATGATAATTTTATCAAAGAGGACATATTTATTCATAATTTAAATAACTTGGTAAAACTAAGAATATATTCGTTCAGCAAGTACTTTCGAGTACCACAACATATTGGAAGAGCTTCCTGAACCTTTTATTAAATGGTATTGTAATCCTTAGTATCTCCGAGTACAACTCCGAGTGCTCATTCTTTCTTATTTAGTTTTAGATAAATAACGCTTTACAACATTCAGCGAAAGACAAGTTAAATGTCTTACGCTGGCAGTGATTAGAAGGTTGTTTACCAAAGCATATCAGCAGTCATCATTGGCAGACTACGATGATGACGATAATGATAAATAACGACTGACTCTCTAACTGGAAAAATCTGTTTAGATGGGACTCGAACCCGGAACCTTTGGGGTAGGAGCTCATAATGACTCTATACTACCACGACCGGTTACCCTATTAGATCTATGAAGTCGCGAGAGAAATTTAGTGGAGTCAACATTCAGTCGTCACGCAACAGGAAAAGATAACCACTTCTACTCCAACAATCTCCTACCAAGTTTGTACTTTCCTAGAGGACAACCATAAATATATGATATTTGGTAAAGGTGAGAAAATCCGGTCGAGGCTTCGTCCTTTGAAAAGACGTTCACGGAAGAAAATAATCCGGAAAACTTTTCGGCAGAGCGATGAGCACAGCCGTCAATCAATCAGGATTGACCCCAACAGCTGCCACTTTAGCAAAGAAACACAAGAAGGAGAGACGAAAAAAATGGCGAACTTGTGCATCACTTTCTCGCACCCTCTCTGCATGTCACTCTTCGCCGTAATAGGCAACAGCCAACTCCTTAAGAGGGCCTCTCCCCCTCACACCACTTTCAGTCGAGCCTGCGCGTTGAATGCCCCCGAACCCATTTCATAGGGAGACAGCTGTAGGAGGGTGAGCGACATCAAGAGGGGAGCCGAAGACCAAAGCCCGCTCAGTATCACTCGCGATCCCCAACCGAACGCAGCGGGACATTCCGGCGAGTCGGCGAGGAAGTTTTTCGCGTGCTCGAAAGAAAGGCAAGGTCGTTAGACTCTGTTATGAGTCGTTAACTTTGAATCACAGTGCCCCATTTGGTTTAACTCTCCCCCGTGCGTTGCTAGACTTCCCCCACAATGGCGAGGGACGATAGACCCTCTACGAGCGACCAGAGGGGAGCCGAAGAGAGGGACGAGTTCCCCCACGTGAGGGTTCTCTACGTTGCGATCGCCGTGCTGTTCTTGGCAGAATTGGCCCTCTCGTTCTATCTCTACTCCTACGTGTCCCGCGTTGAAGGGCAGTGCATGCAGAGGAAGGCCGAGGATGTCCTCGGAGAAACACTGGTGATTCCGAAAACACTGTCCTTGAAAAGTACCGTGGATAGAGAGGAGACCACCACGAGGGTGGTGAGGGAGTCGCCGGAGTTGAAGTCGAGGATCCGCCGTTCCCTATCGGAGGACAGCAACGCCGTGCCGTCGACTCAGGACTCGACGGTGGAGTTCTTCCACCCGAAGCTCAAGTCGGAGTTGGAGGAGAAGGACAGGGCGAGGCCGAAGGGAGAATTGGCCAACAACCCGTGGGTCTGGCTCACGTCCTACTCGCGGATACCGGTCAGTGGATTCTGCGGTTTTTTCTTTATTTGCCCTTTCGATAAAAAGATGAAAGGAATAGAAACAAGGCCGTCACGTGGTGATTTATTCAAGGGGTGTCACCGCTACGGGTTATTTTCGATATTGTTCGATGAAAGGGAATGATCCGAGGGTATTCTTTTCAATAACGCTCATGAGTTATAAAATATTAGGGACCTGTTGTTATCGACGTGCGCTCAATGGCTTCGAAAGCCTTTGTAATTTCTGCATCCTTTCACCGAATTTCGTTTGAGGGAAGGGCGAAAAGAAATTAATTTTCATGCGCGAGATTTCAATAAAAATTGGCCTCGATATAGTGACCGTGGTTTATGCTACGGCGTATGATAGGTCGATTCAAAATTGCAGCTGTATCATATTCAAAGCATATGTTTGGTTTTTCCTTTTGAATTATTATCCTCCCTACACCGATAATATAAAACCTGGGAATCTAGGAATTCGATTCACTACAGAGAAAATTAATTTAAATTTAATTATTATTTACGCTGATAAATTTCGAAGTTAATTCACAAACAAAGAAAAGATCGCCAAAGGTCCTCTATTCTATTCAATAATTTTCCAGCGAGTAAAATAAAAAAATGGTGTTTGGTAGAATTAATCCCTCCAATCGAAAAGCATTTATATATAGCAAGGACCATTTTTAATGACTGCTCTATATGGAGGAGGATTTGAAAATCCCTGATGATCGTTAAACTCATCTTTGGAAGACCTGTTCTACAATCTCTTAGTAGTATTAATGCCAAATCATAACTATTAACAGGAGATTTGGAGAAATCACAAAAAAATTCGGTTCCAGATATATTTTGTAGTGTTTGACCAAAATTGAAAATGATGTATGAGGGTGATTTTAGTTACTTTTTATGCTAGTAATCTTTAAATTGAAATATAAACAGTCTCAATTTTATTAGTTTAAACGGTCACAAGGGGCGTGAATTATACTTTTTTAATTTTTGTAATTTATCATCTTAATAAGTAAAGTTTTCCCTGAAAATTACGGGCGTTGAGCGTCTTATTCGAACCCCGAAATGCATCAATGTCTATGTCTATGCCCTGCAAGCCACCTATCGCCGTCTAGCAGTGAACCTATTAATCTTCGTATGTTTTTGTAAATCATTTATTAAGTCTTACCCATTTATTCGAATAGGTTAGACACTTTATATCATAATTATAATAATAATTTTAGTGGAATTCTTTTTAGTTCAGTTCTTTGAGAACATGAAAATAAGAAACAATTCCAAGTGACACTCGATCATATCAAGCAATTAAGATAGAAAATATATTGGATTGTACTTTACCGGATTTTTCAGCTATTTGGTCGTTGGAAGGCTTTCTTGCATGTAAGTATCCTCATTCTCTTAACCTCTGCTCCAGCTCGATTTCACCACTTGTTACTCGTTAGGTAATACCGTGACGGACGCTTTTGAAAATCTTTGCCTAAGTTTTAAACATCTTAAGGTATAACAATTACCGTATTTTACGGACTATAAGGCACACAGTAATTCTCAGTATTTAAAAAATAATATTTTTGCTATTTTTAATATTAGATTGCAAATAATGGTTTTTCTGTTGGTGGATAGCCGAAATACCATTTAGCTGCTATGCTTCCATGTTTTTCTGCATATGCTATTACTTTCAATTCAAGTTCACTGGTACTAGTGTACGTAGACTACAATGACGCATGATAGGCTAGACAGTGTTCTGGGCTTGTGATGGCGGGGCTGGAGCATATTTAAGACTGGCGGGAATTTTAAATTAAACACAGGACATTTTTAATATTAATTTTGAGTAAAAAACTCTCCTTAATTTTGGAGGCAATTTTTTGAAGTAAAAAGTGCCTTATTGTGCTTCAAATATGGTATAATATAATTTCTGTATCTGCTTTTAACCAACTGAGTTTTACTCATGAAAGGCAGGAAGTATATATTTTATACAATTCTTAAAATACTCAAATTTTTAACCCCTTTAAAATCTGATTTCATTTTGTTAAATTGAATGGGCTAAGTTCATTATCAACTGTTAAACATTACTTTTACGTACTAATATTTGGGAGCTATTTTCAAAATTACTTCTTGAGTCACCATGTAGGAATAGATGCTAAACCACTTTCTTAATTTTTATTTAAATTTAAATTACTGAGTAGGTAAAATCACAAAAATGATAGCTCTTTAATCGATAAAATACGGTACTTGGAAAATTTGTACTAAACGAAGCTTATATCAATTGTTTACTTGCCAGTACGTTGGTCTAAACAAGCTAGTAATTTCAAATAATACGTTCGATAGGTTAAGAAGTTTTTGCATCGCATCTCTTTCCTTGGCCATAGGATACAGGACGGTGGAGCTCTCTGAAGTAAAGAAAATATCTAACGCTAACTTGGCTGAGGCGCAATCGGTTTCATGGCATGCAGATACATCATCAAGTCTGATCTCTTCTATTTATATGGCAGAGCTTTCCTTCAAATGATAAAAACATTCCTTTGAAATATCAGTTTTCAATGAATATCGGCACAGATTCATAAATTAATTTTCTGTGTTCTACGCCCTTAAAACATTAAAGCGTATTTATCGACGTTTTCCTTCCATTAAAATTCTTCCATTGAGTTGTATCAACGAAACGAAATTCATTCTGACCGAGCGTTTCGCTGCAAAGGTTTTCAAAAGTTAATTTGAAAATCGAGTGAGATAGTGCCTTCAAATTCCGCCCCTGTGCAGAGGATCTTTTTTCAAACGACTCGTTAAAAGTTTCCACTCAAGTGATCCTCTCAGGTCGCTTGCATAGGTAAATAAAGTTTATGCTTTTATCCTTTTCCTAGTAAATTGTGAGCAATCGCTTGAATGGCACGCGGAGCATTTGTTTTTTGTTTTTGCTCCTCTGGCCTTTGTGAGGTGTAATTAAACGCCATTCCTATAATCCCACGCAAAGCCGAAAACCTCGTTGCGGTAGCTTTTGTGCACCGATATTCCTTAAAGTCGCATTATGTATCGGACGGAAAACGTTTGTGTTTAATCGGTTGTTAAATGCTCGGAGATCGTAATAGGTAGCCGTTCATTTTTTTCGGGCTTTCAAGAATGATTGATATCCCAATTGGATTGGGTATTGTCCCCTCTCTCTGACAGTTGCCTTTCGTCAAAGAAACGAGTCCCACGAATGTAGTGGCCTGAATTTTCAATCAAAATTTTAAATTATAGTACGCTAAAAGAGGCTGGTATATCTTAGGTTCCAATCTAATTCATTGGCCATGGATTCACTACAACGATCTCAATGATACATGAGGAAAGAATCACGAAATACTTCAAACACCATCAAAAAATGAGGCATATTACATTATATTTAAATACCTGGTTTAAAGAGCATATTGCTCATTTCAAATACGGAAGATTCGAAAATTCAGCAGTGGCGAAACACATGGCGCATAAAGCGCACAATATTACTATAAATAATTTAACACTTCTCTACAACGCAAATTTCGGTCTGGATCCATGGGAGAATTTATATATTTACAAAAACATAGACAACATTATGAATGACTACCTAGATTTCGATAAAACTTTGTACTCTTTGCTCGCAAACCCCTGACGACTTTTCGCTTTTCAATTGTTTTTCCATTGCAGTCTGTTTCCCTCTCGTGGTTTAGCCAGTCAACTTTGTAGCCTTGATAATGCTGTTTGTCAGACAGCGAAATGTACTTCGGTTGCCCTCATTTTTTGATGGTGTTTGGATTATTTTGAGACTCTTTTCTCATTCACAGCCATCACCGGAAACTTCAACATATCAATGATATATGTTAATCGATTTACGATATATACTATTATATAAGCCGAATTTTTCTGCACAATATTTACGCTGAAAAAGCCCATCTCGACTTCTACTCTAGTGAGGATCCAACTTACCTGTTTTTTGGCGGAAAAGTTCTGCTGTGGCCGAAAATCGGCTTGTGAATTCCTTTTTTGTTCAATCAAAATTTCTTCGTCAATTTATACACATTCGTGTACCGTCTGTAATTACTGAACTATTATTGGTATATATTTTATTTTTAAATTTTCTTATAGCTGCTGCATTTCATAACCTACGCTTACAAATTAGGTGTTTCGGCTTATATTCAGGTTGGCTATTACTCGAGTACATATGGTAATTGTATTAGAACAGTGCTGATGCAAATATGTGATAGCCAGTCTTTGTTTTTTAATAAATTTGTAAAAAAATTTGTTGCCCAAATTTGATTTTTTGATAAAATGGTGCTCTGAATTACGTTATCATTTTCGTTGCATAGCAACGAAAGCAACCTTTCCACTTCCTCTTTGCCACAAAAATATCTTTCCAGAACGTTGAACCTTGTCGTTTTAGAAAGTCACAAATGATAGTAATATCAATTCGTTCATCATTTCAACTTCTGCTGAAAGTTCTATTCTCGAAACAAAGGGAAGCGAATTCCAGTGATATCTTGCTGTCTTCCCCCACAATATCTGGTTTCGGGAATGCATTAAAACGGGATGTTGCTCCTCGTCGACCACGATTTTTTCTTAATTAAAGCAGATATCATCTCCGACTGACGTCATAACTTTTCAGACTATTCTAACTGTTAAATTAATGCCCACGCTGCTTCGCCTCCTACTCACTCCGAAATGTTCATTATTGGAGCCTCCTCAACCTTCTCGCACACGCTCTGCATTTTTGCGTGTTTTTAATGGCATTAACAAGCGTCGTTTTATAAGCCACGGTGACTTGAGATAATTGAGGATTTTAATTGGAGTTTATTTTTAGGCAAATGAGAGGTTTATCCATTACCTCTGTTTTGTATTATTAGCAACAGTACGATTTTAGTTTTGTGATATCATAGGAGATAGGAATAGGTCGTTAGGTTGTTGCCTGATTAGAAAAACGATATCAAATTGTGCTTTTTGATTTTGGTTTTATTATTTTTAGGAAACTTCTCCTGTTGGTTAGGATTGAAATAATAAGGAACGCTTTGCTTGGTTACCCTATAATTTACAGAAACAGTCCGAGTTGGTCATAAAAAATTAATCTTAAGATACGAAGAATAGGCTAGAAAAGTATCTCTGTTATCTAATCTTATTGTAGCAATTTTAAGAGACACCAATCACTCATAGACGAAAATTAATTTTCTTATTATCTTTCCAACTATATTTTCATCCAATAAATTAACAGACTAATACAGTTTTAGCATCACGTCAAGTTTTTTTTTAAATACCCAAGGAAATGAATGTAAGAATTCTGTAAGGCTGCATAAGCAAGTAAAACAAATGAAGTTCTTTTATAATGGATAATTAGATCTTTCCTGATTTTTTATGTAACTTTGTAGTTTAATGGAACCATTAATTACATTTAATGCTAAGAAAATATTTGATAACATACTTGTACTACTCTTCATTTACGGCTTTTGGATTGGTAGTTGTAATTGTATGGATATACTTGTAACTTAACATATTTTGCGTAATAATATCACCTGAGTTCTACTTTTTCTGGAACTGTTTAGTTTGAATGATGTATTAGAGTAAAATTATTCTTAGAAATCTGTCACCTATATACATCAAGAGAGTATTTCGGAAACATACGTGTTCCCTCAAATGTAAGATAAGAAGTCTAACAGTAAAGGAGCTCTGAAAGAATCATTGGGACGGAAAACTATGAGCCCAAAAACCTATCTTTTGAATATATAGAAGATACCAGTAACCTTTAAGTATTTCCATTTAGTTCATCAAAACTTAGGATTTCAATTCCTTTTGAAAGGCACGCTAGTACACCAAAAAGCATCTTAAAAGCCGAATTGTTTTGTTTGCGTACTTTAGGAATCTAGCTATAGTGTATACATTCGTGGAAGAGTTTTTGGAGCAACATTTACTTTACGTATTGTATGCTGTATTGAGTTAAATAAGATTTGTATTCAGTGCCTAAGAATCCTCTAGTTTCATGCATGAATCAAAATTGGGTCGAAAATTCTGGCGCATTCCTTATTTTCCAATGTTACAACACTGTGAAATTTCAAGCTTCGTTTACTTCAGACGGCGGATTTCGTTTCCCTAAGTAAGCACCTGAATCGGAGCCAATACATCGCGAGGCATTCTTCTTTATAGAGAAGGAGGGCACTCTTTCCTTCCCAAATTCAAATCCCCGTCTCTTCAGCCCCTGAAATGCGCCAATCCTCCTCTTTCAGAATCATCTCGAGCCGTATTTTCAGTCCCATCTTTACACAGCATCGGAATCCCTTGATCCACGGTGAATCGCTCATCTTAGCTCGCGAAGATGAACACTCCCGTGGAACATCCCCTTGACCCCGTTTCCCTCCCCATCGCACCCCGTAAACAGGTGGAGGGGTTATATGCAGTCACCATAAATAGGAAAACCCGACCGACACTCTCGACCCATTTCTGGAATGCGACTCCCGCCGCTAAAGAATAAATAGTTGATAAAAGCTTATTCATCCCCGAAACAAACAAGGCCCCGCCTCTTTTAACACTAGAAGGAAGGCGGTGGTCATTTGGCCACCAAATACGGCGTTTTGCCTCAAATTTTTTAATTAAATATATTTAGATTTTTCGAAACTTTGACTTGGTGTGGTACCATCCCAAATTCAAATGAACGGATTAATATTTTGCTGACACTACTGTGGTAAATTTGACATCATGTTATACCTAGAAGGACAGCTGGTAGTTATGGTACTAGTAGACCGCTTTCTCTTTTGGAGCCAAATATTTACCTTTTCCTTCGGAGTTTTAAATATTTTCCTCAGATATTTATATTTCAATAATTTAATACATTAATGGCCATATAAACGGAGAGGTGTCTGTTTGAATACTGTCTATGTGTATGTAAATGTTATTATTGGAATATTTGTTTGATTTACGTTGTTCTTAGACAATGGATGGGGCTGCCGCCAGAAGAAATTCGGCATGCAATGTATGTAATGATAAATAAATAAATTTAAATGATGTTCGAAAGGAACTTGGGTAAAGCGTAGTTATTATATTACTATACAATGAAAATAATTAACTCTTCGCTGAATCAAGAAATTTGTTTATAAAGCATCGATCGATGGAAAAACAGTAATTTAATGCTGCTATAAGTGTATGGATATGTGTTAAATAAGTAATTAAACTCCTCCAAAATGCAAAGAAGCGATGTAATAGGTATATCCGTCCTCCTAGGTAGAGAAAAACTCCCGTCCTTTTACTGTTAACTCATGCTGTTTCCCGTGAAGATCGCGCCCACTTCGTCGCGGAGTTCAGGGGATTGTCTCTCACCGAAATGTGACAGGCCCTCCGCCGCGGTGGTTGAAAAACTTTTTCCCGCCGGAGACGGTTCTCTCTCGCCGAGAGATGGGATCTCTTAGACGCCGTCTCTCACTGGCAGCCCACGTCACCATTTGAACTTTAAAAAAATGCGCGGAAAAAGCCGACTTGTCGCCCCGAAAGGACGTTCCGCCTAAAATAATCCTTTTTTCTCCCTCGATCGCGGTTCGTCGGGGACAAAGGAGCTCTTGTTCCCGTTTCTCTTTCCCTCGTTTTTATTCCCGCTCGTTTTACGAGCTGGAAAATAGTCTTTTATGTTTCTATTGTCGAGATTGCGATAATTTTAATAATTGCGGTTTTATATTTTTATTGTTTTGCTCGCGCGCTGGGACCCCCGTTTCGCTTTTTGGAGGGAAGACGTTTTTAGGTTTGTGGGGTGTTTTTTCATCTATTACGTGTTTGAGAATCGTTCCTTCAGATGTTATTTTAATGCATTTTATCTATTTCTGTGCCATAGTTTAATTTTGCTCCTTTTTTGATAACATTCTCATCAGGCCTGAAAAATTGAATGTAATTTTGACCAATTTTACGTATCCTAAAATGGGAAGTTATAAGAAAATAAATATATAAAATGAAAGAGAAATAAGAGCGACCACAAAGTAGAGGCCTAAACGATGAATTTTGAAGTGCTTAAGAATTGCTAAATAAAATATTAATATTTTATTTTTCCTCTTAATTTATATCTTATAATAAATATGAAATTTCTGATCCATAAAAATGTTACTCTTAGTACATACAATAATTTTGCTCCAATTCTAGATGGAAGATTTTCACATGAAAACCATCCCTTAAAAAACAGTTACTATTCAAAATCGAATTAATTGCAGGGAATAAAGGTAGGAAATTTATATGTACGGATAGCAGTAACATATAAATCAAGGTAAAAATCATTAGAGGTTAGAATACCTGCCCTGATAGTGGGAGATCTGGGTTCGAGTACCAGTTATGTTAACACTTTTCACTTTTATTCCTACTTTAAACTGAGCGCGTTTTAATTTCATAGGCTTATCATTGTTTTATCTTTTAATGGATTTTACTTATTCAAGGAGTAAATATGTATATCTAACTTTGGACTTATATTGTTATAATGGCTAATTAATACGTGTATGAAATTTAACGGCTTTCTTTCCATGGAAATTAAATTTATTTATCAGAACTCTCTAACCGTAGGTATTGATGTAATACAATGAAGGATGAGAAGGAAGACAAGAAAAATGCTGTTTTTGATAGAGTAAATGTTGCTAGCCATTGATAAGTAAACACTCATACAAATCAAGAATTAATTAAAACAAACTTTGAGCTAAGGTACGTCGAGTTAGTATTATAAGTTCATAGGAAACTGAATTTTTCAGAAATGGAAGTTGGGAAACCGTCAACACCCAAAACATCAAGTTGTTTTCCCTCTCGATCTCAGTGTACAACGGGAAAATATTTACTTCCCGTCCCAAGTTTCGTGAGATACAGAAAACAATTTGGATAAACAGAGAGTATCGTTGCCAAGGATGTAAACCATGACATCGTTAACGTGTAAACGATAAAGTTTCTTCGTAAAGTTTGAACGACGTACGCTTAAATCATATGTCTTTCACTAGTTTTCTGTAAGAAACTCAAACAAGTTCACACAAAGTTCAGTCGACAATTTCAATAACGCCTGGAGTGAAATAAAGCCCCTTGCGGTATGCTTGACTTCCTGGTCATATTTAAAAACAACGGAGATATGAATTTAAGAAAGTCTATCAAGACCGGGATTCGAACCACGACTCTCTCTTTGTTTAAGCATATGACCTATTGAGCTCTGACCTATTGAACTGTCTCGCAGCACGTATTGTCTGATTTCGAATTCGCGATACAAATTGCGAGATAGTTAATTAGTATGAGCACTTATTTATATCTGTTTATTATTTGGGATTATTCCAGGCCGCTTGCTTCCTTAGCCTTGTTCCTTTATTTTATGGTCAGATTAAATGACAAATCAGAAAATATTCTTAGTAATTAAATTATTCAATTTAATCACTACAATTTGGTAAGAGTTCCAGGTGCCAACGGTCGAGATCTGGATCTTAATGATAACTTATTATATCTTCAACCGATATAAAAAGTTGCAACAGAAATGGTCTTTCTTAATCCTACGTCTAGGAATTTGCTTTAGAACATGATTATTAAAGGCTTTACTTATAAAAGAAACTGAACTTGATTGCATCGGTGAATTACGGAACAATTAGCGGCATCGATTATCGAAGGTTCGAAAATTTCGAAACAAGAAGCGTCGCGGAGAAGAACTAATGATTCATGCGTTACGCATTCATTAGCGAGATTCCCTTTTGATCGGCCCATTTGTGCGGCTAAACAGATTACTGCGTCGCCTCAAGAGCCTTCGATTTCCGATACGACCAGATGAGGGTCGCTACATCACAGTGGGTTACTTTATTCAAATGGGCTATACGTCATGCTGCGAATTGGAAAGTCCTTTCTGTTTCATGACAGCTACACTATGTTCGCGTAAACATAGGTAAAATAACAACATTTTGCTAATTTCAAGACACGATTATATGCTGACGCTGTTGATATTCTCTTGTTAATTACCCCCCTGCGACCCCCATTAGCTCCCATTCATCCGGATCAACGTCTTCCGCCCTTCTTGCCTGACCAGCACTTTGCGATCTCTTCGCAGTGCATCAATCCAGGCACGTTGCGCCTCTCGGTAAGCTCCGCAAATCCTTCATCCCATCTCTTCCTAAGCTTAACTCTTGGTCATCCTTCCGCAGTACTCTTTTCCATCCTCTGGTGAAGTTTTTGCTACTGATCAACACTAGGCACCCAAAAAACCCCTGCCAGTCACAAATAGATTGAACCAGGAGCTCCTAATATTTCTCATCCTATTACCAGCTACGTCTCGCTTCATCTACGCTTGGTAAATTATCGATACTTTTTAAAGATAACTTTCACCTCTTTTTTATCCCTGTTGTTAGATTATCGCTTAAGATTCTACTCACAGTGCTATAATTCTAGCAGTAGTAGTGTTGGAATTATGGTTTCTCGACTGATGTGTTAATTTTGCACCTATTCTCAAATTAGTATGATCTGTTGCCTTTTAGTAATAAATAAATTTAAATTAAAATTGGATAAATAAAAATGTGGATAAAGCTTAAAAGGACACCAACATCTTTGTATGGAATGAAAAGAATAACTGTCCCTCTGTATCATATCTTAAAGCTTTTGAAAACTCCAGTAATTTAAAAAAAGATCAAACTTTTGGTTATTGTGTCTTCGTTGTTTCCCAGAATATTAGTTAAATCTTCTGTGATCTTCGATATAACTCGCGTCATCGTCGTATTTGTGACATTCATCCAGGAGATGACGAACACTAATATGGCAGTCAGATTCGTTACAGATAGGAATGATATTTTTTCTAAAAATAGATACCGTTTATTTTCTTTCGAAATTCAATCATAGTTAGACTTCCAATTTTTTCCAGAATATTGTCATCTTGATTTTTCGAATGGTTTATAGAATTGCAGGTTAAATTTTAGTTTATTATATCCTAAATGTAATCGTTCAGATGATAAATTATTTAGATGGTGGTTGGAGTTAGGTCTCTATGGAATCAAACGAGAGATGGTTTGAAAATAATCAGAATATTTTTGATAATATATGATCATATAGAAAAGGGTAGTAGTACTGAGATTGGTGATCATAGAATATATTCCATCTCAAATAATAATTAGAATTTATGAGAGTATCATTTTATTAATATAAATTTGTAATTATAATTACTCTTACATTTACAGAAATTAAGAAAATAATTAGTTGAAAGTACATGATGACAAGTATACTAATCGAACTAATAATATTTGAGGGAATAATTATGATCTTCATAATCTACCTTTATTCAATATATTTCGCCCTCTATGTTGTCTTACGTAACTTCCGGGAACCTAGGTATGATTTTCCTTATTATATAATTAAAATTTCGCCTCAATTATTCTCACAATCTCAAGATCGACTAACTACGTACCGTACCCATTTCTCTCGGGAATCACACCGTAATTCACTTCCTCTTGTTACTCATTTCCCGGAAAATGTCCTCATTTAGACGTTTTATCTCTGCATTAATTTCTCTCATTTTCCACTCAGCTCACAATTCTGCTGAATTAATATTTCCGTTCCACGAAATGTCTCCTTATTGTGAACATAAGGTGAATAATTTTACGAAATGTCTTATCAGAATATAACAACGCTTGAAGGCTCGAAGTCCTAGCTGTCATATTTGGTAAAAACATATATATGAAATTCCTTTTTATCTTGAAATTACTAGAAAAATATGAAAATGCACCCCCAGCATGTTGTACTCAACGTTAACAGTTTTCAGAAAAGATGTTTCCGAGAAGAATAAATTGAACCCTAGTTTCACATATTAAACTGTAGATATAAAGTTTCTACGTCTAAATGATGAATGTACATAATGAAATAAATGTATGTTAGAGTTTGGTTCCTATAAATATTTTCCATCTTAAATCCAACATAAGTGCTTAAATTAAATAAATGCAGCTAATTGCCTCATCAAAAATCCTTCAAAAATATAAAGTACTTTTTTCAGATGTATATCATTAGAAACAATGAAAATGAAGACAAAATCAATACAAACGATGACAAATTTAAAAGAGCGAATCCATTTTTCATGGTAATATTTATCAAGAGCCCTCAATGAGAGAATAAAATTTTGAAAATATAATTTTAAGACATATTTTAGTAGCTTCAGATGAAGCAAAGTAATGTAAGAAAACAATGTCAGTACTTGCTAAATGTAATTAAAATATCACTAACTTTAAGATAAGAGTTGTGAGTTAGAATGATATCTTAAATATTATTCTTCCATATAAACACAATCGTGGAATTCAGATCCATTCTAATTTCATTCATTCATAAGGTGTTCTGCCTTGAAGCAGGTCCCACACGCCACTGCCATCTCCATTCTTCTCTGTCCATAGCCTTCTCCTTAGTATTTCTATAGTACTTTATTTTAACCTCATCCGCCATCTTTATTCTTCTTCTTCCTCTCTTATTCTTTCCTTCCACTGCGCCTTCTAATACCACTTTCAGTACACTATTGCCTCTAAATATGTGGCCCAACCAGTTAGCTTTCCTTGTTCTTATTTCCCTCACCATCCTTCTTTCTTCCTTCACTTTATCCAGGATCTCCTTGTTTCTAACCATATCCATCCATCTCACCTTCTCCATCCTTCTCCACACCCACATTTTAAACGCATCAATTCTCTTTCTTTCCCACTTCCTTAGCGTCCATGCCTCACATCCATACATTGCTATGCTCCATACATAGCACTTTGTCAATCTTTTTCTCAGCCCCAGATCCAGATTCTCACTGCATAATAAGTTTCTCTTTTGGCTGAAGGCCTCTTTTGCCATCGCTATTCTTGCTTTTATTTCTTCCTTACTTCTCCAATCATCACTTATCATGGTTCCTAAGTATCTATATCTTTTTACTTTTTCTAATATGCCTTCTTTTATTTCCACATTTGTTTGCTCTTCAAAGTTTACTTGCATCACCTTTGTCTTTTTTTACGTTTATTTTCATCCCGTATTCTTTCATTCCTTCTTCCAGCTCCTTTATCGGCCTTTGCAGTGCTTGCATGTTATCAGCCAAGATTACTATATCATCTGCAAATCTTATATTTCTTATCTTCCTCCCTCCAATAGTAACTCCTTCCTCATTCCCATCAAATACTTTCTGGATCATTTCTTCAAGGTATATATTAAACAACGTAGGAGACAGACAGCATCCCTGCCTTACTCCTCTACCAAGTTCCACCTATTTTGTCATATCCTCATTTATTTGCAATGCGGCTTTTTGTTTTATATACAATTCTCTAATAAGTTTTCTTTCCTTCCATACTAACCCCTTTTTCTTTAGAATTTTAAACATTTTCTCCCATTTGACCCGATCAAAAGCCTTTTCCAAATCCATAAAACACGGAGCCCTTTTCCCTTTTCTGAGGTTATTCACCAGTATGATATATTTTGTTACTCAATTTAACAATTTCGCTCATACCAATTTCATCCAAGACTTTGAAAAATTCAATGGGAATCTCATCCATTCCTGTTGTCTTTCCTTTCTTCATTTCTTCAATAGCTTTTTCAACTTCCCTCTTCAACACTGCTGAACCTTTATCTTAAGGAGATGCTACTTCTTCCGCCTCCAAATCTAAGTCCTCTGGTTTCTCTACTGAACAGTACAGTGTAATTCTAATTTATTAGTGATTAATTATACTGAAATTCAATCATAATACCGTTCTTAAATTATATGAAATGAAAATCAAAAGTAAATTTTATCAAACTTTTTTCTGTACCTTGACTATAAATTATATATTTCAAGTTGTTTGACATATTTAGAAGAAATTAATATATATATATATATATATATATATATAATAAAAAATATTTATCTGCTCGAATTGAAATTCGAAATTAATACTTTTGTCCATGTAATTTCCATTACATTTTAATCCAATTAAAATTAAAATCGGAACTCTTTGTTATATTATGAGCGTTCAATTTAAGAGATAAATAAATAATCATAATTAAAGTTTTTACAATCGTAGATAATATGTTGCCACATTGGTATATATTGTCTCATTTTATAGATAGAGAATTTCAATTTCATACCCTTCGATAACAGACCAGATATGCAATTTCATAAATGAAGTATGCACAGTGAATTAACATAAATTGCTTCATTCTATAATATGATCTTATATGTTACTATTCGCTGAATTTGTATTAATTAAATAAAGTAGATGAATTTCGCATATCAATAATTTAGGCAACTTATTTTTCTAAGGTATTTCAATCATATATATTTATGAAATTGTTTGATTGAATGAAAATAAATTAATGAAAGGAGATATTTCTCTTAATTTATTTCTTGAGTGCACCATTCACTTATTAATACGGCACTCTCAGATTCATCTTTATTGAATATCTTCTTTTTCATTCCATCGAAGAGATATCTCCCCTGTTTAATAAATCCAACATCAATTAATATATGAGTTGGAATTTGACGAATGTGAAGCACTTGTTTAAATTGAAAAGGGATTAAATTACCAATATTGGCTATAGATCCTTTGTTTTTACGGTGAGGTGGTATCTTAGACGTTCCGGGTATGAATAGCAGTGGTGCTATCCTCGATTGATCCTCCAAAATAAAACAACTTGAATGAAAAATTCCAGAATTGTGGAGATTTTACATTTGTGGGAGCTGAAGCAACGAGCATATATCATAAAAATACCTTGATATTTTCTAACCAAAGCTATATAAAGTCGAAGAAAATAGAAGAAAATAAACTATTTAACTGCCGTTTGCTGAGAGTAAAGTGATGTTTGCCGATAAGAAAGGAAAATTTAGAAAAACACTATTATCAATGGAAAAGAGCATTTTTGAGGCCACGAAGGCAATAAAAGTTCAACCAAACTGATGATTTGCAACGGAGACAGAGAACATAATTTATGGTTAAATTAGCAGTTCAATATTATAGTAGTCTAGGCGAAGCCCAGTACAGTATTTTAGTAGTAATGTAGGAGTATAACAGTAAGATTTAAGGAATTCGAACCCTTGAACGAATAGGTAAGCTAAAATAGCAAGATCACCAGCTATGAAAAAATATAAAGGTAATAGTAAGTAAAATAAGGTAAAATTGCTCTGCAATTATGGGATTTTATTAGAAAAAACAACTGCAAATAAAACTTGGATATACTGAAATGGATCATAAAATCCTATAAATTGTGCGCCCATCATATGGCTGAGAGGCATGTATTGTAACAACAGCATAGAAGAGGAAATTATTAGCAATATATTCGAAATGTTACGCGTGAATAATGTTAGGGGAAGTCGGAGTAAATAATGAGGAAATTCTTCGACAGACAAGGGAAAGGAAAAGTCCGTGTAAACTTCGGTGAAAAGAGGAGAGTGATGGAACGGTTGCACTCCGAGGCTTGTTAATCCACTGGAGTTGCTATTGGCGGAAATGTTGAAGCCGGAAGCGATGTTTAAGGCAACATGAAAAAATCTCGTTTTGCTCCCTTTCAGGTCAATACACCTCATCAAGTTCCTTAAGCTGTCAAGATTGTATCCAGACATAACATAATGTGAATAATGAATGATACAAAAGGAGACAAATATCAAGTTAAATCTTATGTCAATACGACTGATACATTATCTAATTTATTCCTATGCGTATTTGTAATATCCTTTGTAATACATAAAGTCTTAGTGATTATATTACATTTATGTTTTCGTATTAGCGTATATATTTATTAATTTACAGCATCGCGTGTAACTGGTTTGATTAGCCTGTTTGCGATCAATAAATATTATTTATTCTTACTAAAAAATATGATATACTACAAGAAAAAAGACGATTCATCAATTCTCGTCATTCATGAACAAAAGTCCGCTTGCTATCCTCAAAATGTATTGGTAATATAAAAGAAGAGAATAGACCAGATCTTGTATTTTTCAAAAGTTATGCAGCGAATAAATATATACGTCTGATTGAGTTTAGGGTCAAAAATCACTCTCTATTCAGAAATTAAAGGACAAATTCACAATAATCTTTCGCTTTCCATACCATAGTGTGTGACCGTTCTCGAATCTTTCGAATCCAACAGAATTCGCTTCGCTTTTTCGTCGCATCTCAACTTCCGCGTGGGATTTCCAACTTTATTTTCCAATTCGAACTGAAAAATTCTCCTCCCCTCTCAAGAGGAATTGCTTCTCGTCGAATTTAGGCCGAATCAAACCCGCGACGTGGGACGGTAAGCGGATATCTTCAAGAATAAGCCAACGATAAAAATATGCGCGGATGGAGGCTAATCAATTCCACCCCCGCGTAATCGAACCTCCTATCAATTTCACCGCGGCGATATTACCTATTACGACCCTCCGCCAAACATCTGCGTTTCAGCCAAAGGTCCTCTACGTGCCGACGTTTCGCACTGGCGAAAGGGAAAGGCAGCGGCGAATTAGCCGCGGCGGTATATTCCATCTCTCCCTCCATTCTACTTTATTCCGGCGTTAGCGCTGATGGCGCCGTTCTCTTTCGAAGTGTTAGGCTTCAGATAATAGCCGAACCTAGTATCGATACTACGCCGTGCGCATTCGAATCCCATTACTTTGCGTCACGTGCGACTGAACACGGGAGTGCGCTTTGAAGTTAAGTGATATTCCCTGGCGCCATCCGCAGCGCAGCGGACACTCTCTATACCCGCGCCTGCGGATGTGTTATAATTACGTTCCGAATAGAAATAAAAGGAGGAGTCGATGAGAGCTCGCACGATCCTCGAGCATTATGAAATGCGTTGCTACTCTGCAGCGGAGGTGACTGCGAGGCCCTTTGTGCATGCGATCGTAATTAATTTAAGTGGCGATGATTAAGAGAGCGGCTTAATAGTTATTTTTATTAAACGGTGATAAAGCTCATGCGCCACCGAGCTGTTCTGTTTTTTTATAAAAGTCTAGAATTCATTCGGCGATAAATTGTGATATATTTCTCATATTTATCTGAAATTTTGTCGGTGCATTGAAACTTTTTTGGCTCCCCTACGGCTTACTTTGGACTGCGGAAAATTAATGCAGAATTTTCCTGATGTGAATAATTATTATTCTAAGTTGTGGAAAATAACCCAACTACGGAATTCAATGCAGAATATGACATTCGAACTTTAAATATTTGGAAAGTTCTTATAATTGAACGTGGTGATATTTTTACTGCCTGCTTGAAGGATGTTGAGGGGGTTCCCTCCTTACTTATGGCAAATTACTTATCGTTTAGCCCTCTATGTGCCATGTTATAATATAGATCATTCAACTACAGTTACTTTTATTTTAGTAAAAACTTAAATTAATTGGTATACATGATGACGTCATTGGACAATAGTCCACTTATGACGTGATATTAATTATAAATACCTCTCTATTTTAACTTGCCGAACATTTTACGTATCTCATTATCTTTGAGGCGTCTTCTTATGATCAAGGTTATGGAAGGCAAAAAAACATTTTCTTATTCCTCAACACCTTCGCATTATCACCAAAACCCATTTACTTTAAGCTTATATCGAAGAGGAAAAGATTTTTATAGAAGAATACCCATGAAAAAAATAGTTCTATTCATTAAACTATAAACGAAAGATTCAACATATGTATGACAAATTTTATTTTCTATATACAGTGGTACCTTGGTTAACGACGGCCTTAGTTAACGACGGACTTGGTTAACGACGAGTTACTGTAACCAAAAAATATCTTGGGTAACGACGTAGGATTTGGCTTACGACGCCTCGTCGATTGGTCTTTCCGGAGTTTCACGTGTTTCAGCACGTCTATTTATAATCACTATATTATAAACTAATATTTGGTGTACGTTACGATGTTACATCATAAAAACATACTGAATAGCAGCCAGCGGAGAGTGTTAAAAATAGTTCAATGCTAAATTGTAGCTAATTCACATAGGCACATGCTGTCTCACCGGAGTTAAATCGGTAAATATTATAAGTTTTGCTTCCCATTACTGGGGTGCGTCCTCATCGCCGGGAAATACGGTAATCCATTACCATTATTATACCTGTGGAAAATCGCGCCTTGGATAACGACGGTTTTGGTTGACGACGATTATCCTGGAACGGATTAGCGTCGTTAACCAAGGTACCACTGTATAATTTTTAGTGTAGAATTAACTTAATTCTTGAGATATATCGACAACGTTGTTTACAAGTTCTCGTGTCTAGCAAACCAGACATCCACATTCATTTATTCAGTGCATATCCGTGTTTTTATATCTTCTGGCGAATAAAATGTATCTTCTGGAAGGAAATATATAGAGCAGGAGGCATCTGTCCTCCTCATTCTTCGAAAAAAAACAGACCCAATGAAAAATTAAAACTTCAATTGCATATTTGAACTAAATTCGCTGAATACATTTGTTTCCTTGTTGCTTGGACGAACAGAGAATATTCTATCAGTAGAATCACGATTCAAGAGCTTGCGGTTGCATCTCGGTGATATTATTGCACCCGTTTCGGCCAATCCTGCGGTTCTCACGCCGATTTTTCGCGATTAATCATTAAAGCGAAGCTTTTCGCCCACTCGCGCTCCTGAATTTAGTTTTTAAATGTATGGCATAGTGACCTAGTTTTCCGCACGAATTATTTTTTCTGTAAATACGCTCTTCGAATCCGCGGGAAGGAGATTAAGAGATGATTTATTAAGGGTAATCTGCAGATGTAAAATCCGCAGCATAAAATGCAACCGCTCCTCCCCGACGGCTGCTGGTGCCAAATGTTAATCACGCATTAGCGCCTGCATCGGCCGACTCAGGTGCCGACGTCGTAAGACCGATGTGTTGCGGGATCCCAGCGATACCGTTGGGAAGGATTTGTTGCAGATACGAGGCCAAATCGCGCGCAAGAGTATCGCGGTTCGGGAAGGAGAATCTGAGGGAAATCGCCGACATTTTTTTTTAGCGGCGAAACCGCACATTTTTCCATTGAAAACAGAAAATGTGAAATGATCCGTGGAGAGCGTATGGGGAGACGAGTCCAAATGCCCAGAAATTCGCTCGATGAAATGCGATCGCGAGTCGGAAAGAGCATGGGGATCTCACCCATAAAATTGAATCGTATGGGGGAGAGTTTAGTATTTTCGTTGGGATTTCAAAAATCTCTTCCCTCGAATCCACGGTAAACGAAGTTTATCAGTTGCGGTTTAATGCCCTAATCACATTTCAGCAATCAGCATCATGCGTAATCTGCGTCTAAGGTCCATTTAGTTGGTTCTTTGGTAGTGGAATTTGCTAGGTAAGTGATATTTTTTAAATTAAAAAATTCACTTGGTGGAACTTCATCTTTTTTCATTTTCTATGTATTTTTAAAAATTTTTATTTGTGGAAAAAATTATAGCTTATTATATAGTATATATTTTTAAAATGATTTAAAACCAATAAATCATAAAATGTGGAATATATATCGAGTATGGAAGTTTTGAAAATTAAATTATGAGGATATAAAGTAATTTCTGGTCATATGACAGGCTACTAATGATAATGATTATCATTATTATTATCATTTCAACAGAATCACTGCTAGTAGATAAATTACCAAGTGGTAGTGGATAAGTTAGTAAATATATACCTAAGTCGTACATAGTAAAATAAAAATTATATGTTACTACACATCTACTATGAAAAATCATAGAGTAATTATACCATAGTTATATTGTATAGTTACTATGTTATACTATTATATTATATAACATTTATTATTAAATATAATTATAAGTAACTCATGCTCGTCGAAGCTACTTATTCCTTTAGCAGGAAAGCATAAATTGTACACTCCTGGCCAAAATTAACGCAGCACCGGCGGTAAGGATCGCTAGGGAGGTGCTGCGTTAATTTTGGCCAGGAGTGTACATACATATGTAATTCATTAATTAATTATATTATATTATAACTATAGGGTAATATCTATTTATAGTTAAATTTTTATAAATTTCCGTGAAAATATCGTGAAATACTACAACAAGAAAAACATTCAACCCCCGAAAAAAATTCTCCATTCTCACTCGTGTTTACAGTCGGAGCTCGGATGCAATTCAATTTCCACTATCCAATTTTCCTGTTTCCCATTTTACACGTTATAAGTTTCTCCGGTTTATATTGAAATAAGTTAAAACCACGAAAACGATTAAAACAGGGAGAGAATTGACATGTCTATTGCTCGACAACAGGAAAAACGAAGTATATTCCCTAAAATTCCAATTTACACGTCTCTCTCTTGTTGGGGTTTCCAATGTTTTAAAGAGTTCGTTCCATCCTAGCGACCTAATTGATTTCTGACCGCATAATTGAGGTACGCGACCGTTAACAACATTGGGGAATTGGTATTACAATTTTGGTTTGAAATTAATTTTCGTTAAAAATTAAAAAAGTGGGAATTATAAACTATTTCTCAATTAACTAGAAGTACAAAACCACGATCAAGCTCAAGTAACATAAACTATGTGAATATTCATGTATAAAAGAGTAAATTATCGAATCATCGAGGATAACCAAAAGAGTTTGGGTATTAAAATTAAGAATATTTTAACTTTTTATAAGAGAAATACCTAATTGAATTATGCATTTAAAAAAGTTGTTGCCACACTTACTGGTAAATTTACACATTCGGTGATGCAGTTATTTAGGAATAGTATTGCGTTTGTCATTGCACTTTAATACTGGTCTTTAATATAAGAGAATTTTTTCAATAGATTTACTAAAATATAATTTACATTATAAATATTCTCAGGTTCAGTAAACTACATAATCAGTAACTAACAATATAAATACTAAATCTATTTGAAAAGCGTTGAAACTTAAAATTAAAAATATTCATCATATCTATACGTGGTAGGAAATTTGTGTTGAAAAGTGAAAACTGCGGTAAAATTAAAAAAACCTACGGTCGCTGTGAATGCTTATTCCCGTTTTTCAATATTGATAAAAAATCAAACGTTTTTGTATACCGAATGTAAATTTTACTCAGTTTAAACTAATATATTTTTTAACCGATATTGAAGATGAATTTAAGATTATTATTTAATTATGACTGTATTTGAGATATTGAAGGAAAACTCTCTTGAAATTGTCCATTATTTGATTTTTAAGTTCTCTTTCTACATTTCACGCGTGTTGAAGTTTACTCTGACCGCAACATATATCAATAATTTCATGAAGGCCTTCTCTTTTTCTATTCCCTGCAGACTTCCACAAAGTGGCGGGATGATAATGTCAAAAGTATCGTCCTCTCATAAAAACGTCGGCGGACATTTCTGACTGGAAGAAAAATAAATTGAAAAATTTTACGTAACAAAATTTTCATCCAGCTGGTTTAAATCGAGAAAATTCCTTTTTCTGATAAATTATTGTCAATTTTTATATGCTCGAAAAGGGAGTTAGGTATGAATATCACCATTGAAAATGACGGAAGGAAATATTAGATTATTAATTATTTTTAGATGATTATTTTGTTGACGTAAAAACGTAAGAAGCTCCGAAAGAATACCCACACAGACTATCTTTCATAGATAATAATTTAATAATATATATTTGTATTTTATTACCCCTGGCGACGAGTGCTTAACTCTCGGAAAGAGCTTTGGGTATCGTAAAATTGCGGCATTCCTTTCTTTTTTTCTTGGAATGCCGAGGAATGAGACAAGGAACGCCGACAAAGGCAGCTTTTGGTGATTTTAAACCTCAATTTTTTAGCAGACGTGTTTCAAATTTCCTTTCGTTATATCTAAATTCAAGTAAAGTTCTACATTAAATTATATTATATGAATATATAATGAAAATATTATACATATGAAAATTTAGAAAAAAGATTGCACTGTATAAACGGAAAACTACGCTTGAATAAATAAAAATCCTCCCTTGCACCTCTCTTTAAATTCTCATGGAAGACCTGATACAAGAAAAAGACGCATCGGTGACACTGTAGCTAGGGATCCGAATCTTATTACTTAAGTTTTTCAGGGGCCGAACATCCATTAAAAAGTAATTTAAAGTTTGACATCCCTCGAAACTACCTTTCTTAAAATTTCCCCCGTGCTTCGACGAAGGTATATACGCGGAATCAGCCATTTTTGGCTCTATCTGCCCTAGAAAAAAAGCAGAAAATTTTCAAAGTACCTTATCTCGCTTTTTCGCGGGTGAAAAATTCACTACCACCACTTCGCATGCGCTCACCCGTGACGGAGTGAATCTGAGGAATCGCGCTCACGAAAAAGCCAGCGCAGAACGGGAGAAAAGTTTCACAGTTTTCCTAAAGCGATCGTTAGAAAGAAAGGGGAAAAATAGAGCCGATTCCGAGCGTGGAGAAAAGGGGTGTTTGAGGGGTGACAGGGTCGGTTGACGTAATCGCAACCCGCAAGCGAAACGGGGCGCATGAAAACCTCAACGCGATCGGCCTCGTTATATATACGGCTAGTGAGTTTCCCCGTCAAAAATGACGGAATCAAAATTAAACTCGATTTTATATTAAATTTAATATATGTTATTAAATCTCGATACGATATTGGATTTTTCCTTAGAAATATGTTAATTTTCGTATTTCCTCGTATACTCGTATGAAAGTTGAAGTCAACATTCACCGTCGTCGTTAGGAAATTGCCTATACCCACTAAATCACTCAAACTTTTTTTTTTGTCCGAATTCTCTCAATTTCAACTTTAATTCGATATTCTACAACCAAAATAAAATATTTAATCAATTTACTTTCTTTAAGTATTTATTTTGATTTTGTATGATCATTAATTCGGGTTCAATTCTACAAATGAAAAAGTCTGTAATCGATCAAAATGAACTTTCCTGCATTTCTTATGAGATACGATTCGAGTCGTTCAGAGTCGAACCAAGGATACTTTGTACAAACAAAAATCAATACGTAATACTCAGTTAGACCTTTAACGCTTTCCAAAAATATATGTCTATGTCTATGTAACAACCTTGCAAGCCGCCTTTCGGTGTATGGCAGGGGGTGCAGGTACTACCTTGACTCAATTTTCCTAATCGATTGCTTTAGCGTATTGTTCGTGGAAAAAATGAATTCTTGAAACGATTCGTTCTAGAACCTATTTCCCCAACCTTTCTCGCAGTATCAGAACAGCCCATATAACAGCGGGGTCGCATTACATTGGTTACGTTATCTGTGAACGTAATTTCTCTGAACTTATTTAGTAAATTTATACTTTGAATTAGTTTTCTATCTTCTAATGATTCCCATCCCGAGTCCTGTATCATCTGAGTAAACACTCGCTGTTTTATCGTGGCAATTCTTTACAAATCGTTTCGCCATTCATTCTACTTTTTCTAAATCCCGAATATGACATTTGTCGATAGGGTCCTATACACAATTGATAATCCTATCGTATCGGAAAGTGCATGAAATTAAGGTTCGAATGTTGCTCCTAAGTATTTCTCACGTGAGTTAGCGACATCGGATGAATGTATGTAAACACAACGGTGATTTTTGCGGGCTTAACGATTTGGGAAGAAAGTGAAAGAAGCGGCTCGGGAGACCCTGTATCCCATCAAACTCCCTCTCCCCCTTTCCCGCAGTTTAAAAGAGGTTTGGTTATGCGGAGCACGCGGTTCGGGTAATGAGGACGGGGAAAACGTCCCGGGAAATGGCGTTACTTTATAATCAGATCGATGCGGGAGGGAAGCGAGTCGGGGGATAAGTTATGGAAAGTAGATTTTTGCTTTTTTCGGGAACATTTAGGCGGGGATGCCTCGGGAGTTGGTGCGCCGGAGAATCCGCTGACAAAGATTCGTGAAATATGAGAAAACGGTTCGGCGCTCGCAGGGTACATAAAATCGGGAAATGCGATGCAATATTTTCGCCCTCTTTAGCCGCGGTGGAAATATGTCAGGGCGGCTTCGTATATCTCGTTCCGCAGTGTTCCAAGTTGCTGAAACGCGCAAGTCCTCCTGCAGAGTGAGTGTTGAGTTTATGCATTGCCGTGGAATGTTTTCCTATTATTTTTTATACCTGCGTCAGTCAGGTTCACCCCCCTAGATCTAGTTCGCTGAGAGTGTATCTACTGATACGTTCGGTACTATTTTGTTTTCTTAAGCTCACGTATATGAGCTCATAATTAATTAAGAAAAATATGTAATAAAAATGAATGAAAGTAACGATTGCAGAGAATAAAAAATTGAATACTCAAATGGGAATATTCGCTTCTTTAAAAACTCATCCTGAAAACTTTGAATGGTAACGAATTTTTTGTTTTGGAAGTGCTGTCATCCTATATATGAGTATAAACTTATCTTTTTTGGAGATTATTTTTTCATGCGCTCGATTCCATTACAGTAATCTTCTACCCTTCGATAACAAACTGTTTTGGATGTTTCACCGTTATAACTATCTATATAATATCTATTTTATTAATGCATTCCTCTATTTATATCCTGGATATAGTATTTCGAAAATTTTAGATAGAGATAAAATTATTAGAAATAGCTATTGTAGAACTCACGCAAGAGATTCATAAGACACCTCTCAATAGGGTTATCAAAATGCCATCCGCCCCATTAACTAATTTTCTGCTCGACTAAAAATTTTAAAGTGAGTGTTTTCCAACATCGGTATAGGTATGCATGTGTGTGTGTATATGTATAATGCTCGAAGACTGCATCACTTATTGTTTAAATTAAATATTTACAAAGAGAATATGATTAATACGAAATTTCCGATAAAATGTTCGCGATTATACTTCTCACAGATCAGGAAGACAGATAACAACGGCGCATTATCATTTTGTTAATCAGGAATTAATTTTTTTAAGGCACGAAGGATACGTGAAAGTAATCAATTTGGGAAGTAGATTCACGGTGCATGCAACCAATGCTTCTAGTTGAAAGTCGCCTTGCTGGGTATCTATTTAAACGAAAATGTAGACGTAGACACATTGGTGCAAATTACAAAACGACATTTACTGTTCATTTCCTTTCCGATATATTTAATTTTTAAAACTCAACTGACAACAATATATGTAAAATTATATATTCTAGCTTTGGTGATATCAGTGATACCTTGAGGAGTGTCAGATATCTTTGCAATTTTATTTTCTTACATTAAAGAGATGCTTTATGTAAATATTGAATTCTGAGAGATTATAATTGTCTATAATATCCGTAAATGTCGTTTTCTTTTACCTGACTTGGTCGTAAAAACTACACATTCCAAATATAATAATGATTAAAATTTCATTAGTAATAGCTGATAGTGTAACACGAATTACGACGGTCAAAAGTGTATTACATTACTCGAAATATTTCGAAAGATCTTTTCGAGTTAATTGTTAGCTATTTGATGATTTGGATATAGAAAATTTTCTCTCAGAAAACATTCTTTTAAAAATTATTAACGATTTATTATTGTGTTTCTATTTAATGATTTGACTTTAAATTAGTACAAATTTCTTTCTTGATTCATCTTACTTCCTTAATGATGATCTTTCAATCACTTGCGTTTCCACTGTTAATGAGGAGTAAAATCATTGCGAAACCCGTCCTGGTGTTGGTTGGCTGTACGCTTTGAGAGTATTCCTTTGTTTTTAAACCTAGACTCTCTTTCCATCATTTTCCCTCCCAACATTCACCTATGGAAATGCCTTCTTCTGGTCGAGTCCATTGGGTGCTAGCCAAGCGTCTCTTGGTCAATTCAGTTCGAATGCTGGTAACACCATCGACGCCGAAATGAATAGGAAAAATAACATTCTCTCTCAGAAATGGTGCAAAGGATTTTTCCATTACTTTTCTCCAGTGGCAATTTTCCCGTGATTTCCGAGAAAGCCAGTTTACGCGCCACTCGTGAGAGAGAGGGAAAGCGGTAGAGCTGCAATGGAGGTTTTACGTTTCCATGAGCCGATGCTTCATTAGATCACGGAGAAAATTTGCAGATGCAACGTACAGATGTATATATATGCTTCTCCGTTACAAATGTATTAGCTTCGCTTAGTGGAAATATTTTAAGAAGAAAAAACTCTTTTTATTTATTCATCCTTTGATAATCCTTCGAGAGTCCTTGCTGTTACGATTTTCTCACACATCTTTAACAAATTGACGCAAAACAAAATATTGTTGCAGGATTCTGATATTTTTCGTAAATAGAGGAATCTCAATTTAAATGCCCCTTTTGAATTTAATTTTCGAATTGAAACGGTTCCCGCAAAAAGTAAAAATATATATAATAATTATATTAATAATAAGAAAGGACTTTATTTAGGGCGAGATTGAGACTATCAAGTCTCTTCTTACACCTAACCTTTTGTCGTGAGAAAACAGAGAGAAAGAAATAGATTAAAAAATACAGAGAAGAAAACTACTATGTGGATTTAAAACCTAAGCTAAGAGCACAAAAAAATTTCCACTGCAGGAAAACACCCTCAAGACGGGGGTGTAAAAAACCTGCGAAACCTGCAGATTACTAAATTTAAGTATGGTAGTAAATAAAAGAGCTATAGGTATAAGACAAGAAAAAAAAGAGTCATTAGAATGCAAAAAAAGAGCAAATAATAACATATTAACATAAAATTCTGACACAAAATTATAACTAATTTGGAATTGTGTTATAGAGTTCTAACTAGCTTAAAGTAGTTTTGTCAATTACATGTTAAATTATATAAACATAATAGACATACTGAACATATAAACATTATACCTATAATTTCTCTTGATAAAAGCTCGTTAAATATTCAGATTATAAATAAGTAAAAACGGTTCAAAACACTGAAAAAAGACAAAGAAAGAAAGAATATATTGTACAAGAGGTGAAAAATGTTGCCTCGGCTGAGACTCGAACCCAGGTCTCCCACTTTCCGGGTAGGTGTTCTATTTTTCACATATTTTACAACCTTGGGACAAGTTACACGCTTTCCTGTGCTAAGTTTAACTTCATTTCCATCATCGGTAAAAACACACTTTATATTTATAAATACTCATTTGAAGAGTTTTTATAAATTTCTGCGATATCTACGTTAAATTTGAAGAGTTATATTAACTATAAACATTTAGCTTCGGTTAAATTTTAATCCATTTCCTAATTTAAGTCCTCTGATGTGGCAAAAGCGAGTCTTCAAACCACTAATTTCTCCTGTTCAACAGTTTCTTGTACATTCCCTAACTTTATCTGGAAAGCATCGTACCATTTTCGAGGTGCACACCAGTTCATATAACCTTCCATATCTCACTTTTGAGCAACTGCAGAGCAGCCTATACTCCATCTTCCGCCTTACTTGCCATCCGAATTAACATTAATAAAAAACAAATTAATGCTCGAATATCGAGGGTCTTGGCAATACCTTTAGTTCATCGACTGAAACTTTGCCTTAATAATTCAAGGTCTGTCATGAACCCGTTTTTTAGGGCATCAAGAGACTCCTCATCGAGGCAGCTCCTGTTGGTAACTCACCTTTACACCTCTTTATTGCGGAAACCGTAGCATCAATCAAAATGTCCAATCTCCAGTTTTTCTCGCGCCCAATCCCCAGGTTCTCTCTATGTCTCTCTTCATCTCCTTCTCCGGGATCCTTTATCTCCCTTTCTCATCCCCTCAACTAATCTCCCTTTTCCGAGCCTAGGTTTTCTTTGGGCGCTGAGCCCACCACCCGTACTTTCTCATCCTCGCATCCAAAAACTACTTTTCTTAAGAGCTAGAGGGATTTTTTGCTCATTGCTCACCCTAACCTAGGTATTTGGGGATAGCTCTCCAAGATAAAGTTATATTTTGGGCTCTTCTAGAGTAATATTAATATATATTTCCCCTTCATTTTCCAGTTATTTTCAAGAATGAATCAGAGAACTTTGGAATTTATGATTTATGAGAAGAAGGATAAATTCAAAGCCTTTATTTAAAAAATTTTATGATAATAATCAAATTGTCGCATTAGAAATGGTAAGGACTGTCCTGATTAGCTAATTGATCCAAAATGGATGTTTGTGAATTAGCATGATTGTTATGCCAACAGAAGAATTAGAAAATTATTGGTTTTTTTAGCATGATTGATAGGTATAGCAAACACATTTGCAGTAGGGATTGATTTCGTTAAAAATATTCAAGACTTACCTGTTTAGAACGGCAAAATATATTCACAATAATTTGAAAATATCTATGAACGTATACTTTAATTACTTTCACCTATTAGATCCAATCACAAATTTCACTACACATTCATTCGGAAAAAAGTGTATATATTTGAAATAATTGAATTTTTCTTATAGTTTAAACAGCTTATTCTTCATCAAATTATAATAATCAAGTATCATTCATTAATACCACAGACTTACAGGCTAGGCTTTGTTTCTGGTATCACTTTTCGAGAAGATGTATATCAAATTTGAACTATCACTTTATTCTCTATAATGAAATTAACTACATATCATTACAATATCAGCAGGTTATATAATAAGATACTTTTAATAAGTAATGCAAACTAATGTGTTTTAAATCTCGGTGACTGGGTACTTCAGTGCTCTTCTCATTCTTGTTTTAGCTTGTATTTGAAGGTACTAAAGAAATTTGAATTCCAAAGGAAAATTATAATTTGAAATAAAAATGATCATATCTACACAATATTATCCATTGGTAGTATTAGAAGAGTAATAAGTACAAGTACCTTTTAATATATATGCAGTTGAACCAATTGCGCTTTGGTATGTCAACGAACAAGCCGCTACCGGCAAATTCCTGGACTACTCTTCAGGTCCTCAGAAACGAAACGGAATGCAAAAATTAACACCAAAGTAAAATTTTTTTTCTTGATGTTGTTGAAACGGGTATAATTTCAATTTGGGTAGGGGTAATAGGGAAATAGTTGCTAGAACGAATCTTTCCAAAAATTCTTTTTTTCCGCGAACTATACGCTAAAGCAACCGTTTAGGAAAATAGCGGCAAGGTGCCTGCACCCCCTGCCACACGCCGAAAGGCGGCTGGCTTGCAGGGTTCTTGCAAAGACATAGGCATAGACAATTTCTTTAAGTACTTTCCCATATACTCTCAAGTTTGCAAAAGACGGATTTGCCGTCAGGCAAACAAGGTGCAAACTGAGGGCATGGTCGTTAAGTGAGTCAAAAGAAGGATCTATTTTTCGTTTTTTTTAGACAAATACTCTCTTGGTCGAACTTCTAAGAGGTCCTCTCGCCTACGTCTTGTGATTGCTGAAATTTATCTCTGACTGTTATATTCACCTTTTCATACGTTATAAGCTAAACTACAAATGATAGGCTAAAATGGTATCCACTAAAGCTCGGCATATCGGAATTTCCAACTGAAATTAACGAATCCTGTAAATTAATGGATTTTGTACGTGATGGGATAATAGATCATAAAATCAACGCAGATTAACTTGGGCTGATCATTATCGATGTGAAAATAATTTTAAGGTTTTATAGACACATACCGCTGGGCGATGAGCATGCCCCGGAATAATCTATAACTTACTCATGCATTTCAATGGAAGATCACATCATCTTGCCCGTGGGCAGATTGAAACGCGTGCTCGTCCTAATATTTCATGCGCCATTACATTAAGAGCGATCTGGCGCCGCGTTAGTTATCGCTCGTGCATATTTAAATGTGTCAAAATATTCGTCGGACGAGCAGAGAGTGCTTCCCAGGCTCGTTGCGCGGAATACGGCGCGGTTTCGCATTCCCAATTTGAGATCTCTAATGGATTGCGGCCAAAACTCCTTTTTCCTATCGGAAAGGCGGACGTCCCGCTGACCACCGCTTTTTTAATCACGAAAAAATGATGAGTCCACCTCCGAAAAGAATTCGAGTTACATGTTTCCTAGCGGAAAGATTTTCAATCATTCGAAACGCCTGCTTCCGTCCAAATTCGGTAAAGCGTGGATAAATCGCGTTCCGCATCCGTCATCTATGGTGACGTATTCGTGCTCGCTTCTTTTTTCAACTTTTGGGTCCATTAAAAGTGTCTATTTTAGCGAGAGGACTTGCGTGATTATTACCGTCGAGTGCCCTGATGCTGTCGCGTTCCTTTCCGTGCTTAATCACGCCGCGGGTGAATCGTTCATTTCGTGAATCGCTTTTATAAATTATTCGCGCGTCTATCCAAACTTGCATCCGTTTTCGAGGATGAAAATTTAATTCTGTGGATTTTCCGCTGGTTTTATCTGCTAAGTTATGATGACCACTCATTTTATTTCCATGTTGTGTTCCCACAATTTGACATTTATTTTTTTACGTCATCCAAACATTTCACGCATTCAACGTTGCAATTTTATGAATGGAAATTCAGACGAGTAAAACTACTCCTTCCAATCGTACTAGTCATTCGAAGCATGGAATACGCTAAAATAACTTTAATTTTCTTAGAATTAGATTATATACTGAGTAAGACAATATTTACTTAACTATACTAAAGTCGTCTGTCATTAGTTAAATGTTCTTGAGTAATTTGATAAATATGTATGATAATAAACAATATTTTCTGTTGCAGTGTTTTATATCAGTTTCAATTTTGTGTAGCTATTCCCGTTTCTACAAGATATTACCTTTTATCATTGTTTGATTGATACGAATGCACAATATATCTTACACCACGCTAAATACAACTCGCTTAAAGGAAATATTAATTGATAAATCAAAATAAATTGTTCCCTTGCTAGACTATTGAAACAACCGTAGTTTCGGTTTTGGGTTACATTTTGCTGATGGCGTTTATGCTTATGCAATTATCAAGGTGTACATTAAGCCTATGGTCTTTTCAATAAATTGATATGTGGGTAGCATATTTCGATACCCAAGTGATATTATTCAGAATGACCATCTACCAGATTCACCATATTGTGGAACATTCTAGCTGAAAAATCTCTCTTTTCAGCACGTTTTCCGAAAGGAATGAGTTCCCTGGATGTACACTCCTGGCCAAAATTAACGCAGCATCTCCCTAGCGATCGTTACGGCCGGTGCTGCGTTAATTTTGGCCAGGAGTGTACGATATAACGTATATGCATATTTATCTACGTCGAAGCTGCGGTCAGAAATAATTTATTTATATAAAGTCATAATAATTCTAAGAATGGTTAATAATGATAATGGTTTCCGAACGAATACAGAAGATACATGAAAAAATAGTTCCATAGGATCTAAAAAGGACCCCTTTCGAATTCCCATCAGAGCAGGGAGCAGGATCAAGTGGAGTCAGCGGTATGTTTTCCCCCGATACCCTATACACACCCCTTCCTAGAGATGATTATGAATTTTCATCTCTATCCAAATTTGGGAGTGAAACAAAACCCTTCCGGTGTTCACGCAGCGGCATGTAGTTAATTTGAGGCCGGAGCGTAAACAGCGGTGGAAATTCGATACAAATTAATTCAGAGATGGCCTCTCGTAAATTTATCAAGTTACTTCGGGCACGGGTTAATCCAAACGCGGTTCCCAAGGAGTTTACCCTGTGCGGTCCAGGCGATTTCCGATGTCTTAAAATGCACGGGCGAGAGAGTTTGCTAATGAATCCCACCCCTCATCCCCTCATTTTTACCACCTGCTCATACTCCAACCTCATCCCTCACCATCGCTGTCGCAGACTCTCGCTTTGTCTCGTTTCAGCGAACGCTACAGCCCCTTCATTTGTTATACGCCACTGTTTCTTCTCTTCCCGCCAACCCTGACTCCTTTTTATCGCCTTCGTGTCCCGCTTCTCTCTCCCGACAGCTTTCCTTTGCAAGCGCCCTCTCGTCGGGCTATGCGCCCGTATTCCTTCTTTTGTTTCTGCAACCAATTGTGATGCTCGGGCGGAAGAGGGATGCACCTTTGAGGGATGGAGGAAATGGAGGGTGAATGTGTGGGATGATGTCTTCGGGGACGTCTCCCTGTTGCGTGAACAAGTTCGCTTGTGCATTAGTTTCCGACTAAAGGAGTTCTTTTGTGAGAGCCCGTGCTGCGTGCTGAAAGAAAAGCACATTTTCCACCGTCTACAGTTATTTACGGACATATCTTTCGAAAAATTTCCTGAGAGAACGCGTTAAATGCTGCAGTGGTTCTTGCTTTAAGATTCGTCAAAATTCGTCCTTTAACTCTCGTTGTTTTAATTGCAAGTTTTTCCTATTACTATTTATTTATATAATATGGGAATATGCACAATAGGAATTATTCTCAATTTTTTGTAGAAGAGAAAGGCCGACGAATTTCCTAAGAATTCTTTTAGGATATTCATGAAAACATATTTCGAGACAGTCATCACTTTGTGGTATTCCGACTATTTGGTCGAAGTTTTGAATGAAATAGTTTTATACCTACAAGGAATTTAATAACTTTTAATATTCCACTTTATAATATAGTACGTTTCCCAAGGAATTAGATGAAAATGATTGTAAATACGTTAGTTTTGGTAGAAAAGAAGCTGCATTCTTTTAAACAATACGAGTATACTGAAGAAATCAAACTCGTGCAAATGTAGTTTATGCGTTGTTAAGATTGGCTTTCCGGCATCTTTGTTGTACTGAAGATAAAATATGTATTAGACTGCTGACACTGCGAGAAATGCAAATGGACAATGTCTTTTCGAGTCCCCAAAGCCCTTCATTATCTGATTATTTTCCAATTTCTTAATAAGGAACATCTAATTCCGTGGGTCCAAAATGATGTATGTATATCTTAAATATTATGTTCTAGGAGTCTCAAATAAAAAGATCCTGAGCTTTAATTTCCGTTCATTTTCTCCTTAATATTGCTGGATATGTAACTTAGGGTATTTGCGTGTGTATAGAATAAGGTTGCATTTTAGAACACTTTCACGTAATGTTCATAAGGTTTTGGGAAATATGCAACAGTAGTTTGCTCGATAGAGAATTATACCACACTTCATGGAAAATATGTGAACATGAAGACATGTAACATTCATTATCTTAAATAACCTCGTTGTAACCCCTTCATTCATTTATTTTATTCAAAATCTGGGCAAACGTATTCGAGTAATGTTTAGGAGCTATAACCTCTTCAACTTGATAGGAAAATATAACAAAAGCTATTTGGAAAAATATAAGAACGGTACGACAGTCTAAACAATCCCAACTTTGTTTTTACGAGCTCAAGGCGCATCATAACTTGCAGTTTGGACTTGGAGACTTTGGCAGAGGTAACCAAAGACGGCGACCCGCTTCGCGTGCAGTTGCTGAGCTTTAATTGCGAAGTAAGTAACGAGCTAAGTTTCTCGCACGTTATGGAAGATTATAATTCGCTTCGTGTCCGGTTGTTAGTTGCGCTACACTTCAACCGGTAAACTTTAAAGGTCTCCCCGACTAAGTTAAGCATCTAATTTTCTTACTGCGCCAACTGAGATTCAACTATTTTATGATGCAACGACTTCTTCTCTCGGTCGAAAGCGTTGATTTTATATTTTATTCGATTTATTTCGATTTACTAGGCCAAGCAAAATATATTAGTATTTATATAGTACAGATGATTCTATTGTATTCAGGAGTAGACTCCATGCCAATTGGAAGATTATTAACAGGTAATTAACGCAAATAGGAATTTTTCCCAAATTCATTTCCCATCTTTGAAAGTGCTTTTCAATCATGCTTTGATGGCAATTTGGATTAATAAAAGTGAAATTCGTAATAAGGAGGGCAAAATAATCCTTAGTAACGAGCGTTTTCTTTAGTATCTCTTTTCACGTAATATTTACTGAGAAAAATATTAAAAACAGTATTAATTAAAAAAAATTTATCATTATTTTACAATTCTATCGTTGATTTTGAATAGGTTCATTGAACGGACGTAACAAAATGCCCTCTTTCAAGAGAAATTTTTTATATACGACCAATAACTGAATGAAAGGAAAACATAATATAATGAAATAATACAAAATACATTTTTAGAAAAGAAAATGTCACCATATCAATCTCAGTTTTGCTGGTTGTAAATTTTTAAGAGTAACAGAAATTAAGAATGTTAAAATTAAACAATCACATATCAACTATTAATGTTAACTTTAAATTAGATTAAACACAACTTATAGGTTGGCAATATATTAATATATGATATGAAGAATAGTATTAGAGAGGAAAAATATAGGTGGTACACAATTATTCCACAATACTCGCGGTGACTCTTAATAAAGGATTCAATATTTGCCTGCTTCAACGCATGAGATAGGTGGATGTTAAAAACGAGATTAATTGAAACTAGTACACACATACGCTCTAGCCTCCGCGAATGCTCGGAGTAAATGCACTTTCGCTCCGAATGTTTGTTTGCTGTTTGCGAAAAAAATAAAGGAGCGGAACGATCGTTTGTAAGGGAGAGAGTCGAGACAGTTTATTGTGACGGCGGCGACGTGGATCCCGGCGAATATTTTTTTCCGAAAAGGAGAAAAATATTTCACGTTCCATCGACTCGCAGCATCGGAAAAAAGAGGAAGGCATAATTCCTGTAGCTTTCCATTTTGATTAAACTTCTCGCATCATTTTTTTCCGTCTGCGTGCGTCTCCTTCTTTCCCCCATCGTGACCTTAGGAAAAAGGTCGTTTGGATGAGAAGTCACCGACCGAGGAAATCAGTCACGTTTTCGACAAATTGATTCGTAAGATTCCGCTCACGTATTTTTACCTCTATCGCTTTCCTCTCTCCGATATCTCCCCGTCTTCTCCCCCTTTCTCGCATCTCCTCTCCGTTCCTTTAAGGGTTTCTCCTTCCGCGGTCGGGGTCTTATGGAGGGGCCCTTATTCCAACGAGATGCTAATGAGAATGAGTCTGAGAGATCTCGGTGTGAGTGAATCGCCGTGCGTGTGCCGTTCTCTTTGCCCAATATACCTCGGTGCAATTGAAATTTTTTTCGGGCAAGAAATACCCACGAAAAGAATTCTGGTTCCCGTCTTACGTTCTTCCTTCCATCCTACTATATTCTTTTATTTTTATTGAATCCATAGTATTTCATCCTTTTTTATTATATACTTACACGCATATTTATTCAACATGAGCCATAATATCAGTAAAGTAACGTAATATTGCCAATTTAGTCTTGTATGTATGTTTTTTCAAACACTCGTAACTTGTAAATTAGTTGGTTATTTTCTTTCTTCAATCCTATTGTATTCTTTTATTTTTATTGAATACCTAGCATTTCAACCTTATTCGTTGTGCACTTAAATAAATATTCAAGGCCGGCCGGCGTCGGTGGCTTAGTAGTTAGCGTGCTAGCCTTGTAACCTTGGGGTCCCGGGTTCGGATTCTGGTTAGGACATGGTTGTTTGCGTACTTGAAAATGGTTAATTGTAACAGTGATCTCTCAAGACTAAAAAAATTGCTAGTAAGGTCGTCATTAATTTAGCATAAACCTTAATCTCAGTAAAATAACGCACTAATATTAATTTAGCCTTGTCTGTAATTTTTCAAACACTCGTAACTTGTAAATAAGTTGATTATTTTCTTCCTTCCATCCTACTGTATTCTTTCATTTTTGTAGCATCTCCAGCAATATATCCCTTTTCGTTATGTACTTACTTACATATTTACTCAGCATAAACCTAAATATCAGTGAAGTGAGGTGATATTGTTAATTTATGCTTGCATATATATTTTTTCAAACACTCTTTACTTAATCGAGTAAAGAAATAAGTTCTTTGACTGTCGATGTTGATGTTGACGTGGTTGTCACGTGTTTGTTTATATGGCAATAATATTGTGTATTTCGCTGTTTAATCTTAAAAAACTGAAATAGGGTATACTAATGCAGAGTGATATAAAAACTTTAATTTAATCGCTTGGCGCATCAAAAGATTGTCCAGTTTTTTCACATTTCTCTTCTTGGCGGGAGTTTTCCTGCTACTGATGACGTTTCTGGTGGAGGGATGGCAACATTTATAAAATTCCACATAATATATTTAGATTTAGATCATAGTGTCGAACTTTCAGTTCATCATCATGCCACCAAGACCACAGTCGTGATCCAAATATATTCTGTGGAAGCGTACACATATATTAGCATTTATTCATGCATCGTGAAAATTGAATTCCACCATATACCGGCATAGAAAATTGTTTTCCTTAAGGTTCACATTCTCATTTGTCATTTTTTAAATTTTTATGGATACAAATCTTTCAAGATGATGATGTACCAGACTAAAGATGAGACCATCTCGCTAATGAAAATGTAAAAATAAAGATAAATTGTTAGTATAATTTTTATTGCATGGGTTGATCATGCGAATGGTCTACAAAGTAAAGTTAACAGAGTTTTAGACCAATCATTCAGGAATCGTAAGTTGGAGCACGTTCCAAAAATTCAGGTATGGATGTAGGAAATATATAATTTGATACCTTTTTACATTTGACTGGTGAAAAATGTTTGGATTTGATGTTTATTATTAGTAACAGATCTTGAAAGTTTCCTTGGCATTTAATATCTCACGATATTACTTTAATGTAGCATTTGCAATAGCAGATTCATGTAGAGGAAGATTTAAGAGGAAAACAATATAACATGCGTAGGTGAGAGATGATGAAATATAGTTAGAAATATATGTATGTGGAATGTAGGTAGAAATTGGAGATGAGAAATCTCAAATTTTAGGAGGTTTAGAATATTTCTATCTTCGTGTAGGACTGCACGGAATATTCAGGACTACTTACTCTAATCCGAAGCGTACCTAGGCTTAGTGAGATAACTTTAGAGACTTACATGCAAATCCGATCCCGGAATTTTCTCAAAGAATGTAGCAATTCAGGAAATCTCCTTAAGTGAGGGCCGTTGCGCTTAGCAATTGCTGTATGCACTGCCATGGCTTTGTCTTACTTGGGAAGCTACTAAAGCCATGTCTAATTGAACTGACTTACATTATGACCATACGGAAGCATGTTTTAATCAATTCTTAACGATATCCTTAAGAATTCAAAGTGAAAAAGTAAAATCTATAGAATCTCTCCTTAAAACATATAAATGTTAAACTTATCAGCTAAAAAAAAATCCAACTTAAATAAAGAGCTCAGGAGATTATTCTAGTTTATCACCTTTCGATGTAGTTAAGAACGTTACTTAACCTCAAATCCTAATTACAAATGTCATTTAAAACTATTGTCAACCTTTTCAAACTTTAGTAATCGAAATAAAAGATTCAAAATTGAAATTAATATGAAGTAGTCTAAAGGAGACCCTAATGATTCTTAAATTAAACTTAACAGTCAATATGACTCTCCTAGAATTTTAGTTAACTTTGGTTATTCTTCCCTTAATTGGCACGGATATGTACAATTGGCTTTAAAAAGAGAGCAATTTCTAAATGATTTAATTAGAAATCATTGCTTCTTTACCATTATCGATGCATCAGGAAATATTCCAGACAAGGCTATAGATTAGATGTTTTAATGTTAAAATTCAAGCTTATTACTTTCACTCGAGAAAATTAGCAAGATAAATTCAATAATGGAATTAATTGTCGCGAGTTTCATACATAATGTTACCTAATAATTTTCCGTAATACAATATGCGTAATGATAAGGCACCGTTAGTTAAAGTAAATTTAGATAGCGAGGGAATTGATCTTTACTTACCGCTAATTAACCCCAGATTAGATTTGCGAGTGAAAATTCTTTCCCAGTCCCTCCGGACCCTCGCAGCCTATTAACTGCATACAACGGGTAAATTCCCCGTTTCTGTCTCATTACTTCCGTATTCCAACCAAAGCAAACTAACCCTCTTCTCCACAATATAAAAAACACAATACCTAAATCCACCCTTTCCATTCCTCCTTTCTTGCGTTGCCTCCTTAACCGAACCCTCTTCCTTTCTTCCCTCCTTTGCATAACCTTTGCACCCTCATTTATCACTCGAGGGAAACCGTCAGACACCCGCACACACATGTATCCGAATCTCGCTTTCACCATCTCCCTTTCCCTTTCATAGTTCTCTATTTGCAATTCATTTATACTTTCTTTTCTCCATATTTTGGTCTCTTTCTCGTCATCCTTCCACAATATCTCTCTCATTTTATTTTATTTATGCTCTCGGCATGTTTTATTGCGTTGTTATTTTTTCAAATATTCGTCGTAATTTATCGAATTCATCAAGGAATTATTAGAAAATATATATTTATAATTAATAAAAATAAGAGCTACCCTCTAATAAAATCAGATTTAATATTGAAGGAATTATTAATTTTGTTTAAAAAAGTCTTATACTTTTATTCCTGTTTATTATACTCACACTATTATCGCATCTTTCTCAATTTATTTATTCTAAGAACAAGTGCATACTAACCATCTTTTGTGTTTGCCCTGTAATACTTTCGTTGAGCGAACTTAAAACACAATAAATAAACTTAAAACAAAACAAATAAATAAATAAATCCTACCTTAACATCAATTAGATACTTTGACATCTTATCATATAGATCCAAAACATAAGCGAAGTATACAAAAAATGGAATGAGGATTTACTCTTTTTCTAGGTGTCATAAATACTGTATAAGAAATATACAGTTTTCTGTCAAATTTAGAATAAGAGAGCTATTTTTAGTTGTACTGCTTTCAAGTTACACTTTTCTGAAGTTATTGCATTTATGTTTATGATAATGGAATTAAGTTGGGTATTTCTGCAAATAATTCTAAATAGTTATTTTCAGATTTCTTATATCCTCTTATGTACGTGTATATGACGATACCGGAAAATGTTATACCAGCCGCAACTTTGAAAGGAAGAACTGATTAATTAGTCATTAAATTTTACATTGAATAGAGCTCACGATTCAGGAAAGTATACTTAAAATTCAAATATGCTCAGATTTGAATCCATTCCATTATGCCTCTCAGCATTTTCTTTTCTATCTCACATTTTGCCCAATTTCCTTTCCAGATCATTTTTCCCGTAGATGTCTTTTTTTAACCTTTGCCTTCGTCTTATTCTCCTTTTCAATTCTAACTCTTTTTGTTAATTCCATCTCTATTTCTTTTCAATATTCGCTCGAGAGCACTTTCTCCTTCCATTTGTCTGTTCCCGTTCCATCTTTCTTTCGCTGCCATTTTCCGTTTTCCTCCAACTCTTCCCAGAACTTACCTTCTAATGGTGAACAGTCTAAACTTTCGGGAGATTGGGAGAAAGGTTAATAGGGTGAGAGGGGGGAAGAGAGAGCGATAATGGAAGCAGTTGATAAATACGGGAATGGTAGATCTCTCGAGGAATTCCTGCCGCCTGAAACGCTCACTGAACCCATAGTATCCTTCCTTTGCCTCCACAGCACTTGTCTGAGATCCACGAATTTATCTCCGTCTTTAGTAGGAAAACAATGCAATTTTAAAAAGAAAACAATGTATTATAGTATATTTAAAAAGGAGAAAAGAGACGCGGCAAATGATATTATGAGTAACAACTTACGACAGATCCCATTTTCTGTTTCATTTTCCCTCACTGACGTCTTACAACTAAAAGTATAAATACTTCCACTCTTCCGCAACCTCCCTCAGTTCTTTTAATCTCCTGAAGATGGCAACTTAGTTGCTGAAACACATGTATTCATAACGAGAATAATACGCTTGCCTTATCTCAGTCACTAATTGGATACCTCCGAAGTTACAAACTACTGCTTTCCGGATCCTTTTAATTCCAATATATTTTAGGTTGGGGTGAGGATATATCCCTGATCAATCTTTAATATCCATTTTTAATATTGAGGAATAAAAAATTAACGAACCATCACAAGCTCCAGTTCCATAGCCCTGAAGTTTAATTAATGAGATTACAAATTATTTTTATGAAATTTTCTAAAATTAGCATCATATCTATTTGCAGAAGCGTGGGAAAAATTCTATAGGCAATTACCTGGACTAAATGATCATATTAAAGCTTAGAGGAAGTAATTAACTAGGTTATTGGGAAAAAAGAAGCTAAATTAACGTCAACGTGTGGATATGGATAAAAATGAGGAGTAAAAAATGATGAAGTGATATAAAAACCTCTAGAGATCCCAAAAATAAAATAAAAGCAAATTTTCTATGATTTCCACGATCGTTCCATCAATGGGTATATAATAATTAGGTTATATTAACTGTAATTATGAGGAAAGTAGGACGATTTAATTGTTCGGATGGATTTAATGGGATTCTAAAATTAATCACTTACCTATAATAACTTGCCAGGGAGATATTTTGTTATGTCATCCATAAATATCGTTTATGTCATGTTCATGGTTTGATATGCATACAATGCAAATGCTATGTTATTTTGAATATATCTTGTTAATAAATGTATGTATCATAAATCATATTGTTTGTCATTATTGCTAAATATTTTACTCGATGAGTCATAAATGTAGATAGTTGACTTTAAAAAAATATGAAATGCTGATTTTTTTGCTTACATGTGTGGTAATAATTAAATGAAGGTGAAACATCATCAAAATTTCGAAGTTCCTGATTCTCTTTCACTGTTTAACGTGTTAAACAAAAAAGAGTTACTAATTATCTAGATTTAGCGCCTTATTTCTGCACGACTGCCAATTTCATCCGTGCAAACTGGGAATACATTTCAGTGGAATGATTAATGCTTAAAGATGAACCTGGTTGCGGTTTTGTTGTCCTTTTTCATTCGTTTACCGTAATTAATTTCCGAAAGTTTCTTCATCATCGTCAAAATTACGTACCTTTAATTCGGAAATGATCCCTCGGGGCAGCGGAGACAATTGTTCCTTTTTTATTGGCGGGAATTGGTACTTGGCAAAAAAAATGAATCTTTCCGAGGGATCGGAAGTCTCAGATGCATTCATTAGTCACTTATTATACCGCCCTTATTCCTGCTCTCTCGTACCAAGTCTTCCGCGTTCTCGATCATCCCTCAAGAAGTTTCTCGTAGTCAAAGCCTCCTTTGATGGAAAGAACCTTGCAAAAACTCGCAGCTTTTTAATATTGCCGTGACCCGGCAACTCAGAGTGCGACAGTTCAGAGTGCGACAACTCAGAGTGTGACAACACATCAGACCCGACAACTCACCGTTCGACAACTGGCCGGCCGACAGCATATTGCGCGAACAACAGATCGCTACGATAATTGCAATAATATCGAATTTCATCGAAAGTTATAACAATCGAGTGGTGGTATTTTTACCGATCACTGATTTACTTTTTTTCAAGCTGGAAAGACATTTATTTGATATTCAAAATTTACAAATATGATATTACAAATGTTATACATGAAATTCCTACTAGTTAGAACTTTAGCGATTATATATATATTCTTCTTCTTCAACTAAGGACTTTGTTGCTGCAATCAAGTAGTCCAATATTTTGCAGTTCTCTTGAGTTGTACATAGCCATTGGCCATCATCTGTTCCTGTGTCCTGTTCAGATTGCGTGATATTGGCCTTCTTCTTTCTTTCTTTCGTACGATATTCCCCATAATATTAATGATAAATTTATTGTCTATAAAAAGGGGACCCAAAAATTTAATTTTCCTTTTTCAATTGTTCTTAGCAGGTTTCTCTTCTCATTTACTTCATTTAGAACTTCCTCATTTGTTTTATGACTGCAAAAATGTTCCTCAGATCCCTATGAGCCAATGCAGTTACATCAGGAGGTGACCCGGTTAACAACATAAAAGTTTATCATCCATCAATCAAAAGAAAATATATTACAATTAATTACGAAAGGTAACACAATATTATTCAGAGAAAATAAATTCAAATAAGACAATCACTGCTCAAAGACGATGACACCAGGAACTTGTTAGTAAGTTATTAATAATATATTTATTTATATATAAACTGCGCGATGAGTTGTTGCACGGTGAATTATCGAGTCCGATGAGTTGTCGCACTCTCAGTTGTCACGGATCCTAATACTGCACTCCTCCCCGAGAAATTCTCGAAGTATATTCATCATTGGAGGAGGAGCCCTTTGCGAATAAAACAATGATTAGATCGAGATGGATATTATATCGAAGATGTGAAAACTTCGGGAAAATGATTAGAAATTTTCTGGTGCCCGGCTTTTGCCCCTCTCGGCGACAAGTGACAAAGACAGGTCTGCGGAGGTTCGAATCTGATTTAGATGGGGAAGAAGACGTCGGATAAGGAGTAGACGGAGGAATGGGGAGGGAGGGAGATGGGCAACTTTTGCCTTGTCTACAGGATTCTCTTGGGGCAACTTTGCAATTTAAAAGATCCTCTTGAACTTCGCGACTCCCTCCCGTCCTTCCATTATCTCCATCGCAGGAATATTCTCTCCTTGTTTTTTATCTTTTATCGCTCCAGATTTCTCCCCACTTGCTCTTGCTCTCGGCTGTGATATCGATGATGACGATGGTTAAGTTTTCGAATACGACCTTGACATTTTTCTATTCGAGTTCGAATATCTCAGCCTACCGGTCATTCATTTCCCACGGAAGAAACTAAGCTAGGAATTACTACTGTGCCTTTATACCATAGGAACCAATATTGCCAGGGTGTTTGACCACAAATACAATCTTATTCCAAGGATTTCTTCTGCAACATTTCGTGACATTATCTAATTTTTATGTTCAAAATGGACGTCGTTCAAAATTCCATCCGTAAACTCAGTTTACCTTGAAGTTCTGGATTCAATTTCGTGAATTATTTCAGTATGGGTACTCAGTAAGAATACTGGAGAAGGGATACCGCAGTGGGAATTCAGTTTGTAGGTTGTTAGGAATCGGTGGAGGTACGGTTATTTTTGGAATTTACTCGTCAGAGTACAAGGAAAGCTAAGAAAACGTGTACCGTTGGGGTCGAAACATTTCGATCCCAACGGATTGATCTAAAAAAGGAAGAAATTGGGTATTTGGTTCACGTTAATGATTGCAAATTAGCAATTTGTTACCGTCTATTCTGTGATTGAATGAAAAAAAACATCATCGGAGAATGAAGACCCTAGAAGTATCACATTTTGTTTTTATTGATTCTATAAATAGTTAATACCATTAAATAAAGTGCCTCTTTCCTTATTTTCAAACGTATATTTTGTGTTGCTTCAGAACTAAGTTATCTTAAATATTTATACGAGAAAAGTACAGCAGTCTTTACACGAGATTGACTAGCGAAATAACTAATGATCAAGGTGGAAGGGAAGAAAATTGAAAAATAATGAGATTGATAAGTTCTGTAATGATAATGTAAAGCAGATGTTTACAAAATGATAGAAATTATTCTTCTCCATAACGATATCATAAGATATTTATGCTTTGAAGTTTTTTAACTACAAGCTTTTAAGTAATATTGAGCATATTTGACAGTTAATTTTTCTCTCGTCTATGGACTTAGGGACTTCTTCGCATTCTCTCGTTTTTAAAGCTTTATTTCCCCCACTTCTACAGAATAGAGATCTTCTAATTTCCCCTTCCTCTAATGAGAGCATCCTTTCCACCTTCCATTAGACTCTGTAGGTAAGAGAAAGAGGGAAAAGGATCGGGAAGTATGGAAGGGGTGGGCTCCACGGAGAGGAAGACCCCCAGGAGAAGTGGAGATAAGTTTCAAGAATGGATTCAGAAAGTCGTCCCATTTGAAACTTGGTCAATCTTATGGATTTCATCCTTGTCAGTTTTAAATATCAATTTCCCCTTCTTCGAAAGCCAATTTACTCAATCTCCTTTTAATCCTTCCAGTCTCCGTTTTGATGACGTAATTACGACGTCTAGACTTAATGCTTTGATTGCCGTTTTCTTGATCATTGAAAATTCGTTGCTTCCAAATGAGATCCCTCGGTTGATCTCATAAAGCATTGCCAGAATATCAACTAGCTGCTTTCGATAAAAGTGATTTGAGGATCAAAAAAGAAATTTCACTACGGCAGATGGATGCCGAGGAAATTGAATCAGGTAAAAGCAATATTGAAACTTTAATAAGATATTCGAATCATCCTGCAGAAAAATGTGATCGTTTGTGGTTCAATTATTTCAGGAAGGCTTGGCTCCGTAGAAATGCCTCGCATGTAAAGTAACTCAACATTTATTGCCCCAAATTATATTTAATGTTAGTCCCTAATATTGGTAAAATTTTGTATAAATATGTGTGGCTCGGTTTAAAAAAAATAAGATACCATTTTCTGGAATTTCTTTTATTGAAACTGTCATTTTATTGAAATTACTTTTACTATAACCTTTTCTTCTGTTAGACATTAGACTTAATTCTGATATTTTACTACCACGGTTAAAGAAAATCGATCTCACCGCACAAATACTTACTAAATCGCTTTCTTGTTAGAAACGGATCATTGTCATCTTTAGCAAAATTTCAATCGATTGTTTTAATGTATTATAGGAATTATATAAAAAGATTACATGACCATAATTTTATGAATTTACTCCGGTGAATCTCACAGAAAGTCTTATATTGGGGTTTTTATAATGTCATTAAAGTTTTAAGCGATTATAACGAATATCTCCAATGAGGCTTTTCATGTTACTAATCAATATCTTACAAAGACAATTTAAATCTAATTTAGTTGCTAACGAAGGGCCAATAACAGGGTTTTCAGACGTTTTTTTAAATAAAATACGCAAAGGTCCTGGAATTAGAATTTTCGTAAAATTGATGGTATCTGCAAGTGCCACCATATAATATTGTGCCTTACAATGGATAAGGCTTCACGATTCACCGCGTCATCGAATCTATTGAATACGCGTGCATTTTATGTGTTAACAATTTTTATGATTATTTTCACCGTTTTTTTTGTTTGGTTGAAATTCCATAAATAATTGAATGAATCCCTGCTTTGATTCGGTTGCTCGAATGAAAATTTTATTCCGATATAGGTCATACATATGCACAAATTAAAATAAAATTTTTGATGTTTTACCAATATGCGTTGACGCTGAATTCCATTTGAATTATAGCATCACTCAATTCTTTTAATTTCTCCGGATATTTGCAAAAGCTTCCCAATAACCTATCATCTAGTATATTGCAATAGCCTTGTGTTTCAATTATCTTTATGCGAGTTATGTTACATCTATTGGGCAATTTAAATATTTTAATTATATTTAATGATTTATAAATATGTGATGTTTTATTTAACTAGAATTTTATTTTGAAAAATTTAAAATTAATTATGAGCTACTTGTATTCGAATAATTGCGTTAATTAGTCGTAAGTACTTTTTTAATAAATGCAAACAATTCTATTGAAATTGGGTAAGGGAATTATTGATGCAAAATTTATAAAAGTGCTATGATTATCAATGCACTTTGATAATTATAGATATGTGAGTATTCGTATCGATAATAAAACAAACCTACAAATGCAATTATTGTCAAATTTTATGGTATTAGACCGGAATTCGTGGAAAGCCATAATGAAAAATGAAGAAGGTCGTGTTTGTAATTTTTATTTGTGGTGTAGTAAAAGTATTTTATCATGAAGCCGTTTTGCACTTCGTAGTTTCCACACTGTTTTATTTAAATACGACCGGTTTCGGCTAACGCTATTATCAGGTCCTAAAACCGGTCGTATTTAAATAAAACAGTGTGGAAACTACGAAGTGCCTTCTTCATTTCGCAATTATTGTTGTTAATAAGGAGTTTCTGGGGGTTCTTGATATTTTTATTTGGATAAAAATGCACTGATTTGCATAATGTGATTTCTCTATGGGGATCTATTCAGCAATTAACGAATAAAAATTGAACGAAATTTCATATAATTTGTATTTTATTATTTATCGATAGAAGATGAAAGATGCTGAAGCTGCAAAGAATGAGGGCGATCAAACCATCAATTCTCGTTTAATTATGTTTTACATTCCGTAGAGTGCAAGCTTTTAGAAACACGCTAAAAAATGGCATTTTGAGACAGAAGTGAAATATAAGTACATCTAATCTAGATTAGAAATGATTTTATTGTTACCTCAAAGTACATAGGGGAAGTTTGATTTTCTCTGTGTAACTGCTGTGAATGTATTGAATTAAATACCGCGCTATGCAAGCTACTACAGAAAAAATCTCTCCCTGAAGTTACTCTTTGACTCTTCAGTAGTCAGTATGGATTTAATTAATACTGTAGATTCGCTTTCCTTTCATACGTGGAAACAAATAGAAATCTACCAGTGCTAATCTCATCAAGCAAAAGTACAGTTTCTTTACTTGCCGCAGGTGATGATAGACATCTGTATTCTGAGAAGTTATATCCTTCTAGTGTGAGAAATCGTTCTTACCTTTTAGGAATCCAACACATCCCTTAGAAGATAGATAGAGATAATATTTCACACATTTATTTCATAGTGTATATCATAGCAGTATATCTGTTCAAAGAAAATTAAGGGGAAAATATTATTCTAAACTCTCTGAAGTAAATTCAATAACACCACATCAAGTGAGCAAGAAAAAATAATATGTTTGATGTAAATAAAAGTAGTGAGCATAGCGAAACAATTTTGCCTCGGAATAAACAGAAGCGAAAAGGTCGGACGTGACTCGAAACAGATCATCCGCTCTCCGAGCAGACGTCCAAACCAATTGAGCTATTTCGAAGAAAGGTCTTATAACTCTTTTCGGGATGCGTTGTAGGCAAAGGGAGTGGTGGTGACTTAGCGCCACTCGCCATCACTACCACGGTCCTCATTGAGGCTGTCAGTCTACAAAGAATGAATAGGAGTCACATATATACCTTACGCTGTTAAAAATTGGAGACGGGCGTACGTACGTTTCACTACCTGTTGTAGCATCATCAACGGACCAAATGTGACTCTTTTTATTGTAAGTCTACAAAGAGTTAAAAAAGAGTAGCAGGCCCTTAAGATTCACAAGGAATGTGATATACTGGAAGAAATATTTTTAATTCATGGAAGGTAAAAAATTTACTGAGTAAAATTTTACTTTAATGATTATATTCCTATTTATACATGCCGGAATATTGAATCAAACTATATTTTAGTCACGATTTATGTAAGATACCAATCTATGTTTTTGAGGAAGAATTAATTAGAAAATGAAAAAGCAAAGCTTCCTATGATAATATCACTTTCCTCTAGCTCTTAATTCCAGCATCACAGCCCAGAGCATCAAACTTTACAGCATCATTTTTGCTCATTACATATGCGCAAATATGATGCTGTTAAGCATTATCTGAAATTCAGCTAGCACTGTCGTAACCTACGCCATTGGTTGATATTTTAGTATAAGTTTTAGTTTATATTCTTCTAACACTCGAATTCACCATAAACATGGTAATCATTAGTCAACAACAATTAATTAAGTAGGAGAGGAAATGATTGAACATTGCTGCTTTGAAACTCATTGATCTTGGTTTCACTTAACAATTAAATTAGCAACGAAGTTCACGATTTAAGATAAGTGCATATTGTTACTTACTGTGATGTTTCTGTTTGAGGTAATATTTAATTTAAAATCAATAGTTCCTCTAAGAAGCGAATAAGTCTTTTATTATAACAGATCGTATGTGCATAACATGGAAAATGCATTAGTGTATCCTTGTTACACTGTAGCTGTAACCCGAAAGAGCTGTTAACTTTGCCAACAGCCATTATAACCTTTGGTAAAGGCATAGTGAAAATCATTTATAGGCTTAGCTACATAAGGCTACAAGTCCGCTTTCAAATCTATGAATAAATGATGAGCGAGCAAAGTACCATGCATCTTTCCTCGTCCCGTGAAATTGATCACACGTCAATGGCCTTTAATAATTAATCGGAGGTCAGACATTTTAAATTCTTTCCTCTCCAATTTCCTTTTTAGCTGTCACTATCGTCCTTTTTGCAAGTCCGTGTGCACTCTAGTGGACGATAAGACATTCTTTCGAAGGCGGTGAGAGAAAAATGTGAGTCAGTGACCCTAAATCGCAAGGAGATACAAATTGCCTCGAGGAAGGGAAGACGATTCGTTCGTTTTCCGGGAGCATCGTAGGGTCGGTCCCCTCCTTCCGCTTTCTCTGCTAACTTATTAATCGCGGTTAATCTGCCTTCATCGTCCCAGCCCCTCCTCATCTGCTCCGAGCGGATTCCTTGTTAGCTTTATTTTTTCTCCTCGGATACCCCTTGATGGCTCACTCATGCATGCTTCCAGACATACGTTTCAGCCTCCTTTCCAACCCCACTATCGCTAATCTTTTCTATATCCGACGATGAGTCTTCTTTTAACCGTTTCCTACGTTTAATATTTTACCTCCCTCCGCCAAATGTCTAGCGTAGATTGCATATTAATGGCATGTTTCAAAGGAAGTACGTTTCTTGAGTTTAAAAGACAGAGTTTTACTTTTTCTTATTGAAGAACTGGTGCCTTTCCGTTGCGAAGTCTCATGGTCTCCCTGCTCTTTATGTCATTTGAAGATGAACTCCGGGTTTTCTTTCACGAGAAACAAATGATAATGAAAAGATTTTATATAAATGAAAGAGATCCAAGTATTTGTTTATTAGCTTACTCATACGATAATGCATACTTTTAGTTTTTACTGAAACAAATTGAATTAAATTTGCAAAAAACAAACATTTCACCATCTTTATATTTTATATCTTGACTTATGGTAAGGCTCTCATATTTTTTAAATTGTTATCAAAGATCAAAGAAGGTTTGAAATTCTTTTCATAAAGATAAGTGTCAATTGATGTAAATTTCCTTGAAAGCAATTATTTTGTTCGTTGTAATTTTGCTGATGGATGGAGCTTAGGTTTATGGAGAGCCATGGAAGGAGAACTTGTAATAATTGGCGACGTAAGTAAAACTAATTGATAGCGAGATATCCGTATCTGAAGAGGCATAATAAAATGTGGATACAAGTCACTCCTATGCTTTTGAACTAATTAAGATGTCATATAAAAAGGTTATTACTCATGATTAAAATAAACTATTATTGATCTATATATATAAAAACGTTCATTACTGCAGAAAGTATCGACCTTTAAACGTGCATGTGGAGTCAAATTTGATCCCGTTTGTCGGGCAATGACAACTTTGACAAACCAAATTTGTTTTCTTCATACAATAGAAATAAAAAATATAGTACCTATTTTGTTATATATTATACACAAAATGTTATGCTATTCATAATTTGATGTATTGTGATGCTACAACAAACATTCCTTAGATTTATATCCGGAGTTTAGCGTTCAGCAGATGGAAGAACTTCTCCAACGATTAGAGGACGATTCGGGACTATTACTCCAATTAATTTTTCGATATACTTTAAACAATGTAAAATGAGAAAATATAAAGTAAATTTAACCAAGTGACTTTGCAGGAAGAAAAAATCTGGGTTCAAATTTGACACATTTCAAATTGAAGGTGGTCGTAGGCATGCAGTGACAAAGGGTGATGGTAGTGATTTCAGTTACACTCGCTTCCTGCTAGTCTGCGGCATCATGGAATATAAAAAGGCGTACAAGATTTAACAGATTAAATCAGAGTTAATTTTTAATTTATTATTTTCATTTCCAATTTTATTCATCCCCATTGAATTTCCATCTAAACATTTTTTAAATCTTGAAAATAATTCATTCGTTCAACCTTCGTCTTTCAATGACCTTTTGCCAACAAATTTGTTATTTTAAATCTTATGAACTATATTTTAACTATACTAATTGTTATTTAGTAACGTCCTACCTGGTATTTAAACCTCATAGTATAAATGTCCGCCTTCTAGCTTACGATTCGGAGAGCCATGCGTCATTTTGGGCACGGAATTCTCCATGTCGCATTATCATTTCATGATGAAGTGCTGTTAGAGCCGAAGAAACCCCGTACGACTCACATTTTCCCACTCCGATGTGGCAGTAATTCCTAAGAAACGATAAAAGTTGCTCTGTTCGCAGTTCGCGGAAGTTTTTGAGGACGTCCCCGACGTGGGCGTCACCCAGCGGAAATGGATAACTGATTTAGAGTGGGCGAAGAATAGAGGCCGGCAAGAGAGAGGCGAATGGAGAGAGAGAGGGAAACTGTTGCTTCGTGAATGGAAAGGAATGGGACGGAGGAGCGAAAGAGGCGACAAGTGGATGCAGAAAGCTTGGAAGAGTAAGATCGATGGGAACGAATGGAAGGAAAGGAAGATTAACTTTGCCCGTGGATGTGAGACTCTCATGCTATGAGAGAAGTAATTTGAATAAGGAAATTCGCTCATTGTAATCGCTTTTGATACTTCACTGATAAAGTGATCCGTGAGCTATTTATTAAAGACTGTTACATCAACCGAAGCCGCCGCTCAAATGAATTCAATCTCTTATTTGTTTATTCATGGCAGGTTTACTTTCGAGGAGTTAGCTTCTTACATTTGCGCATTTCGATGGTTTGAAAAGAGGGGAAACAGCTTGAGAAAACATTCATTAGAATAGATTACTACGAGGAGGTTATCTTAGTAGAGCAATGAATTCAAGAAACGGATATAGAAGCTTATTATATGTGTTTATGAAATACTTAACTCCTTTGTAACGTTAGTTTCTAATGATCCATGTTGAGGAATGTTTTTTTTAATATTCTAATGTCTTAGAACTTTTATTCAATTTTTTACATAATATCTTAAATTGGAAATATTATTTTTTATCTATTTTGGTTTTGTTTATCAAAAAGAAAGTACATGCTCACCGAGAGTAAATATTTGCTAGTTAGTGAGAAAATCTTCTTTCCAGTAATCTGCTTTTTTATCGCTTCAGGAATGAGTATTTCTTTTGTGTCTTACATTTACACACTTATAAAATATACTCCACTCGATATTGTATCTTTGTTAAGCATTAGGGCATGTAATATATCAACAGTAAGTGCCGATGAAGAGGAATGGCATTACATGTATAACATTACGGCAAAAAGGCTTGGAAATAATGGTAAAAATATACATCAACTGATATATTATGCTAACGGCGGCAACTCTTCTTGTTGAGGGGGTATTTTTATATATTATCATGATACCATATACAGTCTATGTATGTACATCATGTCGTCCTGTATATAGATGAAAATTGTACCTTTTGTCACTTGGTATAGAGTGCATACAAAATTTATCAGAGTTTATTATTATTGCAGTGTTTTAGAATCATCCAGCGTCCTCAATTGCCAACTTTTATGATCCTCGAATGAGCTCCCACTTAGTCTAATTGCTATCACGTCCAGCTCTGAGCGAGGAAGGGGAGTTGGGCCCGGGTTTGATTCCGGTGAAGTCAATATTTCCGGATTCCGTTAGGCGACACCGAGGCCGTACAGATTAATAACCTCAAAGTAGACCTACGCTAGTGGGCGGAAACAAATGAAAATAATGATGATTTTCCTCATCTATATTCAAATGGAGCCTTTTAATTGAATAATCTGTAGAAATAAAAAATCGCTCCATGTTTCAGTACGATTTCAGTGTCAATAATCGTATTTTAAATCCGCATGAAGTTCTGCGTAAAAATTTGAATGACTCTAAACAATGACATAAGCCCATCAAATTTTCTTCTTTCTCTCCATATTCTCTCGAACTTTCTGTTTTTCTTTTCGCTACTGTTTCCGGCCTTGTTTCCCGAAAAGAGATTACCGGTGCGTTTATTTCTGAATATTTTTCCCGAAATTTCATCGACGTTCCACGAAAACAAAACTCGACGGATTAATCTAAAATTCAGATGTCACAGAATATGGATCTGCTCTGTATATGTTTTGTGTGGATTTGAATTTTTATCTCCCGCGGGAGCGATGGAGCCTCAGAAAAAAATGTTAGCGTACAATACATCAGAAAGATACGGATCTGAATAGTTTCTCGGAGTAGTTTTTCATATTAGCAGTAAAATCATCTCCCATATTTTTTCTTACCTAAATATCCCGACGATTCAAAAAAATATTTGTATGATTGTTTTAAGTGAAATTAAAAATTTCCTGTGTTTATATTAGATATATATATATAGGCTACTAACGATGAGAATTATATGGTTTAATTATTTATATGTAAGCCACAATTTCCGCTAAAATATTATTGCACTGAAATTAACTCTCCGTAACTCAAAGAAGTTTTTATAAAAATTGCTCCTTATACCAGATGACACATATTTTATAGCAACATTATAGAAAGAGTTTTAGTTGATCCTCAATGCAAATATTTTCAGGTTTTACCTGCCATCCAAACGTTGGATTTTTAAGAACTTTGATATGAATACTTATTTTGATGCAATGCATTTAAGGAATCTTCATTTTTTTAGCCTATGATTTATCGAAGGAATTTAAAATTGCATTTGAACGACTTCATCATTAAGATTTTAAATTCCACAAGATGCGAAACATGAATGGAAAACGTTTAATTCTCTTGAAAATGTTAAAGAACAAGTAGTTATTTATACGGTTAAATATGGTTTCACATTCTAAGACTATGATATAGATATTATTATATTATGCGAAGTTAATAAAAATACCTAGGAATTAGATGGTATATCTATATTGTAATTAGATAATTTGGTGGCATAACTTTCATTATTTTGAGATGATAAAGACATTTAAAAATTAAAATTTATTGAAGAAAACGATTTATTTACTTACAAAAGGGGCATATTTTTCGATTCGTATGAATTAGCTAATTAGTTAAAATCAACATAGTCGATTTATTTTCTTAAATTTACAATATTTTTGTTTTAAGGTTAGTTCTTAGAACCTTAAAGCATGAAGTTATGTAAATAAAATAGATCCTGGAAATGTCACAATGGATAGAAACAGGTGCTATATTAATATGAGACATTATATATCAGGAAAAAATATTATTCCGTGCATTTTTAATCAACCACTGGATGCTAACATACTTACATCTGGAAAACCTGGAAGTTTGGACAGTCTACTTGGGCATAGTTCTTTTTTTACCGGTTGTTCTAAGGCCCTCAATCTTTTTACTCACTGATTTTCTTTTATTACAGTTCCCTACGTTGTTCCACCCGATTTCGGCATTAATTTGAATTCTCGTCCTTCGTTTTCCTCTCTCCAGGTCTGTCATTTCCACTTCCGTCATTCCATCGAGGCCCCTCTTTATTACCGATCAGTTTTTCCAAATGCATGTCGCCCACCTTTCATTACTTCCCGTTTCTCCGCGAGGGGGCGTGTACTGCAGAAAAGACGCCCACGGTCCTTATTATGGAGTTCACGGAGAAAGGTAGTGACGAATGTCTGGATATAAACGATGGAGACATTGATCGGTCCAAAGAGAAGTAGAATTCTGAAATTACTTGGTAAAAAGTGACCGTTACGATTGATGATTCTTGATATGAAAAGCAGGGCTTTTGGTTCTCGTTTTTTACGGTTACGTGTTCTTTAGAATAGACTGCTCCATTCTGGCATGATTTAGCTGAATTTCAATCTTCATTCCGTTTCTGTAATTTTCCGTAGGATATTAATCGGACTTGAAATTTTATATGCTATTCTAAGGAACGACATTCACATAAAAATAGGAACATTTATTTTCTGGTGAGAGATCTTTTGCGAGCCTTAAGTTGACTCTCGTAACATGAAGACGAGAGTTAGGGAAATAAAGTTGATTGACTAGGACTAAGCGTTTTCCATTGTAATGTTAATAAACTTTTAAATCTGAAACTAAAGAAAGAATTCTATCATTATTACGCTCATTTTGATCTCCTTACTCGGCAGGAAAAACTTAAGAGAATTGATACGTTGGCTGAATTAAGGAATAATTAAATATAAGTGCACGATAGTAAATATATTTACAATAATTTAATATTGTGTCTCGCACATTTGGATGATGGTATTATCGGATGGTTAAACAAGGCAAGATATCGTCCGTGCCAAAAATATTCAGCAATCAAATTTGTATTTAATTCTATGCATTTCAAAGTTTTCTGATAGAACTAAATGAAAATACTCATAAAAAACTTTTATTTCTACTTTAGATTTTTAAATTGACTACAAGGATTTGCCTGTAGATAAAATGATTGTGGTATCATGTGACGGATTGGAAATTCCCTTCAAAAATGAACCCTGTTAAGACATCGATGCAACCATTTTCTTATTCAGATATTAAAATGATATCATTATATAGATGGGAAACATTATTAGCCCCTAAATTAGCATGCATTTGCTTAAATATACCTTGCATAGAATACAAGCACTCCATAATAAAAGGTCTGTTTCCCTAAAGCCTCCCGCTCACAAAAATATTGAGAAAATCGAGATTCAGTATCGAAAACAAATTTGGTGCAGAAATTGAGGAATGACGCCAGAAGGCACTTCCCGAATAAAAATCATAGAACAGAGATTTAATGCAAAACTGAGATATGGAGAGGTTGGCAAAAAAACTGTATAGAGTAGTTTGAATTTTCGATTCAATCTGTGTGTGGGCGCCGTGGAATTGAATTGTTTATCAACGGAGGTTGCAGTGCTTCTCGTTCCGTGAATCAAACAAACTTTACGCGAAGGACGATTCTGCAGATTTCGCGTGCTTTGATATAAATGAAAATCGCTTCAATGTCCTCAGGCGCCGCACCTCCATTTCTGATGGCGCCGCTCTTTTTGATTCGTTCCTAGAGTAATCAAAGGTACGGATCATTAATTAAATAGAGAAAGGCGATTATACGCGAGTGTGCCAGCACTCTGTTATTTCGCCGGGAATTCGTGAATCAGGTCATGAGCTCAATGCTTTTTTTGAAATATTGTCATGTGATATGGAACACAAACCAATTCAAGAAAAATATTGACTAATTAAAGGATTATTTTTTTAAATAATGATGACAGTCGAAAAAAATCTGATGTGGCCAGCACATGACTTTCTCACGATGTATAAGATGTAAATATTTATCTACGACAGTATTTTCGAACTCAATATTCAATCTAAACTTGGAATACAAGTGATTTATTTATACCATATTATCTTTTACGTCACAAACATTATAAATAATGTTTTTCGGGACATGTTCGATGAAAAGCGATGAAATGGCCTTTCGCCCCTGCGCCCAGAGCGCCCACAACGTACGTAATCAGCAACTCCTACACATTCAGTGATACAAAAATATGTTTCATACAAAAGTTATAGTAAATTACATTTTCTAAAACATTTATTATTAATAGTATATACCTAAATATCATATTTATGGAGATATTTTGAAAACCGGAAATGAGCTTTGAAGAATGTAGCTCAACTTCCGGTTAACCGATTTACTCTAAAAACTAATCAACTCTAACAACACCAACCATCATACTATATATGAAATTTAGTGTTGATCTAACCAATAGTTTTTATGGTAGAGCGGCCACAAAGTACATAACCAGCTATTTCCGGTTTATCAGTATTTCACGAATAACTCCTAATCAACCGGTGATACAAAAATATGTTAAATACAAAAGTTATAGTAAATTACATTATCTAAAACTTTTATCAGTAATATAATATACGTATATATCATATTTATGGAGATAATTTGAAAACCGGAAATTAACTTTGATGAATGAAGCCCGACTTCCGGTTTACCGATTTACTCCAAAAACCAATCAACTCTGATAGCACACACCACAGTACTATATATGAAGTTTGGTATTGATACGACTAATAGTTTTTACGTTAGAGCGCCCACTATCACACACACACATACACACACACATACACACAGACATCATTCCGAAAATGGTCAAAACGTGTTCTAGGGACCCCAAAACATGTATTTCCGTTGAAATCTCGAAGTCGAATTTTTTCATGAAAACGATACTTTCTCTATACTTCGTATATGGAGAAAGTAAAAATGGTTTATTATAATTTGACAGTTATTTTTTACACTAAGGATATTTGAATTAAATGATTTATTATCATTAGAGTCTCACATGCAAAATTATCCGTACAAGGATGGCGGACAGCACTCAGCTCAGTAATATTGTTGTATTTTATTATATTATGAAGGATTTATAACTTCCGACGATGAACCGAGTACAAAGAATCTGTACTGCATATAATCTGCTATAAACGAAGTATTCCACTGGGGAACAGTGATTTCGTTGTCTTAGATCTGTGACTTGTTTTTGACTAACGATTGACATCTGAATTCAAAATGAACCTCAGTTTTTGTCCATCACGTCAAGTTTTTAAGCTACAGGACACCCCTCTATATATCTCAAAAGTCTTACAAAATGTCCATATGAAGGAGAATAAAGAGAAAATTTACCAAATATACTTCACATAGAATATTTATAATCATATAAAGGCATTCATCAACTCATATAAACTTTAAACAAGCAAATCAAGGTAAATATTTTTGCTTATAGCTTTTTCTGGAGTGTTTAATCTGATGCTCCAACAGTAGTCAGCAATCATGTGTGCATCCCATCTACCTTGATACCCTGTCTCCTTGACGTTCAAATCTTGGTGGAATCGCTCACCCTGCTCATCACTGACTTCACCAAGATTTTTTGGAAAGTCAGCAAGATGGCTATGTAAAAAGTGCAATTTGATGCTGATATTGCAAACAAGCTTTTTATAGCTCTCCAAGAGTTGCTGGACAATTTCCACGTAATTCTGTGCTCGTGTGTTTCCAAGAAAGCCTTTGTCAACATTTATGAATGCTAAACAAGCATTATTTTCAAGTACTCTCATTGTATTGATGAAATGTTCATCTTTAATGAGACCAGCCTTGATCTTTTCAAATGACAATCTGGGAAATGCAGAAATGAGATACTTGAACAGTCCCATTCAGTTGACAAAGTTTTAATAAATTGCTTCATGAGACCCAATTTTATACGTAGAGATGGAAATATAATATTCTTTTAAAGTGGGATTTTTGCAAAGTTATTTCCACCCATTTATTAATATTCTTTCTGTCAACAAGTGGCTGATGTAGAATATTTGGATCACCAAGTTTCAGATCAGATCGTGGTGCATGCATTCCACTGCATCCAATGCTTCTCGCGAGCTCTGCTGTTCCACATACACAAAAAACAAGGGTACTTGGTGTAACTGCGTAGCTGGCCAATGAGGAAGTAGACCATTTTAAGATCAACGCATATGATCCATTGGTGCATGTTATATTGCAACAAATCAATGGCTCTCTTTATATATTCATATTGTACACGCAGACAAATTGAATGGCCTATTGGGACTGCACCAAATAAATTTCCATTGTGGATTCAATTCATGCTACGCTTTGAACTATCGATGAACAATCGCCATTCAGTTGCATTATAGGCTGAAAGTCACAACTCTTCCATTAAACCATGTACGTTATGACAATATACAAATCCATCATCACTTCGAAAGTATTGCAGAAACGCACTTTCTCTTGATGGAAAGTAAGATACCTTAGCTCCATTTTCAAGCAAGTTTTTCTCACGCAGTCTTGATGCTAAAAGCTCTGAAGCTTTTTTAGATAGTCCCAAATCTCGTACCAAATCATTCAACTCATGCTGCTCAAATCCCTTACGATCGGTATCTTCAATTTCAAAATCTACGTCGTTAAGGCCACTTCGTTCTTCACCAGACTCGTCTTCATGCATTTCCAAAGAGGGCAATTCTTTGAAAACTAACACTGAGTATAGCTGACGGTAGACTAGGATACTCTTTTTTACATCTGCTTTTCTTGTAGTATTCTGATGTTTTCACTGTACAAAAATAACAATCACTTGAGTGATCTTTGGGTTCTCCCCAGATCATAGGTATACCAAATTGAAATTTATCATGTACTCCCTTCGTCCACATCCATAAACCCTCAACACACTGCTTACACACCTTGTGAGGGGCCCACGACTTATCTTGATCACCAACTTTCACTTTAAAGTATGCAAAATAGGCTTGCTTAACAAATACACTGATATTTTTTCTTTGACAAGGAATGGTAAAACTACCACATATATAACAAAACGAATCGGGGCTGTTTGAAAACTTACAATGCGAAGTGGCAGATAACATAATAAAATATTTCAGTTCATATGTAAATAAAAACTATACCCTGATAATCTTGTAAACAAACAAGAACTCTGATTAAATACTGGAAAGTGCTTCACTATATAAGAGAAACTCGCAACGACTAACTGTAATATCTCAAGTGCAACTGAACAAGTAAGGACAATATGAACCTGTCGCTGGTTTCCAAAGGTGCACAATGGTCAATTTCACTATTTTTGCTGGACATAAGGATTAAATGTTAGCACATTGTACTATATTGTAAATAAGATGTAACTGTAGTCAACAAACGAATAAACCAATTGAAAATAATTCCGCCAAAATTGTATCTTTGTTTGACGGTACTGGAGTATCTCCGAGAGAATGGTCACATTCACATAAAGCGTAGAGCAAAAACTTGACGTGATAGAAGAAAACTAAATACAGATTTGAAATCAGCATGCCTCATTTACTCTTAAACTGCTCAAAAATCGAACTCAACAGAAATAAAGTTGAAAATTGTTCCCCAGTGTTATTTGTCTTATAATATGTTTTATGCATAGTTATAGATAGGATACTTTTTATCAAAATCACGTTTAAGATGCAGCTGCTACATGTTCTATCATTAATCTAATATATACCAAAGATTAACTACAGCTTATTATTTGTTACTATTTATTGCTATAAACATTTTACTGTTGTTTCAGTCATTATTTTTCAACTGAACCTCCGCGTCTTCCAGTGGCTTTGGTAGTTGCAATTTATAATGGTCAACGACTTTTGCTCTGAAATAAGAATAATATATTTATATCTGCGAGGATAAAGATAAATTTTCTTATGCATGAAATTCCATCCGAGTCCATTGACTATTTAAATTCACTTTTGTACTGATCAAACCAACAGCTCAATATAATTGCACTCTTAAGCTATAGATTTGTACAAAAATTCAAGTTGACCACACAACGTAAGTTTTTACATATTGTTTATTGACAAAGTGAAAGAGAGAACTTCCAGCTATATGAGAATATAGAAAGAGACATCTAAAAGGGATGTCGAGAAATCTGAAAGGGAAAACATAATTTAGGATTTCAAGCTCATTGAAATGGGATTCCAGAATAATTTAGAGCAGCAGATGTTATATTAAATTCATTTTCTTTGAAATAAATGCCAAACATGTCTTCAAGCTACTGATTGTCTTATTATCTTTTTTAAATCCATGACCAATTTCAATTACAGATGTTAACTCTTAAAACTCTAAATCTCTAAACTCTAAATGTTATGATTAATATTAAAAGAAATCGAAATTATATTCATTTGTATGATTTTGCGACGTTCAAAAAGTTGTTGAATTTAAGAATCTGTATTCCCTTTTAATTTTAAAATTTTCAATCAATTTTAAACCTGTATAGGCATGTTTTTATAAAATTTATGAGAGAATATTTAAAAAATAAATAAAAATTTTAATCCTTGGTTTATATGAATCCAAAATAAATGGTACACTATAAAACTCTTTCTGATTATACCTCTTGTTATGAATTTTTGTTGATTGTAATGCAGTAAAATCGTGAAAAGAATCAGTAACAAACTGAAAGCCCACGAGGGGAGACCAATTTGCTTCCACGGCATAAAGTTTCCGTCGACTACGGCTCAGAGAAAAGGAACGTTGCCGATGTGTGAAAGATGGGTTAGCTGTCATCGACGCAGTTATGGAAGAAGAACAAAAAATCTAGCAGAATTTCTCAATTCCCTGCGTGATCTCTAATGGTGCATGTGATGGTCTTTCAGTCATAACTCTGAGGGATGGGTCATTTTACTCTCTTTACGGTTCAAGTGTTTTTGAGATTGGCTTCGGACTACGGGGTACGAAAATTAAGTTCATAAATTAAAGTTCGCCGTCATTGAAAAATTTTCAGTGAGGAATTTACCTCTTTTTTAGATCCAAACCGTATTTCAATATATTTAGAATCCAGTTTATAACTATCAAAACGCACGTGATATATGCGAGTAGCTTCTAGGGGTGAGCAAAGCAGAAGAATTAACGGCGCGCTATTTATCAATAACAAGATCTTGAATAGGGAGGTATTAGAGGGCAAAGATTTCTTTCATGTTAAAGACTTGTATTGTGTTGAAATTTAACCTAGAGATAAAACATATTCTCGTCCATTTTAATATCAGAAAACTTTAAAAATTTCTGTATTTGTTTTTTAGGCGAAGAGATATTATTTTTCTCGGTTAGTGTATTATTTCTTAGAAAAAGAGGATTAAGGAACTTGATCATTTCAAATTTATTTTTTTCAAGCGAGATTGAGTTTTATTAGCTTCCTACATGTATAAAGGACCTACTTGGAAGAAATGTCGTATATTCGGCTTATTTCTCTGCTTGAACAAATTTTGGATGAAAGTTGAACAAACTCATCCGTCTTATCAGATATTAGAGGGATGTGAAACGTAATAGACTATGAATTCACGAATAATATATTTATGAATAAAAATACGTGGAAATGTTATGTGCCATATGTTGACAAATTTATACTCAAATATATTTTCATTGAGATCCTGTCTTATAATGTTAGCAATAAACAGACCAAAAGTAATTAATGACAATGGTTTAGAGATATTACTAAATATAGCCAGTCATCTACACACTCCAGGTATTCTTACCTCTAATAACTAAGTAGCATAGGTTTAGTAACTTACAGAGGAAATATCGATATCGAATCGATTTTATCCTGATGCCAACCCTGATCACTATTTTAGCCTATATAGGTTTTCCATTTATAATCATATGTAAAAGTATGAGGGCTTTCTGAGGAATAAATACTGCATTAATTATTTTTATACTATTGAAAACTAAGTTGATAACACACCACCACACTAGATATCGTCAAAAATATATTAGATATCTACGCCATTTTTGCAATCTCTAAATTATTTAAATCCTCATTAATACCCAGTTTCGTCGAACGTGACCTAGCATTATCAGGAACATTATAACAAGATCAATAATTACCCCAACTCTTGGGTATCCGATGCATTTTCTTGCAAAGAGGGTAATAAACCTATACCAGAATATCTTATACATGAATCAACCTCCCTTTCATAAGCTTCTAATGTTATATTTTATCCTGACTGTTATATTTTGTCCTGATTGTTATATTTTTGGATACTTCTACGGAGAAAATCTACATGCGACCGTACAGAGTGTGCTAAACCGTTGTGTTCTTGTATATCGCGCTATTCCTCAATGTCGTCTTAAAGTATTCTTTAAGTACCACCCTCATTTCTTCATCTAAATGTGCATCGATAAATCTGCACAAAAAGCGCTTCGGTAGTGTATTAAATTTCAGTCATTCTCTGAGTCATAGTAAGGCAAACCGCCACAATGGAGGCATAATTCAACTCCGGAGAGGAAGGGGTGGACTCCGCAACAAGTTCACTCCCCGCTATTCTGCATATTGCACGTCTCTTGGATTTATCCCGGGTGGCGGCTTAAAGGATATTCGCGACCACCGCCACTGTAACGAGACATTTGTGCTTTGAATTGAAGGCTTCGGATAAGGAACGGCAAATTGGCGCGTCTGTGCGTTCATCCTGGAGCGCCTTTTAAAGCGAGACGTCTCAAAGTTAGCATCGGAAAATCTGAGGAAGCGGAGACAGAGGTAGATTGAGAAAGAAGGGCGGCTAGACGCAGAAAATTTGCATAGGGGATTAAGGAATGTCTTCTTAAAGTTCAAGGAGTGAGATGTGGTGACAAGAGGTTACTCTAATGAGATGCCTGGAAGACATCACGTAAAAAATCATTGCTGAAAATTTTGAACCCTCTTTGGCTACATTCGATTTGATAGGTTCCCAATTGATTAGTCACTTCTTTCATTTCAACTTTAGTGCCAGATCTAAAAGAACTTAATTTGAATACATTTAAATTTCATTAACACCAATGTAAAAGATGCTTTAGCGAGAATTTAATATACCAACGGGAATGTCCAAATATTCATTTATATGAGTTTTTTTTAATAAGTAGACTTAAAAATAAATTCAATGGTATTTTAATGAACTTGACCTGTTTTAGCGATATAATTCATAACAGTAAATCGGCATTACATCCTGCTTCACATCTATGCACGTATTACATACTAAAAAATTTATATTGTTCCTGATTTTTAAATTAATTGCAGCTACAAATTTTAACGATCCAATAGGACAAAGATTGTAGAGTTGAATTTTCTTTTCCTCTCATAAGAAGTTTATGGTTCGTTTTTTTCAGTGGTCGACCGTCTCTTCCGTTAAGGGAATGATTTGTATAGTACCCTGTGAATATCACCTTCTTTGTTAGCCAATTTTTTTATTTTCCTTTAGAAAATGTATCCGTATCGATGTAACAGATTATTGCATTATTTATTAGATAAAATATAAATATTGTTGAACTAGAGGTAGTAATTTTATTTGGCAATAATAACTAGATCCGATGGCGAGAGAGTTTAATTTATCATTAAAAGTGACATTCCTTTTTGCATATTGTACGTAGTTAAAGTTAAACCAAACATAGTATCAAAACCAATATTTAACGTGAAACTAAAGAGATGTGTAAACATGTGGAATAATATCAGGAGGTGGTAACTAGGTAATGCAGCGTTGAAAATAATTTAATGTAGCAGAAAGAAATTTATTAAGAATAAGGATGGCTAAAATAAGGCTTCAGTCAATATACGAACCTTGAAATACATTAAAGGTATTAACAGTGAATCTATAAATGGAAATCTTTTGTTTGCTCAATTAATCCACTCGGCTTCAATAAGAGTTTGATTTAAAAGTTATACTCACGAAGGGATGGTAAACAAAACCTTTAGTAAAGGCAAATCTTCCGGTAAATCTGTGCGTCGCACAAAACGTGGGGCGTATGCAAGGGTAGATATCGGTTAACGGAGAACTTTTCTCATCACACCCAGCCGGATTTCCTTTCCCTCCAGCTATCCTTATTCCCTGTAATGAATACAATATATTATCAATTTTAACGCCATGTTTATAAGGGATAACCCCGTCGGTAAACAAACCTCTCACGGTAACCCGTCCTTCGATAAAGTATACAAACATTGGGACCATATTGGGTACATGCTCGCTTATTTTTCCCCGTTTTCTCTTCTCCAACTTTTCCTTGCTTTCACCGGTAAAATTATTTTATATATAGGCCAACTTTCGAAGAGCTTTCTCATTTGATCATCTTTGCCTACTTTTAAAGAACTATATTTTGTAGGCTTATCAGAAGCCAATATAATTTTAATATCACTAGGTGATTTTTCTATGAAAATACTTCTAAAATATATATCGTTTCAAATTCAGTACAAGAGGAGGAATTTAAGCTACTATTTTAACATCAAATATGTATTTTCATTTCTTGGTTTATGCACTTAAGACTTATAAACTAAAAGAGGATGGTAAAACTGGAAGAGTCAAAGAATGTAATGAGATATATTAGATAGCTTCATTAAGCTTTATTTATTAAGTTGAAACTTCTCAAATGAACTTAAAATTGTACTGTTTCTACAAGCTTATGATTCAATATTGCAATATTAAGATTTATCAATACCTTATAAGGTAAAATTAACTATAAATAACAGCCGTGACATCATAGGGAAAAACTATGACGACAAGAAAATAAATGGAGCGAGTACTTTTACCACAGTTTATTTTAAACGACCGGTTTCGACGAATCAACGTCATCTTCAGATGAGTCTGAAGATGCCTGATGATGACGATGGTTCGTTGAAACCGGTCTTCCAACATAAACTGTGGTAAAAGTACTCGCTCCATTTATTTTCTTGTGATGGATTTCCACTGAGCAACGCCTTCCTCCGTGGATTTTACTATGACGACAATTTGCTTTCCGAGAAGGAGAGAGGGATATAATAAGTACCGATGTATGTACGCAGGTGGAAAGTATTGCCGTAAATCATGAATGAATGTAACTGACGTCCTAGGACAATCCTTTCATACTAACGTAAAGTTCTCGAGAGAATGAATTAGTAACTAGTGAGAAACCTCACTTCCTCGTAACTTACGCACTTCTATTATTCTCCCATTACCAAACTTACACGTCTCTAAATGAGGTTGAACATAATTTAATATTCGGAACTCGGCGAAGTTCAGCTTAAATGTTATACCTTCGTCTAAAACTTCGAACTTTTTATTTAAAAGCTTCTACTCTGCATCTTCTATTTTCTGCCATTTGGAATGTTTGGAATATGAACTTTTAGTTCCAAATTGAATGCAGGGGTTTTGAAAGTTGAATCTAACGACCTCTTGGAAGATCAATTTTTTCATTTTTGACATCAAAAGATTTTCGATGACGAAATAATAAATTCGTTTCATAAAAATCTTGAATGTTAGTTGATTTAATGATGACAAGGAATGTTAAGAAACAGAAATTTGAGTACTAAATAAACGAAGATACTTAGTAACTTCCACAGAAATATCTGTAATATAATATTAATGTATCAACGAAACTAATCGCCATTAACTATTGAAGTTACTTAGCGTTTTGAAGTTACTTAGTGTTTTTCGTTTATTCAGTATGGCTTCATTCCTCAAAGTTGAGCTTGATCATATCAGATTTATCAGAAAAAATTGTTTTTAATTATTTGACATTGTTACAGTATTTCCTACTCAACCAAATTTTAGCATTTTATGAATGCCTCTATGTAAGTGTATTTATAAAATGTAATTTTCAAAATTTAATTTTAATTTGAACGTATGATACATTTCTATACATGCTAACAACAGATATAATCTGCTGCGGTGGTCGAGTGGTTAGCATGCAAGTACTTCAACGCCTAGGGCCTAGGTTCTAGGTCCTGGGTTCGAATCCCGGCTAATCGTATTCTTCTGGTTAGGGAGTGTGAGTTTGTAAATAGTAATAATTATTGAAATGGATGAAATTGGGATCTTCCTGTTTCCATTGGAGAAATTATTATTATTATAAATTCAATATTTCTTTAATATTATGCGACATAATCAAACAATTAAAATATCTCTCACATGCCTTTCAATTAAACATTATTACTAATCTCCTGAATCATACAACATATTGAAAGAAAAAATATTCATTTTTACACCTTTATAACCACACAAAATACCTATAGAATTCATGAGAATCTTCCATAAAAAAGGAACATTTTGCGCCCGTCGTTTCTCACGGTGTGACTATACAGCGGAGCGATATTGTACATTTTACGGAGAATTTTATCCTCTTAAAGCCTCCATAACCGTAAAGAAGAAACGAATAACGGTTCAACTTTGAAGGAGTTTTAGCATCGTTGTGATCGCGCAATCATAACGGTCTGCTATTGAAAGACCGTCAGGACAGTTATTAGGCGTTATCGTCATTTTAATGACCTCTTACCGTGAGATACGCTGTACAGTTCTAATACCCAGATGTAGGAGCTCAGTTTAAAGATTATTGGTTTCAAGTTTCCTCTCTTAAGGGGAAATTTTGGAAATAAGAAAGGCCCGTAAAATTGATTTCAGTAATGTAAGACTTAATTAATGTGAAGTTAAACATTGTTTATAGATTCTACGTTACAATAACCTTGAAGAGTAATGAATGAATTATGACAAATTTTACTCCTCAATTCTAAAGTGCACAGTTAAATCAAAATGCTCAGACACTAGTCTGTGAAAGGCCAAATCACAGAAGGGACAATTTCGTAAGCAATCCACACATTCACAAGTTGTAGAAAGATAACAAACTTTTTTCCTCTCCTGGGGTAGATTGTGCAGCAACATCTCCATCTACGTCATAGAAATTTGTATAAATTGACGAAGATGCTATTTATTTTTCAATTCTAAGGCTGTGTATCTGTATAAAGATTACCAATGGAAAACTCATGATTTATATGCTTGGATTTAGAGAAAGAAATGAAAACGTTTAACGGCAATGGGAGACTTTTTTCAGTATATTTTGTAAATGCTTTTCATAAAATGTTCCTCACTATAATTGATAGTAGAATATTTATGTGAGCCGAATGATTTGAAAGTGTAAATATAATCTTCTCTTAAAAATTTCCAAACATTTATCGCTTCCAGCCACTGCATGTACGTAGGAATGCGATGGATTCCAAGCATACAAACATCATCGAGCCACTCGAACACAGCTTATTCATCTCCTCTATGCATTTAAAATTCGTGAATTTTGTATCTCCTGTGGTGAAAAGGGAATCAAAGAAAGATGGGTATGAATAACTGACCATTTATCTGGGAGCGGACCATAAATAACCCCACCGCCGTTTTTTCTCCCGCATTCCACCACATTTATTTCCACCTCATCTTACGATAGAGCCTCTCAGCGACGGATGCTCCTCCGGGACTAACTCTGGGGAGCCAAAAACGGCTCCAAGTATTTTTTATCAATTCCTTATCACCTTTTGTCCCACTCGAAAGCGTTTCCGAGGTAAAGAAAGTACGCAGACTCCCGTGAAAGAGTTGGGTATGATTGGAGCCCCTCGGTCAGTAATCTTCATTAGAGACTCATTATTCCTTCTCGAAATCCCTGCATCCTCGGAAGCAGTCGATCTCGGAACTCCCATTAAGGAGATGTCTTTCAGGAGCGTGTCTTCGCCGTCTCCCCCGAGGCTATTCTCATCCATGCGTCTGCGGCCGCCCTCCCACCCTCTTCTTCTCTTGTCCGCAGTGAGATTGGATCCAGGCAAAAAAGGGGCCTCTTAAACCTTTTCCACTGGTGTTAATACAGATTCTCTCCGAAGGTCTTTCCTCCCGAAACTCTTAATGTTGTGTTTTTGTGCAATTTCAGTCACCGGTCAAGGTGCATTTTTCATAGTATTTCAAGCGAAGGAAACTATTAAAACATAGGGGAGGTAATTCGATAGTAGCCAATGAATAGCAAGAATCTTTTTCTACTGTTTTTCACTTTAAACGAGCTCACTTCTCGTTCTGGCTTTAAAATAACCCGTCGGTAGTTGTTTTTCATTTACGGAAATTACTCAGAAAATTCGTTTTGATTCCTAAATGAAGATACTTGATGTATCTTGCAAATGAGTTTATGCAGTAGCCACGTAACTTCATTAATAGCAAAAGTAGAGCTTCCTTGCCCTCGTGATTTGAAAGTATCATTATAAGCATTCAGTTCAAGGCTTAAGGAAGGAATCGTGACTTTACTCTGAGAATATATTGAAAATCAATTTTTATTTGTGATAATTTGGAGAGCTGGCGCACTGCTAAACGAATCGTTTCAAAAATTCATTTTTTCCGCGAAGTATACGCGAAAGCAACCGTTTAGGAAAATAGAGGCAAGGTGCTTGCACCCCCTGCCACACGCCGAAAGGCGGCTTGCAGGGTTCTTACATAGACATAGACACTGCTATTAATTCATTCATTAAGTTTGCTTGAGTATATATTTGATCATATTGTATGCTTTTAAAGCAAGGTAAGATTTTAACTGTTGTATCGAAGTTATACAATACAGCATGATCTATGTTCAGATAATATATTCCAAAGTGACTCATTTAAAGCTTCTTATACCGTTTTGAATATACTATCACCATTCAAATGCACATGATATTGTGACACGATTAAACTGATCCGTCTAATCCCTCAATTATTTGATCGAAGAATAAAATTTAAAAAGAATAGGAATTAGATAGGGAATATTGATGACTAAGTAATTGGATTCGCTCTAGTGAAAATTCAATTCCTTTGCGACCATATAGCTAAATGATAGCAGCCAATTATTCCGAGCAAAGCTTTTTCCGCAAATAGGTAGTATAATTCCCAATGGCTAATATGCATGAAAAAATTGTTTTAAGCTATAAATAAGAAAGGCAAAGCGGTGAATTTCGTGAAGAACAAATTGTCATTGGAAAATAATTCTATCTCTAATATTTATCAACTAAGTGCTTGTAAATTGGTTTTGTAGTTATAACATTTATTTATGTATACTTAAAGTCTAAAAATAGGCACCAGGCCAGGTGTTATTCGTTTCCGTAGTGGGAGGGAAAAATAAAATACCCTTCCTTGTATTCACCCTAGTCGGAAAGAAATCCCCTCGAAACCTTCCAAAGGCGGTACAATACAATGGCAAAATTATAATATTACAAAACACAATATATGCAACAACAGTTACAATATTTAGAATCTACTAAATACTGCAATATCATTAAAATATTCACAACAATATATATTTATAATAACCCATACAATTTTCAAAAGCTATTACACATCAATAATGTGATTGGTGAAATTCTGCCTTCGGAATAAATACGGCGGTAATAATTTGACCCAGAGAATGGAAACTCATCTTACGGCCTCACACGAGGGGTCACTTTATTTCATCCCTTTTTTGGACGGAAGTGTAAATTTTCTCAAAATATCTCTGACCATGCGGATATGAATAAATTTTAAGATAAATAAAACAGTCTCCCCCAGACGAGGATCTTTCCTCCGGATAAACAAACGCACGCTGTCACCCACGGTCGCCTTTTTTACGAAAATCCCTTTCCATCCCCTTGGCTGCCCACCCACGACGAAAATGTGGTCAGCGTTTTTTGCCCTTTCTCGATTTCCTCGGCAGAGAATTTCCACGGTATATATTCCATCCAGAGGTGCAATTCCGCAAGCATGAATATTTATTGTGCCCGGCTTCATTTGCGGAACCTGCGTCTATCCACCGTAGTGTTATTTTCATGGAAGACTAAATATATCTATTTCTGCGTGCCCTCAAATATCTTCCGGTATTTATGCAAAAGAACTGCTTAAAATGTATATAGCACCGATGAAATGAAAATGGAGCAACTGGCGCGCGTGATATGCACATTGAATTCAACGGTGGGTATTGCTTATCAATTACTATTTTTACGGTCGTTACTGGAGATTTCCGCCTACGTTTTTAAAGGTCTGCTCCATTGCGTTGTGGTCATTGTTGTGTTGTGTGTTGTGGGAGCATGGATGGTGATTGTAAACGTATTTTCTTCCTAATGATGCTTCCGGGGCAGTTTCACAAATAATGATTATATATATATATTATAAAAGTATAAACATTCCACGAAGAATATCAAGCTTTTAATTCATGTACACTGCTAATCGACATGAGAAAGAGGAAAAAATGATTACATATTGATAGCACTGCTCTGAAAAATTCTTACATACATATCTATTTAAGAGAGAATTACTTTACAACCATAACCTCCAGTTACGGGATACTTACCTGAATTTTCTCCTTGCTGTTCAGGTTAAAATCCCACATCAAACCTTCCTAAGTATGGGCTCTTTTTTAACAGGATACTCTCGCTATTTAAATTAAGACAATGCAGTATTTTGAAAGTTTCAAAAAGGTTGCATAGTTAAGCATAAATATTATCAGAAACGCTGACCGAAGAAATTGTCTTTTATAACAGAGGAATTAAACGTTTACCAAATGCGTTATGAGTATAATATTTAAGAGTGGTGCTTGGTTAAATATTGTTTATAAGGGGCTTTGGGACAGTTTAATTATTTTATCATCGATAAGTACGGTGTTAATTAATTAACTCACTTACAATACCATATTTAAAAGAATTTAAAGCTTGCCGATGTGTGGAATAAATGTGGACGCAAATCGAAAGAATTTGAAATTATTCATCATTATCTAAAAATATTTTCAGTGTATTTCTTTTCTTTCTATTCCTCTTATAATTTCATTTTCGGTTTTCCGCAAGAAGTTGAAGTTTCAGAAATGATCTATTCCTAAAAATTAGTTAACTACTCTTCCGTTTTAATTGTGTTTGCCTAAAATATTAAAAGCTTACGTATTCACAAGTCAATAGATTACAATTCACCTGATGAATACTTGATTCAAAGAGCCGTTATCCTAATTCCATTGAAATAGCTTTTAGATTATCCTTTTTAATCCTTCCGTTGGCATTATCAATTTCTGGTATTCTCTAACGCCATGAAATGATCCCCTTTATTGAGTTTGAAATTAAACTCAGTGTTGCGATAGGATAAACTAGCCCCTGGGTTAATTCAAACATGACAATGGGACTTTTATGAAAATTAAATACTATTTAAACGTCTTTATTGTAAACTTATATTGTGTCCAACATAGCTCCTTATTGTATATTTATATTCAAAACTACTTTATTGTGTTCACTCAAGGCTTAATCAGTTTCAGACTCGAGAAGCGTAAATGTTTACCGATCCCAGGCATCCTGTAATATCGGCAACCAAAATTACACTCCGCCTGGAATGCAGCATCCCAAATTGCACTTTACTCGGGCTTTGGCCATTTGCCAAGTGTTGGTGAAATTAATTGAAATGTAAAGATATTCGTTACATATTATACGTTAGTTTAACACCAATATATTATTTATTATCACCCAGAAATGTAAACAATGTTTTGAATATTAAATTTGTGAGCAAATTGTTCTTGTTTTCTGAAGCTTCGCAATGAATAAATCCAATTTGCACAGTCTAAAGTCATTTTTGCATTTAGCTCAAATGTTATAGTCAATATTCTCGTTATTTTAGATGTAAATTGGGTATGGAACAAGGGTAAAATGTTAAAAGTGTCCTTAGTAATTTATTTTTCATCATAATTTTGATAAAGGAAGGAAAATTTTAAGTCTCAATCTCTCTCAAATAGAGAATATATTTACGTATTCAATGAATTCGGTATATTGCAAGAATAATACTAAATCGAATGAACCCACATGATTTACGAAGAGTAAATATCATTAGAAAGGATATTAATTCAGCTATCCCCAGTCATAATTATTACTATCATGATATTGCCATTGCCATGATTTAATACAAGTATGATGTAATAGAGCATCATTATTAAAAATGAGAACTTTTTGTTCCTAAAGAAAGCGAGTGTATGGATATATATTAACATTCTTCAAATTAATCCTCATTTTTTTTTAGTTAATTCTCAGTATGCGAGTTTAGTTTTAGACATCTCTTAATACCTCTTAATGAAAAAAGATAAGAATAAATGTTTTGAGGAGCAACGATAGTTAATAAAGCTTCCTTTTGCGCATCACCTTAATACTTAACGTCATTGCAACGATATTTTTTAAATAAATTTTCGTTTTCATTTCTGGAAATTTAGACGTGATCTTCATACTTCGTGTATTACCTCAAGTATCAGCTTTATGGTACTTTCTTTATCGTATTGTAGATTATTCGAATAATATTTATAAAAAAGCCATTTTCTATTGCTACGAAATATTATGTTTAAATTTACATTTAGAATGTAATTTTCATCAACTCAAATCAGTCGTATTAACGATTTTTTGCGAATCATTAGTTCAATTATTTTGTATATAAAAACGTCAGTTGTAGTCCAAGGGAAAGAGAGATATTAATACCGCAGTTTGTGTCTCTTTAAAATTCAGGGAAATGCGCGTGTTCTTCATGATCTCCTATAGAGCCTATAGATTCTGTCTCAGAGTTGAATCGTAGATTTATGTCCATTGATGGCATTATGAGATAGCCATCTTGCTAAACCGCCCGCCACTAACTACTTGACATCCTACGCATCTAATCCCCTTAAAACCCCTGTCGCTACCCTCTCGCGGCCTCCTCCCATTAATCCCCAAACATTTCCACTGGTGTAAACTGCATCTTTTTTTATCTAGGCAGGTATCAAAGAGACACTGGCTTTAAAGAGTATGCGGACGATTTAACATGGCTTTATGCCGCTATTAAAGTAAAGTTTAATATATTTTGACCAATTCGTTTTATATTTGGATATATAACCTTTGTTGTATGATAACAGCTTGAAAGAGTGAATACAATTACTATGATGCATTCTGATTTATTACAAAAGAAAGGCAAAGTAGATAGAAACTACTACGAATATGAAGGACCCCATTCATATACGATTTTTTAATTATTGCATGATAGTATGCATCAAATACCGATGTAGACTAGAAACACATATACATTATTATTTAAATTTATTTGCAGTAAATTGATTTAATTTAAAGTTAATGTTTAAAGGTAAAAAATATTCCATCTTTGAGGTAACACATCTAATAAATATGACATAGCTGCTCAGAAGATCACCTGAAGCTCACTATTCACGAATGAAAGATCGCATTAACTTAAGGTATAACAAAACGATATGACAATGTTTTATTTGAAGATAAGATCATCAATTTGGTTGTAAAAAGTGTATTATTTATAAATAAAATGTTAAAAATTAGAGTTCACAGTTGCTACTTACCTTCTGTACGTAGGAAATCAACCCAATCCATTCAATTCTATTACCTTATACTTTACAAGTAATGCTGATTGCATGAGAATACATTTTAAGAATTCATGAAGTAATGGAATGTGATATCTTTGATAATACCCAAATGTTTGAATCGATAGGGATGGTCTGACAAGCTGAATATGAGCCAACGCTTATTACTCATGATTAGAAAAAATTAAAACAAATCACTGAGTACACATAAGAGTTTCTTACCTATTCAATATCTTACGCTTTTTTGGGATATTGACTAAACCTCCATGGCTGCTTTTGTTTTCTAATAGTTGTTCGCACTCGTTTCTCATATTATATATAGTACATTAAGGATCTCCCACATTTCCGATGGTACCATAATACTCGATCTTGTGATCTTTTATCTGCAGTGCATACGTAGTAATTGGATGCATAAAGCTACGATGAAATACGAGCTATGTTCACTCACCGAATCTTGGAACGCCTCCGTGATTCTCAGGTTACGATCTGTCGTTATCCTCAGCACAATTGAGATGAGGATAATAAAAGGCATTATAAATTCCGACTTTATCACCCCATTTAACTCCAGGAAATGATAGTAAAAGATTTATTACCTTAATAAAATTTGATTTCTGTGATCGGAAAGCATGCAATCGAATATAAAATTACCGAATTTTCTTAAAATCATCCCTTAACTAGTATTTATTTTATTTGAGGTTTTGTAATTTTTGATTTGATCTAAACTTACTCATAATATTGGATACATTTATACTGCAAACTTCATATTAAATTTAAATTGGAGTCTGATTCGTGATTATTTTCCTTTTAAGTAACTACATTCCAAAGGAAGCCGAAAACTTTTTATTTTACCCGCAAATGTTGAATGGAGCGATGGAACAACAGAAATCATTAGGCATGTGGCACTTAGTAGCATTTGAGAAGTTTTGAGTGAACTGAATCGTGCTTTATCTAACTGAAAATCGCCTCGTTATATACAGTTTGTTTTTTTGCCTTTGTGAAGATGCGTTCAGCTCTGAGGGGTGGTATAGGGATAGGATAAATTTCGGAGTTGTGTAACGGTGATTTATCTCCTAAGTTTCCTTACCTAGACTAGAATCTCTTAATTGCTACCGCATAATTGAATATAAAGCCTTTTATTTGGATCTTAAACTTTTACCGATATTATAAATCTGGATAATGAAGATCTTCAAACTTTGTTTTGTTGTAAAAGGGGACTTTTATTGAATCCCTGTAACGACTGACTGATTTCAGGGGTTGTTCCATTAAAAAAATAGGAATCGCTTAAACCTTTCTTTTTTTAGCGTAGAATAAGATCCATACAAAGTTTCACCTTTCGTAAAACTGATCTGACTTTGTAAGGTTTGAGGCAGTGTTAATTTTAATTCTCGTTTTGTTTTTGTTGAAATCGATGCCTTGTTCAAGATTTAGGGAGAAATCCAAAAAACATGCTAGTCCAAATTGAATGAGTAAGCATATAACATCAGTGAACGCAATATTGTGTACTATTAAATTGATATTTACTTTAAGATAATTTCGAAGAATATTACTGTATTCTTCTTACTTCATAGAAAAAAATTAACATATCTTTTCAACTTTGGGGATAGTAATAGCTGTTTGACCTTAAGCTTCAAAAGAGAGCGTTTATAGAAAAATTTACTATTACGACTTACGTGAAGTTTTTTCTATAACTAGGCCACCGCTTAAATTTTGTAGAGAGTAGAGATGAGATCTAACAGATATTTCTCACGCTACGAAAGCTAATATACTCTGAATGATAGAATCCCTCCTCCCTTAACATGGTAACATTTATAGCTAGAAATGAAATGGTAAACTTCAAAATATATGCATTGCATAGTAATTTTCGCTCCTCAACATGTAAATAGTTTGAAAATCATCCCAGATATATTTTCTAGTACATTTGATTTGCTTAAATTTCGAATTTCATTATCATTGTATAAAAATGTACATGCATACATTATGATGAACTCCCTTGGGTAGGATAGTAATAATAATAATGCCGTCTTTTTATATTATGGGCGAATTTCAGCATTTGAAGGCCACTCCACCAATTAACCCCTTTTTCATTTTATTACTTTGTACATTTTTCCTTTTTATTAATAACATTCACATACACAAAATACACAGGCATCCATTCCCTAACCGGAAAAAATCCGATTAGCCGGGATTCGAACCCGGGACCGTGAGGTTGGAGCGTTAACGCGCTAGTACGCTTAGGCTAGGTGGAAATTGAAATAAGTAATAAGTAAGTAAAAGTAATAGAAATGGAAGAAGAACTATTTTCAGAAATTTATACATTGATAATCAATTTATCGTAAACGGTTGTACATATAGAGATCTTATTTTAAATTGAGCGAGAGTCAGAAACGCAAAACTGTCGAGGAGACAAAAAAGGATACACCGTAAATATTGCTGATCAGAACTACTGGAGTAAAATGGACTTCATCAGGTAGAAGAACTGAATGATTTATAAATGATGATTCAGCCCCTCCTATTCCCGAAGATACACTCATCCAGTTGAAGATGCGAGTTGGAGGAGCAGCAGAGAAGAGAGGGTGGGACCCTAATGACCTGTTGAACTGCTGGAGGAGGAATTTTGAGGAAAATATAGGGAGATGAGCTAAGAGGGTGAATGGGCAACGGAAGTGGGCGTCGAAGGTATGGCTGAGAATGGACTCGGTTAGTAAGGTCTTCCCGGTCCACCCGGATGATTACGAAACCTTAGCGGTTTCATCGGATGGGCCCCAAGAAGGATTAGTTTCCCTTGGAGTTTAGGATTGAAGAGGAAGGGAGAGGGACTGTTTGTTACGATTTGTTTGTGCTTGGTTGGATGTGAGAAGGGATTGCCCGGACATTAAGGAGAGATATTCGAAAGTTTGTGGCCAGAGGAAACAGGAAAGAACTCAAAGTTCATCATCTTTGTTGAACGTTGGAACCAGATTGGCCGCAAAAGGGCTGTAGGGCGTTCGTATAACGACTTTATGAGATTTTGATAGACAAACCAACCTTGTATTTTCCATAGAATACTCATTTTTTAGACAACTAGTCTCTGCCAAGGCTTAGAATTCAACAGAAGACATCGTCAAATGTTTATATTATGACCTTGTTTAAGACAAGTTTTTAGACATTTTTTAAAGGTTAAATTATGTCCAAATCTTAGACGGAATAAGTTGTCTTAAGAATACATATTTTTTGGAAATTACAGGGTTAATTTTATTTGTCTTAAATGGCTAATTTCCACAAATTTGAGTTCAAACTCATCAAATTAATTGAGATATTTGTTTCTATATCATCCTAATCAGAATATTTTATTTTATATATAATATGAAAATCTATTTGGGTTGTTCACATTTAATTAGCTTAAATAACGCAGGTGATCTAATTTAATTCATTCAAAGCTTTCATAAATTAGTTTATATTCGGAAGTGACTTTTCTAATACTTGAATGTGATCTAGCTGGTTTCTCCAGCGTTCATTCTTATAGGTTTGGTAATTATGGCTTTTCATTACAACTTTGATGAATTTTCAAGATACATTTATTTATTTTCTTCATTTTGACAAGTAATCTATGCAAGAGACCGAATAGGGATATGAAATAGTTTTGAAGAATTAATTTAAGCTTCGAAAAACTATGGATTACTTGAATTCCTTCTTTCATCAACCATAAGCTTGTTTGTTTCGTCCTCCACGGGATTTCGGATTACGGTACCGATATTGAGCAAATGCTCAAGCTCAGCTCCCACGCTCATTGAAGGAATTTATAGAGTTAATAATAGGTATTCGCCCGACTGACCTACGGAACGGATGCTCCTTCTTCAGCCCATACCGACAAATTTATACGCATAAGTTCCAAATATATCGAAGCAGATTATTAACGAAGCATATTTTTTCTAACATGAGACTGCTGTTAATCAAATTAGCTTTCTTGATACCGATCTGTTATATTAACAACTTGTCATTGAAATAGAACATCGATCTAGAATTATTAGAATTTTCGAGCAATATTATAAGAATTAGAGGAATTTAAGAAATTAGAAATATAGCCATCTAGATATAAGAAGCTTTTTCGAATGAAAATAATTGGTTGCAATTCCGAATAGATGAGGTCAATACCCTTCGCGGTAGGATTGAAACTAATGGTGCTCTATGCCGGTAGCTTGAAAATGGGAACAAGATGGAATTAATTAAGCCATCTTGAGCCTTGAAGGGACTGCTCAACGACCTTTCAACAGATCCCATTCGATCGTCTTAAACCATTACTCGCCGATAGGATTTGTGGGCCGGAACTTCGATTGGCGCATTTCGCTTTAGCCCACTAATCTTCTAGGGTGATTTTCTCGGGAGAAGTGGAGAGCCTCGCCCAATTACTCGCAAGTTGAGTGCTCCTTTCCATACACTGCGTGACCAGAGGCTGAAAAGATTCGACCATCCGGATGTAAGACCATTTAATTGTCAAATGAACCTTATATTTCATGGATTCATTACATGCTCTCATTAAGAACGAAAGATTTATGTCATGTTATGAGCATATAAAATTTTTCAATGCTTACGTCCTAGGACAGAAGATGTTCGCCGAAAAAAATGGATCTATATTAAACAGCAATATAGCTACGGGCTCCGCTTATTGTAAAATCTTCAGATATACCTCTTATACATGCAACTTATACTCAACTACTTCACAGCTTACGTATAATAAATTAATAAATGAGGTGCGTAATCAATTATATCAAGTTAATGCTAGAAGAACGTGTCTTACAAAAAATGTTTCTTTTCCTCCCTTTCCTTCAACAGCTGCTGCCTAAGTCCCATATACAGTATTAAAGTCTGAAAATTATTTCCATTTCTCAGGCATAGCTGAATTAAAAATAAGGATTTAAATTATTATAAACTAGTATCCTATTTCCTAGATCCTAAAATATTTTTTAATCATTCGGTTAAGAAAACTTTGAGCGTATTGAGAACAATGATAGACACGCCTTCTTCGATAGATAGAAATGTGTTTAAAGGAATAAAGTCATTCTATTGATATAAACTGTTCATGTCACTATCGAAATTAACTTTATTAATGGAATAAGTGTTTAATAATTCGAAAACATTTTCTGCTTGGGCTGACAACGTAGGTCTTCATAGGAATTTAACTACTCCAATAATTAACTGCATTGCGAGAAGTTGCGAGTTTAAATCATGTTAAGCTGAACCTAGACGACCAGCGTATTTTTTGTCCTCTCAACTCAGTGCTGCGGATTAACTCGGAGAGGATGGGCGATTGAAATTATTTCTTCGTCGAGTTTCTCGGGCAACGCATATTAACTTCCGTAATTAGTCCTCCTTCTCAGGCAATCATGAATGTTTCGAGAACCTTGTAAATCTATTATATGACCCATGCGAACGGAGGATATAGGAATAAGATTGAAATTTTCGTCACCTCGTTCTGCTCTCCCTCCGTTCGGCTATGAGATGAGATCGATTGATTCGTCGCGATCAAACTTTTTTTTTGCTGCTCGCGATTCCAACGTCGTTCATTCGTTTTAACGAAGTTATATATCGATTACTCGAACGGAAAATGTCGATGAATATCCATAGAAAATATAGAGTGACAGTCTTTTGCCATAGTCCTTTTGCTGTTGATTGCTATTCCTATGAATCTGTTGCGAAACCTTATACATCCTCCATAATATATACTCAAGCATGTAACACACAGCAAAGAAATATATTTCCGACCGTGAAATGCGTTTTACGGTAAAAATACAGCTCAAATTCTGTTTTATATGCCTTTCTGACACTCCTTGGTATGAAAGCAAGGGATTTGTTCTTCAGGTTGGTGTTAATCATATAAACATTGAAAATTGGAAAAATGAAAACGACTTTTATGAAAGAATGAATTTACAAAGTCTTTAATTATATATCGTGAACATACAACGAGTCCTGACTCTAGTGATACTGATTAAGACCGTAAAGGACCATTCATATCTTTTCTTTACATATATACCTTTCTACATTTTCCTGTGTTTATGTATGCTCATACTTGGAATAGGAATATGAAAATATACCAATTTAATTATATTTACCATACTCATCTAATAAGAATTTTTAACGTGCGATTGAACATTATATGTCATTCTATTATTAAAACATATGCATTCGCTTTGAATTATCATATTCTTTTTGATTGACTTACGCAAAGAGAAATTTGGTTCAGGCTTTGGTACCTTTTCCATCTTCACAGTATTTAACGCAAGTATGGAAATTCAATTCCTATCTTATCTGTTTCTTTGTCTTTCACTACATCTTTCTTTGCGTAGAAGTTTCCTTGAAAAGAGGTGAATTATTCTATGAATTATATCAATCGAAAATCAATCACGCTGCTACCTTGTCTTTGTGGAAAATCATCTCAAAAAGACAAGATTAATTGACATAGGGACAAAGATACAATAAATCAGGTAGTAAAGACAAAGTTGTTTATCAAACTCGTATTTAAAAAATTATGAATCTGATTTTTAAATCTACTAAACACACCACTTTTTTATTTTTATGTTTATACCGAATTTAGGTATTATTTAATATATTTCTTAATTATCTTATTACATTGTTATTATCGCTCCACTTACTTGATTTCTCTCTTTGGATTAAATGTATGTTTACTAACTCCCAATTCCGCTCCTCGTATTTTCTTACGTGTTTCTCTTTACGTTCTCCATCCTACCGTATTAGCCTTCTCTGCTACTCTCCCCTTCTTCTTCTCTTGTTTTCTCTTTCCCTATCTCTGCATCAACAACCTTTGTTTCATCTCTTTCTTCTCCTTTGTAACCTCAGAGGGGAACGGAATGAAATGGAGGTTCTTCCTGTTTTTGACGCTCTTTGCGGCTTCTATCTATTTCGGTCCCGCATCTTTCTGTTTCCGAAGGAGAAGTCTCAGGCAACCATAATTGCATCGCCAAAGTTGATGTGGTTCCAAGCCCTCCCTCCTGGTAACCTCTTGCAAATCCGCTTTATTCGTATAACTTGTACGCTTCCTCCTCTCCTTTCGCTTGTGCCTCTTGTTGGCAAAATGTTATTCCGTTATGTTAATATCTGAGGAGCCAAGGAGCGTCTCAAGATTCTATATTGCTGCAACAAAGTTGCTTCTTCACGCTGCTAAATTGGTGGTGGTATTGATTTTGTTTCTTGAATGTTGAATTAATGTGCCTTATTGCCGCATTTATGTTATATGTTTGCCGAAACTTCGCGTATAAAAAATGTTTAAATCAAATTTATCTTCTCGAGAGGAACTAGTTAGAACTCTTAAAAAATCTGATGTGGCCAGCGCATGACTTTCTCCATGTATAAGATGTTAATATTTATCTATGACAGCATTTTCGAACTCTACACTCAAACTAAACTTGGAAGGTGAGTGATTATTTTTTATTATATTATCTATTACGTCACAAACATTATAAATAATGTTTTTTGGGACATGTTCGAAGAAAAAAGATGAAATTGGTCTTTCGCCCTCAGCGCCCAGAGCGCCCACAGAGTACATAATCAGCAACTTCTGGTTTATCAGTATTTTATGAAGAACTCCTAAACAATCAGTTATACAAAAAATATGTTTTGTTCAAAAGTTATTGTAAATTATATTTTCTAAACTTTTGTAACTAACACTATATACCTTATTATTAGATTAATGGAGATATTTTGCAAAAATGGAAACGAGCTTCGAAAAGTAAAGCTCAAATTTTGGTTTACCTATTTACTCCAAAAACTAATCAATTTTAATGACACCAACCAAAGTACTATATTTGAAATTTGGTGTAGATACAATGAATAGTTTTTATGTTAGAGCGCCCACAAAGTACATAATCAGCTACTTCCGGTTTATCAGTATTTCACGAATAACTCCTAAACAATTAGTGATACAAAAATATGCTTAATACAAAAGTTATAGTGAATTACATTTTCTTAAACTTTTGTAAATAATAGAATATACCTAAATATCATCTTTATGGAGATATTTTGCAAAAACGGAAATTTGCTTCGAAGAATAAAGCTCAACTTCTGGTTTATCGATTTACTCCAAAAACTAATCACCTCTGACAACACCCACCACAGTACTATATATGAAGTTTGGTTTTGATACAACTAATTGTTTTTACGTTAGAGCGCCCACTATCACACACATACACACACATACACACACACAGACATCATTCCGAAAATGGTCAAAACGTGTTCTAGGGAGGTCAAAACATGTATATCCGTTGAAATCTCGAAGTCGATTTTTTTTTCATGAAAACAATACTTTCTCTGGAGATGGAGATGGTTATGTGCTGGCCACATCAGATTTTTTTATTATTTCATCATTCCAATTAGTCTACGAGGGTGGTTCGTATTTCTTTATTGATTATCATCAATTACATATTATATATATAATAGATGATATATTGATTATATATTTATTTATTTTTCTCAATCTAAAAGGTACAATTTTGCCGAGTCAAAGACATTCGATGATTTATTATTCTGCAAATATTCAGGTCACCTCCTCTTTTCCGCTACCAATCTGAGAAATTTATCAATCCAAACCATTACCCTTTCCGAACACAGGTTTTTTTTTTGAGGACGTGAGCTCGGAGAATAAAACTAAGCAAAGGTACACTGCGGCGAAAAACTCCAATTAACTCGAGTAATTAAATTTTCTGACGCTGCGTTCGCAAACAGACTCAACAAAAGTTCTTCCTCTTTCTTTATTTCCTTCCCTTCTGAGGGGTACGTTGCAGTCGATTTTTTGTTCCTTTTTATCCTCGCCGCGCGAAGTGGAGTTAATCTAATGCAGTGTTTTTAGCGAGGATAAAAAGACGGAAAGAGATTCGCGAGTGCAGTTGGAGCAAGATGAGGGATGCCGTGCCTCCGTTAAGTTAATTTCAATCTCTTTTGGAACGCGCCCGAGGATGTTTCTGAAAGAGAGGCCTAAGAGGAATGGCGTGTGTACGGAGGAAGGATAATCAAAAGTTTGTTAAGATTGCAGGCCATGGGTGAATAGAAATCCCGTTCCCCCTTGCCCACTGGTCTTCCATTAGATCCTAAACAATTGAGTCTTCCCAAAACTCCGCCTAGAGGCCTCTCTCTCTCGAGGAGGAGGAGGAGGAGGACTTTTAAGTGTTCTAATGTTCCAAACTCAATCAAAAGCATTTCTTCTCTCTTCTGCTCCCGCGGAAGATATGTTTAACTTGTTTCTTAGAAGCTTTTAAGATTTGATTTGGTGTTTAAGAGCGCACTACGTTTTCCATGAATTCTTTACTTCAGATCACTCGAAAATGATGCTCCTATAGGACTTTTGTATACTTTGTAACTAATTGTATACAATCCCGATATAAATAGATCAGAAAATCTATAGCAGTTCTCTTTCAAATCTTATCATTCCTGTCCACAGACTTGATCTAAGTATCTGCTTCGAAATAAAGTCTTTCAAATTTAGAGTCACAATAATTAGAGTAGATATGCGAAGTAGAAAATTCATAATATTAATTTTTGTACGTTAAAATTTATATGAGAAGGCGGGCCTTCGTGGAACGCCGCGGCGCGCCATAGCGTTCAAGAGAATGAGCCATCACTTCGGCGAGTCTCTCATTCGCAGGAAGCGATGCTCAAAGCCGAATAAACCAACTTTACAACGTCATTAAAGACCCACGCTTTCCGATACTCTCGACCAATTGTCATTAAGTGTCTTGAACACCATCGGTAATCTACGCCCAATTCATCTATTACTGCGGGCACGTCAGTGGCAATGTTATCAGCCCCCGAGGAATAAATATATTTTTAGATAATTTTCTTGGAAACTATAAAATCACATTCTCATTTCAAAAACAATACACCAATGGAAATGATGCGAAACAAGTTTTTTTACGGCGCGCCGTGACAACTGAATGCGGAGAGTAGACTTTGAATTTTCCACAACATATTTTATTTCGACCGGTTTCGGCGAAAGTAATTTACCTGATGACAGCCGTCTTTAACCGAAACCAGTCCAAATAAAATATATCGTGGAAAATTCTAAGTCTACTCTCCTCATTTAGTTGTTTTTGTACGTTTTTTATATTACCAGGCTAAAATGTAATGATCGTGATTTCAATAAATTTAACAGCTTGTATGTTAATTTAAAACGATCAAATAATGGAAATTTATTATTTTTCACTCGCATTGGATTTCAATAATAAAGTTGAAGAATCATAACCCGTTCCTCGGGAATGGGCATTATGATGCGTTCTGAATTTGCAGAGGTAGTATTACGATATAGGAATTTACGATAAGATTCGATATTCATTAGAGCGGTATTGTTTATCATTTACTCGATACTTGCATCACTGGCTATATTGCTACTTTAGTAGGACATTTCTTCAATAATATCAAGTTTTATTGTTTTATATTCACCTGTATTTTTTCTCTCATCTTACGCGTGGTACTGCTTCAAAAGTCACTGTTCTTATCTACATCAAAGAACACTTCATACCCCGGGTTTGATGTACTGCTACGTTCAAAACGTTTCCGAACTTATTTCAATTAATGAAAATAATTAATTGTTTGATATTAGTATTTTTACTAATAGGAAGGAGTGAATTTATAAAAAAACTATGCATTTGCTTGAAATAGTGGCGCAGTAGTTTAAAATGTGCTCTTACTTCAAAATGCCTGAGCGAATCACGAAAATAAAGAAATTATCATCCAGGTGCGGTGAGCAATTCATCTTCCGCTTTTCGCGATTCATTTGTCTTGAGCTCCTTCCGCGGTGAGTAGCGTCCTCTGAAGGCGATGCCACTAAAGACAGACGGACGGACTCGAGACGCTGATGGATAGAAAGAGTTAAAAGGCCTATTTTCCGGAGCCATCTGGTGGATTTCCCGCGTTCCATTTTCCTTTCTCTCTCTCTCAGGAACTCCCTTCTGGACCAGATATCTGGTCGCGCTAGTGGAAAAACCTCATCTCGTTTCCGCCATTTTTTTACGGCTCTTCTGTTTCATGCATCCGAAGCGTTTCTTGCAATAAATTTCTCGCAAAGAGACCTTTTGTTTCGCGAGATCGGTTTTTTTATTCATGAGGATGGAAATGACTTCAAAACTATCCGAAAAGTTTTCCCTTGGATTGTTTTCTTTATCTTTGATTTTTCTTGTCCCGATTTGTGTTTTCTTTCTCCTGTTTCTTGGTAAAATATCGAGGTAATGAGCACACCAATGGAGGGTTAATTTTTATGTTGAAAAAATTCATTCTGCGCTCAATAAAAGAATCTTTTAGAAGATAATAATGTATAACATATCTGGGTGATAATATGAACACGCATTAAATGCATGAAGCTTACAGGTAGTGTTTAGGTATGCATATGTATATATGTATTTATATGAATTGTGCAAGAGGTATGTATACGTATAAATAATGGTGCTTCAAGAAGTTTATTTCATGATAACTTGCAAGTTGGATACTAGTAGTCGGACTGGTCAACCCAAAATGCGGGTTAAAGGCTATCACGTGACTTCAGTCAAACTGTGGTAAAGTTTAATGCTTTTTAGCAAGGAGACTAAATATTTTACTGCATCTATTTAATTTGAATGCGCGTATTCTTTGAATTGGATTTTTTCTTCTCATATGTAAGTAAATAACTTCATCTAGTTCGTGATTTACGAGCAATATTGCATCTCGTAAAATTATTATTAATTAATATTAATAACTCAAAAAAATATATACTCAGTTGTATATTATATAAATGGTCTTTATTAGTAGATGATTGGCGGCTTAATATTTAATTATTTAATGTTTAAGTGAGAATTGAATAAAACAAGCATAAACCTCTAAATAATTATCGTTGATTGCTTCCACAAGACTAGACGCATTTTATTATTATCCCTTAAATAATCCACATAATTTGTCATGTGACAGAATTTGTTGAAAGTATTTGCACTTGATTTAGGGAATTGCTCTGAACGGTAACAGATTCCACAAATTACCAAGACTATTCCCTTCCTCCTTATCATATCGTTCACCCTCTTTCTACACGGTCTTCGGAATTATACCCTAGGTTGATAGCCATGGATCCGAAATTGAAAGCCGCTTATTCTAGGGAAGTCACAGCGCATAGAAAACCTTTTAGAAAGCAATTTTACGTCGCCATGGAGTCCATTGTATTTCCCAATTTAGCCGTGAATTCCTTTTTATTCGCCGCTAAAAAGGAAGTCGGATTAAAATTCTAAAAGGTGTAAGGTGAAAAGAGAGGGCCGTAAGAGGCAGGGACGTATAAATGGCTCAAAGCTCTCGCGTGATGACTTTAGGGTTTTGCTCCGGCTTATAAGGGATTGAAGTTGAGAGTTTGGGAATTTACGGAGACTGATTGGACTACGGTCATGTTTAGGGACGGAAAGGCTGCGGTGAAGAGAAAATTGAAAAAAGTTGCCGAAATCATCCTAGCTAAAGAAGAATTTATCCATTGATTTTCCTAAAATTTAAACCTGTTTGAACAATTTTACCGATAAATAACGCAATATTTTTCAATGAATATAAAATATGTATTGTAGGGATATTATATCAGTAATAATTTACTCTAACAAGAATATTTTAAAAATAATTTTATCCCTAAAATTCTTTGTATCGCTTGGGAGAAATTGATAACTAGTGGAGTAGCAATAAAACAACTTCGATTAATTTTTTTATATATTCCGAAGTGTTACTTTCATGGAGTGCAATTGAATGAATAACTCTGGTCTTCATAGTCTTATGTCATAGTTATTCTTGAATTTTGCCTTTGTTTTTATAAAATATTCATTTGTCTTCAAAATAAACATTTTTTTCTGTGGTTACCTATTAATTCAGAATACCAATCCACGCAGCTACGAAAATCAACAGAATAATGGGAAGGAATTCCTTTTAATATTCTTTTCAATTGAAGCTGAAATATTTATTGATAAAAGTAGTAGCTAAATATTTTTGGAAGAACAGATTGCGTCATTTAAACTGAAAAGAAAAAAATTAAAAAATCTGTTTTATATCCTATCGAAATGGATTTATTCGATCTATCATTAAACCTTTTATTTGAAGTATGTCAATTTGCTCCTAAAAATTCGCTACGGAGTTACTTTACCATCAGAAGAGTCGGTGATTTTCTTCACTTTCCTGTACTTGGGCCTTGGAATTTTAAGAAGTTTTATAGCCTTATTTTTACAGCACATTATCATAAAGTATTAATCTTTCCCTCGAGATTGGAAGTTTCGTATCCAAGCGAATTCAATATTAGGACAGAAGACTCTTGGGGGACCTTAAATGCGCTTCCTTTACCACCCGAGCAATAACTCGCAGTTATCATAGTAAAAACAAAAACATCTCGGAATGCGGCTACAGGAAGAATGACTCAAAACACGACTTAGGCGACTCAGTTACGGCACCCCAGCAAAGAGCATTCCTGACCCATATATCTTCCACTACTTGCGCTCCTCTGCTCTTTTTTGTTAATGGCCACAATGCGGGGTCACCAATCCCGATGAAAGGGTCTCTGCTTCCTTCTTGACCCCGCGGCACAGGGCGACAAATGCCGTACATTCGTCTTTGGACGGACTGTTTTTACTCCCATAGACCACAGGATGCTCCATTGAAGTAAGAAACTTACTTCTTATGCCTCAGAAACGGGCGAGAAATTGATATTAATTTCCAGAGAATACCTGTCAACGCTGATATAGAGTCTCCTTTGCTAAAATATATTATTAAAAATGCAGTACTCTCAAAGAATATGACAGTGGATAAGTAATAATCATATGAATCATAGGAGATTTTAAACATTTAAAACTTAGTAGCCTTTTAAAAATAATCCAATAATATTATAATCAAACCAAGGTTTGGTACTCGAAATCAAATTCAAGAAATAGCCGTTTTTTAAAAGCGCTTCGACATCTAAGGTCATTCCGCAAGTACGAACTCTCACTCGAATCTGACCCGGGACCTCTATCATCTAAGTCGAACTCACTGCCCATTTGACTAAGGGGTGCAACAAATAATAGATGAATTCAATGATACTATGTTGAATTAGATTTTCTGTTATAGGCTATAGTTGTAAGGGTTGTATTGACAATCGGAATGATAAGTATATTATGAATAATTTTAGTTTTCTTTATTTACTGTCCAAGACTGAACTTGAAAGGGACGCAGTAAAAGTAAAGCGATTAGAAAGGAAGGGGAAGATAAAAATGGAGAGTGTAACACAAAGAAAAAAAGGAATCATATAAGATAGAAAGAACAAATTGATCTGGGAAAAAAATTTAACAGAAAAAAATTAAATGTTAATAGAGAAATTAAAATAATATAAAGTATCGACTTCTGCTGGGGTTTGTAGACTGGAATGGTATTAAGAACTTTCAGGGATAAGGAAGGCTTTATAGCTTGAAAAACGCGGCTAGAATAACGAAGTAATGAAAGGTCGAGATAGGATTGAAGAATAAAGGCAAAGGGCAAAAGGGGGAACGAAATGGTTCAAAGGCAGGGGAAAATTGACCGAGGCGTTGCATGTTCTTGCGGGCAGCCTAAGAGGCACTTGGCAGGTGACGCCCGAAGGTGAGAAGGGAGTCATTTAGTAGAAAGATGCGGATGGCGACAAAAAGGCTCCAGAAATCCGACTCCAGCCTTAGTTCAAGTTCTCGGAAATAATTAAGCTTACGTATTATCTTAAATATCCATCCATCAAGCAAGGTTTTAAGCGAATCCCGTACTCATATTACTTCAGATAATTAAAAGTAACGCTATCGAGTATCTTATTTGAATTTTCAAAGAATAACATCTCCGTATTTCTAAAAACAGAATTAACGCTAGGTGACAACGGACACGGCTGCGTGGCATCGTTTTTCGGTTGGACACCTTTTTTATAAATAAAACAAAAATCCATAAATTATCTTTAAACTAATGGAGCATTTTCGTATCTTTTGATGCTCTAATCAGAGCAACTATTTATCTCGCTAGAAATAAGATATATTTTTACGTACTGCCAACTTTATCGCAAGCGTTTCTGCAGAAAGGATTTTACTAACTCTCTGTGTGTTTTTCTGTACGAGTGACATTTTTAAAAAGACCTAATAAGAAATTTCTGAAATATTTCAATCTAACTTTCAGAAACTTTTTCCGTGATTTTAAACGCGGCTATGGCTATTTACGCTGATTAATTAGTCTGGAGATATTTACTGATGTAGAACGACTTATACAGAGAGCCAATGCCGTCTGTAGTCACCATGACTGATCTTAGTCAATTAAATAAAATTCCCCTTTGTATGCTCGATATGCGAGAATAATAATGACAGGATAATTGTGAAGGGCATTTAGTTGATCGATCAAAGGAAACAAAGTGGTTTTGATGTGCTGCGTGCATTTACAGCAAAGTAACTTCAATGATCTCTGCTTCAGAGCATTTAAGATGTCAAAGTTCCACAATGAGCAATACCCAGGCCTATTGAATTCAACCCGGCTGCATTACCATATCTTTTGTATTCTTTAGAGACCAATAATAGAAATATATTTGATAAGAAAACCTCCAGTTTCCAATTTATATACCAAGGTTAAAGTCATTAAGTCATATAAGTGCATTATGATGTTTAATAATAAGTGGTTATTACTTTTAGTTAGTTATTTATCCTTTTTTAGATCTTTTTTTAATTATTTAAGCTGAAATTTGACTATTTACTGTATGGAACATCAAACTATTGATTTATATTCTCAGAACAAAGTGTCGTTTGATACAATTCAACATCCCAAATTTTTTCCATGCTTAACTTTATAGAGTAGAATAATATATCAGATGAGATAAGTCATGGAAAAAAACTATGGAATTCTACCACTTTAACCCTATGTATTCTTCGTCACCTCATTTAAGAGATATTTTGTAATACACTATGACATAATATTTTAATGATAGTCTTCAAATATTTTTTTGTAACACTCGTAACTTATATGTGTAAATATGTTAGGTTGTTCACATGGCGATATTATGGAGATTTGTTGTTTTTATAAAAAAATATTATAGTAATAAAATACATGCGGAGAAATACATTCATTTAACTTGATTCATCAACTATGAGTTAATGGCTTCAACAAGAAATATATATATTTGTGCTAAAATAGCAACTATCTGCAAATCTTGCATAAACTAGAACATGTTATTAGCAATATACTCGCTCTTCTACCATGGTAAATTGCCTCAGCTATTGCGGTCCTCTCCTAAATTAGGAATATTGCAGTCTCATGGTTGATGTGTTGGAACCTGGATGTACTATACTAGCCGCTCACGCGCACTGTAGCGCTGGCTTGTTTGCTATTTGATTTAGGAGCACGTTGGTGAGCCAATTTAGGAGAGAGTGAAATGTAGTCCTCACGCCCACTGACTCCTCAGCTCTATGAACTCAAAATTGAAGAATATTTGAAAGAATTCAAACTTGAACCTTAGCATTTAACTATTTCGTTCTTTTAGTTTAAGTTTACATGGATGCCAAAGAAATTATTCCTGAAGAAAAATCGATAACCTTAATTTTGAACGTTATATCACATAAAGCAAAGTCAGGGACCAAACAGTGTATTTGCTTAATCGGACAAATTTATTCTATAAAAAAATAATTAAACTTTAATCTGGAGTAAAGTGAAGGAAACAAGATAGTACCAATACAATCTTGTTTTCTTTATTTTACATGATGAATTTCCTCCACATCTTGCCTGAATCTGTGAATCTCATTTAATCTGGAGAGAAATTTCTTTAATTCCAGCCCATATTTTGGCAAATGTTCCTTGTTCTGTGATGTAAATATATTTTTAAATACAGACTCGTGGTTCAAAGTCTCAAACGCATCTGACATTTCTGAGTATGAATTATATCTACTCACAATATAAAACCAGGATATCTTTAGCAGTTAAATGATGAATCATGTGCATTGGAAATAAAAGTCTACAACTGCAGTTTTTCTTTGTGTATAGTTTCTGTACAGATTGAGTTATTTGTAAACATTTTTAAAAGTGGTTCGCCGTCGGCGCGCTAGTAAGTGAATTGGCGCCGCGGCGTGTTTCCAAATTTGTCGTGATTTCAGCAATTAAAGCTCCTTTGTGGTTTTGCGTATCTTTGCCTCTAATTTTATCTCCGTTCTAGTTTCTCAGTTTGAGTATTTATGCTCTCTCTGCAGCTTTCTGTCTCCCACCACCACTCTCCATAATTCCCCCTTCCTCTCCTCTTTGCTCGTTTTATACGAGTGTTATAAACTCGCCACATTTCTGCTCCAATATCACATGCTTCCATTCTATCTGTTTCTCATGACTGATCTACTTGTGCAAATGGATTTTACAAGTGTGCCAAAATTAACGAAAAGCTTTCTTTCGTTGTTTTTGGCATTTCAATTTCATCATCCAAATGACTGCAAATGTCGCTGATTTTGAAAATGCTGCCGTTAAGTTTCTCACGTCATCTCATAAAGTTGGATTAAATTTTGAAAACTGAGGCCTTATTTGGTGTTATTTTTAAAGCCGCACCCAACGCCGTTGTATTTATGAGATAAATTACACTTCCCACTTGTTATGGTGATTGCGAGTTTAATGTTTTCTGGGAATCTTCCATCTGTTAAGTCATCAGCTCGAAGGCTGATTGGGACAACGCCAAGAACCATTTCCCACCCAAATTTTCGGAGTGAGAATTAGGCTTTAATGTGGTTAATTCTACTGAGTATACATTCCAGTTATCGGTATCCAGCAGTACTTGTGGTACCCAATGGCCACTGTAACGAAGTGGTTCTCAACAGGAGCCATATGGCTCCTATAGGGGGCACGCAATTTTTTTAAGGGCCATGCGACCTTCAACTACATCTTACTTCATTAAAGTATTCAAAGCTAGTTAGTTTAAAACAACTCAATAGATCTCATAAAAATAAACGTCAAGAATATTCTGGTTGTATTATATGTATCACTTCTTATTATTAACCAATTTGGTGCAACTTTAAGTATATATAAAAAATTTCCCGGACCATATTGTGAACCTTTTAACAGGTAACAGTAAAAATGTTAGGAGGAGGCCACAACGGTAAACTATGCTAAGAAATAGTCTATCTGAGCGGAAAGTTTGAGATCTACTGTCTTAACCTATTCACGGCAAGTATGACCTCATAGCCACGCAAGATGTAGTCGAGTCATCAACGTTAAAAATTTTACATTTATCATGTCGTGGGTCGCGAATGTGGCCCCAAAGTTTCTATCATGAATGCATTAATAAAGTATTAGAATGCATTAATAAAGTAATAGGATCTTATTGAGGGACAAAAATATTTTCTGCGGTAAAATAGCATTAAATAGCGTAGAATTTCAATATTTTAGTTAACTTTTCAGATATACTAATTATAATTTTCATTTCCTTTACAGGTGAGTTGAATGGAGTTCAGAATTTCTACTGACGAAGGAATTAGTGAGTACTATTACTATCAATAACCAATGTCGTGCCTTAAGCAACAAACAATCTGTTAAACATCTTTTCTATCCATTTTGTTGTAATTCTTAAAATTATTTTCCATCATAATCTTAATTATAAGAATAAATTTGTTATTTCAACAACATACCAGCATGTATTGGACAAGTCATTGTCATGAGTAGTTACTGTCATACAATGACAAGTAATTACGAGAACTACCTCACATTTAATTACAATTACAAAATACCTTGGGTGAGAGTACAATGAAAACTAATGGATATGATCGTATTAAACAAAGGGTAAACGAAAAAGTCTTCAAAACGGACTAGAGAATGGGAAACGATTTATGTCAGTGTTTCACGTAGCATACATCACAGCGAATTTTCCAAAATGTCAGTTTGATGTATGAGCGTGGATCCATTGAGAGAGAAATCCCCTGCGTGTAACCCTCCGTGATGTTGCTTTCCCAAAATCAATTTAATAAATGGAAATAATGTACATGAATAGAATTATGAGCCGTTACATATTTTGTTGGCACTCTGACCCTAGAAAAATCAGACCGAAATTTGTGGAATGGGTAATGGGTTATTTCTTTATTATTCTTTATAAATACTATTATTATTCCTTAAAAATAATGCCACGTAATTTAACGCTGATATTTAGACGGGCAAGGCTGTATAACAGTAAATGTACACTCAGTTCAAATTGATCCATATACTGGGTGATTTTGGTGATTAGAACATGTATAGGATTTCTATTATAATTTTCCGCTTATTTTTTTTAACCTTTTTTACATGAGTAATATTTTGTATTTAACTGATAAAATGTTACCATTGGATGAGATAGTGAATTAAGAAAATCCTCAACAGTAAATATTAAAGATAACTCTCACGTTTTAGCTAAATCCGTAAGTTAAACGTAAGATATTAATAAGATTCTGTTTTTTGACAATCGCCGTATAGATTTAGCGTAGTAACATCAAAATTTTATAACACAGATTACTTCACAAAATGATAAAAATAAACTGGAACTACTATAAAACTTAGAATAGATAACCTTAGAATAGAGATAACCTTAAAGCCTTAAATTCTTAATCAACTATTCTGAAATTATATTAATAATTATTAAACGATGTAAATAAAAAAATAAAAATATTATAATATCTTTTAATAAATAGGTAATAAATTTCGATTTTAATTGATAATCTCATTAGAATTTGGACAAATGAAAAGAAAAAATAGTGTTTTTCTCGAAGTAACAAAATCATTCACGAAAAATGAAATCGTACTCTCCCTTGGCTCAGATTAGTTGTCGTAAGTACAAACCAAAATATCAAATCTATATTTTTAATTAATTAGGAGATATTCTGACTGAGATGTTTTCCTTCCTTGAAACATTCTTTTTAAAGCTTCCGGGGCGCTTCCAAACCGAAGGGCTGGTATAAAAATGATAGAGGAAGAATAAGAAGCGTTCCCCTTCTCAAGTTCCTCTTCTTCTCCTTGACAGATGAACTGGGTAATACCTTTTCTTGCAGAACACGCTCAGTCATCTCCGTAATGATCCTATTCACAGCTCCTGTACGTGAGGCTGGAGTAGGGAATCTTAAGACGAGAAAAGTTGCGAAATTTTTTGCTTCTTCGATTAAGAAAAGCAGATGGTTGGCGGGGAAGAGAGAAAGAAAGAGGGAAGAGAGAGAGAGAGAAAAGAGAAAGGGAAGAGTGAGCGACAAAAAAGGAATTGAAAGGAGGAACTCGACAAAGAATGATCAATCAACCGTAATGCCTCTAATTTCTTACTTTAACAATGGAAGACTCGGAATATTTTCTTGTATACTACTGGGAAACGTTGCGTCAACGGAGGTTAATTGAAATAAAAAGAGAGGGAGTTTTACGTGAATAGAATTAATTTTTCCGAGCTTAATTCTAGGTTTGTAAATACATTAATGGGATCAATTATCAACATTGATATGCATATGTAAACATTTTACGCGTAAAATATTTATATCTTCTTATTCATTTTATGGGAAACATTGAATATTCAAGAAAATTAAATATTTTGTATCTCATTGAAATGACTTTGACGTTATTTTTTCCTTTTTGACGTATTTCCCCAAAGCCAAACCGTAATTTAAAGAGATTATCATTTCTATTTTTATCTTCATCTTAAATGTATTCGATTTAAAAACATAATTAACTCAAGTTTTTTTAATAGCCATCATATATCGTACATTCAATGGATGATTAGACGGCGTTTTCCTTATAACTTAAGTTTTTGACATAGTTAAGGTCTTAGGTGAACGTTTGCTTCTTTAACCTTTATGTAATAAAAAACTACTTGTACATACCTTAGAAGTATCACAAGACATTGATGCTTGAATTTCTTTGCATCCAGAGAATCATTTCAAAATAACTAAATCTAATTAAACTGAATGCGCTAATATAAAGCATGCAATTGTTTAAATGCATAGGTTAAATGAAAACATTCAATCTTTGAAGTTGATCAGAATGTTTGTGGAAGCCCATCTCAGATAATTGAAGAGATGTCTACTTTTCCACATACATTTTTAATATTATTAAAAACTAGAATAATCAAAAAATAATATTTATGGAAATCGTAGAAAAGTACATTTCTTAGATTATTTATTAGTTTATTTATATAGGTTTAATAAAAATACGTGATTTACTATTTCGAGAAGAGACAAGTTTTTATTAATCTATCTTTGATATAATTTTTTTAGTTTCTTTCTTACTAATTATCTTCTTTACTTATTTACAGATTTTTAAATAAAAACCGATCGTACCCTGAATTAGAGATCGATACTGACAAATATATGGGTAGGATACTCATGGTAATGCTCCCAGGTACTATTCCTATTCGTTTTTCGAGAATAACCTCGCTTGGTGAATGACACATGGAAGAAGTTCTCGTAAAAGGAAGATTTTGAGATTATGCATGCATCTTATATCGTCACGTAGGAAGGAAGTCATTCGTAGTCACGGATGGATCATACATTTCCGAAATAGGAACAGTGTCTAAATCACGTATGAGCAGCACTTGGCTTGTAAAGACCTCTCCGGGCTACGTTTCGAATTCACAAGATGATTTATCCTTGTGTGACTTCCGTGCCCGTTGGATGAACAATGCAATAGAACTGCTTGGATTTTGTTGAATTGATTCTATTCAATTATTCGTTCATTGAATAAGGAGCTAGAATAGATATGAGACTCTAGGATACATTTAAAGAGAAAACTAAAATGTTGTTGAAGAGGAATCAGCATTGAAGAAGTACTTTTTGGGAAACAGCAATCTTTAGCAATTATGATGGATCAAGATCTTTATTTGTGGCAAATGAAATCTCTTTTTAAGCAATACTCACATAATTTTTGTATCAAATAGAATCTAATTCAATTTTTTAAATCAAAGGTTCAATTCTGATGGAGATGTTATTTTTTAATATTTGTTGCTTTTTTATGATTGCTTTAGTTTTAACATACGCTATTTCGATTTCGATAAAATTATAACTTATATTTCTTTAATTATTTTTCTAGATTTGGAAAGGATAATAGATATTGATAGCCTATTGTAACACATTTATATGAGATTCCCAAGGAAAAACGGACTTGAAAAAAGTCTGACAGGGCCGGGAATCGAACCCGGAATCTTCCTCTAACCGGGAGGCTGCCTTAACCATCTAGGCTACCCGACCAGAGTTCTGGTCGGGTAGCCTAGATGGTTAAGGCAGCCTCCCGGTTAGAGGAAGATTCCGGGTTCGATTCCCGGCCCTGTCAGACTTTTTTCAAGTCCGTTTTTCCTTGGGAATTTTCCTGGGTGCACGCCCTTATGTGCAAAGTCACCTTTACCCTTTCCTTATTTATATGAGATTTTCCTGTATGTATAATTGCTTATTATTATAAATTATACGAAAAATAATAATAAATACAAGTATATAGTAATGAATTGAATTACTAAAATATATTACTTAATTGTAACTGTGCTCAGCATGGGTCAGTTCTACAGTTCATTACAGGAAATTCGCTTTTGAATGACTTATTCTCTTTGAGTTGACTTATTACAGTGGAAAATAGAATGAGAGTTCATTTTTCTTTAACATTGACGTACTAATGAGAAAATTTACAGTTAATCATATCATATGTAATACTGAGTTCAAAGCTAAATGAAAAATACATTTTTTATTAAAAAATGCGAAGTCCATAATCAAAAAAGGATTCTCAATAATTTTATGGCCTTAATTTAAAAGCATTTGGGAATCAGTTCCTTGAGATTATAATATACGATTATTACTCACCCGCTCAAGTTCTCTTTCTGTTAAAGTTAGAGTCCAATTAGAATAAAATAGCGCCAACGGATTTTCATCTGAGAGGATAGGAAATATGCAGCCATAAAAATGCTGGAATGCGATAGGAATGGTATAGTTTGGAGTTGGGATCAGGAAGCAGTTGCGAAGCTCAAGGGAGAGAGAGTGCGGGAGGAAACCAAAAGAAAAAGTTGGGGAAAAGACTAGAAAAGGAGCGGAAAGGAGGGGAAAAGTTGTACAAGTGCCGCTGACGATTTATGTTTCATGGGACTCGAGTGGCGACAAATGTGCATTGGGACAGAGCTTTGAGAAAATCGAGCGGATTCAAAGGAAAGGGACGGAAAGAAATAGGGTTAGGAGGGAGGCTAGGAAGTGGTGAATAGAAGAAAGGGGATCTGGGAAAGGAGGGAATATAAGGATCAAGTTCTTTTTTGTGGAATGGAGGAGTGGACACGCTGAAATTTACGGCGTTGTATTTTTTCTTGAGCTATTAATGGTGACCTCGTAAAAAAGGGGAAAACATAAACATCCCATCGGATGAGGTTAGCTTCTGTTGTTTTCCTTCGGGAATATGATAGTTTCGAACTGATTCTGAGAAGGAATCGATTCCTGTAATTGTTGTTTCAGTGGAGTGGTTCTGTACATTTTGGAGATGGAAGCCGGGTAATTAATTAGGGGAAATTTGATCGGAACTTGCTTCCGTTTTGACAGGTTTGATGCCAATTTCACTGGTGGGAGACCTCAAGGTGGTGTTATGAGAGATTTGTTTTTCTTAATTTGTTTTAAAGACTAATCTAAACACTAGAACAGGTTTATTCTATAAACTGCAAGCTGTAATTTCAAAGGAAATTTTCATTTTTAAATGCTCCTAAACACGGTTTCCTTATTTGAAAATTCTAATTCCTATGGGTTTATTTATGAAAGTTGTTGTTCTTTAATTTATGTGGGTGAAAAATTCACAAAATGATTCTGAAGATTAAAAGCCCAATTGATCGTTTAACCGCGGAATAATAATAAATAATGATTTTACGACGAGCATAATAGCAAAAAACGATCCCAATTTACCTCATTTGGTATTAACTTTTATCATGATCGGCCAATGTTTGCTCGTCAGTTAATACTAGGAATCAATTCAAGTACCCCTTAAATGCCTTTCGATTTTCCTTGCATGACATTGCTATGAATGTAATTAAGATGTATGATATATCAATACTTATTTGTAGTGTATCTCAGTCATCAAAAATCTCGGATTCTTTAATCGTGGAAAGGAAGTCCAAGGAAATGAATGAGGCTAACGTTTTTCTGTATTGGTACTTTACTTTAGTTTTTTCTTTGGCTATATATTTTAAAATTAATTTGATGAAGTATTGCTTATTATTATCACTGTATATATAAAATGAGCGTCATCTAATCTCTTAAACAATCTCATAGAATAATTTTCAAATAACTTCACGTAATGACATATTATCTTATGATCAGTTGCTAAGATAATATGACATCGAAAGTGAGTTTTCCTATCAGTTTTGAAGAGATATTTTTTATTAATTAGAAGTATAGAGAATAATTTATGTTTCTTGATGTTTATTTAAATTAAATTTCCTTGTACAGGAACTGCAAAACATTTTAAAGTAAATCAACGGAAGGTGTCACTGAGGAAATAACAAATAATTTTGACAATCGGAGAAAAGTGGAAGTGAAAGGGAAAAGGAGATTGGGGGGTTTCAGAGAAAACTACATGGCGTGAATACGAAAACATTTAGCAATGAATGAATTTATCAGTGATAAACTTTATCTTACGTTACGATGATTTCATCAAAATTAGAAGTAAATCTTTCTTAAAATTTCTTTTTTTTAACCGAAAGGGCAGTTTCGGATGCTTTTGTGTGACAGAGTTGACTGAGGAATTTTTTGACTATTTAAGAGAATAAATGCTTAATTCTCATGGAATACAATTTAGTCATTCATTCTCTACCATGCCGAGAATATGAGCTATATTTTCATTTTTTAATTCAATGTGTAGCCTTATGATTCTTTAAGTTACTTAATGTATATTCGTGAAAGAAAAACTGGAAAATGGTCTCGATTGACAATCATTACGTACAGAATATTTTTGTTAAAAAATGTTTAAAACATGAAATGGATTCTCACATGCCTGTTAGAATGAGGCGAAATACTGTAGTACTGAACGCATATTTTTTGGGAGTTATCGGCCCCTGATCACCTTTATTTCTATTGCCTATATTCATTATTGATTAAATGGTTATCTTGTTAGGCCAAGATCCACAATTTTCATTTCTACAATACTTGCTCAATTATCTCGTTATCAGGAATATTTAACCTTTAATTCATTTAAAGCGCATTATGGTAATTTACATTAAACTGGAATAAGAGATGGCTGAACGTATTCCGATTGATAAGAAGCCCTAATTGGTTTGCAAATAACAATAACCATTTCACTAAAAAAATATCCCTAATTAAATTTTCAATTTGATACGGGACTAACATAACGGCAATTTTGTGTAAATGTTAACGTACAGTAACGAATCCCATACCCCCAAAATGCTATCTCTTGCTAAGAAATTTAGTCAAAGAATACATTTCTGCCTTCATTGGTATATTGGTTGTATCTTCAATCTGTAAGATATCTGATGAAGCTAAGCAAAGACAAAAATTTTAATCGTCCAGATATTTTGCCGCTGGTCTTATCTTGGCTCGATTTGGTCATCAGAGATAGATATTATCCTCGTGATACCTCCGAGGTTGTTTGTGGTATATTTACAAGGATCTGAATGTTCCGATAAGGTGAAATCGGCCGTTTTTTTATCTGACCAGTAGCCAAATGGCCCCTTGCTACCCTCTTAAACTAAATTCGTGAAAGCTTTGGGACTAAATGGCTCCTTTCGCAATGATTGGTGTGGAACCAGAGGCAGAATTCCTTCCATTAACAATTTTCTTAAGACTCATTTACTCCGTAATTTCGTTATCTCCTCTCACGGAGTCGACTAATCAACTCCTCTCCTATTGTCTCTAAATTCCTTGAAGAGAGGTGTAAAAACGAGTGCCAATGAAGTAGTGGCAAGTGTGATTGCTCCCCGCTGTATCACCCTTCCATTCTGTCCTATTTTTTATTAGGTGTCGTTTTGATGAACGTCTTGGGATCAGTTTTGAAGGAGTGTGCTTGGCATTCTCCCTCTAAGTGAATTACTCGTAAAGAGGGACCGACGGGAGTGATATTTGACCTCTTTACTGCCTCTCCAAGGAGCCTCTGGTTCCCCCTCTCACCCTCTCCTTCACTCCCTCCTCTTTTATTATATTTTCTCTTTATCTCCGCTCGCCTCCTCCTATACCATCCTCATTTCGCTCTCTATATCACTTCAAAGTTCCGTTTCACTTCCGCCTTTCATATAACGTGTTCCGTCCTCGTAATTTTAAAGGCCTTCCTTCATTATTTTTCTTGTCGCTTTGTATCTGAAATTTTCTCGTCCTCGGATATTATCGCCTCTCTGAGGTTATGAAATGATCCTTTGCTTCGCCGTAATTAAATCGAGCCCTAACAGCTATCGTGCGCCCACATTTTGGGTCGAAAAAGATCTTCCCATTAATCGGTAAAAATGGATTTTAAACTTCCAAGTTGGTTTTTCCATACAAATAAATACGTATAGTATGTATCAGAAGTTCTTCACACCTCCCTTCTTGAGGGTGTTTTCCTGCTGTGGGTTTCTTACAGTTGAATTTTATACCCAAACTTTCTATCTATACCTCTCTATTTTATGCTATCCAAATTATTTTGATTACGTTGAAGAAGGATTAGATAGAAGAAGAAGAGTTTCAGCTTAAATCTCGCCCAAATGAAGTCTCACATTTTTTTACATCAATAAATAATAACCGTCTTAAAAGAAATAGACATTGTAGCTTCCATAACACAGATATAACCTTGTGATCGGTTTCGTTAAAATATTAACATCATATGGCACATCTCATATTATCATCATCTCAATACTTAAATGAAACCGGTCTCAAGGTTATATCTATGATGTGGAAGCTACAAAGTGTATTTATTTGAAGATGGTTATATCACCTTCCACGAAGTGAAGATTGAGTATTAATTTTTAATAAATAGTTATTTATTTTTTAGTCCAAACATATTTGGGAGTTATATCCACTTTGATACCGCAAATGCCCCTTTTTGGAGATCACTTAGAAGTAAGCTATGTGTATCAACTTTAAGTGGTCACACATCAGAACATCTAACGATGGTAAAGTCTATGTCTATATCTTGGTAAGGTCTCTGCAAGCCTCCTTTTGATGTGTGGCAGAGGGTGCAAAGCGCCATGAGTCTATTTTCCTAATTGATTGCTTTCACGTATTGCTCGCGGAAAACATTAATTCTTGAAACGATTCGATCTAGCATATATTTCCCTAATCTTCCTTGCGGTATCAACACGACCTGTATAACAGGGAGGTTGCATTACATACGTTAAATCTTCTGAGAATCTACATTCTCTGAATTTATTCAGTAAATATATCTATTGTCTCAATCTTCTATCTTCCTAAGATTCTCATCCCGTGTCTTGATCATTTGAGGAAAGCTCACTGCTTTATCGTTGCAATTTTTTACAAAAGTAAGGTATGTACAAGTAAATATGGTGAACCTAAGTAATTTTCTACTTTCTAAGATCTTTTCTCTTAGGCATGGAATCAAAAATGTAGATTTGTTTCTACTTATTCTCAAACTTAGGAGCTGTATAGCAACTGTAATCCCTTCCGTCAGAGCAGACCATTTATAACCTGCCTCCACACCCCCCACCACACTTCTGTCAAGGATTGTTATGCAAATTAATACCCAAGAATTACTCCAAAGTTTTTACAACTCTCTTCTTTAATTTTTCCATTGTATTACACTCTATCATAATACCTTTTAAAGTACAGCGTACATATCCAGTTCCATCGAAAACGTACTTCACATCTCAGGAGAAAGAATGCTGAAACAGATCAAATTTTGATACAAAGCATCATGCATTCGTAAATAAATTTGTTCTAAAACAATAAGCCATATGAATAAATATGTCTAACGTTGTATTAATAATAAATCTAACACTTTTCTGTTGCTCTAAAGGAAGCATGGTCCAACACTAGAAAAACTGCTCAAGCAGTTAAGGTTTTGTTAAAGATTTTCGATTAGGTTCATGTAAATTCGTAGATTAAGATAAAGGAAGAAGATATTCATCAGGAAAGAAGTTATTTTTTTAAGGAAAAAGCATTCCCTTGGAAAGGACTCCCTGTGGGAGGTATCTGAAATTCTGATAGAAGCAAGACATTTCCTCCGGATGCCGAGAAACTTAAAAAAACACAGAATTAATGGAAAAACCTGGATAAGAAACTGAATCCTACAAAGTATGATGTGTTTTGTATATTTCATTCTTCTCGAAATTTCCTGAAGTAAGTCAGTCTACCGAGAAACAACGAAATTGAATGGTATCCGATAGGAGGGACGCAAATTCTCCCTTTTAAGAATTTCCCCTTCTTTAACGGGTTTTTGAATTCACTCTATAAACATTTGCATGCCTATCATAAACGAGAAACACCTTAGACGTGAGGATATATTACATTATATTAACAAATGAGATGTAGTTGTCTTCTTAAAGAAGTTGCGTAGCGTAAGGATACATTTCATCTCATCGAGGTTTTTATTTATTTAAATATTTTAGAGACAAGAATAAATTGACATTATTTGAGAACTCTTCCTAATCTTGAATCTCCCAGAAAAGGCTGCTATAACTCTGTCATTTATAAGGTACAATAAAATGACACTCTGGCAAAGGAAGATTACTTTTTCATTCTGACCGAAGAGGTACGGGAAAATTGCTCTTCTTCATTCTTCAGCAGACTGGCCTTTTGGAATGAGTTTATATACCAGAATTCTTTTGTAAGCGATATGCTTATAGATGCTGAGAATATAGAATGCAACAGTTTATCTTCAGAGTTGATTACATAGAAAAACTTATATGTAAATTATATTCTTTTGATATGCGAGCTTTAAAGGAATTTTCTAAAACTTCTAGTTCTCGAAAATGTCGTTCTGGGTTATGGAGAAGAAGATGTTTGTTTAAAATTTCAATCTTTCACTGATTCCAAGTTTTCACTATTATTTATTTATATATTTAATTCTCTGTTTCATCAAAAGTTGAAGTGCACCAACTCAATTAATTTTGATTTCCTACATCAGTAACTGATTTAGGTAATTGATTGTAATCGATCTATTATAAGAAGAATCCCTAAAATCATTCAACACGCAATCTATCTATTTTAAAAAGAATACCGAAAATCATTCAAGTATCTTTTAAAGACAGGAAATTTTGGGAGTAGCTGTAGGAAACATGACATATCGTAAGAGATAAAATTGAAGAAAAAGTAATATTTCTTTAGTTTGAAAATGGGAGGAAAAATGACGTCGCTGTAGGATTTCGAATAGAAATGTGAAGGGGAGGACGAAATAATTACGGAAGCCAAGCAAATCTAACTTAATCAGTTTCAGCGCGACCCAACTCAATCAAACCGAAGGCAACCCATCCTAAGTAATCAAATCCGATATTATCTCACTCAACGCAACGCAGCAGCTGCACAACCCATCCTAATTCATACTCGGTGTGGTGTTCAGAGATCTTAATGGCAATGATAATGGTCGTTGAGCCCATGTTTGTTTGAAACTGCGACCAAGTCGTCATGCGCTATTTAAATCGTTATTCCTAAACCTTATTATAGATACGACCGTATCGTCACACTGTTAATCTAAAACCTTATTATAAATGAAAAATAGCATCTTAAGAATTAACCAGAGCAAAATTAACCGTGTTCCCATCTCGTGTAATGATAGCATGCCATGAAAAATGTGAAGTGAACTAACCATTCAAAAATATTTTAGGATATGATTGTGCTTGAAAATCACGGTATTTCCTGCTTTTCGTTGTGCTCACTACCAATGCAATGAAATTATATAAACTGATAACAACGTATTATATGCGAGCCTGCCACATCTGTAAAAGTACGCGTGATAGATACCATAAAGCAATTAAAGGGAGCTATCACTTTTTATATTGCTTTATGTATATTATTGTAGATATTGTTTGTAAATATACAAATATTTTATCAAAATTTACACATTTTCAGAATAGTAATGAGAATTCGTGTGTTTTTTGATTCTATTATGAGAGTATTATTGTATACGGAGTATAAACTATTGACCGAGGCTGCAACCTGACACAAATAAAACAGGGAATGAGGATAAATAAATAAATTAAAATTATGCTACATCTTTGGCGATGATTGCATGAATAATAAAATAAAATATTCAATTAATTTATAACCAAAGACAGATATTCACTATTTTCGTTGCAATTACTTTGAAGTAATGCATTTGAATGAATAAGCCATCCAAGATTTTATATCGTACATTAAGAGTTCAAATAAACTCTTTCACAATAAATATCCCTCATCTAAGTCTATATGGAATTCTCACGGCCCCGAGTTAGAATCCCGGCTAATTGGATTTTTCCTGTTACGAAATGGCCTGTATGCTGTCTGTGTTTATTAATAAAAAGGAAAATGCAAAAAAGGGGTTAGTTGGAAGAATGAACTTCAAAGGCTAAAATTCGGCCATAAAAAAGATAGCATTATTATTATTATTATTATGTATGTGCTTGCTCTCATCATTTCTAAGTGACAACGCTGTCGCACCTTGCTATCATATCCATTGAGCCATGAGCCTAAAGTTAAGCTCAGAGATTGAGTTTGATTTCTAAATATCAGATTCTACCGTCGGCCCATTCCGGCAATAAATAACTTTCCAAGTGACGGCCTCGCGAAGTAGAAAACTTTCGCCGCTATTCGAGCATTTTCGTTTAGCCATTTTATATGTCCCCTCCATCCAACCCCTTATCCCTCTTTCTCATTTTTTGCCTTCCGCCAATCTCCCCTTTCCCGTTTATATTTTTTTCTCATCACTTCTCTCTTACTCCAATTTCACGCCGCCTCTTACCCCAATATTTGAGCCCTTAGGAATTCTTTTTTATATTGCGCGGAAGAAATTTCCGTCTCTCCCCCGGATTTTCATAAAATCTTACCCGTCCCCGTTTTAATTCTTTTTATCCGCCGTCGCGAGAAGTCTTCGCCTTCGATCGGCTTGTTGGAAAGTTATTAAAATTTTAATGCTCCCGAAATTTCTCATTATGGACATCGCTTAGCCTTGATCCCCTTTCATGGAATAAAATAAATAAAAACTTTTCCGCACAAAGGGAGAGCGGATTGAAGGTGAAAGCTTGGATTCGAGATATGTTCCGCGAGATAATTTGCCGGTGCTATATTAAGGAATATAAATTTTCTCTGAGACTACGCTGGTGGGCAGATCATTAAATACAATAAGATTTTATTAAATACTGACTTTTGAAGATTCCTTTCCTATCTTTTACGCTCTATTGTTATTAAAGCGACTGGCTGAATGTAAAATTCATTCCTGCCATTATGAGGAAGATATTCCTGGAGCTAATTCCTCTTGATGAAAAGACTAATAGCTCGAAATACGCTTTAATTACCGAGGATTATAGAAAATGGCGTTTCAAATTTCACTAGATTATATCAAGATCGAACTTGAGGGACAGTACGGATACACATCATCAACCATTCAGTGATTAAGAACTTGCAAAATAATTTGGCTTCCCCAAATATAAACCATTTGTGAGTGAAATTTATTAGCACCCAGAAGGCATGGTATGCTGTTCACTAACCGACATTAAGCCAGTGGGATTAAATTATTAGTATATTCCTCTTATGTATTCTTTCCCTCAATACTGAGTGATGAATTTAATAATAATACTGCCATACCAGACTATGGAAGCATAGAGTCAGAACCCATATCGCAACTCGTCTCCTCTATAACTTACAGGGCCTTGTAATTATTTATCCAATTTAGCTAGCCAACATATACTGAAAACTTAAAAGGATAAGAGGTTATTCTATCCTACCTCATCGTCGTTTATTTTCTTTAGTAAATTTGTTTGTAAGTGCTTGAAACAAAAATTTAAAATACCCTTAAGCCACATCTGCCCATCTCATTTCTTACGCGGTGACCAGGTGAAGGAAACAGTCACTCAGGGAAGAACAACTATTCTAAGATGAAGAAGCTTTCATCTTCAGGGTGGAGAAAAATAATGTTGGACCCTGCGTTAGCAATAACAGCCTTACTTTTCCCTATTGACAGCTTGTCAATTCTTACCTATTTATATGTACTTTATTATACTTTCTATTCCAAACACTCCAACTTTTTCTGATGTAAGAATTTATGTTTATGATAAATAATATATACATAGACATATATACAGTAATTCATATGAGAAGCGTATTTGAGTTGTTGCATTAAATTAAGGATACATTGATGATAATTGTGCCTTTGTAATTTCCGTTATTTATTATTAATTGTTACAATAACATTTTCTACGTTCTTCATTATATTTCAACAAATTGCAGTCCCCAATTAATAATGGATAAGAATACATTTTTAAGCTTAGAATAATTAATTAAGGAAATATTCATCATTCATATTACTCAAACTCTCTCCAATGATTGCCATGTATGACTGTTTTGCTCATTATCTACAATAATGTGACTACAAATCCAATTTAAAACGAACAAATTCCATCCCTTCACTAGCCATAAGTAATATTTCAACTAAACGCAAACGGTTATTTAACTAGTCTTTAAAAGTTTAGATTATGAATATTTCTGTTTTTCTTTTACATAAATTGAATGCCATAATTGAATAATTGAATAATACCACATTGAAGTCTATACAGACATAAATCGGTAAGCAGGTCAACAACTGCTCTCAAATAGAATTAATATTAATTAAATGGATTACGTTTTCATCTATCCTCAGATTCTTATAAAAATACGATATATTTTTACATGATTATCTTATGAAGATTTATGAAAAGTATAGTATACCATTGAATCAATACTTGTTTAATGGACTGCTACGGTGTCGCCCCAATGCTAAGGTCCCGACGATAGCCAAATTAGTAGAAAATATGGCCGTCTAATACAAAATATTCTTTTGCTAAGGTATAAAATGTATTATAAGATGCTTTATTATTTTTCACAATAGAAAGCTACCACAGAGTTGAAACTAAATTACTAGATTCTTTAAATATCTTATGTCTTTAATGTGTTTTACATTAGGACATCAACTTGACTTTCTTTGAATGAAATTTAAATTTTCAGGCATTACTTTGCGGAAAGCCATTGAACTATTGAAGAAAAAATTCTTTGTAAAATCTCCACATGATTTAAATCTATGAGGATTAAATTTATTAACGACCGGTTTCGCTAACGGAGTAGCATCTTCTGGTGCCATAAAATTAACAATGTATTTTCTTTTTTCACGATAAATACCTTTAAGGTCAGAATTATCAATTGGATTAAAAAATGACCTACTTCAGAGTTATCTGAAATGTGTGTCCTCACTTTCTTAGCGTTTGCTTTCCTTTAACTCATCAACTATAATTAACTCTCTACGACTATCACTGCGATAAAACTCCCGTTAAATCCCCATCCTGTCAATTAATTCTCTCTCACAATTTCGCAATCTTAAATTATTTCTTGCAGTCACGTAATATTAACAAAAAGAGAGATGTGGGGGAGCCTTTCTTTCCCTTTTCCCAACTTCCTCGCCATGGCGGCGTAAAATAAAACGGAGTCTTCCTCCTTCGGAAGAAATTTTCTTATCACCTCCCCCTGAATGCCTTCCGAGCGACCTTATTTTATTTATATTTTTTTCTAATTTCCTCGAGAAAACAGCCCCGCTTTATCCATCTCCGACTAATTATCCCGCTCACCTAGGCACCGCTCCGAAAGACCTTGTTTATAATCGCCTGGAAGATGAGAGGGGACAGGGAAAACGGTTGGGGTAAAAATGGAGGGCAAAGAGCGAGGAAATTTGAATGAGAAAGGCTGCGAGACTCGATAAGAGTGAGGCAATTAGGATGAGGATAACTGAGAAAGGGTAAGCGGAGGTGAGGAAAGAGCAGGAGTGGGTAAAAAGGGCCAGCGGAGAAGTGTTTCCGGGTTGTTTCGGACACGGAGGATTTCCCAATCTTCCCGCGCGTTCCCATGGCTACCGTTTCGAATTCGCAATTCGATCTAATGTGTTAATTGCACGTTTATCGTTCCCTGAATCAGAAAAAGATATTTAATTCCAGGTTTGCGAATATTATCAACGGGATTTATCATCAAAATTGATGCGGAAATGTAAACATTTTAAGTGTGAAAATATTTACATATTCTCATTATTTTTAAATGAAAACATTGAACCTTCCAGAATTTTAAAGATCCATCATCACAGTGAAATGAATGTTAGGTCTATTTACATTTGTGATATTTTCCCCCAAAGCAGAATGTAATTCAAATATATTATAATTTTTACATCTTAATTTTTTCCAATTTAAACATAAAATTAACTCAAAAACAGTTTTAATTACTATCATGAATCGTCCATTCGATGATTGGACTATGTTTTTCTTATATCTAAAGAATTTCCCATACTTGGGGTCTGTGGCAACTGTATTACCTTATTTTGCCCTTATAATGTAACAATAAGCCACAAGCATCAAAAGACATTAAAGTTTGAATTTATTTTTACTCAGAGAAACAAGGAAAAATTAAAATTGGTAAAGGTTTTTCAAGTCTATTCTTCCTTGTGATTCAGAGAAAGATTTAAAAATGAATAATTATAAGCAAGCAGCATATGCTAACAAAAATAACTCAATTTTTTACTATATATAGGTTAAATAAAAATTTGTGATTTATTATTCCCCGATAGTAAATCATTGTATTGATCTTTCTAAAAATGGGCTGGATTACTAACTGCTGAAAGACTAATACACGCAGCGAACAGCAGGAACGAAAAGCTAAATGTGATCGTCAACATCCACTAATGGATAGTCAAAAAAATAAGAATATTTCTTTTTACTAATTTATTATTAATTATCTTACTTACTCTCTTACATATATTAACTTGAATCGAATATTGAAAGATAAACTGGTCGCACCCTGAATCAGAGTTTGACACTGCCAAATGTACTGAATGAGATTTACATGCTTTCGGCTTTTAGTTAATATTCCTATTATTTTCTTCCATAAAAACCTCGCTTGGTGAATGACACTAGGAGGAAGTTCTCCTAAAAGGAAGATTATGAGATTATGTAATGACTCTTACGTCGTCACGTAGGAAGGAAGTCATTCGGCGTCATCAATAGATCATATAGGATCATATAGGTCTAAATCATGTATGATCAGCGCTTGGCTTGTGAAAACCCCTCCGGGCTACGTTTAGAATTCACAAGATAGCATTATTCTTGCATGAGTTTAGTGCCCGACGGATTTAATAGAAACAGAATTACTCGGATATTGTCGAAATGATTCTATTCAAATATTCGTTCATCGAATAAGGCAGAAAAACAGAATGGGACTCTAGGATAAATAATAATGTGAATACTAGAAAGAAAATTAAGAGGAGCTAGTGCTGAGGTACTAATCAGTAAAAACAGGAATCTTCAGTTTGATGTGTTCAAATCCTTAAGTATGGCAAACGAAAAATTTAAACTTGTTTTGAGCGGTAATTTTATATGTATAAAATTGAACGTAATGGAATTAGTAAACACCACTAGCTAAAAGTTTTATTCTGATTCGATTGCTATTTTAAAAACCAACCTATGTTTTTAGTCAATGCAATTTTGGTTTTGAAAATTATAATTTATATTCATTAAATTTTTTTAACTTCAGAAAGGAAAAATTTGCAAAAGTTGCAAAAAAATAAGTGGATAAAAAATGCGAGCAAAGTGTCTCCGGGTTGTTTCGGACACGGAGAATTTCCCCAATCTTCCCGCGCCACCGTTGCCAAGGCTACCACTCCCGCTTCTCATCTCAGAGTATCACGGCGTAGATGAGGAAGAGTTGGGATAAATAACTTTGGGGAAGAAATGAGGAGTGCGCGAAGTTAGAGGGAAAATATCAAGAGTGGGTGGAGAGAGTGAGGGCTGAAGATCATGCTTGGCTTCCTTCGGTTAGAGATCTCGAGGGAGGCGCTTCTTTTTCCGAATGTACTTCAAGCAGTAAATTGAAAGTGTACGGTAAATATCTTGTACCTCTTGAAAGAGGCCGATATTGAGGGAGTTGTGAATTGCAGCTGAACAAACGGACACCGCTTCTCTTTTATTCTGTTGTGACTAGTTGTTCGTGAGAGGTGATTTTCTTTCGGTGGTTGTGCGGTATATACTAATCATATAACAGTTTATCATTTTTAAGAAGCATTCAACGAAAAATCAAAAAAAATTTAGAGTTTCAAAACAGATCTAGATGCATTTATTAATTTTCCAACCGAATACCTGTTAACTGCAGATTGGCTCAAAACACGCAGGAATATAAATAATTTTGTGAATTGAAATATTTCATGCATGCAAAAGTCTCACACTACTCGTAGGAGTAATGATCCCGAACAGTATTTACTTAATGTAATTTCGTTTGAAAAGATATTTTTTAAACATTCTCCTATAAATCATCTCTCATGAGATATAACTGTAGATACTTGTAGATGCGTTTAGAGTTGTCGTATGTTGCATGGTAGAAAAGCAGCATATATTGTGATAATATGTACTGCTGTAATAATAAAGTGGTTTTGATCACTCTTAGTACTGCGGTAGAATATAATAGATAATCTATAACAACTGGAGTGCTGCTGAACCATCAAATACATTATATATGTCATTGCTGTTATTTACGTATTATATATTGTAAGCTGTATGATGGACATAGGTATTGATGTTATGTTAGTAAAATTTTTGGATATGTTTATAAATTGTGTCATAATGCTGTTTACTATTTGGATTCCGCCTAATTTCAAATTATAGAGAATTTGTGAGCACATCTCTACCAAAGGAGACTGCAATCTTGAGATCAAAAGAGCATGTCATGAGAATGGTAGAATGATTTCATTTGAAAGTTAAGCTTTGTTCTGATAGTTCATTTGAAATGCTCCGTTGCCTAATTTACAATGAATAATTAACTTTTTCTCATACTAAAATTGTATGCAATCTTCACAGATCTAAGAATTTGGGATAGTTCTTGTCCTTTTTTGGAATTGAATCAGCATACTATTAGCTAAATTAAGTGATTGTATTACGCGCGTAGCAGCTAGGGTTGCGTGAATGGAATCAAGCCGTGATTAAGCATTAGGGGAAATAGGCACTCACCTGAGTGCGCCATGGAATTATGGGGTTCCTCTCTAATTTTCATCCCCACCCCTAAGTTTTACGTAGTTTATGCATACTTTACGTGAGACTAAAGAGAATGCGGGCTCGTGATACAGAATCAGGGTTCTGAAATGAAAATTAGTTTGTACAGTGGTACCTTGGTTAACGACGGCCTTAGTTAACGACGGACTTGGTTAACGACATGTTGCTTTGACCAAAAAATATATTTTGGGTAACGGCGTTAGCTTTGGCTTACGACGCCTCGTCGATTGGTCTTTCCGGAGTTTCACGTGTTTCAGCACGTCTATTTATAATCACTAAATTATAAACTAATATTTGGTGTACGTTACGATGTTACACCATAAAGACATACTGAATAGCAGCTAGCGGAGAATATTAAAAATAGTTCAATGCTAAATTGTAGCTAATTCACATAGGCACATGTTGTCTCACCGGAGTTAAATCGGTAAATATTATAAGTTTTGCTTCCCATAACTGGGGTGCGTCCTCGACGCCGGGAAATACGGTAATCCATTACCATTATTATACCTGTGGAAAATCGCGTCTTGGATAACGACGGTTTTGGTTAACGACGATTATCCTGGAATGGATTAGCGTCGTTAACCAAGGCACCACTGTATTTATTCTGGTAAATATTGAAAATAATAGCTATCGGACGTGTTTATTCTAAATTAAATTTATGTTAACAATAGCAGTGATTTTTTACTTACCATTTCGTTTCTTTTTGGAACTCACTACGTCTCTTATATTGTTCTTTATCTCTCGTTCATATTAATGCCTCCTTTTTAGTTTGGCAGTTTTTTATCGCTATGAATTATTCGTTCTTGTCAATGTTAAAAACATTGGCCATGCGATGATTAAACAGGCTAGTTTGTACGATGCGCCCAAACAGGAAAATAATAATAAATTCCACGGAGGAAGGCGTAGTTTTGTGGATCAATCTATTTTTATCGAGGAAAATAGTACTTTAGGATATATTTAACCTTTTGGAAATGGTTTGCACCTTCTCGATTCTATTTCCCCAAGAAATCTTAGAATTAGAAGGGGTCTCCTAGTCGCTTCTCAGACACATTAGTTGGCAATGGAAATGTGTGTAGTAAGAAGAAGAGGTAATTAAGGGCTAAAGTCGTACCTTACTATGGATAGATGTATTTCAGGAATGTGGGAAACCATCCATCTTGAATTGATCTAGGGTTGGATCACCTGTTGGGATGATTCAAGTTAGGGACTTTGTGGACATCGTGGTCGCTATGGTACCCGTAAAGGCCTACCAGGAACCATAAAATATCATCTTAATTAATATATATTGACATCATTGATATTGACAAGTGGTACGAATGCCATCTTCAAGGAAATTTTTTTTTTCAAGTTTGATGTATCGATATTGCGTATGCTTATATTTAAGGTTTTTGGAAAATTGTTTGAGTTAAACGCACACACTGTTTGTAATTGTTTTTACATTATTTTGTAATTGTGAATTAGCATAGTTTGTGAGGCAATTTAGTTAATGGACTAGGTTGTTACATACCAATGCTCTGTAGCTGAATACGTAAAACTTTAAAACATTTTGTTAGTTAGTAGTTAGTAGTTTTACATGTAGTTAGTAGTTAGTTAGTAGTTTTACATGTAGTGCATGATAATTTCTATATCTGTCTTAGTGATTAACTGCTGCAGCATTACAAAATAAGTAATTACTCTATTAGTGTACACCAAGCTCTTGATATGGAATATTTGGACGTTTCTCATTCCGAGTTCGGGATACAAATTTATATTCCAGATTCTCCGGCGAATAATTATATGTTAATTGCATAGAAAATGAATTCAGTTGTCCCTCGTCCCTTTACGATTCGAATTTCGGGGCTTTACTCTGCCGCTTTTTTTCGCATTCAAATATTATATATAAGTATATACGTATTTAGGTCGTTAGCAGGTTCGAAGTTAAAATACCAACTACGATAATATTCGATTTATAAATAAAGAATTCTACTTCGCGGAGATTCACCTATCGCGATATAGTCTGGAACTGATTAACTGAGATAAACGAGGATCGACTGCACGTAAGCATAGTATGAGGTTTTATTGGCTCCATTTATGATAATGATCAATAATTTCTTTCATCGGTTTCCGCAATTAGTCGAAGAAGTGTTTACCTAAAGTATAGATACCGTAACGTTTACTAAATTCTTACACTTATGCTCACATAGGAAACTGTCCTTGGTATAAAATTTGGAACTCTACACAGTCTATCATTCATATCTCTATAAAGCGTACTATCTAATGAAACTCATTTGTAAAAGTATTTTTTCCTCTAATTGTTTCGTAGCTTTCATTTCTTCAACGCTTAAAAGTATCATTTAAGTTTGTATAAGAAAAAAGTTATGATATGTAATGCAGTTCCATTTTCTTATCGCAGAAATGAATCAAAGAAGTATCGTGCACTGGATAGTCAAAGGGATACATTAGAGCAACATGGAAAACTTTTTACGATATTTGCTCGAGGCATTTCCATCGACCTGAGCTAGACCTGACGCAAAGGAAATACTCCGTTTTCCCGTAAGATGAGGAAAACTGTTTCTATCCCGAGGAGAAATCCAATTCCAGAATTCTGGATTCCACAAAATTCTTATCCTATTCACGCTTTCGTCTCCCTGAATTCGTCGTTCTTCGGGATACTTCTGCTCCCGAAACTCCGTTCGGATAACTTGAAATGTTATTTGGCCTTTTCAAGCCTCTCGAAATGAAAGACTTCTTCCATTTCTCTATCGAACGTAATTCTTTGCAACATATGTAAACTTTTTTTCGTTGTTTTATTTTTTCTTTTCTCGGTATTTTCCAGCTCGATGCACATCTAAATTTCAATTGAATCTGTGCAGGCTAAACCTTAGATAAAGTATATCAACTTTATTGATTCACGGCTCAAAAATTGTTTTTTAGTACCTATCTAGGCAATCCTTCTTCAGTCAGTCGTTTCTTCCCCTCATAATTCCCAACTTAAAATTTTACCACCATCTGCCTATCATAATCCAGCTGAGATCGTAGCTGTAATTATTTTAAAGTAGTCTTCCTCATTGCTACCAGCACTGTCTTTATAATACCATTATACCGTGTGCCTTATTCAATTTATATTTCCTTTTTATCATGTTTTTCTCTCTAAAATGACTATTAATTCTCTTTTGAAGGCATTTTTCCTTAGTTATTTGGGTAATGAATTTACTTTCGAGTTAGATAGGAGCAGAGACTTTAAGTCCCAGTCTCGCACAGATTATGTCGTATTTTTATTTTTTTTGCTGAGCTACTGTTGCCCTTTATCAGTGAAGTCCTGCTAAGCTCTGATGAACTTATCAAGAGGTGCTTCACCGAGGCAACGGCAACAGCAACAGCGAACACACATAACCATTCCCTGATAGGAAAAGCCGGTCAGCCGGGCCACCAAGGCTGATAATTATATGTATTACTAACTAAAACGCCCATTGATTCTCAACGGAGAATATGGAAGCAGATTAAGAGTTCCTTGATTTTCTTCAACTTCTTCAAGTGAATAATATTAATCTCTAATTTCGGATAAATCGAAAATTTTCCTGTACACATTGACACCCAAATAAGCAAAATTTTCGTTTACGGTGACATCTACCCAATTTTTATCATTCATTCCTCCGCAATTTTGACGTTGCCTAGCATGGAAATTAGTATTTACAGCAAAATTATTGAATTCAGCATCACCTCCAAGCATATGATTAAGGTAAGTTAGTTCATCTGCATCTACTTCTAAATTATAGAGGCCCCAATCGTCCAAAGTATGGGGCCGCAATCGTCCTCAAAATATGACGGTTCTTCAAAGTATATTGTGTATTTCCACCTCGTCTTTAATCCATCACCACTTGGAATATCACTCACAAATGAAGCGATTTCATTATCAGTATCACTCTCACTTGAAAAGGAATCACTGCACTGCATAACATCTTCGTCTAAATTCGATGAAGTATCACCTTCAGAATCTCTATTATTCCTGCAAACTTGTCTCTCAATTCCACCCTCTCTCAAGGACGGCATGACTAAAACTGAGGCTCAACTGTAGTGAGGAGGAAGAGAAAAGCGTGAGATATCAGCCAAAAACCGTTCCTTCATCCTGTTTTGTTCGTAAAGGTCCATTTGTCTTCGCCTAGCAAGCAATAGCGAATTGAACGATAAGAAATGCCTCGGTCTGCATAAGGACTGGCCCAGAAACTTAATTGCATTTCTGTGTTGGTGTCTTGAATTTCATAAACTTAGGGACAAAGGAACCCTTGTCCATCAACAAAGCTGTTGAAATGATATCCATGACCCAACACTCATGAGTTGGGGGAACCTCTACCGTGGTAAAATGTTGCAACTCCGTAGTCACTGAAAGTGTCTTAGCTCGAAAGTAATCATGCATTTCAAGATGGATGAGTATTTATCCTAAACAAGGACAAAAATGAGTAGGGATGTCAGAAAGAGAGACCAGTATTAATTGTGTAGCCAAATGGTTTGAATCATCCAACAAAGAGAGAAAATACGAGCGGGCGGCTCATGAGGATATGCTACATAGAGGCGCGGGCGATTTCGGGTGACTTACAAGGGAGGCAGGCGAAATCTGTCCCTTTAAATCATAGGTTTCCAAACTTTTTCATGCAATCGCCTCCTGAGTCACATACCACCGCCCCCAACCGACATCTGTTAAAAATATTTTCTCCTAGTCCAAATCCAAATAATATATGAAAACAAAATAAAAGCTACAAAGTTTAAAAACGTCCTCCAAATCATTATAACTAACGCTTAATAAATATCTAGAGTCCAGTAAAGTTGAGTAATCAATGCATAAAATGACAGGAAAGAAAAGGTTAATATTAGGAATGTAGTTCCAAGTGTTTTTCAGTAATGAGTTCTGCAAATTTTTCTTTAGCAGATAGAAAGTGTAGTCCATCTATGACTACATTTCATTTATTTATAAATTTTTACAACGACGCACAGTGGGCTGGAATCGAAAAAACCTGGACAAGGGGCTAAAAATGGTTTTCTTGAGTGTGGTTATTGAAACTTGGCATAGTTATTGCAAAATGACTGAATTTTATGTTCCCGCTCGTCGTATTTTAAAATTTTCAGGCGTCAAATAGATACAGGGCGTCAAACTTGAGAAATGTTCACCAAAACGGGAAGTTTCGGATTTTTCGGAAAAAAGTTCCAGTTCGTTTATATATAGTTTCTTTTGAGAGAAGCTGTTGGAAAAAACAACACAGCAGTAATCTAGCATTACTCTTTGTCTTTCAATTCGCTGACTGATTCATGCTCTAAGATGATTCTTTGGTTATTTAAAGCAACAAAATGGCGGACACCTTTTTCAGACAAATTTCGTGATAAAGTAAGGAAATCAACTAGGTAAACGGCGATGGACTATCAAGTCTCTTATACCACGTCAATCTACAGGGCTTCTAGATATGGAATCTGAAGAGACTGTTTCGTTTCACCTGCTACCCTGTGATTTCGGTGGACTTTTCCTAAGCGCTGCGCGGTCCGGCTGGGCGCTGTAGAATCCCCAAATCCGGTTTCGGTGTCTTTTTGGTTAGGTTGAGTCGCAAATTTTGCTTATTTTATGTTTAATTCTGGCAAACCATATTAAAAACTTATTTTAATACACTTTAAGATATGAGTTTGAGACCATTAATTTAGATAATAAATGCGGAATTGAGAAATTTTGGCACATTAGAAACATTGGTCTATATTATATTTTTACCAGTAAAAATAACTCTGGCGAACTTTATATTTTCTATGCTGGTCAAAAATACTGTTAACAGATTGAGCAATCTTCTCATCTGCCAATTTAGCCGGTCCTTATTTTATGGGCCCTGAGTTAAGTACGGATTACGGCACTCTAGTGGAATGCCAACATCCGTACGCATCCGCCCCTTTGCTAGGGCTATTGGGCTCCTGCCTTCGGAGTTGTTAGGAAAGAGGAAATATTTTGGAAGTTTCAGTTTTAGTCTTTCTTTGAAGGCAAAAAGTTAGTTTCTTGTGCTTTTGGTTTTCAGATATCCTGCCACAGTATTTTGGCTTCATGAGACTCCACGAGATACAACGACGATCCGTTTGCCCTGGGGCTGTTATTTGGAAATCTCTAGCTGATCCATCACATAAAGTATGAGCAATATATTAAAATAAGAAAAATATGGTTAAATGGCGTCTAAATAAGATTTTTAGAAAATCTGATAATTTTTTACCAAGAGTGATAGGAATCTTAAATGTTTTTATGCCGAAAATTGCGCATCTAAGTGAATTTTGTAATTTTTATCATTCAACATGGAGAATTAAGCAACAGATCCTTATTTATTTCCGTTCTTTAAATAGTCTTTTACTTGACGTTTATTGAAACATAGAATTGTCTTTTGTGAAATGCATTTTCCCGAAATTACTTGATTAGTGATTCTTCAAGTAGTTATAAAAGAGAAGGAAACCAAATCAGTCTTGGATCGAAAGAATCATCTGCTGAATTTTTTGATTCGCAAGTTGAACTTGAAAGATTAAACTCTGATGTGAATGATTCTCTTAGGTACTGCCTTGCTCCATATCCAGAAGGGATTTCCGTTTCGGAAGAGACTTGCGAAGTGAATTTGAAATCTCTGCTAACACATACATCGTCAAGAATTGTAGCTTCAATATCAACAGTACAAGCCTCAAAGCGTAAAATCAAATGCGCTCTAACCTGCAAATATGGTTTCGATGGAAGCTCTGGCACTGTACTGTATAAGAAAGGATAGCAACAGGAGGGAAAATCGTACGAGTTCTTATTCGTGAGATCTCTCGTTCCTCTCCGTTTAGTCAACGATAATACAGGTGACTAGCACTAATTCAGCGTTTGACTCAAACTTAAACTTAAAAGAAAGACAACTTTTATCTAGTCATTTCAATAATTTTGTTTATTATATTACATTAAGGTAAAATAATATGGCCAAATCCGCGGCCATCCTCAACATGTTTTGGCAGCCGATTCGCCTTCAATGGAAGAAGGAGACGAAGAGCATTCCGAAGATGGAATACATTTTCCATTTTTTCAAGCTACTGCTGGGATACTGCCTGTCTCTACGTAAATTTGTATCATTGGTACTATATCCCTCCAACAGAACATAAAGTATTAATTCATGGAACAGGAATATCAAAAGATGCGATTCTTCCGTTGAGAGAGCTATCAGAAGAAGCCATGCAAGCTAGAAACAAAGATATCAGGAGGTTTCGGGTAAGATTCGCGAGGAAACACTCGAGAATAGCCACTAATGATGATTTAATAAAAAGGCTGCTGGTAACATCAGATGCCAGGTTTACTATGTAAGGCACATTGAAATCCAAGAAGAAAAGGATCCTAACAACAGAGTTAAGAAATCTCCTGATCATGGTCGACCGAGAGGGTGAGTTATTTGAATCCGAGGATTCAGATGAAGAACCTTCTGACGACTGAGCGGGAGGCACTTAATAAGGTAATGAAATACGTTAATTACAATTAATAATTGAGATTTCAGCAGCCATTCCGACAATTAAGGTAATATATGTAAAAGTCACAAGAATATTAACAATTTTAAGAGTTTTTATACGTATTAAACTAACTAACAAACAATTTCCCTAATGTGCCAAAATTTCTCAATTCCGCATTTATTATCTAAATTAATGGTCTCAAACTCATATCTTAAAGTGTATTAAAATAAGTTTTTAATATGGTTTGCCAGAATTAAACATAAAAGAAGCAAAATTTGCGACTCAACCTAACCAAAAAGACACCGAAACCGGATTTGGGGATTCTACAGCGCCCAGCCGGACCGCGCAGCGCTTAGGAAAAGTCCACCGAAATCACAGGGTAGCAGGTGAAACGAAACAGTCTCTTCAGATTCCATATGTAGAAGCCTTGTAGATTGATGTGGTATAAGAGACTTGATAGTCCATCGCAGTTTACCGAGTTGATTTCCTTACTTTATCTCGAAATTTGTCTGAAAAAGGTGTCCGCCATTTTGTTGCTCTAAATAACCAAAGAATCATCTTAGAGCATGAATCAGTCAGCGAATTGAAAGACAAAGAGTAATGCTAGATTACTGCTGTGTTGTTTTTTCCAACAGCTTCTCTCAAAAGAAACTATATATAAACGAACTGGAACTTTTTTCCGAAAAATCCGAAACTTCCCGTTTTGGTGAACATTTCTCAAGTTTGACGCCCTGTATCTATTTGACGCCTGAAAATTTTAAAATACGACGAGCGGGAACATAAAATTCAGTCATTTTGCAATAACTATGCCAAGTTTCAATAACCACACTCAAGAAAACCATTTTTAGCCCCTTGTCCAGGTTTTTTCGATTCTAGCCCACTGTGCGACGCTTGGGCATATTTACAAGCTGATGGTGTAATGTGTGTCATCCAAAATTCCATAACTTGGCCATTGCAAAAATATGTGTCAGGTATCGATATAACAGTAGTATTAATGCACCCCTAAAATTTATATCTTAAAACTAACTAAACCTAATTAAACATAATTACGAAGGAAATGATTTGAGACATTTACAATTAAATCGAAATACGTACAAATTATATACATATGTGTACATTACCATAAAAGAGGTGAAAGGGGATTTCTGCTGGTTTATTTTTTACATTTTGTAATTGTTTTGTTTAGATTTCTATATATATATTTTATTTTTTATGTGGGTTTTGTTCTTCATTTCCTATTTTTTCACTACTGTTTTTTATACAGACAATTCTAAAAGTTTTTTTTACAAACCTTAGTGAGTTAAGCAACTAAAAGGTATTGGTAATTTACTGTTAGTAAAACAGGATTTAAAGAATTAAGTATATAAAAACGAAAAATAAATAAATTGCACTACATTTAAGCTATTTTCTTGTTGTCGAATATTTTTACAATGCCTAGTACTAATAATTTCACAATCCCAAGTTTTGGAAAAGAGGGAATTATTTTGGTAAATTAGTTTTTGGTGGAATTTTTTGACTAGTTTTCCTACAAATTGGGAAAAGGGAGAATATTGTGATATGTTTGTGTTTCCGTTAACTCTTCGACTCGAAATTCAAAACTAAATAGTCTAACATTTAACCGTTGTTTGCTAGAACCACAATCTACTACGTATCTCGATCGCATTTAGCAATGCGGATGCTCTCCCCATCTTCAAACATGAGTGGCAGTTCGCTTGAACTCGAGAGTGAAACTATTTTGCCTCCCATGGTTCCATCCCCGTTAAACCTCCTTCCCTCCATCCCTCGTGTCCACTCGACACTTCCGCCACCTAGCGTCTGAAGAGGAGCCTGCGCACTGATACCCCCCTCCATCCGCCCCCGCCTCAACCTTGAGTCAAACAACACACACTCGGCAAAAAACAGTTCCGTTCGCGGCTACTTCGCGATCAGTCGATCCCTTCCCTCGCTCACAAAAAAAGAATAAGGGGAACGCCAAGTCTTGGGCACGTTCCTCCATGGATGCCCGAGGGATCTTCAATGGTAACTGAATCGGAAGGCGGAAACTTCCGCGCTCCTTTCCGGTCGGACAAAAAGTGAGCGATGGGCGAAGAGAGTGCGCGGGAAACGAAGGAGAGCTCTTCCGAGGAGGCGTCGAAGGCCCGCAAAAGCCCTTTCCCTCACGTGAGGCTCCTCTACTTCACGGTGGTGGTCCTTTTCCTTGCGGAGGTGGCCTTGTCCTTTGCCCTATATTCGTACGTGTCCCACGTGGAGGAAAAGTGCCTGGAGTCTCGGAGGAGGGGTCGGGAGGAAGGCGTGGAGTTGGGGGGGAAGGGGAGGAGGGCCAAGAGGGCCTTCCCGGAGGACAGCAACGCGGTGCCCTCCAAGACCGATGGAACGGTAGAGTTCTTCAATCCGAAACTGAGGACGGAGTTGGAGGAGAGGGAGAGGGCCAGGCCAGCTGCAGAGGTGGCTTCGAACCCTTGGGTTTGGCTCACGTCGTATTCGAGGATCCCGGTCAGTTCTTATGCAATTTAAAGGTAGAATGGATGCGTCTTAGAAATGTCTCGGATTGTTTTTAGGTGATTTAAATTGGATGGCCTAGTTCTCTTATGGGGCTCTGATGGTCAGTAGAGCACAATACGTGTTCTGACAGGTTCACAACGCATGAATATTTCACGATTTTTATAATAAATTTAATACCGAGCTGAATTCTATAGTTGTCTTCTGCAAATATCTAAACTTGGTATATGACTCAAACAGAATTTTGAGCAAAATCGATGTTTTTAGCGTCGTTAATAACCTTACCATTAGAGTTCAATAGGTTATACTTTAAGAACCTACACATTTGGCCTAAACTTACCCTAATATTTATATGAGCTTGAGAAACATTTTTATACAAGTATCTGGCGAGCTTATAACGCTGAAATATATCCCAATTTATAGAGTGAATTTTATTTCGGACTGAGGTTACTCGTTGTCTTCCGCGAATATTACACATTTCAATAAAACTGAAATAGAAGTTTGAGACACATGGATTTTTGTAGAGCCGTTGATAAATTTACAATCACAGTTTCAAAGGATATGTTTTAAGAACATTAACACTAAGCGTGCAATTACTTCAGTATATAGATGAAATCGGGAAACTTTGATTTGAATAAAAAGTGAATTTAGATACGAAAGGAGGTCAAGTCACCACCGACGTAGGAAAGCGAAAAGTTATTTGAAGTTTATTTCAAGCGGATGAAGAAACCTCACCATGCCTCTACTATATAGGACGAAAATGTATCTTGTTAGCGGGATATTCAGAATGGAAAATATAGAAAATCACAATTCTATGTAAGTTTTATGCATACTTTCCGGCGCTCGAGCGGAGAACCACGAGAATTGGGTCAGCGGTGTAAGAACGACGGCGAGTTTTTTCGACCGAAAAACGTAGAACTCAAGCATTTACCCCGCGGTTGCATTCGCTTTTCTTTTCCAGGGGAAATTCGACCAGACGATGAGGCGATGTTATTCGGGGATTTTTCTTCCGCGCCGAAAATTGATTCGGAGCACCTCGAAGCGGAGTCATGCATTCCATTCTCTTTAAAAAGGTTTTTCGTGAGGATTCGGGAATCCTCGGGAGAGGCGCGCGCGAGTAAGCGGACGTCTGCCCCAAGATAACTCTCCCCCGCTATCTCCGACGGCTGGAAAAGTTGAGAGCCGCACCGGAAGAAGTTTTGACGGCGAATCTGCGGACGCGCAGTTGCAGTGAGATAATATAACGCCCTGCGAACGAGAAACTCAACGCGGGGAAAATACAGAATGTGGTCGTACATTTGACGAATCATCCACTTCGAAAGGATAAATTGAAAGGAGTAAAATTTAATAATAATTGTTATTGTTATTACATGTATGCTGCAGTTAGACTACTGTCAGCCCCTATAAATTCAAGCAAGATACAATGCATACAAAGATTTAAAAAATTCTAAAAGCAGTCCTACAAGTACCAAAGTTTTAAATTAACATCACTATATAATCACAAACAGTAAGAGTCAATTCATGAATTATACCCACCGGTACACCCTCCATCACCTTCATACCATTATAAGTATATCCCACCATCACAGTTACCATATAGTTTACATTTGTACTTTGGATTTGTCATTTACACGAAATAATGATCAAAACATACCTAAATCCGCATCAATATCCATAACATCATCAATGCAACCACCATAGGACACTCTTAAACATATTCGAATTAAACAAACATAATAATAACAAGATTTCTTAGTAGATAAATCTAAGGGTAATGCAAGGTAATAAGACATATTTAGCTTATCTATCCCTCCTCAAATCAACTCTTCTATGCCGAAAAACTAAATTGAACATTTATAATGCACTAATAAGATCAGTAGTTACGTATGGCACTGAGACATGGGTCCTATAAACAGAAAATGAAGAAACATTAAGAAAATTTGAAAGGAAAATAATAAGGAGAATCTCCGGCCTAGTTAAAGAGAGAGAAAGGTGAAGAATCAGAATGAACTGGGAAATAAATGAAATATTGGAGGAGAAGGTTATAGTTAGGTTCTCCAAGTCTATGCGAATGTCACGGTTGGGCCATTTTGAGAGGATGGAAGAATGCAGGATGGCCATATTGTTGATGAATAGCAAGATGGATGGGAGGAGGAAGAGAGGAAGACCACGCAAAAGATGGCAGCAAGATGTTGAAGAGGACCTGAAGACAATGGGGATTTGAAGATAGAAAGAGAAAGTAGAGAGTAGATCCGAATGAATGCATGTAACGAAGCCAATATCCACACTTGGCTGTTGTGCTATAGATGATAACGATGCTGAGAGGATGAAATGGCTTGTGGGAAAACATTAGTAACTCATCGGTTCATTTTTAATTCATCGACGATTAATTTTGAAGTTGGAAAGAGTGGCGATCGGCGAAATATTTCCCATCAAACTTTGAATCGCCTTTTTATTAAACGACCGTCGTTAAATATGTATCGGTGGATAATGACGTGCAGGGGTTTTTGTGAGAATTTAAATAAAACCCCGGCTTTTTTCACGAAGGAAAATTTCGAGGTCGAACGAATGTGACGAATTAGAAATTTTTCTCTAAAATATTCATGTAAACCATTTGTTCGTTTGCTCAAAATTTATCGCGCTAAATATTCTTCCATTAAAAATCAATCCATTCGTTACAAACATTGGGTTGAATTGCAATTACCTTGCAAATTACTACATTCTCCCTCTATACTGTGACTCGATACAGAAACACTTGTATTTCAACATAATTTATTAGTGACAGCCTTTTAAAATTTCGATTTCAGTTTGATATGATTAAAATTTTTCAATGCTTAATGTTTGATAATTTGTCCTTTTTCAGCGTTTTCAGTTTCAAGAGAATTATGTACGCAATAAAATTATAATATTCGCTTTTTGAGTCGTGGAGTGGAAATCGATACCAATTTCCAATTTTCACTCCTGATGGCTTTGTCCTGTCGTTATATTTTTATTAGCATGATTTAATGATAAATATTCGAGCTTTATACAATGGAAATAAATTAGCTCTGAATATTGAAATGGCAGTTTGCTTCTTTTGTTTTTTTATATTGAAAGGAGATTGAGTGCAACGCTTACAGTTAAATAATTAACATCGTCCATTAAAGGAAATTTCAAAACATCAAACACACTCTTTGACAAGTGTTAATGTATAAATGTTTTTTTTTCAAATAGTGAAATGAAATTAAGTTTTACTAACACTTCAAACACTCTGTAACATATAATAGCTGGATAAATATTCAAATTTAAACTTCCGTTGAATTCTAAACGACACTTTCATGCTGAATTTATTTGTAAATCGTTTATAGCAGATAATGATAATAGAGAATAAATTACTACAATATTTTACCAACGGTCTACTCAACTACGCTAGTAACAGGAGAATGTATTAAGTTTCTTTCCCCACATAATATATTGCCCAAATTCATATAAATAGCGTTATTGTAATCTTAAAACGTAAATCGATCTGATACTCGTAAGTGTAAATTTGTAAAATCACTCCAAACTGTACTACTTGATATTTACTATATGTCCAATAGAAGAAGGGGCTATTATTCTACTACTGAACTTCGTTTCGTAGGATTATTATCGTCATTATTAGACGAAGAAGTTAGAGTCCGACTACGCGACGCATCCTTCTAATTTACGGAATCCCTGGACATAACTGGATTTCCATTTTGTCGATGAAAATGCCCCGGACGCCAGCAGTCTCTCACAGTAAATGCCCTAAATAATATCCATTTTCGCAAGTCGTAAATCCGTACTCATTCGATGGGCTTTCTCTCGTTCGACCACGTGTCTTTTATAACATACTAGCAGAAGTACCCGTTGATTCTCAACGGGGAAATCCAAATTGATAATTACTCTTGGTACAGTCTTGATCGTAACAGTTGCCAAATAATTTTTGGTACATAGCTAATTCCGCACTAAAATTATTTCCAAACCAATAAACAAAAAAAAAAATAAAGTCATAATAAAGTCTACAAAGTCATCTAAATATTATATCTCATATCCTTTGAATGAAAAATTTCTCCGATGAGGACAACATTCGTTTAAAGATTGTAAAATATATATTCGAAGATCACATTATGATAAGCAGCACCACATTTAAGGAGACATTTTCAGAAATGCACAAATTGATATCGGAAACGATGATTAAACACGACAGAAATATATTATATATTATTCTAAAACCACCGATGAATATTCTTTGCTGAAAGTAAGTATATTATGTAGCTGACTTGTACACCAATATTAAAATGCGTAACATAAACATGAAGCTCATCAAATAACACAACTGCAATCACAATGCCAAAACAGAATCAAAAATTAAACACCAATAACCGAAAGATAGTAAATGTATAAGAATTGGAATCACTTGAAAAAACCACAATTCATAACTTTTTTTATTCTGCGTATAACAAAACATAAACTTGCTTTACCTCTTCAATGAAGGGATACGATGTTGGAGATTTGCTACAGCTTTACAAATCGCCGTTTAACTCCAACACTGAATCTGGGAAATCTTTACAATATTCGCTAAATCTATTTTCGTCAAGCGCTAAATATTTATCAATGTAAATTGATAAGTTGTAATACGTAATGCAGAAGATTATATTAAAAACATCTGAAACTTACCAGGTTTTTTAAGGCATTCAGTTGTATTGATCGAGAAAAAGCAATTTCATCTAACAAACTACTATAAGCCCATTTATCCCACGAAATAGTCAGTGAACAATTAAGTTGATATAAATAAAACTTGGTTGCTACAGACGCTTCCATAAAATTTAAAATCTTTCTTAAATACTAGTATTCGTATGTTTTTACACTGGATTCTTCACAGTATATCGTTCATAGCTGCAGTTACTAATATCTCCTTAAATTTCTCCCTCTTTATATAATCTATCACTTATTCTTAACATTAATTTGAAGTATGCATATTTTCTCAATTTGTTCTTACGTATAAATACATGAGCTGAGGACTCAACAATCGCCTTGATCGTCAGAGGGATGGGTTGTTTACGACCTCAAAATTTCGATAAAATATTCACGTACTTTACCAAAATGTGCACAATTTTGAATCTAAAATGATATTTCTTGACCAAAGTAAAAATCTTCATTCTGTTTTCCTTTCTTTTGGCGCTTGATTCGACTTTCTAGGACCATTATTTCTAATTTAATTTTGCAATAGAAATGAACCCTGCTTCGAAAAAAATGACCTCTAAGTGTATCTCTTATGAAAACGTTTTAACCCGTCTGGGTTCGAACCGTGGACCTTAGGGAAATAAAAAGTATACTCTGCGCGGGGTCGACTTTTAATAATGTAGAAAATTTCAAAGTTTTGCGACTCTCGGTTCTTGAGTTTTTAGCGAACATACACACACACACACACCCACACTCTATGTTATATATATAGATGTAGGACATTGAATAAATGGTGTTTTTCTTCACATCAATCTGCTGGAAAGTTCACGCCTGGTTAGCTCGATCACTAGCAGTGACGGTTCTCTACGAAAATAGAAAAATCAAATTTTTGGCCTAGTTTCCTCATCCGTTTCTAAAGTTAACCTACTGTGAGAACAGGATAGAACGTTGCATCAAAGGCAACGTTGTTGATGGAGAAATTGTCTAAGACCTCAACCTGGTATTACTAACTTAGATGCTAAAAGGAATATTATATCGGTTCTCATGAAGTAATCTTTCTTATGCTTCCCTTGAGGATAATGATCCCTCACCTGTGAGAAACCTGCTTTTTCATTAAACTGATACTGACTTAGTCCTCACTAACGTTATTTGTAAGTTATTAAGTTAAGTAAGTTTTTACGTGTTTAAGTCTTCACGCTTGAGATAGCCTTCAGAGAGTGAAATTTAATTTTAAGGACCCTTCATGTCAGTAAATAATCTTGTTGTTTTATTTGTGTGGATCTTTTTCTTTAAATATAGGGTTAAAAATATTTATTCTTCCATTACTATATATCTGTAGAGCACTTCAAATTGATGGAAGAGCTTAAGTGCGCATCAAAATTTTATTTTACAGCATTTCCTAGGAAAGATACTGACTCTCACATTGGTGAGATGAGTTACTCGTAGAAGCGAGAAGTAACCTCTTAAAATCTAGGGCTATGGAACCTGTTGACGAGTACGGTCCTCCAAATATTTTTAAGAGCTATCTTTTTCAATTCTCGGTTTCTGTTCAGTCCTTCCCTGGCAAATTAGGCCTGATCTTAAACTGCCATTTTTATCATTGAAACTTACGATATAAATCCAATTTTGTTTCTAAATTTATATTTTGCCCTTTTGGCCGATATTGTAACATTTTTCTCGCTGTAGATAGATCTTCAGTTATGTATTTGGTTTTAACGCTTTTCATTCGACAAACTTCTATTTTAAGAAACGAATCGGAAACGAAATTAAATTGAATTCTGATTGCTGGTATATGGACAATAATGACGCCAAACTCTTCTTTTGATATCTATTGATTAAACAATTTGTAATTTGTGCATCAAATTTTCTGCTTAAGCATGAAATATCTTCGTGTGATCCTTATCACTTAAACAGTTTATGATGATTTTAGTCCGCTTATTTTAAATTTTTCGATGCTGTTGAATAAACTGTATCTATCATAGTGACAGTAAATTAGCTTAGCGAAGTATATATCTGTATAATTGATGTCATAATACCTTTAAGATTATATAGTTAAGGATTTAATACTTACTTTGAGAATTCGCCTAAGGGAAATTAGAATAATAGTCATTATACATTGTCAGTATACTTTCAAAATTCGTTTGGAATCGTCTTATCTCCGTTATTGTAAACTACTTGTTGAATATATGACTCTTTTAGTGAAAATAGATGATACTCGATGAAAATGCTGCTAAGTGAATTATGTGACGTTCTTGACACCGTAGTCTGATCTGATACTAAACAGATTTGACATTTGTAGATCAATTACTGCAATGAAATATTGGCGAAAAAGACGGAGTTTAGTAAATAATTAACAGTGACCAAGTTTCCAAGGCGACCTATCAACACTACTATGAATGACGTTCGATTTTTTTAGAGAAAAAAAAGCAGTAGCGAAGTTAATGGCTGAGCGTTATCGTGGAATTAAAGCAATTCTTCCCTCCAGCAGGACTGAGCAGAGGGTTAGATGGCTTGAGACAGGCTTAAGGAAAAAATGCAAAGAATTGAGAGGGTAAATGGTTCGTGCAGAAGTAGAAGAAGAGGTATTAGCAGAGGATCGGAAACTAGAGCGAGGAGATTAGGGATGATGAGGGAGAACGGCCTTCCGAAAACTAGCCGACTCAGGCAAAAGACGAATAAGAGCTTGTAATCCTCTGTGTTATATATTCGGGCCACTGAGATCATGGAAGAGGAAATTTCATTACCAATATTTTTCGAATGGAGGATAATAACTCTTATCGCTATATTTTTACCATCCACGTAGATATTCATCTTTCGTTTTTGTAACACAGGTCAATAAGGAGTAAGAAACCATAGTGAAGAATTTAAATGACTATTATTTCACTTTGCATTCTCACAATGGAATGATTTTGCTACTCACTTATTCTTAGAATTTATTCAACCTTGTAGTGGATATATCTTTGACCGCTCAATCATTCAATAATTAATTAATTTTGAATGGTACGGGGATGTTATGCCTTTCATGATTCAAATTGTCTAGCTGAAATATGACACTCAGAGAATCATTTAAATGTTATCAACTAATGAATGAAAAACCAACTTATACTGCTACTCATACTTAAGTACTTTAATACATGATATTTTTAAAAATTTCACTACAATATTTTAAATAACGGTTTTACAATTTTTGGCTCACTAGCGTAAATGTGCTATGGCAGTATAAGGACTAGGTTTCTCTAAATTAAGAGTGGAGATAACTACGTATTGACTATCTCACTTTATCAATTATTCGTATTCACCAAATGCGGGTACTTAAGAGTTGAGTACGACAAAGGGGATTGCCAATCTCTAAAATTAACTAGAAGATAGAAGCGACGGAAATTAAAAATTATGTAATATGCATTGTAACTGAGGTTCATAATCGAATTTACATTATATTCAACAAAATGTACGCGTGATATCAATTTTTAAACTTTCGTATTTTTGTAATGAAATAAAATAACCTAATTCTCTCCATTTTGTATTTGAAAGATTTTCTGAGTCTACCATTAGTTTATTCACAATCCAGCGTCATTTACAATATTGCATACTAAAGTTTATAAAACAAATATAAGTAGTTCTCCTCGTCTTTTTTCATCTATTGGTTACGAATTAATTTTACCAATTTCGTATCCTCCCAGAATAAACACCTGAAGCAGAGCAATACCAGAAGAATTTGTTTTTACTCCAAAGAACCAGCTGCGTGTTTCTTTCTAATGAATTTCAAATTTGCTCACTAGGATATAAAACACACTACGTATTTAAAGTTATTATCCGAGTGAAAATCATGTTAACGAATGATCTTTACACCTTCATTTAATTCCAATAAACCAGAGGCTCATTCGGATACTAATTCAGATTCATCAAAATCGTGACTTTTAATACTACTGACAATGAGATCGTAGCCTGAACTGTAAGTATCTGTGTTTGCTATACGACTTCTCCATATTAAAGAAATCGTCGCATCTCTTCAGAAGTTTTACAAGACTCTTTCAACTGTTCTTCATGCATAAAAGTCTCGGAAAAGATGGAACGAGGGTCTCAAAGGAGCAATAGAACCAGAGCATTACAATTTCTTTTCGAGTTTAATTAAGGAATCCTCCTACGACGACCTCTCCTTGCTTGCATAAGAATAATTAGTTTGCCTTATGGGCACTACGACTTTGTTTATCTTTCGTATATTTTTCTTAGCGCTATTTAAGAGCGTAATAGACATTCAGGTAAAATTATCTCTTTTCCTAGAATTTGCTTGAGACCAAGACGCCGTTTCATATTTTATAGGCCCAAGGGCTATATTTTAATTCCCATAGAAACGAGCCCAAAATTATGCCAGAAAGAAGGTGTTCTTTTCATTGAATATGTTCGTTCATTTAAATCAGTGAACCACTTTTCTCCTTATATGACAACTTAGGTTTATGAACTTGATAATTCGGAAAAATTTGTTTCCTTGGAGAAATTTTCATTATAATTACCGCATTAAAATAGAACATTTAGGAAATTCGGATGGAAATTTTCTCGAAAGACTGAATAATATTTGCTTCAGAGTAAACTCTTACGGCGTATTTTACTTTCAATAAGAACTATGCAAAAAGTCGTGACCTAGTTCGATGATTAGTTGTACATACCAAAAATTCTAAAATGATCGCCCGTTTATTAAATCTAGAACTTTGAGAATGACATGCCCATTATTTTCAATATCTGCAAATTTTATATTACTTACCATACAAATAGTTGTCTCCTAAATTTACAGCAAGGCCGAGCATATTCTGTAAACAATCCTATTCGTATGATGACAATAGAATGTATGTATGTACTTAACCAGAGAAATCTGCTCCTCTCGCAAATTATGACGGCTTGGTGATGACGCCAGCGTGTGGTGGCAAATACCCTCGCTGTCTATACGCCCTGAGAGCTCTGTACAACTTGCGTTGTTGCTGGAAATCTGGCTTCCTTATTGATAGAGATGATAGATGTAAAACGCAGTAAAGCCTCTATATGTTGTCTGAACAATGAATAAGCCCATGTGTACTAGATTAACGTAGATTTTTAGCGATATTAATATATTTACTAAAAATATAATGGAAATTTAAGTCAGATTTCATTTCTGTTTTCTCCAGTCATACGCTACAAGCGCCAATGCAATACGCTGGAAGGCGCACAGTACGTATGTAGACATATATCTGTTTTGAGTCGGATTCCAAACACACGTTCGCGGTCACCCGTATGGATTCCCACGGGGGAGGTCTCTATTTGGGATAGAATTGGACCCATTTCGAGTTAAATATCTGCCCATAAGTTCACAATTTCCCTGAAGACGTCCGTGGCATAATTTACGCTTTAATGGCGGCATACTGCGTCCGAGGACTCGTATGACGCCTAATAATTCGCCTGGACCCCTCTCTCCACTCATTCTCACGTATTCCCGTCCACGTTTGCTTCTTCGTGACGGAAGTTCAAAAAATGGTCCATTCTTAACAATGCCTCATGGATATGCAAACGCTTTTCCTGGTAATTGACGTGAGTTCTTAACCGGAAGCACCTATGTAGGACACTATATAATATTAGACGACATTGAACAACAATATTGCATTTGTGCTTAATAAGTTCTAAAATTGCGTGGTACGAATTGTAAAATAACTGTTTTCAGTCTCTCTTTTAATAATCTATAATCCAAGTAACTGGTCGCAGCCAGTAATAAATTAAAATTAAAAATATGTACCCAGATGGGTCCCGCCGATAAACTGACAAACCATATTTGGTTTGGCAGGACCCAAATGGGTAAATTGTATTTCACAAAAAAATTGTAATTGTAATGCATATATTCTACAGAAGATTAAGTTGACGAAAATGTATCTTCTCTATTTTTAGTTTTGTCTGTTTTGCTTTTTGTTTTATATTGCAAATTGTATTGTATATAGTACTGTATGTAAGCGTATTATACAGTATTGTACATAAAGCTTAAGAACAGATTTAATCAGAATGTAAAAATAGACTCAAAGAAAGCTTACGTTTATGACTGCAATTGCTATTTATAAGGATAAGGTAAATTCAAAATGAACTGTTGATGGCTTAACATAAAAAGATTGACTAAAAGCTGCAAAGATAGTAACTAACTATGGTAATAATAGACTACGCTTAACGACGTCTGCTGTAATTGCAAAATTTCATCATATATCAATTCAAAAAGCACATTGTGCATAAGTGCCATAGTTCTAAAATTTTATTTCTTCGAAAACTTGGCATTATGGCATTGATTGCCAATTTTTCAACCTTTCGTAATAAAAAAATATAACGAGTAAGCCAAAAGTTAAACACTACCACTGATTTGTGAAAAATGACGTTGGAGTTGCGAGTTTCATAAGTTTTAATGTTTTCCCTGCGAACTATCAATTATAGCTCTTTGAGTACCAGATTGTATCTCTTATTTTTTATATGTATAAATGAGAACGTATAAATTTATGGGTTTGTGAAACTTCTGGTAATTTATTTCCAATATTAACGTCCACCTCATATGTTGCAACCCGTTTTGTTCTCAACTAGAGGATTTATTACACTTAGGAATCTCAATTTAGGATATATATTCCTTTGGAATTTCAGTCGTAACATAATTTTTCACGTAAGTGCCCACTTTAGAATCCCAGGCATACGAAAGTTTAACAGGCTTCGCCGGTTCTCATAATAGTAGTTCTAAGCCTTCTGAATCATTGAGTTTCCTGTAATACTATTTTCATTGAGTTATGACCGACGTATTTTTGAAATGGCTTTATAAATGCTCCTAGCAGGTGCGTACTTCCTTGAATAATTTATTACCTTACATATCTTCCTGGACCTCGAAATTCTGCTGATTCTTTAAAACAGTAATACGCGATTATCCATTTATTATCATACCTCGGTCTTGGCAATAAGAAACACCATTTTTAATGCACTTTAATTTTAGCTCACCATGATTTATTAGGTACATTTGTTGAAAGCATTGAAATATACTTTGTGGCTTTCATATAATTCTGCCGCCCATCCTTCTTTCTTTGAGGCAAATTCTGTAACAATTAATAGATATAAGATGGAATCAGATATTTAAAAATCGTTAAGTATTCAAAATTAATATTGTTTGTTGTTTTATAATGACACTGGATCATTAGTAGAGTTCTTCGCTAGTGACAATATAGTAATGTGATTGAATCGCGTAATATAGAGGTTTCAATCTCAAAGTAGATGAATTTATATAGAATATGTAGCTGAATTACGTTAAGCCGATTATATTGTTCTAATTTAGAAGTATTATATAGAATATGTAGCTGAATTACGTTAAGCCGATTATATTGTTCTAATTTAGAAGTATCATTTACAGTAAAAGGTTAATTGAATACCGGTTAGCAATTAAAGAAACGAAAAAAGAAAAAAAAAGAAAGAAACTAAACAGATCACCAAGATGATAAACACTTTGAATTTGAAGATGTACAAAAGACGACTAAAGCTATTAAAGTTCTCTATTAGCCACGTTGTGTGCTAACAAAATACTGAAAATTAGGTCTGGGGTGCTCGAAGAAAATGGAGGCTTCCAATTAGCGGAGTAGCATACATTAACATGAAATATCACGAGAAACTATGAAAGAGTTAAATGAATCGTTGGAATGTTCAGCTCTTTCGTTGATGATGCGCATGTTTATCCACTTCTCAATTCAAGTCTTCTCTCGGTACTATACCGTCGAAATTTGACTTCCGCATAGCTTCGAAATAATCTTTAACGCTGACTTACTTCGAAAATCTTCTCTGATATTCTTCCCTATACTTTTAGGTCTTACAAAATTATATATATTTTTGATACATTATCCATAATTTTCATAATTATTAAAATTTTACCTTAACCTATAAACGCTGTGTAAAACTATTGATCTTGATATAATTTTCAAATATTCACATTGTGTTTTGTAATTATCCTTTTTTCATTTAAAAATGACCTTTACTTATGTTTTAATATACAAATAGTTGTAGCTTTTCAACCCTCCCTAGGCATAAGAGTTAAAGTATTTTCATCTTTCTTCATTCTTTAGAAAACCAAAATTATTTTTAGACTTCGCATTATTTTTTTCGTTTCTCTCTTACGAAACATATTACGGATAAACTCAGGTTCAAGAATAAATTGGTAAGTTACATCATCAGTTTAAGTAGGTTAGGCCTAAAATTTTAGCATAATAATTTTAAGCAAACTACCTAGAAACTGTTTTTTGAAAACGTTGTAATAAAGAAGCATTTGTTCCAGAAATCTTGAGAATAAAGTTAAGTTTGAAATTTTGAGATCACTCCAGTAATTAAACTTTACTTTCTAATGGTCAATTAAGTTCCCTAAAAACAAATACCAAGTTTTGAATACTGTAATCGTTTTAGTTGAAATATCTTAATTGAGGTGACGAGTTGATTTGTTGCATGCCTATTATAATTTATCAGAAGTAAATACAGATGGCAAGGAATTTCAAATATAGGCGATTTTGCTGTTTAATTACAATTTCTTTCTTTTTTAATTTTTGCTCTATGAGTCCCTTTGTAAATATATATTTACTTCACTTCTTGCAGTAATAGTTTTATTATACTCATACCGTAGAATGTGCACATGTTTTTGACTTATCTTTGCTTAATATTCCAACTTTTATAGCACTTAATTAAGAAAATTAGTCGAAATATTTATGCCCATCATATTGCTGAGAAAGTATTCTATAATTACTGTGTAGTTAGGTTGATTCTAAAATAAACGATAAATATATGGGAGATACCAGTAAGGGTAAATAGTAGAATACGATATTCTTTTACCTTGAATGTAAGGTGTTCTTGAAGAATGGCGCAGCTTCTGAGATCTTGAAGGAGCAGATTTTTTCACCGGATCTGAGACCGGTAAAATTAGACTGGGCTAAGTAAAAGCTGCACCACTTAAGTCTTAAAGTAGCCGATTTTTTAGCCTGGCATAATTGAAACGCTCGTGAGAAGGGTAATTTTTCATGCTGAATCGCGAAAATTCGTTGCGCTTCCAGCAACGAGAATGAATCATGGCATTGAATCATAAAGGAAACTAGCCTAAATCTTTCATATATATCTTAGAATGAAAACTGACGAAATATTAATAATCGGACAGGTAGGGGGAATATTCAAAGAAAACGGGTACAGAGGTCTATTACAAATCCTTTTCATTAAATACTTCCAAAAGAACTTTGATTTCTCGTTCAAAAATTCGGAAGGTTAACTAGAAACATCCACAACGTACAATCTTGTATATTTACATTTGGTACTGAGTCAATATTTCTTTCTTTGAAATTGTTTAGCTGTGAAAAATTCTCTTAATTCGCTCCTTTAATAATTTCCTGTCATCTTGTCACGCTTGAAATAATAGATAATAAGAAATTGTTTTATGATAGAAAAAATGAAATAACAAAAGAATATAATTAATATTAGTTAAGCAGCAACAGTTTATTTCACCAACTTGTTCGATGGATTTTACTTCTTAATTATGCTAAATATCTAGGTAAAATTAACGTTGCTATTTCATCAGGTTACAAACCATTTGTCAATATTAATCTACATAAAGTTAAGGACACTTACTTGATTATTAATTGGCGATAGATGATGTAGGAGAGCTGCATTAAATAATGCTTCAATTGTTAAATCAACTCATAGCGTTGTTCATATTAGTGCATCCTTTAAGACCCAAGTCAATTCATCCCCTGAGTAAATGGCAAATTTGCTAATTTTCGTGAAAATCTATAAGTCTCCTTTATTTCACTGAATTTATGTGATCTCCATGTCAGAGTTCAAAAATAGAACACTTAACCAAGCCCTTGTTCACTTTACTTCGGAAAGCAGGTCTCAAGGTCTTTCTCAAGCTCCGAGTGACGTATCCGATTACTACATTTTGCTAGATTCGCGATTTATGGCAGGCGGAATCTGGAAAACGACATTCCGGTGTCTTCCCCTGTGATCAAAGATCCCTGCGGTCTCTTACAATGCATATTATTAGCCAAGGTACGACGGAGGCGTGCCGGGAGAGCCTAAAGGGGAGGATCTCCTGAGAGGAGTGAAGTCTTGAAGTGGGACACGGACAGTGGCAATAGGGAGTAGGAGATGATTGCTCGCAGTCTAAGGGCGCGCATGAAGACTCGTCGGCAATTCTCAAGGATTTAAAGGCTCCATATATCTCCGCTCTCTTTATCTCTCTGGCATCCGCTGGAGTTCACATTAAACGGAGATGTGCCTGAAACGGGATGACCGAGTTGAGATCGCCTTTTCAAGTTGGCATGCGCGGGTCATGGGAATGGAGGTCGCGGCGAAAAGATTTGACGGCTTTTAAAGCTGTGTTCGGAGGAGGTGAATCTTTTACTTTCTCCACGTTTAATTTTGTTATGGATTTGGTGGTGGTCTGCTGTTCCATCCCTACCTTTTATGTGAAAGCATACACATCCATTAATAGATCAATCATCGATTTGTAGTGGTTCTCAAATTTGTATTTCATGTTTTATTTAAACTAGGTGAATACGATATATATATTGATGAAGTAACTTCTGAATGGTTGTGTGGGGTTTGTAGTAGTAACAGATGGAAACTAAATAGAAATTGAATGATTTTAGACCAGTTAATCGTATCAACAGGATCAAATGCTAGTAATTAGAGGCGCAAGAATAATTTCGAGGCCCAACTAAGAGATAATTCAACTTGAAAATAAATATTTGAGTCCCCTTTTATGGCGAGGCCCTCAGCTAGCACCTAGTATAGGTATATAGTAGGTGCTAGGTATAGGTAGTATAGGTATACGTATACTTTCTTGCGTTTATTTCTATATATGGATATGAAAATGTATGTATTCATAAAAAATGCTGTCTTAATGTACGTACAAAACTCAACTCGATTACTTTTCGCGCTGGATTCAGCAAGGAAACAATTACTGGAATCTTGTTTCAGTGCTTTATTAAATTATGTCTTTGTTTTTTGCCTTAGGTTAATTATTCCTCTAATGCTTTTTTACATCATAGTTAAGCTGATCAACATGCCATCCAGATTTCGTATCATTATCAAGTGAAATGCCAAAACATTGCTCGAAACCTATCCTACTTGGGCGTATTATTTTCTTGATAAAATTAAATTTAGCCCCTTAGCTCTTTCTATCTATAGTAATCGATGTGCTTTTGACAGGTTGTGAGGGTAATATTGTAGAGAATAATTAAAAATTGATGGTCCTAGATGTTACTGTGTAGTTTCTTCACTATGCCGCAGAAGTAAAATACCCTTAAATCTAACACATACAGTTATTGGGCACCAGTTTGATCGCTTTCAGACATCATCGAGCTTGTTGACATTGTTTAAATATCGAAATTCCTCACTAACCTAAGGAGATGCAATTGAATTTAATTATTTTCAGATATATGTACGAATGTAAGCTCTAAAGATATTTAAAGTGATCTTAATTGAAATTATGGAATGAATTCCGCAGAATTGTCCCTCAAAGAGACCAAAGTTCTGCTTTGATTAGGTTTTGAGATAGAAAGAGAACGCTCACCTAGTGCGAAGAAAAGTCTTAAAATTTCAAAAAGTTAACTTTCAGCCATGCAGAAATTTCAAGAGCGTCTTACTGTGGAGGGCCGTAAAAATTCTTATGTGAGGAAAGAGTACATTTTATTGGAAGACATCACAAAAGGGGACCTTGAATTTCTACGATAGAGACGTGGAAAAGAACTCTGCCATGAAAATAAGAACTGCGCTCTTAAAAGAAGTTTTTATCTTCCTCCAGAAAGTAGTTAAATTTGCGATGTCATTAAAATATCCCATGTGAAAAATGAAAGATGAACTATTTTATTCAATTATTATGACGGAAAGACGCGGTGCAGCAAGTTAGAGATGATTTTGATTTTGATAAAGACGTCTCTTTCTGTGATGCAGTCTTTATATGGCAACAAATTAAGATATTCCTTATATAAAACTGACATTTATTAATATTCGTTTTGGGAAGAGATCGTAAAAATTAAATACAGGGATGAAAAATTAATGCCATATGATTAAAATTCAAAGTTTCATTTCCCTTATTCAATTAATACACTTTCATGAAAGTTAAAAGGTAAACACAGGCCATATTGATTTAATCATGAAATCATAGTTCAGAGGATTGTTTTATATCTAAATTGAATCACTCTAACGGAAGTAAAAAACATTATTTTGATTCCAAACTGCAAGACTCTTGAGAACTTAGGGGGTTGCCCTGTAAAGGTTTGATGATTTGCCGATCTTTTTGCAGCGCCGCAGAAAATTTTCGGATTCTTACATTGATGCATAAAAACATTTCTTGTTTATTTTGATTATATCGCAATTCGGTCTTTAGAGCAGGTTGCAATGGTCAAAAAGAGAGTAATTTGTCCGACAATTGCCAAAATATGTGAGAGAAAACTCTCAAAACCTCCCGCTGACAGTATATTATGTAATACATTTTATAATCTATCGTTTATTATTTTCTACTCTTTCTCTTTGGTAATTTTAGACCGTTTCTGACTAATCGTTTATTGATTAGTTAAGTTTGTAATTACTTTCATTTCAATGTATATTTTAATGAAAGTAAATAAAATTAATTAAATTAAATTTAACTTGTTATTTCCTTTTTCGTAAATGTAGGGTAGTATTGGTATTTTTTTTGTCTTTTATATCTAATTTAAAATTATTTCATCACTAAATTTAGTTTCCTATCTGTAGATTTCACAGGTTTTTCACGCCCCCCTTCTTAAGGGTATTTTTCTGCAGTAGTAATGATTTCCTAAGCTCGTAGATTAAGTTTCTTCAGTCTTTCTGTGAATCCAGTCTTTTTCTGTGTACCTTTTTTCAATCTCTTTTTTCAATTTTTATGACGACGGTTAGATGTAAGAAAAGGCTTTATAGTCTCAATATCACCGTGAATATAGTCGTTTACATACTATACACCTTTTCGTTTAATCTATAATTATAAACAAATTTTTATCCAATATACTAATAATTAAAACAGTATATATTAATGTACAAAGCAGGGACAAAGTGGATGGAAGAAAGAAAAAGAATTCACGGGGAAAGAATGAGAGGAGTTTAGAAGCTCAGAAAGAATAATAAAAAATGAGTCAGAATGCTTCACGTGATCCCAATACGGTCTACACACACCTAATAATAATAATGCACAAAGTGTTCTTGCATTATACTCAATGGAGAAATATAAGCATTTACTCGTGTATGTGCAGACAATAGGGAGTAAATAGAAAAAAACATACAATTTTAATTTTAGAATAAAATCCCATTGACGATCGACAGCCGAATAAATAAAGCAAAGAGAACCAACATAGAGATTATTTCAGTACTGTATTTCATCGCGAGAATTTGATAACTCTTCAGGGGAGCCCCATAACATTATCGCGCCGCCAATATGGATTGCCAGGAATCTCTAATGTGATTACGTAGGTGACCGGTTCATTTGGCTGACATCCGGCCGTAAATCAAATGAGCCAGCCCCGCTTTTTCGTCGCTGTTCGCGTCAAAGCCCATGGAAATAACGTCGTATTTCAATTTTATATCGATTACGATGCTCGTCCTCCATTTTTCATCAGCAGACTCCAAGAATTCCCGCTGAACTAATTTCCTTCAATGCACGCGCATCCGGAGAACAAAAATTCCGAGGTCTACGTATTTTTTTCCGCCGCTGTTTATGACCGCGCTCCGAGGTCGAAGTTACTCTCTTGGAGCACACCGGCGACGTAAATGGACTCAAAATTAGATCATACGGCCGTATCGATTCCCTCGCCGCCTCTCATCTCAGCCATTTGGAGAAAAGCCCTCCTGATATTGCTGGGAGGAACCCATTACGAGTAATCTAAAAGCGAAATATGAGTGAAAATATCGTAAATTCATCGTAACTAAGTATCGGGTGCTCTTATAATAGGATTAAACGATTTCCATTTGTTTAAAATTACTTACCTTTGGAAATATTTTTTGATATGGTGGTCTTACAGATGATTTTCCTGAGACTAAGATGTGATATGGTCGATTAATTTATGATTAAAAAATATTTTGTTTTTAGTATAAGTGTGAGACTTATTTGATTTAATTTACCTACTGATTTATCAAGACGTGTTGTGAAATTCGAAAGATAGATACTAAACAAAAATTAGCATCCCATGACGATAGCTAAACTTAGAAGAGAACTTAATATATTTATAAGAAATTTTTTTTAGATAAGAAATAGTTCAATTTGTCTCTTTTCATTTTAGGATTCATGCGTCGTATTGAAGTTAAATTGTAGGCTAATCCGATGTTTGATAATTGTAGGCTAATCCGATGTTTGATAAATTAATAAAACTGTATTATAAAATTAAATTTTATGTAAATAATTGCTGTTTTAGCATCTTAAATTTAAGAATTTTCATATTGAATAAGTTCAACTTATAACTGATTTGTCAAGTTAGAAGTAAGTTATGTTCAGGCTTCAAGAAATGTTTTGCTCCCACAGGCTACAATTTTCTGAAGTAGACGACTTTGGTTCTAGTTTATCAGCAGATTGTCCATGGAAAGCCATTTTAGTTGGCGAATGTAACTTCTCGTGCAGCGATTCATATTTGACATACCACTTGCATCTTAGTCCCAACATCGACTTTGGTAACCTCTCTGAAGCGGACGAAAGCAAACTTTCAACCATAAGGAACGGACATACCATGATAACCGCGACTTTTATGCCCGAGAATAAAGAGGTCTCGGACATATCTTCTCATCTACAATAGATATGCATATGGTTGAATTTCCTTCTCTCGCCTTCTTGCTCTCTTAACTAGAATGGCTTCCTCGAGGACGGGATCTGCAGGAGGGTTCACTCGCGTATCAGAGCGTTTGACATTGTTAAGTGAAGTGGTCTGTTAAGTGAGTCCTCCAGCGACCTCACTTGGAACTAAAGCCCCTTCTAAGGATGACGGAACACAAATACAATTGAGCGTGGGAGGGACTACGCGCTTCCCTATATAAATGTATACGTATCGACGACACTTTCCAATCAAAGGGTACTCGAGAATTCTGTTCAGTCTGATGTATGAGACAATGGCAAACTCCTTGCATTTCTGCATCAATAGGGTATTCTCTCAAGACAAAAGCAATTCGATACTCTCTTTTGTTACCTTGAGGGTTGAATGTAACTAATTAACCCAAAATTATTTAGTCTGTGTTTTTATCGCTCGGAAGCATTTATAAGGATTCTAGCTCTACAAGGATCCCTTGATGCGAATATTATACAAAACATTTACATTTAAACAAGTATAAATACAAACTTTCAACGAAGTAATTTTCAGTAAATTTACATTCGAGAAGGTTACGTTCATCATTAGAATAACTTGTATCATATCATTATATCATTATATACATTATATACGTGTATCATATCATTATATACATTCATCATATAAGTTCATCATTAGAATAACTTCACATAAATAAGATATTATTTAATTATGTTATTTAAAAACATTATTGAAAATTTACCGAAAAAAATGTTGCCTAAAGTTTATTGTAACTATTTCTATCTAAAAGATGTATTACCTTTTAGTAGACACGCTAAATATGCACGAGTCCATGAGTACGAGTGTGCATGGGTGTAAAACTGATTCTGGAGAATTTTCTCGCTTAAATTTAGTTTTACTAATTTTTCCCTATGTCTCTCCTAATTAAAAAAATGGAATTCCTGGAAAAAGTATGTAATTCCTAATGCACGAAAACATCATATTTAAAAAAAATATTAGATGCGTTAAATGATTTCATTTAAAATATGCATAGTCATCAAATGACATAGTCTAACTTGATATTTTTTAAATGTTAACTGTGACTTTATTGGTTTAAATGGTTTATTTATTACTAATATTTTGATTAAAAAATGTGTCAAAAACAAAGAAGGGTAAAATATGCTAAATTTATTTGTAATTGTAGAGTACAACGATGTGAAAATGGCAACGTAGTGCCACATCAAATTTGCAATTTTGGAAGATTAAGTATGTAAATATATTCCGCGGTAATTTCAGGAGAATAAAAAAATCAATATAAAGTTTTTCTTACTTTCAAAATATTTTAACTAATTTTATTTTCTGATAAAAATATGGGTCTACAAATATAAAAGTTTCAAGAAAATAAATATTGTGCGCATTTTTTTAAAATTCCCCTAGCTGTTAACCGACCAGTAGTCAATCGTTGTCTGCAAATAACTATATTAGTTTAGTTTATGGTAGATTACTACAGCCTGGTAGATTACTACGCATTTAATTTGAATATAATTTTGCGATATCACACTTTAAAATGCCATTTATGTAAGTGAACATTTGAATACGAATATTATCAAATTTTTAAAATCTCTGAAATCTTGTTAAAAATCCAGCATTAAACTTACGACACAAGTAATACTATTCTAAATGTTTTCGTTATATGTTTCATTTCGTCTTTGTTTGTTTCCTCGGAAAATATTTCACGTTCCACAGCCCTATCATATTTATAACGAACGTTTTCTTACTCATCTAATCAATTTTTTTATTATGCATTTTTTCAACAACCTCATTTTGGATATTCCATTCATAGAAAACCTTTATGGTAAGAATCAAATATCTGAGCCGTTATTTATTTTTTCTAAAATCTAGAAAAGATTTTCTTGAATTTTAATTTATTCATACATCTCATAAGATGATAAGAAAACCTTACAATGCTTTTTTTGCAATCTTGGTATGAGCGAGATATGGGAAACTCTTTTGCACTCATCCGAGTGATTTCTTACCATTCATCGAGCGAACTGAAATTCTAATTAAAATATTCTCCTCTGTAGACTTAAATCCTCCTTAAGAATGTCAAGGCTTCATGTCTCATCAGTCGTCTTGTACTTATCGCCTTAGCTTTCTCAATGATAGACCGTCAATCGGGTAGAAGATCTTTTCCAATTTAGTCCCGTCTAGATTTACACTCAACTCATCTCGGTGAACTCCATCCGAATAAATTTTATCGATCCATAGGTGATCCAAATTTACCTCACCTTACTATATTATATATATATATATATATATATATAGTATATATATGTATATTGCTCCTTCTACAATTTACGTCCTTTCCCCCGTAGTGGTTTTTATAAGCAGGAATATTTTCTGATAATGATTGGTAAATGATAACCGATTGATTAATCCAGCCATTATTACAGGCTTTAAATCTCGGAGTTCCTCTTCTCATTTACTGGTATTTGGAGAAAACAAGAAAGGATCACCATGTTTTTAAGAGCACCCAAAGTGCTTTTTGAGAGCGATGCATTCTTCCTCAGGGGTCATAAAATACCCTAAAAATAGTATTTTAATATCCATAGACGGATATTAGAGATTTTAACTTCAAAACATTCATTAGAGCCGTGTTCCAAATTTTCTTTCTTTAATCGAGCGATATTAGAAAGTAATGTGAATCTATATACGGGGATATATCCCCGAATCATTCCAACACAGAATAGCTCGAGACTGGATGTGAACCGCCTCGTTTGGCTGTAATTTATTGACCTGATGAGTTATAGATACATTCCTTTGAATAAACGGAACTATGAAAGTACGAATTCCTTTTATTGTGAGCATATTTTTATATTTGTACGAGTATGAGTTATGAATTCAGATCCATAGATTATTTCGATAATTTTAGAATTAATGACTATGAAATATGTCGTTTTCGAAGAGATTAGATACTAGGATAATTACATTGCAGTTACTTTTTCATCGAAAAGTAAACTCCTCATCACTAATTTTCCAGCTTATATTAAGCTGCATGGAATTTAAAATCTATGGAATGCTCATTATTATTTGGAACGAAATTTCGAATTTTTCACGATTTGGTAAAATCTCAATACTTTCCTCTAAATTTGTATGCTCTATTCCTTTCAAACGAAAGAAATATTTTAGATTAAAATGTCATTTCAGATAAAATATTTTTTTCATTCTTGCTCTTCAATGAATTGGAAGTGCGCCAAGTGAATCAGCGTGTTAGCTTGGATAGCACTCATCAATAAATTCAAACATTTTGAAGGAGTCCATGGGATATTGGAAATTTATTCACGGTTTAAATTCGAGATTTCCCGGGTCATGTCATTTCTAAACATTTTGCTTTCCGGATGATTTGTATTGAGTGACGGATATTTGAACTTTTGAATTGTAATACTGTTGAGTATCTCCCAATAACATTCATCTAACTGCGGACGCCGATCAGTTAGACGTTTTATTCAGCATCCGGAATGGAAAAAATATCGAGATTTAACATCCCTACGTATTCATCCCGACTGAAATTTCGACGAATTTCCTTTGTTCATCTCCACCTCATTGCCGTAGTGCGTTATCCTAATATTCTGACACCTCTTTGTTTCAGCCACGCTTTTTTCATCTCTTGCTCCAAACAAAAACGTTCCATTCAAAACCGATTCATCGCGGAAATTGGGAACATGATATTTCTCCGGAAACATTTTCCCTCCCGTGCGCTCCGCAATTCAATATAGCCCGCCCTTTTCCCAGCGAACTGCAATCGGCGCAGGTATTGAAAACTCAACTTTTCCTCGAGGTTCCAAAAAGATAAGGAGAAATCTAAGTGAATTCCGATCCCCGAAACGAAGCAATTCGTCCTCCGGTTCACGACCCCGCGCCCGGGAAGAAAGTTTTCCACCCTTTTTCAGCACAGCCCTTCTTGCCTCTGACCCCTCAGGAAAGGCAGATACCTCTAATCTGATCCCGCTCCATAACTCGATCCTCGCCTTCATGAAGACGGCCATCCCGCCTCTGGCTCTCTTCCCCATCCTTTCGCTCGCACACACTCGTCTTAACACCCGTATGCACGCACACCCACATAATCTCTCGCACCCTAGGGGGAACTTATTTAACAATCTCCGCGCGTTGCGACGTTCTGTCCTGACCTCTGGGCGACCTCTCCCCGCACTTTCGTGTGCCCCCTCCCCCCATGAAACCCTTCCTTTCTCCGCGACCGCGTCGTCATCATCGGCCTGACACCATACGTGACTTCCCATCAACTTCCCATCCTATTCATCTCTCGCCCGCCTTCTGCTCTTCGGTTTCGCCCCGATGGAATTTTTCCCTCTCCGGCCGCCCCCTCTCCTTGATTGCCTCCTACGGATAAACCACGGCGTCCCGTAAACTTCCTTTCTCATCCGGTACGGTCAGTGGGGTGGGAGAAAGTGGCAGAATCCAGATTAGGGTTCAATTACGAACTTTAAATAACTCACGGGACGAGTTGGAGGGGCGTGCCTTTCACGAAAAGCTTTAGCGGTCAATTATGATTCATAGATTTATGATGGAACTTAGTCTCCATTAGGTAAATAGATGAGGTTTGATGAAATGTTTATTAAGATAGGCGGATAACTTACAGTGGATCCCTCTTCGCGTGGAGAAAGGCTTTTTATCAAGGCTAAACTAGTGTCACAAAACTTTTTCCTCTCCAAAAAAAGAGCGCAATTAACTTCGGCGTAAATATTTAAGAGCAAAAATAACAACAGTGAATTTAAATTTAATTTTATAAAGAGAGAAAATAAATTTAAAGCGAAAATTTCAACGTATCGATTGAGAAAGTTGAGGATCCAGTTGGCTTTAATTATATTCAAAAGTAGGTACCTATTTTAAAGCCAAAGCCAAAAATATGAACTTCTGTAATTGTGCTTTTAGCTACCTATCTACAAATTATTGACTTCATGTGATGATGTGAAAAGCTTTGAACAATGAAATAGCGTAGATTTTTTGAAGTTATAAAGTATTTAAGACACCAGCAAGATACTCTATTATAAAATGTGACGTGTCCGAGGTCGACTTTGCGGAGGGGCGTCATATTAGAGAAGAAACTCGCTTGTTAATTTATAATGGCTAATTATTTTCTAAAGACTGATAGTTTCGTCTAAAAACAGATCACTTCTAAATTATAGCTCGAAGATGTCTGATTTGTCGATAAAGCTAATCGTCTTTTACATATAAATAGTCACTGGAAATTACCAAGTGTGTTGCTTCTTTGATAAAATACTTTAATTCATCAATTATCCCAATAATGTTGCGAATCTCTCGCAATAAAAGATGAGAAGGAGCACAGTAAAGAAAAATATACCGGATTAAAGTTATTATTACAAACGTTGATAATTTATTTTGGGGCTCCATTTGGAGATGTTGGAATAGAAACCTCTAAAAACCTTAAAACTTAAAAACCTTAAAAATTATCGTTAAATAAGAATACAGAAGTTTCGTGGACCACTCGCGGAAAAATGTTTTGCCTCGGAGATGCATTTTTGTTCCGTAAACAACTTAGAAGCTACGGAGAATGGTTTAATCTCAATTCTGGAGTCCCGCCACTTCTGGCGATTGATTTATTGCCTTCCTCTTCCTCCTCATTGTTTGAACGCAGCAGAGTAGGTAACTGATTAGAAATGCTTGTCGAAATCTCTCCGTTTGAACTATAACTTGACGGAAGGGAAGAGATGGAAAGATCTTGGTTGGCGCCCCGCTGTTATAGAAGAGCATTATGACTTGACACCACGTATGATTATTGGTTCCCCATCCTTTTATTTGCTGATGATAGGTCACTTTATTTCGAGTCCAACATATCTCCCATTTCTATGGCATCTACCTTTGCAACACCCTGTGATTCGAATATTGTATTTTTCGTATTCTCTTTTACCCATTCGAAAATCAATAGAAATGCAATTATTTACTCCTTCTTATTGGTAACCGGTTCATCTTCATCCTTGCAATATTGAGCTCGCAAATAAGCTACTATAAAGTATACCTTTAAATTCCTGAAAGGTCGTAGTGGTTGAAAACCAGGGCAAATTTTCAAAATTTTTGTTCCTGGCATACTTTATTTGCACTTAGCCTGAAATCATTCAAATCCTCTGTATCCCATGTAAATAAATCTGCAAAATATGTTCCCAATCGAAAGTTATGCGCATTCTTCAAATTCCGCTAAAATGTCGCAGTATAAGAATATTGAAAAATTTACATACTCAGAGGAAGGAGAAAAAGCTTTCCTTTTCAGGTCATCTTGAGTAACAACAGGGAAGGAGTTAAAGGTTCTTTTCCCTTCTCATAAAATTAATCTAAAGCTTTTACATGTACTTTATGTTCGTATCAATGCTGGTAGCAGACGAATTATACTTATAAGAAGATGAAACGTTCTACGTCAGTCTCGAGAGGGAGGAGGGTCATAGAGAAAACAGAAAAAAGTCATTGTACAACACGTTATCGTCGTATTTTTTACTCATTTATAATGGAAAAATGCCGGCAGATTTGTTTGATATATACAAAAATGTCATTCTTTTTCTAATTTTTTTCTTCTGAAGAGATAAAACCCTCTCAATTTCGCACCAATCCCTGTACCTGTTGGAAGTATTTTTGCTGTTATTCATGCGATGAGCGTTCTTGAAACTAAGCATTACATCCGAGGCTAAAGCTTATGTTTCATTAGAGAGTGACAAGCTCGTTAAGCCAATCAGCATCTTTTTGTTCCATTCAGTGATGTTCAAAGATCTGTCACAACATGGTTTATATCACTGCTATGCCGTTGAATCAATATTTACTCCATATGAACTTTGCTTCCCTGATCCAATCATACGCATCCACCTCTCAGGAATTCAATGCTATTTGCTGAATCTTTTACTTCATGGATCGTTAAGGCTTGTCACCAAAGGGCGTTGGCGGAGAAATTCTGTGCGTGGAAGTCAATGGAAATACCCCGCGGCAGACGCAATTTGCGAGAACCTTAAAAAAACATAAATATCCTTCCACAGTAGGTGAAATATCCACATTAGGGAATCAAGCTATCTTTAGTAAATAACATATTATATTTCCGATTATCAGATTAAGCTATCTTTACATGACAACAGAATTAGTTTGAAAGCGGAGTCTTATTAGACGCTGTTTATTTTTGATTCTCGAAATCATTTTCCATTGTAAACACTATTAAAAAAGTTCTGAAACCCCAGGAAATGGAATAATAAAAACTTAGCTATGTAGTTAAAATTTTCGCGTTTTAAATTCCGGAAAAAAAGAGTTAAAGATGTTCATTCTTCAGTTGTTTACTATTATTTAGTCTTCGTTGCTGATGCTACAGGTGATATTTTATTTCATAGAAATAATTTTAGCAGGTACACAAATTCCCTTTGATAAGAAAGATTGGAAAAAAATTCTTTTCTGACTGAATCTTCAAACAGAAAAATCTTACACACTATATAAGTAATTTGAAAATAATTTTTAATATATATCAGTTCGTATTCACCCACACAGGAAAATATTCTGCGTAGGAACTACAACCTCATTTCTATTTTTAATTTACAGCAAAGCTAGCTTATCTTAACTATCATCATTAGGTGAACTATTGGTAAATCCGTATTATAATTTCCATCATTTCGGCCCTCACTTTGTGGGAATCCATCTTAAACCGCCTGAGATATAAGATGTGACTTTTTTCTACACTTCATTTTGAGGAAAAAAGGCATATTTTGTTTTTATGTTATGTGTTTTCGTATTGTATTTTGGAATATTATATTTGAGAAGAATATAAAAATTTGAGACCTATTTTTACAGTGTTATAAGTACAATAGGCATAACCCAATAAAGCTGAGTAGTGACATTTGTTGATCGCATAAAAGGAAATGCTTTTGCCTACCTCAGCTTGGAAGCACTGCCTGTCTGAAAAGCAATTCGATAAGAGAACGCAATATTCTGTAGTTGAGTCCCACCTTGCGCTCTATTGTAGGTCTTTTAAGGAAACTTCTGCGATTTGCTTTATGACCTTTTCCTCATAGGAATGTTTGTCAACACCATCACTTGGGAGGGGCTTCCGAAATATCTTTCGAAGAAGTAATGTTTGCTCAAAGAGAGAAAACACGTAGCGTGACGTATGGAAATATTCCCAGAAGAGATTGTTTGAGATACATGTACGTATTCTCCGTACATTGAGTTATGTTGTGCACATAGTCCTTTCAAAGAGAATCTGCACCAAATGCGGAAAACGCGTGACTCGCCCATTGGATTTCATTGTGATTCCGTTTGATTTCCTGAGATTTAAATATTGAAATTGGATTGCTAATATTGATGCAAAATGTTAAATTATTCAGTCTTAAAAATATTATTTTCTCATTATTTAGAGGCTTATCATGTTAAAGATTTATTACTTCATAATAATCAATTTACCGATGACAGGTTTTTACGTCGAATCTTTTATCTCATGTTATTTTGAACTGTCGTTACACTGTTTCTGCTACCATATCTTGGTATAGAATATTTTTCATTTTTTATTTGGTACAGTTTAGAGAAAATGCATTTTTTATTTAGTTTTGTCAGTCTTGTCCATGGCTGTGATTTTACGAAAGCCACTGAGGTATGAGTGATGCTATATATTGGAACTAATGAAGGTTTTTCTTAATAAAATGCCATCAAGAGTGTTCATGACTCGTAGAGTCATTGTGCTTCACTAACGAGGTCATTTTGAGGTTATAGCATTCAGGTTTCTTGAGGAAAGCAAAGAAAAACTACCTCACTCCTCATCCTGCTAAGTAAGCCTCATTCACCCTAGCTCTTGGCAGCTAATGTTAGAGTGGTGAGGTACCAATCGTCCATCGAACATAATACCTTACAGACAAACAGTTGGTATGTTTGTTGATTGTTAGAATGATTAGCATTATTATTGGCTGTTTTTAATAGGGGAACATCATACACTTCCCATTCTCATTATGAAGTTTTATTACCTACCTACTATAATTGAATATAAGTTGTGATAACATAGTTATATATCTTACTGTAAATAGTAAAAGGAAACATTAGTTTTCATATCGAGCATCGACAGAGGAAATGGATGGGTCAAATATCAAGGGTAGGAGGGCTGCTAAAGTCTGTAATAAAGAATGGAATTCAAAGGAAAAAACGGATGGGTTAGACAAAGATAAAAGATGTTGGATGATTTAAAAGGTGGGGTAAGCTACAAGGAAGTGAAGGTGATGGCGTTGAATAGGAATTTTTGAATGAAATGAACCCACCGAAAGGTATCTACTCATGAATGTATATATCGAGAATTGCGTATTGCATTTATCATTTCATTTACACATCCGGTCATGGTTGCCTCTCGTATTTGATCTTCCGATGTCTGACGAAATAAGAAAATAAGACTACCGTCAGGAGTCATTCTTCCATAAACTCGCACTGAATTTTGATTCTCATGAAGTTGTATGCGGTATCATCTCTATCTTTCACATTTCTATACTCAAACAAGAGAAGGAATTGATTTACGAACGCCAAGATTTATTTTTCGTGCGCAAACAAGAGCGAGACCGTGACTCCAGTTTACAAACCGAATAAACTAGCGCATATCTCGGACATTATAGGGGCCACTTAGCACCTATCCCGACTCAAGTTTGCCCATTTGGCCCACTCATGCAATCTTCCGCATCTCCCAGAATCAGAGGCAGAGAATGAGTTAATCCGGATTTTACACCTAAATACATTCCCCAAACAGCCTCAGTGTCGTAGTATTAATCCGAAAGGGTTTCCACTGTTTGAAACTCGGATTCACTCGCTCCCAACCTCTTGTCTGCGGGTAACCAGAGCACCGCCATTTCCACTGGGTTCACACACGCACCAATCCATTCCCCGACACTTGCTCCAATTCCAAATCGCTTCAGAATTGTTGATTTTCGCATCCCCTTCGCCTTTCTCTCCTTCCCTTGGATGACCCCTTTTCCTCCATCTTCGCCGCAATGAAAGTTGTATGCATATCCTCCCGTATGTCTACAGAGATTAATGTAACTTCTGTTTGAATTATTTGGAAAGATTTAGCGGGCTAAATTGTAAATCTAAAGTCCAATTAGGTTAAGATGGATGAATGTAGAAGAAACTATTTTATTATCAGCAAGATTACGACAGGGATAATTGTACAAAAAGCTAAATACATGTAAACTTTAAACCCACATCATCATCGATATCTATTTCAATCAAAGGTAGTATCAATATTAAGATTGAGACATTATGTTCATCTTATTCAATGAAATATTCAGCGTTCTTCTTTTTCAAAATCTTATAGTTTTTATAAAAAATTCAAAATGGTTCTACGTATTTTCTTCATACTATTTATTCAGTACAACTGGGCTCGACGAAGTCAGGCATCGAAAGGAAAACTACAAGTGAAAAATAAGGGAATTTTTATACGTGTCCTTAGTTTTGAGGGTAGGGAAAGAAGGGTTAAGTGTGACGATAGAATATACTATCATTTAAGACTGAGGCTATGGATATTTCTATTTTCACAAATAGTTCTTCATACCTTCAAAAATAAGGACGCATCTATTAATTCCCTGATTTTCACTTGCAATTGTATTGAAGGATTCATTTGTGGAAATGACGAAGGACTGTTTCTGATTTTCTTTAGATGGCATTCCAAAAAGCCAAAACACCCGAGTTAATACAGTTACTTCCCAGATCTTTTAATTTTCCTCAATAAATGCGTTAGAATGATATATTTAAGTGAAATCAGTAATACTAGCAATAATAATAATAATAATAATCCTACAGCAATACTATTTATAAACCCTTATTTGTGTGATTTCTTAAGGAACATTCCTTACTTTGTAGTTTGTCGAATCAGGAGCCATGATAATGCCCATGTCAGCCACCCCTTGCTTAATAGTTTGTATAATAATCGTAGGAAGTGGAAGATGTTGGTTCGAATCCCAGCCACATTAGATTTTTAGCTTTTGGTAAAAAAGATAGATGCCTAAATTTGAGTTCATCTTTAATCCCCAATTAATAGCAGTTTAGGTTTACAGTCTGTGCTCTAGGTTTTTCAAAAATCTTGAAATAGCAGCGTAACTTTCTTTCGATTGCTTCAAAGAAAATCTAATTCCAGACTTACCCAACTAGAGTTATCTCATCTAACAAATCTATCACTGCGGCATGCAGATATGGTAAAGTGTTCGTTTTTGTGTGATGAATCGAACGCTAATTCCTTCCGTGGATTTTTTACCGCAGTGAAATGTTCATTTAATGACCTAACGCTTAACGACGTTGCTTTCGGTCATCCAACAACATATATAAGTAGGAAATGATTAGTGGTTGAGAGGAACTCTTGGGGAAGGGGAGCTCACGGTCGCTGCGACTAATCATCTGCTCATTACTTTTCAATTGGTGCGGGGTAAAATTGCAATCCATCCTTTCGTGCATCTCAATTTCAGGAAATACGCTGATGGCTATTCTTCCGTAAAATTTTCTATTTTCTCTATTTTCCTATCTCCCGCTAAAATTTGAAGAATATCAAAGCCAACTAAATTCAGGCGGAAGATTAGTATCACCGAGGTTTCCAATGACGCTAATTAGACATTCGGAACTATAAATCATCGCTTCAATCCTAATCTATAGGGATGTGCATTTCCCCTGAAATTAGGCAACCCGCGAATCGTAATTTATCAGCTTGATGTTACCGAAACACTAAATGGCATTTATGCGAGTCATTAATGGACCAGCTTTAGATAAAAGTCAATTAATCTTACTGGAAACGACTCAAAGTCACTATCTGAAGCCAAAACCTTTGATATATTAAACAAAATTTTAAGTAATTTACCATAAGTATTGAATTTTTTGATTCTTATAATAATTAAATAAATGAATTATTTAATCAAAACGTTGCAATTTGGTATGATTACCAGGTGGCAATGGTTGAGAGGGATATACAAATACAATCTGTCCGGTATTTGCCCAAGAACGGGAGAAAACCCCCTCCAAAAACCTCCCGTGGACAGTAGAGTAATGATGAGATTTATGAGAAATATGAGAATAAATGAGATTTTTGAGACTATATTATAGAAGACGGAGTACGATATCTGTTGAATATAGATCGAAAAGCTTTTATCAATGTATAAAATAGAGTATTCTAGTATAATGATTTAAATTCCTCAACTTTTTATTGTTCTTTTTTCTGGTAAAATTAATAGTGAAATTTGTGTTACAAAAAATCTAATATTAATTATATCTATCATAAATAAATAAATGCGTCATGAAAATAACATAATAAACACGATAGATGAGATGACAGAAGATATCAGTCTTCAATTTTGTTATATATTTTTTCCTCTAAGAAATCCTAATTACAAAGTATTCTTCTTAATTAAGATGCAATTAATTTTCTTAAGAACCAAAGATAACTTGATAAAATATAGTTGTAAATTTACTCAAAATTTACTGATTTCATTCAATTATATGCGTTTGCATATTTAATTCAAGCCTAAGAAATTAGATACATTTATATGAATTTTGTGGCTTAGATAAAAACTATGATTTAAAGCACAATATCAGTAATTACAAATATCATTGTCATAGAAATTTTTAAATCTTAGTTGTGAGGAAAACACGAATTAAAAGAGTTTTTAAAAGCAGGACTTTTAAGTAAGTTAAAAAAATCCTTACCTAGCGGTACTTTTTACTTTTACTAGCAAACTACACCCCGCATTGAGGGTTAACTTACTACTCTAATCCATCATAGCAATTAGCCGTTTCAAGAACCCCACCGCAGAGTAACCAGCGCTGTAAAAACATCGAAATTCAAACCATAAATGGCTTAAGTCACTTATGTAAGAAAATTGATGTATGATTCTTACATTTCCTTTATAGTTTCGCATAATCAAATTTATCGTCTTCGCTAAATTTAAATATCTTTTTTGTACCTGAAAATGTGAATATGTTTGCGAAACTGGTCGTAATTAACTATTCCGAGGAAAATAGAAAGTTTTTCTTATTTATGATGGATTTTCACCAAGTCTTACCTTCCACTATCCAATTCATTAAATAGTTTTATTTCGGTTTCCACAATTCTGATTACTTTATGTGATTGGAAAAGATAGCTCATAGTTTTGTAGAGTTTAAAACCAAATTATCATTACGAAAATAGTTGGAAATGATTACATGCACTATTAACAATCCGGTTACGAATTTCATAGCACACAAGTTTGATCGCGGGAAAGGAATCGCCTCAAACCTTGTTTCCCAGCGCTCATTGCAAGAATAGTTGCAGTCTCCGTGATTATATTTTCATTCACTACGCGGAATTCCTCAGACGAACTCATTACATCTCCTGCAAAGACAGAATGTCCTCCAACTTGGCGCTCCTTGACAAACAGAATCGCAAAATTCCCGGAATATCCCATTAAAACGCATTAAATCCGAATTCCTCTCGATTCCTTTTTTTCGGACTCGGGTCCAATTAATTTCCTTGGAGGCCTCTCTTTCCTAAGTCACTCCTGGATATTCTTCCCTCGCGTCCCCCCATTCTCTTATCTTTCTACACTTTTCTCCTTGATTCACACTCCGTGTACTCCGCCTCTTCCCCCTCAATTGTTTCCTCCTTCGCATCATCTCGGTTGTCATAACTACTATGACTTTATCTCATCCCCCCTGTACACTCTCTCTGTCTCACTGTCCCACCGGGACTTTAAAATTCCTCTTCCGCGCACTGTCCTCTCTCTCTTCCCCAAACTTTACGAGTTAGTCAGAATACTTGGACGCCTCGAATCCTCATATCCACTTATGGGGGACGGAAAACTTTCTGTCCCCTCGTTTTTTTCGCCTAGGCCCTTAATTTCCCTCGCCAAGGAGTGTCCCACAGGAGCAGAACTGGAGTTGGATAAGCGCGAAGCATACCTCTCTTGTCTTCCTGATTCCCTTTTGCATGGAGGGGTTTGAGTCGTTTACAACCTCGGCGAGGAGGTGGCGGAAACTCTGCGACAGTCATCTCGCCTCTGCGTTCCATCCTCTTTCCGAGGGTGTGCTGCGATTGTGTTATCACACCATTCCCTAGGAGCGGAAAATTGTTCAGAATTAACTTACAGGTAAACGTTTACTACAGGTTTTCCTCGTATAACACGACAGATACGTTCTAAAACACGGTTCCGTAAATGAAATATTTAATTAAAATGTTAACGCATATTCTCCATCGTGACCAAATATAAATATTACATCAATAAATGATTGCATACTTCTCAAAAATGTTTCTCTAAAAAGACTATATTGAATCTTTTGTAGAGAAATTTCCTGCTCTTGAAACTCGATTAAGCGGGTATATTAGGGCATCTAATCATAATAAACTAATTTTAAGTGTATGAAATAATGTGTTGATCACTGATTGTTACATTGTGTATCAACCCAACCCCGAGGAGCGGAAAATTGTTCAGATTTAACTTACACGTAAACATTTAATACAGGTTTCTCCCGCTTGAAAAGTGAGATGCCATCTGAAAAACTGTAGTGTTAAACGAATTTTTCTAAATAGGTATATATTTTTTATAACGCAGACGTATCAAACTTATTCAAGCCAACAAATTCAACGGGCCATGTACCATGCGACTGGTAAGATTCTCGCGGGCGACACATTTTTTTTAGAGATAATCAAAGCACCTAGAGTAGTTTAATGAATTCAGTTAGTTATATAATTTATATAGAATATCTTTCATTTATACAACTATCAGGTAATGATGAACTAACTTTGATCGAAACCGGTCGTTACAATAAATGTCATGAAGTAGGATTTTACTTAGTGATTTTATTAAATTATTATGGAGTTTCACATAGGCTTCTCTTATAGATTAAAAATTTTGATATCAAGAATGGATTTGAAATTTATTATTTATTTAATGTTTAGCAGCAAGTTGGCCTTCTATACAGATGGAAACGTTGAAGGGGAACATATATTTTTCGTCCTAAATTGAATTTCACTGAGTGATTTTATTTTATGTAAAAAATTGTATTTTACTCATCTATTCTGCATTGATTTACATCACTGACAATTTATTTTTACTTTTTAACGTAATGAAGTGGCATTTGTGTTTGGGTTGAATCCTTAATGACTTTGTAAGCGTTAAACTATAACAAATGAGAAGTTACCTTAGCTCTGAATCTAGATTTAGGTATCAAGTTTGAATCCTGAATTTTGTTGACCCAGAAACTGAAGTTGGATAATCCCAATTCACCAGTTTGCAGCTGCTTACATTTCCTAGACCAGGTTAAGTCCACCCAGGGTCCATCTCATCCTTCAAGCTTCTTAGTGGTTGATTATTGGATGCTGTACGCCACAAACATGGTTGCCTCCAGGGTAGATTGTAATTGAGATGAATCTCTTCCTAACGAGACTGTGCGGAGACTTAAAGTGGATTAAAGGTTTTATACTAATGACATTAATTACATATATGAGACGCATGTATTTTCTCGTTTGCAACAAATTTACTTAAAAAATTACAGTTATTTATATTGGTTTGTTATAAGTGATTGAATGATCTGATTGATTAGAAGGAGTGTTTGAAATATCAATAACAGAGTTAAATGTATAAGAATTAAAAAACAATGGGGACAGTAATAGAGTAATTTTTAATTAATTATTTAAATTATTTTTAAAATTAATTAGTTAATTAAACGATGTGCAATATTTACATTTGTGGATACTTTCCTAAATAGATAATTGATTATAGAGGTAATTATGCCTGTTATGTTTCACATAGTTCGGAATACAATTTTTTTACATATCTTGAGTCATCGAAAAATATATTAATTCTGATATCTATAATCCAATGATTAAATATATTGAGGGACTAAATTAAAAAAGTGTAGTATCCCAAGGAAAAAATAACATGAAAAACATTTGACTGGGCTGGGACTCGAACTCAGTTGTAATAATTACCGGTAGGTTGCAAGAGACTTTTTCATAATTTCCTTCGGATGTTTTCTATATGCATTCCTTTAGATGTAAATTCACCTATCTTCCATTACCTTGAGTCATTACAAGTCACATAATGAGTGAAATCTATTAGAGTGCCATTATCGTATATGGAGAGCTGGAGAGTTATATTAATTTATTCCTGTAATCAGTGATGTGATTGGTTAGAGTGCCATTATTTTCAATTGATAGTTTAGCAAATGTTCATTATTCTGGGTCATCGGAGTATTGGAGTACTCTGAGAAACAAGGGTTTGACGGTTACCCTATCTTTAGAGTATCAAATAAAAGACAATGAATAACAGTTGCCTGAGCCATTACCTTGCGCTTGCGAACAAACTTATGGACTTGGAAAGAGTGCAAATCGATATCGAAGTCCCGAACGTAGTGCTCGAACGATGCAAGCAGCTGTTAGAAACTCATCCATAAATTATTCCTAAGATGTACATAAAACATGCAGACGCTTTCGGCCGTCAGGAAGTATAGCTGACGTCCGGAGGCGTAAAACGAGAAATTTCCTTGCGGGATCTCATGGCCGAAATACCACGTCGCCTTGGGATATTTAGGACTGCATTTCTCGTTCCTATCAACGTTTGCAAGAGCCGAATCCGCATAAATCCGTACGCCGCATAAGGGGCAGGGCTTAAACTGGGATCCGAATTCTATTCCAACTCCCAAATCCTCTACAGGATCTTCCACATTTTGCTTTCCACATTCTGTCGGGAGCTCGTGGCAGTTTGGAACTTCCTCCGCTGGAAATTATAATGCATTTCAACGAATGGTGCGGAAGAAGGCGGTTTTAAAATCCGAGCAACGCCTTTATATCTTCCTTCTCCCAGATGTTTGAAAAAAAGAATCACCTATTGACTTTTTTATCCCTCTTTGCGGCTTTTATCCTTATGCGTTTCCTTTAGAGGATTATGGGATAGAAATGTTCATTTCAGGATTCCAAAGGGCTGAATCTCCCATGTCTCGCGCAAAGGTTCTCCTCGAAGGTATTGCTATACAGCGGTATGAAATGTATATTATACATTCTTTGCTTCCGAATTTATATTTTTTCTCAGAAAACGACGAAAATATGTCTATGTAGAAAATAGGAAATCTTGAAAATATTTTCACAGAAATATGAATATTTACTAGCCCAACCTAAAAATTCCTTGCATAACGTTCAAGCCCGTAATATTTTTATAATATTTTATTCTTCCCTCAAGCATTTTGGTGTTCATAAGGCTCTTAACAAAATTACCGTAACTTAATGCTGCTAAGTCTTCAAAAATCTTAAATCCAATGTCATGTAATTGGCAGACAGGATATCTATACCGATTACGAAGTTGGTATCCTAACATGCTAATTACCATCGATTCAGGTGAAGAAAAAAATTATACTTTTAATGTCAACATGAGCTACAAAATTTCGAAATTTTATTGGCATGATTTACCAACAAAAGTTTATTTTTGCCGAATGTTTGATTTTTGAATGTAACCAGTACTTACGAACGAATAAAATGCATTTATCTCAAATAAAGCATTTCGGAGGGACATGAGTTTTAATTTCGTTTCCATCGTATTTTACTCCAAGCTTTGATTTATGTTTGCATTTTCAAATTATTCCTGGTATCTCTGAAGTAATTAACAAAATCATCAAATTTAGTATCTCGTTTTTACAGCCTCGGCACACATGAATGAGGCGGTCTCTTTTCTGTTTAAATTGTACCTGAATGTCCCTTAACGCCCTCTTCGCCAAAAGTTTTCCTCTCTTGACCCGGCCTAAAAGTTTGCAGACGTTGATAAGGGTTTCTTCATTATTTCCTCATGCCCAGGTAAATCCTGCAGGTAATGAGAACATTCTGAGAAAATAACAGATAACTTTTAATGTGCAATATCTTAAGGGTAAAGCGAGCTTCTACTTCCTCAAACATTTTATTATAGAATTATAAAATTTTAGGGGTAGTACATGACCATTAGTTATATTAATTTTATTTTTGATGTAGGAGAATGAAAATAGCTTCGATAGTATCATTTTATCTAGTTGCTAGATCGAATGATAATTTTGTGAATGACATATTTTAAACTGGAGGTTCAATAATTGCGCTTGTACTGGAAGTATCAACAATTTACTTTTATCTCTTTTTGTGTTTTTACATTCTCTATATGAATAAAAATGAATCTCTATTGGAAAAGATATCCTATTAAGCTAAAAATATAAATGGAGCTCGTTCGATCAATCGAAACTAGAAATAAGTTGATGAATTTAGACCTATGTAACGAAGGGTTTCGGAAGAAGTTATAATTAACATAAATTAAGACAAGCTTTTTGTGCATGGACTTTAAATTTGTCACAAATTATCACAAGAACATTCAATTTTTGAATAATTGAATAATTCATACAGCATATTAAATTTTTTACAATTGTTATTAATTGTATATATCAATGCAGTATATAAAACGTGCAGGTAAAGTTAATTTAAGTATGAGGTGACGTAAGGATACATTTTAGATTTCGATGAAGGGATGAATGAGGGTCGGTGAGTGACATAACCTGAACGCAGCAGCTGCTGTGCTCGATGGTAGCCTTCGGCGCTTGTGGCCATGATGTACGTCATTTTGGTGATATCGTCGTTCAATCACTAGCCCCTTGACGCTTGTGTCATAGGAAGGAAAACATGGACGCTTTCAGTTTTAATTCCGTGAAAACCTTTTAAGTGACGTTTAACACTCTATATACATATTAAAATTACAATTATGGCAATCCCCATTTATAGCTTATCTACAGAAGTGAATTTTAAAGAGCTAATCAAGTTGAGGCTGCAATATTAAAGGATTATGTTATGAAATGAAGGTAATACGGCTATCATTACACTTATACTGCCTATTGTTACTCGCAGTTTTACCTTTGTTACTCATATATTACAGGCTGAGCAGACCTGTGGTCTCAAATCTCCGAGGAATGTCGGGAGATAAATTGCAGTAACTGGGGATTGAACATCTAGTCTGCTAGGCTGGCAATATCCTATACTGCTATGCCACCGTTACCATATTTTACATTTATTTTTTTTTTAAATTGCATCGATTGAATGTAATCTTGAGGATTATCTAATGGAATTATCTAGAAATGATGGAATGGGATGTAATACATTTTTATGAAGGCATGTGATTCTATTTTATATGGATAGGTAGAGGGAGCTAGTTAGTTAGAAAAGATTGTCAGAATCTGAAATCCTCTTTGTTTAGAAATTCTCAAATTCGTAGGAAACTTTTTGGTTCGTTGGTGGAATATATTTTCCTGGTCCCACTTCCTAGTAACCAAAATTCACAATTTTCTGTGAAGTTTGTTAAAAACCCGAATTTATACTACCCCACAGTGAAGGTAGTGAATTAATTAATTTTTCAGCATCTCGCCATGTTACAGCATGGAGCCTGGAGAAATTGAACAAAAATGTGATCCATTCAGGATTTTAAATTTGTTCGTCTATTTCTCCCATCATATGAATTTCACCACCAGAGACCTGCACGCTTCTACTAAATGGATACTAAAAGTTGAAATTTTCACGCAATGATTCATTTTATTTTCGACAAAACATTTGTTTCACTTTCAAACTGTATAACACTTATATCCCTATATTTGGATGTATAGTATTAGCCTTATTTATATATAGATTTAATTTACGCGTTTCGTTGATAATTATTAGCATAAATGTGCAAAATTGCATCCAGAAAAGAGCTCATTTATAATTTTAGATATCTCTGCTGATATGTAATATTGATAAGGAATTAGCGTTGCGTGTTTGTTCGCTATATAATTTGGAAAAATTTGCTTTAGAGTAATATAGAAAATTATACATGCACTATTTTTTGCTATGCAACATGCCATTTAAATCAAACTCTATAACGTTCATGTCATAAAAATAAATGAACATAATCTTTTACTATGGAATCTGTATATAGGTTTTCGAATCGTCCCTGGTGTAAGTTTGGTATCAATGAATCAAAGCAATCTAGGCACCGCAGTTTCTATTGGTCCAAAAGATCAAACTGATTATGGAGATCGTTTCGGAAGAATTATCAACTTTGACAAAAACCAAAGCTATTAACGTATCGAGAAATCAAAGAATCAATGGGAAATTGACGCAATGAACTGGAACTAAAGGTACAAGGGCGCAATCGATCCATATCCTATAAATCGGTTTTCCTGTTCTATTCGTCCCCTGGCACACATTACCCTTAAACCGAGCGTTCATAAAGGGATTGGCAAGCTGCGACATTGGCCCACACGAACAGACCATATACGTAGACCAACTAAATTAGTTACGGAATCGCAAGCGATGAAACAACGCGAAGTATCGAGTGGTTTTTGCAGCCAAACTTTACGGCTTATTAGTTTCCGTCGTCGGACGGAAATTGCTCCACAAAGGGGAAATTATCAGTCACGATTTCCATTATTGGGCGGAGACCCATGGATGGAGGAATCGTGAAAATGAGCGTCCATTCCCACTCTTATTTATTTCGCTAGACGGCAAAAACACACGCCATGCATAGAGAGCGGTGCCTAGTCTCTGAATTTTCCGGTCCATTACGTTTATCGAAGTTGGAGTAGCAATGGATTCTCGAAATGTACTCATCAGAGACTGTTATGGGTTAATTACGAGCCATCCATCCTTTAAGGTCTTCACTATGCAGAGTATGCACGGAGGTGATTTAAAGTAAACTATCATGACGAGTTACTCATTCAGACCTGCTGATACTATTAAAGACACCATTTTCTCCAATATTTGGATATAATTCTATGAAACGGAGTTGTATATAAAAATCTCCTGCATTAAGCCGATAAGTACCTTTATCTAATTTTAGCATTAGGAAGTATTGTAAGCGCCACCTTTAAAAAAAACCTCCTACTAAAATTCAATTATTTTTAAAGTTTTAATGAATATGAATTCTAGTATCCAGAAAGATTAAAATGTAATATTTTCTTATGCTGATGCGTCGGTTTTCTCCTTAGAGTTGAGGACGCAGATTTACCTCTCAAAGTTTAAAGAGTATTAAAGGCTACTAAACCTATTAAAAATTACATTGCTTCCATAAACAAAGGGAATACAATTATGAATCATTTCGTGCAAAGATTTCGTAAAATATTGGCTCAAACACCTTTATTTATAGGGAGACACACATCATAACGTTTTTTTCTTTTCTCGTATTTTAAATTTAACCAAGAGATCTAGAATTTATTCTCAGAATTTATAAAATTCAATATTCAAGAAATCATATCCTGATATAAGCTCAGATTTTTAAGATATTTCGTTTTGAAATATTGTGGTGGTAAATATTGGGTGATTGGTTGTAAGCTCACGGACACAAATTTAAAATCCGTAAGGTTCTTTACCAAGGATCTTACTCTTGAGATTAAACAGAACATTTTACAGAGTAAAGTGTTTTTTAAAACTTGTCCATCAAAATATAGAATGTCCGAAAGGTAGAGTATTAATAATGCTGGGGGCCAGAAAATGCAATTTCATGCTAAAATTCCTGAAATAAAACATGCACTTTATATAAAATATGTACTTTCATGAATTATTCATAGCAATTCATATATGTATAAATAATGAGAGACCTTTCAGAGTGTACCTAAAACCACTATGTGGGTAGTTATGAAAATGGCAAGATTTTCTCACTCGATTTATATTTTTGTATAGTTATATGATGGAAGAAACATTAATGTCTCACTCAATGTTTTAAATATAATTCTCCAATTATTTTGATAAGTATCAACTGTAGACAATTCATTAATATAGTGCAGTTCAAATTGAGAATTATATATAGGAAGGCATATTTATAACCTTAAGGTTGTTCAGTAGTATTTCCAAAAATGAAAGGATGTCAAACCTAGCGTGTAGTAAAAATATAACTCATCACAGCAGAGATATATGAAACTACTTTTTCGGATAGGAAACAATTTCTCTTTGACTCCAAAGCGCAAAAAGCAAAGCGAATTTCCTCATCACATCCGTGACCGTGTGGTGACCCGCAGGGCATCGGCGTCAAGAGGTGAACCTAGAGAGTAGGAGGACAGAAGAAAGGTGGATTCATTTTGACAGGTATGAATCTTTGGCCTCGGAAACGGTCCACAGGAAACCATCCGCCGATGGGCCCCAATGCATGCGGTTTCGCGCTGACCGTTGTTCTCTTGTTTTCTGTCAGTGCACATGCAGTGGAGTGCACGTCACTCACAAAGTCAGCGAGGCCGAAAGTGAAACGGTGGCGCGTGATGCGCGACTTTTTTTGCCCTCCCAGAAACGCGGTGCAGCCCTTTAAAAAAATGGAGTTGGGCCTGTACGTTGCCAGGGAATTTTAATTTCCAAGTGCCGCTGCGATACGGCTGTGAAAAATTGATCGGCTCTCTTTTGGGAATCGACCCGTGGTATTGCCTCTGCGAGTTACCAAAATTTTCCGAATTTTTTTTATTCGAGGTTCTCATCATTATTTGGTGTTCACCATTACTGATGAAAAGACCGTTCACGTTCTTATCGATTTTTCTTCTACAGTTGCTAAAAATCCAAGTATCAGTGCCCGGGAAGTGAAGTAAAAGACAGGAAAATAGTACTCTGCCGAATTATGACTGCGCGTCGCCAGTGCTCTATGGCAGAGTCTAAAACATCCGCATCCCTAACTTTAATTGCTATTAAACTCTCCAATGTTCAACGAGAGGAACGACCAGAAGCAGCTATTTGCCCTTGCGATTTATCCTTGGTAACTCTCTTTTGTTTTAATCATTATTCGGTGTCGATAAAAACTGAAGCATCGTTTAAATTACTATCGATTTTTCTTGTACTCATAGCTCAAAATCCAAGTATCAGTGCCAGGAAAGTGAAGTAATACACAGTGAAACAGTAGCCTGCCTTACTACGACTATTGATATTATTTACATTAGCTCCCTGAATTACACCGCTAGTGGCGTATTTCAGGGAGTGTAAAACATCTATATCCCTAATTTTAATTGCTATTAACCTCTCTAATGCTCCACGGGAAGAGCGATCAGAAGAAGCTATTTGTCCTAGCGATTACTTTCTTGTTTTATCTCGGAGCTCACGAACAGAGTTAAATGGAGTAACGAAATCAATCATCTAGTTGGTGAATTCTGTATTTATAAATATTTTGAATAGCTTCCGTTGGTAATCAAATCTTCTGTCTCTAAGAAAATCCCACCCAAGGGATTCTATCGAAGCTGAAACAATGTTGTCAAATCTTTGATGTTCTTTAACAAACCAGGCTCTTGTACACTGAACCAGTTCTAGATCGGAGACCAATTCTACCTCATGAAGATCCCTTCGTAAGCAATGGCACATTGTAGAATCCTAATTAAGTTAATCCTAATTAATCCTAATTATATGTAAATCTCCGATTTTTTCGACGAGAAAGTTTTTTAACCAAAGTGGAATTATTTCCTCTCCGAAAAGGCTGATATTTTAGTGAATATGAATTTCAACCAGAATTTCTCATTTCCCATCCTTTTACTGTTAGATTTAACGTATCTTCAGCTAGATTTGCTATTGCCAAAATCAACTACTATGAAGCTCCAGCAACTGCTTGCCTTTCTTGATCACATCTTTGGTTATCCAATTCCATGATGCTCAATCTCGTTAGCTTTATTGCAAGAGCCATTCTCGTTAGGTTTCGTGATAATTTCCCTCTACTCCTCGCCCCTAAATCCATTATGCTAACGTGCTCTGTTCCATTTATCGGCTGCACATCTTATCATCTTGCATTATTACCACATTTTCCAAGTAAATTTTGTTAACTTGTAAAAAAATGGGGTTTAAACTAAGAATGGTCATGTTTGATTAAATAAAATATACCCAAAAATAATGACGGAGCGATAATAATACCATTTTCTATTCCTTTGCCCAAAATCTTAAAAAACTGTTCCTTTTATTTTTGTTCTTAGGTAACTTGAAATATTATTCCTGGACTTAGCAATTGTTCCGGATGATTATATACTTCCAGCCTGCAGAATAAGCCTCCATTGCCATCCCTTCTCTTTTTAAAACCAAAACAAGCCATTCAATTAAGACGACGTTCGTAAGGGGGTCGTAAGGAAAGCAGAATGGCTCCCACCACAGTAAAACCAAAGTCGTGCATTTTACTGCCCTACCCTCCTACGCCCATAAAACTGCACTTCTTCCACACTCCGCCGAACCCGATAAGCGCTCACAATCCTTTCTCTTCCGCAAAGAGCGGACCTTTTCCCTTCGTCCTTCCGGATCCCATTTTCAAGGTGCTGGGCGAAAAAACGAGAGACAGGAGCCGCAATAAAAAAGTCCTTTTTTATCGCTCGACAAAGCTCCCCCTTTTATTTCCCATACAACCGGTTTTACACGAGTACTTACACGCATTCAAAAACGGACACTTGCTCCGGTCAGGCGCTCTTTCTCTCTTTGGAATACATGCACTCGTTCTTTCCCCTTTCACACGCCGGACAGCGCTCCCTCTCCCGCGTAAACTGGGAAGATTCGAGGGTTTCGCGACAACTCAGAGCGCGACAATTCGGTGTACGACAACTCAGAGTGCGAAAACTCATCGGACCCAACAACTCACCGTGCGACAAATCATTGTGCAACTCATTCCACATTGAGAATATTCCATACTAAGTGCACCAACCCAATCATCTCCTTACCATACTTTTATAACAGGCTAAGGCTCCTGGATAGTCATGTGGACAGCGATTTTGCCTTTGGTGAAAGCGATCCCGGGTTCGAATCCCGGTGGGAGCCAATGTGCGAAATGACCTAAGTTGTCGATGAACCTTTAACAATACTACTACTATAACAGGCTAAATTCTAAATTATCTATGTTAACATCAAACGAAGGTGCAGACGCAGGACAAAAAAGTTTGGAAAATTTTAGGCTGACAGATTTAAAATGTATTAATTATAAATCATCAAAAAGAAGAGTAATCTCCATCTATCTTCAAAAATAGATGGAAAGAACATTTATTGCGAATCCCAAATGGGAGAATTCCAAACAGACAATGGAATATCAACCTATAGGCATATTAAGTATCGGAAGACCGAGAATAAGATGGTAAAGTTCCACGGAACAAGTGAAGCCGGAGCAGGCATAATGCCTAACTCTGGAAGGAATATTATGATGATGAATTATAAATCATTCAGTTAGTAGTAGTAGTATTATGGTTTGAGGGTGCATCATTTAGTTTAATTTGTAATCTGCAAAATGAGTACCGCTCAATAACAATCTTCTCTAATGGAAGCAGGAGGACCCCAATAACATGCATACAAGGGACTTCATTATTGGGACCAATTACATTCATTTAAATAATTATTACTATTTAAAAAACACATACAGAAAAACCCGACAAGCCGGGTTTCGAACTCGGGACTTTGGCGTTGGACCACGCTAACCACTCCATCACCGCAGCCGGTAATTATTTAGACGTTAAAATTTGATATCATTTAAATTTTCGTGGCGATTTGTTGCCGGCGCGATCAGTTGTCAGTTCCGATTAGTTATCGCGCTCTGGGTTGCCTGGTCACGAGTTCTGAGACCATGGGAGTGGGAGGATGGCTCTAAGCCCGAGTTTAATCAAACGTCCTTCATTCGGAGGTGAGTACGCGGCCGTTTGCTCTTCTTTCCCCTCTTCGAGCCCCATTCAGAGACCGTTTGGGAAGAGACGTGGGATCCCTCGCTGTTTATTCTCCTTTTAGACCATTTTTCTCCCTTTTTCCGAATGCTTTCCCCCCGGTTCGCCCTTTGTCCCCACGTGGAATCACGGCCCAAGAGATCATTTGACGCGCATTGTCTACCTGGACTCGTTTTTCTCCGTTGGACGTTCTCGTGATATGTCAGTCGTGAAAAGCGTAATAAAGAGCGTCCCATCAAGTTTATTTCGGATGGCACGGATTTTTCATCTCGTCTCTTTTATGCCTCAATCTGATTTTACGATTTGACTACGTTTTTTGTGCTGCTAGAGTGTGCGGTGGATTCAAGTTGTGTTATGCGTTAGCGGATTAACTCCCACAAGAGGTAAGCTACCTTTATAGGTCCGACGCAGCTGCGGATGAATAAATGGGCCGCTTCTATCGAACCTATTCTCCAAAATACTGTAGATAAAGGATGTTCTCTTTTTGTAATCCACTCGGGATGAACGTCAACTGCAGGGATGTCCAAGCTATTGCCTCTGTTGGGCGGTATTAGCTTCATAGAAGCTTTCGCATGTCATAGGTAGTAAACTTCGCTGTTTGAATAAATTCTCGTAATGTTAACTCGAATCATTGCTAGGATTTTAAAAATATTTGTATGTCTAAAATTGTAAAGGCAAGAGTAATAATAAAAAACGCTTCTTGATTAGCTATAAGTTTTCTTTAATTAAAATTTTAGTTAGTAATAAAAAACTTCCACTAATTTGAGACGATTGCTATGCTCCAATGGTAGAGCAATGAAATTTTGACTATAAATTTACCCAAAATTTAAGAGGGATCCAAAGTAAAAGGATCTCCAAAAGAGATGTATGTAAATGTGATTGTTTATAAATTTACGAGTATTTCTTTCATCTTACTGAATTCATGTTAATGAAAATGTTCTATCATAGTCCTTTCATTAAAATTTCTGAAATAGTATCCCAATTACAATACTGAAATATTTAGATTTTAATAATAAGGGCAAAGAGATTCGTTTTGCTTGTTTTTGTACTATGTTTTCACATTTATTTCATCCTTTTTGCTAACTATTTTATTCATTATTTATTATATCGTCCAGCACTGTAGTGGAATTTTAATTCTATTTTTATAATAAAGAGCTAGAAGATATTGCAGACGCATAAAACCTGAACTTATTGAGTCTCTTGCGAACGGTTAAATGTAAGACGATAAATATTGTCTCAATTTCACCAGAAATAAAGAGGTACGTGTGTGCGCTTGTGTAAGAAGCATTAGTGATATTTACTAAAACTGGAACTCTCTAATGACATCTTCAGCACGTAGTAGTTCGTTCAGACGACATGATTCCATTAAGTAATGGCAGTTCCTTCGTTAAACTTAAGAGCTTCTCTCTTTAACGTGGAGAACCGTATCACGAAGCAGTTTTTGCGTTCTTTTGGACTTTTGACCTTTAATGGAAATCCATTTACACCATAAAAATACGCTGTAAATTAAGGATATAATTTTTTTAATTGTCAAAATAAAAGTCTCCGCGGGTGAATAGCTGGAGTAAAAACCTTGGCCTAAATACGCCAACGTGTTAAGACAGATGATTCGGAACAGCAGGAAGGCGAGCAACTAATGAACTCTTGGCGAGTGGATAGAATGCTTTTTATATTTGCGAAAAAAGGAGACGAAAAGCGGTAGATGGCCATGTGAACATCTGGCCTAGAACACTTGCTTGTCGAAAAGCGGGTGAAGGCCGTTCGTTATCCTTTTTGTAGAACTAATATTTATACTGTGGAAGATCAAAGAACTGAAGAAATATTAACCGTAGCTGAGGTTTCTCCTGAAGTTTATGGTTCCTTAATATTCACCTCTACGTCCAATATAGAAAGAAGAAAGCTCAGATAAACTTAACTCATTGATTTATGAAGGGTAACATATATTCCGAAAGTAATGATTTAGAGGTGTTCGCGTATGATAAACATTTTTACATAAAGCGCTGCAAGAATACGTTCAAGCGATTTCGGTAAGTAAAACTCCTGGTTTATCACTCTCTAGTAATATATGAGATTTGACATAATTTTGTAATCTATTTTTTCATTTATTCTTTTTGGCAGAGGGGCTAGAAGGAAGTAACACTACGAATTCTACTCCTAATAAACTCAAAGCTACGATAGATGAAGTTTAGGGAATCAAAACCCAGCAAGGAAATATTATCACACAATTCCGTTTAAAACGTTTTTGCATATATTTTTAAAATGTTTCAATGAATATATCGTTGGAACTGGAATACCTTTGCTTTAGTTTCCTAAGAAATATTCAGCTAGATAGCTTAACTCAAGTTTAGAATACTACTATGTATCTGGTCTTCAGTTAACGACTTACAAATACTTCGGAATGAGTATGCAGCTTTGCTGCAGACACGGTAAATTCGAGTGAACGCATGACAAATGAGTCTTTCGCTTAGATCGAAAGTTCAACACATTTATCAGTTAACGCAAATGCGTTCTTAATTAGCGAACAGCGTCTTTGTTAAAGCTTTAATAAAAGGTTCATTATCTTCAGAGTTCAAATGAAATGCATCGCTCTATTTGTATGGTTTTCTCTCAAGCCATTCTCTGAATATTACAAGTTGCAGATTACATGAAACTGCACATTTGAAGTTGGGAAGAATTAAGGAAGGTACCTAGTCCAATATCTCCCTGAGAGATTTATGGCTTTGACGACTTATCTAGTTTACTCCTACATTCATCTCCAAAATTGGCATAAATCCAAAGTATTATCTCCTGATCACTATCAGACCCTATGAAATGACATTGTGACATAAATTAACAATTTACTACGATCCTCTCTGAAAATTTATGACTAGTTACACCTAATTTCATTACGCTGGTTTGAAGATCACCTGAATCGCTCGTTTATCTCCATTGGTTTTTTCACTTAAGTATATTAAACGGTGCCTCATTAGATATCTATCCTATTATCCAAAGAGAGATAAAGCCCACGCTTACCATTATACGCAGCAATTCGTTCCAAGCTGCAGCGGTCCCTTGGCTCTTCCCCAACTGAACTCCAAGCGAAATTCCATCCAACTAGTTGAGAAATGATTTTACTTTTCGTTCGTGATCATTCATTTGCTGGATTTAGGTTAACCAAAATTTCAGCAGAAGTCATCTATGGTAAGGAGATAAGAAGATTGTATAATTATGAGAAAAATGCGCATTGAATATGTATAGATTATGTTTTAGAATAATTGTACTTAAACCAGTGAGATAAATTTCTTTATGGAAGTCTCAACCAATCTTAAGGTTGTTATATTATATTCACTATATCCTATAGTCTAGTGTATTGGCTGTTATGGTTGGTCAGAAATACTGAAGAAAAATAGGTATTTTTCAACTGGGAAAAAATATAAACAAGTTTTGAGTCAACTTGATTGTTTTATTGAAATCAATTTCATCAAAAAATGTTTATCCATTTTAGTTTGTTCATTAATGAGATGTTTTTTGTTGAGTTTGGATGATATGATGGGAAAAATTGATTTCATTACCTTACTTTTCATCTTTCTCAATTATTCAAAGACAGTTTATGTAATTATTGAAATTAAGCCAATTAGAAAAAACTTTGATTATTTAATGATAATTTAGATTTAAGAATAGATTAACGTCCATTATAAGAAAACACAAGCTGACAACTTTGTTTATATTATTTTGGAGAAATAAATTTAGGGGGAATGAATTTTGGAGGAATGAATTTTGAAGAAATGTATTTATGGATAAATAAATTTTGAAGAAAGAAATTCTCTCTGACCTGTAACAAAAAAGGAATGAGAATGCCTTTCCAATGCGTGCCTGGAATCATGGTTCGCATTCCAAGATTATTTCCAATTTTTACGTTTCTGAAGAAAATTACCCAACTAACCGGATCGCGTAAATCAAGGACGAAGCATTAACCTGGAGACTATTGGCCAAGTTAAGTATTTTCCTTGGTTTTTACGACGTATCGTAAACAACGTGTTGCATGCGATTATTTCTGCACCTATTCCGGCAGGTAATTTTATTTAAGGCTCTAAACGGAGCCAGAAACACGCACGCCGTTGGGATTTTTAGGTTTAAATTCCGCGACCATAAAAAAGTGATGAAGAAAAGGCCGAGTTAATTAAGTCTGTGCTGGATAAGCCACTTTCTTCCTCCTTCGCCCTAATAAGGAGGAAGGCTTCCTTTTTTACGCGCATAAAATTAAAGGAGTCTCATACCAATATATACATCTTAAAATTAATACGGCCTTATTAAAACTTTAAATTAGGTTTGATGCAAATTGTATGTCCGTATAAACTCCGATTAAGATAGGAAGTATCCCGGCTAATTGTATTTCGGGATAAAATGACTCCGAAGCCGTCCTAAGTGGGACAAGTTTCTCCAAATCGATAGTTTAAACCAAAATGAGGCTGAAAGGAATTGAGATCGCTTCTTGTACAACGGAAAGGAATTCTGAGACATTTAATCTAGAAGGTATTACAACCTAGCTCAAATCGATTTTTGGTTAATTAAGACATGCATTTGCGCTCAAATAAATAGCAAAAATGTATACGTATACGTTCAATGAGATTATGCTACTTAACATTTTTCGTCAACTATCTTCATATAGTAAGTAAAAAAATGTGAACTAAAAAGTAAGATAATTAAGCAAGAGTTATAGATAACTTTAATAAATCGTATACGTTTTTTATTTATTAAAACTCACTATGTAATTGTATATATTTTTGTAATAGGAGGAAGATCATAGATGAAAGAATAATCATATTTTCATTTGGTCCTTTCTTACTCAACTGCGGTATAATTTACTGATTTTTTGTCAATCTCTGTCGTTCAAAATATGGTTGAATGTGTAAACTACTTTAGCTTTAATGCTAGTTGTTTATGCATTTATAGTGGTACGGAGAAATACGAACAAGAAAATTACCATCCATTAATTTTATTGAAAAAAATCAACACGCTATTTAAAGGTAATTTTTAACTTAGAATTGATTGGAAGCCGTTGAAACTTCACTATGGAAATAATGGTGTAAATAACTATAGTGATATTTCACAGAACAAATTCACATTTCACAGTGAAAGTTTACCTTAGTTATTTATACCATTAATTTTTAACTGATACGAGGGAGCAAACGTTAGACAGTATAGACTATTTTTTGTTACTCTCGATCCAATCTGTAGTAGAAACCCGTTATTTAACATTTCATGGGCAGATGATTCAGTTTTACTTCGTTGTAAATCCCATGGAATACAATAGTATTCTGATGACATTCAAAATTGTATGATTTCGGCCATTATGAAGGCCTCTTCGGAATTCTTAAGCGGCTCGACAGTCGCTCTAGCATCGCACTATTGCAAATTCTTGTTGAGATTCACAGTCTATTGCGACTGTGAGGCTGCGAATTCCGTGTTTCACTCAATGCGCCTGAGGAATACTCTCGGCTACTCCGATTGGAAATTATTCACGTGAGACGGAAGCTGTGCAATTGGTTACGCTAAAGCGTAATGATGATGTATCCGAAAGTTTAAGCATGATTTTGCCTACGTAGCCGGCCGGCTAGCCTTAATATCGGCATATTGGAATGCCATTTGAATAATAATCGTAGCGATGTCAGTGATGAATTGTGAACATGACTATGTGAAATTTCCTAGGTTGGATTACTAGTTTTTTACCATTGAGCGAGTGAAATATGCGCATGGAAATTTGTGGTGAATAGCACCAAATGGGGGATAATTTCGACTGCTTAGTGATGGAGGTTAGTAGTAATCCCCTTATGAAATAATTACACATTCTTAAGTAAAATCCGAGTTTACTGGAACGACTTATTGATTAAAAATACAGGATAATCTTCTTTATGTTTTCTTTCTTCTCCAAGAGAAAAAACTCCAATTGGACCAGTTTTAGAAAGTTAAGATGCTGGAAGAGTTTGCTACGATATGAACTACACAGAAATGGTTTTAATTTTTTTGGAGCTATATCGATCTAGTAAATCCTCCGTCTATTAACTAGTTGAAGAGAATAGAAACAAGGCTTCTTTAGAGCTTTGAATTGAGTGTGCTTTTTGAGATGTCAATGTGATATGTGATATCACATTGTGCACTTTTGTGTGCACATAACGTGCACGCCAAATACTTTACTTAAAACGCTATCATCGAAATTGTCATTCGGTTTAATTCTTAAACAGAACTTTTATTACAATTTGCTATAAGACTTCTTTAATTTAATTTGATGCTAATTTTTGGATTGGTAGCTCGTAAAAAATGTCTTCAGCTTATTCATACATTTCGTCTAACGCGGAATCAATTGGTCATCATTATACCTTTCATACTCGAGAGTTACTTAATGTAGCAACAAGTTCGTCATCTAAACTATCGCTACAGATATAATAGTGCCAAGAAAATTTGCACATTATTTCTTTTCGCTGAGCAGCGATAACGACTGAAGGTAGAAGATTGTCGGAAGTGACGCAAACTAGACGAGTAGAAGACTAATTTCATCATTGATATAGTCTTGAGCTATTTTACTCAGAAATGAAATTCACATTTAAATGGAGCATTTTATAAGATAGATTCAAACGTTGAGCGATTTGTTTGAAGAGTCACAGCTCGTCATTTCTCCCTTCGAAACACAGCGATTTCAGCTTTGAGAGAGCAATCGTATCGGTTTATTGAATTTCAGTGTGTGCACGTCATTAAGATGGAAGGAGGCGGTGCATGTCATTCAAATGAGCTCTGCGCTGCGGTTTTAATTTCGATGGAACGATAGGCCGGGATGGCTTCGATTTTCCCAAAATCACTTCGAACCTAATATATTGACCATGGCCTCAAATACTTTGATAATCTTGAAATGCTCGAGGGAAATTAGAGCATTATTCATCTTAAAGCGGCATCCACGCAGATAATTATTCCTTGAAATTTGCTTCCTACAGCTAGTGTTGAAATATGGACACAATTTGCTTCCACCTCCTGTGGAAGCTCACATGCTGGCTTTATCATAAGGGCCTTTGGGTATAACATGATAGAGGCTTTGGTGTGCTTCTCTCATTAAGCTATAACTGCATGAAACGCATCAGCTAATCTGCGTATCGTGCGTTGTTTTTGAATTAAATAGCGGTAATGGATAGTGGTACTCATCATAATAATCGCAGGGAAATCTTATCAAGATTCATACTATCTTATATACGTTTCTCCTTTAAAGTATCATTAGTGGCTTGCACGAGAGCATTATAAGCTAATCCTTTACCAGCATTTTCATCTCTGTGTAACTACTAAATCCATCATCCAATGCAGTCCGCTAATCAAGGAGCCCAAACATAACTTCCTCATTTATTCTAATACCTAATGTGAGAGCTTGATCAAAGAATTATGATAGCTTCGAAGTACGTGTCACCTAATCTCCACTTATACGCCACGACGGCGATCTCTCTCTAGTTCGGGTATTTACCATTTCTTTACTGTCGTCTTATTTCCATCCATTACATTTCTAGTAAAAATTTATACTTCTCGGATTACAGATAATGTAAAATAAAAAAACATACCAAAATAAGGAAACATCAAAAAGGATAAATAAAAGAAAAATGTTAGATATACAGAATAATAATAAAATGATAGTATTAATAAATAAGGATTCTTTTTTTAAATGAGCTCTGTTATTTACTATATCGTAGAATTATTTAACGATTTATTGATGCCTCATGTCCTACCATTGAGGGTTAACAATCATAATTTTTTTCTCCGATCCTTTCAATCAACAGTTTTATGTCTCAATGCACTCGAAATTCGTATACTTTATATTGATCATCACTTTTCTCTCCTAATTCACCTTAATCTATTTCGATAATTCCCAATCTCCTAATGTCTCTTCTCAACTTCTTCTTTCATAGAATTACCGAGAGAATGTATGCCCTATAAATTCCTTCTTCATTTGGCAAAATGTTTTCGGAGACTTTTTTTCATTCATTTTTCCTGAGGGACTTCAACATAACTCAGTTGCTCGTTCTATTTTATTCTCATCAGTCTTATGTTGCGCAGCATAGCTAATGATTCTCTTTCCTATGTATTAGCTTTCACTAACCATTGTCTCGAATCCGTGCTTGTATCGTATCTGTCAAGGGATGTTTTTCTGATACTGATATTTTCACTAGTGTTATTTCTATTGAATATATTTCCCTTACCTATCCAATTATGGCGATATTAGAACTTAGGCCAGGGGTCGGCAAACTCTTGAGACTAAAGAGGTAAACTTCTCCTTTATTTCCTTTAGGATATCAATATATTTTCCATTAATAAAAATTCATATAAATCATACCCTAATATGTACTGTAAATTAGTATAGTATACGATGAGAGAAAGCATTAATATAAGATTTTCTCATAGAATTATTATCGGTAATCATCACGAGTAATTTTATTTCTGATTTTGAGTAATATACACCTTCCTGTAAGAGAATATGTGGCTCGGGACGTAAAGGTAGCCGACCCCTAAACCAAAGCAGTTGAGATTTTCGACTAGTGCATCGAATGTAAGCTCAGATAACGAGCGAAATTCAATCCAAAACTCGGCTAAATCAAGCTAAAGATACACGTACTCCAATCCAATTTTAGGGAGCAAAACTGACTGTCGCAGGCAAGGATAAATGAGAGGAGCTGATGGATTTACATTTACGAAATAAAACAGGAGACCTTATAGGACGCTTCCCAGGAACTTGACTCTTTTAAATTTAATATCTGGGAAAACGACGTCAAAAATTTCTTTGTGCGAGCTCCCGAGGCCCTAAAAGATCTTCGGGCGTTAATTTGAGGGGACGGGCTTTTCATCATCCCGCGGATGGTGAAAATAGAAAAGGATATGTCTACGCGGAGAGAGTATAAGGGAGTGCTATTGGTTCGGAGTTAGCGGACGATAGAGATTAATGGAGGGGGAGAGACGGGGGAAAACGGATATCCACGGAGGAGACTCCTTATATTCCATACGAAAAGATTAATGGTTGCGCAAAATGGAAAGTGGATATGACTCGCGCTTTAATTGCGAATCTCGGGCGCGCTCTTTTCCTTCGTTTTAATCCGGAGGGTTGGATGTGATAGGAATTCCACATTCGCAAAACGCCGGATCTCGGTTCCAATTTTGCAGAGAAATGGAATCCTCTTTGAAATGACATCGCTTAATCGAAAAAACATGTTTCCGGAAGCTCCTCTCTTTCACGTGTTCGTTCGACGCACGTAATGTCTCTCAGAACGGTCTCCATGTGAGACAGTTAATGAGCAGAGCTGTATTTAATTAGCGATCCAGGAGTGATGAGTCTGCCATTTTTTTAGAGGCGTTAATTGAACTAAGTACGAAGTAATGCGTACTACAGTCATCGTATCCGGAATCAAAGGGAAACTAGGATGAAAAGAATCATGATGCAGGAAGAGTCGATTCTTGAAGTTATAATCAAGGTCATTAGAGCCGTCATGACGTCATTACTTCATCTATTTCACGTGAATTGCGATGGAGGAAAATTTATCAGTTGTGATGTGATAGCTTCGTCTAAAGAGCCTTTCGAAACAATTCCCAGTATTCGGAATAATCGATCAACTTGAAATGACAAGTTTATCAAGATAATTCATTTATCCGTAGATATATTTTCTGATATAACGTAGGTAAATGCTCCGTGGTTAATTTCTTCTAAAAGAAAAAATTGCGTCCAATTCACCCGTACAAAATTAATGGAATTTATATCAAAGTAGTAGATTCAGATGAATATCTCGGGATCAACATTACTAATAACTTAAATTGGAGCACGCATATTCGAAAAATCTGCGGCAAAGCAAGTGAAAGGCTTGGCTTTGTAAAGCGTATTTTTGGTAAATGCGATGAAAAGGTGAGAGAGCGATGTTATTTTACCTTGGTCAGACCCCTTCTGGAATATGCGGCAAGTATATGGGATCCGGCGGATGAAACGTGTACTCGCGAACTCGAGAAAGTGCAGCGTAAAGCGGTTCGTTTTGTTAAGAAATGCTACAATAAAAAAGTAAGCGTTGCAAAAATGCTCTCAGACGTAGGTTGGGAATCCTTGAAAGAAAGGAGATTGGAAGCTAGGCTGCGATTGCTTAATAAATTCAGGGAAACCACATTTTCGGAAGATACAATCGGTATCATGCAACCCCCCTGTTACCTCGGTCGATCCGATAATGACCGTAAGTTAAGAGAAATAGATGCTAGGACGAATCGTTTAAAAAATTCATTCTTTCCGCGAACGATACGCGACAATAACCGAATAAGGAAGTAGTTTAGATTCAACTGGTGTTTACACCCCCTGCCACACGCCGAAAGGCGGCTTGTAGGGTATTAATGTAGATGTAGATGTAGATCCGTAGGAAGATTTCAATAATTTTTCTATGGTTCGATGAAATATGGCTTAAAGTTTTAAAATAAATCGTATTCATTTATCATGATTTAAAGCAAAATTATATTCTGAAGTCACTCCCACGAATAAAAATGTTTGAATACTTTGAGGATAAAAAAAAGAATCCTTGCGCTGTTCCAACTTTTATGGTAATTTTCTGCTCTTCAAAGAACTTTCATTTGCCATTTTATTATTCTTACGATTTCTTTCTGATTGGCTAAATCTTAGTAAATGGGCCTCCATCGGCTTTAAAAGCAAATTACGGCTAACATAATTTTTCCGCTAACTTCTCGTAAATAAAATAGTGACTTTGCCATAATAAAAAGTGAGTATTAATATAATTATATAGAATAGTTGGGCTCCCGTATAGTCATGTGGACAGCGCGTTTGCTTTCGGCGAAAGAGGTCACGGGTTTGATACCCGGTGGGCGCCAATGTGCGAGATGACCCAAGCTGTCGAAGCACTTTTAGCAATAATACTGAATACAGAACTCAGTTGAAGACACTAGAATAAATTTGAATTTCTAATATATACCGAAGAAAGTTCTACAGGTAGCTGTTTTTTAATAAAATAGGGCAAAAGAATTAATTTCGGAGAGTACCTTGTATTCTCTCTTCATCGAATAAATGATAAATAAATTTATAAAATGAATAGGTTAAGATAAATAATGCGAAGAATTTATTTTTATGTGTTCCAGACACTGGTGAAGTTTATGTAAAATTAAATATAGGAATTAAATGAAGAACGTAGAATCACCAAAGGTAAGGGAGATAATAAATATCTATGTCATCCTTAGCGGGAATTGTTCCGATGATGCAGTGGTTTCCAGGTGATGAGTTTGGATGGTTGCGTGAATTCTATCATTGTTTGCAAGAATGTTATTCTTGTAGAAATTAGGGATTCCGCGATGCCATCAGTATATCGGATAAAGGAAACGCCCCTGTTTGTCTTTATATTCTATGATTTTTGTCGGATGAATTAGCGTTCATGATCGTTAAGCCGTAAAATTGAGCAGCTTCTAATTAATGCCAGATTGTTGACCAGCCCATTGTCCACAAATTTCGAGATAATTGGGTTGATTTTAGTCGGTGAATATTAAACTCGTGACTTGTTAGTCAGCCGATCAATGCAGGGGGCGTCCGATCTAATCAACGATTCCATTTGATCGACTCGCTGCTAATAACATAATTAGGTTTACCATGCTTGGATGGTCAACAGGTTTGGTGCTTTAGGTCATGATAGTGTGTGTTATCAGGCAATATTTGATCTGAATAAATATTACTCCAGTGAAAACACAGATTGCGTAAAATGAAGAAATTCATTAAAGAATCTGCGTTACCCTGAATCTCAGTTTGATGTTTCGGGTAACAAAGGAGTTTAACTGGATTATGCAGCGGTAGAATGACAATTTTGTACGCCCAATATTAATGGTTTTAATTAAAATTATTGTGTACGCTTATAATTAATTTTGCCTGTTATACGTCACAATGCTTCCAAAAACATATTTCAATTAATTTAAAAATGAAAATTTTATCATTATGGTGGATGTCATCCATTGTAATTAAATTTGTATTAAATATTAAAGGCATTCAAGAATTATTTCCTAAAATTTATTTTTATTAATTTATCGTTACCTACCTTTCATATTGTAACGATCCTTTTATACTTTTCCGAGGTAGGAGTAAAAATTAAGAGCGTTAAATGTAATTTTTAATAAAATTTAGATAAATTAATTTAACATGTTTGATTTATTTTCTAAATAAGCTTTCGATTGATCTAAAATGTACGCATTTCGCGCACAAATATCAACTACTTGGATGAATGCAGCGAAGCCCAACAAGGAAATTTAACAAATATATCCTAACCCAAAGAAAAATCCGGCTCAATCGAATTAGCATGATAGGTTGGCTATTTGATTGCGTGACTCTTTGTTATAAATTGTTAAATCAATGAAACATAATTCGGTTTTGGTTGGCGTATTGCTCTTAGATTGTTAGAATAATATGTATGATATTTTGAATGGGAGTATGAAAATCATTGCGCCGGAGTTGTAGGTCCTCATCCATGTAATGCTTTACTCCACCTTTGAAATGTAATGCTTCCTTGAGTTTCTGCGGTAATTTATCCATGAGAATAAATTCTTGTGTAATTATCTCATCACTGAGAACGACAAATCTTGAGGATCTACACAAAAATGCTGCTTGCAGATAAGAGAATGCTTACATAATTCTACTTGTGGGCGCATGTCAAATTAGAGTATTAAAACAAACACTGGTCGGTCTGACTCATTGGTCTTAAAGCAGAATAACATTTACAATCGTGTTCCTTTACTCCTTTATATCTCTATTCCTTATTTGAGAATGGTAATTAAATATCTTAGATTCTTGGCATGTAGTTGATAACGAGTCGCATTAAAAAAGATTCATGATGGATCTGTGGAACATTATTCAAGCACATTTATTTATAAATGTATCTAGCTCAAAATCAATAAGGTGCCAGCTATTAAGCGCTATTAGAATAAACTGGATGATTGAATATATTCAGTATCACGCTTTAATATTTCCAGGAATCCTCCAGTAATTAACTACATATCTCTATTAATTCTCAAGCTTCTTAGAGCATATGTCGATCTTGTTTAGATTGTGAAGGAAATATTTCAGACCTCCCTTCCTGAATAGACTGGATCTCTCTTTCCGAGACTTGCCGATTCATCTCAGTGTTTGTGAAAAGGGAAATGAACACTGAGGATAAAAATTTGAAAATTGGAGACTGATGAGATGAGCCGGCGGAATATAAATTCGAGAGAAACTAAAGGCAGATGCGGAGGAGAGAAGAATGCACCGAGGAAAAGTGCGAGGAAGGGGATCTTCAGAGGGAAGGGTAATGGGTTGAAGGGAAAGATAGGTAAAAGGAGCAGATGAAAGAGGTGCGTGGAATTGGATGCGAGGCAGTTAGATGAGGGAATTTTGATACAATGAAAGGGCCTCGAAGAGCCATGGGGAAAACGTAAGGGGAAAGAAGAAAGACTGTGAGGGAGAAATTGAGAATAGGCAGTTTACGAGAGGGGGAGCGATTAAGAATGCAGATGAAAGGGAAATAAAGAACAAAGTGGCAGGTAAAGAAGAGGGTAGATATGAGAGAAAAAAATGATAAAAGCCATAAAATTATCAAATACAAAGGCATAGGACCATTATTATTAAAACCTCTTTCCAATAAAATTTAATAATGATACGTTATAATATAACGCCGCCTGTTTAGTAATTTCATATCAATCTCTTATAGGAAATTTAATAATGCTTTCTTCAGTTTAATTTAAGCTTTAATGGTACCTAAGTAACTATTACGAAGCTGTAGGCAACACAGTCTTACAACTAAGGCTACATGGCTGTTGTAACGAATTTCAAGCATTGACATAGAATATTGCAGAGTGTGTGAAAGAATTATACCCATTTATTAAGGGATAATAAAATAATTTAATATACGAAATTGTCTCATTGGTCGGATTCCATCACATTAATACGTATCTTCACAAGTGATGAATTCAGGCTTAAATTTGTAGTAGGGAGATACAACGAGACTCATTCCTGACAGCGTTTTACTCAACTTGCTGTAAATTATTTTGTAGTTAAGTAAGAAGTCTTCAACAATGAGTCTCGTAACAAGTATCTTGTTTTACCCACCTATTGATGAGGCCAGTCCTCGAAAACTAGACCTTGTATTGATTAGTATTCTGTGGTCTGAATAAAATTTAAATAATATTTCGTTGCTTGAACTTCCTTGGTTTTATATTATAATATATTACAAACCCGCAATATAATATTAATATATAATAATTCATTGAAATATATTTTTATTTGACCGTTTATTAGGAGAGGTTAAGTCCAAATACTGAATATATATTCATCATGAAAGGATATCTCTTTACATATACTGATGTGGTAACAGAAGTTACATTTGTAAGCAAAGGAAAAGATTTTGTCATAGGAATACGCACTCGATAAGCAGGCTGTATAGGGATTTAGCGCAAATTATAGGGGAGCAAAAGAAGCTTTTAAAGATTCTTGAATGGAGAGAGAAGATGAGGGAGGGGGTGGGGGCAGGAGAGAGAGAGGGATATGGAAAGAGAATGCAAGAGAGAGAGAGAGTTGAAAGAGAGATGTAAAGAGGATACGATGACGCACTAAGTTAATTGACTTCAATGGAAGGAAGGCTGAACAGATGAGGGTCGCTCTGGGGACAATCGGTAGTTGTTATAGCTCTTCATTACGTCGGTACAGAGCTTAAGGTGGGAACAAAGGGGCGAAAATGAATCGAGAGAGATAGCGAAAAGGGAGAATCTTAAAGGAGAGGTATTAGACGCGGATGAGGCGGTAGGGGAGTGGGGAGCCGCTGTTTCATTAGAGCCCAGAATGTATTCGAAGGTAATAAAATGTATCTTCCGGAGCAAAAAATTCTCCATTCGGTTTTCCCGAGCAAAGCTTGAGTTAAGCGAATTTGGAGGCCCAACAGAAGTAGGATTTTTCTCTCGGCGGATCCGCGAAAATTGAATTTCACCCTAGGACGTCTTTTATTTAGTAATTAAGAAAGAAGAATCACGCCAACTTGGGACTTGTTGACAAAAGCTCGATGATGCTGATTTTGTTCCCGAAAATACTCGAAATGCAACTTCCGCTACTGCGTTGTTATGAAAGTCGAAAATGAAACGTAATTAGATTACTTCAGCTGCTATTTGAAGCGTTGATCTCGATCGTATTCTATCGGCAAACTCTAAGCTCATTGTAAAATTTGATTGCCTGATGTCAAGTTGGGTAAAATGTTTCATACATTTTTTTTGTAATACATTCGAATTCACGCTGAAAAAAATAATTCACTATCATCATGCCAAGTTCCCCACTCTTGATAAATAATAAAAATAATTTTAGAAGAATATCGTAGAAATTAAACAGTCTAGGGTCTCTAATGTAAGTTAAAGTCTCTACGAGAACCTAAAGAAGATTAATGTTCCTTAGATTATTTATTGATACATTTTGTAGCTCACTTATATTTGTTTCTACTGGCGATATTTCCAATTAGTTAAAGTTTATATAGTGGAAGACACATTTCCAATGAACTTACACTTGTCCCACGAATTAATTTGGCCTAATTTTATAAAATATTCCATTGAATTACTTGAAACTACTTGCCAGCACATAAATATTTAAATCAATGTACGGAAAACATTATAAAGAGTATATTTCATAAAATTAAAGATGAAATATTTATTAATCCAGGCTTTAAAGATAAAAAATGAACAAGGAAGCAGAAAAATAATCGTAAAAATGGAGGATATTGAAAAGTGTGTTTGCAACAAAGGGCATTAATTTCTACTATAAAGTATATAGCTAATTAAATAAAAATAAATTTGTAATTGGTGATATTGTAATTAAAGACCGAAATGTATACCTAATGTAGTTATAACTTGCTTATAAAAGCATTTATTAGCGTTGAATCATTTTTATTCAGATTGGATTAAGCGATACTCAAAATAATTACTTTCTCTAAACAAGTTCGTAATTACATGCAGTTTTTTTAGTCTGTGGCTATCCAAACTCATTTTAATTATCTGCTCTCAATCTTGCATGCATCGTTGGAATTAAATGCTTTTACGATTAACTCTCCCTTATTTCATATCAAAATACTTTCCCAGTGACTTACTGCCTCCAAAACGTCGTGAAAGCTACACTTCTGTAACATAATTCTCTCGGAATATTAACCTTTTGATCCAGGAGAGTTAATTTTCCGAAAATAATTTTGAGATTCTTTATTTCTTCGCGTTTTGTAATACCTCGTTAAGGCTGTAGTCACTGATTTACTGTCTTGTTTTCTTGGGAGATTTTCCATTTCTATTTGCTTTATAAATTTGTAACTCTCTTTTTAGTATCTTCTGATACCATACTTTAATCTGGGAATGAAATAGAATTATAAAATTTACTTTTCAGTTATTCGGAAAAGTAGAGTTGTAACTGAAATTATGTACGTAAAATAAATACTTGAAACCCCACTGAGATGAAGTACTATATCCCTCCTTGATTTGTATACACGAACTTACACTAAATTGCCTTTTTAGAGTACTGAAGCTTTCAAAAGTTTCCGTAAACTTTTTAATTGAGAACTCGTAGGAGTGCTGTAAAACCCTGCACGAGGAAACGTAGAAATTAATTTCAGATACTTAAGCACGTCGTGTAGCTCAATAAACTCGTGGACGCGGATCCATCCAGCTCCCCCTTTTAAACGATAAGGGGCGTATAGATTGCATTATTGGCTCAAAAAACATGACCTATTTCGCGAGAGACGCTGCTGATTGTGAAGAGCACTAAAACAACTAAAATCGCTCTTTATCTCGCGACGGAAAAGATCCTCTAAAACTCTCCAAAAAGGTCAGCTTTCCTCGAACCCTCGAAAAATTAATCTTTATTTAATTTGGTATGTACAACCGGTGTAGCCTGTTATTCCTTCGTCGATGAGTCTCGCTAATGAATCTCCGACTTTTTCTTATAAATGCTATCGCTCAGGTCTCTCCGTCTACGGATCAGGGGTAATTGCTTTTATTGAACTGCACGTCCAATCATATTCTTCTACTTATCCGTCTCGGTTCTCAATATCCTTCGGCCTCCTCCCAATTACTCCCCGAAACTCTCTCTTCCTCCATGGACCGGAAGAGGGAAAGTAGCTCTGTAATCTCGTCCCATTCGGTTTAGTGCCAACTTCGATTGTTTCAATGTTCGGCGCCGCCTTATTTCGATAAACGACATTAATCCGATTCCTCTCTCCCTGCAACTTTTTTGTTTTCTTTTTTTCACTACGCCGGATAGGTCTAATACGGAGCAATGGAAATTCTTACGCTGCGAGATTGTTTTTGGGAAAGGAAAATGTTTCAGCAAACAGTGCTTGAAACTTTGGCCGTTCGGCAGAGCTTTTCTAAAATTCAAAATTTCGACGTTATAATCTCAGAAGTAGAATAAGCAGTGGGGAAAAAAGCTAGAAATCCGTTTCATGTATATTTATATGCGATGCGAAATGGGAAGAGTACTGTACGAATCGAGGATTTCCGTGTGGTAGCTCAATATAGCTTTGCTACTCAGAAAATTACTTTAAGGAATGTATTTTTTTAGACATCACATAAAGCTTAATCGCTAGGTTTACTTAGCTTAGCAGACGGAATGTGATTCATTTAAAATTTTCCTTTATGATTTGCCTAGTCAGATGATCCGCATCTCTATTTTGAATACGGAAAATAGCGAAGGCGTTTCAAACTGGTAGACTGACATTCCTTTTAATCTTGTTTAGAAATTTTATTTTAATATTTTGTCATTCATCAAATGCTCTGAGGTTCATAAAATTATTTTTTTTCTTCAATATACTTAACTACATGAATGATTATATCTCGTCACCAACAATAAATATTTTGTATTTTAAAGCAATAGCGAAAAGACAAACTTTCATCGTTAAAACTTAAGTAAATAGTAAGTTAGCTCTCCTTTATTCTACAGTATGAAAAATACAAGATTAAATTTAATGTTAGTAGGAAACCAAACAGAAGAGCTAGTCAAACAATTGGCAACCATAAATATTAAATTAACGCTATTTCCTCAAAGTTTTCCCAAAAAAGCATGTTATGGTAGACTGATATTAATTCAATTCCTGTTCAAGAGAAAAGATAAGTTTGGCATAAAAACGAATGAATGTTCAAATTTTTATTTTCTATTATTTTTCTGGCATTTTAATTCATATTTGACTTATTTCAAAAATATTTCATCTTATTTCTCTCGGGATTCTGGTGGTAAAACGGGCATTTAGATAGAATGGGGGCTCCTTAGCGGAAGAGAACGAATAGGAATACTTCAAGTGGCCCCAGGTTAGGCGTTGAACCATTTCTTATGAAATTACACGTTCTCATTTCCCGTCGAGTGCTTGATTGCACCCTAATTCAACTAAAATAGAGCATGGAGATACATAACTATTACCTCTAGTGCATCATTGCCTGAGTTGTTAATTGAACTCCTTCTATTACTAAATGAATAGCTTCAACTCTACAGCTGTCTTCTAGTCTTGGATTTTAAGGGATGCTTCCTCTGCCAACTAAAAGCTATGATCACCATTGAGGTGAGTGAGGCGATTCCTTTTCCTCAAGATGCATAAAATAAATTAGAAGACCGCGTTCAGGTGGGTCCAGGCAAGAGTTCAGTAATATTAGTAAAACGCTTAATCTCAATTTTCATCGTTACCGCAGTAAAGAGCGGCATATTCAGCTAACCAAGACGTCTTTCCTTCATCACCCTTAAATCATTTAACGGGTGCATCTATATAATTACAGTTATTCTACACAAATTTATAAAGCAAATGAACGATCACAATCGATGCTGGCTTAAGTCTGTGTGATTGCATCCTTTTAAATTTTCCTTAGTATGTACGTATGTACATAGATTGATATTTTTTTTAACTGATAGAAAGATAATTGGGAACGGAAGATCAAAGCCCAGAATGATGTTTTAGTAATATCGAAGGCCAAAATGTAAAATCAAGAATTCCAATAACTGTCAAACAAGATAGCATGACCATCAACCAGACTTATTTGATTGTTTTTGGAGTCATTTGTTTTTACATTTTGACTATTGTTTCCTTCAGTGGCCGAACATATCTACATTCATTCTTGAAGGTAACATTACCGTAAGTTATTTGTTAGAACATATTTTTTCTCCTTTTATTCGCCCTAATTCGTGAAATGTGTAAGCAAATGGGTAATAAGTTAGGAAACAGGGGTATAAATGTTCATCAAATATTCTCCTTCCATTAATAAAAACGACTTTCAGATCAATGGCCTTCATGGTTTCAGTTCCGTAAATATAATTTTAAGGACTAGATAAATCCATTTTCTTTCAACATCTTGAAGTGTAAAGCCTAGTCCAGACTGTAAAAAAGAAAGGCAATTTTGGAACACGGCTGTAAATGAATAAGGGATTTAAAATCTCCAATAGCCGTCATTGTCGCCGTTCCTCACCTCTTTCACCGGCATTTATTCGGAGTACTCCAATCAACGCAACTATCCGTTGGATAATACTAATCAATACCCTTACATCCTCATAATTAACTACCACTCGTAGCATACTCTTTGTCTCTCATCATTAGAACTTAACTCCGCCCTTAATAAGCATTTCAAAACACTATGAAAAATTACCACCTCCTTTCTTAACATCGCGGCAGTATTTTACGTGACAGGACTGCTTTTACATTTAATTAGTTTATCTCGAGCATAATCAGACCCCTGCAAACTTTATTAACAAAGTGCTATTCCGCCTCGAAAATCCAATTCGGATTTCCGCTTAAAAGCAGCTTTCTCACGACAAGCGCCATTGTTTTACACGGCAGCTTCGGGCCTTATATTGCAAAACGTCGCATGATATTTTTCAAACGGTTGGTTACCCTAACCACTCTTCGACTTTATTACCTTTTAGTCGAGGAATGACGTGGCGCGCATGCGCACTGCGATAAAAGGAAGCGTCCGTTATTAGTTTATCGTCGCTCGGGGGAGTTGAGCGCAAATTGAATGAGGCGCTCCGTTTAATTCGGCAGAAAATCTTCTTGCTTCGAGGAGCACCGCAAATATCGTTTTCCCCTCTCTCTCTCCATTTTCTCTTTTCTTTCTCTCTTCTGCCCTTGCAGATGTTATCATTTTAATCTGCTGCGTGGTGTAATTAAATTTTCGAAAATTATTTTGTATGCATTTTGTTGTGCCCGCACGTCGTTGCATCTTCATGGTTGAAACTTCGCTGCTGTAACGTATCCTCAGATATTTTCTGCTGATGCTTTCCTTTCTAATAACGCGTCTACTGAACTGTTTGTGTCGCTGCTACAAAATAAAAGTGGAAAGACATACATTGAAGCCTTCCAATTGAATCTGATAATCTTCGAAATCAATCGCCTCCGAAGAAAGAAAACAGTACTCATTAAATTAATGTTGTCAAGCGTAACTTGATGGAGTTTTATCTGAAAAACGTTTAATGACAGATTCGGAAGATAAAACTTGTGTATATTTCGCAAATAGAACCCAAAAAGAGGTTTACTGGTTTTGGCGTGCACCATCGTCCGAACCTTAACTACTTTGATAGTTCCTAAGGTTCCGACGACGGTGCTCGTTAAACCTCTTTTTGAGTTCTATTTGCGGAATTTGTACAACTGATATATTTTGACTTTGTCATTGAAAGTTTTTTACAGTACTCATTTTCACAAGAGAAAAAATAATTTTAGATAATTGATGTAATTTATATCGGTGAACTTGTAATATCTCGATAAATAGGAATGTTTTTCCTTCTGCTCTATGATGCATTTGAAGGAGATTTGAACGTGATTTGACAGTTTTTTCGATAACATCTCATGTTCTGGGAAGGATGATGACTTAAGTTATTGCTCATACAATATTCGCGTCTGGAGTATGACAAGATAAGTAGCTTAAATAGTATCTTTATGATGGAATCGAAAGCCATTTACAATGAAACGAAGCTCTATTCATTTTACAAGGATCTTCAGCACAATATGATATTTCGTATTTCTCTTACTGAATAATCTTTTATTCACTTACTCTAACAAATGACTGTAAATTTGGTGCAGCACCATTTGAGATACATTTTGCTATTAATTTATATAATTTTTGAGTTTTATTATTATTTATTAATAAATGTGTAAGTAATGATTTATTTCAATTCTGAAAAAAAATATTTTATGCAGGGCGGATGTTTATTAGAAGAAAAATGTGAATCTATGAAATTATATAAAAACTCATATTATGTAGTGATATGGTGCTGATTAACATTATCCATTGCGTGTGAGAGAGAAATGAGAAGTAACTAACTTCATCATTCACCTATAATTCACGTTATTCAAAAGCTTTATGAGATTACATCGAAAATGGCTTTAGTGAAAACGACGACCCTTTTCTGGATTAACCTGCTTCTAAAACACAAGCTCGAAAGCTTCTATTTATTCAATTTACAGTTTCTAGATACTCTCCAAAGATCTTATGAATAAACAAGAAGTTGCGATGTTTCCTCTTCAATCTTATTCGTAATGTAGATATGATCAGAATTGAAATACTGCGAAATCTCTTTACTAACTCTCGAATTTATTTTCAACAGCTTCCTTTTCCGATGATTTTCATCACGTCTCTTCGAGGAAGAGACACCAGAATAGAGAGTCATCCTCGCTTTAGAAAAGCAAATCACTTCACCTGTATTACAGTTTATTACGTGCATACAGAGCGGGTCTAAGTATAAGTCCGATTTTACAGTTATCTTGCATAATGATTACACAAGGGACGTTTTCTAAATTTAATTTAATTCAAAACTTTACATATTTTACTCTATTCGAGAGATCCATTCACCGCCCCTTAAGGTTGATACCTATTTTACTCTGTATAAGTATTTCAGTTGCTCATAATCTTTTCACACTCAAGGAGATGGTATAACCTACGACAAGTTTAGCTCGATATTGGAATACCCAGTTGGATTCTAGCTATCACTAGTGCATTTCCTATTTTTTTTCGAACCACTTTGCTGTACTGCATGGCTTTAAGTTTGATACCTTTTAGTGTTACATTAAAATATTATATATGGTTCGGGTAACAATGTGTTCCGTCATTATCTAGAACAAACATTCCAATGCTATCTTGCAAAGTTTATATATTTAATTTCTAAGTCCTTAAGATTCCATCACACTGTCATTGATGAACAGTTAAATATTAAATTTTCATACTATTCGTGAAACACGATTAAGCTTGCAATCCATTTATTTTCATCGTGTTCTAATCCAATAATCGTAAATGTGATACCGATTCCTCGAAATTCCTTCACCTTATTTATCAAACCAAATCTCTCGTATCGTAAAACAACATCTCTTTCCTCCATTTGCTCGTATAGTTCTGGTTTACTGACAAAATAAAAAAATAAATCCATAGTTTGTATAGTCAAGATAAATGTGATCGATGCATGTGAAAGTTTTCTGCACACGAAGGGGAGCATATAATATCAAACCAGTGGACCGTTCTCGCTCCAAACAGTGGGATTTAATTTATTCAAAAGCATATATAAACTCGCTATTTGTAATGGCACGGTGCTTACACACACGTTAGCAAATGGTATTTGTAAGAATTTTACGACCCGTTGTTAACTGTGGCTCATAACAAAGCTCATCGTTTCCGAGAGTAAGGTGTTCCTACAGATAAATATTGTCGAAAACCATCAAATATTGATTTTTTGGACCATAAAAATGCAAACAACTCAGAACTGCAAGCAAAGCAATCTCCAATGGAAGCAAAAACGATCATGGTTTGATGTCACAACAGTGTTTTCATTCAAACTTTATTGGAGGACAGCCAAGGTTAAAAATCAGTATACACACAGCTGTAACAAAATCAGTTTTTAATCTAACTCCAGAGAGATCTCGATGCACGCATAGAAAACATTTGTTTAAAGGCATTAACCATAGACCATATTATTTGAATTAACGTAAACTAAAAACATAAATGTTATGGAGATGTATTCATCGGAAAAATTTCCAACATCGTATGCATGTACCATTTCTCTCTTCACAAGATAATGATAAGATAACTTTTGTTCAGTTGTCCTGAGATAAAAGTTTAAAGTTTGTTAAAATATAGTAAAGGCTATTTTTTACATTATTTTTCCAGACTTCGTGGAGAGAAACACTAAAAAGTGAAGAAAACTTATTAATATCTACAAAAATCTATATAAAAATTGTATGGATATTTATAAGTTTATCGCAATTCAAGAAAATTTCTCTGATAGAAACTTGAAACATTGGATATCCTTGGAAAAGTACATTTTTATGTAAAACTAGCACTCTAATTGTGAGAGTTATTTGTTACTTAGGGTAAAGTTTAGTGCTATTACTTATAATATATTGTTTCAGTGAATGAAGTGCAAGGTCATGACACTTCTTCGGATATATGGGGCACTGAAATTGAGCCAAATGTTGAACATCTCCTTGAAGACGATGATTAAGCTATTCTTTAAACCATAATAGGATTTTCTTGGTAGGATCTGAACCCAAGACCCCATCAATACCGATCAAGTGGTCCGACTGTTACACGGTTGAGTTCTCTTGAGAAGGCCCTAATGCATCGGAGATGATTATCATGTGATAAATCATCAGGCATTGATGCTTAATTAGATGTTATAATTAGATCTTGGTGAATCGCGATTCTACTATCGATGTTAGCACCGAGTTTAAAGTGGTCTTTTGACAATACCTTGATCTAATGTGAGAAGGGAATGAATGATAAACGTTTTAAGATTTTCCTATAATCGAATGAAGGATTGCGTTCTTTAATTTATTTTTGATAATAATGAACCAATATGAAAAAATCATGCAATGAAATTTCCTTGTTTTAATTTAAAATCCATATAGATTAACTACCACATCACCATTATGAAACTCTTCACTTATGGGTTTATATCATTCAACTAAACGTACATGAAGATATATATGAAGAGTGTAAATTTCCTGTTGAATACACTTTTAAATTAAAATAAAATACGCAGAACTCTACTTCGAACATGTAAAACAGCTCTCGCTCCTCTGCATGTCAAATTAGTACTTCCCAAACTTTGCGTATTTAGCATTTTATTTAGGAATTCAATTATCACAGGAGTTTCTGGGTATTCACTCTCTTTTAGTCGAATAAGGATTATGTATAGGTATTTACGCAATCAGACGAAATACCACGACATCAAATTTTTCAGAAAAACTTCGAAATTATATTACGCAGTTCTGTTGCAAACTTATGGAATTACTAAACCGAGCTCTAATGAATGAATGGCAAACGTATCGTTTGTACGAGGGTTCTCCACGAGTTTGGCCTGAATGGACCACTTCAACTTCTGATATAGCCTTGCGGTCTGTAGTTAATCTACTTAGTATTTCATGTACACAATATTTATTTTTATACATATTGTATGTATAATTTCTGCATCATACTCTATCTTACAACTGATTTACATAATCAGACTCATAAAATACAAACTTAACTATTCATCCTGCTAAAAAAATCGCGATCCAGGGAGATTTTTGAAAGATGAAAATTTCCATCTAATCACATAAATATTTTAACGCAAGATTATTTATGTCTTAACTGTCCCTTCAAAGTTTTCATCCTAAGGAGTAATTGTGAAGAGTTTCCTAGCCTTAAATTCTGTACCCGTAAGCTTTATTTTCTCTGTCATCATGAATCTTTTGTTGAGCTGGTTTTAGAAATCGACTTTGGTATTAGAGATATTAATACTTCATGATTAATGAATAAAAACAGCCCACTTCTTTAAAATGTCGTAAGATATGAAACTCTTGCCTCGAATATCGAAATCCTTGCCTTGGTTACAAAATAATTACTTAAGCTTGAAGCTAGATCGGTGGTTAGAAAACCTCACTAATTTAGAAGTTGCTATTCATTTCTAAGTAGCTTCCATCATCCTCAATGATGATAAGTTTTTAAGGAATCCTTATTTTTCCCAACCATTTTTCTCCCTTCCAATAAACCTTCCATTTATTGTTGCTCTTCGTTTTAATCTTCCGTTTTCATCTCTCTCAGTACTTTATCCATTAGACAGCCTCCCTTGGGAAGGATTAGGACCACAATCATGGAAAATCCTCCATTAACCCAGTTTCTCCTCAAGATTGGACTCTTCACTTGGATACAATTGCATTACGGATGTATGTCATTTGGAAGATATGAAAAATTAACCATTCCTCTATTTTACTGCTATATAAACCGTTCTAGCTCTTCGGATTTTCAGAGATTACAGCTTTATGAGATGATGAAATACCATAATTGCCCATTGCGTTGGGAAAACGAGCAGAAGGAAAAATAATCTTCTAAAATTACCTGTTCACAAAATCAGCTATCTTAAAAGCTAATCTCATTGGAAAGATGTATCTCTGTAAGATGAAATTCTAGACTCTATTATGTTGTTGTTTTCTTGTTTATCTTAGATAATATTCTCTTACTTTGGCGTCTCTGGTACTTCTTAACAGGTAATAAAATATAACTTCGAGAAATCAGACTTTGCTATTATAACTGTAAGAGCTACGATTTTATTTTTATTTACTATTTTTAATGTAAAATGCGAAATGTTTTCAAAATTTCGTTTTTGAATACTTATTCTTTTATTCTACGTCAGTGTATTTCTTTCGTCTATCTGCTCTCAGTTTTAAGTCGATCTTTAGGTTAAATACATGTTGGTTAGGAAGTAGAGAAATAGGCTTAATGGAAGGAAGCCAACTTCTCTGACACTAATTTGCAAATCGAAATTCACCCAATAATTCTACTTTATACGACATAATATTATCCGATCAATGCAGTGAAAAATTTTTCAGATCCATCATGCTCAAGTTATTGTCGAAACATCTACCCTCTGTATTGGTATAGGTCGATCATTGGTAGCAAAATTTCAAGAAAAAAATATACTAGGGAAATATTAGAAATTACTCTTTGCAGTGAAAATACAGCATGTCGTGAGAGAAGAGATGCTAGCAAGAATAAAATATCTAGTAATTTCAAGATCAATTTGAAGAAGTGTAGAATCTATCCTGTTTCCCAGAATCTGCGGTTTACAAAGGTATTGTAATAATATCGTACATATAAAGGACCTATCTTTAGCTAACAAATGAAAGCAATAGATTAGAAACATTAAATTTCATCCTTTTCCAATACAAAGATGAATTTGGTAAATAAAAGTCGATCTAGAAAAATCATCTTAGCAATTGTCAATAACAGAAGAACTTATGGTCGAATTATACACCTGATATCTAAGATAATATTTGAGCAAAAATTAGATGGGTCAACCTATGCATCAGTGCATTCGGTTTTTATGCTATTTCTGTTGTATAGCAAATTTTTGACTTTGTATCGAGCAAATACGAAATTGTTAACATTTCATTCATTTTTAAAAGATACCGTTTTTGCCCTTATAGTAATCGATACTTAAGAGCGATACTCCGGAATATACACAGAAATCGACCCTTAGTCGTTATTACCTGCGAACCTGGCTTTATGTGATATCATATAGAGCACCCCATTCGCAATTTTTTCTAAGAATCAAATCGAGTTTTTCATCTGTTAAAGGACCAACTAAATCTTCCGAAAATTTCCTTCGGAGACTCCCTTCGCGTCCATCCCTACTTCCGTGGGAGAAAAAGGTCGAATTCCGGGCAAAATCCAAAGAAGAGGAAATAAAATCGAAAAGCATTGAATGGGAGGCTGTGAAAAGGATAGGAGTCTGCGGGAGGTGTTTGATATGGACCTCAAAGAGGCGTCGCTCTCCCAATAGAAGAGGGAAGTAATTTGGGGTTTGTGTAATCAATGAATTCTTTTTTGAGTGAGTAACGGCGCGCGAATGGGAAAGGAAATCGAAAGAAAATAAAGCTAAAAATACCTCGTGAAATGAGCAAAATAACAACATGGGTAATTTTATTCTGCGGAAATGTTACTGCTCGTTTGCCCTTTTTACATTTGCTTTTTTTAGCTTCTGTTCCTTTTCTTTTGATATCGAATTGATTTCATTTCATCGCATTGTAATGGGAGTCATTAAAGGAATTGGCTTGAATGTTTAAATTTTATTTGTGATGCTCTCATAATTTAGTTAGCATGCGTTAGTGCAATAGTTTATATCAATATCGTCCAATCGCATGAAACTGAACAAAGAATGGATGTTCGGGTTCCTCATTCCACGTCCTTCATTAAACAGTGCAATGCATTGATATATAGATGTAGAAAGAATGTAATGCTGAACTAAGGAAACATCCTAAAAGCTTTTCATCTTTAAAGTTGTTGAATTTTTGTAAGTGCGTTGTGTGTAGTTTACATCGATACCCAACTGTCTTCTCTTTAGAATATTACGGTACCATTATACTCCCTGCTCTTGTTAGCATCGATGAAGTTAATTGTAAATCAATTAAATAATAAGAATAAACATTAATATTCCCTATGTGTCTTAAATATTTCCCTAGTCTAATGTCAGCAAATATTAACATTTCACATCAGTTGTAGAGAATTTATCACGATGTTCCCTTGTTATTCGAGGCTATAAATCGCAGAAGTTGAAGAGTATTTTACGGATGTGAAAATTGAAACCATTCCATAAATAATATTTTTATACATGTGGATTATTCCTCTTAGAAATATTCAAAGATAATAATTCTTGGAAATTATTCAGCGCTGGAATCGTATTCTAAGGAAGTCAAATGAATCCTTCCTCTACTTAATGCAAAAATATTGCGATCGGACTTCCAAATATAATTAACACAACTTGTTTAAAAATTACATCAACTACTTTATTTGCCTCCTCGATTGATAACTTGCTATTATATTGGTGTAATTTACAAGAATTTCCTTGAATGTGAAACCTCTCTTCCATGAAGTTCCCAAGAGTAACAATATTCAAAGAAATCCTGAAGCTAAAAAGAGCCAGCGTGGTTTTTCATTTCAGTTCATGGATAATATATAAGAAACGAGTTATAAAACCAATTAAAAAACCTTTAAACAATGAAATTCTGGTTCAATGGAAGACTAAAATGTTATCCAATCCGAGGAGGTTTGAGCTACATGCTAGTTGTCGAAATAAAAACTGGTATGGTGCAAATGAACTCCAGAGGGGACACTTTCGTATAGTTCAAGGTATGAGAAGACCGGTAAAGAGAGAATGTAATTGAGGATGAAAGAGAATGTGACGAGTGAAAACTGGGTGTGGATTCGGTTGTAACGAAGGGATTAGGGGTCTAAGCGATTACCTCTCGTAGCACCTCCTCTCCCATATCTGTCCCTCATCTTTAAATTGCTACATAGCAGACTGCTTCCTACAATGGTTCATCCAGATTTCGGACCATTTTCCCTCATACTCTCTCATTACTCTCCCATTACCCTTTCGATTAATCCCCGAAAGTCGCTTTTGTCGTAAAAACGTTGAATACATCTCGGAACGACCACTCTCACCTTTATAACCCCCCGCCATTTTCCTCGATTGCATGGTTACGCACCCAGCTAAACATTCTTGTACGAACACGTTACGACGGCTTTCGCTTTAACTCTAGGGAATATTAAACATGCTTCAACGCATCCGCTAAGCCCCTCCAGTTACTTTACGAATACAATAGGGTTAGTTAGATTCATCCCCTCTCTCTGTATGCACTAGATGCTCAGTATCCGCTAAATTGCGCTCTGTTATTTCAAGTACTCACGATGTGCGATAAATAAGATGGAAATCGAATTTTACTTAGCACGAGAAAGAGAGCGCCATAACCCAATATGGTACAGAAGTGAAAAATAGCGACATAAATGTAACTCGAACCCAGGTTTCCCACTTTCTGGGCAAGTATTCTAACTACACTATCATAGTCCTTCTCACTACTTTAAAAATTAAAATGATCTAAAAATAGCGAATGCATCTGGAATATTATTCGTGAAAATTTGCGAATAGAGTCGTATTAGAAACTAGCGATTTCGGAATTTTTGTATATTATCATAATGCCATAATATTCTTGAATATGCTGACATCTTGGTTAACACCAGTACTAATGAATAATTTTAGCTCGTTGATATTGCTAACGTAAATATAAATGGGCAAGAGAAAACAACATGTTGACAGTGTGAGTGAGTGATGGAATATATGCTACAGTGAATGGCATATGGTGAAGCTAGGAGATTAAATTTTAAGCGAGATATCAATCGGTGGCACTGATGTATTTTAATTAGAATGTAAGCATATATGTAGAATGTATGCAATTTATTTCATTGAAAATAGAAAGTATATTTTGTAATTATAATAAATTCATGGAGTGGATGGTCATTGCTTGTAAGTTGTGGTAGATACATTTATAAAATCAAAGGATAGACGATAACGTAAAATAGATGAGTTAATTGAAATTTAAATGAATTCATTAAAGTAAGACTCCTAATGAAGTCAAACTCGTTCAAATGATATTTAAACATACCTTAATGTTTTCCACGTAGGGTTATGTGTTTAAAATAGACTGTCATTAGCTTCATCAATATTTTCTGTATACTCTAATAAACTAATATTTCTACGAAAGCAAAATATCTGACCTTCAAATCTCGTAATTTTACTTTCCCAAGTATAATTCCTTAAAACAATATATCTATTCGCTCAAAATTATTTTTATGAATGCGTAACTATATTTACTAATATTTTAGGACTTCAGTTGCAAAACCCCACATTTCCTCCTATATCCATTAGCAGCTGTTGTCGCAAAAGTAGAGGTGTCGTGGTTAGATGACGTTTCTCTCCGAGATAAATCCTTAATCTTTTAGGTGAGGTAGATCCTTTCCTTTATCCTAGCAATAAAGAAGGAGGAACTTTTCTACGCTCTTGAAAAGACTCGGTATCTATAAGGATCAGGCTGAAAAGGCTCAACTCCGAAGGAAAAATCCATTATTTTTAAGGTGAACCTTGGACGGATGTTTCATTTTCTCCGTGGTTCAAGGGTCATTAGCCTCCAAGCTCCGCTGTCCATGCGAGTCAACGGAAGTTTCCAAGTAGGGCGTAAGAATACCCCGTGAAACTTTTCAGATTTTACGTAGAAATGAACTTATCTGAATAAGTAACAGCTTAAAACGTTTAAAGTTGAACTCATACGATGAAAATTTTTGTTTGATGTAGACCTTTATATTTATTTGTTAAATTTCAAAAAAATCTAATCGGAACCATATTGCTTGTATGAAGATTCGAAATTCTACATCAAAGCATTTACAAAATTAAAAAACATAGTTTGTATTAAGTAACATAATTAAAAGTATAGATAAAAAAGCAATGATTTGGTACTGTGCATTATAACTGAAACGAGAATTAAAGTAGTTTATTAAAATAAAAATACAATTTTTTTATAAATAAGGGAAACTTCCTATGTATTGCTATTAGAACCATGTTAGAGCCATGTGCCAAAGCGCAGTGCCCGGTCAACGGGGATTGCATGCTTTAGGTTTATCGCGTAGTAAAGTTCGATATAGGGGGTTGATTTATTTATAAGCATAAAGGCCTTGGCAGAATAGGATAGCGATTTTTTTGATAGATATTCATTTTTTGTATAAGCGACTTCCCGCATTTTATAAACCATATTCTTTTACGTCAACCCACCTAACTTACTCTTATTAAAACATGTATGACTTATTCTGAAATTAAAATTGCATAACATTAAGTTAATATAGTATTTAATACTAGTATAATACGTTTATTCTATTCATGGAAGAAAATATTTGCACTATATAATTTTTAATTACTCTTAAGTGGTGTTTTTATCTGAGTCTAGCAACGTTTTAGCTACTTCCCAGGGTTTAGTTAGCGATATTTTCTAAACTAAATCGGTATATCTGATTGTAAGCTCTGCATTGGCATCAAAAATTAAAATATCGTCACCGTTACGTTAACGGAGAAACTGGCCTTCCACGGCGGACAAACATCCATAATTCCCACCGATTCGAGAGGAGAGAAAAACCCCGCACACAATCCGAGCGAGAAAGCGATTTCGGAATCCATTCCGGAAGACAAGTGCGCGAAATAAACGTAACCTTTCACTCTCTCATTCGCGTCCATTCTCCATTTCAATCCAGCCGTATCTTCCTTTGAAATCTCGCGTCTTGCGGATTCCGCAGTCGCAACAATGCCATCGTTAAACCGCGACTCCGAGGGGAAAAATAATCTCCACTCCCCTCTCTTAGAATCCCCGCCATTCCCAGCCTCCCTCCGGTACTACGCTCACGGCGGACTCGTTTGTTCAGATCGTTACACCATTTATCTCGTTCTCATTCATCTCCACCCGTTTTTTCTCTCTTCGACGACCATCTTTCATCCCTTTCACCCTCCATATCTTTCAACTCACTCCCATTTGCAGTCTCTTTCGCCGACTGCTACCTATTTTCTCGTCGCCGACGCGGTTTTCGCGCTCCACACCGAATTCGCGCCTGTCTTTCTCGAAGGCTGCGAGAGTTTCTCGGAGGAATCAAATCCGGCTCCGAATGGGCCTGCAGTTGATTAAGCCGCCGTGTCATGAGCGACGGTATCTTCCGATAGTTTATGTGTTTCAGTCTGCACGATCTAGCGTTTCTCGGCTTCATTCCGAGTTTGGCGTGCGAGTTGGATTTGCCTTTCATTGCCGGGGCTGTGTGTTTCGGGTATGGGATGTTACGCGCTGTGCAGGAAAGTTTTGTGATCGGCTGCGATTAACCGTTGACAGTGAATGGAAATTTAGGATTATGCACTTGGAAAATTAGAGATTTCTTGCACTTGGATGAGTTCCACAGGATGTTGAATTTTAAAATCGGGAGAAATGGGTCTTTGATTAAATCGATTATCTCTGAAATTCATTTTTTTCATTCAGGAATTTTTTCTCTTTACAAGATAGAATTTTCTAAAATAATTTGCATCGGTGAAATAGAACTCTATTTGGCAAGGTCCCCGAAACTATCGCCATATTTTTATGAAATTAAGGTTCATGGTGTAACGCAACAAGTAAAATAGTACATAGATCTTCTATTACTTTGCCTAGGTACATACTTACGTGTGTCATCCATTAGCTCCCATATGTTAGTATAATTGATGGCAAAGCAATGCAGACTTTACTGTGTGGAACTCTATAAAGGTGAAGTGCAAATATTTTAACAAGTATTTCTATCAATAGGTATAGTGCTTATTTAATTAGCTAGCTATTTGTCTGTACACAAATATTACAAGTAGACACCAGGCCAGGTAAAAGTCATCATTTAGGGGAAAATAGAAAAAAATATAAAAAATCCTTCTTGGAATTCAGCGATGTCGGAAGGAAACCCCCTCTGAAACCTCCTGAAGGCAGTACGTCATAAAATAATGCTGCAAAATTTACAATATAAAACCTTTCGATTGGTAGGATAAATTTAGTTTTAGCTACCAAAATATTGTGAAGCGGGAGTAAAGGCCCTAATAATATCGAGTTTAGCTCCAAAAATAAATACCTAAGGTTTGAAATTAAGTGTTAATGATGGTTTTTAAATAAACTTGTTTATTCTAACTCCTTATTTGCCTTTCTAAGTTCTCACAAGTTAATCAATTATCGCTGTCATTTAACCTCCTTGCATATTTTAAGTAATTTCTGCGCTTACAGGAACTATATCCATCATACCCTGTCAGTCTGCCTTTAAAGAAAAAAGTTCCTTTTCATTGCGTTTTTTTTTCTTGGCTTTCTCGCAGCTGGATATCCGCAATCCCTCTTGTCGCTAAATTGGGAGGTTCAATTCCGTCGCAAAGGTCGCGTGTGTCAGGATGGCTCACCGTCGAGGTTTTTATCGAATTCTGATCGATAGGAATCGATCGACTTTCGATATCGCCGTCTTAATGATGGCTAGTCCTCTGACGCAATGAAGTTGCTGCCGGACTTCTCTAGCCTTCCTGAATCCGTATTCCTATGGAAGATTAGATTTGGCGAACATAATTCCATAACGAGAAAAATTATGGCAATACATTGGTAGGAGAGTGAACCTGTCACTTCCTAATCAATTAAGCTTAATCAGGTGCAGCTTGCACTTCTATTAATTTTTCACCTCAATTAGAGAACTCTAAATAGCAAAATCTAAATTCTTCTACTTTTTCTTATACTATTCTCTTTAATTTAATTATTCTATATTTAATGACGATGAGCTGGATGGGAGAAGAGACTTTATCTTCAATCTCGCTCAAATAAAGACGATTTATTATGATTATAAATAATATTTGATAATGAATCAACGAAATACACTACAGCATTTCTTTTTAAAATTATAGAAAGGAATGTTAAATGATAACTCTTTTATAATAATAATAATAATTCCGTCTTTCTTTAATTGGCGAGTTTTAGTCTAGGAAGGCTATTCCTCCAATTTACCCCTTTTCTTAATTTTATTTATTTTTTGCATTTTATCTATAGTACACACACACAACACACAGACAACCATTCCTTAACTGTAATAATCCAATTAGCCGGGATTCGAACCCAGGACCGTGAGGTTGGAGCGTTAACGCGCTAGCACTTTAACCACTCCGCCAACACGGCCGGTTTTATAGGAGAATTTACGTAATTGCATCGCAGTGTTATACTTTTGAATTAACATTTACCTTTTGAATGTTCCCTATATTTTTTAATTATTTTTATCTAGAGGCTCTATCCTCTTGATGATTTGCTTCTAATTTTTTTACCCATGGGGATACAAAGACTAAAGCATTTAGTCTTCTTAGCCTTAATCTAACACACAAATAAGCATGAGGTAACAGATTTTGCTTCATAATTATTTATTCAAATTACCTTATTAAACGTTAAGACTATTATGGGTCGTGATTTTTTTAATTATGATTTTGTAAAATAGTGTTTCATACCGCTACATTTCATAAGCACGGAGGGTAGTTATGATAAAAAATTTAATGATCAGATATGCCTTTAATGTGCTATGTATGATTAAAACCAGATGGAGATTTGATTTTACAACCGAATGAGATGGAAAATTACAATATGAAATTTATAAAGCATCCTCTCCATTAATACATTTTTTCAATTATGCTCGAATTAGTATTACAATTAGGTATGGTATTTGATTAGCCATTTATATTCAAATTAGGTTGGAATACTGAAATGTTACATCATGCGATAATATTATATTTGTTCTCTCATCTAACAGCTCGAATTTATGTTTTTCATACAGCTATCAAAACATGCAACATTTTTATTATTAGAGTATAGACTTCGTTCTTTCCTCTGTTTTGTCATTTGAAGCAAAATATTTAGTTATCTTCACAAAACATTTAAGTATGTTATGCTGTAGGACCGATTTCGTTGCGTGGTTACATTATCAGTTTTATGCCGTTTATTAGCGACTGGTTTTGCTACCGAAGGAGCATCATCAGGCACAGAAATTACAGGGTACTAAATGATTATAATCATATATTTTAATTACTAATAATTATAAGTTAAAACGGTCGCTAATAAACTGAGTGTGAAAATACGAAGTCTTTCTTCTCTTAATTATTATTCTACTCTTATGTCGAGGTTAGACTAGTTTGATCTCTTCTTCACCCAATATAGGAATTATTATTTCAAAATACGTATACACGATTAATACGAAATTAGTTGTCTAAAATTAACTTATATCGAAGAAAAATAAATTAATACGAGCAAACAAACTTCTTACAATAACATTCCTCAAATATACGCCACAAATTATTAATTTTATTCGGTTAAATTCTTTAAAGCACCTCCAAATAATGAAAAAATAAAATTACCTTGCATGAATCAACTGATTTATCCAAACATCTAGAAGAGAAGCATTTGTAAAATTGGAGAATTAAAAGAATGAGGCATTCAAATGTGAAGGATTCTCTTCCACCGCGCAACTCCAAGAGAATTCACAAAATTAAATAACCTTGCAGTAATCTATTCGCAGGTATAAACTGCAATTATCCAATTCTGAGCAAGTAAAATTCGTAAAGTTGGAGAATTAAAAGAATCAAGCATTCTAATGTGAAGGATTCCATTCTACTGCGCAACTCCGAGAGAATTCCCAAATTTAATGACCTTGCAAGGGGAAGCACGAAAATCCTCTCTTCCGAATTTCTTCAATTTCAGAGGTCCTCTTTCTCATCTCCCAATCGAGAAATCGTCACTCCACGTCCCCTCATCAAACTTCTCTCGAACGCTAACTAACCACTCAAACCTCTCACCCGTTCCCTCGCTTCAAATCCCTCACTCCACCGAGCATCGAACGTCTGAATTAATTCCTTTGTGGCGGCAGTTTACCCAAGAATTCCGTAACTAAGGATCCACGCGTTTGCACCATTCGGCAATACTCCACGACGTCTCACCTAATCTTCTCCGGCGATGGGTCCAATTCCACATCCTCAGACCTTCGAAAGGATGAAAGGGGTCCCAGTGATTGTATTGCGGCTATTGGAATCGGAATCTTTACCACCTTCGTTTCTCTCGTGCTTATGAGTGGGTCCTGTCGAGGGACCTCCCAGGGGGTCATCTCAAAGAGAACCTCATCTTTGCCCTTCGGGTTATTCTCCTTTGCGGCTTCCGAGCGATGGAAAGGCGGGCGGAAGAGAAGGGGGAGGGTCCCCGAGGATTAAGTTTTAATCTATTCGGTTTCGTCTGCTGCCTACCAAGAGAGGGAGCCTTTTATGACGAAAGGGGTTTTCGGAGGAGCTCCAGAAGACGTTGGGATGCCCTTGAATGTTAATGAGGAATGAATTCGTGCGCCGGGTGGACGGATCATTTGTGATTTATCGCGAGTTTGGGCGATTATGACGGGAATTGTGATTGGCGATATTTCGCACGTAGTCAAGGGGTGCGTTATTGAGATGTTAATGCAGGGTTCCAATGGCGAGGGATTAATCGCAATGACACCGCTAGAATCTGGTCGGAATCTAAAATATATTTGAGGCTTTTCGAACGAAAACCCTACATTTTGCATCTGCTTTAACATGTTTTATGCTTCTATGATACCTGGCCTATTATTCGAATTCTTTAATTTTTAATGAATAGTACGAAATATTGTATAGTACCTATATTACATGTATGTTTGAATTGCATTATTTTCATTTTTTCATTAAAAACATATTTATTGTAAAGTATAGTTCGATCTGAAACAGAGTAAAGTATTTTACAGAGAAATTTATATTTCTTGCTACTGTTAGTTGAGATCACATGTAAAATATAAAGAAAATTACGTGGAGTATCGTTAACTATTCATAGGTCGCGTATATCTAAAAGAACAGTTTGCTCACTCAACAAAAATGTTATTATATCATCTTGCCCGCTCTAGCTACTTTTATTATCACATCCTTATCTCATTTTTATCCTGTAATGAAATAATATACTTTTTAGCAATAACTCTGTAATTATCCCTCTCATAACTAAACATCATAATTTATAACAGATTGATTCGTTAAGTAGTGCATATCTGTCTGGAAGATTTCAGCAATAATTACATGTCAAAATCATAATCAGCTTAAGTTTCTTCAGTATTAAAGAAGTATTTAATTTATGAAGAAAACGTTTTAGGAATAAACGGTAAATAAATACTCGATTGTAAGCAATACTTACCATATAATCGATGATCTTAGGATGAAATTAAACAAAACGACATAGAAATATGCGGTTTAAAAAAATAGGACCTATTTTTCACTTCCAAAATTATCATAATTAATATCGTTAATGTTGTGAAGCCACTGTTTCAAAGCACTACGTGATTGGTTAATTATAAAACGGAGATATAAATTACTTTTACAGAAGAGATTGAATGGTGTTTACGCGGATTGCTTCATGAAAAGCCTTGAGAGACAAGAAAAAGATGATAAATCTGAATGGAAATAATATATATTAAATTGAAGCACTCGAGGAAATGACCTCTTTGTATATTCTTTTCGAACATTGAAAAATTCGATCCCACCCTGATTCCGCTCCGTGAAGTATCGTCCCTCATTTTCTCTCGAGTGGAATCTCAATAGCGAATAAATTACCATTGTTACAGTTGTCGCGCCAAAAATCGGGAAAAAGACACCGGAAAATTTCGAACTTGGATTCCGAAGAAAACGCAAGCGAACGATAAAAACTCTCAGTGATATACATCGGCGCTCTTTTCGTCAGTGAGAGGCCTCGGAAAAAAAACATACAGGGAGAAAACCCTCCTTTCCCAGGCATTCGGAAAAAGTGAAAGGACAGGGTCTTTCCGGGTAAAAATAAAGCTTCAATTCGAGAACTTTTTTCCTCCCGATTCGGAGATGAGAGTTTTTGTTGGAAAGAATAACGTTCGCCTTCTTCAAATTCCTAAAAATTTCACTCCCTACCCTCTCATTGCTTTCCGCTCTACAATTGGACTCCCATCTGTCGTCGGTGCTGACTTAATGGCTTCGTTAGGAATTTGATTCGATGGAATTACGGCTGAAATCGACGTGAAACGAGAGAAAGAAAGCGAAAAAGATGACGTGGGGAAAGCGGGAGGATACCTGAGATTCTCAAAATTTGGAAATGAAGCGGTTCTTGAGAGTTAGGAAGTGCCGAGAGAAAGGGTGATATTGAGAGTAATGAGCTGGAGGACCAAATGAAGGGATTTTTCAGCCTTGAGGTATCGGAAAACTCCAATGTAATTTTTAGTAAAACATCTTCATGTGAATTGTATCCTTAAAACGGAATCTTACTTGACTAAGGATCGAAAATCGAGCATTCAATAAAATCCATAAGTTCTATTATTTAGCTTAAAAGTAAATGTCTACTTTAAGTCAGTTTATTTTCTCACGATCTAAATAAAGGTACATTTCAAATCAATTTGAATTGCGTCATGAAGAATTTTCTTTAATCGATATCTTATTTACTTACATTCAGAAAGTCTCCATAGACCCATGCTATTATTATATAGCCTAAGAGTCTTTGGCATACGAAGAAAATTTTCTAGTGTTGGCTGTTGTGTGCTTATTTTATCGAAGCTAATCAACTGTAGGGTTTCCAGTCTAGGGTTTCCAGTCTAGGGTTTCCAGTCTAGGGTTTCCACTCCAGAGGCTTATTTCTTACAAACAAACGAAAATTTTGATTCAGTAGCAGAAAAAAATGAAATATTTTGAAAAAATAACAAACCGAACTTTGTGTCAGAGCCTCATTATGTTAATTTTACAGTCATCCTTGATCCATGTTATGCAACAATTATAATATTGATTTTCAAATACTAACTAATTAGTTTATAAAGCAAATGATGGAGGGTAACAGTACAACTTTTGATGTTTTGGCATGTTTTATCTTTCCTTCGGGGTGAAGTGGTATTTTTTTACAAATTTAAATGTCATTATAAATGTTGAATTTCTTTCCTGCTGGAGGTTTTTCTAGGAGTTTTCCTTCCAAATCAGGATAAATTTCTTGGTATAAATATTCAATACTTAGTCCGCTCTCATGATATAATTATAATATACGTGCATGGATGTCTGGAATATGTTTGTGCTAATAACTACGTACTACTCGTAATATTAATTGGTGGGGAATAATGATTGTTGATATGAAGGTTTAATGATATGTGATTCTATTGGTCGTGATGAGTGTTTTGGATTTTTATATATTTTCTAGGTCTACGTTTTGGGGTATTCACCTACCTTACATGGGGTACATTAAGTTACCAAATTAAAACAAATTTATTCGACCTTCTTCAGCTACGAAGGTCATCCATACATAATAAAAAAATCATTCTTGATCTTAACGTATTATTTGGGAAGTATTCATAACCGGAATACTTCATAATGGAGCACCATGGGCCTTTCTTAGCTATCGAGTTTTCCTACGTCTTAATATATGATATTGTTTGCTCTTTCCTACGCGTTCTTTACTTTCTGTATCGATAAATTCAGGGTCCATTTGCTATTATGGCTAGGAAAACTGCTTGTAAACATTCTCTGGATACAAAGAATAGATTGGAAAATCTTTCATGAGAAAGGGTAAGCTTGCTTCCATAAAAGATTTCCAAAACCGTCCTAGCTGTGGTCAAGAGTTTGCTCTTTATTTATTCCTCACAATTTCCTTTCCCCTTCTGCATAATAGATGCATAATAGATGAAATTTCTTTTTCTTTATATTTTCTTTTTCCATGAATTTACTCTTCCGCACCAACTTTTATAGGAATAAATTCAAACTGAAATAAAATTAATGGTACTTATTATTGCAAAATGTTACATTGCGCCAAATTCACAAATTTTACTTCGTATTTTATTGAAAACAAAATTTTAGGTAAATACATAATTTTATACGTGATCGAAGAAAATAAAAAGTTCTATATTGTCAGTTTTGGTGGATAATCCTGTATAGTACTCTCTCCCATCCCCTGCGAGACCTCATTTTGGGACTATTATTTCAATTTTAGATGTAAACCTGATGAATTCCTACGGATTTACACTAAAGGACGTCAGCTTGGGTTAGTTTGCCATTTAGTTTCTAAATAAAAAGACCAAGACATTATCGAAATAAAGGTGTGTTTCCCAATCACTTCAATAGTTTCGTCTACTGTCATTTCCTTTGGAGGCTCAATAACCAGAATCAAGGCTCAGTTTGATTAGACCTTGCACCTTCAGCAATTATTTAAAACGATATCCAATTGTGGGAAGAATTCCGCTGGAAAACTTACAAATTTTTCTGTAGCTTAATTACAAGTAATTTATTCTATGTGCTAATACAGTGATTGGAGTTAAACTTTCTCAAATTCATTTTATTACTTATACGTGCAAAACCATCTTCACCAAATCCAATGTTAAAATTATACTGCGGGTATTTTGATCCTTCGAAAATTTTTAAACGAATTTATCAATTATTTTATGTTTCCGTGACATGAAAAATCGCTGTGGAGTAAATTTCTTTCGCATTCGCATGATGGTAGTATATTTATAAATAAACAAACGCTGGTTACCTTTTGAAGAGAGATATTTCAATTCCTCAGGTGCTTATTAAATATTCGCATAATCCGAAACTAGATCGCTTGAAATCACTTACGTACTCCAGAATTACATTTAAAAAACAATGAATTGTTTAGACTTTGATCTATAAAATATTTAGTTGCCTATGTTGCTCAATGCTTACATTTGATTTCTCTATTCTCTCTCTATAACAAAAAAAGATCCGAATTTGGAGAGATGTATGTACTTTCATCGTTTATTGGTTTGGCAGTTAACCACAAACTCTTTGGTGGGCGGCAGTTACCCGTTGATTCATTTATCTGATAAAATTTCCGATAGTTACTAGGGTTGCCAAAAACGTTTTTAACAGCGTTTGTGGTGGTAGGAAATTGTGAATTCAGTAAAAAATGGGATACTGTTCATTTATCATGTCGCTCTCAACGAAGCCCACCTTCGCTTGGTTGAATAAATTCTATCCGCAATCTACTGAAAGGAGCCTCCATCGTTTAGAACCTGTTTCGTCATGCATGTTGTGCTAGGAGACTAATGAAGCTGTGAAAGTATTCAGTTTGGCTATTTATTAATTAAGATATAAATAAATGATTAAATATCGTATATTTGTATTAATCGAATATTCTGTTTGAATAGTCATCGTAAAAAAACAGCATGGTTTAATTAATTCACTAATATGGTGCGATTTCTGAAGTAGGGACTCATTTGAAGATTAGATTCTACGGCTAATATGATGATGGGTTATCAAATAATTATGTGGATGACTGAGCTTCATTTTTGGCTGGTAATGCCTCTTCACCGAATCAAAACTTTCACTTTTTAATTATTAAGCCATTATAGTTTTCGTAATAAGTTGTTAATTAATTATTCGGGCTTTACATTGTTATCCATTTTTCCAAGATTGATTGAAGGATACACGATCACATGCTTTTCTGTCTCGTCTCGTGTCACTTCTCGTCCTTGAATAAGAAATAATATTTCTGATCACAGTATCATTTGTATAAAATGTATTTACGTCATATTTAATTTTCTTTCAAAATTAAGAAATATTTAATATGTTTGGAAGTTTTCCCAACAAATTTCACCGAGTGAAGTGCTGAGTGGTATAATGCAAATATTTATATTGAATTCAGTAAATTAGTATTTTAACTGTTTTGCGTGAATGTAATTCGTTTACGGGGAGGAAAACGATTTTCGGTTCCTTCTGGTGTGCTTATTAAAATTTTATTTTTATAACTTTAAAGGTATTTTCATAGTTAATTTAAGATAAATTTTCGTATAATTACGATACAAATTTGTCTACAATAATGCAAGACAAACAATAAGCTTGCCAAGCTAAGATTTTCTAAGTCTAAGAAAAATTCCATAATATATTTCTGCCATATTTATCTTCTAATTTTGTGTTTCTTTAATTTTTACAGGTAAGTGCGCCATCGATGAAAATTCCCTTCATTGGTTATGACATCACCTGAAGAGGCTCGTAAGTGATTAATTTGTGGTTACTATATCTACCAATAACCGGATCAGATATACTGTGGTCAATCAATTGAGACTGACAAAACATTTGCGGTCACTATTTCGTTGGTTCTAAATGAATTGGTTGGTCTCACAAATTTCCCCAATTTTACGACTTTCCTTCCTAAATCACCTTCCATATTTATATATGAGCTTTGATATGCATAGCAAATTTTCAGAAGAAAAATGTATGAATCTAAGTTTGCCATAAATTAAGCGTAATCAGAGTCTTAATCTTCGCGATCCTTTTATCGGAGGTAACGTCGAGTAATTCCATTTTTCTGCCCCCGAAAGAGACCATTTTCCCAAATGGAGATCTCTTGCTACTCAGCGGTGAGTTAATCAAGTCTCTCGGATGACTCTCATCTCTCAGCCTCCCTATCTTGCAATCTCATTCTGCATACGAACGTTTTCATCCATGTTTGGATAGGGTGTTTTCATCTCGAGATTCGCTCAAGACGCTGTTCACATCACGGAGGTCGAAAGCCAACCACAAAGTGTGTTTACTCGATGTACAAATTTTTATGGCTTCTTTTGGACACCTTGATTACATTTTCAGCCACCCTCGGGCTCTTAGTTAACATGAGAGCGTTTCTTTTTCGGATTTTGAATTTCGGGTGAGCCGGAACGTTCGGAAAAAATATTCCGAGTAGTTGGAAAAAATGTCGCTCTCAACCTGAATTACCTTCTTCGCCTATGTAACTAATCTCTCGCGTAGCAGATTGAAATCCAGTTGGAAGAGAGATATGAATCCTCCAACACGTATCAGATAGAGGCTAAAAATTGAATAAAAATCTAAAAACGACGGTATTCTGATCGATCAATAAATGTAAGTATATAAAAGTTTGATTAGAGTAAATTCACCGTTCTCTTTAATATCTAGAATTTTTTATTTTAAAAGCGTTTGCTCTCAGGTAATATCATATTCTCCTGAGTCAATATTTCATCATTACCATAAAATATATATAAGGTTTCATTGACTGTTCTTCAGTGTTCTATTTGCGCTAATAATGCGTTTAAAATTGATCCAACAATTACTGCGTAGTCTGTGCTATTTATTGATTTTACTCGGATAATATTTAAATTTATGACTTTTAATTGAAGTATCTTTGATAAGCATCCGTTGGATTTTTTGTAATAGAGTTTATTATCTCCTTTATGTTTGATCGATCTATTTGATGGGATAATAAACGTATGCGGAAATTATCAGCACGCAGATATTCCGTTGAATTAAGTTGCCAGAGATGCATACGACTTACTGTTCTTTGTTAACGAGTGGAAATAGCTTCATTTGAAAACTGAGGTAACAGATTGAGATATTTCATTCCCTGAAATAACTGTAGCCAGAAATGTATCCATATTTAATATCTTCAAGCCTACTTGCGAATAAAGGGAAATAATTCTGTATATCTCTATTTTAAATTGTAAACATCAAACTCTCATTCTTTTTCATCAAACAATATACAGTGAAGGCAGATCCGATCTTAAAGTTTATAAAATGTGCTTTAATAGCCAAACAAATACGTATCATTGATACATTCAATTATATCTTAAACATTCTCTTATAGAGAAATAAAATACCATGCTAAACTCATATAATTTCTTAGCTATCTGATTCTGTTACATCTTGCGACTCTAATAATTTTTTGGTAGGCATATCTAACGATCATACTATTACTGGAATTCGCATTGCCTTTTCATCATACATTGATAATATCCTTTATATCGCAGTCTTTATTCAGTCTTTCATTTCTCTCAAAATGCGATAAGTCATCCAGACTATTTTTACAGTCTAAATGGGGATTATAGATGTCGACAGCTCAGTAAATTGGCTTCCTTCAGCTGCATTTGGCTGAAGATCCCCGAATGTCTTAACGTCCCAGATGGCGCGTTTCTTATCAAATATTAATCCACGCGGAGCTTTCACCGAGAGTCCCAGAGATCAAGCTCTAATTGCCAAATGGCTGAATTAGCATTTCAATGCAATTCCTAAGCCGAATGATTCAAAATTCCTTCATCAAGTTTCATCGCACGCCAACTAATCTTACTAAGCGGCATGATTTACTGACGTATGATATGAATTATCTTATCTAAATGGTGGGATCCGTGATTTCCCTGAAGAAGAATTTTGTTATGCCTTTTTCAAGTTATGATGAAAAAAAATGACGCAGAAACAGGTGTAACTTTATGGTACTTATTAATGCTAAAACCTCAATGAGAAAAATACAAAAAGATTCTTGTGTTGTAGTAAACGTTTTTTTTTCATGGAGTTTTTTACATTGAAAATGTTTACTTTATTTTATATCTGTAAGCAGTATTTTGAATATAGTTTTAAAATCACCGTTGTGTATAGTCTTATACATTTTCATATCTGACCATCCAATACCAATCATTCCGCTTCGATTGAAGAGCTTTTCAATTTTACAAAGTATGGCCTTACATGATAATCTTCGCCGTGTATTTGTTTATCCATCCGATTTCAGTAACTCAATATCATTAACTCATTGAAGCAGCTATCAGAAATAACGACCAAACACTTTCCAATTAGATTAAAAATTTGAAATTTTAGGGATACGTATATTAGAAAGGCAATGGACGCTAAGTGTATGAATATATCGTTTTTTAGATACCCTTGATTGTCGTACATAATTCTAAAGTAATTACATGTTAAATTGTTTTTTACTGCCTGAAGGCTTCATTTATACAGCTTTATTAATTTTTAAATACTGGTCCTTCAAAATTGAAAGTATTCTCGTTTCGGGTGTGAAATATCATTTACTAAAAAAATGATAAAATGCACATAATATGTACAGTCCTGGCTTGATGATGACACGACAGCGTTGAAACCAGTCGCAAGTGTTTCATGAAAAATTGAGTCGATTGTACATTTTTTGTGTATTTTATCATATTTTTACAATGACTTTCCTTCATGTTAATTAATAAATCTATTTTAATACATAATTCCATCACTTGCAAGACATTTATTTTATTTAAGAAACGATGGAAAAAAGCTTTTTGTAAATTAGGAGCATCCACTTAACTAAGCAACAGAATTCAGTTAAAAATAAAAAAAATAAATAAATACGAGGAATGTTGCGAATGGAGTGGGCACAAATTATAACAAATCGCAGATCGGTGGCCTCCAGCGACGGGCACCGTAATTTCATTCGGAGAGCATGCGGAAGTAGTTATATAACTCCGGATGAATGCTCGCCTCGGGTGTGCTTGATCTTTCCTATAAATACCAAGTTGCCCTCTCTCTTCCCCGTGATGAGCGAATGATGCCTTCCCCTCGCATTAAATCCAGTCGTCACGTATTCATTCACGAGGGCACGTTTATCTCCTAACTCATACATACTCTCAAACGCATATACACACCCCTCCCGCTAATGTCAGCGTAAATATTCCTTGAATGAATTTAACCTCTGGGGATTGGATTGCTCGTCCTCCGGGAAGTATCTCGACCTTTAACTCGATTGGTCAGGGGGGAGCACGAAATGGGAGCGTGAGGAAATGCTAAGTTATTAAGGGCACGCAAGACGGTCTACTAAGACAGTGCGTCCGCTGCTCTCTATCGTGCGACTGAAATATTCAGGGAAACCTTTAAGAGGACGATTTTCCGAATCTGCTCCAACTGTAAGGTCGTGGTTTGTTCCAATCTCTGCAAATAAGAGAGCAATTTCCATAATCAATTCAACGATCAACCGATACCATTTGTACAGCAAGTCCCGTAACTAGTACCTCTAAGAAGGAACAAAAATTGACTATTTTTTAGTGATGGAGTGTGAGGAAACTGTTCTGCTCGCTATCGTTTTAAGAAGGTTTTTAAAACAGAAACAACTTTGTAATTTTCCGCAGAAATTTAATGTGCAAACAGTTTCAAAAGCGTACTTACATCTTCGGATGCAAGTAAGCTTTGGAATAGGTAAGCGGTGGAATATCATAAATTTGTTTCTATTTCGTGGTATTTTCCCAAGATGTCACGATATCGAATATCGATTTGGAAAGGCTAATGTTTAGAACGTACCTATTTCCCAATTTATTTCTTGTCTGTAACTTTAGTTTTGATTACAATTCGTGGAATGCTTTCACAGGCAAATAACATCATTATAACATAAATTGCGATTGCGCTCAAATCTTGTCTTATCGTATTTTTTCTTACCCATGTACGGAACTCGGAGATCATGCCTACTATCGTTATTTGCGAGTTTTCTGAAATCATGGTTAAAGAGATTAATTGTCTGCCCTTTTCAGCATCTTTTAACCTCAATGAATTAATGTTTTTCCAAAAAGTTAAAAAAAATTTCGGGAAAGGTTTCTATGCTAAATTTAAAGTAAAATCTAAATTAATCTCACTCAATATATTAATCTAGAAATTCTTAATTTATTTTGTATTTATTCTTTAAAACTACAAATAGGCGCAAGGCCAGGTGGTAGTCATATCGTGGGGGGGAGGAAATTACATAATCTGCCTGGTATTCACCCTAGTCGGGAGGAAAACCCTCCAAAACCTCCCGAAGGCAGTATGTATTACATATACGAGTAATTACACAATTTACAAAAATATTTAAAAACAAAAATCATACAAGATTTCAAAATTCACCACAATGATACAATGTTAAAAAACAACAATACTACAACAAAATCAAGTAATCCTTTTAATTTTATTCAGGAATACTTTGTAGGAAGAGGGAAAAGGTTCTAAAACTTCTCCAGGTAAATTGTTATCGTAATAGTAAAGAGTTAATTTCCCAATAAAAATCATTGCGATGTTTAAATTACTACTTCATTACGAATATTGTTTTCATTGAACTAACTAACTAGCTAATATCAATTTAGGATATAGAAGAAATGATTTCAATCGAATACCTATAGGTGTTAGAATAAAATTTAGATCAAATTTGCCAAACTTACTTAAATGCCATGTGGAGTAACGACAATAAGTTTTATTAGAATGAATAATATTCAGGTTAATTAACTGGGAAAGGCTAGGAATTTAATTTCGTAAAATGAGTGAGGAACTCAAATGATACAAGAAATTGGGGTCTGGACCTGGACCTGGACTCGAACCTGGAACTTCCATCTTGCGTTTGAAAGTTAAAGCCATTAATCAAGCTAACACGCTTACAAGTACCATATTTAAGACCCTAGTGTGTGCCTCTCTTGCCATTGCCAACACCGTTCATCTTCGTAGGTTAATATAACCTAATAGACGAGCGAGAACACCTGCGTCGTATCATTGAGCCTCTGAATCGCCATTAAAGATGTCTCCGGTGTTTCTATTTCTCCCTCGCCGTCCATTCATCACCCCGCCATTTCTCATCACATTTACCTCCTCCTTATCATTTTTCGCGAAGTTTCCGAAGTATGAATTCTTCATCCGCGCATTCTGCTCGCATCTCAACTGGGACTCATCTCCCTCGTTGTCGGGATTCCGCTATTTGCGGCCCGCATTTTTTCCATCGCGGGAAAGCGCTTCATTTTTTTCCTCGGAAAGCGCTCTCTCATTGACGCGCCATACATATTTTCATGCTCTCTACGCCCCACGGCTTCTTGTATCTACGCTTTCTGCTCCGTCTTTCTGCTCGGCACGAAAAATTTAGTATCTCTCGGAGTGGAAGCGAAATAAAAGGACCGAAACATTTTCACACCTTGTCTTTTTACTCCGCTTGTTTCCCTCTTTTACATCTGCAGAAATGTGGCCAGTGCGGCTTTTGTTGCGCGGAAATGATCGGAATTATGAACGCGTCCTTTGTCCGGGAAATCGTTTCGCATTCCTGTATTTATACCGTTTTAATTTCGTCGTAAGGGATTTTGTGGGAATTCCTCTGAATGGAAATAAAATCATCGCCGTCTCTCGCGTTTATTTCTGGAAATATTCGTCTCGCAGTTGAAAGCAATGATAGAGAATTTTAGGATAGTTTAAATACAGTAAATATAAAGATATCTATGTCTATGTAAGAGCCCTGCAAGCCACCTTTCGGCGTGTGGCAGGGGGTGAAGGCACCTTGAATCTATTTTCCTAATCGATTGCTTTAGCGTATTGTTCGCGGAAAAAATAAATTCTTAAAACGATTCATTGTAGCACCTATTTCCCCAACCTTCCTCGCAGTATCAGAACGGCCTATACAACAGGGGGGTCGCATTATATCGGTTACATCATCTGTGAACGTAATTTCTCTGAACTTATTTAATAAATTTATCCTTTGAATTTGTCTTCTATCCTCTAATGATTCCCCTCCTGCGTCCTGTATCATTTGAGTAACACTCGCTATTTTATCGTAGAAATTCTTTACAATATATTATAAAGATATTATTTAATGTAGTTTAATGCATATACATATTATAAATATATTTTAATTTTGATTCATTATGGATTGCCACTATGTAAAAGGCCGCCTTTATTCCTCGTGATAATAAATATATTTACGTTGCGCGAGATTTATATCTATACTAGCTGTACTCGTTCACACGTTGTTGTGTTTAGAGAAGTGTGATCTCTTTCTTGCCTTGCTTGCCTCTGTTCACTCGTTTCTAATGATCATTCTTCTCTTCTCCTTTTTGCTTGATTTGTAGACCAATGGCACTTCGCTTTGGTGTAGGGTTAAATAAAACGTATTTCCAATTATTTTCTTCAGCTGGATATTAATAATATTTTTATTTATTCACGTATTAATAATTTATTCTCGTATTAATAATTGCAAAAGTTTTTTGACTGCATTTTTGTATTTATTAGAATTTGCTGGCGAAAAATCGAACGTAAAATGCATTAATGTTCTTTTTTGTAATTTAAATGAATTTGTTGATATCTTAAAAGAAATACAATTTATGAATTTAAAATATTTTAAATTTTAATATAATTTTTAATATTTAAACAATAATTGAAAAATATAAATTCTGCACAAATGGGATCAATTTATGTATCGTGTTTCTATTTTTCCCGTAGAAAATCCATTCGTAATTTGAAAGGCAGGCAGCTATTCGCGTTGCAAGACTATTATAATGAAATCATATATACTATCTACATTACTTTCATTCGGTATATAAGAAAATATATTATCACAGTACCTTTTCAGTTCGGAGTAAGATATGCTAAATTATGTGCTACTCTACACTTCGCATCTCGCAAATCTCAAAGAGAACACATATTCAACTGAAGAAGACCTAAAAATGAAATTCAGTCTCGTCAAAGACATAAAATAAATTGAAATGTTGAAAATAGATGACATTTGTAATCAAAGTCGGTAACGTCATCAACTCACCAAGTTGTCCAGTACATACAATCTCTTGAATTTATCAAAATATAATTTTCATTAAATATCAAAAACCGTTTATTCCACGATAATATACGTAAATATTTACGTTGCTATAAACAAACATCATTTGAATACGGGAGTAAATTCTCAATGTGTTCTTATGAGAAAATTCAACAATCGCATTCGTCGTAACTGAGAAATAGTTTGTTTATAGCCTCAAAATTCATCAAAATTATCATCTAATTATCTCTAAGTCTCGTAATTTCCGATCGTAAACTATATTTCATGACCAAAATGAGAAACTTTATTCAATTTCCCTTCTTTTGGTGGTACTTCTAAATCCATACGTTGGTTAATTCTAATTTAATTTTGCGAAAGAAAGGAAGCATGCAAGTGATAAAATCGAAGTTTACATGTATTTCTTATGGAAACTGTTTTTCCTTCTGGAGTCGAACTGAGTATTCCGATTAAAATAAAAATTTACAAAAACCTTCCCGGGGATATACGTAATAATTTCCCAAATTTTCACGACGATTGGATGTATGGTTTTTGAATCTATCGAGTACAGACAGACAGACAGACAGACAGACAGACAGACACACATTCATTTTTATATATAGATATAGATTTAAATATTTGTAATAATATCCTAAAGCCGCCATTCGGTATAAACACCTGGCGTTTGAACTATATTCTTACTTAAAATTTTTTGTTATTTATTTATTATCATATATACCGCAGCTTGACCGCTATCAAGTGGAAAAAAATCTTCAATGGTCTTCTCTACCAGCGCGCCGTACCGCATTCCTGCCGGTTTTCGAAAAAAACGGAAGATCCGGATTATTGGCGTTTATGAGGTAAGTAATCCGGGTCTATAAACCGGCAGTAACGCGATACGGAGCTCAGGCAAAGACAAATATTGAAGATTTTTAAAGCCATTAAAAGACGAGTTTCAATTTTTTTCCATGATACTTTTCTTGTCTTTTATTTTCGATCATCGCTCGTTGTAAGAGTGAATTTAATCGAAAATTGTGACTCATATATGATATTTTACTTCTTACCTTACTTCTTGTTTTAATCTTTGTTAGTGAATTGACCCCTTAAAGGAGACCCACCGGTTAAGTTCCCGTAAATGTCTCATTTCAGCAAATTTCTATTGAAACCGAATTCTCGTTTGAGTGACAATTCACAGTCGCTCCCATAGCATTGGTTAGCCAGCAAGGTATTCCAGAATTTCGCGTCAGACGATACTTAGGCGATGAAGAATTGCCGTGATGGATGACTCCGTTTCGACCGCGCGGATGGGTGTCAGAGCAATTCGAAAGCAGTTGGATTGCCACGGCCATTTAAGGGAGATCACCGAGCTGTGATACACGTTTGTGTGCCGAGCAAGGCGAGCCACCGTTCTGAGATCCGTCGAACGTTACGGACTATGCATGACAATTCCTCAGATCCTAATCCTATTGCGATGCGGTTTCTACCCCGAGTTTTGGCATGTTCCGCGTATGCATGCACATCTACTAATGTGCTCCCCTCGCTCCTTACCACATCCTCATCTGGTATTAATACCGTATGATGAAAACAAATCTCACTAAAAGAAACTGCTTAAAATTCCACCGGTTATCTTTGCATTCTCGTTGATTGTGTAGATGTAGAAAATATTTGAGTAACTATTTCTCAGAATACTCTTGGGGAACATAACTGGACATAATCCGCGAGACAAAACATCAAGTGACAAAACCGCACATTGATAAAAGTTCACTTTGATAAAAACTCATAGGAATAATAATTGTAATTTAATTGTACGGGTGGGGTTTCCCTACCGTCTTTGGATAAATGACTGGCTTAAATTTATTTTTATGTTCCCCTTAAACATTGCCACCTGGCCAGAAGGCCAACTTGCAATTATATCTTAAATAAATAAATGCGCACATGGAAAATACTACCCAATATTTAAATGCCTATTTTATTATCATAGACTATTTTAATCTAAAAAGTAAAAATTAGCTGGTAAAATTTTGTTTGTTGAATTAAATATTATAAATGATACTGTTTAAATATCGTTTATAAGTGTTATTAGGGTGGAATGTCATATATGATACACCTAACCATTATCGTATATGTATGTGAATGTATGCTGTATTATATGATGTTTTACTGTTATCGTATATTGTTACCATGTTTTCAATGTGGGGATGGGTTGGGTAGTGGTAGTGGTTATGCCAATATGGGCTTTTATTATGCTTGGTTCTTTCATGCAACCTTTTGGGACAATCCTCAAGACGTTAGTAGTTTGAGATGTTTTCTTAGGAACTTTAATGTAGAATTTCTAATCTAATAAATATTAGTTCCTTTAAAAGGTATGCAGTCTTTCCAGTCACTCCTCGGTTTGGAATTTCATAACAAAATCTTTTTCTGGCCCCCGTCACTTCTCACTTTACTTAAGACGCTTCAGCATATCAACAACGTTTTCCTACAAAATTTATAAATAAACACCTTGTCTTATTCGTGTTGTGTTAGGGAAAGAATGTTTCTTTTAGGAAACCTCTGCAGACCTGAAAATAATCTTCCTCAAGAGACGCCGACTCCTTCTCCTATTTTGAGAGAGATTTTGACGGTTCTATAAAAAGTGAAGCGCGAAGACGATGATGCCTTTAGCTTCTCCAGAGTTCAGATATCCGCTCGAGGAAGATCATGCACTTTTTATAGGACCACCGGTCTGTGCCGCCGCTCACTAATAGGAAATGCAAGAGCGATGAAAGGAAAGAGCTTGGACGCTCAATAACTAATCAAAATTCTTTGATGATGTACTGAATTTCAAGATATGGAAAATAAATCGGGAAGAACGTGAGAATAAATGGATAAAATGTATGGAATAATTTAGTATCAAATAAATAACTTAGAAGTCCATTCTAAACATAAATGTATGAATTTATAGCCTAAGGATGTATAGAGCCTTCATTCACGCAAACTAAATATATTATTAATAAACTCTATCGTATTCCGCCGAACTTCGTGGAAGATATATTATACTAATAAGGATGGTAGAAAATAATTAGATGATATTCCACAAGTTAGTTACCAATAACATACCTTCTTACCCGTATTAGAATGATGGAGTTTCATCATGAGGAAACTTCCTCCATCAAGAAAATTATACTCTGAATATTTTTTGTTTTAGATCAGGCGTTTTAAGAACCGCAACTCACTTGGCCTTTATTACTGCTACTTTATATCCTCGATTCATTTTGCTAGAAGGTAAATTCTGTTATTTACTAGCAGATTTACTTAAGGGTTTCGCTAAAAGACTGACAAAATGAAATAGCCTGAATATTTTGCTACTAGATCAAATTCTAGAGTGCTTCAATGGCTCGACAATATATCTACTAACTTACTTTTTACTGTATGCCTGGATAAACTAACCCTTACCCTCCCTTGCCCTGGAATTGTGCTTGTTTAATTGGACTTTTGGATGATCATCTTAAAATAAAGCGAAGGAAGTGGGCCAATTAGAATTGGTGATAGTTAAATCTGAAGAGTGTTTTTATTTAATGCACTGATATTTCTTCTTGCGCATATGACAGATTATTAGTATGTTCTCCAATTAATATAGGCTACTAAGGTTTTATAGCATCATTATTTTTTTGTATTACTTTCGCTGATTATAAGTAATTTTAATAAAAATATTGCTATAATGGATAAACTACGCTTTCAAATGCAGATATTTTTTCATTCTTAGTTGTTCTTTATAATTTTAAATATATTATTGAAGTTGCTCAATTGCTATATTCCTGAGGATTTAAATGCTGACACAAACTTATCTGATCCTGACCCTAGCAACCGTTCATAGTGTATAAATAAATTTTCAATGGAAAAGGATGAATTTTCCATTACAATAATGCATGAGAGATGAATACTAAATTACTTATCAATTTTCAGTACATTATTTTAGAACGGTTATAATAAAACTGAATTGTTGCTGTAATCTTTTCCTCTCATGTCTGTTGACTGAGAACGAGAATTTAATTTCAGAATGACTTAGGTAACAACTCCTAATCGAAAGCGTTAAGATCGTTGTGCGGCAATGGGGTTTTGTTCATTTTCCTTTTTTCTAGGAAAGAAGAACAACACATGCGTCTGGAACAAACATGGAGCTCGATCTTCTTTCTACCACGGAAAATTTCTGCCATACACGTTTATCTTAAGAAGATTTATTCTTAACGTAAATTCCCATAGAAATATATCTTGGAAGATGAAGTAACGTTTCAATTTTCGTGCTCGATTACTCGGGGATTAACCTCTTAAATAACCTCCTCTCATCTTGGTAAAGGTCTTAACGCGCCATTTGGAAACAACTTGATGCTCGTGTTCCAGTAGCTTAACCACACAAAACATCAGTCATAATTTATTAAAGGCCTCACGGAACATGAACGGAAATGTTTTTCGAAGACTTCAGAGGAAAAATATCGTTGGAAACAACCTTCTAGAAAAAACAGGGGAACTTATCGCCTTTAAGATATTGTTTCCGTCTTGCATGATACGAAGGAATCGTTGCCGAGATCAAAAACTACCAGCGAGGTTATTTTTACGAAGTTTTCACATGAAACTTATCTCTCGGACGATTGACAGGATAGAAGACCTTTCTCCGCCAGATTTTATGTCAGCGATTTTTCACCTTATCCTTCAGTGGATGTCTGGCTTTTTTTCCATCATCACCATTTTTCAATGAGATATCCTTCTCAATCTAAATCTTAGTCATTCGGGATCCACATTTTTTCTCGAAGAAGGATACCCTCGAATTAATATGAGCGAAAGAATTTTGACACCCACTAAAACTAGTTATCCCGATAAAATTGATCGATTTGTTTTCAGTTGCGCCAGTATCTTTCCACTTTCATATTGTTGAACTTGATTCTTTTAGGCTGGTGAATTTCATCGTGTAGTTTAACACTAAAATCATTTTTCAATATCTAAAATGTTTGTTTAATTTACAGATATATTCTATTTTTCTTTGTCGTTTTTAGCATATTGACCCCTGATTTGCCCATAAACGTTTGGAAGTTAGCTATCTATTGATAGAAAACTATTTTGGATTGATTATTTTCATGATTTCTTTAACCTTTTTTTGTTTAAACGAGCTAAAATATTATCTTATAATTTCGTACCGTTCTCAGTTGCCTGTAATATATCTGCTTAATATTAATTTTATGTATATATTACATACTAGAATTTGAAGTTTTATATTATTCACTTATTTAAATTATTATTGAATATTGAATTTATTGATTTTTTATAAAATAATTCAGTTTTAACTTAAATATTGATGTGATTGTAATACTTATCACGAATATATTACAAAGATGTAAAGAAGAAGTGAATGATTATGGCCAAATTATTTATATATACGACCTGAGTATTTGCTGGGATAATATTTGAGTGGCTCAAATTTTACGTCAGGATTTACAATGAAGTGTCTCTTTTTCTTGCGTTTCCACAGTTCCCAACGCAATCCATCATACAGCAGAAATTGAAGGAAACTTTAATGCGAAAACTCCTTTTAATGTCTCCTTCGACTTAAACTGAATTAATTTCTTCCGAGATTTATTGATATCCTTAGCTTTATCGAGGGGGTTACGGCGTTTTGGGAGAATCCCGCTTCAGAGAATAAACGAAAATCTTTGGAAAGGAGCAGATTTCATGAGGAGTTTTTAGGGCATATCATAAAAGGGCTAAAGGGCAGAGAAGGATAGCAGTAGTGTTAGTGTGGGCGGGGGAAGCAATGAGGGGTAGATCCAGGCGTTGTCTGCTCGGAGCGAAAGTTTCATTAAGCCACCGTAGCAATTTCGCCTCTCGCTGAAATCTGCGAGCACCCCCAGAGTCACGGCGTCCGTATATCTGTGGGGAGAGGGGATAAGGAGAGGACGAGAATAGATTGAAGCAACCTTCTAGGGCCTAATTACTCGAATGCTTACTTCAAGCAGTAGACGCGAAATGGAACTGTGAGGAAAAAAGTTATGATTAAGGATGCAGCAGAGGTAAATAACTAAAATGAAGAGATGAGATAATGATACATGATGTGGCTTTTTGATATGCATCCTAGGACGCAAAATTTAACGGTAATGGAAAAAATACTAGAAAGTACAAGTACAATTTTATAATCTAGGAGAATGCATTACATGAAATGCTGCAAGATGGTATCAATGGTACAATACACAGATTTTTAAATCAAAATCTGGTAATTATGGAGAGTATGAGCGTGAAAATAATTCTAGCATCTGAGAGAGAAATTTAAGAAAATGATACAGGATGATCTGGTGCTAAGGAAAGAATTCATCAACTGAATAGAAGGCATATTATGGCTGAGGTTATTTAACACTTCATGGTGTATACAAGTTCGAAAAAAATGGTTAATTAAGACAGATGCGAAGCCCCGAACTCCTGTATACAAGCACGTGGATGCCATTAAAGGGAAAAGGATTAACGACTAATACCAAAATTATTAGAGGATAGGAAAACAGTACAGAGTAAAGTTATCTGCAGCGAAGAAAAAAGGTAGTGGAAAGCTTAAATGGAACTGAAAGGATAAAGGTAGCGTTTCAAAGAGCGTAAATAAGGACTTCGATTTGTGATGCCTGAATGAGAATAAAAATTATACTACTAATAATGCAATTTCTGGGTCAAAAGTCGCCCTTCTAATAGGATGTGACTGTTAATTAATTATTAATTTAACGTAATGTTTAAAATATAAAATGTATAGATAGCAAGTTGTTTTTCTTGGTTAAATATTCTTATTCATGATATATCTTGTGACATTTCTGTCATTTTCAGTTAAATACTCTTGGGTAATTCTCGAGCAGATTTTATTTTCAGCGCTAATAAATATTTCTCAACCTTATTCAGCACATGGAAACTATGTGAAATTAATATGCTACATTAGTCAATTTAAGCTATTCAATAAATTGGGATTATTAAAACTACATATAGCCATCTCTAGCAGTTGCGCTTCATAGGTGAAAAATCTTCGTAGTTCTTTCTTATGACCCATTGCTATCCAAGAGAAAACATTTGTTTGTAAAACAGACGATTTTTCATAATTATTTTATACACTCTGTAGAGAAATAGATTTCTACATTATATCACAACAGGTTTAACTTCTTTGTGAAAGTATTTGCAAATTTCTAATTTCTAGCAGCATTTTAATTTTAATTTTTAATTTATTATTTTTAATAATTGATAGTTAGATTTTTAACTGCAATATAATGGAGATTGAGCGGACGGTACTCGCTGTCATGATTGGAAAGGAGATGTATTTCGGTACATTTACCTGCGGCTTATGATTTTAATCATTAACGTTTTGTATCGCTGCACTAAGTGAGGTATTTATAAAAAACATAATTCCATGCCGTAATGCAATGCAGTGAGTATAAATTATTCGAGAGTATTTTTTTAATGAACTCACATTGTAATTAAGGTCATGATGTATTGTGTTACTTATGCAGTAAATAAAATCCAGTTCAATTCCGATCAACTCGTTCATTTCCCTGTAAAAGGGATAAAATACCCATAATCAATCTACCAATGCAGCAATCTCATTAATCATGATGTAAACATCATAATATAGTTCTCAATTTTGTTCATCGCAGTAAAAGGAATATAATTACTTTACCAACTCGGGTAATTTTGACTTATAAATAAAGTAAATTTCTAACGTTTGACATAAAATATGTAACGGAATTGAGGAATTCAGTCGCTTGATTAAAGTTTATTTGAAATCCAAAAGATGATGGAGAATAAATATATCCCTTCCTTGATATTCATGAACCTGCATAAAATGTTGCAATTGATAATGCAAGGAAGCGGAAGCGTCGTGAATTCGAGACAACACATCAAGCACAAGACAGTTGCTACTTTTTATTATTGCTATCTAATTACCATGCCATTATTTTATAATTTGAACACTATTTTACGTATATATGTGAAGACTTATCTCAATTAAATTTCCTTTTTGCTCCGAGTAATTAAGAATTAAGTGTGATTACGTAATATAATTCGCACAGATTCATGATAATTCCAAGATTTCAATGACCGTATCAAACCAACCTCACATCTACATCCTTTCTCCCCTAATTTATGACGGAAGATCATTTCCGCAAATCTTAAACGTACAACATGACTCGGAACTGTACTCGTCCGAGAGCCTTATCTTCCCTGAAATCCTTTAACTCCTGACGCATGGCTCGTAAAATGTTTTCGTTTCATAATCCGGTGAATAATAATGCCGTCATCTACGGCAGACAAAAGAAAGGCAGTGCGCGGATTAAAAACAAAAGCCCCTCCGCTTTTCCCTTTTCAGTCCGTTTGTCTTTGGCGGATGGAACATAGCGTTTAGGAATTACCTCGGATTTTCTATCTTTTGAAGGGTGACGCTTTGTTATCTGGATGCCAGTCGATACCATATATTGCCTCCTCTAGCAGTCGCAGGACACGCGGTTTCCACAGGGGATGGAAAGGGCCCGTGCATTGATCTGTTCATTGAGAAGACCGAAAAAAAGTCCCAAATCTCTGCTCCACGGGATGAGCCTGAAAGAGGCACCCGCGATGCTCCGAATTCGTTACTTTTTATGCGATTTCTCGGAGTTGTTTTATCTCACGGTGCCAAATCCGGACGGGGAAAGGGCTTTCGCTTTCAAACCGTCCCCCGAATACAATGGGCATGTGTACCACAGATTGCTGAGCTGACGCACCGAATTCGCGGCTGTTTAATGGCGTTCAAAAGGCGAGCGCTGTGGGATCCGAATCTCTCGCAGAAGCAGTTAACTGTGAAAAGTGAGCGTATCGAATAGTCTTTGATGCTCCGTGATTATATGGAGGTTTTAAAGGGGAAGGAAGATATTAAAGTGGCTCAAAGTGAATTTCTTACAAGTTAGTCAAAAGCATAGTAATTCAAGGGTAACTGACGACTATTTCAAGCTGTTTCAATAGCATGTGGTAATTAATATAATAGGAATATCTCTTAAGATTTGTAAATAATGAGCGTCTATAGAGTAAAACCACTTTATCACTTCAATAATGTTTTCTAATAAAAGGAAATAAAAATTCACGGTGCTAATTTTCATCCGATTAATATCCCGTAGGGTTTACTGATGCGCAGTGCTCATTGAGAATCATTATAAAATAATTAGAATTTAAAATTCACTGGAGTTGTAAATGTATTACAATTTAATTAAATGCAAATACTAAATGCTAGTTAGGTTTATATATTGTTAGGATTTTATTATTAATTAATAATGAATAGAATATGAAAATTTGCTTATGTTAAGTCTTACTTTGCTATAAAGAACTAGTAAATATTCGTTAAAATGATTGAATGAAACGTAATTTTAAGTCGTTACGAAGGAAAAAAATCAGAAGAGAGTTTGATCACAGTCGAACAAGGTGCTTTGCTTTGCCAGAATTAGTAATCACCTCTGGAAATTGGAAGTATTCCATGGTCATATAATAGTCTGGACCAAAAATAATGGCGGTACCAATTTCAATATTCATGATTCGATAATATTTTTACAATTATCATATGCTCATCGTTAATGATTGATTTGTAATGGAGGAGATCAATAGGCGATGAACTTTTAAATAAAGGTGGCTCGATAACATCTACGTTTTTGGCGGAAGTAATGTAAAAGAGTGTATTCAAGATATTTCAATTACTTCGAAAGAAGAAATAGGAAATCTTGACTTTGCAAAATAAAATAGGATTTAGTTTCATCCACATAGATTTTCCTGTTTCTTTTTTCATCATGTCATGGAGTAACATAAAGTTACTCGGCAATTAGTTGATTTTATTTCAATTACCTACCGAAAATTGTGGGTTGATAGCATGAGCTTCCATCTTAATTGTTTATTCTTTTCATTCGCTAAACATTTAACGAAATCAGAGCAGTATTAAATAAAAACATGTTTACTGTTGCTATCCAACAGTACTGTCATACACTTCGTAGATTAATTGTACAACTCATCTGCTCACTTAATCTCCCTTTTTCATTCCGCTTTCATTCGTTTTCCCTCTGATTGCTACTCCACTTTCGTCCCTGTGTATCATTTAATACTGAGCTCCCTTTTCCCCATTCGGTCAACACGAATCCGACCAATATCACGGGATCCCCTCTCTCCCCAGAGTCTGCTTTAACACAATAATTCTCGCCATCGATTTTTCCTCGCGTCCGTCAATTTTCACGCAGCGCCAACTTTTGTATCCAGCTTCTCAATTTATTCGCATAATTCTGCTTTATCCTCCTCCAATCTCTCCTCATTACGCTTTGATGAATACTGAAGAATAGAGAACTCGAGGTGCTCTTCAAATACCGTAGCATAGTTACAGAAATAAATAGGTTTGGGTGAATAGAGCATGTTGAGAAGAGGCATGAAGGTAGGGTGATCAATGATATAGGATATCCATGGGGCAGAAGACAGAGAGAGAGAGAGAGAGAGAGAGAGAGAGAGAGAGAGAGAGAGAGAGAGAGAGAGAGAGAGAGAGAGAGAGAGAGAGAGAGAGAGAGAGAGAGAGGATAATATATAGGTAAAGGACTAATACATTTAGGTTAAATTGAGACTTTGAAGTCCTATCTTCCTTAAAAACCTGTGCAGATGAAAATATAAAAATCTATAAAAATATTAAAACACAATCGTATGTATGTAGAACCTTTTCACCCTTCTTACAATGCATTCATGAATAAAATTAAAACGGTTTCGTAATTTTATTATATCGTTGTTGTAAATTTTGTAATTATATGTATTACATACTGATTTCGGTAGGTGTTAGGGGGTTTTCCTCTCGACTAGAGTGAATACCAGGCATATTATTTAATTTTTCCCTCCCCCCGCAGAAATTACTACCACCTGGTCTGGTCTTTATTTGTGGTCCTTAAGAATAAAAATATACAAACATATAAAAATATTAAAATGCAAAAAAATATAAATCTAACAAATGTAATTGAAAAACCTAATATTCAAATATACAAATATTGAATACAGATATTTATATAGAGAATATGTTTGCTGAGGATTCAAGCTACTCATATATGCAATTGTATAATGGTGTTGTGAAAAATAATTAAAAAAAAAACATTCCTTCCCGTTTCGATTTCTTTCCTTCAATTTCCCCATCCTGATCTCCTATTCTCCCTCCAGTGATTCCCCTCCCCCTCACCAGATAGCGTGACAGCCCGCGCTGATTACACTTGGGCTCCTGTCGGACGAAATGAATTCGAAGTGGTCGAACACCGCAGATTAGATGTTCCAGGGGAATGCCCCGACAGAGCCTCCATTTAATGATTAATCTGGTCGGTTGATTTTTTCGGGGAGCGAGTGCATGCGTAGAATTCGATGGAGGAGGGGGGAGATGTTTATCCTTAATGGCTCGGAGGATGGGGGTGGGCGATTGGAAAAAATGTGGACTCGGGGCGACAACGAACTCATCGAAAGCGTCCGTTGTTATCAGCGCTCCCCTACTATGGACACGGTTAGCCCCTCCGTATTGAAAAATGTGTTAACGAGCCTATCCCCACTCCCCGTCCCGCTTTATTAATATTCAAGGCTTTTTGTGTACTTTTTGATGCGAACGAATCTTCCGCGTGATTTTGTAAACATTGTATTTCTGCCCTCTCCAAAGAAGGTTTTTGCGGATGAATGTTTTTAAGATTAAAGTGTCATCTTTTACCCTATATTTGTTTTCCTTCGGTGCAATACTGTTTATATTTGAAAATTCCATGAAAACGAGTTCAAACATCTCAGAATTCCAAAATATTTCCAAGGAATATAGTCAGATAGACAAGGATTAAAACGCGATTATTCGACGCAACAATGGTTTGATGAAGGCAAATAAACAAACAAAAACATCGAAAAAAATGTCATTGGCTCTTTTTTACTACAAAAAATCTTAATCAATGCTGTTTTTGTTTGGGGAATAAAGTCAACATTGATGGAATACCATATCGGTTAACTTCTAAATGTGAGGAAAGAGCAAAATATAAAAAGCTTGACAAAATATTAAAACCAAGTATGATATCTGAATACTAATTCATCAGTGACAAATTCATTAAAAGAATACATGGACTTTTCCCTGTATGTCAAACCTACACGCTGAAAATTTAATTAGCGACTCATGCCAAAATTAGACACTGTATTAGAGGGGCGATTTTAATTTGCGTATCCGCGTTGGATTTCTCTCAAGCTACAATGACCCACATAAAATTAGCACAACGAAAAACAAATATTTGATATTCGCTGATATTTCACGATTTTTAAATTCACTCCTCTGTGCAATTCGTTATCAAAAACGGATAGGTCACTGCGTCATAATAAGAGAAGTATGCCTAACTATCCTAGATGCTCTTTGCATTAAAGCACATTTAGTTTGCGATCGGGGTAACGGTTTGGCTGGGATTATACATCGATGTAACAGAAAGCGCGGTCAACCAGCGAACCACAGGCTTCCACCACAGTGGACTCTCTCTTCCGCCGTTGCTCTTTTGTTTCTCCCTCGCGGACGCTATTTTGCCTCGAACTAGTCCTTTCTACATATATGTGCACAGATTTAGCTTTTTAAAATCATTGAAATGACGAGTCCACAATCATTACAAGGTAAAATACGATGATAAATAACAAATGGAACACAAGATGGAGTGAAATCGAAAAAGGGAATATAACCAAGTTGTTTTCAACAGAAGCCACACTCAATAGTAAGAAGAAAGTAAATAATTGGTTCACTCCCGGTTTATACGCGACATTTTTATAATAGGACACGGTTCTGTTAATAGTAAACTGAAATCTTCTAATTTGTCGGAAAATGATAAATGCATATGCAATGAAATTGAAACAGTAATCCATATTATAAATAGATGCAACCTATACAATGACCTAAGAACTAAACACGGAATTCAAATTGGAGTGGATAGTAAAAATTTAATTGAGGACGAAAAGAGTTTTGATAAATTTTAGGCATACGCATATGAAACTTTTACGAGAAGAAAAAGATTTTATGATAGTAGAGGCCCGTCTCCTCGTGGCAGGGATGAAAACTCATTTTAAAAGTGAGGCCAAGAGGCCATATAGGAATTTCATATAATTTATAACTTAGTTTTTAATGATACAACTTTTTAGAGTATTTATATTTTAATAAGAATTTTATAACCCGGGTATAAATTATTTTTGGGTACCAGGATTCCAAGAAGGTTTTTATATATAATAATAATTAATAATCGAGTTTGCGGTAGAAATCGAGATTCATACACATCAACAAATAAAATAAACAAATACAATCTATATACGTCACAGCTGCTAATTATTTGCTTCTGATAATGATTAGGAACATTTTGGTTTGAATTTCGATGTATTTTTCTCAGGTACTCAAACAAACAAGGGCTACCCTACTTTGACTATCCATTACAAAATATGTAGAGATGGAAACGAGAGCTCATTAATGTTTTTGGCTTGTATTTTTTCAGATCGCCTTCTACATTTACGAATTGTTGTGAAGTCTCTCTTTAATAATTAGTTAGTTACAATTAAGCATGGATATATTTCGCACAGCTTTCTCTGGTAGTTAAATTAATTCTTCGATGTATATACGAAATGAGATATTATTCAAATTCTTTGAACTATTTTTCTACTAAAATCTATTAAAAATAGTTTCCGTATTCGGCATGAAGGACACCACGGATACAAATGAAGAGCGTTCATTAAAATTTGCAAAAAAATACATAATTTTTTTTCGAAGAAAGACTTTGTTAAATTAAATTCTTTTGCAGTTCTTCATAGTCAGCTAATCATCGCTTGCACTCTTCCAGGATTCCACGAACTACCGATAAGGAATCACTGGAGCAAACGACTGCAATCAATCGAGTACAAGCAATTTATTTTGAAAAACTTAAATAAAGCCTTTCTGAAGGAACAAGGAAAAGACGAAACAGAATCAACCACAATATTTGCTTTGAAACGACCATGATTCGACTCAGAAAGTCTGATGGCTCTTACGTCATTAGATAAATATTGTGATTGGTTAAAGTTCGTAATTTTATTGTTTCTTCGTGGAATTCTACTACGAAGTCATGGTGTACAAGCAGTCAATTCTATGAACTCATAGTAGTCTGAAAACTGGGAGTAAAAATTTTGTGACAAAAATCCAATGTTATTCGATTTAGTGATGTTAGTTATTTAGTTAATTAACATATGGATGCCATATTATGCGTCGAGGATTTATGCTACCCACCGAAATTTGCATTGTTACCCATTTCTCCACCGTCATTATCCCGCAAACGTGAAATTTTCTAATTCAACTCCTCCAGCATCCATACTCGGCGCACCTCAACGCATCTCCTCGCATTTTTTGTTCTGTCGTTCATCTGCTAAAATGAAACTCGGGGTAGCAGAACTAGAATCAAGGCCTCTTCAGACGGCTTTTGATGGCTTTTAATCTCCTCTCCAAGAAGAGTGCGCCCATCTTTACTTAATTTTTCTCTTCTTCTTTAAGTGGAGAGCCGGTGTAGGAGGCAAAAAAGCAGCGGAATGCGCTTCTTAAACTTACTGAATAAAACGGCCAAGTGTGTTGCGAAGCGTTTTTTTTTTGTTTTACCTCCCGAGGCTTGAAAAGGCCCTCTTTAAATTATTTACCTATCAGCGAGGGCTTCCGCGTCTTGCAGCGATGCACTCCAAGAGAGAGGGAGATTCTCTAGTAGAAAAGTCTTGAGAGTAAACTTCATGAGTTATAAGTCGCCGAAGAAATAAAAGTATTTGACTTTCGTTTGAGAATTATTCAACTCTCTGAGAGCCCGTGAGGAATTTGAAAACTTGCATCCGCCTCTATTTCGTTTGCCCTTTGAAAGTAGATTGAGTATGTCCTGCTTCATATTTAGGGAGTACTGAAGGCGAGGATTTTTTCAATAAATTCGCCTTCACCAGCTTTGATCGGAAGTCATCATAGAGAGGGCGGTCTATACTATTTTAACGGTATGTTTTGATTTAATTGTATGTCTACGTGGCTTCTGTTTTCTAAACCAGCAAAGTTTTTATTTAAACTAATGAAAATTAAATTAAATGAAATATTTCTTGCTTTAAATCAACGCAATTCTGGAGGTGACGATTTTTTCAGTAAATTCTCCTTCATCAATTATGATAGAATCACATCAATAAATAAAGGGCAGCCTCTACTATTTTAACGATATATTTCCGATTTGATTTTATGTCTACGTTGCTCTTATTAAAAAAATGCAACTTTGTTGTTTAAGGTAATGAGTTATATTCCCATTACATTCACTCCTAAACTTTTCGATTCCTGTCTGTTTGCATAGTATTCATTCTGGAGGCCAGTTGGTACCTCAGCCACTTATCTATTAGCTATCAAGGAGGAATGAGGCTTATTAAGCAAGATGAGGAATGAGGTAGTTTACCCTTTCTATCTGATACATTGCTATCGTGCTTCCTGATATCTTACCTGTACAGCCCTAATTATCAGTGCTAATTTTGGGAATGGTTTTATCTGAGCAAATTAGCGGTAGAAAAATGTCAGGTTTTTTCGAGCAATTTTCCAGCTTGCCCCCTGCATTTCCGTGAATATCGATTTCAGGATTACTAAAAAGTTAACGAGGTTGCCCCAGATTGCATAGTTTAATCTGCTTACTCCAGGTGCGCCCTAAGCCACCGAGGGGTCTGTTTCGATCGTTAAGCGCATCAGATGCGAATTTCATGCGAAACACTTGCTTTGCCTCTTACGGCTTTACGAAATGGAATTTCTATGCCACGGGGCAGATGATCGTGTATTTCCTCCTCTATCTCTGCTAACCATTCCAAAAATATCTTCTTCGATCCACGAGCCACAAGGTTCTGCTTCGGAACGGCTTTTAGCAACCTCCGAGAGAATCCCACGCTCTATATTTTTATGCACCTATATAGAGAAATAACAAATTGAAGTGAATGCCAACTTTTTAATAACTTAATTTTTGCACTAGGCTTTCCGTCCCTTTTTCGTCCCTTCCCACTATTTCGTTACTTGCATTGACTTTACCAAAATGGTAGGTTGTGACTCTTGGTAGTAAACTCATACCCCAGTTAATATAAAAGCACTCCAGTATTACACGTTAGACTTAATATAAATACAATTTTCAATATATAAACAACTAAAATCATTCAGCATTAATTTACTGAACCTAATAAATTAACAAATAATTCAAAGAAAATTAAACAGACAATTTTCAGTTGCTAAAATAGACGATGAATAGGAAAAGTAAGGCTATCCATTCATTTCAATTATTCATATTAAATTTGTTGTTCATTACTTTTAATTAATTAATGAATTTGATCCTTTTCTAATCCCAGAGTAAAGTAATTACCTGATATTACGTAGGTGGATCAAAAATTGAGGTAACAAGAACTCTTAAGGATAGAATTAATTTCCCAGCCTCTTGAAATATTGAACATTACAAAGTGCCACCAGAAGTGCTGCAACAAATCAAGAGCGGCATTGGCTTTTACTGGAAGTGCATTGTCTCGACCATCCTTACAACAGTCCTAACCGAATGACTTCATTCGAGCCGCTGAAGAAGCATTTGATTGTTAGGCAATTCGAAACCGTCAAATAGGGTATTCAGAATGCCGTCTAGAAGTTGATTCACAGTGTCGACCACGATTTCCTTAATGCCGGCATGTTTGCCTTAGTCGATGGGTGAAAAAAATGTTTGGCCAAGCAAGATGAGTATGTTGAAAAGTTGTGAATACAAGTACGTTGAAATGAGTAAAATTTCAAGAGGCTACAGACCAAATTGTGCGTGTATAAGCTCTTGTTATTTTATTTTTTGATTCACCCACGTAGCATAATGTTCACGCTTTCACTGAGCTTAAGCAGCCAAATTAGGGACTGAGCTTACACAACCTTGAGCAAATATTGACCTTTTCTTATGAACGTATATCGGTTATCGTAAGGTTGTCTATTCAAAATATAATAACGTTCAATTTGTTAGGAAAGGCTTTCCTAAAAATGTGTGCTTACATACACGCGTCTCGATAACTGCTATGAATTTCGAAGCATACATTTATTCGAAGCAAAACAATTCACTATCATATTTAAGATCTATCGCCTGACGCTAAACTATAACTTTTCATAAATACTCATCGAAATTACATAATCATAATAATTGCTATTGTTTTATTGTTACTGATATTGTACCACAGGTGATTCATCGGAGCCAAAAATGGTATTTTACGTGAAAAAATCATTCATAAGAAATGAACAGTAGTAAAATAATTAGTTTCATAAAAGCTGCATAGTGATTACAATTTAAAAGAAAATACAGGGTCTCTGTTTAACTGTACTGCTTAGTTGCGTGAACTCTGTTTATTTTCTTCTCTTTTTATTGGGCTAAAACATATTTTTATGCGAACACTAACAGAATCTTATTATTTTTTCTTAGCTCTACGAAATTTAATTAAGGTTCAATAAAAATTACACAATACGTATGCCCGTAGATGCATGGACATGTATATACTTACCCTGATAATTTTTAACACACTATGAGGAACATTTGGAATTCAATAAGGCTTATAATCCATTGATCTCGAGGCCTTTTTTGCTATCGGAGAAAAAAATGCATCTCATTTCTTTCTGCAATCTTCTCCTTTCTTTGCATTTTTGGGGCCAAAAATAAATGATCTCTTCAAATTAAGTTTAAAGTTACACAAAATTGGAGGAGGGAGAAAATTTTCAATAAGCTCCCTCCTCAATCTCATTTTAATCTGAGCTTAGTCGGTCGAGCCATCCCAAAACTCCATCGCAATTCGGCTCAATGAAAAGGTTTTCTTTTAATCATAGACACTTTGAAAAAGTTCACCGAAGCCAATCACAAGTCAACAAGAGGACCTCGATTGGCCATTCAATTAAGGCCGCCAGAAAATTAAGAAATTTCTCGGGTCTGGGATTAATGAAATTAAGGAAAGCGTAGAGGGTTTGCAAAGGAGACGCGAGCGCCCGGAATGAAAAAAATCGGGCGGAAGTTTTGGGAACCATCGATCCCAGACAGTCGCTCTCCCGCCATTGTGGCATTGTTGCCGGCAGCGGAGGAAAAAGTTTCTCTCGGAAAGGGATTAGCGGAAAGGGGCGAAAACTTTTGATTCCGACGATCTAAAACGGTAGAGAGGGAAAGAGGTTTGCGACGATGCGTCTGGTAAAAAGGGCTGTTTTGAGAGGATAAGGGGATAATCGGATTTCGTCAAGGATTGAGAGAATTCGTCTGCGAAGAGGGTTTTGGAAGAGGTAACCTGTTGATGTTAGCGGGGGGTCGGCGGGGTGCAGGAAAGGAATTTTGATAAGACTGGAGGAGTTGGCCGGATGAGTTTTAGGATCCTTTAGGCCAGATTACTTGGCTCGGAAAGGGATTTTTTCGGCGGGGTAAGAGTTCTTCACATGATTATGCTAAGTCAAAAGACCGGATGCGAAGATTTCGGAGCATTAGTAGCATTCCTACGTGTAAGCTTAGAGGTCTCCGCTTTCGTGGATGGATCAAGGAAGAATTTATGCGTCGAGGGACGCTTCCTGAATTAACTCCTTTTGGACGGGTTTTAGCTTATCTTCGCTTTATGCTTCAATAAATGAGTGGTTATTGACTGTTCGGTATTACGGATTTAAACGTTTTCTGAAAGTTTTTTCCTGTTTTGTGAATTGTATTGTATTGTAAACAGTCAGTAATTCTGTACAACAACAGAAAAATGGATTATATTTTTTAATACAAAATATATGTTCCTTAGGCAACGGAATCTGTCATTAATGTTTGCTATACATAATAATAATAATATAAATAATTTAAATTATTTTGAGTTTGAAACTGTAATACTCTCTCTCTCTGAAAATTTTAATCCTAAATTGCATTTCCTTTCGTCTTTAGAAATATTTAACCACTTGTCATTATATTATTCTTTATGCTTGCGTAAAATCAGCATAATTATTTATTTTATATCCCGTTTGTCTGAAACGTGTTATACTAAATTGTAATGGACCACTCTTTCATGCAAGAAATTGATCGCATCTTTTCGTCATTATCATCAATGACGAAATTTCATCTGAGAATAAATTGATTCCAAATTGATTTAACGCAACTGGTATACAATTTTCATCCACCCTACTAAGTTCCTTTAACCACAGAAATAATTCCAGTTTCAAGTAATCAGGTGAGGAAATAACGATCTCTTCATTCCTGAAACATAATTAGTAACAAAATAGTTAATCAGCAATTGGATGCAAAATTACCTCTAAATTTAGACGAGATATCCGAAATCTCTCGCATGATGTTAACTAAATATTCCTTCAAGGAAATATGTTCATTATCTGATTAAATAGTTTACTTAAGAAATAAAACGCAGTAACGCTGGCTGAAAAATTAATAGTATGCTACATTTCAGAAGTACTGTGGGAGTATGATATAAATTCAGTTTTCCAGTCTGTTTAACTTATATTTTCATTTTTGAGAATAGAAATATAGCTAAACTATGGTATTTTACGTATTCGGCTACCTGTGCAAAACTGCTGAACTATGAATCAAGAAAATGGCATTAATTACCGTCTCTCTTTGAGGTATAGTATGAAAATCATTTCTAGTTACTGTGCTTCACTTATCTTATTGAAAGCATTCTTGCTCGATGACGAAGGCAAGGGTAAACTATCTCAGTCCTAATCTTGCCTAGTGAGCTTCTGCCTCCTCCCCTTCCTCTTGGTAGCTAATGGTATACGTTTCAATCTATTTCCTGGTTGAATACTTTACATTTTGCTCAGTAAATCCCTGCTTAATTGAATATAATGTATCCAGATTATTTCATCGGCTTTTTCAGTACTAAGAGAAAATTTTCGAGATTGGAACTCAACTCCACTCCTGCCAAATTCTTTCTCGTTATGCACCAAAGATTCATCATAATCCAATTAACATTCAATTATCGAAAGGAAAATGAGGGATGGGATTTGAATAGTACCATTATTCTTCAATATGCAAACGTTAGCCAAGATAGTCTTTCTTAGATATTGTAACAAGAGACAATAATTGTGTTACCACTCCAGAGGTAACATGCTACGCCGACTGAATCTCAACTACTGATATATCACAATTAACCCCAATCAGTGCGCTTAAAATTTGAGCAGCTGCGCCAAATACTCAGCAAATACATACTACGTGAGCAAGATGCATTGCTCAGATAAGCAGTATTTATTAAAAATTAATTAATCCTTACGCGAAACAAACGCTTAGATTTCTCATCAAAGCGGTGGCATTCCTGTAATAAAGCTTAGCCGCCCCACCAAAGACCATTTTACCATTCCACTCGCACAACCCCGGGGAGAAACGCAATTACTTGGAAGCGCCACCCCGCGCGAGATTCGCGAATTAATGTCAAATTTCCGAGGCGAACGAAAGGACTGGAATCCGCTCGCGCACCCTCAACTGAAGACAGGGGCTGCATACAAACTTATTCCCGATATCTCCAAGCTCTCCCCATCCTCTTTTAATCAACGCCCATCTTATTCCCCATTTCGCCGTTCCCTTATCACGGCAAAGACACGCGCATGCGTTGGCGGCAAAAAGCCGCGCCATCTATCTTCGGATTCGCTGCATTACGTCCGCGATGTTCCCATAATTTTTCGCGGACGAGGAATCGTCTGCGAGCCGGGAATCCTCATTTTCGCCGCCCCTCTCTTTCCGTATCTTCCCTATTTCACAGGTGCCACAGCGGCGTTCGGTTCAGCTTTTCAAAAGGGTCATAAATCTCACTTAAATTAATTTCTGCGCGATGTTCCCCCTCGGATTCAACGTGTAACGCTTTCGGGGCTTCCTAAGTGGATGGAAAACCATTCCCCGAAAAATGATGAGCTCCGGCCGCCGAACAAAAAAAAGGGAAGGGACGATAGTATCCAGGAAAGCAAGAAACTGAAGAGATTTTCGAACACAACAGAGGAAATGACTAATGTTTCTGGGCGCGGAATTCTGTTAATCGTGTGATAAAACGCGTCATTGTGTCATGTCTCGATGTTATTGATTGTTTTTGCACCACTTTCGTAGAATTAACGCATTAACACTTGTATTTTGTTCAGTAAGTTGTTATAATTCTGGTTAGAATTTCTATTTTTACTTTATTTGCATGTAATTTATTGTACTTAATAATTTATTTTACTACTGTACTGTTTTGTATCTGATGAGATATCTATTCCATTCAGTGCAATATCTGAAATTATTGTGAATATTAAATGTCAATTAATAAGCTAAACTAAACTAATCTATGGAAGATGCCTTAATTTTGTGGAACTCCATAACAGGATAACAATAAATTTCACTTTGCCAATCTGTGCCAATCAGTACACTTTGACAAAGTGTATTTCTGTTTCTACTCATTTATATGTATGTTTAGATTTTGACGTGATTTCCGCTTATTTATATTTCTACCCATATAGAAAGTAGCGCAGTGTATATTGTGACGCCATGTGCATAGTTAAATCGTAGAATAAATAAAATAATTTGATTAAATTTTACCAATTCTCTTGTGATAACACTCTTTGCATTTGTTGAGAGAAATGTTTTGAATTTAATACCTATTAGCATATAAAATACAAAATCTCTCTCACATTATTAACTCTGAGTTGAGAAATATTTCTATTCATTGATCAGTTAATAAAGATCAGTTAATAAGGATCAGTTGATCATTCAAACAGGCTGCTATATCCATCAAGTAGATTATGCATTAAATACAGATGCCGAATTTTAATCAATATAAAATAAATAAATAAATTCTCTACAGTTTTCCTTTGTCTGCTGCTGTTGCCACTGCTATTAGATGAAGTCCTCCTGAGCTCTATATTTTATACCAGAATCAACATAGATAAAATGGGGTTTATTAATTTGTATGGTGCTTACTTCTATTCCAAATAGCGTCCCGAAAGCAAAAACTATAAGTTTTGTGATCATTCAATTCTCTGAGAGAAAGTGAATGATCAGTCAAATTCGTAGAGAGAAATCGTAACATTGGGAATGTTTATTTTCTTCACTTTCCTCTCTCTCCCTTTCGAGTGTTTATTTATGCTAATTTTTTTCCGGACGAATGAATAAAGGGCTATCCGTCGGATTCCTTGAATATCAGACAAACTTCCACTTATTTAAAAACAGTGCTTTTTCATTAAAACCTCGAGTGGAATTTTATCCGAGTATCCTTGAGTTGCTTTCTATCGTACATGTTATAAGTGCTTTTTAGTGATCGTTCAAACGTCTAGTTTTGAGTTCAAAGAAACGGTCGCTTTCAAATGCACAGTTTTTATTTTGCAGAGGCATTTCGAGATTTGAAGTAACTGATTCCGCTTACAGTATCAATCATGTTCCGTAAAGAGAATGATAAACAAATGACTCCGCTCAAAAATCAACGAAATCGGTTGTGGTATTTCCTCAAGAGACCCTTATCCCAATTATGCTGCCGGAGTAAACTCAAATATTCATTCGTTTAGCTAAAGTTTGTTTTGATGTTGATCATGCCCTAGGCAAAAATATTTAGCGGTTGCCCTATTTTAAAATGAGATGTCTCAAAGGAATTCAAGTAACCTCTGTACCAGAGTAACGCTCTTCAACAACCAGTAGCAATGCTCCTTATTCATCATAATATTTCATTTAAACGTAAGAAATTGTTATTGTGATTATGGAAATCATGTTTATGTGCATATTTGTGAATTTCAATGAAAAAATTGTAAAATCCTCAAAGATGGTGTATGTTTAGATATGTTGAATCTTTGTTAAATTGAAAAAAAAAATAATAATATTTTATATCTTCTTAGGTGTAATTGTACTAGTTTAAGTTGACTACTGTATATTGACATGTCACCTATTCAGGGCAGAATTATTTTCTGTCTTTGTAATGAATGTTTTTGTGACGCAAATAAATTATTATTATTATTATAAATTTTCATGTGTACTTCTTAATCTAGAACTGAGGAACTGATTGGTGAAATGTTATGAATGGAGCGTTATGTTATATGGATGCGAAATATGGACCTTGGGAAGAAGAGAGAAGGATATGATTGATGCTTTTGAAATGTGGCTATGGATGATGATGGTGAGAATAAAATGGGTGGATAGAATAAGAAATAATGAAGTGAAGAAGAGTTAGGGAGAAAAAAAAATTACTCCGAACAATACAAAAGAGGAAAGGAAGCTGGATTGGACATATTGTAAGAGGCAAGGGGATTTTAACTACAAAAATTGAAGAAACGGAGGAAGGAAAATAGAGGAAGAAGAAAGCTGAAATTAATAGATGAGGTGAAGAGAGGAGGATACAAGGAGACCAAATAAGAGGCCCAGGACAGTATATAGTAGAAACAGTTGTGGTGTATGGGACCTGCCAACAGGCAGAATACGAGATGATGATGATGTGTACTTCGAACGAACTTAACTTAGGCTTGCATTAAAATGATATACTACTTTAAATACTTTTATTTTAGTCATAACTACATCAATGTTTTATTTTTCAATATTAAGCACTAGATGACCTCTTCTTGGTCACGATTCATTCTAGATACAAAGTGAAATTCCGAACTAACGTTCTCGTTTCTAACGATTTCCCACGTCTTGAAATTTTGATGGCCCAACTGTGAATTGAACTACACCCTTTGTTTTCCGCGTCTTACGTTTTCTCGCATCTCGAGTTGATTCCCATTTGTCTGGTAAAAAAAGTTAGATCGAGATTTCGCTGCATAAATATTATAGACTATTTTTCTTATTCCTTCAGGATACTTATGTACAGCTTTAACATGCGTCGAAAAAATTAATACAACCTATTAGAATGTTTTCTTTCTTACCAAGCGCTGATCAGATTTTTACTCTTTCTTAAATTATGCACCTTCATCTGGAATATTTTCATAAATATATGCCTTGAATAATTTTCGTGAATTGAATCTTTTTCACTCTTCTGTATTTGTAAAAATCTTTTCAGCAATCGCTGTTGTAGGACCTGATTATGAAGTATTACGTTTGGGATCAATTTTCGTTTTCTATACCATAAAATATTTTATCTGAAACCACACAAAATAAATGGTAAACCTCGCATAAATACGAATCTTCTGTTTATCAAAACATTTAAACTAAAGCCTCTGTATAAGACTTGATTCTTTCCACATGTATGAGAAATGCGGTGTCCATCTTTCCAATTACTGGTTATTAGATCTCCAACCAGGTCTTTCTTCTCAACCTTTCCATTCCCCTTTAGAGCCATCCATAGCATTTCCGTCCCTCGGAACACAAGCCCTTCACTACAAGAGTAGCGCCGCAAATTACAACCACTGCGCCAGTGGGAGGGCAGAGGGTTGTCTGGGAGGGAGTAGTAGTTGTAGAGAAGTCGGGGTTTGAGAACGGGGTAGGGGTAATAGAGCACCGAGCCGGTGCGGTTTTAGAGTGGGTACAACTCCATTTCTATCGCTCGAGCTAAACGTTTCCTCCTTCCCTGTTGCTTCGCCTCCCCGCTGTCTCCTGTAATCACAGTTCGCAACGCACAAACACAACCCTCCCTCCTACGAGGAAATGCCTCTCCTACCTATTCTTCATAATTTTCCGCAAAGAACACTTCTCTCCCCCTCCCCTCCTGTCTCTCTCCCTTGTCTCTCTCTCTTTCTCTCTCCACAATTACGGTCCAGCTTCTTTGAGCTCTCTAATTCCTCAACTTGGGCGCTAAATCGCGGACTTGGTTTGACGTGGGAGCGATAACGAGATGCAGCGCTCGCCGAGAGGAGGAGACCGTTTGCCGGCGTTTTTAATTTTCCTCCTCCGACGGAACACTTTTGTTTACTGCACATTTGGATATTTTCCTCGTGGAAAAAGAGAGCAAAAATAGGAAGTGAAGGATCGAAAGCGGTGTGTCTCATGAGGTCACGGATACGAAGCAAAACATCGTTTGCGGTGCTGCGCGGAAATTTCCTCGGTTCTTTTACTAGAAAGGCAGAGAAATATAATGATTTAATTTCCTCGTAAGGAAAAAGTGCCATTTTAAATTAAATTAAATTGTTATTACCTAGAAATGATCAGTGTAAACTTCTATCGAAGTAAAATTTCACGCTCTGCGCTGTTTGTAGCTACAAATTTGATATTACTAATTTGTTTAATTGATTTGTCGCATCGACTCATTCCCTATCATACCTAAATCAGAAGGTATCCATGGCGTAATTTTTATTCTTCCCTTATATAGGATTAATATTTATACCAACAACATTTAAAGTTTCTAACCACCCAAACATTTTAATATAGAAATCAGAGAATGTATTTATCGAAACGAAAATCCTCAATAGGGAAATAGCTGTTTCCAATTAGTTCGAACCATGCCCTATTTAGTAATTTAAACCATCTGTACAATATTCGAAATTTAATTCTATTTTAACCATGGTCACAAAATAATCAGCGATAAAGGACTTATTTCAGAGACTATAATACGAACGCACTTACGAGTCTTACAATTAGTAAGCAATCGCAATTAAACTTCCTTGAAGTCAAAACACCCTTGTACTTACAGTGAAAATAACTATTTTTCATTAGACAATCTTGTAAGCAATGTGCTCGTAAACAAATATGTAGCTTCTTTTGTTGTCAGCTACATGAATCGTTCAACGAAATAACTTTCTCCTGACAAAATAACTTCGTTCTATGAACAACATCCTTCTTAAACTCATTTTGATTGAGTTCATTCAATTTTTATTGACACCGTTGAATAAATCGCAACTGATCTTAATCCGTAGCGTTCAAAGTTTTAACTTTCCCAGTTACTGAGTGACGGGCGTTGAGGTAATTAATGAGCCAAGGTGAACGCGGGAGTTACGCTCCTGTCAAACGCCGCTTTGGAAAATATTGCGCCCCATTGATATATTGAATATAAAGAGGTGTGTCCCAAAGTAGAAATATGGCGTTGAATTTACTTCGGTTCTTAACCTGTCAAAAGCACTACCATTCAAAGTGTCGGGGAAAGCTCGTATTTTAATAGAAGGATCTAAAGCTTTTTAACGGATATGAGGAAACTTCATGGGAAGTGGAAGAAAGGAAGTCTTTTACAATCTCGGTTATTATAAATTTAAACGAGAAGTGAAAAAATCTCTCGTAAATTATTTTCAGATATTTTATTAAAAATTTATTATCTTAATATATCATTCATTGATCGTTACATTAATACTATAATGAAACTAGCTAAAATGAAAAACAGTTAATAACTCCCAGAACACGCCGACGAAACTGGTTGACTGAACTATATATTGAGAAATTTATCAATTGTTTTTCATTTGAAATGTTTTATAAAAAAATCGACAAAATTAGAATTGTCCACATTTATTTTAATTCAACATATCAAAATTTTTATTGCATAATATAATGAAAATTAATATTAAGTTTAATAATTGTTATATAATGAAGAACTTTGTATTAGGCGACATCACGATCTAAAATAGCGACAGTAAAATTGATATGCTACTCTGTGGAAGGAAGACTTATTAAATTCCGCAGCAGATCTATTTTGCTTTTCCACAGCCTTTAAATATACTGCCGGTTCCTAAAATTGCTTCTCTTTACGAGACATCTTTGTCTAATAATCCATGGCGAGGTTTATAATTCGCTATTTTTTACCTCAAAACATTTTGTGCTTACACAAAGAGAGAACAAAGAATGTAAATTCATATTTTATTCCAAGTGAACTAGAAGTTAAATAAATACGAGTCACAGTTGAGTAACTTTTGACGATAATGGTATGGAGCGAACGTGAAATCGTGGCTGCAATTAATGACCAACTCCTCACCTACCGTTGGCAGCGAACAGGAACTAAATTTGACGCAGCCACTCCGAGTGGCTTATCCTTCTCCTAAAACATTGACTCCGCGGAAAAAAGTCCCTGGAAACTTTGGGCCGTAATTAATCCTCAAAAGGAGTCGCAGTCTAAGGAATAAATGTTCGCTAAGTCGACTCCTGTCCTTTTCAGAGCGACGTCCATTTTTCGGTGGCGCGTTCAATTAAAAAACGAGCGACTGCACTTGTTCCGACCTCATTATTTGGTTCATGCGATGTCTCTTCCAGTCCCACCGCATTGCAGTTTTTTACACGGATACAAACGAGCGAGCAACTGATACTTTTCTCCGACGCACCCAAGGATACATTCGCAGGTCGCTCCTTTTAGAGGAGGAAACTTCTGGACAAGGGTGAAAATAACATCAATCGAGGTTTTGTTTCGAACCTAAGAGCGAAGGTATTATCTTACAATGTGCTCGTGAACAAATATTTGACTCTTGAAATCATGACTCTGATATTGATTTAGAGATAAACTGAAAGAATCATGTATTTGCGTGGACCAAATCCTGTGTGCACCTTCGCCAAAAACCTGAAATATATATCAATCAGTGTACCGCAAAAATCGATTTGAAACGGAGTTGCCGATCGATCAAGCGTGTGTTTACTCCCTTTTCACGAAGTGGATAATTAGCAATCGCAATATGAATTGAGAGATAATTTTTTTCACATTTTAACTAAACTGGGAAACATCCAGAATAACTCAGATTAATAAACTAAATAATATTCTGCTTCTCTTGTTTAAAGTCCATTTTAAATTAAGATCATAATTTTTCCTCACAAGTAGGAGATAAGAATCTATAAAATTTTTAAAAATCCATAAAAAATATGAAAAAATGTACTCGTTTACAATTTATTTTATTTCTTACTTGAGAAGAATAAATATAATAAATTCTAGATTCTCTGGCCGTGCTTCGTAGAAAGACATGAAATGACACACTGTAGTATCCTCAAAATGTCTATTTTTAAGCTATTACTATTACTGCTAAGTTTGTTTTATCCTTTAATTTATTAAATATAATCTTCATTTATATCAAATCTTTTGTTGATTTCGAATTTTATTTTGCTCGTGTTCAGTTTGATAAAAATATCGAATAGTTCGTTTAACAAATAATTTTGTTTTAGCTTTGCATTATTTGACAAACGGATATTGTGTGATGAAAATGTCAAATCGTAAAAAACATAGACAAGCTATATATTTTTTAAAATATGCAAACAATGCACGGTAGAGCAATCATCTAAATCATTCCCAAATAATTTCATTAAATGTTATTACTTAAATATTTCAGGAATGTATCGGCTTGACATTTACCTTTTCCAAAAGCTTGGCGGATCTGAGGGAAAATATGCCTTGGTGCTAAAACAAAACAGATTCGAGGAGTAATTTTTCTTTGACTTATTTATCTTCCTATGAGGAAAAGGGGATCGGGTCCGCTTTAAGCTTTCGTAAACAACTCATATTTTTGCGAAACATGAACATCTGCTGGTAAGGTCAAGCTGGTGGGATTTAAGTGAGAAAAATAGAATCACGTATGTCTATGTCTATGTAAGAACCCTGCAAGCCACCTTTCGGCGTGTGGCAGGGGGTGCAAGCACCTTGACTCTATTTTCCTAAACGGTTGCTTTCGCGTATACTTCGCGGAAAAAATGAATTTTTGAAACGATTCGTTTTAGCATCTATTTCCCTAATCTTTCGGGCAGTATCAGCACGGCCCATATAACAGGGGGGTCGCATTATATCGGTTACATCATCTGAAAACGTAATTTCTCTGAACTTATTTAATAAATTTATCCTTTGAATTTTTCTTCTATCTTCTAATGATTCCCATCCCGCGTCCTGTAACATCTGAGTGACACTCGCTGTTTTATCGTAGCAATTCTTTACAAATCGTATCGCCTTTCGTTGTACTTTTTCTAAATCCCGAATATGACATTTCTCGGCGGGGTCCCATACACTACATGCATACTCAAGGTGAGGCCTAACTAACGCTAAGTAACATCGCTCGCGAACCTTTTCTTCGCTCCTACCGACTATTCTTTTAACGAAGCCGAGTTTCTTAAGTGCTTTTCCACATATATTTCGGATGTGGGCACTCCATGATAGATTATTCGTGAGAGTTACTCCAAGATACTTTACCGATTCTACTGTCAGTAGGTTTACCCCTCGGAGACTATAAGAATAATCATTTATTATAGATTTACTTTCGAAGAAGTTAACTACCGAACACTTTTCTACATTAAGCTCTAATTGCCAATCATCGCACCAATTCACAATTCTGTCTAAGTCGTTCGAAAGGGTTAATCTATCCTCTGAACTAACTATTTCCCTGTAAATGACTGTGTCGTCTGCGAATATCCTAACATTGCTTTCAATGTGATTGCTGAGGTCGTTGATGTATACTAAAAATAACAACGGTCCAATTACACTGCCCTGAGGGACGCCCGAGGTCACCTTAACCAAGCTGGAACTAATACCATCGAGTACTACTCGTTGCTCTCTATCGGTGAGAAAGTCTTTTATCCAGTTAATAACTTGTGCATTGATACCCGCAACTTCTAATTTGTACAGCAATTTATGATGAGGTACCTTATCGAAAGCCTTCCGAAAATCTAAAAATATTGCATCGACTTGCTTATGTTTTTCAGCAGAGTTTAGAACATCGTGTACTAATAAAGCCAGCTGAGACTTGCAAGAACGAGTCTTACGAAAACCGTGTTGATTCCTAGTTATGAAATTGGACGTTTCAAGAAAACCCATTAAAGAGCTAGCTATTATATGTTCCATAATTTTACCGCTCAGTGATGTTAAAGATATAGGCCTGTAATTAGCTGGATCGTCCTTAGAGCCACTTTTAAATATTGGCGTGACATTCGCAATTTTCCAATCTTTCGGGACCTTTCCTTCGCTCATACTCTTGTCAAATATAACTTTAAGAAAAGGTGCTACGCTCTCCGCAACTTCCTTAAACACTCGAGCCGGTATGTCTTCAGGACCCGGAGCTTTATTCGGTTTAATCTGTTGCAATAGTTTAATGATGCCGTCTTCTCTGAAGGTGATTTTCGACATTGATTCAGGTTTATCAACATTCGGGAGAGTATTTGATGTATCGTCAGACGTGAAAACGCTTCGAAAAAAATCATTCAAGATATTAGCTTTGCCTTTAGCATCGTTTACTATATTACCGCAAGTATCCTTTAATGAACCAACAGTTTGCTCTTTACCTTGGACCTCACGAACGTACGACCAAAACGCTAAGGAAGTGAATTGAGGTTTTTGGTGATGTAAAGTTGATTAAGGTGAGATATTGTGTAAATATAACGAATTTACGCACTTCGTCAAAAGAAAAGGAATACACAATTTGTTCAGGAAGAAAATTTGAATGATAGAAGCAGCCGGGAAAGGTGGATCGCTGGGATCGATAATACCAACAAAAATCATTCGTTAGTTAATATTTGTGGTCAGTGGAGGAACTGGGGTACCGGGGCCCCAACGTGATAATCGGCCTTCAATTTTGTCGGCGAATTCTTGAGATAATTGAACTATCTCGCGGATCAGGGTATATCTGTTAATAGCAGACTTTGAGGACCAAGCAATAGGTAGGCGTTCATAACTATCTTGCTTAATTGAATGGAACAGATATGTGTTGACTAAGGTCCGTGAACTGAGCATTGCCCACTGCACAGTTTAATTTAAAGTACGATTCACAATTTCAAATATTTTACTTAGAAATAAAACTTAACAAACAATAATTGAAGCTAATAATCATTAATATATTTAAATTTCAAGAGTCAATGTCAAGTTGTTGTCAGCTTTCAGAACCCATCTACCCTTATTTAAAAATGTGTTGCAGAGAATTGAAGAAACGCTTAAATTCATTCAATGCTTGCATAAAAATATCCGTTTATTGTAATCTATTTATAAATCGAGACAAAAAGGAGAAACAAAACAATTTATTGAAACAAAAACACTTGCAATGATATAATAACGCGCCACTGGCGGATTGCAGGGTTTAAATGTAAATATGCAGATACGTCCCTTTAAATTGTCAAGCAGGCGATGCAATTACGATAATTTATGGGTTCTTTGCCAAAGATCTGCGATTTTAGAAAAATTAATATAATTTCTTTGCAAAATATAAATAACTCTTTAATCTAACTTTGAGGCGATATATTGTGGAATTGCACAAGTGTCTGTATATTATTGTTACTAGTGTTTTCGTATCAATACGTTGTTTTGGATGATGAAATTCTTCCAAATATCATGAGAGCAGTTCGATTTTTACTTTCTCCCTATACGTAGTATAGAGAAAGTATTGTATTCGAAAAAAATTCGACCTCCAGATTTCGACGGAAATAGATGTTTTGTGGCCCATGGAGTTCATTTTCGCTATTTTCCCGAACACGTCTGTCTATCTGCTGTCTGTGGTGAAAAAAATTGTGGGCGCTCTATCTTAAAAAGTAATTATCCGATCATTTCCAAAATTCATATTTAGTATTTTCCTAACAATGCCAAGAGTTGATTAGTTTTTGATGAATATCGCTTAACCAGGAAGTTGCGGTTTATCCGGAACAAAATTTTGTTTCTTAAATATCTCTGTCAGAATGCAATAAAGGTATATACAATTATTTACAAAAGTTATAGTTAGTGTACTTTACTACAACTTTTGTATGAAACATTGTTACGTTACACTAATTGTTTAGGAGTTATTCTTCAATAATGGTTAACCAGAAGTTGTTGTAAATCCAGAAATGGAAGTTTTTCATATATATCTCTCTCAGAATGCAATGTAGGTGTATACAATGGTTTACAAAAGTTATAGATAATGTAATTTACTTCAACTTTTGATTGAAACATTTTTCTGTAACACTCATTGCTTTGGAGTTATTTATATATTACCGGCATAGGCTTCTGTTTTCAATAAATATGGAGAAAGTCATGTGTAGGCCACATCAGATTTTTTTAATTAGACAAGTCTGCGTAAACATAACACGTTGCAGCATTTCAAAATGCCATAAGAGGGAAGGGGATAAACTTGAGTTTTCTCATGTAATGAGAAACATGCGGACTAAAATGTAGTGGATAAAACCACTGAAGAAAACACACCGTAAATGATAAGGTGTAAAAGTTTTCCGAGATAAAACAGATTACCACGTCATGGAAGGAGCAGAATCCATCGATGGTATCGATATCACAAAGCGAACTAAGAAGAATGAAATGGGTGTAAGGCGACCCTCCCGTTTCATCAGAAGCTCATCACCGTGTTGAGAGGAGTGAAGAAGGGATCGGTTTTGGGAAATGCGCGTCTGAGGGAAAAAAGGAGAGAAAAAGATGCGGCGAGCCGTAAGAAAGGATTACAAAAGGGTTCCTTACCGGACCTCGGAATAGGGTTGCGAAGCCTTATGGCGGTATTGGGAAAGAGGAGGGAAATGGAAAGTAGCGCGGTCAAGGGAAAGCAAGGGTAGTGCGTGGGAGGCTATTTTGGGGAAGGTAAAATAAGCTAGGCGAAAAGTAGCTGTGAATTTTTCAGGAGGTAGCTCCTTTGACTTATACGTTTGTATGGGTTCAATGATAGGATATGTCGTGTTGAAATACCTTTCGCTATATTTATGTTATTTCAAGGGATATGAATGTATGAGTTTCAAATCGAATTGATGTAATTATTAACATCGATATTTTTGATTTTATTATGATTACCGTAACTATTTCGAAAACCTACTTTTTTTGGTCAACCGCTTACTAAAGAGGTTGCGGAAATATATTAATTTTGTATAACATAATTCTTTTTGTGATAATTTATACATTTTGCTCTGTTTAGAGAAAGACGCAAATTCAATCACATGAGCAATAGCCATAGTAGTAGAAAAATAGTTTACTGAAGGATATTTCATTGAGTAAGGCAAGTACCATTTAAAATCTAAAGACTGTATTTTGTTTCTTTGCGACCACTAACTAGTTAATAAAATATTTTCCCTGATGGTTTTTGTTTAAATTTAAATTATTTTCTGTGACCAATTAAGTTGTCATTTTTTTATTTACAATTACATTCGGGAAATATTTCGTCCCAAGCATAAATCAACGACTAAAAGATTGGACTATGAAATAATTTTCCAGTAATTAAATTTAGCACCAGAATGGTTTTTGTTGTGCGTTTGCTGAGTTCATAATGAATTCTGGTCTACAGATTCATAAGCCCATTTGGTGCGCTGCATATGTGAAATTGTAAGGTGCACCTGAACTTCAATGTTTGGAATTCCTTCGTCTGTTCTATGCGAATCTTGAAGAATCAAAGCCACTCTAAGAAGATTGCGCGGAAGCGAGATGGAAGCACGAAGTTATACGAGTTAATTCTTTGCATTTCCAGAGCAAAGCTTTAAACAACGAGGTGCCATTAGTATGGGACTAGAAAACCCGCACCTGCATTAAGATTTCGCCGTGGAATCGCGCTTAATCTCTTAAGGGAGGAAAAAACGGTGAGTAGTAGTCGAAGCTTCTTGGAAAACGCAAAGAAATGAGGGGACGATCCGATGAAAAACATAAAAAGGGCACCTTTTTTCCGTTTCATTCTGGAGATGGAGACATGAAAATGTCAGACGTCGAGGGAATAAAATAGTAGACGAAATAGACGGTGCTCGAGATTAGACGGCGTTTCAGAGTGTTCACTTGAGGCGAAAGCGGTCGGAAAGAAAACGCGCGAGACCGCCGGCCGCTGAATAGAGATCGCGGATAGAGAGAGAGATAGAGGGAGGGTTTTTTCCGCAGAAACTGCGACTTAAGGGTAAATTTACGAGCAAACAATAGTCTCAACTAGAGTAGGAGCAGTACAGACGCGCTAAAGGCAAGTCTATAATCCGTGGAATAAATATGGTAGAGAGAATCAGGCACCCACATACTCGTTTCTACCTTCCAAGCAGCTGTTATTTACGATTTAAAGCTGTAGTGTAGCCGAAATAATGCGAGATTTTAGGGTGAAATATAATACAGGATAAACATATATACAGCTATAATTCCTTTCTTCGCATATTGTGCAATAATATACACACATTCTTTTCCTAAGATCAAAACTCAGGTATTTTTTTGCATCCACTTCTTCTAAAGTTTTTCTCTTAATATCATAAATTGATTATGATTTTCGTTTATATCGTTGACGACAGGTTATTTGGAAAAAGAAACTTTTTCATTCTCAATCTTGTCGTAGTAAAGACCTTAAGAAATATAATTTAAACCAATATAGAAAGGTGATATTTTGGTGGTTACGTTCAATATAATAATTAAAACTACATGTTACATATTAGTATATGCATATCAACAATATATGTAGACAACCTTAAAAATTATTAATTTCTTATATTTTATTTTATCAATAGATAAGTTTCGCATTATTCATAAAATTTCATCGATTTTTTCTTTTGAAAAGAGTCATTCTTTCCGTTTTACTAGGAAAATAGGATATGAAGGGTTATCCACGGCACGTTAATTTCTACATACTTGCATATACAATAAACTTGATAAAACTCCAACTAAATCAAATGAAAAGAAAACAAAACTAGAGGGAAATGATAGACAGTAAAGAAATTAATATAAAGCTACAGGAAAATAATAGGCAGAAAGACTTAACCTCTCGCCAACGAATGAATAAAGCCTCGCTGTCGAATCCTGACTTACTCTCCCTCTAGCAACCCAGAACCATATTTGGTAACTTAAAATTTTTATTTCGGTCGACACCTTCTCACACATCCTCCAGATAACATATTACACGGTGACTCAGCGAAAGTGCGACTCTATCTAGTCGTAAGGCATCATCAGCCAAAGCGTACTTGTAACAAACCGTGTGCATTAAGGGACTTGGCTTAAAATATAACCGCGGCGAGGCATCCCTCGGAAAACGGGATGAGACAGTCGATAAATGGGCCAGAGATAAGGCCTGGAAAGGTCATATGTATTAAAGGGGTAGGGAAAGAAAAGGCGGTAAGGGGAGGATAAAGAAAAACTCGCGTAGCGATGTAAAAGTTAGGGAAGCAGACGAGATGAGGCGAAGAAGGGAGATCCCCGCCTTCCATTAGATAGACCTTGTTGTGAATCTGTGACCCGGGAACTCCACCCGAGCCATCCCCTCCGCACTCTGCACCACATCCCACTCAAGTGCCCCCTAACCGAATTATGTCCCCGCGTTATCACTCCACGTCTCGCTCTGTCTACCGTTAGATGTTTTCCTCTCTCAATCCCCGAAAGGGAACAACTCCAAGATGGTCGAGGACGCATTATTACATTGTTCGGATCCGAAAAACGCCTTTTACTTTTATAAGGAGCCATTTCCTCTGCGGGAATTCGGGGAAATAGGAAAACTCCATAAAAACAATTGGAAAAACGCTTTATAGTAACGCGACGCTATTCATTACTTGTGATGTAATAAAGAGGGTAAGGCCCCCAGAGGGAACTTTCGCTTCTAACTGCTCTCTCTGTCATCTTTAAGCTTTTTCTTATAAGAATGACGTGAGCAATATGAATGGTATTTTGGCTTACTTGTTGACATTTTTACAGCAAAACCCTCAAGGATGGCCTTGTCTAAATAGGAACACCAATAAATCATGTTTCATGATTTATCTCGTATGATCTAGTTAAAAGTGCTACAAGAAATGAGTTTTTATTTTCTTGTCATGATTTATTCAGCTCGTTTAGCAGTGTTTCCCAACTGGCGGGACGAGTTTTGTTGGAGGGACTCACGAGCATTGTGTATATACTCAAGCATCTTGATATTCTTTAATTTTACTCATCCAGGGCGTTATTTTTCTAATATAAATTCATTATAAATAAATCTTCCAACAATTTCACTACTGTTCATCAAAAAGTATATCTTCATAGAATATTCAATAACATCAGTTATTAAAATGAGCTCTTTGCTCCTTGATGGAACTTTGTTGCCTTGAGGAGATGGAAAAAGGAGCCCAGACCATGTAGGTTGGGAGAAAAAGTCCTAGAGTACACGAACTGTAGTTCAAATTGGTAGTAGTAGTTTTTAGTTAAGTTAAAAATTCTAAGTTAATTAATAGCGAATAAATATTCTTTTAAAATATATCCAAGCATTAGGTTCATAGCCTTGAAAATAGCCTAATTTAGTTGGTCTCAAATTAAAGTGTATAAAAATAGAATTTCATAATTTAAATAGATTTATCATCGTTTTCTATCATTACCATTATTCCAAGTTTGAATACTTAATATCATTCTTTGTTTGGCCAATTGAGAGCATACAAAGAACATACGATGTTATATGTGTAAATATAATTTTATTGAGTTTGTAATTGACAGGGCAATCACGATATCTACTGATAAACCTTCAAAAAGACTCTATAAAGTACATTTAATAAATTATAGTAAAACAAATAGACAAGATCATATGTTAGAGAATTGTTACGATTTTAGCCATACGTCCCAAAATTCCCTTAAATAATTTCAAGCTTTAATTTGTCTCTAACTCGATACAAAGAGAAAATGGAAATAAGCTATATTTCAGTTCATTCTTGATGAAGGAATGAAAGTTGGATGGCGACAAAATATGAAAGTGGAATTAATTACCGTCTCGTTTAATCGCTCCAGCGGCTTTGTGCGGGTAAACAATCATATAAATATAGTTTCGAGTCGTTAGCGCAGCAGATTTTTGACCCCCGTTAGACGTCGGCCGTAATTTAAAGGGGATATCCTTGAGCCACATTCTGATGGGCAGGTTGGATTTACTGCCCGAGCTTTGCGTGGCATTTCTCTGAGCAAGATTTTTATGAGATGTTACAAATGTAGGAGCAGTTAAAATTGAAAGCGTATTCAAATAATTATGCTTCAGGAGATCCATGTTGATAGTAATAGTAGTTTATTGGCATAAAATACTTTTTTTCAATAAGGATACTGAAAGGGAATTAATATCACGTCAGAAAAAATATGATCATTCAATGATATACTATTTTACATATTTTACCTCTTTTGCCCTATTATATGTAACCAAACAACATTTAAGTACAATTCATGAAAATACTCTATTTTACATAAAAACCTTTAAAACAAAGTGTGTATTTTTGAAATAAATTTAAAATATTTTGTTATATCACTTAATGACAAATCCAGAAGGTAAATCAGGCTTTAATGTATGTCTTGCTTCAATCTATAAAAACAACAATTACCATTCTAATGCAACTCATTGGTCGTTGAAGATATTAAAATAGCGTAATAATAACAATAATCAGTTCTATATTAGGATAGTTTAGTTCCTAAAAACCAATATTTCTAACTTAGCATTAACTCTGATACTTCTGAAGATTTTAATTCACACTGTCATGTACCTATGTCACTAACATTGGATAACGTTGTGATAATAATAATCATGTCTACATTAGGATGAGTTTGTCTATCGTACCAAATAATTCTAATTCTAATAAGAACCAACATTGTTGTATCTGAAGGCTTTAACTCAAATTCAGTTGTATATAGGAATACCCCCCCTCCCCTCAAGTTTTTCTTTGTCGTGAGATATCATTTAGATAATTTGACTTTCTTTTAATGTTTCTGGTAAGTTTAATAAGTGAGAAACTAGCTTTGTAATTAGCTGAAATTTTATTTCTAGAAATTTCTACTTTTTCGTAGAAGTTAATTTCTACTGACTCTATTATCCCTTTCCCCACTATGCATGCAAATGTTCGTAAACTAGATAATTCATTCTTCGGTTAAGCATTTGCATTCCCGGTGGGAAACCTAAAACCGGAATCTGACCATTACTAGGAGAGAGAATTAACCTCTATGCAAGCTCAATAGGGTTGTCTATTGCATCGGCGTAACATAGATCAATCTCGCATTTCCGGTATTGAATCCTTAGAGCGGCTAATTGCTGTTAAAAACATCTTCAAGGTTCATTTGCTACCTCAATATGCTTTCATCGCGTTACTATAATTATCAATATCTGCTGGAAGGCTGTAAGCCTGGTGACAGTTTTTTACCTGCATAATTACATATTACAGTAATATGCTTAAATAATATGCAATACATAAGTGATATACAGACACTACCTACAGAATTGTTATATTATTACATACATAGATAATATTTTCGTAATAAACAAGCAACTCATACGTAATAACATTTAAAATATGTAACATTAACTGATTTTACAGGATGTTTCGGGATTCATGACTGGCCTACTCGGCTGCCGTAGCATTCACGGGGTAGAATTTAGACGTACACCACTATGTCAAACAATCCCTTACTTTCTCCATAGGTCCCTAAATTTCTACATCGCTCCGAAACATTTCCTTTTGAAAGATTTTATTCTTTCAGACAAAGGGTTTTAAGAGGTATCAGATAAATTTTCCCCGATAAGCTTTCCCCGATCCCACGAATCGTGAGGGAAGCAAACTTATTTGTTTTCAGAACGAACGACGACTTTTTCTGCGATTTAATATCACAGGAATATATCAGGAATATCGTCAAATCATTACCCTAATTACAAGTTATTTTCTCCTCCCTCTATTTTGTTCTCTCACCCGTTTCCTACTTCTCCATCATTTCATCTTCTTTATTATTATGCTCTTCTCATCTTCTTTCACATTCACTCACTGTTTATAGTGCTTATTATTAATTCATTGTTCTTATAATACAACACAACTATGTGGGAATTTATCCCGTATGTGTCAAATAAATTATTATTATTAAATCATTCCATTTAGAAATACCTCTATTGAGAAAAGAACGAAATTTGAGGGAAATGAACTTTGCTACGTCCTTTCTTTGCCACCCAGGCTTAATTTTAAATTCGTGACTATCTTTCCTTTCTTTATTGGTAGTTACAACAAAGGAATACTGATAAGATAACTGAATGATATCTTGATATTGATGAATATTCGTCATCAGAACTAAATGTAGAATATTTTGCCCACGTTTTGATAAATGTGAATTCCTTCAATATAAATCTCGAGGAATTCTGTGATTTGCTACATAGTTTACCCAAATAGTTCCCTCGTGTTCTCGGAGAAAATATAACGTAAGAATCCCGACCGTTTCCCTTCCCTCGCGTTGACCGCGATGTCTGCTCGTCTTGGAACGAAACGACCTCATAAACAACGTCTCGATCCATTTTCCGGTTGACGGATGGGAGGAATAAACATAAATCGATCGATTAACCGTGGGAACGGAAAATCGTTCGATAATTTTTGTTTCGGGGAAAGGAGTGATCACGACACCACGCAATGGAAACGTCACTCTGCGATCCAAATGAGTTATGTCGTGTTATTGTGGCTGATTAGGGATCGTAAATTAACGCCTCGCGTAGACCTAAACAGATTTATCATTCCTCACTTTCGCGCTCGCTTTGAGAACGATTTCATCGGATGATGAACTGCTTCATCCTTGTCCAATTTTCTACCCTTTGGTGGGCTGTCGATATCTTCAACGAGATTCCCCATCGAATTACTTATTGACCGGAGTTGCTCTATTTCACGCAGATTATTTTTTTAACTTGGAAGATGGATGGCCATCTATCTGATATACGAAATAACTGCTCAATTATTCAATGCTCCGTGCGCTTCAAACTCTGCTCATTTTACCAAGGGCAATTCATTTACCTGCAAAAAAGTGAATTACTAACAAACAATTACTCTTTCTCCGTTTATTTTCAGCCATTTTTTCTTTAAGATATACAGAATTCTGATTGGAAGAGAATACAGAGTCTGAATGTTTTTGAAAACATTATGTAGTGTGTTTAAGTGTAGTTTATCTAGGCAGGACTGTACTCGCAGTAAATGTATCTAAATATAATACTCTCCGTAGTAAATAATTCTGATTTTTAGTACAATTTTTCTTAAGGTGCAAGCAAAGAATTAACTTAGCTTCCCCAATAATCTATGTGACGTTAAAATATATTGTCCTTATTTAATGCACTTTGAAAGTTATACTTTCTGTTTACTGCCATTGTCTTAGATTCGAGGCTTAAAATATCGCCCCTATTATGATAGATATGGATATAGATTAACAAACTTCTGAAAAGGACAGTAATTTGGAGGCGTTGGCAAAGCCGGTAATTGAAGATATTGTTTACCTCCAATTCATTAGCAACCATATTCCAATTTCCCTTCCTTGCATTGTAGTAGATGTCACGATCTGGATGGTAACCTCTGTTCAACGCCACTGAGATAGAAAGTACCACATCAGTCCATCTAGTTGTTATCTAGATCACTTTGTTCAAAATTATTTAGATTATCCAAGTTGTTTAGAAAACCCATCGGTAATTTTAATCTAATTTTTAATACTAATCAGGCCCTGAATCTCGTTATCTCTCACGAACACTTCTCTCTGTTTTAAATCTAGTAGTAATTATGAATTTTGTGAAGCCTGAATTATGTAGCAGTACTCCGATACCCTTAAAGGAGTAATTATTCCTATATTTTATTTGATAATCCGCACTTATTTTCTCTTGCAGGAGGTTTGATTATATCCAGGATTCATTAACACCATAAGAAAAATGATTCGTTTTTTATTTTACTGGGACTCGAGCCAAGACTATCAAATTTCAGGGAATATAAAAAACAGGTTTAAATATGATATTTTATAAAATATTTTTAGAATATTCACATGGCTTAAGCACTAACTGGCGAAACAGAACAGAACTAAGAAGTAAAATTATTGACACAAAATTATAACTTTTTGTATGATGTCGTATTTTTAATGTTGACCAAGCTAAAATCTATCAATTCGTACACTTCCATTAAACAATGTCTATCAACGGACTGCTTCATTCAGAGAATGACTGAATACAAGTAGTGCCTTCCTATTGGCGTTCAATACAGTTATATAATTGAAATTCTATCAACAGGAAATATTTCAGCGTACCTTTTTCTGAATAAAAATAGCATTGTTTTTCATTGAGTATTTCGTATTCTCCCATCCCTCAACTGCCTTTATTATTATAAATGTAAAAAGCAGATAATGTCATCTTCATGAGGCCCAGCGGTGTGATTACGGACCATTTCCTAGGAAACCAATTTCCAAAAGACATGGAAAGTCTATTCTGAGAACAACGCAAGTAAATTTCCTTCCCGCAAACCTTTGTTTACTTTTCTCAAGGGAGCCAGTTTACGCTCCCTCATTTTTATTTCCCTTTTTCCTGCATCGCTGAAATACATTCAGCCCGAATTCTGCCTCCATTAAATATAAATGTGCCCCGCAGAATTTTTTAATGGACAAAATTATGTTTTCTGGTAACATGCCGTGTTATTCTTCTTTCCTTTTAGTTCCATTTTTTCGTGAATTAGGCGTTATTTTCTTTTTCTTGGCTTCTTCAGAAGAAACATCTTTTAGAGCTTTCTTCGGATTACGCGGTGGTCCGAATATTAATATATTAAGTCCCCGGAGTTCTCTTATTCGGAACATGAATTCAATTTTCGGATTTTCTGCTCGACACGTAAATGCTTTTAACTTTTCGGGCTATTTAGACAACAGCTTGTTTCTTTTACCCAATCTTAATGAGCTAAACCCACGATCGTCACCAGAATTTCATTTTCTTTATTCCGTTAATTAATTATAATTTGACTCTATTTGATACTTTGATACTATTTCCATGAATGGGGATCGGAATCGATAATGTTGAGGCAACAAAAGGAGATGTAACTTTTTAGATCGGATTCCATCATCAGACGTTGAGCTTTAGTTAACTAAAATAATACTTATTAGTGGCTGTAATATTAGAGGTGGTATAATTTAGTAGAAGTTTACGGAAAAAGGAACACAACTACATTTAGATTTGTGGACCATGTTAGTGCAGATTTGAAAGACTCATTTTATACTCGGCGATGGCGTTCTTGGAAATCATAGTTTTACAAACAATATAAATTGCAAAAACTGAGTCAAGCGGAATATTTTAGGGAGATAATAGATGGTATCGGCCTCTAGTGGTATTTCCTAAGAATATGGGAAAGATGAAATGGGGTCTTCTTTAAAGCTTTTCACGTTTGTCTTGTGGTGACACTTCAATTCATATGCATTATTACTCGATATTTTTCGATTTTCCTACAATTTCCACCAAGTTGTAATGCCAATAAAATCATTAGGGTGCCCCTCCTTTCTCTCTTACTGCTTGCCGTGCTAAACAAATAGTTCTCTATTTGCATGTTACCTAGTTGAATTTGAGTCATTATTTATCAATATAGTTACATGTACTGCAGAGGAATAATTGTCAAGAATTACAGTAAATGATGCTTGCATACATCAAGTATCCTTACTTATTGATACTTAATTCTTTTTAAAATTCTCAATTAATTGCAAGAACTTCTGCTGTATGACACTTGCACATAGCATTTTATATCCTTAAGCGAGACTTAATTTTTAATCCTCGTTCGCTTTCCTCAAGTACGTTATCCTTTAAAACGATTACGCATGAAAATTCGATTTCACGCCCACATGGCGTCGGGCGCACGACGTTATATCGCCGGAATAAATTTCTTCGCAGCTTTCAGATTCAGACGAAGACCTACTTTGCGAGATATCCGCCTTCTTCAGCGCTATTCTTCCGGGGAATACTTCTCCCGCCGCCCCAATGCGTAGAAAAAGAGAACAAACCCGGGGCCACAATCAATCTAAACATCTGTGCCTGTCCTAGTATTGGAATCTGCGCTTCCCGTTCCTGCAAGTCTCCGACATAATGTACTTCCATTTAGTCTTCAACTCTTCAGACGAATTTTTCTTACTTTCCCAGCGCTCGGCTTTTGTCTCGTCGATCCATCTTTCCTCCCACTTCTAACCTCCCACTCCCCCTTTTCCCCTCCCGCTCTTTCTCCTGTTCCCGCGAGACGGTTCGAAACCGCGTTCATTGGGACATTTCAGGGCTCGAGATGATTCATGACAGCTGCGCTCGCGTCTTCGAAAAGATGCGCTTCCTCCGAAATCGGACAATTGAACCAAGTTTTGAACGCCCTCGGTATATCAATCCGTATGCCTCATTCATCGCCGTCGTAGTCGAACTAGGAATTTTTCCATCTCTGGAGGGAGGCAATTTCCATTAATTCCCCTTTGCAAACCATGTCTTCCGTCGCCTTTATGAGGTATAGCTAATTTGCGTCGACGAGGCGTCATTCGGCGGCGGTGACGAGCGACAGCGGTTCATTGTGTGTTCTCGAGATTGAATCTCTAAAGGAATATCAAGGGTTTACATTGATGATCGGCTGTAAATCTGTCTCTGATGGGTTTCTTTCTTTAGTTTATTTATTTACATGCATGCCATTTACAAGATCGAAAAAATTAATACCTGAATATTCATCATAGTATGTAAAATTAACTGATGTATAATCAGCATCATGATTTTGATTTGGATATTTCAGCGATCTTAAAATGTATGACATGGTGGTATAGCCAACATGTTACTATCAGCTGAATTTTGATTGTAAAAGTATTGAAAATATCCCTGTTTTGTTACGAAAATGGTTTAGTTTCAGTAAGTCCCATTAAACTTAAAATAGTTATGCTGTTTTTAAAGGTATTGAAATGTAAGTATGTAAACACATGCCTATTAAATATAAAGTTACCAAAACCTTTTATATAGATTTTAATTTGACTGGTGCTACCACATTCCTACCCTACGCATGAACAAATTAAGCTTGAGGAAAACTCACGTGGAAAGCTATCAACTCTCAAATTTTCGTTACTTATCTTACTTATAAATATTATATGTTTCCATCGTATCTTATAAGATAGTAAACTTTGCGAAATGAATCGGAATCTATTTGTTTCTTTTCTGAAAGAGGGAAGAAATAAGAATGTATTGAGAATGAAGATCTGTTAAATAATTCACAGTCGTTGGCGAAGTCTGGTGGAAATTCATGATGATGAGAAAAGAAAAAATTGGTACTTTTTCAACAATTCTTTTCATTAAAATAAAAAAAAAGATTATAAGACATGTTTCGGCGATTGATTGCCATCCTCAAGTATCTAAGCTTAAACCGCACAATATAATATATGCAAAAACGATATTATATCTAACGATATACAGATCAAACTCGGAGAAATTTCCTTATTAGAGCAAATGAGTATAAGAGATGTTTTATGAACAAGTCCTTCAATTCCCATTTCTCCAAGCACCTGCTGGAATGCAACCATTCTTCGGATTTTATGCCAGAGATAGATACACACTGCGCTGGAGACAGGAGGTTAATTTTTTTAGAACAATTTGAAATACTTTCTCATGTCAATTCCCCTTAATATGCTGTGGTTTAAAAGCACCTTTTTCCTACCTAATCCTTCAGTTATTCAACGCATCCTACCACCCGCCGACAATGCTCCTCTACTTTCAGCTCCTTGCCTCTGACTCACCTTCTTTCTGTTCTTTACCCCTCCCTCTTCTTTCCCTGATTCCTCAATTTCTGCCAGTCTGTTTTGCATATATTATGTTGTACTGTTTAAGCTTAGACACTTGAGGATGGCGATCAATCGCCGTAACATCGTGTTAATCCTTTTTGTTTCAATAAAATAATTGTGGAAAAAGTACCAATCTTATATTTTCTCATGATGATGAATTTCCGCTACACTTCGCCAACGACTGTGAATTATTTAAAAGGTCTTCATTCTCAATAGTCTTATTTCTTCCCACTTTCAGAAAAGAAGCAAATAGATTCCGAATCATTCCGCAAAGTTTGCTATATTATAAGAAAGGATGGAAACTTATAATACTACCACCTGTCAATATTTGAATCGATATAAAAGATTTTGGTAATTCATTATTTATAAATCTTTTTTGTTTTAATAAAATATAGTGGAAAGATTACCGACTTTATCTTTTCTCATAAAGATCAATTACTTAACTTCAGTAATTATTAGTTGCTAATCGGTCAACATTTCTTGTGCAAAATTAATGTCTTTCATGGATTCAGAAATCTCTAATTATGTTTGAAATGTGTTCCTATACTTAAACTTACTTGAATCGACAAAAGGCTCGTTTTCTTCAGTTCAACTACGATTCGTACAAAGGATGTGCAGCCATGTGGAAACTATCAAGCGAACAAAGGGAGCCATTTGAAGAAAACTTGCCTCGACTCATAGTTCCATTGAGGTCGAACAGATCCTTGCTCATCATTTTATTTCCGAGCTGCAGTAATTGAATCCCAAGTTCTCAGCCCTTTCGTTTCCGTCGTCGTCCCTTTTCGTGATACCCATTCACGATCACGACTCGTGCATGGAAACCACTGTTGATCTCACAGCCATATTTCTTATTTTTCCTCCCACCGCCATGATTCTTATTTTCGAACGTTTTGACTGACATAGTTGCCATTAAACGTTCCGCCAGAAGAAATTTCCTCGCATAATACATCACCTTCATCTTTTATTAACTGTCTCTCGAACCTCCGCCGCCAGAACTCCTAAGGCGATTTGCGTTAAACCTGAGGATATCCTCAGCAGTCGACCGTGGATTCTATATGAGAATTTCTTTCCATATGGAATCTACGGTGGCGCGTATTTCTGGGGGTTTAAGGGCTTATTTCAAAGCTAAGTGGAGGGGGAATTTCAGTGGGTCGACATAGATATTTTCGCTGAATTGTGTTGTAGCCAAGGATTACATTGTTAGAGGTGCGGAAAATGGGAGGAAATAAAAAAGAGATCGTTTATCAGTTGAGATTTTATTTATTTCATCATTCTCATTTATATCCAAAAGATGTTCACGGGTGTGATGACATGAAAGCTATTGAGAAGTTTGAGTACAACCGTTCTTCTCTGGCTGATTGCTTTATAGATAGAACTGAAGAGAAATCAATTTGTGATTTTTCTTCTCCAAGGACTTACCTTTGTTTCAAATCCATAAGGGCTAGAAATATCTCGATTAATGGTTCATTTGCTATAAGTTTTCAATTGTAAACCTTAATTTTATCGCGTCTATTATTCATGCGTCAAAGCATTTTTTTAAATTTCAGTAATATGTTTGAAACGTCGTTCCATGAAAATACAGCAACTTTTAACTTCAGACAGGAACTTTCCGAGATACGGTAAAGCTCATTCTGGGACATTAGAGAGTCTCTTGTGCTTTCGAAATGTTGGCGTAAGAGGTACTTTAATTTAATTTGAAGTAGGAGCTTATATAAATCAGCAGTAGTATTTCCTCTTAAATCCTATGAATAGAACTCTAACTGGCATACGGCATTCCTAAATTCCCCTTACCTACCTTTAGGGAAATTAGTATTTATAGAGTGGGATTTCCTTTATGTTTAGGAATATTCGCAAAAGCCATACAGATAAATCGATAAATCGAAGCAAGTAAATGTAGGCAATTAATAGAATTATTTAGGTCATTCATGTACATTAATTTAGTTTACTCAAGCTTTGCAGAGTTAATTTATTAGGAATTTTGGCCTATGAAGGTCATTTCAGCAATTAATGTAGTCCAAACTCTTATTATTCTAATATAATTATTTCACTTAGAGATATCTCAATTTTGCATTTGGTTATTTATCTCGAATAAGTTTGCAATGTTTTCCCTTAACTACAAGTTTTTTCCTGATTTTAAATATATTAGGTCTATATGCTAGTTACAGTAACTGACTTACATAAAGCTTCAGAAGAAGGATGGTATATTCCGTTTATTATTTCAGTAGGATAACTATCTCGATTCTCTAGAGAAGATGTTGTATTAATTGATAAGAGCATTGTTACAAGGAAGGATTTTGCTACGGGTATTTATTTAAGAAAAGTATTGAAAAATTCTATGAATATTGATTAAAATATTTACTACAGTTCACGCTCTCGAAAACCTGCGCTAGAGGCGTAGAAAGGTTATAAATGGTCAAAGGGTCTAAACTGTATAAAGTGCAATTGCAAATGGTCCTTCATTCTTACGTATAATATTAAACGATAATTCATCGAACTTTTTATGCATACGTTATTGCAATTTCAAAACTCTTCACTCCAAACACGAATACTTGTACTACTTTAAGAATTTTACACTTAAAACAATGCACAATTTCTGATAATTACATATATTAATCATATTAAATAATGTAATCATGTAACAATGGGTGGAGTTGAAGTTTTAAAGAGATAAAAGCTTCAAAACTTTGTCATAAGCTCAAGTTATGTTTCAAGTATTATATAAATATATTTCCATTATTGAAATTCATACTTGTCTAAATTTATGACATCGTTAAATTTTCAAGTTTGTTTTCATTAAATTGAATCAGATGTATATGGCCAGGAGCTCGCTTATAGCTACAGATTACGTCTGTATATTTACGACATGACATGTGAGAAATTTCATGGGCATAAATTCACATATCAACGGACTTTTGAGCTGCAACGCGTTGACGGATAGTCTCTCCCCCATATCTGTCGCCTTGAAAATCTTCCGCTCCGAAATATTGCGCCTGAGAGCCATATTCACCAAACATTAGACATTAAATCCTCAAGCATATAACTGCTGCCCTCAACCGTTGAATGATTGCGAAGATAACGCGAAATCACTTGGCAATACATCAGAGCGTGTTTAGTATGGAGGACAATATTATTTCATTTACGGAACGTCTCAAAGAACAGCCCATAGCAATTTTGGCAGTCACAGGTCCGTCCGTTTGAAATATCTCAGCGTTCAGTCATTTCGTTCTCAATTCTGACAGATGCTCCATCAAGGTGTGCAATTTTTCTTTCTTTCATTATTTTCACCATTCAAACGTTTCAAATAACATCGCTTTCCCTAAACCAAATATTTTATAAATATTATTACTTTTCCGCCGTTCAAATATTTTCTGGTTTACTTTATCAGGTCTTGTCCTAATAAAATAAATACGGTAAAATAAAGCAAACTGTTCGATTCAAGCTTCTTCAAAGGAAGAGTCTTCTTTGAATGTTCACCGTAAGATTTTCCCTTTCGGTTCGGTTTTGATAAAAAACATTTTGGTCACCCGAATCACTAAGAGAAACATTTCATTGAAAAGATCTTTACTTTAAAAAAATTGATAAAGTTATTTACCTAAAAACTATTTATATTAGAATATATTCCATCCAATTCATCCACTTCTACTAAATCTATTGTGATGAGTCCTATGAAAAACACAATCTGACTCCGTCCATCGTAATTGAGTTTTTTATTGAACTAATCATGTTCCACCAGGTATCGCTATAATTACTGAATTACATCTATTGTGCTTTTTGCTTTACAACTATCCCTTTTTTGCTATTTAATCGATGAAAATATACATTTGAGTTTATCTTTCAGAGATTGATGTTGCTTCATTGTCACAAAATTACCACTGAAATCACCCGTGTGCACCATGATGTGCACCAATTATTTATTGTAAGAATATTATGCAGTATATAAAGAAATTTTAATTACTGCTGCAACATTTTCATACACAAAAATGTATGTAAATCTTCGCTAGATAATTTGCAATAACAGTAAATTTACCTTTTGAAAAAGTTGCCTAGTTGCATATGTGACAAGGACCTTTACAGATTACGTCTAACTAAACACAAAGTAGGAATGCATTCGATTCGAAAATACCATACATGGTAAATGCTGTATTTCAACTGTGGGAAAAACTTTATTCAGTAGTAAACAACATGAAGTGAGAGTTGGATTTCTCTCCTATTACGTGATAAAAGAAAAAGCGAACTATGGATTTTCCCTCACTTTTTGGCTTTCTCTTAACCTTTAGCTTTCGTTCCACGATCAGTTTTAGCTGTCAATCTACGTCTCTTTCTCACAATTCTTGAGGATTTCTTTCTGCTTGCATTCGATATTCACGTCTGGAGGTAGTTTTTTTCTCTTTCCTTTTCTTGGGGGGATTTCAGTATTTTATTTTTCAGCAGTTCTCTTTCAATTCTTCCTTTTTTCCTCTTTTCACATTTCTCTTTCCCCTCTTGTTTTTCCGCTTCAAATTCTTTTCCTTTCAATGTATTTGGATGACATTTTATATCACGGAATCGGCTTTCGATGCTTCTTAGATGTACGTATGTATTATTTGTATGCATATTTATCCTGGGGTTGCCGTGTGAAACCCGGGTAAATTTTTGTGATCGATCACACTCTCCGTTTAACTCCAACAGAGATAATTCTGTTCCTAAAATTGGGATTTCATAGCTTTTATCAAATCTTTCCTTGAATATTTCTATATTCATCAGGAAAATTTATCACTTTTACTTCCTTTGCAAGTGATAGTTGTAATAGTTTTCCTCTTCCCATTGAGTATTCGAGTAGACACACATTCGAGTATGCATAGGGAACATATAATAAGGAAACTTTTCCATATAAGAAATATAAAGTTATTTTATAATCTAATTTAATTTGGGATACTGTCCTGTTGATACAGTTGATCTGACAAGGGAGAAATGACCACGAGACACTCGAGTTATATTTTATTAATATCTAATGGTTAATCTCAACGATTTCAAAATCGCATAAAATGCAGTTTAAGACTTGGCGAAATGTGGATGGGTGTGGAAGTGGCCATATAGGCGATGCTATCAAACTTTAACGAGTAGCTACGCAGAAAACCTCTGAGAATAAGTACCAATCGTTTGTTTATTTCATTTTATTTTATTTCCGACACAGTATCTGCATTATTTTGATTAGATATCCCAGCTACCGTCTTACAACAGAGAGAATAAAGTATGTTCTACGAAATTCCCATTGATTCACTTACAATTAGTAAAAATTCGATAAATAACCGATTAATTCATAGCTACTACACACTCAGGCTTTTTAAGAGATACCCCTTTACTGGTTTTTCTTGCACACCGAGTTTCCTATCTCGTCCGAAAACAAATCCAGAATTTATGAAATTTCATTTTAAATAAGTTGTTGTTGTTGTATACTACTGATCAATATGGGAAACCATCTTCCCGAATTTCACCGAAAATATTATACAATAGCTAATCCGTCGTTTTTTAAAAGAAAATAAATTTTCTTAGCTGTTCGAATCCAATCATTTAAGGCCAAACTTCCGTCCGAAATGTATTTGCGGTATTAATCTGAAACGAAGTTACTGTGGACGCGATGGGTTTAATGAGAATTGACAGAGAGCTGTTAATTCAAAATTAAACAAGCAGCTCTCTTTATTGTGTAAATATGACATAAATATGAATGCATGGCAATTCTCATATGCGTATGCGTTTTCATTGCTTTTAGTTCTTTTTCTTGCCGCACGGCTTGTACGCCTTTTGGCAGAAGCTCCATTTCTCTTCTAGTTCACGTGATATCATGACAACCTTTCGGTGCCGGTTGATTATTATAGATTTCTTTTATTATTGTGCTTTTACAATGTTTAGTACCAATAAATAGTGTTTATAGGAATATCTGTGTGGTTATTTACAATCGAATTCTGACTTGGCGGAGAGGACGGAGAGTAGAATATTTAAATTAATATCTCTGGTAAATTTACGTATTCTAACAGTATATAACAGTAATAACTTTTAAATTTTGATTTGAACATAGTTACAGAAAAAAATTAAAATTAAAATCTTACCATTAGTTTAGTGGGCATACTATTACGATCCGTTCCTTTCTTAAGTGACATAACTATTCCTACAATGGGGCTACTGTAAGTTCACACAATTTTCCTGTCTACATTTCGGTATATCCCTTTTACTCTTTTACATGAGTACAAGTATCATCTCGCTAAAAGCAAATTGCTGAAATATGCTCAAAAAATGATGGCCTTTTGCAATTTTTACGTACAGTTTAATGCAGTTGAACTTATTTCTCTCCTTTGACACGAATTGAATTTTTCGCCGTAAACGTACCGGTTTTCAATTCTAAAGCTGAAAGCCAAAAGCTATCATGCATTCACAAGCCAAGAATAGGCCTCAGATTTTGCAAATTTTCTGTTTTCAGTTCTGTTTCTCAACGGAGTGAACTACAAAAAGGCAATGAGTTCGAAAGAAACACTTCGAGCTGGGATTAAATATTAACAAGACGAAACTTTTTGCGGCGCTCCGCGCACTGTTTCAGATAAATGAAGTCTCTGGTTACGAATATTGCAGCGCTATTCATCTTCTTAGAATATTTCAAAATTAATAAAACTCGAAAAACTGGAACTTCCATGCAAAGGAAGAAATGTAGGTCGCGCTCCCATTCCAAAATTCAGAATTTAGAATCAAATCCACGCTCATCTTTCTATATCTTTGCCATTTTACGCAGAGAGCCGGTGGAAGTAATAAATGCGGAAAATTCTGAAGGCTTCCATCTCTGTTCAAAGCTGATTCGTATGGCTTTTGACGATGCTCCTTTTCATTAATGTTACTAATTATTGATGCTGTATTATTCTCAATCTTATATTTGAAGTGAAGTTTTTAATATACACTCACAAAATTGCATTCTTTAAATTTCATGTCTGCTTGCACTAGTGATTATTAGTAACTCATTACCACGTACAAGATTGCAGGGAGTAGCTGTAATGATTCTTTAAGATTGCTAGGAATTTATTTCAAACTAATCAATCGTAATTTTATATTTTCCAAAATTTAAAAAAATCGATTCAAATTCAAATAATTTGGTTAAAATCATAACCAAAACATACTATTCCTTAAAAATATCTCTATGAAGTAATTAAACAAAAGAATGGGAATCGTGGGAATCACTATTCTAGGGACATCATCATTATACTTTAAATCACATTTATTGATCATGAGCCTACTGTATGAAACAGTATAAATACGTTTTAATAGTATATTAACGTTAATACGTTATATCAATAGCATAAATACATCTTACCTGGTTGAAAACCCTAAAATCCTTTTACAAATCATCCATTTGGAAAGTCCAAGATCGTTACGTTATCAGAAATATATTTTAATTGTTAAACGTTTAAAACCTTGAAATTATACCGAGAAATGTGATATTCAACATTCCAAGTTGCTTAAAAATCACGTGCCAAAATTATTTGAGATCCAAGTAAACAATAAAAGTAATTCCAAAATTAATTTTTCAATAACTACCTTGGTTTGTTTAATCAGACATTAAAATAAACATTTATTTATTTTTCTTATGAATTTGAAACTGGTAAATATAGTGAAAAAAGTACATCGTCTGATCTAGAAATAGGAAGATTAAGGGTAGGATATTAAGAATCTTGAGAATAAATTTGGATAGGAATTGGAATATTAGAAATTTGACGTATAGAAAATGTGTAGCAGTAGGAAGACCCCTTATCCCGGTAGCCATTTTAAAGAGAAACGAAATGACCCAGAAAAATCAATTTTAAAGAAGATTGTACCTATCTGAGATACCGTATTACTGAACTTAATTTACCTGGAAGCTGGACTTGAACAGAAGAACACGCATGATTGGTAGTCATGGATACCAGGAAGCAAGAGCAAATGCGGAAGATACACAACCCTGGATCTTATGATGAAAATTTTTTAAGCATACAATAGACCACTTAAAATTCTTTTTCAGCAAAATATGAATATTTAATTTCATTATTTTGCATTAATTTTAATTTCAGCCGGACCGAGATTTATTTTCCCTTTTTTTCGAATGAAAATTCCGTGCCGTTGACTGGGTATTATCTGTCAATGAAATGAGATTATTAGTTGCGATTAGCATAATGTAATTTATGTATAATATATATATATATATATATATATAAGTTTAATTAAAATTCAACTGCAAGTTGAAATGATTACTCAGCTTCTTTCACCTATGCCGTAAAAATTAGGACGTAATAATGGACTTGAAACAACACTTTGATGAACTGTTTTGAAGGGAATTTCATCCTACGACAAAAATGTGAGTTAATGGATTTCCATTAATTTTACGCGGTAAATGCAATGAACCTGTGCAATTATTGAATCACGTAATTGGCAATTTCACATGGAGAAATGTTTCGAAGAACTGTGATGAAAATTATTTTATAATGAAACTAACAAAAATGTCTATTTACTGTGGTAAATTTTACCGGTGATCTGGGAATGCATGTGGCTACGACTGCCTCGCAATGTACGTTCTAAAGAGTTCAATCCCTCTCTCAGTTATCCGTACCTCGTGACTCACAATCCTAACATCCGATTCGATGGCATTTTACGAATTCTCAACCCCTCCACCGGCCTCTATTGATTTGCTCCAACGTTCAGCTCGTTGGCGACATCTCTGGAGAAACTATAATTTATTTTCTTTTATCGCAGTTGACCTTCTTTCAGACTTCTTGAACCGCAGATTATTCTCAGACACCGTATTGCGGGATATAAAACACTTTGATTGTGGAAGCAGGAAAAGTTGGATAATTCGGAGTTGTGACGACGCGTTGAAGACGAATTGTAGTGCGTGGAGTAAAGGAGTTTTCATTCGTCCCAAAGCCTTTCTTCGCGTTCAGTTGTTTTTTTTTGTTGTGCACTTGGTCGAGTGGACTACTGTGAATCGAATTTCTATGCTGCCGCCATTCTACTTCGCATTTACATTCTAGTGTGCCCCCTTACAAAATATCCCGCGAGTTTCCTCGAAGGTAGACGTTTCAAATAGAATCCTCTACCTCCTGTGGTGATTGAGTGATTGGTTGGCTAGGCACGTCTGCTGCGAATCTGTTCTTGGGAAAATATATCTTTAGATGCACTCTCTCTACACATAGTGCTCTTGTACTCTTAAATGTCTACAGAAAATCCACGTAGGAGCTTTCAAATAATTTTTTTCTAAATATCGTATGGAAACTTCTTTTTTTTCAGTCTTAGATGGAGCAACATAGAGACCAATCAATCTTTCTTTTATTGATTTTATAATTTCATATTAATTAATCCAAGAATGTTATGGAAATTAAAATTATGTTTGCATATCAACCACGTATCAGTAGTGTTATTAAATAAAGGTGACGACAGAAATGAATGAGTCGAAACTCCATACGAATTATTTTATTGGCGACTAGTTTCGACTATTCATAGTTATAACTACTATTCACAGTTATAACCATCAGGCCTGATGATTAAAATATTTCCTGATCAACGTGGACATTTTTATTTCTGTCTTCACCCTCGAGGAATTCCTCCCAGTAATGGATGCGTCTATTTGATTTTTCTTGTCATTAAAGGATTAGTGCTAGCGCAAATGAGAGCTTTTGAATAAATCTCGTCTATTAATTTATTTGGACATTGGTTAAATTGAAATATTAAGAATTCGAGGAGAGTAAGGCAAATATTGCCGTTCGGCTATTTTCCAAGAATGAAAAAGTAAAAAGATACCGAAAGTGGTCCCTAGTTCAGTTTCTGGTGGGACCCCATGTGCGAAATGACCTATGATGTCGAAGCACCTTTAACAATATTGCTAATACCAATAATTTTACGATCATAGGTTTCCAATAAAAGTAGAGAATAGGTAACACTGAATTTTTGGGGTATTGTTACTATATCAACTGAGTTAGTTCGATTTAATGTACTCTCTTTAAAAATAACGACCAAATAGAAGAGAAAAATTCATTCTAAATCATGATTGTATAAATTTCTGATGTTGAGAATGGTATTTTGTATTCATTATACAAATTTTGGGCACAAAGACAGTTCCGTTCAAACAATAAACTAACCACGCCGAAGTAAAAGCAAATACCCATAACGGAGTAATGTTTATATGGAGTAAAAGCTTTCTCCACAGCAAAGTGATCCCACTACAAATAAAATACTTCTCGGCTGTTTTCTTTTCCTCATGCATGGGTCAACATGCATCATGGGATCAGATCCCTACATTTCAATAAATAAATAATTCAAATGTATCCCTCCATTTTCCGAAGCCTTTCAGTGTAAAAATATGCGCATGTATTGCCGTGATTACGGACCAGTCAGTAGTAATGTCAAGGTTTGTAGAATAAACTCAGATAATGTAATTGTCAAACATACTTCAATAGGTCCTTCATTTTTTCGCAGGAAACTCGTATTATAATTTTTTGATATGGCACGGAATACCCACCAAGGACTATATTTACGGAAAAGTTGCTCACTTTATGAGGTTTCGATGTAGAAAGGATTTGATGAATAAAATACTGTTTTCAAATAACAATGAAAAAGATATATTTCATTTATGTACACTTTCATAAAGAGGGAAAATTTACCTTTTTCTTACCTCTTACCTAAACTTGAGGATATGAAGAAGTTTATATAAGTAGTCGAACTAAATACTAAAAGTAATCTTTTTCTTTGCTGTTATAAAACTTTGCTATATTCAGCAAATCCTTGCCCATATAGTATATTTTGGTGCTCCATTTTTCAGCCATAAATCAGATATCACGGGATCATCGCCTCATTTAACTCCACGTCAATATACGCTGAGGTCGCCACTTCTTTCATCCCCACCCGGAACATTAGTATCGACAAGATGGCAGCGGAAGATAAAACCGCAAACGTCTTCATTTTCCTCCGTTCCCCGGTCTCCACCACCAAATCGAGGAAATTACTTTCCTCCCTACGTCCGCGTTCGATTCGTCGGAAAAGAGAAGAGTGGCAGATAATATCCTCTCATTTAAATACGGCAACATCATTCTTCCATATCTCTATTTCTATTTATTCCGAAGAAAATCGGGAGAAAATGGTGTTGCCCTCCGAGGGAAAAATGAAGGGGTCCTTGCTGTAAACTTCCGCCGGAAAGATTGATAGTGGCCACCTGAATTATTCATTCCACATTTGCCGCTAATGATGGAAGGCGTAGTAGACCTTTTTCTTGTAGTCTTGTCCATATTCTGGGTACCCCTGTCCAGTAAAGGCAGGACAAGAATGGGAGGTGGTAAGTAGAAGCCAGACGAACTTTTGATGGTTGTCAAGGAGAAGAACAAAGGTCGGGGAGTTATCTGGGAGACAATTATTGTGCTTTCCATTTTCACTGAAAGGGCGAGCGATTGGTTTGGATCGAAATGGGGAAGGATTGTCAGTTCTGGTCGAAGAGGACCTTTTTGGGAATCGGCCTGAACAAAGGGGGTGAGGCCAAGGGTGAGGAAGGGAGAAATGGCAGGAAAAGTTTCAGAGGTACTCCTTCCCTTCCGGCTTCCTTGAGGAACACACCTCATTAATTTTTTGTGAATAACTGGAAATGAAAATCACCCCAGCATTTTTGCCTCGCGCCTTCCGCTTCTTTCTTCTCCCCCTCAACGTGTTTTTCTCTTTCAAAAGATATAGGTCCGTTACTTTTCTTTTATTTCATATTCTCTTCCCCTCTTATTTCATAAGGTGCAACGGCTGATAGGGTGAAATATTTATCGAGAAATTTTACCGAGTAAAATGAGGAAAGAATGTTTTTCAATCTTTCATTAGAGATTAACTTTACAGTATCTTGATAGATTTGCCATTGATAACATTGAATTCTATGCTGTTATTAGCTCTGAATAGTAAATGAATTGCAAATTGTTGATATTGGCCACTTTTATAGACCTTCAAATAATATTTTGGCCCTTACCCTTGAATGAATCTAGAAACTGCCTCCAAAGCTGTTATTTTTGCATTTCACTCTCTAATATCAATCTCTCCAATCGATGATCATTTCAATGCTGAGTGACACTTTCAATGAAGTGTAAAAGATATAAAGAAGAGGATGTTGTAAACGGAAACGGGGTAAATTAATCATTTAAGTATCATTGTAAGTTGGTAGGTGCAATCTACTTTAGAAAATAGTGACCTTAACCTAAAAAATGTTCATATCTACGAGTTGAAGACTTATCCGGGGGTTTCCATATACTTCTGAATTCCGTCAGATTGGTTTTGAAGGATATTATCAACTTTCTTGGACTATTTCGCCACTTACCGACAATTTACTTGAGGTCGCCGAATTTCTTGGATGATCGCCCGTGTATATTTGAGGTATTCGTATCATAATAAATTTTTTTGACATCAAGTGGTAAGTGGTATCCAGAATTACTCGTATCACTGTTAGTATGTTTCAGTCTCAAAGGCCCTTCGAATGATCAATTATCTTAAAATAAAAGCCTCAGGAAGATTAAAGGTATCGCGGAGTTTCATCATGTAGAATGAAGATAGGCGTACTTTTTCTACGAAAGTATTTTGTCTATCCAAGAAACGATATTAGGTTTCAAACGGTCATGTTTATTACGATTCTACGATTCCCGTACAATTTGCTTCAAACTTTTAACTGCAGGAAATTAGTTTGATTAGTGAGAATGAGAGAGCGGCCAACGAATTCGTCCTCAAAAGGCGAGAAAAAAATACAAGAATCATAATTCTGCGGTTGGCAATATAAGGAGTTCAAAGCAAGAAGATAGTTGAATTCAGGAAACAAAAGAAGGCGCAGAAACGTAAAAAACATGTGATTCGTGATCCTTTTAATCCCCGAATCCGATTGAAATATCAAGGGATCCTCGAAGTTTTGTGTAGGAACGGCCTTTGCGTACGCGAACGAATTTCTTCTTTAAAGGGCAGAGGATGGAAGGGCATCATTAAAGGGGAGGGAAAAGGGAGGCGAGAGAGTGGGGCGCGTTTGGTTGAGAATCCAAGTGGAAACTGACGAGGGTTTGAAGGCGAAAGTGAACTTTTTGTACATCTTCCTCCGTATAAGGATATGATTTTTTCTCGCATGGAAAAGAGTTGTGAGGGAACAAAACGCGCCTCGCATAATGGGGTCTGCATTCGGTGTCACTTAGGCGCTTTGTGTGCGGCGACAGAGGAGGCGATTTGCAATTTCTTCGAGTGAGAAACGCGCGCTTTATATTCGCGGAGGCGCGATCCTCCGGTTTCTTTTCCGCATCCGAGTTTACTCTCTTTAATCAAAAACTTTTCGTTTTGATGGACTTCCCTCGACTTCGTAACCGGAGTGTTTAGGCCAACTTCATATTGTTCTCCTCCTTTTGAATCTCTCGCTCGAATGACGGAATTTAGGGATTACGGAATCACGCAAAGTTGGCCGGCCCCCGCACTTTATTCGAGCGAGTAATATGATGAATGGGGGCATATATTTTCATTAGTGAGAGACTAACTTCCTAGAAACCGGCACGCAACATAGAGTTCGACGTGAATGATTTAGATTCTTTCTCATTTTTTTTTCTCCTGTACTACGTGGAAGAACGTTATGGAGTCTATGGGTGATAAATATCCCATATTTTCTTCATTCACTCCCATTTAAATGTCATAAGTGAGAAAATTCATCAATGAAATGAATCTTTATCCTAGTATTAAAAGCTAGCCTTAGATATCTTGTAAATAAGTATTATCATAAAGTAAGAATATGGCTGAATTAATCTGTATGTTTGTACATGTAGTTTCCAAAATTAACTTAATAAATAGATATTTCAAAAAATAAAAAAACTTGGTATCTTCCACAGAGATCTATTTGAACACGACCGGTTTCGTCACCGTGATGGCATCTTTTTCATTTTTTGAAATGTCTATTCCATTCCACGAAGTCACGCTTCAGCATATCAATTTTAATAAATAGATAATGAGAAATAAGAAAACCTTTTGAGGTTTTGATGGATTAAATTGTTTACTCAATTGCTGTGGTGATTTTCTAGGGCATTAGCAATGTGCCTTAAGACCACCACGATCCAGTTATCTTACACTCTTTTTCTCTTGTCATACATGTATAAGAAGAACTAGTCGTTGTGAAATAAAGCCATTGTAGCAGCGATATCCATGTATGTCAATAGACGGAAATTGTCACAATTTTTCTTGACTTGAGATTTTAACTATTCTAGTAGAAAGACCGGAATTCGGCCCCCAAAAAATGGCAGTAAAATGTTCAATATTAAGAATTTGTGCTAAAGAGACATCTACGACTAAATAAATCAAAATATGAAGCTTTATACTCTGGGATAGGGAGTTTGTACTCTCCCCATAATTTGGAATTAACCCTTTAACTCGCATTACTATTCATCATGAACATTGATAAGAAAAGTGGTTCATACTATCAGAAGTAATTACCACTGTGAGGAATTATTAATACTATTAGAGTGATGTAGCTTGAAAATTTGGCTTGTGTCGGTGTTAAGTATGAGGTTAATGATGAAAAGCTATCAGGATGCAAAAGGTTTCCATGGTGCGGGTAGATAAGGGAAAGGAGGAAGAGTGGGTGGGTGGAAAAACAAACGAGAGAGTGAACTCATGTGATGGGGAAGAAACGGTTTTGATTGAAGAGAGAAAGGCGGCCCAGAAAGTGGCGTGGGAGATATCTTGAGAAGAGAGGGCTCTGAAAATGGAGGAATGTAAGAAAGGATTTCGTGCGAAATAAAAACAGAAAGCCGGGAATAATAGTTCTTGGTTTAAATTAAAGTAGTTGCTACTTCCCGCGATGTAAATGCAATGGCTTTTGAAATATGTTTTCGCGTAACGAGTCCGGGATTTTCGAACACGAAAATATTGTTTTGGTTTCCTAAGACTCATTTTATTATTGTGAAGTTCTTTGTTTTTAAAAATTGTTATGGACTTATGTGGAAGGATTCTAGAAAGAAAATTATAAAAGCCCTTTCATCTGTCTTCTGGTCTCCGAAATCCTTCTTCGTGATGAAATGTCTCGGGCAAGGCATTTTTCATTGGATAATAGTGAGGGTCGTAAGGAAAGGAAAAAAAATGCACAAAGAGCCCAAAAATATTTAAGGAACTCATCAGGAAGATTGTTTTCGATAAGGAAAGAGGTATTCGTCCCTTTCCAAAGGGTTCTTACCCTCAACTCCACTGCGGTTCCATCTGCTATTGAACCCCTTGAAATCACGTGATTAGGCTTCCTCGCCAAAGACAAAAAATATAAGAGTATAGGGAATGTTTTAGGGAAATACAGTATCAGATTCTCAGAAGTGAGAAATATGGTAATTCTCATTTTCAATACCAAAATCGATACGTTCTTCCAAACCTCTTTCTGATAGTTATCGTCTCGGTTCCGATAGGTCGAACATTTGAATTTCTGGTTTTTAATAATATTTAAGCTTAGGGAGTGATAAATTACTACACTGAAATCGATATTCGAAGGCGTGACTTCGTGAAAGGCACCCGGATGAAAAGACACTTAGTAATTCGTCTACTACGATAGTATTGGCTACTGATATTTTAAACAAGTTTCAATTAACTTTTTCTTACCAAAAATTAAAGGATAGGATATAAGATAGGATAAAAGATATTTGAGGATAATTTTTCTATGTTAAGTTAGATTCCCATTAATACCATAAAATTAAATTGAAAATCAATATAGATATACATTTTCAATCATTAAATCTACCATTACGAGTTGTTTTTAAGTTTAGTCAAAGCTAATATCATTTACTTTAAGAAAATTTCTTCCCTTTGCTATTCACAAAGATATTCGAGTGTTTTTCTAAGTGTTTCCTCTCAAAGAAATTAATATTGAAACGGTTGAAAAGGGATGAAGAAGAGGTATCTGACTTAGGAAAGGATAAGATGAGATTCCATGGTGACTCGGCGCTGTAGGTGCTTAAGAGAATTGGGGGAAGATATGTTTGGGTTTCCAGTTCAGCGTGCACAAAAATCGGAATGAGGTGATTTAGCCCAAACAGTTTCCGTTCTCGAATATTGCTTTATAAATGTAGAGTGTATTTACTCATTATTTCAGACATCACTTTTCAATTTTTAAATGAAACAATGCTAGGTCGGCTAAGCTTTCAGCACAGAATGCCGTAATCTCAAAATAAATAATTAATCTTTCTTATTAAATTTACTTCCTGAGGCTTAAATTCTACTTTGTCTTATTAATTGGGAATAATAAAAGTAGGGGATTAATTTTACATTGCTAAAGTAATCGCCGATGCCGCAACTTCCAGATTAGCAAAATTATGTGTGTGAGGTAGAGAAAATAATGATTATATAATCATTTAATAGATCTAATATTAAATTTAAACAAAACAATTTTGATGCATCTAATTTTATTCTACCTAGCTGAACAGTATTTAACAACTAATTGGAGTAAAAAATGAATGCATTATACATGTGCAATATTTTCCATCGAAGTAGCAGCTAAAATTTTGATAAAGGCTCCAATTTTTACTCCAAGTAATTTGTTACTCATCCACTCATTTGATACTCAATTCTGAAAAATGGCTGTAGAATTTGGTGACGCCGTAACTGATACACAATATTGGGTAAGATTTTGTGTTACTTACGTCGATGTAGGAAATAGACTTCACGCACAACAAACACATTATATTTTCATATTAGAATGCATATTGTGCATTGTTAGGAGATTAGGGCAAGAAATTTTTTCTTATATTGGAAGTTAGGGTAAAAATCCCATGTCACCATCCCCATATTCAAAGTATGAGTCATTAAATTTTAAAGAATCCATTTTGCAGCATAATCTTGGCTATAAATTTGGTGATTGTTTGTACACGGGTCCATTAATCGCTTGCCCCACCTCGCCTTTATCGCGGCGAAGAAATATTGGGAAGGCGCCGAGATGTGCCCTATCGCTAACTTTCCATTCCAGAAGGCACTTCTTTTAAAGGAGTCTTATTTTGCCTTTAACATGGCCCCAATCTTATTTTAACGAAAGTATATTACACGGAAAGGTAGCAAGAGAGCAGTTTTTGTTTCTGTGTCGAAGGCAATAAATTCTCTTTCATATCATTAGCGAACGAACATTTTAAGATCTTTTCAAGGAGCATCTTGGAAAATATGTTTTTCTTTTTTCGAATTCGCCGTTCTCTCATTTCCTTTCCTCGGAGTTGATTCAAAATTAGTGGGGAATATGCAAGTTGGTATTTCCCTCCAAGAATGCTTTCTATAAACAGCGAATATTTCTCAAAAAAGGACTCGACCAATTTTGAATGCCTTTTTCTTTTTCAATCCACTAATAACAACGCAAGGGATTTTTAATCCTTTCCTTTTTCGAGAACTGCATCCACTAAGCACTTGTTTCTGTTTTATCTCCTTAATCAGTCCAGAATAATTTAAAAGGGAAAAGTGACATGCGTAGGAAACGTAGTTATGATATTCTTTAGGCTCTTAAAAATCACTCTAAAGGAATTTTCGCTAAAAGCACTTGCTTTGTGACCTCAATCCCTCGGCTCTCGGTGTAACGTGTATTTATCATAGGAGCCAATCCGTACAATTCGAAGTCAGACACTATGAAACCTTCACAACCTTATAATTAGTTTTTAAAATGTCACTTAGGAGAACTTTAGTTAAGATTGATGGAACTTCCTTGAAGGATTTGTCTAAATATGTAGATTTATGTATAGACCAACATCCATAAATGATAAAATTCAAAATCTCTGGCGATGTCTAGTGGAAATACGTTGTAACGATACTTTTTAAATAAAATAAGAAAAATAATACAAAATGCCGCGTGGGGCGTAAAAGGTAATAAAGATTTAAACAAAAACTGATCAAAAGATCGAAAGTTGGGCGCCAATATTTAAAAGAACAAATGAATTGAATTTACCGCGAAATGCATGAGCTCAGGGTCGCTCGGTTTCCGAAGGAAATAAAAACCACAATTTCTCTTAATTGAATTAATCTCTATTCAAACAAGAAAATGCAAGACACTTAAACATCAAAGCTAATAAACACCACACCCCCAAAAACACATATCATCACTCAAGAAAACACCAACCAAACACAGATGAAGGAAACGAAACATAAAGACACCACCACCAATAAACCTTATACCACACTATAATACCCTAACACACAGAACACATATTAATACACAAAACACGATAATTGGGGTACGAATTCACACAAAGGAAGAGAACACTAAAAACACAACAGGAGTGGGTCCAGGGTTTTTGAGGACCGCTCTGGTAAAGCTATATCGTTTGACTCCCTTTTTCCCAAAGAAAGGACGCCTAGAAGTCCGCGTCTTCTTTAGCGTCAGTTTTTCTCATCCATTCACTACACTTTGTTCAAATCTTGAGGACCAACGCTTTTCCCATTCCCTTTCTGCAGATGGTCAACCACCCGCACCCCGGAAACGCTCTGATGGTCGAAACAGGGTCAGGGTGTGGCGCATTTCTGCCTTTACGCGGTCCTTAGAAATCGCTGACCATAAAATTATAACCATAAAACCATCATTACAACGTCATGATGAAGAAACACAATTTGTTCTCTTTAAACAGTATTTTATAAAAATCCAGTTCCGCCCCCCTGACTCACCTCACTGTCCTTTCCCCCACGCCCCTCTTTTCCAATTTCCTTATTTTTCCGCCAGTCCTACTTGTATATATTATGCCTTACGCTTTCGCTAGGTAACTTGATGATGGAGATCAATCTCTGAAACTAGTCGTGTTTTTTTTCCTTGTATTGTTTTTAATAAAATACTGTGGAAAAAGTACAAATTGTTTTTCTTCATCATTCATAAAGGGTAACTTCACAAAATAAAACTAAAAAGTAAAATAATAAAACAATATCGTTACCATTTAATTTTCTTCGATACTATGAAAGAATTGATAAAGCCGTATTCGGTAGATTTATTTCACAGTCTCTCACAGTATCGGATACATATATATTTGATAAAAACATGACGATTGTGTGAATCACTAATCTCATCATCCAGTTCTCCATGGCTTGGTTTCATCCAATTTCAGTTGAATCGAAGTAATTTGGGATTCCAAATTTTAATGAATTGTTGCGGAAGAATAAAGGAAATGAGTGCTGTAAAGTAAAATTTTTACTCATTTCACGCAGATAAAATCGAATTTCCTTATAAAAATTGGTGATGAAATAAGCTAATTGGTGTTAGGCATTGAAAAACTAGAGGATGTAATTTATTTATAAATTTGTCATCAGCGGTTGGCTACGAGCTTGAAATTTAGTTTACTAGATCTCTCATCCCATTGCTAATGCAATTACGCCCTTAAACGTGGTGCGTTTAACGATTTTACCCACCGACAGCTTCCTAATAAAGTTGTGTTCCATCTGAATCTCCATTAGAATATCGAATTAACGTAATGGCTTTATATTATCGTTATATTCGGCAATTAGCGCAACAAATTGGAGTATTTTTTAACTCTAGTAAGTAGAGAGAATTTTCCTATAATAGCGTACAAATATTTTATTGTTTCATATAAATCGTAAATATCATTGAATTTTATTATGAATAGCTTTAGTTTCAAAAGGGCCAGCCTCGTTTGATCGGCATTTGTTTGTCGGACTCATGTACTGGCTCCTTGTTTACCCAGCAATCCCGTATTATTTGCTTCTGTCACATACATAGAGCTATAAAGTTCTAAAACAATATCAATTAAGTATCATAATATATAGTATAACGAGGAGATCTAATGGAAATGTATTGCTTAATACACAAAATAATACGAGATAAGTGTCGTGATATATTCTTCTTAATACAGAAGAGTATTTATCTGTTACAACTGATGATCATTCCATTTATAATTAGCGGAAATTGCAGCTAACTCTATATCAGTATCATTTTTCTAAGGGATTCTTTGAACATTGAATATAAAAAAACTATTAGTAGCTGTTTATATTTATATTACACAAAAAGTTTCAGAGTAATCTTTGAAATTATAATTATTATTTAGTTTTAAATAAGTTTTTATAAACCGGTTCTGAGTTTTCAACATTTAATTGATTTATATGATATTTAAAAGCACGTACAATGAAAGATTTCCCTTTAAATCGGGTTCCTCAAAAATTTATTGTTGGTCAAGTAAGCATAGATCAAATAAGCGTCATTCAGCTAGGGGTCCCTGTTCAAACCCTTTCAATTTCATTGATATCTTGTTTAGATTTCTCTATTAAATCTATTATTACGTCATCCCATTGTAATCCTTAAAACCTTAATATTGTGTGACCTATGACTTTTACTTTTTCATCGAGCGGTGATTATAATTCAGAAAAACTTTGGTTTTGCGATTTTCTATTTTTCTTTTTGTGACTTGTTCTCTATTTTAGTGAGAACGTTTTCAGGGGAGATATCATTCGTCTTTCGCCCATTTCTCCGCGAAGACAAGAATTTCGCCTCAATACGTCTCAACGAAATCGGTTTGTTTCGCTCAATTTTTTTTATACAGCTCCATAACGTCTTCCACTCGTAGTGCCATTTCTTGTGCCTCACCCTGGGGTATCATATTGAATGACTTCCTTAAAGGATTCCTCGGGGTGCTGTCTACCCTTACGCGACGCCATCACTATTAATTCCGCATTTTTTTTCCAGCTTCTCTTCGGAGTTCTCCGTTTATTTTTTATTGCGTCCCTCCTCGCTCCATCAGGGATCTTGTTATGAGAGTTCATATAACGAACTTGGAAATCGAAAGAACGGCGTTGACATTCCCTTCCTCTCGGATTTGCTATCCTCTCTCCGAGTCCCTCAGGCAAATGTTTCGCCGGGAGGAACTTTTAATTTCGTTGTTTTCCATCGCGCTCGATTTAGCCCCATTAACACTACTCCTCCATTTAAATTGGACGATCAAGTAATTTTACGTGATATACATTTAAAGTTTACATTCTCTGTAGCTATTATTAGTACCAGTACTTTCCACAGAATTGGTACGACGAATCGACAAGCGTTTATTAGCTTATCTTGGATGTATTATGGATTTTGTAGCAGGAAAGGAAATTAAACTTTAGGTTAAACTTTCTTAATTAACTTTTTATCAATAAACTTATTTAATTAAGATGATTTTCCGTCCCGGAAGGCATGGTAGATATTGCTTGTCTCTGTTAAATAGACCCATCAAATATTGCAAAATAGAATAGAGAAACAACTGTTATAATTATAATTTGTAAAGATGCATCTTAATGGACTTAACAGTTTAGAAAAAATAGGTAATTAGGTTCTTTTATACCCAATTAAACTCCAAATCATGATTTTCAATACGTATGTCTATTTAGATGTTGACTTAAGTAACTGAATTTCAAGATAATTCGGTATGATAAATATTTTGAAGTGAATAAATCGTTAATTCAGAAAGATACTTTATTTGCATTTATTTTTCGAAATGTGTGGCATCGTGATTACACCCTCCAAATTACTACAATCCCAAATTCCAGTCACAAATTTCAAAATTTTCGAGCGGGTAATAAAAGGAGCATAATTCTCGAGAGAAAAATATAAAATAAAGATTCTTTTTCGTCCACATTAATTCCCAAACTTATATCGCATCAATGTCAATCAGTCGATACTCACAATTATGAGTCCTAACAGGCCATTATCGTTCATACATAAAGGATACCGATCAATTCTTCTCATGCTCCTTCGGTAGATATTTATACCGATGTATAATATTAACGGGAAGTAATTGGTGTTCAAACGAGTGGTGTCAACTAAAATGTGATGAGAAATTTATAAGCAGATTTCACGTCAATGAGATTCACTGTATTGTATTATTGTACTTGGATTCATTAATGATTTGTGAAATATTATTATTATTATCATTATTATTATTAATAGTCTTCATTATAGGCGAGATTGAGACTAAAAAGTCTCCTCTTCCATCTAACCTGTAATATAAAATATGACTGATAGAGAGGAATTACTGGACGAAGTGGGTAGAAATTTAACTAACATCCATCACATAATAAAGCTCTCTAATATAATATATCTCGTGGGTGCAACGTAAAAGGAAAAAAAATATTTTCATGCCCTAGTAGAACAGCATATGTACCGTACTATACAGACTAAAAGACGCACTTTTTTCTCCAAAAATTGCCTCTAAAATCCAGGTGCGTCTTATGCTCGGAATTAATATAAAATTGTTCAGTGTTTAAAATTCCCGCCAGTCTTAAAAATGTCCATATATTCGATGCCGCGGGAAGCCTATCTCTATCTGGCAACATTGGATTCAACTAGAAGCATTAACACGACGCACTGAAATAAGTTTGCGTTATCGGTAACAGCATATTATTTTTGTTAGCTGCTAGTTTCGCAATCGAAAAATGAAAAGGTAGTTCGGTACAAAGGTAATAAAAGGTCAGTTAGGTTTTATAAACTAAGAATGTTTTAGTATGGCTTTGTAATGGTTATTTTTTAATTTTTTAAATTAAGGTGCGTCTTATAGTCCGTAGCATCTTATAGTACGTAAAATACGGTAGTTTAAATTCTCAGGTGTATTTTTCCTATGAAATAGTTGGATGAAAAGTGGTATCGGGGAAATTATGTGCAATGAATATCATCCTCGAGTTCATCTTTCTGCAGCGTTGATATGACATTTTTGTTGAGTTAGCTACAAAATGTTACCTTGAAATTTGCGAAAAAGTAACCTTTACCCCATTTTATTCGGATTTAACTCTAAATAAAAATTAAATTAAAGAAATTATACTTCGAAATAGCTACGAAACCGTGGAAAACCCGGGTTACGAAGAAAGTGAACATTTTTAATTAATACGCGGATTCTCCGCTCCCCTTTTCTCTCGACTTAATTTCGCGCCCGTAGTGACGTCAGGGACCCATTCCCCGCCTGAAATATTCATCTTCAGCTGCAGAAACGAGCCATTACACGGTAAAACTGTTTTATTTTTCCCTTTTTCGGATCGCAAGGATGTGCCCTTTCCAGGGGATGAAAAAAGCAAAAGGGGAACCTGATGTATATATTAACGATTTCTTCTTCCCCAACTTCCTCGTGGGCTTTGGAACGCAAAGCAGTTTTAGTTAGTTTTTCCTCGCAAATAAGCAACTCTAATCCGTTTGATGCCGTGAGGGAAAGTGGGGGGGTCGTAAACACAAATGATGCTGAAGAAAAGCATCAGGATAGAGCGAAGCAAGGATAGGGAAAGAGAGATCCTGATTTCCCTCCAGGTTTCCATGGGAACGGGAGATAAGGGTGACATCGGGCGAGATGAGGGTTCGAAATAATATACAAAAAGGTAGTTTTGCCGGAGAAAGGAATGAAATAATGAGGCCTTTTGTGTATGATGGAGGAGTAAGAGGGCGAGGATTACGGGGGAGATATACTAATCCGCAAGGTGCTAATCTGGGGATTAACCCGAGGTGTTTAGCAGCGTGACGAGGTGGAACGGTGAGTGCATGTTTCATCACGAGTGTAATGATATGTGAGGGATCATCCCTGCATTCTGGCTTTTCGATTTGAAAACTGCAGTGTTTTTTCCCTTTATTAATATCAGCGAAGCCTTTTCAAGAATTATATCTTTTTTCTTAAGAGTTCAGTTCTTATAGGAGGGAAAAAGTGAATATCATTATGTAATATGTGAGCGTTTCTTATGAAAATGCATATTAAGAGATGTTATATAATGCACGAATCAAATTTTATACATTTTATCACATACTCCGGCTAATTTCTTTGGATTCACTTACAAAAATGTGCTTCATGACATGGCTATAGTTTATTACGAAAGAGTGATATTTATGGGACACTTAAGTACATTTTTTGTCAATTGTAAGTGCAATTATGTACTTCGTGACGTACTGGCACGTGGATTAGTAAAGAAACGATGAAAAGTCACTGTGCAAATGTTACTGTATTTATGAGATATCTGAGTGTATGTATATTAGAGTTGGCGCCAAGGGAATGCTGTATAAATTAAATCTTTGCAGTGGTAGTTGTATTCGTTCAAATATTGTTCGTAAATACAGTGATTTGTTTCTGAATTGTTGATAAGTGGATTTATAGTGTGTGTATTGTGGAGTAGTGTATAATTGTGGAGTGTATTTGTGTTGTAAAGTTGTTAGAAAATTTATTTAGTTGTTGCTGTCATCTAACAACTGTCAAAATGCAGTATGTATTATAATACATTAATAAATAAAGGCAATGTACCACAGCATACAAAAAATAAACATAGCCTATTTCATAGCCAAACAACGCGGAAAACTTCACTATTTTTATTGCTTTGTTTTTTTGTATAATTTTGCTGTTTATCCTAAATTTTAACCTGATGATGTAGCTAGCTTCCTAACGTAACTAGTTCGTTTTTATTTTATTGTGGGGTGTGGAAAATTGTCTTGTCATGAAGCAGTATTTTTTGTTGATACACATTACACTCATCCATAAAAAATCATCAGCATTATCTCAAACATCAATCAATTTAAACGATAATGTTCACGATTTATTGCATCGGAAATTCACACACCACCTGTTTACTCGATGAATAAGAAAGTTTCCTAAGTCAACACTATAACGTTTATAATCAGCACTGAAACATATAAGGACGTAAAAAAGTTACCATGAATCTAATTTTAGTGTGCGAATAGTACCATCATAATGGTTGGTTGATTTCAATTCGAATGCCTCTAGGCTAAGAAGTGGAACATTCCGTCGATGCCGAGATCACTTTTGTAGTGGCACACTAACAAAGTAACTCACCTCTTCTATGCTTGATGAAATTGAAATCCCACAGAGAGATGAACCCATTATCCAGGTTGTCGTGAAATCCCTATTCATATGCTCGCGTACTTTGCTTCGCTTGTCTTCGCCTACGCTGACCGAATGAATGCTTATCGCCACTTCCACCTCGAAGTTTGTTACTCTCGGGTGGGACTTGAGCGAACGCCCGACCGCGACGCAAATGGGCTTTTAAGCCGCTTTCAGCGTGCAGCACGAAGGTCCGTGATAGCATATTTATTGCGCCAGATTAATGAGTCCCGGAATGGTGATGCATTGACCGGAGGTTCGTTAGGCGCGCCAAGTAATGATCTCCCACACTATTCTGCGATTGTTGACCTTCGGAATTTTCGATGCGGAGCGATTATCCCGCGATGACGTTCTGCGAACTAATGGATTGTGTCCTCTGATATGGGGACAGCTTAATACATCGTTTTGGTAAGCTTAAGACAACCAAGCAATTTTCTGAATGCTCGTCAATAAATAATTTGGTCGCAACTGCAGAGTGTATATAGTAACTGAGGTAGGATTTAATGCAAAGCTTTCCACCATTTCGTGGATGGGTATTGTTTATTCATAAGAAATCATAAAAAAACATTAATAGATATTATTTATATGACAACCTACCGTTTGCAGAACACCATCGCCACTAGATGTCTCATAAACGAGTTAGTTGCATTCATAAACCGCTGTACAGAGGAACAAGTCCTCTTCTAAATATGACTTAGCAGCCAGTATGCAATCTACCACCATGAATGTATTTCATACTATCCTAAAAAAACCTGAAACCATATCATAAATTAGATTTCATAGCTTAGGTTGCTAAAATAGCATACCTTTGACTGAATCGTCAGTGTTCATCAAGGTAAACCACGAATATTTCTTCCCCATGTATTATTGTCGCCACTACATCTGCGTGATTAAATTATTTATAAACTAACTTACTTAAGTAAAAAGTAAACAAAGAAGAGTTAACAATGACTTGACAAAAACACTCATGTTCCTGAGAATTAGGTCACCGACACTGGTATACAGAAGCTAGTGCCAGGCCTACAAAAGTGCATCAATATGAATAAAGATTTAGTAGATAACTAACTATAAACCTGTGTTACAATTTCAGTGGATTCGGGAAATTATATTCATTTTTAGTTTCTTATTAAATCATGTCTCCTCATTTATGGACGACCCTAGCAGATCCCCTACTGGTATGAAATAGCATTGAAGATCGCACGTAAGTTGGGAAAGAACTGCGGTACTCCAATAAACCAAAATTAAATTCGATGATTATATTAATAATAAGGTAAAATTTAGGAATTATTTAACTCTTTAGCATTTAATCTCGCAAAATTTGTAATTTTTAATTATGTAAAAGAATAAATTAAAAATTTTTAGCCATTTTTACATATTGGTTTGTAGTTGTTGGTGAAAGAAATACAGGAGCGATATGAAAGGGCCCCTTAACGTGATTTAATCTTCGTTTGAATATAAAAAAGTAAAATAGGAAGAAGGAAACATTCAACTCCAAAGTTTGTTCAAATACTATAGTTCCCTTTAATGCAGATAAAGGTACAAAGACCTCATATCGTAATTTGAAGAGCTTAAGGGCCAAATAATCTTATCGAAGGAAAATGGTTCATTTCAGAAAAATAAAGACGAAAAATATTGCTATTGGTACGTTACACATTGTTCTACCTTACAATTACGAAACAATCTTAGCTCAGAAAACTTCTAATGAAGATATTAGTTAATTTCATCCGCAGGAAATATAGTTTCGAGACGACTTTCATCTCGCGGCCGCTGGTAAAGCAGCCGTCAATTGCATCGCTAGCGATGGGAGATATGATTGTAAAATACGAGTATCAAAGGTAGAGCAATAGGAGATGTTCCTCACAAAGCAACATCCCACCTACGTAATTAACTTCTAAGTGACGACCTCATATAGTCTCTCCTAGCTAACCCCATGCAACGTGGAAGTTGATCAGGTGGAAATTTACATTTATGGTTTTGACAAGTCTTACCGCCCATGCGATTATTCACCTTTCGGATATTTAGCAAGGACGTCGGCGCCCTTAACAGCGTTGGCGTCCTATCTGTTTCAGAGCAACTCGATCGGCTGCCCTAAATACGGCGGACTATCGGAAGATAATGCTGACTCATGAGCTTCATTCAGCGCCTCCTAAAGGCCGCTTTATCTGCACCCGATCGAATGTCGAGCGTTTGTTTTAATTGGTCGTAAATGTGGCCACGTGAGACGTCACTGTCCCTAGGGTATTAAAAGTGGTGTAACGAGACCGCAATCCCCAGGTACTTCATTAACTTTTTTACCGATGTACTCGTAATTACTGACCCTGCATCAAGAGTTGTTCGTATTTCAGGAATGATTTTCTCGGATGACCTTTAAAAAGGGTTTCTATAGTTAAATTATAGCCCAATATCGATTATTCGGTTACGATTTCTATAAGGTTGCGATGTTACTTTTCACATGAGGAATGTTAATGTTATCTATATTTGTCAAGAAAGATGAAGAAGTCCGAGAGAGCAAGGAGTGATTATAGTATAATAATATAGTACGACCCACTTCTAGGTAAAGTTGAGTGTAATAACCTGAATCTGGTTTATCCGCTGCATTTCCTAAGGACTTTACTTTAATGATCCAATTAAAACAATAATATGCCAAGAGCTCGTTTATTCGTGATGAATGTTAAGTAATTTCTCAGTCAGGACTCACTAAAACTAGAAGCGAGACTCTTTCCACCTTATGCATATGATTGCGCGAAAACATTGATGGGACTTGCGTAAAAGTAAAAAAAAAATGACGCAACAACTTCCGGAGTGTTTTATTTTTCGAACACTTTTTTCTGCTATACTATGTGCCAAAATATATATCAAAATGATATTGAATTTTTACTGATTGCTACATTTCTTTCCGCTTAGAAAAATGTCAATCAAATTGAATCATTCGTTCGGATTTTCCTCTTTGGATCATTAGAGGTCAGACGCAAAATGAATGGAAAATAGTATTATATTTAAAAGAATAGTATAGATGCATTTTAAATGATGCATTCAGTCCTTAACAATAACCCGTAAACTACAAGATTTATTTTCTGGGAGATTTGCAGCACGGATCCAACAAAAACACAATATTTGTTAATTGTTCTGGATAATGGAATATGTTGGATATTCAGGTATTTAGTTATTATTCGTGATATAAATATATTTGGAAAATTATGACGGTTTACTTTGAAAAATTAAATGAATCATTCAAATACACTTTGAATATACTGCAAGCATTCTGACTTAGCAAACAAATGTATAAATAATCATTTTAAAAATATATTCATCAGATTGTCACTGTTTTGGTACAGCTTAGCTTGAGGAAAGTTCTTATAATACTATTATTCGATCTGTAAATCTTTACCCTATTGTGATTATGAGTGACTATACTTTAACAAAAGAGGATTATTGGAGCTCAGGTGTTAATATTTTACCTACAAATGCGTAACAAGCTCGTTCGTCACCTCCCCATTATCCTTTTCGTATAATAAAAGACTCCCATCCACGCATCTTAACAAGATCCGGCAATCTTTTGTATGAGCCTCGTTGAAAAAGGAATCCATTTTATCGGCACATGGAAATGAGAGGGAGTGGCGGTGAGAGAGGCTTCCGGGTGAAAGCGCCATTTTGCCGAGAGGAGAGGGTCAAACAGTGAAAGGGCCCTGTCTAATAGGACAAGTGTGACGCCGTAAACGTGGATGTAGCGGGAAATAAGCGAGGCTGGCAGGAGAGGAGATTTGCCGAAATTGAACTTGACGTGGGGGAAGAAAGGTGAAGAAATGCCTTGGACAAATTGCCGTCGTCGGTTGGAGGTGTCGGCGCTGGGGAGGGAATTAGTTTGGGAAGGCCCCTGTCGTGGTCACTGATTAGTCTTACTTCCTGGCTAACATGTTTCCTTATGCCTTCCGATGAAATTGCCCTCTCGGGGAAGCCCTCCCGCAGCCAAACTAGGGAAACACTGAATTCCCTCTCCCGGAGAGCTTTGGGTTCCTCCCATCTTAAAGGCAGAAGGGATTAGGCCGTTTCTCTTAAGGGTCTAAGTCTTGAGGGGTCTGATAAGGAGTGTTAAAGCGTGGTCTGAGTTAAGGCAACTTCTTTTGTCAAGACAGCGTGGTTATTCCAAATGATGGTGCATGAGACCCTTTCTCGAAAGTACCAAACCTTCGACACGCGTGTATTCAGCTCGGTTATGGGCTTAATGAAACGTTGAATGTATGTAATCTTTTTGATAAGGTCTAGTACATGTTTTTAACCTTTGCATACCTTAAGAGGCTAGCGGAAAGCATTTTTAGAAATGCTGGACTCATATATAAAATCGATTGTGGCAGGCTTTACCGTGTGGAAATCCATAACAGAGGATGTTAAGAATAAGGTTTAACAAATACTTTTTTCCACAGATTTATTTGCAAAACGACCGGTTTCGGCACAGATCGGCCATCTTCAGGTAAGGAAGTTACATACAAGAAAGCTTATATAGGGAAAAAACTAGGGGTATAAGGTGGGTGTAAAGAAACAAAGCAATATGAAAGGGTAGGGAGAAGGGGGGAGGTGGAAAGGAAGGGTTAGGTCTTGTGAGAACTATCCGGGGGGTAAAGGTTGGTCTTATCTTGGAGAGAGCTTTTTGGGAGAGTACAAAGAAGTAAGGGAGAGTAAGATACTGGAACTATTTCGTTAACTACGTTCTGGGAAGCAATTTTAGACGTTAAAATTTCTCTCTGCTCCAAGAAATTAATTTTGGGACCTTTTCGAAGGATATGCAGAATTTCAGGAATGAAAGATGAGGAATGGTGGGAATCATTTAGGTGTTGGGAAAAGTGAGAGGCGGGAGTATTATTTAAAAAAGAATGATTGTGCTCTTTTACACGGAAATTGAAATTTCTCCCGGTTTGACCAATATATACGGATTCGCAATCGTTACATTTTAATTTATAAATACCTGATTTTAATTTTGTTTCTATTTTGTCTTTATTGTTTACCAAGTAAGAACCTAGGTTGTGGCTATTGTAGAATGCAGGTTGAATGGTTTCTTTAGGGAGAATATTGGCAAATTTTAATGAACAATCATCTATGAAATTAAATCTTCGCCATTTGGGTGGATTTTCAGGTTGGATGACTGGTGGAAGAAAGATTCTGTTAATTGTTAATCTCCGGATTTTTTTGGAAAGAAGTTTGTCTATTAATTTGGATTGGAAACCGTTTTTTTCAGCAATGTATTTGATTATAGACAGTTCCTTATTGAAATCAACTTCGTTCATAGGGATATGCGTTAGACGGTGGATAAGGGCATGGAAAGAAGAATGTTTTTGAGCGGGGTGATGGTTTGAGGAAGCAGGAATGGTATGGTCAGTATAAGTAGGCTTACGGAAAATGGAGAAGGTTATTTTGTTCTGGGTATGGTGAAGGGTGAGATCCAGGAAATTGAGTGAGTGATTTTTTTCTAATTCTAAGGTGAACTTGATAGTAGGGTGAAGGGTATTTAAGTAATAATGAAATGATGAAAGTTGTCTTTCCGTACCCTTCCATATACATAGAATATCATCAACATATCTAAACCAGCATTGAACATAAATTAAATATTTACAATTTGAACTGAACAATTTGGATTCCAAGAAGTCCATAAAAATATTGGCGAGAAGAGGGGATAAAGGAGATCCCATAGTGAGACCCTCGTTTCGTCGGTAAAACACGTCTTGAAATTTGAAGAAATTTTGTTTGGTGCCGGTTTGAATGAGTTTTTTTAAAGTCACATATAATATCACTGCTCATGTTGGCACTGCGGAGGCGGTCTTCAATGACACTTATCACTTCACCCACTGGCACGTATGTGAATAAATTACAAACATCAAAGGATACAAATTTGGAGTTATGTTTAATATTTACATCTTTCAGTTTCTGAGTTAAGTCTATAGTATTCAATATACCATACTTCTGAGGAAATAAATTGGAATTTTTTAGAAGGGAATTCACTTTATGCGATAGTTTATGTGCAGGGGAAGAAATAGAGGAAATTCCATAAATCCAACCATAAATACACATCAGAAAATTATGCTTCGAAGCAACTCATTTCTCAGAATTCTGTATTTTTATCCCCTACTCTCCTCTAAATCTTTCGTGGTTGCATTAAAGAATCTCCTGCCAAAAGATAGGTTTCTGCGAGGTCGTCTGGGAATGGCTGCCTCCTCTTGGCCATCCCCTTGATCGCCCGACCAAAAAGCCTATTCACGTGATGCAATTAAAATTACGCTTTCTCCCCTCTGCTTTTTCCTCCGATGCCCCGTGCACTTTATCCTTTCGCGTATCCGTCACCATTCGGAATTCCATACATTTTGAATGAAGGCGAGTTTCCTCCGTGCGCTTCCACTGTCATATCCCTTTTACCAGGGGAAGCGTTCCCTATTCATCACTCCGTCCATTTCACTCCCTTTCTCTCTCCACGCTCAAATTCGCGCCTTTCATCTCCTCCGCTGCACACCTTTCGCCGCCCATATATTTCCCCTTCGACGCTTCGCTACGAAAGAAACGGCGAAACATCGCGAAGCCGTCCCCAAGGCGTTTTTCCCCTTCATCATCTTCCGGTGTTTTTCTACGTCGGATTCGGGTCATGCCGTTTTCCGTAGCCGGGGAAGTTATGACTCATACTCCCAATGTTTCGGATTGTTTTGGAATGTATCGAGTTCCACGAGGAACAATAATTCATGGCAAGGTTCTTTCGATACCAGAAAAACTAAATACGGATGCATTCCCGATGTAATTTTTTCCTTCGTGATTTAGAAACCTCCATTTCTGTTTCGAGCACTCTGCCATCGTTGATAAATAAATGAATACATTTTATTATGTCCAACGAGAAGCCACCTAAGTAAAACAGTAAATAGCAGTAAAAGAATAATAGCTGTCGAGACCAATGAATTAATACAATATTCAACACTATAGATTAAACAGATAAATAATAACATTCGCAAACCTATTTATAGTTCTTGCATCGCGGATTATAGTTGGCAGGGAATTTTAGAAATTTATGTGAGATACTGTGAATGATTTATGGAAGGTATTAGATATATCTCCTGCTATCATACACGGATGAATGGAATATTTTCATTTGTCATGTGGTACAATATAAAGAAAAATGTGTCTTTCATTTTATTTTGCCACAGTCTTGATCATGGCTCTGATGAAATGAAAACTACCGAGGTAAGAGTGAATAATTGCACTAATCATGGTCTCTCCTTACGGAATGCCAAGAAAAGTGTCTCTAATAGAGTAATTGTGCGTGGACTTACTCCGCTTATAGCATTCTGGCTCAGTGAGGAAGGCAATGGCAAATACTTCACTCTTCATCCTGCCTAGTGAACCTCATTCCTCACTGCAAGTTCTTTGTATCTTATTCCGGAGGGGGTGAGGTACCAACAGGCCTTCTGGCTGAATATTTTACAGACAGATCTATGGGGTGGATTGTAAAAAGTACGGGATTTTTTCTGAAATCAGAACGGGAGAAGAGAGGAGGTAAAGTGAAATCATCAAGCAAATACAGAGGCTTGTCATTTTTCATAATGTCAAACAATAAAACGATCCTTCATCTACGATGTCCAGGCTTGTTCCTATGTTTTTTCTTTTCTTAATTATTTCCTCATTCGAGCGTCAGAATGAGTATATTCCCAGTTCTATATCTTCATATATCTTCTCTCTCTCTCTACGGTGATGACTTTTAAATGAAGTCAACGGCGTGCACTTCTCTTGTATCGCAGAGCTACTTCAGAGAGCTTCATCTTTTTCTCCCATTGCCTCAAACTCTGACTGTCCATTACCGAATGTGAGCCGCGATTTTCCACATCCCTCGCCTATATAATACACAACCAAGGGCGGCAACCGGTGCCGATATTTCTTCCTAATGCCACCTCGAGCCCTCTTCCATCCATCATGGATCGCGCGATTTTTTTCTCGTGGATTTTTTGATTCTCTCCCTCTTTCCCAACTTTCCATCTCACAGTTGACAATTTTCTGTCGTTTAAAGATTTATTTCCTTTATAAATTTTTATCTCGAACTTTTTGCGAATGATTCATAAAAATGCTAAATTTTTTACACCTTAGATGTACAGTGATTGCTTCCCAAGCACCAAAATTCGAATAGAAATTAGGTTTCTTTGATTTGAAGTAAAATGAGATATCTAATTTAATTAAATGAGATCATCATTCTTATAATGATGCATCATTTAAATGAGCACAAGCTTAGCATTTATCTGTTACGTTATTACATTAATATTTTTCCTTAAGTCGAATTCAACGAACCAATGAAATCCCTTCTCCTCGAGTTCCTTACCATTTCCTCATTATTTCACCGCTCTTTCGATTGAACATTCACTATATTTGGGTTTGGTGTAAGAAGAGACTTTCTAGTCTCAATCTCGCCCGAATAAAGTCCATTTATTATTATTATTATTATTAAATTTGATAATTATCCAATACAGTGACTTTTTAATATATTTTGCAAATGTTCATAATTTCATGATTTATAATATATTGTCGCAGTGATGCTGCGACTGGGAGTGGTAATGAGAGACGCAAGGCTTTTGAATTCAATACTGAGACTTTTTATTTGTAACTTACTTGTAAGAGAGGAAGGGCAGGCGGGTTGTGCGAACAAAGTGTCCTCTGGTCAGCATGGAATCAAGGATACAAGTTGTCCTCTTATGGCAGAACATGCCTCTTATATACTAAGTTTCGGATGCCTTCATAGGACGCTTCCCCACCCCCTCAGGCGCTCCCTTTCCCTGAGCAAGCAAAAGGTGTACCCTATTCTTAATTGGAAGAATAGGGTACACCGGGCGCAATCAATCAGCAGCCATGGCCAGACAATCCAAAGGAAAGTACTTGAATCTGGAGCTGAGGAAATAGAGATATACGGGATACGAACAGAGAATGCAATCCGTACAGCGTTCGGTCATAACTTTGGTGACTGGACCCTGTTGAGGTTTGTCTTCGTTTAGCGACGCTGCAAGGACTTACAAAGAGCGGCCGGACTCTATTGAACCGGAATGTGGAAAAGTTTAGGCTGCCGAATGGAGGGCCCAGGTGATGCCCAGAGGCGCGTCGAGGACGCCCGAAAATACACCAATATCAAATGCACCTGGAGATATTAATATTGATTGCTCTGTATAATATATTAGTCTATGGTTGTTAATTTTCAGTAAATTTATATTCCTGTTGAAGTACGTAGTACTTTTCACTATAACATGTCTTTTCTTGCCGAGTCACCTACCTATCATTCCTTGTGAGTAAAAAATAGTTTATACGTTCAGGATATTGTTTATCTCCAAAAACTTATCGCAAATTGTAATTATAGAGTAAATGCAATACATCTTTTTCCCTCACATTTTATTTTTACTCCATCTATTTTTTTTATTTTTTCCTTACATTCTTTCTTTTACTTTATTATTATATTTTTATTCTATTTTGTTTATTTTTATTTAATTTTTTTCTCATTTGATTTGATTTTCATTTTCTTTATTTTTCTTTTCTTTTTATTTTCTCTTCTTTATATATGTAAACATATATTTTACTATATTTTTCATTTTATACAATTGTATGGTTGCATTTTCATGCTCCTTTGTTAATATTTATACATATGTTTATTTTTATTTATACTTTTTCTCCACGTTGTTGTGACGACTGTTGGCTGTTTTTGAATTAAACTTAAATAAATCAATAAATAATTTAAGATAGAAAATGTTAAGGAATCCTGTATTTCATTCTGCCTAATGGATTCATAGAGCTTAATGTTTAATGTATGGTTGCCTTTCGCAAGAACGTTATTCCATGGTTAGAATTTAAAGATCGTCTGCTTATCTGCATAATAACGAAAAATAGATCACTGAACTGCGGATTGAATTTAAAATATAAAAGTTTTATGGGAAAGGTTTATGTCGCTCGCTCTTTCTGAACTTTAACTAAATCAGAACGAACGCAATTCTTCGTTATTTTGTCTAATTTTTTAAATACATGTTTTCATTCTCAGTAAATGATCTATCCTGTTACAAGCTGCATATTGTATCAAGGTCTTAGAGGTAAATATTTGTTTATCGAGATAATAATATGGTAAATGCCACCAGCTTCCTTCATCAGTTGAAAAAATATCGAGATGCCTTGAAACTACTGAATTCAAGGCTGCCTTAAGCTAACACACTTCCGCCTGAGGTTGTTTCCTCAATTACTACTCATAGGTCACAGAAATTAGATGCACCTGTGCAAAATACACAATCTCATCTCTCCACCTATAATTAAGTGAAGTAAGCTAAGCTTGTTGTTGTAGTAACGTCCACGATATTTTACTTGTTATTGCAAACAAAAAATAAATATCCTGAACATAAATGATCCATCAATTTTCCCTAAAAATATAAGCAAAAAATGTGATGTGGCCAGCACATGTCTTTCTCCGTATATAAGATGTAGATATTTTTCTACGACGTTATTGAGTTAAATAAATAAGGCAAATGGGGTAAAAAACAAAGAAGAAAACCTTTTAAACGTAATGAATCAGCCAGAGCTCAATCTATAGCAATAGTGTGAGCGAAAGACGCTTTGAATTGCATTGTTTTCCATGTAAACGAACCCGTAGTTACGAACTTTATTGTAATTGTGAAGAGTAATCAATAACGGCACGAAACAATTATAATTAAATGATTATTTTGAAATAAATACACGTGTTTCGAATTCCAAATCAACTTCCAAATAAAACTTTAAAGAAATATAGTAATCATTTATATATAACATTATTTTGAAATGATATAAATAAAAACGACATATAAACGTAAATATGTCGCAATAACCAGAAAATTGGTTAATTATGATACGACTCCTAAAAGGTGGTTGATATCGAAGATTTTTTCAAATTAAACTCATAGAAAATTAATACTTAGTCTAACATTTCCCGAAAAACATTATTTATGTTCTTTGTGACGTAAAAGTTAATATTGTATAAATTAATTACTAATGCATCTTCCAAGGTTAGATTGAATATATCGACAATATTGTCGTAGATAAATATCAACATCTTATATTTGGAGAAAGTCATGTAATGGCCACATCAGATTTTTTATTCTAATTTTTAATGTTTGTCTTATTCTCAGGGGAACAGGATTCGTGGTGCTCTTCATATATTCAGAAAAATCTCGTTGGTATTCTATAGCAAAGAAAGGGAGGAAAGCGTAACATCACCGTAAACCTCATTTCGATAAAATTTCTCTCCTTTGTGTTTGACGTTGGCCTGTCATGGTTCCACAGAACTCAGAGCCCTTTCTCAATATCCGTACGTTTTGTTTATCCTCCGCCGACCTCTGGGTTACTGCGGAGAACGGGGCTACCGAATCGCTTTGACCCGCACATCGCTCATTCCGAAGACCAGCTATTGCTTCAAAATCCTCTACGACAAGCGTTTTTAAGATCGCCCAGAGCGGACACGAAAATTCCCTTGTTCCCCGAATCAGATTCCGGGCACCATTCAATTCCTTCAGCAATATATTCTGCGCATCTGAGTGTAGAGCTGTTCTTCACTCGGCACTTTGAACTGGAGAATTGAACGTGGTCTTCATTTTAGTCAACGCATGCACGGGGATTTTCTACCAACACGAATCTTTTAACAAATCTTTTTAATCGTTTAATTTCATTTTATATTATTCTTTTATGAAACAAATTATAGAAATAAAACGTCTTTATTCAAGTGAGATTGAGACTATAAATCTCCTCATTATTAGTCTATCGTCATAAATTGTATGTTAATTAATTTTTAAGCGATAGAGAAAAATGATAAGAAATGCGTTTAAGCAAAATTTATCCACTGCAGGAGAACACCACTAAGGATGGGTGTGTGAAAAACCTCTATAAACAAACCGATATTTAGTTTAAAGATGAGGAAAATATGGCTAAAAATTGAGAAACATAATAAATAAGTATAAGTAAGCGGTACATACATCTTAAGCATGGTAAAGTATGCACTTCTAATCTACTAAGCGTCAGATATACACTTCTTTCAATATTTTATTTTTCGATAGTATCCATTAATGTTTAAACCTTTTTCATACAAAGTGAAAAATGCAGCCTTCTTTTCCTCTACTGTAGTTCCACACTACACAACACAGACATATTAGAATAATAAAAAAAATTTCCTTTTTCATTATTCGCCACAAATCATACTTTTTTGACTAAGTTACTTCACCGAATTCAGTCACAATTATGCTTCATTACATAACAGAGTATAATAAAAAATAATGTTTTGCTGTTTAAAACTGGCAATGCTTATAAAAATTATGACTTTTTCTTTTGTTAAGAAAATGTATTTTCATAATGATCATGTTTTCTTTGATTCAATATTTCCATTCTTTTTGGCTTAGCTCCCCCCCATATAACCAAAGTAGGTAATGTTTAATCATTTTTGTAACTACCAGATCATCTCTAATCTATATTTATCTAATATATTTTTAATCACGGAAATAAGTTCTTTGTAAATGGTGGCAATTTCGTTGCCCCATTTCTATTTTAGCTATTACAGTGAAAACGGTAAGGGTGAGTTGACGTCACCCAGCTTATAAAGTATTCCATCCAATGGCCGTTGTAAGCCTCTCCTTCAACATTATCTACTGATAGCTTCGGAGAGGTTTAAGCAAGAAGAATGGAGAGGTTGTTTACCTTTGCTTCACTCAACGAGCCTGAATGCTATGATGGCTAAATTCCCACGAAAGTGCAGTACAATGAACAGCACTTTTCATAGTTCTCAATAAAAAGAAGCTAAAATGAGTGTCACTATGTTCAATCCTTGGTGGATTTTGTATTACCGCAGTCATGAAAAGGGTACATAGTAGATAATATTTTTTGTCTCCTATACCAAAAGAAAATGTAGTTTTATGTACGTAATTAATTTACGTAATATGAAAAAAGTATGTAATTTATTGTCGTGTAGTTCAGGGCTATTTCCTCTGCATTGTTATCTCGAATTGTGTTTGTTATACGATATTGAATCAATCTATATTTATGTATGTGCTTATGTGGATATTTTACCATGTACTGTATTATTTTAGTTAAATGACAGATCGTATATTTTACTTTATATTAATTATGTAATATTTATGTATGATAGATCTCATTTATAATATAACTTAATTGTGCATCCTACGGGAGGTTTTTGTAGGGGTTTCCCTCCTGTCTTTGGGCAAATACCAGGCTTGAAATCATTTTTATTCTCCCCATAAACGTTACCACTGACCAGAAGGCCAACTTGCAATTTAAACTTAAACAAATAAATAACAATTAAATCCCATTCATCAAGATATGGTACAGGAGAGATATCACTCTTGACATACATTATTCAGTATTCGCATGAAATAGCCATCCTTTGATAGGGCATACATATTGTCGCAATCCCACCAAAATTTTGAATAAATCAACGACACAAAATGATTAATTCCGAATCTCATTTAGCATAGCGACAACTCATTGTATTTCTGCAAGTGACGGATATATACGGCCTGTCCGAAAGCCCCCGATATCCATTGTTGCGTAATATATTCGATCCCAGTTGTCATTGCTAGTTTATTATTTCGTTTTCCGGTCGTAGTTATGCAGGAAACACTCGCACTGCAGTCTGTGACGCGCAGTTAAATTTGCTCGAAATCTGCCCGAACCGCAAAAATCGGAGAGGAAAAACTCCGTGGTATTCACCTCCGCGGTGAGTAACGGGGGCGCTCTGAAGTGACAATGCGAGGATATTTCCAGAAGCCGTATTTCCCCTGTTCATTCTTATTTCTCGCGAATGGATCCCCGGGGGCGATATAACTCCATGATCTTTTCTGCGGTCGTAACTCTCCAAAAAGTTCGACTCTTAAGAAATGGCGCGCTCCTTGCGGAATTCCTCGCAAGAAAGAGGTCCTTTTTAGGGGGCGGGATTTTATATTTATACGCGAATCCGCCGGTGGGAATAGGGCCTGTATGGGAAGGTGGGAAAAGATACGAGAGGGATCAGATTGATGGCTATCCGGAATTTTTATTGCTCTATAACGCAGTGGAGGTGTATTTTTTCCGTCCCTCCTCTCCTTATCTCGCACGATCCCCCTCTTGCGATGGTGTGGCTGATATCACGGCCACCCTGGGCTTCCGTCCCGATAACGACCTACTTCTTTACATGCGTTTGAATTAGATCCCCCCGCGCCTGACCCCTCTCTACATTCGACTTTCGTAAAGGGGACATTCCAAAGAGCCCTGCGCGTTTATCTCTCGCTTTAAATATCGTTTTCACGTTGGCTTACGACCTATTGACGACCCCAGCCGCTTTGAATCTCGTTGGTCAACGTGCGAAAAGAAGGGGAATAGAATGAACAGGACCATTCAAGTAAAAAGGACACGCATTCGCTTGATATAATCGGATTTATGAAGTTGAATTTTATATTACTTTTTTTCTTATCGAAATCCAATTTTTAGTTTATTTCATGAAGAGTCAATCACAGCATAAAATATCTTGAGCTATACTATACACATGAGTTTTAGGTGAATTAAAGAGAAATCTTATTCTTAAGGCATAAAAATAGAATTAAAAATTACACCGAGCGAAAAAGAATAAGGATGTGTTTGACTAAAATTGCAATCTATTATTGATGAAATTAAAACAGTTGTTTTGACAATTATAGAAAAACATGAACTGAATACTTGCAGTGAAAATTGATATTTTCTTCTTCAGTAATGGGATAAGATTAGCAAATTAGAGAATTATTTCGATTGAAGTTTATGACTTACCTTAAAAATTAATGATGGGTGACTCAAAACAGCATCCCTTAGTATCTTTTTCATCATAAAGTTTTCACGTTATTTACAGGTTTTTAACCCTGTCCAATTATTTTGGATTTGCTTTTCATAATCCTTTTCCTCCAGTACACATAACGGTGAAAAAGCTTTTGAAATTATTTAAAAAACTATTTTAAAAGTAAACATTGATAGTTCATATCGTGAGATTTCAGTTTGTATTCGCTCAATGTTTACAAAAAATATATGGTTTATCCAAACTTATATCGAGCGAAGCTTTAAATGTATTTATCCAGCAAAGCATAATGATTAGTATATCTGTTCCTTTAGTTATAAAGGAATTATTAACTTTTAACCGGTTACTTTCACTTCTGATAACAATTTGACGCTTTATTCTTGAGTCGAGCTCATTTCCATAAACGGAACTTCAACTCACTAAGAGATTTTCTCAGTACAGAAAAAGATCGTGAATTTCTTTCTGGTACGTTCACGACTTTATTTACCCAATTTTGCAAATAATATTATCCAAAATGTATTTTCCACAGATAAATTCCAATTAATAGTAAAAAAAATTATAATTTTATTGAAGTAGGTAACTGATCGTAAGAATAATAAAATTAATTACTGTAAATAATCGTCTAAAATTACAACCCAGAGGGAAAGTCAATGTAATTGGGAATAATTGCTGCCCAAAAATGTTATTCGATTTTGAAATTGCGATTCTTTACCGATGAAAAAATGCTATAATTCTCTTTAGATGGATCCCTCTGGTAAACCTGCAGGTCCATTAAAGATACCATCCTCGAAATATCTTGGCGAACTCTGCGAAATATTGGTTCTTGTCAGGTTTTCTGCTGATTTCATTTCTCAGAGATCTAATTTTCGCTGACGCTCCCTCCATTACTCTTATAATCCTCTAACCCGTGTATAAAAATATCCCTCAGGCAACCCAAGATAAATCGATAGGAGAAATACGATTCGGATAATTCCCAGAAGTATTTGATTCAATTTGTAACCACACATCAGCCCCAAGTCAAACGAATTCCGTGGTGGAGCGTAAAATTAAATTAAGAAATATGTCTAAGAAACAGAAAGATAAATTAAACCATATATTCCGTATAAAGTCGAGTCAGTCTTCGAATGTCAAAACGTGAATTTTAAATACTTTGAGAGATTATAGCTAGCTATTTTTTTCTAAATAAAAGTCTCGCGAAATAAATAAATCTAAGCTTGAACTTTAGAAATTCAGGGTTAGTCTGGTAGTGATAATCAAAGCAAAAATCTCTGTTTGGAAATCACTACTAAACTAAAAATATTTATGTAAACTATGTAAGTAATGCTACGATATTTTGTGATTTAGTTAAGTTCTCTTAGGAACATGGAGGTTTTAAAGTCTAAGTTTCGCAAAACTTTTGAAATATTATAACATTGATATTTTTGTTACAACTTAAAATAGTTATTTTTAACATTATCGAAGCATGATGGAAAACAATTGTGTCCAAATGTACACTGACCACTTTGAATGTTCAGTACTCACTTCATTATATCATTCCATATTCAAATTTATGTCTAAGTATTTTTCATATACGTTTTTAAATAATCTCTTTCGTATTATTTATAAACGATAGCGATCTTATGAGCTAATTATCAACTAAATGGTAATATTTATATTGCGAATGGAGATCACTGCTCGTGTATTGCAACAAGAATAAACGCGGTTTTCTCAGTTGAGTATCGTCTTGACTAAGATCTACAAAGGCGAGAAGTTGAGAAGACTTCCTCCCCGTCGGATCTCATGCACGTAAACCCATTTCAGGAAACTGTAATATCCTTCAAGATCGTTTCAATAAAACGTCAAATTTTCGCTTCCATATTCTCGTAACTGTTATTCTCTTACGACACCCTTCGCTCCATCCTCAGTATGTATTGGATATCGGACTAAACCTCTTTTATTCCCTGCCTATCTATATCCCATCATCCCTCCGTGTCTCTCAATCTCTCCTCCGCTGTCCTCTTCCTTCCGGCAGCCTCTCAATCACAGCCTCGGGAATCCTTTTGGAGGCGCCCTCCTTTGCTCCGGCGGCGGATTGCGGAAGGTTGCTGTGAGGCCACGGCCATTCGACATCCCCGTGGAATCTAGGCCGTAATCCGGATAGAGAGAGATTGCGAAGATGAACGCAACATTAGATGAGGAAAAAAGGAATAAATCGTGGGGAGGAAATTTTGGGTAGAGATAAACGAGTACGCTCGAGATGTCTGCGAACGTAGGCTGGATTTTGGGAAGGAAATCTCTCTAAGGATTTTCTCGGGTAAGGTATTAGGGAGGTATCCCGCCGCAAAATGAGATATTTTTACTGCTTCGACCTTGGTCTTCTTAGCAGCAATAAGTGGACCCTAGTAATGTGAAAATATCTCACCCACAATATACCATTGCTGATAATTCTTCAATATTTCGAACCATGGTAAATCTTAGTGGAAACGATATTAAAAACTTTATAAATAAAGTCAGAGCCACCTTAAGAGAGGGAAGGCAGTCACTATAGAAACTTCAGGTGCCTTTGAGAGTTTCCACAGGACACTGTCCTCGAAATAAGTTTGAATGAAGTATATCCAAAATCAAAAATTCTTAACGGGATAATTATAACAACCCCAGTGAAAAAGGCATCGGATAAACAATCTTTTTATGCTGATATTAATAAAAGTTTACCTTTGATCCTAGAGAATTTCCTAGAGGGTCTAACTAGTTTTTTATTTTGTCCATAGAACATGAGGAAGTTGATAAGATTGATGAATAAAAATCCATTGAAAAATTTTTGGGTATCAAAGCTAAGAATATAAATCTTTAAATTGAGAATGTTCTATTGCCGTAATATCATTTTGTTTGATACTAACTACGAGGTCTTTCATCATCCTCTTACAATGGCCTTTCACCGAGTTACCTCAGCGGTTATTGATTTTAAAACCTTAGATCCCAGTTTTCTTATTTTCTCCTGTAAAACTGTCTGAACCTTAAGAAAGAGTTTTAAATGATATTTGATTAGTTTCAGAAAAAAATACTCCCACAAACTTGAAAAAATTATACTTAAATGATGAATATGTTTGTTTTTTTTTAAGTGGGTAGAGACGACTCAGCTTGAAGAAGAGCCATATAGGAATCCTGAGTTCAATTCCAGAAATAATTTCTTCTAAATACGTATCAGAGGGGAATTTTCAGCATCGTAAACTATAGATACTGTTTCCAAACTTTCAGACTAATTCGCAAATACATATATTTTTAACCTAACCAATGCTTTTTGAATAGGATATTCTTACAAATCTTTCAAAGAAAATCTCTCATAATACTTAACAAATCTTCAATATAAAACATTGACGTCGTTACTTGTTTCAAAATGTATTTCTTGCGGTAAATTCAGCAGTGCGTATGAGAGTTGTCCACCACATACAGTTTTTGAGAATTTTGCATAAAAATTAAATAAACAAAGTAATATATTCTTTAATTTTTATCTTTGTATTTTTAGCTTGGAAACACTAAATATATATCTAAAATTTTAATTAGTTCATTAATTCACTTAATTTATATTCCTAGAACGAATTCGAAGAGTAACAAAATGGCGAGTTGATAAGGTCTCCAAAAAACCTGGACTTTTGAAATTAAAAAAAGGAAGAATTTTTCAAATAACGTCTTTGGTGAGCTTCTTTGTATGATGTCAATCGCACTTTTCACGGATTTATTCCTTTTATACGGAATGGTATTCTCAAATTTTCATTTCCTCGCAAAGCTGTAAGAGATGAACTTATAAGCATTTTCAACTTCTAAATTGTGCAAAAAAGGGCATAATGTGTTCAAGCAAGATGTTCTGTATTTTAGAATCTCTATTAATAGTTCTCTGTAAACGCTAATCACATTGCGATCCTGAAATACGCTAAGATTCAAATATATTTCTCTTGTATCAAGTCTTTACTTCATCTACAAACACTTTTACGAAAGGCTAACGCTGTGAAAGACAGAGGGATTTTAAAACATTGCTAAAAATGATATAGCTTTCTTCTAACAATCGATTATTTTGTAGGTTAAAACTAATTCGTTTAAATGTCATACATTATGATATTTTATATATTATTTAATAATAAATCTTTGTAGATTCCAGGCAACTCCCATGTTGGAAAGGTCGTTACAATTGAAATACATTCAAATTACATAATACATTCGCAAAACAATTTAAGGCCCCTTCGAATGGTTATCAGATATGAGATATAAATACACAGTATTTCGAAGCAGATGGCGCTATTGATTCCATTACTACTTCCCCTCGGATCGGAATGAGAGAAAATTGTTTAGTAATCATGATATAGTATCTATTTACATCCACGACCTGCTTTTCGCAGACTCCTCACAAGGGATATCAAGGGGAGAAAAGAATTCCGAATGCATATGAAACCTTTTGGAAATCCGTAAGAAAGGAACATCCAGGTGAGAGCCATGCATACTAATGCTCACAGTCCGTTGTTCCGATTCCCGATTTTTCCTATTGTGTATATAAATGGTAGCGAGTTCTGGAGACAAATAACTCGAGATAAAAACGAGCGCGGTGAAATGTTGAAAAAAAAAATCCCTCGCTCCTTAGCTCTAATATATACTCAAACGACCTCTGTGACTTGGGGCGTAAGGAATCCGGATTTTCTTCCCCATATCTTTGAATATCTTCGCTCAATGGAAAAGGTGATAGTTTGAGACGATCTTTTCTCGGGGAGTTTATCCGCCGTGATACGCCGCGTGATCGTGCGTTCGCCCGAAAAGAACGCGATTCCGCATAAACGGAAGGGGGAGATTAAAGAGCTATCCTCCACTCTTTTTTGGTCTATTTCTGGTTTCCGAGCACGGCGTCTTTTTATGCCCTCTTTGGAAATGGAAAAGACCCCACCCTCACGGATATTTCCCTGGGAGCGACTTCGTCTGAATGTGAAATCCACGGAGGCGTCGAGAGAAAAAGGTTTGCCATTGAGCGTGAAAATCGGAGCGTATCTCCGTGTGCACGATCTAATGGACTTCGTGAAGAGATGAGAGTGAGGCACGTCTTTATCCTCTTCCGAATGGTAATTCTCTGAAATTACCACCTTGGCTTGCAACTGGTGTCATTAAGTGATGGATTCAATTAAAGGACGCCGCCGAGTCCGTAATTCGGAAACGTCAACACCGCCGAATTCCTTCCTTCCTCCCTTTGTTTTTCGTAACGTGGCGCAAACGTCGCCCTATTAGTGATTCCCTCTTCTCATTTCATTAATCCTCATTTTTCTGGCCATTATCCTGGAATATAATCTATACTCTCATATATCGTTCCCGTAAATTTATATTTTTTGTTAAATTTCGAGTATTTTACCTTTTTATGCTCACAAGTCATTGTCAGTAAGGCTGATATTTCATTTCCCCCAGCGAGTAGTTGAGTATTTTAAACATAAATAATATCAAAAATTATATATTTTTCTAGTTTTTTGAAGTCATGTACCTAATCTAATAATATGAGGCTAAACCTGAATAATTCAGGGATCTATTATATATAAGTATTTTTATTGCAGTGAGACTTTAGTTAAGTACGACAAAATGGGTTAACGAACTCGATTTGAGGTCTAGAAACGGATTAATATATTTTACGTTGATTTTCATGGCTGAAATAGTTTCGGTATACGATCATTTCAAATAACAAACTCTATAGAAAGAATTAAGTCGTGAATCGAGGGTCCACTGTATGGATAAGCACATGAAAAATTATTACCTCTGATGATAAAACCAGTGTAGAACTTCCACGTAATCAAAATATTTGAATCTTGAAAGTTCTTCTGTAATTGTATAGTGGAGTACTTCCATAATTTAAACACTTTGTCTTTCTAAAATTACATCAATTCGGTAAATTTAATAAATGTTACATTTTCACTTTTAAATAAAGCATAGGTTGTTATTTACAAAGGACTTACGAGCCCAAACAAGTAAATGATAATGGTTATTGTACGGAACCAATGAATGGGAAGACAGGAATGTCGTTAATGATCTCCTTGTATAAAATAAAATCAAGATAGCTTCATTAATATGACCGTCAAATTCCTCTGTTGATCAGAAAAAGCGTTTATATTTTCTTAAAAATATCTAATTTGATATTGCGTAAAATTCTGTACATCATGCATTGGATCTTCTTCAAATATCTTTCTTAAATTGAAAGACTACTATCATACTAGTTTAATTCTACAAGTGTTCAGGAAGAGTTGTTTCTTCATTAATTTCCAATTTCATTACAGATGACTGGCACATTATTATAGAGTGATGTCACCTTTAATTAATATACTTCTTCAACTAATCTCTTAAAAATAGTTAGAATGATTAAGAAACTGTAATTTTACGCAAAATTATCTGCTATCACAAAATATTGCTCTTTTTCGGACAAAACCACCCTAATATTAGCTTCCAATATCCTTATGCCTTATAGCTGATATCAAATTAAGATAAAGCCGGATCGATTCATCCAGATTTAACATTTTTATTTGTCCACCCATCTCGCTGTTTCAGAATGTCAGCAAAGCAATTACCGCCGGCAACATTCATTTCTTTCACTTTTTCCTATCAGCTCGACCTTCCTTGTCCTTTTATCTCTGCCCATCTCCATCCCCTTCGGTTTTTCCTCATTCATTCCCTTCCGCATTTCCACATGAATTCCAAACCTCGGTGGACTCCTCCTCTTAGACGCATTGCCTGAAAATCCAATCCCCGTTTTTGCTACTTCTAACGCTTTTTCTCCCTTTCATCTTCGGGGTCCTTCTCTGCCCTTCTCCTCGGGCGACTTATACATAACGACCCGTCAAGGAAAATGTATCGCATAAGCAGGAACATATTCGTTAGTTCTGCTCGACCTTCTTTATTTCTTCTGGGAAGTAAGAAGGAAATGCAATCATAAGAGGATTAATAACAAGAGATATACTCAGTCTTATTAGATATCCATATTCATTTATCGAATTGTATTACTATCACATACCTGTTGGATGTTGGATATAGTTTTTGAAGATTATACTTTATCGTGGATTTGATGATTAAATTTCCTCGTCGATGTATTAATTCCTTCCGGTTACAATTTCAATTAATGAAGATGAAAAGTGATTATTGAATCATAGAGCTTAAATAAATCGTGCTATTATATTGGCAAAGAGAATAATCGGATTCCTCTACATATCAAACGAATATAAACATATGTCCTTACCAGTAATATAATTTTCACATATCATATGATTGCTAACTTCGTCATTTCTCCTTTCATACATCCTAATTGGCATTGATTTAAATCTAGGCTCTGATAAGCGTAGTACCTAACTTCTCTATAAATTTATTCATTAATTACTTTTACTTTTAGTTCTAAAATGGATGAGAGTTAATAAGTAGATTATATAATAATAATTGCCCATCATATTAAACAGTAGCTGAAATAGTAAGACAATGAGCTACATACAATTTTAAATTTCATTAACAAGATGATGGATATATCCTTTAATTTTCGTACAAGTTCGAAATTTCGGGACTCCAAGTTACAAATACTTCCTCACAAATTTTCTTCGGAACGATGAATCTAATTTTTGGGTTCAATATACGTACGTATGCACTGTATTTGGTACGAATGAGTAAACTTAATTTTCTTCAGAGTGGAAATATAAATTTCGTTCTCTTTTTCAGAAATCAGTGGTATCGCGTTATGAAGCGAGAATAACACAATTCTTCGTGCAACAAGATAAAGGCGAAGAGAGGATTGATTTTTCGACCATGACTGATTGGTTATTGAGAAGTGACTAAATATTTTGGGATTATGTTTTAATAATTATTAAAGCCAACATACTGTTTCAAGTAAACCAAATCCCATGTAACAAAAATAGTATACTTGATGAATATATTCACTTTATTCAACCTCATAAAAATGACAGAGGGACTATTAGACATGAAATTGTTGATTGAACATTCAATCTGTGCTGATACATAATTTAGAGATACAAATTGAATTTATTGACACATCCAGATCGTATAAAGTTAGTATCTTATTGGACTTGATTGTATTATTACATAAAAGCTGAAAAATAACATTTTAATCTATATTTATAATCTATACTAGCGGAGTGCCCGTTGATTCTCAACGGAAAAATGAATGTAAAATTCGAAAGTAATGAAATTTAGATATGAGAACTCTTAAATTTATGAAAATACAACACTTCACTTCATCCTATGTGTCTTACGAAATCACAAAAACAGCTACACAAATGTAAATCACAGAATAAACTAATGCACCGGTCGCTACAACAAATAGAGGAAACAACTGAGTACCAAATGAATGGAGACGAAATCACAAAAATAGCCACACAAATCTTGTGAACCACAAACGAAAACGAATGAACCAGTCGCTTAGCACGTCCAATATGTTCGTTAGATAGCGAGTCAGTGAAATCATCGAAACTATCACATAAACGAATTAACAAATAAACGCCGCAAACGAATTACGATGTATAGCAGTTAATCTAATTAGAACTGGTCCTTTTATGAATTAACACCTAATATCCTTAAGATGGCGTTGGCCGTTTTCTTAGTTTAATTACTTAACACTTAATAAATAACCCTCTGCTGTTTAATTAACTGTATGAATTTTGTAGAATTTTTTTATCCTATTGATAATGTAAGCGGCGCATCTGTTTATTTATATCGCAATAATAATTTGACCTTTATGTTGCATAATCTGAGTGAACTCTTACCTCTTCTCTTGAATAGAATTTAATTTAATTTCAATGTTTTCAGATACCGTTGACGAAAAATACTGTCTTCCGATATTTTTATAAACGTGGAATGAGGAGGAGGTGGAATTTTAAAGTCCGTTTTTCCTTGGGAATTTTCCTGGGTGCACGCCCTTATGTGAAAAGTCACCTTAACCCTTTCCTTATTCAAAGATGATATTTTCATGTATAGAGTAACATATCTGAAAAAAGTTCCCGAGTTTAATATTGGACTGAAGGAAAACCATATACCAGCAATACTTCATTCTAGAGGGAATTTCTATAGTATATGTAACTGAAAATGAGAAGTAAATTAACGAAAAAGACTTCGAAAGTGAAATATCTTGTTAGAGGTCATACTTCGAAATGATGCTTATTCGACTAAATTCTTATTCAGTGTATCCAATTTGTCCTTGCCAAGGCATAGAATCTATTAGTTACAGCAATGAAAATAATACATGTATATTTTATCTCCTTCGATACTTGTCTAGAGTCCGTAAAATGAATACTACTTTGATTTTATGGAATAATTAAACCCTGCAACATACAACATACATATTGAGGCGTATTTTTAATGATAATATTTGAGCAGCCAGCATAGAACCGAAGGATAAAAATAAAGGACAGCCGCCCATAATCTGAGAGAGGTGTTCCATATTTTATAGTCTAAAAAACTTAATAACGTATCGGCAATCGCTTAACACGAACATTTAAACATATTATTTAAGATATAACAAAATACCAATATGTATGATTATCACTATCAAGAAAAGATACAGGTGGATAGTACCTATACTTAAACACACCAATAGATGATCCACTAAAATATTTCTTGGTTTAATTTCCAATTCTATATCTAAAAACACAAAATCCGTTTACCTTTCCAGTCCGGCATAAAAGGATTGAGATTCCTTGCTGCTTAAATTCCAATTCTTTACACTTCAAAGAAAGCAATCACTGAATTCAGGGGTATTTCAACGATCTTGATTGATTCATTAAATGCACGGCGGGACGCTATATGAAACAATTAGTATTTAGATCGGAAATTAAGAATGAGAATGCTATCAACTTACCAAGCTAAGAAGATATAATTACTTTATATGAGAAAAGAAGATTCATTTAATACGACGATAAACATTAATTTCACGTAAATAATCAATACTTATTGGCGTTGCTATAAACAAAGCTTGATTGTTGCAGTCGCGCGTATGCTAACGAATTTGAATTCAAATTTAAAGATATCGAGTAGGTGGATGTAGGTGGACAGTAACTATACTTAAACACACCAATAAATGATCCAATAAAACATTTCTTGGTTTAATTTCCCATTCTATATCTAAAAGTACACAATTCGTTTACCTTTCAAGTCAGGTATAAAAGGCTTGTCATTCCTTGCTGCTTATTAAGCCCAATTATTGACACTTCAATGAAAGCAATCACTGAATTCAGGGATATTTCAAATATCTTGATTGATTTATTCTTCAGCGTTAAAGATTAAATTCACAGCGGGACGCTAAATAAAACGATTATTATTTAGAGCGGAAAATAAGAATGAGAAAGTTATCAACTTACCAAGCTAAGAAGATATAATTACTTTATATGAGGAAAGAAGATTAATTTAAGTAGTAGTAGTAATTATGAAGGTGCCTCGACAGCTGAGGTCATTTCGCACCTTTTCCTTTTGATTCATTTAATACGACGATAAACATCAATTTCACGTAAAGAAACAACAAACACTGGTGTTGCTATAAACAAAGCTTGGTTGTTGATGATGCGCTAGTGCTAACGAATTTGAATTTAAAGATATCGAGATTGGCCCTGACGACGGGTTGTTTAGAATATCAGATTCTCATAAAATGTTCGTATTTAACTTACTAATTCTCGCAACTTCGAAGTGAAAGCAATATTCTACGACCAAAATAAAAACTTTATTCTATTTCCTTTGTTTTGGTGTTTGTTTTAGTTTCAAAGGACCTTTATTTCTAATTTAATTTTGTTAAAGAAAAGTTTCGTGCAAATGATAAAAATGTCTTCCCATGTATTTCTTATGGAAACTCTTCGACCCTCTGGAGTCGAACCGAGTACAGTTGGGTCAATAAAAAATAGCCTATCATTTTCGCTAGGGAGACTTTTAATATTGTACAAATTTTGAAATTTTATAAATTATTAACTTTAGAGTTATAGCGTGAAATAGATTTTTGACCCCAACTGGGGACGAACTGGGGACAGCTAGGTGGATAAAAGGTAGCCTATGTCACTCCCCGGATGACAAATGACCATCATACCAAATTTCATCAAAATCGGTTGGATAGTTTTTGAGTGATGCTGTAACAGACAGACAGACAGACAGACAGACAGACAGACAGACAGACATGAAAATTTCTAAAACCTGTTTCGGACTCGGGAACAACCCTAGTATCCAGCAATACAACTTTTTTTGAAATCGGATCAATGTACAGACACGACACCCTCTACAGATTTATTATATATATAGATATATAATAAATCTGTAGAGGGGGTCGTGTCTGTACATTGATCCGTAGAGGGGGTCGTGTCTGTACATTGATCCGATTTCAAAAAAAGTTGTATCGCTGGATACTGGGGTTGTTCCTGAGTCCGAAACAGGTTTTAGAAATTTTCATGTCTGTCTGTCTGTCTGTCTGTCTGTCTGTCTGTCTGGATGTTACAGCATCACTCAAAAACTATCCGACCGATTTTGTTGAAATTTGGTATGATGGTCATTTGTCATCCGGGGAGTGACATAGGCTACCTTTAATCCACCTAGCTGTCTCCAGTTCGTCCCCAGTCGGGGTCAAAAATCTATTTCATGCTATAACTCTAAAGCTAAATATTTTCAAAATTTCAAAATTCGTACAATATTAAAAGTCTCCCCTGCGCAAATGATAGGCTACTTTCTGTTGACCCAACTGTACTCGGTTCGACTCCAGAGGGTCGAATAGTTTCCATAAGAAATACATGTGAAGACATTTTTATCATTTGCACGAAACTTTTCTTTAACAAAATTAAATTAGAAATAAAGGTCCTTTGAAACTAAAACTAACACCAAAACAAAGGAAATAGAATAAAGTTTTTCATTTTGGTAGTAGAATATTGCTTTCACTTCGAAGTTGTGAGAATTAGTAAGTTAAATTTGAAAATTTTATGAGAATCTGATATTCTAAACAACCCGTCGTCAAGGCCAATCTCGATATCTTTAAATTCAAATTCGTTAGCATTAGCGCATCATCAACAACCAAGCTTTGTTTATAGCAACACCAGTGTTTGTTGATTCTTTACGTGAAATTGATGTTTATCGTCGTATTAAATGAATCAAAAGGAAAAGGTGCGAAATGACCTCAGCTGTCGAGGCACCTTCATAATTACTACTACTACTTAAATTAATCTTCTTTCCTCATATAAAGTAATTATATCTTCTTAGCTTGGTAAGTTGATAACTTTCTTATTTTTATTTTCCGCTCTAAATAATAATCGTTTTATTTAGCGTCCCGCTGTGAATTTAATCTATAACGCTGAAGAATAAATCAATCAAGATATTTGAAATATCCCTGAATTCAGTGATTGCTTCCATTGAAGTGTCAATAATTGGGCTTAATAAGCAGCAAGGAATGACAAGCCTTATATAGCTGACTTGGAAGGTAAACGAATTTTGTACTTTTAGATATTGAATGGGAAATTAAACCAAGAAATGTTTTATTGGATCATCTATTGGTGTGTTTAAGTATAGTTACTGTCCACCTACATCCACCTACTCGATATCTTTAAATTTGAATTCAAATTCGTTAGCATACGCGCGACTGCAACAATCAAGCTTTGTTTACAGCAACGCCAATATGTATTGATTATTTACGTGAAAATGATGTTTATCGTCGTATTAAATGAATCAAAAGGAAAAGGTGCGAAATGACCTCAGCTGTCGAGGCACCTTCATAATTACTACTACTACTTAAATTAATCTTCTTTCCTCATATAAAGTAATTATATCTTCTTAGCTTGGTAAGTTGATAACTTTCTTATTTTTATTTTCCGCTCTAAATAATAATCGTTTTATTTAGCGTCCCGCTGTGAATTTAATCTATAACGCTGAAGAATAAATCAATCAAGATATTTGAAATATCCCTGAATTCAGTGATTGCTTCCATTGAAGTGTCAATAATTGGGCTTAATAAGCAGCAAGGAATGACAAGCCTTTTATAGCTGACTTGGAAGGTAAACGAATTTTGTACTTTTAGATATTGAATGGGAAATTAAACCAAGAAATGTTTTATTGGATCATCTATTGGTGTGTTTAAGTATAGTTACTGTCCACCTACATCCACCTACTCGATATCTTTAAATTTGAATTCAAATTCGTTAGCATACGCGCGACTGCAACAATCAAGCTTTGTTTACAGCAACGCCAATATGTATTGATTATTTACGTGAAAATAATGTTTATCGTCGTATTAAATGAATCTTCTTTTCTCATATAAAGTAATTATATCTTCTTAGCTTGGTAAGTTGATAACTTTCTCATTCTTAATTTCCGATCTAAATACTAATTGTTTCATATAACGTCCCGCCGTGCATTTAATGAATCAATCAAGATCGTTGAAATACCCCTGAATTCAGTGATTGCTTCCTTTGAAGTGTAAAGAATTGGAATTTAAGCAGCCAGGAATCTCAATCCTTTTATGCCGGACTGGAAAGGTAAACGGATTTTGTGATTTTAGATATAGAATTGGAAATTGAACCAAGAAATGTTTTAGTGGATCATCTATTGGTGTGTTTAAGTATAGGTACTATCCACCTATATCTTTTCTTGATAGTGATAATCATACTTATTGGTATTTTGTTATATCTTAAATAATATGTTTAAATGTTCGTGTTAAGCGATTGCCGATACGTTATTAAGTTTTTTAGACTATAAAATATGGAACACCTATCTCAGATTATGGGCAGCTGTCCTTTATTTTTATGCTTCGGTTCTATGCTGGCTGCTCAAATATTATCATTAGAAATACGCCTCAATATGTATGTTGTATGTTGCAGGGTTTAATTATTCCAAAAAATCAAAGTAGTATTCATTTTACGGACTCTAGACAAGTATCGAAGGAGATAAAATATACATGTATTATTTTCATTGCTGTAACTAATAGATTCTATGTCTAGGCAAGGACAAATTGGATAAACTGAATAAGAATTTAGTCGAATAAGCATCATTTCGAAGTATGACCTCTAAAAAGATATTTCACTTTCGAAGTCTTTTTCGTTAATTTACTTCTCATTTTCAGTTACATATACTATAGAAATTCCCTCTAGAATGAAGTATTGCTGGTATATGGTTTTCCTTCAGTCCAATATTAAACTCGGGAACTTTTTTCAGATATATTACTCTATACATGAAAATATCATCTTTGAATAAGGAAAGGGTTAAGGTGACTTTTCACATAAGGGTGTGCACCCAGGAAAATTCCCAAGGAAAAAAGGACTTGAAAATTCCACCTCCTCCTCATTCCACGTTTATAAAAATATCGGAAGACAATATTTTTCGTCAACGGTATCTGAAAACATTGAAATTAAATTAAATCCTACTCAAGAGAAAAGGTAAGAGTTAACTCTGATTTTGCAACATTAAGGTCAAATTATTATTGCGATATAATCAAACAGATGCGCCGCTTACATTATCAATAGGATAAAAATTTTCTTCACAATTCTAACAGTCAATTTAACAGCAGAGGGTTATTTATTAAGAGTTAAGTAATCAAATTAAAGAACAGCCGACGCCATCTTAAGGATAAATTAGGTGTTTATTCATAAAAGGACGAGTTCTAATTAGATTAACTACTATATATCGTCATTAATTTGCGGCGTTTATTTGTTAATTCGTTTATTTGATAGTTGCGATGATTTCACAGACTCGCTGTCTAACGGACATATTGGACGTGCTAAGCGACTGGTTCATTCGTTTTCGTTTGTGGTTCACAATATTTGTGTGGCAATTTTTGTGATTTCGTCTCCATTCATTTGGTACTCAGTTGTTTCCTCTATTTGTTGTGGCGACTGTTGCATTAGTTTATTCTGTGATTTACATTTGTGTAGCTGTTCTTGTGATTTCGTAAGTCACTTAGGATGAAGAGAAGTATTGTTTTTTCATAAATTTAAGACTTCTCATATCTAATTTTTTTCATATGTAAATTTCATTACTTTCGATTTACATTCATTTTTCTGTTGAGAATCAACGGGCACTCCGCTAGTTGAGAATAAAACTTTTGCAAAACAAGTAAAGTATTTTTATACGAAAACAATTATTTGATAGACAGCCTATATACAGAACAGGAATTTAGATTAGAATGGAGATTGCTTGTCGCATTATCTAAAATTTATTTGAATGACTTATGTTATTTTTTCTACTTGCAGGGTATACATGTAGATGAGATGTTGATTTAAACAGAAAATGAAAGCAAACAGTTAACTTATAAATAAACAATAAGTAAGAATAAACACTACCATTTGCTGATGGCATTCATCATTCAAAAAACGGAAGAGGATAATAACAATCGGGCTTTGAACTATGAGAACTCGGTTATCTTTACAGCCTCTTAATACGGAAAAGAATACGTAGAAAATGAGCCTTATAGGAAGGAATTCAAGAAAAGCTAAAATATTAAGAGATATTATTAGAACTCGCATTAAAACTCTCAGTTCCAAGGAAACAAAATAGTGTTGCCAAGGAAATACCTTAATAACAATATATAGAATTACCGGAATATGCGCAAAAGTAAAAAAACAATAAATAAAAGATAGTATTAAATTTAATATAAATGTTCATGAGTTTTATGTTGGCACCAATTCTACTATATTGATATGAGTCCTAGAGGGCTGGAAAATACAGATAAAAGTATACTGATAGCAGCTTAAACACGATATCTTTGATCAATAAAGTTTTTACTAGACAGAATAGATTGAGGAATCATGATGTTAAGAGGGTATTACAAATCAAAGGCAAACAAATAATTTACATTGAAGAGGAAGATCTGGAAGGGCCAATTAGAGTGGATTGAAAAAAAAAGATTACAGATTTCATATGGAAGCCCTTCAATTCAAACCGAAGGGTATGAGATTTGATCCACGGAAGAGATTGGAAACAAAATATTTAATACCCAAACAGAAGAACACCCTAACATGTTAGCGGAGATGACGAAGATGACGATTAATATACAAATATGTACTAATTTTCACTTAAAAATACACTTTAGCAGTTTCAAATTCAACACAGTTATTACAAGTTATGGAATGCTGTATAGATCATAATCCTAACGCCGAGCCATTGGTACAACATTTAGTTTGAAACAGGATTATAAATCAATTCGTGGACATCTCTTTCGAGGCTTTGTATGTTTTTGAAGACGGGTAGGATAATATCCAAGGGCTATCCATTTCTATAGAATCCGGACTTCCAAGCCAAACTTTGCGTCCTTTATTTCAGCTATAGTATGAATAGTCTTTCCTCCTGTTTGCTTTTTATTCTCGACCTTAATCCCTAGTTCCCTCATCTTCCTCTACGTACACTCGTTCTCTACTTTTTACTTACCCCATGATTGCGAGAACTTCCTTAATCCCTCCGAAATCTTCATCAGCCGGGAAACGCTTTTCTTTCACGTATCATTTTGGACCCGACCTCGTCTTTGCCTTTTCGTTTTGTGGATCAACTTTTTGTCACCTCGCGCTAGTGACAGCTTAGGGATTACCTACTCTGGAAAATTGCTTTGTAACTCGCTGTTGATGGTTTGTTTGCTCGGCTGATTGGTCCCACAGAAAGTGTTAAAGAGTGGTACTTACGAAGTATCTTACGGGAAGGGTCTCTCTCTTATTCCTGGGTGGAGAACGGGGTGACAGCAGGACTTTCTCTTTCCCGAATCCCTCAAAATACCTCCGTTTTCCTTTGAAGCCCTCTTCACCCGGTGTCCCTCCCGTCGAGCGAGGGGTTATTAGCGATCTATTAAAATATAATTGCAGCAGATGAGGGTTACGCGCTTTATTTGGGTAATTGAATTTCGCTTTTTTATATCGAGGCAGAGGCTTGGTTGTTCGCCCCATAATAAAGGAAATGCCAATATTAAGGCGACACCGTTTCGATGGGCAGGACCCATTATACTGACTAAGTAGAAAAGGTGGCTCCAAAATTCCATCAAAAATTTTAATTAGCCCCGACGGAATCGGTAATTTTGAAGCTCGATAAAGCAAATTAACAAATTGTCCGTAGGGCGCTCTTTCCTCGCAAGAGGTAGCTTTTGGTGTTTGTGGAGTCTGCAGGAAAAACCTATTAGTTTCTCGTTGATTAATTTACGTCTAACGCTTTATGGGTAATAATTCGGAATATGGATTATAGAAGATACGTCCTTCTGATTTCACTGTAGGAATGGAATCTCGTTAACTGTCGCTCAATTGAAGAATCAACATTTCAAGTAAAAATTAATGAAAAGGATAATTCCTTATCGATTTTTATGTTGACTTGATGAGGATTTAAATCAAATTTTCTTTTAAATAGTGTATAAATGTAATATAGCATTGATTAATTCGAGTGGAAAATGTTTTGAAACAATGAGCCGCTAGTGCAACAACACGTTCTTGTTTCAAGTGATATTTTTCTACCTGGATCCAATGGGTGGTTCAGAATAAAGTGCCTACTATATAAAAAAATCGTATCGATATATTCTAAATACGTGTCAGAAAAGAATTCCAAAAACTAAATCAATAGATTTGTAATGATTTATACCCAATTACTTTAATTATATCTCATGATTGCAGCCTCATGTAGGTAATTCGGTGAATATATAAATGCCTTAAGAAATCAAATATAGGAAACTCTTCTCAACTCGTGAAATTTAACTGCAATGCAGTTATTATAAAGAATTATCTTCTTATCATATTATATTAAACATATTTTATACTCTTGACTTAAGGTATTAAAGTACCTCATTGCCTGTGATTGCTTTTAAGAAAACGTGAGCTTTTATAATTATTGGCAATATACGAATAACGTTAAAATAAACATTATAAAATTTTAACTAGAATAACTTAATCACGTCTTTATTAATTTGTCATACAGGATGTGAAACTTTGTTAGATTTTTCGCGCTCCTTGTTTGCCTTAGTAACATCTTGTCTTTATCATCCACAATGAAACTCGAACTTTACTAATGTTTCCCTCTACCGATATATTTATTCGTAAAGAACTCCTTTGGAGTTTCAGAGTTGGCAACAAATTAATTCGGAAGATGCGGGGTATTAGACTGGGAACTAGATTTCAAACTTGGCCATAGCTGCTGTGACAACTACGTACTCTGGAGAGGGTCATCAGGTTGGAACAACACGAAACACCTGTCGTCTTTCCTCAACTATGCAACTCAAAGTGTTCGACGTCGTGTTAAACACCGCAGCATGGGACGTGCCCTAACTCTGATACATACGGTTGAACTACCTCCACGATAAGCTTTTGTATGTACTTCACAAGTGGCGTTTCAGAATTTCTACGCCTCGGAACTGCACTTATTCACTGCATCACCAAACACTTTCAGATATGCAAGATGTTTCCATGAGAATGACTCGGTATTAAAGAACAAAGAATCATTCCTGTGTCTTTAAAAATTACGCAAAAAGTGTACATGCAAGAAATTAAATGAATCTTTGATTAAACTTGGCGGAATCTTCTCATCCATAAAATTGATGCTAACTAAAAGAAGAAAAGCTCCATAATAATATTACCTCAAATTATTTCATAACTGTTTGTTAATAATAATTATATCTTCTATTTTAAAGAAACGATTGAAAAAGATTGAAGTACGCTGCTGAATGAACAAAATTAAGAGCCATTTTATGAAACTATTGACTCTTCCGATTGCAAAATGTTGGGATATGCGTGCGGAAAATATTTTCACTGAATAAGGATACACATTGGACCTTACATCCCTCTACTACGTATTGCCATATAAATTTAATAACGATACTTTATCTATCATCAGCGAAATATTGCGAAAGTTGAAGTATAACAAATACGATACATATATACACTTAACCCTTTCAGACCTGAATTATTTCCAAGAAGAAAGGTATTATTTTTGAATTTATTTGTCATTTTTAGATATATTTATACGCATTCCACTAATATACTTTGAAATTTATGACTTACAATTAGTTAAAATTTAATGATATGTCCAATATTTTTAACTGTCACTAAAGATAAAGTTACGAATTGAAACTATTTTTGATATTTAATTACGCATATAGAAAACTAAAACAACATTTGTTCAATGATTGATATATATATTATATATAAATTGATATATATATATATATATATATCTTCTATTATATATAGATGCTTCTCCGGATTCATTCATATATATAGATAGGTATATAGATATATAGGATACAAATTCACAGCCTAAACCACAAGCGTGATTGAGTTCAAATGTTTACTGCGTATTGGCCATAACAATTAACCGCCAGAAAAATTGTGATTTTGATCCTCAGTGTCATGGGTTCGATTCCAGAGGGCCCCAAAGTCCCGATTTTTCCCGTTTAAATGCATTGCTTAGATTTTCGGGAATTTTTAAAATATACTTCCCGGATAGGTAGAGAAATAAAACTCAAGGTGCCTTTACTTATGGTCATGATCTATCGAAAACATTAATGACCTTTACAAAAAATATCCTGGGTTCGATGCTAGGACGATGCAAAGATCTGGCCTTTAAAATACATGGGAGCTGTTTTTCATTATTTTTTTTGATGCACTTCTCGAAATAATAGGAAGTTCGTGCTTAGCCGGAAAGTGTAAGGTAAGAATTGGTTTAAGAAAAAAATTTTCATAAGACCGTACTATTCCTGGGTTCGATGCCAGAGCACATTAACATTTCTCTCATAAGGAATACAAGGGAAAAGTAGGACGTCGTTTGAGGCAGTTAAAAGCAATATTTCTGCTTGAATTTGCATATGTAGTTAGAGATGGTGATTTTCAGTTGTGCTGCATAGAAAGAATTGCCAAAAAGACCCGGGTTCGATGCAGGGTGGTAAATATATCCCCCATATATAATACATTGGGTTAACATTTCATAATTTTTTTTATGCATTTATCGATATGATTGGTAGTTCTTTCTCACATAGAAGATGTATATTAAGATTTACTTTATGAAAATAAAATAGATAGGACCATACTGTTACTGAGTTCGATGCCAGAGCACATAAAATTTTCTCTCATAAGGAATATAAGGGAAAAGTAGAACGTCGTTTGAGGCAGTTGCAGATAATATTTCTGCTTGAATTTTCACACATAGTTAGAGATGGGGAACTTATATTGTGCTGCATAGTAAGTATCACCAGGAGGACCCGGGTTCGATGCCGGACGAATAAAATGCAGCGAATAATCAGAATATTTTCAATCCATTTATTTTTCTTTTGACGGCCTTCCCGATATGATGTCGACATGAAATTAGTGTTGTCGATCTGCTTGCAGTATGCAAGCTACATTTTACTCGTATATATATATATACGAGTAAAATGTAGCTTGCATACTGCAAGCAGATCGACAACACTAATTTTATATCGGCATCATATCGGGTCGGTCCTTAATAGAAAAAAAAAGGATTGAAATATTTCTTCAAATTCGCTGAAATTTCATCGTCTGGCAATGAACCCGGGTCTCTCTGGTGAACTTACTATGCAGCACAATAGAAGATCACCGATTCTAACTATGTGTGAAAATTCAAGCAGAAATATTTGGCTACAACTGCCTCAAAAGACGTTTTAATGTTCACGAATGTAAATGGCTCTCTGGATTCGAACCAAGGACGATCTTGGAAATCTAAAACATGTTTCTAAAAGTTATTTATGATCTCTATCTATATGCCAAATTTCAAGTTTCTATATTTTTGGGAAAGGTTTGAAAATAATTCCTAAAAATCGGATCAATTTCTGAATGCAGAGACACCTGGTGTCGAAGCCAGGAAATACTGTAAGCTGTGAATGCAAAGTTTGATTTGTAAGGACTGGCTTTTCCATCATGCAAAGTTTGATGTCGATAGCATGCCGGGAAGTACCTTAATTTTGTTTCCTTTATCTCCGTAAGAAATGCATTGAGAAGTGCAAATGGCCCTCTGGGATCGAACCAAGGACCATCAGCGAACATCTAAAATTTGATTATGATATATATTCATGATATCTATCGACGTGCCGAGTTTCAAGTATCCATGTTATCGGGAAAGGATCCAAAAAAAATCTTAAAAATCGCCGTAATGCATTTTAAGCGGCCGATTTTTGCACCGACCTAGCATCGAACCATGGACAAAATTCGAAGATGTCTTTTTGATTTTCGTTGGATATGCACGGCTTCTAGCGGTCCCTCGAATTTCAATTCTCTCCTTTTCCGGAAAGGGCCTCAAAAAAAATTTTGGAAAATCCCCGCCATGTATTCTTATGGGGAAAATCGCGACTTTGGGGCCTTCTGGAATCGAACCCATGGCACCGAGGTTCAAAATCACATTTTTTCTGGCGGTTACACGTTATGGCCAATACGTCGTAAAAATTTCAAGTCAATCACGCTTGTGGTTTAGGCTGTGAATTAGTATCCTATCTATCTATCTAGGTATATACATGAATGAATCCGGAGAAGCATCTATATATAATAGATACGAGTAAAATGTTGCTTGCATACTGCAAGCAGATCGACAACACTAATTTCATATCGGCATCATATCGGGACGGACATCAAAAGAAAATAATTTAAAATATTCGTAGAATTCGCTGCAATTTAATCGCCTGGCAGCGAACCCCGGTCTTCCTGGTGTACTTACTATGCAGCAAAATAGAAGATTACCATATCAAACTATGTGTGAAAATTCAAGCAAAACTATTAGGTGCAACTACCTCAAACGACGTCCTACTATTCACATACACTCCTTATTTGAGAAATTATAATGTGCTCTGGCATCGAACCCAGGAACAGCATGGTCTTATCTATTTTTTTTCTTAAACAAAGTGTTAATATACATCTTCCATCTAAGCAAGAGCTCCCTTACATATCGATAAATGCATAAAAAAATTATGAAAAGATACCCCATAGTATTATATATGAGGGATATTTTTACCGCCCGGCATCGAACCCGGGTCTTTCAGGCAATACTTTCTATGCAGCACAACAGAAAAACACCATCTCTAACCGCGTATGCAAATTCAAGCAGAAATATTGGTTACAACTGCCTCAAATGACGTCCTACTTTTCCTTTATATTCCTTATGAGAGAAACGTTATTGTGCTCTGGCTTCGAACCCAGGAACAGTACGGTCTTATGAAAATTTTTTTCTAAAACTTATTCGTACCATACATCTTCCAGCCAAGCACGAACATCCTATCATTTCGATAAGTGCATCTAAAAAAATAATGAAAAACGGCTCCCATGTATTTTAAAGGGCAGATCTTTGCATCGTCCTAGCATCGAACCCAGGATAACTTTTGTAAAAGTCATTGATGTTTTCGAAAGTCCAAGACCATAAATATAGGCACCTTGAGTTTTACTTCTCTACCTATCCGGAAAGTATTTTTTTTTAATTCCCGAAAATCACGGCAATGCATTCAAACGGGAAAAATCGGGACTTTGGGGCCCTCTGGAATCGAACCTATGACACTGAGGATCAAAGTCTCTTTTTTCCTGGGGGTTTCACGTTATGGCCAATATGTCATAAAAATTTCAGATCAATGACGCTTGTTGTTTAGGCTGTGAATTTGTATCCTATCTATCTATCTATCTATATAGGTATATATATGAATGAATCCGGAGAAGCATCTATATATAATAGATATATATATATATATATATATATATATATATATATATATATATATATATATATATATATATATATATAATCATCCTCTCCGACAAGTAACGATCAAATAAGACGATAAAACCACATACTTTCCTTGTTATTCTTTCATTCTCAGAAAAAAATTTATACGACTGAGCAGATTTCCTCTTAACTTTATTTCTATTAAGAATAAAAGAAAATAGGAAAGTGGAAATAGACATTCCGATTGCTCATTGTGCTACCCTAATCCAATCGTAAATCCGCTGGAGGATTTCTGACCGTTCCGAATTTTCCCATATTGCCTATTATCCCGTCTTCATTCTATACTGCCCATTTTGAACCTTTCGATTTTTTCTTGATGCGTCTCCATTTTTCGACGTCTCGGCCACTTGGGTTTCTTATTTATCACCACTCTGCGCCACAGTTAAGACGATAGATTCTGGGCTTGTATACGGCTTTCTCCTCCAATTTTCCCAGCGCTTATTGAGAGAGCTTATTGGATTTTGATGGTGTGCTTGGGCGCACATGTATCGGAAGGGACGGTCCTGACAAGGCGATATTTACTTTGGATGATTAGGGACGATCATCTCTCACTACAGACGCCTCTTACCATGATTTGAACCCATACGTCGATATTGTTATGCGACCGTTATGAAGTCATCAATCACTTGAATAGTTAATTATCTCACCCTTGCTCTGATCTTTGCGGGTTCCTGAATGCAGCTCTGTGAAAATTAATGCATTACATTGTTCTAATAGCATATGTTGCTTTAAGAATAGTCGGCGTGTTAATATTAGATGGTTAATGGTGCATATTAATTCAATTTTAGTAATAGTCGGCTTGCAAGTACTTTAAGGAACAACAATTAATCATTAATAAATAGTTTAATTACTTCCAATTACGGTTTTTTACGATACTGTTATATTTACCTCAACAGCTGTATAATCGTTGCGCGAAAATGAAGAGATGCAATATGGCTAATATTATGTAGTTTCCTGAGTTATTGTTGATTTAAGGAAAACTTATCTTCGTATCACTGAAATTTATTTAATTCTCTAAGATATCCAGGTCAAGCAAAAAACTCGCCTTAGCTCCTGAGATGATACATTTTCATAGATTTAAGAAATGTATAATCTCAATTTATAAAATATAAGATATATGAATTAAAGAGTTTATGGTTCATTGTTTCTGACAAAAACGAATATGATTCATCATGGCAAAATTGACATTCACGAGACAGTAACATTTGAAAAATATTTCGTTATGATTTTTCATTACTTACGATTTTAATCGACATGAAATCAACCCTCAGTTGTCAGTAAATCGTGTTATTTTTGAGATTTCGGCTTGGTCGTTCCCTTTATTCTATCAATAAACCCTCATCTTCTCAAAGCCACCGTTTCAAATGTATATTGTGATTCATGTTCAGGGTCAGGTGTCTTTCCATTATTGGTATTACCTTTGGCGGAAAGAATGACTCCCATGAGAATCCGAAACTTAGAGGGATCTACGTAGGCTTCCGTTACCAGTTTACTGAAAGGACCTAAAAAAGCTGCAGCTACTGCACCTGGTTTCTATTGGGCGAGTGTTCTCACGCCTTTGCGATCGTCGCTAAGCTTCTTTCATGGATTGCTGGTCATTTCATCCTTCTCTTTCAGTGTTTTATATTCACTTCTCAATGGCTATGCTTCTCTTCGTATAATCTAATAATTCCTCAATAGATGAATAAAGGTACAACTTATACACATTCCCGCAAACTTTATTCTTACGCAACCAAGTTTCTACGCTTAAGGATTGCTCTAATATCCCCTTGAAATGACCTTAAACTCTATAAAACAGTTTAATATGCATATATTAACATTACGTATGTACTGAAATAATTAGGTAACATTTATCCTCATTTAATCTTGGTTTTAATTCACTCAAATTAGAGATAAATTTGAACATTTTAATTGTAAATGAAAGCCTTTAGATACATTTGTACCTGTAGTTGTTGTATTTAGTTAAGAAATATTGCCAACTTTTAATTTATATTTTTTTAAATCATTTTACATTCACATGACGAAACCATAAGTAAATTTGGCTTTCAATAATCATCGAAAAATAATTGTTACCTTTTAAATGAAAATGTTTAATTTCATCGGCTGAACTGTTGAAAATATTCAGCTAATATATCACACAATATTTCCCTTTTCTGAAAATAAAGTCCGTCAATTATAAGAGAAAACAAGCAAAACAATTACCAGTTGCTAACAACTTGTTGATAGGACGAATCTCCGTCCACGAAATGATTAGCTTTTACAGCTACACTTCCTGATACTCGCAATGGCGTTAAAGATTATGCGATTGCTGTTGAGTTATGAATTATGGGCAATGAAAGGCATCGTGCAATCAGCGCTAAACAAAACAGAGTTATCTCCGTTCCTGTTCTCTTTATCTTATCCTATCTCCCATAAAATATCCTCCCAATCCTCAATTCTCACTACTCCTCCGTTCCTCGTGTTTCACAATCCTACCAATTAGTGGTTATCTAGATGAATTTTAGCAGTTTTGGGTTGTAAACATAAACTAAATATCACCTAGAGTACTTAAATTACAAACTTTACTAGAGAGCTCCGATGCTCTACATAATTCTCGTCATAAACGGAAATCTGCATTTACTTACGTCATAACAAGAAAAATGCAAACAATAGTCTTTCATTACATCGTCGCAACTCGTGATAATTACGCATTCTAAGGAATCAGCATGAATTCCATTTGTTTTACTTGTTACAACTACTTTTTGCTGCACCCGAGTTGAAAAGATTTTACAAAAGATGAAAGATATTTTACGCTACGTGTAAATTTCATTATTGAAATTCTTTTTAAAGTGAGGAAGAGAACGTTAAAAATTATTCGATACTTCCGTATATAGATTTGATGAATACGTAATTCGTTGAACTAGAAACAGAAATATATTTTTTTCTCTTTTACAAGAGAAGTTAATTCCATTAAAAAGCCATCAAACCATTTTATGTCGAATTAATATGAATATTAATTTGATATTTACGCCTGGGGAGTTCATATAAGAAATGAATTCATAAAACTTAATCCAAGAACACCTTGACCTCAGAAGTGATATTTTATCTACCGCGAATCTTGTAATGGAAGTAAATAAAAACAATAACTCTGAGGACATTCAGAAATAGACTGGAGGTTTAAACACACCACTGTAATGTAGATTGAGTACAGATAATATTGTTTTACCTCTTGTTTCACAAACAAACATTGATACCTACGCGATGAATAATAAACTAATATTTTACGCGATAAAATAATAACTCAAAAGTATGTCAAGGTATTAAAGAGAGTAAGTTAAATATAAAGGGAAATGATAATAATATTAATAACTTTTATTCATCCAAAGACATATATATGCATGTACAGGGCAAATAATAAATAATCACAATTACACAACACCGTAAAATTTACTAATAACAAAACACTGTCAAATAACTAATGTAGTAGGCATTTTGTTAAAAAATTACAATTAATTACGCTTCGATGATGTATATAATAAAACTTTTAAAAAATTGATGGATTATTCAGCAGGAATTTAATTTTCTTCAAAATTTCATCACTTATTGTTCCAATTTAACATTTAAAATGTAAGAATTTATTTTATATAAACAAGCAAAGATGTTGCGCAGGCTAAGGCCTGCCCGCTCTCCTTTTTGAATTAACCTGACGAGCACTGTAATCGCTGAACGTTATTCAGCGTCATATATTAGCTTACATTCGTAATTAAAGAGATCAACTAGAATTTATTATTCATAGTCAATTTAGGAAACTAGTTGATTATTTAATTTTTTACATTATCTTTGTATCCATCAAAATCTTATGTAAATTAATGGCTTGGTGTTCTCGGAAATTGAATAACTCTATGAAATTGCTCCAGCGTCTTCTACCTCTTTGTCGAGAGGTGTCTATGTTCCATCAGATGCATAAAACGAGGCTCAAGGCATTTTCCCTCTTAAACTTACTTCAAATACTGCTTCGGTTCTTGTGAGACGGTCGCTGACGCTAGTCGTGAGCACACATCCACTTCCGATATTACCAAGGGAGAAAAAGCTTTTAAACGTAAAACGAACGTGCTCCTGCTGTGAATTGCATGTTTTTATCTTTCTCAGCCATTGAGAAGGCTTCAACTGCAGCTGTTTTGAAGCTACGCTAATCCTGCTTCGCACATCTAAGTTTCTGAGCATCGGAGGTATTTGAGAACGTGAACCTGCAATTCTTTCTTATAACTGCGTCTTCTCCGAGACAACTTAAGGGATTTTTGAGAAATGCACGGCACATCGCGATAGTAAAACACGGTGATAGACGTCAAACTCGTATACGCTGGACGTACGTTGCAAGTGCCTTTGAAATTTCATTTTTATTTTTAATACTTCGTGCTTAAAGTGCAGCGGCTGTTTGATCAGAGAGACCGGCGACTTAAGAGACTCTTCTTATCATAAATGGCATCCGTTCACCTGGTACTGGGTTTTTATTTCGAATTATATAATTAATTAGTAAAATTATATTTACATACTGTAGTTGATACGCTGGTGAAGTAAGGAAGCTTGGGATGCAAATAAGCAGAAGTGAGGCTAAATTAATTAGACGAAACAGAATCAGGTGTAAAATTAATGTACTTAATAACGTTAAAAAAACTCCATTTCAACAAATCGTTTGCTAAACCACAAGGCAAAACCACCTTGCCTTTTGGTTTAGTAAACGATTTGTTGAAATCGATTTTTTTAATTAATTTGGTTTACCAAAGAGAAGAACCTAAAGCTAAAGACAAAATTGGATGGGGAAAAACTCGAACAGGTGGATCAATTCTCTTACTTGGATAATATTCTTCCTTGGAATAGAATATGCACAGATAAAATTCGAAAAAGAATAGAGTAGGCCAAGAAAGCATTTGTGAAGCGAAGGGAACTAGGATCTACAGGTCTCCGTTAAGAAATAAAGAAAAAAATATTGGACTATTTTATTGTATGGTTATGAAATGTGAACTACGTCCTTTTTAAGAAAAGGAAAATTAAAATACATGTTTTGAAGGTATTCGACATTTGAATGTAGGCGCAGAAGGGGAACATTAACTAGAGCTGATAGAAAAACAAACGCAGAGGTGTTGGGAATGGTCGAAGAGAGGGTTTTTAATTGAAGTAATTAAGCGTTGAAAAAGGAAATGGATGGGAAAAAAATTGAAAAGGAGAGGGAGAGTCAAGAAAATTTATTGAGAGTGGATTGCAGTGGAAAAATTAGAGAGGAAAAAAGTAACAAAATGTTATTTGAGATAAACGAACGACTAACGAAATAAATGGCAGTAAATATTAAGGCACATGAACTTTCTGAATGCTAGGACACTCATGTATAAAATTTAATTTGTATGCATAATTTTATATCTGAGACAGTTTCAATATATATTATAGTAATCGATTGGTTGGTTATGACAGTTTTAATTAGAACTTCATTAGGTATGGAAATCAGTCATCCTACTCTTTTAACCTGAAAAATTCTTATTTTACTCCACTCATTCCGAATGCAATAAGAGCTGAATGAGCACTTAACGCTGATAGGTTAATTTACAGTTCCTATCTCAATTTATTGAGACCAGAGTGTAGTATAGTTCATTCTGCCAAATATTAATTTCATTCATGAGATACCGCTAAAAATCTGTTCTATTCCTCTGAGAAAGAATGTAAAAATGCTCCTTCTGAATGATTTGACAATAGCCATGTATCAAAACAGGTTGTTTGGAGGTTTTGAAATTCCACTATCGAACTCAAGAAAAAATTTGATTAAATTTATTTATTTATTATTAAATAGTAATAAGTACTTCATAAAATTATAAAAAAGAGAGCTGATATTGTGCGCATTATTGATAGAAATCTTTAATGTAAATGACTATTTAACCATATTCTTATGTTATTAATTTTCGGATTCAATAATTAATGTGAAAATATAATATATATTGGTATTTTAATTAAAAATTCTTTTATATTCATAATTTATTTATAAATATTCTTATAGTTTACCCCTCCTTAAAGCATGAAAAATCTTTTTTGTTTTGACAATCCATCTATTCCTGTGTGAATGCGTATTTGTGACACATTCTTTGAAGTAATATGAATTTGAGTAGTCTAGAATTCTACAAAATCAATTTTGGGTCTTGCCCTAATGAGCCCACATCACTCACTTTTTCCTCTCTTGTTTTCAGCTGGTCGCCATTCAAGGATTTTGCTCCGCCACGAGGGAGTATTGCCCTCCCGGACCCCCTGGCCCACAGGGGATTCCAGGACTACCCGGAGTGGAAGGAGAGAAAGGGGAGAGGGGGGATAGGGGTTTTCCGGGCGAACCAGGCCTCAGGGGACCACCGGGAATACCAGGAGACCCGGGGCCACGAGGACCCAAAGGAGAAGCAGGATGGCCAGGTGGTTATTCTCTTCACATTTTACTCTTCCAAATCCACTCATCTCTTGGAATTTTTTATGCTTGATCGGAAGTTCAATCAATTAATGGCTAAATAAAAACAGAAAGTAAGCACTCGAACTCCCAAAATGCGATCTAAAATCGTCCCGGTTTCGCAGAAAGTTTTTCATTGCCTTTTTTATTCAGTAATGCAATTCATAATTCTTTAAAATTATACATAAAAACTTAAATAGATGATTTCATCCTATTATCCCGACTCAACTACGAGTAAGCTATTCAAACAGCAATACCAAGTACAGTGATTTTAACAACCTTTTTATAAACTAATGGTTCTATTATTTTGTTAATATTAGCATGGACAGCGGGAGTACAGCAAAATCTCTTATTTAATAAAACTTTGAGCATACAATGGTAACGTATTCAATATATTAAATTTATTGCGGTACTTAATTTTTAGAGTATATTCATCCATTTACTTTCTTTTCAATTAACGGTAAAAGCTCTTTTGATAAGGATCAACAAATTTTCGCGATATCTTTGAAGGTAGATACACTTTGCTATTGGAATTGAACGGAGCTATGATTTGGGTATCTTTAAAAGACACTTTAGCCTAATTTTCTTAATTTATTTCTTTATTGAAGAAAATATTTAGGTATTGATTCGCCTCACTTTTTACACCTAAGTACGAACTAATTTTGCAGAAAAGAAATCAAAATCATTCAAAATCATTAAAAATTTTGTGGAATTCATACAAAGGTGTTTGTTTTTTATTTTTGGTGTTTTTTTAATTTTGTAGACACTATTTCCCATTGTGTGACCACTAATTATCAAGGGCTCGGAAATAATGCTAATCGATATTCTCTTAAAGAATGCTGCTTTTCCAAACGTGGCTATCTATTTTTTCAAACGTGTTCTACGGAAAGCCGCTTGAGAATTCCTCCATTATCCACTGTTTTGGTGAGCGTCGTTCTACTCGCCCTAGGCATTACCATCTCTGCATCCCACTGCCTCTACTATTACTATTATGAGCTACTTGTAATTTCAACAGTCTTAATCGGAATCTAAGATTTAACCATATCCTCCATAAATCGGGTTCTGTGATGCTAAAATAATTAACGTGGAAACGGTTTAGGAATTTTTAGCAAAATCCCTTTCTAAAGAAATATTTAACAAACTTCTACATTAATACATCAGGTTGGAATAAGCATCTCACGCAAAGCACACGACATTCATTAAGTTGATTTTGCAGAAAGAAGTAGAGGCAATTTTTTCCTCATATTTTTAAAAGTTTTTTGGACTAAAATCTATAATTACTGCCACCGCGCGTCCTGTACATACCTATATAAAAAAAGTTATTATTGGAAATTTATGTATATTTAGTTATCTTTTCCTAATGTAACTTTTCGTCAGTCGTGCCTCAAATCTGAACCTCAAAACTCGATCGTTTTATTACAACAGTATTTTTTGGCCAAATTTCATTAATAAGTTGAACTAATTATAAAAATTTACCTAAGCTTATTTGAAAAACGAATCACTTTTTATGAATTTTCTCTGTTCATGCTGAATCCCATTCGAGAATAATATATTGAAAGCCTTTCGGTTTATTAGTTGTTGGTTCAAATTTTTCCAGTGTTAAGAGTAAATTTAAATAGGACTCAGATTAATGCAAAATGTGGTAATTAAATACTTAGTTCATAAAATTATGGGTTATTCTGACAGCAGTCGATTACATTCTTAACAATTTACTCTTTCCCGTTTAGAGATAGGCTATTCTGGACAAAAAAATTCAATAATTGAATGGCATAATGAATTCCTCTTATTTTCGCTTCCATTCCTCACTTAGTTAATGAAACTTTAATGTGTCTCCTAGACAACTATTATTTTCGGCTTCTTTACTTAACCCTGTGCAACTAGCTTTCCGCATCCAATTAACCTGTAGGGCACGGAAAGTATAATCGTCGTGTCTACACCAAACAGAAGAGAATCAACACCTTTACCCTCTTTGTCTACTCGTTTAGATCTAACTAAGTAAACGTTATTATCCTTTTGAGAAAGATCTCAAAGGAGAAACAACTAAAAAGTTTGGTAATAAACCATCTGTAAATAATCATCATTTAATCATCTTTTATTCTCTGTATCCTCCACCTTACTTTATACTCTCTTTATTGTTCCTTATAAACCAAAAAAATCCCGATTTCATCAATTTTATATTTTTACCGTGCATCGATTTTTTTAAAGGGAAAGTCAAGATATCCGTTCATAGTGTTTTTCTCTTCCATTACCACTTCGAGAAAGGAGAGATTTCATAGCGAAGTAAGAGAATTTAGAGCAGCTCCTAATCCTATGAATGTAGAGATTTTAATCCTCTAATAGATTTCACACTTAAACTTTAGCGAGCTTTCTTCTTTGGTAAACCTTTGCTTAGTCGCTGTATTCTATTGGGAAGGATCTCAAACGAGATTCAACCAAAAAGTTTGGTAGTAAATCATCTCGCATAAATAGCAAACAGAGAATTGATAGCACTTTCTGCAGCATTGCTTTTTACCCGATCCGAAGGCGTCAGACGCTGCTTAACAGGTCTCGGTAAAGGGAATAATTCAGGGGAAGCGGCGGAAACTTCAAAGGTGCAGGGAAGACGAAATGAGCGGGGTTAAGTTTCCCGCGAGAAGTGCAGAAGAGGGTTATTCAGAGAGACTGGGATCTAAGTCGCAAGAGAATAGAGGGAAATTTGTTTCTCCGAGAGTCTTTAATATTCATGGTGTTGATAATTTGTTGCGCCCCGGGCTGGTTGGCGAAATTAAATCTCCATAAGGGATGAGTGATGGCGCGACTTGAGCCAAGGAGTGAGTTGGTAAAGATGTTCGTCGGAATAAAAGAAATCAAGTATCTTTCGCTGTTCAAGAAATTTAAAGAATTCGTGACCTCTCAGAAACTCGATGGAACTCTTTTGCCCGGAAAAAGTGTGAAATATACAGTTTAGTTCCTTCTTGAGTGCACTTGATTTTTTAAAAGGACTTGTTCCTCTAAAAGAACTATCATTACTGCTTTGTGTTTGAACATGAAAGTAAGGTCCTCTGCAATACAAACTCATTTTCAACTATAGAAAAGCTTCTTGCCTAAGTTAAAATTAAATTTATCTTTATTGAGCGCAAAATCATGAGTATTGCAACTAAGCAAATTGGAACCAAATACTATGCTGAATACATATGCTTGTCTAGTTTCTGTAACTTTTGCGTAAGGAATTAACTATTTAAGAAAAATGTATAATAATTTAATTATTTAAATTTTTGGTATACAGTAGAACCTCGATCTATCGTTTTCAAAGGGACCGAGAAAAAAGGCGATGAATGCGGGAAACGATCAAAACGGGAAATGTAGACTCAGCTAACACTATTAAAATGAATACATAACGAAAGTTTATCCAAAGAAAACCCCTAAAGATTTCGAAAAAAAACGTACTGAACTCCTAGAGACAGTAAAAACAGGGTGAAATATGCCAGTAAACTGAGATGGACAAACAGGGCTCGTACGCTCACCCATGTGAAAGCTCTCCAATAAGATACAATGTATTAAAACAGCCCCGGATGTGTTTAAAAAATCGGTCGTTTTGAGCAAGTGCTAAGACAGTCTTAAAAAAAGTTCATGCCAAGCTCTCAAAGAAAATTTTTGTCGCAATTCCTAATATATTGTCTTTCTTCCTCGATTGGGCCAAAACTCTGCACGATGGATGCGGGAAAATAATATTTCGATGAACGATGAATGCGGTATTACTTTACATGTCTCCTTATGGGCCTAAGTCGGGACTATAGAAAATAAACGATAAATCCGGGAAAACGACAAATGCGGGAACGATGGATCGGGGTTCTACTGTATTAGAATCAATCTGCACTTTATGAACGTAAAGCTTCTAGTATAAAGCAACTTTAAAAAGTCAAAAGTTTTCATTCCTCTGAAAATCAGATAAAATTATATATTACAATGTGCATACGATACTCTATTATCTTCAGATTAATTCACAGTTAACATGGAAAATTAACAGAAGTGAAATCAATAGGAGTACCATCAACTGTCGTTGTATCTAGACTACTGGAGGTTCAAGGCTATAGTCTAAAAGTTTTGTGTAGTTTAACATAAACAAATGTTACAATTAGATTCATTATTATTCATATATTCTTAATGTTCGACAGCCCTTTATTTTATTATTCAATTATTAGTTATACATTATATTTTTCTCTATCACCTCATTAAACGAGAAGTAGAACGTTATCATAAGAAGTTGATGGGTAAAAAATTTCTTACGGAATAAATTACCTTATTTTTCACATCATCTTCACCCTCTGATCTAAGACACTGGTACATCGTAGGGAGAGAAGTATGCAAACAAATAAATAATAAGGATTATATATATGATTTTCTTTTTGATCTGATTTAGTTAAAGAACCGAATGTCACGAGCTGGTCGTTGAATTAATATTCGCAATCAAAATCTGGGACAGGAAAGGAAAGGGGGTTTAAAGTGATACCATGTAGCGTAGAGAAGGGACATTTTTTTTTTGCAAATGTTCGGATATAGACCGGAAATTACGTTTCAGAGTATCCATTCATCCATTCAGACACATTTGGAATCGTGAAATAGCAATTTGAATTTTAGATGGCAATGCCACGACCGACCATGCGTATCTATTGTTATCCATGAAGCTCGTCAGCTGGCAATTACTACGTATGGCTGGGATGAGAGGGGAGAGCTGCATGAGCGCAAGTAATTAACCGAGGAAGTATTAAGAAACCTAATACCCTCCTACTTCTAGAATCTAAGATTTTTAATTGCTGCAAGAGATAACATATTAGAGTCAGCTCAAATTTCCCCCCTGTTATAACATATCAAATATAGGTTTCAGCTAGTGATGCCTGTTATTACTAGTGTAAATTTCATGTAAATATTCGATACGTTTTTTCTTTGCTTAGATTTTTTATTGGAATTTATCGTATTTTATTTTTTCACGCCAAGAGATTTTAAATAATGTAAAATTTTGAATATTTAATTAAAGTTTTATAGGAATAGTCGTAATTGCATATCGTAGATCTTTATTGCTTCATTTATTAAGTAGGATTTAATGTTAATTTGAAAGTATTCTGCAATAGAAAACCAATAATTACGTAGCACAATAAGGTCACAATCCTAAGAAGCCATATTATGAAAAAAATATTGATCACAAAATGAAAATAAAATATTTCAAAAATATAAAATTGTAGACAAAAAGGTTAATTCACTCATAAAAATGCACAGATTCTTCCTTTAAGCATAAAAATGTGTCATTATTTTTAATTCATAAGAAATAAACTCCCAATGTAGATTCTACCATCGGGAAATAATTTAAGTACATTTCAATGTCTGATAAAGAAACGATGGAAGAAATTCAAGAGAATACTTTTTTGTAGCAGAGTCACATAAAGCAGTTTCTGTCGACTTCACGATACATGTTATTATATTTATTTTCTCAACATCATCTGTTTTATTTTCCTCCTTCATTATTATCATTTAAAATCAAAATAATCAAATTTAAATCTTATATTTTTACCATGCGTTGATATTTTTCGAATAGAAAATAAAGATATATCCTGTCGTTAATGTGTCCTATTTCATTTCCACTTCGAGTGTGGAGGCTTTGAACACTTCCACTTTATTCAGAACTTTAATTTGGTCACAGTATTCTGTATGAATCTTTTAATCCTTTTTTGTATGTATGTATCTTTCAATCATAATATGAACACTTTTTCCTCTTGATTTAATTTTCTAGCATTACTCACCACATTGTGGCAATCTTTCTCACTTTCCACAGGTTCTCCGGGGTTGGACGGTCGCGACGGAGTCCCTGGAGAGCCTGGCCTTGACGGCATTCCTGGAAGAAGTGGTTTGGATGGTGTTCCTGGTATTGATGGTTTGCCAGGACTCGATGGAATCCCCGGAAGGTCAGGAACGAATGGAACAGACGGTGAGTCTCTCACAATGATCCTCAGACTACTAGTTAAATATTTATTTAAACTCGATAGAAGTAAAAATCATTCCCGTACATAAAAATGACGAGTTATATTCAATATTACAAAGTTAAATGTTTACAAAATCAGAAAGGGGGCAACAAAATTAAGGTCTCCTTGAGCTAAAGTACACTTTTCAGGATATACCGAGTTACCTAAAACAGTACAACTACATAAATAGGAATAGTATCATAATTAATGGAATATAGTTGGGAGTTGAATAACAGAGTTATACATATATTACAATTCTTGAATGACACCCAGATTGCTTCCTTCTTATCCATAAATATTTCCTAGTTTTTTTCATGAAAATAATTCTCTAGAACGAGATAATGCCCACGAGTAATTCCATTTTCTTCAATATCATACTCAAAATGTGCTTACCATGAAAATGTACATTGAATACTAATAATGCATTTGATACTAACTGTTTGCGATTGAGGAAAGAAGGAAAATGACTTTTCGTTTACCTGAGCTCCTTTCTTCAGCATTTACTACCCAAAATAAATTTTATCTTTTCTTACCTTCCTAGAATTTCCGATTACTATTAAGATTTCCTACTTCTCCCCACCTTTTTCATTCCTTTGTCTCCGTAGACGATGAATGCGACACCTTTTTCTTCTCTTTTCCAACCAATTTCACTCGCAGAGACCGCCACCGTCCAGGTGACTGATTACCACTACGGCAGAGATGGATCCTTCTATTCTCTTACTCATTTTCTCCAATCTTCGTCTCTCTCATTCGCACCTATTCAATTCCATCGCTCTCTTTATTTCTCTCAAACACTATTTTTCTCCTTTCAGTTCATTTCTCTATGCATTCATTTCCCTCTTACCTCTCTCCTTACTCTCCTTTCAGTTCCTTTCTGTGCATTTATCTCCCTCTCTCTTTATCCTTATTTCTTTTGTCAATGACTCCGTTCGAGGCCGCTACACATTCAGGGACGACCTCAAGCCTTTTTCAGTATCCTCTCGTGCTGCGACCGCTTAATACTTTCTTTGATCCCCCGATTATTTTCCCTTTACCCTCTTACGGTATTCTCTTATTCTCCCTGAATAGCTCTTTCACGCCCTAGCATTAACCTTCGCAGTACACCCACACGTACGGCTTCACATCCAAAGATCCTCCGCGATCCCTCGTTTATCCAAATTATCAATTAGACTTCACCTTTGAAAACCAAGCAATTTTTTCACCTGTCTTTGGATTCCCGTTTTCTATTCAATTTCTGTTCCATACTTTGTGTATCTTCCGACCTCTTACCTTTCGTTTACTGCACGTCATCTCCTCCCACTAACGGTATTACAAGATTTATAACAGAGCTTTTGGGTAATTTACCATGGTTATCTCGTAAATCACGAAGAGTCTACATCTAATGCTCCCAACTTACGAAGTAGTACTTCATGAAGATGAGCCATAGTAATTTGGATCTGAAATTAGCGCCTAATAAGCCGTGAGCTATTGCGCAGTTTTAGAGAATAATATATAACACCTCTGAATTCGTAATAAAGCAATGGTTTATAGTATTTATTGCTTTCCACATTTGAGGACCATTGAATATCAGTTATAGATTAATTTTTTCATTATTAAACAGAGAGAAAAGGATAATTTCATGGAATTATTTACCTAAAATCTTATTATTATCCACTTTTCAATTCTCTTTTATCCCTTAACCCTTCCTTTAAACTGTTTTCCCATTTTAATTCACTCATTAATTCCATTCATCAATCTTTGCTGTTTAGCTTAATTCGTCGTCTCGTTATTTGTTTTTTAATCTTTTCCCTCATAATTTATTTCCATTTTCTTTATTTTTGTTTTCATTATATTTTCTCTCGTTTTTTACGTACATATATTTTATTCAATTATTTGGTTGCATTTCCATGCTCCTTTGTTAATATTTATACATATGTTTATTTCTATTTATACTTGTTTTCCACGTTGTTGTTGCGATTCATTGTAATTTGTCAAATTGGCTGTTTATGAATCAAATTTAAATATACAAATAAATTACAAACCTGATTTTACCCAAAAGAAATATATTATAAAATGGAAAGGGGCTACTTTGCTCGTAAAAGTGTGCATCTATGAGGATTTCAAAGAGAAAACGGACACGAAAGCGTTTTACGTGCCCGTATCTATTTAGAAGCATAAATAGGATTATTTTTAACAGAAAAGAACGTTCATTTCAATTTCTTGGTAATTATTTTAACTTAAGCTGAGGTTATCTGTTTCATTCAGCCGAGTTCTTTTTTAATTTAAAGCTCTAAATGTATTTAGATTCTCGACTGTGATACTGCATTTACGTACCTCTAACTCTTGCATACATGATGTTTTATTTAATCCTTTCGGAGATTTAAAATCAAAGAGAACGAACGTGCTTCTTGCAAAAAACTTTTTTCTTCATTTACAACTAATCTCCTACTCGAAATGTTGTAATTTCTTTAAATGTAACTTTCGTGACTTATCTGTTTATAGTAACATTCCTGCATGGTAACGGATTCAATTTTTCTGCTACTTTCGTAGTCTTGTTGTAAACTTAAATTTTATTTCCAACCGTTTATCATTTATGATAATAGCCATTTTTCTTTCTTGTATTTTTATATTTATAATTTATAAGGAGTTGTTCTAAACTTTAAACTGGTTGAATACCTTCATTTTTTCGCGGATCATTCCCCTTTATGCTTCGTCCTTTCTTGCAGCTGAATCTCATATGCCATTTTTTGCCATCCGATTTGCCCTCCCTCTATTGCTTCATTTCCTCTGGAATTCAAAATCAATAATCAATAACTGGGTCTAGGAATGAAGATCTCATTCTATTGAGAAGGAGTTATCGAGGATCTTTTTATTATTAAATGGTAATTCCTGAGCTCAATGGCAGGAAATATGCGCTTCCCTGAGAAGAAAAATCTATTCTTCACGTACAATCAACCCCAATTCTCTTTTGAATGCGATAAATTTGCTTATGCCAAACAATGTATACATTTTAAATTTGATTTAATCCTTTCTCTTGAATTATTTGTATTAATCTGTTTCGAGTAAGATGTCTGAAGATACTTATTAATTAATTAATAAATCATTTATTCCTACATTCACTCTTATAAAAGTTGAGGCTTTATTGTTGTTATTACGATTTTGCGTATTTATTTTAGCGAAATATTTGCCTATTACATACCGTTATAAAATATTTAATGATAGATGTATACTTTTCCACATAAACTTAATAAGATATTATTATCATTGTTATTATTACTTTCTCCCTAAACGTAGTATAGAGAAAGTATTGTATTCGCAAAAAAATTCGACCTCTAGATTTCGACGGAAATATATATTTTGTGGCCCATAGAGTTCATTTTCGCTATTTTCCCGAACATGTCTGTGTGTCTGTCTGTCTGTGGTAAAAACGTTTGTGGGCGTTCTTTCTTAAAAAGTAATTATCCGATCATTTACGAAATTCAGGTTTAGTATTTTCCTAACAATGCAAAGAGTTGATTAGTTTTTGATGAATATCGCATAACCGGAAGTTCCAGTTTCACCGGAACAAAACTTTGTTTCTCTAATATCTCTGTCAGAATGCAATGTAGGTTTATACAATTACATACAAAAGTTATAGATAAAGTACTTTACTACAATTTTTGTATGAAACATTTTTTCGTGACACTGATTTTTTAGGAGTTATTCCTCAAAAATGGCTAACTGGAAGTTGTTGTTTATCCAGAAATGGAAGTTTTCATTCATATCCCTGTCAGAATGAAATGTAGGTATGTACAATTATGTACAAAAGTTATAGATAATGTATTTTACTACAACTTTTGTATGAAACATTTTCCTGTAAGGCTTATTGTTTTGGAATTATTTATATATTACCGGCATAGGCTTCTGTTTTCAATAAATATGGAGAAAGTCATGTGTTGGCCACATCAGATTTTTTTATGTGGAAAAGTACACATATATCATAATTTATGTTTTTCCACAACATCACGGCCGCATCCATCGATTGCGTTATAAAATATTTTATTATTTTCTATTAGATAATATTTGTTTTTCTTCAGTAATATTTCCGTCTAATTGTTATTTTACATAAGCCGCATGATACCTCCTTTTCAATCTCTCGATTCCCCGATTCTTTTCGTGCAACCTATGCGGGATAATATTCCAGCCCGCCTCTTCTTTTCATGCAGCTCCCCGCAGACTGCTTTCCCATCTTTCGGCTTCCTCTCCTCCTGCTTTCACTCTCCCATCCTCCAGCGACTCAAGTATCCTCTCCACCCCGTATGCAATGAGCACTAAATTAAATAAAAATCCTCCGTCAAGTCCTTCCTGAATCGCCTCGCAATTACGGAGTCCCTCCCCCGTCTCACACCCCTCTTCATCACGGTCATTTCTCACCGTCTCTCCAACTTTCTGGTCGCGGGAGTAAGAACCGGCACCAGCGTTAGTCTCCTTCCAAAGGCCGCAGTCGTGTGGAATGAGAGAGGCCTTTTAAAATTCCTCGGCGTGACCTCTTCTCGCTCTTCCGATGCGAGTCCTCATTAGCGATCGGAAGGGCAGATTGCGCCACTTTACCTTTAATTTACGTGAATTTCATCGAGAGATTTCGAAATCGCGTTTTTTCGTCTTTGAGAAAAGGGTAAACTCCTTGGGAAGATGGGGACTATTGCGGTTCTTCATTTCATACTACCATCCGGTTCAATACAAAAGGGTTTTGTGCTGCACTTTCGTTCAAATTTCGATTAACTATTATTTTATTGAATATCGATAGCGTCAATTAATTTCTGTAGTTTTTATAAGTGGCTGAATTTGGGTCATCTCTTTCAGAGGTGGAGGTTTTAAGGTAAGGGAGTCAGTGAGTTCTTTTGGTTATAGATTAAACTCATACATGACCCATCATAGATAACGTGGAGCTCTATCTTCCTCAGGTTATAAGTATCACTTTTCATATAGTTATGTTTCTTGCCCCAAATTTAGTTCCAGTGATTTCGATGTAGTTATCTTCACCGTATTACTCTTATAATTCTGCGGGATTCTATTTCTTTGCAAGCAATGTTTTGCGTTTAATTCATCTCATGAGTTCTTCTTATCTTCTTGCTTATCATTTATTATTATCTCAGAAATTGCCTTTATTTTATTCGAATTATTCATGAAAGTCGGAAAATGGATTATATCTGCTAAAGATGTGGAAATAAAAATATATTAATCTAGGAAATAACAAGATACAGTATTTTTCCATATGAATTTTCATTCGAGACCAGTTTCGAAAGCGTGCTTAAATCTTCAGGCATATCGTCATATCAGGCAAATCATCTTCAGGCCTGAAGATATAATCATGGTCGCGAATGGGATTAATGTAGTTTAAAGGATAACGTTAGTGGCACAGCTACATGCGAGAACAAAGGAATAAAATGAATATTATTTTTTATGTCTGTATCTGTCAATAAAGTACTCAGCCCGAAGGCCGGTTGGTACCTCACCCCCTCCGGCATATACTACTAAAAGCATGCAGAGAGGAATGATGCTCGCTTGGCAGGATGAGGAGTGAGGTAGTTTGCAATAAATACATATGTAATTATTTCCGTTTCCAAAAAAAGAACAAAGTGAGGCAAATAACTAAAACAAGAAAGATAAACGGTATTTTTTAAAAATTATATGTCAGAAAACTTATAAAGGTAAGATTTATGTTAAATATTCATAAAAATTTATCGGTTGATTATTATTTGCAGTGAAATATTTTAATTTATTCCTTTGACTGATAATTTTAATAGGACGATATATGTTTTAAATGCACTTTTAATTCACTCATTATATTATTTCACAAACCCGAAGAATTTTCTCCCGTAAATTCGATTTTTAGACGCATACCGCATAGGAGAAAATTTATGGACAAATTATCTTTTCCTCATAGCCTATTTCTCAATTAAGAATGCCCGTCCTCTCTGGATATATGAATGATCACGATGCCCATAAGCTTTGGAACACTGAGAAAATTTGAACTACCCTCAAGTTCAAACGAGGAAGGCTTACGCAAATACTGAAATTTCAACAAAAAATAGACATTAAAACGGTCGCATATTTTATTAGCCTGTTCTTTAAGGATCCATTTTCTAAAATTTTAAACGCGCGTTGCTACCGGTTTTTATAAACTCCTTGGAAACTTCCGTTTCGAATGTATCTCTTTCACGAATGGCCTCGCAGGTTAAATTTCGTTTAAGTGGAAAAAAATATCATTCGCTCGTAGGTTTATATAAAAAGCGCTTTCGAAGGGGAATTACGCCCTTAATGGCCATTAATGCAATTCTAGGTAGGAATATAACGAGTTATCGGAAATCTGGTAGGGGTGAAATTCCACCCAGAATCCCCTCCCCCTCTGATCGTTTCCCGTCACAAGGAAAATATTTCCCCACCACACGCCGCTCTAGCTAATCTTCTAATTTACATGTGATTCCCAAATCCCTAAATCCCTCATTCTCTCCCCATCCGTCTTTTGGTCCCCTCTTTCGATTTGCATCCCTTAACTCCTGTCAAAGCGCATCCACAATCCGACCAAAGAGGAAAGAGGCCTTTACGCAAAGGCATCACTGCACGCACCCCGCCGCTCTCCCTGGGAATTTTAATGAGAAGGGAGGAAACTGGAAGGTTCAATCTCTGCATGCATGATGCCTGGATATGCAACTGGCGAGCGTGTTGGGGGAATGGGAGCGGAGATATAGTGGACGTAAGAGGTTTGCACGAAGGAGGGATTGTGGGTATGAAAGACTTACGGTGGGACCTGATTCGGATGAATATGGTGATGGGAAAGAGATTTGGGGTCCAAGGAGATTTAAAGGAATGATCGACCTTCAAGGAACCAAAGTCATGACGTGATGACCCGATGCCGAATATGATTTATTCCGGGGTATATCTCGGTCAAAAGGTTCTGAAGTGGCGCAGTGCAGCGTATTCCACTTCTCCTCCTATTATTACGGGGTATAAAACCATCTGCAGGAGAAAATTACGCATCGTAAGAGGTGTACTCGAATGAGATTTCTTCTGCAAGGAAATAAAATTTGGAACATGGCTAGAAATGGTTCATTGATGGTTCATGAATTTGAGGTTAAAAATCTCCAGTAAGCCTCTTTGTCGGCGTTCGTCGTCTCATTCATCGGTGTTTGGAGAAAACGAGAGAGGACACCGCACTTTAATGACACTCTATGCGCATTTCGAAATCAATGCCTTCTTCTTCGCCTTTCTTTCTGTACCTATTCACTCCTGAAGAAGAAAGCATCCCTTTCGAAATGCGCATAGAGTGTTATGAAAGTGCGATGTCCTCTCTTTTTTCTCCGAACTTCGGTGAATGAGACGAGGAACTCCGAAAAAGATGGCTATTGGAGATTTTTAACCTATTTTGAAATAATTTTGGAATCTCGATGTCATTTTATACTAAATTACTTAAAAATCTGCAGTTTTCATTTCCATTTAGATTCATTACCATACTCGTTCAAAATGTATTATATACAAAAATGTTGAGGATCTAACTAACAAAATATAACCTCCTTTTTTATGTAATCAATAGATGTAGTTAATGATAAGTGAGTACAACTATTGATAATATAAAAACCAGCCATTGAAACCATTATACCTCATCGTTATCAGTTTAGACTGATAAACCTTACCGTGTTTATAAAAATATTCCTATTAGATCCACAAAACATGCACATGCCTACTTGACCTGTTTTGGATAACTATAGCTATAAATACACGATTTCGGTGACTGCAGTGAGCTTTTATAGATATAAAATTTATATTTTATATTTTTAGTTCACTTTTGGGGAATTTATTATAACGAAAATCTTATAAGCTTTAATTGATTACAAAAAATATTTGAATTCCTCGCTGTACAATACTTATAAAGCATTTCATTTGGTTACCAAAAATAAAATGAGTATGGCATGTGATATTTGTGAACTCATTTATTCTTCTTAATTAAATCAGTTACACAATGGGTCACATGTTTGAATGTTAGATGTAATTAGAAATAAAAAATGTTGTTTCAACCAGAAATATAACTGGTGCATCCGTTACTTAGGCATATTTTCTACGACCGATCGTTCACTATCAAACGTTTAATGTTATTTTTCTGAATACTATCCACAGCAGGAGAATTTGAAAAATCATATCTATTTGCCTTTGACTTTTCCATCTTCCGTTTCTCTTCATAATTTAAGAAATTCCGCCTTCATTACAGTTTTTCCCTCTTAAATTTACCTCTATGCTACGCTAAGTAGCACGATCTTTCATATAGTAATCCAAAGCTGAACTTGAGTCATAAATCTATAAAACTGTTGCTTCCGTAGCAGGAAATAATGAACGTGAAATAGAGACAAAGGAAGCTCGAAAAAGGCATTGAATAAATCATGCTTACGTATGAGCACTAAGTGAATTACGCATTACAGAGAGTTAATTGTCCCCATTCATACTGTATTTTCACGCGCTCCGGTTTATCTCCTAGCTCTACCTTGGAAAAGAAACCTAACGTTTTCCTATCTCTCCCTTCTCTCTATGCATGCTTCAACCTTTCTTTCAAAAGGGCTTTTATTTACCCATCTCTTTCATTCCCTCCCTCCATTTTCTCAGTCTCACTTTCCATTCTTCCCTATCACTCCTACGCAGGCATTTCCACATTTTTTCCCTCCTTCCTTCCCGTCCATAAATCGCCTTTATTTACTTCATCTCGTTTCCCCTCCCATCGCTTTTCTTCCCTTCTTTTCTGCCTTCGATCCCATGCAGCGGCTCACCTTTTTCAACCTCCTTTCCTTTTTTTCTTTTTTTAAAGCCATTCACAAAAATCCTCCCTCGCCTCTTTCTTTCCCCAACCTAAATCAGTTTCACAGTCGACATATTCCTCCCTTTCTCTGAGACCAACTCTTTTTCAACCGCTTTCCAGCTTCTCTCTGTTTTGTTTGTCCTCCGAAAATACTCTTGAAGGCAAAGTGCATGTTTTGTTTAGTACTTTCAAGAAACATCTTTCCAGAGGTAGATGATTGAATTTGGTCGATTTCGAGTTCGAGGTTTTCCTTCGAATGCTGATTTCTTCTCGTTATAACATGCTGTTTGGTTTTATTTACTGTTTCGTTCACCGTGGCAACATGTCTGATTGGTTTTTGGTTAATAAGTCAGGTAAACATCATTCATGTAATACATAAAGTATTGATTTGCTTTAGAGGTTTAAAGTCTCCAAAAGCCGTCTTTGTCGTCGTTCCTTACCTCTTTCACCGATATTCGAAGAAAACAGTAAGGCTTGGAATACAGATTTTTTAAGCTTCTAATTCATTAGTAGCCGTGTAACAATTTTTTTTATTGATTGGCTTTCGAATTGTTTTAAAATCAAATATCAATATTATTATTTAACAAATACAATGATCCAAAATACTAATTGATAAACTTTGCGAGAACAATATTTTCATACCGAACATAATTTTCAGAAGCTAAAGTAAAAATTTAGAAGTGAATACGAATTTGAACAAACGAACACGTTTTACCAAAGAAGATTGGTCTGACAAGATTACATATTTTTCTACTCTCTTTAGAGCGAATTCATGTAATACCTCAATACTACATTTGCAATCTGTGAGTTTTGTTTTCTTCATTTAAAGCTTTCCATCTCACTTCTATTTCAATTACATTTTCACCATCGTTAGCGATATTGATTTCCTCTAGTCCTGAGTTCTTCAAGTCCCATAACAGCTATTTTTACTCCTAAAGTATCCTCTCCCGTTTCCCTTTTTAGTTCCAAACATACACAATATTACTTTCATTCAGCCCCATATCTTTCTGTCTCTCTTCATTACACGCATTTTTCCCAATCTTCTTCACAGCAATTCGTCTTCATGTAACCCTTGTATTCATTCATACTTCCCAGTTTATTTTAATGAATTTATGACCCTTTATTACAAGCTGTTTACCTTAAAACCCTATCTCATTTTTTTAGTTTATTCAGTATTTTCTCTTTAGTGTATGGAAAATAGTTATATTTCCCGTAAATCCTATTGAAAACATTTCAATTAATCACACTTTATACAGCTCTATATAATATACGAGTAAAATGTAGCTTGCATACTGCAAGCAGATCGACAACACTAATTTCATATCGGCATCATATCGGGACGGACATCAAAAGAAAAAAAAATTCAAAATATTCGTAGAATTCGCTGCAATTTAATCACCTGGCAGCGAACCGGTCTTCCTGGTGTACTTACTATGCAGCAAAATAGAAAATTACCATATCAAACTATGTGTGAAAATTCAAGCAAAACTATTAGGTGCAACTACCTCAAACGACGTCCTACTATTCACATACACTCCTTATTTGAGAAATTATAATGTGCTCTGGCATCGAACCCAGGAACAGCATGGTCTTATCTATTTTTTTCTTAAACAAAGTGTTAATATACATCTTCCATCTAAGCAAGAGCTCCCTTACATATCGATAAATGCATAAAAAAATTATGAAAAGATACCCCATAGTATTATATATGGGTGATATTTTTACCGCCCGGCATCGAACCCGGGTCTTTCAGGCAATACTTTCTATGCAGCACAAAAGAAAAACACCATCTCTAACCGCGTATGCAAATTCAAGCAGAAATATTGGTTACAACTGCCTCAAATGACGTCCTACTTTTCCTTTATATTCCTTATGAGAGAAACGTTATTGTGCTCTGGCTTCGAACCCAGGAACAGTACGGTCTTATGAAAATTTTTTTCTAAAACTTATTCGTACCATACATCTTCCAGCCAAGCACGAACATCCTATCATTTCGATAAGTGCATCTAAAAAAATAATGAAAAACGGCTCCCATGTATTTTAAAGGGCAGATCTTTGCATCGTCCTAGCATCGAACCCAGGATAACTTTTGTAAAAGTCATTGATGTTTTCGAAAGTCCAAGACCATAAATATAGGCACCTTGAGTTTTACTTCTCTACCTATCCGGAAAGTATTTTTTTTTAATTCCCGAAAATCACGGCAATGCATTCAAACGGGAAAAATCGGGACTTTGGTGCCCTCTGGAATCGAACCTATGACACTGAGGATCAAAGTCTCTTTTTTCCTGGGGGTTTCACGTTATGGCCAATATGTCATAAAAATTTCAGATCAATGACGCTTGTAGTTTAGGCTGTGAATTTGTATCCTATCTATCTATATAGGTATATATATGAATGAATCCGGAGAAGCATCTATATATAATAGATACATGCACTTTTTACTTTGCTTAAGGATTTTCGATGATACCACTGTCTCCTGCAAATTTTTGGAAAACTATAACTTTCACCATGCTGCGTACTCAGTAATTTCTGTAAAGGTTTTAATTTTTCACCGGAACCAAGATGCCTCTACTAGTCAACTGCTGTTTTTGCAACACTTTACCATATATAAAGCCCTCATACAATTTTTCGTACGCCTTTATTGTATTTTCAGAGTGAATACGAGGTACCACCTAAAGACAGCTGAGGAAATTTTTCACTCTTTACAGCTTTTCTGCTGTCTTTCTTCCCTGTATTTTTCAACTCTCTCTTCTTTTCTTTCCAAAAATCCACTATTGTGTACCGACACCCATTCTCCGCACCTTCGCTTCTTTTCTTCGCGTCCCTTTTTCTTTCTTCCACATTATTATTCACCTACCAGAGTTTATATCCCACTTCCCGTCATCCGGGCCTTTTTTCGCCCGCTGCGAAACCACCCTTTTATACAGGTTATCTGCGTCTTTACACCCCCTCTCCATTGCTGCGGGCATAGAAAGAAGGATTCCTTCCTCTCCGATATTTTTCTCTTTATCTTTGCCTTTCTGGAAATGGTCTCCTCCATTAGTTTTTCCCCACCCAAACTCTCTTCCTTCAAGTTTTTGCCACTATATCATTTTATCGTCGTGGTTTTACTGAGGGAGTGAAAGGAAGGATTTTGGAGTACTCCACCTATGTCTGCGCTTGAGGTAAAAAGGGGCTTTAAAGCAAAAGTGATGAAAAGAGAAGGATACCACCGTTGCCAGCTCATGCCTGTTTAGCTTTGAGAGCTCGCTCGACTATTTCGCACGCTTTGAGCCAAATGTAAACACTATCTGTATAGTATGTTTTAGTTTCATTGTAACGTCGATTTAACTTCTCGCTCTCCATTCTGTCTTGCTCGGAGTCATTGACTCCATTGACTATGGACATGTTGTAGCTCGGGTTTTATTGAAAAATTATCCCAACTTTTAGGCAATGTTGCATGAAGTGAATAGGTAATATAAGAGAAGAACCGCTCAAAATTTCTGAGGAAATTATGAGCAATATCATGAAATATTTCTAAATTTTATGATATAAAATCCTCAAAATTCTATAACGTATCTGTTAGGTAGTTTTTTTTATATCAACCCCCGTCTTTTCTTATGAAGAGTAGGGCTTCCCAATCGCTGTGTTGTGTTCCTTAGGTGTGTAGTGAATAAACTCTTGGAGTTCCGAATCGTAGTTAATAGTTAATTGTAAAAATAAAAATTTTATCTTATGATATGTTAGTTTTCGTATATGAAATTTTTTAGCTCAATGATATTTCGTAATAATAGTACTAAGTAAATTAAAAATATCTCTTTGCATGATTTTTCTTCTGAACTGAATACAAACCCGTTTTTAGTGTGATGTGGACTTTGATCGATATCTATGTGAGCCGTGAAAGACCAAACTTAGCACTGACTTAGAGAATGATATCGTCATCTTCAAGAGCATTTATACCGTAAGCTTAATTTTTGTATATGCATATGCATACATTGATTTCATAGCACAATATCGACGTCATACTCCTACTTTGTAAACGTTCGATACAGTTTTCGTAATTCGGGTTACTGCAACCTATTATCAAATCATTGTCTCCAAATTATTGCCTGAGAAGAAAATCTGGCCCAATACACGTTTTAAGATTTAAATAAATTTTGGGTTACTGTAACTCTATGCATAATTTTCCGTTATAAGCATAATATTATCAATTTCACTCAATTATTTTGTCAATGTCAAATCTAACTGCCTCATATTACTCCTTGAAATTAAAAACGTCCCATGATTTCTCTGTATATATGACTTCCTATGGTTATAAGGATACAAACGAGAAGTTTCATAAGAGTTTGCTCGTAAATGCATGAGGCTTACCTTACAAAACGTATACCCACCAACGAGGCAGGGGAAGTAATGCGGGCTGCGGGAATTTCGTCGTTACGGTGTCACTGGTTGCAGCAATAGCAGGGGCTACATCAGTAATTGCCATCGAATTTCTCTTTTGGCAATCGCTTCTTTCTTGATCTTCAAGTATCTATGTTATATTTAGTGGAGATAGGGGATCTTTCTGAGCAATATCCTATTTCAATGGGGATGTTTGGACATTAATGTTTATTTCTATGAAAAGATTCTACAGATCGAATTTTATCAGAATTACTAATTTCAGTAACTGATATCATCCATTACTCAATAATGGTTCTCTGAGTTTTATACGTGAGTTAAGTAGTATGATTCTTGCTGTAAATATTTATCATTACTTTTTAGTGTAATCGTTGAGAAAATTGAATCATAAAATATGAACCGAAGTTAAGAATGAAAATAAGTCCCATTTTATATGGCAGTAAAACAAAAAAAAGAATAAATAAATTTCCCAATGGAAATTTTTGGATCGTTACATATATGATTCAGTTCCCTGTATATTAATATTCCCTGAAACTGTTTACCAAATATCCGTTGGCATACATTTAGATGAATTATCTCGTGCTATACACCCACTTATGATCAGTAAATAAAAAATATGATTCTTTTATACCGTAATTGATTAGTTGACCGGATTGAATATTATAGAAGAACTTAGATTGACGCTAAAATTCTCTTACCATTGAAGTAGTACTCTTGAGGTTTCTAATAGTTTAAAAGTGAGATTAAAAAAAATTTTAAACCAATCATCCAAAATCATGTGATATTTGATAGAATAAAACTGACGGGAATTTTTTTGCGTACTACGTGAATATAAAATAAAGCATTCGTGGATATTTTTAAAAATAATATATATTTTGAACAAGTTATATTTTTTATACTTAAGAATGATATCCATTATAATATTATAACGTTTCCTGGGGCACTTACTTCGATTATACCAGTTTTTGATCTCCTAGAATTAACCGAAATACTTAACTTAAACTTACTTAGACTTAAAAACGCCATTTTTATGTTGTTACATAAGATGTAGGTGAAGCAAATAATTTATAACTTGCTTGCCTTCATCTACGTCTTCATAAATACTTTGCAATGCGCCTTTCGGCGTGTGGCAGGGGGTGTACACACCAGTTGAATCTAAACTACTTCTTTACTCAGTTATTGTCGCGTATCGTTCGCGGAAAGAATGAATTTTTAAAATTATTCGTCTTAGTATATATTTCTCTTAACTAACGTTCATTATTGGATCGACCGAGGCAGCAGGGGGTAGCATAATACCGGTTCTATCTTTCGCAAATGTAGTTTCCCTGAATGTATTAAGCCATTGCAGTCTAGCTTCCAATCTCCTATCTTTCAAGGATTCCTAACCTATGTCTGAGAGAATTTTTGTAACGCTTGCTTTTTTATCGTAGCATATCTTAACGAAACGAATATGCGTGCTCCAATTTCAGTTATAAGTACTGTTGATTCCGAAATATTCAACTGAATCTACTTTTTTACATTAATTTTGTACGGGTGATTTGGACGCAAGTTTTTCTTTTCGAAGAAATTAACTACGGAGCATTACCTTCATTTTCATAACTCACGAAGGAAGATACATAAAAATATGAAATATTTTTTCTTATTGTGGTAGAATTCGCTAATCCCATTTCTTAAATTTGAAGAATTTTGAGAATTAAAATTTATATTTATAAGAATCATATTATAAGCACTCTACCACCAAACATTTTTGTGCATAATCATTGATTTTCTGCGTTAATTTGGGTGATTTCATTCACATAAACACCTCTGAATTTCAGAGATAAAATCTGCATATTATCCTCTAGCATAAGAATACAGTGGGAGTGTTGGATATATTAGCACTGAAAATTTTACATTCAAGTTGCAATAATGATAAAATGATCAAATTTTGAATAAAAGTAAACGATTTGTTTCAGTTAGATATATTTATTGGTTCGCCCTTCATTATAATTCTGATTGAATGTATTTGAATAATCAAGTCGCAAGGAAAATAATCTCCTAATTAATGTGCTTTAAAGATATTTTAAATTATTGCTACGAATGTTCATGAAACACTTTGTATGAATTCTATTTGAGATGACATCCCGCGATATTTGCCTATCAAATATGTTTGAACCAAGCATAAAACGTCATAATAAGGACCCGTAGTTATTCACAAATTTTATTCAAGAAATACATTATGAGAAGATTCTGGCTTTATCAAATTATTTTTCCAGAAGATGAGAATGTTCTGCGATTTTACTTCCCGATTCTTGAAATCAAATATTTTCTTATTTTTTAACTCTAGGTTTGTACGCATACCGATCATTTTATTTTGTCCATTGATATCTTTCATTTATATACAATTTTTCTATTTCATTATTAGCACACCAATTTTCATAGATACAACTTATAAACTTGGTCAATAAAAAATTCACTCAAATTATCTGTAAGAACATTAACAAGAAAGTTTGTTAATATGGTACGGAAAATTCATTAATTAAAAAGAAAATCCATTCTATTGCATCCCATCTACTTTTATCAACGATAGGCATTATAATGATATATCACTGAAGCTAAGTTTTCTCTACTGATACTTGCATATAAAGCAATCGCTAATTAACGGGATTTTTTTTGTTTTTTAAAACATTAACAATTCGATGTAGCGAAAAATATCCACATTAATTTTGAAATTACTGAGAAAATTGTTATATAACGACATGATATCACGCAAGATAAATATTTTCTACCGATCCGTTCCAAATTTTGTCACTACAGAAAAAATATTCACCTGCTCTTTTCTGTAAATAAGTAAAAACTCAAAAACTACCTGTAATTGAAAATTTTCTAAATACATGCATTTCATAATTTTCCCTATCTAATTCTATCTATCGTTTTAATACCTACCTTCCACGGGCTCGCATTCAATTTACATGACACTATTTGTGCTGTGGTATCTTACACCCCAATTGCAAAATCGAATATACAACTTAGCTGAAGCTACTCAAGTACAGCACTTGTGAATGCTTAAAGACACGGAGGAATAATGATAACTATCATTGTATTCTGTGGCATCTGTCACAGAATACAATGATAGTTATCTTGTCACTCCTATGCGGTGGCTGATCAAGGTAAATTTAAAAACGTTCCTGATCAGATAAGTTGCATAGAAAGTAATTAACAGGTGATAATTTTAATTAAATTGACATTTTACGAGATCTAAAACGACAGCTTTTACTTAAATTTCAAACAAGGGAATATAATCACTGCTATTTTTTCTCAATCACCCATACAACTTTTCTTGATCGCGCAGCTCAATTCCTAGAAATTGGCCTCACTCTTCGCGATGAAAGCTCAATTAATTTAATTAAAAATCCCCACTTGTAGAGGCTCCGGAAGCCTAATTTATTCTAAGAGTTAGTAAGAACTCAATTTTTACTTTCTCAAACGTAGGGGAATGAGTTATTACTACCCCCTTGCGCACTGATTAATTAGAATGGCAAAACTTTTTAATTAAACGATTAATATTCCGGTGCCACATTGCGCTCTAGGCGTGAGATATTAAAATCATTCTTTGTTGAATGTGTGAGAAAACTCGTAAAACGGCTCCGTGTACACTTTATTTTCCCTTTCATCCTCTAATGTTCTCCTTTGTGATTTCGCTCCCTCGCGTTCCACTCTTCTCCCAACTTTAACCAGTGTTACAGAACTACTCTTCGCCTCGTGGAAAACCATGTGTCATCTCTTGTAACTGTGATCAATTTACTCGGGCCTCCATTATTCTTTCCCTCCATATATTTTCGTTCTTACAGTCTCAAATTCTTTCCTCTCTCTCCATTCCGTTGCCCTTTTCCCTTCCCGTTTCTGATTCCCCATCCTCGCCACTAACATCATTTTCCTGAGTTGACGGCTTCCTTTACGGGTTTTCTCTTTTGCTTCATTTTCCCCGTCGGAATTCAAGCGCACGCGGTCGAGAACCAACTGTTGCATCCTCCATTCTTCCTTCAACTACAATTTTCTCCGGCTTATGAATACTTGAGCATTTTTATGCGATATCTGGTCAATGATGGAATGTAGACCTTTTTCCCAATAGCCGTTGTAGCGCTTTATATTCCTTGAGACCAATAAACGTAAATCATTCCTTAGATAATCGAAATATATTTTACAGACTATTTTTTTCATGCAAAAGTATTGTTATCTTAACACTAAAAAAATGTAAACGGTACATCTTCAGGTAGATGCGTATGAGTATTATGAAAAAACTGCTAATTACTAGCTTTCAATTTACATCAGTAACACCTCTCCAAGTATCCATCTTCTATATCTCTTTACGGCACTCTACACTACCATTCTCCTGTATTTTTTTATCTTTCAGATTTCCTTCCTTGTTTTATCCTTCTATATCATGAGCTAAAAATTAATTTGTTTGATAAATGAAAGTAGTACCTGAAATAGTGTCTGGACAATGGCAATATTTAAGAATTGGTTTCTTTTATCAGCGATCTTTTTTCATGCTATAGTTTCTAAATTAACAACCATGAATTTTTCATCATTAATACGTTCTTCGTATACTGAATAAGTAAGTTATTTTACACAGTTTTAAAACGTTGTACATCGTCGGTGAATTTTTTTAAATACTGCTGGACTAATTTGACGTTGCCTTACTTTGCCTTACTCATGCAATAAGTAATCCTATTCATATAACTAAGCCATTAAATGTCCTTGAAAAGATGCCAATTATCCGTATATTGATATCCGGATAGGATATTTGCTGATAGAGCCACACTATCTTCAAGATGTATCACTGTATTCAGCACAAATGATATCTTATGTTATAATTTAGCTGCAGATGGCATAGAGGTTTCTTCATTTGTGTATTTCTTATTTAATTGTGAAGATTCTAGATGGGGAACATAAAAGTATTATCTGAAGAAATGTGTGAACAGAGACTTTGAAAATTGTGCTTATGTCTTTTTAAGTCTTCATTTTGTTGAAAATCAATGCATTTTAAATAAGTTATTGAAAAGGAAAATAGTTGTAGCACGAAATATGTTCATCAATGTTATATTATAATTCCGTAGTCGATAGATTAACAATGAGACATCTAGAAAATTGGGAATCATAATTAATTTTGGACAGCTCCACTAGCCGAAATTATCTAAAAATATCATAATTTAGATACTAGAAAGTCATTGAAAATAGTGCCTATTAGAGGTTTAAAATCTCCAAAAGCCGTCTTTGTCGGCGTTCCTCCTCTCACTTCCCGGTAGTCAGATAAAGCAAGAAAGGAATATTTGTTTGCTTTTATTAGTTTGTATTTTATGACCCCTGAGGACGGTAGCATTGCTATTGAAAAGCGCTTCGGGTAAAATTATAGTGCGGCATTCCTTTCTTGCTGTATCCGACTACCGGGAAGTAAGAGAAGGAACACCGACAAAGACGGCTTTTGGAGATTTTAAACCTCTAATTCATTAACTGCCGTGTTCCAATATTTCTTTCTTTACAAAAGTGCCTGTAGTCTCAAAAGTATCATGAATTATCACGTCAAATAGGTACATACTTAAAGTTGCACCACATACTGGTTTAAAATAACGTGCTGTAAGTTGTTGGAACACACCCAAACTTCTAGGACCTATCTAAGATGATGGGAGTAGTCCTATTTATGAAATCTTCGGAACTTCGTAGTTTCTCCGCAACTTCAACCCTCTCTTCTCCAAACCGTACATTCAACATTTTTTTTTCCTTTCCAACAACTAGAACGTAAGTTTGAACTCTTGCCAGTTTTTTTCCTCTTCTTCTGAATCTATCAATATTTTCAATCGCCTCCTAGTTGAAGGTCCTGTAAGGAGGACCAAACAATATTCCTCGATTCCTAGGTCTACGTTATTTCTATCGATGAATGCATTTTAATTGGTACCTTAAATATTCCGTGAAAATTATTCTACCTGTTATGATATACATATGTTTTAAATACCATTTAAATCATATTTTTCTCTTCCTTTCTTTCTCTGGTAAGCTTGAATAAATTTACAAAGATAATTAGACAATTTATGGCAAAACTGTTCAAAAATTATGAAATTTTCGATTTGAATATCTAAATAAATATCATATGTTTAATTTATTCTCATAAACTTATTATTTCTATGAATTTTTGTATGACTTGAATTAATTTTAAACGATGTTGTCATTACTTCTGAAAATAGACTTTTATTTTTATTAAGGTGCCAAAATTATTAATGCATCAATAAATTAAACAATTTAACTCTTAGAGGTTAAAAATCTCCAATGGCCGTTTTTGTCGGCGTTCCTCTTCTCATTCCCCGGTATTCCGAGAAAATAAGAAAGGGCACAGCACTTTTTGATATTGCTGTATATTTCGAGTTTATCCCTGCGAGAAGAAAGCTTTTAAATTTTGGCTATTACATTAAAATTCATTTTAGTTTATGCATAATATAGAAACAATTCTAATCAAATATAAAATTTCACCAACTCCTTTGTGAGTCCATACATTAATTTCTTGTTCTGATCACACTTCATCAGCCATTATTTAGTAAAAAGTATGCGTTTCTCTTTCAACTTTAATGGGAAATTTCTATTCCAATAGAATCTGATGCAGGTTTCATATTACGCAGTTCCATGAAACAGTTCAACTTGAAGGATGAACATCATTCAATGCCCAGCAGAGAAGGGGGCTAAAACTGCTTTGAGGCCCGGGTTTCAGACTTCTTTAGTCCTGGACCTTTTTTTTATTCAATAATCCCATATAACTCTATCTGATATATCGATCACCAAAAACATTTTCAAGAAAACAACGTTCATTTAAAGTTTCATCCTGCAAAATGAAACTACTTTATAATTAAATTTCACAACAAGTCGCGTTCATCATGAAACATTTTACACTTGAGGTAAGGAGTTTATTGAAATTCTAGTAACATACCAAAATATACGTACATAAAATACCTAAACCATGCATATTAGTAGTCACTTCCCTTGCTTTGTCACTTAAACATGAAAAGAGAGCTAATTATTCTTCAACAATATTGACCCTAGAGTAGCCCAATGAGCCTCTAAAAACTCGATAGAAACATATTTTATAAATAATTATACCCGAAGAAATGGGATGAAAGTTAGTTTAAATTCGTAAACCTATTTTCTAGTACCATGGACCTATTATTGCGCTAGTTGCCAGACACAAAAAGGAATTATATTTAGTTTTCGCTGACAAAAGAAGTGTCTAACCGGTTAAACAATAGATTGAAAAATACATTACAACTTGGAAGGAATTTTCATTTGGCATATTAAATTATTAATCCTCATTGTTGTCATTATGTTATTTGGGTATATTGGCATCCTAAAGGCATTTCAAATGAGACAAATTTGATGAAAGGCTGATTGCTTGGATCCTCTTCTTAAACTTTTGTGTGGATTTTTTACTTTGTAAATCATCGTGAAGAACAATGGCTTAAAACTTTTACCCTGTACTCTCTGGGTACTTAGAAGGAAGAAATGATATACAAATATCCGAATCTAAGTCTCACAAAATACTTTTTGCTGATATATGTTTATCTATTGCAGTGCATCAAAAAGCAGGATTAATTCCAAACACATCTAATGCTATTCTAATATAATTTCGTGCAACTTAAATAGTTACTCGCGTTCCTAAGCTGTGTATCGAGGAAGCTGGGTATTGATTTACGTCGAGTAAATTCCAACATGTCTGGGAACGCTTGAGATCAAATAGCTGAAACAGCGAGACGATATTGCTTGACATAAAGATGTATCCTACCTACTGAAAAATGGTAAGGAGTTGAATTGTTTCAATTACTCATGAATGAAATGTTTAAATAAGTCTCATTGAAAAGGTTTTATGTGTACCTAAGTATTAATGGTTTTATGCAACCCAGGGGAAGACGGGAGAGTAAATTCTTGGAAATAAGAAGCAAATAATGCATAGAAAGAGTTTGGTAAATCGCATACACGGTTTCATTACGTACCTTTTTTATAGTATCATTCACTAAAATCATAGAAGGCTTCGAAATGTGTAAGCATAGAAATTTATAATCGTATGGTTTCGTCCTTAAAAGAAGATAATACAATTTAAATCTGGGTAGAGAAGTGCTATTATTTGAAAAATATCGAATTAAGGTTAGCCAGTTTTTGCGCAAACTGATCAGAATTTTCCTTGGTGTTATTTTAATTTGGAGTTGATTGGACGTAGAAGTTCATTAAGTCGGGCGAAAGTAAATATGCTGTTAGCAATACACTGACGGGAACGCAATTTCCCGGTTTTGAAGGAGCTCTTTAGCGGAAATGATTGTGTTGTTGCGACTTCGAGCGCAGCTGATGCTACGAGCGTCAAACTTTTGCGCGACTGTTACAGAACAAGGTAATGGCTTATCAGCAATTATTCGTAACTATCCTTTCAAACAATCGTTGTCCTTTTTTCTCCTGAACATTTGTCCCTTGGATAAGTTGATAAGTTGAGCTGATCTAAATATTCAAAATCTATCGTCTTTACAGATCACTATGCTACTAGCTGGGAACTTTATGATTTTCCTTTCTTATTATTGCCGTCTTGTGTCATTGTTGAATAACCCAATGCGTTAATTTTCCGTTTATTCATTGCCTGTTCATTTTGCAGTACTGCTTTACTGTTATTCTTCGAATTTACTTTCTCTCCTCCGTCTAGATTTCTTTTTTCTTTTCATATAAAGAGCTTTAAGGTTTTTATCAAAATTTCAAATCCTGCTTTATAGTGTGTTGTATTTTCTGTGATCTCTTCCGTTCCTACACTTACTTCTCCGATCTTCTAAAAACCTTAGAATTGTGTACTTATCAATAAAAACATATTACGTTAGCTCCATGAAAAATATAAATCGAGCTAAACGATGAATTCATTGCATTTGCCGAGTTATGTAATTTATGCTCTCAACATCAGGAAAACGCAGGCACTCATTCCCACTAATTATTCGCGTTCCATAGCAATTATAAATGCATATCAAAGTGTTTACGGGGATGGAAGTTCAGTCGCATTAGTTTTAAACGCTAAGACACTCGAAAGGGAAGAAGGAGATCCTACAGCCAGAAGAATTTGTCGGCTCAAAGTTAATGCAATTGCGCTTTTTACGCCTTTTTAATTTCAAATTCAAACCCCGATTAAAAACGAAGTGGAGTGGATTGCAAAAAATACCTTAATTAGACCATCGGCTTATTTCGCGATTACTAATTTTTCGTCCGAAATTAAACGGAGTCAGAAATTCGAATTACATGCGTCACTTTCATCTGCCTCCTAACCCCGTTCCACGATATAAAAACGGGAGCCAAGGGTGGGTTTCCCCATTTAAAAGGCAGCCTCCCGGTGCACGGCGCAATATATTTTCATATCTCTTTTGTTTCCCCGTCGACGTAAATTCAGCGCCTCTCTCGGCGAATAAATAGCCAGATACGAATATCAAAGCCCGTCTGCTTTTTCTCGGAAAACGTCTGGTCTACCGATAGTCGCCCAGAACTGCAAATACGAGCCGAACGAATTCATTAGCATTCCAATTCAGTCGCGTTTCACGGTTTTATATTTATAAGGAATATGCGGTATGAAATTAGTCTGATTTGTATCAACATGAAGCTAATAAATTACGGAAAATATCGGTGGATTTACTCTCTTTACTCTTGTTTTTAGAATTTTATCACAGAATTAAATAATTCCGGTCTGTTAATTACCCGCGCTGCCTATCAACTGAAATGCTTTTTCAAAATTATAAAAAAAATTGATTGCTTTATAAACTTACAGATTAATTAAATTACATATACATATAACTCTTTATATGTATATATATATAACTCTTTTAAATATAAATTAGTAATTTACATTATCCATGGATGTTTGGTGACAATAACTTCGTATTAGTAGCTAATTTTCACTAACTAAAAATACTATCAACCTTTAAGATAATTGTTCAACAAAAATCAGTCTAAATCAATAACAGCTGAGATATGACTATTGACCTACAGAGATAAAATCATTATTCATTCATTACATTAATATCAGGCTATTTTGTGTTTTTGGATCTATCGAATTATGAAAAGATTTTTTTGAAAATACTATCACTGAAGTGATTAAGTCTTTCATTGGATCTTTATAACCAATCATAGTCAAAATTTATTTTGCAATATTTTAAGGTTGATCGCAATCCAAAGAGCTTAATTTACCATAATCTGCGCAAAATTCTTGCAAAATAAATGTCAATATTCAAGTTTTTAAGCAAATTATGTACAAAATATGCTCATAGCAAAACTTCTAAAAACTGTAATGAGTTATTGGAAGAATTATTTACGTTCCTACCATGACTGCTCGATTTCATATAATTTTTTTACAATTCTCGAGATATTAATTCCATTCGTCCATTAATTGAAATATTTCCTTTTAAAGGAGGATGCGGGAAATGAAATTGGAGAAGTGTTTCTTGTTGCCGAATGAACTCATATATCAATACTATATTTTAAATTTAAGCGTTAAGAACTTTTGAATTAAGAGACTGTGTGTGCAGATTTAATTGCTAATTGAATCTTACTTAGCAAGTAAGGAGGAGAGGGAAATAGACTTCTTCGAAGTTTGGTCCGATTTCAAGGAAAGAGAGGAATTCATTCATGTTGGGAGACCAATCCCAGCCAATTAAGCGTAGCCTAAGGAGCCATCTTCTCCTGAAAGCTCCTTCATTAGTTATGAGGTTTGTCTATCCTTTCAGAAGAGAAAATAGTACGTGGGCTCTCAAGAAGTCCAAATGTCACCACCAACTTCATCAGCCCCTCCGACTTCATTTCTCTCCGAAAAAGTAATTTCGGTAAACCTGAGTCCGAATAACCCTCAGGCCTTTTCGAAGAACTTCTTTATTTTTCGGTAACGTTTTCTTGCAAAGGAATCAATTGATTATCGTATATAAAAATCTGTTCAATTTTTATCAATAACCTTTCTCCATGAAAAGACTCCAATGACAGTGTCACCCATTGTAAGATCATCAAAAATGCTAATAAGCTAATTATATAAAATGTTTTCTTATTCTTGGTCGTTTTTTCAACACATCTCCCGTATGGATTCAGGTGACTTTCTCACTTATTTTTATTCCCTCCATTAGCATCCTCTTATTTTCTCTGATTTAAAATCTACCTCATTTTTTTCAAACACCCTCTAGAATTCATCTGCGTTCGTCACATTCACATCTCAACAGCTTCCTTCATTTTTAATTTTCAATTAACTTAAATCCGCATGCCCTGTCCAAACAAAATCTTCAGTTACTTGATTAATTTTCTTAATTGCATAATCGGATCTAATCATCATCCATTTCTAATTTCATTATGTACATCCAGGCTTATCATCTCCATTATTACTAAATATTTTTCCTGCTCTTATATTATATTTTACTGAACTAAAGTATCTCTGAGTATAATCTCTACAGCTACTATTCTTAATTCATTAAACTAAAATAAAATTCCTCATGTTTAACTTTTCGCATCGCTAGTTACAACTTATTTATTTTCTTTATTTCACGATTCATGGATATTTTCTGGAATCTTTCCCTAACAATCAAGGTTAGAAGTTTCAGTAACCTCTTGTTAATGTAATTAGCATCGAAAGTCATTTAGGTACATTACACTTCTAGCTTCCGATAGTTACTATATTCCATCATTACTTAGAGCAGCTTAAGTAATTCGTAGAATTTGAACCAATGCAGGATTATTCCTTCAATGTTAATATATAACTATGCTTAACTCGGCTTAATTCCAACCTCGCTTTCAGCCAAAACTCTGATTAATCATCTCATGTAGTTGGTTTGCTCATTTCACGACAATGTTCTTAACTAGATAAATATCCATTTGTTTCCTGAGTAACAGCCGTAAAGAGTTCTTTGCAACATCTTTATCTATAGCCATACATCTAGATCAGACATCAAAATCAGTTTTGTGAATTGAAGTCTTTTTAGTATGCCAATATATTAAGTCAAACATGATATCAGAGAAAACGTTAGCAGAAACCATCCATGTTTATCATTCTACAAAAATTTATCATGCACCTAGATTTTGAATCGATGAATCAGAGGATCCTCAAAATATATTTTTTTTAAAGTTGCATTAGTTTAAAGGACTCGTGTGAATTTCATGACGGTAGAATCTCGCTTTTTTCTGTAAAAATAAAATCTTCCCGTCTTATACGGCAATACAGTAGCTTATCAGGAGTTCCACTGCTTGAATTTCTTATCTTTTAACTTAAAACTTCAAAGAGTGCGAAAATTGCGATTACAGTTCTTTTGCTCATTTTATTTTGTGAAAAAGATTTATTCGTATCCACCAAAGTGAATTTTATAAAGAATTTCGAATTAAAAAAAACGGTTCATCATGGATAATTAAAGTAGCTGCAGCTTCTGTGCTTGATTTTTTTTTCTCATGAAAGTATAACATATTCCCCTTTTAAATTACGAGAAGAGTTTCGGAGAAGTTTCTTTGTATGCTCTCTTAGTAACTTTTGAATTCCCATAAGGGCTCTGAGCAGCTTATCCACGATCTAAATGCCGTATTAAGACCGTTTACTATTCGAAAAATAACGCACTCCTTTTACTTACGTATTCACAAGAAGTAGAGGAAGTTTTTCAAAGTTTCATTTTGCTGAAAGAATTTAACGCTTGCAGCCGATTGGAAAGAGTTTAAAAAATCCCCGTTTCTTTATGTTCACAAGCATCATTTACGTGCTATGCTTTTCCAAAGTACGGAGTTTTTAAAACTCGTTCATTTTGATGGCGTCGTAGAAGCGGATGGAGTTGAAGGTTGAAAGCTGCGCACAACCACATCTCTTCGATTGAAAATTTGGAACCTCCATATTTATGGTTTGGTTCATTGAATCGTACTCAAACCAACGTATTTTGATATTAATTGTTACTCAGGATGAGAGCGTTCTACATTTATCCTGAATCATGATTATATTGAAAGACATATAAAAAGTTAAGCCATTACAACATATATGCATATATAATACGAAATTGCACTCCTAGTTTGCATAGTACATTAAGATTATTTGTTTCAGATTAAGATTCAGATTAAAAATTTGCATTTTAAGCATTAAATACCTAGCAAACTCACGAATGATAAACTACGGAAAATCTTTGACATATTTAGTTTATACATTTAAGTATGGATAGGAAACCTTTCAAGCATTCTCATATCTATGTATATGTTTTTACATCTAAATCCTTTCTTCGATATTATTCACGCTTTCGTTCTGTCAAAAACATCCTTAGAGCCATTAACGATGACATCAGTCTTTTTCACCTCCTAAATGAGGAAATAATGAAAGTATCGGGATTATTCTTATGAAGGATCATTAGCGATGGCCCCGAGGCGTTGGCGTTAATTTATCACCCGCACCCGTTAATATTTAATCCACACCCATCTCTCAGTTATGTCACTCTCAAGAAGCCGGTTGGATGAGTGATAGATATCCGGAAACTCATTTTTCTTCCCTGTTGTACGCCTCATTCCCTCAACTTTTTCCTTTGTTATCCCCTGCAATTGACTGCTCATTGGGCTTACCTCCAAAACTCTCTACGAGAGCCCATAATCTATCAGGCGGTGACGAAATAAGGTGCCTATTCGCTCATAGGATACGTTTTCAAGCTATTTCCCACCCGCAAGATAAATGAATTTCCCCCTAACCATAGTTATCCTGAATTGGGCTAAGAAACATCTTCATTCATTGCCTTATCGTACTCACCCTCAAGATTTTCTCAACAGCATTTCTTTTTTTGAAATATATTATTCTATTTTAAGTACATTTTCAGGTTAAAAATTACGTATAAAATGTTAAATGCCCCTCTTTAATATGATTTCTTGCTGGAATGTAACCTTAAATGTACGATCTGCGTCCCGGAGTAGAAAAATGATAATGATTATCTGTTTTGACTGCTGTTACAAACCAATTGCCAAAAGAATGCACTGATCTGTAATTCGGATAATATTCAATCAGGATATTTCCAAGATGAACATTTATCCGTGGCAAAATCATCCCGTGGCTTCATTTAGCCTATTTGAAGGTAATTTGGAGGAGGAAACAAAAGGAATGTGTTACAAATTTATTTATTTGTTTACCATTGGGATATACCATTGTTTACATCCAATGTACAATCACTAAAATCACTTCAACAGAAATGAAAAAATATGATACAGTAAACCGCATGATTTTACAAGTACATAATATCAATAGCATTGAATATATATTACAAATTACTTGAGTTGAAAGCCCTAAATAACTATCATAAATATTAAAGTTTACATTTACAATGATACAAGAATAAAGAAATTGAATACATAAATACAGCATTTTCAGATAGAATATTTACAAAAAAGTTGAAGTTAATATAAAAAATAATAAATTCTAAGGATTAAAATGAATTGTCACACATAAGGTATGGTAGCAAATAAAAAAATGCATATGAATGATACAATAACATATTTTATGTATTTATTTACAGCGAGTGATAAATAATTATTTTTTTAAATTATGTTTAGAATTCAAAGGGGCTTAAATTTTTAATTGTGAATAAACTAGAGTAAGATATGTCTATATTTTTAAGGTGAGTATAAGTGGAGAATATTTAGAAATAATTGAAAGGAATGCCTCACTTAACTGCATCTTAAAATATTATTTTGATTATTGATAGTAGTTGACATGACGAAACCTGTGAGAAAGTTCAAAACTTTTTCCCAAGCATATCGAAAAGGAATTACTTCGATTTCTTCTCCTTCATTGACTCGTCTTTAGAAGAAAGATTAATGGACTTGAACTCATCAATCAGTTATTCATGCGCCAGTTTCATCGGAAATTTCAAACTCATGGGAAAAATGAATGGAAACACATCTCTGGAAGGAAAACACTTTTTCCTTGTTTATACCCTTTCCCTTAATACATTGATCTGACGTCATTCATTCGAATGTATCTCAGTATTGTTCATCTGAAACTGGCTCATTTACGTACTCTACTGCGTCAGCATATTGGTGTTTCTCTTCTTACCTAAACTTAAGAATAGATGAGAAAACTGTTTATCAAAGCTAGGTTAGGAACAAAATTTGTCTCTTTTCCACACAAACACAATGAATACATGAGTTTATTTAACATTCAGTGTTAGAAGAACGATTACAATACAATAATACCACAAAAAGATTGGGTTTATAGTGAAACGTCTCCTCAACTGAAATTTGACTTCCCACTCTGTGGAAAAACTTCCAAGAAGAAGGGGGATGAAAACACCCACGAAAATATACAGCATAAAAGGTTTAGTATAAAAAATTTAAACGAATAAAATTACAAAATTAATCAGTTAAGTTGAACTAGCAATCTTAGTAAGTGCATTGCAACCCCATTCCAGCAATAAATACTTTAATCAAAATTGATACTGTATTCAGTATTAACATATCTATTATATATAGACGTTTCTCCGGGTATACCAAAATATACACTCACGCACTTACTGGGGATCAAAATTCTAAACATGTTCCACAAGTGCCACTGACTTAAAATCTTTACGACGTGGTGGACATAACGTGCAACCTCGAGAAAAAAGGCGATTTCGTACCTCAGTGTCATGGGTTCGATTCCAGATGGGCCCAAAGTCACGATTTTCTCCGTAAAGATACATTGCGAGGATTTTCGAAAATTGTTTTGAGGCACTTTCCGGCAAGGGAGAGGGTTGAAATTCGAGGTATCGCTGTAGGCTGTGCGTATCCGACGAAAACTATTAAGACATCTTCGAAGATTATACTTGGTTCAGCGCTAGGTGAGGGCAAATATTCTCCCGTTTAATATACATTGCGATTTTTAAGAATTGTTTTATTGTTTAGGGGTATGTAGGGGTACCCATCTTCTCGGGTATGTAGATAGATATTGTAAATATCTTTTATGTACGTTGTTGAACGATCCGCTGACTGTCCTTGGTTCGATTCCAGAGAACCATTTACATTCCTCAATGCATTTCTTATGGAGATAACAGAAACAAATTTTAGGTACTTCCCGGCATGGTATCGAATTTTAACTTTGCATTAAATAAGATCAAGTCCTAACATGTCATACTGTGCATTCACAGCTGCCAATATGTTCTAGGTTCGACACCAGGTATCTCTACAATCAGTAACTGATACGATTTTTAAGAATTATTTTCAACCCCTTCCCAATAATATTAAAACTCAAAATTCAGCATATAGATAGAGATCATTAATACATTTAAAAATCATGTTTTAGATTTCCTAGATCGTCCTTGGTTCGAATCCAGAGAGCCATTTACATCCGTGAAAAGTAGGACGTCGTTTGAGGCAGTTGCAGCCAATATTTCAGCTTGAATTTGCACACACAGTTAGAGATGGTGAGCTTCTGTAGTGCTGCATAGTAAGTTCACCAGGAAGACCCGCGTTCAATGCCAGACGATTAAATTGCAGCGAATTTTAAGAATATTTTCAATCCTTTTTTTTCTTTTGAGGACCGTCTCGATATGATGCCGATATGAAATTAGTGTTGTAGATCTGCTTGCAGTATGCAATCTACATTTTACTCGTATTCCATTATATTTGATTATATTACTCTATTAACTGCTACTTATATATACAAATTAACAATAGAATTTGCATACATATATAAAGCCTTGCCATAAAAATTTCCCTTTCTGAGAAGAATCTTAATAAATCGTACTTTTTCCAAAGGTAAAGAGAAACACGACTGGTTTTGATGAATTATCATCATCTTCTGGTTTTCATCATCATTTCAATATCGGTCGTGTTTCTTTTAATAAAAAACCTCAGGAAAAAGTACGATTTATTAATATTCTTTCCATTATGGATTTCCATTCTGCCTTATTCTGTGAAGCTATTTAATTCCTATGCTCTTACTCCGCTTAATTCTAAGTAAGAGAGGATTTCCAGTGGATAAGGTTTTATAACTTCTCATTTGTTGCAAAACGCAGATTTGTTAAAGAGTTATTACTCCAAGATCTCCATTTATCTTTGACATTAATAGTATCTCGTACAAGAGAAGTACATTAAGAGAAAAAGAATTTTCTTCCTACGCAAGAGGGAAATGTCTTAAGGAATTCCACGAATTTTTTTTTTGTTTATTCGTGAGATGAGAACGGAAAATAAAATGTAGGCAGCTGATGTTCGTGTTTTTTCTTTCTCTGTAAAAATTCTAAAACAAAGTACACTCTGTCACTTGGAACGCATAGAGAAAACTACTTATTTCTCTTTGTAATTTTTAATGGACAACCCTCATTATTTTCTGTCAAAATCTAGTTTATGAACGAAAGCATCATATTCCATGTACCAAAATCTTCCTTCTCCTTAATGGATTCGTAAATTTATGAAGGTAGTGCTATTAAATATTAAGCTTATTATTAATATGCATGTATTCATAAATTTATTAAGACAGTGCTATTAAGTATTCATTTTATTATTGCTGTACAAATAAAATAAAGACTTGCGTCTAATAAAATATTCTTCCACGGCATTATTCGTCCAGATAACGAGGTATAGATAAATAAATTCATATTAAGCTATCGTACATATGTGAAATTTTGCATAAATATTTTAATTAGCTTTAAGTTTAAAATAATGAGTTTCAAATCGAAAGGTAAAAGCCTCAGTTACTTACATTAACTTTTCTGTCCGGTACTCAGCATCCAATTTGTTAGCACTTCGAGAGACTTTATCTATCTCCTGTTTGTTCATCTGCCGAGGAGAGAGGATGAGCCCACGCCTGATTCTCTTATCTAGCCGTCAAACACGTACGGGAGCAGTTTCTAGTTATCCTTCCCGTCGAAAATCTCCATTCATCTAGGTTTAAACACTTGTAGAAACAAGTGGAAACTTCCGTAACACCCTCTCGTGAACCGCAAGTCTTTGGAGAGGAGACAGTTCCGCGCTCGGCTCAGAGTGTTTGAAGTGACAATTAATTTGCAAATCATGTCACGCTCGGAAGAAGGAAGGATTCGAGCGAGGGGGAGACGCGAAGGGAGACCGCCCAGGGCGCGCGAACGAGGGCCCTCCTCAAGGAACTGCTTACGAGAGTGTGCCTCGAAGCTCAGAAGATGTAGAAGAGCACAACCGTCGACGGAAGATTTGTGGAAAGTTGAGGTCATTGAGTCTGGTGCGATGGATGCACAAAGGGAATGCACAATCGACTGCGGAATTGTTTAATCGGCAAATGAAAGGTGTTGTTTGGATGGGATCGTATCCCCGCAGGTGATGTATGACAGGTCGTGCGTGATCTTCTAAACGTGACGCGTTTGTGACTGAATGAATTGTGCGAGCTGTCGACATTCGGTTGAAATGCCTCAATCGAATTTTAATCGCGTAATAGAGGTGGAGTCGTTTATCCGTGATGGGTAATTTCGTTGCTCTCGCGTTGCTCTATCAAAGGGAGAATATTATGCTGATTCAAAATTAACGGAAAATCAAACAAGAATCTTTTATAGGTTGATAGAGGATAGAGGAATTGGAGAGGACTGGGAAAATAGAAGAAATGTATAAAACCGCAAGATGTCTAACTAAGAGAGACCATAGAAGGATAAGTAAGAAAGGAATGATAGACAAAAATGGGAAAATAACTACAGATGAGGAAAAGATTAAGATTCTGTGGAAGGAGTACATAGAAGAACTGTACTGTACACATGAATTCAATGGAAGTGTAGATCTAGAGGATGAGAGGACATGCGAGGAGGATTCGAAGGGTCCAAGGATTTTGAAAGATGAAGTTGAGAGAGCAATAAGAGACCTGAGGGACAATAAGACAGTGGGCTCTGATGGAATCCCAACAGAGGTGTTAAAGGCCTTAGGGGAAGGTGCAATTAGTAGAATCACTAATCTTGCTAACAAGATATATGACACAGGGGAATGGCCTGAGGATTTTCTGAAAACAATAATGATGCCATTGCCTAAGAAAAATAACGCTCAAGCTTGCAAAGATTTCTGTACAATCAGTTTTATAGCGCATGTGACAAAGATGATGACCAGAATAATAATGAAGAGAATTGAGACTAGGATAGAGGAAAACTTGGGAGAGGACCAGTTTGGATTTCGAAGAGGAAAGGGAACAAGGGATGCAATAGGGTGCATGAGATTGATGAGCGAAAGGGTACTGGAAGTAAACAGGGATATGTTCATCTGCTTTATTGATTACGAGAAAGCATTTGACAGGGTGAAATGGGATAAACTGATGGTGATTCTAAAGGAAATTGGAGTGGATTGGAAGGATAGGAGGGCATTAAAAGAACTGTATAAAGGACAAAGAGTAGTGGTGGGGATAGGGGAACATGAGACGAAGCAGACATCGATAGGCAGAGGTGTGAGACAAGGGTGTTGCTTGTCACTAATTTTATATAATATATATGGTGACAAACTGGTAGAGGAAGCCTTGGAGGGGATTGGAGGGATAGTGGTAGGAGGAGAAAGTATGAAAACCATTAAATATGCAGATGATCAGGCTGTGATAGCAGAGAGTGAAGAAATGCTGCAAGAAATGGTAGAGAAAATCAGTATAAAAGGAGAGGAATATGGAATGAAAGTTAACATTGAAAAGTCGAAGGTGATGAAGATATCAACGAAGGCTGGCCCAGTACAAATTAAGTTGAATGGGAAGGAATTGGAGCAGGTCGAGAAATTTAAATATTTGGGAAGCACCATCACATCTAATGGCAGTTGTACAGAGGAAATAAGAAGTAGAATAGCTCAGGAAAAGGCAACGTTCCAGAAGATAAAAGATCTTTTGACAGTAAAGAACATCAAGATGGAGCTAAGGAAAAGATTTGCTAAGTGCTTAATCTGGAGTATTGTGTTATATGGATCCGAAAAATGGACATTGAGAAGGAGAGAAGAAAAATACATAGAGAGCTTTGAAATGTGGCTATGGCGAAGGATGGAGAAAATAAGTTGGAAAGACAAGATAAAAAATGAAGAGGTACTGAGGAGGGTTGGAGAAGAACGAGTAATTTTGGGAAACATAAGGAAAAGGAAAGCAAGATGGATAGGCCATATACTAAGAGCAGAATGCCTACAGAAGACGATTTTTGAAGGAAAGATCAAGGGGAAACGACGAAGAGGATGAAGAAAATTTGGAATGCTGACTGATTTAAAACAAGGAAAAGAATATCAAGTTCTAAAAAGGGAGGCACAGGATAGAGATGTCTGGAGGAGCATGTTCCGTTGAGACCTGTCCGCGGACAGAAGCACAATGATGATGAAATACTACCGACAAGAATCAGGATATATCAAGATTAAATGAAAATACAGACATGAATTTAGGAATTTGCTGAGCAAACCTATAATATTTCCAATGGAGTATTTTCATAATCCTAGTAACAAAAATCACACACACGCATAAGTTGAGTTGATCAACAGTTGAGTAATAAAAACCAATGAAATAGTGATATAAAGGCTTTATTCCAATAATCTTCGATTTAAAACAGGGTAATAGTGATCAGGAGTTTTGTTCGAGCGTGATTCCAAATCGCATACACGAGTGTTTAGACTATGTTTTTCTGGAAGCCTAGTATTTTAACGAAATGCAATGGAATTTTACAGAAATATGATGCACCACACGTAAAAAAAATAAAATTTTATTAGATTAACAGACAATGCATCCAAGAAAAATAACAGAGCCTCTTCTAAAGGTAAACTCCCTTTCTGGACTCACTGCTGCGACTTATTTAATCTTTTTTTATAGAAGGATATTTGTAACTTGTTTCACAGATTTTACTTATGATATACTCTTGGGTGAGGGGTTATGTCATCCCTTTTAAAATTAAGAGGATTATATGCCATAAGATATTTTCAGAAATTTAATGTGTATACGTATTTTTTTATCTGTAACTATGATTGTTTATGATTGATATTACTATTATCTTACTATAAAATGAATATATAATGTATACTGACTCTATTGTTTTGATACAGCTTATGTTATAATATAAACCATTTTTCCTTAACAGGTCGTCCCGGAGGCAAAGGACCGCCTGGCCCTGAAGGGCCTGCTGGGCATCGAGGTGAGTTGAAATAATTCAATTTATCTGAACAGATCATTTTTATGTGAATGTTGTATCTGCCTATGGTACATATTAAAGTTATTTAATCGTCTACTAGATTTCGTTTTGATTTAAAACCTGCTTATCCTCTAACCGGTGCAAAGGATACTTCAGAACCATCAACTGTCATCTTCATACTTACCTCATAATTCACAATTTGATTAACTCGATACGAAATTCTAGGAAGTTTTATTTTTCATTTTGTACGAATTTATTCCAGTGTTTTATATTCTCTTACTTTAAATTTTAAAGGCATTATTTCAAGTAAAACTATTGAATATTTATATGTTGTTTCTCCCGTAAATACTTTTTGTTAATTGTTTTTACTTAACACAGTTCATATTGTAAAGTAGGCATAACATACCGTACTCTGCCGACCTTAGAATATCTTTAGCTACCAAGCAATTACTTTACCTTTTCTTGGACTTCTATATATAAATATAATATGTAAAATTAAAAATCTTTAAGAAATTATTACTACAATTTGATGGTACTTTCAATATTGTTTGCGCCTCTTATCATATCTTGAAGTTTTTGAATAAACGTCGACTCATTTACAAATTAAGATATTATTTCAGGGCCATCTTATATGTTTTTTATTAAATGAGAATTAATTTATGTAACAGAAGCTCACTAGATCACTCACACTCATTGATTGAAATTTTGGAATTTAATTTGCCTAAATACGGAAAATGAATAATGAAGATCCCACTCACATAAACAATAATGGTATAGATCGCAATGAAGTAAAATTAAAAGGCGTGGCAAATTAATGTGAATGTAATATTATGTTCTCTTTTGTAGACAGCATATGAGGTTAATATTAATTATTATTCTGATCTCACTATACATTTCCAATCGCTTATTCCAGTAAATAGTTTTCTTCTAAGAATAAATGTTTCCCGAACACAGATATCCTCTAAAGTTTCCGCATACCTTTGTTTTCCTTTTCTCTCGACCTGGACGTTTTCCGAATTCATTCTCCGCCGTAAATTCGGCCTCGCGTTGTAGCGGTCACATACTTTCTGAGTATCGCTCATTTCCCCATACCTGTCCCTAAATGCCCATCCGATTCCACTTGATTCTCCCCAAAATCTCCGCATATTTCTTCTCCTTTCGCATTCGCTGTGCGTAGCGATCCATTTAGGATTTCGAAACGAATGCTTTGCGAGAGGCCAAACGATTTTCCTGTCTCGGTGGATTGGACCGTGAGATTTTAGTGACGCGTTCGTAACAGGCAAACCAGAAGGCCGAGAAATGTATTGTTATCGCCATTTAATTTGCGTGTCTGTATCGACGGAGGGTTCCCGAAAGGTCTCGTTAGCCTATTTTTGTAAAGGTTTCCTATCCCGTTAGTTAACAGTCGATTTCCTTTGGATTTGCTGAATTCCAACTGCGGTTCAGTTGGGGTTTAGGGACCGAGTTGGACAAAGACGAGAGAAAAGAGTTACAATGCATTCCTCTCATCGCTTTATTACTATAAGTTCAAAGCTTCTCAAATATTACAGTAAGTCATCCTATTGTAAGGATTTGGGATTTTTCAAGCTAATATTCCATATTTTATTTTTCCGTTACATATCATCCTAAATCCACCCTACAACATCTAAATGACCAGCTGCAATGCGTAGGTAACTAATTAACTAATTACAACTTTGATTACTATCTCATATTAGGGACCTATTGCTCACGTAATTGTCCAAATTCTCAAAATGTTGTACCTCGTGAAGGAAAGCCTTCATTTATGTCTTAATGATACTTCAACTCCTTCTTACGTAATATTGTTCCTAGGAAATTTATGTTTGAATAATGCTAATTAAGCCAATTCTTATTTCACCGTAAACATTAATTAAACTTCAGTTAAACATAGCTTATTTTTTTCCGATGTCATTTATCACAAAACTGACTCTGGTACGACGGAAATGGCTTGATTTTGAAAATTAGTGATTTGATTTTTCGTTAGTATAAATTCGAGGCACTGCTCACCAATTATTTCGTATAAATGATAGGTCTTAACTTGGACTTCTATATCAAAAATAGATTATTAATGAGGATTAATCAAATGAAAAAATACCGAGACTCTTAAAATGTAATCCATCTTAGGCAAAACTAATGGAATTATGAGTTTTAATTCTTATAGCTTAACTAATAAACTATTAAATATGAATGGGATTGATATTGCTGAATAAATTCAAATAAGAATTTTAATTCACGCTATTAAAAATATTAAATCTTCGTCCTTTAAATTCTTTGCATAAATAAAACAGAAAACTTTGTTCTGTTCTCAGTTCTGCAAGAGCCTTTAAATCTGGCGTAATGTTCTTTCGGAAAAGATTGGGGGATTTACACTTGCAATATGTATTTATCATTTATATCAAAGCCTAGTGCTAACCGACGGGATTAATTTTCTCATAAGTTTAGGGGAAAACTTCCTTGTCACATCCAGGAGTGTGTGATGGGATAAATTCTTTATAAATAGGGGACAAATTTCCATTACAGTTATTCACCATTTATACTGACACGTGAAAATGAGCTCTTCATTTTTCACAGCGTATCGTTAGGATTATCTTAATCTCCTGGTACATAAATTCTGAAAAATGTTTACCCATCTTCATAGAAATGGAATAATATTTTTAGTCTTAAAAAACACATTCCTTTATCATTACTCTCCATTATCTCCAGCCTAATAGCAGGTTGTGATTAGAAGCCCAAATTTCCCTCGCAGATTCATCGCTACATTTATTTAGTTTTTATTTGTATTCTCAAACGGTAATTTCTTTCCCCCCAAACCATTACGGGCCCCGTTAATGTTTCATCTCCCCATTCAGTTTTAACCAGAATAGGAAAGTGTCATCGTAGCCATTTATTTCGCTCGCAAGTCATCAAGGGAACTGATCTATTTGTCGGAGAAGTGAACGGATAGCTAAAATGGCGACCACTTCCAACCAAACCGCCGCCTGTCACCGATGTCTCATTTTCTTGTCCAGGGATCTCATTTTCGAGAGCCCTAATGAGATTCTCGCCGAAAGGGCGTGAAACCCGTGTTCCTCGCTTGTTTCTGTCCGCCCGGTTTAGTCGCGTCCAGCCGCTAGTCCTACCCCTTTCGGATCCTTTTACATCGGTACCTGTGTCGTGTAAGTAAATGAAGTATTAAAGGATTGATTGCATTCTGTAAACTAAGATAGAAACATTACTGCATTTCATCTCGGAATTTCATTGCCTCTCTAACGGTACAATATTTGCGATAGTTTCAAAAGAAAATTTTGAATTTCATTCGTAGACTAATTATACAATAAGAGGATTATCTAATAAGCAACTTTAAACGTAATTATCCCCGAATCACCCTTTTATTCTGAGATTGAAGAGATATTATTCAAGTTGGAGTTTCCTCAAAGGCTAACCTTCCTCCACTTTCAAAGTTATTTAATACATGCATTTAGTTATGCATGCGAATACATGCAGAATTGTTATACTGAAGCAAGCAAATGCGATATCCGGCTCTGCCTTATCGTATATGATGTTTGTGGATTTAACTTACAGTCCACCGCGATTTATTTTATTTCAGTAATATTGAGCATAATGATTTACTAAGCTATTGAGATAGCTTTGGATGAAGCTTTTAATCGTATCCTAGATACATAAATTAGAACGATGTAGCCATACTCTTATTATAATTTTCTCTTCATCAGTTCTATTACTCAGAGTTCTGCTTCCAAAGAACTTACGATTAATTACGAAAATGTTATTTGCATATTTAAATCATTCCTATGGTGAAAATTGAATTAAATTCTAATAAGCAATTAAAGTATACTCTTGTATAATGCAAGATATTTTATTGGTGAAGGAATATCAAAATGTAATTCGTGAAGCATTGGAATGATGCAATTTAGTCCTACATCTTAATATGGCTCTTTAGAAACCCACATTATGCGTATCTACTACGATTTATTCGGTACACAAGTTATTAGTAATAAAATAAATTTTCCATGATTCTACAAGATACGATACAGTAGTATGGTATCTTGCGTGTTTGCTTTTTTCTGAAAGCTGTAAAAAGAGGGAAATAGTAAAATAATTATTATTATAACATAATATATTGTATATATCTGATTTAAGGATGATGTACAAAAGTTATTATACCACAAAATAAAGTACAATGACAATATACCATTTCTACCAAAGGAAATTATACTTCGATACAATGTTTTCACCAATTCAAGATTTACAAATGATATCAGGAAAATTCTGTAGTATTAATCAAAAACATACAAATACTTAGCTTCGCACTTTTATTTAAACACGCCTCTACTGAGTTCGTGATAAAAGTAGCTGCTATATAGATAGATTTAGAATTTTTGTTATGGATCCTTTCCAAATAGCATTATTAATTTTCTCTTCTCTGTATCTTAGAATTATTACCTAAGTTACTGATTTAGGTTGTCTTATTCAAAGAATGTGTTACTGAAATCAGTTAGACCTAAAAAAAATTGTATCTGCACATGTTGTGTCAGTTCGTATAACATAAATTAATACCTTCTCTTTCGGTAACCTTAGGAGTGTTCTATTTAGAATTTGTTGATAATATGTTAAACATAAAATTGTTGGCAATTAGTCACATATGGATCTTATTACAACCTCGTAAGAACTTCGCGACAAGCACATAGCGCTTCAGTACCTCATCATGCATCGCGTTTACAACTTCTCAGATTTGCTCATACGCGATGCGGCTCCCACCTCATTTTCCGCTGACATCGTCATGTTCTCCAGCTGACCGACACGAGATTGTGCCTTGTGAGGGAGAACCGCAACACTTTTTCACTTTCGGGTGCTAACATTCCCTGGAAACAACCTGCTGCAACAGAAAATTCGATGTTCGAGCGGACCGTGGTCTCGCTCCTCTAACCTCAAACCGGTTATTATCTGTGTGACCGTGTGAAGGATGCAATTTATGCCCTTCCCAAGCCATCAACGATCTAAAGATACATGCTAACGAACGCATCCGAACCTTCACCGGCGATATGCATCGCTACGCGTTGCTGATATCGGATTTCAGCTTTGACAGTTCCCGAATGATAAGAGAGGCCCATAAAACCAGCTGAAGCGATTGCAAAATTTCCGTCGAAGAGTAATTCATTGTAGTCTCTAAAGCACTCGTTCTCTATTTTGCGGGGAAAGCTCGGCGGGTTGCATATAAACTAAGCTACACGAAAATATCCTTGCATTTTCATTTGTATTTAATAAATAATTTTTACCGCGTCAGATATAGTATATAGCTCCCTGCTCGCCACAGAAACTTTTAAGCATATCGTCACTACCAGAACTCGCCAAAACTAACTGTAATTCCCTCCTTCGGCGGTGAAGTGTAAATAAAACATAACACACACACAACATCGAGACGACAAGATATACTATGACTTCATATATCTTACATAGGAATAGATACATACTGGTATCAAGACAATAATATTACGACGTACACAAATAGGCCCATCGCGAAAACGCACAGTGGGTTGAAAGCGGAAAAAGCCGGACGTTGGGCCTAAAACGGTTATTTTGAGTGCGGAACTTGAAACATCGCCTAGCTATTGCAAAACGATCTTATTTATATGTTACCGTTTGTCGTTTATTTCGATTTTTTTAGGCGTCCAAAAGATAACAGGGCTTTAAACTTGATAATTTTTTACAGAAAATAAGAGCCTCTGATTTTTCGCTGAAACATTTAAGTTCGTTGATTAATAGGGACTTTCGAGAAAGACTGTTGGATAAAACAACTTTGCGATGATCTAATGTAATTTTATATCTTTCGATTCGTTGAGGTTTAAAGATTCTGCACTAAAAATATAAAAACATATTTAGCCCTATTTCCAGCTTTTTTCGATTTCATCCCCCTGTGAAACGGTGGAGATCAAGATTTAGATATGTACCCTGCGAGCCACCAGAGGCGTATGGCAGGGGGAACATGTAATAAGTTTTCTACTTGTCCAACAGTTACCTGATTCGACTTTAAAAGTTCACAACCAATTAACGTAAGATCTTATTCATTATGCATATATTTAATAGATAACATGTCTTCAGTAGCGTTGCTATGGTTAAATAGATATATGTAATGCATATTCGTGAACAATCAATTAACGGTATTCGGTTGCCTATATAACATTATTTATCAAGCCTAACCATTAGTTATGCTTGTATACGTATCACATACTGTTTAAAGAAGTAATCTTACATACTGAAAAATAATTAATTTTGATTGAGGATTTCTCTATTCCCTTTTAAGGAATGGATTATGTTATCATCTAGCTGTTTGTGTCCAAGGTTTGGTAACGGTCTTTGTTAAGAAGCAAAATTTCAAGGAAGAATTGTTAATTATCCAATGGATTGATTTTATGTATAGGCATCTTAGTTACTTTGTCGGGAAAGTCAATTAATCAGATGCCAATTTAGTGAGGTTGATGCTCGGCTTAAAAATTTTCCTATTTTAGCGCATCTAGGTTGTCATAGCGTAACATGATTTACGATTAGATAAATCATAATAAAAATTCGCTTACTTGATTAAAGACTTATGTTACACATTTTCATCTCAATTCATTTACTATTATTATGTTTTTGGTAATTAATTAATTTTCTCATTTCATAGATTATATGTTTATTATTAAAATAATTAATTCATTATATATTTAAGCTTGTACTTTGATATTTTATTGGCATGATTCTATGATTATTACTAGCATTATTTCTGATTTAAATTAAACAGAGCCCTAGTTTTTAGGTTTTAACATCAGTAAGCATTGTTGGATTCTATGCAGGTGGAGTACAAGCCTACCATTCGCTGATGGTAGGTACCATTCGAAGATGCATTATTCTTTCTTTTGGCATGATTCGTTCAATACTAGCCACCATTGACTGGCCGCATTTAGAAATGAATATAAATTTCGATTACATTCAATTTCCATTTAATAAATCAATAACCTGACTAAATTTTTCATTTAAATGACGTCACGTCGTTCATAGTTCACTCGGATCGATGCTCGACTTCAATAAAACCTATCAGGTTCCTAACAAAAGGACCACGAAGATTTAGAGTGCTTTCATTTTTGTTGGAAATTGAAGGCACTTCAGTCAAACCACAGCCGGAGATGGCCCCGACGTGTTTAAGGTCGGTATTGGCGTGAATAAGAGATTGGTACATGAAAGGGAAGGAGCAATTTCAGAAGGTGCACAAAGGCACTATCGCAAATTCCATCTTTGGCTGCCCCATCACAATGCCATTTGTTCCCTTTTAGGCCTCCTACACCTTCAATATTCTCTTTCGGGTCGAAAGGAAGTTCTTCTGGGCACCGAGGAAATAATTTCCTTCTCTAAAATGTCTCCTACACCTAGAAATTGAATGGACTAAAGATTATTCAAGGTGTGAAAATTTTGAAAAAATTTACAATTTCAGCGAAAAGACATCATCCGATTCCTTTTTACATTTCGCATCAAAGGGAATGTGTCAATTTTATAGATGTGTATCTGCTCTTTCTGTTGATGGCACTTAATAGATCTTGCGACAGCGACTGACTGCATGGTATGTGACAGCATTTGTAAAAATGATGATGAAATAAATCAGTTCTTCTCAAGTGTGGGACTTTAAAAGGATCTCATCCGAAAAATTGAAATTACATGCCTAAGAGAAATAAATATCGGCTTACAATCTTGAATCCCTGAAGCTTGGAAAAATAGATCTCTTATAATTGGTAGGCGAGAGAGCTTTGCAGTATGGATAACAATCACCTTTTAATTCAGGCTATTCCTTATTTTTTAAGAATACTCCTCAATAAATTCCCATTCTGGCGTACATTAAAGACTTCAGTGACTTCAAATGTATATTTTTGTTTTCTTTTTTTCATATATTCTGTAATTTTTCAAAGTGCTTGCAAGTACAACTTTCTTGGCCTTTCTATCTCTGTTGGAAAATCAGACTCGATGACTCAGGCATTTATAGTGTTCTTCTACAATTAGACAAGAGAGAGACAGAACGAGATTTTTGACCTGCCTCACACTTCGTCGTATTTTTTCGTCTTCATTAGTTGGATCCTTGCTAGTTTTAGTCTGTTTGCGCTTAAAATAAAATTCATTGAAGCCGTTACTTGGTGAAACTGAATCATGGTGGAAATAAAAAAAGTTGTCAACGATTTGATTTTAACTGTCTGTCACTTAAAGTTACAAAGTAGCCTAACTCTGTCTTGTTTCCTTTGATTGACCTTACTTTCTACAAACTATTGGAGTTGGTTTGTCTTTCTTTCGTTTACGAAATATTCCCAACTGAGCACACTTCATGAATCATATAATTTTATTGGCTTGCCCTGTGTTTCGTTTTGTTTTCTTCCATTGCTCTCTTCCGACCAATTTTGCATGTCTGTCTGACTCATTTTCCTCTGTGATCATATATTGACGATTATTATTACAAGCTGTGGATATTTGCAATGTATCATAATGAAGATAAATAGAAATAAACTTCCACGCTATACCTAACATATTTATCTTCATAATGGAAGTCTACCACGAATTCAAGGTCGAGTTAATGGATTCAATGTATCATTAATTCAAAACACACAAACAGTGTGAGTTTACAACACATTCTTGTTAAACAAGATCTTTGTTTTCGTCACCTCAATTATTCTTTCACATACATTTCCGACGTCTTTAAGAATTAAGCTGCATTAATATATATCATATGTTGACTCTGTTTCTCCAGCGGAGGTATTTTCCTTTGAGTTTGGCAATAGGAACCAAAAACTGCTGTCGCATCGTTTTTAACCATTTGAGGTAGTCAGTGATTGATTGATTGATGCAGTTATTATTTTTTTCTTCTAACACCAAATTGCGCACATTATGGATTAAGAAGTATGATTTTATTCATTGATATTAGCCGCACCTTATATCCCATCAGGTATGCAGAAATGGAAAACAAATAAAATACGTGACTTGGGTTAAGGAGCTATCATGTCTCCATCTGGTGACCAACTAAAGAGCAAAAATATGTGTTCGGAATATATCGAGGAAGAGTCAGAGAGGGATTTCTTACCCTTCCCATGTTTTTCCCCTATATAATGATACTGAAGGATGAGAAAGTCCAGAAGGAAAATCTGGCAGCATATGGTGAATGAGATCCGGAATAAAATAGACGTGTGAGGAGTATTAAATAAAACGGAATGTATAAAATATTATCTTTGTGTGTTTAAAGTGGAAGATGCATGAAAGAAATTATTATTGCTAATTCATTTGTTACGGGTATACAAATCGTTTGGTGGCAACCTTTTTTATTACAATGCAATCTTACATTTATACATTACTATTCTAAGTCATTGTTTAGTAACATATACAATATTAATTCCAATAATACAAAATCACTCGCTGATAGAGAACTTACGTCATCTGGCTGCAATAATAAATCACGATTGCAATACATAGAGACATGTAGTGACTTCAGCACACATATTTTAAGTTACAATATTACAATGCTAATCTCTCTTAGCTATACCAACACACTATTTCAGTGGAGATATGTTCCCCACAAATACTAAATTAAACCCTGAAAGCCTAGTTACTTTAAAAAATTGACGTAAATCAGCATGTGCTTCTTACTTGACATCTATAAATTATACATGCTTTGATAAAATTGAGACTACCAAGTCCCATCTTCCAACTAACCAATTCAAAAGAATATAAAGAAGAATTCAGATATATGCAATATTGAAAACCAAAAAGGGAGAGAGAAACTGAAAAAATAGTAACAACGCAAATTATCATACTAGGCAACTGTGAAAGAATATTGTGAAAGGGAGAATCATTCGGTGTGTTAAAACCTTAGGATAACAAAGTTATGCATTAAAATTAGAAAATAAAAGAAAATATAGTCAATTTAACGAATTTCAAGTACTCTTCGGTTACCAATTCCCAGAGAAGTCATACATTACCGCTGCCCAACATGAACTTTTCGGCTGGGATGACTAACTGAAGAAGGGATTCGGGGTAATGGCTGACCGCAGAAATGAAATGGAAACGAGAGATAACGTATGTCTCTGAGTCATGAGAATCAGATGAAAGGGAGGGAGAGCTTCCAGAAGGGGGATTCTTTTGTTACGGTGGATTTCAAAAGAAGTTGAGATGTGTGTCACGGGAGATAAGAAATTCGCTCCTCATTTTATAAAGGGAGGTCTTTTGGCCTATCAGAGGTAGCCACTCTCATCCAGAGAGAGGATCGGGTTCGGATGGCCTTTAGAGAAGAATTTTCGGAGCACGCTCCTTATCACTCTTGTGACCGCTGTATCCAAGAGATTCATTTGTGTTGTCATCGCTATCTCGCCGCATAATCTGCACGTCCGCTCCGTCTGAATTTCTGAGTTGAAATCAAGTCTTTCTGACCCGCCTTTTGTTACCCAAGTTCCTAAGTAATTCGAAATGGCACTCGCTCAATCCTGGGTCTCAGTAATGAAAATATAGGCACAATCTACTACAGCTTTACAATAACCCATTCTTAGTGATGAGGTTCTGTGGTTTATAATGTCTTAATGGAGGAGGCGCAAGACCAAAATTGCTGTGAATTTGCTTATCAAAATGAAACAGAGTTGAATGGGGAAATCAGGATGAATATGGGCTAATAAAAAGCTTGAGAATATGGGATAATATAAAAGCTTGTAAAGCTTACAGGAGAATGGCCAGGCTGTATAAGCATAGTAAAAGATATTTGGGGGGTGTAAATGAACAATTTTGGGAATTGGTTATAACTATTATAAAAATAATATGTATTTACGAATTTATATTGTGGAACCCCACGTGCAAAATAACCTAAGCTGTCGAAGCACTTTTTACATTACTTCTAGAATAAATATATATGGAATTGAATTATTTAATATTTGATAACATTTTTTCGAATGCAAAATATTGGTACTTTTTATTAAAATGAGAGATCGATATTATTGAAATAACACAATGATATTTAATTACTGTGCTTCATTCTCAACTTTTACATAACTCCCAGTTATTGTAAAATAAGCATAATTTCCGAAACCAACTTTGGGCCCTAAGTTTCGGAATCTTGGTACATGTAATAGATGGGTTATTTTGCGCTGATCGACTGCAGTTTGACGCATTCATGAAATAGATTTCATTGCTATAGTTTCATGCTAACGACAAATCTTTTATAAAAAAATAATTTTTTATCGTTTCAGTGTTTTTAAGTCATGGTTTTTATTTTACTTGCCTGAGCTCTTTATGAACTAAAACCAAAAATTTTTTTCACATGCGTATCATTAAATAAAATATTGTATTTAGTTCTTCAATTTGTTAGGAAAGCTCATCTAACGATTGTCAAAAAATCGTTAAGTCGATCACGATAGACCTATTTCCCCTGGCATTATAAGAAGGGCGATAAGTGAGTAAAATATTTAATTTTTCAAGGCCCCCAATGGTGTCCACGGTACTAGTAATAATTTTATAGTAGTTCTTCAATATTCAAAAGATTTTCTAAGGATCAGGATTAGATAAAGTATTAGGTTGTATTAATACACGAAAGTTAGTTTTACTCGTATAATCACAATTTTTGTATGCAAAAATAATACGTCCATAATTTAATTTGATTTTGATTTATTTATGAATTCTGATCAGATATTTATAAATATTCCTTATTCCTATATATTCCCTTAACTCATTTAGCCTATAAATCGAAATCTTAGGCTTTTCAATTGAAAATAACAAAGGAATAGATTGCAATGAATAACAATAATTTTGGTCAAATATAAACAATTTGGCTACTCCTTAGTAAAAGGAAACTTCTCCAGAATGTAGACGCTTGCGTCATCGCAGGGAAGATTCCAGAAATATCCACTTATTAGCTCTTCCCAATCACTAGTTAAAGATTCATCCGAAAACTTTTTGTATTGAGTAAAAGTAGAACTTCTGGAGAAGTCTGAGTCGATCCACGTCGGAGTGAAAACTTTGGATTCCGAAAGAGAATTTGGTACCTCTCCTCTACTGCCGAATTAAAAATTTACCACGTTCCATTAGTCGAATCCATCTAAGTGATTGTGGTTTTATGATTGCCTTACTTGGTATTTAAGATGTATATTCAAAGAGAACAATATCCGACGAAACTCCTCTGTAATAGAAGTTATCATGAGCGGGGTAATGGAATTTTTAAAATTTTACGAAGAGTTGAATAATACCCGCGGAATTTTACTAAGTCAACACACTTTCAACTCTTCGGAGAGCTTTTTAACTTCGTAACTGAATCCCGCTCGTTACAACTGCTTTCATCACGCGAATGCCTGAGGTAATTTTTCACAAAACTTTGCCGAAGATATGCTCCGTGCACATTTCGGAAGTTTGCTGGAGAAAACTTTCCAGTTTTATCGCAAAACGATGGATTCAAGAACGCGAAAGTAGAGTGGTAAACGTTTCCTTCAAGAATGTGCAAAGAATCGACCTCTAACCAGTCAAAAGCACCGCGGAATAGGTAATTTCACTTGAACTCGTCTCCTGGAATCTGAGAATTTCATGAAGCATTCCTTTGTCAACCCGTTCACATTTATGGTGGTATTTTGTGAGTAAACTTCGTTTTCACTCTCATTATTTATATTCGGAATCGACTTTAAAAGCAATAAAGTGCATGAAATAAATTTCCGTTTTTGTATTCCTTGAATTTAACACAGCTATTGAATCATAACATTAGCAAGATTGATTGTGTGTTTTTTACATTTACAGACTATTTTCTGATTAAGGGAAAATGTCGACAATCTCACCGGAATAAGAAATTATAAGAACAGAAGAAAAATATGCTGAAATCTATTCATAAATATGTTTCTTACTCTTCAGTTAATGTAAATTACTAATGTCGATGAACATCGGTTATTGGCTGGAAGAAACATTAGTAAATTGGAAGTCTCATCGAACGAATTTTTTTTTGAAACAACGATACTTGATTTAAATCTGGGTATCGCTTATTCTGGATTTTAGGACAAATTCTCTGATATTTTTAGGTAAATATTGGCGATGTTCATAGTTGTTATTTGCACGTATGAGAGTCTATGGTTGTTCTTCATGTAATTGCATCTCTACTTCGTATAAAATAGTCATATATCTCCTGAGACTCTCATCGCATCAAAAATTTTCTTTATCTCGTTTCAGCGACTAAATACAAACCATAGATTCGACCCTTTTTACTTGTTACACTACGTCCACTTAAATTTAATGAACAAACTAATTCAATTAGTTAAGTATACGGTAGATTTCTCGTCATAATGTTATTCTATGGCTTTTTATCCAAGTTTAATTCGCGTCTCTTGTATTAACAGATTAACTGGGAATTTATTTTCGCAAAAAGTAAGTTGACTAAGGTTTATAGGTATGTATGGTCTTCATGCATTTTAACTTATTCCTTATTTTTGTAAAAAGTTAGTCGATTAAGATTTATTGGTCTGTTTAGACTTTATACATCTTAACTGGGTCTTTTTTGTAAATAGTGAGTTGGGTAAGGATTATATGTCCTTTGTAAATTTTTGTATGTAATTTCAGAATAAACTAAGCCAAGCGGTATCTGTGTGAAACTGGGTCTTTATTTTCATAAATAGTAAATTTCAGAATAATTTAATTCTAGTGATATTCGTGTGAGAAAATCTAATCGAGCTTCCACCTCAACAGAGCTTTAAAAAGTTTGCAAGCACCTGTACCTTTGCTGTGTTAGTGACACCGAGAGGGGGAAAGTATCACAATCTTCGCAGTCATTACAAGCCTCGTATAGCCGGTGGCAGAACAACATCGACCGTGAATGCGAAAATAAAGTTTATTTACCTCTGATGGGGTTCGCACTGAGGAAAATAGAGGATTAGGCACAAACGCTAAGTAAACACGGAGACAATGGTCTGAGCGCTTTTCCGAATGTATGACGCGTCGACGTTTATTCTCTCCGAGCGAGATAAAGGGAAAACAAGCAGCGAAACAGTGGTAATAAAGACGAAAACCTGATTAATCCACAGGCGTGCAGATGGCTAGCGAGACATTGGATTAAAAGAGTGAGGCCGGAGTTTGGAAAGGCAATCCCTCTTTTGGGCGCATTACCCATGGATGGAAAAATAGAGAAAAATTCAGATCCCGGAATGAAAAAAAAATCAGGAAGAATGAGCAGCAAAAATCGGGTGGATTTACCAAAGAGGATAAAAAGGAACGAATTCATTATTCAGTGTGGAAAGGCTCAGGAATGAAATGAATTGAGGCTAGATGGGTTTGGAATTGCAATGCAACAGCGGGATGAGAAGGTGTCTTAAATCGTCAGGTTATTAAGAAGGAAATACGTTGCCTTTAATCAGGGAAACGGTATTCGGTGTTCATTATTTATTTTTAATTCAGTATACCGGCCGCGGTGACGAAGTGGTATGCCTAATATGATACCGCTCCAACACCAAGGTCCCGGGTTCGAAAACCAGATTTCTTGGGTTAGGGATTGGTCGTATATGTTCTTCTATTGTTAGTTTTACTTCCTTCACTTTAAATCAGCGTCCCGCTGAATGTGAAGCAAGAATAAAATAATATATCAAAATTATAAACTGATATAGTATTCCGCTCCTGATTACAGAAAAACAGCTCAATTATTCCATCCATTAAACTATGTGAAGGAAATGGCATTGAATAGGGGTTTTTGAACTTTGTAGGCCAAGAACATACCGAAAGGTAGAGCCCTCATATATTATAAAATATCTTTCAATTAATTTTAATTATTAAAAGCTTTATTAACACCTACAATTCACGGTAGCATGTTCATCAAGCAAGGATAATTTATAAATAAATCAGTTGACACAAAGAATAGACAGCGCAATTAAACCGAAATTCCGTTGGGGAAACAGTTCAATTCCTGACAAAAGGGATTCGTCATCAAAGACAGCTAATCGATCGGAACCGGATATCATAGGGAGAAAAAACTTTCCTCTGCTTTAAAAGAGCGTTTTTGACGTATGAATGAAGTTAATTTCGCCAACTCCATTTATTCTTAATGAGAATTTCGATTACTTTTGCAATTGATAATAAAGGCTAGACATAGACCTAAACTTCTCGTTACTGGGATCGTAAGTTTTTATTATAAGACCTAATTGATCTTACAACTTATGCATTGGAAACCATTAACGTAATCTAGGGTTGACGAAACTTTTGCGGCAAAAGTGCCATATTTTATGAATTCAAAGGACTTACCTGCCGATGTGGTGCCAAACCATACAGTGAGATGGTGATATGCATCATATAATGTTAGTTATAGGATTATGATCTAATTATTGACTTAAATTATCGTTATTCACCATTGCTTATGAACAAAATCAATGTTTATGTATTGAAGGCTTCATGTTTTAAGTGAAGTATACATTATAAAGTTAATGTGAGAGTTGTGCGTGCCAAAAATATTTTGTCACGTTCCACTTTGGGTATGCGTGCCATAGGCTTGCCACCACTGGCCTAAGTGAATGTACTTTCTGTGGAATCATAAATAGATTACCCATCCTGGATAGTGAAGCACGTAGTCACAACTCACGAAATCGAATAAAAATCGCTGATCTACTGACGTTGTAGTTCGTGACTCCTTCTTGTTTATTTTGCCTCTAGTTTCTTTTAATGAAATTCTCCTTTTTCTTTTTTTGCGTCAGCGAAAAAGTCTTTTAACGGTTTTCGGTAGCACCCAATAATAATTTCTTTTATCTGCGAAAGCCGCACGTAATCTCAACTCCTTATCCTCCTCCACTTAATGCCGTTGAATGCGCCAGAAAACCTGGGAATAAGATCTGAGTCGTCACTCCGGGTTTCCGCTCCATCTCCTCCTCAAATATAATCCCTACCCTTTTATCTGGTATCACAATCCACTCGCTTTACCCGGCGCTAAAAGAATATACATGTATACTGCTGGGAGATGTTGGGGAAAAAGACCCGGCGTGGGAAGAGTGACAGACATCAACTCTCCTCACCGTAAACAGCAGGTAATTTCGGCTGGCTTTTGTGCGTGCCTTTCTGCTTTCACATTTCCCCACATTTCGTACCGTAAAGGTGGTTCATGTGATAAAGTGGACCCTTGCGAAACAGATTCTCTCGTTCAAGTAACAAAGTAAGTAGCTGAAAACATTCCATGGCGATTCTGATGATAAATTTAAAGAATTCCAAAACAAGTGAACTGATTTTCCTTAAAAATGGGATTAACGCTTAGTCTAGATCACGTATAAAGATTTTTGTCTCGTAATCAAAAATCTCCTTTAAATTACTCAAGGTAAGCTCTATAAGGTAATTGTGTTCTGATAACCGAATCGTGGGAAATAATAGTTTTTGTGTACTCGCATGGCTTGTCTAGTGCTTAGCGGATATTTATACTTAATCTGCACATCTTTTTAATACCGACGAATTAGGTTACTAGATTTTAAATTCCATTCGATGTGCTACTAGGAAATTTGCACTTAAACGTCATTCTCTTCAAAATTACTTAAAAGTGACGTTACAATCACTTGAAAAGCAATGTATTCTTGTAAATTTAATTACTCTCATTCAGTTTTAGTTCATCGAAGAATAGCTGTTTCTTTGGCTCCAAAATCAGAAATTCTATGAATACTCCACAGAAATACAGTTGTAATAACTTCATGGATGATTTAACTCAACACTAATTTCTTTACGGTTATCGCGGAGTAGTTCTTGTATTACTCCAATTTTTATGCAAGGTTCCTAAATTAGCATAATATCTGTAGTACTGTTTAATGAGCTACATTGTTTTTCACTCTGTCACTTACTGATTCCACCAATTCTTGGATACCCTCCTACTAAATTAAATAACGTGTTCTTTAAAGTTCATCTAAAATAAACTCTGAACTTCATTCTACTGAAGGGCAAGACCGCAAGCGAAACAAGTAGCGCATACTCCCTCTCGGTGACAGTGACCCACATACGATGTACATCATCCGATGACATAACCGGCTCTAAAATTGAAGTCCGAAGTTATGAATAGGAGACGAAAATAAGCAAACTGTTTCTTGTTTCTAGAGTTCTTCTTTTACGACACTCCTTGCTTACCTGTTACGATATTAGAGTAATATGATTATCTAATGTGCACTCGGTCTTATCACGCAATAATGATGCATGACCTCAGCGATGAAATGCTAAGGCCATGTATAGGAAACAAGGACAGTAAACCGAACTTTCAATACTTTAAGGCATGTTTTTTGAAAATCTTGAAGTGTTTGCCTTCTGTATATTTCTTCGATGTCTCTTATGTAAAATCTAGGTGGAGTATATTATGTTCATTGGAAATAAAGGAGACGATACGACTTGGAGGACTTGATGTGAGGAAAGACAAATTATGCGATGAATAAATGGGGACCTTAGAGGTATTAGATTAAAACGACGTAAATTTGGAAAAGAAAATCTGCCCGACTTAAGAATTTAACCTCATAATAGACTCTGCATTCTAAGAAACTTTCTTCTCCAAAAACGAGTATCTCATTCATTGAAGTTACAGGAATTATCAATTCTGAATTATCGATTTTCCTCAAAACTTCTTCGTCTTTGGATCTCGTGAATTTTCAATACCAAATTTCAGGGGATTTGTTCCTCTTAAGCTACTAGTGAAGACGAAAGAACCAAGGGAAACTTTTGAGGTAAATATTACTTGAGATTTTGGGTTTTATTAAATGATAATTATATTTCCATGAGCTCATAATAATAATACGTCAGAGAAATTAGTTTCTATTTTATGCTTGCCTATTTTCATTGAAATATATAGATTCATTTTGTATTAATCAATTTTAAGATGTCAGAATTTTCTCATTTCCTCTAAAGCCATCTGAATGACGATTTTTTAAACTCCGTTCTCAGAATTTTGTGCATTCGAGCTCAAATAATTTCTTATCCGCAATGAATTCATTGCTTTACATCCTTTAATATTGCTCTCAGAACTGTCATTCCCGCTTTGAATGGATGTGTGACACTTCCTGAGACTGCCTTCTGTTTATTCAAATCGTGCTTATTATCACTGCATGATTAATGGAACTGCAAAATGATTTAAATAGCGAGGGAAGAGGGCGAAAACGAATAACTTCTCCTTCGGGACCTTTGGCAAAATCAAAGTGGAAATGAAATCGGAGAAGGGAGAGGCAGGAAAGAGAAAGTGTGAAGCGACGTCAAGAGTTTTCTAGGAATAAAAGACCTTTATTCTGACTTTCGCGAGTCAAAATCAAGAGAGAATCCAAAGACATTGAAAAGGGTTAGAAGATGGAAGACATCAAGAGAGAGGCGAATAAAAGATGAAAAAGAAATCTGAAGGACGGATTAAGACCAGATCTGTATGACTTAGAGAGGAAGGAAGATTTTTACGGGAATTTGCCGCGAGCAATTTGAAGTTTCTTAAAGAGTAAACACAAAAAGAATTGAATGGGGAGACGCGACTGACTTTTACGATCTTATGTCCTCTGAAAAGTAGGAGGAAGTAGAAACAGAATGAATACTGCTTCCTGGGTGAGAGTGTACTGAATAAGTCATGAAAGTGAACTGGGTGGAAAATATTGGGAAGGGGAATGGGATGGGTATAATTAAGTTTTGCACAAAAAATTTCTCACTAGGCTTAAAACATATGCATGACAAGTACGATGAATCTATTATCTAATATAACAGTTATCTCACAAGGCTAACTGTAAACGTATTTTCAGAACAATAAAAAGATAACTTTACATTGTTATCGTTTAGCTTTCAGTTTTCTTAGATATGAACATCAGTTGTTTATTTATTTCAAATTATTTTGCAAATATAAATAACCTAAGAAGAGTAGAAAATAATTGATGTCGTGGGGGCAGTTACGATTTAGCAGAATAATATCACGACTTGAAGATTGTAGAAGTAGAAAAATATGCCTTTCGTTGATTTCAAATGTATTTTTTCGTTGTACGTCACAATCAATAAAAGCAGCAGGGAATAAAACAATCCCTTAAGATGATCACTTATGAAAGGATAACATTATAAAAATTAGTTCATGTCAATATGGGAAAGGATTTTGACCACCGTGTTCATAGCTATTGCGATTTTTGGATTTTACCATTAGTCTTTCTTTTAAATCAAAATTATGTCCATCGATGAAATTTCTACGTTGTGGTCAACATTTTATCATTACTAAAGCCTTGGGTACAATTTCCGGCCTCTGTATCTGTGCTGAACATGCCTGATTCTAGTTGGAGAACGTCAGACATTTCCAACGGCATACTGGGTTAATGCAATACCTTATATTATATAATGTGTTTCAATGGAAGGAAAGCCGGCGAATTTCGTTCCTATTTGTTTCGAATTTTTTTATTTCATAAATTTTGATAGAGAATGTTTATGAAAAGATGAATATTGCATTTTACTGTTGTATTTATCATTATTGTAAGCCTTTAACTTTTTTGTGCAATTTTAATTCCTTATAAACTTATTACAATTCTGAATAATTGAACAACTAAATCATATTGAGAGTTCAGAAGCATCTCAATTGCCTTCTGTGATCAGACGAGTATTTCTGTCGGATTGATATTCAATGTTGATGAAGTCGATCTACCAATAGGAAGTGACATATCGCACATTTCGCCTGGTCCCTTTGAAGATAATAAGGTTGCGGATACATTAACGTACAAGGCTAATGATTAAATGAAGAATAATTCGGGAAAGACACATATTGCTGCGCCTTCAATTGAAGCCGTTCTTAAGGGACATGCACTCACTTTTATTGAACGCCCTGCAGTAACTCATTATAGGAACGTTTCACGCTAGAAATAGCCCTAGTAGCGAGCAATACCGGCATGAAGTCTAATTGAGTATTCTCGGGCGTAGCGCAGTGACTCCCCAAATCGTGAAATAGTATCCCAAATTAATTCAAATGATCCCCTTAAAGTTCGACTGAAGAAGCCCATTTGACACGTGTTCGCTCTCTGGCCTCGTGAAACGGATGGAAAATTCCTGCGTTTCTGAAGAGAACCACTCGGCAGCACCTGCAGCGCATTCTATTAAATTGGCCCACGCGCATTGCTCGAGATATACGCGAGCTCACATCCCGTTTATAGTCGAGAGGTATGATCCGGTGAAGAAATAGTCTTCCAGGAAGCGCTCGGGGAAGGCCCGTTTCTGCCGGAGAAGACCAAGAGAGTGTAAGAGACGTATGAGAGATTGGGAAAGTGGGAATACGGGGAAGAGGTCTGTAAAGAGGTGGGGCCCACATAAGAATGGAGAAATATGAGAGAGGAAAAGGTGGAGAGGGGAAGGTGTTCGGGATTTGCAAGGAAACTGATCTTGCTTTGTGGAGAAATTTCGGGGCAACAGAGAAAGGAGTTGGTAGCAGCAGGAAATGGCGTGGTTATAAAAGCGAGGGATGAGTTATGGCTGTTTACGCTCGCTCTGTCCTTTAAATGGTCGAAAAGTTGAGCTTTTAATATAAGTCAACTTGATGGACGGAAATGGGACCGTTTTCATTACGATCAGGGCGCGGAAAAATACGTCGCTTTGGATGGATGCCTATTAATAACGCGAACCAGCCGTTATTCATTTTGCAAAGCGTCGAAATTTTCTACTGTTCTATGGCATTGCGATTGTTTCAGCATAAGTGAGGATTGGGCTGTGATAGACTATGTAGATATCCCCTGGAGGGGATGAAAGAGCATATTATAATCCAATATAGCATTTTGGTGGTGTAATTTCAACAGAAAGATATATTTCTTGGCTCACTTTATGTTAGACATAGACACATATAATAGTAAAAGTAGTGCCAGATTTAAATCAAACGCTTCATGTTTCCGAAAAGGAATCAAAAATGTATTTTTACATGATAAACTTAAGGATGAATTATAACAAATATATAATAATACACGGATATGATGAACGCTTTATTTTTCACCTCGACTAGAAAGGACAGAAGGACCTCCAACTTTCTATCTAGGTAATATTACATTCATCTGCATTTAAATATCTATAGTTAATATGACGTTACTGTATAGACAAAGTATATGAGTAGTAATCCCCTTTAGTCAATTGGTTAACCTTAAGTGATGCTTATACTTAGTTAACCATAAGTTATTGTCAACTTATATTTAACAATTTCATTCAACATTATACTTGATTTGACAATAAGAGTTAAATATAAGTGAAGAAATTGAGAGTATAAAAGTGATAGCGTCACAAAACGACTAGAGTACGATTATGGTTATACTAATGATATAGTGAGGATCCACTGGTTTTGTATTCTCATCTAATAGGATTAAGTAAGATAGGATAAACTAGGATATAAAGAAGAATAAAAAGGGGTCAACAGATCTTTTGTACGGAAAGTAATTTGTATAAAATTTTGTTTTTCCGACAGCGTTCATAATTGTAAATAGAATGAATATTAAGTTATGGATAATGAACATGGTAGCGATCAAGGTAAAGATGCGGTTATTCGTGACCTTCAATCCTTGTTTGTACAGCAATGCACATTAAGTAGAAGATCCAAGATCACAAAGGATTTATCCCCCATTTTTTTAAATATTCATCCAATAAATCTCACGAGAAATCCAGCTTGATCACATTACGAACACTCTTTTACAGAATGGTATGGAAACCGCCTGTGGAACGAAAATAAAATCCCGGTAAAAGATGATCATGCTCCGAAAGGCCTGAGTAGGTTACCATGACGTGCTTCATACATTTAAATTTTTCCGAACAGTTTAATTCCATGCCCAACTACTGGATCGAGAATCCCGACGAAAAAATAATGGACGAACCGGCATGACCCGCTTGCAGACAGGCAGACTCTCTCCGGGTCACCGGGCTGAATTACGTGCTTTTAAATTTCAAATTCTCAGGGATTTTTGCTAAGACTCGCGAAACTCGCGGTCCCATTTATTGTATGGCTCCGCACCATGGAGCATAGGTGAAATAATTCTCATACTCGCGCAATTTACATATAACAGAGATAAATCCCCGAGCCTCGTTTATCTCTGAGGGGGTCATGCAACAAAAGGTGCTTGAAATTTTGAATTTCACTCGAGTTAGGTTGAGAACCAATAAACCTCGATGGAACCTTGGGATTATCTTTTACTATTCGTATTTTTCAGTGCATTATGATTTTTCTCCTTCGATAATAGATCTTATTCTTCGTTCAGAACGATAATATTTGGAAATAGTGATAGAATTACTCTTTGTAAATAAAATAAATATGAAAGCCTGATATAAACCTTAAGTTTTTGAGAGGTATGAATGTGCTATTAAATCACATGATAAAATTAAATGTAAGCCCTAACAAGTATACGTTACAAAGATGGAATTAAAACCATAAAAGCCCATATTTACAAAGCCTCATTTTGACCTTAATACCCCCATTACAGAAGAGAGAAGGGCGTGGCTATGTACCGAGCCACGTCCATCTCATTACTGTAACCCAGGTCTCCAACTTTCCAGGAATATATTTTAACCAACTAAACAACTCGCTAATTTAGTTTGCTGGAACATCTTTCCGGATGGTGGAAGATCTGGGTAGTTTAACTAGTTAGAATATTTGCCCAGAAAGGGAGAGACCTGAGTTACAGAAGTGAGCAGGACGTGCCTCGGTAGTATAGTTGTTAAAACACCTGCCCGGAAAATGGGAGGGATGGGTCCTATTCATAGCTAGTTAGTATTTTTCATTTCTTGCACAACATATATATTAAATCATGGTTGCATTTAGCGAATGATCTTTACTCCTCTGGAAAGTATAAAAGGCTGCATATCTAGATAGCAGTCTAGATAAGGTCTTGCTTGTAATGATGCTCTAAAGACAAAATAAGTAGTTTATGTACTCAACATCTCTATCAAATCCAATTAAAATCTAGTCAATACTTAATTTTATGAGGATAAGATTTTTTTTACCTCAAGTACAGTTACTCAAAAAATCAAATCATGGCGAAAGTTACTTTTTTAGAATACACAACCCTTTTATATGTTCTTTTCCATCTCTGGAAAGCAATTTACTGGCTCAATATGCAACAGAATACCGCGGAGCTGCAGATGACTGTATATAAGGTGAACTCTCGTTGCTACGCAAAATATTCGAAAGTCAACAAAGTAAGAATCCCCGGAATTTCGAGAGCGAATAACGAAGCGATTAAACTCTGAGAAATCACTGCGCGAAACGAATAATCGGGCAAAGGAGAATCCGCTACTATTTGATCTCTTTGCGAGAGATGACATTTTGCCGAAAGAATGCAGGATGAGTTACAGAGGATGGAGTTCACTGGGAGAGGTAAAAGTCGCTATTGGCTATCTTAGCGCAATTTCAAATGAATGTATACATCAAGAAGCAGAGGAGTCACTGCGAAATCAAAGAGATGAAAGTAGCGAGTACACTCATAAAATTTAGCTGAGATTATTCCTTCTAACTATGATTAACTCAATGGCTATTATGAGTCCATCGGATACTCTTATTCACCTGGAAAGTAAATCTTAAATGAAAAGCAATTGATTCAAAGCCACCAATGGTTGTAAATAAATGAGATCATGATATCAATGTAATATTTATATTTTTTATAACATATTTTGTTATTTGTATCAGCATTGTCCCTGCTGATTCTCAGAAAATCCTGTCTTTCAACCGCTTTTCAAATATGCTAACTTCTCTTCCGAGAAAGATCTTATTAATATCTAAATCAGTGTTTTGGTGGATTTTAGGCTTCTATTTCGAGCCTCCTTTTGAACCTTCAACATGTATCAATTGAGTTATAAATTGTTATATTATGTCGTGAAGTTACAACATTCATTTGGGGAGTATTATCTATTTTCAAATAGAGAAAATGGGTGTTTAATTATAGTTTCTTCATTTTATTCATATTACCATATTTCCAAAGAAGGAAATACATCATCTGGAATCAGTTTCTTTCCATGAAAATGCCATATTATTGAAGCAAATGTTTCGATCTTGCAATTAATTTAGTTTCTTCTTGAACCGTAAGCAGCGTCTGTAGCTTTTTCTATATATTACTATGTTTTCTTTTAAAAATTTAATAATTATTTATCTCTTAAGACTTTGGATATAGCCATACTTGCGTGCGGTATATTATTTTCAGTTTAATAATAATTAAAAATTGACTGAATTATTTCGGCCATGTCATATCACAAAGTAGGAGCCAGCTTTATTTATGTAAATGCTGAATTACTGGTATTTATTCAGTGTTTTGAATAATGTCTTGCCATATGAGAATATCTGTAAATGTACATTCGAGGAAAATGTTATTAGAACAAGAAAATTCTTCTTCGTAACTTCAAATAACTTAACACTTCCGCATCTTTAAAATTTTTTAAACTTATTTGTAATTGTCTGGTCTGGAACAACGCTGATTTTCTGCAAACTTAATCTTGATTGACTAAAAGTTAGTTTACCTCACATAAGTCTCTGAAAATGTTGAGCTTCCATACATTCTAAGCGTTTCCGATGGCGTTAAATTCCCACCATAAGTCTCGAGAAGACTTTACTATTCGGTCACAAATTATTCCCTTCAATCTCGCGGATTAAACGTCTTCGGTAGATAACTAGACTTTTATCGTCTAAATTCCCCGGATTTCGTGCGCTTGACGAACCCTAGATTTATTTTTCAATTAGGGCCACGTGCAGCGAGCGTCCATTTTTCATCTCGCCGAAGCAGAGGCGCGCCTTAATTCCCTTTCCCTTTTTATAACGTCATTTTAGTGATTAACTAAGCGGGAAAAATCTTCCTCTCCACCTCCCACGCAGATAGGACTTCCCTCATTGTTCCCTCTTTCCCACAAAATAATCGCGCGACCTTTTTTCCGCTGTTATTTAATAAACCTTACGAGAGTATTTCGCACATCGCGTTTACTCTTTCTCCCCCCACGGCCTCCTCCATCCTTCATCCCCGTACAGCCCCCTGCACCCTTTCAGCTGACCTTTGGCCAAAACATCACAGTCCCCGAAATGAAGCGGACCCTCGTAAATTACTTGGGCGTGTCGTTCTATTGCCATGGATTTCTAAAGAGGACCGTCTGCAGACTATGTGACTCAAGCGGCTTACTGAGCTGTGGATATGGGTATGAAATTATACTTAATTAATTAGCTTAAATTAAAAAATATGAACATAAAATGTTATGCAAAAAAGAGGAGTATACAATTTATAAAATTTTAATAACCTTTACTCGCGGAAATAAGGAAAGTTTACTTTATCTAATGTGTTGAGATGAGGTTCCACCAAGTCAGGACCAAAGTAATTGAAGAGTATAATATGTTATTCCTACCGTAGAGCGAGGGAACTTTAGCGTTGGATATACTTCTTCATATAATTTATAAATTATTTAAGGAAAATGAACGACGGTTTTCATTAATTCGCACTAATTTCTTTGCGATTAAAATAACAGCTTGTACCCACTTCTATCGCCAATCATTACCATTCTCTCAATAAGGAAGTGACGTTTGAAAATAAATTTCTTTGACAGCTATAAAATTTTATTCAGCTATCACTAGAGTAATAAAATCACGACTAACTTCCTTATATTACTTTAAATACCATGTTTTATCATATACTTCCCACTCAAAAACCAAATTCGTCATTCTATTCATTTTCATTTCCACTAACTTCCGTAAGAATATTATGATGCATAAATGAAAATATACTGATAAAAATGTATGTGGTAGCCATGACATCTATATTTAGTATCGATTTGCATCATATAGATATAAAGATAGGTAGGAAAAATTGAAGGAGGTATAACTACAAATATTGAAATATAAAAAAATGGGAATGTAGAGAGAAAAGGAGCTGTTGTATAAAAGGAGTAAGCATCCGAGGAAAAGAGTTTTGTCAAGGTTAAGGATTTGTTTGATATCTGTAAAAATTAAGGATATTGAAAGTAACGGTATTGGAAGTATGTATGGATATATCTTAATATACATTTTTAATGAGAAAGAGGAGTATATCGAATATTGATCGTACAGTATCGAAAATAATAATTCTTGATATTCTTAAATTTTCAAATGTTTTCATTCTAAGTGCATACATAATAAACACTATACATACTTTTCAAATTGATAATGGACATCCCAATGAGATTCTCGTACAGAAATATCGCATTTAATCATGTCAGTTTACTGTACCATCAGATATTTTATCAAGTAATTGAACTGACACTGTGCATAAAATTGCATTAAAAATATTTTCTTTGCCCCCGCGCAAAAAAACTATGAACTACTTTATTTGGATGACGCATACGGTCAGTGCTAACAAATGGAGCTGGAAAACTTTCATCAAGAAATCCACGAAACATTTCCACAAATTTCGGAAAATATATTTCAACGCTTATCCCCGCATTCTTGACATAAAATATATATTCGTTGGAATTAGAGCTATTTCACGCAATTTTGTATCAGATTTATCTTCATTTCCTCCGTTAGATTACTTTATACGCGCGCAGAAATATTCTTAATTTTACGCTCTATGAAGGTCGCATCCTGGCTTTCATCAGGAAGCAGATAATTCAAATAAATGCGGAACGGAAAGCCTCTTTATGGCTTTTATTGGAGAAATAAATATCCTTTTCCCTATCCCTTCAGAGATAAAAGGGTACAAATTTAAGTCTTTGTCCTCGAAAAGTGTTACGCTTGGAAAATCCGGTCCTGAAACAAACTGAGGATCCTCACTCATTTCCGTATAACGTGAGACTTTCTTCCTTTCCCTCAATTAGGCGAAGTAGAAAACTCCGTAGTAATGGATTTAACGAGGAGAGAGGACAGGAACCCAATCTTTTAACCCGATGCACAACTCTCGTGAGCTTAAACCCTCGTTCTTGTATTATTTTCGAGAAAAACGCTGCGGAAAATCAAGTAATACATTTCTCAACCACTTAACAAATGGAAAGACAGTATCATTGATTCACAGGTTGTATTCTTTCAATCGGAGAATAATCTATCTTCAAACAGTAAATAGAGTACCTTATGGGAGTAGGCTTTTCGTACACTTAGTAAAGAAGAGGCACATTCGATACTACCAATGTAATATTGTTTTATACGTAATTGTTGTCATAACAATGTATTCCAATCTACAATACAGGCTACTTTAATGGCTATGGTTTCAAAAATGGAAAATATCCATTAATTTTGATTTCATAATTTTTAATTGAGGAAATATTCCTTCATAAATACGTTTGATCATGGCCGAATTTATTCAAATTCATCCAGTTAAAATCAAACCAACCACATGTCAGAAAAATGTTAAATTATTATAGTCTTTCAATTGACACTTTCTAGCTTAGAGGTACCAGAACTCTACAACGAAAGGGAGTCTTAAAATAAGTTCCGTATTGCTTGGGGGGAGTTAACTAGTTTATGAATGCACCAGAAAATATTTCTTAGGTTATAACACTATTGATTGTGTTATGATAGGCTGTATTGCGCTTTCATATTATTGGTTTGGAACATACATTATTCTCTCAGACAAAAATTGGATTAGCTTTAAGACTGCACAAAAAAACGAATGAAGTCTTATCCTTCTTTCTTTAATACTGCATAGATGGTGTTCGAGCATCATATGCATGGGAAGCTTATATAAATATATAAGTATATATTTATACCGTTTCTCCGGTTTACATTTATTTCCTGAAATATGTCCTTAAAGCGCAGTAAAACTCGTACTCAAAGCTTCATTAGGTCGTGTAAATGCAGGTACAACGGCTTGGAATAGAAACAATGAGTCCAATATTGGAATCCTGCGCGAATGAGTAGGGCAACATCGTCGTTGCACGCTTTTTTATCGAACCAATTATTTTCTGGGTACCATTAAACAGGAAATTGTATGCCTGGGGAAAAAATAGGTGGCTTCCTAACGTAGATTCACTAATGAAATGTAGGACTCCTATTTAGAATGATAGGAGAAAATAGCAAGAGTGGAAGAACGGTGAAGAGGGAGAGGAGTTGAATGAAAGGATGCAAAGAAAAAGTTGCGGAATTTGAAGGGAAGAGAGGGAGACGAAAAAGAGTGAAAAAACGTGACGCTGTCGATGGGGCAGGGATGTGGAAGGGACTTTCGGGAGGAGGGAATTAAAGGATTAAAAAGGGGAGAATAATACACCTGTCAACGAGGATTCCGCCGTAGTTGGGACGTAAGCTGCCGTTGAGAGGGTTGATTCAGCTTCTTTTATTCCTTTCTCCCCAGTGTTTCTCTTGTCGTCCGGATTCTCAATGAACGTGAAAACGCCTTTCTCCCGATCTCCCTCGTTAATTACTAGAAAGCCGTGAATATTGGATGCGGAATAAAGAGGGCGCTGGGATAGTTGTTCGAGGCGATGATGAGGGGAGGGATTTTTCCCCGGGATGAGACGAGGGAAATCTGCTCAGCTTCTGTTTCTCACGACAGATGGCGGTGAGCGAGTGTCACGCGTCGTGGGATCAGTTAATCCGCGCGACGTACTAACGACAGGAAAGCGTGTGAACGACGCTGGGATCGTGGAACTGATTTGAGATGTCAGATCCGAGAAGGGAGCTTATCTCGATGGGTCTCTCTCGACGGCGTGGCTGCGGTCGAATTGATCGAGTAATTTCCTCAGTGAGTGGGGTCAAGAAATGAGATAATTGATGACAGATTTTACCACCCAGCAAACTGCTGAAGTGCCAACAATTCCTTTAATGTTGTTGGTAGTGAATATTTGAATTTAAAAGCGTACATAATTTTGAATTTAAGCTAGTATACAAAAAAAATTTCAGTCGGTACATAGTTATACTTCTTCGCAATTTATAAGGAATTATAACAAAATGTCCACAAATTGTAAATTACTAATGCGACCGGTTTCTAGTTAATGAATGGTGAAATTTCTACTACGAAACCGGTCGCATTTTTGTTTATCAATTTGTGGATTTTGTTAAATTTTGTCGTAATTTCTTATAAATTGTTTTATTCGGATGGTTTTTGGGATGCTTAAGTTTTTCTACTTATAATAATGAAATGGTGAATCTACAAACGATGGTTTTTTTTAAAAGAACGAATTATAAGGTAAGTAACATTGAATGCATGTGATTTTTCGTATACTATAAAATTAGTTTATACTATTTACGAAGATTTATTGATATTTACAAGTAAATTTTGCTTTTGATTTTTTCGATAAATGAGTAGAGTTTACAGTTTTTATCTAGTATCATTAAGGATTGCTACGTCATTCTAACGGCATTAAGAAAGGTTTATTTGTTCTATTCAATTTTTTATATTACAGTAAGGAAATCGAATACCATTCTAATTGATGCAGCTATTATCCAATAATATTTCCTCAAAATTAATAGACTATTAGAAATGTAATGAAGTTGTTAGGTTTCACTGAAAGCAACAGGTAACAATCAACTTACTGGATTTAATATCTCACTTGGGAGAAGTAAATTAGAGTAAGTTTACTGTTTTATATAGCTGGAACACGACACACGGGGCACGTTCCAATAGATTCTTTAGCTCCCGTTGAATACGACATAGAGTAGCGGAAGATAGCCGTGAATTTAAAGCATTTTCTCAAAGGCCATTTAAAGATGGCCCTTTCCAGAGATGAATAAATAACACGACACGCTCATACCCCAATATCTCGTTAAAATTTCTCCGCAACAACGATCTTTTAAAAGGCAAAAAACATGCTATCACTAGTTTGAATTTTCTCTATATTTTCTTCTTGCTGGAAAAAGAAAAACACTGTGTGACCGTTATCTCCCTGGACTGTTGGTTCGAAAAATGCTGACTGAATTACTTTTTTATCATCCGCCGGCGAAGGACTAAGTCCGATGTTTGGTTCGGCCCGTTAATCGCGCGAAGAGCAGGGCTTCCGGCCCAATACACTAAATCGGATATCCCTGACACCTGCGATTGGCCAGATGTGGAGCCCAATGGGAAATGCCCCCGAATGAGATACTTCTCGTAATTCTTTTTTTCCTTATCCCTCTCAAACGCAATATACGCATCACTTATCGTTGTCTCCATTGCGTCCATCAAGTGATTCTCGGAAATTCGCTGACTGGAAATGTTTCTCTTTGGCAGAATCGTTTGACGGCCGCCACATCGGTTGATATTTTACTTTCCTTTTAACGAAAATATATATTTTGTTTATGTCGTCGTCGGTTTTAACCTTTCAATATATATATTGAAAGGTTTTTTCTCCTATAATATATAATTATTGATTTTTCCTCTCCGCATTCTCCCAGCTTTCTTTTGAGTCTTTGATCATATTGCTAATTAATTTTCTTCTAAGATATTATGCTTCTCAGATTGTCCTATCAAGTTCTTTGTTTCCTTTTCTCTTTACAATTTCATACTCTTCCTCTTCTCATCTTCTATTCAATCCATTGAACTTAACATACCTCCCGTACACATAATCAAAGTAATCAGTTATTATGGGCTATATATGTCTTTAAGTAAAACTTTCCGATCGATTTCCTCCCTAAAAATTCTCTTAAAGTAAAGCAAAATGGTTATTTTCTGATCAGACGACACAACCTCGAAAATTAAACTTCCTATTATTTTAACCTCATACATGTCACATTTACTTACTGCTAGGGGCTTGTAAAAGGAGTAACATATAATAATCAGCATTTTTTCGTAATAAAATAGTATGATATAATAACTATATATGGACGGCTTTATAGATGCCATGCAAATTAACTTACTCAATTTTCATTCTTTGGATATCGTAAGGTCTGGCTAGACTAAAATCTTTCACTATAAATTATTATTCATCCTTCATTCTTTTATACTAGCGATGAAGATTACAGCCATGGATGAACTAATTTTACCTTGAAGCAGACTCAATAGTAGCAGTAGATACATGTATAGTGAGCAAGGATGAAGAATGCACCTGTTCACTTACCAACAGATGGCCCATGACAATTTGAATGAACGATTGATTGTCAAAATCATGTACCACTTTAAATAAAATGCTACATCTCGTCACCACAACGTATGTCTTGTTACTTTGATTCCCTTTGAAGAGCCACCCTTGCACCTATATTTCAGGAGGTTTGAGTTAGTATTCAAAGAGTTTCTCCTAGAAGTCTTTCAGATTTATTTACGTATTTCTAGATTTGTACCATGCAAGCCGGCTTTCATCGTGTGGCGGGTTGTGCAAACACGATGACTAAACATCCTTAATTGATTACTTTTGCGCCTTTTTCGTGGAAAAAAGTAAAGTTCCTTGATCGATTAGTACAAGCATGTATTTCCGTATTTTTTCTAAAATAACATCTACAACACCTTCCTAGAAAGTACTTCCTCAAATTTCATTAAGTAAATCGAGTATTTACGTCAATATTTTGATGATTCCCATCCATCGTGACAGTATGTGAATAACGCTTATTGATTTGTCGTAGCAATTCGTGAGAAAACGCATTTCAACCACACGCTTTATCTTTTCAATTTCACGAGCACTTCACCTGTCGGTATATTTTAAGTGCTGTAAAATAATTTCATTTTAAAAATACATTCATTGAAATAAAAGCAAAGGACTTCAAAAAACGACCGAAATAAAAAAAACGATCATACAGCATACACGAATTTTACCTACATTTTCTTCCAGCCTTTTCAATCACCCCGATGTCGGTGCCTTGATTTTATTACTGGAGTTTCCTTTTGTTACCACTACATTCGGGGCCCGAACGTGACGTTTGTGCAATGGACCTCACGAAGCGTAAGAATCATCCCAATTTCTCACCGACTGCCTTACGCTCCAAATTCCATCCAGTACTGCCAACTCTTACACGTCACCATTGGCGAAAATATTGACGCTTCGCTATAAAGCCCTTCCGAGTCACCTATGCTACAGTTGCGGAATAAAATTTGAGGGAAAATTTGGCTGAAGGGGACGCTTCCGGAGAGTTAGGACGTCGTGGTAAATAATGTTATTACCTGGGCTTTTGGTTGCGAGTTGCTTTTATTCCTATTCCACTCCGATTTATCCCCTTTTTCGCCCTATCCTATCTTACTCCTTCTTTCCAGTCCCGAAGCGCCGCTTGCATTTCCCTATCGAACGCTTTCCTTCTTCCCAGGAGAAAGGAATAAAATAAAATCGATGGTTGAAGACGTCACTTCGTGAGACTCCATAGTAAGGATGAGGCCTAATTGGCTACGGTTTCTATGACACTAACATTACACAACCAAACCTGGTTTCTGCACTACACACAATATTGGTAAATTATTGCTCAACGACGAAACAAAATAAACTCAAACCTCAAAGCAGATATTTACAAATTAAAGTGTAACACTTGTGGCGCAATACACGTAGGACAGAAGGTATACATTCACAAATCAGAGTACATGACAAATACCTACTCGAACAACATCGTCATTCTGATTTTTCACCCGAATTACTACACTGCCAATAGAAAGGTTCTAAACTAAATTACCTAGAGCAGATCGAAATAACCCAATATTTACTCTCAAACTGAAATTTAACAAATTTATACTTTTTCACCTCTCAATCCCTCCAGCTGTGCACTGTTGCCCTCCCTTCCTCCTCCTCCCTCATCATCTACATCCTCCAATCACCCTTAACCCACCCCTCCTCCATCCACCCATTAGCTACTATATAAATTGTTGATTTTACTTCAAAAAATATCGCAAGTTTTATGACCTTAAAACTATAGTTCGAAAAATTGGGCACAACTTTAAATGTAAATTCATAAAAGTTGGCAATGATATTTAAAACAACTATGGCATTCTGCCGTCAGGAAAATAAAGATTGAAAGATTAGAAGATACAAAATAAATTTGTGGCAATTAAAATAAAAGAGAAAATGAAAGGGAAACGTATGCTAAAAGATAACAAAATGAAAGTTAATATTTTAATTATGAAAAAAATAATAATAAAAATAACAAAAAAATCTTATGACAGCACCACCTTATTACTTCTTAAGTAATATTAAGTTAATTTTAAGTTTTCTCATGACATTAATTGTAGCTACCTAATTTTATACACACATGGTTTTAATAAACATCACAGCTCATGGGTCTCATCATCATCATATGGTGTTCTGCCTTGAAGCAGGTCCACACGCCACTGCCGTCTCCATTCTTCTCTGTCTATAGCCTTCCCCTTAGTATTTCTATAGTACTTTATTTTAACCTCATCCACCATCTTTATTCTTCTTTTTCCTCTCTTATTCTTTCCTTCCACTGCGCCTTCTAATGCCACTTTCAGTACGCTATTTCCTCTAATTATGTGGCCCAACCAGTTAGCTTTCCTTTTTATTATTTCCGTCACCATCCTTCTTTCTTCCTTCACCTTATCCATGATCTCCTCGTTCCTCACCATATCCACCCATCTCACCTTCTCCATCCTTCTCCACACCCACATTTCAAACGCCTCAATTCTCTTTCTTACCCACTTCCTTGGCGTCCATTCCTCACATCCATGCATAGGTCTATAACTTATTTTATAATGAGCCACACTGCTGCTAGAGTCAAAATGTTACAATTTATTAGGTCAGATTGTAAAGCGGGCGATACAAAGTGTAATTCCACTTGTGGTTACATTGTTTCGCTGCCACTCCAACGACCAGCAGAATTTACTTGTTAGTATCCGATGATGACTCGAAGACGAGTCGAAACTAGTCGCATTCACAAAATAAGTTAGTGAAATTATACAGTTATTCAATGCTCATCCTTGGAATAAAAATAGCTCTGAATTCCCCTCTTTTCTCCTTTCCGGATTCATTTCGCTCGATTGCTTCAGATTACTCCATCCACTGCACACCTCTTGCACCCCATGAACACACCCCTTCCTTTTCACACTGCTCCTTGATGGACGGTTCTTATTGAACTTTCTCCCCTCTTCTTTGTCTCTTCCTCTTCACCGTGAAGAGGGAACAAATGGAAAGAGCTGTGGGGGAGAGAGGACGAGGGGAAAAGGAATGCCAATTCATTTTTTTGTGGAAAAAAACTTTCCCCGTTTTCATCCTGGACCACCTGAGATGGAATAAGCCCTGCAGTTCCGCGCCATATTCTCCCTTCCCTTTCAAATTTTCGAAAATCGGCTTTTTTTCTCTTCTCGCTCCTCTCCATCTAATCGCGTCACTCAGTTTGCACCTTTATCTCTCAATGGAAAACATTTTCCACGCCTGCATATTCAGTTTGCTTTGATTTTAACGTACTGCTTAGAGAAATGTATTGATTTAAATAGAAAACGTGTATTTCTTATTACCACACATTCAGCAATATCGACGTGCCTTAATCACGCCATCTGATTTTTATTACGATTTTTATAAACACCTAAATTTCCAGAATGGCATATATGCACCAGGTGACAGATTTTCAAAAAATAACGCTATCGTATAGTGATGGTTATTAATACAAGTAATAAATAGAAATAATAAAGGGCAAATAGTAAAATAAAATATTGAAAAATCGATATACCAGCACATTTCTAGTTTATATTTCCTTCTAATGCCATTCTGAAAATACATATTTATTTATGCGTTTTGCTACCCATTTATGTTTCTTAAAACGATTGAATGGCCGTTTTGATTGGCCATCCCGCAAATAAGGTATACGCAAATAATTATCTATAACCATGGATACAGAATAATCGATGATTCTCGTAAGCTCAAAGAAATTTACTCTATTTAATGCAACATCCAACAATCTTTTCCAAGCCTTTCCAAACCAAAGAAACACTATTCTGAAATATTCACTATTAGGTTAAGAACCGCGTTTAAAAGCATAATTTTGGTCACAAAATTGAACAACTGAATCTCGAAATCTGAAATAATCAAAGACATTTCAAAGACGAGGAAATCTTGAGTGAGAAATCAATTCCAACGATCACCATCGTATTAAATTCCACTAACAGAAAAATACTTCTTATAGTTTTGATGGAGAAAAACATTTTCAAATTTAATCCATGTTCTTAGGAAGTGGGAATGGGGAAGAGGTATGTTTTACTACCTCTTTTTATTAAAATGCTATATTTGAGTTAAATTATAGGAGTCAATGGATACTTTTAAGTAAACGCATGAAATTTGTCATTTTCGAGATTATTTTGGTAAGGTACGTTGTTATAAATTTGCTCTGTTATATCAAGAAATCATTGCTATTAAAAAATCGTATTTATATTATATCGAGAATATGAATTTATTTTCACATCTACTTTTCAGTAGAATCAGTGCTACACAAATCCCAGTTCACCGACAGTAAATACATCTCATTCTTCCATCGATCATTCTGCAAACCCCCCGATTCAATGCCAGCCCGTTCGGTGCTCCGAAGCCTTTTGCCCTCAAATAATCCCCGAAGAAAATATCTCAGAAGGGAAAATATGGAACGACAGTAAGCCGAAACGAAAACATTGTTGCGCGTGCTAAAGAAAAATATAAGGAAACTGGGAAACAAAGGAAGGAGCTGGAGCGTATTTCAAGAGCCCTTCGGTTGCCATAGATTGGGAGTCGGAAATGAAAGAAACAAAGGGGAAGAGGGCCCGGAAAGGGCACCATGGTTCCCTGCTCCTAGACTGCAGCTTAAAAAAATAATGGAGACGGAGAATAGAAATGAAAGAGGAAATTCAACGTCTTGAGTAGATGAAAGCCCGAACTGAAGACTCGGACAGCGCAGTGGAAGAGGACTGGAAGCGAAGGGTTAATGGTGTTACACAGAGTGGATGCGATGGCCGAGAAAGGGCTATCCAATAAAGTAATTGAAGCGTCGCATGGCTTTATGCTCGTCCAATGGCAGTTCGGGAATGTGATGGGAAGATTCGAAATAATAGCGCTGGAATTTTCAGCGCTGCATCGCTTCCTGGGTTAAGAGAGGCTCAAATCCTGACGTTCGCTTCCTCTATTTTTGTGTGCCTGAAAATACGTGTCGGCCTACATTGATGTGGTACCGGCAGTGTTTTCAGTTTTCCGCGCTTAAGTAGTTAGATCGTATCGTAAAAGTATATTACCTGGAGCTGGTGTATGAGGTGGAATATGTCAGCCTGCCGCAGTATGTCCTAGCTCTTAAAATATTGTAATTTCCGTCACCATTCTGACTCTCAGTACCAACATTATTTTTTTCGTTTTGGATAAAAGACTACTGTATATACTCGTGCATAAGGCGAGTTTTTCAGCACAATTTTTATGCTGAAAAGGCCCCTTCGGCGTATACTCGAGTGAGGGTCCAATTTATCTATTCCCCGGTGGAAAAAAATCCTCATTTGCTCGAAAATTCCCTGTGAAATGATCACTATATTTCTTTGAAATAAACATTCGAAAACATTTAACCTATTGATGTCTCAGTTACTGCAATGCTATTGGTATCTAATTTTACTTTAAAATTTACCAACCTAGGCTTATAATCGAGTCAATTAGTATTTTCCAGTTTTTACGATAAATAAAGTGCATCGGTTTGTTTTCGGGTCGGCTTATACTCGAATATATTTGGAAAATTTCTAAGGAATATTGAATTACCGTTCGTCACGCTGATGAGGTTCACCTTTGGTGATCATTAATTTTTTAATCTTTAAAGATTCTCTATTCTTCATATAAAGCTATACATTGAAAAACACATTTCATGTTTCCCGGCCCTGTCCGACTTTTTTCAAGTCCGTTTTCCTTTAGATGTAATTATATGGAGTTGAGTATAATCTGGTGTAATTTATTCAGACTGGAGACGAATCAGCTGTGAATTTTCCCTCCTACACGAGGTTATTTCACGGCGTGAGGTTTCAACTTCTACGTTTTTCCGGAGGCCATGGTAATTCTGCATACGTTTTCCTCACGGTTATAAGTCTAGTAACGAGGCATTCAATGTGTTTGGTTTCAGGTGCAATAGCCAGGTAAAACACGCTGTACTTTTCCTACCAAATAGTGTGAGCTCAAACTCGCAGAGAATTGTTACTGCTCCTAAGTAAATTATAATTAGCGTTACTATATGCTTCAGATTATTCTTCGCTGTCAAAAGGTTATAGCTTTATAGCTTTCCCTCAATTAAAATTATTTTAATAGTAGCATTACGTAGTACTTGCTTTAAACTCTTTAAAAGTTTTATATCTAAACGTAGCTCTTCTCCCAGCCCCTTTTCAGCGATGTATTATATTACATTATGACTGAGAGCTCATATATTATTCAGTCGATGAAATAACTGCCTGAGGGAAGGCTATTTCATATTCAGAACTAAAAATTGCGCATTTATGCAAATTCGTGGATCCGTAAGTTAACCACGATTTAATAGTCATTATGAGTTTTAAAAATTCAGTGAAAGTCTGCCGACTTGGATTCTTAATAGAAAGGATTAACGTCATTACGCTTCTGCAGATGAGAGGATGTGATGATAAAGAGAGGAATTTTGGAATTCTTTAGATATCGGGAATTTCAAAAGAAGAGAAATGCGTACAGAAGCGAAAGCGTCTTTACTACTGATTGGTTCCTTTACTCTTAAGCCATGGACGGGCTGCTGCTGAAGGGCGAAGGGAGAGAGTTATTAAAGAGCGAAAGCTATTGAAGGCGTATGGTGAGATTGAGATCCGAGCCGAAGTCTAAAGAATTTTCTCTTTTTTTTCGAGAGAGTAGAGAAAACACTCGATATCCTTATTAAGCAAGATATGGGTTCTTTAAAGTGTTTGTAGTACGCGAGTCAAAGGAGAAGGAATTGATTCTACAGAATCGAAAAAAATGTATTTCAGATTGGATATTAGCGACGAACGAAATCGCCAGGGGTGGATGATATGAAAGTAAGGGGTTAATTAATTTGAGGGAGGGTTAATGAATTGGGGAAATTAACTGAAGTGAGTCGGATGAAATGTGGGAGGAAGGCATTTTCTCTTTCAGCGCTGTTGTGTTTCAAAGGGAACAGCTTCCACGGAACTTTGCAGCTATATTGAAGGGCCGAAATGAGTATGAATAAAGAGATAATATTTCTGTGGAAATATTTAAAGAACCATCATATAGGTTTTACCATCGAGGGAAGAGAATTCAGTGGGTACTAAGATATAAGGAGCATTTTTAGGTATATTCAAGAGATCAATGATCTCACTTTCGTAATTCTGCTATACGTAATAGAATCTGCATATTAATATGATAGATATAGATAGCGGCTCTATTATATATTTATTTAGCTGTACCGTCAAATACATATAGCTAAATAAATAAATATGCTTGTCGTTGTCTGATGATGACAATGATTAGTTGAAACCTGATCGCCATATAATTTTTTTGGAACGAAAACAAAAAGTATTTTTATTTTATTTTGTTTTACTCGTATAGGTATACCTACATGGAATTTCACTCAGAGACCACTAATTCCATCAAAACAGCAACTTCAAGGTTTAATGCATTTGAGTACGTATTTGATTCCTTCAAAATCAATTCCAATAACAAGGAGTCAATACTTTCTCTATGCTATTTCATAAGCGTATACTAATATCTTAAAGTTTTAATATGTTTGGATACGTATTTGATTCCTTCACAATTAATTCCACTATCAAGTAGTCAATATTTCCTCTATTTTATTTCGTAAGCGTCTTATATTGTTCCGTATTTATACGTGTATAGACAGCATAGACACAGGTGTACGTTTACATACGAATGATAACTCATTATCGATAAATAGATCGACCCATTCTCCCATTAGCGATACTTTTAAAAAGCTACCTATATCTTTAACATTTGGAAGTTAACGGGAATCAATGCTATTTCGATTGAATTGCTGGCTGAATAGCTATGTCACATAGTACAAATGACGTACAACGCGCTGTTATATCTGAGGGAATCGCGCACGCTCTTTTATGCCGCGATGCGCCCTTTTTGATATAAAGAGCCGCTAAAACTGGCAATGCCAACTGTTCTCATTCGCCGAAGTTGAATACCCGAATCGAGTTCTCATGCATTCTCGGAGCCTAATTTCAGTGACCCGTATCGATGTCATTATCTCGATGTATCTTTTGTTGCGAGTTATCCATGTTGCCGCGTTCTTTTACGCATCTCTTCCATAACTCGGAGAGTGCTTTTATGCATTACTTTGTACTCGCGTTCTCTCTGAGCATTCTACCGCTTACCTCCAAATTAATTTTCGACAGAAATTACATTTTTCTCAACACAAAAACTCAAACGCCTAACGGAATGCAGCTGCATTCTTTCAGTTCGCCTCTCGTCGGCATTTATTTTAACGTGCTACATTTACACCTTGGCCTCATTCCTCTCAACTTTTGGACCGTATCATATTAAATTTTCAACCGAGATAAATTAATTAGCTGGATATTCCAGTTCGTATATCAAATGGTGTTTCCGTGACCATGTAAGGATTCGCAAATGCTAGTGAGCCATATCTATACGTATACTTATGAATAAATCTCTATATACACAGTTCTGAAGCAAAAGAAATCATAAGCTCAATTTTTATGTTAAAGTAATAATTAATTATAAGTAGAAGATAACTAAATAAATAGACACGTTTTCAGAAAATAATTTCATCAATTTGCGTATCAACTTTAACATAATTCTTCTTATCAGTGTCTCCAATTTAGATATATTTTGTATTTTAGTATTTAATTAATTAAAGAATATAATTGAGAAATAAGAAGAATTTTACTCAAACATGACTTTAAATTGAACTAAATAATATAATCCCTGTAAAACAAATGATAAAATTATCCATATATGAAAAAGATATCATGCCAAAAAAAGGCATAATGAAATTAAAACAAGAGAATAATATGATTCTGAAAATATATAATTTATCTGGCCTTAATGCAAATCTGAAATACGAAATAAACCGTCTGAGATTTGATTCAATACACGGAAGCATCTTCTACAAGTAAATCTTCATCATAGTTTTAAAGATACTATGTATGATTTTGTGCAATAAAATTTGAAACCTTCATCGCGTCATAAATTAGCATTAATTTACATTTGTCTGCAAATAAGCCGTTTACATCTATGTACCTCTGAGATACGATTCAATCTAAGAGAGCGTCTTATAAAGTTAAATCTTCATCGTTGTGTTATAGATACATATGATTTTGCGAAAATCAAATTTAAAGCCTTTGTCGCGTCGTAAATTAACCTCAATTTACTTTTTTCAGCAATTGAAAGCTCGAGTATGATGACCTAGTTAATCCAGCCAATATTACAGAACGCGGACTTTGTGATGGAATCTATCTTGGATAGGTTCATATCAAATTAAAGTGATAAATTTCGTTGTATTCTCATATCGTTTATTTTCGAATCCTGTATACCTAAAGTCTCTATATCAGCGGTAGCCTTATTTTTTTCCTTGGAGAATGGTGAAAATATCCCACATTCTTTCAATTGAACATTTGCCAAACGTGACACTAATTTCAGTAAACTCTGCCGTGGCCATTTTAAAGTTTACGCTCGCTAATTAATAGTACATTTACCTTCTAATGAAGAAAACCAGCACAAATTATGTCCTTCGACAGTTAAATTATTATTTTTTTCACCTTTCCGTATATTTTATTCTGTTTTTCTTAAAAACTGAACCTACATTTTCCTTAATATATTTAGATCAAGTTCGGAGGAATCTATGACTGTTTCAGCCTAGGATTCCAAATATATTTCAGAGTGCCGAGGAATGTCTGTGTTCGAACGTTAATTTAACTCCTCCTATGACAGGATGTCAACTTTCACGGGTCTAATTGGAGAGCCTTTAAAGGTTAGACGAGGAGTCGAAATAATTAACGCATGGATGCGATGCAAGAGTCTGGGTAAAAGAGACCTCTGCAGAGAAATAACTTCCGTTTTTTGGCAAATCTTTTGACCGGTGAAGCGCAGTAGCAACTCCATTCCTTATTTTCAAATTTGAACTTATGACGATAGTTTTTTGGAGTCCCAAAGACATGGAAATATTTTCAGATATCGAAATGAAAATTAAATCCTAATATCAAAATTTTTGAAGGACCTCTCTCGAATTTGAGAATTAATTTCGCAATAAGGAAATTAGTACACCATGGGCGGTAACGGAACTAAAGTTCATTATTTTTCAATTTAAATCTGAGATTCATAATTTTCTATTAATACCTAGATAAACAATATCTTTTCGAGCTGTTTTTTGCTATAATTGTTTAGTTGAGCGTAACATTTGTATTATGTACTTAAATGATATTAATTTACTAAATGTATCCGCTAATTAATTTTCTTTAATTATTTTATCGTGTACTATAAATACTCGTATAATTACCATAAACTAGGAGAAAACCCTATCGATACTACATCGTCATTTTTAAACTATTTGTTCCGTCGTTCCATGGAAGTAAAACAACGTAAGCTCCACATCATTTAAAACATTTTTTATTAAACATATTTGTTTTTAATATCGAAAAGCTAAAAGTTCTCGTTTTATCTTTTTTAATGTTGGTATCATTTTATTTCTTCATCCATAGCTCATAATAATAATATAACATGTAATTACAAATGCCATCAAACATAGAAACGAGGAAATAATCTCTGTTTAAACACCTATATCTTTATTATTTAAGCCAAATATACCCAATGGTCGAATTTTGGTAAAATGTCATAGAGCCAAACTGTGCACAGATGTGATTAAAATAGAGAAAAATGGTACACCATAAACTGTTATGGACCCGTCCCAGTGCTTACGTGGTAACAAGATAAAGGAGACCGTCTCGCTAAAAAAGATTGACTCTCTGAGAGGAATCAAGGTCGCAAGCTAAGCTATCATCTATAGAGATCAAATGGGAAGAGTGGTGGTTGCCTCTTCTTTGGTATGGCTTTTGAGAAAGATAACAAAAGAAACAAGGAAATGGGTTCTTGGTCTACATTTATAAGTTTATCATTGTTTTTGTGCATGAAAATTCTTTCATAAGCGTCTACTTCGTAGTATTTCTGTGTATATTTTATTTTGAGATATGCGAAGTGATTATGCGGTTGAGTTGTTGTGCAAAAATGTTTTTTTATAGTCCGGATGTGTTTGAAGTGAACTAAGTGTTATTTGAATCAATTTTCTATTTCCGTCTCGTCAGTCCTGTATTTTCAAAATATTGGCAAGATATTTCATACCAAATATAACATTTTTGTGTTGGAAGTGTAATATATTTGCTAATGCAGAGGAGTTTGGAAAGTTTTTCGCTTTTGACGAATATTACATTGAAATACATTTGGAAAGAAAATATTGCTAGTTCCAGGTCCGAATGAAAATTGTATGAAATATGTTTTTTTATTGAAGTCTGTACAGCTTGAGTGATGGGTAGGAGCATAATATTCTTAATCTAACCATAGCTTGGATCATATGTTTTTAACAATATTTTAAAAAATATCCAAAATTTGTACGAGCTCTACTCCATAAAAGCTCCTTTAATATCATGCATAATAGCATATCGTTCCTTTTTTCTTTCTCCAAAGGTATACCCGGCCCAAGAGGGCGTCCCGGTAGACCTGGAATCCACGGTACTCCGGGTATTCCAGGAATAAATGCGTGGAAAATCAATGGATCTGCCGTAAAGGAGCTGCTCATTCCACCATCCATCGCTGGTGAGTTTTTGTTGTTTTTATTCATTCATTCTAATTTAAGCACATCATGATATTTCGTTACAGGTTAATATGGTATTTATTAAAACTTAAAAAAGCGATTAAAGCTAATTTTCCACATTACAATTACAATCACTATAAGATTTTTCATGACTGGTTACTGTTACACGAGTAAAATCTGAGAATTTTAATTAGTATCACTCTCAACAGTCTTTCTATCAGCAATTCAAGAACTTGTTGTCCTTATTTTCGCAATTCAATATTTTTAATTTTGGTTTGCATGGTCATAAATTTGAACAAAGTTTTTTGAAAAAAGTCTGACAGGGCTTTGGGAATTTTCCTGGGTGCACGCCCTTATGTGCAAAGTCACCTTAACCCTTTCCTTAAATGTAATTTAAATATAAAAAAATTGCCTTAATTTCTGATAGTATGCGAGTAGTTCTTTTAGCTACAAATATTTATAAGGCATAAAATTTATTGAATCCTCAAGGAAACAGAATTGGCAAAATAGTAAAATGACGTTTATCAATGCCTGAAAATTCTCAAATAAAACTATTATTACCTCGATAATAACTCAATTTGCAGATGAATGATACTCATTTAAGAAATTAGCACATCAAAATTCGAAAGAGTAAGTAGTTCTTCATTCATGTCGGCCCTGATATCAAAATAGGTTTCCTTGCAAACCAAAATAAATTTCGTTTACTCATTACGATTGAGATGATTCTTTTCGAGAGCAGGATGGATTCATTTTAAAACTTAAGACGTTTTCTTATATTGCCTTCTTAAGTTTATTATGGTATTATGGAATTGAACATTACTTCTTCTGCAAAAACATTCTTCATCGCATATTCTCCAGTATTGAAATTTGGTGGGTGATCAAATGGAGTCAATGCTTCATATTTTATCATCGAGGGCAGGATGACCCCGCCCAAGATTTCCAGATATTGATTCCTCTTTTACTTATGAATGGATTACCCACCTCGAAATCAGCAGGGGAAACAAAAGAGATTAAAGAATAGGGGCTCGTGTCAGGTGCAGGCTACTGAAAACACTTCTTTTGTCTAATTATAACGGTCATCATGCGCATCCTCTCTCAATTTATCGGCTCCGTGAAAAAAATGCAACGTATCGAAGGAAGAGCAGGAAGGTGAGCTTGTCTGAATAAAGCGAAAAATGCGGTGTGCTTTCTGTAAGAGAAATGCTTACCTTGAATGTTATATGATAGGGTAAATTGTTGTTAACAGTTGTTACAAATGCACGGAAATATTGTTTCAGAGGTTAATCCGAACAGAAAGGCAATGAAACATTGACTGAAATATAATATTTAGTTCGCATTTCTTTTATTTCAAAGAATAATAACTCTTACAATGAATATTGCTTTGTTTTGCCTTGCAATATAGCACACGAAGTGCATTTTAATCGCGATATCAATGAAATTAAACCTTTCGTTATCTAAATCGGCCTTTGCTGTTTGGGTAAAGCAACTTAAAATCCAAAACATTTTATAGGAGCGATACCCTTCTCTATCAGAATCCCTCTTGAATTTAATTTCATATGATTGCATCATAATAAAATATCAAAGGAAAATTTTAATTGCTAAAATTAATTGAAAATTATTTAATGGATAATGCGGAATTAAATATATCAGGTTAACATTTACTGTGACATGCTTTTAATGTAATACTTTCTGCCTCCTATATACTTTTAAATCGATCAATTTCCTTTTTCTGAACACAGCTGAAAGTAAATATATATTCAGTGGTTTAGCATGTTTCGATACGCATATATTATTGGGCGTTATGCAGAAATATAATTGATTTTTAATATTTTCCGCCATTAACCGGAACTTAGAATGGAGTTCATTTTCACATTATCCATACCGATAGCTTTATTAGAGGCATCGTTAATCATAGCATGAAATAAAAAATCCCTTTTCCAATCACCCCTAGCGATTTACCGCAATTCACACCTCTTCGGCGATCAACGGCATTTAAATCCAATCAACGGACATAATGCGGTGCTTAAACGGAAAAGTTTATTTCTTCTCATTTTAGACCGATGTAAACAAATACCACGAGCGTGAAAAAGGCCCATTTAAATATAGTCAATTCCCTAAACAATCCAACCTACGTAACGTGGAGAGTGTCGGGTGTTTTTAGTGTGGAAATCATCAATAGGACGATTTATTCTCTGAATTGCCTCTGTTTGGATACAAAAGACGCAAATATCGTAAAGTACTGCAAGAAAATTAAAGCTCTTGGTGATTTAGCAACCAAAATAGATTTAACTGCTACCGATAAATAACGAAGTAAATCAGGCGATGCAGTAAATTTATCCTTGATTGCTGATGAAAATGCGGAGGTTGAATTTACAAAACTGTCTGTAAAGTTTTCAGCACGAAGGTCCTTACACCCTCTAGCATTGAGTACCTAGAGCCTAATAGGGGGAATGCGGCTTACTAGGCAGGATGAGGAGTGAGGTAGTTTTCCCTTGCATTCTCACCCGGCCAGAATTATACAAGCAGAAGATGTTCACGTTTACGAATCAAAATAGTAACGATTTTCTAGTTAATCCAAGGAGAGCCATTACTAATTAATCACTTCTACCGAAGTATGGTGTAACTTATCCATAATAAGTTTAAAGAAAGGAAAATTTCACAACGTTCACAAAATATATATTTGAAAAAATACTAATTAAGGTATCTTTTCAAGTATATATTTTGTGGACATCGTAAAATTTTGTTTTCTATAATCTATGGAGAAACCTTAATTAGTGCCACTATTTAGGTTGATCATACCTCAGTAACTTACATCTCATTACAGCTATGATCAAGACTGTGACAAAAGTAAATGAAAGATTCATTAACCTCTATACCAAAGACAAATTGATAGCATTCTATTAGTCAGAATATAGTAGTATGAACAGATTTTACATCGAAGAGTTGATCGATGAATATTTAAGTGATTTAAGCTAAATTTAATCTCGTAGCTATGAAAATTAACAGCCCAATGGCGTTCAAAACTGCTTCCGATCGCTTGCACTGCTGTTTGGTGATGACGGAATCCCCTGAGTCAATCCTTACTGTGACTGCAGCGCTTTGATGGAACATGTGAGAGTTGTATGAAGAGGGAGCGAGAAAATGGTAGAGACAACGGTATTCGACGTAATTGCTTTTCAATTGATTGTCGAGCAGAAGAGTTGGAAAATTAATGGAAAATCTCCTCTCCCTCCAAATATATCTCTTTCTCTCTCAAGGTTTGACGGAATGAAGGAATAACAAACGGGTGCATCTCGTAGGCGATGGACCGTGATTACGGTTCGTCGCGGGAGCGGTCCATGAAAATTTAAATTGTAATGGAACTGGGAAAGAAACCAATCGAGTAGATTGGGAATGAGATTTAATTGAAGGTTTTTTAAACGATTGCCGGAAATATGGGCACGAAAAATGTAACTCTTTGCTTTTATCTCGGGCTTTATTTTTCCGTTTCATTCGATATATATTGAATTCGTCATCGTGGGTCTGTGGTGTTGGATGAATGAGTTTTTATAGCAATTGGGTTGCCTTTTTACTTTCCGATGTCTCTTCTTGTCTGAAACCTAATGTTATCTTTAACAATTCCTCGTACGATACAAGTATATCATATGTATTTAGATTATTTAAATTTTCTTTAACTTTTTTTAACTAAGTAATTTAAAAAGATTGCAGAATTTAATTTCTTCTACGTCATTAAAGATACTGGTCAACATGTAAGCTTCATAGTGAGTAAGAATTGATAACTCCAAATTGGCTTGAAGAGCTGCAAAAAACCAATTCTCATGTTGGTTACCTTCGATGATAATGAATGTAATGAATTCTGAGTAAAACCAATTCTAATTCAATGATTGATGATTGGCAATCTGAAAGATAAATTGCTTTCTTACCAAAATGTTACTCTCATATATTATTAAAGCGAATTGTAAACATTATTGTATTATCCGTCTACATTTTTGCCTCACAGTAAATACTGTACTTCGTTAAAATTAATTTTATCTCTATATTTTCTAATCTCCAAGTTCATCATTACTTAGTTTCAATAGTAAAAACTATTAACTAAGGCTTGCTAAGTAATACTTAATATCTATGGCATATCGTTCATATTCCTTATTTTGATACGTTGCAATTAATTAATGATCTTTGTTTTGTTGAACTTTGAACTATAGGTACTGGAAGATTAAATGATATACCACGCTGCAAGATCCGCATTGAAAATTCATTACTTATTTTAATTGGTGCCAATTTCAGAGTAGGTTGCTTGATATAAAAAATATCAAAATTTTCTTACTTTAGAGGGAATTAAATTTTTCCTGCTTAAGGATATCTAATAAAAATATTATTCCAAAAATAAAAATATCATCAGTAATACACAAATCATCATAATTAACAAATCCCAGCAATTACAGAATCTTTTATGGTATTGATCGCTTTTTGCCAAAATATATATATACATCAGTTACAAGCTCACGCAAATTCATTAAACTTATGGTACCATTTTTAGTATCGCTAATTCCATGGAAATGTGAAAAATTACAGAAATAACAGGTCCATCACAGATTTATGAAAATTATGCCTTGATTCGACATCACCTATGAGAGATAAAAAACCCGGGTGAATTACTTTTTCAAGCACGGAAATATCAATCCTTGGAAAACTGGAGAGCGGCGATTCGTAAACCTCGTTAAATTTTCCCAGATCGATAAAAATGCTTCATCACCCATGAAATTTGATTCCATCAAACCGTGAATTTCATCCGCAAATGTTGTTTCATTTAGTTTCCATCCCGCAAAATTGGAGCCGGACACATTTTCCTCGCGAGCAGCGCTTTCACTATTGCACAAATCACATCCCGAAAATAAAAAAAAATATCGCAGATAGAGACTGACCGCTCCGAAATTTTTCGCGTCCGAATCCCAGATGAATCAGAAATACAGGGACGGCGCATCCCTTTTTCCTCTCCACGGATTTCAATATCCGGCTCCGTCTAATCCCCCCATTCCAAACATTTGCCTACGGCAATTCCACTCCGCCTCGCTTCCTGTATTGCTAAAACCCAATCCCTTAACCCGGCCGTCGTCCGTGACTAACAATCGAATCAAACGGCGCAAGTGAGTTTGCGACCCGCCCTTTCACCTCAAGCGTGCGCCGCTTTGCCGCCTCGCTTAACAACCTCGGGGGCCGACGTGTCAACACCCTGGCTTCGGATCCGACCCCGCTTTTGGTACGCGTGCCTCGCTTAATGACTCGGGACCAGTCACCATGGTGCTTGGTGCGGAAAGAGTCGACCCCACGGCACCGACCCCTTTGCCGCTCCTTCTGCGACCCTTTTTCCCTCCGGAAGGCTCCCGTAGATTTCGACCATCGACGGCTGGGAATGGAAATAAATTCTCCCCGGTCCAAAGGCGCGGCGCTGTGTGCGGGACAGATGAGCGTCGTTATTTCGTGTGCTGGGTGCGTAAAGGTGCATTAAGCGACGGGCATCCCCTCTCGTGTGCTGCTTTTATGGGACTATGGGACTCTGATGGGCCTCAATCGGCTGCAAATTGCGAATCGCTGTGAGGATGGACGGTTGAGGAATGTTTATATAGGGGGAGAAGGGGGAGAGAGTGGAGATAGATTTGAAGGAACAGATGAAAAGGCCGATATGGACGCATAGAAGTTTAATGGGAACGAGTGAGGGGAGGATGATGGGTCCATTTTTGGTCATAAACACTAGGTGGTGCTATCTCTTTTGTAATCAGAATAGTCACGTAAAACGAGGATAAATGTACGCTATAGATTGTGAAGTTATCATTCAAGGGAAAATGGATATTCCTTTAATATAAATTGCTTAGATATATTCACTGTCTGAGCAAGATTTTTGGCATGAATTCCCTCTCCTCATATAATTAATTTAAAGAAAGCTATACCTGTCCTTTCATACGGCCATATCGTAAAGTTCCTTTATTGAGCAAGCGGTCTAATCAAATACCTCCTGTATTCTAATTTCCATTACAGAGAATTATCAATTATGGATGATTTAATATAGATAGGTACAGGGCCGGCTTTAGACAATTGGCGGCCCCAGGCAAAACGCATTTGGCGGCCCTCCCGTTTGTAATATTGCAAATTCATTAATGGTGTAAACCTGACAAAATATGACAAAAGACTTTTTTACATTGAATAATAAACTAAATTATTATGATTCTTTCTATCTAATGTTTTTGTGAGTTATTTGAGGGTCAATTAATAATAATAATCTTGTAATAATTTGGCGGCCCCAGGCGACCGCCTTATTCGCCTGCCCATAAAGCCGGCCCTGGTTAGGTAAGCCCTTTATCGAAGGAGGTTAGGCCCATGATACTTTTTCGCCTGCCTTACCTCAAACGCTATAATAACATAATTTAATTCATAGAAAAAAAAGTTTTTCTGTGAACTCAATCACAGGCAAAGAAAACAGGGTGGGATGATTAATCTTTTCACATTTTTATTTAGCCAACACGAGTTTCAACGAATAATCACCATCATATGGTTAAAATTACATTAACCAAACGATGGCAGTTATTCGTTGAAACCGGACTGGCTTAATAAAACTGAAAAAATTACTCATCTGATGTCTGATTTCTTCAAACAGACATCTACAGTTCTCCATAAATGAGAAAGGAAATATATAACAGTGTGGAAACAAAATTGTTCCAACTGAGGTATGATGAAAAAAACCTCACTCAAAAAACTACCGAAAAGGGGAGAAAAGAAAACTTAAAAACGCAATAAAAAATACAATATGAGATATAAAGACAACAGTACAGAAACATAGAAGAACTTAAATTGCATGAAAGAAGAGTTTTTAAATATATGAGGATAAGTACGAGTGTAGTTTGCTAGAAGAGAAAACAAAAAAAGATCAAACTTCAAAATATTCATTGATGATAAAACCATACTGAAAGGAATGCATGAAATGTGGGTGTAAGAGATCAATTCGTGAGGATGGTAGATATAGCTCAAAAGGAGTTTGTAGGACCAATAATGCGAGAGACCTTATATTTTCACTACGGTTTTAGTATTTTTAGTCACAGTAATCTCATTTTGAATTTATTCTTTGGAATGTGGAATGTTTAACAGAAAAATGCCTTTTAACAGAGGCATTTTGGTTAATTTCATATGTACCACATACAATTCTGCCGAGATGATAGTTTTACTGTAGATATCTCTGACCAATAAAAAATAACATTGTGATATTATTGAAAATAATTTATGAAAACCATTTAGGATAAGTAAGCACACGATTACTTAAATTTTAGACGAGTCAAAACTCTTGTTGAGTGAACTATATCAGTGATTTACTATAAAAATACAATAAAATAAAATAATAAATACTAATTAAAGCAATAAATACTCAAAGCTCCAGGAAAATTCCCTGTAAGGTAGGCATCATTTAGTGTTATTCCGGTGGTATACATACAGGATGAATCTTAAGGAAATTATATGAATTAAAACTTGTATCAGATAACGAAATCAATCGACGTTCATAACCGCTTAATTCTGATATTTTTATGCTAATACTTTTTAGGACTAGTTCATTGAGGTTAGATCTTCGTCATCTGTTTCATGATAGTGTCGCTAAGATACGAACTACTCCTATTAGAGCTGTGAACATCTTGCTTCTTCAGCATCTGATACTGCATCTTATTGCACTTTTCTGCTTAAAGAAAGTTCCAGAAACTAAACCTAAGAATACGGGAAATAAATAAATAAATAAAAATAAAGTGAGTGAATGGAACCAGATCTTTTGAATCATCAGAAGAAGGTATTTCAACGAAGGAGAGCAATGCAATCTTGTATTCATGTTTTATCAAAAAGCTCTCTCATTATCAATGGAGCGAGATTCTCCGTCTCATAGTCATTTACATTTCTCAGCTTTGTAGTCTGGGACATAAAATCCTATTTTCAGGCTCATTAACCGTTTTGAGAATCTAAACGTGTCTACATATAGAGCTGTCTATCTATTTTCACTCGTCATCTTACAGCACTTCAAACGGTGATTATAATTTTATTATTTTCTGTATTACAATTTGACTTTTTACTATAATTCGTTCATTAATAACCCTTTCTCCAAATTTTGATTAATTTCAGTGAGCACTCAAGAGTCATATCTCCTGTCATGATAAAATAATTTTTTCCATTTTTGAACATTTGTAGTCTTTATTTTGAGTACATCTTTATTGAGTAATATCCTTAAGCAGCTGCTTAAAAAAGAGATAGATATGCTCTGTATTAGAATTATAATGGACTTTGAAATCTGTTTTCATGATTCGTAACTCTTAATTACTTAGTTAAGACCCATATTTCGTATCTTAAAAAGTATTTTAATTGATACTATTGCTACATGTTATAATTATGTATAATATATTGCCTGTATATCAAAACTTATAAATTAATCTTAATGTATATCGTACGATTTACTCTGTTCTTGCTCTTTACGAGTGACGGGAAACATAATATTAATTTGTATTTGCTGAATTCCTTTCATATGATTTGAAATTAGATTTAAGTAGAGATGGCGTTGCCTTTTATTGAATATGATCTTGATCTCTGATGCTATTTTCCATTTCCTTTACGAAAAATAATTTTCTCTTTTAAGTCAATCGCACAACTTCTTCCAAAAATATTGAAATTGCTTTCTCCCAGAGCTAATTTAATCTGTTTGACGCCATAAAAACGTCCCGTCGATATCTGGCGGAAACAGGAAAATTATTTCATTAACTGGAAGCGTCGGGACAAATGAATTGGGAAGATATTGTCGTTCGATAATTAATCTGACAAGGAAAAAGGCTTTTGGGGCACTTTGCCAAAATTGGTCCGCTCGACCCTCGTCACAACGATCAAAAGCGATCGGACGCGGTCCTCGACATCGGTCAGCGATCGGCTGCAATAGAAGAAAGGATAAATCCTTTGTCCGACGCACAATACATTAGAATTCAAATTAACAAATTAAAGTCGCTCCCTCGGGGACGTAAAATGTCGAGTTACGGCTCCCTGGATTTCGAATCCGAGGAGAGCGTGGAAGAGGGAAATGCTTCCGACCCTCGCATCGTTCTTTCCTGAAGAGACTCGTGATTATATATCCGCGCATTTGTCCCTTTATTTCCCGTTGCCAGTCTTTGCTTTCCCCGAAACATGCAAACGGGGCGAGGGCCTCCGTCCCAGAAACTGAATCAAGGGGAAGATAGAGGGGAGTTGAAGTCTCCCACTGCGAGTCAACGAATGTGCCATTTCCTAGTCGAATCTCGCCTACTTTTTCCCGTCTTCCTCTTCCGATGAAACGTGAATAAAAACTCGGAAACTTCTCACACCGTGTTCCCCACTCCCTCTCTCTCTCTCTCTCTCTCTCTCTCACAGTCGTTGCAAGGAGACCTCTCGATGTCCTCCACACGCCGGGGTCAGGGAAGTTCCGCAGGCGTGTGGAGGGTAGCGAAAACCCGGCTAACAAGCGCCGCGCTCTCCTTTTTATCACATTTTTTCGCTCCTTCCTGAAAACTCCTTTCCCGATCCATTTCTGTTCGTTTTTTGCCGTGTTCCGAGCCATCTTTGCCTCTCATTTGGCGGTTTTATTAAAAATCCCCGGGTGTAAGCAAAGAGATGAGTCTCCTCATTTTTTTTCTCTTCTGGTTTTTAAGCTTAACTCTTCCTCTATGCGCTCGAAAAAATCCCACGTCCTAACTCTTTCTTTCGCGCTCTACATCTCGAAATCTCTTCCCCCCGTGTACGAAATCCTCTCTCCCTCTATTTTTTGTCCTCATTAACTATTTTTGTGGATCTGCCGAAGGACTTTCGAATTATTCCCCGCGCTTTTCCCTGACTGTGGGCGTTATCTCGGAATTATGGCCGTTATTCCTTCGGGATGAGTGTAACAAAAATTCGTTTCTTCATCTCCAGGCGTTCATTTTCAAACAATTCTGATCTTTCGAATTGAATTTCATCCTAGCAATAAAATTTATTTATATGTATTATGATGAAGATTTGTTTCATGCTAAAACAGTATTTTTATAGTGACTTATAGCTATTAACAGAACTTGAATTTGAATCTCAGGTTGCTGATAATAATATTTTTGTCATTATTGGTTAATTTAACAATCTAAGTAAGCACAGGATGTCTTAACAGTGGATTAATAATGAAAGAAAATTTGGAAAAACGCTGTTTATGAATTAGTGGATTAAAACCTCCAATAGCCTATTTGTCAGTCTCATACACCGGTATTCAGAGAAAACCAGAAAGGATCACCGGAACGCAGGAATGATAACCTAATTTTTTACCTAATCACTCCTGAAGATGAAAGCATCGCTTTCGAAATGCGCATTGGGTCTTCTTAAAAGTGAGGTAATCCTTTCTTGTTTTCTCCGAATATCGGTGAATGAGACGAGGAACGCTGACAAAGATGGCTACTGGAAAGAATTCATAATAGAAATAATTTGCAGCAACGCTGACTGAACATTGTTTTATGGAAGCATGTTTTCCGTCTCGTTATTTTTCTTTAAAAGCAATGATATTTACAGTGGATTCTTATAAGTTTTTATTAGTTCTACTTTATCCATTCAACTTTTATTTGAATAGAAAAGAAGATAAAAAAATTCTTATATTGCATTCTCATGTTTAATTCCTCTCAAATAGCTTAATAGAGTTACTGAGCATAAATTTATAAAAGATAAAATTTTCATCGCTTGATTGTCACAGATTTTTTTCGCAGTGTTTTATATTCAGGAGTTAAACTTTTGCAGCGTACTGTTTCTGTACAGAAAGAGATATGGTTTCAGTGTATCTAAATTGCCCTTTCTCTCTTTTCAAAAATACTCATTCTATCCTTTTATTTCTCTTCCTCTTTTGATTCGGGCTGTTTTCGATTTCCTCCTGTATCTCCACCCAATAGGCTTCACTCTCTCCCTCTTTATTACCATCCTCTCTCTTTTCGATTCTTCCCTTTCCCAATTTTTCCTCATTTGCTCTTTCCCCGTAACCAAGGAGGCGTTACCAGATGTAACAATCCTCTCTCGGATTTTTGACGCCCCTTTTGTTCGTCGCGCCTTACTAATCACTGCAGATTCTCCGCAGTAGTCATTCTAGTCGGATATTAACGCTGTTTTCTTCCCCCTAAGACCTTTCTCACTTTGCTTCCTCCTTTCTCTTCCTTCTTCTTTCTCTAGCAGTTTTTTTTTCTCTTTTTTTCTCTTTTTTTATTTAAAATGCTCAATTCGCATGCGTGTGAGTTCGGGAAAATTTATTTTAGTGAACACATAGTTATATGCGTTTATACTTCAATAAAATATTTTAATTTTTTGATATTAATATTGCAAAAAAATAGCAATATAGTTTTCATAGCAAGGTAGTTTCTTATATTATTAATGTCTAAACGTTAGAAACTTTTCGAGAAAAAACGTTAATTGCTATTTATTAATCATATAATGTGTTATTCTTAAAGTTTCATTATCTAAGTCTTATTGAAAATGTATTAATCGTTTACTTAAAAGCATTTAGTCGAATTTTCAATTATTCACATTATGTTCCAATATTCCATATTTTATTCATATATCTCTGTCGTCATATATCGAGATTCTTTTTGTATAATTCCTTTTTTACATTTGTTTTGGAATCATTACTAGATGAAATATCCTCATAACATAAATTGAATTCATGCATTTATGCTGTCCCAACGTACAAAGTCAACTATGGTGAAAACTAGGTGTATGAAGTAATTGGACAAGCAAGACTTTACTATCGATAATTTCCCAAAAATAATTCTTTCCAAGATGTGAATGACTGCATTTTAAATGAAGGAAACTAGTGTGAAATTTTAACATAGTCGAATGAAATAGTCTCATAGAACCTTTTTAGAACAATTTCATGTTAAAATTTCATATAAGTTTCAACTTTTCACTAAATTAGCTCTGTTAAATTGATTAGCCAAGCTTACGATTCACCACCAATTGTAAATCACAGCATTATTTTGTTTGCCTTCTGATACGAAACACAAAGTAAATAATTCCCTTGTTCTGTTCGTTGAAATAATATCCCGAAACCTCTGATGGGAGAATTGAAACACTTAGTTGAATTTATTTAGTGTTTCACGGTAAGGATTTACAAGTAGGAAAATATTCATAAAATAGTATTAGAAGAATTAGTTCTGAAAAACTGATCGAGTCTCCAAATAAAGGACGGTCAAAGAGCTAAATCAATTTCGTAGCAACAGAGGTCTTTAAAGAAAAGATAAACATATTATAAGCATCCGCGATGGACTTTTTAAAATGTAGGTATTAATAAAGTGGAACTCAAAGACTATTAGTTTTTACTACATTAAAGGAATGGGCTTTTGCTTCACCGTACTCAATTTTGCTTCGGTTTCGTATTAATATTTCCCAAAATAGGCTCAATGGGAAAGAATCAGTATCTTTATCATCTCTTTATACAAGCTGAGCTTCGAGAAAGGAGGGTATATTCTCTCTTGTTTAATCAGCGGAAAATCTCAAGAAAGTCCCAGAATGAAATCTTCATTCAAATACCTTAAGATGAAAATAGAATCCTTTGCCAATAGGAACTGTCGGATCTTTGGCATTAAATTTCATTTTGCAAACAAATTTCCAGTATTTCTAGTCATCTTCATGCATACCTAATTTCTGTGTGCAAAACCAACTTAAGAACCCTGGATTTCTTGTTAAGATTCCTTCAAACCCATGAAGACACCTTTGCTTACTTAAGGTGATTGAAACATTCACTAAGTCCGTTTCACTCTGCTTAGCATTCAGTGATGTTGCCAAGATGTTCACCTATTCCAAAGACAGCACTCTGGCTAAAAATTATAAACGTTTTAGTTTTTCTCAATTACATGATTTACACTTCCGAGAGTTAACATCAGGCACATGAAGAGGCTATTTTTTTCATTTAATCGGAAATGTTTCAAATATATACATATACTAGCTATCAGGTTTTCCATTTCTTTTAAGGAAATCTCTATGAGTTACATGAGTTAGCAAAAGAACAATTCCCTCTCAGAAAAATTTTCATTTTAAAATCGTGCAAAAATGTAGTAAATTTATTAAATTAAAATAAATTATTTTGAACTGAATTGAAGTGAATGAAATTCAATTAATATGAAACTGTGAATGTTTACATTATCTACGAGTCCATTTCTCATTTTAATCTTGAATCATGAACTACTTTTGAATCGGCATTTTACAGACTTGCATATTTATCTATCGACCTCTCCATTCCATTTTCTTTATAAAGCTGTCCGCACTGTAAGGGAGCAGAACAAACTCTTTGAAAACGAATTCTTGGATAGTAAATTCTTCGAATACAAATTCTTAGAACGAGCAATTCTTCGAAAACAAATTCTTAGAACGAGCAATTCTTCGAAAACAAATTCTTAGAACGAGCAATTCTTCGGATGACAAACTCTCCGTAATAGACCAGTCTAATGAATCTAAGGTCATTTAAAGTTTATGTCGAAGCAACTGATTCGAAGTTGAAAACTACTCAGTAAATCAGCTGGAATGGATTTTCTATGTCTACGAGGTCTATTTTCAAAGACTTTGTTATTCAACGAATTAATATTTCGAAGAGTTGGTTTTCAAATAATTTGCCTGTAACCGACCTGTAGCTCGTATTAAAAAATTAGAACATCGGGTTAGGCTCTTCCTTAAGATACAAGGAGTATGATATTTGGACTCGTGTATCTCAGATAAGAAGAGCATGCGGCAAGAAAACATTATCTTCACATTTTTAGACGCTTATAATACCCACCTTTAGACCCGAGTTTAGTAAAGTTAAATGTCCCCGGCTTGCCGCTCTCTGTTTACGATGGCAACGCACGAGGCGAATCACGTAGATGAGGAAGGAGATAATAGGAACCAGCCGTATCTTTCTCCTTCCTTCCCTCCCTCCAGCGCTCCTTTATACCTAACCCTTTTAAAATCTCACTTCCCTTCGGGTATTGAGAGAGCCCGCGCGCTACATCTATCCTTTATCTCCGCCCGAACAAAATAAAGGACTCTTTTCTCCCTTTGTCTCACGCGCCTCATATTTTTTCTTAAAAAACCTCGTTGCGGAGGGAATGAGATTTTGTCTCCTCCTTGACTTCTTCCCTATCTCTTTCTGGATCCCATCTGCCTCCGTTGTTCGCCCCCACGCCCTATTTAGCTCGCTTGATGGCGAGAATAGAGGCACAAAGGGATCGGTGCATCCCATTCAGGCTAGGATATCGCGCTCGGTCAAAAAAAAACCGGGATTGCCCCTAGGGATCCCTCACAGGATTCGTGTTCCTCCGTTTCTTCTCCTCCTTTTTTTTGAGGAAATTTTTCCGTCTGGCAGACTCCTTCCCCGGGATTAAAAAGGAAGCGGGGGAGGAAGGGTTCGCACGATATAGCCTCTCTCTGTGAGAATCCTTGCTCCCTGAGGACACGGCTCTTATCCCGGTGTGAAAGGAAGCCTTCTTTATGTGGGTGTATTTTTGGAAATCAGGTTGAGTTGGTCGCACGAGTGAGGGCGCAACAATCGTTCATTGAAAAGGTGTCCCTCTCACGTCTCTGCGAGGGGAGATGGTATCAAAGACCTTCGCAAGACTCGAAGCGGAGTTTAAATGGTTTAATGAATCTTATTTCCTTCGAGAGAGAAGATATTTTCGTCGACTTTTGATTCTTTGGGGAGTTTACTTCTGAACTCCTTGCGGGTTACACCGATTGGGCATTTTGGAAAGAAATTTTATTTTAATCATATCGTTATCTATAATCATTTATTCTAGTCATATCTAATCAATCATTACGCAGTCTCGTTCGATTCTTATAGATTTTAGTTTTACTGTTACTAATGTGCGATGATAAAAGCGTATTACATTATATTATAACTTGAACTTATTAGTGACCATGAAGAATAATTTGTCGACTTTTGACTCTTCGAGAATTACACTTCTGATCATCTTACAGGTTTCATCGATACGGCATTTTGAAAAGGTATTTTATTTTTAATATACACACGTAATCTCCTTCACCCGGGCGAGTTTTAGTATTCCCAATGCCAAACGATCAAAGCGTGTCATAACTTCTTACATCATTCATGAATCACCATGAAATAGGAGAGGGGATATTTTGTCGACTTTTTACTCTTCGAGAAATTTACTGCTTCTAATTTGTTATGGATTCCACTGATTGGGAATTTAAGAAAGGAATTTTATTCTAAACACCCACATGTAATCTTCCTTAACCCTTGTAAATTTTAGCCCCACTTATACCAATTTTCAATGATTAAAGCATATTACATCTGCTTATATAATACCACGAATTCGTTAACCACTATAAGCTTCCTTGTAAATAGTAAAATTTTGTCGACTTTTGACCCATTTCGGGAACTTAACTTCTTTTAATTGTTTTACAAATTCCACTAAATTGGAAATTTGAAAAGGAATTTTATTTTAATAATCCATGCGTAGCTTACTTAATCCCCTGTAAACTTCAATATTACCAATGTGCAACGACCCTACATCACACCCTGAATTCATTATTCATCGTAAGCTTTGTGCACAAAAATTTTCTCCGTAACTCAAGGTATTACCTTGGGTGTATGGAATTCTTTGAAAACAGAAATCTTCAAAGGAATCACTAAACCATCGCATCAGCTTTTTCAAAATGTGTTACGCAACAGTCGCTTGCACAAAAAACCAACTATGAATGGAAAAGAGTCGTTCCGAGAAAAGAAACTCCTAAATCCACAAAACAATAGATTTATAAATCATTCAAATGATAATAACCTCATACGTTCAAATGCAAGGATTTCATATCTATTTTATTTTATGTGATGATAAAAACCATGAATTATGATTATTCAAGTATATTTACACTTATTATATCGCATATATTATTTAATCGGTTAATATGCTTTTCCAACCTTAATACTATGCAATTTTATTCGATGGAGCTGTGTTAATTTCACCGTGTTTCAATAGTTATGAGGAATAACTGTGAATATTTCTCAATCCTCACCCTTTTCACACTTGCATTGTAATGTGCGAAATATTGATTTGCATTTCATCGTTGTGAACAAGTAAATAAAATTGTCTCTTTGCTTAGAATTCCAATGCCATTTTTATGTTATTACTATGTAAGATTAAAGAATCGTTGATCACTTTGTGTCAAAAATTATGCCTGTGTTTAAAAATGAACCAACATTTTGATAGCAATATATTCTGAGTGACCTCAACAATGTTTTCCAATTGCTCAATTGTGAATTGAATATTACTTCACTGTTAAAATATCCATTATTCCCAATAGCTCTCTATCATCTTAAATTCTTGAACGTGGAAATTTTATTTAGTGCCTCTTTTTAGTTACCTCCATTATCTTCAATGCAATACTGCATAATACAATGATCATAAAAAAATACTTTTACTGTATCAATAAATGTCAATGAAACTACGGAATAAAATATCAATATACTTATTGTGTAACCAGTCTTTTAAGTATTTATCTCAATAGCATCAAAGTTGAATCTAAACATAAAAATTGCTTTGTAGCTACGTAACATTTACTTCTTTCTTCGCTTTGAATTCTCGGGAAAACCAACCTTTGTGAGATAGCCAGACAAAGGATAAGGTTGTTGGAAAAACTCCCGGTAATCCAGCAGCCAGATTATTTTCTGCAAAATACATACCGCCATACATTCCATTGTTTACGTTTCCCTCATCCACCATTTCGATACGATATTCTTCTCTCATTTACTAAGGGCAACGTTTTCCATCAGAGGAAGTTTTTTAGCCCAATTCTTACCGCTGAGTATAAATAGTATCATAAGAAAAATTAATCTTGTTTTCCCCCTTAGAATATATATCGACACCAAATTATTTTAGGGATTTATTCTCGGCCAATGAACTCTAACGAAGAATATATATGAGGGTCGAAAAGGGGTCTGATTTAATTTAACTTCAATTGTGAGGAATGCGCTTTGTTAAATAGTCGATCATTTATCATGTTTTACCCTCCAACAATTGGAAAATTGTCTTGAATTGGTCGTAAATGAAGAATAATAATAAGCTTCATTGTAAGAAGCTACTCTACCAAATTCCCCTTGTATTCATGCGTAAATAACATCATTTCTTGTGTACATTATATTTTTTAGGAAACCAGCTATTATAATGGTTGCCTAACATTTATTATTCCCTAACGTTTCTGATAATGTATGAATAACTAATAAAGAAACTGATCGAGAATCATACTTATAAAAACTATGAAATTTTATTAACTTAAGGTTAATTAGCTTACGAAGAATTTTGCCTTTAAATTTTAAGTTTTGAAGAAAGAATTGAAACAAGAGTTGAGTATATAACGTAAAGTAGAAGTTTATGGATTTTATAATTAATATTTGATATATTTCAGAGTTTAAAGAGAGATAAATATTTACTGATTCTTTTATAAAATAATGGTATACCTTGATTGGAAAGGTATTTAAAATAAAAATATCGTAGGAAGTTATTCCTTATCAGTTATTTTCCTTATAAAACACATTCAGAGGAAATTACAGTAATAATAAAATTAACTTTCCGTAGAAATATGAGTCGTTCTCATTTGTATATTTTATTTTTTAAGCAAATATATCCCTTATGATATTTCAATTTTCATCAAAATGTGGATTTTTCCTTTATGGTATCAATTCTCGTCAAATTGATACGTTTGAAATTTAATTTGATACTTGGGTTATAAAATTTTTCCAAGGTCTTTCCCTCTTTGTAATTTAGCTCGCATTTACCCGTGAATAGTTTTCAGTATTAAAGGTCCATTATCTTTATTAGCCTCCGCCTTTCTGTCCCTTTATCCCGCACCAAGGTTACACAGAGATGAAAGGTGCTGATATTGAGGTCGAGTGAAAAATAAAATGTATACCACTCATCTGGAGTTGAAAGTCTTATTCCAAAAATTGAGGATCAGAACCTAAAAGTGTATGGAAAATTTTAGGTTAAAACTTCCCTCTTCCTTTGTGTTTCAGAATATCATTTAATAAACCCTTTTATCCTTTAAAAAGTGGTCCCGATTCAAAGCGACGAGACGGGGGACGTTGAGTGGCAAAAAATGTCGTCTTCCATTTCAGCAATAATAGCAATTGGAATACTTTTAGAGGACAAAGGGGAATAAAAGACGTCTTCAATTTTTTCGCTAAAATGTTTTCATGGATAGATTATCAGATAGCTTTACCCGATGAGGAAATAACGAATTTTCTCTGTATTTTGCGGTGGCTTTCTCTCCTTTTATTTAATTTAATGAAGATAAACATCTTGTAGAGAATCAGATCAACAGTTATTTGTTTTAATTTGCTTTTCATTCGTATTTTATTTACTCTGTACAGCTCATCCCTTTGACAATTATCTTTAATCACTTAAGTAAGTGTTTTGAAACTGGTGTTTTTTAACCGAGTATTCTTTCAATATAAAAAGTTATTATTCAATTTAATCGGAATATTATCCTTTTTGGTAAAAAAGGTGACATATTTCCCTCGTTTGAAATAATTTGGTTAAAGAATCCGTTGATTGCATTGACTACTGCGAAATATGTCCAAGTTGTTTATTATTTGAATTTTAACATCTAAGGATACCATCTGATTGTCAATGTTACCTTATAAAATTATACGTATATTATGAAGGCATTTGTAGAAAACTAAAACATATTTTCTATGTATATGACTTAGCTTTAATTAATTACCTCCATATTTAAGTATATCTGGGCATAAAGTACATCAACTGCCTTTTAAAATGAGTTTGTGGTTTTATATATAGATTTATTGTTTAAATTCGCTTTGCTATGATGATATTTATTTCATAACTAGATCGGTTCCTAGATAACAAAAAACACCAAATATATCTCCAAAGAGTATTGGGAATCAATGAATTGCTAACATTAGCAATTTAAATGATTAATTTGTAGAGTTATCTTAGCATCATCTTTTCAGTAGCAACATTTCCAAGTTGTTTCTTTATATATAGCAAAATATCAATCTGTGGGAATTGAAAACAAAGAATTATTGTTGCTGTTTACCTCCTTATAAATTATTATATATTCAAACCGGCTTCCGGTCGCAGTTTTTAAAGATAATATTTTTTTCGAGAACAAAATTGTAACAAGGTTGACATAAAGGCAGATAGCTTTATTTGTAGAAGAAATCACGCTCTGGGTTGGAAATGAGCGGCAAAATTACTTACAAATAATACCAAAGAAAATATGGAAATCTGCACACATTTTCGTAATAACTTGAATATTTGAAAAAATATATCGAAAACAAAATGCTTACACGTGATACACATTTAGAGAAAGAGAGTAATCTAAGAGAGTCATTTTTTAGCAATACATAAAATCAAATGCAAGTCTCTTTTAAATTAATATCAAATTCATCAATACAATCCCATTTAAGATGCAATTTAAATAAATTGTAGATCTATGTGTTCTTCTAGCTGGAGATAGATGTGTCTTACTGAGCATCTTATGTGTTTCATCACGAAGATTCCTCTTCGTTATAAAACAATGTGATTTTAATATTTTTCTTATGCAGGAACCGTTTTAGCATAAAATTTAGCTGATTAAGTATTTCGCTTCTCAGTTTATCATTGGTTTGAAATACAGTAAAATTATCTCGTATATTGCATAGTTAACAGTCTACCAATATTTTGCTCAATTTCGATGTGTTTGATTAATAGTAGTTTTTATTTGATTAATGATTGATAGTATCCTAATATCATTCTGTCACATTCGGTAATTGAAGTTTTCGTAAAGTAAAATATTACACGAATTGCACATGACAGTATAATAAGTAGTGCATACTATCTAAGGTGTTTTTGTTGATCGCGATTACTTCTCAGCCTAAAAACTAAAAAGATCTTTGACTTTTATTAAAAAACGAACATTCCTATAAGAAGTAAGATATTGGTCATATCTATCCTAGGTTCAATCCTGGAAAGACAAGAATCATAGAACCGATACAGGATACAAATTATTCATCTTAAGGAATGTGAAGCAAGAGGTTAAAGTGTTTTCTATCACTTAATAATATTATATCAACTATTCTTTTGCTGTTTACGAAATCATAAACGTTTCGCGGTGAATCGAATCCAATATTTTGAGATAAAATGTTTGACTCGTAATGCGCCAGTCAGTTTCAAATGAGAAAAAGACGTGCAAAAAAATTCAATAATATCCGAAATGATACTTAAATAGCTTCTCGTCGAAAATGAAACTTATGAAAAAGGGAAATGCAAGGCGATCGAGAATGAGAGATGTCAGCAGAAATTTCTGCCGAGGAAATTGAAAAGCAGTCGAATGGAGATGAGAAGAAAGACCCCCGCGGAAAGGATGGGCGAAATAAGGTGCGGAGAGAGGCTCCATAAAGAGTTCTCAATCCTACGTCATATCCGAAAAGAACGTGATCGAGAGTCTGCACCGTCCGTGGCACCTTCGAGAGAGGCTAGCGTAAGGAAATTGAGAGGTAGAAAGGAGAATATCGGGAGAGTGCTTTAGGGAAAGGAAGGAATCCGAGGAGCATTTATTCGTCTAAATATTCCATAAACAATGACCACCGCCATCCATTCCGCGTTAGCTTCTCTAAATCTCACATTTCAGTCTCTTCTCCCCCTTGACTCATAGTTCTTAAGTTAATCCCACATGGAAAAGGGTAATTGATGATTTACAATTGAGTTCCCAAAACTATTTCTCTGGGATGGGATAAACCATTTTGAGGGTCTCTCAATTATTACGGAGCACTTTGTTTAATATAAATAAAAGGTGTACATTATCGATAAATCTTAGGAAAATTTATTACTGGTTATTAAGCGTGCGTGAATTTTTGTGGCGCCTAAGTGAATGCCATGAATTATTCATAGGTAAAATGATTTTAGTCAAAATGTAGAGAAAAAAGCTTGTTACTAATATTTCTTCATTGAACTGTTTGAAAAACCGTGATGGTGTTGGGTTGGACATAAATTTATATATTATAGAGGATGGTCAATAAGAATGAGCATTCATATTTCCATGTATATGCTATTGGCATTATGTAAAATTATTTTCTATTTCAAATTATGACATTCTTCATATATAATATTTATCTATGTGTGGTTTTCATGATATCACAATCCTGATTAATTTCCCATTTTTTTTAATAAATCATGCGGCATAAATAGTGAAATATGTAATCACATGTTATTATATAAAATGTATTTCTGTCATCGTTTAGGGAAAATATGGCAAACGATATCGGTTATTGATTAACTTTAACGTAGAATCCAATATTTTAAATTTTATTTTCAGAAAAGGGAATATTTTGTGATTAAAGGCATCGGCAAAAATTAAAGCATTCCATTTTTCATTATTTATAGTTCAAAAATTGTTACTTTTTCTGTCAATCTATTAGCAAACATTCGCTTCAAATATCCCTCTCATTTTTTATTCAAGATTAATTGATTACGATTTGATTACACTTTTCTATCTTGTTGGCTATTTAGGATTTTTACTCTGTAGTGTGTATTTATAATTAACTAATAATTGCTGTTGATATAGCATGAATTTATCCAAACTCAATATTTCTCAGTAATGGGCATCATTATTGAAATGGGGATTTGATGAGGGTTGAATTCACATTTCAGAATTAATTGTATCTCTATATTAGAAAGGGCAAGTTATTTGCTCTGAATTCAAAACTAGAGCAGATTTTTCTGCATGTTTCAGTGAATCATAGATTAAAAATAAAACCTCAGAGTTCTATCAAATTTACCTCCACGACGTCCCATATTAAAAGTCATGGCCGACTGTAGAAGATTAAAACTTATTTAGAATATATTCGTCAAATCAGACCTAATTAAAAAAGGTTGTCATTCCTAACTTGGAAGATATTTGCATAAAATTTGAATGCGGCAGTTTCTGAAAGGCACCCCTCATCCGAAAGGACCCGTGCTTTTCTCAGCATTTCAAATTCCTCCCTTCGTTAACTCCCATTCAAATTGAGATTCCAAAGTTTTAATCTTATTCATTAATATCATAAAAGTGTTATCGTGTTCTGTGAAGCGAAATTTTAAAAGTGTCAAATATAGAATATTTTTGTTTCGATTTGGTGGGTTTATCGAGTGAATTTGTTAAATCTGCATCATCCAATTGCACTCGCTGAGGAATTTAGTTATGTGTTTTTATGCCCCAATTCCTATTCATGTACGAACTAAAAGGGTTTATGAAACTGGTCCTACTTTCATTATTTTTTAAATTGAAGCGGAATGCATTTACATACATTCCCCTGGATTCCGGGGGTGGAGGAAATCTTTTGTGATTATTCAGTTCTGTATCTTAAATTCTATTCCATTTTATGCTGGCTGGTATGGCTCACATATTTTTATTTATGTATTCGACCTCAGAATTATCTTCCAGAATTAGACATTCACAGCAGGTCATGAAGCAATAGGGGTTTCAAAATAACAACTTTGACATTTCATATGCTTAATCTACGTACTGCAAGAATTATGGCAACCTTGTATCCAGAATTCTTGGCCAATTCTAGAATTGTGAGAATTTTATATATTTTCATGACTAATTTATTCAATTTTATATATTTCGTTAATTTTGTTTAAAATTTTTCTTAATTATCAATGGGTGTATATAAATCCACTTTAATACAACGCTCCATTGACTATTAATTATTTAATGTTGAAACTAAAGCTCCATATGAAGGGGAATAGAAAAATAATGTAAAGATTTTTGGTGTATTTTCGTACTTTTACATAATATACATATTAACCGTTATTTTCAGAGGATTTAGCTAAAATTGAAGGGTCTTCTTAAGGAAAAGCGATTGAATATCTGAAATTGAAGTTGATTTGATAGTTCCTGAAGCCACCCGGTATTTAGTAAAATAATAATTCTAATGTCTAAGGAAGACTTTATATTTTTAGTTCTAAAGAATATTCTATTCTCTTAACTTAACGTATGATCTTAAATTACGATAATTCATTTTGAATGAAATTGGTTTAAAAGTGAGTAATTAAAATTACCTTTAAACTTCAGTGACATGAACTAAATTTATGGATGGCTACGTTACTGAATATCTAAATGAATGCTAAAAAATAATCGTGCTCAAAGACAAGTCTACTTTTTGAGGTTCAAAAGGTCTGAACTATCGAGGAAATTTAACTTCTATCCTAGAATGGGTCTTTGAATTACCAAACTTAATTCAAAAGAACTTGTTTTAGAAAAGTTTCTTTCATAAAAATTATCAATCTAGTTCAATCTTCATTCTTAGATCACCAAAAATGATGAAAGAGTTGATTTCTCCTTTATAATTTCATAACCTCAAACCAAAGATATCATGACTTTTATGATCACGTGATTTACATTCCGCATTAAATTGCCATTCCTTATAGTAAAATTATTAGATTTGTGTTATTTCTATTCTTTTGTTATTCATCATTAAATGTACTTTATTTTCCTTCTTAAATGGTTCTAGTTTTCATTCCATTACGATTCATGAGTTGTTATGCCAAGCTTACAGATTTAATATTATTGTAAGTAAAAAGATGATTTTAGGAAACAATATGCAAAATTTATTTTGAGTACTTTTAACTAGAACTAATATCCCTTCGATTGATTACCTTACCAAAAATTGAAGCAAACTTATTAAAATAGCAATAAAATGTGATAATACCAATATCTCTAACTACTTATTGGTCCCCGTGATTTAAGCTATTATTTAATGCTTGAATTCATACTTACAGAAGCTATCCAAGCATTTCTTGTGGTAATAGACTGTTTATATAACTCCACCCTGTTGAGTATACAATACACTCAGTAGCACAATGCATTAACTGCTCTTCTCCCTCTTCTTTGCTTCTCTGCAACGGCCAGCGTAACCATTACTTTTTCATGTTATCAATATCCAGTATGCACTACGATAGCCAATATCGCTTCTTAGGTATCCCATATTCAGTTTCATGGTTTATGAACGTGAAAAAACATAGCCGCATATGCTACGGTAATAGCTCCTCATAGATCTATACTGGATTGGAATTTATTACCTAAAGCAGTAGTCATTCCCTTCCAAGAAAATGAAGGGAGACTGAAAAATAATTTTGAAAATTGATTAGCAGTTACGGAATGCATTCAAATGCTGAAATTAGAGTATATATTTTGATAAGTGATAAGTATTAAGTGTTAGTGCAATGAAGGGTAATTGATATGATTGGTGATGTGGAAAATAATTACAATAATATTTGTATTTACATCCAAATTAATTTGTATTTGTGTTTGATTTTTTATGTTGATTCAGTTTTTATTTTGTGATTCAATCTTTCATATCGTTGTAATCAGTTACCGTAATTTTGGTACTACGTAAGACATTTCCACCTTGTTAATTAACCATATATAGATTTAAGTAAATATACATCAATAATAATCTATTGGAATGTTATTTTGAATTTCACGATAGTTCCATGAAGTTCCTGTTTTGTGATGTTCATGGTAAAAATTATGATATGCTCCTCTGAATAAATATTGAACGGTGGTATCGCTAGGAACGCAGTTCCAGGAGTGTTAAGTACTGCTCCGATTCAGATGGAGTGGTAAATAGACTAATGTCAGAATCACTCTCACGGATCCACATGAACGCGGGTAGAATAAGTGTGTGACGTCAGTGTTCATCAGCACTCGAAAACTTCTCGTTGAAGGGGAATGAAGGAGAGGTCGTGAAATAGCGTAAAGAAAGGGTGCGCGGCTGGATTTCATTGGTGGGTGGGATGCGGTCGAGAGAGCGGTTTTAGGGCCACGCAGGAATGCCAACGATCCCTTCGTTGCACTCAACTTCCCCGCTTCTCAAATTTCCTTTCTCTTTCTCCCCACTGGGCTTCTTTACCTGCGTTCCTTTGCTCGGGGTTCCGGAAAAGAGTGTTCAAGTGCCCGAACTCAAAAGGCACGCAAGCCCTTGAATTCATTTTTACGCCAGCAAATTCGATGAATTCTCTTTTTTTACCCTTAAAATACGCCTAAAGTATGTAAATAGATTTATTCATGTTCAGATGTCATACTAAATTGGCTAGCCACGCCAAAAATACTTTATCTTCCCCTATCAATCAGTTTGTCCCAATATCATCAATTCCTATTTAGTATATATATCCTTCTCTCAAGTTTTCTACCTCAAAGAAAGTATTACTCTTGAATATTCTTTTACACTAGTGCTTAAATTCTGCAACTCTTTATTTACGCCTGTTCTACATGGCCCTTAGAGACAAACTTCAGTGTCTTGAAATAATTGATAAGATAAAGTTGCTTTTAATTTCCAATCAACGAACATAAATATTACATAAAAATAAATCATATAATAGACATTTCTATTCCTCAGTCATTCATAAGTTTCAGCTTATCTATAATTAGGAGATGATTACAGAGAATTCGAATTTCTGTCATCACTTAATAAATTTAAATATTTGTCGTTCAATGAATGAGTCACTAAGTCACATGATTTTTATCCTTCCAGAAAATGCAAAGCGTTTCTAACTTTCCCCTATCCATACATTTTTTTATGAATATTATCTCGAGGAATTTCAGATATAATTATGGCAGTACATATTCTTTTTATCCTCATTTAATCTTCTCCATTAGGTACAATGAATGTATTTTATTTTCTTTGTATATCACTATATCTCCCTTCTGCCATCTTGAGAATTCCATTGTAGTTTTAAAGTAAATGTTAAACATGTCTAAAATGTATGCAAACCCAACGTTAAAGCTTTTTGAGTGGAAATCATGCGTAAATAATTAGTGATTCTACTTTTTTATTTTGCATTGAAAAAACGATACCGATATTTAAATCAACAAGGTATCATTTAAATGTAGAAATATCGAGAAAAATTCTTTCCTGTCCTCTGTTTAGATTTATATCAAATTCGTTTTGAGTTTTTGATTTATAACCTTACATTCTAATAACCCTTTGATGAAAAATTTCAAATTCGAGGCATGCTTTACTTGAGCGTGACCATATTAGAATATCATATCACGTTCCAAATATTTATATTCATGAAACCAATTTATTTTATTTATCTTTCTGAATTTCAAGCCTTGAATATTGCTTCAAAATACCAAAATCCTTTCCCTGTATGTTTGCCGTTCTCAAAATCTTCCATTGTTTAAACTGCAAATTCAATAACGCGATTTAAACTCATCTGAACATTTCCTTAAAAGGAAAAGGTAAGTTGATCCTTTATACAAACAGAGATAAATACTTCTCTAAGAAAGTTTTGTTTTAGTAACGATCAGTACTTTTCAATTTTTTTACATGTGTGATTATTTTTTGAGATACGATTTATCTTGACTTTTTTATTATATCTATTTATCGATGCCATTCTAGCTGCAATTTATATCAGCTATTCAAATACATTTTGATAATTCTCGTCCAGTTACGTAAGAAGAAATCGCAAAATCATACTTTTTGTTAATTTCAAATATTGCTTATCTCAAAGTTTTAAAAATGTTTTTAGATTTAAGTATAAGTGTAAGTAACGATGAATTATTAAGTCAAGACTTTTTTTAGTCTACCGCAAATGAAGGTTATAGTGGTGTTTTCTTTTAGCTGTCATTATATAAAATTCATGAAGTATGTGTTTGATAAGAATGCAGTCATCAAATAAATCGATCAAATATTTACGATGACTTTAAACCTCTGCATGAAGAAGTCAAATGCAAAATAAGCGTGTTTTAATGTAAAAAATAACCTCCCTTCCCATTATTCCATCATTTAAAAATTAACTTCAACTATTATCCTATTTCATATAATTGTAATCTGTTTTTGTGATACATTAGTTTAATAGAATCAATTAAATTATATCATAATAGGCTATACTTCGTAGAATGACACTCTAAACGGAACTTTCTTTCCATTTGTAATAGAATCTGGTTTAGAACCTGTAGTGGTCAATAGAATTTTGCAAGGAGAATATATGATATAGAATATCTCACGCTATATTTTAGAACTGAATCCCAAGATTCTGATAAAAAACTAGATATTGAACACTTTCTTCAAATAACCATCACTAGTCACAATCAACTGAATTGTTCATCAGTCTGTGATTCTTCCTTGAATGAGTAAACTTACTCGTTTAACTGTCCATTATAAGGTTTATCAAGTACTTATTAAAATTAGATTGCCATTTATGGCTGATTTTATATTATATCGCTGACACAAAAATACTGTGGCAATTGTGTTTGCTACTTGAGTTATGCAATTTTAGTTCAAAAATAGACTTCCTTGAAATTTATTTCAACATCTTTTAATTGAATATTCACCGCGGAACCGCGAGCCTAACTCCCTTCTGTTACTCCAAGAAGATTTCTCTCTTAGAGGAAGATTTGATGAATGCTATTCATGTAATAGTCAAAACATTCTCTCTTCTGACTCCATGACTTTTGCAAGTTTCCTGCAAAGAAACTTCTGAGAATCCCTTTGCAAGATGATTTTCGAGTCAAACCACACTTTTCATCGTTATCTAGTTGTTAACGTTGTAATTCATACTTATTTAAAGCAATTAAAATCTAGTTTTCCAATAATGTAACAAATAAAAAAGTTTGAAGAATTAAAATTGTGGTAAAATTTTCTTGATTTAAACCGAGCTATTTAGGATTTTATGTTTTACCTAAGGTTTGAGTAAGATTCTTATTTTCTACCTAGTCAATAACTCAGCCCTATTGCCTTCTGACGTAACCGGAATCTCGATTTTTCCGAATACAAAGTCGAGCTAAAGAATTCTTAGCCGTTAATTTTTGTAAATCGATTATATGCGTACGTCACTCAGACATCATTCCTTCTCAATTCCTTTATTTAGGTAATTCGATGGTTGAAAGGAAAATACGAGTTTAATGAACAGTTAAGGTACCGTTTTGAGTTGACCTATTTTAGTGCTGGTATTTCAAGGTGCTTAGTATGAAAATATGCAGCTATATGCTAATATTTAGCTACAGAAGTCTATAAAGCAATGACTATACGTTTTAAAAATGAAGAACACCATGTCTTGCAAAGTTCGAAGTGCCTTAAACCTATGGATGACTTGAAAACGAAACACAGCCCTAAAATAATTACTTTCATAAATTTAAAGCATATTCTCTTTTTTTACAAATAGCCATATCTTTTTCCTAACGGCTTAATTTGATCGCCTTTTACAATACCTCTGTCTCATATTTTCTTTCTTGAATTTTAATGGTGATGATCAGTTGCCATCTATAGAGACATTTTGAACAAATCTCTCATTAATCAAGTAAAATACTTGAGAAAATGTTTTTCAGAGTTTTTTTGAATTTTCACTAAACAAAATACCGTTTGAAGATATTCGCACCTTATAAAGATTTGTAAATTTGAACAAATTCATTTTAGTTACGGGAGAGCGCTGTTCCATTTTTTTCTCGGAATATGGAATTTTATGAGCTTGAGGAATTATCAGGAAGTAATATCTCTCTCAAAGCTGAAATATAAAAATACAATCAGGGATGTCCCCAAACTTAAATCCATTTTCGCATTTTCGTCGCAAAGCTGCTTTTATCTCTTGCCAGGTGCCTTTTTAAGGTTAGGTTTTGATATTCTTTCCTTAGAACTTTTTTTAATAAATAGATCTGTAGCTCCATAAGATATATTATCTTTATTTCTCTTGCCTTACTTATATTTTTCAGTATTCTACTTTTACCAAATTCCCATTTAAACTATTAGCTTGAGTATAGGAAGAATTAAGGTTTGTGGGCTAATAGGCTGTGTTTCATCTACTTCCTTATGTAAGATCTTACCTATATTAAATGTTTTCTGGGGCATCTTTATCAAAACCTTTTTTCCAAATTCCATAGTCTTATCCATCAACAACATCTCTCTTTTACCTTATCCTCTCATTATCTTCAGATTATTTGACTTGATTAACTAAAAAAAACATTTCAAAGCTTGAATTTATCTTCTCTTTGTCTATTCCTTTTCCATAAAATATGCCATATAACTTATCATAAAAAATCTATTAGCATAAATATCCCACCACTACTCTTTATGAACTCTCCTAGAATTTGTTTTGTTTGATCGAGTAGGCCTCAATTTAATCATATTTCTTGTAGGTAAATTATGATATCCGATAACCCATTAATAGATTGTAATTATTATTTTAGTAAATCGAAAATATAAAAATTAAACTAATTCTCTTACTTTAACCATAAACTTACGTTCAAACTTGAGTTTAAAACTTAAATAAACCGTTAAAATGTAAGTTGAATTTAAACTCTTTCACCTTTGGTGTAATATTATTTGCTGTAATTTATTACTGGATCACAGAATTCAATGTTATGCAGATTTACAATTGCTATAGAAGTCATATAAATACGAAATATGAAGGTGATGGTAAGTTTTGTATGTTACATCAAATTTCACTATCTTTTGAGCTACTTCAACTTATTTAACTAATAAAATGGCTTTCATCCATGCAGTTCATTTGAAATCAAGCAATCTGAAATTGTTCCACTAATTCTGTCGTATCTATTATATATTCGTAAGGGTATGAAGATGCGGAAGATCTCATGAAATGTGACAAGTAAATAACAAATGAGAGCAATAATAATTAAAGACTTTTAAACCAAGATTATACTCAAAGCCTAGAAGATACCATTAGTATTGTATGTTATTTTAACATGGTCATGGCTTAACTTAAGCAAACGACGGAGATTAAACTTCGCAACAGATTTAAACTTGAAAATGTATAAAAATCAAATATTTAAACCAGCCAAAACTAATGATAGACGTTTTATAGGCCAAATTCAGCTGATAGCATTAACATCGTAATCATGTTCATTTGACCAAATCATTACACAATATGTGCGGAGTTCTTTTTGATGTGCATTTGGTCACAGCGCTCCATTAAGGACGGCAAAAATAATCGAACGAATTTTAATATAATGTTGACTAAAAACATTTAAAAGTACCTTTTGCAAAAAGTCAAATCTTTATATTACTGGTGAAATATGGGTACATTGTGAAAAGAAAACTTAAGTTTATCGGTTGTAATTCACGTAAAATACGATTCCACGATTCGCCCTTCATTTTTCGAATCTTTTTTAAATCTTTTATCTTTTTCGTCACATCTTTTTTTCCCATTTTAATTCCGTTCGCTCCCTCGGGACGCAACACGTAACAGCGGCGAGCCTTTTAATGGCTTCCATTTGGTTTCTACTGCTTTTATTAGCTTTGCCAGGATATTAAAAGGAAAAGGTGGCAGATGTTTATTATATATGTCTTGGTAGTACTTTTTCTTCTCCTTCCGTAAATTCCCATGAATGTGATCTCTGTTACTACTGCAAATCAATATTTTACTACTTTAAGTTATAAGCATTCTATTTTTGCTTGTTGTGTATGGTTAATTTATTTCAAATCTTCTTTTAATATTCTGTTCAGTTTTGTGGCATTTATCTCAGTTTCATCGTCTTCTGATTACCTAAAAAAATAAGCAACACCAACATTTGTTGATGTATTACTCTCCAAAAATATTCAGGAATTTTTTTTACCAAATCGTAGCATTGAGAACCATTTCCCTTCATGCTTTTATTTTTCAATAAGATTGCCGTAAGTAACATGAAATATGATTTTCAATTCCGTATTACGAATTTACCGAACTTAGGTATATAATTTTTAACCACTTGGATGATAAGGCATTGATATTTTCCAAAAACTGCATCTTATTTTGTCGTCCTTGGTGAAAATAGTCTTGGATTTATGATAACATTATTGTGCGACTATTGCCGTGAATAAAATCCATTGAAGTAACATGAAAATTGATTCGATGGCCATGTGCCAACCCTTAAAGAATTACTGTATGAATAAGGTCATCGTATAAACTGAATCAACTTCGGACTTCGGACGGTTTCAACGTCATCAATTACGGCAATTACACATTGAATCCTGATTTCGCATTCGCATTAAAAGAAAAATATTAGTGGATAAAGTACAACTTCATTCTGCATGATGAAAGGTGAGACTATCTTCCCGTATATTCATAAGAGAGCGCAACAATCATCTTTGTCGTTAGGGAAGTGTTTACGCACACAAAATTACACAAATTTTTGGTCATTTTTGTCTGAATTCTCTCAATTTTGACTCGAATTATATATTCTACGACCATAATAAGAAGCTTTATTCAATTTCTCTTATTTTGGCGTTCATCTCGATTTCGTGCGACCATTGTCTGACCATTCAATACCTTGCCTATTATGGTAAACTTAATTCTCTCGAAATATTTAGCATGATGAATCTCAGTAATGAAAGCTCTTCTTCTTCTGAGTATTTTTTTGCCATTAAGTGTACTGAAAAATCATAATTGCCGCATGATCAACTTATGCACATAATGAAAGTAAGAATAATATTTTCTGTATCTCTCTTCTCTCCCAAAAATTACTGTCGGTACCCAAAGTTATGGCTAAACACTTCGTTACCTCTAGATATTTTCTTTTTCTTTGAGGAACCTCCGTATCAAATTTAGTCGGAGCGTGACTGGAAAAAGCAGTACCATTTCCCAAGTTAACCCAAGGACATTCATCATCCTAATTCGCCAAACAAACCTAGTATCCGCGTGGAATGTCTCTTTCCCACAAAACCGGCCTTCATCACAGAGGGAAGGACATAACCTAACTGCCATCATCAAGCCCTTTTCCCTCGTCAAATAACACCCTTCCTCTCTGTCGCAACTCTCCATCCATCCATCCTTTCTCTCATTCTAAAGTTTCTCGCTATCCTCCATAGCGCTGGCCCCCCATTTCCCCACCCACTTCAAACCTCATAAACCCTCATTCTACACCAAACTCCTTAAGCCTACCACTTGTGAATCCACTCACTTCTCCAATTCTAGTGTCTCCTCTCGCAGCTTATCCTTTACGTAACCTTCCCTCTCCTCCCTAAGGAGCCCCTTCCACATCTCGTTCGCTTTCTTTCTCTTGCATCTACATATCCTCTCGTGCACGTTTCCACTCTCCCATTTCGGCCCAAGTGATCTCTTCCTCAAAAATGAAGTTCTCCTAACGTGGCCCACTCACTTTATCCAAGGCCGCTTTCGCGAGTGACCGCCTTTGTGTGGTGCGGCTAATGACTGCGCAGGCTCCGTCATGAGTTGGCGTCACCTGCGAACGTGACAAATTCCGGGCGAGGAATTGTTTATACAAAAGGGAATAGCTCTCATTAAGTTCTCAAGACATAATTCGAGCCTCGTACAAAGTTTCTCACAAAAAATGTCGTTTACGGTCCAAAACGAAGCGTAAAACTGTTTGTATTGTTTTCTTTCTTTCTCTAGTGAGGAAATGTGTAGTATTACTATAAATTAAGTATTCATTCTTCACCAGTTGATACTATTCCATTTATCTAAAATTGATAATAAGAAAGAGAGAAAATCATAGTAGATTCTGCTTTCAGTGATAAAGACATTTATTTACTGACTGATGTGTTCCATAAAGCTTATAGTAAGAACCCTCCCTTACTGTACTGATGTCTTGGCAGATAAAACATTTTCCAATACTTATACGATTATGCAACAATACATGTTATTATAGAAATATAAATCGTTAAATAAACATATTATATTATATACAAATCATTTTACTTAAGGAATATAACAAAGTGCGTAATCGGCACAGTATAAATGACGTATATTACTATATATAAAGCTGCAAATCCTACTGATTGACACAAATTCCTGGGCATTTTTAATCGAGCTAGAAGGCTGAAATTTTCAGAAGAGATTCATAATTGACAGTCGAGTCAGGAAAAAATCGAAAATTCCCAGATTTTGACCTAGGATTGAGCACAGAGATGATTATATTTTTCAATGTATTTAAATGGGGAAAACGAAAAATGGCCATGCAGAGCAAATTTCTTTCGTTAATTAAAATGTGAAAACGTAATCGTTAAGCAGTGAGACTTGATCTATATGACGTCTAAAAGATCAAAGTTTAATTTTCTTGCGACCGATTTTAACATTCCGACACGAAATTTGCAAAATTTTAGTTACAACGCCAATTTATTTCGTTTTTTTCTGCTCATTTCGAAAATTAAATCTATGGCAACAACCATTGTTTGAATTGAAAACAAGTTTGTTTACAATCCTGATTTCATAGTCCTTGATAAAGGTTTGATGCATTTTTAATTATTTTAAATCTTTCTTTCGATACATGTTATTACTGAATGCTGAAAAATGTAAATTTCGTTAAAATAGACAGTGGATATCTGCACGGTCAATGAATCAATCGTGAATGCATGCTGTGATAACATAAGTTTATGTAGAGAATACGAGACCATTAACAACGAAGATTATCGTAAAAGTCATGTAAGTAGTGAGATTTTTCTAGAATGAAGTACATAGATACGAATATAAATTAATAAATAGGGATATTAATGTAAATTAAAAGGTTTAACGACAATCTTTAGAAATAACATAACTGTAAGCATTACGAATCATTAGTTTCGCGAACACTATAATTTATTAATATATTATAATTCATAGCTCACTTAACCAAATACATTTATCATATACTGAACTCTCATCTAAATGAACAACAAATATCTAATCAGGAAATACATGGTATTATTGAACTATGTTAGGATATCGTTGGTTTACGCATATGGTGGATTGCTTTTCGTGTGTGTGAGTTTCTGTTCTTTTAATTTTATGCCTATTATGTTTATTCTTTTCTATTTTAATTACATATAATTATTCTGTCATCCTTTCCAAAGAGAATTTAAAATTAAGTTCTTTTTCTACGTTTCTTTAATTAATACGTAGTACACAATTAGTTCGTAATATATTACGTAATTCAACATTCATCAAAATAAAAAAAAAACAGAAATCTACTCATTAAATACACTGATTTCCTTGAACGACTTTCTGATTACGTTGTTCTACGCTGGATAATTCTTGGTTAGTAAAAACAATCTTTGCATGTATCATTGTATGAATATTAATTTCCCATCTTCTCCAAACGGACTTTAGAATAAAGTTCTTCTTCTACGTACTTTAAAACTATTTACATGATTACGTTGCCTATTGTCTATTTGTTTATTTAATTAGAAACGGAGCTCATTGTCGTAGTAGACAACATTTAATGAATATAGGATTATTTTGCAGAATGTCTTGCACTCAACCACATACTACACAGGTAATCGTCTATTTATTCCGCATTTTTATCTTATGCAGATTTTTATTCTGACTTTACTTTGTTTGGCGTATTTCTTTAATATAATTTTACGAATGCGTATTCATTACAGACTCCCGTACCTCATAAACGCGAAAGGCTTTAGAAATGATTATTTTACTATCATATTATTTGGCGAATCTCGATCTCACTTATTTGAAAATTATGCATACAATAGACAGTGGTATAATTAAAAAAAATTTCTTTCCATATATGTTATGACTGAAGGTTGAAAAATGTAACTTTCATCAAAATGGACAGCGAATATCTGCACGGTCAATGAATTATTCGGGAATACATACTGTGATAACATAAGTTTATGTAGAAAATACGAGACCATTTATAAACGAAGATAATCGGAAAAGTCATGTAAGTAGTGAGATTATTCGAGGATTAAATTTAAAAGTCTACACTGAATCTATATAAGGGGGATAAGAAAGCAATTTCGATGAAAAATACTCATTAATTACTGATGAAGAACGTATTATACCGGATCAAGTCTACCTATGCCTGAGTAAAAGTAAGTACAACTGAAATTTACATCATCCTAAAATATTACTATCAGAATATTAATGTAAATTAATAGTTTCAACGATATTATTTAGAAATAATATAACTGCAAACAATACGAATCATTAGCATCAAAATCGGTATAGTTTAGTATAGTAGTATTTCACTTTATTCTCACTTAACCCAATGCATTTATCGTATATTAAATTATGTCTAAAAATTTCCTTTGCAATGGCCATTTCCGATTCCTACTTTATGGCGTTATAATTAATCACAATATTCATAACATCTCTGATGAAAGCAGGAAGATCCCAATTACCACCATTTCAATAACTAATACTATTAACAAAGACACTCAACCATTCTATAGCCAGAAAAATCTTGCTAGCCGGAATTCGTACCTTGGTGTTGGAGTCCTAGCACAGTGACCACTTTCTCACCGCACTCGGTGTGTTTGGTATTTTGCCCTTAGTTTCTCTTAAGATCGACAGATAAGCTCCAGCGTCCTGTCTCGCGTGCCGCCTCATAGTGTGGCTTCTTCAGATGATGTTCCTTTTAGGAGGGGAAGCTTTAAGTAACGTATGCCTCAATTTCATACTACATACATTGTGATACATTGTAACCAAAAAGCTCATACGGGCAGCCAAACCCGTTGCTGCCCGCCTTTCTTGAAGGACCATATTATAATTGAATATCAAGAAAGTGTAACTTTCATTTAAATGAACAACAAATATCTACACAGGAAATACAATTATATCCTTGAACGATGTTAGGATTATACGTATATGTTGGATTGCCTTTCGTGTGTGAAAATTGTGCTTTTAATTGTATGCCTATTATGTATCGTCTTTTCTATTTTAATAACATATATTTATTCTGTCATCTTATCCATACAGAATTTAAAATTAAGTTAAATTTTCGTTTTTTTAATTAATACGTAGTACCTTACGTAATGATATGGGATACTGCTAGGGAAACGATAAATGTCCATGAAGAACCAAATGTTTTCATTCACATAAGCATGAAAAATGTACGTACAGTGGAGAGTATTTAACTAAATTATACCTCAAAGTGGAATTTTCATTTTTCCTGCATCCAATTTCGCCATGTCGGCAACATCTTAAATTAAATGCAAATTAATACTGTTTTTATTTGCACCCTTCCCAAGATAAAAACTTTGGCTACGACCATTATTTACGTGGAATACAAATTTGTTTGCAGTTCAAATAACATACGCCGTGATGAAAGTATGAAGTTTTTGAAATATGTTTCAATATTCTTTTGTTTGTAATATTAATATACATCAAGAACATTTAACTTTCATCAAAATAAACAACAAAAATCTACTCATAAAATACGCTGATTTCCTTGAACGAACTTTGGATTACGTTTTTCTACGTATCAGCTGGATGATTCTTCGTAAGTAAAACAATTTCTGCGATTAAAAATGTATGCTTACTATGTTTACTCTTTTCTATTGTATTCACCTCAAATTATTTTTTCATATTCTGCAAACGGGCTTTAGAATTAAGTTCTTTTTCTACGTTTTTCAAAATTATTTACATAGATACGTTACCTGTAGCATATTTGTTTGTTTATATAATTAGAAACGGAGCTCATTGTCGTGGTAGACGCCATTTAATGAACATAGGATTCAATTTCATTATGTCTGGCACTGAACCGAATACTTCACAGGTAATCGTCTATTTATTTTCCGCATTTTTATCTTATGCAGATTTTTATTCTAACTTTGCTTTGATTGGCGTATTTTCTTAAATTAATTTAACAAATGCACATTCATTAGGAATCAACTCCAAATCTCCCGTATCAAATAAGCGTAGAAGGCCTTTGAAATCCAAAGGGGGACGTCCTAAAACCTTGAACGACCTTCGGATTATGTAGTTCTACGTGTTCGCTGGATAATTTTTGTAAGTAAAAACAATTTCTGCGTTTATCATCGCATGCAAAATATTTTCCCAACATCTCCATATGGGCTTTAAATTCAACTTCTTTTTCTACATTCTTCAAAATTATTCAACTACGTTGCCTAATTTCTATTTGTTTATTTAATTAGAAACGGAGCTCATAGTGCCGCTTTAGACGCCATTTAATGTGCATAGGATTCAATTGAAGTATGCCTTGCACTGAACCGAGTACTACAGGTAACGAATCATCTATCGATTTCTCGCCTTTTTATCTTACGAAGACTTTTATTATTACTTAAATTTGTTTGGCGCATTTCTTTAATTTAATTTTACGTATGCGTATTCTTTAAGGTCTCAACTGCAAAACTCCCGTCTCGATTAAACGTGAAAGGCTTTCGAAATAATTATTATATTATTAGATGAAACTCGATCTCATATTTGAAAATTAGGTATACGATAGACAGTAGTATAATTAAAAAGACACATATCTCTTCATAATTTTCTTTGCTTGCAGTTTGCAAGCACCTATTTACTAGTTACTATATATAAAGCTGCAAATCCGACTCATTCATACAAATTCCTGGGCATTTCTAATCGAGCTAGAAGGCTGAAATTTTCAGGAGTGATTCATAATTGACAGTCGAGTTGGGAAAAAATCGAAAATTCCCAGATTTTGACCTAGAATTGAGCCCAGAGACGATTATATTTTTCAATGTATTTAAACGGGAAAAACGAAAAATGGCCATGCAGAGCAAATTTCTTTCGTTAATTAAAATTTGAAAACGTAATCGTAAAGCAGTAGGACTTGGTCTGTATTACGTCTAAAAGATTAAAGTTTACTTTTCTTGCAACCAATTTTAACATTCCTGCACGAAATTTGCAAAATTTTAGTTTGAACGCCAATTTATTGCGTTATTTTTCTCTCATTTCGAAAATTAAATCTATGACAACTACCATTGTTTAAATCGAAAACAAATTTGTTTACAATACTAATTTCATACGCAATGATAAAGGTTTGATGCATTTTTAATCATATTAAATGTTTCTTTCGATATATGTTAATACTAAATGCTGAAAATTGTAAATTTCATCAAAATAGACAGCGAATATCTGCACGGTCAATGAATTATGCGGGAATACATAATGTGATAACATAAGTTTATGTAGAGAATACGAGACCATTTATCAACGAAAATAATCGGAAAAGTCATGTAAGTAGTGAGATTAATCGAGGATTAAATTGAAAAGTCTTCACTGAATCTATATAAGAGGGATAGGAAAGCAATTACGATGAAAAATACTCATTAATTACTGATGAAGGACGTATTATACCGGATCAAGTCTACCTATGCCTGAGTAAAAGTAAGTACAACTGAAATTTACATAATCCTAAAATATTACTATCAGAATATTATTACAAATTAATAGTTTTAACGGCAATCTGTTGAAATAATAGAAATAATAAGTTCTTTTTCTACGTTTCTTTAATTGATACGTAGTATAAAACGTAATTCAACTTTCATCGAAATGAAAAACAAAAATCTACACATGAAATAACTGATTTCCTTGAACTACCTTCTGATTACGTTGTTCTACGCTGGATAATTCTTGGTTAGTAAAAACAATCTTTGCATGTATCATTGTATGAATATTATTTTCCCATCTTCTCCAAACGGGCATTAGAATAAAGTTCTTTTTCTACGTTCTTTAAAACTATTTACATAATTACGTTGCCTATTGTCTATTTGTTTATATAATTTGAAACGGAGCTCATTGTCGTGGTAGACGCCATTTAAGTAACATAGGATTCAATTGCAGTATGTATTACAATGAACCGAATACTACACAGGTAATCAGTAGTCTATTTATTTTCCGCATTTTTATCTTATGCAGTTTTTTATTCTAACATAATATTCTTAGGCTTATTTCTTTAATTTACTTTTTCGAATGCACATTAAAACGTCGTCGTCGCAGCTGCTACATTCATAGCGTTGGAATCCCGAAAGAGATACCACGGAATCAGCCGTTCGCCGCGGAAACCTTCGACCTTACATATTCATTGAGGACTGAAATCCAAAACTAAGAAAGGTAGGAATTGATTTGAGAAGCGACGTGTTTTCACATTGGCAGCTGTATGTCGCGCTAGGAAGAGTACGTTCCACAGAAAATATCAGGGTGTTAGTTTCACCGGAAAGGATATTTGATAATATTCCGCACGTCGTCAATATTATCCTCATCATCATATGGTATTCTGCCTAGAAGCAGGCGCCGCGGCCATAGGATTTAATTGGAGTATGCCTTGCACTAAACCGAGTGCATACCACAGGTAACGAATCGTCTATCGATTTCTCGCATTTAAATTTTATGCAGATTTTAATTCTAACTTTACTTTGGCGTATTTCCTTAATTTAACTTTACGAATGTGTATTCATGAAGAACTCAACTCCAAAACTCCCGTATCAAATGAACGTGAAAGGCCTTCGAAGTAATTATATACATTAAGTATTATATTATATTATTTGATGAATCTCGATCTTAGATTTGAAAATTATGTATGCCAAAGAAAATGGCATAATTAAAAAGGAACATTAATATAGCATATAGACCCATAACTCAAGGTAGTATCCCTTGATAATTTTTACTTTCTCCCTATACGTAGTATAGAGAAAGTATTGTACTCGCAAAAAAATTCGACCTCCAGATTTCGACTGAAATAGATGTTTTGGGGCCCATAGAGTACGTTTTCGCTATTTTTCCGAACATGTCAGTCTGTGTGTCTGTCTGTCTGTCTGTCTGTGGTTAAAAAGTTTGTGGGCGCTCTATCTTAAAAAGTAATTATCCGATCATTTTCAAAATTCATATTTAGAATTTTCTTAACAATGCCAAAAGTTGATTAGTTTTTGGAGAATATCGCTTAGCCGGAAGTTACGGTTTGTCCGGAACAAAATTTTGTTTCTTAAATATCTCTGTAAAAATACAATATAGGTATATACATTTACACACAAAAGTTGTAGATAATGTACTTTACTATAACTTTTGTACAAAACATTTTTTCGGAACACTGATAGTTTAGGCGTTATTCTTCAATAATGGTTAACCGGAAGCCGTTGTTTACCCAGAAATGGAAGTTTTTCATACATATCTCTGTTAAAATGCAATGTAGGTATATACAATTACATACAAAAGTTATAGATAATGTTTTTTACTACAACTTTTATATGAAACATTTTTTCGTAACACTGACTGTTTAGGAGTTATTCTTGAATAATGGTTAACCGAAGTTGTTGTTTATCCAGAAATACAAGTTTTTCATACATATCTCTGTCAGAATGCAATGTAGGTATATACAATTATGCACAAAAGTTACAGATAATGTACTCTAATACAACTTTTGGATGAAACATTTTTTCGTAACACTGATTGTTTAGGAGTTATTTATATATTACCGGCATAGGCTTCTATTGTCAATAAATACGGAGAAAGTCATGTGTTGGCCACATCAGATTTTTTTTGCTTGCAATTTGCAAGCACCCATTTACTAGTTACATTATATGTACATAAAATCAACCTCACATGTGTAAGTAAAAAATATATCAGAGGTATACAAAAGAAAATTGCTGTTTATTCGGTAGTAGCCTTTCTCGAGTAACTTTTTTTCCAGTTCAATCAAAAATACTTTGGTTTCACTAATTATTTTCCTCTCACTGAAGTCTTAGGATCAATCAGTAGTTTGTTGCATACTTTAATTCCCATCTATCTGCATTCATAAGGTAGCACTTCTATAAATTTAACTAGTGCGTCGGATAATTTACTTAAATGTTATTTAATCTATAATGATGACAATAAGGTTTTAAATATGATAAAACTTCCAACAATTCTATGTTTATTCTTTTGACAGCTAAGAGAGAACTCCTTTCTGAATTCCAAATTTGCAATGCTTATCTGTCTTAAAATTTATCTAGTTTCTTACGACTTTTGCCATGTGCACCATCCGTATATCTCTGCTTCTTGTCCGTTTTCGTGCCTGCTTCTCATATATTAGGTGACTCTTTATGAGGCATATAGCACAACCCTTCACGGGGCTGTTCTTGAAAGTTTCCCCGTTTTTCAGCCAGCATTTCCATGTCCGCTTCTTACCGGATATATCTACGTTGTCTCCGTAAGAGTTTACCCAAGATAACATCTGGTTCTGGAATCTTTCACATCAGTAAGACTTTGGTTTATGAGGTGATCTGAAGGCGCATGTATCTCGAGAAACGTGCGGTAATTCGTTACCAAGAAATCGCATCGGTAGTTTGTGGACGTTAAGTATTTACTTGCTGATAGGTTATTTTGGAGAAAGCAAATAAAGTTTGGGTTATTTCGAAACCTTTATCGTATGATTATAAAATGGCAATAAAGTAGAATAAACGGTAATTACAGTAGACTACGCTGATTTGATTTCCACTAAATCAAACATTTGATTCATAGTGGTTATAATTTATGATAATTGCCATCAGCTCAGTATACTTTGATCAAGTCTGCTTCAAACAGGAAGTTCAGAACTTTTCCTTGTAAGTCATGAATTTGCTTTGGTTGCAAAATGTTTTACTAAGACTTTGATAAAACGCACTTAATATCTGGTTACTCTCTGATTCATTTTTGTCATAAAAATCGAAACATAAAAACAACGACATGAAGTAGCAACTTGAGTATTTTCTGGAGGAAGTAAAAATCGAGCAATAAGTTTTAGGCATTCCAAAAGGCGACCATTTACTCTCCTAGATTATCCTGTTTTCAACCAAACTTAGGATGTAAATCTTTATTCGTATGCACCTTTGCATGCAGGTCGTTTTTCACCTCCCTCTATTTACCCCATCCCTGCTACTTCTCACATCTTGTTCCGACACTTGCCCGTGTAGTTCCAATATTCGCTGCTTGATATCACAACCAGCCGGTGTTTCTCCTTCCTTCTCAGCTCCAGATCACGGAGGTGTTTCCCTCTACGCGATGTCTGAATATCGTTTGCCTCCGGCGATATTCTCTTCCGAGGGATCCACACTTTCTCCCGTCGTATCTCCTCGCTTATCATGTGCAAGGAGCGATGCACGATACTGAAAATACATCACCTGTGAAAAATACATTTTTGTGTGGAGAAAACATAATGATTCTTTCATAGAAGGTGGCCAAACTCGCTCTGAGTACAATAAGAACTAAGTATGTAGCCTACAGTTTTTTCTATCCTCCCGTAAATTATTATCTATTGGTTACAACAGTCTGGAAAGTTATTTGAACGAGATATTTTTTCACATTCAGGAATATGACGGCTTATCAACATCATAAAAGAGAGCGCAATGGAAAATCAGAATCCATTGAAATTCTAACACATTTGTGAATGGAAAAAAACACATTGTTAAACCTCTTGATACATTTTATTTTGTGAAGATGTCTTTACTATCCTCCCTGTTGAAATCTATCTATATTTTATCAGCAGAAAATAACCGTATAGTGAAATTGAAAGCTTATGGCCCTTGGACAAAGCTATTTTCTAGTCTAAACTGGTCAACTTTCTAGATATACTGGTGGGTATTGGTCATCTAGTGAATACAATGTAACACAATTCATGTTCGAAAGTGAGAGAAACAGAGACTCTGTTATATCTACTGATAATAAACGCTTATATACTATGCAGTCAGGGGTCATAAGCAATCAATTTCACTAAACCTAAAATCACATTTCCCATCAATTCGAAATATATTTAAATAAAAATCTCACCTTCTTCCTTTCCTTAGAGAACTCTGAGACTACTAGATTCAAACTGTAATCATCCACTTATAAATTTTATTCCCCGAGAATAATCATAAGAATATAATTTTCTAGAAGTTAATCAACCAAATTTAACCCTACTCTCTCTAAATGTCTAGTATGATGTCGGTTCAGATCAAGTTTCCATATCTCACAGAAATTTCTCAACTTAACATATGTCAAAAATTTGTAATAAAAAAGTAATTTTATCATTATATTCTAATCTACAATATATATTCTATTTCCTTGAACAAAATAGCTAATGAATTATTCCCTACCCAAGTTCTGATTGAAGTCTTAACATCATACGTCGTACACCTAAATGTTTGATAGGAAATGGAATTAAATTTTAAAATCTCAGAATTGTTTGTCAACTCAGAAAAAAGTGAATAGACAATGCAGAGAATATTCTAGTCGTCGAGAAAAATTCTAGAATAGTAAAAAATGTAAGGAAAAGAAATAAAAGCAAACTGAAGTCAGTGAGAGAAGTACAAATGGCCCAAGGAAGTTCTTGATATTGAAAACGGAAGAGAAAGGAACGGAATAGTGAGCGTGAAATGTTGTAGGCGGAAATGAAAGGTTCTGAGAAGGGTAAGGTTCAATTGGTGTGAGATGGATTGAAGAAAGCGTTAAACACTCCCGATATATATTTTTCTTCCTTTTTAAATCTAAGAAAAATGTACTGAGAAGAAGGAGAAAAATAAACGTACGTAATCCTTTGTATGCAGAAATTATAAAATTAAAACTACGATTTATAAAAAAATCATGGTAAACAAACTTTTACTAGACCACTAATTTAATATCCGAAAAACACGGCCTAGGTTTCGTAGCGTCGCTACATCATCAGGTGATGATGTAGCGACGCTATGAAACCTAGGTCGTGTTATTCGGATATTAAATTAGTGGTTTAGTAAAAGTTTGTTTACCATGAATTTTTTACAAGTTAATAAGTACCATAAAATTAACCCTGAATCGGTATTGTTTACGATTTATAAATTCAATTTCAGTATTACTCTTTCGACTACTGAGTAATCGTAAACATTTGGTAGAAAATCAACAAGTGGATCATGTACTTAGTTTCGACGACTTTCACATGATATTTAAATATTGTGCTATTTATATTAAAATCGTGAGATGAATTATAGTACCTAAGTATATATAATCAAAATGAAATTTCGAAAACCTCTCATGAATGTACAAGATGATAATGAAAACATTTGACACTATATTCCATAGATATAAAAGCTTTGTTACTTTTTCGAATTATCGTAGGATGCGTTTTCTTGGGTGAGAAAGTGGTTTTAGGTGGCCACATATTTCATGTTTTTTATGGCAGCAAGTTTTCCTATCACCGTATATGAGATCATTTCTTATTCATGTGGAGTTATTCGCAAAGAGAAATCGCGTTTTCTAAATCCGAATCTCACATAAAGAGTAAATTTTCTATCATAAGTGTAAGTTATTACAGCTTACGAAAAATTTCCAGTAAATGGTATAATGCATGCGATGAGGGAGATTTTCATGTGAATATTTTGCAAATAATTTGTAATACCTTCCAAAATATCATTCTCTTATGTAAGAAGAATGAGCAGTGCGTTGATCCGTTTGTGTTATCCTTCAAGAGAAGGAAACGCGTAAATTCTGCAAAATCACTCTTCATAGAGTTGCGCTATGATTCTTCTTGTAATTTGAGCTGTAAATAAAACAGATTGCACTGAAGAGGTGTGTTGAATTCTAGAAGTTCTTGAGTACTTGAAACTAAAGTTAAGAGTTCAAATTAGAGGTAGACATTAATTTCTGATTCATAACATGAAGAATTTGAATCTGACTTAGAATTAGAACTAAGATTTAAATCAATTATATGTCTTAATATACATTCATGTGTTGCAATCGTAGGATGATAATTACCAAAAGAAAGTCAATTTGAAGGCATTTTGGTGAGAAAAGCGACATTCTACGCGTACCTCTATGCACTAATTTCATGTATTGTGTATGCGAAAATTTTTATTCACATTTTCATAGCCATCTTTAAAATAAATATGGCGAGGAAAATATATTTATTGCATTGGTAAGTTTCTTTTCGCGAATTCCTCGCAGATCTGTCTTGTAGATTTAATCTTGTCAATATGGCATGAAGAATATTGATTATTAAATTTTATTCCGGTCTTATCATTAAAATTAGAGGCAGAATATAATTAATTGGGAATCTTCTTTATTCGAGCAATTGATTTTTAAAATATTCTCTTCTAAATAACCAACTATTTAATCAATTAGTAATGATTACTTAAAAAAGAGTTGGATGGAAAAGAAATCAGAAAAACAAAAAGGTAAAATTTAAAAAAATACTTAAGTAAAAAGTACTTCAGGAATAATTTTCATAATTGACTTTACCAAAACTTTTCAAACTTTTAACTTTATCCATAGCCAATTTTTGCGGTCAATGATGCAATTTTAGGGTAATTTTCATCCTTTCGTCTTTCACTTTCATTATTATACGCGTGTAAAAGGGGTCAATAGCCGAGTTTATTCTATTTTCCCAGTTTACAAAGGATATCCGAGAGTTTCACCCACGTGACTAAACACAAATCCTTAAGTACACTCAGCAGCAGAGTTTATCCCGAGAGTATCAAGAGAGGCGTTCACGAGATAAAAACGAGACTCATCCATAGGATTTGGGAGATTCTCCTCGCAGATTAACTCCGAAAGTAATCTCCCGAATTCACGGTTAAACTTCCTTAAACATGCTTTTCACGTCCTTTAAAGTTAAGCAGGAGGAGGAGGAGGAGGGTTTGCGCTTTTCTTTTACATTCTTTTCGCCCTTTCTCGCTTTCCAGCCTTTCATGCACCGCGCTCTCTTAAGAAATCCTCCAAGAGGCAGTAAATTACGAAAGCGTTTTTCTTTTAAAGCCCCGAAACAAGTGTCGGTTAATTATAACTGCGAGAAATGGTAGGAGAGAATTTCTTTTGCCTCGGTGAGGTCATTAACGCAGAAGGAGAATCTCTCCGTGCGGAATTGCTAGAAATAATTTCTCCGTTCCATCTCGTTACATTGAGCCAGTTGTGCAAATTTTATGACGGTTGGAGAGAGATTCTTTCTTTTATCCATGGATCATGAAAACGTGAATTGTGACACAACGCAACGACCGTGGGAAACAGAGAGAAAAAAGAAGGAAGAGTAACATTTGGAGTTATTCATGCCAGAGTGGAGTAAGTGAGGCGATATCTGTGTTAGAATTGTTGTAGCTTCGACAATCGTCGTCGTAGAGAGCTCGTCAAAGTCAGCGAAACGCAGAAAAGCCGCTTGATAGATGCGATGTTTTTTTGCGGGGATGAAACTCTTTTTCTTGCGTGCTGGCTCCATCAATTACGGCTTCAACTGAAAGGTACTTAACCTCTCTGAAAATTTTGTTGTGCGCGAGAAAGGGCCTTGGAACGGGGAATGGCCGGTCCGCATGAAAATCCGTAGCTAAGATTATGGCTCGGAATCATAAGCAAAAACTTAAGAATATTCGCTGCTAGACCGACGGATGTATATGGGTACAACGATATGGAGTGATTTAATCACAATTTAGTTTGCATTATTAACTTTGCAAAATTTCCATTTTCAAACTTCTGAGAATCTTCCTCTAAACTTTCCACCTCATTTGACACATGCGAGAAGTTATATCTTATTTTATCTTTTTTCTTCTTCGTAGTCTACGGACTTGAATATAGCCTTAAAATGGTTCTTGTGTCCTTTTAAGTTGCTCCCGTATCGGATAATCATAAATTTGAAAGTTTTTCTGTACGGCCATCGTAGAATTAGGATATAAATAAGATTTCTATTTAGGGATCACCCCTAAATCTCCAACATGAGTAAGCATGTAATACCTCATTTCCAGCCTTTGAAATCTGAGGATATTTTTCATTGATGATGACAATGCTCTTGCAGGAATTCGATTTCTGATATTATAAATGGTCATATGATGCATGTCATTACGATCTTGTATATAAAGTTCGTTACCACATCCTGTTCGATAGCATCATTTAAAAGATAATTTTTCAGTCTTAATGGAGGAAGATCATGTCCTTCTCCTTCAGATAGTATCTTCGAGTATATCTAGCAAGCCAGCAATACGTTGCCCTCATCCCATCTCTAGGAAATGCACATTGTATTCCGACAAACACACTAGATTAAAATTTAAATTTAAATACTTCCTTATTATCATTAATTTAGTAAGTTACTGACGTTAAATACATAGTAGTGATCATGAATAAAATCGATTGTGGCAGGCTTTACCGAGTGGAAATCCATAACATCTCTGTCTAGTGATCATGATTTGGGATGGATTCTATTTTTCTGGTTGAATATCAGTTTGTCTACTCTAAATTTTTCGTAAAATTAAACCACTTTTAAAATATTTCGTTGTACAAGAAGTTCCAAAAAGAATAAAGCGAGTTAGATATTATGCTCCCGCTGTAAAAGAAATGGGCTCATTAACTTCCGGCAGGAAATAATTTACTCCGTATTTGGAGTCAATATGGCTGAAAAAGTATCAGAGAATTCACTCAGCGTATCCCACTCTATTGAAAAAGTCTCTTTATATTGAATCTAGTCTAGAAGTGTTTCTGTTATCATTTAAATTTTTTACATTCAAAATATTTTCCCAATTTGCAGCTTCCTAATTTAAAACGTTTCTCTTGCGAAAAAGTTAGCCAATAGATGATTTAATATTCTTTTAATATCTTCCATAATGATCACACTGAAAGGATGAATTTTTGTGCTTAATTGTATCCTATTATGGTCAAGGCTTTACCTAGCTATCGAAAATTAAAAATCAACAATTCCTCTTTCCACATTCCCTAGTACAGTCTCGGAAGAAGAATGTGAGAATCAACTAGTACTTGTTCCGAAATTCAAGCAATAGAGAAAATTTGACTTTGTTATTTTATCAAATCATTTCCATAATCGTTTTCAGGGACACCTCGTCACAACAGATTGACTTAAGTTTTAAATTCAATTTTCGCATTCCACAATTATACATTCAAGATTTTAATCTTCTTTGATTGAACTGAGAATCTCCATGCATATATATTATTAAGTAAATATTGAGTTTTAGGATTACATATTTCTCCAGAATTAATGTTGACCGCTATTTTCCTATTTTAAAATGGGAACTTGCAAGCACAGAACCAGAAGATTGGCCAATCATTCAATACGATTACAAAAAATGCTGAATTTATTGCCTTGCTCTAGTTGTTTGCATATTTCTTTTATTAAGACAAAAGCACTACATCCACTAGCATAACTAAATCTATACGACTGGCCATGAAACTGAAACCTTTCCACGTTTACTTTTTACAAGTCTAAATCCCGTAATTCAATATTCCTCCCTTTTGTTAGCCTCTTGTCTGAAGGGCCGTCTGTAACAAAAGCTCTAGAGGAGGGCTTTACCCTCTTACTATCAACTACTCGCAGCATCACATGCTTAGAAATTCGAGTGGATTGCTGGAGTGGAACTCTTTCTGTGCGAAAGAGAACGGATGCCTCATGAAAACAGATTTCCCTCTAAAGCAAGCACTCGTACGCGCGTGGTATCAATGGTCTACCGTGGAAGGAGGGAAAGCAATCTTGCCTAAATGTGCTATTTCCCTCCCGTGATTCTTTATTGATCTTTATTACCTCTATATCATTGTAAATACCATATCGATACTTCTCCCCATTGTTTCATCACCTGTTACGTTCCCATCAATTACCTCCCTTGTTCGAATACGTTCCCATGCCAGGAAACATAAGCACGAAAACGTTTGTGATGGTTTCAATTATCGTTGTTCCCCAAAATGAAACCAAACAAGAAAGGGTCATAATTTTTCCGAATCGCAGATTCAGTATTTTAATCATTTAATTTATTTAATTCAGATACACTGATTAAATAATTCATTTTTTTTTCCCTCATGAAAATTTATTGAGGAACAAGTGTTAATTTATTCAAATGCAAAAAATTTAAATAACTTCCACCAATCTTTTTCTAAAAATATTTTTTGTCGATTCTTAATTTGAGAATTTACCAAGAATACATTCAATTGTCATCTTTTCATATTAAAAATAAATAATATATTTTAATTATTGATTAAAATTTGCTTTGGATCCTTGCAAATAACGTTATTTGCTAGTAAGAATCACGGTGCTTAGGATTGGAGAGTATTAATCGTTCTATAAAAAAATTGTAGTCTTTTATCCATGAAAATTATTCAGCCTTTCTTCTAACATCCACTCCATGCATAATGACTAAATTACGTTTAAAAATTCAAAGAATGCTCTTACATAAAACTAGTTTTTTTTTCAATTATTGAAAATGACGAGTTATTCTAAATTATTCATTTCAATACCAGGTACAAATCTGTAAACTTTTATAATTTGTTTCCTTCCTCGAATAATCAATTCCGTATTCTCAATTTAATGTATTCGTGATGTTTCAGTTTATTTGTTTACTAAATTGGATAGAAATAAATAAAGATAGATAAGCTGTCGAAATAGAGCAACTTTTCACAACATTCACTGCATTTTCATAGTGATTGAATTGATGCAGGCGTTGTATTAATTTCTTTGATTTTATACAAGCTTTAAATTTTCGATAATTCTAATTTATATTGGCTTCATAATGCAAAAGTATGCTCAGTATTCTAAATAATAATGAAGGTTAATACGAATGTAGCAACTAAATAAATGTATGCACGACTTCGTTTTGGATTCACAAGATACACTTCGATGTAGCATCGCCCCGATAAAGTTATCATCTGCCTTTATGTCATAGCACCCTCTTTTATCTTCCTTTGTTCGTTCTCTTATAGACCCCCACATCCGTAGTGGTGTCCACCATCTAATTCCCTCTCTCAATCCATCTAACCATGTTTCCTACCCCATCTGCTCATCCCTCTAGTCTCCATCGCCGCATCCCATTCCCAACGAAAAGATGCGGGTCGATCGCTTTTAAACCAACGGCCCTCTACACCAGAATCCGCCCTTTCTCGCTCTCCACTCAAAGGAGACCGAAACCACGTGTATTTTCAGATAGGAAATCGATTGATGAGGTAATAGAGAGCAGGATAGAGGATGGGGGAAGTGGCCATGAAAGACGGTCTCGGAAGCAGAAGGAAGAGATGATGGAGAAAGAAATGATAAAGGGTTTTCGGCACCCATCAAAAGCCTTTCGGCCCGGAAGAGTGCTATCTTCCTTGTTAAAGGCGAGGGCTAAGAATGGGAGTGAGAGAATTTTTGCTCGAGGGATATCCCTCTTCATATCGAATAAAAATATCGCGAGAAAATAAGTGGTATTTTTGGCCGAACTTATTCTTTTTAAAGACTGGACCTCAATGGAGATGAAAACTTGAGGAAATTATGAAGATGAAAGTGATGAAAGGGTTCTATTATTCTTATTCTTCTCGTCAAAGTTCTTTCTCAAGAATCTCGCCCATTTTGTCCGAGATGAACTGAGTATTTACTGTCATTCAACCGTGGGATTTTATCATTCAACCTATTCCTCCCCTTACTGGTTTACTGGTTAATATATTCGAAATTGGATCGATAGATCCCATTTGGAAAAATTCAAGAACTTTTCCGTATAAACTGTATTTTGTTATTCGCTTTGGTGATCAAATCTTCAAAGTTTTGATTATATAAGTGAATTTTTCATTACATTTCACGTGATATTTTAAGGTTTGATTCCTTAAATATTAACGCTAAAAATAATGAAACATAATTATCGCTGAAAATGATTATATCCATTCTCCGTTATCTTGAATCCCATAAAGTAAATTTATTTTCTCAGTGAACGAAAACTTTGGCTATAGTTGATTTTGATATGATTAGATATTTACGATTTAAAATTTTCCACCCGAACCTTAGAACACAATTTTGTTCAATGCAATACTGCTAGAATGATCTCCACAAAAAATGAAGGAAAGCTGGTTCAGGAAAAATGCTGGTGAACCAATTCATCAGATAATACAAAGGGTAAGGTAGTTTACAAATTGTTGCATAATTCAAAATATTCATAATTCAACCTCCAGAGAAACATGGTTACCAATCACTGGAAGCTATATATTAGCCTTGTATTTTAGCTAACAGAAATCAAAGCTCACATTTTCGAAAAAATGGATTCTCCAATAAAAAAACAGAAAACCGTAGGTAAGTTATATGTTAGGTTCTTTTGTTGTTATGTATATTAAAAATTTATTCTATTTCTTTAAGACGAAGGATTTTTTTGTTTTTGTGTGATTCTCATATTTACGAAGATAAACGATGTTTAAATACATTGGCAACCCTCATTTGTATTAATTTGGATAATCTTCCGTACAGATACAGGTATTATAATACTAAAAACGATCATCACCTTTATCACCATCTGACCCTCTAGCAATAAGGAAAGACTTGTGAGTTCTAATTTTGATTTGTATCTCCAACATTTTTTGAGAAATTCACATACTCTATCATTGCTAAAACTTAATCAAATGCCTTAAATCTGCATTTTCATTGTGTAGAATGTAACATCGTTGAGGATACGTGAGCTTTACCATAAATTGTATAAAATAATTTCCTTTCCTTCTTTCTAGGTCTTCAGGGACCAGGCGGCGTTCGATACCCGGGAAAGGCGATAGTTGTGAGGGAAGGGGAGAATGTACGGCTGAGATGTGCAGCCACTGGAGTTCCTAGACCAGATGTCGAATGGAAGAAACAGGACGGGTCCGTAATTCCCCTTGGAGCTTGGAAAAGTAAGTATTTCTTATGCTTCTATAGAAATGAAAAGCATGAAATTAATAATAAATAATAGTTGGTTACTACTGCCATTTAAAATGTGATGATTACGAAAATAAGGGAGCGTACATGAGGAACTCTTACAGTCTTAGATCATGTAATATTAAAATCATCTAATATTTAACATTAATCAAGTACCCTGACTCTTAAAAATTTATAATAGTAAAATTTGTATCTTAGTTGAATTCATGAAATAATTGTTCCTTTTGAAGTACAATAAAAGAAGAATCATGATGAACTTAATCCTGAAATATTTGCAGAAGTTTTCAATTTCTTAATTTTCAAAAGGAAATCTGAATATATTGTAGTATTACCATTAAAAGATATTCATATAACATTGATATCATAGAATTAATTTTTTATACATGCTTAAACTTTTCTTCGTCCCATGAAATTAAGGATTTAAAAGTTAGCCATAGAAGAATAGAAATTGAAACAACAAGCTCATTGTACCGCATAAATGTATTTCTTTCAAAAAAAAATAGTCATATTTATGAGCATTTGAGGATCGGAACTCATTGTTCAAGAATCGGATATTGCGAAACAGTATTTATTCGATTTATAATTATTAAATATCTTATTACTAATTATACTGTTATATAACATTCTATTTCATTAACACTAAAATAATCATAAATCATGAGAACCTAGAACTCTGCAACGTCAGAAATAGCCGGAGGATTGAAACGTATCCTGTGGAGATGCAACTCTCGCAACGCACATAAACTACCAGTTGCCTACCCCTAAGGTGCCTCAAAGTTTTCTTCTATTTAGTATTAGTAAATAGAAGCATTAATACTTGACGATACTCATGATTGTAGCTGAATACATTCTTGTGAGACAGATTTTTTTAAAATCTTTATTCCAAATGAAATCAATAATGTAAATTAAGTTTAATCAGTTCAACTAGCGAATATTCAGTTGACATCTTTAGTGTTATACGAAGGGCGACCTACTTCATCTATGAAACTATTTAACTAGAATTATTATATGAGTGATGGGACCCCTAGTCTAAGAAATGTTTTTCAAGTTCTTAAGTGATAATCCTCCAGGAAATGTTTCCACGTAAATCCTCAGTCTTTTCAATGAAACGCAATCAGATATGGGCCTCTAAAATTTGTCTCGTGGAGGTAGTATTAATGTTAGCTGTTTCACAGCGGATTGGGGCGCATTATTTCTCGATATCTTCATATTTTCGCATCATTAAGGAATAAATTGTCAATTTGCTGCTTCCATTCCATTTACCTTTTGCATCTCATTGGCCAATTTTCTCGGGTATAGTCAATAAAGACAGAGGAAATCAACTCAATAAAGTACTTCAATTCCGTCCGGGAGACAATGAGCAAATTAATTCGAAATTAGACTACATTTCCCTTAAAAGAGATTCTTTCAGAGGTTAATCGTCAAGGGAACGGGAGGAAAAGAGGAGACACATTCGAAAAGAGATTTTTTTAGTCTTTTTGGATTCGGAAGTTAGCACCGGAAAATAACGCCCCCTTCACGAAGTCCGCGATAAGTGCCATTTCCAAGACCATCACGGATTCCGGCCGACTGTCGCAAACGGAGGCAGAAAGATACATAAACCTTTTTCAGAAAGACCCTTCACTCCTTGCCCTATCTCTTCCTGCTATCGGTAGTCCCTCTCGGATCCCCATTTTCTTTTCTTCCAATCGGAAACATTTTCTGCGCTTAATGGGTCGAACACAGACTCCCTCTTCAGTGGGTGAAATTTCGCCTTTTGTTTTAGCTGTATAGTAGTGATGGTCATAAATTATGGAGGAAAAAAGGAAACTACTCCTTCTTCCTCCAATCGTTTCCCATCTTCTCTTCCCTTCTTCTTCCAATGAGGGTCGTAAAGAATTCGAGACAAATCACTCCTTGCGAACGCTTACGAATTCAATTCTTGGTATCAAAGTGGATGATTGCTTATTTCATTGCGAATGGACTCCAGAAGTTGCCATAGAGACTAGACGAGGTGCTTTAACGGTGCTATTTCCCTTAATGGAGTACATAATGGGATAACTCTCCATCATTTCCGAAAATTTTCCAATTATAGGCACTTGACCTTTATATCTGATCGTCTGCAAAAATAGGAGGTATACTGTTTGCCTTCCTTATGATAATTATTAGAGTTATTTACATGATAAGACGTTAAATTCCATGATAGTGATTGCTTTCTCGGTAATAATGATGACTATTAAAATAATAGCATTTTATTTAGGCGAGCTCAAGTCTCATCTTCTGTTTCATTCAAATATTACACATAAATTTCCACCGTCTTACTCAAGATATATGCAACCGTATACATCTTCTGAAAGCGAACGGAATCTTGAAAATGCGAGTTAGTAAAACATACATTTTACCGTTAGCAATGCTTTCTTTAGAAGTATCTCCCTAAGAGTACTGTCAATGAGATACATATAACATCATTTACTACAAATAGCTTATTTTGCATTTATGCATACATATTTCATTATGAACATGAGAGAAGAGTGACTTTTTTGTCAACCAATTTTCATAGATCAAAATGTAGTTCAATTTAAAATTTGTCTCGAAAGTTTATTTCCCAAGCTAAATTCATCTCGAAATATAATCTACTACGTAGCTGTCATAGCAAGTCAATCAAACGAGCAATACGTTTTGTTCCTATTCAAAGCAATTCATTCAAGGTAGAAACGTTCAATGGAAGCCATCTATGTGTTTATCATATATCTTTGGGATCGCCCAGAAAAAGGATTGAGAATTATAAGGAAGAATTTTCAAGAGAGCCGAGGAAAATTGTGATGGAAATGCGGAAGTAAAATAAAAGATCAAGGCAAAGAAGAAGAGCCTGTTTTTCATCGAAATCCTTTTCTCTTTGAGGATTTTTAAACAGCAGTTTTTTTAGTTCTTTCAACAGGTATATCGAAGTGTTCATTACCTTTTTATATTTTTGTTTTTCAGGATTTTCCGTTTGATTATTCTATGCTTTTATCCATATATTTTTATGATTCACTTTTATTTAACTTAATTGTAAAAGGCATTATTCATATACCTTTAATAAGTAATTTCTATAATTTACGTGAACTATTACATACTATGGTTTCACAAATGCAAATAGTTTTACCGTTTCATAGATGTATTACGGTTTTGAAACGTATTGAAAGAATCTCCTCTACTTCGTTTATTGTACTTTCTAACTTTAGTTGGATTCTATACACCATGTAAATTATTTTTCCTACAATCCATTCCGACAAATATCTAACCCCATAAAATAATATTCCTTTATGGGATATATGGGACTTATTCAATATGGGATTAATTATATTTACTCGTTTTAACTAATATCTCATATTTTATGAATAGTCTATATTTAAAAATTGACTAAGGGCTTTAGTGTTATAAATATTATTTACTTTTATTCTCTCAGATAATTTTATGCGTAAGAAATTATTCCGAACATCTGAAGTGAAAAGGTTATCCGTTGCTCCCATTAAGTAAAGTGGTATACATGAGCTAAAATGAGGGAAGATTAATAAAATACCACAAACCAGAATTGGCCGGCTTTGATTTATTTCTGAGGGATAAAGGTTCATCCAAAATATCACAATATGAATCTGGCATGAATGGGAAGGGATGTATTACGATAGCCCCCGACGCTCTTTTGAAAGCCGCTGACTTTCTAGAAGCTATATTTTGGTAGGTATGACCTGCATTTTCACCTGAATGGAATTGGATATCCGATACGCATTTAAATATTACATGTTATTTGATTCTGAGCTTTAGATAGAAGGCAAACTATACTTTGATTCGGAATAAATCAAAGGTGCTGTTTCTAAAGAATCCTCCCCATGAGCCTAAAGAATTATCCCGGGATCGAGCATTGCAATGCCTCGGAAGTGAGATAGCCTTCTCGCATTTCCGAATCTATTTTCGAGAGATAAAACGTGTCTAAAAGTACTACTAGACTGTAAGACTCATTTTGCGAGACGCAATAACTCTTCCGTTGAAATAACTACGTAGGGGACGCTTTTGCCTGTTACTGTATAGTGAGATTCTGGGATGGATATTTTCCTCAGTCCGAAAATCCCCTAAGTTTTACGCCGTCCTTCTCATAAACTGCTTCCCCTTTTGGTCTCATTTCCTTTGTCTCTTGCCTACCCAAATGGTTCTTCTCTTCCACAGCGCTCTCCGTCTCTGGACACACGCTGAACGTGACCAGAATCCATCGGACACACATGGGGACCTACAATTGCATCGCCAACAACGGAGTGCCCCCGGAAGCGAACCAGACGTTCCACGTGGAGGTGCATTGTAAGTATAATTTTGCTGTAAAGCCATGATAAGGGAATTTCTCTAAAGGACGAAGCACACTAAAAAATACTGACCTTTTTTCCATGTGTGAAACTGTAAATAATGAGATCTAAATTATCAAGACGCTCTTATAACCAGACAACAACTGAAACAAACTGAATTTTAATTTTTTATTGAGTGCTTCAACAGCTTAGGTTATTTACCATCAGGAATCAAACCTATGACCGTTTTCACTAAAACTGCCCACACGGCTCTTCGGAAGTACCAAAACTTAGTTATTAATCGGAATAAGAGAAGCAAGAACAAAATATTTTCTAGAGAAGAATAACTGGCTAGATTAATAATCTCCTATTTTTTAATGCTCTCCATTTCCAAGGCGGTAAGCTGATATTAACTTACTACACAATAAGCTAAATGCAAATAGATAGTCATACAGCTTATTAGTCCAGCCTCTCAAGTCATGGAAATCACTAAAATATTATCGCTCTTAGAAAAAACTTCTAAAGCAATTGAGAGAGTATTAATAAATTTCTGTCGCTCGAAATAAGGTAAATGAAAATTATCACTAAATCAGAACATTATGAAATCAAAATCCTTCATTTTCTAATTTTCCATTCACATTGCCTGCTTAATCATAATTCTTTCCATATCATGAAATGGGTTTCTTAAATTTCCTTTATCTTCACGCTTTAAATATTTTTAATTCAATTTTCTCTTTGAAAATTTACTTATGTTCAATGATTTATATAACAGTAAAACATTAAAAAAGGGTAAATAAAATTAAAATCTTTAATAGTAGGCAATAAGGTAACTTAAAAATGTAATATTCTTTCAACATTAATAATAAAATAAATATAATGAAAATCCATGTGAAATGTTAAATACTTTGATATTAATTCGCTTGAGTGTTAAAATTCCAGAGTGATAACTAAATTTTTCGTAACGACAGTTCTAGATATTTCTTTTTGTATTCCATAATATATATAATTCCCAGCAAATGAATTAATGGAAACCTAAAAATAAAATATCTATAATATACTTTCTCTCTTCTCCTGCTCGTGCAAATCATATTGGTTAAAGGAGAGGAATTGTTGTATAAAAAGCATCAATTTACGAATCACTGCTTCCGAAGGTTTAACATATCACATTTAGAGCAGAAATAAAAAAATTTCATCCCAGACAATGTTTAATCTACTGAATAATTCATCACATGGAGAGCAAACATAAGAAAAAAAACACTTTCCCGAGAAGAATAGTTCGAGGACAAAGTATCGGTGAAAATGGGACCCGTATTCTATTTTTCGGGGCAAACATTTCGTGTTCATAGAAAATACCTCGAAAGAAAACCACTCTTGGGAGAAAGTTCCACAAAAGCATCATAATTTGTTTTGAAACATTACCAAAACACTTCCCTCTCCCGTCTTCCCCCCGTTCTTCCCCCTCGCCGTACCCCTTACTACCACTCTCTTCTTCTCCACGGAATGAGAAAAGGAGAAAAATAGCACCGAAAACCTCACCCTAACCACTTGGCTCCCAAATGCAATCTTGTTTAACTATATATCTTTTCCGTGCTCTCTTTCATTATTTTCCTTCCTTAAATGTGAGATTTGAACATGACTAAATTCCTTTTCTCCGAGTTAGGGTGTAGTTTAATAATGGTAGTTTCAATAACTTACTAATTTACTTTCACAGTTCTTCTTCGGTAACTCTGCTTATATATCCCTATTCCAAATATAAACTGATCCAAATATATTTGGTGGAATACCATCATATAGTATATCATCCAACTGAGACCTGTTATGATTGAGATGGATTTACCATATTTGATGAAAACATTCAGATAAATGTCTGTAACTTTTGATCAAAACATAAAACATGTGTAAAAAAATCAATTTTATCCTTCTAATATAATAGCGATATGTTTGACATTGTTTGAACGAAAAAAAAATAAATAGCTGAAAAGTCTGTTAAGAAACTGTTGAGACTGTATCATACAAATAAAAGATCTCACTTCTATTTCGCCTACTTTCATGCTATAACCACAATTTTCCATCAGCACCGTTTTCCATATATGATTTTACTTTTCACAGAAATAATAAAAAGCAGGTATATCTCTAACTATCTTCTTTTTCCTTTTTTCCATATTGAAGCTATTTTATGGTGTAATTTTCTCCAGAAATATTATATACTAGTTCATTCAAAAAGTTCCCGAACTTATTTTTTCCCGTGAAAACGCCGAGCAGGAGAAATGTAAAAATTCTGGTAGAAGATAGGCAGGTAGCTCTACCCACAAATGTGGACCTATCTACCACCAGAATTTTTCAATTCTCCTGTTCGACGTTTTTGCGGGAAAAAATAAGTTCGGGAACTATTTGAATGAACTAGTATGTAATATTTCTGGAGAAAATTACACAATAAAATAGCTTCAATATGGAAAAAAGAAAAAGAAGATAGTTAGAGATATACCTGCTTTTCGCAAAAACGCCGAGCAGGAGAATTGTAAAATTCTGGTGGTAGATAGGTCCACATTTGTGGATACCTACCTACATTTGTGGGTAGCTACCTGCCTATCTTCTACCAGAATGTTACATTTCTCCTGCTCGGCGTTTTCACGGGAAAAAATAAGTTCGGGAACTTTTTAAGTGTACTAGTAGAAAACTAGCACGTATATTATACATAAAATGTTTTTAGAGTGAATTATTTTTACTTAAATGATGCATAGAAAACTAGTATGTTGTGCACTGGTGTATTATACATATCGATTTGAAAGAAGTGAAACATTCGGACGTGTCTTGAACTAGAACAAACGAATCAAAGGCAACGAACCATTCCAAAGCAAATGCCCAGAAGGAAGTAAGACCTGCCAACATGAGATGTCAATTAGTTCGAGCTTCTTCTGGAAGACGAAAGTTTTCAAGTCCGAAATTTTGACTTCCGTTTATAGCTTGTTTCGAAGCGTGCGGAGAATACCTTTAGACGCTTTATAGCCGATTATTTTAGTCTTCCGTCAATATTATATAACAAAAATTTTGCTTTATTTGTTTATTTCCATTTCTTATTCGATTAGAGACGATACATAGTTGACCTTTAATCGAATTCTTTTATTTATTTGTTTATTCATTTACATAATTAATCTTACAGATAGGACAAAATTCAGATGGTAAGATTTAAACAGACACAACAATATAATATTACCTTATAGTAATTTATAACATATATTCCTAAAGTATTTTATCCTTTTTGGGTAGGGTTTGAGAGCCTATTCAGGTAACATATTCCAATCTTTTATCCCCCAATTTATAAAAGAAAACTTCGCGATATCTGTTCGTTGTTTCCTAAGCTTAAACTTATATTTTTGGTCCCCTCTTAAAGCCATTTTAAATAATATATACTTAAGTAATCTTAAAATTTCTAAAGTTATCCACAAAAATTATAAAAATGTGTACTTTTGGAAAATTATTGAAGCAAATTATATATTATGATCATGGTAATAATTTCAATATTTCGTAAATTCAATTACAATTCCATCTTGATTCTTTTGGGAGCTTAATCGTGAGGAACTTTCTAGATAGTCGTAAACCCAGTTTTATTTAATTAACGTATATATGAACTTTTTATATCAATCAAACCCCAAAGGAAAATTTTGGAGCTCATAAAACTACCAGTAAAAATTTTATGAAAAACATACTCACTTCAATCTTCGTCTGACGTAATAGTTTCACGGACGTGAGAGATTTGCCTTTGTTTATGAGGATCCGAGCCTCTCCACTGTCTAGTAAAGATTCCCTTATCACTATCCTTAAGTTCATAACTCTGCGTGCAGGGGAATAGTATTATACCGTCAAACACCCTGTTGATGTGGTTAAAATAGAAATTCACGATAACATCCATTTCTTAATTTTAAGGAGCAAAATCAACTTAAGTTTTAATAAGAATCGTCGAAAATATACTGGTGAGTAGCAACTCCTCTCTATCACTGTGTTCCTCTAAACAAGCCGCAATTCTGTGTTTCCTTTCTCATCACAGTATCTCTTAACCCCACTTCCGCTACTTTATCCTCTCCCTTCCTTCTACAACCCTCTCTGTAGGGAGCCCACTCGTACGCTAACTCATAACCTCTCCGAATATACGCTTTCTCACGCTCTCAGCATCTTCCCCATCCTCAATCTCTGACACCCAATCTCTCCCTTCCCGCCCTTAATATCTCTCCCCACCGCAAAACGCCCCCTTTCCTCTGTCGCATTTCCTTCCTTTCAAAGAGGTATAACTTCCAAGGACGCATGCATCATCCCTCCTCGCTGTCGACCACGCCGCGCATCAACCCCATCCTCCGTAAAACGTTTCTGGTCCGACGGCGAAATCGTCGATGGGACCGTTGAAGCTTTTTAAGAGTTGCCGCCGCTTGGCTTTCGTGGGCTGGTCGGCCGCGTGGCTCATTCTTCTTTGGGAGAGTGAATCTAAGGAAGAGAAGATGAGAATGTTTGCGCTTACAGAAGAGGGTTTCCTCGTCACTATGATGAGTTTCCGCCCCAGTTTATTATTTTGTATCTACCTTCTCACCTACTCTTGATTCAAAGCTAGGAGAGATGATTCTTTTCCCCCCGCTTGTTTATTATTTCTCGGCTAGAGGGTGATATTATTAGAGTTTATACGAGGGTTCTGCAATAATTTTGGCTTAATTTTACGCAGTATTTTATTATTATATACTGCAACATTCGGCATAAAATGTTAATTAAAAATGGAAAAAAATATATTCAATGTATTTGATAAAATCTTCTCTTAATTACAAACGTAAACAAAAAGACACACGATTTTTAACAAATTTCTCCAAAAAAAGTATACGTCTAAAGAAATATTAATGTAACGACAGCTTTCAAGGAGACTTTGAGCGGTAAAATAACAAGCGAATGGAAATATCTTAAGCGAAAGTGGATGGTTGAGTTGTTCAGGAAAACTTGGACAAATCAAGGAGTCTTCTTTAGGCTAGAAGGCGAAGTTGATTATGAAAATAAGACAAAAAATACATTAAATCTATGACTTTTAGGATATATGATTCCCTATAAATAACAAACCGAAATAATATTGAAAAGCATTAAAACTAAGAAATTAATAAATGAGACGATGAAGAAAAAATTACTTACCAGTTCTGAAAATAATAATACATATATATAAACATTTTCTTTAATCAAAAGCAAATAATTACAGGAAGAAACTTATGAAATATATATACAGAAAACATTGGTCCATTTTTTTCTATAAATGATTAAAACCTATGAAAAAGCACCACACTATAAAGTTGCAACTTGGCAACAGGTATCTACCAAAACCATTGTGGGTTACTGTACATCAGGTGGCGTAGATATTTTAATTAAGAGCCTTGGAAAGCCGGCCCCTGGTCAAGATCCGTCAAAAGTCGAAGCTGGAGGGAACTGCTTGGAACGTCCACCAACCAATTAACATAAAATAATAAGGGGTTTTTAATTCAATAATTCTATTTGCTATTGGTTTTCGTGAACGTATTTCGGCAACTCAGTCGCTATCTTCAGAGGATTAACGCGGTTCCTTTTAACTAAGACTTTTGGAAGATAGAACTCTAGCGTTTCAACACAGCCGTATTCCTATTCCTTTTATATAGCGAGTGATATGTACAAGGAGAAGATAAGAGAAAGAGAAAGTACGCGATGAATTATTTAGGGGCTGAGGAAGTTGTACACTGCTTCCCTTCTCCTTACGTTTGCCGTCCTCCCAAAAGGGTGCGCTCGTTTTTAACGCTCGACATAATGGATATGTCGTGTAGGGGAAGGAGCTCCTCTGAGAGGAGGAGGAGTTGGTAAACAAAATAATTCATGTCGAAGCTACGCGAGGGCTCCTTTTAAGTTGCGTCTTCACTTGGAGGATGAGATTCGGGGGTTTCCGGAGGCGAAAAGTGGAAATCCTAGTTACATTTGCGAGCAAAGACATGAGAGGGTAAAATGTTTACGTTTGTGGGCGGAAGAATTATGGAATTGGTATACTCTTGCGCGACCGTCAAAGCCGAGAAAAACGTGTTCTCTGAAAGGGAAAACGTGTTTTCCTAGAAATATGAACATCTGGATTTGGAATTTAATAATCTTCAAATAACTGAGAATATATGACGTCACTATGTCTGTTATACACTGGGTATTTATTTTCTAATACCTCTACTATTATAACAGCATTTTTTTATTTTTTATAAAATCAAATCGGAGTCACACTTATGGCACAAAAGAGTTTAAAGTTATGCTTGATCTTGAAACTGATGAAAAGTACACATACTTTCAAAATCAAAATTTTGCTGCACCTTGATTCATTTATTCTCATTTTTTACATCATTGATGATGTAATGAAGTTTTTTTAGTAAAGCAAGTGTGACCAGAGATATATTAAAATTCAAATTGTTCAAAGCTGAAAATATTTTTAAGTGTATCAACTTTTAAGAGTGAATGTAATCTTCAGCTCAATTAGCAACTCTTGTCTTGCACATCTTCAGATAATTTCAAATACAGTTTTCTTTTATTTGTTAGTATTGCCATGTCTTAATGTCTTCATGCTAAAAAAATAACGATAAGGGTAATTTATTAGCCAAATGTTTCACCTTAATTTGCTGTTGATTTCATGAAATCTGTTAACATATATTTTATTGACTTCAGGCCAATCTATATGTTTCTATTCTCTTACTTACCATTTCATTTTCAAGGAAATCTATGTATGCAATCCAGTCATTGCCATCATTACAATAGCCATCCAATCACTGAATGCCTGAAAAATCTTTCAACATTCTTCCCCTAAAATATCAAACTTCTATCAAATATAAAAAAACTTCAATAATAAATAGAAATTATATTAAATATTAATTTAAAAGATGGCATTTTCATCTTGTAGTTGTAATATAACAATTTCTTCCATAAAACGTTTTATGAAGTTTTAGTGAAGCAAACAATAAGTTCAAAGGAAAGCTTTTTCAGTTTTTATATTTTTTATTGCTTTGACGTGAACAAAATACATATAACATATTTGTAGACATTTGATTTTTGTTTAATTCTAAGCATCTTATACAGATTGATATTTCATTTCTTAATTTGGATTTAAAATACTTTTTCCAGTTCCCCCTCTGATAAGAATTCACAACCAAATGGTTGGTGTGATAAATGGTTCCATGGCTGTCCTAGAGTGTGAAGTGGAAGCATTTCCTGAAGCAGTCAAATATTGGGAAAGGGCAGATGGCAGAATAGTCGACGCTGGAGGAAGATACTGGATTCGCAACGAAGAATACGATACTTACAAGGTTTGCCAATTTATAAAATAAACCATATTTATTCACCAGAACTTTTTGTCTAAAGTTATGCTGGTTTTATTTAGTAGAACCAAATTCAATAAAAAATTAAATCACGTGGTGGAATATATTACTAAAACCATTAGGTAAGTATCATTATGAAACTTTTTATCAAATACGCGTATCACGAGTAACATTTTTTAGTGAATAAATTTATCAGTGAGTAAATTTTACAATACTGTATATACATTATGATTCACCTTCTAACAAAAAAAAATATCTTTCATTTTATAATCAATAAATTTTATAATAAACAGATTGCCTATAGAATTTTAAAAATTACAGAACAGTTAAATACAGTTCAATGATAATTAACATCATAGGTCCTGCTAAGCCTAAAATGGCTTGTCAGCAGGTACCTTTTAAAAAAAGAAGAATTATTTAACGAATATATTAAAATCATACATGTCAACACAATCAAATATTAATTGAAAAGTCTATATTTATCTATCTTTGAATGACGCATTCATCATCTATATTTACATAATATTAATATTCATATATTTTACAGCACAAAATAACATTAAGTACTATAAATGTTGTAGTATATACATACAGACAGTCCATACCTAGGACTTGTCAGCAGGTGCCTGATTTAAAAAATAGAATAACTTCATTTATATCAATCTAGTTTCAGTCACATTTTTTTCGAATAAATCTCTTTTGATTAATTTTAATTCTGTATTGCGTGAATATAATAAGTTATTTCAACAATGAGTTAATTTTAATGCCGCAGATCATTGTGCATTGGCGATGATCTGTAGATGTATAATCAGTAACCATCGTTTTATTTCATATACGTGCACCACACGCTGATTATAAAATTTAGGACAATTCTAGATCTACATGCTATTTATTTTTTAACTCAGAAATTAGTTAAGGATCTTTAGGATGTACAAGAATTTATTATTCTTTTTCTTCTACTATTCATTTTTTAGATAAAAATGCAGCTGAACATTACGAAAGTGGGGCCAAAAGACTATGGTAGATACCATTGCATCGCCAAAAACGAACTTGGCCTCACCAAAGGAGTTTTCACGCTGTTCGGTAAGTTAAACAATGAAATAATATAGTGATAGAGTAATTTAATACATTGTTAGCAATCTCTTGTATTAATTGCCAAGTTTGGGCTAATTATAACCGTAGTGGTTTCAATGATAAACTCCTTTAATTTCACGGCTCCTCTTAGGTAACTCGGTTTATTTATTTCTATCTCATAGTGGAACTGATCCAATGATATGTGAAGTAATTCCACCATAAAAATTACCTGCAAATTGAGATTTAAGATAGAGGTTACACAATGAGAGAGCAGTAGCCAAGGAAATTATGCACATAGATATGGGTCAAAATATTTTCCTGGAATATGAAGACATTTCTATGTATCATTGAAAGTTAAAATAACACATTTGTAATTCTTTTGACGTAAAAACTAGTTAGCTAAAAAGGCTATAAGGAAACTATTATTTCCACAAAAAAAAATTATATGTTTAGTTGATTTAAGCATACTAAAATGACTTTTCGCTACAAAAAATATATTTATTATGAAAATTTTATAATGTTATTAAGTTGAAAATTGCCACTTAAAAAGATAAGCAGTTCGAGTGAAATGCATACGTATTAAGACCAGAGTAAAAGAGGTTCTTTAGTAATTGAATATATATCGTGGTAATTGAATATATATTGTGGCAATCTTAAAATTATTTGATCTTGATTGAGATAGATTTAGCGGCTCACGTAAGAATAAGAGAGAACTCGAAAAAAAAGATTCTGTGAGAAACGAAGATACAAAAGAAAGGTTATTTCTCGACAAGATACGAGAGAGTTGACCAAGAGTAAAGAAGAAGCTCCGTATAAATGGGGATTTTGGGTTCTGAATGAAATTGACCGTGCGAACATAGCTCACTGAGCCTTTGAAGGAGAGAAAAGACCGGAAACTGGATGTTACTAAAGATCTCTCTAGTCAGACCACTAAGAGAATCGGACGGATATAATGTTCGTTCGGTTACTCTTATTTCTGATAAAACCACTTTAATGATTTTTCTACGTCTAAATATAAATTAATATCCTGCAAGCCTTCTCTAGAAGCGTAGTAGTGTAAACACCAGTCGTTAGAACTACTTTTTTACTCCGTTATGATCGCGTATCGTTCGCAAATCTACGTACTTCCCCTGAATTTATCAAGCTATCTTAGTCTTTCTTATAATATCCTACCTTTAAAGGATTCTCAACCTGCGTCTGACAGGATTTTCTTTACTTTTGCTTTATTATCATAACATTTTTAATAATGCAATGATTTGTAGATTAAATAAAATCGACTCTCTGCGCCTTTACTTGGTGGTATTCCATGACAACAGAATCAAGTTGACAATGGAATAATTTAACACTACAAGAAATAAAACTAAGTGATTTGTAAATTGGTTTGTCTATAGTCGAGTTTGAAAATTCGGATAAAAATAGTATATGGGAGTACGTGAGATTACATAGAGACGAGGATTTCTAAAAATGCATTCCTCATAGTCATAAGGGAAGGTATTCATCAAGGAATTCTTTTCATAATCATTGAATGGCCCAGTATAAGTAAATCTTTGTTTACGTGTACGCTTAACATCACCGTTAGAATTTTCAATAAACACAGTAAAAAATTTCGCCTTTTTTGTCCCAAATAAATTCTTTTTCATACGGAACGTCATTTTGGGAACAGTCGCAAAAAAACGGCGAATTTGCAGAAAAGCGAGCGCAAAACTGAAATCACGACAAACGGATGAGAGAATTCGTTTCGAGGAAATTTTCGGAATTAATTTCCATGTCCTTATCCGCTGCTTCATTTTTCGTATCCGTTACATTCTCCGACCGAATTCCTTTCTTTTGCTGCCACTCCGTCGTTCCTTTTGCTCGTCGCTGTCTGTCACTTCCCAAAAACCACTCCAATTCCTCCTTCCGTCCGTTTCTTTCTTTTCACTTCTTCACGGCTAATTTCTTCTTTCGCCCCACCCAGCCTCAATGAGGGCGGAGTTCCTGGATTATTCCGGTATCCTTCTCCTTTTGGAGAACCTTAACTGGATGCCCTGGGATCCCGAAACATCAGACTCCCTCCCTGATCTCAGTCTCTCCTTTTCCAGCATTCCTTCTAACCATTTAAAATTTCCAAGAAAAGTTGCGAATTTGTCTTATGGGATTGCCTTCAACTCTCCTTTCGCCAAGGATTTGAAGGTCTAATTTCTCTGGAAAGAGAATCAAGTATTTACGAAACCCAATGGATTCCTCCAATAACTTAAAGTTGCCTAAAGATTTTAGACTCCGAGTGAGATGAAGGAAATAGAAAACGTGTTGTGGAGTTTCTATTTTCGAATGCTAGACATCCGAATTACAAATTTCACATTCCGTTAAAAACGATTGAAACTTATGAAAAAAAATGATTGAGAGTTAAAATGGTAGTTTCGAAAAGTTAAATTTTTGGAAAACTACGAAGGACTTTTGTTGATTTATTTATTTTGTTTAACTATATTTATTTTAATTATATTCTTTTATATTACGGCAACAAATCAGATATTTCTGCTCACACAATGAGCAGAGCTAAGTAAAAAATACGATAAATTTCATCTATTAGCTTTCCTTACTTGAACATTATAAGATAAAACAACTAAACCTTTGCGCTTACAATAAATGAGTTTTTCAGTTTATTGATTTTCAATGTATTACGATATCTTTTAAGCGTTTAAATATGTATTTATATATCGAGGTGTATCTAACAAATCGAGAGATTGTTTATATAAGAGAATATATACTATTACCCACCCTCGTAATAATTAAATTATTTATTAATGAATGATGTTAAAACATTTTACATTGGTATGGATCTTAATCAATTCTCCATATTACCTTAAGATCTTTCTTCCATAACCGATAGAAGATAATTCACTCGTCATTTGAAAGAATTGTATTTTCCTGACCACTTTTTCAAACAACGTTTGTTTTGTTATCTAACTTACAGCAATCCCTACGTAAGCATTCCTTCTGAGATTCCTAAGTATCACGTATGATCAAGTGTTACATTTGGCTCAAGTTTTTAGCCTTTTTATACAAAGTTAAATAAATGGTTATTATTATCAACCTGACGTGAAAAAAGAGTGCATAACTATCATTAAAACGGGATTTTACGTGTATTTGTGAGTATACAAACGGTGGATAGAAGAATCGTAACATGGTGTATGAGAATAAGGTAAGATCGGAGTTAAATCGAAATAAGTTTGTGGGAATTATTGAGGAAACGATAGAAGGAGCTGTAAATGTTCAAGGGAATGTAAGAAAAGATAAATGGATAAGTAGTGATAGTGATAATATTGTATATACGTTAGTTTTAGGTATTTTTCCTTTGTTAATTACCTACCTATACAAACTTTCTTTAATTCAATTTAATCATCATAATTATCAATGATCATTAGTATCCTGAACTATTCACCATAATTAATACCCTAACAAATGAGCCAATTATGCAGGTATTCCTCCACAGAAATCTATGATTAATAATTCTTCTATCTTCGGTTGAATATCATCCAAATAGGATTATGTTCCACTTTAAAGTTGATATCCTCATTCGAACTCTTTCCTTTCGACAGAAATCGACCCCAACCTGGCGACTCCTCCACCTCTGCAGACGTCCATCAGCGGAGGTCAAGGCGTCGTTGTTTACGGAGAGAGGCCTCCGGATCAGGTGACCTTGGAGGACCTGTGCCCCTCTCCGCCCCCTTGCCCCAATTGCTCCGCTCCGAAGGAACTCAAGTGTCGCGAAGGGGGGATCTCCCTCTTCGACCTTCTCGGACGAATGGAGATCAGACCATTTGGAAACGAGACTTTTCCTGGACTCCCGAACAGGACTTTGGGTAAGGAAGGAAATCAACGGGAGAGCAATGAACTCCTTAGTCGAGTAAATTGCGCCTCCACCTCCGAAACGTATTTCCTCGCAGCTCACTATTCCTTACGAACTAAATGATCTAAGCCTTCGACGCTCCTTAAATAAAATACATACAAATATACCTAACTAATGGACATCAAAGACGTATTTTTATATGACATTTAAATCGTCGTTTATTAGCCATGCATACAGTAAATTAATATTTCCATCCTGAGAATTTTATACTACTTGCGCCTGGTATTATGAAGTATAGTTAAAATGGAGTTTTAACTGTAGTCTTCACTTTAACTCTAAAATGCTGTTTCATAATCGATAATTAAATGTTCAGTGGCATTTTATTGATCATTGAGGTGAACTACAAGATGAAGCAAGCTTCAAATATTAAAATTACGTTTAATTGCAATATTTTTCACAAATAATTAAAATGATGATTAATTTAAGTACTAGGTGTAGAAACCTCCAAATCTTAAAGCTTTGTTTTATCATAGTACACTCTAGGCCTAAAAGGCAGTTATGATTAATCTTTAAATTTTTTGACAACCTGCTTCTCGTCAATCTTCACCATTTATACGAATGAAGCTTAAACGATCGTAGAACGGTTAATTTGAATTGCAGTCAAAATTAAAGTTGAGCTCTATTTAACTATACATTATAATATTGGGCCTCAAACAAACTACCATTACACATTTTGTACTGCTATTACATCGAATTTAGGATTACAGTATCACTAAGTAAAACTTTTATCTTTAGTAGGAAAAATAACTTTGTATTCAAGACTCTAACTACCTCACAGGAATTATCTAAAAATTTCTGAATTAACCAGCGATAAACATTAATCCTTATTGAAAGCCTTCCTTAACAAATAATAAAAAAAATTATCGATGTGGTAATTAATTTCTGCTGATTGAATATTCTCTTTAATCACTTTAATAGCTTTGCATATCATCTGCTCTGTATTCCGTTGATTCGATTTCTCTGTAAAATTAATATTATGAAAAAAATATTTATTTACAGAGATCCTTTATGTAAGGAGTAATTTTCCGAATTAAACAATATGATTTCTTTACAGATTGCGTCCTTTATGCTGTTGGAAAACCAGTGTATTTGAGATACACCGATTCCACCTACGGCGGATGGATGCGTGATCCAATGCCACGATCGGATACAGACAGTGATAAATTTTGGGTTACCAAAGAAGGCGACAATCATCATCTTTATGAATATGCTAATAAAACAATGTTTCGTAAGGACATTCCCTCAAAGAACTATACTTTACAACCTGGATTTAAGGTAATTTGAGTTAAATTCAAAACTTTATTTATATCTGTTTAACGAAACCATATATTGCGTATTTACTAACTCCACTCAATACCAAAAGCTGTAGTTAATATGATCATTACCACTTAATTACTATTTTTGGTATTTTTTCGCTGAAATTAAAAATGTAATAATAATTTGTTTATTATAAGTTCCCATAACAGAAATTATTGCCACTGTTGCCTTGATTAGCATTTGGTAGTAGTAGTGGTATTAGTAATATACTAATGGATTAAATCAATAAATTGCACCTAATTTCTCTCTTATCCTAAAAATTGGTCTTATAATTACGTATTCGAATTACGTATTCATTCGAAACAAGTTGGGAAGTATGAAAGAAATTGATTACATTACTGCATTTATGTTGTAACCTACATTTACAAAAGAGTAATGATAAATGTTTTCAATTTTTTTACCTAATGGGTGACGAAAACTGTTCTGTTTCTCAATTTTTACTTATTTCTTGCTCTTTTCTTCACATTCTGATTATTTGAATCATTCTTTCGTCGATGTTTAACCCATTAATCCAATCTTTTCCACGGATTCGTCTCCCCATAATTTCATCGTCTCTTTTCTCATGTACCATTATCTCTTACGACTATCTATCAAGTTCTCGATTCTTCTCATAGCTGTGCCATTCCCATTCCTATTTTTTGTAGTTCCTCTCGTAATCTTTCCTACTGTTAATGTTACTTGATGTTTTGCATCCTTCCTCTCTTCAACACCTAGATACTCTTAGTGAATAGGATATTACGTTCAAATCAGACTTTCCATCAGCAATAATCGCACCTGATTTATCAACAGAGCGACTTGTCCATTTGAAAAAAATTGAAAAAAGGAATTATTAAAACTGGTGAATTTCCGTTATCAATGAAACGAATTCATTCAGATCTTTTTAATTTAACCTTAAAATTCCAACTGATATCTATTTTAGCCAAATCAAGTCACGTGCTTCGTAGATATTTTATCAGATTAGCGACACATGTTAATCCAGTTAATTTCTCCTTTTCCACAGGGGAACTCTCATGTTGTTTACAACGGATCGTTCTATTACAATCAATTAAACCAATCCAAAGTTATCCGCTTCGACTTAGCCACAGAAGCGTACGCCGGTGTTGAAGCGCCTCTAGCACCACACAACGGCGGTGGAGCCAACTACCTCTACACAACTGAATATAATTACCTAGATTTCTCCACGGACGAAAACGGCCTCTGGGTGATATATGGGTTGCCGCCACCGTCCAACAACACCGTTGTAATGAAGCTGGACGCAGTCACTCTGAAGCGAGAATACATGTGGAATATCAGCATAGACCATCACAAAGTCGGTGAAATGTTCGTGGTCTGTGGTGTATTATATGCAGTGGACAGCGTGACAGAAACAAACACGAAAATAAGGTGATTAATCGCCCCTTGAATTGGACAAAATGTGACACTAATTACATTCGCTCTTCTTGGTGAATACAAGAAAGTAACTGAATGCTAATTTGAATTAATGCGATAATGCCCCTTGCTGCTCTCCTTGGTGGAGAATTTTATTAACTTCGCTTTTTGAAATAATGCTCTCTTTTTCTTGTTACAACAAACAGGTTCGCCCTGGACCTCTACAAAAACATGCTCCTGGATGTTAACTTGCCTTTCACTAACCCGTTTAGGAGAACAACTATGATTGGCTATAACGCCAGAAATAAGGTACTGTGAAACATTCATGCATTAACGTTTATGTAGATTTTAATCTTCGATTCAAAATAATTGTTTTGAAATTCGTTTTTATATCATTGGTTTAATTTTTAACTTACCCTGCTCATGTAATAACTTTTCTATATTTTTAACAACTCTTGTTTTTTAGACCTATATTCATTCGATGTTTTTATATGAACTTACTTTATCCCAGATGAATTTATTTCATTTGCATAAACGATAAAAATAGTGATGAAAAAATAATACTAATACGTTCACAAAGTTCCCGAACTTATTTTCATTAGTGGCAATGATTATAAATCAAATAAATCAATGATTATCAATCATAATACTTTTTGAACGTAGTTTTAAGATACAAGGTAAAACGAATATCGCTGAAATTATTTCTTTCATTGGCAAAAACCATTCATCATAGTTCGTAAAAACTCAGAAAACATCCAATTCCTTCATGCATCTCTTTGATAAAACGTTTCATTGCTTTTCAGGAGCTGTACACATGGGACAAAGGCAATCAGTTAACGTATCCAGTTCGCTATAACGAGATAGGCTACAACACGACAAAAGAAGATAAAGGAGAACCTGAGGCAAATGCGCAAGTGCAGACTGGTTACGATGTGTATTCATAGGTGAAAAGTGGGCGTTGAATCCCAGCGCCGAGAACAGTGTATGGATTGGGTGCGTCGGTGTTCACGAATATATTTTGAATGTTGGATGAAGCGTGAGTGACTTACTCAGTGGACCAATATTTTTTGCAACCGTGAAAGCCGTTTTCCAGCTTTCTTCCACACTGAAGGGGAATCAGTCAGCTGTTTTTTATAGTATCGTGTGAAATTTTGCCAACTTCGAGGGAATTGGAAGTAGTCGATTCAGAGCAATCCGAAAGACCTAAAAACCTCCGGAAGCTACGATGGTGCAACTTCAGCAATCACTCGTTTGACGAATACATTTGGACTTGAATCGAATGCCTATCGCATTCTACGTGACATTTTGAGAAAGTGAGATTGAACCTGGTCAATATTTAAGATAAAAAATGCCTTCGGATGAACGAAGGTGTTTCTTTCGTTTCTGGATCCAAGAGCGACTATCTGATAAAAGCACGATCGAACGTTACGCTGTAATGTTCGATTGATCTGTCTATCTTATTAATGTGAATCGATAATTCTCAAGTTGTGAGGATGTGTTTCAAGATAACGCAAAAGTGCCTGCATGTCCTAAACTTTTTTCTGGGTGTATAATTGTTCTAGTGTCCAAATTTTCGATTTGATTCCTATATATTCATTTCAGGAGGCTATTTTGAATTATATCAACTGAATTGCCAGATAATTATCGTTACGTTCTTGTATAAATTAAGAATTGTTCATTTAACGAGGCTGTGTGGCCTTTCATAGAGAGAATATAAGTTCGTGAGGTATTATGAGAAACACTAAATATTTTTACAAGATTAGAAAGCATTAGAAAGCATCTTCTGAATATATGCCAAAGTATTTATTAAAATAGTTTTTATCTGCCGAGGTCATTTAGTTAAGATGAAATGTGATGAGCATTTTATTGAAATACATGTAATAGTTTTTGTAAGCTGACATATAAAATAATACTGAAAACTATACCGATTTTCATTTTATGTTTTCCATTGATAGCGCTTTTCAGACAATAAACAATTAAATTTTTCCTTATTACGCTTGTAATTACTTTTTATTGGACACATAATATTCTTCATTCATAAGACGACCAAATTACTAAACATTGCAATTTTCCGTGCGAGAAAATGTATTTATCTACATACTTAACTAATATAGAATTACTAAGAAAATTGTGTTCTCAATAATTGTATAATTAATTCATACTAGATCTTCTTACTGTTGCAGTGATATATTGGGTATATATTGCATCAAAGGTTAGTTCCTTAAATATTGAGATATAAAGTTCCGGGCCCACATCTGCATCTTGGATGCCCTCTAAACACTGAGAAAATATTTACACAAATTTATTAGAGAACGGAATAGACCACGCTATAGTCTTATTGATGGTAGTAATATCAATATTGCCGGAAACATTTATTTTCATAACTATCTATGATTAAAAAAGGTTATAGTCATTGTCGGTAATGCTCTATTTCAGGAAAATACCCAAGGATTCGTTCCCGCAAGGGTCGGAGAAGTTGCAATTTGAGATTAAGTGAGATTGAAGGAAATACATTACGGATATTTTTAGATTTCAGCACTCCAGATTTATATTTGAAGAATTAAAGGGAAATTTTTCGTATGTTAAATACGTTCTCGGAAAAGGGAAAGTTAAAAAGAGTTTTATTGTCAGTTGAAACTCGAACCTTAAATCAAACTTTCTTTTAAATTCCTGTCGGCATACATTTACCGTGAAACCATTAATTTAATCTAAAACCTTCACATCTGTGAAGTTAACAAGTTAAAAACCATTAAAGCACCAAAGGTGGAAATATAAAACCACTGAAATAAAATTCTGATAAACACTTAATTTGATCCGAAAAGTGTGCATACATGACACTGGTTCTTCTGAAAAACATCTTAGCTTGGCTTATCAAAAATGTAGCCCATGGTAAAAGTAGGGTTCGTAAAAGCCGAGGAAGGTTGGTGAGTAACAGAGTGTCCTTTACTCACAATCGAGTTCTGAAGGACTATCTTGGAAATAAGAGATAGCAGCTTACCAGCGGTTGAGGGTGCATTCAATAGGCAAAATAATTTTCTATTACAACACAGAGCCTTGGAATGTCTGCCTCTTCAACGGTGCTCTCTTGCGTATATTTAACGAAACTTAGCTTAATTGGCATCGAACACTTGGCCTGAGAAGACGCAAGACCTTGAGGAGCTGAAATTTCGACCGGAATGTGGCAAGTATTCAAATTTAATCTTATTGAATTAAAGATTCAGAAGAGGTGCGTAATTCTAGTAAATACTCGTATATGTATGTACAGTGGGGGAAACTAATTTGCAACACTTTGCGCGCGCACCAGTTGGCTTTCACAGAAACTACTTATTACGACTGACTGGCAACGCTGAGGAAAGCCTTGAAAAGTGGTTATATTTGAGTCGGACCCTAGAACTTAAAAAAATTTTCTCTCTTTCGAACTCTTCTTAGATCCTTCGCGCGATCTCTCCCAGAGTTCGTCAGATTTATTTCGGCATTTCTCTTTCACAGATAGTTATCCTATTTATAGAACGAGAGGTTAAATATATAGTTATTCCTATTTCAATCTTAAATGCACCAAAATTTATGGAAAATAATTTGGACTTTATTTGTAAATAATGTGAAGATTGACAATTCGGTTTGAACGTAGAAAAATGTGCAGCAATAAGGATGAAGTGGGGTTAGAGTGGGAATATGTGACGTAGTGATTCACACTTTTAGCGAACGAAATTTTGTCAGTCTGGAGGAAAATGTATATTTTGCGTGATTATAGCTAGAAGAGATGGCCTGTATTGGTCTCTTTTTCTGAGTAATTAAAGGCGTGCTAATAAGGCAGTTATTTAGGTAGTTTGTTTATTAACACGGCCATACATCTTACGGCTGCTCCTGGGTATTAATTAAAATGTAAATTTCTTTACGTCCAGTTCAAACATTGATTATTCATTTACTGAGATCGAATTTCCGAGGGCAATTTTTGATTACACGTCGTAAGTTATTTTCAGAGATATGAAATAGTGTTGTCGTCAATGCAATTAATGAGAAGCTAACAATGGCACAATCTAAAATTTGTATTTTTCAAGGGAATGTAATTTTCCCCAGTTAAATCATATTAACGAAGGAAATTGTTACTAGAATGGTACACCATTCGTTACATAGAATACACGAAATCTTTATCCGTCCGGAATTAAGAGGAAATAAATGGGAGAGAATACAATTTTCAAAGCTAAAACAAATACAATTCAATTAAAACCGAATAATTTCTGTAAATATATCCGACTTGTCTTACATTTTGCAAGAAGGAGCTCGGTGGCCATGGTCATGAGTAATTTGTGTTCCCTTCGCGCGGAGAAACTCACATAAAAATGCATTCAGGTTTCGATAGTTCGCGTTGAAACGCCTTAACCATATGTTGAGCACTTTCAAAGCATTGCAGGTGCCAGGTAAATTTTTTTACGTGCCTATATCAGCTGGACTCAGGACCCAACTTTTTACAGCCGCCCAAAGGGAAACTTTCCTCAGGCTAATTCAAAGCTCCTTCCTCATCATGTGGCTAAGGAAATTAGATGTTATTGAACTCGTTTTGCTAAGAAATTAAATATTACACTCGCTGTTAATGTTACCTGGCAAATAAGAGTCTTGTATTTCCCTCATGATGTTTAAAATTCAAACAAACCTTTAGTGGTAATTTTTTTCTAATTATCAGAAAAAATCCCATCAAATTCATCAACATTATGGTAGAAGGCGTGAAAATGTCAACTTCGACGGTAGAGTTTGGTTTAAAAGTTGTATTTCATTGGTAAATCAGAAGATTTTCGATTCCAGAGTCATGTTGTATAGGTATTTTGTGAAAGTTTGACTTTGCAAATTATTAATAATCTGCTACAAGGGACTTCTCAGTTTGTTTGGAAATATCATACATGTTTCTAATTACTAATTAGATTGTGTTGAGGTGACTGTGCAGCTGCCTGACGTATCTGATCGGCATATGAAAGACTCGAGTTCGAATTCCGCTCAAGTTAAACGAGTTTTTACTTTAATCTCCTCTTGTTGGGGAAATGAACGAATGTAAGATACGGTTGACATATATTATTTATGCCTGTGATAAAGATATAAATTTACGAAGGAGATGAAATTCAGTATGAAAAAATAATCTTTGGACTATAATGGTTCGAATCCAATTCTTCTAATTATCGGTCAAGAACATGTTTCGCGTGACAATGGAAATACCTTTTATACCATAGATTCGAGGCCGTTTCTTAGAAAACAGTGTCTTTTGACTTATTTTCCCAACTCATAGGTATTTGACAGGACCTCCTGATTTCCCGAAGCACGAGGAACTTATCCTACCAGTGTAGCGGAATTCCGAAAACCAATGCGCCACTCGCAAGAACAAACCGGTCGTAAGGCAAGGAGTTTTACTAAGGTTTATCGGTGACTATTTCTTCATAGAGGTCTTCACGTCGAGAGACGGACAGCCAGCAGACCGCACGAGCGAAGATTTTGCATTTTTAGGCTATAAAAAAAGCCTTTAGAACTACTGAAATTCTTATCTTTAGTACTATTCATTTTTCTTCTGCAACCAGCACAATTCGTGGGTTTACACTTGCCAATATTCTCAGCGGTGGTTCCAGACAAATAATATAGATTTAGAATTCAGATTTAGATATATATCCCACGACATGCCAGATGCATATGGCAGCTGGTGTATTAACAATATCATCACTTAATTTACTGTATCAGCCTCTCTTATTGCCTGGGGAAAAATCTGATGTGGCCAGCACATGACTTTCTCCAAATATAAAATGTAAATATTTATCTCCGACAGTGATTTCGATTTCTATATTCCATCTAAACTTGGAATATGAGTGATTAATTTATATATTGTTATCTTTGACGTCACAAACATTATAAATAATGTTTTCCGGGACATGATCGATGAAAAACGATGAAATTGGCCTTTCTCCCATAGAGCCCAGAGCGCCCACAAAGTACATAATCAGCAACTTCCGGTTTATCAGTATTTCCTGAATAACTCCTAAACAATCAGTGATACAAAAATATGTTTCGTACAAAAGTTATAGTAATGTTCATTTTCTAAAACGTTTATAAAAAATCTGATGTGGCCAGCACATGACTTTCTCCATATATATAATATGTAAATATTTATCTACCGCAATAATTTCGAACTCTATATTCCATCTAATCTTGGAATTTGAGTTATTAATATTATATATTATCTTTGATGCCAAAAACATGATAAATAATTTTTACGGGACATGATCGATGAAAAACGATGAAATTGGCCTTTCGCCCATAGAGCCCAGAGCGCCCACAAAGTACATAATCAGCAACTTCCGTTTTATCAGTATTTCATGAATAACTCCTACACAATCAGTGATACAAAAATATGTTTCATCCAAAAGTTATAGTACAATACATTTTCTAAAACTTTTACAAATAATAGTATATACCTAAATACCATATCTATGGAGATATTTTGAAAACCGGAAATGAGCTTTGAAGAATTAAGCTCAACTTCCGGTGAACCGATTCACTCCAAAAACTAATCAACTCTAACGACACAAACCAAAATACTATATATGAAATTTAGTGTTGATCCAACAAATAGTTTTCATGTTAGAGCGCCCACAAAGTACATAATCATCTTCTTCCGGTTTATCAGTATTTCACGAATAACTCCTAATCAACCGATTATACAAAAATATGTTAAATACAAAAGTTATAGTAAATTATATTATCTAAAACTTTTATAAGGAATACAATATTCCAATATATCATATTTATGGATATATTTTGAAAACCAGAAATGAGCTTTACACAACGTACATTATCAGCAACTTCCGGTTTATCAGTATTTCATGGATAACTCCTAAACAATCAGTGATGCAAAAATATGTTTCATACAAACGTTATAGTAAAATAAATTTTCTACAACATTTATAAATAATAGTATATACCTAAATACCATATTAATGGATATATTTTGAAAACCGGAAATGAGCTTTGAAGAATGAAGCTCGACTTCCGGTCAGCCGATTTACTCCAAAAACTAATCAACTCTAACAACTGTAATAAAATTTCTATGTATGAAATTTGGTGTTGATCCGACAAATAGTTTTCATGTTAGAGCGCCCACAAAGTACATAATCATCTTCTTCCGGTTTATCAGTATTTCACGAATAACTCCTAATGAACCGGTGATACAAAAATATGTTAAATACAAAAGTTATAGTAAATTATACTATCTAAAACTTTTATAAGTAATACAATAGACGTATATATCATATTTATGGAGATATTTTGAAAACCGGAAATGAGCTTTAATGAATAAAGCTCGACTTCCGGTTAACGGATTTACTCCAAAAACTAATCAACTCTGACAGCACACACAACAGTACTATATATGAAGTTTGGTATTGATACGACTTTTAGTTTTCGAGTTAGAACGCCCATTATCACACACACACATACACACACTACACTCACACACACACACACACACACACACACACACACACACACATACACACAGACATCATTCAGAAAATGGTCAAAACATGTGCTAGGAACCCCAAAACGTGTATTTCCGTTGAAATCTCGAAGTCGAATTTTTTCATGAAAACAATACTTTCTCTATACTTCGTATATGGAGAAAGTAATAATAGTATATACCTAAATATCATATTTATGGAGATATTTTGCAAACCGGAAATGAGCTTTGAAGAATGAAGCTCAACTTCCGGTTAACCGATTTACTCCAAAAACTAATCAACTCTAACGACACTAACCAAGGTACTATATATGAAATTTGGTGTTGATACAAGGAATGGTTTTCATGTTAGAGCGCCCACAAATTACATAACAGCTACTTCCGGTTTATCGGTATTTCACGAATAACTCATAATCAACCGGTGATACAATAATATGTTAAATACAAAAGTTATAGTAAATTACATTATCTAAAACTTTTAAACCTATTTACTCCAAAAACTAATCAACTCTGACAGCACACACCACAGTACTATATATGAAGTTTGGTATAGATACAACCAATAGTTTTCACGTTAGAGCGCCCACTATCACACACACACACACATATACACATACATCATTCCGAAAATGGGTAAAACGTTTTCTAGGGACCCCAAAACATGTATTTCCGTTGAAATCTCGAAGTCGAATTTTTTCATGAAAACAATACTTTCTCTATACTTCGTATATGGAGAAAGTAAAAAACAACCATAAGAAATTATCTGTTCTTGCGATTACTCTTCTGAAACAATTTAGATTTAGATATATACCCCACGAACCGCCAGAGGCGTATGGCAGGGGGTGTATTACACCACTATTATTCATTCATCCCTATTAACATCTCTTTAGTGATTTCATTCTGTAAATATTAGTAATTTAATCATTTAGTTATTTAAATATTATTTGTAAATTCATAACCATTCACAATGTATGTGTGCATATGTACAAGGGGTTAAATGGAAGATGGGACTTATTCGTCCCAATTTCGCCCAATTAAGTCGTTAATAAATAAATAAATAATAGCCTGAGGAAAAAACGACCAAAAGAAATTATCCGTCCTTGCGATAACTTTCCTATAACGCTTCGTCGATGCCTCTCGGAGATCGTGATCGCTCCTTAAAGATAATTTTCTATTAAAGATAAGTTTCTGCCAAACGTGACTCCTAGGTATTTGTTGTCGTGCACTAACTCTAATGGATGCCCTGAGATTTGGTACTGCACGGGAATTATGTTTGTGGAGCATGTAAAACTTATGGCAACGCATTTATTTATATTTAAATCCAGCTGCTAATCTTTACAGCATTCTTATATTACGTCTAGGTCGTTTTGAAGTAAATTACAATCGTTTTCTGACAAAATCTCTCTGTATATCTGGGTATCATCGGCAAATAATCTAACATTACTCTTTACGTTATCTACGAGATCGTTATTGTAAATTAGAAATAAAATCGGACCAAGAACACTTCCCTGTGGAACTCCTAATGAGATACTTATTTCGTCGGATAAAATTCCGTCTAACGAAACTCGCTGTGGTCTGTTTTCTAGAAAATATTTGGTATATCTGATAATTTTTTGTCGATCGCGTAGGCACTCAGCTTTTGGATAAGCTTTTCGTGAGAAACTGTGTCGAAAACTTTCATAAAATCTAGGAAAACTTCGTCTGATCTAACATCACCGTCTGCTGCTTTAGATACGTCATTCATAAAAAGCGCTAACTGGGTCTCACAATACCTACCTTTCCGGAATGCGTGCTTGCTCTGATTGATTGCTCCATTTTTGGAAAGAAATCGCATGATAGAGCTCGCTATAATATGCTCCATTATTTTGCAAAATATTAAAGTTAATGAAATAGGTCTATAATCATCTGGTTTTGACGCACGCCCTCTCTTAGGCACCGGAGTGACATTAGCTTTTTTCCACGTCATTGTGACGGTTCCCTCATCCAATGATTTCTGATAGAAAATCTGAAGAAGCGGAGCAATTTCATCGGCTAAAGTTTTTATTAAAACAACGGGAATACCTTCGGATCCTGGCGCCTTTTTCCAATCAATCTCTCGCAATAATTTTCCAATTTTATCAACCGATATCTCGATGGGACACATCTCTGAATCAATGCGCGAGGTAAAATCCTAAACTAGACCATTGTTTTCTTTATCTTTATTATTATTATTATTATCCTTTATCTTCTGATTTATTTACGGTAATTTCCTCTGTGCTTATGAGGCTAGGAACAGAAATCTGACATCCACGGTTCTCACACACGTATGACCAAAATTCTTCTGATCGCCACCTAATGATTCTAATAGGGTTCGAGATTTATATTCCTGGTATTCTTCTCGCGCTTGTTCCTTAACTAACTTTCGCACATCTCTATATTTTTGTTCTTCGAGCTCATGGTTATTTCCGCATGCTTTGAGTTTCCTCCATCGCAAGTGAATGACTCTTTGCTTCCTATGTAATGCTCGTAATTTAGGTTTCGTCCACCGTGGCTATTTACGATCACGCAAGCTCTTAGTAGGAACTAATTTAATTAAACCTTCTTTGCTTATCCGGAGAAACTCTATCTAACTATCATTTACTGTATTTGCACCCAAGAATCGGAAAAAATCATCCTTGCACTCGTTAATACAAACCTTAAACTCCGAAAAATTAGCTTTGCGAATTACATATACTTGCATCGGTGGCTTAAGAGATTTAACCACTACTGCTTTCATCCCCACCATTATGACATCATGGTCTGATATACCGTCAACTATCGATCGAGATTAGTTATCAATTGTGGGAGGGTGGTGGCTAGTAAATCTAGGACGATACCATGAACAAACATAAATCTTACTACCGTTTGGTCTTAAAATCGAGCACCAAATCATTTCGCTCCTGCTATTTTCTACAAACTCATCTCGCTGACTAATCAAATGGTTCTTTACAGCAATAAAAACTCCACCACCTACTCTACCCTGTCTATCTTTGCAATATATCACATAATCTGGAGGAGATATCTCGCTGGAATTAATGTATTCGCTTAACCAACTCTCAGATCCTACTATGATATCCGCGCAAGTGCTCCTTGTAAGGTTAAGAAATTCCACCTGCTTATTACGTATGTTTCTGCAATTCACGACAATTATTTTTAGATCTCTAAGTTCGCGCTTTAAATTTGGATTTCTGTTTGGAAGCGCCCTCGTAAAACGCCATGAAATCGAAAGCCCTCGACGTCATCGTGACGTAACATGACGTACGAGTTTGGCGCCCATTCGAATTCACCATATTTTAATGTTTTATTTTCTAACTTAAGTTTCTGAAACCTAGCCATTTTTGATTTACGTTCATTCCCATTTTTCAAGGCCATTTTCGTAAAACAATTGACTATCGTTCTTTTTACCCAATATGCATTTCGTTTTGACAACGCGGTTATTCAAAATCGTTAGAATCATTTTTTCCAATTTTATTTTTTAAAGTAGGATTTAATTATTTTTTTAATTCTAACAACTGTCATTTAAAATGACTATCTTTAAGCGACTTTTCATCAGTGCGAAAGAGTATAATTTAATGGCATTTTGTAAAGTCTAATGTGGTCAACATACATGGCGGTAGTGAGAGACAAGTTGATAAATTGAGAACACGAAATTATAATTTTCACATTTATTTAGAATATACAATATCCAATACAATGATACTCAGATACATAAATGGTATGCGCATGCATATATTGTACAACATTAAGAGAATTTTGCCAATAAATATCAAAATAATATATATTTCGTAACAATTTTATAGCAGTAAGAAGTATATTCAGAACAATTTCGAAGTAGAATATTTGATTTCCTTTTCCTGCCACAGAGTTTTATTCAGTTCCCGCAATGTTTTAATGCAGCAACCAGGTCCCTTCCTCATCACTAATATCTTCTACAGTCATGATCCTAAAACATATAAGGGAAAACTTTTCAGACTCCTCAATCATTCTTACAATAGCAATTATTAATAATTATAACTAATGAGAAAGCGATACTGGGAATTTATAGGTAGTTTTACAGTTTCAATACATAATTGACATTTATTGAAATTATTCCCAAAATTAAATTTGAATTAGCCAATTAATCAAATAAAATTTAGGATAATTTCTTTTGTTACATTATAAAAATAAATCAATTTTATTCCAAGAATTTCATAACAACTTTAAAGTTCCTTAAATGGTTTACATCGAGCAAATTGTATCAAAGTTTGATGCCCAAAAGAATGAGTAAATCCACATGTGCAGTTTATTCTTTATTACCTGACACTGCTACACCAAGATGCAAATAGGAATCTACCATTATTTGGACCGCCTGACTGACTGAAATCCACTGTAAGTTAAACGGATGATTCGCCTAGGAAGAAAAATTGGCATCCAATTAGAAATGAGGACAAAATGAAAACAGTAATTTTAATTATAATCTTCATGAGTGACAGTAAGAATTATAGGAAAAATATACCATCCAGTCATCATTAGCCAGCCAGTAATTACACTATTCAAAAGTTTAGCACGACCGAAAATATTTTACACAAAAGAAACCAAGTCAGACAAAATACAAAACGGAAGGACAAAGAAGAGAATTGAATTATTCGTGAAGAATAAGAAAACAGAGGAAAGATGGATCAACGAGCACAATTAAAAGAGTTGGTCCATTCAATAGAACAAACAACTGGATCACGTGAGCACATATTCCGAATGAATGAAAAAAGCCGGTGAAGATACCAATAGTGGAGGCGGAATAGGTTCAACTTATCTTTTTTGGTTTATCAAGCTCAAAATTGGTGGAGATGTTCTTTGAACAGCCAAAAGCAAAATCCCAAAAATCCCAAAAACTCCCAGTTGGGCAACATGCCGAAATATTTAAACAAAAGTCGCCATCTTGGATTTTCGACCTTGCATCATATTGAACGGTATATCTCCGTATCTAATGGTGATAATGACACACGGTTTGCTTTAAACTACTTACTAAAGTGTAAGCTAGACCCATGGCACTTTATATTGAAAGAAAAATGAATAAATATAAAGCTACACATGAAAAACAACTCGTCTTAGGGTAGCTTTAACGGGAAAATCTGCGTTAAATGTCGATTTTCGACCTTTTATTATCCTTAAATCAAAAATTATATCAAAATAGAAGTTTTCGAACACATCAAAAGGCTTCAGAATGTTTTATTATAATCCCCGTAGTCCAAAAATTGTAGCTTCTACAAAGCGCCAAACACGCTCGCACACTCAGTAGATGACCTCTAACGCGGAGCGCCTATGTGCGAGTATCAAAACACCGATTATAATGCCGGAAAGTATATTCTTATTCCTATATTCCTTATATCCTTATGTTATATGATATGTTATTGAATTGCTATGACTATAATATAACTATTCAAAGAATTAACCAAATATTTTCCCGAATGGAAAACTAACGAAAATGATTTATAAAAATAAGGCAAGAACATAAAAGGATAAAAAATTACAAGCTACCGACTATAAAGTGGAAATATAACGGGAAGAATTAATACTATCGGAGGAAAAGAATATAAAACCTTTCTAAACACTAACAACAATAAATCAACATAAGAATAGAAATAAAAAACACTACGTCGAAAATTCCACTTGAGTTTTAATACACGATCGGTTTCAGACAATTCTGTCCATCATCAGGTAAAGAGACCACAACTGCAGTGAATATATTTAAAACAATAGCCAATGAGGATGCAAGGTCTGAGAGGGGAGGAAGGGTTAAGGATATTATGTGAGGGAAGCAGCGGGAGGAGGCAAACAGTTGATAAAAGTAGGAAGTGCTTAGGAAAGAGGTGAATGTTAGTTAGCGTATAATTATGGTGTAAAATTTCTAATTGCTCCAGGTAGTTAAGCTCATTTCCTTGAGAATGGCTATGGAGGAGGGTGTTGGTAAAGTCTGAATGATGTTTACTGTCGAGTAAATGTTTAGCGAAATGTGAGGCACTGGAACCATTGAGGAAAGACTGTTTATGTTCTTTTGTTCGAATGTGTAAATTTCTACTGGTTTGGCCTATGTATATTGTATTACAGTCTTTACAATTTAATTTATATATACCAGATTTGCGTGTTTTATCGAATTTATCTTTATTGTTTAAAATAGTTCTTCCTATGTTCTATAGAAAGCGGGTCTGATGTTAGAGCATTTAAGAAAATTGGCAAGATGATAACTGATTTTGCCGAGAAAAGATAATTTCCCCCAACGTTGTACTTCCGTGGAAATGGAGCAATCGGGATATATCCAGAAAATGTTTTGTTTTCTTTGTCCATGTGAAAGTATGGTATCTATAAGTTTTTCGGAATAACCATTGAAGAGAGCCATGCATTTTATGGTTTTTAGTTCCCGAGAAAAGTTTGATGGAGAGAGAGGGATATTTAAGAGGCGATGAATAAAACTATGAAAAGCAGCGTTTTTATGTGTGACTGGATGATTAGAGGTTGCGTGAAATGTGTGGTTTGTATAAGTCGGTTTTCGATGGATAGAAAATTCAATTGAATTTGCATTCTTTGAGAGGGTTTGTCTACAAAATTCAAATTGTTGTTATTCTTTATTTCTAAAGAAAATCTGATTTTACTGTGTTGTTGGTTTAGGTGTGACAGCTATTCAACTGTCTGTGGGATCCATTCCAAATACAAAGGACATCGTCAACATATCTCAATAATCTCAACCACAAGAAAACGGGTTTCGTCACATTCTGGGAATTTGTAAATAAATTATTCTCAAAATTATCTAAAAATATTTCGGCTAAAATTGGCGAGAGGGGAGACCCCATCGCTAGACCATCGGGTCGATTAAAAAAAGATTTTTCAAACAATAACTAATTCTGCGAAATACATAAATCTGTCAACAGTAAAATATCGTGAACAACATTTCCGTCCAAGTTTTTGTCGTACAATAACTTTTCCAACAGCAACAACACCTCTTTCCTAGGGATGTTTGTAAATATGTTATTAACAACAAAAATACAATTTTTGAGTTTGTATATAATTTCAAATTTTTTAGTCTATTAGCAAGGTCGATGGAGTTTCGGATACCATATCTAGGTGAAAACAGGGTTAAGTTTTAGATAGGTTCATTCACTATAGAGGCCAGTTAGTGGGTTGGGGAGGAAACACATGAAATAACTAGGCGGATGGGGATATCAAGTTTATCTAACTTTAAGAGGGCGTATAATCGTGGAGGAAGAGGATTTGGATTAATTATTTTATAATAATCCTTGGGTTTTAGCACAGTTGTACACTTTTCCACTATTTCTTTCACTTTTTCATTTAGTTCGTTGATAGGGTCGTTGATTTTCAATACATGGTTGTCTTCTATGAAGGTTTGTACTTTTTGAGTGTAATTACTTTTGTCTATTATGACAATGCACTTTCCTTTGTCGGCTTTGGAAATAACGAGATTTTCACGTTCCACAGTATTCATGATGCTAAGTAAGGTTTTCTGGGAAATACGTTTACGGGGAAGCAAGAAGGCAACACTAGATTTTTCAGATTTGAAGTGAATGTACGGGTGAAGTTATGTTTTAAGGAATGATAATTCCCTTGATGGTTGGAAATGTATTTACAATCAGCTATCAGATTCTTAAAATCGTTACCTTTATAATGGCTAGAATTAAAATTCAGGCCTTTTGATAGGAGGTTAACTTCGTTATCAGAAAAGTTAACGTAGGATAGGTTTTTCACTCGCGGGTAAAATACATGCTCTGTGGGAGTGAGTTTTGAGGAAATTCGGCGGCAGGTGGAATCATCTTGCGTAATTTCTTCTGGGATAATCTGGAGTGTTTATCGCGGAGGGTATTTAACGTCTTAAAACAGATCTCACTGGCAAATGTTCTCACCTTATCATCAAAGCAAGCCCATTCGATGGGATGAAGGGATTCGAAAGGAATTCTACGCAGGATGATTCCATTTTTGGAATCTAGAACTCGTTTAGACCGGAAAATGACTGCTGCGCAGCTTTTAGTTTCATGATTTCGCATTTATTCGTTTTTTTAAGTTCCTAGAGTGAGTTTGTCCGTCGTTCTTAGCGTTCCTTTAAGTTTTGAACGCCTAGTGTAGGCTTGGGTTTGTGACTCGTGCTTTGTTACTATATGTTTCTTTGTGGTGTGGGTGCCATTCACGTATAAGCATGGCTACTTCAGTGGAGGCTGTGTGCTCTATTTGCAAAAGCGTGGTTTTGGATAATGAAGAAACGGCTGTGGTAACGATCCGGTCTTTGATTATGGTATGGTTCGGATCCGTATGATTTAGATGAAATGACTGACGAAGAAGAAGACGACATTACTCTGCATTTCGATATGTTACCTCATTCTTGCCAAATTAAAAAACTCGCTCGAGGACGCAAACATCAAGAAAAAAATGCGTCCAAGGGGTTATCATTCCTTTTATTAAATTTTATCTTATAAAGGTATAATTATTGAACGTTTAAATATGTTATTTATAAAATTATTTACTTGTAGGAATAAGAATATACTTTCCGGCATTATAATCGGTGTTTTGCTGGAAACCCGCACAAAAGCGCTCCGCCTTCGAAGTCGTATACTGAGTGTGCGAGCGTGTTTGGCGCTTCGTAGAAGCTACAATGTTTTAACTACGGAGATTATAATAAAAGATTCTGAAGCCTTTTGATGTGTTCTACAACTTCTATTTTGATATAATTTTTGATATAATGATAATAAAAGGTCGAAATTCGACATTTAACGCAGATTTTCCCGTTAAAGCTACCCTAAGACGAGTTGTTTTTCGTGTGTAGCTTTATATTTATTCATTTTTCTTTCAATATAAAGTGCCATGGGTCTAGCTTACACTTTAGTAAGTAGTTTAAAGCAAACCGTGTGTCATTATCACCATTAGATACGGAGATATACCGTTCAATATGATGCAAGGTCGAAAATCCAAGATGGCGACTTTTGTTTAAATATTTCGGCATGTTGCCCAACTGGGATTTTTTGGGATTTTTGGGATTTTGCTTTTGGCTGTTCAAAGAACATCTCCACCAATTTTGAGTTTGATAAACCAAAATGGATAAGTTGAGCCTTTTCTTGCCTAAAATGCCTCCACTACAAGAGAATAATCCAAACTTGAATATAGAGGGGTAGGTCGCACGAGGAAAAGTTTGTATGGTAAAACTAAAGTTAAGATACCTGTTTTTTGTTTTCGAAATTCGCCGCTAGATGGCAGCACCTATATCACTTATATTTTACGAAAGGAATCCTACCTGCCCTACCACAACCCATCTGCGCCGCGCATATTTCACGATTAGTAGCGGAGATTGAGTGCGCGAGTTCCGTAGAAATGCATTGTTGGTTGTTGACAAAAGTGCTGCCACCTAGCGGCGAATTTCGGAAACAAAAAACAGGTATCTAAACTTTAGTTTAACCGGTTTGTATTATTCCCGTAAATTAAAACGTATTATAAAACATAAGCATAACTTTCAATTGAATTAATTTATGCCTATAATTAAAAATACAAAATTATCAGATAGCTAGTAGCAATGGAAATACGATACGTTCGAGAATAATAGGGTTAGAAAATAGAATTCGGAATTAGACAGATATTGCGAGCTCACATTAGCTAGGAATGCCCACCTAATCGCTCAGGAATATGACAGCATCCCAGTATCATGTTTTTCATTACAGCTTGATGAATCTACTTTGCCAAAAAACGAGTCTTTACTACTGGTGTACAGTCGTTTGCGTAAGTCTGTGGGCATGTCCTGTCGCTCCTCTAGCGGCCAAAGAGTCCACTTAAAATTTATGTTGGTACTAAGTAATGTGCAGGAGGGAAGGAAATCAGAGGTGGGGGTAAATGTTTTGAAACTTACGGCGAGTAAGGGGAAATTACGGGTGACTTTGGAATTTCTGGGAACCGCACTCGAATAGACAGCGCCTCGCACCATTGGAAAGAACGGGAAGATTTGATTCTTTTGGTCTGCGACTGAGAAAATTTACAGAAAAGAAAGGTTTCTCTGTTTTAGCTAGACGAGCAACGTTTAGGCAAGTGCGAGGGACTTCAGCCTTCTACCATATTAAATGTGAGCGTTAATGCTGATATTTTCGCTTCTTAAGCTGCTTTCAGGTTGAATATTCATCTACAATGTAGCGGAATAATATTTTTGTGTTATTTTGATTTTGGCTTTATCTTTTTATCATACAAATGCTTTTGTATTAAATATTATCATGCTTAAATAGACAATAGAAATATCTCAACAACGAAAATATTTTTTCTTTTCCTACTCTAATCGAAACCTTTTCCGGAGAGATTTGATAGTCTTCTTTTGGATATATAAATTCCATTGAAGTCATACGCTCTGTTATTAAAATTAATTTCTATTGAATTGTTTGATTCTTAAATGATACTAACTTTATAAATAGTTTATTGCGGTTATTTACGAATTCAGCGTTGTGACTGGCAAATATCCCCATTATATATTTATATCCTCGAGGAATTCGAATGTGGAAACGTAATAATAAGGAATCTACCATTCCCGATGAATATCGGAATGAGTGAAATACGGAGGATTTCTTTGAATAATTTAATACTCGGTGATGTCTCCGACAACCTCAATTGCGCTCTGCAGTCGCCGTCCCATGGAATCTACCAGGTTTTTGAATAAATCTGGACGCCGCGCAGGAGAGGTCCAGATATTCCTGATGTGCTGCTCCAAAGACGCAGAAGTGCGCTGCTGTCCACTTTTGAGAGATAATTCTCCATAAATTTTCAATGGGATGGAAATCTGGGGAACCTGCAGACCAAGGAAGAAGTTTTAGATTGTGATGATTATTTAAAAAATCTTTGGTAGCGCGTGCCGTATGCACAGGACTTTTGTCATGGGCAAAAACACTTCTTCGCCTTCTGGGAAGATTTTGTTGGCGTATGGCAGAAGATTATCTTCCAATATTTTGCAATAATCCCCCGCCGTCATTCTAATGAATGAATGGAAATTTTGCCTTTTATATCTTAACTCCTCTGTATATCGTGACCAATCACTAGTATTTTGCGATATATAATTGCATTTCAAGTATTGAGAATGTGTGTTTCTTGCTATAATCTTCCACTTTCCGAACCAAAAAACTCTCTGGTTTTCCGAGACTTAGCTTCGAACCCAGTAAAATTTTGGAAGGAATCTCTGCAGTATACTATAAAGAACCACATTCACTAACGAAATGTTGATTTTAAATTTTCAATCTTTAAGGGAAGTATCTCAAAAGTTTCTAAAACACCCAAAAATATATTCTTATTGGAAAAACTGGGATTTTGGGGTCTGTGATTGATCTAATCTAGGTATGATCCATATCCCCTTTTTCCTGGGGTCTCATGTTAGGGGTTTATTCGAAAATAAAAACGCTGGGTCAATGACGATTTTGATTTAGGCTCGGAGATTGAATCCTATTTAGGTATGAATATATCCGTAGAAGTATCCATCTATGAATATACAGTCAAATCTGTTTGAAACAATCAAGCTTAGGATCTATCTCTCTTTACATTCCGGTCTCTATCACACGAATCACATGGTAAAAAATTGTTAAGACGTTAACCGCTTATAAGATGGATTTCTCTCAAATGAGCCGCATCCCGCCAAGCCCACCTTCCATAACCTTTGATAGAATTTTGTTTAATTTATCTGTATCGCCATCCACCGCACTCCTCTCGTGCCTCTTCCTTATAGTAATAGAATACCTGTTATATTCTATTTTACTTATTTTACATGTTCTATGTTACTTATCTTTGCTCTTTTTTGGGATTACTAATTTTGCGAAAAATAAGATGTGGAAAACAGAGCAATTTTCATCTCAATCGTGAATCTCTGTGAGATGTTCCCCATCATTCTCGTCTCAAGGCGGAACAGTTGCTTCGCGGGGTTTCCTTTCGTCCCAATCCCTTGTTTTAAACAAATCGAATAAATCGGAGTGGCACTGCATTTCATTGTTTTTTGTGCTGTTGTACATACTCTCGGAGAAATCTTGCATTGTGATGGCCTCTCACGAGAGTTGCAATAGCACTGCAGCTAAAACATTCGTTCCTATTCCCTAATTTTCTATCAAATAAACATTAGTTCATTGTAGAGTGAAAAGGCCAGATTGAAATAACAACGGAAGGCGTACTCTTTGTTAAAAAAGAAGACCAATATTAATAATATAACAAGATGACAACCAGTTATCTGTGAAAAATAAAGCAAAAAGAATAACTCTTTTCGGTTTGAGGTTTAGAGTACTTATTTAAACATCATAGCCAATTAAACCTTTCCCTTTTATTTTCCAACATTGCAATATTGAGGTTGTATAGTGGTTATGATTGGGTCCCCTGAAAAGCATTTTAAGCGGCAATGGTCTTCATTGCCTTCAATTGCATTGCCTTGCCCGAGTTCTATATGACGGCAAGTTACGTATAATGGACAATAAAGGTCTTTTTCAAGAATCCTGTGCACAGGAGAGAGAAATGAGAAGAAAGATAGTTTGAAGAAAACTACATTAACCAGCGAGTGACGGTGAGTTTGAGTGCTTTATATAAATTAAATTAGAGTCATGAAATAAGTGAGGCCAAGGTGTGTTCACTCACATGATTTCTTTTTCATTTTCCAGACGGAAATGATAGAGAAAACTTTTAAAGGAAAGAAAAGAGTCAAACTGATAAAGCGTGTTAAGCTTGAAGGTTACTTGAAGGTTCTTCTGTTTACCGAAGATTCTGCAACGTTAATATGGTTATTGAATAACATTAATAAATATCGCTAAAATTGGATTGAATATAAACAAAGGCAAAACCAAGACGAAGAAGATATAAGGAGAAAAATAAAAATAAAATTAACGCTGGGTAGAGAGGGTACAAATATCTTGGAAGTGTGCGCGATAGTAATTTGGATTGTGAGATAGATAGTTAATAAAGAATGGAAATGGCGAAAAACTCATAATGAAAATTTTGTTTAAAAGCAAGATAGACGGAGAATAAAAAAGAGATTGATACAAATTTCTGTATAGTGTGATTTTATATGGATCGGAAGTGTAGACGACAAGGAAAACTGACAGAAAGAGAATGGAGACGTTTTAGACGTGATTGTAAAGAAAGATGAAAGGAAATTTTTCAGCATTTAGAAAAAGGGCGTCGAAAAAAATTAAAAAGGGGCAAAGGAATAGTACTGGAGACTTCTTAACGTATAAAAAACTATTTAAACTGCATTAAAAGCAGCGGCGGAAAGAAGTTAAAGAGTATAAAAAGAAGGGCAAAATTTCTGGACCTTTTGGATGGAAATAGGGAACAGGAAATGTAATATTGAAGAGCAAAGTGGCGGAATAGAAAAAGAAAATATTACAACGCCAAGATTCTATCGATGGGCACAACAGTTATTGTTGACGAATACTTATAAATAACTAAATATTGCTCTACGTTCTTGATTAGACTTCACCACTTCATCGAGCTTTCTTTTCTTGGCGATGAAACCATTCGATCTTAAAATTAAAGTATTCTAATGGGTTTGGGATATTTAATCTTTAATAAAAAATTCAAGACTAGTTATCGAATGTTGGAACTACTGCGACGTAGTTCCTCGTTCCGGAAAAAAATTACAATGAATGACTTTAAAACACTTTCCATGTGCTGCATTTCCTTCTGATTATTAGGAAAATTCCACCCAATTTGCACACGACAAGATCTGTTTAGTTGGAGAATACTAAAACAGAATAAAATCACAGAAACAGCAGGTCGAGGATTCAGCAACGAGGAGGAAACAATGGACTAAGAATTGTTGTTTCATTAAAATAATCATTTGATCGAATGTAACTGATGACAAGTTTGAATATTGTTTCCGTTGCAAAGAAGATCTCTTCATCAAGCAGTTTACTTTTACTCTAGCCTACGATCATTTAACTGAGAAAACGATTGATCAATTTTGCTCAGCAAAGAATTGAATTTTTTACGACTGAACTTGTTAGTGAGTCGAGGGACTCTGATTTGGAGAAAAGAAACAGATGACGCAGCTTCTAGCCAACTATTTAGTCCTCTATATACCATATTTTAATATTAAAGTATCTTTAATTATCTTCACTTTATTTGCAAAAAAATTTACTTTAACCAAAGCTGAAATTTGGAGCAGCACATCCGGAATATCAGGACCTCTCTTGAGCGGCGTCCAGGTTTATTCAAAAACCTGGTAGATTCCATGGGACAGAGCGCAATAGAGGTTGACGGAGATATCACCGAATATTAAATTATTCAAAGAAATCTTCCGTATTTTATTCATTCCGGTATTCATCGGGAATGATTGATCCCTTATTCTTACATTTCCACATTCAAGTTCCTCGAGGATATAATAATATAATGGGGATATTTGCCAGTCATAACACTGAATTCGTAAATAACCGCAATAAACTAATTATAAAATTAGTATCTTTTACGAATCAAGCAATTCAGTAGAAATTCATTTCAATAACAGAGCGAATGACTTCAAAGAAATTAATATATTTCCAATGAAACTCTCCGGAAAGGGTATCGATTTAATTGGGGTAGGAAATAAAAAAAATATTTTCGTTGTTGAGATATTTCTATTGTCTCTTTAAGCATGGTAATATTTAATAGAAAAGCATTTATATGACAAAAAGATAAAGCCAAAATCAACGTAACAGAAAAAGATTCCGCTACATTTTAGATGAATATTCAACCAGAAAGCAGCTTAAGAAGCGAAAATATCAGCATTAACGCTCACATTTAATATGCTAGAAGGCTGAAGTCCCTCGCACTTGCCTCAACGTTTCTCGTCTAGCTAAAACAGAGAAACCTTTCTTTTCTGTAAATTTTCTCAGTCGCAGACCAAAAGAATCAAATCTTCCCGTTCTTTCCAATGGTGCGAGGCGCTATGTCTATTCAAGTGCGGTTCCCAAAAATTCCAAAGTCACCCGTAATTTCCCCTTACTCGCCGTAAGTTTCAAAACATTTACCCCCACCTCTGATTTCCTTCCCTCCTGCACATTACTTAGTACCAACATAAATTTTAAGTGGACTCTTTGGCCGCTAGAGGAGCGACAGGACATGCCCACAGACTTACGCAAACGACTGTACGTTCGCTTTATAAAATATGAAAGCATTTGTCCAGAATTATTATTCGCAAGAACGTTAGAAATGGACACAAAAGGAAAATCTATTTTTGGCGTTTTGGAACATTATTTGGAAGAAAAAGATATTCCTCTGAATAATATCTTGTCTGTTGCTACCGATGGAGCTCCGGCAATGGTTGTACGTCAACGTGTTTTTATTTCATATTTGAAAAGAGCGGTACCAAATGTAGTCGCCGTGATTGTGTAATTCCCCGACAACATTTGGTGGCAAAACACCTTAGTGATCGCCTTCACCGCTCGCTACAGTATGTAATTACTGCAGTTTACAGGATCAGATGCAATGCTCTCGATGATAGATTATTTAGAAAGCTTTGTGATGAAAACGACTAAGACTTTAATCGGTTACTATTGCACACAGAAGTTCGTTGGCTGTCAAAAGGTACTTGTCTAATACGATTTTTGAACTCTTTGAAGCAGTTACTAAGTTTTTTGAAAGCAAAGATGATTTATTGAGAGTGAATTTATTGAAATGTAAGAGCGATATTGCTTATTTGACAGATTTATACAACAAATTTAATGAAACAAACTGCAAGGAAATGATTTGAATTTGATCAAAGCCAAGGCAATTATCTCTGCGTTTGTGTCAAAACTTGCTTTGTACAAACAAAATTTGGGTAAAACACAGTTTCATTAGTTTCCAAATCTTTCTTCAATGAAAACTAATGATAACGACATTCTCGCTTACTGCCAGCATTTGGAAGCACTAAAAGAAGACTTTACAATTATATTTGAGGATTTACTCAATATGGTTATTCCAGATTGGGTCATAGAAGCATCCTCTAACTTAGAAATCAAAGGATTATCATTGCAGGAGGAGTTTATTGAATTGTCAAAAAATGAAGAGTTGAAATTTAAATTAAAAAATGGGTTTCAAGAATTTTGGCTTCAACATCAAATTCCAATATTATAACCAGCCTTATGGGCTGCAGTAAATACATTTTTCATTGCTTTTCCGTCCTCATATTTAGCAGAACGAAGGTTTATCACGGTGACCAATCTATTAACTAAGAAAAGAAACAGGTTGTCAATAGTGGAATGCGGTGACTTAAGGTTATTAATGACAAAAAGGCACCAAATATTGATAAATTAGTTTCATCGTATCGAGCTCAGCTGTCTCATTAACAATATTATATTAATTATTTATAACATAGTTTAATCGTTCTGTAAACAATACTTCGATATTTCATTATCTTAAGATTAAAGAAAACTAAAAAAATTGCTCTTGTTTTTCAATATATAGCATGTAAAATGTAATTAACCTAAGGGGGGCGCTATCAAATTCTTAACTGAAAAAGTGGGCGCTGACTCGAAAAAGGTTGGGAACCTATGGTCTAAACAGTATGCACCATATTTATGTAAGATTGACATTTGTCTGAGAGGGCTACAATACAATAGATGCATTTCAGCCCTTACACCCCTCCTTATAGTTATTTACATTTATTTACTTGACATTGTATTAAATAGTTCACTTAAGCTCATATACTATGACTGCATTTTGTATATTCTTATTAAATACACAATTAATTATAAAAATTACTACTATCATCACTGGTTTACTTATAAATGTTGTTTGAAGAGAATATCTTAAAAATCATTTTTACCATTATAAAAATCTTTCTACTTCCCTGCTATACGTGGCAGAAGAGTGAGAAAAGTGAGTCAATTTGTAGGGGTTGACTACAGTTGACAAGAGTGGATAACACTACATAAATCCACAAGTCTTCTTATGGAATGCCTTTACTTTGCACACATACTTTATCCATTTGCGTGTAATTTCCCCCAGTGTGAAAAGATATTATTATTATATTATAATAAAAGTTTTTAAGCAAAAATGTAAAAAATCTAATTGATTTCTCAACTACGTGATCTTCTGAAAATATTAACTCATAATAAAATTGCACTGCAGCAGAGAAAATAAAAAAGTGACATTTCCTTTGACGTAAACTCAGTAATTCTAGGCCTACAAATGTATGACAAAATATCCTGTAAATTAACATTATTCCATTCAAGTTTCTTCTTACAAATGGCAAAGATCAAATGAAAATTCCCCAAATCCTTAGGTATCAGAAGCCAACATACTAGTTATTACTAGCCAGTATACTTTGTTATAAAAAAAAAATGAGTAATACAAAACTGACTAAACTTTCCATCTGTAAACATTTTAACTTCATCACACCGTTTAAATAATGTGAGCTTAAATATGAAAATGATGACTGCCATTCAATGCATAGGAGGTTGTTAAAACAGGTACCAAATGCTTCTAATCATAAACACTTGTGTCATATAAACATAAGACTGAAATCAATTATGATTTAACTGCATTATTTTCCTCGCTTCAATATCAGCCTTTCCAGCCAAGAAGACAAGAGGGACAAGGAAGCTGAGGTAGGTGGAGTTGTTAGTGGAAATTGAATATTTGGATAGAAGGATTGATGTACTGCACATGTTTCAAACTCATCTCTGCAGCAGACTATTTACAACAGCTTAAAATTCATATGGGCTGCACTATACATATTTGTTACATATGCTTGTGCTATATGATATTATTAATTCTGTCTCTTTAATTTTACAGCTTTTAGTATTCAAGTCAGAGAATTATAGAAAAGCTTAAACATGAAATTAATTCATTCCACTATCTGTAAGTTATCATTAAAATAAAGAAAAATATTTACCCAATAAATAATTCAAAGAAAATACACAAAAGTTATAATGGAACAAGGTGAAATTCCTGGGATTTTTTAACAATTGCTTGACAAAAATACTATAGGGGTTATAATACATACCAAAAAACTTTAAATATTACTCTCATGCCAAGAATTAGTCATTTTTTGCCTCCAGCATATCAATATTGGGAGTTATTATCAAAAACATATTTTATGGTAGAATGATTTTTCATAAGTTTTAATCTATAAGCTACATCATTAACTTTAATAAATGAAAATAACTATTTACATAAGCATGTACATTGGAAGTAAGAAGAAATTATAATTTTCATGCAAATGATTTTTCATTATAATCAATCGATTTTTCATTATTAGAATGAATAGAAAGAGATGTATCAAGCTGAAAAGGTAATTCTTAGTTGATATATTGTATATATTATGAAAAATATGCACTTTGACATCATGGTCTGCACAAAAGTGAAATCAATAATCAATTGTGTTATGGAGATTAACTATAAAAGATGACAATAGCTTCATTTTACACGATCCAACCATGATACGAGAAAGAATACATATAAGAACATCATGAGAAAGGCATAAAAGGCTGCCGAGATAAGTGTATAAGTTTGCTATGTAAAAATTTAGATTTTATTAGGGTGTGTTATTGAAAGAGCAATGCATGATAATTTAATGACATTATGAATTTTGGAAACATTACAGTTATGTTTCATTAGAACTTGAGAGAACAGAGTAAGATGTATTTCTATGCTAGATGATGTGGGAAAACTAATACAGAAGGGTAAAGTTTATGATAAAGAAAATGCCACATAATGTTGAAATTGATATTATGTTAAGTAAATTGTTGCTCTGACTTGCATAAACCTTAAATTTATTACTAGATCAATATCTTTTATGACTATTCTTTTGAGAAGGAAGGAAAATACCATTCAGAGATTATTGCACATACACATATACAAACATATTATTATCTTTAATCAATTAACACTATTGAGATGATCAGGTCACTTTTCTGTAAAGAAAAGAAACAAGTAATACATTAAGGGTGATAAAGTATCAATAGAATAAAGAATTCAATTTAACATGGTCAGTGCAGAAGACAGCTAGAGCAGTTCTCATGAGCTCCATCTGGCAGTGCATAGTCACTCAATCAGTTTTATTGCAGCAAGAGCTGCATTAAAGTGGAAAACTCTGAATTACTGGATTTGGTGGGAGAATTGGCAATTTTTAAAAATTAAAGTAAGTTAGAGGAAATTATGTGTGATAAGTTGATGGGAGAGAAATTACCAAGTGAACTAAGTTGAGGTAAGATGCAAGGGAAAATGCAGAGAAAGGCAAAGGTACTGAATAATATAGAGTGGTAAGAGTTATCAAGAAGTAGAGGAAAGAGCAAAAATTAAGGATTCTTACGGTATCTGGTACGAAATACTGTTTGGGAGATGAGTCATAATGACAACAGATGATTTTTTAAATATCTATCCATCATAAAAATTATACTAACAATTAATATTAATAATCAAAAGCAAAAATATAATGTTAGGTTTTACAGTGAAGGAGGTTTCTGTTGTCCTTTGTCTTAAATGAAAAATATCACTTATTTAAATACTTAATTAAATGACTTAAGGCATTTAATTAAGTATTTAACAAGCAACAATTGTTGCAATAGCAATGCCTCTACATTCATTGTAGCTTCTCTCAGGCCTGCATATATGCATCTTGTAAATTAATATCCATCCTCTGCCCCTAAAATCTGTTGTAGTACTAATTACAGTTCTTTGATTCATCTTCTTGTCCCTAAATCAAATATGACCATCTGCTGAATATTGGTCAATCTTTCCTTTATTCATTAAGCTAGATAGAATTATTGAATTATATCATTAGAATGGCCTATTGGATCATCTCTCTTGGGGATAGTAATTGTTTTGCTATTATCAAATCATCAGGTAGCTATCCTGTTTCATAACATTTGTTAAGAATTTGGAACAATCAAACATTTATTATTTCATCATTTTACAGTATCTCTGCCTGGTTATTGTCTAGGTAAGTAGCTTTATTGTCATTCAAATCTTTCAAAGCAAAATTGAATTCTTATCTGGTTAACCAGATAAGCTGTTCAGTAATTATTGAACAGCTTATCATATCTTTGTATTTGTATTTTCGTCTCCTGTTTAAAAATGATTATTCTTTGTAGTATTCAAAGATATTGCAATATTTTTGAATAATTTCATTCTATATTTTTTATTATCTCCAAAATCTTTCCTATTCACTTGATTTCTTTCTTCAAAGAGAGCTTATATTTCTTCGCTCACCCATGGTTATTATGGTTCTAGTTTTCTTTTCACTAGAATTTTTTGCCACTTTTTTCATATATACCTATCCTTTACTCCAAATCAACTTATCTATTGATTCTATGAGTTCTTGAATAATCTATTTTTCTCTCAACTTTCCTAAGCACAATTTCTTTGTTATATACTAAATCTGTTATCACAAGAAAGCCATTTATGGCAAAACCTGGATGTGAATGAGTAGACCTTATCTGATTCCTCTATATTCTTTAACAAATATACAGTTATGTAATGCCTTTCAATTTCCCTGGTGTTCTCCATATATATCTTCTTCTGAAGGTTACACCAAAGAATGTATTAGTAACGATCATCTCGTATAGTAAATGAAGAAATTTTTCTTATCTGGTATTGTTTTTTCCTAACATTCCCATTAATTATTAAAGTTGGTATGGACAATAGGTTCATTTGAATCATATATTATCATAAGATTATCTTCTTCTCACAATTATTTGTATCATTCAACTATCCATTCACATATTTGTTCTACTTTCATTTATTGTTATGTTCACTCTTAGTTGTTGGCAGGTGCATTGTTACAGTAACAGAGGTCTACCACCTGAATCCTATCATCTATTCAATGTAACAGCATTCTTATTCCATTTTCCTAGTAAAGTATCTTGAGATGTTTGAGATGTGGCTGTGAAGAAAGATAATGAGAGTGAGTTCAAAAGATAAAGTGAGGAATGATGAAGTTTTGGAATGGTTTGAAGAGGAGAAAGGAGTCATGAACACAATCAAAAGAAGGAGGGCCAACTGCTTGGGACTTGCCATAAGGAATCATTGCTTATCATTTAGGATGATAGAAGGAAAAGTTAGATGAAAAGATAGGAAAGGAAGACCAAAGTTTAATATGCTTACAGATAAGAAAGATGATGGATTGTACCATATAATGAAGAAGCAGGCACAGAATAGAGTATTTTGGAAAGTTTCAGCTGAAACATTTCTTAGGACAGAACTACTTTGATGATGATAATCTAGAATTCTTAAATTTTCTCATATTAGATGAGAGATCTTTCACTCCATGTACCTATTTTCATTTATTTCCTGATCCTTCTTTGATTTTAACCTAATCTAAAATATACTCAACAATATATCCGATAGTGGAAATTGAGGCTCTTGAATATTTGGTCTTTGTCATAAATGAAATACGGATCTTATATGCCATGGTTTCCAAGTTGCCTAGCAGAAAGAAAGCAGCCAATTTTGTGATATATTTGTTTTTATGCAACCTTACTCTGTCAGAAAGTAAATTCAACAAAAAATGGCTGTAATTCAATTCCATGTATTAGGTATATGAAACATTGCATATATTTCTGTTCTCAAATTAATTAATTGATCATATTTCAATGAATTAATTTGAAGACATCATTTCATAGCAATGTATCATTGTATATGTGTGAATAATATTTCTATATTTTCTTAATGATAAAGATTCACTTTTCATTTGGTTTTTATAAAAAAATATTATGAATGTAGTTTTAACTTATAATTTGTACTTACAAACATGAAAAATTAATTTTCATTGAAAATCTAATATCCTATATCTGCTATACAACTGTTACAACTTGAGGTTGGCTGATATTTATGTATCCTGGCATCTTATGACAAGCCATTGTTTGGATCAGGAGAACCATAAATAATGGAAAACTTTAAGTTTCTTAGGTTTTGATTATTGCTAATTTTTTTCTCGATGCTTTCTTTTTATTTTGTAACTTGAAACAATTTCTGTATCTATTATTGTTTCAATGCATAGGTTTACATTTAGTTTTTATTTATTGATAAAGTTCAATAAAAAACTAAAAGAGATTGAAAATTCTGAGGCAATAATTTTGGATCCACCATTAGCACCAGTCCCAAAGGTGAACAATTATAACCTTTTCAGTAAATACCAGATAAAGGATTAATTCTTTCAAAGACAAGAGTAGATTTTGAAGGCTTTCAAATATTTAGTAATCAGTAGTTTTCAGTACATCACGGAAATACATAATTTAAATTAGTCTTATAAAAAGGTAGTGTTAGAAAAAGATAGATATCCAATATCTAACTAAGTGAATCTTAGCAAGATGCTCTACATATTTAAATAGAAGAATTCTGAGACCTTCCATGCAGCTATAATTTCCTCATAAAAAAATATTCAGAGGCAATTTATATGACTCACAATTCATTGAAATGAGGTAAAGAGGCTCCACTGTTCTTCATGGCTTCATGGATAGTATTTTGGAGAAGAATACAGAAGCACAGTTATAAGCAACTCAATACATTTAGGAAAAAGAAATACATACTAGCACCACTTCTTGGTTACTCAATTTTTCCATTTGGACTTTTGCAGATGCCACTATTGAGAGTCAATTAATATATGTATTCAAATGAGATAAAAAGACCCTTTGTGGCTTATGTTGACACAAACTTCAAGTCTTGCCCAGAAGATGGTAGCACAATGCTAACTCTGATACCTCTAACAGCAAGAGGATGAACTAGATCTGTAACATGCTCCACCATGTAGGCACGTAGAGAATGGAGAAGGAAATTTGTAAAGTGTCTATGCTTGGATGTTTTCATACAGTTTGTAGTATATATATTCACAGTCATTTAAATATCACCTTGTCCCAGAATTTTGTTGCTATTATATGAAAAATTTATAAAGGTGATCCCTTACACTAGAAACCCTATTATTAATAAACAGTTCAGAAACACATCACTACAGGTATATTTACAAACAATCTTAGAACACACATAACAACAACAGTAAGCATTAATTTATACAACATTCCCATAATACCCTCTACAATATACATACACCCCAAGCACCTAATAAATTTGTCCCTTATAACTATATATTAAAATTTACAAAAGTGTCCCATTCACATCACTCTATTACAATAAAATACTCTATCTACAATTGAATTCCATTTTGTTTAGCGGTAAGGGTTTGGCACATTGGCTCCCACCGGGAATCGAACCCGGGACCGCTTTCACCAAAGGCAAACGCGCTGTCCACATGACTATCCGGGAGCCTTATTCAGTTATGAGTGACAGATAAATGTTGTGTTCTCAAAGAACTCTTCTTAAGCCTGAATGCAATTGAAAATCAATTCATCATTAATCTATTTTCATTTTTAAATAAAAAACTGTGGTGTCCTGTCGTGTTTACTCAGAATACCAGGGAATAAGAAGAGGAACGCCGACAAAAATGGCTATTGGAGATTTTAAATCTCTAATTTCACCTTTCTATCACAAAACTTTTCCTGCTTCTTGTACAATTACAATGTGAAATATTTATTAATATGGAAATAATTTTTTATTGGTGATGAAGGTTTGTACCTCTGACCATCTTTCAAAACTGAAATGGAAAATCCTACACACAGATGAAGGGCATTCATTTTACTGTTTTCTATTATTCATTGAGGTAATCTAGCTCAAGTGTTACTTTTAAAAGTAAACAGATGTGATTTTAATGAAACTTCAAAATGAATATGGGGTAGAGAAGAAATGAGGGAGAAAAAGTCTGCAGCAGCCAGGACTCAAACATGAATCTTCCAATTGGTAGGTGCTTTAGCTAATTAAGCTTTATTGTTTTTTTTAAAATTCAAAGATAATAATATAACAATTAACATTATTAAATATAAAAAAAAAACATTCTGTCAACTCTAAACAAATTGAACTGACCCAAAGTCTTTCATAGACTATATTTGATGCAGCTTGAAATACAGGGAAACAATAATTAAATGAACAAATTCTCTCTACATCTTTCCCTGATGAAGCTTGTGTATTACATTAGAGAATTGAGGCTATAATAATGGAACTGATATGGCTCCCTTGGATTGGTCAAGAAGAATGGGCTAGGCTATATCTCATCCATGTCAAAGAGCTAAAATAGTAACTTAATGAACAATCACTCGAAGTTCCATGCCTATGTCTCAAATGAGAATCGATTATATTTTAACGATATGAGTCATAATTAGGATTTCAAGTGAGAAAGAAAAAAAAATATAACCTAAAATAAAATACTATTAATTATAAATACCAAAATATCATGATATAAATGATTTTGTAAAACTTGAGTACATTTTTGAAGAGTTTTTACAAATAGAGAATAGACAATACTATCAAGGGATTTTGATGCATGTGTTAGAAATGAGTGACGTGACGTCAGGCGTAGAAATATATTTGTGACGTCATAGATTACTCCACGAGGAAAAATAGTTCCGTGAAGGAGGGAGACTGACAAGCGATGTGACCAGAGATTCGCGTCCTCTCTCTTTGGAGACAGACAAGACAATCCGGCCCCTTCGAAACGTCGGTCTTGCCTAGTATTTTCTCATCTTTGCTAACATCAGAAGTGGGATCCTATCTGCGATCTGGACAACATCAATTGAAGATGGAACACTTTGTGAGGAACCTTTCGGGGCTGTTTTCTGATCTGAGGGATCGAATGGCGACGAATCCTCGAGCTGGCTCATCAGAACATCTCGCCATCCCAAAATACGACCCAGAGGAGGAGTTGGAAGATCGGACTGCAGAAATTGAGGAATTGGTAACAAAACTTCGGATGGACCGAAGGAGAGATTCCGTAAGAGTAGCGTCGTGTAATTTGGGTTCCGTCAAAAGACGGTCAACGTGTGGCATCGGACCAGATGGACCTTGACGGCCATTTACGACGATTCAGCTTTGGTTTCTCCTTTGAATGTTCATTTTGAGCAATATCTATGAAATGCCGTTAATATTTTGAGCCATCAGAGAGGTAATATGGGGATTTTGTTCCCGTACAGTGTGAATGAGTATTAATGCTTGGATCTAATTAGCCTATAGAGAACGTAATAGTCATATTGGTCATCGGGACATTTGATCCTGTCGTTTGCGCCTCCATGATTAACTCAAATCGTAAAATATTACGAGATTTAATTTCGGCACTTCGGTATTTTCTTCCATTATTGAAAACTCGTTGAGGCAAATATATCTCTCGTGGGCAGCAAAGCGAGGGCTTGCGGATTTTTATGCCCAGTCATAAGGGGCACAACTGAAACGGTGTCTCACATGTAATGAGCTTTGTATTTAAAAAGCCAAATCTAGACTTGTCAAGGACAAAAAAATAAATAAATAATAAATGTTGGTGTTCGAGCGTTAGCTCTATTTACAGTTAGAAATAGATGGCCATTACCCCTAGTGGATTACCAATTGGACTTTCTATCTCGAAGTAGATACCTCACCTCTTCGGAAATGGCGTCGATTTTATTAAAAGATCTAGTTACGATGAGCATTGATGCTTGGGATCTGCCCAGGTAATTTTAGACCTATCAGGTTGTTTTTGGTTTCTATCCTTTGAAACTGTATGTGAAGAAATAAATATCATAATACGTCCCAAGGAAAAAGTCACCTCAACCCTTTCCTTATATCATATTACGTCTTTATAAAGTAAGCAAAGGCGGAATGAAAGACTGATGCGGCAGTTGTTCGTGAATGCTCCTATTTTTGCAATTTATTTCCATAGGCATATCTAGAAGGAAATCGTTGCGGCGTAATTTACATTAGAACTATCTCTGAACTTTGCATAGTAAAGGAGAATGAATAGTCAGAATGGGCGAGCGGTATTTCACATTTCAGCCTGTTTTCAAATTGAGACGCCAGAAGTAAACAGGTAAAAGGTTGCGTCTTCTCGGGAACATCGACGGTAAATTTCCGATGGTTCCAGCCGTTATGCTCGCTGTACGTCCTTCAATCGAATTCTCAGCGGAAAAGACCGCGGCTATACTACCACCACGAATTCTTCCACAGGTAGTGTTTGTAAACAAAAGGACGTTTTGACAAGAAGCATCACAATTCTGTTTACATAACAGCTTCTTTGTTTATTTTGGCCTTTAATGAAACAAGACGAAAGACTGTATTAGGTAAACCGCTAGCAGTGCTCAATAAAGTGATTGAAATCCAGCCAAGAGGCAGAATTAAGTTTGCGAAGTTATGCAACGTTAATCTACGTAGGATTGTTGAAAAGTAGCTATGGGTGGCCAAATGATTGGTTCCAAGAGGAACTAGAAATTCTATTTGATTTGGAGAACGAGTCGTCGTTGTATCGAAGTTGTTTTATAGATGCTGTTCTACAGAAATAGTTTTCTGGATATTGGTTCACGGAAGATCAATTGTTTTATAATGATTTTTGCTAATTATTTTGTTTGGCAGTAACCCTGAAGAAGAATTTTGAAACCCAGAAGTATAATCTCAGAAACTGCTTGAGATACCCTCTTCTTTACTCACGATTTTTCTTGTTCTGTTTTGAACCAACTTGTCTGTGTTCACAGAAAAGGCCGTTATATTTTATTTATTTATCATTTTTGTTGTTTTGTTTTGAAACTGCTTCAGTTGCTACGTGAAGACCACGGATTTTCACTTGACGCTAAAGAAGAATGCGAAATTCCTCGAGCGTAATTCAGGAATGTGGATACGAGATAAGACGATACTCTCTTGTTCGTTTATCTATTCTTTACTCCGTTTTTTTAAACAGATGGGATGTGATTCCAGGTAATTATTGATACTTTTCTGTGTGTTTAATATTTCATTGATTTTTGTTTCGATACTGTTTTGAATATTTTTCCGAATAAGATTCCATGCCAGGTTTCCGTATTATTACGTGGACTACGAATTGCATTGGCCATGAATTTGGACTAGCGACTTTTGCTAATATTGATTTACATGTGAATTTGCTGAGAAAATGAACTACCGAAGTTTTCTTTTCTTTATAAGTATGATGTTCATTTCTTGTGCTTACCATACACTTTATTTCAGTTTTAATATTTGTTCTGAATTGTTGAATATGTACAATTCATATGCTTTTTAAGTAAGCTGTACTGTGGACTCACAGAAATTTGACATGTTTATACGACTACATCAAAGAAGAGAGTTGGTTTACTGGATGATTGGATTGGATGATTGGATTGAATGACTGTGTGTGCTGTTTGTAGCAAGTTAAACCCCATGGTCCCTGAGTCTTGCCTGGTAGCAGAACAAACCCGGGTCCCTGAACTTGGCTACGCTGGATTGTTGTTGATGTAAGTTAACGCCATGGTCGCTGAGTTTGGCCTGTGTTGAAACAAACATGAGTCCATAAACTTGAATGAACTGTATGTGGTCTGTTGGTAATGCAGTGATGGTAATGACTGCTACTGCTCAGATATATGCCACGTTACTGGATGATTGTCGAGGATGAATTACATTTTGTGGTATTGTGATTGAAATAGATTATATTCAATTTTCAGAAGATGTTCATAAGATTTTGTCTTGAATTTTCGACGGAATCTCCAGTGGTTGATTTGATTTTTCCTCTAGGTGGATGAGAAGTATTTTGACCGAGAAAGAAAAGCATATCAGTAAGTATGCAAATATAGGCGGCTCGGGGACGAGCCGATTGTCAGAATGGCCGTGTTAGAAATAAGTGACGTGACGTCAGGCGTAGGAATATATTTGTGACGTCATAGATTACTCCACGAGGAGAAATAGTTCCGTGAAGGCGGGAGACTGACAAGCGATGTGACCAGAGATACGCGTCCTCTCTCTTTGGAGACACACACGACAATCCGGCCCCTTCGAAACGTCGGTCTTGCCTAGTATTTTCTCATCTTTGCTAACACATGCAAAGAATGTATTATCTCTCAAAGAATCAAAAAGAGGGGCAAAATAATTGTTACTTACATTATTGATGAAAACAGTGTGCATATTGCTAGAAGCAGAAGCAGTCACACATGCATGAATGTTAGATGTTAGATAATGGCATAGATGTTAGAACTAAGCTAATGGAGGTGTTGACCATAGCATACATTTTTTACTCGCGATAGCATTCATTTCGGACTTATTTACGGAAATAATTACTAAATGGAGGAAATTTTCACCATAAATGCTTTAAGGAAATTGGAATTGGATGATGGTCATCCAGCAAAAATTTACAAGGAAACGTTAAAAAAATGAAGAATTAATGTAATTAAGATATTTGGATGCCTTGAGTACTCAATCTGAAAAAAATGTCCATAAAAGTGAGAAGACTAAAGGAAGACAATACAAAAAATTTGAGAGAGTAATATCAAATATAAAGACGATGAATTATTCTGAAATCACTTGGAAAACATTTTTAAGTATAACTTCTTTTTTTTAGAAAGAGTAATAATGTATTTTATAACAAAAGACAGAAATATCTACAATAGTAGAAATACTTGCAGAAAAAGGAAACTATAGTGAAAACAGCAGAGAATTAACAACCTGAATTAACCTGTTGTTCTAAAGAAAACATAGTGAAAGTTAAGATGTAAAGGGGCATTCAGGGATCAAATATGGATTTGTACCTCTTCAATAGCAATATGAAGGAGGAATTTTAAAGTTGGTCCTACCCTCTAAAGATATATTGCTATCTATACTACTTAATCATATAGTTCAGTTGCAGTTAAAAACGACATTCACTCAGAAAAGATCTAGTGTTTTCCCGGCGTAGTTGCTGAATGAATAATTCTCGGGTTTCCAGCCGGGTAAGGGTTCCGGATAATTCCGACGTTTCAGCAACATCCATCGTGGCCATCTTCAGGGCTAAGTGTCGATGAAATTTTTGCGTCCATATATACAGGGGAGCGCCGTTCCCTTTCACCTATGTGATTGGCTGCCTCTTCTCCTCTCAGCGATCTTCCTTAAAATTGGCTGCCATGTTTTGTGAAGGGTGAGTCCGTCGTCTCTGTTGAAGTTATTCTTTTCTAGTTGAATCTCTATGGATTCCTTAATTTTCCGATCCCAGAAGGCCGGAGCTCTACACAGTACCTTAGTCTGGGCGAAGTCTATGACGTGTCCTTCTTCAAGAAAGTGTTCCGCGATGGCCGATTTAGTGGGTTGTTTCAAGCGAATGTAGCGGGAGTGCTCTTATTCGGGTTTCGATTGTACGCCCCGATTCTCCAATATACGTTGCCCCACATTCACACGGAACGCGGTACACTCCGGGAGTCTTCAATCCAAGTTTGTCTTTTACCCTCGTGAGTTGGCTGCCCAGTTTTCTTGGTGGCATGTGGACAGTTCTGATGTTATGTTTCTCGAGGATCCTCGAAATAATTCTTGAAACAGGGGCCGTATACGGGAGATAGGCCGTGGCCGTTGGTTTTTCATCAGGTTCTTTGTTCACAGTCCCACAAACGGCCCTTTTCAGGGCCCGATTAATCTCCTTCATCGGGTGTCCGTTCTGGATGAGCGTAGTCCTCAGGTGTTTTAGTTCGTCAGGCAGGCTTTCCTCGTCTGAGATGGTATATGCCCTATGGATCAGGGTTGATAGAACGGAATTTAGCTGGGAAGGATGGTGGTGACTGCTGCCGTTCAAATACAGGTCAGTGTGCGTAGGCTTGCGATATACACTGTGTCCTAGAGTGCCATCCGCCTTTCGTTTCATGAGGACATCCAAGAATGGAAGTTTACCGTTTTCTTCAATTTCCATAGTAAATTTGATGTTGGGATGTCTGGCGTTTAGATGATTCAGGAATTCGTTCAGTTTTTCTCGACCGTGCTGCCAAATGACAAACGTGTCGTCTACGTATCGGAAATAGCACTTTGGCTGCCATGTAGCGGTGTTGAGAGCCTCCTCCTCGAAATGTTCCATGAAGAAATTGGCGACTGCAGCCGAGAGTGGAGATCCCATGGCTACACCGTCGGACTGTTCATAGTAATTTCCTTGATACAGGAAATACGTTGAGTTGAGATTATGACGAAACAGATTAATACTCCCTTCGTCGAAGTGTGGCTCCATTAGGTGGAGTGTGTCCTTTACCGGTACTCTACAAATCGATTTCTAAATACAAAATCTCAAAGAATAAAAATTAATTAAAATCTTATTTTGCGTATCAAAAGTAAAATACTTTAAATTTACAATTTTCGCAATTACGTGTTCTATTCAATCCTTTCTCAAATTTAACCATTTTGAAACTAGTGAATGCTCCTCTGCTGATATTATTTAGCAATTCTACGGTTTACGTGATCTCTGCCACTTTAGTTTTGTACTTCATTCTATTTTATATATTTTTAGTGTAATTAAAAATGATCTAACCATGTATTTATGAGCAAGAGATCTTTGGCTAAATGTTGTACCCCGAGTCGTATTTCTGCCTTTTGTTTTCTTACTCTGACGACATAGACGCTTTGAGCAATTGAGTTACTGGCGTCTCATGATTGCGTCCTATATGCGTGAACTACAAGTTCAGTCTAGATACTTGAAGAAAAAACAGGTGATTTTTCAGAATAACTGCTCCCGAAATGAAACATTCTGACATTTCTTGCATAAAATTTTTAAGTATAACCAAAGAAAAATCTTCTTACCTTTGATTTTTCAAACTACTAATTTCTTCGATGATTATCACTCATACTTTTTTCTCATCATCCTTATACCGTAGCGAGTTGTATAGAGTTTCCAAAAATTTGCTCCCATATCTTTATAAACAGCGTCATTTGCAAGAAAAGGATATAATGTATCGAGATGAGGTAATTGTTTGGGTCTCTCGATTTGGAGCATTGAAAATTCCATTTCGGCCCTCAAAGACTTAATATTGCGGGCACGTGCCCCTTTGCCCCATGCCCCCCCACGTGCCCCTTTCTCACAGCGGAATTGATTGATACCCGATCCTCAATTGGAGAGGCCGGTAACGGCGGGTCTCCCTTTCACCTAACCTTATTTGCGAAATTTACATTATGTAGATAAATATTTAAAAAGGGAAGAAAAACTTCTTGAAAAAGGAGATTAGGTTAGAAAGGAAAACTCTGTAGCTGTTGGCGGAAAGAAAATCCACTTCACAGAAAACGCCCTCGCGAGGACTTGTAAAAGCAGCAGGAAAAACAATGATAAATTGTACTTGCTTATGTGTTAAATAATACGTAATTTAATTCATAAAAATTGGTAGTAAACACGGCCGAAATAAATATCTACATAAGTTTGTTACCGTAAATCTCTTGGTCTACCTTGAATGACCAACGCTCACTTAATCTATACTCGATTACCCGACAGTTCAATTGCTGGAAAGCTCTTGACCGATAGCTTGAATAAACGATGACCCAACCCATTAATAATTATAGATATATAATATAAATTATATTTATTATAACTTCAGTCACACAAGTATTTGCGATAGCATATTTAGTATAATTGTATTAACTCGAGATATCTTTCAATCAAGCGGTCTATCAAATGAGTTGTCGGTCAAGCGAGGATCCCTAAATCTACGATTTAATTTTGCCTAAAAGTCAATAAGGAGGAAAAAACTTCACTTAATAATGAACTTCTACCTTAATAATGCGTTTTATCAACAAGCATCTTTTCCCCGAGTCATATTTAAAAGCTGAATCCCACAAAAGGTTGTAGAAATTAATAACATATATCTGTATATCCGTAATATCGCCTCGCAACCTTTCTGCGCTATTCTAATATAATTGAATATACATTGAAGAATATGTATTGATATATTTTCTCTCTAAAAATTCTTATCACACTCTTCGCGCGATGTCCCCTATGGAAAAGGAAGTTAAATTAAAATTGGCAATGGAGGTATATTGTTCGAGTTGAGGCGATCGGATAACGGATTTTTACCTCGCTTGCACTTTTTTGTTGGATAACAACTGGCACATTCGCATGGTTAATAATTTTTTGACTTTTAACGCTCCAAAGCTAAATATTTTGTCACTTTTTGTAATTTTATGAGTTGAAACTTTACAAGCGAACGGTGATATTAAATAAGGTGTGAAAGCACCGGTGGCTTCATTTTCATGCATGTGTATATAAGTTCTGGTTTCATGTTACTTACTGTATTTACCCGTCGATCATTCTTGAAGCATCAAAAATAGCGGCAACATCTATCTTCAAACAAATCTACTATTCCTAGGATATATTAAATATGACTTCATTCAAATATCATTAATATTTCAAAAACACCAAAAATAGAACACAACACACTTGTACTAATTCCACAAATTTAATATAACTGTTAACCGGTTTCGGTGTCACAGCACCATCCTCAGAACGAGAAGTTAAATCAAAGAGCAAGAACATATATACAGAACCAAAAGAAGGGGAGGGGTAAGAGGGGGTAAAAAGAATGCAAGGTTGCATCACGAGGGGTAAGTCAAATGGGGGAATTGAGTCTTGAGGAGTGGGGACTGGCTGTTAGAAAACAAAAACTCGTTAGCTAAAGGAATGGAGTAAAATTGTTTTACATACGCCTTCACCACCATTTCTGAGAAGACCTCGGTTTTGAGAGGACATGCGGTGAAAAACATTAATTTGCAAGTAACAGCTTTTTATGAAATATCTAATTAAAACACTACAATTACAAGAATACGAGAGTGGGCAAAATGCTCTTATTGATTATATCCATGATTTGTTGTTTTCGCACTATTCAAGAAAATGGAAACGGAGTTCACGCAATAATGAGAGATTTATCAAGCGCAATTCCAATTGGCTTAATGTTAACGCTAATTTTCCCGAGATTGTGCTCTAGAACTTACCTAGTAGCTCTATGACTCCACGTTAGTAAATCTTAGTTTTATTTAAAGTTTACAATATCGTTTATTGATAGTTTAAAATTTTGTATGTAATTTATCTTATGTAAAAGTAATTTATTTTGGTAGACGCTAGAGGACGGCCAGAATTAGATTTCCATCTTTCGAGTGAACGAACTAAACGAAGGAAAACGGAATCGAATCGGGCCACCTACTCCGCGGCTAAATTGTCTTACGCTGCGCCAATGACTCTTCGCGAGGAAGGAAATGAGGCTGCTTCTAAGTTAGTTAAGGAAATAACGACAACCGCACCTACGAGAGCAAGGAGGGTACTTTCGAAGTGGAGGAAAATGGATAATTTTTAGTCTCAGTTGTCAGTAGAAGAGGCCGTATATATTTTATCGTCAGTATATATTATATCGTCAGAGTTAACAAAAAGTCAATATAAAATTCTCCGTGATACTGCCATTAGTCATGGTCATAAGTTGTACCCCAGCTATGAAGTAGTTAAAAACGCAAAATCTGCTGCTTATCCAGATGGGATACAAATTACCGAAGATGTGTGTGGAGTCAGTTTGAAAGCCCTTCTGCTGCGCGCAGCATCCCATATCGCGGTATCTGTATCGTCAGATCCAGCATCAAGTAGTAAAGTTAATTCCACTTTAATATGCAAATACGGATTTGACGGAAGCTCTGTCCGCTCTCAATATAAACAAGTGTAGCAAACGGAGGACAAGACAGATGAGTTCCTCTTCATGAGCTCCTTGGTGCCTCTACGTTTACTCAACGATGCATCTGGTAAAAACATAAACACCATAATTCTTCCTCGCTCATAGTAGTTAAAATTGATAACAACATAACTAACTTTAAGTTGGAATTCACAATTTATATGCTTAATACAGGTGAAATAATATGGGAGAATCCTCGACCATCTTCAACAAGATTCTGCACACCGATTCGCCTTCAGTGGATAAAAGAGTCGAAGACAATTATTCAGGCGGAAGAAGATATCTGCAGAAGGAGATGGAAAAATGAAGGCCGGTAAATGGTGGCTATTATCGAATTAAATTAGCTTTGCTGCTCCAACAAGAAAACCAAGGAATATGGACAAAGAAGTGAAGGAGCTCCTGAGCATGAGCAATGAAGAAGAGATGGCGTGTCGAGAAGAAGATTTCTTTGATGATGACTGTATTTAAGGCATAAGGTAAGACTCATTAATTTAAATGGACTTATGCTTAAAATATCAGTAGCCTATTTTATACAAAAGATTTATGAATCTCCGTATGAACGAAAATATGACAATGGAGGCATGTACAGACAAAGTTTTATAAAACATTACAGATAGAGATTTTTTTCCCTCATATCATTAGAATTTTCTAAATTAATTCTATCCTGAAATGTGTATAGAGTACCAATTCATAGTAATAAGCCACTATAAACACTGTTCAGAATCGTTTTTATCCGCATATCCTCTCAAAACCGAGGTCCTCTCAGAAAGTGGCGCTCCGCCGCGCGGACATAGCTCTTGCATCGCCATCGAAAGGTCGTTTTATTTATCGGCGTCGCAAAGTTTTGCAAGATTTTATTTCAGATTCTTCTTTAAAAAGCTTAAAAAAACATTTTGGTATAAATAACTACGTGTAAATTGCGCTTATTCACTACTCTTTTCCTAACTTTAGGTGGAAATTCGTTATAAAATAAGGGTTCGCCATTTTGTTATATAAATAATAAAAATATTGCTTGTGATCATTCAAACCCAGTATTATGAAGCATAAGGATTATTTTTATAATACTGCATCGTTTTTTACCCAATGATTTATCTCATTTTGGTTCAGGATTGGCTTGAAATTGAAGAATTTTGCGAAAAATAGAGGACCGGCATTTTTCATAAAATTTGGTCAACTTTGACACCCAGTAAAATTGTAACGCATAATAACCAACGCAAATAATTTCAAAGTTAAATGCAGAATTTATTCAAGAACGTCTGTGCGAAGTTTCAAAATCCGCACTCAAAAAAGGAACTTCTTTTGACCAGCTTTTTTCGATTATAGCCCACTGTGCGGCATGAAGCAGGGAGTGCAAGCATAATGACTCTATCTTCCTAATCGATTGCTTTCGCGTATCGTTCGCGGATAAATGGAATAATTGAAACTATTTGTTCTAGCGTCTATTCACCTGATCATCCTAGCATTATCAGAGCAGCCTATTTAACAGGGAGGGCGCATTATATCGGTTACATCATTTGAGAACGCGATTTATCTGAAATTATTTAGTCAATTAATCCTTTGAATCAGTCTTATATCTGAAAATGATTCCCATCTCGCGTTCTGTGCCATCTAAGTGACACTCATTGTTTTATCGTAGCAATTCTGTACAAATCATATCTCCCTTCGTTGTACCTTTTCTAAATCCCGTGTATGACACTTATCGGCACATAAATAATGGTTTATATATTTTTTTTATAAATAATATTCATCATACTTGCCGGAAAAGGATAGATTATAGCCACATTTTTGTTCATCATATGGAAAGAATCTCAGCGTTTAACCATGAAATGAAAATAATTCATAATGCTTAGGATTTAATTTTCAATTAGCCGAGAGTTGAGTCCATAATGAGTAAAAACTTAAAAAATTGCAATAAACGCACCGAAAGGCTTCAGTGAGGTGAGTTCGATTTTTAGGGCCTGGGGCTGTTTATTGTGCCTCATATAGCGATTATTTTTTTATTTTGTCAACGCTTTTGCCGCTCTCTTTAAAGTGATACTCAGAAGGGCAGCATCGCCCCTCTCTCTGGCTGCAAAATTAATTTTACTCGCAATCTCGCATTAAAAAACTTGGTGCTTATGTGAACGAACCTTTATATTATAAAAAGCAATCAGTGCTGTCAAAAGAAAAGCTAGTATTCCATTAGGCCTTTTCACTATCTGAAGAATATCATTGCTGTGAAGCAAAAAAACTATTCAACTTTACTCATACATTATCTGCTTAGAGAACCAGTAAAAAAATACTGTTTCTGAAAATGCTAGATAGAAATAAATCTCTAAAAAAAATAATCCAATTTTTTTAATACTCCTAGAATATTAAAAGGAAAACCTTTTTCTAAGGCTAAGATCACCGACTCCATCTACAGCAAAGATACTAAAGAAAATATCTAATTACCATAGAATAAATTTAAAGAAAACTGCAATTGAAGAAGCAGAAGAGAATCTCTTTACATTTTAACTTGATGAAAAACACGCAAGTTTAGCTCTGTGATAAATATCAGAATTGTGAAATGCTACGAGTTCCAAAGGAAGTAATCAAACACACTAGTGGAACTAAGGACCCAGAGCGAAAATTGGGTATTTCAAGTGTCGTCTTTTTTAGGTTTCCATCAATTAAATGAAATAAATTCTCGCAAATTATTCCTGCGAGCTGAATGAAGAACCAGATTTACTTCCGCTACACGCCCTCACCGACACAGAGATTCAGGGATGAACGAAAGTTTCTGGTGAAATTCACATTTTCTGTCTTTAAAGTACATACATACTAAATACAGAGCTATGGCAGATGATGATTCTGAAGTCGGGTCACCGAAAACTTATAGAAGCTTAATCTAGATAAAAATATTTTATTTTAATTTTTGCCACTCATAGACTTCCTTTTTCATGAAACAGTAATCTAAGTAAGTATTTTTCCACTAATAATTATTATTATTATTGCACTAAATAGGGTTTCATTTCTTAATGAAATTCGGAATAATTAATATTATAAATATATATTCTTACTTTATTTGAAAAGAAAATATTATATTATATATAAAGGAAAGTTCTATTTTAGTTTTTATCCAGCGATCAAAAACCCAGTATTGGGTACAATCTGAATCCAAATAAAAATGTTAACATTTTACTAATTTATAAAATATTTTCAGTTACTATTCATAGTAGAGTGAAAGCATGCCCATCCCTGTACCGTTGAAATTAAGTCGATGAATTAGTCGAGCCTAGTTGGGAAGCATCATAATTGCTTTATCTATTGTATATGTGATAGCTCTATAAACCATTATACCATTCTCAATGGACATTTTCCATGGTCTACTGCTTCGATGCATGTCTATCATGCCGGCAGGAAGATATCATTCTACGGTTCTGCGTAAATCAAGGTATTCAGTAGAAAATACTTTACAATGCAATATTGTATTGTAAATTATTTTTTTATGTATTTATTCATTGTATTAACAACTGAATCATATAAATGCTGAAAGAAGAGGACCATTTTCCTTTATGCTTTGAATTTATGAGCATAAATAGCAAATGCATGAGGGTAAGACCTCCAGATATCATCATCGATCGCTCTTTCATGTCATAAACTAAATTCAAACGCGGTTTTTCCTAAATGCTGAATACACTCTCTATAAACAAATTTTTTCCCTATTATAAAAAACCGATTCCCAAATTCTACTCATAAATATTGCATATAGCATTACATAGGTCTGTTGGCATCATCATTGACCACTCTTTTGCATTATTAATCATATTCATGAGTGATTTCCTCTACACTTTGGGGGAATACTCAATGGGCAAATAATTCATCCCATTATCATTAAATTTGGGAACTAAATTCTACTAATATATATTGCAAACATTGACGTTGCGATGCTGAGATGGACGAAAAAGCAGAGAAGGGAAATTGAATAGATTTAGGATGATCAAATTCATATGCATATTCCATGAATAATAACAATGTTAGCGATAATTTTGTGATGGTATCACAATATGCTTAGATGATATATGCTATAAAAGTAATAAACGATTGAATTTAGAAAACTTTTTCCATGATTTGTTGGATTTCGTATACAACGAATCTATTCATTGTCTCCTTTCTCGACTCGTTCAAATTTCAAACCCTTTTTCATCTTTACTTAACCCTGTGGCCTTACCCCTAGTGGCCTTCCATACAAATTATTTTGTCCTTCCTTTGACATGAACTTAAGTCTATCACATTTTATCAGCTCCGCAACATTTACACTTCATTTTATCAACCGTTCTTACTTGAAAGAGATGGCTTTATTAACATTTTCTCCTCCCATTTTTGCCTCTCCCGACTGTCAAGAACGGTTCACAAGCATTGATTTTCATTATAATTTAACATTTGAATTATATATCTCCGTGACTACAGCAATATATCCATTAGTGCCAATGAATATAATTTCGTTAATTTTCACAATAAATAATATATTTATTGCACTATAAATATTCTCAAGTATATGAATTGATTGAAAATAATAACATTCATTAAAAATTCAACCCATTCACCCATAATGAAGGAATGTGAGATTAATACTTTAATTCCTTTCGGGAGACTTTTTAAAGGTAGAGAATACAAAATGGTACAAAAAGTATATAACTGAATTTATTACTCATTTATTTTAGACCATCACCATTTTCTTTGAAATATTTCTTTATAATCTTTAAAATTAAACTGAAATCACGTTTTCACTATTCGTGTAGTGTCAGTGACATGTTTAACTTAATATGGGAAATGCATCGTCACGAAGCATAACAATGATATGAATTTCAGGCATTTTTATTTGATATCTCAATGGAAATTGCGTGGGACATTCGTTGAATTTGAAAGACAAATCGGATTCCGATGCCTCTTATATTTCGCTAAAATTTCTGGCTTAACTAGGCAAATATGTTGTTTTCTAGGTAATGTTTTTCAATCAGGGCTACCCGGAAACAAAATTTACGGTGTGAAATCTACAAGGGTTCAGCTAAAAATAGAGATGGGTAGTAGTGGCAAGTAAATAAAATTTATGGGTAGAAAATTAACATTTAAGAGGTACACAGAGTTAAACAGATAAACTGTTGGTCTTATTATGTTTTGTGTAGTACAATGAGGAAATGATGCTAATCACGTTGTATAGTAATTACGATAAAAAATCAGTTTGTCAGGTAAAGTTGTTCTTAAAAGTCCAATCTAAAATTGTAATTTGCAAAGTCACACTTTTTGGTCACAATCACCAAAATTCGTCTCCTGACTGGGATTTGAACCCGCAACTATAGCATTTCTAGTCCAGCACGCCTTACGCCTCCGATGCATCACGTGATTCCGTCAATACGCACAATCATAAAAATGTATTCTATAAGTGATTTTTTCGTAAAGGTATTCCCTAGATAAAAGATAGGATTACAGAAGCTTAACTGGAGCAAAATGGTAATGACGTGCTGCCCTGGATCGTATAGCTGAAAGGAGATTGAATTGAATAATTGTACGGAGTATTTCAGTACCACATGGGCATAAGAAAAGCATCATTGAGTGCTATGAGTAATTAAAAGAGAAATTGCGAAACGAACTTAGTTAGGTAGACAAATATCTAGTTGTTTATGTGCCCCTTAGGAAAGAAAACAGAATGGGAAGCGCTGTTTAACTTCTGAAGCGATGGAGTTGATGAGTTAGAAAAAATTGTTTGCCTTACTGAGGACACGAAAAACTATCATGTAAAATTATGCATCGTCTTCCACAATGTAATTTCTCGTAATCATTAGCCTGTATTATCCTTTTACATGACTCTATTTTTTACATAACTCGAATATATACAATCGATATGAGAAGGCGTGACTTCGTGGAAAGTCATTTGCAGAATGAAATCACTTCGTACTTTTCCAAAGAAAATTAATTTTGCGACCGGTTTCATAAGCGAGATTACATCAGATGTAATCTCGCTTATGAAACCGGTCGCAAAATAAATTTTCTGTGGAAAAGTACGAAGTGTTTTCATTCGAATATATACATCTACTCCGTGTTTTTGAACTAAAATTTGAGTTAAGCGTTCTTTCATCCGATTTGGAGTATGTGGAATTTACTCTAGCAGAATACTTCGAAATAGCATTAGTATCTATTATTATTATTATTTTTATCTATCATTATTTTCATCAGCATAGAAAAAACAATACGTAAATTTGCTCCCCAACGCTCATGTCCTTGATTAAAATTCGGCTAACCGAATTTTTTCCAGGATAGGGCATGAATGTTTATGTTCGTCACTTGCATCCTTTAAAATACTATTGTTCAATAAATGGATGTTTACTGAGACATTGAAAGTTAAATAAATAAACGAACTATACTGATAAAATTAGAAATCAAAGTATATACAATTTAAAAAAATCAATAAACATCACACTTCACTAAATAAGGGGATGGAGATCAATTTCAATATCATCGTGTATAAACAAGGAAGTTATGGTACCATAACCTCAAAGTGAACTTTGAATTTAATTAATTTAATTGAATAACAGCTTCCTCGCTCACCAAGCATTGAAGTTATTCTCAGAACCAGTAGCTTGTACCCCACCATATCGGAGATGAAACTTGAAGCAGCGTTAACTTCTCTCAGGGTGTGGATATATCCACCTAAAACTCAGCTGAAGGTAAATTTCTGAATTAAGAGATATTCAGAGGATTACTAAGTGCTGAATCCTAAGTACTACCAAGCAGAATAACTACAAATCGGCGATCTGTAAGCAATTTGAATCTTATTCGAAGAGAGTGTAGCTAAAAGACGTGAAGATAGAAAAAAATGCAAGAGTAAAGAAATATTCTACCTTTCCAGAATTGTAAGGACAGCCGAACTGTTAGAAAGATCTATTCTTCCTAGGTGTGGTAAACAACGTGATGAATTTCAAGGCAGTTACCCTTCGAATTCTTCCGGTATGTACGCGCAATTTGTCTAACTGGAAACTTCGAGCAATTTCGGATATCGAACTTTGAGAATAAATGTCGTATGTTTACTACTCAATAGAGGAATCGGCAGGAAGAAGTGACCACTATGTAATTCCGCAACTTCACAAGATGGCCACATTGCAATGGTACACCAAAAAGGGTTGCTTATTAGGATTGAAAATATTCCTTTAAACAATTGATCTGGATCTATGGTATGTATTATTTATAGGTTAGAGATATATATTTATATTATATATACCTCTTAACAGTACTTAATTTTAAATTATTTTAATATTGAAAAGAAGTCACAGAATAAAACAGCACCACTTTATTAATTATGTCTTCAAAAGGGATAGCGTATCGATTAAAGATCTGATTTTTATATGGTTTAATGTCAATAGATATTCGTCGTCATAATGTTTTGCGTGGATACGTCCATAAGTTTATATGGTGGTTGTGCTACAGATGTAGATTGGTGGTAGATAAAAAAAAATGCTGGTGACTACTGATCTAAATGGAGAGTTATATTTAAGAAATTCCGTTTAAAGTAACACATGAATCCAAAATTAATTTTTTGAGGTTATATTCTGATACAATTAATTGAAATGTATAATATTGTTTCTAACTAGTTTTCTATACATTAGAATGTTTAAAGCGACCTGAATTTGAGTTCATTGTCAGTATTATTCTGGATAAATAAGACGGATGTATATCTAAACCAAGCCCACAATCTCCACAGCAAGTGACAAAATCTGTCAAATTGGAAACTGCATTAGAAAAATATATGAAAATTTCTTCTGGAAAATTTTGAATCGGACTAGCGTCTAGCCATATACTATCTTGGGAGAAATATTTGCAGTTAATGCTATAAAAGCAGACTGCAAACATAAATAGATTTTTAATTCTCTGCCGTCCCGGAAATATGCCAAAAATATCCAAAAATCCGCATCGTGCATTCTCATGGAAATAATCGGAATATACCGGAATAAATAAATCTTTCTTATCCTATGGCATTCCTGTTGAAACTCATATTACGTATGATAGCCTAAAAAGTCAATGGCGCTTGCATTTTACGCTGTGAGTTGGTCAAGATCTACGTAGTAATTCACGTATATGACGCGGTTGTTCAACTCACATTTTCTGTTGAAAATTTTCCATTAACTATTATTTTTGAACTAGAAACATACCTTGCAAGTCTCATGCGAATGCACATTACGCACTTCTGATGAGACCTCCTAGCTAGACTAAAATATATCAACTGAATTGTGTGAGACAGAAAACTTAACGGTTGATTGAAAATGCATTACATTTTATTTCACTGAATAGCTGAAGTAATCTGCTAGAAGAAAACGCTTCCCTTTAGAAAGTAAAATTGGACTCGTATATCATATAAGGATTACTTTATATTTTTCTGTATGGTTTGATTTTTCTATAGGGTTTGAAGCAAATCCAATTTAAACAGTATATTGGAAGTTGGAACCAACTTTGCAGCCCACATGATTTTTGCGAGTCACGTCGATTCAGATGATCAAGGGTACATTTATGAGCTCCACCTTGTATAAATATTACATTGCGTAACTTTAAAATATTTCCACCATTTTATAGTGATGCATGTAACTTGTGGGTTTTAAAATTATTGACTCCGTTTAAGTTAAAGGAGAAGAGACTCTTCGAAATCGATTGTGTTTACTAGGCTTCTTAAATATACGTGGGTATAGAGGAACGGATTACGTGCCCACAAGAGACGATAAAAGAAGTAATAATGTCCGAAAGACTCTATCGACCTTTGACTCTCGTCATATATGGTATCCTCCATTCAATGCTTAAATCTTCCGTTTATTAGATGTTTTCCGTGAATAGATAAAAACTGACAAAAACCATCGAAAATGAATTTTCAAATGTTTACCTTTGGTAATTTTTACTTCTCTATTATTTTATAACCATAAGAAATAGAGAATATAATGATTTTTTTTTTAATTGAGGAACAGTCATCTTTGTCGTTCCTTAGTAACGAGGGCACTTTATATAACAAATAACAAAGAAAATAACATAATAACAAAATATAATAATAATAAAATATAATAATAATAAAATACAATAATAATAAAATATAATAATAAAATATAATAATGATTAAATATAATAATAACATAATAAGAAGTGAACATTGATTCATCATTTGCTGTTCAAGTTCTAACACTGTCCTTATGGGCAAAAATGATTGTAATAATAATAATAATAACAAAATATAATAACAACAAAATAAAAATTCCCAAGGAAAATTCGGTTTCCTTGGGATATTTCCTGGGTGCACGCCCTTATGTGCAAAGAACCTTTATTCCTTTCCTTGAAAATTAAAATTATTGAGAAAGCGGAAAATTGATTATGAGGTGTGGTTAATGGTAAGTTAAAGCTATCGTATGTAAGCCTACCATTTCATATTTGTTTATATTCCATTTTACATATCTTTATATTTAATTTTTTTGATATAATTCCGTATTTTCCTTATTCTATTTGTTATTTTACAGTGATTTGATATACTTCTATCCGCTTGGATGACACCAGGTTGGAATAAAAACTATATTTCTTTACTGAAAAAGTCAAGCTAAAACTTTTAGACAATTATAATAATTCCTGGACCCTATTTCATTTTATAAGTGTACACTTTTGATTTAATTTACTATCGCAAACGCGTATGGCCCGAAAATTCTCTATATCAATGGTATAACTAGCAGTTATGCGGCTCATTAATTAATTAATTTATTTATCTAGTTGACCCTTTATTGGAGAGGTTAGGCCCAAGTGGGCCTCTCTTCCACCTAATCTCTTACGTCGTCATGGAGGTTCACATGCCATAATTCATAGAAGGAAAGAGATTTTTATGGTCTTCTCCAAAGTAATGCCTAACCATATCGATTTAACAAGCTATAATTACCCGTTCAAGATGCATTATGCCAGATTAACCTGCTAGCACTTTCGAGAAATCACTTTCTTCGTTCACCATTTCGGTTAATATTTTATTTATTTACATTTAAAATTTATTTGAAAATTAATTAGGTAAAAACAACAAAGTTTACCAAATATTACATTTTTTCGTTAATTATTTTAAGTAAACCTTCTTAAAAATTAGTCAAAGGAAAATAAATATTTTGTTATAATCTCCATTGAGATTATTTCTGCCCTAGTAGTAAATCTATATAATTATTGGAAAATTATCTCTGATACATAGAAATCGCAATTCAATACTTCATTTCATCGTGTTAAGGGTGCAATATTTTTTTTCAGAAAGCTTTTACAATAGTCTTCTTTTTCGAAAAGCCTTTAAAATTTCTCTGTTATCGAATTTCTCATCTCTTAAGACAAGCATGGATTTTCGATGTTCATTATTTTTACTAGATTACAATTAATCTCGCCAACTTTTGCTTTGGATATCCTTAATTACAACCTTGAATAAATTCATTAATCTCTGAAATCGCTCGAGATGAAATACTTTCCCTTTTGTGGTTCATGAAACTCAGAACGGCTTGGTAATACGAGATCAAAGCTTTGGACGTGGCTCCACGAAATAAGCTCTTTTTACCGAAAATACTGAGATAGCTTGGGAAACTTCAGAACTAGTTTGAAAACAATATCTCTCCTTGCACAGAGGTGGCAAATCAACCGTGTTAGGATTAGGCATATGAAAAGGCTTATTTCAACCCTCGGTGAATCCAAAATCCACATCCGTGTGATGTAGAAAAAACCCAAAACATCACTAGACATGCGGAAATTAATTTCGTTAATAAGGTCGCCGTCCTCTAACCGCAAACTGGAGTCTGCATCCCTGACCGCCGCACGGGCAGCGCTGGTAACATTGGCAGAGGGGTCCATCGGCATTCAGGCTCTCTCCATCCCAATTTCCAATAGAATCATTCATGCTTTATATAATTCATCATCTGGGATCTTGTTGACTGAAATTTTCATTTGCTCGCAAGATTTTCTCTACCCTTGTCGGTATTGAAAAATTTAGAGTTCAGTCACCCAGGATAATTTAGCGATGGAACGTTTATATTTATAACTTGCTCCCTTAAAACTCGAATTAAAGGGAATCTCTTCCTTCCCAAAACCATCCTATAATCATCATAGTAGCTGGTTTATCTTCGACATTAAAGAATGACATCGAAGTCTTTGAGTCTACCAAGGAGCTTTTAAAAATTACAGAGAGCTAGAGATCCATACACGGTTAGCGAACACCGAGTGTATTAAATGTTCCTTATGGAGTTTTATAAATCTCAAGAAGTTGCATGAGATTCTTCTTTTGATTCTTTCCCTTTTGAGTTACTTTTCTCGGCATCTTTACTTTGGTCCCTTCTTGAGAGCTTTCCGTGGAATGTAGGATAAATACGGAAGTATCGAAAGATCATAATGTAAACTCAATCTGGTTAGGATTCGCAGCATTTAACATGATAATAAATAAAGATATTGCCAATGATTAATAAACCACACATATTTGTTCAATACCTTTCATATCCTTATACGCTTTGAAATTCAGGTCATATTTAGCATATATCTTTACCGTCCGCGTAAATTAGTTAACTCTTTGATGTTGATATGAATATTTAGTACTGGCTACTTCTAAAGCTCTGAACTATTCAGTAAACTTACACAAAGGTGGCCTAGTGGCTATTTAACGAGGATAAATACAGGAAACTCCACAAAAATGTTATTTTAGAATTTTACACATCAACTGCTGCTAAATATTGCCTACGGAATATAATTTAGTTCATAAACAATTGAGTTAGTAACACGGATTCTGTTGACATTCTCAAATCTTGTGCTAAGATTCATTTGACACTTTACAGGTGACACATCCCGTTATTGGTCATATTGTTCCTTCGTTTTCCAGTGATTTATAGGATGAGAAAGATCGGAAAAAGTAGCTTATGCAGAAATTTACGCTGTAAAATTACATAAGAACTGCTGTTAAATATTGCCTATAAACTAGATTTACGACTTCGACTGATGAATCAGGAGGCTAAGAGGAAAGTAGAAGAAGAGCGGTCTCTAAAGAAAACTTTAAAAAGAAGGCGGGACTCCTGGATTGGATATCTCCTGCGACGTGAGGGATTGGTGAAAACCATACTTGAAGGGGTGGGCAAAAACCATAGAGGAAGGCCAGGTTGGAATATATGAAACATATAATGGAGGATATGGGATGTGGAGTTTGTTCAGGATTGAAGACGATGGGAGAAAATAGAGAGAGATGAATGACTGTCCCCAACCAATCCTGAGAGATTGACGAAGAGAAGAAGAAACTAGATTTTAGTTCATACACCATTGAATGTTGTTAATAGTAAAATTAATCGGCCGTAGTGGCCGAGTGGTTAGCGTGCTCGTAAGTAAACGCACCAACGGTCCCGGGTTTGAATCCCGGCTAGTCGGATATCTCCGATTAGGGAATGGTCTTGTGTGATTATTTATTGTTATTGTTAATTATCCATCCCTGTAAGTGTCCACTAACTTGATGTTTGTGGACGTAGATAAATATAAATAAATATATGCCGCAGATTCGGTGGAAATTCTCAATTCTTGTGCTAGAATTCATTCATGTGACAATCTCCGTCATTGGTCACATTTTCCCTTCGTTTTCCAGTGATTTATAGGGAAGGAAAGAGCGAAAAATGTGGCTTATGTAGAAATTCACGCTGTTTTGAATTCCCGCGATGTTAATCACGCAGAAATAACTCCATCGGAAAGAACTGATGTTTATCCCGATCTCCTTGAAGTTTGCACTGAATGTAGTAAACTCGGCGAACACTATTGCAGTGGAAGGGGAGGTCGGGTCGTCGGTTCAGAAGTGCGTGGTGACCCCTGCGCAGCTCAACCCCTTTCCCCTTGCACCTCTCCGCTGTGAAAGACTTCAGTCTTACGATCTCCAGCGTTTGGGACAGGATTCTAGTCATCGCGGCCTTGATGGCGACTCGGAAGAGCGTATTTTCTCGGTTGTCAAACTTTTTCGCTGCCGATTCTCCGAAGTGAGGCAACGTTTTTTTCCAGCGGTGGTTTTTCGCTTCGAGTTCAAAAGGAATATACATCACGACGGCTGCTAATTTTTCGAGGTGAGCCAAACATTTGATCAAAGGTGAAAGCGGTCTTTTTTGAATCTCCCCTCCTTTAATTTTTAGAGGATGCCGAAGCGTGATTTGAAAAGAAATAATCCTACGAACGTAGTCATATTTGTTTCCTTGCGTTAATTATTTATTTACAATTTTAAAATCGACGGCTTTGCGAGCGTTTCGCATATGTATGTGTGTCCTCAAGGAAAGTATTCTATTGTCCACGTTTCTTCAAGCTTTTTCACTTGTGCTCTGGTCATTTAACCTAGCGTGGAGTAATTTTTAGGAGCTTTAGGAGAAAATGAGACATTTGGTTCAATTAGAACTTTTGTATTCACAAAAAAACAAGCGATAATATTAGAAATAAAATATAGAAAATATATTTTTCAAGTTGAAGTTTCTAGTATTTCTTTATTAACCATTAATTTTTTTAGGTGAAGATTACGCTACAAATTAAAGAAGATAATGAGATAATTCAGTCTTAACTTTGTTAAAATTTCTAACATTATTCATGGTGGTTTAAAATCTCCAATAGCCGTTTTTGTCGGCAATCCTCTTCTCATTCCCCGGTATTCCCAGAAAATGAGAAAGAACACCACTTTTTCAGAGCACTCTTAAATTGCGGTGTCCTTTCTTGTTTTCTTGGAATACCGGGGAATGAGAAGAGGAACGCAGACAAAAACGGCTAATGAAGACTTAAAGCTCTAATGTTGTAACAACCATGTCCCAATTTTCCTTCCTTTACATTATTCATAGTTAATAAAGAGGGCTAAATATTGAGGTTTCCACAGAAAAAATGGAAACTAGCGTTAAAAAGTGATTTGTTTGAAAACTGATATATTTATTTCTTTTTACCCTCGATGAGCAACCAATTGAATAAGGTTTCGAAATTGGTTAGTCGAGCTATACTGTGTTCCTATTAACATAATTTAGCATTGATTTTGTGTAACTGGAAAGAAGTGTTTCGCTTCACATTTCAAGCAATGGACTAACATTTACGGTATTTGATTGACAATCATGATAACTAATGTATAGCAAGTCTACACATACGTAAAGAATTCAGTGAAGTTTGCACAACGTAATAATCAAGTGAAATGTTCTGTGAAAGTTGAATAAAACTCTGACCGCGTCCATTGAATTCAGAAAAAAGCTATATTTCTATCTCGCTATGTTTTCAATATTGGATAATATATGTCGGACTATTTCTCTATTTAATGCTGGAAATTTTGTTTCTTTTATAATTACCATCGCGTTTTATCCGTCGCAATAATATTGTAATAACCTTTCAAAAATAATGAAAATCTTCCAAATGTAGCCATTGGATACACAATGATTAAAAGGGACGAGTAAATATCAAATACTATCGGAGAAACCCTTGCTCTCTTTGCTGGTCTGCTTAAAAATAGAAAACGATAGCGGAAATGCCATTTAAGTGGCAGGGACTGCGAATCATTCTAAAGAAATCGTCGTTTTGGATCATATAAATGTTTTGAGCCCTGAAAGATTCAAACGCATTATCATTCCATTATTTTAAGGAAGGCCCTTCATTTAAATGTGCAGATTAATTATAATTCGAAAAGAACTTAAGCAGTTTTTCATGCATTCTCTGGCAAAGCAAAGGATCGCTGTTGGGCATTGTTATAAATTCTGTCATAGAAAATGTCCTTTGTTTTCACATAGAATAATTTTGAAAATAGCCTCAGCTGTTTATTTTATGTCTCATTAAAATTTCGATCCGTTTATCTCCCCATATTAAACTGTTGTGCCGTTCTTATATCATCCGTTTTGATAGATATGCCACGTGATCACAATATGGGAATTTTAATGCACTCCAAAGTTCAGGATTTTTCAATCCAAGGAAACTTCCAATGACTGTACCTTTCCACTGCCCCTTCCGCGATAGGAAATATGAAAATTTCTCACAAAATCTCACATTCACGTTATATTTCTGCCACCTTGCGTCCTGCATGTACCTATTCATCACCAACATTCAATTTAACAAAATCTTCAAAATAACATTAGGTACAGGATCCTTGGTCCTTGTAACTGATTATTTACACGAGGCGTTCTCATATTTTTTATCCATGAATATGTTAATTTATATTTTTATTACGCATTTACGGATCAAGGTACTTAAGTGCCATACCTTCGTATTCATGAGTGATAATTTGCTGTAGAGTTGCCGCATAGTAGAAATCTTTGTGCCTTCTGTTTTGTAAAATCACTTAACCGTTTATCCTAATGGTCTTTAAGAGTCTGCAGATTTTCAAAGAAACTCATACTTAAGGCTGTACTAAAGGAATTCTCTAGTAGAGTTTTAATCTGAGAGGTCTCATGGACCAGGCGAGTCACAAAGTGACCAAAGCCATAGAAGCATCATCTCTCTCTGAGCTAAAGCATCTTTTTCTACTTTGTTCCAAAAAATACTGAGCAATAGAAAGTCAAAAGTAGTTATCAAAACGCTTATTTTATCCTCGGTGGATGAACTTTAAGGGTAGCAGTTTCTCTAGATAGTAAAAATCATCAAACTATGTAAATGACTATTAGATACGTAAAAGTGAGTTTAGCTATGCTAAATTTTATTCAAATTCTTATATTCCATTACCTCAACTACAACTATCAGTTACTGTTTTACGGCCTTTCGTTAATTTAGAACTCTGAGTAGCCTTCACCGTTTATTTTACCATTACTGAAGCCTACGCCTGGCATTTATGTAACGCAAAGTTTCACACCCAAATATGTATGAAAGCGTGTTGGGAGTTTTAAATAAATAAATAGCGTTCTTAGCGAATTATGTCAGGGCGCTTTAAATTAATCTAATTTCACTTGTGGTAATCAGGTGGGAATTTAACTCAGAAAATAACTAGGGGGAATTTGAATGTAGTGAAGTAATTAAATCAAGAATATCAGCATATGATAACATAATTTCCGTAATAACAATATTTACGTGTTGCAGAATCTGAAGTTTCCATTGTATATTTACTCACATTTTATGTTCAAGCATTAATTTTAGGACGCTATTTGGCCAAGGGTAAGGGTAGACATTTCGTTGGTTCATTCGTTAAATCTCTGAATGTAACAATCGAGAGAAAATTTACGGGTTTAAGGGGAAAGAAGGAAGCTGCATTAACCCCCCAATTTCGAGACAAATTCGGATCGAACACAATAGATTCCACCCGATAAAGTTCTTCGGTGTGAACTTCAGACAAAGCGATGCCGTTCATTAAAACTTGGATGTCAAATCAAAGTATTTAAGGGAGAATTACCTTTCGCTATTCCCTCCATGAACTTAAGTTGGTTCTTTTGATCGCGAGTCTTGGCTCTCGATAAAAGAGTGAACCTTTTAATGGTTCTTGTTTCGTAGAATACATATTTTATGCCCTCTAAACCGCTTTTTATTGTGTGCCAAGTAAATTATATGGGTTAACTCTCAATCATCTACAGAGTTTCTTAGCCCTCACAGATATTTTCGATTGCAGGAGATGATCAAGAGTGATACCTGAGGCATGTTGCAAGGGTTAAATAATATTTTTATGAAAACTGCATAATTTATTTATTTATTGTGCAAAACCGTCGCAGTTAGTCGCAAGGACTGGTGGCAGCGTTAACTTACTTAACAATTAATAGAAAAAATATAAAAAATTGCTACTCATTCCTACAACAAACCCAACTAAATGCAAAATAAACAAGTATAAATAAGAAGTAACAACAAAATAAATAATTACAAAAGTATAAATATGCATTACACATATTAATTCTATTAGAAAACACCGCTGTGAATTAGCTAAGCATTAATTAGTTTTAAATAACCTTAATCAGCATATACGTTACTTGTATCATGCAAGATTTTTTATGGTTCTTGATAGGCCCTCAGGACTACCGTAGTGGTCACAGGGCCCACCGAACATCACCCTACCAGGCGATCCCCAACTTGTCTCCCATTTCGTTACTGGCAAGCTCATTCGTCAAATTTTTAATTTTACTTATACCCTTACTAAAAAATTTCATATTTTTTGGGTCTCTTTGGTTCTTGCTGTCTCTTTTGTCATACCAAAGTCAACAGAATTCTGTGTTTTTTTTATGTCTGCAGTCGATATACTACTGAGGTGTTTAGAATATAAATTCTAGTATACGAAGCACAGGGTGAGCCTACCGTCAGAAAAGTGAAGCCAAAAATAACGCAACCCGCAGCGCACTGGAGTGAACTTTTCTCCGGCTCCCCTTTAGCTACATGTATTTTTGGGGTTTAATTTTCCTCTCATACGGGACTCAGGAGCTTGTCTCGCCTATGACATGGACTCAGATAGTTTAAATGGACATTTTACTTAACGATCATGCTCGAATTTTTTTCTCAAAGTCGTCTTGATTCCTTTCATCATGGAAAATGTAACATCTCTGCAATAATAACTGCTCGGATGCCGGTGTCGTCTGCTAGAGTAATACAGAGAACGAATCATCTACCAACTTCCCGCAAACTGCATTAAAACCTCGATTATTAATCTAATGTTAATTTTATGTATATTGTAATGCATTAATCCGTCTCAGTTTTTAATTTATATATATAAAAATTCCTTAATAATCGTTTGCCGTATTGAAATAAAATTACTCTAAAATACATTATAATAGCTTTTCAGGGTAATTAGAGATTTTCCGCTTGTGCAAATGTTTGTTCTAATTCATAATTGAGGCTCAATGCAGTAGAAGTTGTCAAAATGACGAATACGAGAACTTTTATACCATGCAAGACCTGCAGGTACTGCCGAGAACACAATGAAATGTTCATTAAAACGCCATGGCTCAATACCGACGTTCATTCTGATTCATAGAGTTCTGATAATGAATGAGATAATAAAATTAAGGAAGATGCATACATACAAGTTTTCTTTCAGTGGCTCAGATTTTTCATTATTTTGTGGGGGCAGCTGTTCTGACAGCCAAATGCAGAGCAATTGACCATTGAAACAGGCACCTTATTTACCTTAAGCGCCTTCAGAAACGCGAAAAATACAAAATTGCTTCGTGTTACACATTGCTCAAACTACATTTTGTGTTCCAAAACGTTCGACTTACTCGATCAAACCTTGATAACTCTGTATCAAAGCTGCAAAATCAAGAAAAAACAATGTATTGGAATATAGAGATACGAAAAGTTCACACCAGCATGGCTAAATGCGCAATCTGCCATTATTTTGGCTTCACTTTTGGGCGCTACAGGGAGATAGCAATGCTACCCCTGTGACACGAAGTTTGGACTGTCGGGTAACATAGGTAAATAATTTTCCTCTTAATGATAATTGGGTCATTCCACGCCAATTTGACAAGGTGGAGTCCCTTGAGGAGACCGATTTCAAATCGATATCAAATTGATATCAAATCAAAGCGATCTGCCAAATTTGGTCAAAATCGGTTACCTCAAAGGTCAATTTTGCCAATTTCCTTGTCGAATTGGCGTGGAATGACCCAATTGGAATTATAGATTCTTGGTAAATTGGTAAATTTGCTTAAATTATGTCAGGCAAGTTTATTTTCATTGACTTCATAAATGCTCTTGTTTATGGGGGTTGTTATTACGAATTTTACTTTATAGCCAGACATTCTGAGGAATTTTTAAAAGATAAGTCTTTGGCTGGTAGTGGAACTTATGGTTAAAATAAATTAGCTGTTACTTTTTTAAAGTTTACTCTGGCCCCTTTTTTGTTTGTGCTAAATATAGTTCTGGAAGCCTTGAAACTAGAATTACGCTGGTTACGTAGCATATCATCTTCGGACCGATATGATCCCTGCTTATCCACTGACCCATCTCTATGCAGTCTGGCATTTAAACACATATTCAAGAATTGCCGTAAATAAAATCGGTTATAGGCAGTCGCCTTGTCGACGTCACTTCTCAATCTTAAAGCCATCGGTTTCATGACGCAGCACAACGAAGCTTTTTTGTGTAAGCTGCGTGAGGGACGGCGTATTCCCCATCCGCTCCTTCATCCTTTAGAACTAGCACAAGAAAAGTGCTTACTGTGACAAAAAACGTTTACGCATAGTCAAAATAGTGGACAAGAGGCAGTTTATATTCGTTCAGTTGATTACTACCCTATTCAAGGTTTAAAGTAAAGAGAAGTGAACAGGAAACCTTGCTCATTCGAATGTAATCAATCGATTAATACACTCAAGGGATATATCGCATTGAGAGTATCCCGTAATTTACGGTTCGCACTGCGTAGGACGATTTCGGTGTGCTTATTGTGCACTAATTGCACTTTTGCCTAAAAATTGACGTCCACAATCGAATTAGTGCCTCACATTCACAATAAATTACCGAAATTTTTTAGACGTTTCATTAGTACCAAAAATCGAACTCAATCTTCGATGTTCAAAAAATTGAGTTTACTACCTTGAATAGTCAATAACAAACACGCTATACAGAGGATTACACAATTAAAAAATTGCCATAATTATTCCTATGGTAAGATATCTACAAGAGATGAAACCTATCAATTCTCAGGTTCTTAGCATTCACCTTGAACTACATTGAATTAACTCTATTCAAAGAAACCGTTACTTCAAAGTGAAGACTTAATTGAATTTTTTTTTCTTAGACATGATAGACCTTTCTGCTCGGATTGTACTCTATGCACTGAGTACATTTCATATCACAAAGGCTCCTACAAACTTATTTTGACTTTAAGATTAAAATGCTACTATAGTAAAAAAATTAATCTTTCAAAGTCATAAAGTATAAATTTCAAATTAGCTAGCACAAACCATATCATCCCCCCATAAAATAAAAATGTTGCTACATTTTTAATAGTATTTTTCTATGTATGCATTACAGAATAAACACGCACAAACCATTCTTTCTAATTTATTTCTGGTAATGAGATTCATCCAAGAGGATTTTTCTTTCAGTTGCTCAGATTTTTCATTATTTAATCCTGTAGCTATATTAATATCAGTTTATGCTAAAATATCCAAGAATTATTTTGAAATATTAGCACACTAAGTAAAGATGTTAATGAAGCTAAAGAAAATGGGTAAATTAGTGAGGAAGAGAACGTTAGAGCAAAATCAATTACTAAAAGAACCCAGTTAACATCTTTTCAAATCTATCAACAAAGTACAGTAATTCAGCTATAATAATATCTTATCCTTTTTTCTATGATAGAATCAACGCTAACAGTTTTTAAATGTTCCGACTTTGACGCGAAGAAAAATAATTACTAGATATTTTAATGGAAGGAAGAAAGAAATGTAAAAACGAACCCAATATGTGGTCTGCAGTATAAATACTTTTAACGGTTCGATAGATTAACCAGTTACGCATGTTTCCTCTTTAATGGGACGCCTGTTTTTCATCATCTCCTTCGTGGAGGAAGAATACTAGAGAGAAACACACTAAATAAAATTAGGGGATTGATTCATTACTGGAAATGCCCATCTGTTTGTAGATACCCTTGCGGGAAACCAATAATCCCGTCTTTCGATCCTAAACTAATCGCAAAGCAGCCCCTCTCTGGTCTTCTTCAATGAGTTAAATTGAAAGAAAGATTAATTTGGTGGTGTAAACACAGTACGATACACAAGTATCGCACACATTCACTTTGACTAAGAGTTCTGATAACCTCAACAAATAATTTAAGAAAATATTAACCCTTAAGTAGTGCATCACCTTTTTCTGAGAGCTTTCGCTTGCTTTGTTTGTACTTCACTGCTTAGTAGAAAAAAATAAGGAATATCCTTATGGGGATGTCGCTGGAATTTTAGGTTCCAAAATTACTTTGTGCTATGACAACGAATAATATTCTAATGAAAACGATGATCAACGATCTATTTACTATTGAAATATCATCATTTCAGTTCATCGCAGTTCAATTTCTATAGTAGCAGCGACTGAAATTAATGAAACTCAATGAATATCGCGACCTAATAAGTAGAAAAATTCTATAGAGTTATTTCACAGATTATACGTTTATAGTTCAGCTAATCCCATTGATTAACTACTAGAGAAAAAGAGCTCAAACAGATATTACAGCGATTCTTTGAATCAAAGAATGGTTATCCATAATTTAGTTCTATTTCATCGCAAATTTATAAAGGGGAAAAATAAATTAAGAATAGATATGTTTATAAAAATATTAGCTTCAGAATAAGGATACTTCTGATTAGATCTCCGAGTAAGTGATAAAGAAGATTGGAATAAAGTTTAAAAGCTACACTTTATCAAACTCTTTACGGCTACTTCGAAGCTTTAAAGTCATAAAATAATATTTTGAGGACCTGAAAACACAAGTTCATGGTAAGGTAGAAGTCTTCTTTTTCACAAGGCCCTTTCAATATTAAAACAGTAAAAACTAGTAATTGAGATGGCCAACCACTTTTTGTGAGTTCCTCGATTCCTCGGTTTGAGCACTTTTTGTACCCTCACGTTGCGCGAAGGTGGGAGTTTCTTCCTTTGAAACGCTTTGCTCATTTGAATCTTAATGACTTTGCTTGTGGTGCTGATTTTATACTTGGTGAAGAGGATAAAATTGGTCGGCAAATTTTCTCCGAGGTTATTCTGCAAACAAACATACAAAGATCCGTGTGCTAATCAAGGACTACGTAATGGAATGCAGGCAAAGCTGAGCTATTTTCACTCGGATTAAGTCCGAATTATCTGGAAGTTTTTCTGGCTGCTACATTCAACTCTGTAGCAGCAAAATGAGTACTCATTCTTTTGTTTAATGGTGGTTTTGGTTTTTTAGGTATATAAATACATTATTCTTAAACCACAACATTTCACATAATTGTTCTAGACAAAATATTACTCACAGACAAAGCATTTTTCTTCTTAAAATTGTGATTCTTGTCGTTCAATGAAAGTAAATCTTAAATAAATTTAAAATAATATCTGTATGATGATAAAAATAAAACGCAGAGTATTTTGGTCACGTTACTTCAGAGGATTTATTTTCTCGATCTGATTTTTATTAAGTCTTGAATAATTGCTTGCTTTGATAAGTTTTGTAGGATTAATTACATAACATGATTACTTTTTAATTTCATCTCCTGCGGCATTACTAATTTAGAATATATGACATTTCCATTTTTTTAATTATATTCATATTATTCATAACTGGATTGTTTCCTAGAAAGGACCGAGTTGCATTTATCGGTGAAATTTATGGTTTTGTAATTAGATTTCTGTGTTATAATATACAAGACCCCGATTTCAAAATATTTATAATATACTTAGAATACAATTCAGTAAAACCTTTCAGTAAAAATTTTATATTCTTTTCATATAACTATTCTAGTCTATCTTAGCCTACAAATAACTGGTAGACCACATAGGACGTAAATTATTTCGTTATTGGCAAAGTCATTATTTTTATACATATCATGTAATATCAATACATTAATAACAAAGAAAAACAAACATTTTCGCAGATAATGTGGCATACTTGAAATATTAATTGGTTGTTATCTCTGGCATTTCAAACAAAAGCAATATTCCCTTCGTGTTTAATTATAAACAGCCGGTAAACATTCTATTCATAAATGCCGTGATTTGAGCATTGCTTTCATTGAATATTTAGATTTTAATCCCTGGAGATTCACTTACACAAACACTATGCAATGTGCTTTACTGCGTTAACCAGTAAAATGCACCACGAGTGTGCAAACGCAATGATAATATAAGTTATCAACGGTAGGCCTTACAGATACTCCCTTAAGTTGAATTAACGCTGTAAGAGGCGACGCATCACCAAGGCAACATGCTTTATTATTATAGATAACCGTGATATCAATAAATTTAAAGCGACCTCTTTTACGTTTGGTTGTAGTTTACGAGATTACGAAAGGAGTGCCAGGCATTTGTGAAGCAATCCTTACAACAATTTATGAGCTTGAATGCCAACGCGTGCATTCATGAATAATCAAAAGAAAATCCAATTTCAGCATGGGTTCCCATCGTAGCCCATTGTTCTTGTTTTGAAAGTTAACATTTGTGGATTGTAGTCTAAGGGAATCCTAAGAGAAAAACAACTTGATTCCTTGGCGAAAGCTTTAAGAGGAAGAGACTACGGAAATCATGTGTTTGTTTTCTAAAGCTCCTTTCACGGAGATCGGAAGCGAGAATGGGTAATAAGAGGCATTCAAAACAAAACAAACCTTGGGGCTCCGACGAAGTAGTTTTTATTAATTTAATTTTTCGAGAGATGTCGTACGTTTGTGACCTCCTTTAATTTTATTTTTCGTAGCGCAATCGCAGAATCCCTTTGCCGTTCATTTACGAGGAAAAATAAAAATTTATTGTGAAAATGAAAAAAATCGGAAAGTAACAGCTGCTCGCGAAATGTAATTAAAATGCAAAAGAGTATCGAAAAATGGCAAAAATCGTATATGTGCAAAATGCAAAACAATCGATCGGAAAACTTTCACCACAGAGGATGCTCAGATTCAATCAGTAGGGCGGGTTGATATTTAAATCAGTGATGCAAGGATAAATCTTAAAATGCTGAGAGAAATTACGGTAAATTCAATCAAAAGGTATTTTTATTCTCTTACATATTATCTTTTGTCTTGTTATAATTGTTTTGTAATATTATAGGCAATATTGTAACTTTTAGTTTTATAAATTTTTAATTGCATATTGTATATAGTAATTACTTTTATGCATTAATTGTATGAATTTAATTGTAAATTATATGATGTACTGCCTTTGGGAGGTTTTTGGGGGTTTTACTCTCAACTAGGGTGAGTACCAGGCAGGGTAATGTATTTTCTTCTCCTAAGAAAAGATGACTACCACCTGGCTTAGAGCCTACTTGTAGTCCTTATAATCAAATACATAAATAAATAAATAAATATTACAATCTGTCATCGTTAGCCAAATCTTGAAATATCGATACAAGTAATGAGGTATACTATAAATTTCATAAACATGTTATTGATTATATCACGTGTTAGTAAATAAAAATTATTTTACCTATAATTACCTATTATTAAGGGCGCTAAGATTTTTCGTCGTCAATTGAGACTCACAATCAGCAAAATATGGTTCCAGTTATTTGAAAGGATTAAGAGATCATGATGACGTAAAACTTGAGGAAGACATTTCCAAACCAAAAGATGACCGCGGATATCTAAACTCAGTAACTGTACCAACAGGGAACATAGGATATTCTATATCTTAAGAGGCATCTTAATAATAAAATTAAACACCATGTGCAAAAGGAAAAGAGCTAAACGTTACGTTAAAAAAAAGAAAAATAACTTTTAATGTACCGCATTACGGCAACGAATCAGTTTTCGATACGAGCAAACCACTACCTCATTTCGTAACAATGTGGTTTTTCAACGCTTTTTGGTCTTTTGCGCTGTAGTATATATACTTCAAAAATGCCCAGCTAGATTTATCGCCTTCGGTCGCGACCTCGGAGACTCTTGCCCCCGGTTTACGGAGCGACCTTCCCCTCAACACTCTAACCTCACACTCCAACGCCGCCAAATCGTTATCCCATCATCTCTGTGTTTTCCCCTCATACGTACGAGTTTTTAATCATCGATGCTCGTTCATTTATTCCTCACCAACATGTGCATGGGAGAGATAACGAAGTCGAAATGTCCGGAATCTATGTTTTTTCTCATCTGGATTAAAGAATGGGCCGGGAAGCTATTCGGTGATCACTTTTTGCATCGCGTTGTGGAATGCTTGATTGCATTTTTTTATTTCCACGCGTGGAAAGCATGCAGTACCATCGCGTACATAATTTACATATTCCCCAATTCCATAACGTACTCATCCCGAAATGAGCGTTCGCTAGAGGTTTGAATATATATTTTATGTGTGCTTAAAGTAAAGTAGGTCATTTGTATCTCCAGCAGTTAAATTTGGTACTTTCGAAGCAGTAACATGTGATAGATTGCATTTTTTTCGCTGAATTGCCATATGCCTTGGATTTCATAAATGTTCAGCCGCACGCTTCTAAAAATGTTCATTCCTCTGCTTAAAATAGCTAGGGAAAAAATTCAACAGAGAATCAACATCAAAATTAGGTATTTGTAGAAACAAAAGTAACTGTATAAGTATTTGACAGCTAAGACCATTTCGTACATGGACCGGAACCGAACCAATCGAACCAGTGACCGCTTTCATCAAATCCCTTCGATTTGCCCGCTTGTCTATCGGGAGCACAAGAATAGGCAATGTATCTTGGCTAGTAGAAAGATGATAGCTATTTTATTATAATTTTATGTAATCGCAATAATTCATATATTTTGAGATAATTAAAATATTTTGACGGTATCTACAGTTTTTATAATAGTAAATAAAGGAAAAGTTGGAGATCGGATTCTTGCTAATTCTAAACCCATTCATAAAAAGCATTCTTCCTTTATTGGGGTCAGAGATTTTTATCACTAGAGAAGGTCAGCATATCTCTTATATATCTTAATTCAAACACTTGGTGTTCGATTTAAGTAAAATAAAACATCTCATGCAAAAGAGTTTTAACTATGAAAGAACAATATAAAATACAGAGTAAGAAAAGTTTGAAATAAACTGAATGTAAAACTAGAGGACCTATTCAAACGTTCGTGAGTGCTCATCATATCCTTCTTCCTCGAAATACAGTAATGTTTGAGTAGCTGTTTGAGGCTGTGAGAGATGAAAATTAATCATGACAAACAGGAAGAAACACACAGTATAATTTCCACACGATAGATTCAACTTGAGATAGGATTCTTCGCTATGCAATATCATGAGCAGCGAAGTTGAAATCACGCGTAGTTTTAATAGGTGCTGCAAAGAAGGGAATACTGGCCACTAATAAAATCCTCCTTGTGGAAATAATGAGTATTCTCTCAGAGCATATAGTAATAAATCGTTTCAGAATTCAGCGATCCATTGACTATGGGAATATCAAAGAAAGGAAATATTTTCCCCCAAAGATTTTTAAAACAAAATGAATTCCATAGAACATAAGTTCTATTAAAGAGGAGTCTTTACTTACAAAACTTGTTCGAATTCCACCATACAATTTCAAAAAAGTTGATCGGTTACGCCGCAAATTCTGATGATGGTATGGTTTGCGCCTGAGTCGCTGTCAACTTGTTTGTGTTTGTATTGTGGAATTTGCACAAGTATTGTTAGTAAAGACTTTTTTAAATGATTTTCCACCAAGTATCGTGCAGTAATTAACATTAGGCCTTTCTTCATGGAAAAATTTTATGGTTAAAATAGATTTTATGATAAATCTTTCCTGGAAAGTGGACTGTTTGTGTAAATTTTTATCACTCCTAATGCTATTGTAGCCAACAGAACGAGTTGTAGCGTACGAGTACGACAGAGTGTTTCATTCATTCATCATATTAAAATTCTATTGGGCTTAATATACCAGATTAATTCTAAATAATTAATTTGATATCGTTTGATGTATATCTAAATTATACGAATACTATAAATTAACATAAGATGTTATTAATCAAAAGGATGAGGATTAGCCCCGACCTTTGCCCAGGAGTATCGATTCATTCTAAACCTGAAATTGGCGATTTCCATTAGCGAAACGAATATAAGCAATCCGATAATTCTAAGAATGGACTTATCAAAATAAAGCGAGCCCTTTCAATTCCATCTCCCCGTTGATTTCTGCCCTCCCCTCTCTTCCACCTCAGCCCCATCCCGCCGCTCAGAAAGTGACGAGCAATTTCTTCCTAAGGAGGATATCAAAATTTGACAGGATTTTCATCGTTGTCAAAGTTAAGCGGTGTGATGGAAAGCCATTGAAACGCGAGAGACCCCCAGCGAAAATAGGACTACGCTTGAGCGTACATCAAAAGAAGATCTCATTTCCTTGAAACCTCCGGTCGGGAGTAACATCTCTTTCGGATTTTCCTTCACCATCAGAATGCCGGCTGCTGGTGGGATTCTCCTCGGTGTTGATTTAAGCTTTCAGGAATTTCGAGGCCGCAATTTTCTGAAATATTTCGTCCTTCTGCCTACAGGCTCTCGAATATTAAATTTAAAATATTCAATTTTCGCCGAAAGCGTCGCTAAGAGCAACGAACCGTCTAAAAATGTAGGAAATTCTTCACGGGTTCTCAACCGGGTCAGTTTGTGGGTAAAAATCGACGTTTCGGCAACAACCACAGTTTAATTTACAAGAAAGGAATGATTTCAAAATGACAACTCTTGGATGCTACAGAAACGTCGGTTTTTACTAGCGAACTGACCCGGTTGGGAGTCCGTGAAAAATTTCCGAGAAGGCAGGATTTCTTGCCTTAAAATGGCAACTGTGGCTATTGCCGAAACGTCGATTTTTACCAAGGAACTAACCCTGTTTGGAGCTCATGAAGAACTTCCGAGAACGATTCACTGGTAATACACAAGGCTTTTCTCCATCGAAAAATGTTGAGGTTGAAATAGATTAGATGATAAATCTCTTGTAGATAGTAGACCGTTTGCGTAAAGGTTTATTTCACGTTAGGGTATTGAAGCTAACAGAACCATAGGGTGCGGATGTCATTGAGTGAGTATAACTGACACATTGGAATGCAGTTTCAATTTGAAGCCGATTTCGTGCTAAAATCATCGCTACCTCATGCTCTCACTTAGATTATTCGAAACTCCACCACGGAAACTCTTCAGAGCCAGCGCGTGAAGATATTTTAAATTCCTTCCTGAGTCGATCGCATTTTAATTGCTGGTTACACGCGATTCTAGTTATGAAGTTGAGATGAATTATTCCTTGCGGTTCCGAATGAGGTCATGCAGAATGAAGCAAGAATTTTCATTGAGATCCCAAATGGGGGAAAGTTGGATCGATAAAAGGAGCGAAAATGGGAAACAACTTGTTGGAGAAACATGAATTGGAATCTTTTATACAGAGAATTTCACATTTAATGATGCTTGAAGGAAAAAGAAAAGCTAAAAGATGTATTCTGTAAGAACTATGAGGTCTTTATCTATGAGAGCTTGAGACTGAGAAGTCTTTTCTTCCTTTTCACCTTTCGTCAATTATATCACAAAAATAAGTTTTGCGTAGTTGAATAAGGATAGAGAGGAAAACTTAAGAAGGAGTGGATGGAAAGAAAACTTAAGGTGATATCTTATGAAATAAGATCCAATGCAGATAAACACCCAATAAGAAGGGGAGGAGTGTAAAACTTGCGCAAACCTGCAGATAGTACAAGCTAAATGATATAAAAGAAAGCTGTGTATAACACTGAAATTAGAAAAGCAAAATAAAAAAACAAACAAAACAAAATATTTCTAGGGAAGAGATGAATGAATGATATGTACAAGAGTTGGTAAGAAAATAACCAGATTGAATTCAAAGCTTTTCATGTATCATATTTCACATTTGGAACATTTTCAGCATCGACGTACATCCTTATTAGGTCTCTACTCCATAAGAATTTCCCATTCTTGAAAGCAGGAATCGTCTTCTTTTATATCAATCTCCATCGTCGACGCTTTTCCGTTCGCTGCATTCACTGACTCAAAATGATTCTTCTTGAACACAGTCTAAGCATTTCCTCAGTCACATCGTCTCTAGCGCCCGTCGCATTTCCTTTAGCCGCATCTCAAAAAGTGATGCTGAATGCACGCTCAAAATGTGTTTCTCTCGATGAAGTTTAGACTCTTTTATTTTCCGGAATCGCGGTGAGCGATATTCAGGCGATTAGGAAGGGTGCTCCATCTCAGGAAGTTGATTGATAGTGATTTGAGTCCTGCTGCATCGAGATCCATGAACGATTTTTCCATATACCAGGTACCTTTTACCCAGACAATTTCCTAAAATATTTCGACTTTTTGATAGTTGACCTCTCTGTGTTATAATTCGTTCTTTTTATTTATTCATTCATTTAATCATTACATAATTTATTTATTCAATTATTGTCAATTTTTATTTATTTATTATTTATTCATAATTCATTTATTTATTACATAGTTTTCGTTTATTTCTCTAAAATATTTGTAGACCGCTCTTGCGATTTCTAGGCGCTCTTGGTATTACATACAACCCATACGAGTATCACATTGTACGTCTTCTTCTCTCATCACTTGACATATTTGACACTCTCGAAAGGTCGAAACAAAAACTAGTTACTTCTTAAAACTTCTTGAAACACATTGAAGGCTTCTATTGCGGGTATTCTAAGTTGTCGGGAAAATATCTCACTGACACGTTTCCTCCGCAATGACACTAAACATTTCTCCAACGCATAGCAGATATACTGCGAACCTATTCAAATTAATGCTGTAGACGAATGTACTACCAAGCCGCCTTTCAAATAGAAGAGTAGGAATACGAAGCATTTAAGATCAAAACATTGCCATTGCCAATCATGTGGAATAAATAACGCAGACGCTCGAAAATCGGTCCGGCTATTTCCTAGTTATGAATATCTTCAATTTCCGATAGTTTTGTTAGTACATCGGCATGCATCACAAACATTCGGAGAGATCACAGATTTGAGGGAAATAAGAAGAAGCGATCTCTAGAAAAAATGTTCTCTGCAGTTCAGTTTCAAATCTTCTTTTCTCAGACCACATAATTAACTTTTAGACAGCCTTTTCGTCCCTCGGTGACCTTCAAATCCTAATATTTTAAGCCTTCATTTACTAGACGTTAAGTCGGGGATGATGCCTTTCATTTTATATATTTATGCATATATTAATCTATATATTTATATATATATATTCATACGTATATTTACACTTAAATCTATATGTATTTAAACTTTTTGTTTATTCTAATCGTTTATTCTAATCGGGAGCGATAAATGATGGAAAACTGACTGAGTTAATACTAAGATGAATACTATGAAAATTAATATATATTGGAGCCGACAATGAAAGGATACTAGTATTTAACTCTGTTTTATCCGAGAAGAGAGATAATGACCCAAACGTTGATCTATGGATAGTTAAATAAAGGGTTCGATAAAAGCCAGGCAATGTTTCAGCAAATAAATGAGATTATGAATCATAGAATGGCTTTTATTCTAAGAAATGAACCGGGAATAGAGAAAAGTAATACCGAAGTAACTTTAAATCACGCGATTTAGCGAAAAACATTTTTTAACTGCGTGACAATATGTACACATTAATACACCTATGTGTATATATGTGTGTGTTTACTTTCAATTATGCCCTAATACTGCATCATGTTTTCATCTTGCTGCTGTCATGAATGAAACAAACGGAGCTTGATTCCACCTAATCACAACAAATAATAACCTTCTCTTCTCGGCCCAAACGGAGTTACCTTCAAAGGAAATTCAGGTGACCCTGAGCCAAAACTTCTTGAAACCGGGCGACCCTAAGCCCTCTACGCAAGCTTTCAGCGTGTTATAATCGTTAAGTGCCGACGAGTTTCTTATAGTTATAATACTCTCCATTTTCTGAAGTTTCGAGTAAAAACAAAGTTCATTCTATATAAACCACTTGACCGCCGGTCTTTGCTTCACCCATCTCCTACTTTCACCACTTCAATACAACGAAACTTATTCCTTTGCATTCTTCCTCATCCTACTGACGAGCCTATTCCCGTGAGGCTTTTCAGCGTCTATCGAGTTAATGAACTATTGGAACCAAATCCCAAATATCCGGAGCTTCTCAATCTTCACACGTTTAGTGAAAAACCCAGTATGATTCTCAATATTTGAGTTGATTAGGGGCTTTATATATACTTTTTATAGCAGCTTATACTATACTTTTTCAAGAATAAATTTTAACTATACATACATTAGCGTTATTTACATAAATCGTTCGTATACTATGACAAAGAATTGTTAGGAAAACACTTTTAAACGAAATCAGAAGTTTCCTCTTTGATTGGTGATGGTTTTCATTATTGAAATTTCAACTTTTAGTTCGAATGTTTTGACTAATTATCATATTTAGTTGTTTTTGTCGTCATTGAAGATGTAGATAAAGTGTTGCATCTACGGACACAAAAGCAGTGAGCGGATAAAGCCCTAATCAGTCAGCGCGAAATCCGTTTTGAGTGGGAACCTTGTTTATTGAACGGAGTGAGCCGGAAAATGCTTATTTTCATTCAAAATATCACAAAAAATGACATTTACTCCAGATTGGGAATTCAAAGAGCTAAGCTGAGCGCTAATAAATCTATACGTACATACAATGTATAAATAACAAGGGCTCATTAAAAAAGCATATACGTTTCCTTCGTGCATAAATTATTTTATTTGATGAAAGATAGCTCTACTTCCTAATTTTAATTTCGAGATTTGTACGATAAGTGGCAAATTGTAATTTCATCAAAGAAAGATACATCAGAAAATTAGATGTGCCTACGAAGTAGTATAGTTTAACAGACTTGCAAAACCCATCTAGCATCCAACTGCTTAATATGAAGCGAAAATAATGAGTTTCCGTTGATTATTATTATTCTATATGTCGTATTCTCTACTGTAATTAGATACCACAGCTCTATTAAAAATGCAGCCGTTGACATAGAGTTAATTACAAGGTAGGACACTACCAAATCGTTGATAATTGGGGTATTGTTGCATCAATTTAGGACCGAGGGCAATCTCGATTTTTTTGCTGATTTATTAGATTTCAAACTATGAGTAAAGAGAATATAAAAAACGACGATTAGTACACGCTTAAATGAAAGAGCGATTGAATGTTTATCATATTCAAATATTGGTTATGGTTATCTGGGGGTTATACCGTTACTTTTTTTCAGTTAGAAATTTGGAGGGTCTCCATCCTAATTCGGACCCTTAGCTCACCTTTGCAGCTCAGGAGCGCACGGCCGTCACAGCAGGGGGGGTCATAAAAAACTGACCGCGTGGAATACGATTAAAAAAGTTATAAACAATTCAAATGAGGAACAATTTATTGTCTTCATCGTCTCAATAGGCCAAAGAGATATACAAGCGTCTTTTGATCGACGTTCTACGATGAAAGTTAAGATGTTTCGTGATTTTGCAAGAATTGCTTAGCAAAAATCTAGAAATCCTTCCCCCTAACCCAACCCATCCCCGGGGCAACGTTGCCGTGCATCAACGGGTCATTTCTAGCAAAATCACGAAAAATCTTAATTTTCATCGTAGAACGTCGGTCAAAATACGCTTGTATATCTCTTTGGACTAGTAAGACGACGAAGACAATAAATTGTTGCTCATTTGAATTGTTTATAAATTTTTAAATCGTATTTCAAGTGGTCATGTTTTTTATGCCCCCCTGCAGTGGCGGCCGGGCGCTCCCGAGCTGCGAAATCGAGCTAAGGGACCGGATTAGGACGGCGACCCTTCAAATTTCTACCTGAAAAAAGTAACAGTGGAACCCCCAGATAACTACCATTAACCCAAATATTCCTTATATGTTTTTCAATAAAAGAGAGCTATTCGAATTCCTTAACCAATACGTTGATATTTACAAGGTATGAATGATTAAATGTTCGAGAAAAAATTAATCCCATTTTTGTCGATGTTGGAAAAATGTCAAAATATCGTAATCAGAGTATATTTGAATCTCACAGAAAAATATTTTTTTAAATATCTAACAAAGAAAGTTGTCAAGATTTAAGAATTTAAATTTTAATCTCAGATGTTCGTATTTAACTGTCTCATTCCTTTCGACTTATATCCCGGTATTTATTTCCGCTCGACTTAGCTCAGTCCCACGGGCACCCGCCTCCAACGTCTTCGGGGAAATTCTCCGTTAGCTTTCCAACAGATTGAAAAATAATTCTTCTGCGGTGTAATTGCGTTTGCTTTTCCCAGAGAGGTTATAGAAAGTGGGAAGGAGTCTTTCAACTGCTAGATTCACACGTGCCGTTCTACCACCTACTCATTTATTTTAATAGACTATAATAGTTCGACCTCGATTTTGCGGTAATTCATCGAAATTGAAAAAATCCAATTTATCAAAATAAAAACCGAATGCGAAATCTTTACAGTAACCACATATCTTTTATTTCCACTACCAAAGCTTAGACCATCAGTAGATGACGGTGTCTCAAAGGGTCGTACAACTTAGGGCGTGAAAATAAAACATAAGTGGCGACGTTATTGTTTCCCCTTTATTTCTACGCTTATTTTAATAACGATCCATTAAATGTCAAATAATTTGGTATATTTTGAGCACACATGGATGTATAAATAGATGCAGGGGTGGCTATGACTTTTCTAAAACTTCCTCTCCCATTCAGGCTGGAGAAGGCAATTTGATGATAATCCTGATTTTCACACTACACGCAGCAGTACTAAAAGTTATTTAGTCCACTTTTCAGACTAAAAATTTAGAGGAACGTACAAAGGAAATTTTTAAAGACATGACGGTATGAAATATGACTTGTTGGAACTCCCAAATATATATACTACTTTCGTTTTTTTTTCTCTGTGAATAAAGCAACTAGCTAATATTTTTCGTGATTTTTTTTGATCATCTGATTATGTAAATTTGACTGATGAGGTTAAGGGGACCTTTATGTTCAGCATCGTCAAGAAAAGGTCGTATAGAAATAATAGTAAGAATGTATAATATAATAATATAGATAATTTACATAGGCCACTGATTTTCTTAAATCGTAGATGGCATTCAAACACGAGTTATTTCCTTTCACCGAAATACGGTATATTGTGTAAAAATATGGATAATCATATATACGTATGTGAGTTTGTGTGGGTAGGAAAACAGAAATAATAAAGAAGTATTTGAATGAAAGCAGTTCAAAAATGCGAAAACGGTCTGCATAGATTTCAGTCAGCCACTAACGTTTCCAAAAGGTTTTAGAGCTATCGTAAAATTTCTAAAGCATGAACGTGAAGGACTGCCCAACATACCAAGGAAAATGTAATAAAAAAGAGCCCTTTAGATGGAATGAAATTCTCCATAACTGCACGGAATTCCATATCAAAATGTTAAGTACTTTCTCAAATTGCAAAGAAATGAAAAAAGTCATTCATGGGCATAAATTTGATTCATATAAAGTAGGGAAGATTAGAAGCAAAATCATTTAATAAAATAATAATATGCGCTTAATAGTATATAAATGATTTGATATAATGATGATTAATAATAACATATATGATAAGAACAGCCAATGAATACATTTCCTAAAAAAGAATAATTATAATTTCATAACAAAAATAGGGTGATAATTTGAAGAGATCTGGAATTATTTCCAGCAATCATTCAATCTGGCGCAGTATTTATGAATATCAATGATTTAAAATGTTGATAATCTTTAAAAGAAGGATGAATTTTGCGATAGCAATTAATCTGGAAAGGGACTGCGAAAGCCGCACACGTTGTTACCCCACAATTGAAATTGTGCCGGAGTTTACTCTAACGGATTTAATCTCGGCAAGTAAACTCGCAATTTTCTTCCGTATTAGCTTAGCTACGATGGCTAATATAATAAGAAGATTAAAATGGCTGTTCAAGAGGAAAAAGGTGCTTATACTTTTCTACTTTAAATATCCCATACAATTGCTAACAGCTCTACCCACTAATTTATGCCAAAACCCGCTACAAATGAATTCTTGATAGAATTATGGAATTTGACATGTGATATGTATGAGACTTGTAGCAGTTAACTCGATTCCACGAGGAATTAGGTTATTAAAGGGCATATTCTACTTTGAAATTCCCTAAGGAGTGGTACGAAGACCCTCATTTACGTCCTTTTCAGCTCATATGACATTTAATCATGAGCCATAAACGTATAATATCGGAAAAATTGCATAAAGTTATTCGTTTTCTACTCTAATAGAAAAATATCCAAGTTTCCCGGAGTAATCCAATCTCTTGTTAAAATATTGTTCTGAAATGAAGGAAAATAACTTTGTTATATTTATTTTTTCGATAATATATCATTGAATAATAAAAAGGGATCGAGAATTATAAGAGACTTGGGCACAGACAAAGTCGGCCATAACAGTGGGCAATAGCAGGAAAGCCGAGGTTATGAGTGGGTTTGACGTTTATGAGAGTATCATTATAAGGGGCGGAATCCTTCGTCTATGTTTCCATCGAAAGAAATACAGTTAAATGGCACGCCCAATAATGTTATACGTATATATGTGTAGACAAATCCCACTTTGACCATTTCCTTATTTTTATTCATTGTGGGCGCATTCAAGTAAACATAAAAGTATCAGGTGTTAGGAAGTAGGTATTCCGGAAATACTTTTTACGATATAAATGTTCAGATTAATTTAACACAAATTGTTTCATAAATTAAACAATTTTTACTGATAGTATTTCCGTCCATAATTCCATCCTAAGATGCATACGCTTTTTATTAATCAATTTGTTTCTATTAGTTTAGATATTATAGCGATAATACTAAAGCGATAATAGTGGTAAAAATGGAATTATTTTCTCTAATATTATTATAAAACATATTTCATAAGAATACAAATGAATTTATCTTGAAAAAAGGCCTTTTTTTTAAATGGATATCTTTAATGAATCTATATGAAATAGATACCTGCAATAATAATTGCCCGAAGCCAATATATCTTGGTCTTGCCCTAACTGCCCGCAGTAATTGAATTCCCAGTATCTTTATTCGATTTGCTTTATTGAAGAAAAAACTAAATTTTCAAAGAAGTAAGTATATATTTACTTACCTTTATAGGGCATATAAAACTGACCAAAACTATAAATGAAACCACAGAAATGTACACTCCTGGCCAAAATTAACGCAGCACCTCCCTAGGGATCCTTACGGCCGGTGCTGCGTTAATTTTGGCCAGGAGTGTACCTCCACTAAATGAAATTTGTCACTAATTTTCTTTGAGATTCAATTTATCACCAGTTATTATTCAATTGTGAAGCGAAAGATAGTCGATTTTGGCAAAATCACACACTCGGTCACTGTATTCCACCATAACTCTTTATTATCCCTAGATTGACGAAGCTATACCCAATTGGCGGAACTTTGAGAACTTTCTCTAGATGAAGGGCATGCAAACTTTTACTTTCGGTGGACCATATTAATTAGCATGCACGGGATTAATTACTCTCTACGGTATCAATAATTAGACTTCACTAACGACGAATAATACTTGAATTATTTTTATAACAAATTTATCAAATTTCGTTTCTTAAATTTGTTTAATTACAATGATATTTATAGAAAGGGTAGGTAAAAACTGTGTCTTCTTTAGCTGGATATGAAACTTACTTTAAAAACTCGTTTAAAAGTTTCGGAAAATAAAAATCTTCTAAAGAATAAGAGCCATGACGATAGTGGTCATTTGGTTGGACATCCCGTGGTCAGATCTTAACGTAATCGGTCCACGGCTCAATTTTACGCTACCAATAAGTTGTTAATGTTGTTGCCGATTATTCTTTCAATATAATATATGGTAAGTTTGCAAGATATCGTAACTTTCCGAGCCCTCTACTGAAGTTGGTAGATCTCCAAGAGTTGGTAATCACCTTACGAAGCGGGAAGCTAAAGTTGGATGGGCAGAGTAAAAGTCTACATTAAAATTAATTTACTTTTCATTAAGCTAAAGTGAATTTTACGCATAAAGTATAAGAAATGAGCCATCCCAAAGAGGCACGAAATGAAATTGTTTTATTACAAAAATTTAGTAAAAAGACGGTAATGAAGAAAAAACTGTAATTTTCCACACGATTTTTTATTAACAACCGGTTTCGCTACCGGAGCAGCATCTTCTAGACTAGAATATGCAACTCCCGAAACCGGTCGCAATAAAAAATCGTGTGGAAAATTGTAAAGTTTTTTCTTCGTTACTTCATTAAAGAAAGTAATTTCATATTTGAGAAAATGTTAATCTAAGACTATGAATTAATGAATAGCTCCAGTTATATTGTTGAGAAGCTATCTGAGATAAAAGTCCTATGTAAGACTCGTGTCTCAATGGAAGAAAAGCCCCAAGAATATGAAGTATCTAAGATGAATAATTGCAAGAAATAAGTTGAATGGATTGAAGAAACAAAAGAATGATTTAAAAGTAAAGTTGAGGAAAAACGTCGAGGGAGTTGATTAAAAATTAAAAAGGGACGGTTGAAATGAAATTTGGAGAGGATCGAAAGGTAAACTTGGAACGATAAAGTAAAGCATTGAGAAAATTCGAAAGGGATAGTGACCATAAAACTAAGACGACGCCGACGTAATTTGTGATTGAAACTACAGTGAACAATAAATTTTAAGAAATCAGCCTGTAAGGGTGTACCTTCATAATGTCGCGAATGAATGTACGCTAAATTAAAATAGAGTTAATAAAAACAACCACTTTTATTAATAATAAAGAATAAACGTTACAATAATAATTATTCTCTAAGCAAAAAATTAATTATTTTCGGAATTGAGTGTTTAAACTCGCGATATCGCTATGTAGAAATAAGTCTCTGACTTTATTTAAGGTGAAGGTAGTTCCTTTCGGCTGAATATATTATCACAGTGGTTTTTCAATTATATTCAAACTTTCAAGTGAGGATAAACATATAATTCATTAAAACTATATCAGAGATCTTATAATTGGTTTGACAGGCCGAAACACAAATAGAGAAAATCAACCGCGGAAGATCATATTGATGAGGAGCCCATCCTGAGATGAACTTCCGTCAAGTTGTTGGAGTTTGGCAACGATTCCGAATTGGGAAACTTGTTCGAGAATCACAGTTGTTTACATCTGAAATCAAGTCACTTTATCTCCTCTTAGTACTTCTCAACTTATTCAGCTACAAACGGATCGGCACAAAACGGAAGTATTAAATGCGTTTTGATTTCTATTAAAAGAAAATTTAACTGAAAATCGATTGTTTACTTTTAATGATAGTTTCGTTAAGGATTTGGCTAGAATATGGTTTACTAGATGAAACTGCCGTTTAATTAGATGATAAACTTATTTCATAGATTGTAGGACCAAAGAAACATCACGGAAATACGAATTGTATATTTTTGCCAAATCAACGCTATGTGAGCTCTATGGATAGTTAAGATCTATTTAGTAAAATTATAAGTTTAAAAATGCTAGTTTCACGAAACAAAAATAGATTAAATTCGTAAATTCAACTCTTTAACGGTTTGAAAAAACTTTAATTAAGTTTGAATCCTAAAAAGATAAAAAACTGAGAGAATATGAATTTTAAGCAAGAGCCTAATCATCAGATATGATATTATAACTCAAAATATTAACGAAGAAATATACTTAAAATTAATTCACAATGAGATATCTGAGGAATGTAAGGGCATCAATTTTGGTATGGACTTGAACTCCTTGTAAAACTATTTGTTAACTGCAAAGTTAAAGCGAAAAACATTCTAGCTATTCGTTTAATACCTTTTGATAGAAAGCAATTAAAAATATCTCCGATAGGTGGTGTGCATAGTCAGGATTTTATATCTGGAACTCCAATAGACGAACTTGATTTTTGTCTACAGAGTTAAGCTAATACTGAGAATGTTTACGGTATAAAAATGTTTCATCTCACTATTATAATATTCGGACTATTTCCTATCATATGGACACAATCCATATGATTCAAAAACCTATTCGATTCCTCAGATGATTAATTAGAAACGGAATAAGTGACTTCTAAAAATAACTTCTATAAAATATACCAATAATTATCTTTAATAGTTTACTTCTATATTAGTAACTGGAAGGCTATTACATTGGTAATTATGAGTAAAAATTTTACGAATGTGAATTTTAGTGCCTTTAGTTGTACGCATTTTTATGTGAGCTGTCACAGGGTATGGACCTATGTGATTAATAACATTATTATTATCTGACACCATTATAATAGATAATTATAAATAGTCCAGATTTTCAAGAATTAAAAACTTTCTATTTCTTAATTTTATTTCTGTAAAGGTTCAGAAAGATGAAAAATATTACGTGTTACTGTAAAATAATTCCTTTTGGTTGTATCAATTTCTTTGGAGATGTTTCAGTACTTGCACACTCAGGAACGAGATTTATTCGTAATCTGCCCTAGAGATTGAATCAAAGTGAATCACTTTGATAAGGATTCAATCCTCTGCGTTCCAAATTCTTTCCGATCCTATCTCTTCATACGATCTGAAAGAAACCGAAGATTCGTGAACTCTATATCTCACTGTGACTTCTTTTGTAGGTTATCTTTTTATGTTGGAGAGAGAGATAAGGATTGTATCCAGTGATAAAACCAGTATCGTGTGCCCTTCATTCTCAAGTTGAATGAGAATTGAAAGTTTTCGTAAAAAGGAGGAGGGTACCTGTTATGTCGATAATTTAATGGCAAAATCTAAAAACGCGCGATCAAATTTTAACGAAGTCGCAATAGTCCAATTAACGATTTGTAATTTTTTGTCATCATAGGGGATCCATTAAATGAGATCGAATTATCGATTTAATCGATCAATGATCGATCTCGTTCGATCCTTGAGTACCTATCGGACCCATTTACAAGCTAATGATCTAACGAAACAACTGCTGAATATGTTGTATATGTAACACAAGTTGGTGATAATAACTGAGCAAAGTTTCACAAAATATATTTTTTAATGCGACGGACCAGTTTCAACTATAAATAATTACCATCGACCACCCCACCGTAATGGAATTTCACCAAGTAAATGCTTCTCCAATTAATTAAAAAGTCACTATTTATTAAAATTAGTATTAGCCATTGATAATATAATTAGTCTTTGTTTATACTGACTGATGAACTAACAAAACGACTTTTGAAAATGTTGTGATACATCATTTTATGTAAAGTATGAATTGATCTGGGTTCATGAAGGGTAAAATACATAGAAAGAGTTGGTGTACACATATTTTCTTTAAATTAGGTATTTTCTTCTTCGTTCGGAAGCAGTTTAACAGTGATATTGGAGGTAGTGACGAACAATAATTGAGTGCTGCTGTTGATTTTACTTCCCATTTTTTCGCCCCCAGCTTACACTTGCGAAGAACGATCCAAAGCACTCCAAATCGGTTGTTCAAATATCTGTTAACCTAAAGAAATATTTTAAAAAGAAAACATGCAAGAATAACAATTTGTAATGAAATAACAAGGTCCGAATCAATTCTAGGATTATATTTTCCTAGGCAAAAAATATATGAATCAAACAACATAAGTTAACGTAGCTGTTGCTGTAATATATGAGAGTTTATTTGTCTAAAACATTTATCTTCGTATTTTCTATTCTATTCATCTATTTACATTTTTAGACGTAAAAACAAGGTAAAGTAATATTCATGTTCGAATTTTCCAAGCTTGCATGTTTTTAAACTCTACTAAGTTCGTAATAATATAAATCGACTTAAATAGGATAAGCATTACCCTCAGTTGTCCAAATTTGCTCATAAAGACTTCACTGGTCTTCAAAATGTACATACTTCATAGTGTAAGAAAAATATTCATAAGATGTTATACCTCAAATATAATTCAAATGAGAATAGCGTTTAATGATCCAGGGCGAATAAATATTAAATTTGTTTTTCCATTTCAGAAACTTCGGTATAAAGATTAAAACCTCCAGAAAAGATGTAAGGATACCGAATATATAAAATTGTAGTGAGTTGAAACCCATACTTCATATGTTATGCATACGAAATGGGTATCATTCAAACTTCGTCTCTCAAAACAATCGTGAGAGATCCTACTCATACTTGACATTTGATGCATATTTACTTGAATATTCCCTTATTTTGAACTCCCAATATGGGAGAATAATTACCGGGTATGCTGAATCATTAAATAAACAAAACTGCATAAATATTTGGATCTTGTACCTTCTTGCATCTCACCACAAGGATCCCCTAATAAGTACTTTCAATTGAGAAAAAGGAAAATTTTAGAGTCATGAAGCGCTAAAAAAGAGTCAAAGAGCGAATCAAAACTACTTTGATAGACCCCTCATCAAATACAAACATGAAAAGAAAATTTTTTGATGAGAATTGGAGCTATTTAAGGTAGTTTGGTATCATTTTATTATTACTTTATAGAAGAACAAAATATTTCCTAACAAATATAGCGCAACGAAAAAAATGTACGAAAAGATCTCTTGCTATGTTATTGTAATTATATAAGAACAAAGATGATATTAACCTGGGAGCTTTAATTTTATTGACAATATGAAAATGCTTAAATAAAAGCTAATAATAGAAAAACATATTTTACAAGAGAATATAGAATACCTTTGTAAATTAATAATACCGAGGAGAGGATAATAAATTATCCATAATGTAAAGGGTACGACAATTTGGAGAAAACGTAATACAACTGTGGAAAAAGGCTCTTTCAGAAAAAAAGTAGTTGAAATGATTCAATTATTCTATGAATAATAAAAGGTCTTCCAATTACGTACTTACATTGCAATACCATAACCTCCACTTATTTGTATGACGATTTCCTAATTAAAATCATTAGCATTGGTTTTTCAGTGCCTCATGAATTCACATGTTTTTTCGTTTTTTTTTATGTCTAAAAGTTTGGGTTTGAACGAAATGTCTCAAGGAAGAAACTCAGTGCTATTTTTCCCAAAGATTTGGCTAATTAGCTTTAAAGTTAAGAAAGAAGAAGAATAGAAATATAGCAATTAAACTCAGAGTAACTGCTAGTACTAAATTACTTCTATTAACAGCATTTTTATTTTATTATCATTAATTTTAATAAAATCATAAGACAATCTTCCTTCTGTGAATAGCAGAAAATCAGAGATTGTACTCCTGAGAAAGTCGCATTGCGGGAAATGACGTTGAATTTGAGGATTTTTTATAACAAACTGCATGGGTATTGCCATGATCATATTCCTTCAACAACAGTTTTTTTATAAACATTTTTTCCTCTTGATAATTATCTGGGAATGATGGCATAACATTCTTTGGCCAATTTTACAAAATCCAGCCAGGGCCACTCTCACCTCAAGACCTTGCCTCGGGACGCTTCCCAATTTATTAATTACATCGAATCCGCATTCAATTATTCTGTCTTTGTTTTCTGATAGGACCATTAAGTTAGATATTACGGATTGAATGGGTTTCACCCTGTGCCTTAAAAATGCTTATATGGATCCTCGATATTTTTTAATAATTTGATGTAATATATTAAATTCTAGTCCCGACCTTTTGTATCAATATTGCATAAGCTTCGTAGGTCCTCTATAATTGATTCCATTCACCAGGATGAATTGAACTACAATTGCTTCGAGTCATCAATTTCAGCTTCATTGCGGGATTTTAATGTGACTGTAATTAGAAAACACTAAAAGCGGATATGAGTCGAAAGCATTTCCAGCAATTCTTACTCTGTATACTTCTGATCACCTGGCGTATTGTTGGTTAACATATTCTTACAACCATATAGAAAGGCAAAAAACATGGATTTCAGGCAAACAAAAAACGGTCATAGCGTACTATATAAAGTAAATTTCATAGCAAGTCACGGATTTGTCCTAGCCAGAGGGTATTCTCCGTGGGTCAACGGTAACCTTGTAATTATCGTGGACTCGTAGTCAGCGTATCGATTCTAACACCTACATAATGACTTTTATAGACCGTATTTCGTACTAGTAAAAAAGGGCACTTAATAAAGAAAAAGTCTTATATGCATTTCTGAATGAGGAGACGAGGAATCGGAAATATTTCTACTGTAAATCAACTTTTAATTCATCCATATGATAGTGCAATATGTCGTTATGTGGAGTCGCAACATCCAATAAATGGAATTTATATTTCATCTTTCTTCACATAAGTAAAATTATCGTCCTCTTAAGGCCATTGAAACATATATCGGAGATAAATCTGCCAAAAAGAAATTTTAAAAGGATAAGTTTCCACGAAAATGTAACCCATCTAAAATTATGTAATATAGCAATTTTCACTCAAGATAAAAGAAGTCTAAAAATAGCTTATCCTGTATGAGATATATTTTAAATATTGTAAATAGTGTAAAAGAATGTGAAGTAGTTTGTCGAAAATGATGACACAAAACTTCATTACCTTTAGATAATTTCATGTCCATCGGTAAGCATTAAGTAAAGATTTTAAATAAATATATACTTGTAAACAGGAATCACCTATCAATTTAGCCGAGTACAAAAGGCCCCAAGACACCATAAATTACTTTCCCGAGGTAAAATTAAGTTTTCGTAATCATTATTACTAATGTGCTCTATAGCACAGGAATTTATTTCTTATAGTTCATGCTTTTCCTATCCGAGATGTTATTCTGCTGAACGGAATATATTCATTTGCCATTTGGTACAGGATGGAGAAAAAATGTAAATTTCATTTTCTTTTGTTCCAGTTTTAATCAAGGGTGTGATTAAACGAAAGCTACTGAGATAAGAGTGAATAATTTCACTAATCAAGGTCACTCTATACGGAATACTAAGAAAAGTCTTACTCAAAGAGTCATCTTGCTTCACTTACGTTAAAATGTTCCGCTTCTATCATTCTGGCACAGCGAGTAAAACAATGGCACTCCTCATCCTGCCTAGTAAACCTCATTCCTCTCTGCAATCTCTTAGAAGTTGAGATCAGAGAGGGTGAGGTAACAAACCGGCCTTCGGGTTGAATACTTTACAGACATAGTTCATGTCAATCTTGATGTATTTTTTTCAAAACGAGATAATTGGAGACAAAACTATTTGTGTCAGTAATGTCTTTTTAAATGAATTCAAAATTTGCTACAGCTGACGTTGTTTCTTCCCAACAGGCCATCCGCGCTCAACATCACCAGAATGTTGGTGCAGCCAACCACCACACCCTTCCCCACACCCACCATCTCCGAGCAGTTCCTATGCGGCGCCAACGGGCCCCTGTGCCCTCAACGCCCCCGTCCCACTCTCTCCGTAGACATGGTTTTCAACGAAGGTCACCAGATAGCCATCGCCGTCTATTCAACGCTAATGGTTGTCTCGACTGTCGGAAACATCACCGTCCTCATCACGATTCTCAGGTAAGATTCACCTCTGCGTAACGAACGCGTGTAAGAGAGGATAAATATTTCCTACGTCGGGTTCTTCGTGAAATAATAAAAATGCTTTATTGATTTTAATCCCGTACCTATATGGCTGTGATTTACTTTCTAGTGTCTTATTACAAGTAATTGTCAATTTTTTTCACTATTAATTCTCTTTATTTTTTCCGGTAATATTCAACAATAAATGTTACACAAATTTTCATTACAAACTGTATTTATACTAACTTTTGACATTCAATTACATACTATACATACATAGTTTGTTTTCCCTAAATTGTATTTTTTATGATACCTAATGCATTTATTTTCCTTCTCCTTCTTAGATATTTGATTGACTTATTCTATTTTAATTAAATGCATGAAAATACTCCTAATTTGTAATGCGGTTGGATGATGGAAAAGAAGACCTGTTAGAAATTCATAGAAGTAATGGTTTCTGACTAATATTGAAAAGGATTTAGAATAACTACGCACTATCCAACGAAACACATGCAACAGGACTGTTTTCCTCGATACCCACAAAACCGACATCAAAGTTGCAAACACTGGAACGTGAATGCTTCATTCGTGAATTCGGTAGCAACGTTTCTATCATCAGCAGGTGAATTGGGATTGATGAGGATAAAAATCGACTCTACTATCGAGTTAGCTAGGCATACTAAATGTTGTTTTGCTCCAAGCAAACTTGTCCACAGAAAACGACTTCCTTGACCAAATGATGTAGCAGCGTCGGCGTGCTAGCAGTGAAACAAAAAGAAATTTGGGAAATCCTACTACCTTGAAATTTGATAACATGAATGACATTGCAAGATTCTACGAACTGAAGGCGGAAGTATTGACTTTAATGAAGACCTTACAGTTACTTTCTCATGAAAAAATTATTTCTGAATCAAATATTAGACCCTTGTTTAGAAAGTTAACATTTCTTTTCAGCATCAGCAAAAAGCCTCTACTGGCGTAATTCCCTTTTCATTAAAATTAAATTATTTCTGAAATGAAATTGCACTTCTGGGTTCTCTGTACTTGTTTCCTTTTACTCAGGGTCATAAGTTCATATATACATAAATATGGCTGATGAACCTTTTTCAAAATATCATTTAATAATTTATTTTAATAAGTTAGAATATCGCTGATGAATCTTAAGCCACCTATTCCCAGTAGCATTTCTTCTTAGAATATTTAAATTTATATTATTATATATGTATATATATATATGTATATATATATATATATATATATATATATATATATATATATATATATATATATGTTTATGGAGGTCTTTATATGTATAAATAAATATAATCTATGGAATCATATCAACTGTTTGCCTCCTCCCGCTGCTTCCCTCACCTAATATCCCTAACCCTTCCTACCCTCTCTGACCTTGCTTCCTTATTGGCCATTTTTTTGTATATATTCATTGCAGTTGTGGTCTCTTTACCTGATGATGGACAGAATTGCCTGAAACCGGTCGTGTATTGCATCGGAATCGTGTCGTGTCGAAAATTCCACTTGAGTGGAATTTTCGACATAGTGTTTTTTATTTCTATTCCTATTTATAAAAAAAATTAAAGATCTCTCTTCAATAACGTTTTATCAAAGCATCCAATTTTATTTTAAAATTCTTTAATATAACATTCCAGTCATGGCTGCCGTAAGGATGAACTTTGCCAAATTATTCATAAAGAAACGTAATTCTTTCTTAATCCTTCTTTTATGAAATAAAATACTTAAAAATCAGAAAGCTGTCTAAACTTAATCAGTATTTTTTCAATTCAGGCTATTTACGGTAGTCTTTCATTAAAGATACCGCTAATGAATAAATCTTTGTTTTAGACAGAAAATCTCCCCTTCTCTTAAAATACAAGTCCTCATGGTTTAAAATTTACTTAAAAATCTTTGGGAACACTTCAAGAGATTTACTCCAAATTTTTATCTCTCAGTCCTTCTATAAATCTTTTTTAAGATCTCCTCTTCACGAGTAAAATACTAGGACCGCTACTCTTGGCTATTGCATCTGTGTTGTTAGCAACTTAGAGCTCACGAATACCTTGTGACGGGTAAACATTTATTGAATCCTAAATTGAAACAGAAAATAAATTATGAAACCTTGAGATAAAATTGGAATTTAGGATTTACCTACTTTAAGACTATTTCTTCAGTTCTAGATCTGAGAAAATTACGGAAAATGCTCTTTCAAATATCGAAGGGAAATGGTTCTGAGTAAGTTTGACATTATCAAGGCTTAAATACGGATTTTTAACTTGCTAGATGCATGTTATAATCTATCTTCCACTACCTCAAAATATTTATCTTACTACCCTGCAAGAGGGAGATGCTGGTTCGTGTCCCTGTCACGCCAGATGTAACTCACGCTTGTGTTCTTTGAAAATATTTTTCGAGTTCAAAACTAATCGCGCAAAGTCACCTAATATCATTTTCAAGTTCTCTCAGTTAAAAATGAATCTAGTAAATCCAAAGCTAAGTAAAAAGATTTGAAGTCAAAACTTAAATAAACAAACCGTAGATCCAAACTTAGTCGGAGATAGATTGAAATTAGGAAAAGCACGTGACCGAGGAATGCTGTATGCCATAAGTTTTGAAAATCACTATGGAAAGTTCGTTAATGCTAGCTGCAGTTAATGTTAGTCGCATACATTGGCAAGGGTAAAATACTAAAGAGCAACAACCGCCGGCCTATTCCGTTTTCCTCTTTGTTTACCCTGTGATTGAGGCACCTTTCACTTTTTCAACCGGCAAATGTTGTGTAAATAACCAAAGCAATTTCCCTTCCCATTCTTCTCCATTTGGTGATGATATCAACTTCGTTACAGAAATGAGTAGCCAGGTTCTTTTAGTTAGCTGAGCTTCAGGAGTTGGTTTTTGTGATTTCTGACGAAAGGAGCTTGTGTTTCGGTGTCTTGTGGTCTTTCGGTTCCCGACTTCGACTTTCGCCGAACATTTTCGTCCTCTTCAAAATCCGGATTCGTCTTCTTTTCCATGCATCTACTATCATTACGGGTTGGGAGACTTCTCAAATATTGATTTCAGAAAAGCCTTGTCATCCAATTTCTATAACGAGAATTTTTAAGTTTTAAAATGTGAATGGCTTCTTTGCCAGCATCCACTACCATTACGGCTTAAGAGACTTTTCAAATATTGATTTCTGAAGATTCGTGTTATCCAACTTCAATAAGGAAGCTTTTTAAGCATTAAAATATAAACGGATATCATGGTTTGTTGTTAAATAGAAGTAACTGATAATATAAATCTAGGAGTTTCTTCCCACAAAGAGAGGATTGTAGAATTTACAGCTTTATTTCTGCCATTGAAAATTACACAATTCGAGACTAACGGAGCAAAAGGAATGAGACATTTAGAGAGTTATAATAAAAGAATGATTTTTGGTATAAATTACTTACAATGCACTTGTTTAAGGAATCATCAATGCATACATGACTCACATAGTTAAATCAAGGTATTGGAAATTTCTCCGCAAATTTTGTCTCAACTGATAATTCTTTCTCCATAGCTACACTTTATGCCCACTGAAAACTTGTTACAAAGAGTGTGTAAAAGTATGCTAATTTGAAACTATATTTAGGTGAATTTGTAAACATAATAAAGAATTAATAATCAATTTCTTCCCAGGTATAAGATCGCAATAGGAGTAGGAAAATAGGATTTCCTGGGAAAATAAGAGGGGTGAAAAATTTTAAGAGAAAACACTGGAGAGCAAAGATTTCTATTTCTTTACGTAAAGAATATTTGTTTTATTAGGATATAAGTAAATCTCCATTGAATTATGATAAAAATTTTCGTATTTTTAAAGCTGAAAGAAAATATAACCTTTCATTAAGTCAAAACTATACTATTATAGCTTAATTATTACGACCATATTTATAAGTTATAGAAGATATTGTTTCCTTCTTTAAAATTAACGTACGCACCATGTAGCTGAGTGATCAAAAAATTTAATTCAGATTTTATATTCTTAACCTTTCATCGCGAAAGAAAAAAGAAAATATTGCTTTAATAATCAGAGCCTTTATGAGGTCGAATACCTTATCTTTAAGCTCATCGAGGGTTTTTATCGACCACAAGAATTTCGGAAAAAGAAACAAAGTTAGCGTTTTGTTTCTGATCCTGCATCTGATTTTCGGATGGCAGGATCTCTCAGAAACGATGATGCTAGTGGTACCAAGGTAATCTAAGATTTTTAACTTCAACCACAGAGGAAAAGCTATTGAATAAAGTACCTGATATTAATTTGGATGCAGTCCGATTTCATAAGATCACTCGATTATAGGGGCAACGAATTAATTAAATTTCACCAGGGATATGTTTGTTGAGATTTCGTTTTATCAAATTTAGCAAAAGATATAGAATTATGTATTCAGCTCAACTGAATAATCTGTTTCAGATTAAAATTTCAGCTTTGGTTTGATTTTTTTTGCTATTCATTCCTTTGTTTTTGGTATTTTTGCCTCAAAGTATTAAAGAAATCATTATCAAATTACTACTAAATGGAGAATACAACCAGGCAAAAATACCTTTTATTATTTATTGTTTTTATTCCTTTTAAATTAATCTGAGATTTTATCCCCAACGAGGAAGATTTTTTTCTTATGCATTATTTAATTGAGAAGTGATTCATGCTAAGCCCTTTCCATCATCTCTTTCATTAATAACTACTTTAGGCAGAAAATTTAAAGATTTACAAGTAAATCATCGGGGGAATAGAGGAAATAGTTAATGTTAAACCAATTTGCTCCGTAGAAAAGAACAATTCTACTTCCGAAAGTGAATAAGTTTCTTGGAAGAGAGAGACTTCTCTTCGCTTGAAATATTCATGAGCTCATTTCCTTATTTTTCCGATTTCCATCTTCCAGTAATCTGATTTAAAAAGTTGCTTTTCTATCAAAAGTAACATGTAAGAAACCGAATATATTTTCTGGGCAAAACTTAGTATTTGATTATTGCAGGCGGGCGAATGGAAAGCGACTCACGAGGGTGAATTTAATGCTGTTTCACCTGGCCATCGCAGATCTACTAGTCACGTTCTTAATGATGCCTCTTGAGGTTGGTCTCTTTTTAATTATTTCTGAGAATTCATAATTTAATCTAGCAAAACTTTCCCTTTAACTTTTAATAACTGGTTTACCTCAACGTCAAAGAATTGACTATTTTTTTAGTCCATCCACTTTAGCTATAACTTTCCACCACAACTTTGAAGTTCATCCCATGCAAAGGAAACTTTTTGTACCCTTTAACGCCTTAAAAAAATTAGAGAAAAATCTTCTGATTTTATGTGGATGAATTACTAGTTTTTGTTACACCACGTGGCCAAATACTAGCCAAAATACATCCTTATCACTAGTGGTGATCGATTTGTACGTAGATTTTAATATAGAAGATTCTTTTTTCCTCACACAATTGTAAAAATACATAGTGTAATTCATAATATGCCATTGTTGCAATAAGTAATAGATGCCATATCTTTGGTATCATTAGTATTAGTCCATCTCTCCCAGAGATTTTAAGATTATCTTCGAACTATAGCGAACATTAATCTTACATTGAATTTACCTCCATGAGCAGTCTTATAAAACCACCTAATAGTAATAAGTAATGGAAACTGTTTCCTAATAAGTAAATCAAGTAGAAATCACTAGTAACAGCATTCTCAATTCAATGCATATTCTCTAGTACAACTCAATATGACAACTGGAGGACAATCGGGATTGATTTGATGAACGACGTGTAATACTAAATCTGGTCATCCCATTAACCATTATAGCAATTAAGTTTGCTATAATGGTTTATAATTAAGGATTGCTATAATGGTTTATAATTAAGGATTGCTATAATGGTCTATAAAAGATTGTTCATGCATAAATGGTACTTTATTATTTTGCTCTGATTTACAGATTGGTTGGGCTTACACTGTTTCCTGGAAGGCTGGAGATGCATTCTGCCGCATCGCTAGTTTCTTCCGGATCTTCGGCCTCTATCTTTCTGGGTTTGTGCTCATTTGCATTAGTGTGGACCGGCTCTTTGCAGTCACGAATCCGCTGCATTCGGTCGGTACTGCGGACATTCGGGGTCGGAGAATGCTCGCTGTAGCATGGCTTATGAGTGCCTTCTGCAGTGCTCCACAGGTATTTAAGCTCGGAAAATTGTTGTACCAGTACTATAGCTACTTTTAGGATATGATGAAAAGTAACTTTAAAACTGCACAAGAAAGTGTGCTTCTTAACCCAAAGTTCTACGAGAAGTGAAAAACAGTGAGTTGGCTGGGACTCGAACCCAGGTCTCCCACTTTCCCGGGAGGTATTCTAGTCACTAAACCACCGAGTCACGTCCTTTTACTTCCGTAAACGGCATCCCTATGTTAATTGGATCTTTAACGAGATTCGGCAAACAGGATCCCTTTTACAGAAGTGAGACGGACCTGATTCGGTAGTTAAGTGGTAAGAATACCGCAACTTCCCGGAAAGCTGGAGACCTGGGTTCGAGATCCAGCCAAGTCACTATTTTTCACTTCTCGTGCTGCTTTTAGGATAACTGAACATACAATCATTCTTATGATAGAGGAATAAATGATGTGTGCCATTTTGAGAATATCTAGGTACTTAATGCATAGATTTTTCGAATTCATCCTGTCATTCGCCTTCCGTCATATGGAAGCGTGGGGATAAGACTTGACGATGTGCTGTAAGTCATGAATTCAGATCGATATCAATCCATGTTTCACTTTTCAGTCGTTGGTGTTTCACGTGGAGACCCATCCGGACCACCCAGACTACACGCAATGCGTGACATATCACTCGTTCCCGAACCGTGGATTAGAGGTGGCATACTCCATGTTTGGGAACATCGTGATGTATATCATTCCTTTGATCGTTATCTCCTTCTGCTACGCCTCCATCTTTCGAGAGTTGAGCAAGAAGAGTACGGAGCATCAAGGTAGGGTATAGATATGCGAGCTACGTTCAAAAATGTGACCAAGTCCTTCACTTTTATTTATCCAATCAAAATAGAATCGTTGTTAGCAGTTAGTTAGATTACCTTACAAAAGAATATGGTAAACATTGAAATTTCGTTTAAGTTCATGATAAATGTTCAAACATCTTTTACGCAATTTACAGTGAAGTGAGATAAATGGAGTTTTATATGTGCCAAATCCTTCACTTTTATTTACCCAATCAATATGGAACCATATTTAGTTAGTTATTACCCTACGAAGGCATAGGGTAAACATTAAAATTTCATTTAAGTTAATGATAAATTTTCAAATATCTTTCAAGCAATTTACAGAAATGCAGAATGAAGGAGATGTATATGAAATAAGAAGTGAATGCAAGATCAATCTTTTGGCAAAAATTGGAACCAATATATTAAGTGTATATTGCGCAAAAATATTATCTAAATTGTGTAAGGGATGTTCAAACACTTACCAATACCGCGACATTGCCAAAGTTCTACCTAAGAACAGATACTGTGATTTAATATTGATCGATTGTTAAATTTGCATCCACGTACCATACACGAGTGTTGCAAACATAACAGAAGTTAGTCTAACATTACTGGCATGATATTTCTATCGGTGTTTGGCGGAAATGACAATTTTGAGACTGATTTTTCTGTTCACAGCCACGTATCGATAATCAAGATATAAGTTCGTTAATTTATTATTCGCCTGTTCCCTACCATTTTAAAGTAATAACCCAATCATATCTTAATTTCGATTAAAATAAAACGATTCACTCGACCTTTGCTTAGGATTTCCTCAAGCGTTTCTTTTGTTTTCTCTGATTTTGATAATAGTCTAGGATTCAAATGAGTCAATGCCGCATTTGCAATGAGACGCTAAAGTTGATACGATTTGTCGTATGGGCGGAACATTGAGACCCTTGACCATGAACAGGTGTTTTCGCTGAGCGTGCCTCTCCCATTTCTCACTTTAAATCGCTCCCCTTTTGACCTATGACGAGAAGGCAAGCACAGACGTTCCACGAAATCAAGCCACGCGCGGTTTACGAATTCTGTTCATGGAAGGATTCCCTTCTAACATGAGTTTCGAGAACGAGCTCGTACTGCTGTTTCATGGAATTCTCCCGCTCCGTCAAAGTTTCACTCTCTCCTCATCTTTTCCTTTTGAGGGCCTTTTACCCTCCTTAGTGAGCAGCTTAAAGCCATAACCTTTGGTTCGAAATATAAATGAGGAAAAAACCCTGTTATCTAATGTTTTGAAGAATATGGCCTTTACAGAAGCTCCCTCATTTTTCTCCAAACGGTTTCTCCAAATGGTATGCTTTGAATTTATATAAAGTATAGTTTTAGTGAGGTTCCCTTTATGAGGAAGTTGCCGAACGAAAATACGACTTTCATCGAGGGTTATTCATATGAATTCCTTCTCTTCTAACCAATAATATTAGCTCATTGAACAGATATTCGAGAATTAATGCGAGAATTTTGTTTCCGAAAAGCAATTTTCGTATCACAAAAATTTTATGGAGCAGATGATTGGCAGCAAAATGTATGAATATGAACGATCATTAACAGGCTGTCCATAAATGATCATATCATTTTAATTCCAATTGTTATACCGATTTCCGAGTCATTGATTCGATGGTTCATTCTTCATTAGAATTTAGATGGTAGATTATTTCTATATTTTATGACTTAATTTCTCCATCTTGATTAGCTCAGGCTTTTACTATTATTTTATCTACCCTGTTCGTAACTATAAACCGTGAAGGCAGAAGGTGGGAGATAATCATTAGGAAAATCGATGCTATTCTGATTTTCCGTCAATCCTTAATTCCATCCCTCACGGTTCCTTGTGTGATATCGTCAAATATCATTTCAATATTTGCACGTTAAAATGAAAATTAGTATTAAAAATCTTAAATGCATGTTAAGCGGAGAAATTAATCTATCAGCTTCAACAAAAATTCTGTGCCCTAATTCTGTAATTGATGAATGACGATATTTAAGTATATAATGGATAACATTTGGAATTCAAAATAAGTATTTTACTTCATTTTTTGAGAAATTACACCACACCTATCATTCATCAAGAAAATTTTTATTTATTAATCCGGGTTTTGATTACCCGGTGCGTGATTGTAGATCGATCGGGCACTCCGAATCATTTTTAGCGTTGAGATAGGATAGCCGTGAATTTCACAACTTCAATCTCATCCGTTGGGCACGTACTGATCGTGCAATTGCGTTCCAATCGTTTCTCGAGTGTTTTCCGACCTTGAGAAGTTATTATTCTAAACGTGAACTCCTGAGATTTTTGAATCCGTGATAAATGCCTTCCAGAAGCTTCTTTCAGCGATAGGGCACGAAGTCTTAAGCTCCGATGAAGAGCCGCTATCAGGTACGAGATTCCTATCATAAAGCGATCGCTCATTTTGCGAGAGATCTGATAAAATCGCCTGAGTGTCAAAAAAATTAAGATAACGTTAAAATCGCACGGGGAGTACCCATACGCTCTTGGTATCTCTCACCACTCGAAAAAGAATAAGCCAAAAGATCTTTTCAGTAAACGAACGATAGTTTCAATTTTTCGGAAGATCCTGGTTCTTGAAAGAGTTTTGGAGAGGTCCATCTCCATATTTGTTAAAATATACTACGAGAAACTTGCTTACATGAATTGTGATATCAAGTATTACTATGACGTATGAATAAAAGTTATCAAATGGAATATAGAGCATGCCTGTCGAGGTGAAATGGTGGTTAGATAGTGAATATGATTTTCGCCATTATGTCAAATACAAAAAAATCTGATGTGGCCAGCACATGACTTTCTCCATATATAAGATGTAAATATTTACCTACGACAGTATTTTCGAACTCTATATTCAATCTAAACTTGGAAGATAATTGATTAATTTATAACATATTATCTTTTACGTCACAAACATTAAAAATAATGTTTTTCGGAACATGTTCGATGAAAAAAGATGAAATGGCCTTTCGCCCCAGCGCGCTGCAGCGCCCAGAGCGCCCAAAACGTACATAATCAGCAACTACCGGTTTATAAGTACTTCACAAATAACTCCTACGCAATCAGTAATACAAAATATGTTTTATACAAAAGTTTAGTAAATTAAATTTTCTAAAACGTTTATAATAAATAGTATATACCTAAATATCATATTTATGGAGATATTTTGAAAACCGGAAATAAGCTTTGAAGATTGAAGCTCGACATCCGGTTAACCGATTTACTCCAAAAACTAGTCAACTCTTACGACACCAACCAAAATACTATATATGAAATTTGGTGTTGATTTGACAAATTATTTTATGTTAGAGCGCCCACAAAGTACATAATCAGCTACTTCCGGTTTATCAGTATTTCACGAATAACTCCTAATCAACCGGTGATACAAAAATATGTTAAATATAAAATTTATAGTAAATTACATTATCTAAAGCTTTTATATGGTATACAATATACCTATATATCATATTTATGGAGATATTTTGAAACCCGGAAATGAGCTTTGATGAATGAAGCTCGACTTCCGGTTAACCGATTTACTTCAAAAACTAGTCAACTCTGACAGCACACACTACAGAGCTATATATGAGGTTTGGTATAGATACGACTAACAGTTTTTACGTTAGAGCGCTCACAAGCACGCTATAGAGGGTGGTGGGCCTCAGGCTCAGCCCCCCGAGACGCCAGATACTAAACTGGAATTTAGTCTACTCCCCTAATTGGAGATATAATAATAATAACTCACACACACACACACATACACACAGACATCACTCCGAAAATGGTCAAAACGTGTTCTAGGGTCCCCAAAACGTGTATTTCCGTTGAAATCTCGAAGTCGATTTTTTTCATGAAAACAATACTTTCTCTATACTACGTATATGGAGAAAGGAAAAAAGTATTTTAAAGCAAGCTATTTACAATTTCATCATTTTTACTTTCTCCCAATACGTAGTATAGAGAAAGTATTGTATTCGCAAAAAAATTCGACCACCAGATTTCGACGGAAATAGATGTTTTGGGGCCCATAGAGCTCGTTTTCGCTATTTTCCCGAACATGTGTGTCTGTGGTAAAAAGTTTGTGTGCGCTCTATCTTAAAAAGTAATTATTCGATCATTCCCAAACTTCATATTTAGTATTTACTAACAATGACAAGAGTTGATTAGTTTTTGGTGAATATTGCTCAACTGGAAGTTGCGGTTTAACCGGAACAAAATTTTGTTTCTTTAATATCTCTGTCAGAATGCAATATAGGTATATACATTTACATACAAAAGTTGTAGATAATGTACTTTACTACAACTTTTGTATGAAACATTTCTTCTTAACACTGATTGTTTAGAAGTAATTCTTCAATAATGGTTAACCGGAAGTTGTTGTTTATCCAGAAATGGAAGCTTTTCATACATATCTCTGTCCGAATGCAATGTAAGTATAAACAATTATGTACCAAAGTTATAGATAATGTATTTTACTTCAACTTTTGTATTAAACATTGTCCTGTAACACTCGTTGATTTGGAATTATTTATATAATACCGGCATAGGCTTCTGTTTTCAATAAATATGGAAAAAGCCATGTGTTGGCCACATCAGTATTTTATCATACATTTTCAGGGAAACTGTTGAAAAATATTATAGAATTACTTAATCGAGAGTTCTTTTTATCAATTACATGAGAAGCTTAATTTGTCAAAATAAAGGTATAAATATGGCCTTCTTAGTAATATTTTTCGGTTACTGTACCTTAACTCAGGAATATGGAAGGAAATTTTCGTTTTAAAATTAAAACATTAAAAAAATTCAGAAATAAGAAAGTTAGAAGAGGCATAGGATAATTGTGTTATAGTAGAATACTTTCCTTATCTAAAACTTCTGCGCAGAAAGACCATTCATCTTGATTTTATCATTTAAGCTTTTACGGTACGCAAAAGTTAGGTAGAAATTCCAGCTTTTATATTCTATTTCATGGCTGTCAGGGAATTTCAACGCCGCGCCGTCTCAAACTTACTTTTGAAACTGTTACAACTCAAATGAAAGCGCTTTAATCACCGCCATAGAAATTCCACCAGCACTGGTTTCTTCCGCCAATATTTCGAGTCTACGTGAGGGAACTACAGTTTTCAAAGTCAATCGCTGCATTCTGAAATCTTTCACTATCTCCGGCCCAAACAGAAATTCCACCCCTCCTTCCATCTCTTCTCCTAGTGGAAACCTCTTCCATTGTTACTATTTTCTAAAACTTTTCGGAACATAATTTGAAAAGGGGCTACAATATAACTCATTTTAAATCACGGTAGTCAAAGGGGTATTTAGTACATTTTCTATTCGAAAGTTTGGCTCAAATTACGACTTTTCGCGGAAAGGTAGGGCTCTAGGGGCCCGCAGAAAGTTATCTTTGGGTGGTCACATTAAGGAACTTAGGGAAAAGGGGTCGAAGAGGGCAACATTTCAAAGAAACTGCGTAAGTGAAGTGGGGAAACCTGAGGCGATGAAGTAAGGGGAAACATTTCTCCTGTCGGTGGCTTGAAAGTGCTCTCCGCGCTTATGGAAAGTGTATCCTTATAAGGAGATGGCCAACGTTTTACGTTAGGGAGCTGTAAATCATTAACAGAAAATTCAGCATTCATTTCAACGCACTAAAACTCAAAAAAATTAAAAAATGCATGTATATATCATGGTTTAAATCAAGATCTACCTCCTTCAGTCTGGGGAAACCCTTTTAACTTTGACCGAGGAACTCTCTCCCAATAGCTTGTTTGATTGACCTCGAGTAGTTGCTAGTTACGATATATTGACCCGAAGAATGCAATTTCTTCAAATACATGATTATCCTAAGTAGCACCATAGAAACATTCAATTTATTTATTTAAAAATGCAAAAATGACGCGTAAAATTAATTTTCTGCGCAGCAACAAGTGGATTAAGATTAGAGTTCGCTGTGTTACTGAGTCAACGATGAAGTGAATCACAATACGATGCGCTTGCTCTTACAGTGAATTACAGAAGTCATTTCATAGTTATCAAAACATCTTTGGAGAATATTATTTGGCGAAAGCATATTGGAACCTGTGGTAAATCGAGGAACACCGAATTCCCGTAAAGTATCTATTTTTGATACCTGAAGTATTTTATGACGTTAACACCTATCTCAGATCATAAGGTATGCTTAGATAAGCTGCTTATGTTATCACCAATTTTGAAATTACATAATGACAGATAAGGATAGATAAATGGATAACTTCGATCTCTTTCTTACGTATTAAACCTCCAAAAACTAGCATTAATACCATAATAGCATAATTCTTAAGGGTGCATTCTATATGAGACTAGAATTAAATATATTCTATAGTTTTTGCCCTAAACCTCCAAATATAAACAATTTAACAGCAAAACGTCTCGGTCTGTCATAAGGGATAAATAAACCACTTAACCTATTCTCTCTTGGGCTAATTTCTTCGTTTTTTGAAAATTTCCGTTGCATTTTCTCATTCTCGTATAAATCGTCCGCTCCATTTTCGTTCAAAGATTTTTCATACATTTCTTTATATAATATGTATTGGTGTAAACTTATAAAAGTAAACTCGATATACGATGTGTCGAGATTTGTAGATGTGCTTGAAGCAAAAAGTTTTACTGGTTCCCGATCGAAAGGTCGATTCCTACCACAATGAGCATCTAGAGTATTATATCAGTAATAATATTTTTTCATGATTGATAAATTCCTTATAGCTGCGTACCTTTGGACAATCCATTCAAAGTTCCCAATTAAAAGTGAACCGCGAAAATACTACCTCTTTTAAAATATTTAGCGGAAAATACTATTATTCTCGATATTCAAAACTATTTGTACACTATTTTTACTGATACTATGTTATCATTTTATCTTTTGAGAAAAATTTACTTATATTTCTATCGAACTTTGCAAAACTGTGGTTTAGACTCAGAAATATTGACAATGTCATAGGATACTAAACCAATTCCTCAAATTTGGGAGAACACAATAAAATATTCAAGATTTTCCGGTAAGTCTGCCATTTCAACGTTACTGAAACTACTTTTGGAGCACTTTGGTAAAACGATATTATATTCTATCTACTATTTGACCAGTGCCTCCAAAAATGCGAATTTGGTTGGGTTGGGAATCATTGTGGTAAGGAACCATTTTCGTCGGATTCAAGATGGAAGAACAGGATAAAATATTCCTTTACTTCTCATCTAAAAACCTACCTTTTTCAAAATTGTATTTAGTCCTACTCCATTATTTTCTAATTCATTTCCTTACAGCAGAGACTAACGTGAGACGTTCCAGCTCGGGAAACCTCTGCAGAGCTAAAACGAGGACCTTGCACATGACTTTTGTCACTGTCCTGGTATTCTTCTTCTGCTGGACTCCGTACAACATCATGTCTTTCTGGTGAGTATTACTGGGAAATAGTTTTATATTAAAATGGAAGATTTTCAGATGATTATAATATCCGGTAGTAATAAAGCCTAGTTTTTTTTATTTAATCATAAAAGCCATTGAAAACTTTTCACTCAAATACTGGCTTTCGCTCATATGTAATATTAATTTTATTTTCATTAATTTTGCTAAAAACTTTTTAAGATTGAATTGAAGGATAATCAAACTAGAAGTTGCAATACTTTATGAAACAATGCTTGAATAATTCGTCCCCAAAGTGAAATACAGTAAATTCATACCATGCACTATGTGATGAAAAGACAAGTAATGTTACTCAGTCATTACTTCGTAATTTAATAATGTACTCATGCGTATTAACAATCTATAAATCAAGAGGAATAATCCTTCTAAAGCTTCAACTCGTGGAGGTTGACATATCTTTTCTGCAGTTTGTAACTGACCAAAGTGCAAGGGTTATTAGTATTCATAAACCATTCAATATAATTTAAACAGAATCGAAGTCGTCATCTATAACGAAGTGACTAAAAGGTTTCATCATGATTTGCATTTATCATTCCCTATTTTTTTACTTGCCGTACTTTCTCCATAACTTAGTTCCTAATTTTTATCGATGCTTTTATTTAATCTGTAAACTCAATTACCCAAAATTTGTTAAGTTCCAAGTCCCTTTGAATCCCTAGCGCACGCATAGCTATATAATTCAGGCCATCTTTTGAAGGACATTTTGATTAAAAATTACAACTTAATGGCAGAAATGGGGATATGTAACTCGATTTTGTTATAATGCAGTTTAAGGTAAGTGAATCAGCTGAAGTACCCTATCTTCGTATCTCCTAGCTAATCCTATCCTTGCTTTAATGTGGGAAACGGACGCTCCTTTATCCTATCTCATCCCTGGGCAAATTAAAAGAAAGAGAGAGTTAAAGGAAGAAAGAGAAGGGAAGGAAATGGAATGAAAGGGAAAGGAAAATTAAACTCATTCGACATTGTATAAGACCTTTCTAACCAATATTTTTGATGGCCAATTCTTAGGAAAGAAAGGGAAAGATAGTTCCGGGAATAACTACTTGGAGGATGTAGGAAGGGGATGTGGCACCTACAACAGGATTAAAAGGGCAACTGAAATGAGAGGAGAATAGCTGCAGCGACAAGCTATCGCCTTTAGTTTGTGAATAATTCCATCGTTAGAAGCAATTTATTTTCCCATCAAAAAAATTTGATGGAAAATTTTTATTCCTTCACTTTGCTAAATCACATCTGTTTGATATTTGGCCTTAAAATTGAGCTAACCTAGATTTGAAGAAAGTTGGTCGATAGGAGAGGAGGAATACGTACGGAAATGAGTTAAGGAAACACATCAACTCGTAGCCGAAGACACAAAATACTTCTTGCAGGTTTGTTTTCATTTTAAAAATAAATTTTGATAACGAGGGTCATAGATTCGACTTTTATGTCCATTGTCAGCACGTGGTCAGCGGATGATAAATCATGCTGGACGGTCAAAGGGGATCTTTAAGCTAAAAAAATATCCTTGAGATAATGTACGCAGAGGAAAATATACTTAAAATGATTGTTTCAACATGAGTCCACACGTTAGCCTGACATGTTTATATGTTCTCTTTCAACGTCTCATTGAGGAGCAATGTCATTCTCGTTGTATTTTTATCTGCATTTCTCGTCTTATTAACTCTGTAACCCACATATCCATGGAGTGAGAGTAATCTTTTTGATGGGGAGGAATGCTGACTCTGTGAAGTTATCTTTTTAGTTTGATATGTTAAGCTTTCACTCGTTTTTTCTGTGGATCGTCCCGAATCACTCACTCTCTCACGACCCACGAAAAATGTGGACGGATTGATAGCTGAATTAGTTAGAAAATCCGCCGGGTGAGATGTAGGGTAGTCTGGAAAGATACTGAAGAATAATTTTAATTTAACTGTCAAAAAACAAGGCGATTCAAAAATGGCAGAAAATTTTGTAGGTTTTCAAAAGATACTCAAAAACCTTTCAAAAACTGTTGCGCCAAACGCGTTCATAAACTAAAACTTTTCAGACTAACGTTTTACGCCTACGTTCTAGTGACATATCACATCAACATAACTTTGCTCCTGTTATTCTATGTATACCTTTATTTCCGTAAACGTAGCATTTCCATTTTAAACTAAGATAAAAACGGTGCTTAAGAAATGAGTAGGTCAAACCATTATTGAGATAGGATTGTTAAAGAAAGAAATTGAGAAATTCAGAAGAAGAGTTGTTGTACTCAAAAGGAGAGATTAGTTTTATAAAATTAAAAGAGAGGGCATTAAATAGAGGATTACGGAGGACTACAGAGAGGTGGAAGACATGTATGAGCCAATCAGGGACTTGTGAGGCTTCGACACTCGATTAGAATTCCTAACGGTGGCAGCGATTCCGATTTATATGTGCCGATTGATGAATTTCGAATCGGTAGTAAGTATTTCTTTATGTTTTCACGAGTCAAAATCTTTTTTTCCATTGAGAAAATACTTTGAACTCAAATGTCAAAGATCAAATTCCTAATCTTTAACGATTTTTAATTTATTTTTCAATTTCGCTCTTTTTAAATATCCGCAAAACCTCATACTTGTAGAAGAGATTCCCTTTGACTTTAACCTATCGACAAAACGTCACTTTGCTTTTCTCCATGGCAGTGATCAATCAATTGCTTATGTGAAACTTATGATATAATGCCCCGTGGCATTTCTTCCGTTGCCAGAATTAGATTGAAGTAACGCATCGTTAAAGATGTTTATTTTTGTGTTCGCCATTTCGTAATTTTTTCTGCGAGGAAATAAGGGAAATAAGAGAAATATGGAAAATAATAAGAAAAAACGAAAGATGAAAAGCGGACTCAATTGACACGGAAGTATATCCGAAAGAAAGAAAACCTCTGTCATATTCTTTAGTTCCGTGGTATGATTCGATTGAATTCCGAATTCTATCATAACATGGAATTTCACTACGAACGTAAATCATAATTTCTTTTAAGTCGCAATTTTTATCAAGGATTAATTTCTCTATCATTAAAAGAGTACTTTTTTGGAACATCTTTTAATTATTACTCTCAGCGATACTCAGTTTTGCTCAGATTTTCCAGGATTTTTTCTTGCTTTACATACTTTTTTCCAACGATTCACTTAGTTTTTTATCCACAACAATTTTTCCTTATTCTCTATTAATTTAAATTGCCTTTCATTATCACTAGCCAAAAATAAATATTGTACATGTACATTAACGATGAGTTAAATGGAAAAAGAGACTTTAAAATAGTAATTTTTATTTGTCTATGACATGCAAAGTATCTATAGGATATTCAGTATAGTCCCAATATCGACAAAATACAGACGATATTTATTTAATCTTATGAGTACTTGACAGCCGATTCCATACAAAAGACTGCACGCGATTTGCAGGATCCTGATTGTTATGTATCCGCAAAGTAATGTCATAGCTTTTCGATAAGCGGAGTTTGCTGAGGCAACAAACCGTTCTGAGGAAAATATTTCTCTCTCCGAGCCATCGCGACAAAAACATCGCATTCAAGCATCCTTCCTCTCGTACCGCACATGTGAACTGTTAATGATGTCCTTGTTTCGGAGCAGTCGAAACTTGTCCCTTTGATGGACTTTATCTACGCCATTAAATCCGCTCTTCAACCTCTCCCCTTGCTCCCGGAGAAACCTCCAAACGCTTCAGTCACGTGCCTATTCTCCACCCCCAAACACTTGATTTCCACTCCCACGCCTTTGAGTCACAGGTGTTAAGATGTGAAGATGAACGTATTTTCCTTCCTGAGTGAAGATATGCGTTAAGACGCAAAACTGTAAGAAAGGAGACTTTGGGAAAAGTTTTCAAAATGTTCCAATTTCTGCGACTAAGATTTTCCACGAGCTCCGACAATGCCGTACTTGGTTCAATTCTTGAAATGTATTTTGTTAAAGTTTTGCCTTTAGAAATAAAAAATTATTATTCTTGCACATATATTCAAAACACGCTAAAGTAGAGGCATTAAACAAATATTTTGTACTTCAGAAGTTAAAAAAAGAAAGAGACCCACTTTACACTCGCCACAGGAATATAAGTCCGTTGGGAAAGAAATGTGCGGTACGCGAGAGAGGAGAACGAAAAGCATTTTGAAAACTTCCCGATGTTTTCTTTCGATTCGAGAACTTCCAACTACTTAAAAGACATCTGTCGCAATTGTGGGCTCAATTTAAGATGAATTTAAAAATGAGATAGGGCGTCATTATTCCCTTATATTGAAAAACTGATTTAAAAATAAAACGCGCAAACAATTAGAGCTCTCCAAATATTGATACAATATGCATCATCATCAACTAAATTAAACTGCTTGAAGTTCCACCCGATATAATGAGTTAGTTTTAAAAAAATGTAAAACCGATTCCATAATTTCCAAGATATTATGTCATCAATATTTACAAAGGAATTGAAATTTAAATCACTTTTTATGCAGAGAGATTCCGTTATCTTTAAAAAGTAAATTTTCCATTTACGAGTAATTTATTCTCCAGTCGTCCTTAAAGAATAAGGGTGGATTCGTTTGTTTGGAGTTCCTCATCATTAGTCGATTTCCTAGCCACTCTTCCGGGTACAGTGCTGAAAATTATTTTTAAATCATTTACCTTTACCAGCTAGTATGACTCTATTGCGCAGCAATCGACACAAAGTCTCGGCAGACGATGCATCGAGAAAAATCAATCGCTATAATGATCTTTGTACTATCTCTTCCTCCCTCACTCCGACTCATAACTTATTCATGTCTTCCACGAACTCACCCCCGCTTTTCTCCTGACCTCTACTCTCATCCTTTTTCTCTATCGCTCTTTCTGAGGCGCAAACACCTCATGTATACAATTTAACCTTGCTCGACTTTACACGTGTTTTCCCATTCGTATTCTTCAAAAATAAGGAAAGTTTTTCCACACAAAATATTTTGGAACATATCCGAGCAATTTTCACGATAACATCGTAATCGGCTGGGGCAAATTGTCATTCCTTGAAAGGTTGTTTAACGGTTGAGAATTTTCCGAAAAAACTATCAATCAAATAAAACGAACTGAGTGATAACAGAGACCGGATAGAATTCCACAAAAGAATCACACAATTCCACAATCGCAATTGTGCAATTAAAATAATTCAGATACGTGGCGTTAAGAAAAAGACAAACCATTCTTTGAATACATATATCAGCAAAGTGGAAAATTACGAGCTCGTTTTGTCTATTTGAATATGTACAAATTGAGATTGAATAACTAAGAATCTTCTTGTTCTTACAATAATTCCTCGATTGTCAGATGAGTCATGGCTAACTATAAACGTTGATATTATTCGAAGCTTGAAGGAATTAAATCAATATTTGGGAATTAGTAAGTAATACAGTAAGTTTTAATTAATAATACATTCCATTATCAAAGGTAAATTGTTCCGTAACTCATTCATCAACCAAAACATTTTTCATGAAATTTTCTTGCACCCTTACATACTAAAGTGTACTAAAATATTTGTTAATTCTATAAAATAACGTCATCCACATATGAAAAGCAGAGAAAAAAATTTCAAGGGAAACTTTTTTTATCAGAATGACTGAACTAGTCATTAACCTTGGTATCATTACACTTAGAAGTCTTAAACTGAGTGATGAAGACTTGAAATTTTCGGTATTAAAAAATAGGATACTTCATCGCGAGGGATGAGAAAAGAAAGGCCAAATTTAAATTCACGGATACTGGCACCATTGTCGTTCTTTGCATGGCAACAAGGTATGAATGTTTTTTAATTAAAGGTAAAGTGGCTGAATACCTTGTATGTCGTGTTTGATATCAGCAGTGACATACTTTCAGGAAACCCAGGGAGATAATTTTTAACTTAAAAGAACTTTATAGGTAACAGATCTTGATTCGTCAAATATTTAGATAGTGAGTTGATTAAAGTCATGAAAGTATTGGGACTGAATGAGGTTTGAATATTTTCCAATTTTTGTAATTTCAGTTAGGGTGGTAATATTCATACTAATTGTACAATTTTTTTAGGTTCTTACTAATGCTAATTTATGTTATTTATAACGAGTTACCGATCTTTTGAGTTAGGTATAATTTGCTAGCTAATGAATAAAATAAGTGTTCCTGAGAGGCAAAGAAGCGGCGGTGCGCCCTTGGGACTGACAGTAATAGTTTATTTTTAACATTTTAAATAAATATAAACACGTGCCTATTCATTGATGTCGCTTTCAGCTTTATAAATATTCGTATACACCTCCGTTCGCATTCCTCCTCAATACTACTGCTCTACATATTTTCGCTTAAAACGCCCCACATATCTTTCCATACATTCCCTTTAACCTTCGCTCTCCCTTTGTATAGGCAGACTTCAACAACGGTACAGTACGAATCGACATTTTTTGAACTGCACTCTAATTTTTCACTCAAAATAATGAAAAAGTCATGAATTGATATTTAATATGACTGTCAGAATTATTTTCATAAAGATAATTGGTTATTTACTGTACTGAATGAAATATTAAGCCAACGTCTTCCATGTCTAATCCCACCGCGCGAGCGTATCTCCAAATCGGAATAATTTTCATCGAGTCCGCATTTCCAAAGAGCAACATAACTTGAATAATAAGTGCTTTAATTCAGCTGTGTGATACTGTATACAGGGGATGAATCTCATCAGTTTTCTGATGGTGAGCTCGACGTATTGAAGTCCCCTGAATTATTTTATAGATATGAGACGACGTGCCTTGTAAGCCAATAATTCCTCTCTCCAGTCCAGGGGCTCCCGCTGCCGTTGGTCCAGAAAACGTTTCTGAGTCTACCAGCTTATCGTTGTATTTGTTACCTACTGAGATATGAAATGCATTAATCCCAAAAAACTCAATTTTACATTACGAATTATTGATTTTTCAAATCGGGGAGGAAAGACAATTAAGAAGCCGATATCCCTTATCTTTAAATCTATCCACTCGATGTTTATGACTAAGGAGCATTGACTAACTCTCACCACGAGATTGAAGCAGTCAACGCCGGTCTTCGGCACTCGGAGATAGCGTTTCGAATAATATTTGTCTTTGTACTACTATCGACCTCAATTTGTTCTCACTTTTTAATTATTGCAGGAAATTTTCAGAAAAAGAATAATCGTCGTAGTATGTATTTACTATATTTGTTTACTCGTATATATTTTCCGAAATTTTTAATTGCCTAATTTTGTAACTGTCAAAATTAAGTTACGGAGAGAGCAGTAAGCAAATTAAAAAAGGGAAGGAGGAGAATACCCGGCTCATAAAACTGTTTCCCTGGCTGAAGATAGCGATATTATTCCTTTTCAGGGAAAATTGTATTCTCCCTCTCTTGCTTTTAGCAACTACTGGTTACTTGTACAGTGTACTGCTTACTTGTACTAGTGTGTGCAAAGGGGGCGAATTCCTTTAAATTGCAGTCTATCGCGAGATCTTTCAATATCGTAACAGAGGAAATGCTATTTATTTTTATGTAGGTGCACGAAGCAGATTGGATAAATATTCCCATCCTCAACAAGAAGCTTGATTCACTTTCTGGGAAAGAGTAATACTAAAAGCGTGATATGTTATTTGTAGAGGTGTTTTAATTTTTAATGAAATTTGTTGATTTGAATACCAAATTGTGGTGTTTTGTATTTTTTTTATGCTTCCTAAATTTGGTGTTACTAATTTTCACAGAGTCTCATTTAAGCAAAGGAATAATATTAGGCGCACTTTAGCATAAACATTAAATGCATTGGCAATATTATTAACTGAAAATTATACAAAATATTAAATTAAGTTTATTTAAAACTGTGCTGTTTACACCTAAGGAAAATGCTTTCACAGCTGAAGATCAACAAAACATGATATTTTCATTAAAAATATATTGACAGGATAGATGTTAGGAAAAACAAAACATATTTCTTCGTGGAATTAGGCTAGATTTTGTGATAATCCATAATGAAAAGAAAGTTTTGTGAATTTATTGCAAAAGATCAAAGATGAATTCGCGTAAGCAAAGATATCACGAGTGATCAAAAATATGTCAAAAAATACGTAAATAATACAATTATATATAGTCTATTTATTTAAATCATACCAAAATTACATATCCCTCTCTTACAAATGATGAATGAAGCGAAAATCACCAAAATCCGTGCAGCTTATTAAAACTGTCGAAATTAGCGTCATTTCGCTAAATTGGTCAAAATTCGCGTTATTTGTTGGTTTGATAGCTTATTGCGAATAACAATCACCTCTAGTCATTTGCAAGCTTCAGAGACGTTTCCTCATCTTCCATGCTCGTGGATAGTATCATTGAAACGCAAGTTCAGCAGAGTTTAGATGAGATATTCTAGGTCGAACGGAAACCCACACTGCGGCTTAGAGGATGTTATCCAGCGCACACAAAAAGTAAGAGTAATAGAATTAAAAATGATTATTACGAAGGAAAGAATGTCAGGGGGGAAGGGATAATGGCGGAATTGGATAACGGATGCTTTATGTAGAGAGATCCCACCTTTTCATACCAACAACCCGTCTAAAATTAAGTCGACCCTCTTTAAATCCACTGACATTGCAGACTTCCCCTGGCAGTGGCTTAAAATAGTCCGTCGAGTTACAAATTCGACGCTTCATCTTTAGAGAAAGGTTCTCTCGATCGTGTTTTATTTCAATCGAATTTGGTGAGGAAAGAGGAATTTGGAGAGTCCTCATTAGCACACCCTCAAAAGGTTTTTCAGTTGTTTTTCTTCATTGTGTAGATGTAAATGGGATAATAATGTTCAAATTATAAACCGAATCGGTGAAATGCTCGTTTCTGTTGGTAGTGAAATTGGTTCTTTCTAGTTCATGGCAGTAGTTCTAGAAAGTTACATCCCAAAACATTTCGCCATTTTACGGTCAGAGATTATCGGCAAATATGTGCACTTAAAAAGAAATAGGGTCCTTTGGACCGTGATGGCCGTAATTAGCAGAAGGTAGTCTGAACTCATTTTTTCAGTGGAATATTTATCTAGGATCTTAATTCTCTTTTGATAATCTCTCCATTCATTCACAGTGTTTGACTCTTGAAACTCTTCAGAAGTTCTCCAGAATATTCTATCAATCAAGTCAGAGAATAATTATTTGATTTATTTCTACGCACCACATAGTTTGTAATATAGATAATTCACGAAATAAATGTCAATTCCGAGTGTCATTACAAATTCATGCCTTGCATTGATCTTAAGCATATACTAAATGAATATAATTAGCAGTGAAAGTGACGCAGCCGTCAGAGCAAGTTAATTACATTATGTCCACGGAAAATCAAATAGTGCAAAAAATAAAGAAATCAGCATATCTTATTTCAAATCGCAAAAACGAGCACATAAATACATATATGGAAGCTTAAAATGTAGGAAAAATCACGACGTAGCCATTTGCACTTGTAATATTAATTTACTATTTCATATTTATAGTAATTAAATTATTATTAATTAAATTATTTCATTATGTTTAGTATTTATTCATGAAATTTAAAGTTAATTAGTTTATATTTGATACAATCAATCACTCGCTATAATTAGGCATTTGTATACATGTTCCTTTATATTTCTCGATCAATATTTACCGTGAGGATTGTAGGTATTGTCTTTCCGAACAAAAGTTTAGCAATAAAAACATATTCCGTGTAAAATCTATCACATAGGAAGATAATGTGAGAAAGGTAAATGATCTGATCAAATAATTGTTTACACATTAAAACTAACGAACGCCTGCATAAAACTTCAGCAATTAATTTCCCAGGTGTTTCTTGTTGACGAAAAATCGCCCTTTGTTTTTTCCCAAAACGATCTCTTTTGAAAAACAAAAATTCATATTTTCCAATCTAATTAAAATGCCACTCAAAAAAGAAATATACCTATAAATGTTTCTGCGAACGAGGAATTTATTAGTCGTTGATGCAACTCGAGTATAAATTGAAAAATTTAAGTTACGTTGTGCGAAAAAGTTGGCAAATCGTACAAATTCCAAAATAACGCTTCACAGTTAAAAAGGAGATTCCTTCCCCGCGATTCAACTACAGAATTGTTTACTGGCAGTTTCTGTGGAATTGCATACTTAGTCTCTTGCAATTTTTTCGCTCAGCAAATATTTTCATAATGAGGAATAGAAGGGAGAGGGGGAAGGATAGTTAGTGTGGGAGTTAGAGCAAGTTATAAGCGGAAAGGGTCCAAAGATCCCGCATTTGCACTCTTGTACTTCGTGTGGAACGAATATTGCGTCACTCCCCTTCGCTGGGGAGCGAACTTCGCTCCACCCCCGCATCTCTCCGCCAACATTTCCCTTTTATCAATCGACCCCTTCTCTCCTTATCTCTTCCCCTCCGATTCCTCCCTCACTTTTGTTTGTCTTTCGAATTCCTCACATCTGGTACTCCTTCGAACATTTCACCTCTTCCATCCTCTACCTCCATTATTCAATGTATCCTTTCTGGAGACCATTTGATCTAATTCTTTCTCTTTTCTTCCTCACAAGCCTTTCATCTTTCTCCTCCGACGCTTTTTCTCTCATTCCTCATTTTAGCATCATTTGAATCAAGCTTTTCTCTTTAACCTCAACTCGGAGCTTTTGATCTCCCTCAGCATTTAATCTTCCTTCCTTTCTCTATGAAATCACAGCTCATTTTCCTTACCGCTGGTTCTGATTCCCCTTTAATACCATTCTCGGAATGACAATGAATGTCCTTGAGCATTTTCTTCTAATTTTCTCTGCATAGACTCGCTGGAATACTTTGAATTAGGAGGCACCAAAATTAGATCATCAGCTGGTCAAATTAAATTCAATGAGAATTCGAAAGACTTCATTAACCTGTTTTGACTTTTAGCAAAACAAGAATGTTACTAAAAATGCTTAGTTAAAAATTTTATGCTTTGTCTTAAAATAAATGCTTGAAAATTAAAGTAAATCTTCGTGTTTTATGACTTTATTTCAGTCAGGATACACCTCGCTATTACTATTCTTAGATTCCTGCATCACACGCATAATCAATGTTTGTATTTTCGGAGATTAGTGCCGCATAGTATTGGTTATAAAGAAATTTTATAGAGCTCACAGTCCGGGAGACAAGAAAACTCTGTGTAGCCTAGTTTTACCTCCTACGTTACTAGGCCTTCGGGATTCAAGGCTTAAATCCACCCTCTATATGCATTTGGACCACCTCCAGCGTTCGTAGATGCATGTGTATCTTTTCATGCTTTCATGAAACTCATGGACAAGTTCTTCCCTTAAGGTACGTGACTGTGCAAAACATCTCGTAATATACAATGCATTTATTAGAAAGCAGTTGTTTAGTTTCTCTCTTCATCCTCTCCCTCTTTAAAGTCCTCACTACCTAGAAGAGAATGTACTGAAGAATACATTAGCGAATACTTGAAGAAGTGAGTTTGATGAAACCTCTCCAATCCCGTCTAGTTTAAAGCCACTTATAGCAGAAATACCACGTTTAAAGTAACTAAACATTATTGACGTGACTATTAGGCAATTAAGCGCCAAAAGTCAAGCAATGGACCAATAAAGTGCGCAGTAAGAGGGGAGATGTTGTGGACATCGCGAACTATGTAGAGAGTCGTACTTTCCTGACCCTTTCCTGCCTTATTTGCTTCTCTTCATTCTACTAAATATAAAGATAAATATAGTTCATGGAGAAGTTGATATTGTAAATATACAGAATTGTGATTGAATGGTTATTCCATATAGTTCCTTAAAATGTATACCATAATTCATCATCAAACCCGAACTATGTCTTAAATTGTCTTCAATCTTAAAATGTCTTAAATTTTCCATAACGATTATATTTTATTTTTGTGCCGACATTGCCGCCATTTTTTGATTATATAAGTTCCATGAGAAGTTACGTCAAGTTATAAACATTTTATTATAGGCTTTTTCCTTTAGATTCATTTATACTTGAAATTTTACTAGTTCGTTAGAATCAGTGATTTTATGCACTATCCTCATGTTTTAAAAATATCTACCTAAAATATCTACTAAATATCAAAATTTACAAAAAGAACATTCTCTTTTATAATCCTATATTTTGATTCATTTTAAGGTAAACAGAATAACAGTTTAAGGTTGTTTAAATACATTAAAAATCAAAGCATTTTAAATTTCGATAATAATTTGCTTCATTTCCTAGCTTTTAAAATAACAATCTAATTTGAACTGGACATTATCTCTTCTTATTACAACACGATTCATCTGCAGTGCGTTATGTAAACATTTCAAGGTAAGATAAGAATCATTGGACACTTGTGGCACTACTCTATCTTTACTCCGTAAAGTCGAGCGATTCACCGTTTGTTTGCCCGCTCAATAATGGTTCATCGGTGCTTTATTGGAAATAAAGATTGGTTTTCGAGAAAAGGAGCATTATAAATTATAATTTATTTATTATGAGAATTACAAACAATTTCTAAGGAAGGTTCAATCAAGATAAATTCACGCTTAAACTTTCTTTAGGATTAATTACTAAGTTTAATTGACAAAAGAAAGATCTTCATACGTTTTTAAATTTGTTTAAGAAGGTATTATTTATTAATAATTTAAATCTGTATGAAGTTCGAATTACCAAAAGCTAACCCACTGATGATAGTTAGGAATTCTAATACGATAGGTGCACCAACCATAAGAGAAGATCGTTGCGCTTGCTACTTCGAGTGACAGCTTTGAGCAGTGGAGTACTTCCGAAACAAAATACATGCCGTGCCCTAGAGAAGTGAATGCATAAGGCATCTCTATACCAAAACTCGAGCAAATTTAACACTGGAAATTTCGTATGGGATGTTGGAAAACCTGTGTCACTTATCTCTTTCACGAAATCACAAATGTTTACTCTATAAAGTCGCTTATAAAGTTCTCAAGTCGAGTGTAAAAGCTGCTCATCATTCAAAATTTGGTAATTAAATGTTATGGAGACTTTTCTTTATATAGAAATTGATATTTGGTCTATACAAATAACAGAATCAGAAGCATGCGGATTTACAGGATACATATTTAGATCCTTATAATGCAACGGGAGGAAAAACGTTTTTTTTCCTTAGAGATAAGGGAGAACGCGATTAAATTTAAATAAAGGATTTTTCCTGTTTTTCTTATTAAGAGATCTTGTCATTCGAGACTACATGAACTCACTTCAATGGGTGAGATCTAACCATTGATACCCATAACCATAGAGCATAGATCTATCTAAGGGTTAAGGTCTACAGATCGGTTTTCTCATATGGTCACGTGTATCTCATTAACCGTATTTTACGGTTCATTTGAATATCCGGACGGCTTTCACAGCATCCTATTCGTGCTTGAAGTATGACTTACATAAAACCGAGGCAGCTTTTCCAAAGATTAGGTCGATGTTGAAAACTCTGTCTAAGGTATTTATGTCACCATTCACAACCGTTGCACTCATAAAAATTCCAGATCGGAATGCCATGAAGTTTTTTCAGTATCAGAGTGAAATGTCCACCAGCTGCCATATGCGGATATTAAAAGATATTATATTTTCACTTTCGCTATCGGATGCAGTGACACGAATCATGGGAGGCATTTCATGAGAAAATCATCGCGTATGAGGTCATCAGATCATGAGATACCACGTGCGGCACTGCCTACAAAGTTCTAGGGCTTGATTATGACAAAAAACTTAATGTAATCGATTCAAAGTTTGGTTATGATTTGAAAGGGCAAGTTCATTTTATGAGTTTTCATTTTACATTACGTTGAGCTGTCAACTACATCGGATGAATTTCAAATACTCATACGGCCAGCAAAGGGACTTTTCCTTGTTCGGAACATAAAAGTCAATCGTGTCATAAAGGCTTTATAACATAAAATTATAAAGTGATATCACCGTTTATGATTTATAAAATACCTGTTTCCTCTTATGAAAATTAATTTTACAATATTGCTGCTGTTGTTGGCCAAACTTTACTGTGCTATGACTAATTTATCTTTACAGCTTTTCCTCGAAATGAATAATCACAACTTTTCATAGCTCAAAAGAATGTGAGGTGTAACATATAAAATATAATGATATGAACAAATATGACCTTTCCGTAAAAAATGAGAACTCTTTGAAAGTTATCTATTCCACCTACAATAGAAATTATTTGGAAAATTGCAGTTACAAATTGTTTCTAAATTGTTTATTAAACCTTACTGAATACAAGAAGTATTCAAAAGGTTCCCGGGATTACGCTGCACCGTAATGATGGACTTCTCCAAGAACCTTTTTAACGCATTACAAATAGATGTGTTTCTCTAATAATTCAAAAGAGACATTAATTGCGAGGAGCTAAGGATAGATGCATTCATTTCAAACAAAAGCCTTGCGAATTCCTATAGATATATAATAATGACGAACTTTATTAATGCTCTGTCCTATTCTCTCCAGAAATTTTTGGTCACTTTGGCTCCTACTCTTAGTTTGTTACACCTACATACTCAAATCCGGTTTCTTTTGATCGCAACATCATCAACTTCATTTAATTAAACTGCTATTTGTAAATTAGTATGCCGAGGGCGCAAGCCTATATTGAAAAATACACTTACTTCTCTTCCCTCGCTTTTTCCTATTAATATAAAGAAATGTTTTAATTGGCAACGATGCTTCAATTAATTTTACATTGTTCTTTGTTTGATCAAATGACATAAGTGTTTTTCTATGAATGACCCTCTTGAAACGAATCTAATAAAATATTAATTTAATTAGAGTAGGAAAATAAATATTTTCCTACTCTATTCATGCTGCGTCTATAACAGGGTTGGCGATCTTTTTGCGGCAAGAGTACCTTATTTCATGAATGTAAAAGATTTGATTACCAATGTGGTGCGAAATCATAGATGGAAATGCTAATATGCATCTTATAATGTAAACGTTAGGATTAAAAATAATAATCATAATAATACAAATTTATTCGGACGACATTGAGACTATAATTCTCCTCTTCCATCTAACCTAGGAGTAATTACATAAAATAATGGTTAATTATCATTGATTTAATGAACAGAATCAACATTTAATTACTGCGGGACTTCTATTATCAAATGAAATATACATAATAAAGATAATGTTGTGAGAGTTCTACATGAAAAAAATGCTCTCGCGTGCCACTTTGTACACGCGTGCCGTATGTTTACCACAACAGGTCTATAAGCACTAACTTCTATTATTTCTGCTTTATTCTGAATTAAAGGTTCTGGTTCGACAAGGAATCCGCAAGCGAAGTTGACCAAAGAGTCCAGAAGGTCCTGTTCCTCTTCGCCTGCACCAACTCGAGCGTCAACCCAATGGTCTACGGGTTCTTCAACTTCTCTCGCCAGACCAGGAAGAGCAACACAACCAACACCAAAGCCGCCCAAAAGAGCGTTCACTCAGGCATCGCAAGAGACAGCAGCAGTAGCTTCGGAAGTGCCATCGTAGGCCCAAGAGGGAGACTCAGCACCTGGACGACCGTCGGCTCGGAGATATCGGTGCCGGCCGCTGCGGCCACGGTGGTCAGCAAAGCGGCTGCCGCTGCGGCAACGGCCGTGGGTCTGCCAGCCAAGAAGCAGAGCCCTTCGAAACAAGTATCGCTGGCCGCATGACATCAACAGGACAACGGGGAAAGATTTGAAAGATCTCACGAAGAAGGCCCTTCAACATCCGAAACGTCACTTTAACTAGTCTAGGCTGTTTTGGACATTAAACACCGTAACGCCTTAAGACTTAAGATTGGCACGTGAGCGAAAAAAAGCCGTACTCGAGAGGGTTATTTGATCGACCACTCTGAACACATTTGGCAGCTATGTGAATAGATGGTGGCTTTCCCAACATCGGAAAATCCAGTTCATTTGCTGCGGAGCCTTATGAATTTATTTTTATAAGGAAGTCTGTCTGAAAATGGTTGAAGTGGAATTCCCCGGTCGTCACGGCTGCACTTCCTGAAGCATGTCATCGAGAATTATCTCATTATTCATGGATTCACAAATGCTACCAAAGGACAATTTTTTTTAATCCAAAAGACTGCTATCCAATGTGTAATATAGTATTGAACATAATTTACCAAATAACCTTAGATCTGAAATCTGTAATAACTAATCGAGTTGATGAATCCGTGATCCCATGGTGAATTTGATGGAATCTCGAAAGATTTTGCGTCGAGGTGCAACATTATTTAGCCGAAATCTCCAAAAAGGATGTGACATGGGAATAGAAGGATTTAATGATATCTTATAATCGTAACAAACTTCCCTTTGTGACATGGGAATAGAAGGATTTAATGATATCTTATAATCGTAACAAACTTCCCTTTGCTATTCCATCGCTGTAATTTTTAAGGATATATTATACAGCGCAATTAGTTTATTTTCACAATGAAAAAGGTTTTGCGCACGTTCAATTTAAACATTTAGATGGGCCGAATTGGAACAAAGATTATGGTAAGACATTTTGTGCTTTGTTACTGACAAGATTATTTCCATTTAATCAGTAGTAGCATCGTTCTTATTCCCTCAGCAATTATTTGGCTGTTTTATATCACAAATGAATTCATTTCCTGACGATTGGACTGAATGAAATGGAGAATATTCATATCGCTTTAACTGGTCTTTCATGGTAAAAGAGTGTAAATTTAAGAGATGGTTTGATATGACTACAACCTAAGTGGATCAATATCTCCTCGAAAGTAAAATTTTGCAATATAATTCGCAAAATTTGAATGCTGGTACGTTGATATGCATGCAGAAGCTAAATGTGTAAGCTATTTAAAATGGAGGAGCTGTCTTGTTTCAGCTTTGCCAAGGATACCACATGGATACTTAACAATGCAATTTCATATAAAACAGGATCATCTACGAATGATTCACAACGGATCTGCGGGAACAGCTTCCCACAAATTCATATAATTATAGCACCCTCTTATGATTGGTGCAACTTCACTTTCATTTTACATTATATATTTTCATATTCACTCATCAACTCGCTTATTTTCTTTCACGATTTATTTAATTACAAAATCATTAAAATTTAGAAAAAAATGTATCATAGATGGATCATTTCATATCCAATAGCCTTCATATAGGTTCCTTTAATAATCCTTATATTTATGTATTCTGTTACTCGTTATCGATAGATGGTGAGGAGATGATGCATGAATAGATATACCGAGTATGATCGCAAAACATGAATTATGTCTGTCACTAAGAAAACAGAGAAACAAATTTGGCTTTATCCATTGATTAACATGAAAGGAAATACAAATTTATGTACCATGTAAATGAATAAAAATATTAAAATCGATCGATTATTATTTTACATAAGAAGGATTTTTTGTTAAATTGTCTCTCATTTGTATTGTTTATCCTCTACCTCTTTTGCTGTTTCCCCTTTAATATGATACATTCGCAACTTCCAGTCAACCTCGTTTATTCTTCCTATAGAAGTGAGTACCAACTGATATGGATAAGCTGATGACTTTATGGCTTGTCAAGGGGTTTCTGATGTTAACAGAAATTATTTAGTAAGTAAACTCAAGTTAAGTAACTAATTTTCCAGAAATGCAAATACTTACTTCGTTAACCTAGTATTTACTCTTCATGTAATGATAAGAGAAAAAACAGAGGCCACCCTTATTTATGACTTTATGACATTTATGAGCATATATACGTGAGCATAAGATTAAACTTCGCATCATTAATAGGGATCGACTATTCTACGATAAATTTGAAAAGATTCAAAATAGTGTCGCTGTAGGATAAATATACTATATCGAAAAGAAATAAAATTGGATTAATTTATCGATGCAATAAGCGCAACTGTGTATCTATAAATACTTTGCTGGAATATACTAAAATACATCTAACAATTTGGCTTGTCTTTTATTCTGAACTTAGATTTTATAAGGCTAAAATTTTAGAGAAGAGTTGTAGACCAACAGAGAGAAGATAGACTTCAAAAAGTATCGATTAAAATAGTAAATAAATAATAATTGGAGAAAAGTTAAGTAAACTAACATTTTTTAGGAATGTATAAAAGTTCAATAGGACAACTGTGTTAATTTGTGGATATATATTCGAAGCTAGATTAATGAAATGGAGGAGGAAAATGCCAAACTTGATGGACAGCGAAATAACAAATATAAATATGAAGAGACACTTAACATATACCGGTGTTATTTAGTACTACATATTTTAGAATTAGAAGAATTCTTGTGATTATTCTCAAGAGCTAAACACAAAAATGTCATCGGATTATTCACAATCAAGATAAATACAAATATGTCATACTGGTACGTTTACCACCTAATACCTTCCACCATCTCCAGCCTCTGGACGTGTCTTTCATGTTTGCCCTCAACGCTTTGTTTGAGCAAGAGAATAATATGATAAAATCTTTCAGTCCATTTTCCTAAATTTTTAACTTTTTTACAATATACAGTAGAACCCCAGTAATCCGGACGAATTCAGGCACATAGGCGTCCGGATTAGCGGGGTTTCCGGATTAGCAAGGTTTTAAAAAAATAACGTAAAAAACATTTTTTCTCAAAAACTATAGTGTATAGTATATGCAGATAATGCATGTATATATTACATAAGGTATTACAACATATAAAGTGAATGAATATTATCAGCGAGCAAAAAAGTCAGTTATTTTCTTTTGCGCGACCGTTCTTATTTTTAAACGCGGTCTCTAAAACCTCTAAAGAGCATAATTTCATGTAATTCAAAATTTTGTTCCTCGGCCCACTTTAATGATGTATTGAGTGCCGCCAAAGCCTCAGAATGAGAAATTTTTACGGAGTCTACAGGGTGGTCGTCGTCGTCGTCATCACCATCATCTTCTGTCTTTATTGTTCTGATAATTTCATCATCTGATAATGCTTTGTTTCGAGCCAAACTGTCGTCAGCCTGAGCAGCCCACCGGAGAGTTTCAGAGTTAGATATTAGGTTCGAATTTTGTAACTGATTAATGAGTGGCTCAAGCTGAATTTCTTCAGTTTGAACATTTTCTAAAACTTCCGAACCAATGAAATTTGGGAGTATTTTTTTCCACGACTTGCTGATCAATAATTTAGACACAGTTGCCCAACAGTTAGCTAGATTGAACACGACATCTTTTAAATTTACCTTTTTCAGTGCATTTTCCAAATTTTCATTGTGCACAGGATCATTTAGAATATTTGTAAGGAGCAACTTACGATATCCTAACTTAATGCTTTGAATACAATTCTGATCCATGGGTTTGATCAGCGCAGTCGTGTTAGGGCGTAAAAACATTGCGGAAATTTCACCGTCATCAGTGCACAATATCTCATATCGTTAATACGTGGAATTAACAATAATGATGTTACGAATTTCTTTTTAATCATCAAATCATATAATATTTTTAAAAGTTTAAACAAGATTCTAAAAACATTTTACACAAAGTAAAATTAAATGGCAAAAAAAGAAATCTGAATTAAATTTTTAATCTTTTTCATAGAAAGGCAAACCATTATGCAAATACATAACGCACGTTTCAACTCCAATTGTTTGATGTTGATTTCTTTTTACTTTAAGGAAGCAGTTTTAATAACCAGTGACGATGCTTTCAATTGAATGTTGGTCTCTAAAATATCTACTTCGGCACTTTTTCTTTCCATACTATATTTAAAGGGACAACCTCAACATTTACGGAGAACACTGAGCTGTAATCGAAACTTTTGTGATGAATAAAAAAATTAAGGAGTACTCCAAGCGATAGAACAGGAATATATTTGTGCCATTTCTTCATGAAACTGAGGCATTATTTCCAAAATTAGACTGATATAAATTGAAAGTAAATCAATTGTGACCAACCACCGCTAACATTAGAGAGCTTTAACGAACGAAATATAATTTCCAAAAGAAATTTGGGAATTTATATTCCATATGGAATTGGTGATTAAGATTATCATACACATTATAACTAAAGTTCTTAATCATTACGAATTTAATGGGTAAATTCTTCTGCTTCTTGACTAGGTAAGTTTTCAAGTTATCACGAGCATACGTTTTGAAAAGTGTTGATTCCTAATTGAAAGAAATGAAAGTCTTTCTACTTGAGAAAGGTATTCACTATCTACTTGTAGAACTAACTAGCGTTTTTGCCCAGATATAAAAATATTGGAGATATGAACTTATTTCACAGCACAAATGGTCTGCTTTGAGAGCCCTGGAGAATGAATATATATTGATTTTAACACCTGGGATTGTATTCCTGACTCATATAATCAGCTTAAAAGACTAGCATTTGCTGCCTTTCCACATTCGGGCCTACATATGCATGCGGACCATCATTTTTAAGCAAGAGCCTTCTCGAAACGAGATTGAGGTCCTCTTATTGATGAGAACCTAGAAACGTGTTGCGGGGTGAAAGAATATGTAGTCTCGATAATTAAGAACCGTATGTTGAGATGGTTTGGACATACAGAGAGAATTAACAAAAGAAGGTTTGGAAGACGAGTGTGGATCGTTCTTCAACGAAATTGAGGATGTTTTAAGCTAAGGCAAACTTGGGAGTACCCGAATTAAGTTAACTATAATATATTTACTTATTTAAGCATTTAAGCTCTATGTGTAACATTATTATTATATTAACATAACAACCATTAGCGGATTCAGAGGGGGGCTATTGTACCAACCCTTCATAACTTCAAATAACAAGCATTTAGTTTTGGGCATATAAAGAAGCTCAAAATAAAACCTGATAGGATTTACCTTTTTATTCTCTTTTCTGCAATAAGTTAAGGTATAATGGATTTTTCCAAATTATTGAATTATAACATAATTTGTGAGCATTATGGCTTTAACATTATTGCCCTTTCAAGATTTTCATGAAATATATTGCCCAAAACTGCCCCCAGTCGCTGGAAAATTCATACATCTACAAAGTTTTAACAGTTTAGTCTTATCCAGACAAAGTTATTGATGGAGGCGTAGTTGGAGTACCTTTATTTCTGATCAAATAAACTTTTATTATCCTAATATATACATAATAAATATTTAAAATTACTTAAAATAACGAACCAGAATGATCCCGAGCAAAGTGATGTTACCTGCTAGTTAAATAGCCTTCCAGTTCCACCAATTCAATGAGCTACGTAATCAAAGGGATCAAAGTAAATGTTTCCAACGTGCATTCATATGGGGATGTTAATGTTGAGTGACAGATAATTTTCTGCTCAGGGATGATTGACGCAATCAATGCTCGAGCTAACAAACAGAAGTCAAGTGATTCCACCGTTTAACTCTTAAAAATAAAATTGCGAATTCTGATTTTTAGAACACGGTTCATTATAAATTAATCCGCAGCACATCCGTACTGAAAATTATTCTCTGACCATTTGGCTTTTGCATAGATGTACCTCATTTTGAATTACAGAGAAAGTACACTTCCAATTATTTATAATTTGTGATCCGATGCCTACCGAAAGCACTCCTTGTTTGAAAAGCATCACAATATATCTTTGTCTAACGTCTTAAATTAACATTTCATAACATTAAATTTCCATTTGAAGCCACTCTCGATGATCTATGTTGTTGGGGAACTAAAAAAAAAACATTCTTAACACAATCACAGTATCTTTATTCTCTCGAAATATAGAGCGTTCTGAACTCAGCAAAAATGTTCTAATAACATCGTTTTTCACTTTTGACTCCACACAAAACCTCTAATTAACTATATATGTGCATCATGTATATATATCGTATCAGAGCGATAAAAATTCACCTTAGTTTATTTTGAATTCCTTTATAAATAAGAATTACCGAATTTCCCAGTAAAATGAAGCAAACGGTAAATTTCTATCGTTTTTAATTTTTCTATTATTGATTTTTTAAATGCACACATATATTAATGGGACACCCTGTATATTCAATACACACAAATACTAAGATAAGCCACAGATACATATCAAGTATACATATGCTTTACTTCACATATCAAGCTTAAAAAATGTTGGCCACAATAATGAATATAGGCATAACCATATATTTGTTAATTGAATAAATTACATGAATATAATTCTCATCTAAGATCCCTTTCTCGTAGTATGCTAAAATCATTTATCAATTGCAGCAACAGATGACCGCTAAATCCTACAAGCCACCTTATTGATAAGCTATTAAATTGGCTTCTATATTGAATACGACAAATCGTTCACCATTCTAGAAACAGAAATCAATTGGCTAGTCATGTATACCAAATAACAGTATTTGTATTTGAGCCAATCCCAACATTCAATGGAAAACTTTCCACAGTAATAGAAGAGATTTTATAATTATCTTCAATCAGGATTTTTTTAATGATTGAATCTGTCAAATATTCAAATGTTGTTGGTCAACGGAAACCTTACAACCACTCAATCCCTTCTCTTCGAGAGACCAGACCTCGGACATTCGTCGATAGAATGATCAAAGTTTAATAAATCGAATCTTATTTTAGAATCTTTCTCAGACCCAATGTGTAAAAGTGAATCAGAATCATGGCTCAAATTCGGGTATTGCGTTGCCTTCAGTTCGTGAATTCAGACTTTGAGCCAACGCAATTAATGGAAATAAATTTATGTTGATCAATAACTTCTTTTTTATAATTCTATTCTAAAAGTTCACAAATGAGTCCTCACAGTTTACCTTACCAACTACATGCCTAATTGTATAGAATTACCCAGCGTTTCACTGGGGATATTTTAAAAACTTCAGCATGTATCAGGTCATAAATATTTCAATAAAATTAGGCATAAATAGGACCAAAGTACATCGGGTAGCTAAGTGGGTGAAGATTTACCTATCGGTCCCTAGAAAAAACTTATAAAAAGTGAGCCCTAACCTTAAACTAGCAAAGGGAATTAAAAAACTTAAACCTAATAAGAAACAAAGGCCAAATAGTTAGTAGTTTAGTATTGTGCTTCGACAACTTAGGTCATTTCACAATTTGCTCCAACCGGGAATCGAACCCGGGACCGCTTTCACCAAAGGCAAAAAAGGCCAGATTATACTATATAATATTGACCATGAAACTACTAGTAGCTTATGATTCATCAATTGCGTTAAAAAAGTAACAGACCTATTTCCTTAGTGTTAGTCACACATTAAATAAAAATAATCACAGAGAGAAACATTTAGAATGTAAGTAGATGGACATTAGAAGAAGGCTGAAAACTCCTGGAGATTTTTTTAAATAAAGTAGTTTCGAACCTTAAGTACGTCGGATTTGGACGTCCGATTCGAAAAGTAGTCTCAATTCTTTACTTAAGTAATCACTAGATATTTATGAGATTCTGTCTCGAACCAAATGTATGAAACCGAGGATTTAATTTTGAGAGGCATTGCTAATGGGTGCTGTCTGGCTAACCAGTATCCCTCAAAGTAATAACTTTTCATTTTTATATTTTACCAAATGTATTCAGACTAAATCAATATCAATATTTATCCAATGAGTAATAAAAGTTTTAAAGGCAAAATCAATAATGGAAACAAAGAAAAAACCGAGATCAAATGCAAAAATAGGAAGAGAGAAAATTTATTTTAAACGAAAATCGACGAATACAGTGAACTCTAAATGATCCATACAGAACGAAAATATTTGATGATAAAAATGTGACAGCGATTTAATTAATTATAAGTAATTAACAACAAAAATAATGAACGTGACGCGGATTTTGCCATCCTGTCAATTGAAATGTAATTGTTCTTATAAAATTATGAATAAGGTAGGGGCTATGGGTAATTTTAATAATGATTTTATCTTAAGAGTGCTCATTGGAAACATTAGATTAGAAAACTATTATCAAATTTATATTCGTATTCGAACACCGTAGACGTAATTTTCATCATGTACATACATACACTAGACGCTCCAAAGAACTAATATGTTAATATAATTCTTTCTCTTCTAATTTTTGCTACATGTATTCTACTGAAATAAGTTTTCATTACCCTTTAATAATTTCAATAAGAAATAGACTAATACTGAGTGAGTGCGTATTTTAAAAGTCTTCGATGATAATAATTTTTTTTTTAATTTCTCACTCTCGCTCGATACACGTACAAAAGCCATGTGGCCATACCTTGTATTGTATGAATATACATTTCTTATGAGAAATTTTTCAAGTTGTCAGCAGTCGAACCCTAAGACATCATTGCTAAAAGTAATGACGCCATTGGATCTTAATTAGTATGAAATAATTGCAGACAAATACATACTTATTAACGAAAAACTTTATTCTTTCGTCGACATCGTTAAATAGGATGTTTTCGTTACTTACTGAATCTTTATAAAGCGTTTCATTATTATTATTATGATTATTATTATCGATATGTACGGTGATTCAAATAAATGTTAAAGTAGAGAATCAATATCTTTTATCGACGGATATAGTTATTATTCAATGGTATAGTTGCAATTTAGAAATTGCCAGGTGGCAACAGTCGAAGATCTCACTTAGGTACAGGAGGGAAACCCCTCCCGTGGAAACCTTCCGTAGGGCTCGAAATATTGGAGGTGCCGGGGACCGAGGGAACCCGGGACCTTTCGCATGCAAAGCGAACGCTCTACCACTGAGCTACACCCCCACTTCTATCGCAAACATTGGAAAATTTCCAGTTTCAAGCATTGATACCTGGGGTACAGTTCAGAATATTGCCAACCGATCAACCATTGGATTTACGTAGCGAAGTGTGCACACAAACAATCCTATCTATTTATTATACGATTGATTCGATTTTTCTATACCAATTCTCTTTAAATCACCACTGTTATCTTTATTCCTGTTCAACGTCCCCCAGTCCGCTGTTATTCACAATTCAAAGCAGTAAGCTTGTTCCTTTACCTGCCCTTGTCTCGCTCCTTTGATCATATCATTTTAGTTATCTCCATCTTTTTTATCTAGATATTTCCTTATCCCGGTACATCTCCTGTGAGACTCCAAGTAGTAGAAGGGTAATGAAGAGGAACCAATGCGGTTTGATCGACTAGTATAGAAATGCATTGCTAAAAGAAAACATAATGCTCTAGCTTTAAGCAGTTACGTGATTTTAAAATCTTATGAACCGACTCTTTGATTTCTAACCCCTTCGAAGTATGAATACAACTGCAAATACTACTTCTCGTATGCAACTGGGCAGTATTATATACGTGCAAATATTTCATGAAGCAATACCGTAATTATTTTATTTTCGTCGTACCGAGTGGATTGTAATACATCTACGGCACAATCTAATACGTATATAATCGTACATTTTTAGGAACCGGTTCGCGAGAACGTGTTCCAATCGGCTTGATCTCCCAACTGGCTTTATGGGTATAGCGTTCTTATATAAGATAACCATTAAATAGTTTCCCTTTTATTTACTCCTTGATTTAGAGCGATAAGCGACTTAGAATTCCTCTTTCTGGTTCCTGGAAACTGCCAGGTAAATATTTGTTCAATGAACAGTATACCAGATCTAAATTGAAGAAAAAATATTTTTTGGAACACAGCAACAAAAAAATGCGTACATGATGAGATAAATCTCGCAATTGCCTTTCCGGAAAAAAATATGAATTGGCTCTGCTGATTTTACCTTCAACAAAATTAAAAGTACTCAATGAAATCTATTGGAATTTCATTTTAAAAATCGAAGAAGAAATAAGATGTTTATTTTCCACAGTATTTATTAATGCGACGATGGTTTCGGTGTAAGTTTACGCCATCATCAGGCACAGAGGCTTCGACGCATTATAAAGAGTAACGATATAACAACAATACAATTCGATACAAATATAAATAATAAATAAACAACAACAAAACCTCTTTTTATTAAGGCCTCTATGCCTGATGATGGTGTAAACTTGCAGCGAAACCACGGTCGTAGTAATAAGTACTATGGAAAGTAAACATCTTATTTCTTGTGTGACCCTGAAGATGGCTGCAGTGCTAGCAGCCGAAACGTCAGTATTCCACCGAGAAACCATCCGGTTAGCAGCCGGGAATACTATCTTCAACATCTTATTTCTTCTTAGATTTTCACTTGAACTGTTTTTGACCTTGTATGATAACTTTCAGAAGCATTCATTCACATTTTCATTCACATCCTTTTATTCTAAGGACTCTCTTATCTACAGAATATCATGCACTATTGATTATGTCTTTAATTTAAAGGTAATTGGGTGCATTTATCCGCCCTCTCTATCTTCACATATCCACCGATATAAGGTCAAAAAGGTCATTAGACGGGTATCAACAACAAACTCATTGAATAATGATATCGCTTTTCCCTTTGTAAATCTGATAATAAAACTTCGAGATTGGATAAGGGTTGCAATGCACTGCATCATAATGAAACGACAAAATTTACTTCAGAAGATGAATTTAGCGTCTTTAATTTTCACTAATGTATTGCATCCTCAAACTATGTTGAATGGTATAGATAGATACAAAATGTGCTATTGTCTCGGTTGTTTTATTTTGTTCTCATCCAATGAAATCTCTTGGAATTGCAGTAAAGGAGGAGGAATATCTGAGTAAATAAGTATACTGGAAATTAATTCCGTTGTCCGTTGAACACTTCGTAAGTTACATCTCACACCAATCAATATTCTCGGTGAAATATTCACAGTAAATTACAATATCTGAACAAAAAATCAAATACCGCAATTGGGTCGTGATAAACGTATCATGCACATGATTAAACATTAAAACTGTAAAAAATGCATGTTTCCCGATGAAATCAACATTTCAGTGGCTTTGGTCGACTCAAGCGTATATAATACGTTTTCAGTGAAAATCAGAAATAATTTTTCCGAAAAATTACGGAAAATATTTTAAAATGTTAGCAAAATATTGAGCTTGTTTCTTTTGCAATTAGATTAATGAAGCTTTAACACTGTGAGTAAAATGACTATGGGAGAATAATGAATGTTTAAAATTTGCGGTTTGATTACTCACTAAGTCTATAAAGTTATAATGACAAATACCCCGTGGCAATGAGAGTTACCATTAATTATTAAATTGAAGTAATTTTCTTATGGCAAGAGGGGAGATCTCTAACTTACTAGGAATTTATTTTGCAATGATTTATCTTATTCTTCATGTTAATCTCAGTAAAATTTTGTAGTGATTTCTTTCAAGCATAATTTGACAAGAAAATTCAAAAGTAATGTGATGTTAGTTTATTCATTAAAAACTGTGGATTCGATCTTCGATTCGATTGCGAAATTTCTGAAAACAAACAATGGTATATCTGTAAATAGAAAACAAACAATTAATAAAATCATCTTCTCCAATTAGAAGTGAGGGTAGCTCACTCTTCTTTGACCCTCTTGTTAATCTCTCTACTTTAACTCTCTCTTCCTACAACGTGGATTCCTTCACCTTTTGTTAAATCGAAACCAAGTTTTTAGTCCAAGCCATATGTTTGACTTTATTGAAGCTCTAAACTGCTTCCGGGTCTTTAGTTTTCAGCGGAAGATTTTTGAGGCAATATTTTCTTACTTTATTTATGTCATACATCAATCAGTCCCAATTCCTGGAGTTGATTCTCGAGCAAATAAAGAGCTGAGAGATACATGATCCATCGCTGAAAATGCCTTATCATGGTTCGATAACCTGGGACTTCATTATATGAAAACGTCCTGAAAAAAGTTCTATTCTCTCAATATTATGAAATAAAAGTTGATAAAATTGATACAACTGAAAAATACCGTTCATCATGCGACATAAAAATCGTTCCATTTTGATTAGACAATCGTATAATGTCTCTATAAAGTGAAACCCATCCAAATGCGGAACTTGCGTTTTCATTTTGAATCAATACGAAGAATCATTAATTAAACCAACTGATTCTATTTTCCATTTGGTTTTACTTACATATCTCTTCTACATCATTTTAAGTACCATACCTAATATTATTTTTACTTTCTCCATATACGAAGTATAGAGAAAGTATTGTTTTCATGAAAAAATTCGACTTCGAGATTTCAACGGAAATACACGTTTTGGGGTCCGTAGAACACGTTTTGACCATTTTCGGAATGATGTCTGTGTGTATGTGTGTGTGTGTGTGTGTGTGTGTGTGTGTGTGTGTGTGTGTGTGTGTGATAGTGGGCGCTCTAACGTGAAAACTATAAGTCGTATCAATACCAAACTTCATATATAGTACTGTGGTGTGTGCTGTCAGAGTTGATTAGTTTTTGGAGTAAATCGATCAACCGGAAGTCGAGCTTTATTCATTAAAGCTCATTTCCGGTTTTCAAAATATCTCCATAAATATGATATATACGTATATTGTATTACTTATAAAAGTTTTAGATTATGTTATTTACTATAACTTTTGTATTTAACATATTTTTGTATCACCGTTTGATTAGGAGTTATTCGTGAAATACTGATAAACCGGAAGAAGATGATTATGTACTTTGTGGGCGCTCTAACATAAAAACTATTCGTCGGATCAACACCAAATTTCATATATATTACTTTTAATACAGTCGTTAGAGTTGATTAGTTTTTGGAGTAAATCGGTCAACCGGAAGTCGAGCTTTATTCTTCAAAGCTCATTTCCGGTTTTCATAATATCTCCATAAATATGATATTTAGGTATATACTGTTATTTATAAAAGTTTTAGAAAATATAATTTACTATAACTTTTGGTTGAAACATATTTTTGTATCACTGATTGTGTAGGAGTTATTCATGAAATACTGATAAACCGGAAGTTGCTGATTATGTACTTTGTGGGTGCTCTGGGCTCTATGGGCGGAAGACTAATTTCATCGTTTTTCATCGATCATGTTCCGTAAAACATTATTTATAATGTTTTTGGCGTCAAAGATAATAATATATATACATATATTAATCACTCATTTTCCAAGTTTAGATGGAATATAGAGTTCGAAATTACTGCGGTAGATAATTATTTAAATCTTATATATATGGAGAAAGTCATGTGCTGGCCACATCAGATTTTTTTATGTTTGAAACCGTTGCGAAAATTTTTCTTTTTACTTACGCTATTGAAGTGAAAACACTCCTTTTTTTCATAGTGCATTTCATTCCTATGCTTCTCTTTCTTATAAACGGAATCCACGAAATTTACTGCTGTGTTGACACAAGCGAGTTATATAATGGAATATGTTTGTGTCATATTATTCGCTTGTTTGAAATAGATAACCAGAACACCTATTTTAAGGGATTTGATCGCTTTGCCTGAATCCAACAGGTTTTACCGATAACCTATAGAAAAGTATGACAATCACCTAGCTGATAAGGTGCGTTCACCCCAAAATCTATGAGAATTGAGTGCAGCTGAACAATATATAAAACGACCCTCCGTTCATCATTAACGACAACTTGTGCCTTGGCTGAGCGCACGGAACTACCTCAGATTGGGAACCGGTCTACTATACCAAAAGTGAGTTTCAGATAAACAAATTGAGATGAATATATTTCGAGTTTGAATTTTAATGAACATGTTACATCACCAGTGAACTAATCACTAGTAATTACTATATGTTAAATTACTTATAAAAACATTTTTGATACTCTATTAGTTTAATCATTGATTCTTAGAGGACGTCATCGAAAATTACAATGCAGTTCCTTTAGTGTTGCTGCATAGATTTCCACGATAATATATACTCACGATGTTATTCTGGGTTTTATACTGATGTCCCTTCTTCAAGATGCTGATAGTTTTGTCCCCAGGAAAACTGTCGAAACAGCCACCATCTTGAAGAAGGATTCATCAATCAAACCCAAAGTAACTTCGAGATGTAAAAATATGTATTTTATGTTCACAAGAATTATTGTCTTTCATTTAGATGGCAGGGAGATTCGTGGCTAGCAGCCAGATTGCCCTGGTCTTGTTGGGAGTGGTGGGACTGGCAGCGTGTGCGTCTGTGGCCGAGAATGACAAAAAGGTGGTCGTGTGTTACTACGGCAGTTGGGCTGTGTACAGACCGGGAGAGGGCAAGTTTGACGTTGAAGACATCGACCCGTTCGTCTGCACCCATATCATCTACGGCTTTGCTGGTTTGAGTTCCTACAAGGGAGTCATGACATCCCTCGATCCATGGAATGACGTCTATGACAACTACGGAAAGGGTAATGAACGCTAGTTTTATGAAGTACTTCGATATTCTTATTATTATTATGGGATGAACTGCAGGTAGGCTGTAAGACTGATGGCGGTTTTTTCCACCTACATAAATATGTACAAGTTATAAACATAATTAATATAAAATACGATAAACATACAATTCTCATAGAATGATTACATACATATATTATATTTATTTTACAATTAAATAATTAATTTACAATATTTGTAACTGGTTTTACTGGATTTTTCTGGGTTCATAACTGCCCTTCTCGGCTATCGTTGCGGTTACGGGGTAGAATTATCTTATAAAATACTTTGACTTTCTTTTCTATGATTTTTAGGTAGAAATATTTTCATTGATAACCATGATTCTTATATAAAAAAAAGACTTGATATCTTCCGAGAGATACCGGTCGTGCTTGAATAAATCTCTGTGGAAAATACCAAGTTTTTTCATTTTTTGAAATATCTATTCTATTCCACGAAGTCACGCTTCAGCATATCAATTTTATGATTCTTATATGTGTGAAGGGCAGAAAATATGTAAAAATAGGTTTTTGTAACTTTCCCCATAAAACTTGACTTTAATATACTTACCTGCAATGGGGAAGCTAAAATATTTAATAAATTAGGGAAAGGCGGATTAGGATTGCCAATTCTGCCGTACTTTGGTTCGTGTCGCAGTTACCCCGTTTAGATGACGTAAAAGTTAATTGCAGTACAATTTTGGATTGTATTTATTCTCAAATATGGATTTTATTAGTATTTAAAATACGAATTAAATATTATGAGCCCAGAGCGGAAATCAATATGGTAACAATATGGGTTAGGGTGAAAATGGGAGAAACGATTTTATATGGAGTTTATTTTAATTCATTCAAACTAAATTTCAGCATCCGTGGAATATTTTTAACGTCAAATACGGAGATCTTTGAGTAAGGCTCGCGATTTTAACTTTCAACAGAACTTTCACATTCAGTGGATATCCACCACTTAGCACCTGAATTCCTTATGACATCCTGCCGGAAAGTTGAAGTCCATGCTTCTCCAGACTTCTCCGCTTCCGATTACCCCCTAAGTTTTCCCGCCTCAAAGTTGCTCTCAGACCACAATCGTATAAGTTAAATATAAATGATTCTTATTATTGACCCTTTGCTACGCGAGGTTTCATCCGGGATCTAGTTTTTACCATTAACCTCCCAAAGAGTATCCATTGCATTTTTTAAATGTGGAATAATTTGAGTCATGTCTGAAAGAGTGTCTGAACGTAACGTTTTCTAAACTTTCTTATTTTTCAGGTGCCTTCGAACGCTTCACCAAACTCAAGGAGAAGAACCCCGACCTCAAAGCTCTCCTCGCAATTGGAGGATGGAACGAGGGATCGGCTAAGTACTCCGCGGTAATTTATTAATTCAGATAGGATTCCCATCGCTCTAGAGATTAAATTTTAACACCCTTAAAAAGTCAATCACACGTTTAATCACAGATAAGTGTAGCTCTGGATTGTGCTGGAAGAGGCTTTTCATTGATACCAACGCTAGAGTACGCAAAACCATCGCTTAAATTTAGGTTGTACATTTAGCTGATGTATTCGGTAGATACATGCACACTCATTATTTACTTTTAAGGCATTTAGCCACATAAGCGTTGCTTTCTATTTTACCATATGTTTAAAGCGAGTTTACTTTTAGTTTTCTCTTTATGAATTCGAACCACAGTGGAAGTGGAAAAAAAGTTTCCGAGTGTTAGTGAAATTAAATTTATTATTTATTTACATTTACTTTTTAAAACCACTTAATATTTAATGAAATGGAAATAACCCAAAGTTCTTCTGATATTAAAGAAAAATAGGGGGAGAAGCGTTTTCCCTAATGAATAAATGTTCCGTCTTTGCATGGAATTGCTGGAAGGCTTATTAGAAATGCATGATCTTCGGATCTTATTTTAACAGAAAAGATTAAAGCGTTTGGATAGTTCTCAAGGGTGATCTTCCTACTTGGAAACAATTTTCATGCTCTCAACATTTGTCTCCTATTTTTGAGCTCAAAAAAATTTACATATACCGTGACAAAACATTTATTTCTAGATGGCGTCCACGGCAGAAGGAAGGCAAACATTTTTGGTAAACGCAGTAGACTTCCTCAAGAAGTACGGCTTCGATGGTTTGGATCTGGATTGGGAATACCCTGCGCTTAGGGGTGGCGGTCCCAACGACAAGGTGAGAACATTCATCTCAAAGAGGTTTATACCCAGTCATTAAGGAAATTCAACTCATTTAAAACTCTTTAAAAACATCCTTATGGGTTGCTCTAATATGACATTTTAATGAGCCAGAGATATAATGAGAAGTTTAATTAAAAGGATTAACAGTAATTAAACTTGTTATACATTTAAAGGCTTAGACAAAAACGTGAGCTTCCCTTTGAAAATATCAAATTAATTTCAGTAACTGGAATTAAAATCCACAAATGGTCCACGTAATTAAATTACCAGGAACTTGAAAATCAGGTGGGACGAAATGTCTCGGAGAATATCTCTCCTCACAACTGTATTCTTTCATTTAGCTAATGTTTGCAAGGCTCCTAAAGACGTAAATTTAACTTTCTAATTAAAAACGAATACCAATCTATTTTAATTCCAGATGGAGCACACTATAAAAAATTTATTTCATAATATCCTCTCAATGGATGATTGAAGATTACTTTTCTTTAAACAACCTTAATTATCCTTTATTTAAAGATATCTGTCAATTAGTCATTAATAATTTGTGTTCGCATTCCTGGTTACATTTACTCTTAAAAATACAAAAATCTGACAGATCTTCCTTCTATTTGTATTATTTATATTATTAACCTATGATTCAAAACATTCTTATAAAAATAGAAAAGTAATTTAAATATAAGACTTTACCTCGTTACATAAGGTGAGAGATTTAATTGTAACTTGATTAGTTAATTAATTAATTAATTTGATATTGATTAATTAAATAAATAAAATTTATATAAATATCTTACAAATCTTTTTTTATCATTATAAACAGATTTAAAGATTAAAAATCTCCAACAGCCATCTTTGTCGGCGTTCCTCGTTTCACTCACCAGTATTCCGAGAAAACAAGAAAGGACACCGCACGTTTTAGCGCTCTTAAGAAGTACGGTGTCCTTTCTCGTTTTCTTGGAGCACCGGTGAATGAGACGAGGAACACCGACAAAGATGGCTATTGGAGATATTAAACCTCTAATTTCTGGAAAGCCATGCTCCAAATTTTATTTCTTTACACTATGAACAGGCCAACTATGCAATCCTCCTTAAGGAAATGAGAGAAATATTCGAGAAGGAAGGTCTCATGATGACAGCAGCCGTAGCTGCGGGAAAAGCAAATATAGATGAGTCATACGACGTCCCAGCAATGGGAATGTGAGTAATTAACTTATTTCCAGAACGCCCAGTCCTGAGAAAAAAAGGAGGAATATTTTATTCCTTATTAAAGAAGAGTTATTATAGTATTTAGTTTATAGAAGTATGGGAATTTCTAGCTAATTTTTCAACAATAATCGATGCTTGTATGATGAACGTCAATCACTATGATGCTTAGTCCTAATGTTTTGAGGAATTCGAGGAAATTGTATCAAAGTCGAATACTTCCTTCCTTTTGAAAGAGGCTTTTTTTGAGCCACTGATGCTCGGAGGACATTTCCGATGTTTTTAAGGGGGAAACTTATTATTTTTTCTGTATCTATCTCTGTGAAAGGAAAACAATGGCTTTTTATACCAAAGAAAGCGAGAGGAGATGTTTTGTTTTGATTAAGCTTTAAAGGTTCTAACAAATCGGGGAGGAAACTATTTTTCTGGCGTTTTTGATCGTAAAAAATACAAATGAGGTGAACTTAGGGTCAGGTTATGGCAAATATAAAACAAATTTTCAAATTTATGGAGCATATTAAACATAATCACTTAGCCTTAAATTCCATTCAAATGATGAAAGCTGAAATTCACGATGGTGGCAATCTCCCTCTAAACCGCTGAAAATATGCACACCATCTTTAAACTTACTTTTTATAAAACAATATTTACCAAATAAAGTAGTTTACTAATCGTGAGAGAGGAAATGTAAATAATCTCTTTTGAATTATATTGGGGTATTCTGCTTACCAAAAACGGCTCTGCACACATTTTTTTAGCTAAAAATCGTTTATTTCGCCTTCGGGTGAAATTAGTCAGAGCCAGCTTACACAATCAAACGATTCCAGCGAATTTTGCGTCTTTAAAGGGAAATTCCCTTTAAGAGATGCTCTACTGTTTTCATTTTCGTTGAAATACGCTCTAGAACTGAATAACGACCAGAGGGCTTCCGTCAGAAAAAGGTTCCCCAAAATAATAATAACATCGGGTTATGCTTTTGAGAGACATCAATGAGTATCAAATATCAGCGAAAGTATCGTTTCTCATTACGTATTGCCCTTTCCAGCGCAAGTAAAGCATCATAATTTCAACAGAGGCTTAAGTTCTTGGAAATGTTAGGAATCCATAGTATGTACACTCCTGGCATAAATTAACGCAGCACCTCCCTAGCGATCCTTACGGCCGGTGCTGCGTTAATTTTGGCCAGGACTGTACGAAGGTCATCCAATTTCCCAACCCACATTTCGTTGAAGCACTTCACTGATTAATTCGGCGAAATCTGTTCTTTGTGGATTCTCAGCATCTCCTCTGGCCACTAAGACGCACCTGTTCCAATTCCAGAGGAGTTAAAGCGAAGAGCGTGATTTCTGGGGTCGTATTGACCCAATTACTTGGCACCTATGTGTGGGAAGGCGTTTCAAGTCCAAAATGATTGCCTCGTTCAAATCGGCTGGTCTCTAATTCGCTCTCGTCTTGGAGACGAATAATTCATTCGTGTTTCCTCAGCAGCATCTTGTGGAGGGCGAAATTGTTCATGTGTGCGGAAGGTGAAATTTGCTTCCTTTTGTTCCCACGAAGAAGTCAACTAATTACGAATTACGGAATATGTTTAGAAGGAACTGTTTGTGTTTGAAACTATGTTTTTTCAAGGAAAAAAACTAGCGAATTCCCTCTCAAGCTCTCTCTCTCGAGAGGTAATGCGGTCAGTAGTTGCGTTTTGTTCTTTTAATGCCATTTTGCTAAGTGTTCCATTTAAATGTGCATTTCCAAAAGCTCTGCGCACCAATCAATCTATTTCTCTATTCAGATATTGATTCGTGCCGTCCGATATAATACCGGGAAAAAATTAAAGCCTAAAGCCATTAAGCCGAGAATCCATTCCCACAATTTTCACGCAATGTTTGATCGGCCAATCATCCGGCCATTATTTCAGAATTTACAGGGTAAATATTGGTCTTCTTTTTTATCGATTTCCGTCATTTTTTAAACATAGCGCACTCCATATTATTTAATATCGTTGCTACACAGTCTCTTGCTTATGTAGGGTGAAATGTAGACGTTTTTCTTTCGTTATATTTAAAAATTAAACGAGAATATAAAATCTTAATAAATACATGTAGCTCGTGGACAGTTCATCCGTAATATCGCACATTACGTCATCAGTTGGTAAGTCCAAGCATCTTAGAGGAATTTATAGAGTAACATTAAAATATTATTCTAAAAACATTCTTATGCTAACAGAACTCTATGCTTATGCAAATTAAAGAAAAATAAATCGCTAATTTTCACCTCTGTAAAAGAGAACCGCAGGTATAGGATGTTCTCGATAACATAATAGTCGTGACTTAAAGTCAATATAGAATGCTCCAATTCTGAAGAAAATGCAAATCATCCGCATGAAATCTAATGTATTCCATTGCTCTTTTAAGGTACTTGGATCACATTCACGTCATGTGCTATGACTATCATGGTGCATGGGAACCATTCACGGGGCACAACGCTCCACTTTACGCGGGTCCCGGAGATGAAGGTGACAACATTTACTTCAACGTTGTAAGTTTTTATTACCTTCATATTGGAGATGATTTTACTGTAATCGTACAAACATTCCTGTATATATGCGGCACCGAGGTATTTTTGAGCTTATTTTTAGAGATTATTTAAATGTATTTTCGAATCTTTCGAAATTTAATCTAATTTCTACATCTTCTTCTGCTCAACAGTTCCAATTTCGAGTTTTCCTAAAAAAATATTGTATAATGCCTTCTTATTCGAGAGAGTCTTCCCTTTAAATTTGGTATTATTTCTTTTTAATTGGAATTAATACCAGCATAAACTTCCCTGCTTTTGCCCATTAGGTTAAGCTTGACATGAATCTCTTCTTGAGGTACTGGTTGGAAACCATTGTATATAGAAAAATAAAACACTGGTACTATTTCTACAACATTTTTTCACTAAAATTTTTGAATAAGAATCAGCCACCATTTCCTTTTTCCTCGTAAACATCATGCATTATTAATTAATTCAATGCATGATGACGAGTTACTAAAGTCCTCTGAACGGCTATAGAGCTTTCGTATCATAGTTCTTCAATCCGCATCTATCCCCAGAGAGTATCGATTTGTATGTATCATGTAAAACTCATAATCAATGTAAATTTTCCTAGTAAAACGAGTTTAAAATTTTTCAGAACTACTCCATGAATTACTGGATGGAAAAAGGTGCACCGGCAGATAGATTAGTTATGGGAATGCCTCTGTATGGACGAGCGTACACTCTCTCCCAACAGGATCAAGATGGATTATATGCACCCGCCGGTCAGCCTGGAATCGCCGGACCTTTTACCAGAGAGAACGGATTTATTGGTTACAACGAGGTAATCGAAACACGCAAACGACCACTTCCATACATTGAATATAAAATATTTAAACTCTGAATGATATGGACAATTATGCAATTTTTGACGCAATATATACTATTTAGGTTATAATTGAGCCTGTGGAACTTAACTACTACGGATAAAATAGCTTTTTCCGAAAATTTTCAGCGGCTGTCTAAACATATTTCAGACGAGTGAATTTAATATTACTTTTCTCATACTCTCAAGATTTGCGATCAGATGAAGGCCAACCCATCTGCTTGGAAGACTACCAGAGACCCCTACTATATGGCTCCTTACACGGTTAACGAAAGACAATGGATTGGTTATGACGATATGGAATCCCTCAAAGCGAAGGTAAATTATGAAAATAATATTATATATATATCCCCGAATCGAAGTTTCTCTCATGGGTGAGTAACGAATCGGTCGAAAAAACTCATCGCCATATTTACAAATCATCTCTAATTGTCCTGCAATTAATGAAATTATTGAAACGAAAAATTTATTGTTTTTTAAATTTCACAGTCAACTCAAGCGCCATTTTCATTAATTATATTTGCCGTGAAAAAATCCAGCTTTCATTATATATTCCGCTCAAAATTTATTCTCATAAGCAAACATTTACAAAATAATATACCTAAGCTAATGTTTACTTTTAAAGAACCAGGTATATCTTGTCTCCTTTAATCAAAATTTTTATTTACTTTTTAAAACGGCTACCAATAATTATCGTAAAACAAAGTTAAAGATATACTTAATAGGTAATATAATAATGGATAGTCTATTATGACCAAACTACATTACTTATCCAACGAAATAGAACTTGTGTGTGGCCAGCCACTAACAGAACCTCTATGTATAGCAAAAAGGGACTTAGCTGCTTCTTGGCCCAAAAACGGAAGGAAACCCTTCTGAAATCATCCCTTTGTAGATATTTCACGGTAACGGATCCCTTTTTAGGCCCAGGTCGCTGCCAAATTAGGACTGAAGGGAGCGATGGTATGGAGCATTGAGACCGACGACTTCCACGGTGGTTGCCATGGACAGAAATTCCCTCTCATGCACGCAATTTGGGAAGGACTGGACGGAGGAGAAGTGCCCACGCCGCCGGACACGCCACCAGCTCCCCCGACCGATGCCACTCCTGGTGAAAATTCAGCCGTAAGTGAGAAATGTCACGTTTAAAATAGACGTGATCTTCACTTACCGTGTATGCTAATGTAAAAGCCGAGTTTTTCAGCACATTTTTTAAGCTGAAAAAGCCCTCCTCGGCTGATACTCGAGAGAGGGTCCCACTTACTTGTTCTCCGGAGGACGAAGTCTGCCGTATCCGGTAATCGGCTTGTAAATTCCTTGCTAAGTCAATTATTAATTATATTTCAATTTTCTCTAACTAGCCTAATGATGCCTCATTTACTGTGATTTTATTTGTACACAATTTTATTTTTAATTTTATCATTAACCGCTGTATTTCCCACCCTACACTTATTAGTTAATTAGCTTTCCCAGTATATGTGATAATAATAAGTCCCTCGGATATATATACTCGAGTATTTACGGTAGGAATATATAATATATATTGGAGAGTGAATGTTAAAAATCTTATCAAGGTCATTCATTTCTTTATTGTAGGATATCTGAACTCGAAGGTAATAGTGTACTGTAAATGAACTGAGTTTTTAAATTTATTATTTATATAACTCCAATCGTTCAAAAACATCTTATGCCGACCAATTCAAACACCGTGTTTCGTTGAAAATTAATGGAAACATTTAAGCCAATGTTTAATCCCATAATAATTATTGGACTAGAATATTAACTTTTTATATATAATAGCCATAATACAGAATTGATGTATATGTTTTAATGTGTTCCGCATTTATAATTATGCCATTAGCTTCAAATGGCTCATAGATTCCAAAAATTTGAGTGCTACAAAGCGTATTATGTTTTCATTGCATCAATAGCGCTACTCTCCCTAATTTAATAAAATTATGGCTGAATAGAAAGAAAAATTTTCAATCCATCGAAAGAAAGATATTTGAGTTAAATTTTCACGTGAATCTTTAAAAGAAATCGTATCTGACATTTATCTTATATTGATTAGTTACATATATCGAGTCTAATTTTAGTGCGCAGTAAAAAACAAGGTTCAATATAAATTTTATTCGGTGAAATCATCAATTGATTTGATAGGTTACATAAAATTTCATATTTTATCTATCCTTATAATACAATTATTATTATATATGTATTGAAGTAATGGAAGTAACAAATCCGAGATTTTCTGGCATATTTCAACCCTTTTACTGATGAGGTATCATCTGGCACTATTTCATTGCAATTTATCTATCTGCACCAAATACTAAAGGGAATGCTATAGGAAAATATCTGAATGAGAGCACGGGTAGAAATTTATGGGTATGATAACCTATGATAAAACAAAGGTCGTATGTTTCTCCTTTTCGACCTCTTCTTGAATACTGCTTTTGAAATTCGACCTAGCACGGAGGTGATTTGACATTTAGAGATGGTCTTGCGGTAGTTTGGTTTGTTAGCGGAGCTTTTAGATTCAAGAGATGTCTCAGCTGTACACCTCGGGCGGGATCACCTTAGGAGATCAGAATTACCTCGGTAGCTCTTTAGAAATGCATTTGCTCAAAACACATCGGCTATAAGGACGGCTTTTTTATTCCAGTACGCAACGATCACGATGTAAACAAGGCAACACAAGGAAGGAATCGCTAAGACAGAGTTACGTCTTATCGTGTTACCTCTGATAATTTAATTTATTTATCGCAAACAGGTGAAAAACCAATTACATGCTATGTAATAAACGAATATATTCCGTAATTACCTAGTTAGGATAAACTCTGTTTCTTTAATGAAAACCACAGGTTTTTTAGATAGCCAATGACGTATTTTATATCGAAACGATATAGACATACGGTTGTGACTTGAAAGGTAATAATTAATTTTAAAGTAATAATGAAAATAATTCCTGTCTTCATTTCGGTAGCTTCCGACGAATCCAACAACCACAAAGAAACCGACCACTGCTCACCCTACTCCTCCACCCAACGACATCTGCAAGAATGAGGGACTAAACTCCGACCCTAAAGACTGTGGTTACTTCTATCTCTGCACCTCCGAGAAGTCTGGGAACTGGACGATTGTCCAATACCATTGCGGCGTGGGAACAGCCTTCGACCCATTAACCGGTATCTGCACTTGGCCGTCCGAAGTTCCTGGATGTGAAAAAGACTCTGAAGAAAAAGTAGAAGTGATTTTAGAGAGAAGAATGCATTGAACGTTACCGTAAAATTTTAAGGAACCAGACTAAAACTCATATTGATTCAAGTACAAATAATACGAAGAAATTTATCGAAATTTGTTCATCGATACATTCCTCTGCCGAAATGGCAGCATATGTACAGTCCTGGCCAAAATTAACGCACCACCTCCCTAGCGATCCTAACGACCGGTGGTGCGTTAATTTTGGCCAGGTGTGTACATATTGTTAATCAACTATCTCACTTATTCAATGGATAAATTCGACAGATTATTCTTGTCATCAAATATATGCTGTAAATATTAAAATAAAAAGCACTCCCAAAGCATGTCTTAGTTGTTCAAAGGAAACAATCCCTATTTACACCATTTTACGGACTCTATTATCATTTCCTGTTTCATAGGTCTTGTTTTTTTTACATAAGTTAACGTATTTTGTTTGGTATTTCCTATGAGAATTCAATGTGCTATGAATATGGCCATAAAGAGAAAATTGCAAAGATTGATTTCATTCTATTTTTTAGCTTTATACTTATCGAATTGATTCAGAAATTTCCAAAGATGCAAGAGTTTTCCAATTCTTTATCCGCAGTAATAGAACGAAACATCATTAAATACAAACAAAAAACCTAGAATAGTAAAAATATTAAATCAAGGCAATACTTAAGTATCGGAAAAAAATGTTTATCAGATGTCCAATTTTTATATTTTAGATACGTTTTGCAAAAACTTATGCAAGAATGATATTTAATTGATATTTAACTAACCTCATTAACTGATAGTTGTAAGGAAAGGAAATAACAAAATATTTACCGGTCACTCGTTTTATTATTTATTTTGTATAGTTTTAATGAATGGAGATTTTATCATCAATAGCATTGTAAAAATATATTATATAATGTTAAAATTAAGGCAATTAAATTCATAGACCTTAAACAGGAACGGATCCAGGGGGGTGGTCCTGGGGGTCCGGACCCCCCCCCCCCCCCCCCCCCCGAAATATCACTTGTGCCTATTTTTCGAAAATGAAACTCGAATAACGCAAATAAAACACAATTTAATAAGCAATCACTAGCGAAAAAAATCGAGTTTGTCTAACACAATTTTAACGTCACGTTTTGTGAAAGCCGAAATATCTTCTATTTTTAAATTATTCGATCGGACCCCCCCAAAATTTTTTTCTAGATCCGTACCTGCCCTTAAATATACTACAGATAAATCAACTCTTCAAAGCGTAAGAAATATTTAGGTGCTGAAAATACTCTTTATAATTTAAGCAATTAAAATGTGGTTAATTCACATTTTAAATAATCCGAAATATCTCTCTAACAACAATTAAATTAAATCAATTAATATTAAGCTAAGTTTATAAATTTATTTTTTTTTAATTGTCTTAAAGTTGGTTTCGAAAGAGTCAGAAAGGCAATCGAAAAAAGGAATCTTGCAGGTCGAGAAACTATATCATTTGAAGAAATATACGTTGCTAAAACATCGTAAACAAATGACACGATTTCAGCTATTGAAAAACTAAGATTTAAATTTCCCAAACTTAGCACTTTTAAATTGTAAATTGTTTAATGCCACTCCAATAGCTCGAATAAGTCTACTTAATTTTCATTCTCTGGTTATCTCATTTTGTGTACCATTTCCTGCTACGAAAAGCCGAATGAGGTAATTTCCGTCTAAGATTAGAGACTCATGATTCATAGCAACGCAATAGAGGATAATGAAAATCAGAGGACGTTGAGGTTCACTGTCTGAAATCCAAAGGGAGTCATGGAATTCAGAAAGACCGCTTACTTTGTGCTCGCCTTGGTGGGACTTACAGCATCCTCTGCTAAGGACAGAAAGGAAAAAAAGGTAGTTGCCTGCTACTACTCCAGCGGGGCCGTTTACAGGCCTGGAGCGGGCAAGTTCAATGTGGAAGATATTGACCCATTCATTTGTACTCACATCATCTATGCGTTCGCGGGATTGAATGCCTCAACGGGAGTCATGATATCTCTAGATCCAGAGAATGACCTCTACGACAACAACGGGAAAGGTATCGTCTCCTAATGTATTTATAAATTAAATAATTTAAATGCATACCTCGTGCGATTCTACGTGAAGTCATTTCCGCCCTGTCGGTGTCGAAATAGGTTGTTTCATACCAAAAGACACCGTTTCGCTGACTCCACGGTTGGCTTTGTATGATGGAATTATCCTCGATTTCCTTACACACACAACCTACATCGACACACAACCTATATTTCCATATCTGAAAATGTATGAATTATCGTTTTTCAAGCAGATTTTAGGGGGTAGCATATCTGGGTCTAAATAGCAGTTAGTCTCAAATTCATGTTTTACGCAGTCCATAAACTTCAACCATACATAACTTTTCTACCCTGTAAAAATCAGCTGCTCTCCGATATTTATTTTTCCTCTACACAAAAACACACACACACACACATATATATATATATATATATATCTTAAAAATTTCAGTGGCTTCCTATTCCTTTTTCAACATTTAAAGCTTATAACTATATTCTCTGCTCTACTTTCGTTCAGTGTTGAGATTTAAGAGAGCTATTTCCATAGTAGTGATATTATTAAAAAAACGAATTCATTTGTTATTTATTATCAAACCACAAGTTGTATTTTTTGTGATAGAAAATGGTTATTTTATTTTCCTCTCGTATCTTTGTTATCATGGCATCAGTTAAGTTCTCCAAATAAATACATTATTATTAATCCTTGTGAAGACATAATTCATTTTCCTCTTCAATCAAGTATGATTACCTATTTAAAATGAACATAAGTATCATTGTAACCGTGAGACGTAATTACATTTCAATGACTGAATTTTTTAAATAATTGCATGCAAAAACGTTTGAATTGTCGGCTATAGCTCTACCCTATTTTCAGAAAAGGTTCTCAAGAGAGAAGAAACAATCACCAAGCTATTATTTTAACCATTATCAACATTGAAAGTCATTCTCAAACATTAACAAATTAAATTTAAGGTAAAACTTTGCCCATAAAACAAACAATATATTGGGTCGCCGTGGAAGTATGAGGGATCTGACTGATCTAAACTGAATCAAATTAAACGTAAACTAAATTTCAACAGAACAATTTCTGAGATTTTAAATAGTGTACTTTCAAATATGATGATTATAATAAAAATATCGAAAATCAATTTGCTTTTCCATTATTCATAAGTAACTAGCGTAGAAATTTCAAGCAAAGCTTTCGTTTATGCTTAAAGGTGCTTACAAGCGGTTCACAAAACTAAAGAAGAAGAACCCTACCCTCAAGGCCTTGCTTTCAATTGGAGGATGGAGTGAAGGATCAGCCAAGTACTCGAAAGTAAGAAGCTCAGTTTACACACAAAACTCTGTAAAGGTGACTTCGAAATTTCGTAATGGGCTCTCTTTTCTGAGAAATTTCAATCTTTGCTTCTCCGAAGTAGCCGCCGATTGGGACATTGTATCAGTCCATTACATTTTCCCAGAATTACCGTTCCCATCCGATTTTAAAACGTTCCCTAAAATTAAATCAATTCCTTCTAGATGACTTGATTTATAATTTCCCACGGTTAGCTATAAATTGCATTGTCTTTACAGATGGTAGCCAGATCTAAACGCAGAAAGACTTTCATAAGAAGTGCGGTGAAATTCCTAAAGACATATGGATTTGACGGTCTTGACTTTGATTGGGAGTTTCCTACACTAAGAAATGGCAGTGTAAAAGATAAGGTAAGTCAGTTTAAATACTCCATAAGGAAAGTGAAGTAGGAATACTTACAACTTTTCTACTTAATGAATTTACTGTCCGAAAAGCATGTCAACAATAAATCTAATGTACAGAAAAGAAAACTGGGGCACGGCTGGTAAGGAATTAGAGGTTTAAAATCTCCAATAGCCGTTTTTGTCGGCTTTCCGCTTCTCATTCCCCTGTATCCCGAGAAAACAAGACAGGACACTGCACTTTTTAAGAGCACTCAATACGTACAGTAAACTCCCGTTCATCCGAATCGCGTTTATCCGAAATCCGCTTTATCCGAACAAACTCTTCCGAATGCACCTACCCCACTCCCCTAATTTTGTAGTTATATTTCTACTGAAAAGAGTAGGTAATCAAATTAAAACTCCTGTTTTTGCCCGCTGCCAAACAAGGCGGATTTCTTTTATTCAGCATTTAAAAACTTTGAGTTTTCAATAATTTTTGGCGCCTTTTTAACTCGTCAACACAATTTTTCAGTCAAAAACATGCAAGATTATTCACAATCGTATCAATAGCATGCTACGTACGCACGTTTTACGATAATATTTCGCGGTATTGACGCAATTCGGGGTGTTTCACGCGGGACTTCGATTTAACCGAAATTTTCGTTATCCGAACCAGCCACCGCCGCGCCGCGCCGTCCGGATCATTTCGGATAAACGGGAGTTTACTGTATTTCGAATACGATCGTATTCGAACGCGAATACGATCTACTTACTCCTAAGTATCAAATTACTCCTGAAGAATTATGCATTACATTCAAAAATGTATTGAGTGCTCCCAAAAAGTGCGGTTTCCTTTTTTGTTTTCTCGGAATACCGGGGAATGAGAAACGGAACGCCCACGAAAACGGCTATTGGAGATTTTAAATCTCTAAAATATATCTACCGTGTTCAAGCTCGACCTTTTGGTATCGTGTTAAAAATTAAAGATGTTAGTAATTTCCACAGGAGTATATTGAGCTTACTTTCTTCGTCAGCAATTAGAAGACTTCGTCTTTATGAAGAAATCAAAGTTGCCTGATAATGTCTACATGTAGTCAAAACTAGTTTCGCCAAACTCAAGTGGAAATTACTAGGTTAGTTTCACTTCTCAGTAAAAAGAACATGTCCTTCATCTTACTATCAAAACTTTTGGGTAACACCTCGATACTCTTTTAGAAATGATACAAAAAGCCTTTCATGGAAACATGGGAGTAAGAAATACAATCGTATTTTTTCTAATATACGTTCACTTTGACTTTTATGATTATGTTTAAATACATTGTCACTTATATATCACGTAAAGTTATATAGAAGTAGAGACTTTTCTCAATTAAAATTTAGAAATGATTTATATTATTATTGCTGAAAATCAAATTATATTTTAAATTCAATATTAATGAGATAGCTCTTCCTTGATTAGGAAAACTTCGCCCAGTTTCTTAAGGAAATGCGCCTCAAATTTGACCGAAATGGACTGATGATGACTGCAGCTGTGTCCGCAGGCAAAGAAACAATTGACGTTTCTTATGACGTTCCGGCCCTGGGAAAGTGAGTTCTCATACAAAGATTTTTACGTTAAATTACATTGAATTGCAAACAGGATCGATATCGAAGCGTGCGTGAAATTAATTACCTTTCCATAACATTGATGGCGTTAATTGTTTGCGGACTGTTATCGTTCGGATGATTTTGTTTCATGATGAGACAACAATCGATTCGTCGAATTATGTTTAATTGCCCTACTTCATTAATTAGGAGGACTTCCTTCTGACTTCTTAAATGAAGGAGGCAAGCCATCATTATCTTACGTCGATATTAACACATTTGACTATTATATAGTAAGATTTTGGAAAATATAGATAACCATCTTCATATAAAGTTTACAACACCTTTTGCATGAAACCAAGACAGTATCAAACTGAATCTGTTACTTTTCTAAGGTACTTAGACCTCATCCAGGTCATGTGCTACGATTATCATGGCTCCTTTGAACCATATACTGGGCACAACGATCCTCTCTACAGGGGACCAGATGACAAAGGAAACAACGCATACCTCAACACGGTGAGTAAATACAAAAATAAGATCCGCAGTAAAGCAAGGGTAGATATTTTTCTTGTACTGGCAGTACTAGAGCCAATGTAGATAATCTTCCAATCGCTTCCATTAAAATGATACATCTTTATTTATAATACAGCTGGAGATAATTGAACTCTATGTGTTTACTTTACTTCACTTCACTTTATCAATACAAGTATTTTCAGGCTTCTCACACCATTAAATCATTGAGGCGCCTTCAAATTATAACAAAGCACTAGAGGGGCAGAGTGTTTTGTCAAAATCAAAGAGCTTGCATAGAAACTATATTACCATCAAAGACTTAACGCAGATGGTTGAGTAAAAAGTTTTAAATGATTTATAGACAATTCATTACATTCTATTTTACTAGGTGGAACTTTATCTTTATGCATTTACTAGGTGGAACGTTATCTTTATGTAAAAATTTATTTATCATACGTGTTAATACATAAAATATTCGAAAGAGAGTAGTAAAGAGAGAAAGAAGGTTAACTTTGCATATTAAGAAGTACATCTTTTCAATTCATAGTGAAAAACAGGAAACAAAATTAGAGCTTTCAGTGAGAGCGAGCTCTATTCAAAGAGTAGGTATCCGCTCCAAAATCGTTAAACTTTTTCACTTCCATTAATTCTATTTCCTGATTCCAATTTATGAGTCGCTTAAATTAATCGTTTTCTTTAGAACTTCACCATTCACTACTGGATCGAAAAAGGCGCTCCCCGAGAGAAACTAGTGATGGGCATACCGTTATATGGTAAAACATTCACCCTCGATCATGAAGACCAAGCCGGGCTTTATGCCCCAGCACATCATCCTGGCGCTCCTGGACCATTCACAAGATCTCCAGGTGTACTGGGATACAATGAGGTACTTAGAATATGGTTTTAGAGATTTCGATTAAACTATTTCATTAGGATGTGTTACTTATTCAATAAGCTGAATCACTAAGAATATTTTGAGTAGTCAATTCATGCAAAGTGACGTCTGATTGATTTTTCATGGATTCATGCAACCCAAGTTCAAGAAAAATATTGTCACTGGATTTCAGTTATCTTTTTATAGATAATTTCTTCCTTAAAAACCACCCTATTATTGCTCAAATACTTTTCCATGCACTAACTTTAATTTTATGCGTAGGCAACTTAAATGCATGTTTAAAATACTATGTTTTCCTTAAACAGAAGTTAAGACCTAATGTTTATAAAATGTTAGTATGCACTCTCCCTCTCAATAATTTATTTTAGACAATTAATTAATTTATAATTCAAGTCGTGGTTGAATGGAACAGTTGGCATAGTTTCTTTCGAATTTGGCTGTCAACTTTTCATTTGAAAATTTGTCATCAATTCTTATTCAACCAAAAATATCATTGATTAAATTAATATGATTCTTGAAGTGGCCAACGATCATTTCCTGAAGAAATATTGGTGATGTGACTCAGCTTATCTCATCTTGTAAACCTGCACTATCTTTTTAAAATAATTCCTCTTGAGTTTTTTCAATTTCTTGAATTTATATTACTCCTAAGTTGTTTGCATAGTATGCTTCATTGAATATTCCTACTTATGATTTAAGCATTGTGTATTTTAAAAGTATTTTAGCGTTCCTTTCATAATTCCGCTATCTTAAAAATTAAAGTTCGCAAATACACTAATGATTTTATGTTTTCAATTGAATCTCTTTTATGCTAATAAAAAAATAGTTAAAAATATTAGGATAGTCCAAGCAGAAATTAGAGTGAAGGATCTAGGAATAAGCAAATTCAGTGAAAACAAAAATCAGAAATATTAAAAAAATTTCGAAATTAATCTTCTGGAATCCCATTCCAAGTGTATTTAAATATGACGGGTCCAACTGGTTGGGAAAACCTTCTATGACATCAGGGCCATCTCTGCAAAATATAAAATGGACTTTCACAACTAAATTTCCCCTCTTTTATCGATTAGATAACGCGACGAGTTATAGTCTTATTATCGGGGAAATCAAAATCGAAAACCTTATTTTAGGAACTTAGCAACGAAAACGTCATCTAAATTAGATAATATTTCTCACTCGTACTAAAAGCGAATCAAGGGCACTTCTAAGTAGGTCTATTTTTGAAATTGAATGAAATAGTAGTGATAACGGCTGATATGATAAACGAATAAAACTTGACAAAACCTATAATATTCTGTATAGTAGAGGCTAATGAATTCTAAAGAGGCAATGAATTCGACATTGACCAATTTATTAAACACCTGAATTAAGCTGTTTTCTCATTACCTTTTATTCGTAGCATATTCTTTTATAAATTAATACATATTGTATTCTTTAGTTAAAAACCGAGTCAAGTTGGCTGCAGCTGTAGTTATAATTTTATTAACTTCCTTTAACACGTTCAATATTTTCTACTAACCACCTGGTATTAATACCAACTTGCAGCGTTTTAATAAATAAATAAATAACTGTGAAGTAAATCTTATAGTTTTCTAATCATTTGTTGTGGATCCACTGGGAGTCAAATATGTACATACCTTATCCTTTTTACTTGATGAATTTCCTTTTGCTTACGTAGCTTAAATTTCATTTGCAACTCAGGTTCCTAATGAAAATCTTATTTTAAGCTCATTGAGCTCTATTAATTTTATATGTTTTTTGTATTTTATGAAACTTTATTTTAGAGCAAATAATAATACAATGACCATGCAAGGAGCTCATCTTTTATTGTTATATCACAATTGTATTGTCAGTCAATTTTCCATTTTTTCTGATTGAAAGTTAGTGTAAGTCTAGATATTTAATGATGAAAAATTGAGCTAAATAATAATATTGATTTAACTCCAAGTAAAACCGTATTTTTTTCAATTCACTTTAGCCACATGAAATTTGAGTTTCCTTGTTTTCTTTCTATCCAGCTCTAACCTTGAATTTCAAGTGATCTGATCGAAAACGTTAATTCCTTTACTATCCCGCCAAAGCGTAAGAGAATTTGACATAGATAGTAAGCTACCTGGAGCGGAATTACCATTGCAGTCAATACTTGCGTATCAACAGATAATGCTTCAAATATTGTAACTGTTTCATAATTGGAAGCAAATACGAGCTAACCTATCGGGTTAGGGATGAAAATTGAAGGTGCATGGTGGAACCATTTATTCGGCAACCTCTTCATTCGAAATTCCCAAAACCGGCAGAAAATAGGATGACCTAATAAAAAATGTTATGCTCTCGGTATTATTTCTCGGTATACTGCTTAAAGCATTTCATATGATTTGAAATTTTATTCATTCATATACGCACGAGCCTTGATAACTCCCCGTGACCCAAACTTTTGAAAGCCAATTGGAAATTCCATTATTTATCATGTTGCGCCGGAGAGAAAATTTATTTCAAATTACATTGAGATTCTGGGTAATTGTAATTGCTGCTCATTATAATGCGAAATATGTCTCGCATTCATAAACACTCTGGAAGCTGATTAGTTTGATTGTGGCCAAACATGAACCACAGTCTTAAACTTCGTCTTTATCCCATCAAAAAGTACTAGTGCACTATCACAGTAATTCGAGTACTAAAATAAAAGTACCCATTTTTTTCTTCTGATGATTTCAAGTATTTGAAATCAATTAACTGATCTCAATAAGTATATCATTGATATTTTCTTGCACAGTAATTTTCTTCATTGTCCTTACTGTAAAGATTGTAATGTGATAATACACTTCAAATAGAAATGTGGAATGATTTGTTGTAGATATTGATGTATGGTTTAATATTTTCAATAGATTTGTTATGAGATGAAAATGAACCCAGGGGGTTGGAGGATAACGAGGGACCCTTTTTGCCAAGCACCCTACGCAGTTAATGGAAGCCAATGGGTTGGTTATGATGATGTTAGCTCCGTGAAGACAAAGGTAACATTATTATCAGCTGTTTATTTTAATTGAAATAACTAATTGAGTGTTTCGATTACATTTTTTCATCATTTATAAGAATGGTTATTTTTTTCATTCACCCATCGTATTATATATAATACCTTTATGTATTTAATTTACTATTACTAGGAATATCAAGTACTTACACAAGTTTTAGATTCATGAGTGCATCCTAAAGTATTTTCATACAATATACATTGTAGTTGATCATGTAAAATGGCCTCATTTCTGTGATACAAGAAATCTATATTTTACTGTGATTTCTCAAGCTCATATCCAATTAGACAATTTTTGCTGATCATTGATTATTCTAGTTCACTGAATTGGTGTTACAAATCACAGCAAAAATCACTGGCGATCACGATTGAAGCTTTATTGAACTCATTGAACGTGAGACTTAGAATAAAGGCGAAACAGTTTATTGAAAATTATCATTCTATGTGGTAATCAATTTACAGAAGACTTGACGTATAAGGTGTGAAACCATGGAACTCCTTCACAATCAAGAAGGTTAAACTCACTTCACTCACAAAGTCACTCAACTCACTAGTGGAGTCCGCAAAAATAATTTTTAATAAGAATAACGTAGGTTTCGTTACCGAATAACATCATCAGGTGAATCACATAAAACAACTGGAAGAACCAATCTTTCTATGTATTTCACCTGATGATGTTACACGGTAACGAAGCCTTGATTGTTCTTACTAAAAATGTTGCGGGAGTCTACAAAGTGAGTTTTACTTTCTTGATTTAACCAGACTTTCAAGACCGATTATAATCACGTCCATAGCTTCTTCAATCATTTCACCATTTTGATCAATATAATCCCACCTTTGTGTACTATCTATACATTCTTCCCCTGGTTACCCTTTGATAGTTTAATGATAGAAGGTTAATGATCACGAAAAAAGCATTTCCATGTGGATCATATCAACCCAAAATACTCAACAAACACTTTACTGTTGTAGGCAGCATTCGCAGCTCATCTTGGACTCAAAGGTGTCATGGTTTGGAGCATAGATATGGATGACTTTCATGGTGTATGCAACGGAGAGACTTTACCATTAATGTATGCCATATGGAATGGATTGGAATTGGGGACACCTCCCGTTCGGTCAATCAGACTTTGGTGTTCTCAGTCAGTCTTTGGTGCTGTTAGTCTCAGTCACCGTCGGTCTTTGGCGTAAGAAGAAACTGCAATCGTGAGCTAATTATAAATTTACTCTATTATTAATCTATAAATAGCATCCAACTGAGACTCGGTCAAAGTTATGGATGATAAAGTTTCGAGGGTATGTCATTATATAACTTTAAATCCGTATTTACCTACTCTTTTTTTTAATAACTCTCGATACATATAGAATTTCCGCTTTTATACCTGATTTTTAACACATCTGACTATGAATAAGAATGGTTCGCGGGAAATAACAGAGTGTCAAGTTGTTATATGTTCTCAAGATTTTGTTATTTAGGTTTGAAGTGTCAATATCGCTCCCCTCATTCAAAGTAAATGAGTTCCCTTTCCTTCGAATTAGAATTTGCGTATCTCAAAAATTTTATAAATATCTCTTGCTTTTCCGTATAATTTTGAACGGCTTGTTTGACTTTATTTTGACTATAATACATGACCAGTCTTCTATAGATGACTATGAAGTATATTATAAAAGATATATTCTATATTTATTCTAAATATGTTGCATTTTATGAAAATGTTCAATGTTTCACTTTAAAATTTCCGCCTGCATTTTATAATATTTTCTTAACCCCTATTATTATAATTTTCCTAATAAATCTCATCTGGCTATTTATTTTTCGTCCGTAACGTATCTTGTCATTTCATATACGATATTTAATCCATCGATCGTTCAATGCTATTTATGTTTATCATTTATCATAAGGATGTAATATAAACAAACTGCAACTGGAATAATTTTAATAACTTATCCTACCTAATCACGCCTATCTGAGGCAAATACTTGAAACCGTGATCCCCATGCAATTTCCTCCATTCCAATACTATTAACGAAGAGCGTTATAAAGCGTGAATCTCTACCTTGAATCATGAAACATATTTATTTTCTCATTATCTTGCAGTAATGAATGAAGCAGCAGGCTCCGGCTCTGTCAACTTTGCGGGAAGTTTTCAAAGAGAAAACTACTGGATTGAAACACTATTATTTACACTCCTATATATATTGATATTAAATAATGTGTAATTTCAGTTGCTAACACTTCGTCTGAAAATTCATTGATGTGTGTGATTAAAGAATGATATAGTCGATTGAAGTAAATGTTATATCTTCATGTTTTTTCAAAGTAAGCACCTTCTAAAACTATGAATTTTTCGTCTTTGTTTAATTTTAGTTTATTTAATGTCGAACAATTTTTATCAACAATAAATCATTCGTGATGCGGAATTAGTTTCCACAACTAAATTTCATCTCTTATTTCATTCCTATCAACTATCCGATCAACTATAGGTAATTTATATTTAAAACTACATTTCTCTTTTAGCCAAGACATTTTGTGATAACTATAGTTTACCCTAGAATTCATATCGAGAAACTACAAAATACTAAAGGATGTACAAATTGCAAACATAATTTACCGTGAATACGAAAATGTTTTAACTACGTTCAACTTCTTTATTTCTTGAGGAGTGGTCATTCACTTTTTTCCAGATTTATTGATGATTCCTGATTTTCTTTCAAATTATTAATTTTATCTTTATCTCACTAAACATTAAACAGACAGCCATTGTTTCTTAACAATTACATATCAGTTAAGAATCAGATTATGAGATAAATAGGATTGTAATCAAACAGGAAACTGAGTAATTCACGTTTTAGTTATCGGAGGGAGATAAAATTTTTATGACACTGAAAAAAAAAAGATTTGCGGAGTCAGATATAAGTAAAGATTATGATACCATGGCTCCATCTTCGTTTTGAGAAATTGCGAGATAAATAGCTTCGATTGATTTCCGAAAGTATAAATACTGGATATCGACGACTTATCACCGCAGTCTGCTGCTCTGAGGATACCAAATAGATCGGTCTTAGGTAAGTTGCAGATTCTAATATTATTTAATTAAGTGTCACCAAAATTCGCAATTACACAAGTTGTCAATCTGTAATGGGAACAGTTCCTTAGAATATTGCTTTAATAGAGATAAAAAAATGCAATTCGAAAACAAAGTGAGACTACGTATAAACAGTAGATTTATAGCATTTAAAAAGTTTTAGGCGTTCGCTTTGAATTTGTATCGGTTTCCCCAATCTAGGATTTGCAATAGCAATTCTTTTGCTTGCGTACATCTGCTCTCATACCATGATCTTAAATATGTAAGTGAGCAATTTTATTCCTCACATCTTTACGATACAATAATTTATATATATTTTGCTTACACTGTCATTGAATGCTATAGCGGAATTTGAACACTTTTACAAGTCACACGTTTTTGAAAGTTTTTTTTCTTTTAAACTGAGGTGCTGAAAATTCACTACTTTATATAATCTTACGAAGTTTGGAGATTAGCAGTGCTGATGGATATTTTCAATTCTTATTACCAATTGCGTTAATGTAACCAATCATCACCTTCATAAAAATGCTTTTTAGGACCGATTTGAAATGGATTTAAAGTATTTTAAGGTACATATTTGTTTACCAGTATTCATTCTAGAGAAACAGTATAAACAAAAATTCAGCTTTAAAATTTCCCTAATTCTTCTACATAAAAAACTTTGACTTTTAATTGATTTTTTGATGGATTCGCAAGAAAGCCTCTAGTTTTTCTGCTTATCTATAGGCAATACAGATTTATTGATATCCTTCATTTCTTTACGCAACGATAAGATGACTGTACAAAGATAACTAAAATCAAACAAGTGAATCATGAATGGGAGGGGGCCGCATCTATCGAGATAGTCGCTTAACATAGAGGAGAATTTTGTGTATTCAAACCATTGTCATACAATGGCAGCTAATTTTAAAATGGTCGGATTTTAATTAAGTCAGATTAGTTAAATAAAGGTAACATATTCGCTTATTTTCTTGTAGTAGGGAGAGTCATGGCATCAAGCCAGATTGCCCTGCTGTTGTTGGCGTTGGTGGGGCTGGTGGCCGCCGCATCCGTAGCCACAAAGGAGGAGAAGGTTGTGGTGTGTTATTATGGCAGTTGGGCTGTATACAGGCCTGGAGCGGGCAAGTTCAGCGTCGAAGACATTGATCCATTCATCTGCACCCACATCATCTATGGATTCGCAGGCCTGAGCTCCTACAAAGGCATCATGGTGTCCCTTGATCCATGGAACGATCTCTATGACAACTACGGAAAGGGTTGGTTTTTAATTTACATACAAAATAAATACGGGTATTTCATATTTGGTATCAAATTTCCAAAAAAGAATTAATCAAACTTTTACTAACCCTCTCAGACCTGAATTCATCTATGAAGAAAAATTTATTTTTTTGAATTTAATTCATATTTCCGTTGTTCAGTAAGCAATGACCACTTATTATGAGACTCCTTTGATACAGGATTGCGTTGTTAAAATAAAAGAAACGTAAAAGTAGATATAAATATTTAATTTATATGCATAATATATAATGAGCTTTGGAATGGTTTCCAATATATTGCACACAGGGACTGAAAGGGTTAAATAAAAAGATTACTCCAGAGGTATGACTGAAATACTTAATGTGAATTTTCATCGTTCTTTATGTGTCTGAAGATGTTATGGACGAGCATCTACTCTTGTATTCCTAACCGTATTCAACTTTACCAAAACATTTATTATCCTAACTCAAAAATGGTCAAATATTGTTAGTACTGAATACTGATTTTTTTAAATAACTAAAGCCACAATGGAGTCATAAAATATTTCTTTTCCGCCTCTAGGTGCATTCGAGCGCTTCACCAAGCTCAAAGAGAAGAATCCTAAGCTCAAGGCTTTGCTTGCCATTGGAGGATGGAATGAGGGATCAGCCAAGTACTCCAAGGTGATCTGTCATGAACTAATGACTATGCAACTTCCAATAATAATTTGAATCTTTTGACTGTAAAAAATTACTCTCATAAATTAGATAATATAATCAGAGTATCATACAGTGATCAGGCATTTTTATGAATATTTTTCGAAAATTCCTTTAAAATCACTTCAAAAATTTTATATTTGCGTTTTTAAGCCTATTTCTAACCTCACATTTATCAAACAAACTAATGGAACTTGTTCTTGGTTTTTCACGTAGATGAGTTCTTAGTAGAACTCATTACAAATCTGCTTGTGACTTAGTATGGAGGAGATGAAAATAATATTTGCTTTATCTTATAACTTACAATGATAAGTAGCAAATTATCTCCAAATGGAAACTTAAGACTGTCATTACATTGATTGTATGATATATTCCCTTATTTTTTCATACGTCATTCCGGATTTTATCAAATTCAATATCGTAGTCCTGCTTCACAGCATTAATGTTTACTCTGTAAAAACTATAGTAGGAGCACTTCGTTTTTGCAATTTGTTCAAACGGAAACAGAAAATGATTAACTTTATCTGCTAGATACATCATAGTTATATAAGAAGACCAGAAAATTATTTTCCTTTCCGATTGATGGTTCTAACGAAGAACTTCATTCCTCCCTTTAATAAAGAGATTGAGTCTGAATTTACAACTAAAACTGACATGCTTTCTCACAGATGGTGTCGACTGCAGAAGGCAGAAATACTTTCCTTGTCAACGCCGTAGAATTCCTCAAGAAATACGGATTTGATGGCCTGGACTTCGACTGGGAATACCCTGCACTCCGAGGTGGCGGTCCTAACGATAAGGTAAAGCTTGAGATTGCTGATTTATGCAGATGAAGCGATTTTTTCTTGGGCACCTGACGCTTACAAATGAATTAGATCGTTAACGATCGTAGATGAATCAGATCGTTAACACCACATTTAAAATTGTATCGGGATAATGGAAGGATTCTCTTTCTTTGTATCATACGGTTTCATTTACACTAATTATATGCTTCCTTTTCATTTTTATGTTGCTCCACTCAAATAAATTTCCTATAACTTATTTCATTTTATAATGACACTTTATTTCACCTTTACACTCCAATATCTACCCCGTTATATTCTTAATTACTATTTATGTATCCCATCGAAAGGGTTTACCATTATTTTAATTTTTATAATTCATTTCCTAACAGGCTAACTTCGCCGTATTCCTCGCAGAGATGCGCAAGGTGTTTGATGCTAATGGTTTGATGATGACAGCAGCCGTGTCTGCAGGAAAGCCAACCATCGACGTATCTTATGATATTCCAGCATTAGGAAAGTGAGTACGGCTGAAAAGTATAACCATTAGCCTCGCTTCATAAATGGAGTGCATTCATAACACATTTCTTCAAAAATAAAAACTTTGACTTTTATAATTCGGATGAAATTATTTTCTTGTATGCCAGATAAAATTAATACAAGAAAATAAAATATTATAGAGTAAATACATTGAATAACCATAAGTAATATTTTACGCCGGGTGTTTTTTCTTCCAAGGTACCTGGATCACATCCACGTCATGTGCTACGACTACCACGGAGCTTGGGATCCATTCACTGGTCAAAACGCTCCTCTTTACTGGGGACCTGGTGACAAAGGAGATTATGCTTACTTCAACACGGTAAGGCACTACCTTTTCAGTGATTAATGTGAAAATTAATAGACAAAATTTGTGTCAATATGTTCCTATTCGGGTTAAATGAGATAATAGTCAATGAAAACATCCTAAGAGAATTGAAGCTACTACGTACTAGTTGAAAAGGACAAAATCAGAATGGATCGTCTATATTGATCAATTGAAACATTGGATTGACACCGATGTCTAAATTTTTACCTTAAAACCAAATGGTGCTGATATCCACCATTTTGATTCCCAATGGTTATTTTCATTAATAATTTCAGGAGGTTAAGATGATAGTGATAGAATTATTAAAAGTGCTTCAACGCTTAGGCCATTTTACACATTGACTCCCACCTGGAATCGAATACGGGAGCACTTTCATCAAAGGTAAACGCGCTTCCACATGACTATCCAGGAGGTCGTTAAAATGATTTTTCGTTAACAATACGAATAAGAGAGATTTAGCATTTTTCCTAATTGAAGCTTGGCTATTATCCTTTTCCGAGGATATATCGTTTTCATTACAAGCAATTCAAAGTTTCTTTCAGGCACACCTAAGCTCAACAGAATTTGATAAAGGAATAGGTAGCCAAAAAAAGGGAATGTTACGAAAATGAAAGATTGAAAGACATGGAAAAGGCCGATGAATAAATATAACATATTAATTCAATACCCATTGGTTTCTGTCATCTTTGTCAATCTTTTGTTGCCTTCGTTCCTTATACCTCTCCTATCCCTTATTTGTGATTTCCAGCTTTTTGCTATTTTCTCCTTATGGAAGAAATGGAAACGTTTCGTAATTTTCTTTATTAGCTCTCTTTCTTTATGACTAAGATGGTAAAACCCCAGATTGTTGCAAGTCACATATTCTTATTAAAATTAACAGCTCTTCGTAATTTCACAGTTATTAGCCAAGTAAGATTTTACAAAAACACGTAGTTACTAACATTTTATGACAATAACATGACTGAGCGTCACTTCGTGGACACAAAAGGACATTTTTATTCTGATTCGTGTTCCTGAAGTTGTCAGGTGATTGACGTCATTGAAAGGTAGATGAAGGTAAATAAACATTCACCTGAAAAAAATATATAATGTTAAAATCAATTGGCTTGGAGATTCGGTGCCCTTAGTCTCAATTCAAGATTATGCCGTCTATGTTGCTGCACTAGTAATCAGAAAGATGGTGATGTTGAAGATTTTGGAAGAGAAAAACAATACCGTACTACTTGACATATTCCGAATAAAAGTCGTTGTTTGTATAAAATAAAATCAGCAACACCGAATGCAATTCGTCAAAATAAAATTGTATAGTGGAAAGCAAAAATAATTATAATTTTTATTCGTCGAATGACATACAAAATATGCATAAGTCATATAGTTAATACATAGTAATACAAATTACAAAATCTAAATTAAAAATAGTTACAGCAGTATACACTTATATACATACATATCTAAAATAAACTATTTATTTAGTTGATAAATTCATCGACACGATGGAATGCCTCACAAATTATGAACATTTTTACACATTTTTGGAAATGCACACCCTTTATTTCCTTCAGCTCATTTGACAGCAAGTTATATATTTTTTAAGATATTACTATCAAGCTCCTGCCAGTCCAACTAACCAATACAATACCAACCGTAAACAGCAGGAGGCAAATCAATGCTACAACCCCAGCTCATGATCTCTATTTTCTTCCTATCTTAAAACTGGAGATCAACCATCGTACATCGTACACAAACATTGTACTAAAGGCACAAATTATATACATGAGCCCACCGATTCTCAAAGATGACAATAAAATCAATTCAAATTGAAAGCAACGATTTGTATCTTAGCATTAATTTCGTATGATCTCTCTTTGCAGAACTACTCCATGCATTACTGGAATGAGCAGGGTGCCCCCAAAGAGAAGTTGGTGATGGGTATCCCTCTCTATGGAAGATCTTTCACCCTCACCCACGAAAATGAAGATGGTCTGTACGCAACAGCCACTCAGCCTGGTATTGCTGGACCATACACCAGGGAAGCTGGTTTCCTCGGCTTTAACGAGGTAAGCTCTGAGTCTCAATGGAAAGCACATATTTGTTTTCTTGTAATTAACACCGTTTTCAAATAAGTAAGTAAATTACTTCACCTGTCAGAATCTTCGTAAGCTAAGTCCTAGTTCAGATCAATGACTTCCAAAAGAATTGTTAGTAAAAATGCACGCAATAGTTTATCGTTCTGAGTTGCATAGCGATATATAAAATATTAGCTCACTAATCGTCTAGTTGTTCTCGTAAAATATCGCACCGTAAGAACTGTATTTTTTAAAGATGACAAAAATTTATTCATTTGAAATCATACAATTCATCGTAAATGACATTAAACCAAGAACAACTATTTTACTTAGATTGTATTCTACTGATTAAAAATTGCAATTTGATCTTTTTAATCCGTTGAAATGGATGTCCAAAAGAATAATTTAACAGTGAACAGTAATTGCTCGTTAAATTTCCTTTACAATGAATTACATATCAAGGTTGCACGATATGCAGCCTGGGATATTACAAAAATAAAGATTCTTTTAGTTGAATTGGCATAGTTGAATAATTTTATTGAGAAACTTATCCACTGTATTCTTTACAAAAATCTTGAACTAACGTTTTTGATAATATAGACACAAATGTATAAAACATATGAATGCAATGAAGATTACTTAGAGATATAATATCTGTAGGGTGGAGGTAAAATTGTTGTGAAAAATGAAAATTGAATCGTCAGGCGTATTTCACTAATAAAAATCTCAAATCCGCCATGTTCCAAAATAAATGTGACGAATGGAGGTGATTTATTTGTATAGATTAAGCTCTCTCAAAAGAAAGCATATGGCTATAGGCGTTTTCTTATTTTTTTATTTTTTGAGACGGATACCGTTAGATAACTTAATCATATTTTAATGGTTCTCAATACTTAATCTTTATTGCACTCTATATTGTCTTCTAATTTTAAATCTACTTTTTATGTCTCTTTATCGAAACAAGTTTCGAGAAATAATACCATGAGCTTTCCTAGAATCAAAAGTTAATAATTCATGTCTTAATCAGCTAACCTCTTCCAACATCATTGTATACTCTCTGCTGCTGTTGCCAGAGAGTTGGACTCTTGAATGGGTCTTGCAAAGCTAGTAGTAGTAGTAGTAGTATTGTTAAAAGTGCTTCGACAGCTTAGGTCATTTCGCACATTAGCTCCCACCGGGAATCGAACCCGGGACCGCTTTCACCAAAGGCAAACGCGTTGTCCACATGACTATCTGGGAGCCCTCTTGCAAAGCTATAAGAATATTTTTAATTACTTACAAGTTAGGAAAACTGGAGATGAAAATGACAGACAGAAGTACTATGTGATTCAGTTATATCAGGAAGTTATTCTAAGTAGAATTTCTTTTTAAGACTGTTTATACTTCTCCAGATCTGCGATCAAATGAAAACCAACCCATCAGCATGGAAGGTGACAAGGGACCCCTACTACATGTCTCCACACACAGTTAACGGAAGGCAATGGATCGGTTACGACGATCAGGAATCTGTCAACGTTAAGGTATGAATTGATTTTTTGCATAGAATATCAGTTGCCATTGAAATGCTATCTGATATTCATTAAATTGCTCCTGTAGAAAGAATTTTTGAGTGATTTGTGTTAATTTTCACAAAGTTACGCTTAATCTTATTAATTTTGTTGAATTACTCGCATTTATCTTTAAATCAAGCGATGAAAGATTCCTCTTTCTGACATCACTTACTACTCTCAACTGTAAATGTGATTGCTCTGAGAGTAATTCCTGTATACTTTGATTTTCAAGTCATTTTTATGATCATGCTATTTTTACGAATGTTCAAAGAAGTTAATGGCAATGCTACCTTGATTTATTACTATGGTTCCTAAATTCCCTTCTCGTCATTCGCGTCAACTCACCTTCCTCTTTTAGCTTTTGGTGGAATAATATAAGAAACTGTGCTCATAGCTTCATTTTTTGGACCAGTATTGATTTCATAAGCATTTTATACATATTCGAAATAACAGGTTCTTTATCGTAAGTTGATAATAAATAGTAGTCTAATCCTTAATTTCTTCATTTTGATTGGAACGAACGAATTTTTTTATTATAACACAATAATACTTTTGTGGCCAATTGATATCATTCAGCTATGGCCTAAAACTTGAATGTAGGTACATAGTTTTATAGCGTAGAGACTTATATATAATGTATATTTTTGGTATAAAAAATATTAATTTTTTCTCAATTTTATTTCTACAGGCAAAATTCGCTGCCGACATGGGACTTAAAGGTGTCATGGTATGGAGTCTTGAAACTGACGACTTCCACGGTGGATGCTTTGGACAGCAATTCCCTCTGATGCATTCAATTTGGGATGGACTTAATGGTGGGAATGTTCCCACGCCACCAGACACCCCTCCAACTGATGGACCCCCAACTGGAACCGTAAGTTGACCGTTTTAAATATACATATAATATTTTTTAAATGTATAGTTAGCATCGTAAGTTTATCTCTTAAATTTAAATTATACATTTAAACTATATTAATAATGCAAAGGCTCAACTGTGGGAATATCAAAAGATTCAGTTTTTCATAGAAATGTACTGACCTAAACCCAATATAGGTACGAATATTTTCCTAGATTTGCATTTATATATTCGTTAACGATAACGATAAACCATAGTTATCGTGAGTGTGAGATAAATACTTATATATTTCCATGAAATCTATTCTTCCAACTTACTACAGGGGATTAACCGCTACTGCTTACTCTTGAGAGAATTTCCTTTTTTGTTAAATAATGTGGAAGTTAATTTTAAATATGTAGCGTATAAATATTAATTGCCATTATTAGATAGTGAATATAACTCTTTCTTCAAATTCAATTTCTAAGAGGCACTAAAATAACTAAGATTAAAATGTTAAGGTGTTACATAGATACATAAAACCTTTCAGATTTCATTCTTGTTAATATTAGAGTAAAAAATATGTATTACTCATACGACATCACGTAAATGGTGAAAGGTCATCATCAAATTCTGCGAAAATAAGTAAAATCTAAGGATACAGTTTAAATTAGTGTAATACATACGCCCGGCCGAGAACTCACCTCTGCACGAGGCAAGGGCTGGTTTAAAAATATTATCTTTTGCCCGATTAATATATTTCCTTAGTAGTTATTCATAAGTAAATCATTTGAATCGAATTCAAATTGATCTTCGTTTAAAAAAATAGGGAAATATTATTTCAAAAAGGGATATGCCTTAGTTTTCCGACCCTTGGTATGTCATGGATGCTAGTGTGAAATACTCCACAAAGAGAATATTGCAGTACAATCGGGTTGTAGTCAAAATTTTCCCTTGTTCTTTTTTTTCTTCCGCATCAAAAGAATTCGAAGGTTCTCCTGAACTACCTCTAATTCTTCGAGCTAAAACCGCGCGTAATCATATTTCGGAATCAACTAAGTTTGACACCAGCTGTCAATAGTGGTAATATTTCACAATTCTACCTTGAAAGTGATTGTCACCATAAAGAGAATCCTTCCTAAGAAAAAAATCAAATTATTGCTCAATAGTGCGTGTGTGAAAACCGAAATAAATTACGTGATCACTATAAATCTCTGTTCGGTGCGTATGGGTGGAATAGATGATACTGGACTGAATTGTTGGTGAAATATGTGAACACGATTTGTCTGCAAGGTATAGTAAGAAAACATCTGACTGAATGTAAAGGGAAGTATTTTGTAGAGAAGTATCTATCGTATAATTGGAGGAATAAAATGGAAAGTTTAAAAATTTTAAAGTAAAAGTCTGGACAGGAAGAGGGTTTCTATGATTGTAAAGTATGAGGGTGAATTATACATCTAGTTTAGACAATATCGTGGAAAGTGTAATCTTTTTACGATATAAAACTTTACTGAAAACAGCTTATTTTAAAATATTCATGTAAAACTGTCAAGTTGTGGGGCACGAATTCCGGCAAGCTGAATTACAACCGTGATCGATTTCCAAAAAGAGATAAATAAATAATCTGGAATCATATAAACGGATATTAATTTGTACCATCTAAGAATTTACTAATAATTACTCTAATAAACAATCTAAACTGAAATTCTTTGCAAATATTAATTGTCGGAAGAGTGTAACGAGTGAGTCTGTTACGAGTGAAATCGCAACTGAAGTCTTTTAAAGCGGAATTGTACATACATAGTGTTTTCCCTTTTCCGTTATCGATAAATTCCAAAAGATAGCGCCTGAAACAGTTAAATATGAAACTCTATGCTCATAAACAATTCTAACTAATATATAAATAATTACTAAATAACGTATGTATTCTTTGTATGTATTCTTTTCAGTATCCAACAAAGACAACTTCATCTAGTCGTCCAACCACCTCCAGACCAACTCCACCACCAACAGATATCTGCAAGAAGGCAGGATTGAACCCAGACCCCAACAGCTGCCAATATTTCTATCTGTGCACTCCTGACAAATTCGGCAATTGGGAAATCGTGCAATACAAGTGTGGCGACGGAACCGCATTTGATCCAGTCAATGGCGTTTGCACTTGGCCCTCTGCAGTCCCAGGATGCAGTTAGAAACTATGTCTTTGTTTATACTCATACATCACAGCAAGGTTAAATAAATGTATATAAACTAAGACCGTATATATTGGTTTCTTTTCAATCCTTTACATAAAATTTAGTGAGCAACGTTTGTTGATATTATAGTATTTGATATTATGACAAGTTAGGAATAGAGGAATATTTTTTTTAATAACTTTGGCATTTTATAAATATTTACCCTTCTTAAAAACTGCAATGACAGAAAAAGGGTGTAAAAATCTTATAATTCTTCTTATTTCTTCAAAATATATCATATCCATATCATGGGTAGTAAAAAGTAAGTTGTACTTCGAAAGGCTCGTATTAGAAAAATTTAAACCTTTACGTAGAAGTGGAAAGTTTTGCTTCAGATGTCATACTAAATATGTTTATTAAATATCAAAGATGGGATCTTATGAATTCTACTCCCAGAAAGAAATCTACAAAGAGGGGTAAAAATAGAGTGGATAATCTTGAAGTCAAAGTTTGACATCTAAACTTCGGACATTGCGCAAATTAAACTAAACTAACTTTTTATCCCACTATTCGAGACGTAATAGTTATAGTTCTTATAAAAATCAGCTATTCATTTAATCCGCATCTAAGAACAGGATATAGAGCCAAAGAAAGAATAAAACATTCAAATTAAAGAGAATCATGAGCATATTTCATTTAAATTGAAATTTTTTCAGACAATAAGAGGTGATTCTGGATTAATATCAATGAACTGGATAGGTGTGATAGTCATTTTTCCTCTGTTAAAGTTATAATACACTCCCGTTTAATAATATTAAAGCAAGCTACAAAATTGTTGATGTATGGTAAAATACTCCAGTTTGCTGCTCTGACAGCTGCATCTACAAAGGTACCTTGCAAGCCTTCCTTCGACATGTGAAAGGGGATGTACACAATGAACCATGGGTCTACATTTCTATTTGATTAATTTTATTTATCGTTTAAGGAAAAAAATGAATTTTTAAAGCTGCTTGTATCTATTTCCTCAATCTTCCCTGCAGTATCAGAATGGCCTAGGTAACAAGTAGAACGCAGGATACCTGCAAAATCTTATAAGAACGTACCTAATTTGAATTTAATAGGTAAATGGAGCCTTTGTTTGAATCTTCATACCTTTAAAGATTCCTGCGTACCAAATCATTTGAGTAGTGCTCATAAGTTCACTGTTGCAATCCTTTACTAAGCCTTTTATTATACTTTTTTCAAAATTCAGGAACACAGTGATTTTCGGCATTACGCCTTACAGCGCATTAATACTCAAGAGGCCCGAATAACACAAAGTAACCGCGCTCACAGACTTTTACTTTGTTCATACTTCCTATTTATTTCCGAGCCGAATTTCTTGAGTGCTTTTACAATATACATCCTCAATTGTTATGGACGTAAGTTTACCAAGATATTTTACCGATTCTACCGTTACAAAGTTTAACCCTCAGAGGCTTAGCAATAAATTTTCTTTTAAATAAGTTAAAGATTGAATATTGGTCTAAATTAAGCAGTAATTGCAAGCAACTGTATGCCCTTTCTACATCATTTGACGTTATAGGGTTAATTAATTAAATTATCATGCTACAGTGTGATGCTCACTCATTCTCTAGTATGTACCTAAATGCACCCAGTAAACAAAATTGGATGATCTACAAATAATTAACCTCATTACGAGGAGCAAACGAAAAATCATAGCAGTATCACATATGACAAATGTAACGTTTTTTTAGGAAAGACTCATTTTAAAAAACGTATCATTGTCCCTTGTATCAGGATGAAGATTAGATCAAGAAACTGGGTAAATCTAGGTGCAGGAGGTTCCACAATAGAAAATTGCTGAAGCTGATGTTATCTAGAGCGAGCTATATTAAGAATACAATTCATCAACTTCAATAATATTTATAACTTCAATACCTCCCTTTAAGTGAGGCAGCTTCTTTAATTCTTACCAATAACATGAAAAACAAGTGATATCCCTTCCAAAATTGAACCTGGCACCTTTCGGATATGATTAAGAAACTCTTTTACCATTTACACTCAATTTTTAATATGTAATATGCTAAGATTACGCACCGTTATTTGA